>LR990048.1:3538562-6038562 GCA_905147135.1 Blastobasis lacticolella | reverse complement strand
ATTATTGTGTTCAATGGATGCCATGGCTAAATGCACCAAAGTCGGTTCAGGTTGCTTCGATGCTATTCAATTGATAGCTTAAGACGAATAAGTCACTTCGGCTGAGTTAGCTTCACTGTAACTGCGCTTTTTACATTCAGTCGTCTATATAAATTCAGAAGCAAATATCGTGGGATCATATCAAAGTGGAATGTATAGCGCATAAAATAAGCTCCATTTTTCTATCAAGCCTTTTGAAAAGCAGAGCGTAGCATAATAAAAGGGATACAATTGACCATATTATTATGAGCAATACCTACATTCCACTGTATCTTGCTCTCTGACTTTTAACTGAATGTAGCCAAATGTAATGAGCGCAACTTTATGCGCCTTTTATGTAGTTACGCCACTTGTGCCACAGAATACCTATTTTATATGACAATACCACCAGAATACCTATTTTATACCTACAGATATACAGAATACCTACAGAATACCTATTTTATATGACATTTTTGTTTCAAGGTTAGGTAAGGTTAAGGATACCTAGCTAAAAACGACGGACCCTTGCCTTGCGTAGTTGCATAGGTACCATTGTTGACAACAGGCTGTTATGTCGATGAAGTCCTGCGATAAACACGCGAGCTGCGGACTCGTTCACGAACCTGAGAATTTCGGAGTTCTTCTTATTTTAAAATATGTTTTTTAGACCCTCTTGGAGGTGCTTTATAGGGGCTTATGAGTTTTGCGACAGGGATGAGTTTTCAAAAATTTTTTTTTTTATAGCAAGCTTTTGTCGTGCGGTATATATAGTACCTATTCATTAAGACCATTCCAGAGAACCTAAAAATGCTGGTATTATCTTCTTGCAATCAGTAGATTCTATATCCATCTTCGTTATCATCATCAGACCTAGGGGTTTAGTATTAATCATGATAATTCCAAAGAGTTCAAAAATGATGGCGTTACCTTATTGCGTTCATTAGTTCTTATGACCACCTTCCGACTCCATTATTAAACCAGTTCCATAGTTCCTTATTAAATTATTGAAATCCAAACTAATTTACAATTTCGTTTACAATTTGGGATACCAAATTTAAGCACAATGAAAGTGGGCCAATTATGCTTGCAAGATTCCAGGACAGACAAGTGAAGTTATATAAAAGATATATATGTCGCAGCCGGATGGTTAAATTAGCCAGTTAATGAAACAGCTAGCTTCATATGCTATTATTTAATTGAAAATAGCATAGTACATTTCGGTCACGTTTTCGACATTTTTGAACATAGTGATCGTTAGATATTAAAGTTTCCTATCGATTGGCATAAGTTTTATGAGTGGCCGCAAAATCGATATTTTTTCAAAATGGCGGAAAGTGGGTGGTGATTTTCTCCATAGTAAATATTCAATGCTCTTTGCCAATTTCAAGAATTTATAAAGTAATGTTTAAAGAGAGAAATTGACCCGAGTTTACGGAGCTCCTCCAAATATTGTCACAATGCAAACTTAATCACAATAATCTCAAACAATAATTATAGTATGCATTAGGTTTTAATTCGGTTGGGTTAGGTTAATGCTGTGTTCATATGAACATCAGAAGTATTGGAAATAACTTTGACAGTATGCTTGTATTAATAAAAAACATGGACATTCCTATTGACGTAATTATTTTGTCTGAGTGCTGGCTATCAAAATGCCCAGTAATTCCCATTTTGCCTGGCTATTTATCGGTAACATCTAAACATAACAATCAAAATGATGGAGTAGTAATATATTATAGGGATGTTTTTGCATTCACAATTGAGGTACCGGAGTTTTGCGAGGCAAATTGTGTAGTCCTTAAATCCGCTAAAAAACTAGCAATCATTGCACTTTATCGGTCTCCCTCGTATCGAAATATCGACAATTTCATAAACTCGATGGACACGTTACTAAATTCAGTAAACAGTTTTCAAGATATTTTTGTTGTGGGTGATATAAACATAAATATTGCGCCTGATAGTTGTGACCCTAACCTTGACATATATCTAAATTTATTGGCGTCTTATTCAATAATGCCTACGCACGTTCTTCCTACACGCAAAAATAATTGTTTGGATCATATGAACATTAAGACTAAGAGTAGGGCCATTACACTTGTCCTTGAAAGTTATATAACTGATCATGCACCGGTAGTCTTATTCTGTGATGTGGAAATGAGTACAAAAAATGCTACTCGGGTCACAAATCGTTTAAATGTTGAATCTTGCATTAGGGATCTATTGACCACTGATTACTCTAGTGTAATGATGGATAGGAATGCGGAGACCGCTGCGGAAACTCTTGTAAATATTGTTAGTAGTGTGGTGAGGTCACATAGGCAAAAAAACATTGTACCCAGTAAAAAAAAAATCCTAAAGCCCTGGATCACGCCAGGACTGCTGAGATGCTTACGAAACCGCGATAAATTAGCTCTTAACGCTAAAAGAAATTCTGAGAACAATATAATTAAAACAACATATCTTAGATATCGTAACTACTTTAATAAACTACTAAAAAAGGTTAGACTAGACTACGAGTGCGAACAGTTTCGGAAAGCAAGAAAAAGTCCAAAGGCCACATGGGACATAATTAAAAAAATTGGAAACTTCGGAAGTACTGATTCCTCTGCTAATGAGCTACTCACACTAAGTGGTGACAGTACTGCGTCAGTTGATACAGTAAATCATGTCTTCGCAAATGTGGGGCGTCGCTTGGCGTCGGAGATAGTTCCCTGTGTGTTTCCTTGCATAGGAGTTCCTCCCCTACATTCTATGACTTTGCTTAGCACTGATAATTCTGAGGTAGATCGTATCATACTTAGCCTTAAAAATACATCGGCAGCGGGGTGGGATGGTATTCCTACATCGGTGATAAAGGGTTCTAGATATGTACTTGTGCCTGTTCTTTCTCATGTTTTCAATTTATGCCTCGCTGCCGGTATATTCCCCAGTACTTTTAAAAAGGCGTTAGTGCACCCAATATTTAAGAGTGGGGCCAGAGACAGTGTAAACAATTATAGACCGATTTCGGTTCTCAGTGTGTTCTCGAAAATACTAGAAAAAATCATTAACCTAAGACTTGTCGGTTACTTAAACAGAAACAAAATAATCGCCGATAATCAATTTGGTTTCAGAAGTGGTAGATCAACTGAAGATGCTGTGTTGGATCTTACCGGAAAAATAGTTAAAAATTTAAACTTAAAACATAAAATGGTTGGTATATTTCTTGACCTATCTAAGGCTTTTGACACTGTCTCAGTCCCTATTCTGATAGGAAAGTTGGAAAATATTGGCATTAGAGGTACTGTTCTGGAAATTTTTAAAAGTTACCTGCAAGAACGAACTCAGTGTGTTACTATCAATGATGTTGTTAGTCGGGAGGAGCCACTGGATTTCGGGGTGCCCCAGGGAAGTGTCTTGGGTCCTACTTTGTTCATCATTTATATAAACGACCTCTGTAAATTAACTCTTTCAAATTGTGATATTATAGTCTATGCAGATGACACAGCTCTGCTGGTTAGAGGAAAGAGTTGGAGTGAGGCTCATGATCATGCTGAAATGGCACTGCGTGAGGTTTCGCGGTGGTTGTCTGCTAATCTTCTAACTTTGAATTTGGACAAAACTAAATTTGTCACTTTTGCGCCTAACGTTTCTTCGCTCCCACCGTCCTCTTTTTCTATACAGGTTCACAAACACATATGTCCCTCAAGAGCTTCCTGTAAATGTTTTAAAATCTCTAAGACACCACATATCAGGTACCTGGGTGTTTGGATAGACAACCACCTATCTTGGAATGAACACATCAAAATATGTGTGAGCAGAGTCAGAAAGCTGATTTTTGTTTTTAGAAATCTCAGGAGGGTAATTGATTGGGATACTATTAAATCAGTATATTTTGCTTTAGCACAATCCGTCATTGCCTATTGCATAACTGTTTGGGGTGGGTCGGGCAAGGTACAAATGTTGAAACTGGAGAGAGCACAACGAGCAGTCTTGAAAGTTATTACTTTCAAGCCACTGCGTTATTCAACATCTGATCTCTACACCCTTACAGATGTGCTGACTGTAAGGCAGCTGTTCATGCTGAATATTGTTTTACGAAAGCATGCTGAAGTGCCGTATAGTCCGGATCTGATAAATGGTAGGCGAAGGACTGACATGGTTTGTAGAACGGAATTTTGTAGGCTTGCTGTTTCGGGAAGACATTATTATTATCTAGCTCCTGACTTATACAACAGAATCAATAAAATTTTAAACATTTATCCCATGAACATAAAACATTGCAAGAGTTCGGTTTCTGTATGGCTAGGATCCTTAACATACCTGGAAACTGAGGATTTTCTAACCAGAAAGTAAAATGCAATATTTGCACGGTATACATACACGCACACGCACACGCACACGTAACACACACGCACACGCACCACACACACACACACACGCACACGCAACGCGCGGACGCACACGCACACACACACACATCATTATCATTTATAATTTTGTAATAATGTAAAAATTAATTGAATGTTTGTTTTATATGAAGTAAAGCAAATATGAGTAATATTAATGTGTCAATTGGAACAATGATACCTTTAAGAAACGGAGGTGGGCGTTAATGACAGCGACACAGTGAAAACTAATGCTGTTGTTACCGTACACTAATGGTTAATGTATATTGTTTTTGTACCAATAAAGATTTTTATTATTTTATTATTACAATGCATGGAGGAGCTCCGTAAACTCGGGGCAATATCGTTCGTTAGACGTAACTTTCAAAGTTCATGAATTTGGCAAATATTCAATTAAATAATTGCTTAAGAAGCTAGCCATTTAATTAACCGGCTAATTTAACCATCCGGCAGCAAATTAGAAATAAAATAGAATAGCGGAATTTATGCCGGGTTCGTGCGTTGGTAGGCCCATCAAGGTGGACCGACGACCTGGTAAGGATCGCAGGTACCAGCTGGATGCGGAATGCACAGGACCGGTCTATGTAAAGATCTTTGGGGGAGGCCGTGGGCGGAGGGAGTGGGCGTCTTCTGGCTGATATGATGATGATGATGTCGGGTTCTCGTTTGCAAGTGTTTAAAATCTGTGGATATCTAGCTACAATTAAGTAGCCATTGATGGAAGACGGAGCGGTCTTGAACTCCCACAAGGTGCACCGATAACCAGGTGAAGGTCGCAGGTACCAGCTGAATGAGTAGCTGTGAGTGTGTGTACCTACGAAAACTTCTTAATTTGCGCAAACTTTTAAATTTAAAGATCACTGACCGAAAAGTCGCTGTCGATTTCGATATTACCAAGTACACCCATAAGTTAACAAACAATATAGGCAGGAATACCATTAAGTTACTACATTTTGTTATACACATTTGTTGCCAACTGTGGCCTTGCCTAAACCTCAAACTTAATATCAGCCAAGTAAGAAAATCCCGAAGCAGAAACCCTACACCTCTGTATTACAGAGAGCATTGTGGCAGTTCGTATTGAGTACAAATATTTAAAATTATTCAAATATTTTCAGGCTTTGTTTTACACATATGTCGGATGACTAGGCGCTTTTGTAAACGCATTCATAGTAGAGTCATCTACATATTTATTTTAGTCTTTGTTTCTATCTATTGTTATTCCAATGTTTTCAAGATGGCAAATATTTAATTTATCTACAAAGAGATGAGCTTATTTGTTTAGGAGAGATACCGGGTTCGAATCCCACTGTAGCCATGTACCAATGACTCGTTTCTGAGTTGTGTACATTAGTTATATATATAGATAACCGATGCTCTTACGGTGAGGGAAAACATCGTGATGAAACTTTGGTTACACATTAAGTTGCCTGAATGTGCAACCATGATCCAATCCGGTCAGGTTCCCCTGGTAGCAGAGTCATGGAGCTCAGATGGCAGTCGCTCTACTGTAATTATCTGATCTGCCAAATCCTGGATCATGGTCATGCGCGTGCGCGAAGCACAACAGGGCCATTGACGCCAAGATGATTATTTTTATACAGATAAACTTATTTGTTTGCTGTGGTTTAATTGGATCAATTTAAAAGTATTCTCGTATCTTACTATTATAGGAATCAACGCTATTCCCAGCAACGCAACTACTTCCTCATCAAATTGCAGATCTAGATATCGAACTACATCTCAGTTAGAATTCCATTTATCTTATCCTTAGGACAACACTGAAAATGACATTCGCGCTACACCACAAGATAACGGTTATCTGAACAAAGAAACGTCTACACGCCACGTTTCCTGGCCCAATCGTTGCGAAGGCTAGTTTGCGGGATTTATTGTTTGCATTCCGTTGTCCGTCTGTCGGTGGTTGGATACCGGCTGCTGTCTTTTGTTTCTGCGGGTACATCCCCGGCGGTCACGACGGCTGCGCCCGCGTCGATATTAAATAGGACGGTGCCGCTGCGCTGGGATTGCACCGCGCTGATGGTTTGAGTAATGGCTTTGCTTATAGTCGCTGTTCGATGGTTTTTAAATGTTGCTTCTTGCTAACAGGTAGGTCTTATGCTTTTAATAGCAGAGGTAGTTTTTACGGTTTTGGGACTTTCTATTTTTGTACTGTGTTTGATAGCATACGAGATCGTTGAAAACATTGAACAAGAAATATTGTATACCTAATAATGTTGAAATATTTTAGGAGTAAATACCTTTAAAAAAGAAAAACAGGTAAAAACAGGTGAGTACTTTTAGATTTATGGATTACTGTATGGTTGAATACAAAATATAAAAAAAAAACAACTCAACGGTTATTGCTTAGATTCATTTATTTATTTCTTTTCTTGTGAATTTTCTGTAGTTTCCGTCTTATTTATGAAAAGTTCTTCTATTTCCTGTAGCGACTTGTCTTTAGTTTCTGGCAAATATCTGTATATAAAGAACGTGAGAATTCCTGCTAGCGAGCCATAAAACGCAAACGTTCCATGCAAACTGATTGTTCTGAAAATAAACGGCGCCGCTTTTAAGGTTGTAGCCAATGCCATTGAAGAGAAAAACACAATTATCAATACAGCGGAGCTCTTAAACCTCAGCGGTATTAATTCCCCATAAATCGAAGTGGACATTATCATTGGACCGCAGCTGATGGTAATGAAGAACGCCGACAACAATGTCAGCGTGTACACCTTATTTTCGCTCACTATAGACAACTTTACTAGCCATAAATACCCTGACAACGCGAATAAGAACGATATTCCTATAACAGAGGAGTACAAGAGGAGCGTCCGCCTCCTTAAGACCTTGGATAGACCACAGCCGAAGTACATGCCCGCCACGCTGACCCCGTCCAAAATCAACATCCCCATGTACGCTGTCGACTCGCTGTCAGTTATCTTCTTTATCAATTCTATCGAGTACATGCTACAGACAATCTTGCCGGACGCATGGAACTGCGCCATCACTAAAATAGACAATAAAATCGGCTTGTAAAACTCGCTACAAGACATTGTTTTCGTGAAGTTTACGGCTCTGTCCCGCCAGTTATCGTCCTCGACACGGTTCCGGAGTTGCGCGCGCTGGGAACTGATAAGGCTGTGCAATTCCCGCTCCGAATCCTTATCGACGCCTTTGAGCCAGCGGTGCGCGCGCGCACATTCCTCGAAACGACCTTTACTCGCCAGCCAGTACGGCGACTCGGGCCACGTGAACACCGTCACGAAAGGCACGGCGCAGATCAGCCCAAACAACCCAATGTAGTTGTACGAGGCGAACGTGCCTATAGCGTTGGACGCCCACATGCCCCAGAATACGCTAGCGGATTTGATTGTCAGGAACATGCCTCTGTACTGAGGAGAGCTGTACTCCGTGACCATGACGATAGATACGGTGAGATTCGCGCTGAAGAGTATTCCCTGGACGGTTTGGCTGATGATGAAGTGCGTGGTGGTGGTTCCAGCGTAGAATATGGAGAAGCTGACGATGGCAGCGCAGCAGATGAGCATGAAGGGCTTCTTGCGACCGAAATGATGCATCACCAGCGGCATCATTACCACCCATGGCAGCGCGCTGTAACTCAGTGCTGATGCTGAAATAAAATTATGAAGTAGGTACAAGATTTGCATAGATATGTAATTACGAAAACGCTTATCTTTTTTTAAATTATGGTTACCTACTTAATTTTTAATCTGCGACCAAATAATGGTAGATATAAGATAATATTCAACGGTGCGGTTGCACAATTTAAACAGATTATTATGATGTTTAGACAGTGCCTTATAAATCTACCGTAATGAGCTATTGCGTTAGCAGTAGTTTCTGCATTTATGATATTGGCTCGATATAAATCAGTTAGTTAGTAGAGCAAGAAAAGTGCCAACGATACATAATATATTTATATTGACAATAATTGTGAAACTTTTTGGATAAATAAAGTTTTTTAAATATTTATACCATGTAAGTGGATAGGTGTCAGTTGCGCATTACCATTGTATTTGGATATAACTAAAACATAATAAGCCTATAAAGATCTTATCCCATGCATAACATAACAGTTTCGAAAGTTACCTACCTAAGGTAAGGTAAACCTAAATTCAAAAACAATACTTGTTTAAGTAAAGTAGTATGACTATGCTCCTCACAGTGCTCGTCAGCTAAATGAACGCACTCCGTTATGTGATTGGTCAACATCATTCATTTTGATGGACGCATAGTTGCGATGATACTCAAGTTAGTTGGAATTTGGAACACAGTGTGTTTGCGTGCCCCGTTAGAACTCATAGTAAGTTTCTAAATACGGATTTTAGACTATACCTTTTAATAGTTTTAGATAAGTTTTTAGAAGATACACTTACAGAGCCAGGAGGCCATCTCATCGTCGATGGTGTGGTTGGCACGGCGCAGCTGAGGGATCATCACAGTGGGGGAACCGAGGGACAACCCAGTCATGAAGTATGCGGTCCACAGACCGCTGCATATCATCAGCTGCAAGCGTTATTATTTTCTGTTTAGGTTTCCATTGCACCCTTAGGGCGGAAACGGATCCCTATTACTAACAACCATGTTAGGCGGACCCTGGGCCCTCGCGTTCCGCGCAGGGGGGCAACTGGGATATAACGCCAAGATGATGAATAATGATGTTATAGAGGTAGGTCGCGGTGACCACATTCCATCAGGTGGTACGGCATAAAGAAAACCGCTGTCTGCTTGTCTGCCACAGGTATGTGTCTTTAGAACCTAATAGGCAGATACTTGAAATGTTTACAGCCGCTGTAACATCAAATAATAAAACATATGCACAGTCATGCTTCAGTGCAGAATCACACTAAAACAAATTGTTTCTATAAAGTACTTACATATACTTAGGTTAGTAAGATACCTATATTTTATAACTATTTATCTTGCTTTTGACTGCGTGATGTTAGTCACTGTGACGACTATGCTAACCTCGTGTCTTTCTTCACTTGCAACCTTATCATCAAACGGGAACGCAATATCTCAATTATTTTTTATTTTATTTTACGCAGTGTAAAGTCGAGCAGACAGAAAACGTGACAGTAAGCGGTAACTGTCGCCCATGACATCTACAATTCTTCCATTCAGGTTGCAGGCAACAAAAATGCAGAAACGCAGGTGCTTCGTCTCGTTCTTGTGAGGACTAAGATGAAATGCCTTATGCCTGTAATTGCGCTGGCTACCTTATCCTTCAAACCGGAACACAGCAATGCAAGCACTGTTGCTTGGCGGCAGAAATAGATAACGCGGTGGTACTCACCTAGGCGTGGTGTGTGGTGCCGCCACTCAAAGAATAGCACCAACCCATCTCTTCCCGTGGGTGTCGTAAGAGGCGACTAAGGGACAAATCCGAAAGGTGGGCAGCAGCATCTTTCTGGGTAGATTTACATCAACTGCACTGCGATCTCCAACCCAGCTGCCAAGCGTGGAGATTATGGCAATGACCTCCCCTTTCGTGGGAGAGGCCCGAAGTCCTGCAGTGGACTGTTATGGGCTGTGATGATGATGACTCACCTAGGCGGACTCTTCAGGCTTGACAGAGTCCTACCACCTGATAAAGCATTGTTGGTTGGCGGCAAACATATGTGGAAAAGGCGGTGGTACCCATACAGGTGGACTCTGTACGCTTGACAGAGTCCGAGTACAGGTTAAATATAAAATGGCAGTTAAAAATTTACCTGTCTTAATAAAGGCTTCCATGCTAATTTTTGTTTTTTGTCTGTTACATCAGTATCATTTTCCGTGCAGACTGGATTGTAGTCAAATTTTTCCATTCTAATTTTTTTTTTAATCTAGTTACACTGAACTTGAGATACAGGTATATTTTTTTTGGATATAAGAAACTGTTTTTTCTTATGACATTTGTATTAAAATGAAGTGTTGTCTAATGAACGACCAGTGGAATACTAGTGCTTGTATCTACTTATTGTGGTATTACATATATGTATATACTCTCCACAGTGTTAGGATACGTAATTTTATTATTGCAATAAAGCAAGTAAGTATATGTAAATAGCTAATTCCTTAGAGCAACTTCTCCTCTTATTACGGAATCAGGTATTAATTCCACTTTATTACGGATATAAATTTCACCACCAAAAGAAATCCATTCGTTAATGTTTTTTATATTGATTCCTCATTGAAAAACGAGCTCACGAGCATCGGTGGCGTAATGGTTAAGTGGTCCGACTTGTAAGCGAGAGGTACTAAGTTATGTACACTAGTTGAATACTAACCGATGCTCTCATGATGAGGGAAAACATCGTGATGAAAGCTGCACATTCAGGCGATTGGTCCTAGCCAATCAGGTCAGGTTCAACTGTGAATCACGCAGGTCAGATGATAGTAATAATTACCTGATCTGCCAAATCCTGGATGATGATGATGAAGGCGGACCCCGGGCCCTGGCACGCGAGAACACAACCGAGATATTGACGCCAAGATGATTCTCATGATGACTCAGCCTACTTGACAGAATGAAGTAGAAGTTGCTCATAACATTAATTGTGGAGTGACAAACAATACTTATTTGTCTGTAGGTACGTTGCTATGCGTTCTCACAGTGCTTGTCTGCTGAGTGAACGCAACGAGATAATTACGTTCGTTCATTTTGACATTCAATAATGTCGTGTAGTGATACTCGTCATATTTTATGGGAATGCTAATTGTGGCAACATGAGAGATGGTTAATGTTGGAATGTATTTCCAGTAACGCGGGTGTAGTTTTATTCGGACTTGTGGCAACAAAAGGCTACTTTAAAGCCTTTAAGCGCTTTTGTCATAATTATTATTGACAACATAATGCTAGACATAACTTAACTACCTAAAATGTCCGTGGTGCGTTTCCCTTATTTCTGGCATTGACCTATGCCTATTTTATTTTACGCTGTCTCCGCTTTTTGAGGGGGGAAGTCATGAGCACTATCTTTCCTACTCCTGCAGGTACTTCTTAACAGTATTAGGTTGTCCTCGTGCGCGCCCGAGTATCAAGGCTCAGGACCTGATGTCGTATTTTTAAACCGCTCGCCTCAGATAAATCCGATTCGCCGATTTTCATAAATTAAATATTTTGATACATGACATTGATTTGCTCTATTTTTGAACAGTTCGCTTTGTAATAAAATTATATTCATTTGTTCATACCGTAGTTGCAGCGGTAGCAATGAGTGGTGAGACAAAGCTTCACTCAGGACTCGGGAGTGGAATCCTTCACTATGGATCCAATATGCATTATGCCCCATGACGTAAGACATTGCTTCATCCCATTTATGAAAATTACCATTCTTAAACTCGCAAATCACGCTTCAAAATTGTCTGAAAATAAACGAATTTTTCACATCAGTCGCTTCAGAATGCGCGGCCGCTATTTGAGCAGCATTGTGGTAACCGTTCGCGGCGTGCAATCTAATCGGTAATGGAAGCTAATGTCGTCGTGACAAGCGCACGGTTTACTAGCTATTACTTACTAGGCGGCCTACCGTCTGGCTATCGGCTAATGGGCAGCCAGCTAAGAGTAGACTTATCGCCTAACGTTTTGCGACTACGAAAATTTGCTCCGCAAGATAATGAGATTATGGTTATGCCTAAGTAGTTATTTATTTCGCCAATTTGTAGGGCCTTTGAACGATGCATAAATTGTGCAGTGATAAGATATATATGAGTAAGGAGTTTTATATGAGCGGTTCTTTCTAGATTACATTGAAGAACATGTAACGTAGATAACTAGGTATATATAAACACACAGCACACAAACGGGTAGGTAACGTACTTAATCATAATTTCTATATTTCGCGTCATTCTGCTATAATAGTTAGTCAGTCAATAAATATTCCATTATTTCCTTACAAGATACATCAACAAGGAACATTAATAAGATTTCAGCAGGACGTAACGGTCCTTGGAGGAAGGACCTATAATTCTCGTTGTTCCAGTTGGCCGTATACTATCCCTAATCCACTAATCATGAGGGGATGTCATTATATTCTTCTCCATTGAAAACGGACAATGTAGGTAACAATATTTAGATACCTAATTATGTTCAATCATATGGTATAATTGGTTGATAAAATCTGAACGCATTTTCATAGCAATGAAACCCAATGAAAAAATTTGCGCAATCAAGCGCAATGAAAGATGTGCTTTATTACGTGTTGCGTACACGTACACACAGGGTTTATACGAGTGTCGAATGACGTCAAAATCACAATGTTCTAGCTCATATATATTTTCTGGTTTAAGAGATATCTTGAAAATTTCTGCGCAGTCATTCATAAGCTAATGGAAAAGTCCGTAAACAAGAATCGTGGCTGATGCTCAATCAAAGATCGGTGTTTCCTTATTAGCTATTCGGCCACCAATTAGCATTTTCATAACTATTACCATTATATACCTTACCTACGCATAACATTATGGAATTTAACAGTAATAACTTCTTAGATTCTCAGTTAGCGTGGTTAAAGCATCAGTTACCTAGTTTTAACTGTCGATTACAAATTATCACAATTCCACCGAGCAACCATTAGTCTCGGATTGAAAGTGATCCTCTCCAATTGATTAGGTATTTATTGCTGCAACTGTTCGTTACCGTCTTAATTCGTTTACAGCTGCACTATATAGACGTTAAGATTTGGAAAATACAAACATCGCACTTGACTAAATAAATGAGTGTATTATTAATTTGCCTGAATCACAATTTAAAGAAAAGGTGAAAAGAACTTTAATGAAAATGCCTATTATAAAATTGATGAATATATCAATGACAAAAATGTATGGTGTACTACTAGCTCTTCGAAATAGGAAGTTATTTATAAATTTACAATTTTGTAAATTGGATGAGGATGATTTGATGTGGAATAATCATTGAATAACAAATATTTTTTAAATGTGTACGGCATTGGCAGCGCATGCTCACTTAAAAGTCTGCCTGGTGGTGGCGTGGGGGTCGGGTCGTTCTCTTCCCTCAAATATGGTTGAAGTGGACGATGGCTGGGTCATGCGTCATGCTCGTGAACGGGTGCTGCCTTGGTGGACTGGCCTGCTTTTGCTGTGCCATTTTTTTTTGTTTTTATTTTTATTTTTAGTTATCTTGACCGATTTGTAGAGGTTCACATCATATTTCAATCAAGACAGGCTCACTCAAATCAAATTAAATTGACAAATGTATCAATGCAATGTAATCATATTTAAATGTACAGTCGAGTTCATTAATATGTGAGCTTTACCAAGGCTTTAAATATAAATGTACATGGAAGTGTACTTATATATCTGAGCAGATTCGTCAATCAAAGATGTACATCTGCTCAGATATATAAGTACCCTTCCATGTACATTTATATTTGAAGACTTGGTAATGCTCACATATTAATGAACTCGACTGTACCTGTGGGTTTCTTGCCGTTTCTTTTTTCCACAGATGGCCATTTTCCTAACTGAAGCGGCATACTGACAGACAGACGACATTCTTTTTACTTATTTGTTCCGAGCTCAGGGGGCGACACGGGTAGGCCGACTGGTGCGTGCGGGTGTGAGCGCCGGTGAGCTGGCTGGGGCCGGGCGCGCGCCGCACATGATTCGCCTAGGCGGTTATGTGCGTGGCGTGTATCGGTGCCCGGTGTCTCGCCGGAGTAAGCCCTCTTACGCGCTGATCGGTCTGCATGCTTCCCCCCCTTCCTGGGGATGAGCTCGCTTAACTTCCCTTTGTTTTTGACCTTTGAAAAGAGATTAATTAACGTAATCCTAATTCAATAAATACTTTTTCATTTTCATTTTCATTTTCATAAAATACATAAATAGTCAGGTTTGGGATTAGCTTGCATTCCTTGAAATTAAAAACGTTTAATCTACTATAATAACTTAACTGACAGAAAAGTCGGATAACCCTCGACCAAGTTTACCTATAGTCAACTATTTTCTAAACTGCTGAACGGATTTTAATAAAACAAAGCTAAGAACCAACTCAATTAAACTGGCTTTCAAATACAAGAAATCGGTCCATCCGTTCGGGAGCTACGATGCCACATACAGACACACAGATACACAAAGCCACAGATACACATGTCAAGTCAAACGTAGGTATAACTACAAAATAAAGAACTTTCCGCCCCAAGCAGAAGGTCCACTGGAAATAATGCGTCATTTGCGCACGCACACATTGACGTTACGTTTACAAGCATTCTCAAGCAGTTTCAAGGAGTGCTCGGTCGCGATTGTTTACGCGAGAATTCGTTGTTTTGTCGACTTAAATTGAATATTATTTAATGAAACGGTATTATTATTGATAAAATAAAAGTACTTGTACGTAACTAACATACAAGCAACGCACACAGAGTCCAAGAAGTGATGGGTGACTATTTTAGACATTGAGGCTAGTCGAACTTCAGCATCGCTACAAGTTCTAATGCCAATGGCGAAGCGAGCTTGGCCAAGGTCTTCCGCTAGAGACCCTAGGACTACTTGAACAGTTTCAGGCACCACGTGACAGTTTTTAACAGAATAAGAAACCGTAATGGCTACCTTAATGGTTTTGGAAATTCCTGTCTAGTCTAATATAAAAAAAATCGCTGACCACCATCCTTCTCCATCATGAGATCACCTGACTAATGCCATAATATTGAATTTTCATCAATCTACATGTGTGTGAAATTTTCAATTCAATTGATTACCGGGAAGTGGGTCAAATCCCAGGTCAGGTTTTTCTCAGGGTCTGATGATGTACTCAGGTGGCGATGTGAATAAACAGTTGCTCCACCGACAAGAGTCATACTCTTAAATATATGATGGTGATGAATAAACAGTAAGTTATTATTACGCTTAAAGCTGGTATGGAAAATCTGATACACTTGAACAAGATTTGAACAGCTTGGGAAGCATATATGATCACATTAAGGCAAGGATAAGATATTGGACTTTTGCAAGGGACATGTTATTGTAAACGATCTTTAAAATTCTATTCGGCTTTTAAATACTCTTTTCAAAATTCAGAATAAATACAGTAGCAACCCTAGTGAGTCGGCAAGTTTACGTCATAATTTTCGAATTCGACGGAAGGGGACCTTTTGTAAGTTCTCTATTTTGTGGTATAACGCCCCTCTTTTTTCGTAGAGGTTCAAAATACAAGTAATTGTAACAAATTAACATATTCATAACTCATGGCCAAGTTTGACGACACCATATGGGCGTAATTTTGCAAGTTGCAAGCCACAGAATATCGATCGTATTTCAAAAGAATGAAACATTTCGGTAGAAAGAAAATTCATTGATGCTGATTCGATGCTGGCAGATTACAATTGAAATCAAGGCCACAAGTAATTAATTTGGTGTGCTTTTTTGAATTATGTTAAATATATAAACTTAGATACCTTATGGTCCGTATTTAACAAACACATCAATATTTCTATTACTTAAAACTGAAGAATCGGTTACTTTTTATCAGCACCTAATGGAAACCTGATTCTCTACTAGTATGTGCCGTTGCATTAAAGATACCTAGAACCGTCATTGACTGTGACTGTGTCTAAAAAATGGCCACTATAAAAATAAACACAAGGAGTGGATTATTTAAAATAATTGAAATATTTATAAAAATTATCACATTCAAAATATAATAAAATCGTATGTATATTTAAAAAACACAGTTTTAAATAATGCACCCGTTGAGTTTTAAAGGGGCAATTTTTTAAAGGGGCAATTTGTTAACACTTTTGATATTTAATTTCTTCTCCTAGTTTAGAGAGTCCTGCTTCATCTTCGGCCGCATCGTCACTTACCACCAGATACAACTGGTAAAACCTTGCTAGTCTAAACTTAAAGGACGGTCCTCACTTTCCAGATACTCTCATCTCATTCCGTATACACGACATCTCTCGCTAATCTAGCATCAATGTAGATCATATTCCGGATGCGGCGATGCGCCGATAGCTGCGCGCGCGCAGGTGCTCGGAATTAATTAATCCACGTGTGCTCCAGGATGTTTCTGCCAATCTGGGCTTGGGTATGCACTGGAATGGCGGTTTGGGATTACAGGTTCCTCTGAAGAGATTGTGATGGCGTGACGCAAAGGTGTGCGGAAGATGTGGTTGGTGTTTGTATAGGTATATACCGTCACGGTCATGGAGATGTAAGAGAAGCAAACATATGTACATATTTTGTCTAAAGAGGTAAGAAAATATTTTAAGCAATGAGATAAGATTCCATTAAGTTTTAAAACAAGTTATTTTCTTTGTCGATCTTCTTGAACTTAACTTAGGTACTTGTTTTGTGTAATTCGGGGAGCTACCCCTAAATTCGGGATGACAGTATTTTAGCAGCAATATAAAAAATCTCGCGACCAATATACAATTTAAAAACATAACGAGGACCATGTTAGCTGCCCAACAAATATCCCAACACAACCTTGTATCGATTTACACGCAAGTCGATTCTGAGATATGCAGTATAGCGATGGCCGATTCGATTGACGATAACAGCGATCCCGTGGCGATAACGTCCGCTTCAACATATGTTGAGAACCTGAGTCCGACGGCCGTGATGCTGTAAAGTAGCGTCTATTGGTGGGACTCTCGGTCGCACTAGTATTTTAAGGCGGGCTGGGAGTCGCAGGGCGTAGATGATTGAAATGTTACAATCGAGTGTTGGAGAAGTTAAATAATAATAAAGATGAGTATTTAAACTCTTGATGTGCTTATAAAACCGTAGATGAGGCGTATGTCGAGTTGCGTAGATTCAAAATGTAAAAATGTAGATTTGTCATAAAATCATGAGGCAAGAAACAATGCCATGTAGCATAAGTAAAGGAAATAATCCGAAAACCGTAAATTTGTAGTTCCATCACAATAAAATAGTCAACCAACTTATAAAGTGCAGTTGGATTTCATACAAGATCTAAGTAGGTAAATGTAGTAAGTACATTTGTAACTTTGTAAAGTTTTTGCATTTGCAACGTGGCCCGACACGTCTTGGCCGTTTTTTATATAGATTCAGATTCAGGATCCAGAGAAAACGAAAACACTTTCGACGAAACAATTAATTAGAAAAAAGTTCAACGAACAAATATGCACCCCATTAAAGCATTTTAGTATTAAATTAAGTACTCAACAATTCGAAAACATGATAAATTATTTAAAATTATACCACCATTGAACCTGTTTGGCGCACGAATTGAACACTAGATTCTATTTAAGATAATTCGATTGGAACTGATGATAATCGTTTCTGTTCTGTTTCTATAGGGTTAAACAGAGGCTAAACTGGGAGCCCGCATTCTATACCGCACTTAAGCTAAATCAATTTGTGTTTTCATTGCCCTCTTAAACTACCATCTGTAAACATTAAATGGCGGTTGCTGGCTTAAATTGTTTGCAGGTATAGGGTGTGCAAATCTTACACAAATAATATTGTATATTATTAGCAAAAAAGCGTGGCTACGGGTTCTTTTTTTTGACGACGTTAGTCTGGTCTGCCATGCAAGAGGTCACGGGTTCGATTCCTGGCCGAGCAGAAGTTGATATGATCAATCGTCTAGCACCTATAACACAAGTTTTGCTTACTTTGAGGCTGAAGACGCTGTATGGATTGTTCAAGCATATTTATATATATTTATTAAAACATCCGGCACAGTTAACTATTCAATTGATTAGTGAATGTTTAGCATGAGCCGTCATCAGATGTGGGTTACTTACTTAATGGTACATATATAAAAAATTAAAAAAAAAAACATTTATATCAGGCCAACTGACCTGTATCATTATGTCATGTTTGTGTACAATAAAGCATAAGAATAAGAATTCACTCATAAATTGCATTACATGGGTAATATGTCAAAACAAAACAATATTATACTTTATTACAAAACTATTTTAAATTTTGGCATTAGATAATGTTATTAATATAGGATACAAGGATACAAATATATAGCCCTGCTTCTAAGCCTCCGTCGTCTGTCTGTCAAGGCTCTATTAACGATACAGCATCTATAACTGTGATCAGGTAAAATAAGCGCTAAGCGCCTGGTCGATATTGCTAATGACAAAAAGGCTGACTTGGGTCAGTGAATTAGCGTCCTACAGCGGGGCAACGTGGCCAGTTTCTGAAGCCAATTGACGACCTGAGTGTTCGACAATTGGCCTCAGAAATCAGTTGGTTAAGATGCTGGTCGCCACGCAGAAGTCACGGGTCGGGAATTTCGATTCAACAAAAATTTAAATGATGAATTTTAATTTCTGTTACGGGTCTGGGTGTAGTATGTATAATAAGTATGTATTTAAAAAAAAGTTTATAAGTCGTAATCTAATACCCACAACACAAACTTTACTTACTTTCGGGCTAGATGGCGCTGTGTGAATTTGTACAAACAGGGACAAAAACAGCAAATTATCTTCCATTCCAGCTAATAATAAAGAATGGGATCTCTAAAGTCAGGCTATGTAGTCCTAAGAAGTATTTCGTCACCACAAAAAGGCTGTAAGCTATAATCCCCAGTACTAACCTACCGTTATACACGGACACAGCATTACTAATCTGTGCATACACGGTAATGGGGTCATATTTGCATAATATCCCGTGTAGGAATAGGAACATGATGTGTTCCCAGAATATGGTAGACGGCTGGCTATAGGGAAAATGTTATGCCGGGTTTTTTCCATCATGTACTATGTAATATGTATTACCTACACTGTTCAACGATGCTCTCTTTCAGGTGTTCATAAATTTATAGGTACTTTCGTTAAAAGGTATTGAATATGAATGTGGATGGATACACATTAAGGGAAACACCAAAGAAAAAATGTATGGATTGTGTGATGAGGGATATCAGTGAGCGAGAGGTGAACGAGGAAATGACAGCGGTGTCGACCCGAAGGTGTCGAAGGGCAGGCATATGATGATGACTTCCGTTAGTGTATCTGCCAAATAGTATAAACAAAATCGCTTACCGCTGTCTGTCCCTGTGTGTGTATCTATGTACGCTTAGAACTGTTAAACTACGCAACGGATTTTAATGCGGTTTTCAACAATAGATAGAGTGATTCAAGAGGAAGGTTTATGAGCAAGAACAGGTAGGTAGGGGTAAACTAGGTGTACGCGAACGAAGTCTTTAGTACTCCACTAGTACTTTATACCTAGAGGTATTTTTTTAATAGAGACGGTAATTCAACAAACAACCATATAATTGACAGCCATTGATTAGGTACAAACACATCAGGTTGCTTACTTGCTTGTTTGTTTAATTGTACCTATTAAATCATCTCAAGTATGTTCAAAATACACTTTAACCTAACTTACTGACTATATACAAGCAATCGCTTCACATTCATGATATTGAAAATTGAATATTGTTTATGAACTACCAAGACCTGACTTGAGTAACAAAAGATAGCCTCTAGGGCTTTCATTATCGTTTGGAAGGCCTCGTGTGCCACTTGGGCAGACTTACTGACCCGGAATAACGCATAATAATATAAATAAGCTTATTAAACAGCTAGTGTACAAATTGCATTAGAAAGGAGCGGCTATTTGCCGATTTATGTGTAATAAGACGATATGAGTTGAGAATTACGTGAAGTGAACAAAACACACTGTGATAAGTATTGTATATAATAATTAGTTGGCCCGGCG
The DNA here is from genome assembly GCA_905147135.1 of Blastobasis lacticolella. NCBI lineage: Eukaryota > Metazoa > Arthropoda > Insecta > Lepidoptera > Blastobasidae > Blastobasis > Blastobasis lacticolella. Next base: position 6,018,484 of record LR990048.1, on the reverse strand, counting down.
TGTCTTCATTTGCGTAAACCTACTTTAATCTATTCTTTTTTCTTGCAATAAACCGCTTGAATCTCTATCAAACCAATCTACTGTTGTAAACCGCATTAAAATCCGTTGCGTAATTCAAAAGATCTAAGCGTGCATAGACACAGAAGGCGGGAAGCGACTTTGTTTTATATTATGAATAGATAGAACGTCTCTCACGTAATACTTATAATAATACTTCCAAGGGAACATTGGCGATTTGGAGATTCCAAAAAACCTGTAGCTAGTGGATAGTATAGGTCGATTAACGAAAGAAGTCGGGCTGCGTGCAAACGAAGTTTGATTATAATTTGCAATTTGCGTTTTAATCAATCAAAGTCAATGTAATTTTGTATTCGAGATAGAAACATATATCTATGTCTGTGGTTTGTAAGATTTTCGTTTAAATATATCGAGCTTATTATATATTCAAAGCTACGCGGAATTAAATATTTCAGTACAAATCTTATGAATAAAAATCGCGTTTAAAAAATTTCACTGGATTTGATCGGTTAATATGGAAATTATGATCAAACTTCGTTTGTATGGGGCTTTCTTTAATCGACCTATAGAATACCTCAATAATTCTAAACGTGATGCTGTTTTTGTTTGTGCCATAATTCGCCCTGGACCGACAAAAAAAAATCAATAGTTATAGTCGTTTTTCCATGCGACATTGGATCTTGTGTAATTTATCGTAACTAATCCATAAAGATTATTTAATACCGAAAAGAATTTTTTCTTAAAGTGGTAATGCACTTAGGCTTAAACTGTACAGCAGAACATTGAATCGAATTTGGTGAAGATAATCCCGTTTAGGTAAGTGCGCATTTCGTGCCAGACTACAAAGTCTGGCACGTAAGTTTATAGGCTTTTTACCTAAAAGCCTATAAACTCTTAGAAAGTAACTGAGACATCGGAGCAACAACTAATGATACAGTTTGTATAATAATATACTCAAATCTTATTGGACAATATTTCTCGCTGAATACCTATTTATTACAGAAGCTAAGACGAAAGACTAGAAAAACGTAGAACCAAATGCAATGCAATGTCCTTTTCAATCCGTAGACGTGCTAGGTTTTTTATAAGGTCGTCACTTGGTTGACGCAAAAGGCAATTACTATCTGCAACTCGATGAAGCTGTAGAGAGTTGCTTTACAAAAAGAAACTGTTGGAAGTGTCCTGTTAGAGACCGTATTGGCCGTCTTGGCAAAAACAATGTGATACTGCTCGGCGGTATCATAGGATTAATGATTGATACTTAGTACTGTACTGTTTTGTCTGTAAACTTGATTTTGAACTCGACGTTTTCTCGCAGAAAGAATTGGAATTGGATTTATAAGAGTGATAAGTGATTCATTCTAAATTATAATTCTTATCAACCAGAACTAGCCTGATGGACAATGTTCACGAGTTAATTAGTTTTGATCGACCCTATTCAGTAGATATTCGTAGATCATCGTCCCACCTATTAGAGTCACTCTTCCGCCTCAACTATTTCCGACTCAACTACCCTGTCCCGTTCATTGCCACTTAGTTAACAACAGATCAAGATAAAATTCAACTTTAGCTTCCAACTCGACAGTCTCTGCTACCACAGAAGCCAATAAAGATCTGGAAGATGAAAGAACGGAATCTATGATTTACATAGCTCGCCGCGCAGCGACGCGGGCGGCTCCCGTGGCGCGTCCATCCGCAATGAATTTCAAATTTGTTCACTTTACAGTTTGAATGCAAATACCTACGCACGCGCCACCTGGTGCAAATTTATTCATTGGAATACCGCCAGCCCTTCATTTTACTATTATATCGAGCAAAGCGCTGTAATGTAAGCTAATTCTGTATTTATTTATTGATTCACGATATTGATATCGTTGTTGCCGCAGACAGGATTACCATGTTTGGCTTTGCTTCAACTGTTAGATAAGAACTCGCTGTTGTCTTCTGTTGTAAGTGATATGTTCGTGTTGACGTCTAGATTTAATGCAATAGATCTGATTGACGATTGAGGTGATTATTGGCAAACTGATCATTGTTGCTGATTCTTGTTGAGTTAGGTTAATGGTATTTTATTATGTAGACTACACCTATATTTAAACAGGGGCATGAGGGGAAAATGTCCAATTGAAAGCTTAGTTTGAAATAAATAGTTATCGCTAACCATACAATAATATTTCGTTTATAAAGATCTAAAGTTAGCAGTTATTTTACACAATCGTCAACTATCTTAAACATAAGAGTAAGTACCTACTTCTTAAATAAATGAGTACTTCAAAGTACGTAAAATAGTACTTGATAATTAACAGCTAAATGTATTATCACGAACCAATAATTCAACATCTCAATTGCCCTCACACAAAGCGTGATATAATATCAGATCCCGTTTACAGGGTTAAGCGCCGAGACAATTAATTTATGTGCTGTCGTAGCGCGCGTGCGCGGCGCGCCTTTACGCCGGGATCACGTGACGCGCGCAGCCATCCCCGCGAAGTCTGCGCGGGCGCAGGTGAGGGGATATAAACGATAAAATATATTTTGTTTCTAAAGTTGTGATCCTATTTTTATTGTATATTTTGTATTGTTGTCGGAAATATCGATTATCAGATACAGCATCATGCATCAAAATTTCAAAGTTTTCACGCAGAGAATCAAAATTGAAAACCTTTCGAATCGAGGCGAGCGATTAAAAAATAGGACCTCTGCGGCCTTAGCCAAGAGGTTTCGTTAATCTACAATCATTTGTTGTAGAAAAAATGTATGGGATTTGACATAAGCTAACGTTATCTGACATAAGCTGTTTGTGGTAGAAATTCTTAGTCCATAGACAATTCACGTACTTTCGATGTCCAAAGGAGGCGGATTGGCGGATGATCCTACACAATCAGAGTCAACGTAGATGTTGGTAGAAATAGTCGAACTTCGACCTGTCAATTTTCTACCATACACGCATCACGCAAGCGGAGCTGTCAAAGATGGCTAGACCGGCTGATGTTCTTAGTTCTAATTGTACGAACTCCTATAATTATGTTATACTCCTAAATAAGTCAAATAAAGTACCAAATATTGTTATATAGAGCATTGTAATATTAAATTGTTATACTAAATATACCGAAATAAACGCGATACACTTTAGGTTTTGTCATACATATACATATACTGATATACATAACGTCGCGCATTTTCCCCGTAGGCGTAGGCTAAGGCAGACAGTGACCACATTGTTCCTATGATTCTGATAATCCTCTCTTTCTTTCAATTCCTCTAATTTCTTACACATTTATTGACCTTTTCATACATTCTCGTCGGCTTAGGCTTTCTTTAAAATATCGTCAATTTGACCGTAGGTCTTTAGTTTATAGGTTTAAATTGGGAGGTTGGGTAGATGAGGTGATTATCGAGCTGGTTATTTGTTAGTTCGTTTAGTTTAATAAGGAAAACGTTTCAGAGGATATCTGCTCATAGCTAGAAACAAAAATCGAATTCTAAATTGAGGAATGACTGTCTCCTGCAATACAGGTCAGCTCCTCCTACTCGTAGTGCAGGAGTCAAGGAATCGCCCTAAGATGAACACAACTGTATTGTATTCTAATATATAACTTGAGATCTGTCTGAACTTAAAGACTGTTATAATTGTACCATAATACTCTGTAAGGTTGTAATTGTGGCAAATAAATTATTATTATTATAGTTTTTGCATTATTATTATTGAGAGGTCAATTTCGTTACTAGGATAATCAACTCCGCATTTAGCCTGTATGTGCTCCCTTGATTCCATATACTCACATACTAATAAAGTGTTTAGTACTTTAGTAGTAGATTTCATTTGACCCGTCGTATAGAAGCAAGTACCTGAAACAAGAGAGTTCATATTTAGTCCGTGTAATTAAATAACAGCACGCTTAGCAATAAAACTGGGTTCTTAAAATTAGATGAGGTACATAATAACTTCATTAATTACTCGGAGTTAATTCTCCCCATAATACAAGATTTAGAGCAACACAGACCGACTGGAAGAGTCGTGATCCAGATCGTGAGCATTTTAATTACCGGGGCTCGAACCCGCACCGCGCACCGGATAGCCACTTAGCGAACGGGGAACATGATGTTAATTTATCACGGCACCTGCCTGGTTCATTCAGTCGGGATGCTGGAAACACGGTCTACAGTATGTACCGGTATTTTTGTAAGTGGCATCGGCAATATTTGAGGTCTTTCGCACGTAAACTACGCAGACCGTAGACGTAACCTAACCGAATGTAAGTAAATACCAATAATAACAGACCTTATCACGTGTGAGTCATGAGTCACACTGAGTAGAAATGGTGGGAGCGCGCGTTTTGGTGATTAAATGCAGTGTAAGTGGGTGTGTAGAAAAGAAGCAGTATAACGGCCAATGCTTGTACTAGTAGACGTCACGTCGAGGCAACTGCCGTGCTATCGCGGGTTGTCGGTCGCTCACGTCCCTCGATGAGTGCGTGTGACGTGAGCAATTAGCCCCTCACAACTTCGATTGCTTCTAACTCATTACCAAGCTAGACTGCTAAGCGGATAAATGGCGCAATGTAACTAATGACCGCGAAATGCGTCGGCATCACGTTGACGTCGGCGACAGGTCGACATCTGTGTAATGGTGTGGCTTGATGAATCGATGCTGTATATCGTCCACTGTAGTGCCTGCTCTGTGGAAATTGATATAAAGGGATGCTTTATATACGCTATGCTTGTTATACCTAGCGGTCTTACGGGGAGAGAAAATATCGTAATGAAACCTGCACTTCAGACGACTGAATGTGTAACCATGATCCAATCTGCTCAGGTTCCCCTGGTAGCAGGGTCACGGAGGTCAGGTAGCAGTCGCTCCACTGTAATTCCTGCCCAGATCTGCCCAAATCTGGATCATGGTCAAGGCGGACCCCGGGTCCTCGTGCGCCGGAGCACAACTGAGACATTAACGCCTATATAATTATGAATTTCCCTGAGGACCGTTTCCTAGATTTAAAGTGGCTTGTTTTTATTGACAGGCATATATTTAGTGGCCAGCACACCAGATATTAATGTAGAATAGTTAAGTGTAACTTCAAATATACATACAAATGAACATGCTTGTAAGACCGGAAGCACCGTCTAACTAAAGAGTGATAACCATAATTCAAGAGAACCGATAACCTTAATTCAAGTCACATATTCAGTATAATATTTTCTAAACGAGATTAAACTTTACCAGTCTTCAACAGTTCACTGGAGGTCCCGCCTAGCTGGTGCTCTAAAATAATTACGCTTGCCACAGCATTCGCAGTACAGCACAGCAGCCCTGACAGCGCAGCCACTGCAGACTAATGACGGCCGCTCGGGTAGCTCGGGACGTCAGCAGGAGTGACGTTGACAAGCGTGTAATCATCATCACGGAATAATAACAATAAATATTGCGACAGGCTGTGTAGCAATTCGTATACGTTTGGACGTTGAGTTTGTATCTCGAGTGTTGGACGAAGAGTGGTTAAAAATGTTCAACTTAGTGTAGATTATTTTAATACGGCAAACGACAAGCGGGTCACTTGACCACCGCCGCCCAGGGACTCCCGAAACTATCTTTAACTGACTCTCTTGACTGGGATTGGCAGATTGTTGGCAGATGTTGAAAAAACCGTCTTTGCTCAAATATATTCCTTATTGATTATCATTTTAACAGATTAATTTAATTTATTATTCTAGATTCATTTGAAATTGGAGCAAAGAAACCAGAACACATTCTCGCGTACAAGAAAAATCGATTCTTTTTAGTTTTTTACAATAAAATCACCTTGACGTCTAAAAATACAAACGACATCCAAATTCCAATTTTACACAAGTTTTTGTATTGTTACTTTAATAAATTGTTTTATCTAACGACCGGCTCACTTAGCTGTGATTTTGTTTAAAGAAATATGTTCAATATCACACCATTAAATCTCCTATACGTGGACTGCGAACGTATTAAGAGCCCACTAAACAATTTAACTATGGGTAAACACCTCTATTTAGTTCCCTGCTGCGATAATGCTCGCAATCAGAGCAAACCTAATGCGCTGTACGAGTGCAAATAATGTGATTGAGTCGGCGGTTCTCTCAGATACAGATTCCACGACGTCGTTCCAATTTAATTCGAAGCGTTTTCAACATAAACGAAACGAACGGCACTTCCGTACTACGTTTATGGTGGCCGATACTTTGAATAAGCGTTTGAATAAATGGATCTCGTTATTATAACTATTCATTTCTCCCAACTTGTTAGTCTCAGAGTCTTGGGGAGCATTGGATTTCCATATTCTCAATTGGCTCGATTGCTACGGATAATTGTGTGGATGGAGGATGTTATAATAGCCAAATTGAATCGCCCCATTGTTGAGGCCGCATTTGGCGGCAACGGGTTGTCTTGGCCGGTGCCGTGATGAAATTTGACCATTTTAGTCTATTTGGTATTGATAGCAGGGGATAGGGATAGTGTTTTGAACTATTCGAGATTAATAATGTTAGATTAATGATGTGCATGAGAACTGAAGTTGAAAGCTTAAAATTACGTATGTTTTGCTTTGGGTAAACGTAGGTTGGGACGCCTTGTGTCTAGGAGTAATGATCAGCGCAGAGAGGCTAGCAGTGACAGCAAGTATAAAACTGAGGACCGTGTCACAGGCATAGACTTACCACCCAAAGGGACTGCGCAATGCTTTGACTAAAACCGGGCAGAGCGAGAAATAGATAGAATAGATCTCAGTTTTAAGTTTGACTGCTGTCATACAAAATGTAGATCTCAACAAGTACTACCAATGCTCTCTAAAAACCAGGTTTTTAGGACCAATGGGTTCCGAGTTATAAAAGATTAAACTTTGACAGCTGTCATACGAAATGTAGATATCGACGAATACTATTACTTCTCTTTAGGAACTAGTGTTGTAGGATAAATCGGTACCGAACTGTTTTATCTGTTTTGTGGAACAAAAAGTCATAGATTAATAATTATGTCGACTCGACGTTTGTGGGAGAAACGTTCAGTAGATCAAAAGGGATTTTGACAACTACATTTCGGATTGTACGGATTACCCTATAATAATACCAAATTTACGGTAAATATATTTCTCCAATAATGGCAACACCAAACATGACACTTGACAATTTAGAATGACGGTGATTATGCCAATAACATTGTGTTTATACTGTTAGAAAGGGACAAAGGACTATCGATGGTGACTCTCGCTCTGCCCGGTTTTAGTCAAAGCAGTGCGCAGTCCCTTTTGGGTGGTAAGTCCATGGTCACAGGTAGGATTATTCTAATCTGTGACAAAGAAATAGAGAAGTATCTTTGAAGTAGAGGAGTTAAGGCACAAGAGCGGTCTTTGTGGAGATCTCGGGGGGATGTCTTTGCCCAGCAGTGGTCGTCTTCTGGCTGATATGATATCCTGTTAACAGGGGAATCTCACTGCAGTGGATCATAGATATTTTGTACGTAGATAATGTAGGTTAATCGCTCTAGTTCAATCCCCGTAATATTATTTTCTATTATATTACCGTAGATTTTTAACTCTATCAAGCACAAGTGTGGTACAACCTACATATGGAGCTGTTTTATTTATATACACTTTACATACAAGTAGTAAGTAAGAACATAAAAAAGTACTTTTTTATTCTCTTTGTTCAAATACACCTGTGGTTCTTTAGTTAAAAGTTTTTGTTTTTAAATAATCATCACGTTTTGTAGGCAGACAGGACACTTTTGTTCAAATACAACTTAGGTATATTACGATTCCTTTACTAACAGGAACTATCTACAGTTAATGTAAGTCTCTGATACCACCTGAATAGCATCAAACTGGATAATATTCTTTGAAAGGGCTGTCATAAATTATAGCAACTAGTTGGTCTGTCTAGGAATTCCCAGTACTGCACACACTGTGACATAAAACCTAAGAACGCTTACGCACTGTATGCTGTCCGAGGTAGCCCCAATCAATATATTTCTTTGACAGGTTAAAGAGACTTCACAAATTGGCAAACTTATGGTAAAATCTACCAAGACTTTGATCGACCTTCTACGATCTTGTTTAGTTTAAGTTTAGACGTGGCAACAAAACTAACTAATTATACGACTATAGTTCAAAGTATCATATTTACTTCACTATTGCACGTATTTAGTTTTAATGGTTTGGTTAGAGATCTAAAAGAGGGTCTTTGCACCCGACACAAGAAGTTGTTCCAACTCAGCCAGCCTTGCTCTGTTCGTTACAATTGTGATACATCGTCTTAATATTCTGTGATGATGACGTATACGTATTAAAATTAGTATATTGAAACAGATGCGCATGAAGACATATTTGGTGTATTTTTTAATACCTACCATTGTTACTGAAATAATTTTAAAATATTTCAGAACCCACAGCTGCAATTCATGTCAAGCCAGTAATTCTTGGGCCAGTCAGAGTGACAATTTATAAAACGTTTGAATGTCAAGTTTTTATCCGGCGGCCATGGCAACTGAGTTTCGCAACCAGTCGCTACAACGGTTAAAATAATCTCGGTTTAAAGATTTGAAATGAGTGCGCGTTGATGTCTTTTACATGACATATAGGAAGCATTTTGAATTATCCTGTGCTACGCATTTTTTAATTAGGGCCTGTGCCGTGGTCGTTACTTTATCAACTATTACGCTACTGTCTAAGCTTGATCGTAATTTTGGATAGGAAATCTATTGCATGATCCTGTGCTACCCTTTTGTTTATTTAGTTACTGTACCGTGGTCAGTGTTTTATCAACTTGAGAGAGCACTACTATTGTTTCTAACTTTGGATAGTAAAATTCGGTAAAACGCCCCAACTAATACAATTGCGCCATAACTCATGCGTGTTCGCGGCGCACAAGTACCGAGATTGCGAATTTGTCACCATTCATCACGATACGAGGCGTTTTGCCGCGACAGAGCAGATGTTTGGTTTTAGACACGTGATTTTAGTGGATAATTCTGGGAAAGTCTGCGCTATGAAGCGGGAATTTGAATAAGTTATGGAGTATAATTCACTGAGAATATAGTGGTATCTATAATTTATCCAGCAGATTACAAATATATATGGAAGATTTATATCAAATAAATGCGAATGTTAGTAAAGATGGATGTATGTTTGGATGTTTGTCACTCCTTTACGTAAGCTATAATTTATCCGGAAATCCAATGTGGTTCCCGCAGGAACGGTATGGAGCGTTGTAACCGAATTTTATGCGAACAAAGTCGCGGGAAAATGCTAGTACGAAATATATATTTTTAATACAATTTTGAGGCAAACGAGCAGGCGCTTTACCTTATGATAAGTGATCCTTACCTGATAATAAGACATTCATAACACCAGGAGTGTTGCGAATACGTTGGCTGTTTATGAGAAGGAAGTTGATTTCTATCTTGAAGGATCGATCGAATGTCGTACCTTCTCTGGAACACTGCTGCAGGAAGTTCACTTCATAGAAGGGTTATGCAATTATATTATCGACTTTTCCCCGCGACTGCGTCCGCAGAGACTTTGAAATTTAAAACTGGGTTACCTATAATCTTCTGCTGGGTCCAGCTATCTTCGCATGAAATATCCAAACTTTTTCAAATGTTGATCTATGGTTGGGTACAATGACAAATCTTTATGCTATCTGTATTTCTATTACTTAGATTACATATATTGTATTTTTATCGCAAGTTTCGAAATAAATTATTATGATACCTTGGCTAGTTTACCGACATACGTGCAACAGAGACAACGCGACGATCTAAGACGCCTATTTTGTATTACAACTAGTAATGCATAATAATTTACCACCGACGTTTATAGTATCTTTCTCATACGTTGTGTTTATAGCGCGCACACAAAGATTTCAAATTTGTCACCATTCATCACAATTCGCTGTGTTTATTCACGGGCAAGACGGCTGTCTATGTTCAAAACATGCGATTTTAGACAATACTAGTGGACCCGGCGCAACATCGTTCGTGTTGCAACTTACCCGTACCCGTACCCTACCCGTACCCCTACTTTTCTTACGTACCTATAAACCATCATCTTGAATCACTCTATCTATTGTTGAAAACCGCATTAAATCTGTTGCGTAAGCTGAAAGATTTAAGCGTACATAGGTACATAGATACATAGGACATACATTGATATAAATAGGGACAGACGGCGGGAAGCGACTTTGTCTATACTATGTATAGATAAGAGCGGTGCTTTTGTGTAAGGTATGTAATTTTAGCTGCTATTACGGACAGAATAGAACAGAAAAGGCTGTTGACCATTTTCTGGTCTACGGAGCTCTCAGCTGGCCCGTCTCCAAATCCCGATTTTTATTGGTCAATTGTATAGGGAAGTAGGTAAGTACAATGGTGTAAATCGATCGGATCGGAACAGAATCAATTGATTTTATATGTCATCGAATCGATTGCTTTTTCATTAGAATAGATCCGTTCCCGTTCCGTTTCATTCAGGTACAACACCAGCCTGTAGATCATATCAGCAAGAACTGGGTACGGCGTCACCATCATCGGTGGTTCCGTCGTCTGTACTTGTATTTTGAGCAACCAAGCCCAGTGGTTGTCACGGGTCTCACCCAAAGAGCTGGTTTGCTCCGGATACCGTATCAGACGTGGGAGTTGTTGATTTTAGGCGACACCAGACCTCGTCCTCCACTGATTTGCGCTACCTCCAGCCCGAGATACCAGTGCGTACGTAGATGCCAAGGGGAGTGTAGGGCTGTCGCAGTCAGGATAGGAGCGAAAGGATTTGGAGCAGACAAGAATGCTATCATCGAGTCAGTTTAAAGGAGGATAGATACTATACTTTTTGTGTAATATAATAAAGAAGGATGGTATTTTCATTAGAATATATTGTAACATATATTTCTCGACTGAGAAATATCAGTCAACGCATGGCTGTATGATGACTGATTCCCTTTGCCGAAATGTCAATTTTAGAAAACTAAACGCTGGTGTTGCTGACATAAAACTAATTTCCTGCAAAAATAAATAAAGTATAAACATTTTTTTTTATGGTTGATTCCATTTCATTTTTTCTTTAAGTATTTTACATTCTATAACTGAAATGTTATAGAATGGATAATTGGTTCTATCTCAGAATCACCAAATTGGTCTTTGGTCTTTTTATTACAGGTTCCGATGGAGTTGAATCGGAATTACGTCAATTTATATTACATAAATTCGTTTCAGGTTGCCTGTAATCCTTTTATTTGGGTGAAACTTGGCTTTCACCTTAATTTGAATTGTTCGTTTCTAGCGTCACCGTTTGGCTGTATGATTTTTTTACCTTTCGCTGAATTTCGATAAAAGTTATAGCTTGACAACCCCAAGCCGTTTTTTTGTTATAGGTTTTATTTGCGAGTAGGTTAGGGCGGAGGCCGAGGAATAAAGCCCGGAGCACGCGGGTTCTCAGTCCTTTTGCCTGACCGAAGCCCCCACAGTTACTGGTGTCTTGTTAAAAATAAATACCTAGTGAATCTCGTAAGTGTTATCGGAGCCGCTAGATTTCATTGTTGTTTGTTTGCGCGGTGCTAATTCCTTAATATTTTCAGCAGAACCAGTCAGAATAGTGATAGATATTGTGGAAAATATTGTGTCCACGTGTTGTCGGCTACGTCCTGCCCGAAAGGCGGCCACGCACATGCGACTGCGCAGCACATGCTAGCCTGTCACCTTTTCAAACAAACGGGACACTGCGGTAGTTGGTGGTGAGAGTATTCTCCCGGAATTTCCCACGTAAGTAGCATGTCGCGATGGCTTGTTGACATCCGCGTGGCGCGATGAAGCCCATGTTAAACTTTTTGGTGTTTTCAGCCGACGTAGTGTAGGAGGCACGCCTCCTACCATCCCGCGCCCAGTTGCCTACGCCCGTCGCCAGTGGCCGCGACGCGTAGGAAACTTTGGGACCCACCTCCAACAGGTAAGCAAGCTTTACTTGGCTATTTCTCCATCCCGCTGTTAAGTGATTGAAGCTGTGCCACGCGTGGCCTAGCATGGCCCCGTCTTGTCGTTATGCCACGTTATGTCGTTGGAGGTTATGCCGCGCGACCTGTCGTGACCGCGTGTTACAATGCTTTGCTTATTTCTGCCACCCATCATCATCTGGTGTTGGAGGTTATACCGCGCGACCTGTCGTGACCGCGTGTTACAGTGCTTTGCTTATTTTTGCCACCCATCATCATCTGATGTTCGAGGTTATGCCACGCAACCTGGCGTGACCGCGTGCTGCACTGCCTTTGCTAAATCCTGCCACCTTACATCATCTGGCGTTGGAGGTTATGCCGCTAGCCTGGCATGCCGCACGCTTTTGCTTCTTTATCCCTGTTAGTGACAGCCTATTGTCACACCCCTTTCCCCCCAAAGCCAGCTGAGAACGAATAGATTGCTCGCTTCCTTTTTATTATTTTCCCCCCCTGAATGATTGCAACGGTGTGATCATTTCAGGAGGTGCTTGGTACCAGCCCATAATTGGGGTTGGACAGCCGTCTGCTTGGAGCAGTTTTAGCCAGCTGCTTCAGGGGATGCTCCTGCTCGACTTTAGTCAAGACTCCTTGACTGGCAGCTGAGTGAATTTAAATATAAAATATTATAGACTCCTCGTATGCGTTATCGATCAAACCCTCTATGTAACCCTTGTATTAATATAATCTGTAATTTGATTATTTATAGCCGCTATAACCTAAGGACATTTTGTGTGTAATCAAACTCGATGCTAATAAAGCAGTGCTTTCAAATTCAAACACCATCTTTCATTCCGAGCCTCTAGGTTAAGCGCAACTTCACCCACTAGAAATATAAACATTACATGAGCAAAAATAGAAAACATTACATGGCGCCCGAACAGAGTAATTAGAGAGTATACTCACAATTTTGAGTTTTTGCTACATAATTGGAGTCTGATCGATAACGTATATTCACCATTGTTTGATAGATTTAAGTTTAATGTTTATTACTTATTTTTGGTAAATGTTAATATTTGTTTACAGTATTAGGTCTACTTAAGGACAGTGTACTAAATAACTTGCAAGTATTATTTTAATTAGTACTTGTAATATATAATTGTAGCTCTGCTACATTTAAACAATTTATTTTTGGCTCAATGCTAAGGCTATAGGCATTTTAAATAGTTCTGACTGGTTGAGGAGAAATTTTTTATTTCCATTTGATGCAGTAGTTTTTTTGAGTGTAACTCTTATAAACATTCTTATGTGATGAGTTCACTTTTTAATTATTAATTCCTTCATTCAAGTAAATTATCTTTGCTGCATCATACATACATACTTACCTAATAAGTATAACAATTTTAGTCACAGTAAGTGGCTGAAGTCAAATTATTTGAATATTTTAAATGTTATTTATCCAAAATAACATAAGTAACTGACACGGGGGTCAAGGCAAAGGCACTTTTGTTGTAATAAAATTGAATATTTTTCATATCTTGTTTTGTTTACAATTAATTTAGGTTCAGTTTTGTTGCAACAAATTTTATTATTTTAGTTTTGTAGTACAGGTACACCATACATACTATGGATACTACAACCTTAGTAAGTAAGTTCTTACCTACTTAGTTTAACACACTATTTAAACATAGTATTTTTATTAATAAGTGTGATGATAAACACAGAACTGATTTTCATATTGGATCATTAAGTAACTATTACTTTTAAGAATTAAGTTAGGTATGTACACCTTAATTTTTCTATAGGTTTATGTTTAAGTAACAAGTCACATTGAGTAACTTGATTTGGTTATTTATACCTACTTGTTTTATTGACAGGTAGTAACTTATCTCTCATTAACTTTTACTTTATTATTTAAACATACTTGTTACAAGGTAGTAACTATTTGTACTTTTGTTGTATGGAACCCGCTTGAAAAAACTTAAAATCTAATATTAAGACTGGCTCCTCGCTAGCCAACTTGGACTCATATTATATTGTGTTGACAGTTATACTATACCTACATTTGTTCATATAGATAAAGTATATTTCTATTATGGAATTTGAAAAATTTAAATTTACTTTTCTCTAAAAATTAATTATGATAATTTTGTACTGATCGATCATGCATACCTACTTATAAATAACCTTATAACTTAAAACTTTACTTCTTTCACTGCTTCAACCAACTGCTTTTGGGAATTACAGCTGGATTTCTTTTAAAATAATATTTACCTACTACAACTTTAAACTACAGCTTATAGGTGACTGCCCTTGCTTATAATTTTCAGCTGTGCACTTATTTCAGCGTTTTTGGCCTTCACTATCAGCTTTGCTTGAGGGTGCTTTAAATTTTTATTTCAGGGTTTCTCAAATTTTTTTTAGATTCTAACTTTTAGGTACCAAGTTGTGCGACGTGGTTGCAGTCGCACATCTACATCTATATTACAGCTTGCGGTCCAATAAAAGTTTTTATTATTTTTACAGACTATACTTACTGTAAGCAGACACTTACAGATATTTTCATTTTATCCCTATTGTTGCTGCATACCAGCATCTACTTTATAACAGTAGTGTTACACCCTAACATTTACTTGTCTACCTTTTGTTGCTGCACCCCAGCATCTACTTCTCACAGTGATGTTATAACCTAACATTTACTTGTCTACCCTTTTGTTGCTGCACTCCAGCATCTACTTCATAACAGTGATGTTATAACCTAACATCTACTGATATTTACCCTTTTGTTGCTGCACTCCAGCATCTACTTCATAACAGTGATGTTATAACCTAACATCTACTGAAATTTACCCTTTTGTTGCTGCATTCCAGCATCTACTTCATAACAGTGATGTTATAACCTAACATCTACTGATATTTACCCTTTTGTTGCTGCACTCCAGCATCTACGTCATAACAGTGATGTTATAACCTAACATTTACTGAAATTTACCCTTTTGTTGCTGCACTCCAGCATCTACTTCATAACAGTGATGTTATAACCTAACATCTTCTGAAATTTACCCTTTTGTTGCTGCATTCCAGCATCTACTTCATAACAGTGATGTTATAACCTAACATCTACTGATATTTACCCTTTTGTTGCTGCACTCCAGCATCTACTTCATAAGTGATGTTATAACCTAACATCTACTGATATTTACCCTTTTGTTGCTGCACTCCAGCATCTACTTCATAACAGTGATGTTATCACCTAACATCTACTGAAATTTACCATTTTGTTGCTGTCCCCAGCATCTACCTTTAACAGTAATGTTACGGCCTGACATTCACTGAAATTGTATTTTTGCTGTTACCCAGCAATAACCTTCCTGGACTTTTACTTTATTGCTTTACCCAGCACTTTTAACAGTTAGGTTGTACTCCAACCGGCTGAACCTTTATATACTGTGCCATGTGTGCCAGTATACCTATAACACTGTCCCGGCCTCGTTGCCGTGGCAGTAACCCTTATGCTGATGCAGCCATTTGACGCTGCACCAGTAACCTATTATATTTACCAGTTATGTTGCACTCCAACATAAACTGAACCTTATTTACTGTGCTGTGCCAGTATACCTATTAAGTTGACCCGGCCCCGTGTGCCGTGGCAGTAACCCTTCATGCTGTTGCAGCCAGTGATGCTGCACCAGTTTATTCTACTCATTACGCTGACCCGGCCCCGTGTGCCGTGGCAGTAACCCTCATGCTGTTGCAGCCAGTGATGCTGCACCAGTTTATTCTACTCATTACGCTGACCCGGCCCCGTGTGCCGTGGCAGTAACCCTCATGCTGTTGCAGCCAGTGATGCTGCACCAGTTTATACTACTTATTACGCTGACCCGGCCCCGTGTGCCGTGGCAGTAACCCTCAATGCTGTTGCAGCCAACAACGCTGCACCAGTTTACCTTATGAACTGTCCCGGCCTCGTGTTGCCGCGGCGGTTTTCCCTGCTCTGTTGCAGCCTGTGACGCTGCATCAGTATACATTCATGCTGACCCGGCCCCGTGTTGCCGCGGCAGTATTCCCTGATACCCCATGCTGTTCCGGCCCCGTGATGCCGTGCCAGTCATTTATACCTACGCCGTTGCAGCCTGATGTTGACGCTGCACCGGTATACCTTAATACTGTCCGAGCCTATTGACGCTCCGGCCAGTTATGCTACAGTTTATAGTATACGTACTATGCTGTTGCGGCTTAATGTTGCTATATCAACACTCCTCTGACTCGACCGAACCCCTGGACTGCAGAGATTTTAAGATTGTGAACACCTGTCCCGGGAGCTGGATTTTTTTGGTTTGTTTGTCGAAATGAAAAGCACGTTTGTACTAGTCAGTTGTTTGGTGGCTACAAGGTTATTTCTTTTTACCTATTGTAACTATTTTTCCTGGATTAGGTATGGGATCCACTCCAGTAAAAATAAGCCTTCACTGGTGCGGTTGGTAACACCGAAAATAAGCCATAATACACCATATTTTTGCAGAGCGGGCGGTGACTCTGGTGAGCTGGATTGGTGACCTCCTTTTCCTCTGTTATATTTCCCTCATTGTATAGGTTCCGCGTGTATCATGCAGTTTCCAACAGGATCCACCGAAACCATACATACCTTATGTATTCGTATTATTATTGTTTATTACAGTTTCTTCCAGCAGTCTTCAGATTTTGTTGTTCTGTGTCATAGGTAATAAACAAGCCTACACTAATGCGGATCGTGACATTTAAATAAGCCAACACGTTCCATTCTGAGCGGGCAGTGACTCAGATTCCCCTTGGCCCAGTCCATCTAAACTTGCAGACTACTACTTTATATTTATTACTATTAAATAATATATATTTTATAGCATATATTTTTCAACAGTTATATGTATATTAACATTTAATATTACATTGAATTCTTTTAAAAAAAATTTGTACTCATATAGATATTTTGTAGTCGGCAACCACTACTAGTACACTTTTTAAATATATTTTTTTTTAAATTAATAGAATTAAATGTTAGAACATAATTTAATTTTAAATAGTTAGGCATAGCCTACTTTACTTTAGTTTAGTTGGACATAACCAACACTTATGCTGTTTAGCCTGTACCTTTACAGTATGGGATATATTATTTTTACTTTATGCCCATTTACTCAGTAAATAGGTAACCTTAAATTTTATTAAACCCTTTTAAAGAATGGGATACATTATTTTTACTTTACGCCTTTTACTCTCACAGTATGGGTAACCTTACCTTTATCGGTATCTTTAACCCTTTAACCGCCAAAATTTTCGTGCTCATTTCGCCAAGGACGGATATTTACGACCAAATACCACTACTCGGATAATCTGCCTTTTTGTTTGATAGCACTGTATTATATTAAAATTATGTTCATAATTTGGTAAATAGTTGATGAAGTAATCATATACAATTGCTTACACTTTAGTTTCTTAATTAGAAGACTTAAAAATAATGTCTAAAGTTGAATAAATTACTGATAGTATTATTCGAAAAGTGTATTGGTGTCCAGCGCCAGTGACGGAAAAATCCGACAATAAGGATGGGACATAAGCAATGATTTACTGGTAGAAAAATCCACATAAATTAAATTATTTCTGTTTATACTTACTAATTTATTATAAAACAAATAAAGCAAATGTTACTCTATAGTAAACACATTTATTTCTATAAATAAATGTGTTTATTTTGTTTTATTTATAATAAATAAAGCTTAAAAATGTCAGTGACTGAATCGACAATTCCCATCCCTAGTCTGCATGTTTAGAAACTAATGTTGCTAGTACACCCAGCGCCACGGACGGAAAAAGACGACCGCTTCTGACGTCATAAACGAGTGCCGCCTTCTGGATTTTTCCATTGGTGTTGTGCTTATGCGTGTTATTATTATGTTCGTGTTATCGATTAATGTGATTAAACATGATTACAGCTGAAGAATTAATACGTATTCTGGAAGGTGATCTGTAGTTAAATATCATTAGAATCTGTCAAGGTTCGATTCGGTAAACTGATATTAATATTGTTGAAATAAGTATAATCATGTTTGTTAAAAAACTAACCAATGTTGTTTGTTAACTATTGCATTTAGATAAGGAATACTCTATAGGACTGCATTGAAAAATAAGAATAACAAAATTCTTTTCATGACCAATTTTATTGTGCGGAAATCAATAAATCTTTCAATATCTGTAAACGCTTTTTGTTTCATTGTGTTACCAAAATACCTGCTAATATTTGAAATAAAATTACAAAGTAACGTTTTCTATCTACTGTCGATATTTTTACGACAGTAGATAGAAAACGATTAGACGTTACGATATTTAGATGAAATTGTAAGCGTTTGAAGGGGAATTACCCATATCGATATACTATTGAACATCACTATTTGTTGTAGGTATTTATTTTTCGTTTTACTGTGCGTGGCGCTGAGGGCACGCCAACTGATTCTAAGCGTGGCGGTTAAAGGGTTAATAAATAATTCTAGATGTTAGATTAGAACTTTAAATCTATAGTAAGGCCTTTGTTGCTTAATTGGTAATTTAAACCTTATTTATATGGCGCTTTATACAGGTGCTGTATTAGCTTTAGGCTTTGGAATATATGCCTTTTTCTTTAATTTTAAGAACTCTGATTCTTAAGTTTTTCTGCTTATTTTTTTTTTCAGTTTTAAGCTCGGGGCGAGCTGGAAATTTACTCTTTCAGCTTGCTTCCGTCGTAAAATTCTCCTGGTTTGCGGGGTGTGTAACATATATTTCTCGACTGAGAAATATCAGTCAACGCATGGCTGTATGATGACTGATTCCCTTTGCCGAAATGTCAATTTTAGAAAACTAAACGCTGGTGTTGCTGACATAAAACTAATTTCCTGCAAAAATAAATAAAGTATAAACATTTTTTTTTATGGTTGATTCCATTTCATTTTTTCTTTAAGTATTTTACATTCTATAACTGAAATGTTATAGAATGGATAATTGGTTCTATCTCAGAATCACCAAATTGGTCTTTGGTCTTTTTATTACAGGTTCCGATGGAGTTGAATCGGAATTACGTCAATTTATATTACATAAATTCGTTTCATGTTGCCTGTAATCCTTTTATTTGGGTGAAACTTGGCTTTCACCTTAATTTGAATTGTTCGTTTCTAGCGTCACCGTTTGGCTGTATGATTTTTTTACCTTTCGCTGAATTTCGATAAAAGTTATAGCTTGACAACCCCAAGCCGTTTTTTTGTTATAGGTTTTATTTGCGAGTAGGTTAGGGCGGAGGCCGAGGAATAAAGCCCGGAGCACGCGGGTTCTCAGTCCTTTTGCCTGACCGAAGCCCCCACAGTTACTGGTGTCTTGTTAAAAATAAATACCTAGTGAATCTCGTAAGTGTTATCGGAGCCGCTAGATTTCATTGTTGTTTGTTTGCGCGGTGCTAATTCCTTAATATTTTCAGCAGAACCAGTCAGAATAGTGATAGATATTGTGGAAAATATTGTGTCCACGTGTTGTCGGCTACGTCCTGCCCGAAAGGCGGCCACGCACATGCGACTGCGCAGCACATGCTAGCCTGTCACCTTTTCAAACAAACGGGACACTGCGGTAGTTGGTGGTGAGAGTATTCTCCCGGAATTTCCCACGTAAGTAGCATGTCGCGATGGCTTGTTGACATCCGCGTGGCGCGATGAAGCCCATGTTAAACTTTTTGGTGTTTTCAGCCGACGTAGTGTAGGAGGCACGCCTCCTACCATCCCGCGCCCAGTTGCCTACGCCCGTCGCCAGTGGCCGCGACGCGTAGGAAACTTTGGGACCCACCTCCAACAGGTAAGCAAGCTTTACTTGGCTATTTCTCCATCCCGCTGTTAAGTGATTGAAGCTGTGCCACGCGTGGCCTAGCATGGCCCCGTCTTGTCGTTATGCCACGTTATGTCGTTGGAGGTTATGCCGCGCGACCTGTCGTGACCGCGTGTTACAATGCTTTGCTTATTTCTGCCACCCATCATCATCTGGTGTTGGAGGTTATACCGCGCGACCTGTCGTGACCGCGTGTTACAGTGCTTTGCTTATTTTTGCCACCCATCATCATCTGATGTTCGAGGTTATGCCACGCAACCTGGCGTGACCGCGTGCTGCACTGCCTTTGCTAAATCCTGCCACCTTACATCATCTGGCGTTGGAGGTTATGCCGCTAGCCTGGCATGCCGCACGCTTTTGCTTCTTTATCCCTGTTAGTGACAGCCTATTGTCACACCCCTTTCCCCCCAAAGCCAGCTGAGAACGAATAGATTGCTCGCTTCCTTTTTATTATTTTCCCCCCCTGAATGATTGCAACGGTGTGATCATTTCAGGAGGTGCTTGGTACCAGCCCATAATTGGGGTTGGACAGCCGTCCGCTTGGAGCAGTTTTAGCCAGCTGCTTCAGGGGATGCTCCTGCTCGACTTTAGTCAAGACTCCTTGACTGGCAGCTGAGTGAATTTAAATATAAAATATTATAGACTCCTCGTATGCGTTATCGATCAAACCCTCTATGTAACCCTTGTATTAATATAATCTGTAATTTGATTATTTATAGCCGCTATAACCTAAGGACATTTTGTGTGTAATCAAACTCGATGCTAATAAAGCAGTGCTTTCAAATTCAAACACCATCTTTCATTCCGAGCCTCTAGGTTAAGCGCAACTTCACCCACTAGAAATATAAACATTACATGAGCAAAAATAGAAAACATTACAATATATAAAAATAAAATAATGAAGGGTCGCGTCGGTGGCCTATTGGTTAAGGGGCCCGACTCGTATCTCGAGGTACCGGGTGCAAACCCCAGTGGCTGTATTCTGAGTAATGTACATTAATTAATCACTAACCGATGCTTTTGACGGTAAGGAACAACATCATGATGAAACCTGCACATTCAGGTGACTGAATGTGTAATCATGATTCAATCAGGTTAGGCTTCCCTGTTAACATGGTCACAGAGGTCACGCTCCACAGTAATTACCTGATCTGTCAAATTCTAGATCATGATCAAGGCGGAACCCGGGCCATTAACGCCAGCACTACCAGATGACCAGCTCTTTTTCACATTCGAATAAGTGACTATTCGAATGATAAATGGTATAAATAATTCACATTCGCCCATCACTAGTAGGGTAAGGAATACACCCCGCGACATCTTGCCACGACAGCCGCGACACGTTTGATTTGTAGCCGAGTACAGTTACATAATAGTGGGTTTGGAGCCTTTGATAGTCTGCAACCAAATTGTAGATTATGGGGTATAATGTAGCGGATAGCCAGTTGTGGGAATAGCCTGTGCGGTTTTACTTTTATGGTTGTATTTGGTTTTGAGATAGCGCGAACACGCGCTCCAACTTCTAACTTCAGATATTCGGCATAGATCAGTTTTTGGTTCAAATTTAGATATTTAAACATCATCACAGCCCATAACAATTCCATTTTCCAGCCTACGGAGACTAGAAGTTTTGTCTTGAAAACATTAGTCGCCTTGTACGACACCCACAAGTGTAAGGGGTTGGTGCTATTCTACTTTGCCGGACACCAGGCGGTCATTATAGATGTTTGTGTCACTATGACTATGCATTTTAGCACTTAATAAATCTGTAAATAGTGTCGACTTTTTTTCTCAAAGAGGGGGATGAATAAGTAGAGAAAGTGTAAGTCTGTCGCAAAATTATATTCTTTCTCAGGCTGTGTATCTATTTTAATCCTTGCTGTAAATCCCTGCTTCGGATTCAGTTATGCTACACTCTACTATTGAAGTCGATTCAGACAATCATTTTAATATTTATCATTAAAACGCGCGTTTTCAGTTATGCTACAATCTACTATTGAAATCGATTAAAACAATCATTTAAATATTTATCATGAAAACGCGCGCGTTGATGTCTTTTGTATGGCGAGTGTTGCTCTACGCTTCGTCACTCCTAACTATACTCCTTCTAACCAAACAAGTGGGAATTAAGGCTTCCATAGATACTGGACAGTACATTGAGCTGCAGAGTGTCTGGACCCCCTACCATATATTAAATGTATGGTCATTTCTCTCTACAGCTTACTGTACAACACAGTAAATTATTTTCTCAAGCCAGTCTGGAGACCTCAAACATACAAACGTTTCGTACTGTAAACGCTTTGTAGGCTGTCAGCTACGTTCCGTTTCACGTAGACACTTGTCTTATTAGCATTGTCCAACATTAAACCAGACGCAACGCTCTCAGCGTGATATGGAACGCCTTTTACGTAGCATCTTGTAAATAATTATGCAAGTTTATAGTTGAGTCTTACAAATGTAATTGTTTAATAATGAGTCTTAATTCCTAGGGCCATAAAGTCTATTATGATTATTAAAGTGGTTAGTATAAGTTGGTTCTGTTTGTACCCCTGTCATGTCGTACTGTGGGACAAAAGGCTTGATTGTCTCGACCGAGCTTGCTAGCTTAATTACTATGAACCTTACCTTATTCGAATTGTCGTAATTGTAATGTTTCCTGCCAGTTACTGTTTGTTTTGCTTGTGAAATTGAAGCAGAGAAAATTTAACATTCAATTATTTAGTTATTACTTTGAATAAGCTTAAGTTTTACTCTGCATTTTTCTAATTAAAAATACCAGCAATAACAATCTGAGAGGTTTCTTTTGCACATAATTGGTTGGGCATTATATTTATTGCTTTGTGCAAGTACAATACAGTCTTTAGAAGGATCGATTATCTACAAATACTAATATACCCTACATTAACACCTGGAATCACATTTCAAATTTTGCAAATGAGACCAGCCCATAATCCTACTAAAGCCAGCGACAAAAATTTCAAACATGGCCGTTCGCATTACCCTAAACGCGTGTATTTAGGCAAATGCGGTGTCCGATCCCCGTAGCGTATGCAGCAGCCGGACGGGTAATGCAGGCCTCGCATAACGAGCCAGCACGCGCCGCGCACACCGCGCGCACCGCCCGCGCCGCGCACGCCGCGCACGCCGCCCGCGCCGCACCGAGCGCTCTCTTTGCATCGCGTTATGGCCGCCCGCGGCCGCCCCGCCATTAATTAATCCCATAACGGGCCAAAGACCAGTCGCAACGATTTTGAACGACAAAATTGCTGCCGCAGCGGAAGACCGACTTGACGGATGGTGTAATTGAAGTTTGAAATATTATTTCGAGTCGGATCGCTAACGATGTCGCGGTTTTTTGCGGCAAAACAAACATGGCGCTCGGCGCGCAGCCAGTTGAGACGTTTCGCGCGCAAACCACGGCCGATTGTGATCGCGCGTGAAGTTCTAATTTCGAATAGATTACTGTGATTGGCTGCGGTGTTGCCGGGTGCGTAATGGAGGCGCACGAAGGCGCCAGCGGACGCGGCGAGGCGCGTAAATGGCTGCATGCGTTTTTGCGCGCCAATCGGGAATAGGTTTCCCGTCTCGCGTGTACTGGCGGAATCAATTGCGGGCAAAAAGTGATGTATAGTTGGAGAATAATAATTATAAGTCGTGTCTTGCGGGGAACGGGAAAGCGGGGCACTTAGTTGGTGCTGATTGATGCGGACTCGACACGTGCCTCGTATCGGCGGCGGTCGGTTATGAAATACGGCGCGCGTCAATTTGCGTCCGACTCCCGCTGTTAGTGAATCAGAATGGTCGGGAGCCGTTAACGGGAGATAGCTTAGAATACTGAACTTATAGGAAGTACAAGGAGGTCATTTGCATTTGTAGGTTTATTTAGATGTAGTTTTATCCAGAGCGTCGGTGACAACGGTGAGGGTTTGCCTCGTAAAAGAGGGGTACATGTTCAAACCCCAGTGCCGCGATATGAAATGACTTTTTCTAAGTAATTTATATAAGTTGTACACTAACCGATGCTTTTCTTATACTGAGGGAAAACGTCGTGAGGAAACATTACTTACATCATAGACAAATTCACTTATTACTCCTATATATATCAATGTTAATAATTCTCTTAATACACAATTAGTGAATAATATTTTTCTATGTTTTCATGTAGTTTCATCCAGAGCGTCGATGACAACGGTGAGGGTCGGCCTCGTAAAAGAGGGGTACAAGTTCAAACCCCAGTGCCGCGATATGAAATTACTTTTTCTGAGTAATTTAAATAAGTTGTACACTAACCGATGCTTTTCTTATACTAAGGAAAAACGTATGTATGTATGTATGTAATCACTTTATTGCATTAATTTATAACATTACAGGAAATAAAAATACAGTTTATAATGCCAAGGCGAGCTTATCCCACAACGGGATTTCTTCCAGCTAACCTTTGATAAGCCGAGAAGACAATTAACTACAAAGAATATAACCCCATATATACATATGAGGTTGTAAATATAGGCAGACTATATACTAATCAAATACTAATATTAGTACATAAATTAACAAACGTCGTGAGGAAACATACACATTCACGCAGGCGATTGAATTCAATCTGGTCAAGTTAACAGGGGACTGGTAACAGGGTCACGGGGGTTAGATAGCAGTGGCTTCTCGGTAATTATCTGATCTACCAAATCGGTCGGACCCCGGGCCCTCGCTCACGACAGTACAACCGGGATATATTGACGCTAAAATCATCATAGTTATTTTATTA
Source organism: Blastobasis lacticolella (assembly GCA_905147135.1). Classification (NCBI taxonomy): domain Eukaryota; kingdom Metazoa; phylum Arthropoda; class Insecta; order Lepidoptera; family Blastobasidae; genus Blastobasis; species Blastobasis lacticolella. Next base: position 5,993,889 of record LR990048.1, on the reverse strand, counting down.
GATTCACCCAGATAAGCAAGAGTGTAAAGTGACTTGACTGACAAGGTAAATGTTTAATTATTAAAAGAATTAATTAACTTTTGAAATCCACTATATAGTTGTAAGGTCTATACAAAATGGTGTGCATCAGCAGTGAACGTCCAGCGGCTTAGAAGAAGACAAAAATGTAGTTGAAGTAGAGAATACTAATGTAGCCAACTCCCATTACTACTAACAACCTACCCCAATATAATGACTAGAAAACCTTCCATTGACACAGAATAAAGCCGTAATTCCCAATAGAAGTGCACCCCAATCCATCACCTGCCCACTGGCCGAGGCTAAATCTTGCGCACGCGCCGCATCCAATAATAAATTACGTAACAAACTGTGACACTAACGTGTGCCCGCGCAGGCCTAACGAGCAGGGCGCGTCACTGCCAGTGCTTTACCGGTACTCGGCGGGGATTGGATCGGGCAGCGGGATATGTGCTAGTGTTGCACGTTGGTAATAATAGCCTGTGGCTTTTTTTATAATTGGACCAGCCAGGCATTTGACCACCATCTCACCTAGTAACAAACAACAACAACAATAACAATGCGGCCGATAATGGAGCATGCCTGTCTAGGAACTAGGCTTACTATATTTAGGGGGGTATGGGGCCCTACCGCCATCATCTAGGCCTAAGCCAGCCTCACCTGCTACGGTCTCGTTGTTGACTGAGGGCATTTGCCGTTTGAAATCAAGAAGCGACGGATGAAGCGCTGACGCAAAGGCTTTTCTCTAGTAGGTAATGCGGGTTCTGGTAGCTAGTAGTTGTACGTAAACAGCTAAAACATCACACAATTTTTGTCCAGGATTCTTGTAGAAACCGCTTTCAGTAAATCTGGAAGCGGTAGCTGGTAGATTTATTGTTAGCCGCTAGGTCGGGAGTGGCAAAGTAGAAGAAGAATGTTTGTTAAATGGTGCAGATTCTCTATGATGGATCTGTTTTAAGTTATCAAGGTTGAACAGAATCTTGGATTCGTCAACAATTTTGTGTTTAGGTGCTAACCGCCCTTAATCTCGCCTGTTTTAAGGCTTTACTTTAAATCAGCTATTTGGCCACCCGCCGAATGTTGGCAAGCGAAGATGTCAAGTTGGAAAAGGGCACTCACCTGGCCGGGTGCTTTGATAATAATTATAAATAAAATATTAATTTACAGTATAATTATTTTCCAACCAAATATAATAAATCTAAAATATATAATAGGTAAATATACACTACAGCTACCATACTGTCAGATAATCAGAAGCACGGTAAGATAGAATAGTGAATTAATGTTATTGAAAACCGCGAACAAATCATTTTATTTGTAAAAATACGGTGTAGCTTTCGTCAAGCTACATGATAGAAGAAGATATCCACTCTCTCTCTGTCTTTCTCCCTCTCTTTCACACATACTCACTCTTTAATTTTACACATTTAAAGAGTAAGCGCTGCAGAATAAAAGGTAGTGCGGTTAAGTTACCAACCGATCGCTCTGACCGACACCTCGGCTGTGAGTAATACAGTGCTCTATCCGTAATCCGTTGCAAGTAATGAATGACAAACGGACACTCGGACGAGTATAAATAGCTTTCGGCTAACGAGCAGGGTGTGTCTAATATATGAGGGTAGTTAAGGTGTCAGTTATGTCGTGGAATTAATGATCGGCCTGCATACACTTTAAGGACTCTAATATGACACATCGACTGTAGGTAGGTAGCTGAATGAATTCTATATGTCTAGAACATTCTTATTCACTGCTTTATCGTATTATAATTTATATCCAAATTTTGCGCTTGCGTTGAAGCATGAGAAAGCTGTTGTATATAAATGTAAAATTTGGGGAAAAATTGCATGTCCCTGATGTCCGAATATCCGAGTTGATGGAGAGCGGTAACTATTGCCCCTGATAACATACATATAAGTTTACTGTTATGCCTTTCAGAACAAATGAAAAACCAGTTAAATAAAATAAAAATAATAACAAATGGTTTACTATTAAATTTTAATCAAGTCAACAAAACGAAATTAATTTAGCCTAATAAGAGGTTGGTAGACATCCAGACAGGCCTGTCACCTTGCAAAATCCTACCACTTTAAATCAAAAGTATCAATAATATCAATAATATCGATACACTGCGATAACGCGTTGGTGATGCCCCTAGTATTGCAAGGGTTCATAGGCTGTAGTGACTGCTTACCATCAGAAAGGCTATAAGCTCATTTGCCACTTTCGTGTATAAAAAATAAAAAAAAAGCACTTAAACAAAAGTTTTTACTACCGATATCGATACCGCGGTCGTCTTCCCATCACTAATTGCTTCCCGGACGTGGGGCGCTAACTGGGCGACAAGCGTGGACGTCCGTAATTTCATCACAACACTACCAGTGAGTGTGAGCTCGGGCGCTTTATTCGCTCATAATGAATAAATAGCCCGAGGTGGTTATTCGCGCTCAATATTTTCTTCGAATGAGGTCGTGAGCGGAAGGGCTGCGGAATGTATTGCAAAACACGTTTATTCCACTCAGACACACGGCACAACATTGAAATTCGAAGAAGAAGTAAAACAGAGACATAAATCTACGAAAAAAAGATACTCCAATCACGTTACCTGTGCCACGTGGAGAATGCAGTGGGGCCACACTCAGCATATGCCACGACAGTCGCCGTGACGCTGGTTTTCAGTGGGCCACCTTTTGTCGAGATTTAGTGTTGCACAGGTACCATAATTTTATTGGAAGTCACTGTGTTGATGGTTTTTGTAAGTAAGTAGGTACCTATTCAAAATCAAGGGCGATTACTCATAAAGTTGTTGATTCGAATTCTGTCAATTTCAAACCTAAAGTAAAACATATAAAATTCACATTACAAAACCAACTTTTGGACATTTTGCGCTTAAACAGCTACACGGTCAGTGTTGGCTGTGTCTGGTATAGTAAAATAGCAACCCCTTTGACTTACGCATCGTGGCTGGCGACTCTTGCTTGAGGCTAACCAGCTAGCACCTGAGCAGTGTTTCTGTTGTGTATTTTAACACTGAGATCTCCAATCCGCCTGCCAAGCGTGGAGATTATCGCAAAACCCTTCACTTATGTGGAGGAGGCTCAAGTCCGGCAGACTACTATGAGCTGTTGTGATGATAAAATGATTATCGGGATAAGAGAGTAGCTTAATACCCATAAGCTATCATATATATCAATGACATCCCTAAAACTATAGAGTGTACCACTTTGTGTTCTGTTTGCTGATGACATATCCCTACTCATCTCAGGTCAAAATATCACAAATATAGAGCAACAGCTTACCTCAGCAATAGACGAAGTAGTGCAATGGATGAATGACCACAGCCTTGATATAAATTTTACCAAAACTAAGATCATAACTTTCCACCCGCGCCAAAAAAATCCATTACATCTAGATTTCAACTATGGTAGCGTGAAACTGGAAGTTGTAAATGAGTTTACGTTGCTCGGATTAGCCGTGGAAACACATATGAATTGGAAGACGCATGTACTTAAGATAAAAAATAAACTTTCAAGTTTCTCGTATGCACTTCATGAAATCAAGAAAGTCACTGATTTAAAAACTGCCTTAGTGGCCTATTATGCATATGCCTATGCTTGGCTTAATTATGGTATTATATTATGGGGTAACAGCCCGGGAGCGTCGGATTTGTTCACCATGCAGAAGAAGCTTATAAGAATACTTGTTAACTTAGACTCAATGGATAGTTGTAAACCACACTTCCGAAGAAACTGTATACTTACACTGCCATCTTTGTATATATTTGAGGTCTGTAGGTTTGTAAGACGCCACCAGGAATTTTATAAAAGGCGGGATGAAATACAAGGAAGTCATCTATTGCGACATAGGAACAGGCTGATATTACCAAGCTCCAGACTTACAATACACTCCTCGAGTCCCCTAGTCATGTCTATAAAAATATTTAATAAATTACCAGATATGATAAAAAAATGAAAAAAAGGATAAATGCTTTCAAAAACTCCTCAAAGAATTATTAATAAATAAAAGTTATTATTCATTAGATGAGTATATGAATGATAAATATTAATAATATAAAATGTAATAAATAATACATAAATTAATTTATAATCAATAAACGAAATTAATAAAAAATGTTATGATAAAGGAATTAAGATAATATTGAATATAATACATACTAATAATATAATACATGTTAACCAATAACCAAGGAAATGTCATATTACTCTATATTACACGTATAGAGTATGAATATGAAGCAAATCAATAATAATTAAAAAAATGTTAATTATTAATAATATTACGCATGTAGAGTCGTCCTTGAAGCCGGTCCCGGCTTGCACCAGCATTAGCTTTGCTACTTTTGCTCCTCCAATTCGCTCTGTCTTAAGCGTGCTAGACAAGTATTATACTCTATATTTACATATAAAGAGTATTAATAATATATTCTAAAAATATAATTTTAAGCGTATATCATTAATAAAACAAGTGCCTCCTCTCTACCAGTATGCTGTGCCCGATCAGGGTCCATGTTGATACCCATTATATAATTTTGTATTATGTAAAATTACTACCTTTGTAAAACACACGGAATGCTAAATAAATTGAAAATTGAAATTGCTATATAAATCCACTAGTGAACACGGCGCGACTTCGTTCGCGTAGTGTCCTATCCCTACCTACCCTTTTGTTTCTTGCGTATAAACCTATTATTGAAAACCGCATTAAAATCCGTTGCGTTTCTTCATGATATCTCTTAAACAAGAGAAGATAAATGCTCCAAAATACTGTAATTTTGGCATGTCTGATGACGTCACTCGACACCCGGGTAAACCTCACGTAACGCGTAATAAAGCACATATTTAATTGCGCTTGACATTTCCTTCAGACCCACATAACTTAGGCATTTCAAAATGGATTTTTAAAATTCTTTTATTGAGTTCCATTGCTATGAAAACGAGTTTAGATATGATCAACAAACCTATAAAACTCTATCATATGATTGATCTTTATTGAGTGGTACTATCGCTGGGTGTTTAGTAGGCATGACTTGATTACGTCGTTATTATGGACAATCAGTTTCACTATCCAGTCGCCGGTATAATGACAAATGGGGCAATAATCCTCACATCCGACTTCAATAGTCAGTTCAATTACCACCAGAGTGGGCGATTTACGATTTAATAACATCCACGGGTAATAGAGATATTAAAAGGCCAGCAAATGTATGCGGTGGAGCTTTTCCAATTATCGGTGCTGCCAATCGACTGATCGGTTTCACTTAGTTCTAATCAACTGGGGAGGGTATCTTATAGCCTTGTTTAGTTAAAATGTTTTAGAACACTTGCTTGGACGGCTGTAGGGTACTAGATTCTTGGTTGCAGTAAAATATCAGCTTCCGTTCACCTTTTACTTTGATGATTCTTTCAACTGATCGGTTTCACTTAGTTCCAATCAGCTGGGGAGGGTATCTTATAGCCTTGTTTAGTTAAAATTTTATTAAAACGCTTAAGAGCACTTTATTGGAGGGCTTTGAGAGGTACTAGATTCTTGGTCGCAGTAAATATCAGCTTCAGTTCACCTTTTAATTTGATGACTCTATCCAGATGTTTAAAAACAGCTAAATAAAGATACCTATTACAATATTCACTCAGGTAGACATACTTTTATTATGGATAAATACGATCATGTATCTTTCTACAAAGTACAATATGAACTTGTACCCTGAGTATAAACGGCATGGACATACCTAGGCTGCTGATATAAACTTGCTTTTTTACATAATAAAACAACTTTAACTAAGCAATTAAACACAAACCAAGCAATTGAGCATACCAATGCTTAGAAAATATTCCGCCAAAGCCATAAAAATCGATCGTTTGCAACAAAACAAGCAAATAATTATACCCTTTCGGAGCGAAGAAGAGACACCGGTGGCAATAACTCCGGTGGTGATTGAGAAACTATAACTTTTTCCAGTTGTAGGGTAAAGGCCGGACCACACAGAAGCGGGAAAACGAGAAAGCTGTCGTTTTGCGGTAAAGCGGAAAGCGATTGAGTTTGCACAAGTGTGCACTCGCGCGCGACAAGCCAGAAAAAGCGCGACTAAGATACTGCTGATCTCTTTCATTTTAGTATTAGGGAAGGAAACAAAGACTCTCTCGTGGCGCGAGCTAAGTCGTGGGCACACTTGTGCTAGTCATGAAGGCTTCGTAGGATCTCAGTGGCAGGAGAAGTTCGGTGGCGGAAACATACAAAGCAGCAGCTTTTTCGATTTGTTTTGAAATAATTAAAGGCCGTGTGGTGTCTGCTGGTTTGAGTATATGTAATAGAGCACCAACCCCATTTTAATCGCATGTATCATTGAAGGCGACTAATGGATACGAGGCTAACCAGCTCTGGGCCTTCGTGTCAAAATAGACAGGAGCATTTTCTATTGTACGTTTTATACACTGCGATCTCTAACCCACCTTCCAAGCGTAGATATTGTGCCAAAAGCCTCCATGAAAATGAAGAAAGCTCAAGTTAAACCGTGGACTCTAATGGCCTATTGACGTGTGAAAGAATTCAATGGTCTCTCTACAGCACCGCGACCTCTTACCCGCTTCTGTGTAGTACGGCCTTAACACACCCGTCGAGCTCCGATCCATATGGGGTGTTCACTTCTTCAGGCCGGGGTCCCATCAAAGTCGCGTGGGCAGTGATATATCGGTGCACTCGACGATTTAATTGATCGCCGGTATTGATAATGGATCGATTCATTAGGTCGGCGGGGGCCCTGCTTAACATCGGCTGTGATGTGTTGGCCGCATCGGTAATTACCGCTCGTGCATCTCCGGTTTACATCGTGCATCTCCGGTGCGCATGCGACTGATATATCTGGTGGCGTGTGTATTCGAGTCTGCTACCGAGTTAGGTTAGGAAGTGTACGAAATGCGTTCCAACGTAGAATTTTATGTCGATTAAGTGTCATACTGATTACGGGTATACCGAAAATTTTGCCAAAATATAATATCAAAAATTAAAGTGTAGGTACTTTAATTTTTGATAATATATTTAGGTTACTAACTATTTGTTCATCCACTAGACCACTTGAGAATATGATTATATATAATATGTTTATCAGGTGGTAGGACTCTGTCAAGCTAAATAAGGCCGCCTGGGTGAGTACCACCACCTTATCTATTTCTGCTATCAAGCATGCATTGTTGTGTTCTGGGTTGAAGGATGAGTTTCATCTTAGTCCCACAGTGACAACGCACCTGCGGTCCTGCATTTTGGTTGATTACAACCTAAATGAACGAATCTTAGATGTTATGGGTGACAGTTAACGTTTACTGTTCGTTTGTCACGGAGTAGCATATAAAAAAAAAAGAATTATTTGACAGAAAAAGAAACAGTGCTGAAATAAGGGTCAATAATAACTGTACCTATTTACGTACCCATAAGTGGCCAGGTAATAAGTACGATGCGTTGGTTCATAAACCGACTTACTATAGCTAAATGACCATCCAGTCCAGAAAGTGGTCATAAAACAACGCAAAACACTCTCATAACGAGATATTGTGAGTGTCAGTTATAGTTTTATTGCGTCGGCAGGCGTCGGCAGGTGTCGGCAAGCGTCGGCAAGCGTCGGCCTTACCACAGAAACCCGTGAATAACATGATCAGTGATAAAACGCGTGGGAAAATTATAAGGAACACTACACACTCTGCCGGCATAAAAGCACAAGAAAAATTCTACATATGATCGGTTTAAACTGACTTGTCTTATTTGGTGAACAAACAATGCCCAAAATCACGACTTGCCGTATCAATCACGCTACGTATATTGTGTATAGATGTCGAGAATTATATAAGAAACACATAGAATGTGAATTTCAAGTGAATTAAAATTATAATGTGTCTGAAAAGCGAAATTGCTAACAGAATGTGAGGCAATCGGGATTGTTTACTTGTGAAACCCACACAAGAGGATATGTAAGTACGTACTATCGCTACAAAAAGTCGATGTTGAAGTCGAAAATATTTTTTTTTGTGCATGATTGTGCACGGGTAGACTATCGTTTTGTGGCCACATAAACGTCTACAATCGTTACAAAATACAATTTTTCTTGTACACAATGACGTAAGATAACCTACGGCGTCCTTACAGTATAAAATCACGTACATTTTATTACAAATATAAAATCAAATTAGACCAGCGAATGGGTTGCGAAATAAAAACTCGCACACAGCCGTTTGTCGGCACGTGGCACCTTTGTGGCAGTACTCCGGTAATTCATTGGAATATAAATTGCTCAGTTCAATGCACATAATTGCTCATGAAATGACATTTAATTGGTGTAATGATCTGCGAGACAGCTGAGCGTGTTTCGTGCACTTAAGTTCGGCAAGGGTGATGTCGATGTTGGGCTATATTAAATAAAAATAAAGACGTAATTCCAAACACACAAAACAAAATATAAAGTGCTCGCCGAAACTAAAAAGTTAGACTGAGCGGACACGACAGTTAGATGTGTCCCATTTTTTACAGTATGCGCGACGACGTCTTAGACAACGAGATTAGTAAGCTATATCAAAATTAGGAATTATATCCCTGTGCAACGTAATTAAAATTAAAAAAAAAATAGTGTAACAAAAGAGGTCAATTTTTTACGGTAAGTATGCAAATTTTTTGTATCAATTACGTTTCTAGTGTAAGTGATGAGTGCACTAATTATTACGCTTTCAAAGATCGCTATTTTCTAAATTGCTAATCTCTTTGTTATTGTAAAGCATACTGTAATAAATGGGACACTCCAACTGTCGTGTCCGCTCAGTCTAAATAATTAGTTTGATAGAAAGCTTCATTCTGAACACTTTTATTACGACAGCTACGCTACATGACCATTAGATACTAAAGTTTTATAAGCTTGAACATCTAGACTTAGATTGCAATCTTAGAAAAGGTAAGTTTCAGATTTCAAAAATAGGTGATTGTCGTATACTTTAGTTGCTATCCTAATACAAATTGTCAGAATAATGCATGCTGTTAAATAGTTTTTAAAATTTTAGTTTGACATTTATTTTATAAAATTACGTAAGGTACACATTAAAACATCATTTTTTCTATTCCTCCATCGGATAGAGTCTATCCTTACCCACTCCTTTAGGTGTTTACTGCACTAATAATTTTAGGCACTAAATTGTAATGGAATCGCTAACGCTTCGGGCACTAAGTAGCCTGTACAGTCCATAAGTGGCACTAGCCGTAACATAAACCGCCTTATCGGACTCATAAACAAAATGACCAATCGGTTAATTGCGGTCAGATGGGTGTAATTAGATATTAAAGTCATTTAGAGGACCAGCTCGCCGCTGTGAGGTATACTTGTGGGTATCGTGCGGTATTCTAGACCTAAACGGCTTCTGTAATGGAAAACGACATATCACTTACTAGCAATAGCTAGTGGACCCGGCGCGACTTCATTTTCATTTTCATTTATTGCGTATCACAGTTTTTAAAAGATTACACAATATTATAAAGTACTTACATGTGACACCCTGTAAGAGCATTGCAAACAAAGTGAGAGAGAGCATGCATTATTTACATTATGTCATAACTTAAGTATAATTAGACTTCGTTCGCGTACACCTACTTTATCCCTACCTACCGTTTTTCTTGCTTATAAACCTTCCTATTGAATCACTCTATCTATTGTCGAAAACTGTTTTTTAAGTTTTTGTCGGCGGACACGGCGAAATGTAGGCTGAATACCTAAATGTCTTTGACAAATTCAAAATTTAAATTTTCCTGTTTATATTTGTGTGTAATTATTTTCCCGCTAAACAGAATATTTTTTCTAATTGTTATAATTTGCGTTTGTGAATGTTTTTTCTTGTTTGAAGAAAATAAAAAGATAAATGTGAAAGTAGTGTAGTGAATTTCCCGCCGTTTGATATCCTCGGTGCCGAGATACAACAAAACTGACTCGCAGCTTATTTCCAGCAAAGTTGAAAAAATTATAGGTACGACATTTTAACATGAAAATACGAGTGTAGATAAAATAGTGTATGCAACTGCATATAATTAGGTATTAAAACACTCGTGTCAAACTATTATCATAAACAGACACTCATGTTTTAATACCCCCTTTTATATGTCAGTTGCATAAACTACTATTACGCGGTCTTTAACTCCATAACCTATGGCCTGAAGTATGGGCAGTCCAAAACTATAACATCCAGACAACCGCAAGAAATCGTAGAACTTATGGGCGAGTAGCGACAGGAGTGCTTACGCATTGCATAATTCGAGTTTGTAAAAGATCTAAAGTCCGTTGACGGGCCATAAGCCGTTTCTACGAACGCCGTCACATGAAGATAGAATTGGCTACCAAAAGTAGCTAAGCGCGCAATGAGATAGTATTGTAAAACAATAAAAATTAGTTCGATTTCTTGCCACGTAACAAGTTAAATGTGGCGGATTATAGGAAAATCTGACTGTATTAATATCATCATCATCATCTTGGCGCTATGTCCCGGTTGCGCTCCCGCGCGGTACGCGTGGGCCGAGGTCCGCTTTTCTACTCTACCTGGCCCACTCGGTCTTCAGCATCCTTGGTAGTGAGCTTATTGGCACACTTCAAGCCATCGCTTCTTGGCCGCCCTTTCCTTCTCATGCCTGGCGGGGGCGGCATGGCCAGGCATTTGTTCCCTATGTAATTTGCCAGTTTGCGCAAGACGTGCCATATCATACCACTCTGGCCGCTTATCTGCGATGTCACGGGTGCCATGGCTACCGCGAATGTGTATACCGGTGATAAAAAATCTAAAAAGACAAGTTCCGATTTACAGTCGCAATACAAACGCTAGGAAACTATTGACATCTTGTCTAGAATTGATCGCATGTACTTGTGGATTAATATACGATGCAATGCGAGATTCTCTTACCATTCCATCTGGTCTACTCGTTTGTCACAATGGTCGTACAAAAACCTCTGCAATTTTCAACATCACACAACATCGCAATGTTTAGCGGTCAACCTCACAGTTAGAGCTGCAATTATAGGCATTGCAATGCAATCCGCGGGGCGTCGCACGACTATCATGTCTGCTGGAGCAATTCAGTTTTTGCGACTCTTCAAAACCGATCCATGTAATAGTCGTTTCAAATGCCGCTAATGTTATGGTGTTGATACAGATTCGATTCAGAAGCATTGCGGTCGATGTTCCTTTGAAGTCACGCAATTTTTTCGTTTGATTTTGTAAAATATTTATTAACGAAATAAAAATTGTTTTGTAGAGGATATGTTTGCCTTTTCATTTGTCGTTAGTTTGATAAAAGGTTTGGTCTTTTGTGTTACTTCTTCTTAAATGGCGGAGTCTATAAGTACCTACGCGAGTACCTAATTTAAATTTTTGGCGATACTATTAACATCCCTTGCATTTAGAGCTAATGATTATTTGTATTATGTTTGATATAATATGTGTCGCGACCTTTCGATAAAATATTGTGATAAAACGCGGTAAATTATCTTATTACTTACTACTACTGTACTCGCTCCTTCACTGAATGTTATACGCTCTTCTAGTTTAATTTATTTCTGGCAATTTTTTATTACACCTAATAAACATACTTTTTAGTTTTATTGGCTCAGCATTTAATTTAAAAGACACTTATCGAGTAGTATAAAAAGTGAACCAAGGTTTTACTCTATTCTATAAATGTTTTATGTTGTGAGTCTTCACCGCAGTGAATACACGATGGCTCGTTCTATCGCCGCCGCAGTATAAGAATGACATGGAATTCGATTTGTGCAAAAAATATACAACATAATTGTCTTACACCTTGTGCTGGCCGCTATTAATCGTAAGTACGGCCAGTCTCTAGAAAAAGGAGACCACCATTCCTCTTTTATAGCACATCAATAATTCATTGGTACTACTAACATTTTTGACGATTTGTGATGCGGTTACACTAACGTCTTTTCGTATGAAATTACCATGTTATTGTTATTTTTATTATTTTTTTTTTCTTTCCTCCCCTATGGCCATAATATATGATGACCATAACAAAATATAGCTGGCGGATATTATGCCTTGGACCTCTTTCATAAATTTTTCTTGTTAGCTTAGACACTTTTCCAAAGATCCAGGGTTTGCATTATTGTAGAAGTGTTGCGACTATTTAGTAAAATCGGGCTTTATTATATTTATTTTAAAACAAAAGGTTTTTAAAGGGTTGTGACGCTAAGAAAGTCAAGACAATAATTTTTGTGTTCTTTTTGTGTGTTTATGTGTTATATATTGCATTGGTTGGTCTTTAGACTTAACTCCCTACATAAAGATTGAAAAATATATTTTCTGCGATCCATAGAAGTCAACGTAAATAAAAAAACAATGTCCTACCTACGCTATTGTCTTAGCTAACTCTGTATAACATTTCATCAAACTCGGATATCACTCTCTCGTTGCCATACAATTGCCGCATTTTACCGTTCCGTTCCGTTCCAGGTACAACACCAGCAAGAAATGCTTCTGCAAGGGTGTATGTAGATCATATCAGCGAGAACCAAGTTTGGTGTCGCCATCATCGGTAGTTCCGTCATCTGTACTTGTATTTTGAGCAACCAAGCCCAGCAGATGGCACGGTTCTCATCCAAAGAGCTGGTGTGCTCCGGATACCGTATCAGACGTAGGAATTGTTGATTTTAAGCGACACTTAACCTTGGCCTCTAACTGATTTGCGCTACCTCCAGCCCGAGATACCAGTGCGCACGTAGATGCGAAGAGGAATGTAGGGCTTTCGCAGTCAGGATGGGAGCGATAGGAGTTGGAGAGCCGACAAGAATTCATACATCGAGCCAGTATGAGGGAGGATAGATACTATACTTGATGTGTAATATATAAAGGAAGGATATTGACTGCTGTAATTGGTCCCTCGGAGAGCTCTGCTGGTTTGATCTTCGTGATTTGTTGTCTTTTGATGTCCCGCCGTAATCTGCATACCCGTGACCTTCAGCACGTACAGCACAACATATTTTCTAATGACGTCCTGTCGCAGGCAGCGTATCCGTAATTTTCGGCTAGTCTTCTCATGTTGTCCATCGAAGTCCTGTTGCAACCCGCCTACACTATCAGCCATCCTTTAACTCTTGTCTTTCTGCTATTCTTCTTAATTTTCAGTAAGCAGCGTACCCGTAATTTTTGTCATTTCTTCTTATGTTGTCCATCGAGGTCCTGTCGCAACCTGCCTACACTATCAGCTATTCTTCAACTCTTGTCTTTCTGCTATTCTTCTTAATTTTCTTTCGATGTCCTGTCGCAAGCAGCGTACCCGTAATTTTTGGCTATTCTTCTTATGTTATCCATCAAAGTCCTGTCGCAAACGGCCTACATTATTAGCAATTCTTCGACTCTTGTCTTTCTGCTATTCTTCTTAATGTTCCTTCGATACCCTGTCGTAAACAGCGAACTCGTGACCTTCAACCATCTTTATTATGTCGTCTCTCGAATTCTTGTCTTATCGCAGCAGAATACCCGTAACTTTCCAAGTAACGTAGTGTACCCGTACCTTTTAGCTGTTTTTCTTAATGTTGTCCCAAAATGTCGCCCGTAGCATACCCGTAACATTCAGCCATTCTTTTAATGTTGTCTCTCAGTCGGTGTCCTGCTCACGGCAGGTACCATAAACTTAGAGCTATTCCTTTGTTTCGATGTAATGTCGAAATCGGCCACTCAGCGGCTGTCAGCTATTCTTCTTGTGTTGTTTGTCGATGTCCCATAGCCGAGAGTTAATGTTGTCTCTCGATATCCGGTCCCTGATAGCTTATCCGAAACATTCAGTTAATGTTCCCGTGTTGGTCAGTATTGCGAGTGGTAAATACGTACCTTCCGCACGTTCGTGCTTTACACTTATTGGGTATTTAATGAAGTCATAGCTATCGAGGACTGTAAACTATGTTTTGGTGCCCGCTCTCCAATTGGAATGCAGTACCCGCTCGAGAGTAAACATGTGGTTGTCTATAGATCGGTCTTATAAGAAAGTCGTCAAATAACTTCCTAACTGGATTATTACGTCTAGTTTCTTCAATATAAAGTAGGCTTTTAGTTTTTACTATGTTGAGGCCCTTGTGAGGTTAGCATTATGGTACTTATTGTAGTGGTTGTGAATGCAGTTCGAAGCTTATTCGTTTTCTGTACGAAGAAATCTATCATCGTCGAAGGATTAACTATTGGTTTTCTATGTCCGCATTTTGTTTTAATATTAATAGAAAAGCTGAGCAGAGTCTGTCTTTTCCTGTTATTCGCTGCGTATGTCGCTAAGTCTGGACGCACTGCCTAGTGATAAAATATTAGGTGAATGTCTTCATTTGTTTGATCATCGACTGTTTTTCGTTTGCCATGTTCGGTGTGCTAGATGTTGCAGTGGCTTTGTTCATGGAAATGGTCAGGCAATAGTTTTTTTATCTCCATTCCGTTGGGAACCAGTCTACAAATGTGCGTTTATTGTTTTCAAGTGGCCGGTCAGAGCTTTTTAACAATTTTTTGTCGATTTTTTTCCTGTGTTTATTGCGTTTTGCGGAAGACCCGATACTTTAGTTATGGTTATGGTGTACGGTTTTTTAAAGTTATACAATGCGTTGCAAAGTAGGTAGTAGTTTTGCTGTATTGTGGAGCGCATGTTTCTGTACGTATTATTGTGGATTGGTACAGCTGTGGAGAAAGCTTTATAGGCAATTAGTTAAAATATGAGTAACCTATAGCGGTATTGGAAGGCTCAGGATATCATTAGAAAGGATCGATATTTGCATAGTCAGATTAATTCGTGTTACTTTTAGTTTGGGATATATGCATCCCTCTAAACGCCAATTATATTTGTCTTATAAAATATTTCTTTATGACTAAAAAGCTATAGTTAAATTTACACAAGGTAACGTCCAGCCAGAGCAGATGTCACGCTGCTAAAAGCTGGCTGGTAAAACTATGTTTAATTAGGTACAACTACCAGCACATCAGCCTACCCGCCTAGTATAAAAGCAGATAGCATCGCTATGGAGGCGTGTGCAAACCGGAGACGGTTCAAACTCTAAACCCTATGGGTAGGTTGAGGTGCTGTCTTCTGTACACCAACTTATAACAAGTGTTTAATTCTATGAATAGAGTCCCAAGATAATATAGTAATATCAAATTGTTGCTATGTGTACCTTAGACACCGATATCAATAGGTTGGGGCACTAGAAAAATAATAGGAACGCTCTCACCAGATTACGTGATGGATAGTGTAAGTAGATAGTTCCACCATGGAGCTAGCTACTGGGACCACTGGGAATCTCCGTTGACAGGTCAGGTCTGATCATGTAGGTACGAGACGGAACCAGATATTGCACTGTAGATGCGCGATTGTTCGATTGCTCGTGTCCATTAGAGTCCGATTCACTCATTATCATTATAACTTCTAATTCTAGGTACTACTACAACAAATTTTCTGACAGAAAGTTAAGATTAGCTTAAACTTTAGATTTCACTTTAACTAATTCTATGCGAAAAAATTTAGTAAACAATTCCAAGTACAAACAATTGCCGCATTTTACGAGTATCAAATCAAAAAGAGAATATGCTACCAACGCTCTAGCCCTGCCTTTGTACTTGTAGCCCACAGTCTTATCCTATCTGTAGACATAGATAATGAAGCACAAGGAAATAGTATACCGTGATAAATATAGTGTCGTTATTGGTGATAACTTTGCCTAAACAAAGTTGCTCGCCCCGGCACTCGGTATTCGGTGCCTCATTTCACCATCGAGGAAGGTTTTCATCTCCGCACAATTGCATCGAACTATGTAAAGTATGCCCGTCTCGGAAACTAAGCTTGTTACTTATTTCGTTCGAAATTGTTAAGTGAACCGCGGTAAATGTCCAGTCGAGGTATTCTGTGAGAAATCTCAGAAATCCGAGCTTGTTTTGTTCGTTTTTGCATGAAATTACGACAATTTGGACTACGTTTTGTGAATACATATTGTTGATAAGTGAAATTGAATTTATTTATTTAACAGTTTATTGTACACAATATAACAAATACAGAGAGTACAGATTACTTATGACACAACAGGCACTACTTATCTCTAAAAGAAATCTCTTCCAGCAGGCCTACAAAAGAGATATGTGAAAACTAAACGCAGATAAGACGTGCACAATGACTATAATTATAATACTATAACTAAATACATAAAATTCTATACTTACTATACTAATATACCATAAAAATAAAAATAAACATATACCATAATAACTAATACTATATAACATAAAGGCATTGAGAATACTGAATTACATCTAGGCACACTGGGAAAGATAGTATTCTTTCACACGTTTTTTAAAAATATGTATTGACTGACTATCGCGCACTTCGTGTGGGAGAGAATTCCACAGCCGGGCTGCATGAACAGTGAAGGAATAGGAGAGGAAATCGGAACTGTGAGTAGGAATTGAAAGCGACGATCTTACGCTTGAGCGACAGGGCTTGTCTTGAGGACGGGAAAAGTGGAAACGGTCACGGAGGTATGAGGGAGCGGGTGGGCTATAAAGGACTTTGTAGAGGGTGGATAGGATATGAGCATTCCTGCGCAGACGGATTGGAAGCCATTTGAGCTGAGAACGATAACTGGAATCATATATTTGCATTCCGAAAATAAACCGGATACATAAGTTTTGAAGGCGCTCAAGTTTGTTCAAAATTTCTTCAGTGGCATCCAAGTAGCAGGAGTCAGCATAGTCGAGAAGAGGAAGGAGAAGAGCTTGAACTAGAGATATTTTGGTTTTGAAGGGCAGGAAATTTTGAAGGCATTTAAGTGAGTGAAACGAGAAATGTATCTTCTTGCTGACCTCATTGACGTGAGATACCCAGGACAAGTTAGTATCAAAAACAAGGCCAAGATTCTTTGCTGATTTACTCAGATATCACTAAACTGATCAGAGCTTGGGACTTTTTAGGAATTACTAATAGACCAAACGATTTAGCCCAGGTAGATATACGTTGTAAATCTCTATGAATGCAGTCAAAAGCGTTATCGGTATCTGTGATTTTAAAATGGTGGTAAATTTGCAAGTCGTCTGCGTAGAGGTGGAAATTGGAAGTTATGACTGAAGTGACCGTATTAATGAAAATTGAGAAGAGGAGAGGTGAGAGAACGCCACCCTGCGGTACGCCCGCAACAAGATCACGCCAATCCGAGTAGACCTCATCAGAGCTGATACGCTGTAGGCGACCGCGAAGGTATGATTCGAACCATTCTACTGCAGGAGGAGATATGTTAAGAGAGCGAAGAATAGCAAGAAGAACATCAAAGTCTACCGAATTGAAAGCACTGCTAAAGTCAAGCAACGTCAGAATCGTTAGTGACTTATTTTCCATCGCAAAACGGATACCATCTGTGACTTTTAGCAGCGCTGTTACGGTACAGTGACCTGGTCGAAAGCCAGATTGAAAAGGAGAAAGTAGACAGTTTGATGACAGATATTGCGTGAGCTGGCCATGGATAATGTGCTCTAGGACCTTGGAGAGAAATGGTAACAATGATATGGGGCAGAAATCAGAAAAGGAAGAGGGACTGAATGATTTTGGAAGGGGAATAACATTAGCAAGTTTCCAAGCTGATGGGAAAGAACTCGTTACCAGCGAATGGTTAAAAATATGAGAGAGAACAGGTAAGAGTTCAGGAAGTAGGAGGGAGATCATTCGGGGACAAACGCTATCATTACCCACAGCAGCAGAAGAAATAGAAAGAATGTGACAGGCGAAAAACTGAAAGAGGTACAAAGAGGGAGTGGATAACTATTGATCTGGGCTATAGTTTGAGCTTTAACGTTAGAATCTAGTGTAACAGGTGGTGAGGAGAAGTGAGTATTGAGTTGGTTTAAGTCTATAGAACTCTCACAAGATACTGTTTTGAGATGAGAGACTGAGATTTTCCTACGCCTAATGTTCTAAGGAAACTATTGATTGTCCCATGCGACGCATAAAGCTCCAATAGGTCTACGGAACAAGTGTAGTGTTAAAAGCCGAATTTTTGTACTAATCACTCCCACTGTTCCCATTTGTAGCATTAGAAAAACAAATTAGCATGCAAAGGAGTTCGGTGGCATAGTGGTTAAGGTATTCAGGTCATCAGCGAGAGGTACCGGGGTCGAATCCTGGATTTGGCGGACCCCGAGTACTCGTGCGCGAAAGCACAACAGGGACATTTACGCCAAGATGATTATTATTTATACATGCAACGATGTATGGATACCCACTTTTTAAGTAACGAAATTTGATTTTTCAGTTTTCGAGAAACGGTTGCTATTTATTTATAAATATTATTCAATCCCAACGGACAACAAAAACATATGGGACAAAGGCATGGGGTCCGACAGGAACAATTCCCATAAGCCACGTCAGACACCCTTTGGGCACCTCTATTTAGATATCAAAAGTATTTAGATACTACACGTCTCACGGACGGAGATCACATTTTATTCCATTCGAAGCGCAGTTGCCTAGTCCACACGTAAAGTAGATATATAAAACACGACAAAACATTCCATCGATAAGATTTGACATCGATAAGACAATTAACCTTTTACGCAAGTAAAAGCAAAATTTCTATGACCGTATTCACTTCAGCAGCCGATCGTCTGGCGTTACAAAGTCAAAACGTCTTAAATAGCATAAAAATACATCTTTAACAGGATAATGATACACAGTTTTTGCAATCAACGGCCTATTATCGCGTAGATGGGCAAGATCGCAGAGATTCCTGGTAATCATGGCATCAGTGATGCTATCTTTCGGTATCGCTGAATATGTTAAGCAATAAGGGAGGACGCCTTTTGAAAAATGCTGCCTCGCCCAGTAGCAAGTGCTATTTGTTGCTACATGTCGTGAATTAGCAAAATGGTTTATCCATCCGATCTTCTCTCCTATCGATCATCACTATCGATTAATCGAAGATTGCTATCTACAACCTTGATGCGTAAGATATGGGGAGCAGACGCCGTAAACAACAGTTAACTTGTATTACCACTTATTGCTCTTTTACCGATATTTGAATTAAGCAAATGATATCATTAAAACGTGTTTGAAATAATATTTCAATTAAGTAAAAGGTCAAATATAAATAGTGTGTTAGGGGTATGTGTTTTGTTTGTTGAGACATACATAGGAGTTGTCCGTTACCTTAGTTTCTACTTGATAACATCATGAGCGTATTAGTTATGATGTGTGAGAATGTATATATTAGTTTTTATCGCTGTATAATTGAATCCGCAATCGCTGTTTATGGAAGGTGTAACTTTTTATTTAAATTAATATAATAACAAAAAGAAAACATAGTTCATTTGCGAGATTAAATGGTTTGACGACCTGAATCGCACTGCACTGTTCAGTGCTTAACATGAGCATGAGCATTCGATTATTGTGTAACTTTCATTGTATTATGTTCTAAGAAAAGTAGTTTTTCCAATTGGAAATTTGATTTGAGTTGTACTAAGTTGTACGAAACATCGAAATTCAGATGAAGACAAAGTTCACCAACATAGGACTAACCATAGCCAATCGGAAGTGGAAATGGGAGGGCAACATATGCCGTAGATGAGACGGAAGATGGGGTAGGAGATTACTGGAGTGGAGACCACGAACCGGGCGCAAGAATGTGGGAAGACAGCCGGTGAGATGGACCGACGATCAGTCCCAAGTGGCTGGGAAGGACTGGGTGCGAAAAGCCAGGACTGTTCACTGTGGACAGGTATGGAGGTGAACTATCCTTAGCATTGGGTAGATGAAGGTTGAAGAAGAATATTTTATTTGTTTCGAGTCTTACTCGTCCTTGCCCGTTTATATTGATTTTATCAAACGCCTACAAAATCTACGATTTAATTCACTTGGTTTTCACCGTGGTCTAATATAAATGCAAAATCGTAGATAAGTTGTCATTGTGAGGAAGCTGACCTGCCTCATGAATTTCATTGTACATTTACTTGTTCATATTTTCGTTATTTCTGGTGTTCTACAGCGATAATACAAACAATGGGGTATTTGTTGTATTTTATGGTCGTATACTATGTGCAAAATATGATTTCCTGTTTGTTATACGGGTACAGGTATGTATCGACATTTAGGGCGGTTTGCACCTTCTTAAACGCACTTAAGATTAAGATAAACACAAAATTTCATATAAAATGACGTTAAACGTCATTCTTAAATGTGTTCAAGAATTTGACGCCAGCCGGGCTTCGTGTCAGGACTTATTCATTTTAAAAGATTGAAGATGTATGTATGAATATTAAATATGTCAAATAATCAGCCTTGGGGGTCTAAAAAGGCCACATAGCGTTTCATATTATGATTCATATTAGGTTACCACAAACTTATTTGATTTAATGGCTAAAACTGGAACTAAG
The DNA here is from genome assembly GCA_905147135.1 of Blastobasis lacticolella. Classification (NCBI taxonomy): domain Eukaryota; kingdom Metazoa; phylum Arthropoda; class Insecta; order Lepidoptera; family Blastobasidae; genus Blastobasis; species Blastobasis lacticolella. The sequence goes on along the minus strand of LR990048.1, from coordinate 5,973,454 downwards.
TGACGCCATTTTGAAATGTCATGTAAATTTTAACAACAGCGACGCTGCAGATAAGTTTGTGACAAATTAATATGAATATTTTTATGAAACGCTAATGTGGCAGTTTTAGACCCCAGATATAGAAGAAACAACGAAGAAATAAACGCTCAACACATAAATGAAATTGTTGGATGGTTTATTCATTCTGTGGCCTGCAATGAAATACTCTACCTACATCGATGTCATAAATACTTACAGAGCATAATACTCGTATATCGAATCAAAAATTTTATTATAGAGGCTGTTAAAAATATGACACAAGCTTTGCTTACTTTGGGGCTAGATGGCGCTGTGTGAATTGAAAGCATATTTATTGTTATTTGTTTAAAATTCGACTTAAGGTCCCAAAATTCGTTGTCAACACCTCAAAACAATCCAAAGTGCTACATACTTGATCCCTCTCCGTCTTATTGGAATTTCGGTCTGCTAATACAGACACATAGCAGTTTGGCGAATGGAGAATGTAAATGGGTAGAAGTCGAGATGACTTCACAGAGTACTTTTACTGATCAGTAATCGATGAGTCCTGAAAATTATGACATCCAAAGATCCAAAGATGGACATTGACAGAGCCCTATCCAGCAGCGGTTCGTAGTTGGTTGATGATAGATGACGATATCATGCTTTCGACAACGCTTAACGCCGTCTTTTATACTACGTAACGGATTCAAATGCGGGATTCAAAAATATATAGAGTGATTCAAGAGAAAGGTTTATAAGCAAGAAAAAAAGAGTTGGTGCAGGGTAGGAGTGAGGTAGGGGTAGGGCTAGGGGTAAGGCAGAGAAGGGTAGGGCTAGGGCGTCAAACTAACGAAGTCGCACCGGTTCCACTAGTTAAATATAAACTAAAAAGATTGAAACAGCCTGTATCTTAGATGATTGACTTGAATGACGTGTGGCCGACGCCATGTTTTTATCCTCGGCATTATTCCAGTGTTTTTGAGCTTGCATTTTACACCTGCGCGGATGTGACGCGAGTACGTGGCATGACAGAGATTAAAGTGTGTGTTACAGTATTTTAACACGTTTTTTTTTTCATTTAATAATAGCATTGCGATAGCCAAGGTGTGTCCGGCATTGTATAGTATAAATAATATAGTGTAGTATATGCCACACATACTCTATGCCAGCACCAAACTCTGTTTATTAGTCTGATCATTTTTTCTCTGTGAAACCGTTATAGCTTTACGAGGCTTGGCTAACCAACTTTACATGAAATGATTTTGGTGAGATGATGCGGTAGCCAGGTAGTGTCCGGCATAGCACAAAACTCCTAGGCGACTTACGCCCGTAGTCACAAACAATAGTTGAATGAGTAAAGTAGTGCTCGTCTGCTAAGTGAACGCTCGGCTCTACGATCAGTCAATTTCGTTCATTTTGACGGACGCACAGTGCGGATCGTCATTTAAGTAGGTATAGTCAGTTGAAACCCTGTGCGAATTCGCGTGCACTGTAAGACCTCATCGTAACATTTCTGACTAATGTGTGATTTCTTAAGGTGTTTCCAAACACAGCAACGGCATTCGTAGGGCACCAATCTGCCTCGCTACTAGTGTAGAAATGTTTGCGTGGTCTAAACAAAGCGCGGCTTCTGCTGGAACGTTGTGTGAGATTTCTGGGTATGAAACAATTGGAGACGCAATAGCTGTTACGGCGCATTCGCAATATCTGGACACACTCTAAGGCGCTCTCCTAATTGGCAATGGTCGTGCGACGGGCGGATTTGAGGTATTCTATTGGTCGGGCGACGTCTGTCGTACGACTATGGTCGCATGACCGTTGCCATTAGGGCAGCGCGATCTCCAACCCGCCTGCCAAGCGTGAAGATTATGGCAATAACCTCCCCTTTCGTGGGAGAGGCCTTAAGTCCTGCAGTGGACTGTTACGGGCTGTGATGATGACTAAGGTGCGAAACAAGCGTATGGCCCGCCTGATGATAAGCAGTTAAGTCATATAGGATGGACGTTTATAACACAAAGCGTATCCACTCGCATGTAATAATCATGCTAACTTAAATAATCATACTAATTTAAAAAACCTAAATGTGAGATTCGATTATGGTCGGATCACCATCGTACGTGAATTGGGATCTACATATAATTGATACTTACTTAATATTAGTGTGTTTGTGCCATTATGATGTGTTTATTATATTAGCCTAAATTCTAAAATCTAAATTTAAAATTTAAAAGCGTGCGAGCTTATCAAACGGGAATGTATTGCTCAATGAATAAGGTCCAAATTTTAGTTGATTTTAAACTTGAAAGCAGTTTTGGCCCCATTTTTATATACCTACTTAATATTCAAAGAAATTTATAATTAGCTGAAAGAAATCACATTGTGGGATAAGCCCGCATTTGCAATGTAATTTATCATCTTTTGTTAATGTTCTTTATGAAGTTATACGCAATAAAGAGTTTACATACATACATTCATTTTATTACATTCGGAGGTGAGATGGCAGTCGCTCCACTGTGATTACCTGATTGCCAAATTCTGTATCATAGTCAAAATAAACCCTAGACCCTCATGCGCGAAGATGATTATTTTTTTTATAACAAATAGCAATCTCACAAAATATCGCACGCAACGCTCACTGATTAAACATTATGCAAATGAGGCAGTGCCCCGCTCGACTTGCAAAAGGTAAATACGCGTCGTAGCCTGTAATACTTGCCTTATAAGGGCCGTGTATTCAAGGGCTCTCCGCTAAAGATGTTGTCAAGAGCGTCGCTCGGCTATCGCGCGGACATCGATATGTTATTGTTGACGTGCGCGTGCGACGATTGAGCTGTCTCCACTCCGCGGGTAATCTACGGCTTATTGAGGGGCCGGAAAGCTACGGAGTATGGCTTAGCCCTTCGGTGGATGAATATTGATTTTGTACGTCGATGTCGTTAGTGGTTTGGTTGTGGGCGGTGTTTGCTGCATTGTTGTTTTGGGGTTTGAGCAAATGGCAACTATGTAGCTAGGGTTTTAAAACTGTTAGGGCCGGAACTGAAGTAGGTATTACGAAGTTCTTAAATGTGATCAACTGACATGGTAATAGCAACCAGACCGTAATTACTTAGCGATATCTATTTTTAATTTTCTAATAAATCTAGTCATCTCGATCTGATGTAACTAAATAATATCTGTCTTGCGGTTGTAGACAGTTGCTCTGAGAAGCCACTGAACGATTTATGACTAACTAGTGGACCCGACGCGACTTCGTTCGCTTAAGCTTTCCTCTTGAATTACTTTATATAGTGTTGAAAAGCGCATTAAAATCCGTTGCGTAGTTTAAAATATCTAAGAGTACGTAGATACATACATAGGAACAGACGACGGGAACCGACTTCATTTTATACTATTTATGTAAGTATATAGATAGATGTATTTGGTTTCCGATAGATATGAAATTATATCTACGTGTGCGTATCTGTCCAGCTCGGTAGAAAAGGAGTGAACCTAATTCTCAAAGAAATCAAAACAGAAAAGCCGTACCACTCTACTAATATCTCTCCACGCAGTTAAGGTAAAAGATCGCGAGCGACAATTTGAATCCGTTGATCTGTTAGCTAGTGAGCGCTTAGCCGGTAGGGCCTAGCCCGGGTAATGGCACTGTTTTAGCGGTCATTACAGAGATAACAGCCGACTGGCTAGTTCCGGGACGAGTTAAGATCGTCGGACGTCGCATTAATCACGGATCGGCTTCGGATCGGGCGAGCGCCGACGGCCACGGCTGCCGCGGGTGCCAACGACGACTAATGAGCGACCGCTTTACAGTTCTGGGAGCGGGTGTTGAGTAAATGAGGTGTTTGGCTTAATACATGGACGGAGGTACTTGGAAGTTTTGAACGCTGTGGCTTAAGCTGAGGTGCGAGACAACGAACGAGCGGGCCGATGCCGTCTAATGAGCGATGGCTTTAAATATGTTTTCCTAGGCACACAGTCAGACGGTCCGCGTGATGGAAAGCGGCCACCATCGTCAAGGACATCATCAATCAATCATGCGCAGTAAAAGGGCTCGCGATGGCCCTACGTTACTAGGACGAGACAATGACGACGGCAACATTTACAATAAATTATTAAACCTCATCATCATTTACTTCCTAGACTTTGATGAAGTTTTATTTTTATCAGTTAATGAAAATGGTAACTGCAAGAAAACTATAGAGGTACATGATTAAGGTTAGCATATTTACATGTCGTTAGAGCGCACAACCCGGCCGCTATGTACCTGTCTTCAAAAATCTTCTGAAGCCACCAATAAATGCTCGTCAGGCGCCACCGCCGCATCGCCAACCTTACGGCCCCACATGCTGGATGGGTCGGCCCTGGCAAATGGGCGTGTGCATCAATCATTAGGCAGATATGTATCGCTCACACGCGGCTGGCCCGGCCACTGGACCGCAACGTGCGCGGCCTGTAGAGTTTGCACCCGTTTACGCTGAATTCAATGGTGGTTGATATCTGTTGGTGCTATTGCCGTATTCGCTTAACACTGTCTGGCGTATTCGCTTCGTTTTCGTTAATCTCGAACCCTTATTACGATGAATACAATGTTTTAAGGGTATGTTCCGGGTTTCTTACCGCGTACCTTTGTTGACGAGTAGCCCGATTTTTCGACGCAGTTGCATGTATCATGACATATACGGAGCATACCCTTAAAATGTGTGATAATAACCGCGATAGGTAGTTTAAAACATTATGAATTCAATGTTGGTGGTGATTGATATCTGTGGATGCTATTGGTGTATTCGCTTATCACTATCTGGCGTATTCGCGTCGTTTCCGTTAATCTCGCATCAGTCCTTATTACGATGAATTCAATGTTGGTGGTGGTTGATATCTTTGGGTGTTATTGGTGTACTCGCTTCGTTTTATTTAATTTCGCAACCGCCTTTATTACGACGAACTCATTGTTGCTGGTGGTTGGTGTGTGGTTGACGAGTTGGCAAATGGTACGGTTTTCATTCGTGTAGGAGTGTCTCTGTCGCTTCGTGTAGTGCCGTTGAGGACCGGGGTCTTGTAAGCGGTCGTCTATGTATGATTTGATCGGGACCCTGCATGTAATCATCAACTTAGCGTCAATACGCTTGCGAGGGCCCCGGGTTTGTTTAAACCATGATCCCGTATTTTCAAGTAGAGCGACTACTATCTGACCTCTGTGACCCTGTTAAAAGGAGAACCTAACGTGATTGGGTCACGGTTACATATTCAGATGCCAGAATTTGCAAGTTTTCATACGACGTTTTCTCTCACCATAAGAACTCTCGGGACCCTATAACAATGGCATTTTCGAAAACGTATGTTCAGATGAAACGATCATCACGTGCCCCATGATCGTATCTTAAGCCGTCGGATACTGGTTGCTATCGATTGATATCAGTCGTCATAAGCCATCTTGGAGGCTCCTTAGGCTGACAATATTCTAAGACCGGAGATGATATATCTCACAATGTAAATGTCTCTTCGTTTTTCTGTCGTGTGGGAACCATCAACACCATAACGGATAAACTCAAGTGGATAACGAAAACGATAAAAGTTACATGAAAACCAAATGATCATAGATACAGAATCGCGCCACTGCGCTCAGGCGATCTATGAGCTTGTTTGCTTGGAATAAGTAGAAGGGATTGGTCAAGCATAAGAATTGGTGGTTAAGGAGACAATATAGATGAGATGATTGGATTGTTTGATAACATTCCTAAGGTTACGACTACTGTTTTCCTTTATATTACAGTTAAATTAAATGGAACTCGATACTAGAGATGAGAATGATGATGAATGTGGAGGTAGTAAGTAAGTAAAAGTAAAAACTCTTTATTGCACACACAAAAAATTACACATAACAAGAAATAAGAAAAACAATTTATATGCGCGCAAAGGCGGCCTTATCGCTTTAAGCGATCTCTTCCAGACAACCTTTGGGAAGAGGTAAGTTATCACAGTATCTCATAGTAGTGCAAGAGCAAATAAGGGGAAAAAACGAAAATATGTGCTTACTTAATGTCATCATAAGTAAATATATAAAGAGAATACTATAAATATATTATTATTAAACTATGGATAAACATAATTCTATACAATAAACTTAACTTTATATACACAATAAAATAACTATAATTATTGCAAACAAACAGTTTTTGAGAGGAAATATTCGTGTACCTTCTTTTTGAAGATGGGTAACGATGTACTGTGACGTATTTGTCGTGGCAAAGCATCCCACAGGTGGGCAGATTGGATTGTAAAAAAATCCTTATAATAACCTGACCGCGTAAAAGGGGCTCTGAGGAGATTGTCAGATTTGGACCGGAGACCACGGTCGTGTTCAGCACCAAGAAACTGAAACCGCTCGGACAAATATCCCGGTGTGAGTGGATTGTGGAGGACATTATAAACTAATGTGAGTGCATGTGCATCCCTTCGTAACCTGACCGGAAGCCACCCTAGCTGAGTACGGAAATCTGAGACGTGGTCGAACTTGCGCAGCCCGAATATGAACCTGATGCAGAGATTTTGTAGACGCTGAAGCTTATTGAGCAGGTCCTCATTGAGATCTAAGTAGCAGGTATCCACATAATCCAAAATGGGGAGCAGCAACGCTTGCGCAAGCTCGACTTTAGTCTTAAACGGCAACAGGTTCTTCCGCCGCTTCAGCGCTCCAGCCGCAGCAAACATCTTCCGACTCACCTCCGACACTTGCGGTGCCCAGGACAGCGTGCTGTCGAAGTAAACCCCCAGATTCCTAACTACTGTATTAAAAATTAGTTGCGTATTTTCGAACATGACTGGTGGGAGATCGTAAATATAAATCTAAAAAAAAAATACACATTCAGGCGACTGAATGTGTAAATGCACAACCATGATCCAATCTGGTCAGGTTCTCCTGGTTACGGGGTCAAGCAGGTCAGATGGCAGTCGCCCCACTGTAATTACCCGGTCAGCCAAATCTTAGATAATGGTCAAGGTTGACTCCGGGCACTCGTGCGATAATGATATTAATCTAAAAAAAACAGACACATAAGACGTTAAGGAGTTACGATGCCATAACACTTGCTTGGAATATAAAATCCAATTATCGTCTGTTACTATCAGAACAACCTTTGCTTAAAGGATTACATTTTCTTGTACAAATATGGCCATTATCGAGCCTTGGAGGCGATGTAGACATATTATATCATTTATCTGTGGATAAGATTAATTATAGTACATGGCAACCAACTACTACATTTAGCACCGACCTCCAAGGCTGCATCCATCATGCTGCGATAGTATCCACAAGAGACAAACAAGCTGATTATAAAGTCTGTTTTTACTTCGTTTTTACTGCACACTAATTGAATGCATAGTTTTTGTCTATTTTATAATTATGGCCATTCGTTATGTGGGAATACTTCGATCAAACAATAACTCATCGACGGTAAATAAATAAATAAATATGCTGGGACAATTCACACAGCGCCATCTAGACACAAAGTAAACCCAGAAGTAGAATCGCGAATAGGTAGAATTGCGTTTGTGTTGTACATCGATCTATCCCCCGTAACAGAAATTAAAATTCATCATTTAAATTTCTGCTCGGCCGGTAATTGAACCCGGGACCTCTGCGTGGCAGCCGGCATGTTAACCAACTGAATCACTCAGGTCATCAGATCCAATAAGGTCTGCTTGACGAAATAGGTCGAAATATTCTGACACTCATAACACAAGCTTTGCTTACATTCGGGCTGGATGGCTCTGTGTGAATTGTTCAAGCATAAAAAAGACTTACCATTACCTTACTTTACCTTACACCTGTAAATACAGCAGACGATCAAAGCGCTCCAAGAACCTCCATTAATTCCTTATTTCGCTGCGATATTATCAAGTTATTGATGTTTCCAATAAATAATCGTCGGGCTAAATAGCTCGCGTTGTCATATGGAGAGATTTATCCGCTCCCAGGGCAGTTGACAAAGTCTTATTGATCCCGTCGGTGGCGCAGATTGAAACTGATAGTTTTTATTTATCGATCGGCGGCAAAGCTGGCCGGTAATTTCTTGTCAGGGACCAGATGAAGGATTGGGTCGTCACGATACTTGGCTTCCTTTTTTTTAAAACAGATCAGGTTGTCCCGTGTGAACCATAGTGAGTAGAGAATTTTCAATTAGTATTCTTAATATTTAATTTTTGTTATAAACTGATAATAAGTTATCGTGTATTTTTGTAATACACGATAACCAAAATATTATATTATATCATTGTTACGGCCATTTGGTATTCCTTGTTTTGCATCTCGGTGGAAAATATGAAGCCACATGGCGCGTCCAAATCTCGCGTACGCACTGCGTGTTGCGCGTGGGCATCTTAATTGGCGAGGCATACCTATCATCATCCGAGTGGTCAATCCCGGCTACTGCCAGGGTCCGCTTTCCTGCTTTATTTTCTCCACTTTGCCCGATCTTCTCACGTCGTAAGCCGTTCGCTCTCGCGTCCGACTCGGCGAAGTCAATCCATCTCTTTCCTGATACAAGCAGGTTTAGACACCTATTTTCCACGTATCCCTAGGGCATATATCCACGTATATTGGCAAGGCATACTATAAACTTATAATCTGTTGATTAATTTAAGTCAATTCAAAATTTGAATTTTATGATGTTCTACATAATCCGTTTTCTACGATATTCACGATTCTCCACATTATGGATTTTGCACAACTGCCATTCAACTCACATCCACACAGTCTTAGCGTCGAAACTTAAAGATCAATGCAACAACAATGTGTATAGATAGTACTTATAGATAAGCATAAACAACTAGGAAATCACATTACTTAATTGTTGCAAGCAGCGAAAGCAGTTGCCAACCAATAATTAGCGATAGTCATCCCGGCGATGCACCGCGATAGCATCGCGCCAAACGTGTATCGGTTGGCATCGGTATTTGCATATTTGATGGTCGGTTTCGTGATGCGGTACCGCTTATTCATTTATGGCGTTATTTACTACAGCTGTTCTTTATTAGGGCTGTAGTGTGTCACATGTTTGTGGAAGATCTCTAGCGGCAGGCTTGGCATGAGAGACATCGCGGATATCGAGGAGGCTCGTCTGTACTGGTTTGGTCAAGTTGCGTAAATCAGGGATATGTGAGAAATAGGTGCCTAAACCTGTCAGGAAAGAGGACCCGACCGGGAGCAGCCCAAGAAGCGGTGGTCATAGCATGCATCTTAGAAAAGGAATCCAGTGACGATCGAGTACTGTGGAACTGCCCATAGCTTCTCCAGACTTTGCTTCAGAACACGGCGTAAGTCTTTCCGTGGTACGACTCAACCTTTCGGCCTGGAGATTGGTAACCAGCTACGGCTAGGCCACCGGTAAAAAAATTCTCGTTTGTAACTACCCAGGGGTCACTTGTGGGGTGTCATGGAGTGGTCACGAGTAGTATTGATCCAAATTATTTTTGATAAATTCTTTCATTTGTAAATTGAGCTGACTATATAAGGTAAACAATGACACTAGATTCATGTTTCTAACATAATAGTTTTGCTGTTATTAAGGTAAGACGATATAGACCTCTTTATCACAGTCCAGTTTTCTGACTTTTCAGTGTGATTTTAAAGGCGTTTCACGTCATAATCTGCAAGCTTAACATTCTACTATCCCTGGCTCTGTCTGTCTGTACGCTTTCACGCTTAGAAACCGGCAACGCCTCGTCTTTCAAAATACGTTATAAAAAAAATATTTAAAGTACAGTTAAATAAATATTGTACAGATTTTGTTGAAATAGGTATGTATGGAGGCAACCGCGGGCGGAAGAGTCCTAGTGTGTGGACACTTTCTTGTTAGATTAGTGCCTATCTAGATGTACTATACCTGCTCTTATATCGATAATTAGCTATATAACATGGCATTAATCTCGAAGAGATGTTATCTAGCGCGGGCCAAGCGGCGTATCGCGTCGGAATCAGCTTTATTTGCATATTTGATGCGAGCTGGGTAAAATATAACAAGTGCATCAGGGTTACGTACTGAAGAAAGTATTTTTATAATAATAAGACATCGTACACTTCGTGGGCTAAGAAATGGAAACAAACATAATGTTGACTTGTTAAATAAATGGGCTCGGTTGTCACTGCGTAGCATAAAAAAATTATTTCACTAACTTTTGAAAGGAGTCTAACACTGCAATGGAATATTCTTTAGCTAAGCTTGTATAATTGCGACGCAAAGTCAGATAACTAACTATTGTTCGCAGTTGTGAGAAGTATCAGTATTTACTCACTGCCCAAACTAAACAAAAAAAAAAAAAAAAATTATCCAGTTCATTTGTCCATAGTCCACACCAATATATAAGCAAAACAACCTAATTTGTGTTCCTGTTACTTTATTGTTGTTTTGCTCGACAACCCTATTGACAGTGGAGATTTTATCTGAGCAATAAGCACGGACTTGTTCTATTAATGCAACCATTTAAAAATAAAGATGTAGTTATCAATGTTAATGGCTGTAACAACCGATACAGGCTTCGGTGTACAATAATCAGTGGTAAGCAATTTATCATCCTTTGGCTTATTGTCGGAAAATTAGCTTTACTCTTGAATTGTGACTTGTTACAATGCCTTAGGAAAAAGTCTATGAAGATGGCTAAATTAGTTTTATTGACGAAGGTAATTAGCAATTAGTTTATTTCGTTGCAATACTGAAAGAATAATAAATAATGAAAGAAGAAGAGGAAAAAAATTAATTAAAAAAGCACATAAATAAGGCGTCCACACCCCTGCCCTCCGGAATTGTGACCAGGAAGCTGGCTGCGTTGCCTCGTTGAATAACAATATTGGCTAATTAAATATATTTTAAACATTCATAGGCTACTACGATAATTGTTATCCATAAGGCCGGTCGTCAGGATTGTACGCTTGTTTGTCATCTTAGCGGTATACGAAAGGACTTAAGGAAAGGACCTCCACCACTTTCCCGATCTTTCGGTCAAACGGACCGCGCCAGACTCCTTTCGTCCCAGTTCGTAGCTAAAATTCGTAGGCAACGTAACGGTTATAAAACTCAGTCACTGTTTGAAGTGAAAACTGTTTCGACTTAAGTACGAGTACTCATTGTTTGTTTGCCAGCCAGCTGCCAAATGGGAACATTAATTACGGGAGATGCGCGCGCTTAGTTGCCGGTGGCTCTTTTGTGCACGCGCACATCTAGAGTCCCTACAACTCTGGGCCGGCCGGACAAGTGTTAAATCTTAGCGGTATTAAAATTATGATGACACCCGTATTCACAAATTATACTTGTTCTCTGTAAAGTAGCTTTACTATGCGTTGCCACAGTGCCCATCTGCTAATCAATACGCCTTTATTCATACGCGGTAAATTTCGTTCATTTTAACGGACGCACAGTACCGATCGCCACTTAAGAATTGTCTGTTGGAACCCTATGCGTTCGCGCGCTGTGAGATCTCACAGTAGCGGTTCCTAATACGGATGTGAGCCTCTCTATGTTTCTCGAAGATGATCTCGATGACTAGATACGACGCTCCGAAGCCAAACAGATGCGCGTTGTCGCGCGCCCGGCCGGTGTCGTGACGCGGCCGCATTCCGCGCGCGGCCGCCGCGTGCTGTGCGCACGCGCAGTCTGTCGCTTATGCCGGCTGTTTGTATTATGTACTGGTCTGGTCGTTCATATTGTACAGTTTATGACGAGATTATGACGTATTTTCTTTGTCTGCGGACCAAATTTTGTATTTCACCTTCATTTTCTACAAACTAAATATATAATTTTATAATATTAGTATAGATTTATACCGTGAATCGGGAAAGAGGTCCCGCAGGAGGCCTAAGAAGCGATTTATGGATATCGCTAAGTTGGATGCGAGGACCATCGACTTACGAATATGACGAGAGGATGCCGAAGACGGACGTAGGAAACGAACGAGCAGAAAAGCGGATCATGGCAAAAGACGGCCAATGAAAGATCAATGACCGAGAAGCTCAATATATTATTGGCGTTAATGTCCCGATTGTGCTCTCGCGCACGAGGGCCCGGAGTCCGCCTTGACCATGATCCAGGATTTGGCAGGTCGAATAATTACAGTGGAGCGACTGCCATCTGACCTCCATGACCCTGCTACCAGGGGAATCTGACCAGATTGGATCAGGTTACACATCCAGTCGCCTGAATGTGCTGATTTCATCACGATGTTTTCCCTCACCGTAAAAGCATCGATTAGTATTCAATTAATGTAAATAACTCAAAAAACAGTCATTGGTACATGGCCGGAGCGGGATTCGAACCCGGTATACTCTAACCGCTCGGCCACCGACGCTCCCCAATATATTATTGTTGATGACATTCATTAAGTAATTAGCAGCTAACAAAATATTTATTGGACTTTTGAGATATTTTTTAATCATGGCGTCCAAGTTGAGATGTAGAAGATTTCAATCAAACATGTCAGATTGCTATGTGTGTACTAGTACCTTTTTTATTTCATTTCATTTGTACTAACTAGTACACATAATTAGGTAGGTGCCAATTACTGACATAATGAAACTGAGGCATATCCGTTAAGCAACTGACCAAGCTAAAGCATCAAAGGCCCGAGGCTAGCGAGCCGAAAGAAGCCTAGAGAACGCGCGACGTCGGCTTCTGTTCCCAAGCACGCACTCGCATTCATAACTTTTTCTCCAGTCTTGTAAAATACTATAGTGATATTGTATTAACGATTATGCTGCCCCCATAAGGACATCATATAAACGACGATGGCCGTTTGCCGCTGTTTTTGCCGATTTAAGGAAACTGTATCGTGTATTACAGCTTCTTTATCGTGGGAATGATAGCCGGCGGCGTTGAGACGAAATTATTTATGGTCCGGGAATATTCGAGGATTGAGAAACGATGTAGGATGAATATTACATTTTGCTATGGTTTTCAGTCGTACCCACTGGGTACAACTGGGAATTAAATTCCAGTCGTACCCAGCGGGTACGTTGTCAGTGGCTACGAAAGGGAATACAAGGTATCCGCTATATCCGGTATATCAAAAATCAAGGGGGTGAGTGTGCTGATTACCTGATTAATTTGATATAGTACCCTTTGAAAAAAGTATTTGTATTTGAATGTACCTACAAAATTTTAATAACTATGTGCTTTTACGGGCAATAAATGAAAAAAGATGCATGCACTAACATACAACGAAACGCAAAGCTAAACTTTACTGGTTTCTAAGTATCAATAAGCAACAGGCTGGCAAGAATAGATTTAGCGAATATGCACTTATTTAGACAAACCTTAGTTTAGTATTTGCCAAAGCCTAACAGTGCCTGAATTTACACTCAAAAGGACCAATAAATTCAGACCGCCCCACTTAGGTCACACACAACAACCATTGTATGAATGGTAACCGCGAAGGCATACAAGGAACACGATGTTATCACAAATTGTGAACGCCTCCGCAATAAATCTGCTTCCCAGAGTGGGGGACTTAACAAACAGCCTCCTAATTTCCTCCAATAACTCGTGAGTGCCGCAAAAGGCTCCATTGTGCGATAATGGTTAGCTTTCTTCGCCATTGATGGCCTTAGAGCGAAGTTACAATCGTATTTGGCTCAGCCACCGGTAGTTGAGTTGATACTCGTATCGTAATTGTAGGAATGCTTCACAGATTACGTGTAGTGCAGATTAAGTGTGTGGAGTCGAGGTGTTTTTTATTTTATTTGTTTACTAGTGGACCCAGCACGGCTTCGGTCGCGTGTCATCCCCTACCTCTACCCTATCCTACACCTACCTTACACCTATTTTACCCCTACCCATTTTTTACATGCTTATAAATCATCCTCTTGAATCACTCTATATTTTGTTGAAAATCGCATTCGCAATCTATTGTTAAAATCCGTTGCGTGGTTTAACAGATCTAAGCGTATTAGATACTGACAGACGGCGGGAAGTGACTTTGTTTTATACTATGTATCTAGATTTATTTAAGCCATTGAGCTATTGAGTTTTTGTATTGTCCAATAGAATGATCTGCATGAAGAGCGCTGCCTCATGATAACAATTTCAACTACAAGAATTCTATGCTGTCAATCTTTCATAATCATAATGATTTTTCAGCATCAGATTATGAAATTTAATTTGATTTCGATTATGAAAGATGCTGTCAATCTTTCATAATCTTAAGTCTAAAACTTTTTTAGGACTAGATGTGGATTGATTCTTGTGAACGTCGCCGTCGATTTTGGATTGCACAATGTTAAAATATTTTTTTTTTATTTTTTTATTTATTTAGTAACAAAATACACATTATTTTACATTAAACTAACTCTAACTAAATAACAACTCAATCAAAATCATTTCGCGGTGAATCATGTAGGAAAACAGTTTTGTGATAAGCACAAGCTTTGGGTATTTTTAGTATTTCGAACCCATAAGGTAAGAATGGAACTCTTATAGGATTACTTTGTTGTCCGCCTATCTAACCCTCATGATGCGAGTCGTACTTGCCCGCTTTTTTCATCGAAACTTAATTTGGGCCTCTATAAATAAATTACACGCCCATAATAGGTACTTCCTTACTTCAAACGAAACAGTGCGTTTGATAGCCAGTTATAAACCTTCACATATCTTAACAACTTTATTCGCTGTTAAATTACCACATTTAAACCTTTAAACTGGATGATTATCCGCTAAACTGGTCCCTATGAAGATGTCATTAATTATAAAATAAATATGTAAATGTCGCAGCCAAATGGTTAAATCAGCCGGTTAATTAAACGGCTAGCTATTTAAGCAGTTATTTAATTGAAAATTGGCCAAATTCATGAACTTTGAAAGTAAAGTCAAATGAACGATATTGCCTCGAGTTTACGGAGCTCTTCCATTCATTGTCATAATGCTAACCTAAACTAACCGAATAGAAACCTAATGCAAACTATTATTATACTTTGAAGTTATTGTGGGTAGGTTAGCATTGGAACAATGTGTGAAAGAGCTGCGTAAACTCGAGGCAATATCGTTCTTTCAACATCACTTTAAAATGTTATGAAACTGGCAAATTTTTAAATAAATAGTTGCTCAAAAAGCTAGCCGTGTGGTTAACCGGCTAATTTAGCCATCCGGCTGCGACATAAACATTGCATTTTCATTAGATTTTCTAAGCTCTTTACTGGGATTCTCTTAAAGTAACATAATGTATTACCAGTATTATGGGATCAGAGTAAATTTTGTAAGGATGTGTGTTCCAGAATATGCAACTCAAGTAGGCATTTATATTAAAATTAAACTACTTACTTAAAATTTGTTGCGCTGGAACTGTCATTGGAGCTTTCAAGAAACAAGTCTACACCTTTCTCAGACACCCCCTGGGGCCCTGCTTTTTATTTGCTCGCCTGGATTCAAACGGTTTTCAATTTTGATTTTCGCCATGCATTTTGTAGAAAAACTTCGATATTTTGATATTTGATGCTGATTTTCCATTTTTTGTACCGTATTCTTTCGGTGTTGCAAATATTATTTAAAAAACATTGAACTTTTCATGGCGAAATTCCAAGTTGAATGCCGTTCGAATGAAGGCGAGCTGTAAAAATATAGAGCCCCTGGTGTAGCGAAGCTCCATGTGCGGCGGTGATCGCTTACCATCAGGGCTAATGCGTCTGCTAATTTACTTCGCTCGATTGAATTATAACAGTTCAACGGTAGTTTTAATTGTAGCATATATCAAAAACGCGTAAAACTGCCATTCAGCTGTAATAGCGCCAGGAGTACCAGCACTAAAAAAAGTTGTCTACCTCGATCATAAAACTTTAAGGGCCACACACAACATCAATGTCACACATGTCTTACACTTCGTACCCAGCGGGTACGTTCCCAAAGGGTACGACAGGGAATAAATGAAAATTAAGCAAGACGAGCTGACAAAGTCAGAAGAAGCTGAAGCAGTGACATCTCTCACGTGCCCAGTTTTCCGAAAAACACGAGCGAATTGTTTCACACTGCTGTAATATTAGGTAATAACCTATGAAATTGCCGTTCTGTAATACTAGCCATTTCAAATCAAAATATTTTTTGTTTGGCTATGAATTCTAATTTTAAATTAATTTTATTTTAAAAACATGGAATTCTTTTTCCAAAAGTAGTCGTTTGTTTATCGATAAGTGTAACATTTTCATCGAATTTCAATCTTTTTCGTCATCATGGATACGTTAAAAATTCGAGTAATTATGGAATATGAGTACCGTCGGGGCAGCAACGCGGCACAAGCGGCACGCAATATCAACGACGTTTACGGAGCTAACACTACAAACCAACGCACCACCTGTTATTGGTTTGCTCGCTTCCGTTCTGGAAATTTCGACCTGAAAAATGAACCTCGCGGTCGTCCGAAGACTTTGGTCGACAATGACGAATTAATGGCGATTGTAGAAGCTGATGATACACAATCTACGGCTGAATTAGCAGCAGCTTTCGACGTTAGCGTCAAAACAATATTGGTCCATTTGCGTCAAATTGGCAAGGTAAAAAAGCTTGACAAATGGGTGCCTCACGAACTCAATGAGCGCCAGCGCGAAGTACGCGTCGAGACGTGCCTTGCACTGCTCAACAGACACACAAATGAAGGAATTTTGAACCGCATTGTTACCTGCGATGAAAAATGGATTCTGTTTGATAACCGCAAACGCTCAGCAAGTTGGTTGGATCCTGGTTCAGCACTTAAACAATGCCCTAAACGAAAACTTACCCCTATAAAAGTGATGGTCACTGTTTGGTGGTCTAGCGCCGGTGTGATTCATCACAGCTTCTTACCCAACGGGGTAAGCATTACTGCAGATGTGTACTGTGAAGAACTGAACACAATGATGCAGAAGCTGGCACATCTCCAACCATCATTAGTCAATCGCTCGTCTCCGCTGCTCCTGCACGACAACGCGTGACCTCATACTGCACAGCAGACGGTCTCCAAGTTGCAAGAACTGGGGTTGGAAGCTCTCCGTCATCCGCCCTACTCACAAAACCTTGCGCCTAGAGACTACTACTTTTTCCAGAATTTGGATAACTTCTTGGCGGGAAAAAATTCAATACCCGAGAGGCAGTACAAAATGCCTTTGAAGAATTTGTTGCCTCCCGTCCAGCTGATTTCTTTAAGAAGGGCATCAATAAACTGCCACTGCGTTGGCAAAGATGCATTGACTGCATGGGTGATTACTTCGATTAATACAAATACAAAATACATGAAAAAAATTCGTTTACATTTTTTCATACAAGACGGCAATTTCATAGGTAAAGACCCATTATTTATCCACATGCACGTATTAAGCGAACTGTTAAACAATTAAATATGTTTATCCTTACGTCCTAGCTAGGGGATTCTATTAATACATTGAAGGTAACCCAATAATTATTTAAAAATAATTTATCAACAACGAGCCCATTCGTGTGCATGTGATAAAAGTACTGACAAAGTGTGTAACCGTTAGTTACAAGTCCCGCTGCAGTGTAACTTTTTTTAAACATAATTATGTGAACATTTCATTAAGGCTCGTAAAGTGGCCATATCGATTTGCATCTAATAATGTACCAGCGTGCTTGTTTAAATTAGCGCACAAACTTTACTGACTTACTTTATTGTACACAAAATAATAAATACTTTTTAACAGAAGATTACTTAAGTACAAAGGTCACCACCTACTTACCACCATACCACTACGTACCTACCTACCACCTGTACCTATGTACAATGATTACTTTTTATGTGACATAATGAGAGACGACCATTAGTTACGTATATAATTTTTTAATTAGGCAAATCGCAAGCAATCAAGACAACCCTATCCAGTCCAAAGCGACTACGGACCGAGTCCATTAGAATGAGACTACACACGAGCCAAATATAAAACTAGATGCGGTTAAGTGGCAGTTAAAGCCGACTTAATGTGGCAATATAAATCGCGCTAGACGTTAGTAGGTAACCTGACCTTTGCCCTGAAACCGGCCCTATAGAATTAACGTTCATTAAATTTAGTCTAAGGAGATATAAACGCGGATTAGTAAATTTAACATGCGCGGGCGCAAGTTGGCGAAAGCTGTCCCTTTCTGTCACGGCATGCAAATTAATTATCCACTTTTGTTATTGGGGTACTAGTACATGTTAATAGCTTCCTTTGGAGAGTTATGTAGGGTAGGCCACCATTTACTTAAAGGAGCCATAGTTTTAATTTTAACTCTCAAGCGGATCGACCGCATATTAGCCGTTTTCTTTCATATCATTATTTCTTGCCGTATGTAATTTGTATATCCTATAGGCTGTTATTATTTATCTGTGATCGTATTAAACAGGGCGGTTCAGTCAGTTTGATCTTTAGTTGTTTTAATATTGGGTGCTTATCTTTGATATTTGTGTTTTTTTCCAAATATATATTTGCTCCAATATGTTTAATTTAACATAACATGTAAAAATTAAAATTGGTAGATCTTGAAAACAGAGTATGTTTAGATGCCGATAAGTGC
This sequence comes from Blastobasis lacticolella, assembly GCA_905147135.1. Classification (NCBI taxonomy): domain Eukaryota; kingdom Metazoa; phylum Arthropoda; class Insecta; order Lepidoptera; family Blastobasidae; genus Blastobasis; species Blastobasis lacticolella. Next base: position 5,954,945 of record LR990048.1, on the reverse strand, counting down.
TAAAAATCAAATGAAAAATCTTTTTTAACGTTTTTTGTAAGGCTTTTCAGCGGTGTAAATTTTGTTTAACAGGTGTAATTTTATGAGAGAACAAAATGTTAAGCACCAGTTACTTACTAGTAATCTGATAACATTAAGCACCAGATAGCCTTATGTTGGCTGATTAAACCTACAAAGTTTAATTGTAATCGGGTTTGTATTTCCAAGAAATTAAAAAAATTGCTGTTTGCAAATTACAGTTTCCATCATTTTCGTCATATACGGAGTATAACGCCAATTTCATAGGTAAAACCTAATTTAAAGATAATTTAGGATAAGGGTTTGTTACGTACCGGGGAGGGCTATTTCCATCTCCCTTCCCTAACAAGGAATCATTAAAGGTGTAACTTCATCGGAGGGTGCGTCCAAATCACGCGAGCCGTTGCTTCATATGGCGCATTCGTTGCGCGTTCGCGAGATTTGAACGCACCCATGGAGTCTTCGCTAGACACGAGCTAAACCTTCCATCATACTCTGCTAAGTACCCAAAGTCAGCGTAACATGTATTTCCGACGTCTTCAAAAGCGACCGGCGGAAATGAAAATGTCTACTCATTGGCTGACGCGGAAACAGGCGACAGATTACAATAAACAAATCATTCAACCACTCCCAAGAGGGACACACATCGAGCGGTTATTGATTTATAACGCTCGTGTTACCCAGTTATATTCGATGGGCGAATACGGCTGCGCGAATGTTTTAACTCGCACCAAAGTACGGAATGCCTACATTTTTTTTGTTGCCTTTTTATGAAGAACCCCACGTTATAGTGCAGAGGAAAGACGTCGGGGGAGCTCATTCCACAATCACATAATTCAATTTCGGAATCTTTGTTGCAAGATAATATTATAGCATATTGTAATTTAACAAATGATGCATGCAATTTGCATTCGATTTGCAACCATTTAATGTTCGGAATGGCCGAGTTGCGTTTTGGGTTTGACTGTCGAGACGCCCATGGCGTGAAAAGTTGCGCTCAAAGCGTAGGCTGAACGCGGTCCTAGGTTCTAGTTCTGACGCTAGCGACATCAGATATGCCTTTTAGTTGTGACGCGGGAGAGCGGCGCGTTTGATTTAACACGCGTCGGTTTTGGCGCCGCGCATTCCGCGCATGCGCCGAGAATAATGGCGGCATGAGCGCTTTTGGCGGGAAATGGGCCGCGGGTAGGGCGCGCTCACAATAGACCGATTAGACTATCATTCAAATATTATCAGAGATCTAGGACAACTTTTATATGAAGAATCTATGACGATGTAATAACTGCATATGATCCTGACTATTTCTGACAAAGACAATCTCAGTGATCTGTCAGGCAGGACCGAGGACACTATGGGAAAAAGCAGTGAAATATTTCACCAGCCATTACCGTGATATATTTTGATGGTATATTGTATCTATATCTAATAGAGACACCCTATTCACTCTGGCCTCGATTGTGTCTACATGTACTCATTACAAATAACAAATTAAAGTTATTCAAACGGTAATTACGAGTACTTGCATGAGTTTAGAAGTTGGTATTTGATAAGAGCGTCATCCGTGAACACAGTCATCCGTGAATACAATATATAGAACATATAAATAAAATCAAATAAGAAAACAATGACATTTTATAATCAATTAAGGCAACATAGTGTAGTAAAGAAAAAAAAAGGAAAGAATGATACAGACGGTAGAGATTATGATAGTCCGCCATTTTGGCATGACAGAAATGGATCCACACACGGTTTTTGCTAATATGTATAATTATATATGCATAAAATAAAGAAAAGAGTTAAATACTGAAATTATAGTTAGTTTACACAAAGAACCATATGCACCATGTGCATGTAAACGATGCCTCATCCACTTTGACCAAATGCGTACGAACCAAGTGGCGGAGTGTGATTTACTACACCATGGGCCCACGAAATTTACTTATTAATTATTTTTTACTGTATATTATTAACTGTATTTTAGAGCTGGTGTTTATTTAATTTTACGTTATGCAAAGTCGCCGATAATAGTCGACGAGAGTCATCGGAATACCTTTCGGCCTAATTGGTAACTGAGTCCCTTAACTGGTGTCGGTAGTAGAATTTGTATTCTTGTTTCGTAACTTACCGAAACTGGAAAAATAATTTTATTTGTTATTTGGAAACTGATTTGGAAACTGGTGTTTTTGTTTGGCAACGGGGAACAGTACAGAGCACATCTTCATCATCATCCTTTTTCACTGCACAGATAATATTTTCGTTCATAGACAACTAAGGTAGTGGTTTTTTTTTTTCATTTAACTAGCCAGGCATTTGACCGCCACCTCACCTCGTGGTAAGTGACGACATGGCCGATGATGGAGAATGGCTGTCTAGGAACAGCCTATTCACTCTAGCCTTGAAGGCATCCAGATTGTATTGATCAGGGAACACACTCACAGGCAACGCATTCCACTCCTTAGCCGTACGCATTATAAAAGTCGAACCAAAGCGGCTAGTGCGGATAGTTGGAAGATCTACGACATAAAGATGAAGCGCTCCCCCGGATCGCGTCTCCCGATGGCGGAAAGGGGCCGGCGGAATAAGGTAATGGTTCCTAATACTGCGATCTCAGCTGCATTCCCAAGGCGGGTTGGGGAAGGCCATAAGCCAAAATTTGATTGCAAAATATCTCAAACAAGCGAGAAACACGTTGGGCCGACTCTACATAGTAGGGTAAGGGACCCTGCCTTTAGGGTATAATAGGGGGGTATACCTAAGAAGTAGAACCGGATCGTTAAAAAAATTCATTCACTAGTGGAAAGCTCCGGTTAAAACGTAAACCATAGACCGCCATTTTAGAAGTCGTGTCTTATCGGGTGTCTATGAGTTCTACATAGATAGAAATATAAGAAAAATGATTTACTTATGTCTAATTTAATCAATCATAAAACCATTTGTCCTTTATTTAGAAATTTAGTTTTTAATATCGTTTTCTTTTATTGAACGTATTACTGCACAACCTGGATCGTATGAAAAGGAGACAGTAAATATTTATCGTTACAGTTATGGCGAATCTAAATAACTTTAAATAAATATATTCCTATAGACCGACATTTACGACTGGCTAAAACCGTATGACTCTTCTAAGTTTACTGCTACTGATAGTAAGCGGTAGGTAATAAATTTTATTTACAGCTGGTTTAACTAGTATGAATACGAACTTATGGAATTTGTCGTACGGTGTGTACAACGACGTTTCACTTAAAAACAATAAAAGTGTTGAACGACACTAATGGCCGATTTTTCAATCCTCAGATTAAGTTTATCTGCCCGATAAAGTAATACACTGCCAAATTAAAACAAACTATAATCATTTACAATTATGAAGTAATGACACAATTTTGTTTTAGTAGCATAATAACTTATCAGACTGATATGTTTTACCTGAGGATTGAAAATCGGCCCTAAATATATTTCTTTTTGTTGTTGATAACATAGATGTACACAAATATTGTAGTATACATAGAAGTCTATTATTGTTACAGACAATTTCTAATAAAAAAAACATAAAGAGCGTCATATGTTAAAGGGTAAAAAGGATTTTACGGGGTCGGCAACGCTTGTGGGTGATGCCCCTGGTATTGCAAACGTTCATAGGCAGCGGTGACTGCTTACCATCAGGCAGACCGTAAGCTTGTTTGCTACCTTAGTGATATTAAAAAAAATGTTATCAAACTAATGGCTAAATCAGTACAGTAAAAAATACAGACCCAAAACATATTTGCTTAGATTAAAACCAGTTACTTGACAAAATCAAAGTCTTCTATGAAGCTTCCATACTTACTAATCAGATCAGAATACCTGCTGTGTAATAATGTTTACGAAGGCATAACGCGAACGCGGAACGCTCGATGGTGTGATCGCTTTCTGTCAAATATATCCGAGCTTAATATTTTATTTTTATTTTATTTATATATGTGCTTACTTGCTACTTACAAATATCTTTGGATAAAATATCAGTAAAATACCTACTATGTCAAAAAGTGGCCCGTATAGCCTCGTTTTATCGTTAAGGTACAATAAAAAGTATAAAAGCAGCACCTAACATCGAATCAGATAATAATAGGTTTTATTTTAGAGAACACAATAAGGCTACGGTTATTGAAATTCTATTGATGCCAAGCTGTTCTGTAATAGTTGCTTTAATCATGTTGTTTTGGAGATCCGTTTAAAGTATACGAATCTCTTATTGGGGAATTTCCATCAATTCTTTATTCCCGATTGCAATAACTTTAGGCGACGCTTAAATTTATTTAAGATATTCCAAACAAGAAAAGCATTGCACCAATCACCAACCTTAGGTGAAAACTAAGCTCGCTAAACCGATGACACCGATTATGTGACGCCTTAATGCTTAGGAACAACTTAAAGCGACAACTTAAGCATCGCCTAAGTTTATCACGCAGTTTTGAATAATGCGTCAACAAGACTTGTAGTGTGGTAAGATGATGAACTAATTGTGATGGTACTGAATTTCCTGACGAAGTGACGTGCAAGTAGGAGGCGGCGACATTAAAAGTCTGGGGTCTGTCTGTCTGTCAGTCTGTTGGTTACTGCTCTCTACCTGTGTGCTGTTTGGGACTCTAAATAACCCATCTTCTGTCACAGTCTGATAAAAAACCTTCGTCATCAACATACTTATAAAACAGCCAAACCATAATCAGCATAAAAAAGATAAATCACGCAACATTATTCTTTAAAAAAAGTGTAAACCTTGTACGGAACCGTCAACCACTGACCAACTCCCATTTGACGCGGCACGCGACAAAAAGTAGGTTGACACTTCGTGATCGAGCGCTTATTGTTGTCTCCGGCTCTGCCCGATCGATTATGTGTATAAAAAAGTATTAATCACCGATATAGAATCTCTTTCGTGCCGTTTATAAGTATCGTCGTCTATGTTATACTTTACTTTTGTTGTTGACTAAACTACTTACAGCTTTCTTAGAAAGTGTAGAAGGTGTTAAGGTCTTAATCTCAACCTAAATTATCATCGTCATATCCATCATTTTTAGTCCCCGGCGAAAAAAGGGGTGTTTTAAGTTTGTCATGTTTATCTGTGTATTTGTGGCGTTGTCTATCTGTCTGTGGCATCGTAGCTCCGGAACGGATGGACCGGTTTGAATGCGGTTTACTCTATTTGAAAGCCAGTTTAAGCTGAGATGGTTCTTAAATTTGTTTCATTAATATCGGTCCAGTAATTTAGAAGATATCTGAGTATATATAAACTTGGTCGTAGGTTATCCGACATTTTCTGTCTGTTAGGTTATTATGAAGTACCTACAACAACCCACTCTTGTCTCAGCTTCGATGTATTACGTTTTTAAGAGAGAAGGAAAACAAAATAACGCACAAATGATGAATAGTAGCAGATTTACATGGGATATTTTATGGGAACGCATTTTAATTGTTTACATGATATAGCGGCTATGTATGTATATGCCACCATAAGATTCCGAAAACCGCCAGTTTAATATCTAAAGTATCCAAAGTACGTCAAATTACAAATTGTTGAAAAATTGTGAACTGTTATAAGGCAATTCGGCACTGGGCCGAGTTAAAATAACTCAGAAGCGGGGCTCCTCATCAAGTTGACACAATACAAACTTAGGTTAAGTTAACCGACTTAAGAATTATTGTTTTTATGTTTCTTCGAAAAATAATGCGTTTCATTATAAATGATAAATGATAAATAAATTCACCAACCAACCACTCAAACCTTAAACTATAACAGGAATAGCAGATTTAAATGTCCTTAAGTCTAGAAAGATCACCGTCGCCCAAGAACAAAAAATAAATCATCCCGTTTCTCAAGTGATTCAGTGCTCATTCATTTGTGTTTCGAAATGGCATTATTTGTTTACATAATTTCTATTATGTTACAGCCTCTGATAGAGGCTTCTCGGCCCCGTTATGCGGATGTCTCTGATACGGTGGGTGTGAATAGCCTTTTCAATAGCCAATATTGGATGGCAATGCCTGTTAGGTCAGCTTTCAGGTTTCCTGTTAGCCTAAGTCATTACGTAGGCCGAGCCGTGAGATAAACGCTGCCACTCCGCATTAAAATACAATTGGCTGACCGCCTATTTGTAATTTGTTAATTGTCTAGAAATCTTATTGAGGCGTTGGAGTTTTATTACTGGTGGGTGCAATTTATTAGATTGTAGATGTATAGGGTGCTTTTAATTTTAAATTGAAGTAATAAAAAGAAAATGGTATAGGTTTCAAGACTTCGTGATTATTCACTACACTTTTATCGCACATATTATCAGGTTTATAACCATGGTTAGTATTTTTGCCTCGAGTCATGGCCACGAGTAGACTGGTGCCGTTGTCTAAAATAATAACCGTAGTAATAAACCCCATAACATGTGCGATGAATGGTAATTAGTATCAGTGAAACTAGCTTTATTGGAAAGATAGATCTATGGCATTTATGTCTGAATATAATTTCGGCAATGTGGCTGCCGTGACTGGCGTGTCCAATCTGGATATCTTATTTTTATAAACTTTTCGCAACAATTGCGGCCGCATTTCGCTAAAAGTCACCGAATATTGTGTTCTATCGTCTTTGGTTTATCGTTGTAGTAAAGTGACTTGACATATCTCTAAAGAAAATAATATCACAAAATCTCGGTAGCCAACAAGAAATTATTCGTTGATATTAATTTCTCATACAAAATTTTTTTCCGCGATGGAGCTCACTTTTGGTTGAATTATTAGGTAATAACAATACGACAGCCATAGGATCGATATCATAATCAAACATAAATGCCATAAAATAATGTTTCCAATAAAGCAAGTTTCACTGATACTAAATACTTTTTCATTTGCTTTATTTCAATTTAATGTTCTCCGCCTCTAAAAACACCCTATACTTGATTACGGTACTATTTTTCTTTTATTTTTTATAGAAGTAATGACAATCTGAGTAAAAATAATTAGCAATCGAAACAGTCGATTTGTTAGTTCATAAGTAGCTTTGGAACTAAAAAGGCTCTTAAAATTTGATGGAATTCGTTCAATAATTGCAAGCAACACTATTTTCGAGAAACGTAAGTACGATACCTTTAATTTAAGAGAAACTAGACGTTCTTGCGGATATTGAAAGAACTCATCATTTGTATTTGTAAGCGGATGAAAATCACGGGAGACAGTGTACCTAATGCTTATAAAATACATAGATAGCAAACATCTTGTGTGGTCCGTAAAATGGCCACTTTGCTCTATAAACGCCACTTTGTTTTCACAAAATATTCCCCAGCGCCAACTTACGAAATACCATGAAACAAATACTTGCAGCCCTTATTATCGACTCTATAAAGTTTAATATTAAAGAGTGACTTTTTTTCTATTGCCAAGATAAGTTTGCATTTGACAGCAGGTTGTTGTGACCACCACGAGGCCGAATGACGATAATCAGTCAAATGACAAGTTACAGAGGGCCATAAAATTTAGCTTAGTGCCTAGATTATGCACTGGTTCTAAGCAAGTGTTCTGTTACCCGAGGCATGTTAGTTTTTTGCCTGACATTCGCTTGTAAACTTGTAACTTGTGCAATCTCTATTACGGAAAATGATAGAGCAGAGCGGTGTCGGCCCCGTAGGATCTGTGGTTATACTTCGCTCTTTGAGATTGGTATTTATTTCTCTGCCATTGGCAGATAAATATTTATAAAATAGAAATCAAGTTGTAAAATTATTTAGCCGCAGCATATTAACCGTAGTATCTAAAATAGAAATATTTATTAATTAATTACATTATCATTAGTTAGTAACGCCGAACAACAACTGCACCATATTCATTTCGTTGGCGTGGAGACAGCTTCGTCAGCACTGGCCATGTCTCGCAGCCGTAGAGCATCTTAAGCCTAACGATGCTCTTGTTAATCCCTATTGAGCTTGATATTAATATAGTGCCGAAAAACTTATTTCCCTAGATTACCTAATCTGGAGGAAATCTCCGTGGAAATCACCTGATTTCCACGGAGCCCCAGGGCCTTAGGGTTCGTTTACAAACCGGACAGTAAACGCGAACGCGTTGTGTCCGCATAGTCACCGCGTAGCAACCGGGCAGAAAACATGCAGTCTACCCTATAGGCGTGCATACGATGCGGTGACGATATGTTTGCCGCACGAAGACAGTGAGGGTGCGGCACGAATACTGTGCGGTGGCGATGCGGGCGCTGCGCGTTTATTTACACAAATAATAAAATAAGCTTTCTGTCACTGGTATAGAAAACAAAATTGCATAAACGTTTGGGACAAATCGTGCAGAAATCGCGTACGATTGTGTGAGTTCTTACTCCAGAGAATCGCATATAGGCATGAATTTTTTAAAAATCTAAATAAGTAGATTGGACAAGTATTCTATTTAATACGTATACCCAGCAAACTTGAATATACAACACCCAAGTGGGAATCAAGGCACGTTATATGATAATTACGATGTAGGTGACAAATAGTGTGCTTAGTTGGCCGTGCAGTATACGCCCGCGGGTAAAGAGCCTGTATTTAATATTTATCTATGACATGGAAAGGAGCACTCAACTATGTTGGTATGATTGCTTATTAGATGTCGTCAAGATCCTATCTAACAAGGAGTCTCAGCGGTGAGACAGAGTGAATCGTGGGCTATGACCGTTAGGTTTTCAGAAAACATAGACAGAAACTATTAGGCGCAAAATATCCAATGGGCGAAAAAGGTACAATTTGCAGAATTTTTTATGCGACTCAGTGACAAATAAGCAGAAATTAATAATGGTAAATGCATCCATCTACATCGACTAAACCAACCAGGCGGATTTCACATGCTTAACCGAATCTGTAGGTATTCATAAAAAATGATTGAGGATATCTTTTGCAACCTTAACAAGTTTAACGTATCTAAGTACTTTATTATTTAATTTATTTATATCAGTCTGAATCATCCCACTGCTTGGCAAAGGCCTCCCCCCCATTCTTCCATACTTCGCGATCGTTGGCTATGGTTTGCCGGTATACAGGTAATTAAAAATAATAATAATCTTGGCGTTAATATCCCGATCTCGAGGGCTAGGGTCCGCTCAGACCATGATCCAGGATTTGGCTGATCAGGTAAATATAGTAGAGCGATTGCCGTCTGACCTCTTACCTGGGTAACCTGACCAGATTGGATCATGGTTACGCCATTCAGTCTCCTGAATGTAGGTTTCATCACCCTAAGAGCTTCGGTTAGCATTTACCTATTTTACATAATTCAGAAAAGAGTAATTGGTACATGGCCGCAGTGGGATTCGAACCCAGTATCTCCCGCTTACGTGTCCCTCGAGACTCGTTTTACGTATCTAAGTAATATCGAGTAAGTAGACTTATGACACCGAAGTATTTGGTCGGAATGTTGAAATTTAAATAGGCCTATTTCCTCGTGGATTCCGCCTTAATTGCCGTTGAACATAAATTGCTTAGAGAAAGGCTCTCACAAGCTCGCCACGTGTTTTTATTACCTACATAATGTTAATCGACTTATGGCACGCTCACGGCCATTCTGGTGGCACGGCGTTACTACGGAACCAAATGTATGGGTACTGTGTTTATTTTATGAATGCGCTTCAAAGACGCCTCGAGCTGTGCCATTCGTTTGGATTACAGTGGTACTCTTGGTTCGCGATCGGGGTTGTCAGTGACTCTCGGCGCTTATGCATTACTTTAAAAATTTTACGAAGAAAAGTGTGAGAACTTACGTGTAGTAGTAGAGTACTTATTACAGTCACGGGGTACCAAACGGCTATTCATCCAGTCTCATGTTCTACAATGAAGGTCAACCTCGCTTCGCCAATGGTTTTAGAAGGCACATCTAATGAGTGGCGAGCTCACCAGGGTTCAGTGTTTTTTTAGGACGCGCCACCTTGGCTTATGAAATACGCTGATGACATCGTACTGGTGAGCAAGCTTAGGCAGGATCTTGAGACCAAGGTAAACACGTGGAAGGAGTGCTAGAAAACGGTGGTTTGAAGCTGAACGTCGCCAAGACAGAGTATATGGCCAGTTGCAGCGCGGATCCCGACACCATATCGTCCATAGAACAGATAAATTTAAATACCTCGGATCCGTGCAGCACGAGTCCGGCGATATCGGCCTCGATGTCAAGGCCCGAATCTCTGCAGCTTGGGCCAAATGGCGGGAGCTCACGGCGGTTACCTGCGACCCTAAAATCCCAATCAAGCTCAAGGGGCTAATATATAAGAGCATAATTAGGCCTGTGATGCTCTACGGCAGCGAAACCTGGCCGGCGCTGACGAAGCACGTCCGCGAACTACACGCCAACGAAATGAAAATGCTGCGGTGGATGTGTGGCGTTACGCGACTTGATCGAGTGCGTAACGAGTACATCCGTGGCAGCCTTGGCGTAAGAGATATCGCAGATAAGATCGAAGAGGCACGGCTGCGCTGGTATGGTCACGTGTTGCGCAAGCCCCAGGGATACGTGGGACATAGGTGTCTAAACCTGCCTGTATCAGGAAAGAGGTCCCGAGGGAGACCTAAGAAGCGATGGATTGACATCGCCATGTCGAACGTGAGAGCCAACGGCTTACGACGTGAGGATGCCGAAGATCGGGCAAAGTGGAGGAAGCAAAATAGGAAGGCGGACCCTGGCAGTAGCCGGGATTGACCGCTCAGACGATGATGATGATGATCTAATGAGTGGCGAGCTGGTTGCAGTGCTGAAAAGTTCGACTATCCTCAAAGTATGAAACTGTCACCCATCCAGTTCCCGGGCTCTGCGAGCGTTGCTTAAACGTTGCGGCACTAATATAGTGACAGCTTGCTTGCCAGACCAATAATCAAAGAGTAAGTACACTAATCACGCCCGCCCGTTACGTTCTAGAAAAAATTGATAGTAGTCACAAAAATAAAGTATTGCTATAAATATATATAATTCGGAAGATATAGAATAAGTTTGGTGAGGACTCTGGGTAATGCTAAAGTAAGCGCATAATGGGAGGTAGTCAAATTGGTTTTACTTTTAAAAAATTGTGACGACATACCGAATCACGAGGATAGCAAGTTATAAGCGTAACTTAGTGAGGATTCGAGACTGAGCATTTCAGCCCTTATTTGTAGTATGATAAATGTATGAACGCTGAATAAATATTAGTAAGCTGTGCTCCCGAAAATAATGTTTATGTAAGCAAAGCTTTGCAAAGTTCGCTGTGAGACTTTTCTATTGTATACATCGTGTTGTGATAATCTAGTTAGAATATCGAATTTTTATACTTAAAAACACACTTATCATACGCAACATTGTCATACGCGTTTAATTTCAGAGTTTCGTATGATGACGTCTACCGACGTGGGATAGTCTGTGATCGTTCCTGCTATAAGTCACTACAAAGGTGGACCCATAAAAGGAAATTGTAAGCTGTATTTGCAAATTTTTCCTATGCCTGGCTTCATCTCTCTCGTGACGTACAACAAGATAAGCAGTGCGTCCTTTATGCTAGAAATAATTTTACGACGAGCGGTTTCAATAAGATTTTCCATGTTAGCATTATATTATCATGAGTTTTGCATAGTCAGCGATACATTTGTGTGTTGGTCTCTGTTCATTTAACAATCAAAATCACCCAGTCACGATGCTTTGGTTTGTGTAACTGGCTAACAAGCTATTGTACTGATCCGATGATGGACTGGTGCTCCGATTCTGACCTATTTATATATATTTAGTACCTATATAAAGGGGTAAATACTAAAGCCCATATCTGGCAGTTTACCTCTGATTTCAGTTGGGCCCAGGGGCCCTATTTATGAACAGCTCGCCTGGAGTCGAACGGCTTTTAATTTTTATTTTCAGCATCTAAATCTAAATTTATTTTTATGTACATTGGTAATACTAACAGCGAACGGTTAAAAAATAGGGAAAATGACCATCACGCATCAAATTTTCATGCTGAAAATAATAATTGAAAACCGTTTGACTCTACGAGAGCGATTAAAAAAAAGGGCTCAAGCTGTCAATCTTAACTTTGGTAATGCCATTATATTTCACGTATATCGAGTCCTGAGTGTCTTAGTATTAAAGCACTACTAGACAGGGATAAATATACATATTTTTATGTCTTTGTAATTTAAGTTAATTTTACAAATTGGAATAAAACTCTATCTCATTACCATGTTGGTACAGTCTGGTACTGGTATAGTCAATTCAATTCACAAATGCGATGGTAAATCAAGTTCAGACTGGTTCTGACCATATTAATACAGTAGCAAAATCAAGCCCACCTGTGACTTTGACGTCGGAACTGTCACTTTACAAGCTTTATGACGGATTGGTCACAAAAAGTGACATGACTACGAAGCGGGTGGTCTATTTCTGACGTCACAACTACCAATGTGAAGTGAAACACTGTAAATACCTGTGGGTAACTTCCACTTTTTACATACGACATACGTCATAAGGCCACTGCTCATCGCACTATCTCAAAATGGAGTCAACTATCATCCAACATTGTTATGCGCGTGTGTTGCAGGTAAATTCTAGAATTGCGAAGATTGCAAAGCGTCTGCGATTTCATAACGCTCGAATTTCTTGAGGGGCTTTTTAAACAAATCGTTGATAAAAGAGTAGACAGCCTACCTGAATGTGCCTACTTGTTTTTTAAGTGTTTACAGTCTTGAAGACAGATAAAATGTGTTTTTTTAATCACCGACGAAAAGAGAGGGGTGTTTATAAGGCTGTGTCTGTATGTCGCATCATAGCTGAAGAACTGATTGAGTAATTTCGATGCGATTTCTTTATTTGATAAAAGAATGCTCAGCATAGCTGTCTGAGCATTCGGATTACTCCCACAAATTGCACTAAATGTGCTACCTACGCTGCGTCTTGCACAACGTGGTCACCACTCTAGAACTTGACTGCCTCATCGGCCATCAGTCTGTGCTATGTATCTTGATTCACCTATCGATAATATAACATTATGAAATAAATTTATAAAAGTCTAGTAGTTTTTGAGTTTATTTATTACTAATAAAAAAATCCATATATTTTATCTTTATAATATTGATTAATGATGGAGACAGAATTGCATAAAATTCCGGCAAATTTTGCAATATGCCTGCAACATTCACAACACGTTGGCTGTCCACCGAGCAATTACTGGATCGCTGGCGGCAAAAACTCGTCACCAAGTTCGCTTCTCGTAATTATTCACAGGTAATAAATGCGAAGAGTTCGCGGCTTTTTCTAGCTACGATTGGTACTTTAACAACGTCTATTGCCTTATGATATAGCCACTATTGGATAATATGAGGCGTAAAAGGCGCATTTCTCGATAGATAGGCTAGTGATTAATGGTTATTGATCCGTGGCGTTCTGCATTACCACCACACGGCAATGTGGTCAAGTGTGCTCTCGTGCGCGATAAGCGAGGAAAGGCGCGATATAGATAATGTTGTCTCTTTCATCTTAGTATTGAGAGAAGGAAACAGACGCTTTCTTGGAGCGCGAGCTATGTCACAGGGACACTTGTGCTAGCCATGCACACATAGATTTCTGAATAAGATTACAGTAGCAAGTACATTGACGTTGTTCATATAAAGTGTGAATAAAATAAGGTTTTGTTGCATATATAAACACAATCGTAACCATAATAGGTACGAGTTCCATAAAAAATTCTGTCTGATAATGTGTTCCGCGAACAGTACAGCTTGGACACCTTAAAGGCCTTAGTGAGTAGGCTATTTCTGGAAAGAATGCTCCACCTTCGTCGCTTCCCATCAGGTGATATGACGATCACGCCTGCCTAGTGTGCAGTAAAAAAGGGGCTAAAATAGTTAATATATCGAATATCTCAATATTAGCCCTAGGGCTACTGAAGTAATAAACTCAGTGTCAGCGGGTGGCCGTTGTAGATCCTGACTAAATAGGAGTTGCCGCATTGAGAATGAGTGATGGGAAGGTTAGTCTTTGCCCGTTAAAAGATTTTCTTGACCATATTTACCATAAGTTTTTCGAACAGTACTATTTGGGTACCTTCGAGGCCAGAGTGAATGGACTATTCCAATACTGTCATGCTCTATCTTCGGCGGCAAACGTGAAATGGCAGTCAAATGCCCGCAAAGTGATTCCTTTGGACGATGACATGGGATCGTTCAAGAGGTTAATTAGAGGTCTCTTCAGAGGCGGGCAACACGTTGGTAGCACCCCTGGTGTTGCTGATGTCCATAGGCGGCGGTAACCATTAACCTTCAGGTGGCCCGCTTGCCTGTTTGTCTGCCGTATAACATAAAAAAATAGTAAAAGTTAAAAAAGTTACAGTGAGTTATATCATAAGTTACAATTTTATTGTGCAGATAAAACAATAACAGTATAAGCGAACTCGCCACCTCAAGGCATACTAATTTACCCGTCTCACTAGTAATTCATGTGCCTATTTAAAACTACGCACAACCATATATCTAATCTTCCGTGCCCGATTTAATTGTAATATGACAAGGCTCGGAGACGGTAAATCCTTACAACTTAAAACTCAATTCATTACGTCCTCCGCAATCTGGCGGCGCATTTATCATTTCCCTTATAAGTTATAGAACGGGCTCGAGTTGGCCCGAGATCGCCCACAGGCGGACGCTAGATCTAGAGCCAAAAACAGGCAACGATCCAGCCTAGTTAATTCACCCCTTTAAGCCATTTACGAGTTTTGCCTCAGGAGGTGTGTATACCTGTTGTATTGCTGAGTTTAGTTGAAGATTCTGAGGTTAATTACAACGGAACAAGTATTGGGTACTTAGGTAGGTAATTGTTATTGCTGATTATGACTATGATCTTTTAAATTTTGTTACCTAAATATGACTTTGATTGACTTTTCGACCGAAATATGATATTTCCTGTCACTGTCCTGTCTTCAGTAGTTTCCTTATTGACGGCATTTTAAATAAGAGTTTTGTTCATAATATTTCTTATAGTTCTTTTTCCATATTTAGATACACAATTTAGTGAAACTCGGGCGCGGCGCGATGCTGGCGCGTTGCCTAGGCAACTATCGCACCGCGCTCGCACCGCGCTCGCGCCGAGCTCACGCCACGCCCGCATCGGGCCGCCAGGGGTGGACTAACGAACAAAGCGGGAAAGGCGGCCCGCCCCGGGCCTCTGGCCCAGGGGGGCCTCCAAACGTCTCCATGTTGCCTTGATCAAATCCTATACAAGGCTTTAAAATATGCTTAGAACATATCGAAGAGGTGGTTCGGAGTTGTGACAGGGGCGTAGCTATCGCCGTATCAGTGATACGGTATCACTATTCAAACAGAATTAAGATCAGGGTCGAGGACCCCCTCCGCCAAAGAAGTAATTTTAACTAAATAAATAAAAACACTTAAACATACAAATGTGAACTGAATAAAAAGCTTGTAAAATTACATCAAACTTCTTAAACTGGGGGCCTTATAAAGGTTGTCCGCCCAGGGCCTCTGATGGACTTAGTCCGGTACTGCCGGCGTCGCGCCAACAAAGTGTTGCCAATGTAGGCTATTTATCGCCATTTGGGGTATTCGAGATTAAAATTGGCGACGAAAAAATTGTAAAGGCGAATAAAATTGTTTAGGCTATCTCAGGCTTTGGGCCTAGGTACATAAATAAACATAAACTTAAGAGAGAAAACCCGACGGTTTCACGGATGATTGTGGGTTCCAAGTACATTTATCTACTACTGCTCTTGCTGACACTAGCACCCATAGAGATATCTTGATGCGGTTGAACGAACAAATAACTCTGACAGTTACCGTAGTTAATAAAACAGCGCCGTCTACAGTGCCACAGAAATGTCTGACCGGGTGACAGCATCGCTGTTGTTGACATTGACATTACATTTCAAACGACAACACTTAGTTTCGGTTTTGGCCACCGGATCGAATAGGTTTGTCAACAATCTTGTCAAGCCGCCAGATATAACATTGTTAACGCGTACAAGAATTTGTATGGACAGTGGTAACCATTCCAATAGCTATGTGTAATACGTCGTTGGATAGCTATTTTCAAGCTGAACAAAAGTAACTATGGCTCTTGTTCCAAATATTAGTCCGTTCCGGTTTATGCTGTACTAAACATATTACAGTAATAAGTATTTTTTTCTGTTCTATCCACATTTAATGGTCAGAACTAAATTTACGGTGTTATACCGCCAGTGCAAAGTCACATCGTGCGCATGCATGTAAGACGGCCAAATAAAAAACAATCAGATGGAGTGCATTGAATTTGATTGAAGATACCAACTAATTATGGTCGTTTAATAATTTTGCAATAAACACTGAAATATTTATTGCAAATGCTAAAAACATAAGTTTTACAAATAATATATGATGTTTGTTATACTTTACGGAAAAAAGATTCAGAGAACTCCATTGTTGTTTTTGGTTGCTGCTTATCGGAATTGCGTATGAATTAGAGGCAGCCTCAGGTTGAGGCACGCACGGGTCGCCCATTTGCTCAAATTCGTACGTGGCTCGCGCGCAGCTCTCGGCGCACCGTGAGCGTGTGCGCCGCGAGCCGCCGATTGTCGGTTTTCTGTCTATGCTCAAAGGTGCCTCGGCGTGCGTGCCTCGCACGTTTGAACGTGACTACGAATGCGCGCGTATTGTTTATTGACACTTGACAACTTTAATATTTTCATGTCAATTAAACAATTAAGGTCTTCCTAATAAATAAATAAAATTTATCAAATAAATAAATAAAATAAAATAATTAAAATAAATAGATAAATTATTTGGCAAACTTATATACTAAACAACATGGTGAGAAGAAAAAAGCGTTATGGGATCGAAAAATCTAAATTATTTTAACAATCCCATCAATTATGATAAAAGCAGCATTAGCATTTTATTTGTGCGGCGCATTTGTGGCTCGCCGCGAGCACGTTGCCTGACCGAACAAACAAATGCGCAGCGGAGCAGCCTCACCGCGCGCGGTGAGCATCTCGCCGCGCACGGCGAGCATGCCTCGAGCCGCTCTAATTCGTACGCACCTTTAGATTGTAAAGTAACGACCATTCATAGACATGTCCGAGACGTCACTGAGACGACATTGGAGCTCAATTGCAGTTTTAGCTCCAATGAAGTGGTCTCATTGCCTTTGTACAAGAAACCGGTCCATATATAGAAGTTTTTGCTGGCAGCACTACATTACTTTAAAACTCAAATATAATATTCCTATTTGTAAACAAACTGATACTTCAGCTGTCACATCGACCAGACATTGTTTTTATTATGTTTAGGTTTTCATGTGATATCACAGTGATATTTCCAGCATTTTACTGTGTGGGACGTTTATTTTCGAAATAAGTACAAAAACATAAAAGCGGCACGAAAACAGTATTATTTTGAGTTTCTCAAGCATGTACGGCCGAATTTAGAGCAGATAAGTTGCTGTTTGATTTGGAAGATGTACAGCAAAGATTGTAACGGTACGTAACATGTATTCAGATAGATTTTGAAAATATTGAAAGAAATGTGATCTTTTGGAAATCATTTGAATTTAAGTGGAATTAATGTATTTTGTAGTACTTATTGTTTACATTTATTTGAGGTTACAAAATTAACCGAAAAATATTATGGCAGCTTTGTTCGTTTTGTATTTTTGGTATTTCTTGTTGGACAGTATCTAGATCTATATCCAGGCACAGTGCAATGTATCTAAGGCTGTGATGTGTATCTAATTATGTGTATTCGGTGCTGGTGAAATAAAACCCTGCTGACCCTCGGTCAGAGAAACTTGAGAAATCTCTTTTTAATTTCGGAAATCGTAGTAAATCATTATCACTGGCTGGTCAAACAGTGACACAGAGAGACAGAACATTGCTAAGAGATTGACATTACAACGTTATCAGTGTTACGGTTAATAAATTAATAAGGATATATACAAGAATATTATTTCTATATCCAACACTTCCCTTAAACTTATTATTTCAGCAATTTATCTATATTGTGACAGTTGAAGTAGGTACTCAGTTTGACATTAGGATTGTTTAGACATTGATTAAA
Source organism: Blastobasis lacticolella (assembly GCA_905147135.1). Taxonomy (NCBI): domain Eukaryota; kingdom Metazoa; phylum Arthropoda; class Insecta; order Lepidoptera; family Blastobasidae; genus Blastobasis; species Blastobasis lacticolella. Next base: position 5,936,880 of record LR990048.1, on the reverse strand, counting down.
ACAGTCATGACATGTACTTATCTAATAAAACTCCCATTTGTTCCATTTGCTTCGAGTAGACATTATGACAATTCTGCCTTCCCTATATGTTACCTATCTATGGTCAATTATTATTTTCTATTACGTAGTGGGTTTATTGAAAAAAAAAATGAATTGTGTTTTTATTTTATACTTTTCGATTACAATATTTAAATTTCTAAAATTTTCATTTAGATGTGCACTAAATTACACCGTCTTTTAGGTGGTTTGATTTAAATTATATTAGGAAATTATAAAATTATACACCGATGTTTCAAAAGAAACGTCAGGTCTTCAGGAGCTCCAGCAACATGTGGAGCGTTCAAAACATTGCGCGCGTTATTTTCTGACAGCTTATTTCAATAGAAGAAAAAACGGGATAGCGAGGTTCATAATAATTGTAGAGTGAGCGAACAGGGAATATTTTTGATTTGTGTCTAGTCTGTTATGTGTCTTTGCCAGTGCCTACTGGTAGCCAGATTATATAAATTACTAAAAAAATCTACCATAAATATTTAAAAAACTACAAAAAAATTCTACCATAAATATTTAATAATTTCACCTGGCAAGTGCGTTTTGACAAATGTCAAAGACACAAATACGTAAGAGTGGGTTACTTAAGCCCGCGGGGACTATTCTAGCGACAAATCCCGGTTCAGCCGCTAGAGATAAATCTGTTAGAAAAAAGTCGAATTTGATTCTGTATGGCGGTAAGTCAATTGTACACGAACAAGAAGAACTACGCTTTTGGCAATTGTTTGTCTATTTTATACTGAACTGAAAATTGTGGTGGATAAGATTGAGCGCAATTTTCTGTGCACTGTAGCGGGTACTTAAACAAAACATCTATATCAGCGTTAGACTCTAGCCACCGAATTTTTGCACTGTAGAATTTGTGCTCTATGTTACGGTATCATTAAAAGTTTGTCTAACTCGACAAGTAAGTCGGACTGAAATGTTTTGATTTTGATGTAGGAGAGCTGTGCCCCCTCATCCTACCTACCTTAGGGGGCCTACCTAGGGAGCAAAATTTGCAGTGTGGTGTCCAACAGAGTAAAATAGCATCGCCGTTCACACTAAGAGGTGTCGTAAAAGGCGACTTATTTCAGAGGTAGGGCGTTACTTTTCCAAGCTTTAGGTTTTTACCTACCTTATATACCCTTGCAAGCCAGCGAGTGGAGGGGAATAAAAAGTAAGCCTATATTCGTCCTCAGGTTCTAAATTATCTGCGTAATGCACCAGTCAAATTAGGAGGAAAGAATCGGACTGTTGGTAAAAAGAAACGCGTAATTAACCCGCTATTACGACATGTGGGAGTTTTACTATCCTAAAAATTCAATTCCCCGAATAATGGAGCAGCCACTCTATGTGTGCCGATTGTCATAGAAACGCGGTGGCCAAAACTGGAACTGCGGAAAAATAACGACACTTACTTTTGAAATGTATTTGAACTGACATGTCAATCCCAAAAACAGCGCCGCCGGTACCAGGTCTAATAAGTTTGTGGCACTGCACAGCGCAGGCGCGGCGCCGCGCTCACGCCGGCCTGAGCGCGGCCTGAGCGCGGCGCGAGCGCGGCGCGATGCTGGCGCGTTGCCCAGGCAACTATCACACCGCGCTCGCGCCACGCTCGCGCCGAGCTCTGTGTGTGGCAGGGCCTGTATGCAATAATTGGCCAACATCAAACATAATTGAATTATTTACCTACGTACTTTTAAATAATGTAGAATTCCGATTTAAAATTGTAATTTACTCGTATGTATTACGAGTATTGTGATGTCAAAATAAATAATGTCTAAGTCTAAACGATCCATCATCTTGGCGCCAATATGCCAATTGTGATATCGCGCGCGAGGGCCGGGAATCCGCCTTGGCCGTGATCCAGGATTTGGCAGATCACGTAATACAGTCGAGCGACTACTATATCTGAAACCTGTGACTCTTTAAACAGGGGAACCTAATCAGATTGTAGAGTTACACATTTTTGCGCCTGAATATGCAGGTTTCACGATGTTTTATTACCAGCATCGGTTAATATTTAATTATAGTACTCAGAAGTCATTTGTACATCGCGGCACTAGGGATCGAACCGTAACTAACGCTTACGAGTCCTGCTAGCCATTAAGCCACCGACGCTCCAGAAACATTTATTGGTATGCATCAACAATGGTATCTTTGACAGGTGGAATGGACAAAAACCGATGTTGACACGGACGTACATACAAACGACTTTGATGCGCGTGGGCGATATTTGAATGAAAAACTGTCATAACCAATGTTCTGTTCATGTTCTGTTTGCATAAATTTTATTGTGCAAAGTAGATGTGAAACAAACTGTATAGTAAACACCATAAGAAGATACTGAATTGCATTAGCTGTGTGCAAGTGTCTGTTGGAGCCATCCGTCATTGTCCAACATACCTATAATTTTATTCGTCAATAATATACAGAAAGGAAAAAATAATACTTAAAAATATGTACGGATATCTGTTTATGTTGAAACTGTTTGATCAACGTACTGACGAAAATGCGTTGCTATGTCACTCTGTGAGCTTATAGAAATTCTCACGAACGGACCATGAAACTAGGTGAAAATACAAAACTGCACCATACAGATAAAGGTAACAGTTTAACTGTACCAGTTCTATCTAATCAGAAATACATCATTACAAACACCTTATCCGTCTGTGGGAGGAATAAACTTGTTAGTTGAACTAATACTGTCTGAGATACTTCCCTAGCTTAGGTGTCCTACCACGCATTCGTCCAGTCATTGATCGATTGACTTCACATCGGATCACAGGTGACAGGTGATCCGTTTCGAAAATCCTGTTTGAAATGGTATCGGTTTAAGTTCACAGACCTGAAGTGTCAAGGACACAACGAAAATTATAATCTAAATAAGGATGTGAAAGAAAAACCTCGACGATGAATAAACGCGTCAGCTATCACAATATACGCCTTCAATAAGATAGGAGTTTCACTGGATGACAGTAACAGTAGTAGAAACGTTTTATACAAAACGAACGGTAGAGAATAAAGGAGACGAACTCAATTATTTTCATTTAGGTATGTTTGTCTAGAAATATTTCGATCAGGCAATCAAGCAAGTGGATCACCTGCCGACCCGATGGTAAGATGGAAGTTATACGGTCAATCTGGTATCAGGTTAGGTGAACGAGCATTCTTAGAACATTCGGGTGCTTTTAGCTCAACCTAGCGGATGCTCTAAAAGCAGCCACTCGTTTGGTGTAAATATTCGCTTGCTGCTCTGTCATTGTATATAGAGTTTTCTAAGCGAATAAGCGAAAGCTCTGTAAACAATGAAAGGATGATCTTCCCATTAACCTTTACACCAAGCGTGGACTCCACCGCTAATTATATTATTAACAACTCGGAATATTATTTTAGCGACCTCTCCAATTCGAATTTACAGTAGTCAGTGTGGTCCGGGATTACAGAATGAGTTACAGACGAAGCTCTTAACCCGTGGGTGCTGCGGTAGGAGTGGTTTTACGACAAAAATATACTATCGGTTGATGTAAAACTTCAACCAAAACATAAAGTAAGTATCTTATTGCCATGTTCACTAAACTTAGGAATCGGCTAAGTTCTTTTTATCACAATTTGGGTGTTGCTGATTGACTAAAACTAGTTAAGATGGAACTTAATCGATTAAGTACGGCTAGAAGAAACTAATTTGTCAAAATCAAAGTTAAATATTTTTATTCAAGTTAGGTTTACACAAACACTTATGAACGTCAATATAAAAATATGCTTTGCGCCACGGCATCATCGAGCCGGCAACGGTTTGTTTGACTCGTTGCCGTTTCGGTCAGTCAGTATAGTAAATGGCTCGTATTTCTAATGGCCTAGTTGCCAGAGCTTAAAAAAGAGCTTAATACCGTCTATCACTGTCACTATGAACATTGACTTTACCGCCCGGATCCAAGTTGTCGTGCCGCGTGCAGCACTTATAAACAAAACAAGAGAAATATAAGAAATACACGAAACAAAAAATTCTCAGTGTAAATGAATGACACAGTAATAGCGATATTCATGTGGATTCCATAGTATCAAACCAGCATTAATTATTCTCTTGATTATTTTTAGTAAGCCTGACAGATCCATATTTTTAAAACTCTCCGCATTCCAAATTACATTATTCACACTTACTTTTTTCCCTTTTTTTCTTTATTTGCCTTATCTAATAATAAATTCATTGTTAATTGTAATAAGCTTTTGAGTGAGCCCTCGACGTAGTTTCTGTTTGCAAGTTGAAAAGCTCGGAGCGTCAACAACATTTGGTAGTGCACTGGGGCCCATTATATTAATTAATTAAGAAGTTTTAGCGAGGCAATGAGTGATAGGGAGCAGTCTGCTCCTTCGTTTTGGAAATATCAGACTACACATATGTTGCCACTTGGATATGTTCCCACCTGTAATAATCTGAACTTCTAAGCGTTATAAATTACAAAACTATTCGACAACACATAGCCAGGCAGGTTAGGTTAGGCTTGCATACAAGCTATATACTTGCAGCTGGAATCTCCAGAGGCGATACCTTACACAATGGGAAGACAAAGTGGAATCGAGTGGTGTTTATCTAAAAGAGAGATGGAGTGCGTCCGCATGCGTTCCACGCGACTCGCCGTCAATGGCGCGGGCGGCTGCGTAGGCGTATACATATTTGCATTGAATATCACACTCCGCCCTCACCAAGCGCGTCGCGTGCGCCGATCTTGAGCGGGTTTCCCCGACTCACTGGTGAGCCATGCGTGTACACAATGGGTTGTGCTGATGGTATTGCCTACTTTTTATTGACGCTGGGTACTTGCGCGGTTTATTGTAGTTTGTGATTGTAATCATGCAAATCTTGGTTAATAATTTTCTCTGGAAAAGTAAATGCGAATGTTTGGATGGATGTTTTGGATGGAATTTTTACAATTTGGTTTCCACGTGTCGTGAACGAAAGCTAGAAATTCATTTCTATTTATCCGTTTTAGTCATCTTGGCGTCATGGTGTCACTGTCTCGGTTGTGCCTTGCGCGCGAGGACCCGGGGTCCGCCTTGACCATGATCCAGGATTTGGCAGATCAGGTAATTACAGTAGAGCGACTGCCGTCTGACCTCCGTGACTATGTTCTGATGGCTGTATTTTCTATCTCTAACTTACCCGGAGTGTGAAAGATGTACCTATCTCCGAAAATGTCGAACTCGATCCCTCTTGCTTACGAGTCGGATCCGCTAGCCACTAGCCACCGACGTCCTATTATTTATCCAATCATTAGGCACAATTAGGCGCAAGGAAAGGCATTGTCGGCGGCGAATACTCGTGCGCAGGATTTATAACAGCGCGATGACTTACTGGACGCCACCGGCACTGTCGCTGATGATTAACGGGTTCGGTTCTCGGCAAGGACAACTCTGGCGAACGCATGTAACGTGAGTCAGTTGTGGTGTTGGAAAAGCGGGCATATTTAAATGCTTTTTCATAACGAAATATGCTTTGACTGTTAATTAAAAAAAGGGTAGGTAGGGGTAAAGTAGGTGTACGTGAACGTTGTCGCGCCGGGACCACTAGTCTTTAAATAATAATATGAGATTACGTCCCGGGTATCAATAAAAGACGAGTGACTTTCAGTGCTGGTCACGGTAGGTACGGAACAAAAACTTTGTCGGTAGAAAGTTTTTGTTCCGCACCTAAATACTATCTATCCACTATATGCGTGAAGAGGCGTGAGATACTGATATTTTAAAATAGCGCATGTTGAATGCATGTATCCATGACAAATATTGTAAACTATACTTGTGCTCGTATCTAATAACCAGCTAGTGTAATCCATGAATTTCATGGAGGTGTATCGTGAACGCTGGTATGGCATCGTACATAGAGCCGCGAGCTATACACTGAACCTAATTATATAAGCCGCCTTGTCCACGTGTACTAATTTGTGGCCATTCGTCAACCACAACGAGTTACAACTTGGAGAAACTAGAAAATAGTACCAGACTTATAATTTACGGAGATACTTCGAATCGAATAATTCAGACCCCGATGTATAATTAAAAAAATGTCTATCGTCTAATGATTGTTCTAGATTAAAAAATAAACAATTACACACCCGATGAAACGTTGCAAGTTGCCGCCGGCATACAAATTCTCGATTTTCAAATTGCAACTGTCGAGGAGTAAGTATATTAAAAGTACCAAAGTCAATGTAAAAGAATACTTTGTAAGCTAACGAGGTTGAAGACAGATCTACGGGCCAAACACACAATCCTCAACAATTTCTGCTGCGTTTAATAAACGATACAGTCAAGTGGAAAATTACGTTGTTAAAACCGACTCGCTCGCAAATTGTACAACGTCTAATGATATACGTACAATGAGGGATTTCACTAAATTACACTTTCCATATTGATTTCAATCCACCTACTTTGTGTAAAGTATAACAATTATGTGATCGCTCGAGGATATCATTACAGCAGGGAGAGGGCTGCAGCACCTTGGACTTAACGAGATACTTTAGTTGCAAGATAGGTTTTAAGCTAGGTCTTGGAAGTGTTCTAGCCGACGGGGGTAATATCCATCTCGTTCGAAGTTTTAGATAAATGGCGATTATGGCAATTTCACATGGGGAGCGTCAATAATTGTCGGTTGACGGCATGTTTGTATTTACACCTACACTTACGTACAATGAAAAATGACTGTGAATGTTAACGTTAAACGTTTTTAATTTTTTTATGCCATACTGTAGGCAAATAGGCAAGTAGGATACATGATGGAAAGCGGTCACCGCTGGCCATAGACATTAGCAACTCCAGGGTTATCGCCAATGCGTTTCCCACCGCTATAATACGTTGCTCTGGCATCAAAAAGTGCCCCTCTCTGCCAAACCCACGAAATGAATAAAATTAAAATAAAGTGGATACTTTTCTTTATTATATTATTATCTTAGGTAACATAGAAATATTTTATTCACTACTGTAGAATATAGGCATCCCAGTGATACCAAAAAATCTGAAATTTTGCGAATATGTAGAGTAACTAATTATTTTTTGTTTGTGCACTCCATAAACCGAAATAAAAGTAATGAAATCGCCAGTAGAGTCCTCGCAAGATCACTCTTCTCGCGGTTGATAATAAATAAATAAATAAATAAATATTCGTGGACAAATTCACACAGCGCCATCTAGCCCCAAACTAAGCAAAGCTTGTGCTATGGGTGCTAGATAACTGATATACTACTTAAATACTTTTAAATACATACTTATTATACATAGAACACCCAGACCCGTAACAGAAATTAAAATTCATCATTTCAATTTCTGCCCGGCCGGGAATCGAACCCGGGACCTCTTGCGTGGCAGACCGGCATGTTGACCATTGAACCACTCAGGTCGTCAACTCCAATACAGACAGGCAGTCAACTCCAGGAACTGTTATCCAGGTTTAATTCCATTCTTAGACGCGAATTTTGCGAGTACTCTATGTAAGTAGACGATTTCATATGCTACATTGGACCTTTCTTACGGCATAAGTAACACCTTTACTAATCCTTACAGATTGTCATACCAAATCCATAGTAAGACTATATTTAGAATGGGATTTTTATTGTTTGTCAATCATGTGCGTACTAATAATATGGTATCTGCCTACCAGAAAAGCGTGACGGTATGATGTTACGTATCTACGTACTAGTTATTTCAAGTGGGTTGTCCATGTTCTTTTGCCAGCGGTGTTAGTGGTGAGTCCCTACCAAGCAAATATTTTATAATAGAGTTTAAGTCGATATCATAATCACAGCCCGTAACAGTCCACTGCAGGACTTAGGGCATCTTCCACGAAAGGGGAGGTTATTGCCATAATCTCCACGCTTGGCAGGCGGGTTGGAGATCGCAGTGTTTAAATATAACAATGGAAAATGCTGCTGCCCATTTTCCAGACTACGGAGACTCTTGATCTTTTGCCTCGATAACATTAGTCGCCTTGTACGACACCCATGAGTGTAAGTTGTTGGTGCTATTCTACTCTGCCGGACACCACACGGCCAGTCGATATATTCTGGACATACGCCTAGTCAAAACCAGTAAGGATCTGTGTCCATTCTTGTGAATCTAATAATATTGATCACAATTTTTTATCATGATGAAACTGTTTCGTTGTTTTGAACCAAAACATCATACCAAACTGCATAAGCCAACATGTCAAACGGCATTTTAAACATGTCTTTCAAACATTGTAGGTACATAATTATCTTACCGTCAGTTAGCCATGGCTAATTATATGTAACCATTACCGATAACTCGGCGAATGAACGATAGCAGAATATCTAATAAGTGCTTAATACTCGTCTATGTCATTGTAACGAGCCACGAACGGGGCTCAATGTTGGCGTTTTCTCCATATAAAGACCACATTTACTTTGCGCGGGCGCAGCGTAAGCGGCCTCTCGTCCTCGACCACCTGCTATTTAAATAAATAAACACTAACTCCAATCTGCCGACTAGATCTCCGAACACTTGCCTACAATCTGGTCTACCTCCGCGTATAATTAACTTTTCACTACTATTAAACAATTTTACAATTATAAAACCATCAGTTAGTTGCGTTTGTTTTGCTAGCTGGTACAATTTAGATGTCGGTTGTGCCACTAATTAAATTAGTATCTGGGGCGGTTTCTGGATGGAGAGGCTGAGTGTTGAGTGTCTTGGTGTGGCCGAAGTCTAGTTTGATTGCCTAAATTGTATGTAATTAATGCTGAGGTTTATAACGTAGCTACGCACTTTGAGTAAATGGTGCTGCTGATTATTGGTGCTGCAATTTTTATTAGCGTTCAATTATTTGGTAGACACTATATGGTAGACCTAATATAAAAGTAAAGAGCAAGTTGTGTAATACCTACTATAAAATTTGTAGTATTTTTTGTCAGGTGTGAGGCAGCTAGGTATGAAGGTCTACATACTCAGAGAGTATAGGTACCTAGTGCCAGTTTTAATAGAAAAAAATGTAACTAATTACACAAAAAGAGTAAATTCCTCTATCTATTTATTACCTACACTGAAAAAATAAATATACAATTTCGAATAACAGATAAAGTGTTTGTTCCTTCAGCAACATTAGCTCTTGAACTCACTAAACAGCAGAAATTGTTGCCCATACCAATTCTAACATAGGACAGAAATTTCGTTACGCCGCCTACCCTGTGTGCTGACATATAGCACAATACCTCCTCTACGCAACCACAGGCTGTCATAGATAAATTCAGTATGGTAGGTGGTCCGTATCTGTCACGCTGGCCCACGCTGTCGCCGGCAACCCTCTGATTGTGACGCCAAAACGCCATGGCGGGTCACCGCGGCCGTAACTATGCATAATCATACACCCGTCTTTGAAGGCTTGATGCAGACTGTTGAGGTTGTAGACTGGAGAATGGATGTTATTTAGGAATTGATTTAGAGCCTACATTGCTAACGGGAACTGCAAAATTGTCGGCATTTCCCAAATGTAGCACGTGAAATGGTTTTATAGAGTCGGCCATACGCTAGTGATACCACTTGTAATACGTCCATAGTCTACGGTTACTACTTACCATCATATTAGACACCTTAGTGGTACAAACAAATTCATTCTCATGCATCACAATGGATTTGATAAAGAGCTGGTTTTTTAGCATTAAGAGTATACTATTGTAGGTTTGATGTTGAAGATAGTAGGACCGCGAGGCAGTTACGCAGTGATGAAGCAACAACCGATGACCGACCCACAACAATGCAAGCTTTGTTAATTGGCGGCCGAAATAGATAAGGCGGTCGTACTTAACTAGGTGGACTCCTCAGGCTTGACAGAGTCCTACCACTTGATTATTGAAACGACATGTCAATGCAAAAAACAGCAACGCCGTTACCGGGTCACATGCCTACGAATGCGTGGACCGATTTCGATGCGGTTTCCTCTATTTGAAACCCAGTTTAATAGAGATAGATGGTTCTTAGCTTTGTTTCATTAAAATCGGTTCTGTAATTTAGATAAAAAAATTGGCCGTGTGGTGACCGGCAGAGTAGAATAGCACCAACCCCTTACGCTCATAGGTGTCGTACAAGGCGACTAATGTTTTCGAGGCAAAAGATCAAAAGTCTCCGTAGTCTGGAAGATGGGCAGCAGCATTTTTCATTGTTATATTTGAACACTGCGATTTCCAACCCACCTGCCAAGCGTGGAGATTATGGCAATAACCTCCCCTTTCGTGGGAGAGACCCGAAGTCCTGCAGTGGACTGTTACGGGCTGTGATGATGATGATGATGAATTTAGAAAATATTTCAGTTTTTCTAAACTTACTCGGGGATTATCCGACTTTATCCGTCGGTTAGCTTATGAACGGTCTGTTTCCAAATAAGTAGATACCTGCGGAGCCGACTGCGCCGGTGACTATTAGACACTGTTGGCAAACCAGCCGCGGGCTAGGCGGCCCCACTGTAAAGTTATCACGTGGTTATCAGCCGTGGGTGCACTATTCGGTTGGTCAGCAATTATGCTGTTTGATTTGCTATCGGCACTGATCGCGCTTCGCAGGCAAATTGCTTAATAAAATCCTGTGATAGGTACGTGTACAGCTCCTAGCTTAGTAGTTCGAGGAAGTTCAATTTAAATTTAATTTAATTTATTAAATCACGTAACAAAGGATAATTTTCTACTGTCATTGTATGTACAATAAAGAGTTATGAATAAATAAAGGACACATTTATGTTAGTATGAATTTTATCTAATTTAGTAAATTACGATTTATAGTATACAATAATACGTAGATAATCAGCGCTGCTCGACTCTATGTTCAATCGAGCTCAACCTATTCAAGTACTGGTGGTCCAACCGTGCTGATATCATGACCAGGATGCCGTTGGTGCTGGCCCGTACTCTGCGTATCAGGGATATGCACCTTTTCCGCATTGTCGCGTAAAAGCAGTCGACGTGTGCTTCAGCAAACATCCCCGATACACTGTAGAACCGGGGCAATCCCAACAGCACCCTCAATGTGTTTGTGTTTATGACATTTTAGTGTACCTACTTATATATTTTATTTTACTTATTTACTGCATTGGCTCAGCGACCCATAGTTGATGTTGGCCTCCGACACAAGGGATTGGCACATCTTTCTTCCTATAAAGTCTTCAAGACTGCGTTGGGCTGGCTACGTAGAGACGATGGAGGAGGATCGCGCCGCATGGAGAGCATAATAAGTGGGTCAACTGAGCGGACGTCCATCTGTGGAATGACCCAGGTATAATGACGGATAAAGTCCAGAAAGACCATCATGCATTAGGCAATAAACGTTAAAACACAGTTATATTTCAAAATTTAAATTAGTAATAATAATAATAAATATGCTTGGACAAATTCACACAGCGCCATCCACCGCAACTTAAGCAAAGCTTGTATTATGGATGTTAGATAAGTGATAAACTACTTATAATTTTATAAATACATACCTACTTATTATAAAGATTAATCATTTCAATTTCTGCTCGGCCAGGAATCGAACCCGGGACCTCTGCGTGGCGACCGGCACGTTAACCAACTGAACCACTCAGGTCGTCTGTCAATTAAAAATTCACTGAAATCTTTATTTTATCTAAAAATCTTATTCTTTATCTTTATGCTAGGGCTTCACCTGCGTAACGCTTAATGTCCAAATACCGAAATAATTTACGTTTAATAAATAGGGCACTTTTTTATGTCATACAGTAGGCAAACAGGCAAGTGGGCCACCTGCTGGAAAGTGGTCACCACTGCCTATAGACATTATAGTGGTCGAGCTACGTAAAAAAAAACCGCAAATCGATGTACAGGGTAGCCGTTTGGTACACGGGTACTTTAGGTTAAAACAATCATTTTGACCGGTAGTTCCTAAAAATATTCCCAGTACAGTACAGTAGAGTTCGATAAGTTTAAAAAAATACTAAATCTCAACTCTTTAATAAAGAAAAAAATATTTTAAAATTAGTAAATTAAAATATTTTTTAAATCGCCTTTTTGTCGTTGGATATGGGTATATTTAGAGACATTTGGCGTATGTTACACAAAAATTTACTAATCCGTCTCCTACCTGGAGGAGTCCAAACTTGGTATGTTTTGAAAATATTTCGGGGATTTTTAGAAAACAGGTGGCCGAATGGTATTGGTGTAGTATATTTTTAGAACCGGCTCATGATGCCCTTTCATTTGATATCAAACGCGATAGGAATCTGAGAAAAAAAAATTCAAATCCCATATAAAAATTAATATCGATATTACTGCTCCCCCCCTGGGAATATTTTTAGGAACTACCGGTCAAAATGATTGTTTAAACCTAAAGTACTCGTATACCAAACGGCTATCCTGTACATCGATTTGCGGTTTTTTGCCAATATTTGCTGTGTACACCGTCCACTATTAGCAACACCAAGAGTATCGCCAATGCGTTGCCCACCTCTATAACACGTTGCTCTGGCAGCAAAAAGACAAATGCCCCACCACTGCCAAAGCCAGCAAGGTTCCCCAAATCTCCACCCCATGGAGCACTGGAAACCTTACTCACCGGCAGAAAACTATGTGGTAAAATAGGTGATCAACAATATCATTTCATATTTGAGATAGGAGCTAGAGGCGCGCTGAATCCCTTTGATGTGTCAAAGTCACCGCCACCCGAGCTATCGCCTAACGTCTAATGATATTTAGTATGCCCTGCCCAGACCCTGCGCATCTTCGTTCGCATACTTTAGCCCTGCCTACTCTTTTTTTCTTGCTTATAAACCTTCCTCTTGGATCACTCTATCTATTGTTGAAATCCGTTGCGTAGTTGAAAAGATCTAAGAAGTGACATTATTTTATATTATATATAGATTAGCAAATTAGCGCGCTAAAACCCAGCCATATCCGCATACGTAACAAATAACGCACCAAATAATGGCATTACACGTAGGTAAAGCCCTAGATTAGCGTCGAAGATATTTAGCAACAAAAAATCTCGAATTGGAGATCACAACTAAATTGGTCATTTACAGCGCGAAACTTGGCCCCTCATCCTTGGTCCCATGAGAATTGTGAATTTACTTTTTACTACAGAACTTGTGTACTTGTGTAACTTGTTATGTAAAAACAAAAATTCACAGATGGTTTTGCATTTTACTCACAGTTCAAAGTCGTAAAAAGGCTGCTAACCAACAGAAACATTCTTCACACAGAGTTGAAATGAACATTCAACTAAGCAGACAATTTAAAAAAGCTACTCGCATATTACAATAGTCTCGTTTCCTAGAAAAACCAATTATCGACTTAAAAAAATTAACGACCAATAAAACAATGTTTAACAAGTGCTATTAACACATGTCTGCAGGTATGAATAGAACTTACATCTCTATCAGTCTCCCGAGATCACGCATAAGACTATCACTTTCTAGTAGCCGATGTTCTTGAAACAATAAAATTTCCATAAATGGTCAATTAATGGTGCAAAAATACAATTCATAAGCAGCGATCGTTAACAATGAATTTATTACTGCAAAAACTGCAAAAATATTATGCACTAAAGTAAACCCATTGGATAAAAGGACTGCGGAGACGACATGTTTCTTTAAAATTTCACGCTAATACATTTTAGACATGCAACGGTTTTGTTTGCTAGGCTCCCACACCTTTTGTTTCATTTTGTTTTGTTTTATACTAAATCGTTTATAACTGTTGGAAAAAGTTACACATTCTTTTCTATGTTCCCAGACCGATGTCCGAAGTCGAAAAGATATCTACTCTTTCACATTGAATGGCGACTTTTGGGTCTTCCGACTGTGTATTACAGTTACGTTTACAAATATTGCAAAAGTTAAATTTTCTTTATAAAAGTTCCAAATGCTCCCACACCAGATGTTTCAAAATGTTGAAAAAATACCGGTCTGTATTGTACTGTAAACACTTTATTACTATCAATAGATTTTTCAATTAGGATTTTGCGACCGTAGTGTAGAACTTATTGTGTTTTCGTCTTGCAGCTTTGTGTCTGAGAGGCTAATCAAACCAACTAGAACCTATGTGGAAGGTGGAAATGGTCAGCTTGGCCCGAAACCCCGAAAGTTTTTGTCGATGATTCGAAATAATGTGAATTATAACATTATATAATGAATAATGACGTTTGCTAGGAAACTTCATTCACATAATTTCTAAATGTTATTATTTTACACGAATAAATTGCAAGATAATTTATTTTTTATCATCTCCAGATCAACTTCTAGAGATGATTTAAACCACCTTTGAATAATTAAAAAACCTAAAATATTAAAGTTTTAAAATGATTTATATTATTAATTGTGGCTTCTAGCTAATCCTAAACGAATTTTCTTAGAGCTTTTAAACCTTAGACTTTGGCTTCAGTCAGAAATTGACCTTATGTCTACGATCGCTACCATATTATCGAAAGAGTTGAAGTCAAGTAAATACACCACTGCCTCTGTGCAATCTCTTTACTAATATACCGGTTTCCGATAAAGAGTTATGACTCATTAAGCATGCAGTTATTGCTGAATCAAAACAAAGAACACTTAATGAGCCGGTCTATAGCCATAAAGAGTTTGCGCTAGTTAAGTTATAATAATAACATGGCTGATTAATGTGACCACTGACAGACTGTACAGTAAATGATTGAAGTTCACCGAAAAGATGGCAATTTGAGATAACCACAATATAAATTACTATTAAAATTTGTTGCGCACAGGGCCTCTGATAGGTATCACAATTATTGGTTAAATATACAAGAATAATTTATGGCCTGGACTAAAGGTAGGAGGGGAAGCAGCAGGGAATTTAAGGTGCAGTTAGAAGCAAATGATGCTATTAATCAGTGTTGTTAATTCTATAATCAACCCTTGAGTCGGCTATTAAAGTTGAATCGCGATTGCGTAATGAGGATTAAAGTGATGTTAACCTTGGCGTTAAATACGACTTACATAATGCAGCTTTCAGCCCATACTATTGAATATTGATATAAGATTCAATTGGGCAGCAAATCTTTTACTAAAAAGCTGAATAATTTGTTTTCTAGTAACATTAAAATTAAAATGTATGAACGAATATATTATTACAAAAGCGATGTAAAAGGAAAGCCGATTTTAGCCGATACTTCTCTTTTACAGTGCGATGTTGCGATAGACGCTCCTTACCCTTACGAATCTATTCTACACATTATTAAACAAGTAATTGTAATTGTTATGGCCCTTTAAAACTTCCCGATGTATCTACCGTAGGTATCAGTTGCCCTGAGCGTTTAAATTATTTATCGGCAATTACGTAGCCTGACATAACTCAGAGATAACCGACCGTTAGCTCGCTCCTCCGTTTATTGTCAGTACAGAATTAATAATTAAATTAGCTGCACATTATACCCGTTCATCCATAATAAGCCAGTTAATAAATCGACAATGAATTTTACATTTGTGATACGTTGTAAGTTTTTGTTCGTTCCAGGGGAGCATTATGTCAGTATCCCGGTAGTTATATCGCGTGCGAGGGCCTGGGGTCCACTTTGACCAAGATCCAGGATTTGGTAGATCACGTACTTACAGTGGAGCAACTGCGATCTGATCTCCGTGACCCTGTAATTAGGGGAACCCGACTTTTGCGTAATATCTTGTTTTATATCTGTGTATTTGAGTGGTGGTAGATATAGATTTATTTATTAATTAAAAGCGATCGATCCTACTGTGATCGTAAGTTTGCTTGTTATTGGATTTACATTTAAGTGTTTACGATTTTTCATGTAATATTTGATGTACCAAAAAGTGTAAATCTGTTGGCAAATAAATAAATAAAATAAAATAAATTAAATATATTGAGCTCTTGAAATGTAGAAATCATAATAGAAAGGTACGTATAAAATATAGCTTTTGCTCGCGACATTATCATCATCATCCTAATACTTATCCCGGCTTCTGTCAGTGTCCGCTTTCCAACTCATTCTTCTTCACTTCGTCCGATTTTCGGCAACCTCGCGGCGTAAGCCGTTGGCACTCGCATCTTTACTGTTCAGGCGCCTATTTTCTAAGTATTTCTGGGACCATACCAGCGCAGGCAAGTCTCCTTGATCTTATCCGTGATATCCCTGACTGCCACGGATATACACAGACAATTTCAAGGATACCAATACCAACACACATACAGAGTCAGTGGGAGAAAGACAAATATATGGGCGCATGTATCTACCTATGTACTCGTATATGAAAGCTTTGTCTTTTCTATTTTGTCATTAGGTTATCATACTGCTTGATGGTTTGATATTACAAATTTTAAACCGCAGTTTTGTTATTGGCATTGCATTTTTGAATTGTACAATTATAACTTAATTTTATTGCTGTAAAACTATATGGAAATAAATAAATACCTACTCTTTATGAACAGTGGCAGCTTGAGACCGATGCAGCCGGCATCCTTGCTATCAATCTATCTTGTAAAATTATATCTTCTATGGTTGTTTTCAGTCATGAATGAAGCCTTAGTTCAGTGATTAAACTCAAAATGTTAACTTCTTATCAGTTCCCTCCAGTGTTATACCATCAATAAAAAACGGCCACTAACGCCACCGCGTTCTATCTTACAATCAGCGACATCTATCGAGTCAGTATCTAAACTGCAACTCATTCCCAACAGTGTACAGTTATGAAAAGTGACCATACGAAAGGCCCACTGTAACAGAGGCAGTAATCTAAAGTAACACGGTAATTACAAGGCTCGTGACGAGCTACGCAGCGGCTTCAATTAAACTACACCTAGCTAAATCGTAGCAATCGTGATTTACTCAGATTGTGTAGGGGCAACAGTTTTCAATCTTCTTGTGTACACTGTATAGCAACTATATTGATTAATAGTTCGCTGTTTTCTGGCTGAAATGGTATGGGAAATTGTGGTGGTCTAAGGCATAGCGGGCCGAGATTGTATACGAGTGGTACCGGGTTCGAACCCCAATGCCGCCATGTACCAATGACTTTTTCTGAGTTACCGAAGCTCCTACGGTGAAAGAAAACATCGTAAGGAAACTAGAACATACAGGCGACTGAATGTGTCACTGAGGTCAGATAGCACAGTCGCTTTATCTTCCATATCCTGGATCATGGTCAAGGTGGACCTCGGAGCCTCGGGCCTTCGCGCGAGAGCACTACCGGGACATTGACGCCAAGATGATTATAAAAACAGTAGTAGTCCATCATCGTCGTTATTATTACCTTCAGTTGGAAATCGCCGTCAATCAGATGCGAGGGTTTTGCTATCCATGTCATAGACATGGTTTGGTTGACAATTTGGTAAAAAATCTATGATACAAAATTTTGTTGAGTCTAACTACACTTTACGACCCCGCAGGGAACTTCTACTCGTGATTCCATCTCACGGCTCAGCGAGTTACGGAAAGTCTTTCTGGATGTTTTCTGCGCGCCTGTGGAACGCACTACCGGAAGACACATAATTCTCGGACATCATGCTCCTTCAAGGATCGTTTGAAGAAGCACTTCCTTAGTATTCAATTGAGCTTTATTTTATTTTTAACTATTATATATTTATAGTATGTTAGGTATATAGTATTATAGTTTATGGTATAGTATATTTATGTGGTATATAGTATTCAACATTATAGTTATATTTAAATTTGCACGAAACTCGATATTGCTACCACCGCTCGTTAAATAGCTCATTTCGGACTATCCAAGGTAAGGTTAGCTGGAAGAAATCCCATTGTGGGATAAGCCCGCCTTTGCAATGTATATTTATTTTCTTTTGTTATTGTTCTTTATGTAGTTATACGCAATAAAGAGTTTACATACATACATACTTTTCTGACAGAAACAATAACATTTAATAATCCGGAACGTAAATGATTCCAAGCGTTTCCCACGTTTGAAGAACGATAATTTACAGTCAACTACTTGAAATTGAATTAACAAAACACTATAATTTACCATCATCATTCTCATCACTTTCCGCCTCTCTTTCTGCACAGACCTTCTCCCAAATAATGGTCAATAATAATTAAGCCTTAACCACTTAGGGTTAAGGCCTAAACATTGCGGGTGCGACACGATTATTGTGCGGGCACTATGCGGGCGTTACGCGCTTGTTTACAAAGAATAAAATATGCTTTCTATTATTGGTAAAGAAACCAAATTGCATAAACATTTACCAATTAAAGGACAAATTGGTAGAAATCGTTCAGTCCACTGCAGAGAGAACTGACCACCTACCATTAACTTTTGTATGCATTTTTCAATTCACACTGCAGCTGACTGTACGTCCGTATGGGCTCTTATTCAGTCTTGTCGCTCTTGACCTTGATAGCCTAGTACGGCGTATTGTATTGGCAATACAATTATTGGTCCACAGTTTAGTACTTGAGAACCACTGTCTTATTGAAATTTATTAACGTAGCCTGTGCTGAGTACAACCGACAACAAAGTTAGCTGGTTCGCGATACCGTGCTTTATGGGAGCAGGAAAACAATAATTCTTCACAATATATTTTGCAATTAACCACATAAAAGTAAAAATAAAGTTAAATTATTAATCAATGATCAGTATAAGTTAAAGTAATAATATGTGAATAGCCTTTTTAAAGTGTTGCAACTTGATATTTTTCACCGCAAAATAATCAGTAATTTATGCATTCGAAGTTCGAGGCTTTCTAATAAATAAATAAAAATGCATTACAAGGACTTCATTATGAAATTGTTTAGATTTTCTATCTAATGTATCAACATATAGTATTTAATGAATGAATGAATAAATGAATGAATGAATGAATGAATAACGCTTTATTGCACAATCAAAAGTATACAATGGGTAACTTAAATTAACAGCAGGAGAAGCAATAGGCGGCCTTATCGCTTAAAGCGATTTCTTCCAGGCAACCTTTTTGGGTAGTTAACTGTTGACAGAAGTGCATGATAAGGAAATAGGCTGAGAGTAAGCCCGTTCAACAAAAAGACATAGTGGTGTAATTTTAATTAATACTAATAAAACTATAGATAAATTTATATACCTAGCATAATACTATAAATACATATTTAAAAACAGAATAGAAGAGAGTAAGATTTATCTGGAATGATATACGAGTATAGCAAACATATAAGGTTATAACCCAACAAGAGTTATGAGAAGCAATAGATATAGTATTTATATATATAGATAGATATTGATATAGTATTTACATCAATATCATAAATCAATGAACCGTATGTTTAGTCAGAATATTTTAATATAAAATACTTTCTCCATATAATTGTTCATTACTATTTTCCTTAACATTAATTGGAATTAAAGCGTAGGTATACGATTTTGCATCATAACAGGTAATGTAACTACGTATATTTGCAAAAATTGAGCGTCTATACTTAGATCTTGGCTTGAACACGTATTTTTACTTCCTGTCATGAATTCCATACAAAAGTACGGTGGATTCACTGTAATGTCGATAAGTGATGACGTGGTTTTTATTGAGTTACAGCTACAACATGTGTGATATAATAGCAGATCGGCGGCTACCGTGGTGTACTTGCAGTCCGAATGCAGTCGGCGCGTAGACGCTTGCAGATGTACAGTGGCCCAAATAGTCCCGGACCCAATTTTGTTAAAGTAATACACAAGCGAACTAAGGTCTCAGACATAGCCGGAAGGATTGCCAGACTTAAATGGCAGTGGGCAGGGCACATAGCTCGAAGAAAATATGGCCGATGGGGCAGTAAAGTTCTCGAGTGGCGACCACATACCGGAAGACGCAGCGTGGGCATATATCCCTCTCAGACGTCCTCTACCGACCCTTTCATTAACATTCGCACGATGGACGCCTTTCTCAAAACCATCTCATCATACCTCCTTGAATACTAGACACCACATTACCCTTCAGCTTACAACGAACTCTTAACACACTATTCCTTATTGTATTACTTAGGGTGACCCCACACATACTCCGTAGGGACCGCATTTTCGTCGCATTATTCGACTTTCAGGTTTCTTCTGCCATATCCAACATTCATTTCCATGCATAAGCTCTGGCACCAGTATGCCATTGTGAAAAGCACTTTGTGTATTTTTTGAGAGTTTATGGATTAAGAAGAAGGTACTAATTAAGAAGAAGTAAAATAGTCCTGTATCCCGCACACGCCCGGCTAAGAACACGAGTCAAACAACCGGCTCTACGAAGTCACGCAGAAAGATAAGTAAATAAACTCTTTAATTGCCACTGTCAACTTTAGCGATAAATGTCCACCTGAGTAAGCTTAACATTTTTAGTTAAAAATCGAAGGTTATTGTGGAAAAAGAACCCACATCGAACTGGTATCTTTTGACCTATTTACAAAATAATGGCCACTATAACTTGTTTTCTACTTAACCGTGCGACTTTGGCTATTATTAACTTAACTAATATTACAGAAAAATTACTACTGACTGAAGAAGAGATTAATTAACTAAGGTAAGCTGATACACGCGCTATAATAATCCACAAATAAACATGAGCTCCTTAATGTGACAGGAGTATCTGGATCAATGTCATTCCCGTTGTAGTAATAAGTTTAAAAACAGTATGTATGTATTTACAATGTACTTGGAATTATTGTCAGCGGCATTTTAAGCGAGTTTCTTTGAAATTATAGATTGAGATGAAATATATTTTCACCTTACGAGAATTCCATAGATTAGACGTTTATTGGTACTTATTTGGGAGGGATGGAAGAGAGATGTTCTTTATACTGTTACATAAAGCTTCCGTTATGTTTTAATTTCATCATTTATGGATCATCATCATCATATCAGCCGAAAGACGCCCATTGCTAGGCATAGGCATCCCTCAGAAAACTCCACAAAGCCGGTCCTGTGCCTTCCACATCCAGCAGGTACCTGCGATCTTTATTAGGTCGTCGGTCCACCTTTTTTTATGGATGCTGCTACTACACAGTTTCAACCATATTATTCAATTTTAATATTGGAGGATTTTAGACGAGGCTCAGCAGTTGACTAATATTGGCTGTTGTATGTATTGATTACAGAAGGGATTATTATTGATATTCCAAATAAAGCGTCTTTGCTTTGGAGCGGTGAAATCAACACTGTTTATTATTTTTCTCTACACAATTTAGGGCTCTAACTCAGGCGCAGCTATCAAGGACATTCTTAACATCATGATCATAGAAAAATAAGTAGTCCTTGTGTCAGTTTCAATTGTGCTCTAGCACAACGCGCAAAGGTGTTCCAATAATATTTTTCTTCACAAAATATTTATTGGGATAGGTTATTACCGATAATATTGGACTCTGTCAAGCCTGAGGATTCCAACTGGATAGGTATAACCGTCATCATCTACGTTTGCTGTCCTCATAGTGACTGATAACGTGTCTGTGGTACTTGAAACCCAAGTGCATAAATAGTTGTAATGAATGACGGTTACCGCCTTCATCAGAGAAGCTGTCTGCTTGTTTGCCATACCACAATAATTTACTGATCTACTTTCGTGGTATGTACACAGTAAATAGTGATTGCTCGTAATTTTCCATTTGCTACTACTAAAATAACAATTATCAAGCTCCAAATTCTAAATAATCATAATCTTTGCGTAAATATCCTGGTTGTGCTCGGGCCCGAGGTCCGCCTTGAACATGATTCAGGATTTGGCAGATCAGGTAATTAGACGTCACTTATTTTTCGGTTATAGGGCGATGAAAAGTAGAGCGTCACTCGATCACAATTTGTTTTTCTTGTGTGTCGACTTTAGTTTAGAATGCCTAGCTGCTTTTGTTTAAACAGATTTCCCTCACCCTA
Organism: Blastobasis lacticolella; assembly: GCA_905147135.1. NCBI lineage: Eukaryota > Metazoa > Arthropoda > Insecta > Lepidoptera > Blastobasidae > Blastobasis > Blastobasis lacticolella. The sequence goes on along the minus strand of LR990048.1, from coordinate 5,915,039 downwards.
AAAGTACAATTTAGCTACTTCATGATATAATCTACTATTAAAATAGAATAAAAGAACCCGGGGCAAACTTAACATTACAGAAAATAAAAATTTATTACAGAAATCGCGCGCGTTGATATCTTTTGCATGGCGAACACGCATCTCCATCCCACCCTACTGGATAGTACTGCGTAGTATTTTATTTACTCATTCAACTTATTTTGCGCCCCTGTTGTAACACAATCTACTTAATGATGCATTTAGTGTATATGGACGTAAGGTTTTACTTTGTAAACCAAACCAAACCCTGAAATATTCAATAAAAGAGTAATGCAGTAAGAACCATAACTTAACGCCACAAATTTCCGCCGAGAAGCCAAGAGCCATGCTTTTGTCGGCGGAGCCTTTACAATATAAACGAATCTAAAATAAAAATATTATCTATCCCAAAATTTAGAAAACCAGAGTACCATTAACTATATACTTAAATAAGCATACAGTGGTGCAATTCTAACGATAAACACAACTTAAACATTTATTACATGCGGTGCGAAAATATTTACAACTCAATGAGGCACGCGTTCCCTTAGCCGACTTGGCCTAAGTGGAGTGCATGTAAGAATTTATTTAATCCTATCTTAGGAGTACTTCCATCTGAATATTCAACGTAATTAACTCCGAAGGCTTTCACGGAGTCACGAGTGTACACTCTCATAAGTCGTTTGCTAGGTTTATTAGACACGAGTTTGGATATTTATACTGTTTAAATATAAAATAAATAATCTCCGACTAACTGTAACATAAAGTAAAATACGTAATTTGTATAATACTAGCTTTCCCCTGTGGTTTTCATCCCCAAGCATGTAATAAAATTCGATATTATGGTAACGAACTTAGTTTGTTGAACATGAAGGTATTACAGATAAGTATAAGAACAGAATGTAGGTGCTATTTAAGTATTTCATTAGTTACGTCTTCACTCCACGAGGCGTTAAACACGACTGAATAAATAACTGATTCTTTTTCGTTTTGTTGGCTTGCCACCCCAATACTAATCACCATACCAGAACGGTGCAGTATTGCTTGTACTCAATATACTAAGTTACCATAGTGCCTTAAAAAATAAACCGTGACACGCAGTTCGGATTTCTGTAAACATAGGCAACAGAAACTGAGCGGAAACAAGGTCCTAAATACCTGTGTTATAAGTACGTCCTCAAGCACCACCTCGTTGCTTGTGGTATTCCAAGTGACCGTTGGGAGGAGCTCGCTCTTCGAAGACCGGGATGGTTCCATCTTTTGCGCACAAGTGTTGAAAATTCAAACAACATCAGAGCCTTTCATAAATTGGCGCAGGATCAGAACATTCATCTGTGATGGTCAGATGTGTCAATCTGCGACACAAGTGTAAAACTTTTACACTTTAATATACACACGAGTCTACAAACGACACATTATCATAGATATCATATACAAATACTTACTTAAGTTACCTTCTGTTAAATTGTATTTATTTATTTATTATTTATTTAACATTTTATTGCACACAGTAAAATACATAGAGAAACATCATACATATAGACGACACAACAGGCACTACTTATTTCTAAAAGAAATTTCTTCCAGCAGGCCTACAGAAGAGAGATGAGATAAGTAAAGCAGATCGACGTGCGCGATATAGAATACATACTAAAATACTTAAACATACTTATCTTCTCAAATAAAATATAATAAATATAATATAAATTTATAATAATAATACAATACTATACATACATATCTATGTACAACTAGACAGAGATAGATAATGGTCCTTGACACGTTTTTTAAAAGTCTGTAGTGACGGACTGTCCCGCACCTTATGTGGAAGAGAGTTCCAAAGTCTCGCAGCATGAACAGTAAAGGAATAGGAAAAGAAATTGGAGTGATGGATAGGGATGGCCAATAACTATTTAACATTAGAGCGACAGGGTTTGTCTTGGTCTCGGGAGAAGTGAAAGAGGTTACGGAGATATGAAGGAGCAGAAGGATTGTGCAGGATATTAAAGAGGGTTGAAAGGATATGAGCATTCCTGCGGTAACGTATTGGTAGCCATTTGAGCTGTGTTCGGAAAGAGGAGATGTGATCATATTTGCGTAAGCCGAAAATGAACCTAATGCATACATTTTGGAGACGCTCCAGTTTGTTTAAAAGCTCTTCTGTGGCATCCAGATAGCAACAGTCCGCGTAGTCAAGAATAGGAAGAAGGAGAGTTTGTACAAGGGTGATTTTGGTTTTTAGTGGTAAAAAGTTTTTGAGACGTTTAAGCGAGTGAAGCGAAAAATGTATCTTCTTGCTGACCTCATTGACGTGAGGGAGCCAGGATAGATTCGATTCAAGAATCACTCCAAGGTTTTTAGCGAATTTACTGCACTGTATAGGCGTCCCATCATAAATCACCTGAGGGATATATTATTTTGTGTACAATAAAGAACAAGAACAAATACATTTCATTGTGTCTAAATCCTTGCCAGATAAGTTATATATAAATTACCATAAGAATAACGCTGTGAAAACCGAGCCGCCGCTGCAACCATTTCAGCATTAGAAAGCGACTCCCGCTGAGCTTCGCACAAATACTTGGCTACTCTAAATTACTCACAATTTATGTGACGAAGGAAATATGCCAATTTGCATAAGAATACCATTATGTACATTTAATGTGGTGTAAAATTGGCACCGACTGATTTACGTGCCTATTTCCCCTTTGAGTGTGGTCTAGAAGTTTTGCGCGTATGCGCTATTAGCATAAGCGAAGCATTAACGCATTTGCTACCAGTGAAATATTTACACATAAATCTAGTTAAGTTGAAACAACAGACATACATATTTTATACCAATACTAGGCCGAATAACGTTCGAAGTGAAATATTAGTTAAGGTTGCGGAATTAACTCCCTGGAGAGGGCTTTCCTGGAGAGTTCAAAATGGAGTTCTTCAAAAAATGGGTGAAAAGTTTTTACCGAGTCGGCAGCGCGTGGGTGATCCACCTGGCATTGCAAGCGTCCATAGGCTGCAGTGACTGCTTAATCAGGTGGGCCGTACGCATGATTGCCACCTTAGTGGTATAAAAAATAGTTTTCATAACTTGTATTTAGAGATTGTCATCGGTGTCGTTCTTCACATTTTACAGCCAGTTTAAATATTGCATTTCCTTTTAGTAATACGTAAAACGTACGTTTTTATATCACAGTAGACAAACAGGCGAGAGAGCCACCTGATGGAAAGTGGTTACAGCTACCCATAGATGTTAGCAACAGCAGGGGTAACGTCAATGCCTTGCCCGCCTCTACAACCCCGGGCTACGTTGTGACATTTTGTTTGTAATAAAATATAATTAATCATCTTGGCGTCAATATTCCGGTTGTGCCTGTGTTAGGATCCGCCTTGACCATGATCCAGGGTTTGGCAATTCAGGTAATTACAGTAGAACAATTGCAATTTGACCTATGGACCCCGCTAAACAGTCAACCTGACCAGATTTCATCATGGTTACACATTCAGTAGGCCTGAATGTATAGGTTTCCTCACGATGGATCCCCTCACCGTAAGAACATCGGTTAGTGCTCAACGAATGAACATAACTCAGAAAAAGTCGCCAATACATGGCAGCACTAGGGTTCGAACCCGGTACCTCTGGCTACGAGTCGGACCCCTTAATCATTAGGCCACCGACGCTCCAACATCTGTCGGTCAGTTTAGATACTAATTGTTTAAACCAATATTTACAAAGCTTACGATGATGATTCATAAACAAACTATGCAGAATCGTAGCCAGTGAATATTAAGACACACAGCCTTTCCACTTATAATTGATTGTTGTACCTAAATCGATTAAGAACTTACAGTTCCACAGTAATTAATCTGGGAGTCAAAGAATTCGATTCAATTAACTAGACCACCGTTTAGGAATCTTGTTTGGAAGTTAAGCAATGACTAATAGAGGTGTAACTAAGCCGAGAAATTTGCAGTTAAAGTAATTGATGCTATTTCAACACTGAGTCACTTGGTACGCGATTGGACTTGGTATTTCGTTACAAAAACATTTACTTAATGTCCCACTAAAATTTTGACACAAACTTAAGGCCTTGCCACACACAAAGCTCGGCGCGAGCGCGGCTCGGGCGCGGCGCGATGCTGGCGCGTTGCCTAGGCAACTATCGCGCCGCGCTATGGTTGCCTAGCAACTATCGCACCGCGCTCGCACCGCGCTCGCACCGCGCTCGCACCGCGCTCGCGCCGAGCTCACGCCACGCCGGCATCGCGCCGCCAGGGGTGGACTAACGAACAAAGCGGGAAAGGCGGCCCGCCCCGGGCCTCTGGTCCAGGGGGGCCTCCAAACGTCTCCAAGTTGCCTTGATCAAATCCTATACAAAGCTTTAAAATATGCTTAGAACATATCGAAGAGGTGGTTCGGAGTTGTGACAGGGGCGTAGCTATCGCCGTATCACTATTCAAATAGAATTAAGATCAGGGTCGAGGACCCCCTCCGCCAAAGAAGTAATTTTAACTAAATAAATAAAAACACTTAAACATACAAATGTGAACTGAATAAAAAGCTTGTAAAATTACATAAAACTTCTTAAACTGGGGGCCTTATAAAGGTTGTCCGCCGTGGGCCTCTCATGGACTTAGTCCGGTACTGCCGGCGTCGCGCCAACAAAGTGTTGCCAATGTAGGCTACTTATCGCCATTTGGGGTATTCGAGATTAAAATTGGCGACGAAAAAATTGTAATGGCAAATTGTTTAGGCTATCTCAGGCTTTGGGCCAAGGTACATAAATAAACATACACTTAAGAGAGAACACCCGACGGTTTCGCGAATGACTGTGAGTTCCAAGTACATTTACCTACTACTGCTCTTGCTGACACTAGCACCCATAGAGATATACATCTTGATGCGGTTAAACGAACAAATAACTCTGACGGTTACCGTAGTTAATAAAACAGCGCCGTCTACAGTGCCACAAAAATGTCTGACCGGGTGACAGCATCGCTGTTGTTGGCATTGACATTACATTTCAAACGGCAACACTTAGTTCCGGTTTTGGCCACCGGATCGAATAGGTTTGTCAACAATCTTGTCAAGCCGCCAGATATAACATTGTTAACGCGTACAAGAATTTGTATGGACAGTGGTAACCATTCCAATAGCTATGTGTAATACGTCGTTGGATAGCTATTTTCAAGCTGAAAAAAAGTAACTATGGCGCTTGTTCCAAATATTAGTCCGTTCCGGTTTATGCTGTACTAAACATATTACAGTAATAAGTATTTTTTTCTGTTCTACCCACATTTAATGGTCAGAACTAAATTCACGGTGTTATACCGCCAGTGCAAAGTCACATCGTGCGCATGCATGTAAGATGGCCAAATAAATAACAATCAGATGGAGTGCATTGAATTTGATTGAAGATACCAACGAGGATCGAAAAAACTAAAATTATTTTAACAATCCCATCAATTATGATAAAAGCAGCATCAGCATTTTATTTGTGCGGCGCATTTGTGGCTCGCCGCGAGCACGTTGCCTCAACGAACAAACAAATGCGCAGCTGAGCAGCCTCACCGCGCGCGGTGAGCATCTCGCCGCGCACGGCGAGCATGCCTCGGGCTGAGCCGCTCTAATTCGTAATACCTTTACATTGTAAAGTAACGACCATTCGTAGACATGTCCGAGACGTCACTGAGACGACATTGGAGCTCTATTGCAGTTTTAGCTCCAATGAAGTGGTCTCATTGCCTTTGTACAATGAACCGGTCCATATATAGAAGTCTTTGCTGGCAGCACTACATTACTTTAAAACTCAAATATAATATTCCTATCTGTAAACAAACTGATACTTCAGCTGTCACATCGACCAGACATTGTTTTTTTTATGTTTAAGTTTTCATGTGATATCACAGTGATATTTCCAGCATTTTACTGTGTGGGACGTTTATTTTCGAAATAAGTACAAAAACATAAAAGCGGCACGAAAACAGTAATATTTTGAGTTTCTCAAGCATGTATGGCCGAGTTTAGAGCAGATAAGTTGCTGTTTGATTTGGAAGATGTACAGCAAAGATTTAAACGGTACGTAACATGTATTCAGATAGATTTTGAAAATATTGAAATAAATGTGATCTTTTGGAAATCATTTGAATTTAAGTGGAATTAATGTATTTTGTAGTACTTATTGTTTACATTTATTTGAGGTTACAAAATTAACCGAAAAATATTATGGTAGCTTTGTTCGTTTTGTATTTTTGTTATTTGTTGTTTGACAGTATCTAGATCTATATCCAGGCACAGTGCAATGTACCTAAGGCTATTCGGTGCTGGTGAAATGAAACCCTGCTGACCCTCGGTCAGAGAAACTTGAGAAATCTATTTTTAATTTCGGAAATCGTAGTAAATCATTATCACTGGCTGGTCAAACAGTGACACAGAGAGACAGAACATTTCTAAGAGATTGACATTACAACGTTGTCAGTGTTGCGGCTAATAAATTAATAAGGATATATACAAGAATATTATTTCTATATCCAACATTTCCCTTAAACTTATTATTTCAGCAATTTATCTATATTGTGACAGTTGAAGTAGGTACTCAGTTTGACATTAGGATTGTTTAGACATTGATTAAAACAGTCATGTATCTAATAAACCTCCCATTTGTTCCATTTGCTTCGAGTAGACATTATGACAATTTTGCTTTCCCTACATGTTACCTATCTATGGTCAATTATTATTTTCTATTTCGTAGTGGGTTTATTGAAAAAAAAAATTTCATTTAGATGTGCACTAAATTACACCGTCTTTTAGGTGCTTTGATTTAAATTATATTAGGAAATTATAAAATTATACACCGATGTTTCAAAAGAAACGTCAGGTCTTCAGGAGCTCCAGCAACATGTGGAGCGTTCAAAACATTGCGCGCGTTATTTTCTGACAGCTTATTACAATAGACGAAAAAACGGGATAGCGAGGTTCATAATAATTGTAGAGTGAGCGAACAGGAAATATTTTTGATTTGTGTCTAGTCTGTTATGTGTCTTTGCCAGTGTCTACTGGTATAGTAGGACCACGCTAAGTACGAATCGCTTAAAAAAAAAAAAAATCTCTGTATGGCAACTAATGCCATGTCTTTTATCCGTCATAGAACGTCATTTATAAAAGTCATAACAAAGAATTTGACTGATTTGAAAAATATTGTTGAGGCGATTGGCACATTGGAGCGCAGCATTCATTCTGGCGAAATTTAGAAATATGTGTAATTTTTTATATTGTTTTATACAATACAATAAAAAATTTAGGAATTCTCCAAAATGTTATAATCTTTTCATAAAATTATATTATTTAGGCAAAAAATAATTAGAGAACTGAGTAACGGAATACCTATTTGACAATCCTGGAGACCTCACTTCACAGCAGCGGCCTATTTGACGCCTTTTTATGTAGAAAGTACAGCGCCAAAAACTTATATGACCCGCAGCCCGTGTCAAATGTTGCAAAGAAAAAAAACGACGGATCCGCACGAACGCGCGTGGATGTGTCAGTGCGCGTCAGTGTGTTCGACTATGAGTAATTTCCATAGAAACCGATGACAGCTCAAATTACTTTATGTCACGCACTAACGCACGTCACGCACAAAAGTACGGTGCTGCGTTCCAGTGTGCGGATCGCCTAAATAATAATGGACAATGACTGACAAGGACAGATTATCCAATAGATATTGCCATATCCACATTTTATAATTTCTACCACTGTCAGTTGATTCGGACTAAGCGTGGTCCTATTATAGCCAGATTATATAAATTACTAAAAAATTCTACCATAAATATTTAAAAAACTACAAAAAAATTCTACCATAAATATTTAATAATTTCACCTGGCAAGTGCGTTTTGACAACTGTCAAAGACACAAATACGTAAGAGTGGGTTACTTAAGCCCGCGGGGACTATTCTAGCGACAAATCCCGGTTCAGCCGCTAGAGATAAATCTGTTAGAAAAAAGTCGAATTTGATTCTGTGCCCATGAAGTAAGCTTTGGGCAATTGTTCGTCTATTTTATACTGAACTGAAAATTGTGGTGGATAAGATTTAGCGCAATTTTCTGTGCACTGTAGCGGGTAATTAAACAAAACATCTATATCAGCGTTAGACTCTAGCCACCGAATTTTTGCACTGTAGAATTTGTGCTCTATGTTACGGTATCATTAAAAGTTTGTCTAACTCGACAAGTAAGTCGTACTGAAATGTTTTGATTCTGATGTAGGAGAGCTGTGCCCCCTCATCCTACCTACCTTAGGGGGCCTACCTAGGGAGCAAAATTGGCAGTGTGGTGTCCAACAGAGTAAAATAGCATCGCTGTCCACACTAAGAGGTGTCGTAAAAGGCGACTTATTTCAGAGGTAGGGCGTTACTTTTCCAAGCTTCAGGTTTTTACCTACCTTATATATACTCTTGCAAGCTAGCGAGTGGAGGGGAATAAAAAGTAAGCCTATATTCTTCCTCAGGTTTAAAATTATCTGCTTAATGCACCAGTCAAATTAGGAGGAAAGATTCGGACTGTTGGTAAAAAGAAACGAGTAATTAACCCGCTATTACGACATGCGGGAGTATTACCATCCTAAAAATTCATTTCCCCGAATAATGGAGCAGCCACTCTATGTGTGCCGATTTGCATAGAAACGCGGTGGCCAAAACTGGAACTGCGGAAAAATAACGACACTTACTTTTGAAATGTATTTGAACTGACATGTCAATCCCAAAAACAGCGCCGCCGGTACCAGGTCTGATAAGTTTGTGGCACTGCACAGCGCAGGCGCGGCGCCGCGCTCACGCCGGCCTGAGCGCGGCCTGAGCGCGGCGCGATGCTGGCGCGTTGCCTAGGCAACTATCGCGCCGCGCGATGGTTGCCTAGCAAATATCGCACCGCGCTCGCGCCGAGCTTTGTGTGTGGCAAGGCCTTTAATTTTTTATTGATGTAAACAAACCAGTAATCACACAGAAAATGTACTCGCCCATTCGTCAACACAATATAATAGATATATAAATACACATAATTAATTTTACTTCAGTTGCCACTTAAACTGATTACTTATAATTGAGCAATGTTGTGACCCTGAAATAGAGAAATTTTAATATTTAAAAAAAATTTAAAACGATGATCTTACGAATCAGCAACAATAATAATTTAAATTTTTCCAATTGTAAACATCGATGGAAAATTGTTTAGACCGTGTAGATATCGTAATCTGAAGTGTCACAAATGTATCTAGACTTATCAGAAGGTATTGACTGGACTTTCTGCAATATTGTCGCGCCGGGATCTTGAATCGGAAGTAGATCAAACAGAGTTAACCTTGCTAATGCGTATGATATTTTTTGTAAAATATTCTAGAAACAGTGTCTCCTGACACAGGTTTTGCCTAAAAGGACTTCAGCAACTATAGATTTAGAGAAAAAGAAATGAAATCTGTGTTCATGAAAAAAATTATTATTTATTTAAGGAATGAAACACGTTTAGATTCCCTGCAAGAATGTAGTCGCCTTCTTCAATGCAAGAGTGCATAGGCCGGGTGTATTTGCCATGGTGAAGTTACTATGGTTGATAACAACCGTACATTTTACAAGTCAAATGTTCTTAATTATTAGATATAATTTTTAAATGTTTTGGCTTAACATTATTTTTTAATATTTCATTGCCATATGTATTAAACTATAATTAATAGGCTATAGTGACACAGAGTTAAGGCCCTACCCAAACACCGTTTTTTGCCCAATAATAATAAAACAATTATCTGAACCTCCCAAACAAAAAAAATTAAGTACTTAATGAATACTCTCTCCGTAACTGCATACAATTACTCAGAGTTTAAACAGCGCGGTCAGCTGTAAGCAACTGACTTTTGCGGGATAGAGCAATTTCATGAAATAATACAAATTACTGCCTCACACTTAACGTATGTAGCCTAATAACTCGGTAATTGGACCGCAGACGTAATAATTACACGATATACACAAACTCTAACTTAAAGAGACAAAAGGGTGTGGTAACCGGAGTATGAAAATATGGAGTGCGACTTGCGTCTATATTTCAAAGTGAATGTAACCCGACAAGTGAAAAGACACAAGTGAATTGGTATCTTATGGATGTAAATGCTCCATCGTTGGGCTCATTTTAGGTTCCAAAAATAAGAGATAATTTTGTTTACTTCGAATAATATTATATATTAATATTATAATAATCTACTGTCTACCTCACTAAAGACTGCCTTTATGTTCAGTTAATAATTGTGCAGTTTTAAACTGTTTTCGATTTCTGTGATCTGTCACATAGCACTTCCTTTTGGATCTGCTGAGTAATCTATTTGTGGATGATATCCAAGACTAGTGGGTTGCCATAATGTACACTCTGCAGATTGTAGGTTGCGTTGTTAAAAATTCCCTGCAGAAAACGATGTGGTCCAGTTACAAAAGCGAGAGAAACATGGAAATGAAGACACAAAATGCTACACCCTACAATAATTAAAGGAAGTTATCTTCTAACGACCTCAGTGGTTCATTGGTTAACATGTCAGTCTGCCATGTAGAGGTCCCAGGTTCGTTTCCAGACCGGGCAGAAATTGAAACGAGGAATTTGAATTTTTGTTACGGATCTGGGTGTTATATGTAAAAGAAGTATGTATTTAAAAATATGTAATTAGTTTATCAGTTCTCTGGCACCCATAATACAGGCTTTGCTTACTTTGGGGCTGATGGCGCTGTGTGAATTGCCAAGCATATTTAATTATTTATTATTATTATCTTAAAAGGATAACACGTAGCAGTGTGCTCGTGAACGTAACTGGAGTCGCTTTGGACCACCTCGGCGTCTATATCTCGTGGCTAGAGGAACGCTAGCCGACAATCACTGGCTTATTAGACGAGTTTATTGCGCGCCCCGTGGACGAACACGAGCCTAGATTCTTTGGACTGGGTACTGTGGAACAGAACAGAATATATTTTTTTTATTTTGGCACTCCAACACAAAAAGAAACTTATTGGAAAATAACTAAATATGAATTAAGATCGACGAATATTATTTCTAACTGCGGACTAACTAATTAGGTTCTAACTAAAGACGCATGTGTATGCTGCAGTAACACAAAACGTCATGGCTCAGCACAGTGTTGCTTGGGAGAGCAACACACTGATATTCTGCCAAGATCCGCAAAGAAGAAGGGTTCAAGGGTTGCAAGGTGCAACTACCCAATTATTAGCACAGAGTCTGATAATACTGGTGGACTGTAAGTGACATGATTGTAGATATATTCATTATGTTCTTGTTTGGGTTTCTATACATATTATCTATTCTATATACTATTTCTATATATCGTTTCTATTCAATATTTGTTTTACATTTTTTCTTTTTTCTTATATTACCTACTCTCAAATTATTATTTGTGTTTATATTTTGTTTTTCCAAATCCTTGTAGAGATGAATGATTATTTTCACTCACTTAAGGCCTTGCCACACACAAAGCTCGGCGCGAGCGCGGTGCGATAGTTGCTAGGTAACCATCGCGCGATGGTTGCCTAGCAACTATCGCACCGCGCTCGCGCCGCGCTCGCGCCGAGCTTTGTGTGTGGCAAGGCCTTTATTCTTGTCAGGAGAGTAGTTATATTACTTGTAACATAAGCTTATTTTAACATATTGGTGAAGATTTGTAATTGCCTTTTGACTGTTTTATATTACTGCTCTTATGTAAATTGTAAGCTGTTGATCTTCCAAATAAATAAAATAAAAAAATAAAAAAAATAAAAAAATTATTAAACAAAGTCGCTTCCCGCCGTCTGTCCCTACGTATCTATGTACGCTTGGATCTTTTAAACTACGGATTTTAATGCGGTTTTCAACAATATATAGTGTGATTCAAGAGGAAGGTTTATAAGCAAGAAAAAAAGGGTAGGGGTTAAGCAGGTGTACGCGAACGAAGTCGCGCGGGTTCCACTAGTTGAAAATAAAACAGGGATGATTGTGACAATTTTGTGGTATGTACGTAGTATAGTTTATTTTCTAAATAAGTTTTATAATAAGGTCTATTCGCATGCTTCCGTGGAATTTGGACTTAAGGGCCCGTTTATACGTCACCACTTAAAAATTGTGTACGAGTTGCGATCGCCTAGTCGTCGCGTGGCGCCCGAAGGAAACGTGTAGCTTATCTTATATTGGCGTGGACGCGACGCGCGGTAACTAGGCGGGCGCAAAACGACTTTTCGGGTGCGACATCGGGTAGAAATCGTGTATGTCTGTATGGGTTCTTATCCCATTATTGCTCGGATCCAAGAAATAAGAAGTAAATCACTGATATAACGTAATGTTCACATCCCTGACACGGCGATAATTCCGATGTGTATGAATATCGTTTCATTTACTGACGGCTCTAGGTACTCGGAGCACGTCTCTATAAAGTGATCTAAAACGTTCTTGTATCAATTAATTAATTATTTGTTTTTATACTGACTATACTATTTCTTCGCGATAGTTCCAATGGCACATATTACAAACATTAAGTAACACATGTACCCAAAATAAAAAATATCGTAAAACAACCACATCCACGTGTTCACCGCTCACCGCTTGCGTGTAACGCGATCCAGTCCATCTCATACAAATGTTGCCGCGATTCTAATTCCTAGTATTAATTCACTCGGTTTGGTAGCGCTTAAGACGCCGTCGGCCCCGGAATGCGATCCCACCCGTACATGGCAATATCGCCTCGTCTACACAGTCCTTAACAATGTTATTTAAAATAGCCACCTTCTATAAATTAGATCGGTTTTTTGTCAAGACGCCGGGTGGCTTTTTATTGAAACGGCTAAATAGACGAGACATACGTAGTTCGTTACCTAATGGGATTGATTTCTATAAATAAGGCTCAAAGGAACCGTTGGTGTAGTTGTACGAAGATCTTGTGTGGTGAAAACCTGCAGATGGCAATTGTAACTTTGCAAACGCTGTGCACTGTACCAAACGGTTTACGATATCTTACAATATGAAAGAAGAAAATAAATTCAACCCAAATTTTTTTAAACGTAGAGGAGCTGCGTCCATTATCATATCATGAGTGTGTAATTAAATTACAGAATATTTGAAAGATGTGGATGAGCTCTCTCACGATGTGCACTAAACATGGGGTTCTTCGAAAGGCTTGTCTACAGGTATCTAAAGGGCCGGCACAGCATCCGCTCCCCTAGGGTTGCAGATGTTCTGGACGAAGGTGGCCACTTTCCATCAGGTGGAGCACTTTTCAATAGGTTGCTGGTAGTATCTAAAAGTCCACTTCTAACTACAGATAGATATATGTATTGGGCACCCTACAAGATGCATGACCCGGCTTGCAGTTTTCAAGCTATTTTTTGTGAAATCAACATATAATCTTGCTTTAAAACTCACACGCCAGTTATTAAGACACTTCGCACACAACTTAACTTGCGAAATAGATTGCGTAACGATCGCAGAGCTGCGTTTTACATGCTATATCTCCCTTTATCACGACTCAAACACACACCGACGCGGTGCAAATGGCGGTTTATGTTGACAAATGACGATCTAAATCGTGATATCGGAACAATAATCGTTAGCCGTAATGTATACTAAATGCGGTCCTATAAATATGGGGGTACCCCAGGGCTGCATATTAGGTCCACTGCGGTAGCTAAAGTGTTGGTAATGATGGCAAGTAATGAACGAGAGACCGGTCTTAAGAGAAATGGAGATGACTATTTTGTTGTTTGTAAAGTTGTAGCAGAAATGACGAAAATGGTCTATAATAATGCGTTAAGATAATATGACATTACTTTCAACATATTTAAATGGACAATGATTGTAATTCTGCATAAGGTCGTACGATAGAAATAGTCCAATGTTTTTTGTGAGAGTGCTAATGAACCGTTTGTTTATTGCTCAAAATATTACAAACCATTAATACATATTATTCTCTTTTTAAACGTTTAAAATTAGATGAACTTATAAATTGAGTTTCAACGTTGCTACATCACTCGAATACAGATTTACATCAAATATTTTATGGCCGCGCTATATATTCGAATCTGGTTATGGTATCGTTATTTGCTGATATTATTATCTACTATAGTACAGAGAGGACACTTTAATGTAATTTATACTTTCACAAAATTTACATAATTAGCCACAGTATATCCTGAAACTTGTTTGGTAATATTACAAAGTAGCTTCAAAGCCTTTTTACGACAGAACATTTTATCCAAGTCCTGTTTTATTGTGTATAACATTACAATATTAACTGAGTAGCTCAATCAAGTTATAGTTGAAATAAGACGTAGAATATAGGAAGAAGAATAGTTAAATTAGGCAATCTGATGGATCGCTGTACGCCGCTGGCGTCCCCGGCCTACTTTGCATTAATAACAACGACATAGCCTGTGCAGAGCAGTAGCTGGATCCTAAACGAAAATAGGTGAAATGTAAACAACCTTATATCCTAGAACTTAGTAGGTATGTCTTTCTGTGTCACTGATTCTTATTAAACGTCTGTTTGTTAAAAAGGTCTTATTGAAGTCTGTAATATTATTCATTAATATTATTGATATTGGATAAGAAAAAAGAAATAACAAACAACAGGCGGTTGTTGTTTGTTATTACTTTTTTCTTCTCTTTTTACGACCTGTATCTATTATTCTTTCATTAAGCATTTGATTCACTCATTGGACCGTCTTTTAATCACAGAATATAGATACTGACATTTTAATTACGTGTTAGAATTACACGAGCTTTATGTGCCAATTTTGTGAAACTCCCTTACGACCACAAAGTATTATAATTAGTAACCGTGTAATAGAAAACTCCATCACAGATTGGACTAAACTGGTCTAGGCCAATTTTGTTGCTGGAACACAATCTTGTCGTGTCCATCGGCAATCGGGACGATATTTAAACTGTACCATCGTCTGCACTATATTAACTCTTAACTATGGCTGGTGAACATAAACCAGCCTCTATTAGTGATATAATGGTGCCTAGATAAGGCCTAAACGCACAGTTTAAGGGGAAAGCTCCATAATGCCCTGCAGAAGGTGTAAATGACAGATTTAATGCCTACTAATTAAGTGATTCAAGATATCGGTTCGGCTTAATGTAGCTTATCTGATTTTTAGAGTTATTTGCTGCCTTGTTATCGACACCCTGCGGTTCGAATGGGACGGGATGGACGATAACGAAGTTTACTACAGTACTGCTCGCAGTACTAGTCGACCGAAAGGAAATAATTCCAGCCCTTGCGGTCGTAGCTGGGCGAACTATTGTATAGGTATACAGTCTGTTATTGGTTTTTCGTAGTCTACAAATATTGTCTTTTTAGAATAAGGCAGGTATTTGACCACCATCTCACCATTATGCATATTCATTGCATAAAGCGAGTGTATAGTATTCCATATTTTTATATTCTATATATATACATAATGTACCTCCCCAAAACCGAGATGGAACTCACTCTATAAATAATAATAAAATAAAATAGTTATTTATTTCCATAATCGTTGCACACATTAATACACTGAATCCCGAGCTAGGTACAGACCTGTGTTACAGGAGACAGTTGCATCTACAAATATCATGTATTTTTTTCTTTTGCAACTTGGCAGGCATTTGACCGAGTGTGACCACCATCTCATGTATGTTCTTTGCATAAAGCGTGGGTATAGTATTCTTCAGTATGTCTTGCGCACACCGGCAAATTACGTAGAGAACAAATATCTAGCTATGCCACCCCCGCCAGGCAATGCCACCCCCGCCAGGCACGGGAAGGAGTGGTCGGCCCAAGAAACTACGGCTTGACATCAAGAGGTTGGAACAATCACTAAGGATGCCAAAGATCGAGCGAAATGGGCCAGGGAGAGTAGGATTTCTATATTTTTATACATACATAACGACACGCCTCATTCCCGTAGAAGTAATGAGAGACCACATTATACCACTTGAAAAAATCACAAAATAATTGCACTGGGATTGCTCAATCCAGCTCGCCGGTAGCTTCGCTCAAACTAAAGGTCAAAATAGATCAGCGCTATTGTTGGCCAGCTGGCATTTGGCGGTTTGTGTAATATTCACAACGGCGATTATTGGCATTTACGTTCAGAAATTAACAGGTTGCCAGCAAAGTGCACTCTTTGCCCGGAAGGAGTTGCCAGATGCAATCGCGGACAAGGATAAATTTGTGTTATTATTAAGAAATATCGCTCGTTCAATTCATTTATGTGGGGATTATATCGGTATTGCAGCAACACGAAATTCTACTTTAGCAAAGACCACTGAGATTATAATGTTTCAATGTTAATATAGTTATCTGAAAATATAAAATTGATGATAAGAAAGACGAGACGAAGATGTAGCTAAAATTAAGTAAGGCACAATCTTAACGATTTTTTGTTATGGCGTTATTGACCATTTTGTTGGCTATTTATGGAGCTCGGAGTCCGCCTTCTCCTTGTCCACTTCATCCTTGGTAGTGATGTCAAAACTACCACCATTGCCACCTCCAGTTAACATATCACTACTTTGTGACAAATAATAGATACCACAATAATAACAAGACAAATATTTTACTGAAATTCAATGGGTAGGGTGGGATGAAAGTGTGTCTGTACATTAGGTTGGGTAGAACCAGAGATACAGCTTGACCTCTCGGCAGTACCAGCTTTCATACTTCAGGGAGGCCATTTAAAATAGTCAGTCGGGAAAAAGATAAACTGCCCTAAAAGCTATTTCCACGCGAACGAAGTCGCAGGCAAAAGCTAGTAGAGAATAAAATAAGTATTTATCATATAGCGCCTAGCCGATAAGTGCCTACTTAACTATTCATTACCACGAGCCAATAAGATTTCCGCCGTCTTCAGATGTAGATTAAACTGTTTTAGCAATAATTACTTCTGGTTATCTGATAGTCGGACAAATACCCAGGAGATTTAATTAGTAAAACCAGATAAAGCTGGTTTAACTGTTAAAACGATAACATTAATGGCCTTTCCCACTGAACAGATTCTAGAATATAGATTCGAAAATTGGTAATGGCTAAAATGCACAATGTTGCTTGAGTAGGTGTGAAAGTGCTTTAGTTTTCGAGCTGGTTTTATGAATTTTGATTGACTTGTTAAAATTAATAGGATTTTAACAAACTATACGATCAAAAAATTTTTCTTAAGTAGACATTGTAATAACAAATTTTTTATGAAGTGAATCACGATTTAACTATCTGTTTTACCTGTTACTTCCTAATTCAATTTGTTGCGGGTTCTAAGGCAGTATTAGCTTGCCCTCGGGCGCGCCTGAGTGTCAAAACTAAGGACCTGTGTGTGGTCGCCGCTGCGGATCCTGGCTACACAGGAGTTGCAGCGGTGAGAATGAGTGGTGGGGTAAAGCCCATAAACCACTATCACGGTCATTCAAATACCTGTACTTATTAATTTGTCCATTTTACGTTAAATTGATTCATAAATTGTCTTGAATTACCATTACTGACTACTTGCTTACCTTGGCTGACTGACGAAACGTTCGTGTGAGTACCTGTAACAGAAACAAAGATAAGTCTAGGAAGTCTAAAAAAATAGCACAGCATTTTTTTCGGCCATTTTGTACCTATTTTTGTGTGTTCTTAGTCAGTATCTACTTCGGCAACACATTTTACACAAATCTAGCGATAAGCGAGTTGATAGCTTACAGACCTGGAAAGCGATTACTGTTATCTTTAACAACTAGAGGGAGAGGATCGCGCCTTGAGGAGAGCATATGTGGGTGTGGCCGAGCGGACGTCGACCGGTCGGGCGACCCTGATGTCGCTGGAGGGATGAAGTCCTGAAAGACCTGCACGCACTAGGAATCCTCGATTGGCAGGAGATGGCGCAGGATAGGGAGAGGTGGCGATCTTTGGCGTCGAAGGCCATGATCCACTTTGGGTCGCTGAGCCAGCGCAGTAAGTAAGTAAGTAAGTAAGGTGGGGCGCGCCTATCAGTCCACCTCCACGTGTGCGCAGCCGTTTGCAGTCCAGTTGGGAAATTCCTGCTGGAACGCAAGCGGCGCGCCGGTGCGCCCTGGGGGTCGACTAGTAACTATCCGGTGGCACGGTGCACTAATGCAACAGTATTAGTGTACTGTGCTGTGGGGTTCTTGCTAGTCGAGCGCGAGGAGACTGGTCCCAAGCCAAGGTGTAAAGCGAACCGTGCCGAGGGCTGCGTGGCCGGAGGGATGTCCGGCCTTTAACGGTGCTCCTTCGATACCTGGGCTCCTCGGAGGAAATTTGTGCCCTTACTCCGGCAAGCGGGGCTCTGCCGGAGGTGACCTTTAATTCCCTAGCTAATCGTGGGACTTGCATGAGTACATTAAATATAAAAAACCAAAACAGCCCAGAAAGCTCCACCATGGAAGTGGTGGAGATTGACTCTGGTGCCGAAGGAGAGCTTTTGGCCTCCCCAACGCCCAGATTAGATGATGCAGCTGAGAAGGCGCAGCCTGACGTAGATGGAGGCAGTAATGTCACAGATACGGAAGGGACGTCGGCCTCCGACAGCATCATACCGGGGAGCCATCACAGGCTTTCTGGGGCAGCGCGGAAGCGTTTCCGAAGGCTGAGGGAGATGGATGTGGGTCTCAAAGGGGCTCTAGTCCTCTGCCGACAGCCTTGGAAAGAGATTCCTCGGTTACTCCCTGAGGCGAAGTCGTTAAAACGCACTCGATCAGAGGAGGAATCCCCGAAAGACCGACTGAAGAAAAACCCAAAAACCACGCTGGAGGGAAGAGCAAAGCCTACCTTCAGCGAAGTGGCTGGTTCAGTCAGGGTCGGGATTCGTGGGGAAAACCCACTAACCGAGGAGCAGACGGGACTTGTGCGCCGCGCCCTTGTTGACCTTATTTCTAAGGAAGGCAGGGGGGAGGGGCCCAGGTTCGTCTCATTTTCACAAAAACCAGGATGGATCCTGGTTGTTTGTGAAAATGAAGCCAGTAAGCACTGGCTTATGAGGGCGGTACCCAGCGTCAAACCCTGGCCAGAGGCGAAGCTGTCTGTTCTCTCAGAGAGCGAACTGCCAAAGCCAGCGGTAGTTACCGCCTTCATACCCAGCATAGACGCCACGTCAATAGACGAGGCGATAAAATTGCTGGGCACGCAGAACAGGGGCCTAAACACGCAGCTCTGGAAGGTTCTCCATAGTAGGGGGGAGGAAGGAGGCATTATTGCAACCTTCGCGGTGGATGATCCCTCTGTGGAGATCCTGAAAGGGAGTCAAGGCAAAGCCGCAATTGGTTTCAGAAGCATCGTCTTCAAAATCAAGGGCGACCAAGCCAAAGAGGCCCCTGTACAGCCAAGTACCTCTACCTCTGAGGCCACTCAGGCTCCTGCGACTGTCAACGCCGCTAAACCCAAGCAGCAAGGAGGTTCGATCCCTAAGGGAACACGACCCCCTCTTAATTTGGCTGCTAAGGGAAAGGTACAGACAAAGCAGGCACCTGAGACGAACACCATGGCCTCAAACATCGGGCAGCAAGGAGGATCGATCCCCCAGGGAACGCGACCTTCTTTAAACCTTTCTGCTAGGGGAGGGGGAACAAACAGAGGTAGAGGAAACACAAGGGGGAGGGCTCAAGGCGGAACCCAATCCGGACGTGGATTTTTCAATCCGCAGAAGGGAAGGGGAAAAACCAAGCCCTCACACTCCTTCTCACAAAGGGGCAAGTAATGGCGACCCAGGGGCCGGTGAGGTGTTTGCAAGCCAACCTCCATCACGCTGCGGCAGCAAGTGCCGTGGTGGAAAAATGGCTTTGCGATGGTAGGGCTGACCTCGCCCTCATTCAAGAGCCCTGGGTATCCAGCTCGACTATTCTGGGACTCAACGCTGCCGGTAAGATGATATATAACAAAGGCGGAACAAGGCCCAGAGCCTGTATTGTTTATAAGGATAGCATTAATCTATTGACTGTTACAGAGTTGTGCTCCGACGAAGTTGTAGCAGCCATTTTGATCCCCAAGGGAGACGCGGCTAGAGCGTTAGTGTGTTCAGCCTATCTTCCGGGAGAAAAGGAAAACCCTGCTGAGGATCTGGAGCCTGCGGTCGAGTACGCCCGGCGTCACAGACTGCAGCTGTTGGTGGGGTGTGACGCAAACGCCCACCACACTACATGGGGAAGTACCAACGTAAATAGGAGAGGTAACACGTTATATGACTATTTACTAACCAAGGGGCTGCATGTGGTGAATAAGGGATGTAAACCGACCTTTGTAACCCGTGTAAGACAAGAAGTGTTGGACATTACCATTGCAACAAATGATCTGGCGAGGCACATTAGTGACTGGCACGTTAGTGATGAACCGTCAATGTCTGACCATAACCACATTTGTTTTGACTTATTAGGATCATTATCAAGTCAGGAAGTTAGCTTTAGGAACCCTAGAGTCACTGATTGGGCGGCCTATAAGGACAACCTTAAACAGAACCTAGAAGAAGTACCTAAAACAATAAAGACAGTAGAAAGTCTGGATACTGCAGTGACTATAGTCTCAAACGGCATAAAAAAGGCTTATGAGGATAGCTGTCCTGTAAAAACAATGTCAACTAAAAGAGCAGTACCGTGGTGGAGCTCTAAGCTAGAAAAGCTTAGAAGTAAAACTTTTATTTAAATTAGAAATTATTCAATAAGGCCAAAAGGACCCAAGATTGGGAATCCTATCGGGAAGCCTTAACAACTTATAATAAGGAAATTAGGAAGGCTAAGCGGGGAACTTGGAGAAGATTCTGCGAAGAAGTCGACAGCACGTCTCAGTGCGCAAGAGTTCACAAATTCCTCGCAAAAGACAAACCTAACCAAATTGGCTTGCTGAAATACCCTAATGGGACTTACACGGCCAACGAAAAAGAAACTCTAAATTTATTGGTATCGACCCATTTCCCTGGTGCTTGCGCAGTAGGTCCATCCTCTACGCAATCTTTTCGCCCAGGCAATGAAGAATGGAGAAGGGCCTCGCTTATAATAAGGCCATCCCAAATAAAATGGGCCGTCAAATCCTTTAAACCATACAAATCATGTGGAGCGGATGGTATTTTTCCAGCACTTTTACAACAAGGAATAGATATTTTAATCCCTCACATGATAAAAATCTTCAGAGCGAGCTACGCCTGGGGGCATATTCCAGAACAATGGACCGAAGTCAAGGTTCTATTTATTCCAAAGGCCGGAAAAAGAGACTACTCTCAACCGAGATCGCTCAGGCCTATTAGTCTAAGCTCCTTTATGCTGAAGACTATGGAAAAAGTTCTGGACATCTACATTAGGGAGACGATTAAAATCGACTATCCTATTCACTATTCTCAACATGCCTACAGCAAAGGAAAATCTACTGAAACCGCTCTTTTGAGTCTGGTGGACAAAATAGATAAGGCATTAGAGGATAAACAAATTGCACTTTGTGCATTCTTAGATATTGAGGGCGCATTTGACAACACCCCTATAAGGACACTAGTTCGAGGTCTTACTGAGAAAAAGATTGACCAAGCGACGGTGAAGTGGGTCAAAGCGATGCTTTCAAACCGAAAAGTGAAGGTAACCCTGCATGAAACCTCACTTGAAGTATTTACTACCAGGGGTTGTCCGCAAGGAGGAGTCTTATCTCCACTACTTTGGACCCTGGCAGTGGATCAGCTCTTGTATAAGATGGCGGAGCTTAGGATAGATACGCAGGGTTTTGCTGATGACCTAGTGGTAATCGTCCGAGGCTTCTGTCAAAGTATGCTCTCATACGTTATGCAACGAGCGTTGAATGTTGTTGATAAGTGGTGCAAAGACAATGAGCTGGCCATTAATGCGGAGAAAACTGTGGTTGTACCATTTACCAACAAAAGGCAACTTGACAATTTAGTCAAACCACGATTGAATGGCCAAACTATTGAGTTCTCCAAAGAGGTCAAACACCTAGGTGTAATACTAGACCAAAGACTTACTTGGAACAGCCATATAATCGGAATCATGAGCAAGGCCAAAATGGCCTTGGGAATATGCAGCAGACTGGCAGGACAAAAGTGGGGTTTAACTCCAAAAAATACCCTCTGGCTTTACAAAGCGGTCGTAAGGCCCATAATAACATATGCCTCAGTAGTATGGCACATGAAAGCCAACCAGGAAACTGCTATAATTACGCTAAGTGGCATGCAGAGAATTGCGTGTCTCTTGGTTACAGGAGCTATGTCAACCTCACCTGGTGAGGCCCTGAATGCAATGCTGGATATCCCGCCCCTACACCTGCATGTACAGATGGTGGCAACGAACAGCATGCACAGGCTAACCACCCAGGGAGAAGGAAACTGGCTCTCAAAGTCACTGAGATCGTTCAAGGAGACTGTTATGGGCAGCAACATACTGAGTATGTACACTGACTCAATGACAACACAGAGTAGATTCCAGAAACGATACTCTGTGGAACTTCTATCCAGAGATGACTGGCTTAAAAGCCAAGTGTACTGGAAAAATGGAAGCCTGATATGGTACACCGATGGGTCCAAATCAGGTGATCATGTAGGGTGTGGAATATACGGAGAGCGGCCTAAGGTCAAGAAATCTCTAAACCTGGGCAAATACACCTCCATATTCCAGGCCGAGGTGTACGCAATCTTAGAATGTGCGGACATAAACCTCAAAAAGAACTACAAGAATCATTGTATTTATATACACTCAGACAGTCAAGCAGCATTATTGGCCCTTTCATCAGACTCTGTGAGTTCGAGATTGGTGCTAAACTGCGTGAATGTCCTCAATTCCTTGGGTGAGAAAAACCAAGTGATTCTGCGCTGGGTCCCAGGGCATGAAGGGATCGAAGGCAATGAGATCGCGGACGAACTCGCGAAGGCTGGTAGCACAACTACAACTTATGGTCCAGAACCGTTCTGTGGCATACCAAAAAGCCTTGTAAAACTGACTCTTCATATAAACTGCAAAGAGCAATCATTAGAGCACTGGAATAATCAGCCGGGCCTAACCCATTCTAGGGCATTAGTCAAAGCCTATAATAGGCCCATCTGGGGAAACACCAACTAATACCCGATGAGGTGCACGATATCAGTATTAAGAAACTATTGCAGTTCATAGAAGCTATAGGGATTAGTACTGAACTTTAAGAAAGAGGCGATCACAATAGATCAGGAATGGTCGCAGTGATACTAGGACTGAGAAAGCCTTGGAGAGCCCACTTTTTAATTAAAAAAAAAAAAAAGTAAGTATAACAACTAGGACTCATACCAGACTTTTAACCTCTGACGAAAAGGAGCGGTGTTACAAGTTTGACGTGTGTATCTCTCCATCTGTGGCTTTGTGTGTCTGTCTGTGGCATCGTAGCTGCCGAATGGATGGACGGATTTGGATGCGGTTTTCTCTATTTGGAAGCCAGTTTAATCGACATGGTTTAATCGGTAGTTTAATAGAGAATATTTAAGTTTAAGTAACTTGGTCCGACTTTTTCTGTCGGTAACCTTATTAAATTTATCACTGACGAACGAGCAGACAGCCGACCTGATAGTAAGCGGTAACTGTCGCATTTAGGTTATAGGTAACAAAAATGCAGAAGTTTGGTGCGTTGTTACTGTGACGATTTAAATGAAATGCCTCATGCTTGTAATTGCGCTGGCTACCTTATCTTTCAAACCGGAACACAACAATGCAAGCATTGTTGCTTGGCGGTGACGGCGGTGGTAATCACTCAGGTGGACTCCTAGCGGACTCCTTATGGGGAGGTTACATTTTAACCACGTTTTTCTTGCTTGTCTAATATAACCATGACATAATTATAATGCTTCTCAAAACGTTAATTTTTGAGTCTATTAGATATATAAATTATAGTCGACAAATTCACACAGCGCCATCTAGTCCCAAACTAAGTAAAGCTTGTACATAGAGCGTTATGATAGATCTGCGCTCCTGGCCGCTCATAAATGTTTGAATTTTGAATGTTATAATTTTTTAAACTTAGGAAACTCAACCATTGATTTTAAAATAAATTGGCGGAATCGCGTGTAAATTATTTTTTATGACAAGTTGAAGTTCGTCGTGGAATTAACGCGAAAAGATTTTAAGGCGATGATTTTTTATGGTTTTAAAAGTTCACTGTCACCGTCAGACTGCAGTGCTCGTCTTCAAAATGTTTTTGGGAGAGAAGCACCTCATTTGAGCACCTCAGGGCGTTGGTATGCAGAATTTAATCGTGGCCGTGTTTCTCTCCATGAAATTCGTGAATGTCGGGCCTCAACTGCAATTACTGAGGAAAATGTGGCCATTGTCAGGTAACTAATTGAAAAAACCTATCACTGAGATTGGTATGAGCCAAATTCAAAATATCTTACATTATATTTTAAAGTTAGAAAACGTTGTTGCCGGTGATTTGATTGGTATAATTTTTTTTGTTAAAGCACTATCACGGACGTTCAAATGCTGTGTATGACATTGTGACAGAAGATGAAAAATGGATATATTGAGACATGCCGGAAATAAAGCAATAGTCTTCTGAATGGGTGTTAGAAGGCTACAGCAAACCTAAAAAATTGAGGCAGGCGAGAACCGTAGGCAAAAAATGATTGCCTTTTGTTTCTCCCAAACGGGTCCTGTCTGCATGTTCCCACTTGAAGGACAAAAAACAGTTAATGCTGACCACCACCATTTGTTTGCCTATTGTCTTTAAAAAAGTTAGGGACAACCGACCAAGAAGTCGTATCCTACTGCACCATGACGAGGCACACCGCGAACAAGATATAGTAATTTTTTGCTTCTGAAAAGGTAGAGCTAGTGACCCATCCCGCACATAGTCCAGACCTGGCACCATGCGATTTCTTTATTTTTCTTTATTTCAGTGTACCCCACGAACTATGGGTGCTAGATAACTCATACACTATTTAAATACATACTTATAATACATAGAACATCCAAACCCTTAACAGAAATTAACATAATAGGTTATTCATAAATAAGCACGCAAGTAGTGACCTGAGTGGTGGTCAACATTTGATCTGACACGCAAGAAGTCCCGGGTTCGATTCCCGGCCGGACAGAAATTGAAATGATGAATTTTAATTTCTGTTACGGGTCTGGGTGTTCTATGTATATTTTTTTTAAATTATATTTTTATATATTAGTTTACAATTTATAATAATTTGTATGTAGGTATAGGTTTTATCTTTGTCTGTATTTTGTATTAGTTTATTTTGTATTTATGTTGTTTGTGTATTTATAAATATGGGCCTCAGTTGCCTGAAATAAATGAATAAATAAATAAAAATAAAATAATAAGTATGTATTTAAAAGTATTTAAGTAGTATACCTATAGCACAAGCTTTGCTTACTTTGGGGCTAGATGGCGCTGTGTGAATTTGTCCACGAAAAAAAAAAGTATACTGGCTTCTGCCTGCATTGGATTTCGAGACGAATATGTGTTATTTAGGAAGTAACGTACAACGCTGCAAAATTTCAATAAAATCCATTTAATACCTACCTTTCCATCCCTACGAAAGGAAAAACTTGGTACCTACAAGCAATAATGACCGCTAGTTGCGTTCCAAGGCGAGGTGATTTATTCCAAAGCTCCCAACCAGATCAGTGTCCAGATCCCAGCACCATAAAGTAGGGTAGATGTTCGTGACAAACCCCCATTGGAGCTAACGACGCCGCAGTACAGCCTATCGTGTTTTGTTAATGGGCCAAGAGATTTGGATAGCTTACTTTATAACTGCAGTACTGACCTAACCCTTGGCAACCGGTATTGTACGTGCATGGATTGCGTTTATTCATTGTGATGGTTGTAATTTAATGAAATTTTAAATGCAAATTAAAGAAAATATGACGTGATTGAATATGAATACGGACTGGGTAAGCTTCTGTAGGCTTTGTAGGAGGTCTTTGAGCAGGGTACTTATCCAATGGTTCAGTAAAGAAACTTATTATTTTTTGTTAAGGAAGCTGGAACACCGCCGCAAACTGCTAACCAATCAAATAAAAAGTAATACCACCATGGCGGCGCAACCAACCAATTAGATATCGCTAGTTATTTTAATAGCAGACCTACGCTTTTGTACATAACAGGGGGTCTTCTTTTCTGCTATTCTTCTAAAGTTTATTAAAAGATAAGAAATCTTTCAAATAGCGAGTGGCTCGAGAGTACTGTTAGGCCAATCTAGCGGCGCCCGCGCAGCCTGCATTGAGAGATCCCGCCGCGATCGAAGTGAATTGTCGGCCGTGCGCCCGCTATCCCATTCACACCTTTATTTATTGCAAACGCCATTTCTTTTCCACTGCGAATGTGGTTGATTACATTTTTTGCTAGTCTACCTCCGTTAATATGAACGATAAATTAGAGTTATTAAAACGCACTTCTAGTTTTTTACAAAATAAATGCTGAACAGTTGTCCTAACACTGCGTGTGATGTTTATATCGTAAACGAGCGTATGAGAAATTGTATTAGGGATAGATCTTAATATTGTTAACTTTTATACGACTATGGTGTAATAACTTTAAAGGTAAGCTGCGCTCATTCGCTTAAAATGACGGCTTGTTCGAACAAAGTTCGCGTTATATAGTGCGTGAACACCATTGGTGTCAAAACAATATGAGTAAGAGGACGGTACCTTCATATCATTTTGAATTTATAGCGTCTGGATAGTTCGGAGCTTTTGCCAGTTAATGCCTAATTCATTTTTTACTGGAAACAAATAAATTGCTATGACTAAGAAAATATACCCAACCGATAATTATTTATTCCTTGGTGTGTTTTCACAGCTTGTCGGTTTTTAGCTAAGAGTTTCGCACTAGGGAACGCTACGACTACGAGGTTTAACAAAATTAATGAAGGTTACGCCGTGATCATTTTTATATTCAGTTATGTTTTCAATCAATCAATCAATAAATCAATCAAGTTTTAAATTATCTTTTCAATTTTGGTTCCTCGTGGACACTAAGCAACGTGGCACTGGCACGAGATCCAATGACCGGGTCACGGTGCTCTACGCAAAATGCGATTTTCTATACAAATTATTCCAGTAGCAAGTTACGTGACAGCACGGCTTACCCAAGTGTCCTGTCGCACGCGATAAGTGACAAGGACGTGACATAGATACTACTATCTCTTTCATATTAATAGTGAAACAAAGACACAAACCCACTCTCGCGGCGCGAGTTGTGTCGTGGGCACACTTGTACTAGTCGTGCAGATCACGTATTCATGTCGCGTAGTTGGGTGCAGTGCCTAAAATCAGGTGATAAATCATCATAAAATAAAATAAAACTGATAATCAGAGATGTAACTAATGCTTTAACTACCAACCTATTACTTCTTATTTAAAATTGCTCTCTTAACTGTCTGCTACAGATCTATATCGGCGTAACAATATCTATCAAGTGTCGCTCAACGATTCAACTTGTGCGTGACGATAAAAACACATTGGATTGCATAAAAAATTATGTCTAATGGAAAAAATGGTGTCTAGTTGACTGGCCTGCTGCAGACTGGTTTGTCATCGTGACTACACTTCCGAGGTTTTTACGTGGACCTACAGTTACACGTGTTCCGAGGTGTCGACTTCCTTCATGACTGGGTGCGTATCTGAACCTATAGTTTAACACCTCATAAAATAGGCAAGCTTGTAGAGTAGCGTACTAGCGGAGTAATAAAATGACTGTTCTGCTATAAAGATTGTGGGAACAGCCAGTCTTTTACAAATAAATTTTACAGATAATTAACTTATTTTGTTGTTTTAGACTCCAATAGTTATTATAGATAGATTTGAGATACGCCCGGCTTGCACCAAATTCTTAAACCCGTTAAGAATTACGTTTACAGTTTTTTGTTTAAGTATCAGCTAAATATGTTTAACAATTTGGTGCAAGATGCCTTTAAGCCCCGCTTGCACCATATTGATGATGATGAATGATGTTTAACGTCTTTTGTATGAAGTTTTTTATTTTAATATCAACTAATATGCGTTTAAGAATTTGGTTCCAGCCGCCCTGACTCCTTACTGTTACAATCTTTTTCATAGTTATTCTTTCAATCCCGACTTCCGCCAGTAAGTATCTCTCTACCTAATAGTTTTATAAATATGTACGAGCTAAAGTCACCAACGTCCAGTCTAGAGTCTCAAAACTGCAGTGACAATGCGCGGGCCACATAGATTCTCGAGTGGCGACCACGTACCGGCAATCTTAGCGTAAGACGGCTCTCTTCGAGATAGGCAGACGACCTTGTAAAGGTCGTGATCACAAAGTCTGTTAGTGTGGAAAGTATGGGAGAAAGTATAAGGATAGCGTTCCGCGGTTAAGATGATGATTTGGAAATATTACAAATACAAATAGGTAATGTATTGGATAAAAGAAATGGTTACATAGTTTAATTGTTATAGGTTTTGGCAAATACATAAATGTCAGTTCATGTGTCGGTTATCTTGTGGTCCCCATACTAGGACAAGCCTATATCGTGGGGACGTATCTGAGGAAACAGGAGTAGAGTTTCAGTATCAAACTTTCGTTGGGTATTGTACATTACGTTTGTAGTGGGATTTATTAGTAAGTAGATTTAATAAATACAGCTACATTTATAGACATTTAAATCTAGACCCATAAAATTTGATGATACATTTCTTAACAGCTTGGGATACAATGGGATATTAGCAGGATTTATTAAAGCGTTAATTTTCTAGCGACAGCGATAATTACTCTGTGTATAGAGCATATAAAGACATGCATTAAATGGTAAGGGCGATCACAATGTAGCTAAGAGGGTTGGGCGTTCAAAATCGGCGATGCGTTTACGAACATTGATCAATGGGATTAGCATAGTTATGGCGACGTGCGTGCGGGCTTAGGACACGCACATATTACTTTATATCTTTGACGGAAAATAATATGCATGTGATAGTATATATACATATACACGGGATGTATGCCATACCTCCAACCGTCTCCTGAGACTCTTCAACCAAAGTTGACCAAGGTCTTCCGCTTGGGACCCTGATACTGGTTGAACAGCCGCTAATAAACAAAAGAAGATTGTTATGATTATAGGAAGTTATTTCATTGTTATACGTCTTGTATTCGGGCAATGCCCATAAGTAATTCCCCCAGATGCAACTACTTATTATAGTCAAGATTTATGGCGGCCCAAACCAATGGCTGTACTTGCCAGTAAGTTGTAGCCACTCAAGAACCTTCTCAACCACGTTGGCGCCTGTTGTATGACCTATAATTTGCCTATTTCAGTGGATTCACAGTACGTGACATTTCAGACCGACAGATTGATCTATAATGTGAAGTTATTGAAACAGGTTTTGCGAATCTAAAAGCAATTACGGTAACCTGCTTCCGCTACAGATATCGTCGCTACGTGGTCGCTACTGACTGTCTCATCTCGTCGCATGCTTAAAATCCATATAATTATAATATGTCTTTTAGATAAATAAAAATACTCATCTTGGCGATAACATCCCGTTTGTGCACTCGCGCAAAAGGTCCGGGGTCCGCTTTGACAGGACCCTGACAGGGTCAGGATTTGGCAGATCAGATAATTACAATGCAGCGACTGTCATTTGACCTCCGGGACCCTGCTACCAGGGGAACCTGACCAGATTGGATCACATTAAGTCGACTGAATGTGCAGATTTAGTAGCATTTAACTAATATACATATCTCCTTAATGTATGTATAACTGCGATTGCTTTTTTTCTAAGGCAAGGCCTAAGGTCTCTACAATAGTCGCCTTCTGCGATACATGAAAAGAGGATGGGTTGGGGCTACATTATATTCTTCTGGATACAACATAATCTGAACGGTTAACCCCGGCTCCTGCAAGGTTCCACTTTCTTTTATACCTCGTCTTCGCCCGGTCTTCAGGATCATCCCTGAGCGATGTCAATCACTTTCGGACCCCATAAAAGTACTTTTAAAGTGCGTGTGTACCGCGCTTAAATCGTACTTGAATCTTCCCCACAAGGTGTCAACGGCCCCCAAACACGAGATATTTATTGGTTGGACCAATTTCAATCACACGATGACCATGCGATAAGCTTTTTGTATAGGAACACGAAAAACGTAATAAAATCTCACTTTTTTGTCGCCACGAACAAAGGCTGCGCTGGAGCAGAGTTCAAAGAAATAAGTTATAAGAATAGAATATATTATCGTTTTATTGTTAAACTGTGTACATTTATTTATAAAGACATTATCCTACTAATAATAAGCGGACCCTGGGCCCTCGCGTGCTGCGCGGGGGCGCAACCGGGACATAACGCCAAGATGATGATGATAATCCTACTAATAATATAAAGAAAGTTTGTAAGGATTCACGTACCTATAGATGTTTGTTTTTTGATGAAAGGAGGATCGGCAGAAATATATGGTCATAATCTTTTTTCGCACAATGATTCGAGAATTGTCGCCACGGTAAAAGTTGTAGAAAATGAAAAATCGTTTCCAATGACATATTGCTTAACGTTATTGGTCATATGGGCTGGGTTGTCCGGACCTCATTTAACAGTAATACAGCTGATATCCTATCCTATTCATTATTATTATAAGTGCTAAAGTTTGTAAGGATGGACATTTGGATGTTTGTTACTCGTCCAATGTTAGTCTTTTGGAGTTATGCGGTACTAAATAACGTATTGAACAAAGTCTGCATCGAATATCCACTAAGTGAAAGTAAAATTCCCCTCCGAACTCATGAACCCACCACGATCACTGGTGTCACTAACTATTTTTCGTGGACCCACAAACTAGTAAGTACATCTAGCGACTCCACGCCGCCCTCGTGCGAAGCAATAGCACAGATTGGTTTTTGCGCAGGCGCGTTCGGGCATCAGATACGCGCTGCATTAAGTATTATAATTAAACTCTCGCGGCGCACGGCGCTTTGTTGCCATGCCAATATTGTCCGGAGTCATTGCTTTTTTTTATTATCCCACAAACAAGTAGTTAATATTAAACAAGTAGTTGCTTAGTGGTGTTCACTGTAGCAATGGACCGGCCGTCTAGTGAATTGCAAGCGCAATGTATAAATAACTCTACTATGTAGAGTTGAATGAATGAATATATGAATAACGCTTTATTGACCAATCAAAAGAATACAATGGATGCTTAAAATTAACAGCATGAGAAGCAACAGGCGGCCTTATCGCTTAAAGCGATATTTGAGTTATTTGTTAGGTCGCTTAGGCGCTGTCCTCATTGGCAATGGTGGTGCAACATAGTCGTATGACGGGCGGTTTTGAGGTCTCCTATTGGGCGGGCGACGTTCGTCGTACGACCGTTGCCAATTAGGATAGCGCCTTATGCTCGCGTACTTATGCTTTTTTTTAAATATTATAAGGTATAAGTCAAACCGCACAGAGAATACTGTCCCCATCTTTGGGCCGGGGCACCTCGATATCGTTCAGCGTTCAACGTAGGACGATCTGAATTGTCGACGCCGAAGTCCTTATCCGCCGCCTCAACCATCTGGCTCTGCGGAGAAATGTAGTGTCTCTATGCATACTTCAATGCGCTGTGGAGTTTTTTATAAGGTAAACAAGGCAGGCATTTGACCGCTATCTCACCTGTTGGTAAGTGATGATGCGGCCGAAGATGGACAATGCCCGTCTTGACTAGAACCGTGATTGGACTAGTACATGCTGCAGTGTTTCACTATCGTACTATGCGCCATAAATTAAGTTCCATCCGTACCATCTGGATTAGCGGTCAACTACTATATTTACGCTTTTCATGATAATGGAATGAATTTCCTGCAGCGATGTTCTTGAGTCAGTTCGACATTGGAGCCTTTAAGAAATAAGTCTATATCTATGTTGCGTGCTACGAATGTTCATGAGCGACGGTGACCATTTACCATCAAATAACCTGCTTGTTCGTTTGCCTCCGTTTTACATTTAAAAATAAATAGTTTTTTTATAAAAATTTGAAAATAAAGTAAAATGTACTTTCAGAATACTCCACTTACTACTAGCCTACTTAATAAAATTATACTTATTATACCACAACTACTTATTTCTTAAGAAAATGTATTGAACAACAGTCAGTGTAATCGTGATGGTTTTCAGTTGCTTTGTTTCATTAAAGCAACCAATCGGTTGTGTAGTTTAGAAAATCATCATCACAGCCCGTAACAGTCCACTGCAGGACTTAGAGCCTCTCCCACGAAAAGGGAGGTTATTGCCATAATCTCCACGCTTGGCAGGCGGGTTGGAGATCGCAGTGTTTAAATATAACAATGGAAAATGCTGCTGCCCCTTTTCCAGACTACGGAGACTCTTGATCTTTTGCCTCGAAAACATTAGTCGCCTTCTACGACACCCATGAGTGTAAGGGTTGGTGCTATTCTTCTCTGCCGGGCACCACACGGCTAATTTTGAAAATAGATTTTGATAATGTTTAAAAAATATTTGAGTTTAAATAAATTTAGTCGGGAGTTATCCTTCTTTATCTGTCGGTTAGGTTATTAATACAGAGACTAGTGTTGCAGCGGATATAGTTGATACGACCAGAGTAATTTTTAAAAATGTTATTTGGCAAATAAACAGTCAAGCGTGCCACCGGATAGAAAGTGGTCACCGCCGCCTATGGACAAACGTAAAGGCAAGTAATTCGTTGAATAGACTCTACCAGTAATAAACTTGCACATACTAGACTTTCCACACTGACATTCCGACATCCCAATGATATTAATGAATTCAGCGATTATCAAGTTGCTACGGCCTCGGACGTTTCAATCTTGCCCAGGAGACGGACGCAGTCTCACTCAACGGATGCAGGAAGGATGCTATAAACACCGTCAAAGTCACATTTAATATGGGATTTCGAGAGCTAAGGTAATGAGAATCATCCTTTTAGACTTTAATGCTTATTTAAGTATCCGTTGTAGCTGAATCACCAGCTAAGCAGGTATAGGTAGCAGGTGTCGGAGTTGTTGACGTAATTTTTATGTGGAAATAAAAAACATACATCTTGGCGTTAATGTACCGGTTGTGCTCTCGCACGAGGGCCTGGGGTCCGTCTTAACCATTTTGCAGATCAGGTAATTACAGTGTAGTACCTATGCCTATATTTTATTTTATCATGTACACTGTAATGTTTAAGGTGAGTAATAAAGTGGTTGTTCCACTGACAAGACGTTTCTTATTTTCTTCAGAATACTCCCGTTCTTACGACAGTGGAGGGTCTGCCATCTGGTCTCCATGACCCTGCTACCAGTAGTACCTGACCAGATTAGATCATGATTACATATTCAGTCGCCTAAATCTGCAGATTTTGTCACGATGTTTTTCCTCACCGTAAGAGCATCGGTTAGTATTCAAGTAATGTACATAACTCAGAAAAGAGTCATTGGTACGTGGCCGCAGCGGGATTTTTGTAGATATAAAATGTTGTTTGAAAAGCAGGATAAGCTTTCAACATTTTGAGTGCTATTTTTAAATTTATAAGGACAGTTTTAATTGATGACACAAATCAATTAACGGTCCGATATTTTATTAAGAAACTAAATTAGAATAAAAGTCGTTAAGTCTTGAACTAGATCAGAATGTTGTATAAATTTATCGAGTTACATGCATAATTTATTAAGTACAGCTGGCTTAAGCGGTTTGTGGTGTGATTCATTAATATATATGTGTGACAATAGTTTTCTTTTTATAGCCATGATTTCCACGTTTCATCAACAGGCTACTGTAGGCCTTAAACTCCACAACATTGTATTGCACGTGCATTTACGCCGCGTCGCGATTTAAAAGCGTCGGTGGCCAAGTAGTAATGGTATCCGACTTGCAAGCGAGAGGTACCGGGTTCGAATTCCACTGCAGTCACGTAACAATGATTCTTTTCTGAGATATGTACTACATTAGTTGAATTGTAACCGATTATCTTACGGTGAGGGTAAACATCGTAATGAAATCTGCACATTCAGGGGACTTAACCATGATCCAGTCTGGTCAGCTTCCCCTGGTAGCAGGGTCACGGAGGTTAGAGTTGCTTGAGAAGATATACATAGTGCAGTGGTATTCCTCACCCAGGCGGACTCCTCAAGCTTGACAAAATCCTGCAACCGGTAATGTTCTAATGTTCGTATATTAAGTCAGTGGTGTCATTAGGCATGGTAATGAGATTTATAGATCCGGTCAATGGATTGGACATTGGCGCCATAACGGTAACAGTTTAAAAGAATATATAAATAGACTGCGAGGGCGCTGGAGAATAATAGGTAATACGTCATCGATCCTAGGAAAATTCCACTTTGTAGCGATAGTACAGGTTTAGTTTCGCTAGTCAGCCACATTACAGTCACTTTCCTTTTGGTGACTTTAATGTGGCTGACTAGCAAAACTGCGTTTTACTTCTAGAACCCACACAAGAGGATAAGTAAGTGCTATCGCTAAAAAAGCCGACGTTTGACAGCCTGTCACCTGAAGGTAAGCGAGAACTCGCCAATAACGTCTATGGTGTTTTCGCTTTTTACATGCAGTGACTGACATCTGACCTGCATAACCCGTTAAGGAAATGCCGATTCATTATTCATTTGACTCTATAAATAGATAACTAACATTAATTAATAAGAGCCATGAAATGAATGTATTTAGTGAGCCCAGAAGTCAAACCGACGAAAATTACCTTATGAATAACATTTCGCAAGCATCGTCAACATCTGTCCACTTGCTCCACACACAGCTTCCACAACTCGTATTGAATCCTCAAGAACAAGTCTTAGATAGCTTAGTAATTAACTTTATGTTAATAAATTTTAATTGTGATTTCACATGTCCAGCTCTGTGGAGCCTGCTGAGAGTAATGAATATAAATAGGGGAGCTAGTGTTTCTAATTGTGTTATTTGCCTCGATTTGCTTTAATTGTCCAGTCGTAATCAATATCAAGCTGTGAAAGAACAGCTTTAAGTGAATTATTAAGACTGCACAGTTGTATGTTGTGTCCGTTGAGAATTGTGATATAGAAGCAAAATTATATTCCTGTGAGTAGATATCGCAGATAAGATCGAAGAGGCACGGTTGCGCTGGTTTGGTCACGTATTGCGTAAGCCCCGGGGATGCGTGAGAAATAGGTGCCTAAACCTGTATCAGGAAAGAGGTTCCGCGGGAGACTCAAGAAACAATGGATTGACATCGGATTGTCGGATGCGAGAGCCAACGGCTTACAACGTGAGGATGTCGCAGATCGGGCAAAGTGGAGAAAACAAAGTAGGAAAGCGGACCTGGCATAAGCCGGGATTGAGCGCTCAGATGATGATAATGATGATTATATTCCTGTGAATACAATATCTTCATTAATATTTCCTGCAGCTTTGTCCGTGTAAAATTCGGTTATGTTCGAATTTCAGGATAAATTGTAGTTTTTTTCTTCTTGTCAGATGACTTCTAAAATTCTATTCCTGGATTTAGTGCAACAATGTCGCGGCGTTGTAGCGCAGCCCCGAAGTGTTGACCCGAGGCACCCGAGGGCTCCTTGTATCATGTCCGATGTCCGTAATTGCACCGCCTTCTCGCACCGCATCAAGAGCAGTGAGGAATTAATTCCCCGCGAGTCCGGAGCCCACGATAAGTATCCCTCATTACAGGGCGTCGAATTAGACGGGAAGCGGCGTGGGTACGGGTTAATTATGGCTGGGGATTATATTAATAATAGCAAGATGGTGGGTTATTTTGTGCGCGATCTAAGGAGACGTAGACAAAGCTTTAAATCGTGTGGACTCAAGTCATTTGAGTTTAATAAAGAAAAACGATGCGACGTCGGATCTTAGTCTTAAACATATTGCTTGTACCTTTGTAATTGTAATAAAAACCGACCTTTTTAACACCAAGACGTGTCATAGGTAAACGTTAACATATGAAATGGAACATTTTGATCGTTGTTGACATAATGGCGTCGAAAAAATAACGCAGCCTTCATCGTGCATAGCTCATACGGTTAAGACTGTCGTCCTAATTGAATAAATTGTTCTTACTCCAATAAATTAATTACCCATCTATCTGAAAGGACAATTAATGTCGGATGCAAAAACTCGCCTGCCAAAGGTGGATCAAGCAATCTTAGACCGCATAAAGTGTTAAATTCATAAATCATTCTGTTTTTACAGCATTTTTCGGCCGACGATTACACATAATAAGTCAATTAAGCCTAGAGCCGTAACTCGATAAATAAACAAAGTCGATTAATTGGCAAATTGTTTGGGCTTAAGCCGTGCTGGTATATCATCCCGGTGACAAAGGTGTTTAGTCTTAATTGGAAATTGCTGTGGTCCTTTAATAATGTCTGGCTTATTAAAGAGCACGTAAGAGAGCGTAAGAGCACTTTTATCACTCATTAAAGTTTTTCCGTCCCAAAGGTAACAACATCGTGATAATTATTAAACAGTAGTTGTTAATTTACAAAAAAATATTATCTTCTCCTAGCCATATTATGGTTGGCACGCGCACCTGCTGTGTCTCTAAGGATAATTAAAATTGATATTAAAATTTTTGATGGAATATCTCGCATTCGTCCATATTAATTGATAATGAGAGAGAGCTGTAGAGTTACCGCATTGTCTGTAAGGTGTTGAAAGGTGACACCTATAATTACTGTTGTAGTTCTAGCACAAGTTGATAAGCGAGAAAAGGCGCGACATAGACATTACTATCTCTTTCGTCTTAGTATTGAGAGAAAGAGACAGACGGTCTCTCGCGGCGCGAGCTTTGTCACGGACACACTTGTGCTTGCCGTATTGGTGTACACATAAAGCAATGAATATGGACACGAGGAAATACCTATATAAACTTGATAGAGGAAACTTTTGCCCGCGACTTCGTCTGCGTGGAATCATTCAATCAAAAGTGAGCTTCATCGCCGAACAAAACTATGTATGGGGAAAGAAATGAACATCAACAAATCATTTCACGTTGGCTACGTGTGATCTAACTCCATTACATAATTTTCTTTGTATAATCTGTCCAAACTGACTTGTCTTATTTGGTTAAGGAAATTATGTATTTTAATAGATAATGTGCAGCAGTATTCGTTGAAATTCACACTCTATGTGTTTCTTGTATAATTCTCGACATCTATATACAATATACGTAGCGTGATTGATACGGCAAGTCGTGGTTTGGGCATTGTTTGTTCACCAAATAAGTAAGACAAGTCAAAATAAATAGATCATAGATATTTTAGGTCACTTTTCTACACCGATAAACCAGAGACGATTGATTGTGGCGAATAGTGTATGAGAATAGGATATCCAGATTGGGTCATCTACGCGCCAGTAACGGCAGCCAGATTAACGATATTATATTCAAACATAAATGCCATACAATTATATTTCTGTCAATCTCAATTAAGCTAGTTTTACAGCTACTAAATAATTTGTTATTGATTTCATTTCAATTTAAATTCAATTCAATTCAATTTATATTTGTTTGATAATAATAATAGGTATACCGTCTCATCGTCGTCGTGTCGTCGACTCGTGTTGGAGTGGAGACCGCGACGGCAGGCGAATGTGTGGGACGCCCGCACGATGCTACAGCACGATGGACCAATGGCTTTAAAAAGGTGACTGTCTTTAATAAGGATGGATGCGGGATCGTCAAAGATTGGAAACAATGACGGTCTTTGGGAGGCCTACGTTCAGCAGTGGACGGCAATATGCTGATCAATCAAGATACTGTCACAAAACTGTTCAACTAGTCTCAGAGTACCCAGCGAAAGACCTTGGTAAACCTATATCACATATTCTTTGAAAAAAAAAACAGTCTGACTTAACATCATCTCCCTAAAATCACACCAAATCCTTAATAAACGACATCCACCTAAAAACAACGCACCCAACCCCACACATCACACCAAACAATCACAGTGGAAACCGACTCCCGCGCACGATCGCACATTACTGGCGTACCTGATCACATTAGTTTCCGAGCTACGCCTACCGCAGGGCGATACCTCGCTAATGAGTGGGAGGTGTCAAAGCAATGGAAGGGGGAGCCTATGCGGCGAGCGGCTTGTTGAGGTAGTAGGTAAGCTAGATGACCTAGTTAGAAGCGCTTGAGATTTTTATCGGAAGATTGTTAGTGTAGTTTCTGTGCCGCCGCCGCTGAGATGTTGCGCGTTTGTATTGATTGCTTTGACTGAAAACCAGCCTCATATCCTACTCTGTCCTGTTCTAATATGTTCTATTAGATCAAAGGGCAATGCATGTTCTATTTCAACTTGAATGAAGTCTTCCACTTCCGTCCACCTTGTAAAACATGAACAGCCACATTTCACAAATGCTTTAATGATATTCGGTTTCTGCTAAACTAACCGTAGATAATAAAAGACTTTCCATGATCGTCACGAAATCGAGATTGTTTCTATTAGAAAGCTTTCTAGTATAGATTTTTCTCGACAATTTCAGTAGCTTACGATGCAGCGTCTTCTTTTTGCCCGTCGCCACTTCAGTCCTTCCTAAATGTGAATTGAATCCAAAAAGGTAAACAACTTATTTAAATTGGAAATTGAAGTGATGCTTGTGTTTTATGTACATGTCCCTAACATTAATTCTATATTATTATTTACATTATTATTACGAAAAATCCAACAACACGCCCCTTACTGTTTCCGGCGCATAAATAAATTTGAATATTTTTTGGCGATGTCCATATAAAGACACTGTATAAAGTTGTTATATAAACGCCATGATTATTTTTACACGGTGGCCTAAAAGCAGGACCTTAAATATCTACGTGATTAAGGGGCTTGCACCAAATCCTTAACAGCATTTAAGCTGATACTTAAACAAAAAACGTTAAACGTCATTCTTAAATGTTTTTAAGAATTTGGTGTTTGCCCGACTAAGAATTCGTACAGGAATAAACATTTTTACTTCTGCTTACTACTTCTTTGATATTATACATAAATAACTTTTTGCATTTACAAACGGCTTCCAAATGTTCCGCTCTCTACATTGCAATGAATGTTTGTAAAAACCTGCCTAACACACTGAAGCATAAAATGTATTCAGACATCGCATTCACAACAGTTTAAGTTGATTAGAAACCGTAAAACTTACTTCGTTCCCGTATAGAAATGCGGGTACTTAGCACTAAACAGTACTAAGTACCCACAGTAAATACAGCTCGAATAGGTATCGTCTTTGAATTATGATCGAGGGTATTAATTACTATAATGTAATAAGCCGAAGTCCTATAGGTTGCGTGACTATCACTGACAGGCATCGAAATATACAGGGTATCAAGTGCATCGAAGTCCGAATAAAAATGCTGGTCAGGTGAGGTTATCAGCTAACGTTTATAGTAACCTTTTACTTGCCCTAGCAACCTCGGTGCTCAGCCGTAAGATTGTTGAGAAATACTTAACTAATAATAATAATAAATAATAATCGTGGACAAATTCACACAACGCCATCTAGCCCCAAAGTAAGCAAAGCTTGTGTTATGGGTGCTAGATAACTGATAAACTACTTATATACTTTTAAATACATACTTATTACCTATACATAGAACACCCAGACCCGTAACAGAAATTAAAATTTATCATTTCAATTTCTGCACGGCCGGGAATCGAACCCGGGACCTCTTGCGTGGCAGACCGGCTGATGTTGACCACTGAACCGCTCAGGTCGTCGAACTGTTTCTTTGATGTGTTCAATTTTTTTGAATTCTAAATTAAAATAATTAAAAGTTTTAAGAATCACTTTAAGCTACCGTAAATAAATAAAAAATTATGATTATACTTGGCGTTAATGTGTGTGGTAGTGTAATCTCGCGCACGAGGGCTTGGGGTGCGCCTTGACCGTGATCAAGTAGTTACAGTGGAGCGACTGCAATCTGACATCCGTTACCCTCCTACCTGGATAACCTTACCAGATTAGTTACAGCAAGCGTAGATAGCACTTGAAAAATAATAAAAAAGTTATTTACTCTAATTTTTTGTATTTTTTTATGTAACACGGCAGACAAACAGGCAACCGGGCCACCTGATGGAAAGTGGTCACCGCCGCCTATGGACATTAGCAACACCAGGGGAGTCACCAATGCGTTGCCCGCCTCTAAAGAGACCTCTAATATACCTCTTGAACGATCCCATGTCATAGTCCAAAGGAAATACTGTGTCTGGGAGCTCATTCCACATTCGAATCGTACGAGCGAGAAACATTATTTCGAACCTTCGCGTGGTGACCAACAGAGGGTCTACGTAGTGGGGATGAGTACCCAGCCCACGGCGGGTGGTGCGATGGTGGTATTAGGCTGGTACTGAATTTTATAGGGGACAAAACCAAGTTTTATGTTCAAGAAAAACTAAGAAATAAAGCCAACATTTGATAGATTTATTTTAAGACAGAAAACTTCACCGACCTCAGACTTCACCGACCTCGGTTAATAACTAGCTGGCCCGCTGAAACTTCGTTCGCGTGTTGTCCTACCCCATTTACCTTCCTCTTCAACCACTCTGTCTATTGTAGAAAACCGCGTTAAAATCCGTTGCGTAGTTTAAAAGATCTAAGCGTACATACATACACACAGGACAGACGGCGGGAAGCGACTTTGTTTTATACTATTCTAGTGGACCCGGCGCTACTCCATTACACCTACCTTACCCCTACCTACCATTTTCCTCTTGAATCACTCTACCTATCTCTACCAAACCGAATTAAAATCTGTTGCGTAGTTTAAAAGATCTAATCGTATATAGTAGCAGACGGTGGGAAGCGACTGTTTTATATTACGTATCAAGATACAATATTAAAAGTCTACCTTTAAGCTTATCACCTCCTCCATGGCTGATTGAATTAGCGACAAGAGATTACTCGATCGAATGAAATGTCAAACGTTATGTTAACTAACAGATAGTGTTTGTCAGATAATCCTTATACTTCTTGGAATCACCTGGTGTTTGTATTTACTATGGCCACCGCAGTCCTGGGGCAAAAGGTGAAGGGCCCACTGTGTGGTTAACCACAATACAGTTTAGTGGCTGTTTATAATGTGAAAAATGAAGGCATTGTCCCGGCATTGAATGTCAAGGTTTGCGGTAGAAATGGACATGTTCATTTGGAAGGAAAACCTAATGTAGGTAAATATACCTATAATGTATTACGATACTTGTTATTTGATCGTATCCTATCGTCCGCGATAGTGTATAATATTAAATTACTTTGTTATTATTTTACTGAATCTTTCAAAATTGCCATGAATTGATGAAAGTAGAATCATCTTGCTATTGTTCACATTTGATCCATGATCCAAGATTTGACAGATCAGGTAATTACAGTGGAGCGGCTACCATCAGACCTCCGTGACCCTCTTACCAGGGGAACTTGACCAGATTGGATCTTGGTTACACATTCAACATTCAGTCGCCTGAAGTGGTAGTATTATAATGACAGCGTTAGGCCTACCAAAAAACGCTTATTAATTAACTTACCATATTCGAAGCCTAATCATATTGAGAGTGGCAATCCTGCTTTCCGCTCTCAATTTTATTAGTCTTCGAATATCGGTAGTGTTTATTAATATTACGTTAATATAAACTACCTAACCTACTGTTATAATAACCATCTTGGCGTTAATGTCCCGGTTGTGCTCTCGCGCACGAGGGCCCGGGGTCCGCCGTGACCATGATCCAGGATTTGGCAGGTCAGGTAATTACAGTGGAGCGACTGCCACCTGACCTCCATGACCCACCTACCAGGGGAACCTGACCAGATTGGATCATGGTTACATATCCAGGCGCCTGAATGTGTAGATTTCATCACGATGTTTTCCCTCACCGTAAGAGCACCGGTTGGTATTCAACTAATGTACAAAATTCAGAAAATAGTCATAGGTACATGGCCGGAGCGGGACTCGAACCCGGGACTCTCTGGATACTCTAATCGCTCGGCCACCAACGCTCTATAACCTACTGTTATTTATAATAAATCGGGATCAACCGCAGTTGCAATAAAGTCAAAAATCTTGTTTGAGTTCGCAACAGGTACCTCGCCATGTGGGAAGTAAATAGCGTCAATATTCAAAACAGTGAGATAGCAACAACTGGGCATTTACAGTAAGCTGCACGGGTTGCGATGACCACTCGTAGCTCGTAGAGGCATATAGTGGGAAGTTGATTTCACGGATGTATCAGCCTGTAGCCGAAAGCACTAGGCCTGAAAACATTTTTTACACAGAGGTTTTGTCAATAGGTTTGTCCAGATTGACGGAGGCAACTGACGAAGTTTCCGTCTACGTTGCCTCTAGCGAGACAACTTCGAAGGTGGTGTATGTTTGCCAGGGTTGAGGCAGTAACTAACCGAGCCTCACGAGGCGGCACGGTGACTTTATACAGACCTTAACCAGACTTAACCTATGGGAACATTTTTACTGTCTACTTTCTGAGAATGGAGTGTCATACTTAATGAATGACTTTTCAGTCAACAGTTCACTGCTGAAAGCCTCCTCCTTAGCAGTGGAAGGCAGGCTATAATCTCCGTGCTGCGCAGGCTGTCTACTACCTCTTCTAGTTCTGTATCTAGACTCGCCAGTATTTAGAAACATTACTATGGGGTTTACAGTACGCGCAACATCTAAATACAATATGAAATTGACCTATCATAGACCCGTATTAAACAGTGCAGTGCGTTTACTCAGCAGACGAGCGCTGCGAGAACGCGTAGTAATGCTACTTTACAATTTGAATGAATGGATGAACACTTTATTGCATAAATATAAGATACAGTCGGTACGTTTTAGTAGCAATAGAGAAAACAACAGGCGGCCTTATCGCTATTTGATTTGAGAATACGGGTATATATTATCTATAAATACGAAAATGGCGTACCTATCCACAAAGTCAACCCTTACGCACCTGTCGGCCGTACCACGCCCAACACCGCGGCGCACTGTACGCCCAACACCTACAGAGATAAATTGAAACGTTGCATCGATTTATCAAGCCGCCGGCTGGAACTGGATCAGTATCGCACCACGTCGTGAAATACCGCACCATTGTTGACCCTTAAATCTGCGCATTGTCCTAATAAATAAGGCGTGTAAGCAAAATGAAGTGATAATATGCGAGCGAGCGGTAGGTAAAGAGGTGGCTTAATAGTGTTCTCCGGTTTTATAGCGGACGCTATTCAATGAAACTAGAAACAATCTTTATGTAGAACTTTTCTGGTGTTTCAAAGTCACTTTTTCTGAATTTAAACATAGTATAAAACTAAGTCGCTTCCCGCCGTACATCCCTATGTATCTATACGCTTACGTATGCAGTTTTTAACAATATATAGAGTAATGTAAGAGAAAAGTTTACAAACAATAAAAAAGAGGTTGGGGTAAAGTAGGTGTACGCGAATGAAGTTGCAACGGGCCAACTAGTATATCAATATAAGGAAGTAAATTCGTACCACCAGAAGGAGTGGTGGTTAAAGAATCTTAATTTATTTTTTCAATGTCTTTCAAGCATGAATTTGACCCTACCATGAAATGATCCCTGCAGCGGTATTCGATCCCTATAGCGAGCAGATAATACTAATAATACTATGTTGGGGCCTTCAAGAAACAGGCCGAAATGTATCAAAGGCCTGCAGCGCATTCGCGACACTGCTGGCATTACGAGGGCGATCCATGAGCAGCGGATTACCATCAGGTGGATTCATCATTTGCCTCTATTGCATAAAACAAAATACTGCCCTGCTTTAGATTTGACCAAAACTGTACATATGATACCGATTCATGCGAATTCGATTAAAATTAAAAATAACCAACAAACTGCATTTAAATATGTATTGTAGAACTGTAGCAACAAAAAACATAATTTGGTTCGGGTAATAAATAGGCTATTGC
This sequence comes from Blastobasis lacticolella, assembly GCA_905147135.1. NCBI lineage: Eukaryota > Metazoa > Arthropoda > Insecta > Lepidoptera > Blastobasidae > Blastobasis > Blastobasis lacticolella. The sequence goes on along the minus strand of LR990048.1, from coordinate 5,871,146 downwards.
AGAAGATGTACAAGTAAAAACTATACAAGAAAAATAGACAACATTTAATGAAACTGCAACGTAATAACTGCAATTTTCTACGTTAGAAACAAATTGGCTCTTACACGCGATTGGCTTGCAACATCGTATCATATTTCAGTCTGGACTATCGATATAAACCCATCCATAGTCGCGTCACTAGAGCACGTGCTGTCATTTACGATGCTATAACTCATCGTACGTTTTAAAGGCGACAGTTACATCCCTAGTGCTGTCATTAGTGCATGTCGAATGACTTTAATGGGTGTATATTGACGTGTGTGTGGTTTATGACCAGTTTTGATGGGACGTGGCCCCTTAATTATATCGTTAGTGTTTATGAGTTCTGTCGATTTTATCTTGAACACGAGTAATTGATATGTGTTTTAATCATTGTTCCTTGCCGATCGACAACTCCTTCATTTATTATGCATTATATTACTTTATAGAGGAACGTTTATGAGTACCTACTTAGTTTAGTATGATTACTCAATAACAAATATTAAAACTTAAAGATAATGATTTTATTTTGTTTAGGTACTTTTTGTGAGTAGGTACTAGTTTATTTGCACATTTAGCGCAAATTACAATAAAATGTCTAAACACAAAAGTAGAGACTTTTCGGTTCAGCTAATTACTTTTTATCTATACTAAAATATTTTTATCTGAATTTCCAATGTCATCCCCATCGCTAAATTAAAATAACTTTAACATTTTAATTTAGCGACTGGGATGTTGCAAATCATAATCATACTTGACTAACGATTTACTGAGATGTCTCAAATCGCAATCATAACTATAAAAACTATAATTTCCAGACAAGGCATTTCATCGCTCCCTGTGTACACTACTCACTAAGTCGCAGCAAAAAGGCACAGAACCACAACTGTGCGCCGTGGAAATCCAGACAAACGACCATAAATAAACTCGTCCAACTGTAAAACGCTACAACTTCTAATTTACAAGCGGCACACCGCGTTACTGACGCGACACAAATTGTTACCCACCTACGGCACCGCGGAGTGTACGCACTTTTTCCTGTAATTTTCGCGTCAATCGCAACCCGTTCAGCCCGGAGCTACCGTTCCGCGTCGGTTTCCGAACGATAATGGTCGATAAATTACTAGAGGATGAGTTATGGCGACGTAGCCCAATAGTCGATGGTCTATAACCGTGGCGCAGCACTAGTGTTTAGTGAATTTCAGTAATTCGCAGTGGCGCCGGCGTCGGCGCCCAACGGTTGGCTCTGATATGTCACCGCAATAGCGACGCGTTTGAACTATTTGTTTGCATTAACATTTAATGACCAGCTTGGCCTATTGCTTTCACAGTGAACTTTACAAATGCACTACAACTCCATAGACTGGCCATTAGGGTGTTGCGTCCACGACAAATAGACGGTGAGGGCGCCGTAGGCTATCCTATGTCATCGTGTACAAAAAAAATTCACTTTGTAGCGATAGTAGACGTTTAGGAGACCCATACTCGTACACACCGTTAGTCTGCCCGTGCACAAAAAAAATGTTTTTTTAATGCCCCTTATTACACATTTCTAAATTCAGTAACTGAATTCAGAAACAAAAAACGTGAGAGCAAATCAAAGTGGAATGTATTCATAAAATAAGGTCCATTTTTGTATCTCGGATCTTTGAAAAAACGGAGCGTTGCGTGTCTTCATATAAGTGATACAATGATGGACCTTATTCTATGAGCAATACATTAAACTTTGATTTGCTCTCACGCTTTTTTTTTCTGAATTTAGGCATGTGTAATAAGCGCATAACTTCGGCTTGGCCATAGATCATCGGCTTCATCATATCAGCCAGAAGACGCCCACTGCTGGGCATAGGCCTCCCCCAGAGATCTCCACAAAGACCGGTCCTGTGCTTTCCGCATCCAGCTGGTACCTGCGATCCTTACCAGGTCGTCGGTCCACCTTGTAGGAGGCCTACCCACGCTGCGTCTACCGGTACGTGGTCGCCACTCGAGAACTTTACTGCCCCATCGGCCATCTGTTCTTCGAGCTATGTGCCCTGCCCACTGCCACTTCAGTCTGGCAATCCTTAGAGCTATGTCGGTGACCTTGGTTCGCTTGCGGATCTCCTCATTTCTGACTCGATCGCGCAAAGAAACTCCGAGCATAGCTCTTTCCATTGCTCTTTGGGCAACAGTGAGCTTTCTTATAAGGCCCATAGTGAGTGGCCACGTTTCAGATCCGTAAGTCATCACTGGCAACACACATTGGTCAAAGACCTTCGTCTTGAGACACTGCGGTAATTGGGACGAAAATATGTGGCGTAGCTTCCCGAACGCTGCCCAACCGAGTTGGATTCGTCGATTGACCTCTTTCTCGAAATTGGACCTACCTAGCCGGACTATTTGTCCTAGGTATGTATAGTCGTCAACAACTTCAAGTGGAGTGCCTCCAACTGTCACTGGAGTAGGCACAACATGGACATTCGACATAATTTTCGTCTTGTCCATGTTCATTTTAAGACCTACTTGTTGAGAGGCACTACAGAGGTCATCGAGCATTTTGCCCAAGTCTTCCAGGGTTTCAGCCATGACTACGATATCGTCAGCAAATCTGAGGTGCGTGAGGTACTCGCCGTTAATATTGATTTCATCGTTAAGATCATCGGCTTACTACACGCGAACTACAGCGTACTGCACTCGACGTCGCGGCAACAATTCAAGACCACATGCACCTTAGACTGTAGAAACAACATACCAACAGCAATATCAACATTACATTAACACAACTATCAAACCAAGGAAGACTAAAACATAAGGAACAAGGCGAGAATAGCTCAGTTGCAGCCCCCATTCTATCACCGTATGTATCGCGGCTTAGAATCTATTCAGGGCTTATATTTACGTAAACATTTGAGCGTGTATTTACGATGGTGCGACGTGATAATACCGCAATAAATAATATCGGCGATGAGTTACAACCAGGCACGATACAATGGCGGTAGTTATCAAGACACATGGCGACTGGGCTGTGCAGAAGCAGCAGTGTGAACCGAAATTTGCGGGTTGACGGTGGCCGTACGTTTTTGACTCGGACCTTTGCCCCGAGCACCAGCGTGTAGGTGATTTGTTTTAGAAAATATCCGTGTTGTAAGTCGATGGTTGTAAGCGACTGTGGCGTGTGGCTTTAGCGGTTGTTGATACCATCTACATTGCAATAAGATAACTTACTGTGCTATAAGTTAGGTGTCATGGTGGTGTAGTTTTGGATACCTTGTGAAGACATCATATCAGAGTCGAGACACTGTACCAATTTTTCTATAGTTTTATAGATATATAGTTTATGAACTTTTAATCGCGACTTCATCCGCGTAAAATACCTCAAGTTCTTCCCCAGGCTTCTGTTTTCTTGATACATTTTTTCCAAATCTGGTCAGCGGTTTTGGTGTGAAAATGGAACATCTCTGGGTTATGTTCGTATTTTAAATTTTAGTTTGGATTTGATCATCGTCGCCTACTCCCAACCTCAAAAAGCATGTTCAGCTATAAAGTATCAATGACTAGCGACCCGGCGCGACTTCGTTCGCGTACACGTAATTTACCCCTACCTTACCCATACCTACCCTTTTTTCTTATATACTTTCCTCTTGAATCACTCTATCTATTGTTGAAAACCGCATTATAATCCGTTGCGTAGTTGATAATATCTATGCGTATATAGATACATAGGGACAGACGGCGGGAAGCGACTTTGTTTTATACTACAGTGTGCGAAACTCGAAGTGTATATATTGAGTTTATTTAATTGAAATCTTCAGTAGGTATATCGTAAAAAAAGGTCAAATATTAATAAGAATAGGTTATTGTTCGATGTGGCCACGTCTAGCGCGGATAACAGCATCGAGTCTGCCCCGAAGTATTTGTGCACTGCATTTTTTTTTTTTTTTTTTATGTTATCCGGCAGACAAACAGGCATGCGGGCCACCCGATGGAAAGTGGTCACCGCCGCCTATGGACATCAGCAACACCAGGGGAGTCACCAATGCGTTGCCCGCCTCTGAAGAGATCGCATGAATGCGAACTGATGGTATTTTGTCCTATTCTTATATAAGTAACCTGGTAAAGAGGATCTTTAAGACATCGGCTATCTCGTATTGTTTATTTGATACTTTGGCCTTACGAATGGGCAATATAGAAACATCCATTGGGTTTAGGTCCGGGGACTATAGCGACCATAATTTGGGAACAAAAACAAATGGAAACTTTTTCATGTAAAAGAAATACGGTTTTAAGAGCTTTACGGGATGGTGTCGAGTCTAGTAGAAATGTCTAATGGTTTCTACCCATTTATTTACGTGTCTAAAGTAATATTTTTTCATTTACAACCTGCTCAATGAAAGAGGGCGATGTGTAGTATATTCTCTTCAGTCTCTCCTACACTTGCCAAGTGTCGACAAGGAACCTCTTTAAACCGTCTCGATTTCCGATATCGATCGCTATTGTGCATGAGGTTAGTCATCCCCGATGAGTAATGGGTGCATTATCGCGTCGCCACCCCGGGGCTCAAGCTTCAGCCATTATAGCCTTGCTTATTCGAGGATTTGCAATTGGCCCAGTAGTGTACTACCTATTTACCACTTATAAAGAGTCGGCGGAAATGATATCAATGGTTATAAATAAATTAAATCAATAAATACACACAATGATAATAATGTCGATGATACTACGGAACCAGAGAACTTGGCAATAGCCCGTGCCTGATTCTCAAAAATCCCAACACGTGTCGAGCTTAACAAAGTGTAAAATATAATAATAATATGCTTGAACAAATTCACACAGCGCCATCTAGCCCTAAAGTAAGCAAGGTAGTGTTATGGGTGTTGGATAATTGATAAACTACATAGATATATATATTTTTTTAAATACATACTCATGTAGCACACCCAGCCCCGTAACAGCATTTAAAATTCATCATTTAAATTTCTGGTCGGCCGAGCTTCAAACCCGGGACTGCGTGGCAGGTTGGCATGTAAACCAACTAAACCTCTCAGGTCGTCAAAATTGTTTCACTATTATGAAGTTATGCTATGTCAGGTGCCTTAATTTATTCACATTTTCAATTAAAAGTCATCGCCGAAAGTCAGATGCCAGGTCACTTATGATAATGTACTAAAAAGAGAGCGTCAGTGCTCCAATTGTTATGGGGACCGACTTGTAGTGCCGTGTGGTGTCCGGCAGAGTAGAATAGCACCAACCCCCTATATTCGTGGGTGTCGTACAAGGCGACTAATGTTTTCGAGAAAAAATATCTCTCTATAGACTGGAATATGAGCAGCAGCGTTTGCCATTGTTATATTTATAACACTGCGATCTCTAACCCGCCTGCCGAGCGTGGAGATTATGGCAATAACCTCCCATTTCGTGGAAGAGGCCCTAAGTTCTGCAGTGAGCTGATATGGGCTGTGATGATAAAAGCATTGGTTATATATACTCCCTGCTGTTGCTAATATCTATGGGTAGCGGTGACCACTTTTCATTAGGTGGCCCGCTTGCTTATTTGTCTACCGTATGTTATAGATCGTAGTCTAGGGACCTAAGAACTAGTCTTTGACCTCCAGAGCATTTTTATACATAATAAATAAACATTTAATTAGTTACTTTTATATACCGAAATAGGCCAAGATACCTGTGGGTAGGTCTCCCACAAGGTGGCCCGACGACCTGGTAAAGATTGCAGATACCACCTGGATGCGGAAGGCACAGGACCAGCCTTTGTAGAGGCCTATGCCCAGCTGTGGGCGTCTTTCGGCTGATATGATGATGATGATGATGATATACCTAAACATTTTACCAACTCCATAGGAATATGATTTTAAGGTTTCAATACACTTTAGTTCTTGCACTGTACCTGTTCTTCAATACGCGACGCGGTTTTTATAAACGTGCCTGTTTATCATTCGTATGACATAGCACTAGGCTGGGGGCATAGAACTAGTCTTTAACCTCCAGAGCACTTTTATATACATAATAATAGAAAAATCAACTCAGTTAAAAACCTTTTACGAACTGTACGAACTGTAGAATATGTTTTTCAGATGGTCATACAACTAAGCTCTTGCACTGTACCTGCCTGTTCTTCAATACGCGACGCGGTTTTTGCAAACGTCACCGGCTTGCCGATAATGCCGCTATAAATATCTAAATATGATTTACGTCGCTCGCAGACAATGGCGATGGCTATCGCCGTGTCTCGTGCTACGTATCGCTGGCGCCACGGACCGTTTAGCGGTGTAGACGCCGTGAACTATGAACATTAATATGTTAAGCTGATCCTGACTATTATAATCTGGACGCCTTCAAGGTTGTTTCTAGTAGGCTTTATCCATCTACGGCTGCACCGTCACTTACCACCAGCTGAGATGGAAGTCAAGTGCCTGGCTAGTTCTTATACATAAAAAAAGCATTTCTTCTGTAGGACTTGACTGAGGAGTCACAGGAGGAGTCTCAAGGAGTCCTATTGTTACTCGTATCACCATTCTCACTTAAGCGGGCCACTGGTACTATAAGCAGTATGTGGTTGCACTCTTTTAGCGTACATTTTAAAATAGTATTAAGCTATTTGTTTATAAAACCAGATCAGCAGCTTGGCCGCGTAACTCGAATTGAACATCGCCATAGTTAAGCAATAGGATTATCAAGCAATCTTTACCAATCGCAGCAAGGCAGCTCCACTGCGATTGCTAGAGATTGCTTTGAGAGACCGATGTTCAATTCGAATTAGGCGTTTGCAACCCAGGAATATATGAGGACTGTCAAGAGTGTCAAGAGGGAGCTACTGTTGCTGTAACTTGCTGCTGCTAGTGTAAGAAATGAGTTCTTAAAATATTCGCAATATGGCAGCACCATATTTATATACCTGGGTACCAATTCTGGTGTGCAATGCAGTTGTTATTATGTTGCAATGTAACTGTGATGTTACTATAACTACGTCGAGGTATCGAGTCAGTCCCAGTGTCATCCCAGTTAAATCATTGTTCGACCTTTGACACGTTTTCGTTGACAGAATTGAAGGCAGTTTGACAACTAAGCAAGATGCGACTTAGTAATTTATTTATTTACTGGAGTACCAACAGCCATATAAAACCATAATGCAACTAAAGTACCAGAAAACGAATTGTGGGAAAGTTCGAACTCATGAAAGTTGCAACTCAATATCTGTCATTTGAATAACAATCACACGTTTGACATGCGATGCAATTGTAATGTTACTGCAACTAAGACGATTTCCGAACCAGAATCGAAGCCCTGGTCTGGCTTTATTAGATTTCTAAGAGGAAGTAAAATAACAATGAAACTTGCAAATAAATAGTTATTACTACGGGTTTAAACGGGCGTTGCCACACTTATACGTATTCGGTTTTGATTTATGTAACTTTTTGTATTGACTATAATTTCATTTTCAGCAGCACGAAAAAATCGAATTTCTGGTCAACGCAATAAAAAATACATACCGCCGTTTATGCTTCATTTATGCCGCATATTTTAGCGCTCACAAGGGAATCAAAACCTGAAATTTGGCAAGAAGCAATACCATGTAGCAATAATAAAGTAAAAAAATCCGATATTACAATATTACAGTTACATCACAAAAAATAGTCAACCAACTTATGAAGTTGTAGTTTAATTAGCAAATTTTTATACAAGTAAGTACAGGCGCCATATAGTATCTAAAAGCCCTCTTTAAAGCATCTATATTGACAGGCAAGGCACGTGGTCCTACACGTCTTGGCCCGGTTTTAAATCACCAATATAAGTTCTCGAAAGAATAAAAAAATTTCACATTGAACGTGACGACAAACTGACGTGCATTTACAGAATGCAGTTGCTATCTCTGAATAATAAATTAAAAATAACAAAAAAATGTCTTCTATTGAGTCAATGGTCGGTGACATTCTTACACTATGGATTTATGACATTATGCTTTGGATAGTTTATTGAGCGAGGTGAGATAGTAAAGCTTTTCGAGCGTTTTTTACCTCTGATCTTATAACGCTTGTTGTAAAACTTACATTTAGCGTTATAGTTGGTGAGTGTAGTTTTACACACATACTTAGGCAGCAATTAGGGTTATGTGATGAAAGGTCTTGATATATATTTTTTATAAAATATTTTTGTATACTTTTAAAATTTTGTGAAAAATACAGTTATTAGTTTTAAACTTATAATGTAATTTAAGGGAAAACCCATAAGAAGTCCATAATCTTACATGGGTTCAGTTTGTGGGGCACTTTGAAAAAAAAAATGTTTGCATACTGCATCATGTGACATATCATATTAAAGGGTTTGCAATTTTTTTTCTAAGTACTACAGATAAGCAGTTTTACGAAAAATCCGCAAAAAATTATCGTTCCCCCCTTATCTCCGATGTTTACCAAGATACTAAACACAAATAATACAAACAAACTTTGCTATGCTTGCATTTTTATTTATAATTATTTTAGTAATTTGACCGCTATTCCAGACCTTCTGTCGAAAAGCTTATTGAGATGACCTTGAAGCTCCAGATTACAAGTCTGCTTGGAGAGCAGAAATCTACTTCTATGTTATGAAAACGAAGGCCATGTAAGCCAAGTCGATTGTATAAACTTCGTATGACACACACGTTGCTTGTCCATTCATGTATTTTCAATATTTGTTTTATTCAGCATTGAATATCTTTGATATTGCATAAAAATCTATTTCGTTACAAGAAGCGGTGTTATGATGGGATTTATGTATAATGCCTACAATGTTCGGAACCGGTCCGACTGCCATAGATTAAAAAAGCTGCTCGGCAGAACGAGAGTGCTTCCTTTACATCGCAAGTATTTCGTATGAAAAAGTTATGATATTATAAGTAATACGAGGTGAGTACGAGGCTGACTTAGCACAGGGCTGTGATTAATAGACGCGACGTAGGAACTGGCTATTACATAAACATATCGTTTTTATTTAATTGTATCCTTTACTTTTGATTTATTCTTACCATGGTAGAAAACCCACATATTAGTACACAAATATTAACAATAAGTACCAGGTTCGTGTAATCCAAATCTAATTTTTCTGATATTTTAATACATTTTCCTTTTTTTTATAGTTTGTTTAATATGGATATTGAAGGAGTATTTGGATTAATAAAATCCGCTACTACAGACAATTAAATTAGAATAGTCAGTAATTGTACTTGATAGTAACTTCGTTACTTATCATACTCATAAAACATATATTAAAAATATTGTTAGTTATTAAAAATTATCACAATGTTACATAATTGTTAACTTTTTCACAAGCGATCCATAAATCCTTAATTGTTAAGCTCAAATAGATGAGGCCCTAAATGACAACCCTGCGGTAGCCCGTCATAGCGGTCATCCATATGGATGCATCCTCAATTAATGCTCAGTGGCGTTTATCCAGATCGCGACGACGCCTGCGCAGGCGGCCGTCGAGGCCTTAATCAGGGCCGTGTCGTCGTGCTATGTTATGATATGAACAGGTATGTTTTATGCTAGCTTTTAGCAGTTCCTTTTGTACGCGTAGACCAGTTTTCATATTTTTCCGTTTTCGTTCATAACATTTTTCTGCCTGCATTACATTTGTTGTTTTTTTTAATTACCTTTTTAAACTAGTATTCTACAGCTTTCGACAGTTCTCCATATTTATATATTTTTTCAAAAAAAAATTTCTCATTCTTGAATATTTTGATTGATTGTTTAATAAATAAACAACATTTGCTTGGATAATTCACACAGCGCCATCTAGCCTAAAAGTAAGCAAAGTTTGTGTACTAGATAACTGATAAACTACTTATATACTTTTAAATACATACTTATTTTACTTATAATATTCAGACCCGTAACAACCCGTAACAAATTAAAATTCATCATTTCAATTTCTGCTGGCCGGTACCTCAGCGTGGCAGGATAACCAACGTGTTAACCAACTGAACCACTCATGTCGTTTGAACAGACACCAGCAACAATTTTGAGTTATTGCAGTAGCCGCAGCCGAAATTGGTCATTACATCATCATTATCACTCAGCTTCCAAGCTATAGCTACTGAACAAGATTATATAAGTTGAAACTGCCTACATATAATGTAATAAAACTGTTGATTCTGAGAGTAAATATAATATCTAACTACTTAATTTGCTACCCCATAATTTTAACACAAACGCAATTATGTCCCAATAAATCGATTTCTGGCACTCCACGGTAATAATATATAATAATAGCAAACTGAAAGTCAAACCATAAGACCAATCTCGCAGTACTCAAGAGGGACAGCAAAAGAACTATAATAACAACGCAACTGGATACCAATTTAATTGAAACATCTCTGACAGGTCCAGAGGAATATCTCCTATTATGCTATTAAATGTGGTATTGAGTGGGATGGCACTTAATTTCATGTTTAGAAAGAGATGCTGCAGTTGGTCGTAGGACCAAACTTCAAATATATTGAATAAGTATTTCAGTTAAAAGCTGATAAACCTCTGATAAAAATCATAATTTGAAACGATTTAATATTAATTTTTATGAAGTTAAAACTACACCGCAATTACCGAAATAAATAATCCTTTTACTGATCTTATAAATAGATAAGTTCGTTTATTTGTCCGTAAATCACGCAAAAGCCGTAAATGGGTTTGTATGATTTTTAACCTCTTTTCCCACGGTGTGTGTAGATAGTGATTTATAGCGTTTGTGTAGTCTACTAAATACTATAAGTATATACATTTAAAGCGCCAACTTTTACACCTTCACATTATTTGAGGATACTATTTAAGTAAGTGACAACATTTGAACATGATTAACATTCAGGACTATGTCCTTATCAATATTAGTTTTTTTGTGTTAAATACATAATAATTATAATAAATAAATGTTCGTGGACAAATTCACACAGCGCCATCTAGCCCCAAACTAAGCAAAGCTTGTACTATGGGTGCTAGATAACTGATATACTACTTAAATACTTTTGTTTTTCAAATACATTCTTATTATACATAGAGCACCCAGACCCGTAACAGAAATTAAAATTCATCATTTCAATTTCTGCCCGGCCGGGAATCGAACCCGGGACCTCTTGCGTGGCAGACCGGCATGTTGACCATTGAACCACTCAGGTCGTCCGCTGTGTCAGGGTGTTGGATCTTGTTAACTATTTGTAATTTTCAATAACAAATTAACCTTTAGTAAATACATTATTAGATGAATTAAAACTGATATTCTAAATATTTTGTAATTATCGTTAAGTATTGGTGCTAGTGTACATCGGTTTGTCATTGGACTGGCATATAGAGACCTATCATTTAGGTAATCGATTTCTTTCCCGGTCACCAAGTACATGTTTACAAAAATAGCTTGCAATGATGCAGAAAAACTTTCTGTAATCGCTTAGCAGTTATGTATATCGATTTGAAATCGCATTAAGGTAATGAGTTTTAAATATACTTTTAGTTCGTGTCACGGATGTAAAAGAAGTTATAGTTTTATCTAAGAATCTAGAACCCGCTTAACAATAATTTATTTTCTTTAATACTAAAATTTTACAGCTCACACCATGATTCAGTATCAATTTTGCATTATAATCTGATGAGATGGCGTGAATGCCTGCCTGGTATAATGTATTAAAAAGCATAATTGTATCAGCATTGCCGTTTATTATTGTACCTGATGAAAAATTAAAGCTTTTTGCTCAAGCAAAGCAAAACCTTTTGGCCTCTGTAGTACACAGGCTCTATCTATGGGAGTTGTCCATTTCCTACAGTTAAAGTGTCGTTGCAACCACAGACTTGTATTTGTTTTATAAAATGTTTTTAATCAGAATTAACTTTTGGTCCGAAGTGCAAAAAGGAAGAGTAATAGCAAATATAAGGACAGAAAATATTATTTCAATTATAAATAAAAAATTACGGGCATTACAAGATAATTATTCCAGAAACAATCAACAACATTAAATTTAAGTGCACGAATAAATTGCAGTTTTTTTATTAGGACTTTTAGTTAGAATCAAATTTTGCAAAGTTTTATAGCGAAGTTATACGGATGTGTAATTTTGACTATGTTTATTATATTGATAATATTTTTGCAATAGGAACATACATTAGATCCTTTCAACATATAGCCGCAGTTCCAAGGAACACCCCTTTCCATCTCAAAAGGTATTGGGATCCTTGGTGTAGACATATCGGATAGCATACGATTCCGGAGTCAAACTGGCTTCGCAAAAGCTTGGAGTGCTTAACCGGTCCAAGCGATACTTCACCCCAGGGCAGCGCCTGCTGCTGTACAAGGCACAGGTGCGGCCTCATATGGAGTATTGTTCCCATCATTGGGCCGGCGGTCCCCACGCGAAGGTTCGAAAGAACGTTTCTCGGTCGTACGATTCGGATGTGGAATGAGCTCCCAGCTCACAGTGTTTCCTTTGGACTATGACATGGGATCGTTCAAGAGGTATATTAGAGGTCTCTTCAGAGGCGGGCAACGCATTGGTGACTCCCCTGATGTTGCTGATGTCCATAGGCGGCGGTGACCACTTTCCGTCAGGTGGCCCGCTTGCCTGTTTGTCTGCCGTATAACATAAAAAAACTCTTATAGTGAGATATACGAGAAGTTAATGCTCGCTTCACACAACTTGTTATTAGAAAATAATGGGCGAGCACATAAAGGTTAATTGTTTATTCCTCGGGTGCAATTAAGTGATTCGCGTTGACGATCGTCGATATTATTTATTGGTCAACAAGGTGTCACGCCCTCGAGGGCGATGGTAATAGCCCCCGCTTATCTACGTCTTAATAATCCACAAGTATGATATAAATGGAAACTTTATTTGCCGTGAAATTGGACAGCTACTGGATAAATGGGTTATGACTAGGTAGGCACAAGCCATTGTCCATTCAATTAGACATTACATCACTTTTAGAATGTTTTATGACATAATATAATAGATTATGGTGAAGCATCAAGTTTTACTTGATACAAGGTGTTGGATAAGTCGATAATTTACGACGTGACTAATCTTGTTCAAGATACAATAGATCATCTACCGTTTTGTATTAGGGGAACAATGCAAACTTTTTCTAAGTCAATTATAGATGAGGATTTAGATGAAAATAATGTTTTATAAAGGAGTTACTATTATGACATCACTATAGAGTACCATTACATAGTCATAGACAACCTGAGTGGTGCAGTTAGTTAACATGCCGGTGTGCCACGCAGAGGTCCCGGGTTTGATTCCCGGCCGGGCAGAAATTCAAATGTTGAATTTTAATTTCTATTACGGGTCTGGGTGATGTATGTATAATAAGTATGTATTAAAAAAATATATAAGTAGTTTATCAATTTTCAAGTACCCATAACTCAAGCTTTGCTTACTTTGGGGCTAGATGGTGCCGTGTGAATTGTCCAAGCATATTTATTATTATATTATTTTAATAAAGTAAGTAAGTAAACTTTTACATAGAACATATTCGTCATTAATGCTTCGTATGAGCTTAGTTTATCATGTAATATGCGCTACTCTACGTATTTTATATAATTAAGTATTAACATGTAATTTGTATCACCAAATAAATACTATGAATATGAATAGTTCCCATTAAATGACATTAGTGTAAACCACTATTATGACACGGTCCATAAAGCGTCTACTATCCGAGAATAACACGATATTTTTATTTCATAACGGGCATAGTAGTACATTAGTAGCATAATAAAGCAACACGTATTCACCCTATTACTTAGAGTTGTTGCCGACGAGAATACAGAAGATTGCACAAATAATAATTGTGAATAACCATAATACAAACATTATACTAACAAAGTATATTGGATTGATGACATATGTCATAGTGTAAAAATTACGTACTTTGTAAAAATTACAACAATTTGTTTTGAAAACTGACCTGTCAAAACTAATATTATTAAAAAAATATTCAAGAAACTTCAGTCTAAAATTACACCGTACCGTGTACTTTAATTTAAAAGTAATAAAATCAATCATTTAACTATAATTACTATTTTAGTAGGTTATTTAATAATAAATTTAATTTTCAATAAATATGTTAATCGATTTTTATTAGAAGATCAAACGATTGAATTAATTTGAACTATTTTACCTACAATTGCTTTAATTTTTATTCCTCTTCCATCTTTACGGTTACTTTATCTATTAGATGAATTAAATAATCCATTAGTTACTTTAATTGGTCATCAATGATATTGAAGTTATGAATATTCAGACTTTAATAATATTGAATTTGATTCTTAAATAATTCCCTCTAATGATATAAATATTAAAAAAATCGTTTATTAGAAGTCGATAATCGATTTATTTTACATATAAATAACCAAATTCGAATTATAGTTACTGCCACAGATGTAATTCATTCATGAACTATTCCTTCTTTAGGAGTTTTACAAAATATGAATAATAAAATTTCAAGTAATTTACAATCATAATTGTCATTAACTAGATAAACAATTTACCTGTGTTTAAGGCATCAATGGTAAGCAGTTAAATCTATTTCAAGAATACAATTAGGTACATAGGATAGGTAGGATTTAATTCATTTATAAATTTTGTTTAGACAACTGAACAGTATATTTTCTATTATGAAAAAAAATCTACGCAAGAGGCTCCTGCATAGAAGTATAAATACCAGCCTTTGCGCCCATAACTCTGGCGCACGTTATGTATGACTCTATCGTTGCGCCGCGTTCGTTAGCGTTCACTGCTCACGACGCCACGCAAATTCAGATAAACAGATCTGACCAGATACATGCATACCGAATTCGAACCCCAGCGCCGCCATCACCAACCATTCTTATTTGAGTTATGTACGTTAGATGAACTCTAACCGAAGCTCAATACTCAATACTCAAATGTTTATTGCTTCTAAAAGTAATTTTACAATTATGACTTTAGAGTGAGAAAGACATCGTGATAAAACCTGCACGTTTAGGTGACTTAATAAACATGGTTAATCTTTTAGTACGAATCTATAATTAAGACTTAATTAATCTGGTTTGATTCCCCTGTTTCAGTTGTGCGGAAGCCATATTGTGTAGAATCGCGAATAGGTAGAAAAGCGTTTGTGTTGAACATCGATTAATCTCTCCACTGCAATTACCCGTTCTGCCAAATCCTGGTCATGGTGGACCACGGGCGCGAGAGAATACATTCGGGACATTAATGCCAAAATGACCACATGCAGAAAAACACGTGGATAAAAGGTTAGTCAGAGTCCAAACAAGAACCCTTTTCCTCTATGGCAAAAAGGTGAGAATAACCAACTACCCAAGAGTTGGCAACCCGAGTTGGCAACGTACAGTCTACACTATTGGCGCACACACGACGCGGTGGCTGTGCGTGTGCGATTTTAATTAAAAATAATAAAATGAACTTTCTATCATTAATATAGAAACCAAAATTGCATGAATATTTGGGACAAAGCGTGCAGAAATCATATACGTCTATATGGGCTGTTACCATCAGGAGACTTGCTTGCTTATTTACCTCCGTCTATAATAAAAAGCCTTTACGTCAAACACAACAAAATATACGCCAAAATGTATACAGGAGGTATACATACTCGTGCACCACTGTGCACTACACACAGCCTTTTTTCTGAGGCCTATCTGGCTAACAAGCTGAGATACAGATAAATCAAAGCTCTAGCGCGGGTGATCTGCATACAGCCTTCGTTACGGGCAAGTTTAAATACCTAAACGTATTAAATGGAAGACGGTAGGCCCCCGCGGCTCCGGCATACTGACATGGATTTATGCTAGCTCGCCGTGGCCCGCGAGTTTGTATTTTTGGGATGTAATGTACTAGTTCACTGACAATATAAAAGGCACAACGAGTGACATGTTAGGTTTATGGTGTACGTACATATTTGATGATAAAAGAAATTAAAAGATTTATTTATATTAAATAAGATTTTGAATTTTTGGATTTGAATTTTGAGTTTACAAATCATTTTAGTTTACAGTAATATTGCGATTAAATTAAATAAAAATAGACCCAAACCGAGGCAAGCACCCGAGCCAGCCGCGGTTTAGATTGTTTACACTAAATGCATTATAGTAGATTGTGTTACTAGGGCGCAAAATAAGCAGAATTATAAAATATTTTTTTAATGCTATTTTCATACAATAAGTAATATTTTAAGTAATAATCATATATTCTTAATTATTATATAAGTTATTAGGAAATAATATTTACATGACAGATACTAATTCTAATAAAATAAAATTATACAATAAGAGGATGAATTGGTTACGCGTGTTCGGCATACAAAAGATATCAACGCGCGCTGGGTTATAATATGTAAAAAGTAGCAAAATTTTATTTTTAATGATGGCGTTTATTGTTATATATGTCATGCTTTGTTTTTTTTGCGCTTAACGCAAAGGATATGTCATGCTCATGATTTAATTTGTATTATGTAAGTTGTAAATAATAATTCTGACTAATAAATTAATTTTATATCCAAAAATATGGTTCGCACAGGAATACGGCATAACCTAATTTTACTCGAACGAAGTCACGGGCATAACCTAGTTGTTGGTAAGACAAATGTCGACATTATGTCCAATCCGACTATGATATTAAGGCAATTACTTTTTTACTCCAGTGTGTAATATATGATTAGGTATTAACCGTCAAACATAATCTATAATTTAGTGGACATGTACATCGTGTCGCCGTATTTAGCTGTCAAGCTAGCGCAGTTAGCATGTAGGAGATATTATGACAACACAGAGTTTTGACCGCCATTATTAAAAATCTACACCTGCGCGGTGACATTTTGGTATTCTGCGCAATTTTACTTGCTGAATGCCCACGCGCAGGCCCGCGGCTTACGTTAAGAAGCTACATTATGCGGATACAGGTAAAGTGGACGGAACTGGAAAATTGTAAACGTGCCGACAGTTACTATTCAATTACGTCGAGTGTGTAGGTAATGTACAACCAAATTAATTGTCAAGAAATTGTCGTACGAACGAAGTATCGAATGGCGTCTGTTTTTTTTTCCACCGTAATATTGCTCACTATAATATTGTGACAATATTATGAAGTAAGTGGTTAACTAATTTGATAAATGTACAATACAAGTAAGCGAAACTAGGTACATACAGTGCAGTTGTTAAAACTTGTGCGGTTGTATATTTGTTCGAAACAACAACTCACCAGAACAACAGTTTCAGTTTCAAGAGTGGTTTCTAACAACTATACCATCGCACAAGTTTTAACAACTGCACAAGTCGATAACCTTTTTAAATAAAAATAAGTTCACAATCATCATAAACATCATCATCATCTTAATGTTTGACGACCTGAGTGGTTCAGTGGTCAACATGCCAGTCAGCCACGCAATAGGTCACGGATTCGATTCCCGGCTGGGCAGAAATTTAAATGATGAATTTTAATTTCTGTTACGCGTCTGGGTGTTCTATGTATAATAAGTATGTATTTAAAAAATATACATAAGTAGTATATCCGTTAGCTAGCACCAATAGTACAAGCTTTGCTTATTTTGGGGCTAGATAGCGCTGTGTATATTTATCAAAGATTATTTAATTTATTTATTTATTTATGTCCTGGTTGTGCCTCCACGCCGCACACGAGGGCCTAGGGTCAGCCTCCCTGCTACTTCTGGCCGGTGGGCCACGAGGTGCGAGGTGTCGCACGGTCTTCAGCATCCTTGTCCGGCAAAAAGAAGGTCGCAATCGCATGTAATAATGTTTTATTGCAATGTAAAGTTTCTTCGTCACTTTCCTTTTAAAAGTAACAAAAATTTGTAAGTTACTTTAAAAGAAGGTGACATTATTTACAAATAATTTTTATTTAATTTGAACAATATCTACCGAATTAAAAATTAAAATTAGAAGCTATTCTTATCAATAATTGTGGAGTTTCATGATATTTAATTTAATTTATTTAAATAAGGAAAACCTGGGGATTAAGGATGAGTTCTTGGAGTCTAATGGCTAATTACAACCACAATACTAACCACAAAGGTTTTTTGTCTTCTAGTACTGTATCTTCTTCACTACATAGTATAAAACAAAGTCACTTTCTCTGTCCCTATGTCCCTTTGTATGCTTAAATCTTTGAAACTACGCAACGGATTTTGATGCGGGTTTCAACAGCAGATAGAGTGATTCAAGAGGAAGGTTTAGAAGCAAGTAGAAAGAGGGTAGGTAGGAGTAAAGTAGGTGTACGCGAACGAAGTCGCGCCGGGTCCACTAGTTATATATATAATTCTTCTGTGAGTGTGTATGTCACTGAACTTCTCTCAAACGACTGGACCGATTTTGATGAAATTTTTTGTGTGTGTTCTAGGGGATCTGGGAATGGTTTAGATTCACAATTTTGTAAAAAAAGTTTGAAATTTTCAAATTAAAGACGTGTAGACAGGACAACGTCTGTCGGGTCCGCTAGTTATATATATAATTCTTCTGTGAGTGTGTATGTCACTGAACTTCTCTCGAACGACTGGACCGATTTTGATGAAATTTTTTGTGTGTGTTCAAGGGGATCTGGGAATGGTTTAGATTCACAATTTTGTAAAAAAAGTTTGAAATTTTGAACGCACGAACCGATTTCAACGGGTTTGCATTCGTTGGAAAGGTCTCGGGCTCCGTGAGGTTTATAGCAAAGAAAATTCTGGAAAAATTTGAAAAGAAAAGCGGGAAAATCGTGTAGGGTAGGTGTAGGGTAGGTGTAGGGTAGGTGTAGGGTAGGTGTAGGGTAGGTGTAGGGTAGGTGTAGGGTAGGTGTAGGGTAGGAGTAGGGTAGGTGTAGGGTAGGTGTAGGGTAGGTGTAGGGTAGGTGTAAGGTAGGTGTAGGGTAGATGTAGGGTAGGTGTAGGGTAGGTGTAGGGTAGGTGTAGGGTAGGTGTAGGGTAGGTGTAGGGTAGGTGTAGGGTAGGTGTAGGGTAGGTGTAGGGTAGGTGTAGGGTAGGTGTAGGGTAGGTGTAGGGTAGGTGTAGGGTAGGTGTAGGGTAGGTGTAGGGTAGGTGTAGGGTAGGTGTAGGGTAGGTGTAGGGTAGGTGTAGGGTAGGTGTAGGGTAGGTGTAGGGTAGGTGTAGGGTAGGTGTAGGGTAGGTGTAGGGTAGGTGTAGGGTAGGTGTAGGGTAGGTGTAGGGTAGGTGTAGGGTAGGTGTAGGGTAGGTGTAGGGTAGGTGTAGGGTAGGTGTAGGGTAGGTGTAGGGTAGGTGTAGGGTAGGTGTAGGGTAGGTGTAGGGTAGGTGTAGGGTAGGTGTAGGGTAGGTGTAGGGTAGGTGTAGGGTAGGTGTAGGGTAGGTGTAGGGTAGGTGTAGGGTAGGTGTAGGGTAGGTGTAGGGTAGGTGTAGGGTAGGTGTAGGGTAGGTGTAGGGTAGGTGTAGGGTAGGTGTAGGGTAGGTGTAGGGTAGGTGTAGGGTAGGTGTAGGGTAGGTGTAGGGTAGGTGTAGGGTAGGTGTAGGGTAGGTGTAGGGTAGGTGTAGGGTAGGTGTAGGGTAGGTGTAGGGTAGGTGTAGGGTAGGTGTAGGGTAGGTGTAGGGTAGGTGTAGGGTAGGTGTAGGGTAGGTGTAGGGTAGGTGTAGGGTAGGTGTAGGGTAGGTGTAGGGTAGGTGTAGGGTAGGTGTAGGGTAGGTGTAGGGTAGGTGTAGGGTAGGTGTAGGGTAGGTGTAGGGTAGGTGTAGGGTAGGTGTAGGGTAGGTGTAGGGTTAGAACGCTACGCGAACGAAGTCGCGCCGGGTCCACTAGTAGTATATAAGAATGTACGCTTCGATCGTTTAATTAAACTATGCAACGGATTTTAATGCGGTTTTCAATAATAGATAGAGTGATTAATTAGGGTTTATAAAAAGAAGAAAAAAAAGGGTAGGTAGATGTACGCGAATGAAGTCGCGCCGGGTCCACTAGTATGTACATAAATATAACAATGTATGTAATGTAAGAAATGAAGTCAAATATGCTGTCCTAATTGGCAACGGTCGTGCGACCATGATCGTGTGACGGACGGTTTTGATGTCTCGTTTTGGTCGGGCGACGTCCATCATACGACCATGGTCGCACAACCGTTGCCAATAAGGACAGTGCCAAAGAGTGGACTGAATCTAATAAATTTCATGTCCGTTAAATTATAAATAACAAGCGATCCGCCCTGGCTTCACACGGGTAGTAACCTTAACACATTATACTCCTAAACTTTCCTCATGAATCAATCTGTCTATTGAGGAAACCGGAAGAAAATCGGTTCAGTAGTTTTTGAGTTAATTGCAAATAGACAGACAGACGCGGCATGAGATTTTGTTTTATAATATGTAGTAATAACAAACGCAAAAATGCTAAAAGAGAAACAGTTGATCTGTGTGGCAGTTATCTAAGGTATGAGATCGAATTAAAGATAAAAAATGTAAACAAATGGGTTGCTACTATAGAAAAAATAACCCAAATGGTTGCTTATTTAAAATCATTTAAATATTGACTAAAATTATAACATTCAAAATAATATAAAATCATATGAATATATTAAAATATTTTACTGAATTAAATAGGGAAGTGTATTTTTTTTTGTTACATATTTGTGCTGTTTTCATAAAATATGGGTAGTTTTCAGTTTTCTAAACATTTGGTTCGTTGTTGCAGTACATTATTGCAAAGGTTTGGAAAGAAAGGGGTTGACAAATGCAACGATTTTATTTAAAATTTATTTAATCATTTATTTATAATGAGCCGTTTTCAAGAATAGCTTCTCAAAAATTCATGTAAATGGCGCGCTTTAAGGACTCAAACATTATTATAATATTTTGACTATGTCTATTGTCGTGGTTGCATGGTAAATCATACGTGTTGACATAGTGATGTCATCATTAATTGCCTCAGAACAAAAAAAAACCGTTTACCCGTTAGTGTTCCATTCTTTAGCCTTACACATTATGAAGGTTAAACCGAAGCGGCTCGTGCGAATAGCTGGATGATTCACGACATAAGGATAAAGCGTTCGCTTGGATCGCATTTCCCGATGGCGGAAAGTCACCGGCGGATTGAGGTCGTGCAACTACTTCGCATACTCTCCGAAATGCAACCTGTAGAAGACCGACAGACGC
Source organism: Blastobasis lacticolella (assembly GCA_905147135.1). NCBI lineage: Eukaryota > Metazoa > Arthropoda > Insecta > Lepidoptera > Blastobasidae > Blastobasis > Blastobasis lacticolella. The sequence continues at coordinate 5,850,003 of LR990048.1, read as the reverse complement.
GCAACGATCCTCGAGGCTTTGCAGCTTAGCTTTAATCATATATACCAAGTTTCTTGGCTACAGTTTTAGCTTTGGATTAAAGAAAGAAGAAAGTTAAGATAGGTTGATAGCTCAACACCATGGAGCTATAGGTTGTCGGTAATTTCCTCAGATATATTCCAGAAAGCCGGAGCTAGACGGAATGGACTCCGTTGGTTACTGAGCTGTTGTGCGCGTACCCAAAAGTGCCGGGTACAAACAGATCATTACCATATGCAGCAATAAAAGAGTCGCAAACAGAGCCGATCCCTGAGGAACTCCTGCGTTTCTAGACTGAAGACGAGTAACCATCGAGAACTACACAGATTGATCATCCATTCACAAAAAACAGTTGTAAAAGTCAAAACACGAATACCAAATGAAGGAAGCTTGCTTAGAAGGGCTGCGTGCCAAAACCCTGTCAAAGGCCTTGGAGATATCAAGAGATACTGCAAGGGCCTCACCATGCTTCTCAACGGCCTCACTCCAAACATCTGCCTCAGTTGTCTGAAATAAATGAATAAATAAATAAATTTCACCACAAATAAACTCTGATGCTAGGTATACTTATGTGTAGGTAAATGTAATTATCATCTAAACATAGCAAGTGACCTACTAATGCCTTTGTAATGGCCGCAAGAATGCTAATATGCTTAAAATTTTAATTAATAAATCGCCAATTATACCCGTAATACCTTGTTATCGATAACACAACAAAGTCAATAAGCCTGTTGTGCTTGCTATATGTACGAAATACGCCTTTTTGTCCCATTTTTAATTAATTTCAACGTAATTAATGGGTTGACCGTTAATTACCCCGGCAACCGCCAAACGCTTTCGCTAAATATGGCGCTCAAGTGCAGTCGCGACGCCTTAGTAACTTACACCACTAATTGATAATTACTCTACCCACTTAATGAAAAAGTATAGTTCACCCTAATTAAAAGCATTCTCGCCAAATAAGGTGAAAACACATCATTACAGCCCCCACTTTCCATAAGCCAGACATTTCGGCCCGCATCAGAGGTAATTAATTGAAAATTAATAAAGTTCAAACGTGTAAAACACTGACAAAACGCTGGTAACTATCATTAGTTCTATAAAAATTTAAAGGCTATGAACTCCGGTACTCATTAACTCGATAATTAAATACTTTTTCATTAAAAGGTCATGCAGAATAAGGCAAACTAAGAGAATGTAATCAATCAACAGACACTTCCAACGAATCGATAAATAGCACCCCCACATATATGTAATATTCCTGTGACATTCATAATATTTCTATGACAAAAACATTTCGAAAAGAGTAAACGCAAACGTTGCCTTTATTACACAAGTTTAATTGTCTTGCCACCGAAATTTCTAAGAAGCATTCCTGTCTTCAGCAACACAGTAGACTCGATCTATTTCCAATTTTGCTAAAGAACCAATTTTATCGGAAACCGAAAGGTCACATTGCATCGCTATATCTATCTTTTACTTAAAAACAATGTTTTCAATGTCACAGCAATTATTTGATAAGAATTTTTTAATGGAATTCTTGGGAATGGGAAGCTTGAAAATGCATCCTTTTTAAAATACCTTATGGCTACGTGACTGTAAATTATAACATTTCCTAGTAGACGGCTACAAACTGACGTAAACGGTTTCAAAGAAATGGTGTTATTATTCTTAAGAATTAGAATTTAATAACAAAACAACTTTGGTGTTGTGAGTGTGAACAAATTATTATGTGCGTAATAGCTCATAATAGGTGAACGGATGGCTTTTTCTAGTCTTGTCTTCTTTCAGGTTTTAATAGCCTTAGGCTGTCCTCCTTAGGTACCGCCCTAAGGCTGTATGGGTGTTTGTATTGGACTTCTAGTATTTTATGTCATAGTTATATTATACGTTTAATATTTTATACGTATCTTACATTGTTTTGTCTATATAATGCTCATATTGGCGTTAATATCCCGGTATCCTCTTGTGTAAATCTCATCATAGTTTAATATTGATGTAAATACTCAATATATATGCATTGTTAGTTAGGACATAATGTATACCTAGATACTGAATATTGGACAATGTATGAACAATACTAATAAAGAAATATGAATATGAATATGAATATGCATAAGTAAAAAAGAAGAGGCGAGCGTTTGGAACGTCGCCGTCGGTTGTAAAGGTATCGTACTCGCAAGCGAGAGGTACCGGGTTCAAATCCCAGTGACGCCATGTACCAATGTCTCTCTTCTCAGTTATGTACAAAAGTTGAACACTAACCGATGCTTTTACGGTAAGGGAAAACATTGTGCTAAAATCTACACATTCAGGCGACTGAATGTGTAACAATTATACAATCTAGCCAGGTTCACCTGGTAGCAGGGTCACGGAGGTCAGATGGCAGTTGCTTCACTGTAATTACCTGATTTACCAAATCCTGAATCATGGTCAAGGCGGACCCTAGGTCCTCGTTCGCGAAAGCACAACCGGGAGATTAAGGGCAAGATTAAAAAAAGGAAGAAGAGGCGAAAGAGGTGTATCACGATCGTAGCTTGAGACACGATAGTCTCTGCCTACCCCTATGGGATACGGGCGTGAGTATGTATGTATGTACGAGTATATATGTAAGAATGAAATGGAACTCGATTTCTGAGAAAAGTCTAGATACCAACTTTTTTAACAATGTGCGAGCAAGTACGACATTGCAACGCAGAGCTATGTTAAGAGTATCCTAATCCATCATTAACCTGTATTCGCGACTAATTGCGAAACAAAATTGTAGCATAAATAATGTGTTTTCAAGCTGTATAAATATAATGTGTACTTATAATTTTTTATATAGATAGCTTGACTCTTAAGAAGAAACTATCAACGCGGCTGGCAAAAATTTGAGTTCATGACGTATAAAAAGTAGCCATATGTATCACAATGATCATTATTTTTGTAGGCCTATCTATTGATAGAGCCCGAGCTCCGTCCTGGCTGGCTGGCTGCGTCCAGATCTCGTGAATATGCCAAGATAAGTGTAACATTGTACGAAACAATTGTAGACCTGGGGGTCTAAAAAGGCCACATTAGCGTTTCATATTAGAATTCATATTAAAATGCTACAAAGTTATCTGATCCGGTGGCCAATACTGGAACTAAGTAACGCCATTTTGAATTGTCATGTCAATGTCAACAAAAGCGACCCGAAGCGAAGTTAATTTATTTATTATTTATTTATTTAACACTTTATTGTACATTTACAGTATAATTATCACAGATTCTGCAAGATTATGACAAGTACAAGGGCGGTCTTATCGCCAATAGCGATCTCTTCCAGACAACCATTTTATTTAATGTGAATCATATTATCAAACACTAAACACGTTTTGCTGCAACGGTACAGTCGATTGCGGCATATTCGCGAAATCGACGCATCCTAGATCGAGTACACTAAAGTGGTAGATAGAAAATAACGCATGTACATTTTCAAAATTCTTAACATTTAAAAAAATACACGTTGTTAGATTTTTTATTTGCTCCACTAAGAAGAGTTAGGTAATATAGGTACTTACGATAATATAGGTTAATAAAGATTTGTTGAGTCCTTGAGGTCACATTCTCCTATATATTTTTGAAGACAATGTACCCCAAAAACGTCTATCCATTTTATAAACCATGTACCTTGCAGTAAAGCAGCCAAGCTTCATATAAGTGTTTGCCGAAGTCTTGAACTGTGACTCCATGAAACGAGGCACATATCTCAAAAGCCATCATCCATCTTCTATCCTCATGATGTAGCAGGTGACTTTAGAAGACGCAAAAAGGCGGTGCTCACTTACCATCGGATGATTTGCTCAGGTACTGGTTTCCTCTGTAAAAAAATTAATATCATAAATACCTAATTAAATAGCGAATATAATATAAGCACACAATACCGAAACAGATAAGAATTAGAAATTATTCAATTGCTATATGCAAATCCGTACTGTGTTTGTAACTCATTAATAGGTATACCTACCTATTATTTTGCATTTTACTTTCTTATTATTCATAATCGTGGTCAGCCACTAATGGCACGGTCTAATAGAGACTTAAATAGATATTGGAATGCAAATACTGACCCCCTTTAAAGACAGCCCTGATAGGAGGTTACAGGGGGTATTATACTTTGCGCTTGTTAGATTGCAACTTTATTGTAACAAATACCTTTATTAGAGAAATAAGTTCATAAATTCACTCCTAGCGTCAAACACTATTTCTTACAATTTATTATAAAAGTATGAATAATGTAAAATATCATAATTAGAAACAACAAGTTGTAAACATATCGCCAGTAATTGAAACATGCAAAAGTTAATGTATTCTATATACTGCTTATTACTAATAAATAATCATAGTTTATTTAGTCCCGCTGGCTACGAATAAGTTGTTATTTAACACTATAACACGGCAGCTTTTATTTTTCATTTGTATCTATTGGCCAGACTAACAAACCAATTATTTTTAATTCATAGACATTTTAACAAACTCACGCTATTAAGGTAAAACTGAACATACAATTGCTTGCGCGCGCGCCTTTTTCCGGAGCCAAGTCTGGGGAAGGCGATTGAATGGGTGAAATGGACGTGATGTATTGGTATTCTGTGATCTATTTCAAACAAATGTTTCAGCGCGTTATACTCGTTATAAACGGTCAAATATGCGTCCAAATCTCTTGAACACGCCGCAGCCGCAGTTGTTCCGTACGATGAAATGCAACACGTGGATAGCGTGCTATTTCTTTAATGCCTATAATGTCGCAAACAAGCTTACGACCCGCCTGATGTCAAGCAGTCACCGTAGCCTATGGACGTTTTCTATAACAGGGGTTGTCAGGGGCATCACCGACGCGTTGCCGACCCCGTAAAAACCTTTTCACCCCTTTCTTGAAGAACTCCATGTTGTACTCTTACAGCACAACGTACTATTTTTGTATGTTGTGCTGGTTTCATGCTCCATTGTAGTCAGCATCTACATGTACCTACCATCAGATTTGATAGTAGTTTTATCAAATATAAAAAGGAAATTACAAAATTTTTACCGATATTCACGAACCTAGGTGACAAAGTTGCGCTCGTTTCATAATACACGAAGTTCTTCATCCACCTGTTGGCTCTACAGCCCAGAAGGGTCAATCGTGTTTCAAATAATTATGTTATTTATACATTTTTACATGCCACAAGGTAATAAATTGCGGTACATGTTTTACCTCAGACATAGAAAAAGTATATGATCTTTTATCGCCTTTAAGTACGAGTTGAGTCACGCCTATAAGCTGTCACATGAGACTTCGGCGCATTGAAAGCACACTGAGCAGGGTATATTGGTTTGTGTATTGAGTCCCCGAGATCCTGAGTAGTAATCTTGTGGTAATTATACCTTGGTATAATGTGGTAATTATATACTATTCAGGAATACCAATTCGGTAGGAGCGTCTGCGGCCTAGTGGTAACGGTATCCGACTCGCAATGCGAGAGGTACTGGGTTCGAATCCCACTGTCGTCATATACCAATGACTCTTTTCTGAGTTATGTACATTAGTTGAATAAAGTGGTGAGGAAAGGAGAGGTAAGGGAAAACATCATGATGAAACTTGTACATTCAAGCGACTGAATGTAAGCCTGATATAATTTCTGTAAATATAAATAAATAAATATTGACAGGTTCTCGTAGTAGCGTGGTCACAGAGGCCAGATGGCAGTCGCTTCACTGTAATTACCTGATATGCCAAATCCTGGATCATGGTCAAGACGAACCCCGGGCTTTCGTGCGCACAACCGGGATATTAACGCCAAGAAGATATATATTCACAAATACCAATTCATAGAAAATGTGCATTAACTTTTCTGGCAGAGAAGATCAGTACAAAACCATAATAGTGACTTAAATTAAGATTGGATAAGTAGGTCAAAACAAGAAGTTTTAACCGAATACTCAGAACTAGATAGAAGGCCCCGTTGATCGAAAAAACACAACTGTTTTTCGGTAATATTAAAAATCACTTTTGTGCCTCGAGGGATTCCTTCAAACGAGTACCTAACCCTTCTCTCCCTCCCTCGCTCTGTGCTAGCTTTTGCATCCGATAGATATGTCTATTACTGTATAAGAAAAAAGCGTGAGAGCGTCGGTGGCCGAGCGGTTAGAGTATCCGACTCGTAAGCCAGAGGTTACGGGTTCGAATCCCGCTCCGGCCCTGTACCAATGACTGTTTTCTGAGTTATGTACATTAGTTGAATACTAACCGATGCTCTTACGGTAGGGAAAACATCGTGATGAAACCTGCACATTCAGGCGACTGGATGTGTAACCATGATCCAATCTGGTCAGTTTCCCCTGGTAACAGGGTCATGGAGGTAAGATGGCAGTCGCTCCACTGTAATTACCTGACCTGCCAAATCCTGGATCATGGTCACGGCGGACCCCGGGCCCTCGTGCGCGAGAGCACAACTGGGACATTAACGCCAAGATGATTAACACTGTATAAGAAAAAAGTTACCGGCAAAACTGATTCCTGAAGAACTCTGACGTCATTCGTCCTCAGCCGTCAAGAACAGAAAAATTCAGAAAAAAAATTCTGTCACTAAGAAAGTCTGGATATTGGACTTTCTGGAGGATTAAAAGCCATATACTCCTTTACATAGTATTAAACAAAGTCGCTTCCCGCCGTCTGTCAATATGTCTCTATGTATGCATCTAAATATATATCAATGTACGCTAAGATCTTTTAAACTACGCAACGGATTTTAATGCGGTTTACAATAAGATAAAGTAATTCGTGATGAAATTTACAAGCAAGAATAAAAAGTGGAGGTAGGGGTAAAGTAGGTGTACGCGAACGAAGTCGCGCCGGGTCCTCTAGTTACTAATAATGCCAATAAGGGGGAAGCAAAGGCAAAGCAAAGTTTTTCCAAGCAAAGCTACAAGTCTAGTACTGTCAAAGACCCTAAAGATATCGAGAGACTGGTAGGTCCTACAGTGCTTATCGATGCCGCCTGCTTAATATTTACCAATGATGATAATTTAATATATTACCTCCTCCTAATCCTGTCGATCTAGAATTTTAACTTTCCGTCAAAATCTATATCTGATTTCAAAATATACGTACCAGTTTATTAACAGGGAAGTTCCATCTTGCTGTATCTGAATACAATCTCATGCTTTCGTTGAAAGTATAACTGCGAGGTTTTTATTTACATTTTCCGTGGTGATAGCAGAAAATACTAACCAATTAAAAAACAGACTCGACAAATATTTGAATACATATTGATAATGAGTAGAGAAGAGCATGATACAGGCATCAATCAGTTGTTGTGACAATTGCTTGCCTGTTTAATAATCATAATATTTAAATATTTAACACTTTGTGTTGTCACTTCATGATGGGTAGCCCTTTGTCTCCTCTATGCGCTGACATTTACATGGACAATTTTGAAAAAGAAATTTTAAATTCGAGATTCCGTGAACACATACAATATTGGTACAGATATGTCGATGATATATTGTGTCTGTGGACTGGAAATGATAACGACCTAAACAGTGTATTAGATTTTATGAATTCCTTGAACCCTAATATTCAACTGACGATGGAAATTGGTGGAAAAACCATTAATTTTCTTGACATTACAATAGACATCACGAACGATCAACATGAATATAAAATATATCGTAAAGAGACATATAGCGATAATATTATACACGCCACATCCCGGCATCCAGACAGTCATAAACATGCGGCTTTCCACGCGTTTATCCATAGATTATTAAGTGTACCAATGAGTCGAGAAAACTTTACTAAGGAGTTGAAAACTATAGAACGGATAGCAATAAACAATGGCTACTCCAAAAAACTAATAAACAATATTCTCATACGCAAGCAAAGAGTAATAACTAGGAAAATGTTGGCACCCGCGGCTTTAGAAATTAACAAACCTACAAAAAGATGGGCAACAATTCCCTATGTTGGACCTATCACACACAAATTGAGGAAAATTTGCAATAGCGATCAGCAAAACACTGCATTTTATAGCATAAAATCGCTGGGGTCCTTGATTTGCAACAATAAGGATAAAATACCCATTGAAAATCAAAGTGGAATTTATAGTCTGACATGTGACACGTGTGCTAAAATATACATAGGTCAAACAGGAAGGAAGTTTAAAACAAGAATCAAAGAACATATAGCTAGCTGGAGAAAAAATACACAAACCTCGACCTTTGCGGAACACCTTAATAAAGAAAACCATATTTTTAACCCAGATAATGGCATAAAATACCTTCATATAGCTGGGAAAGGACGTAGACTAGATGGACTAGAAGCTATAGAAGTGAACAGAATGAAGAAAGATAATATAATTAATGACCAAATTTCCTTATCGACATCACCTATTTTAAATTATTTTAAATGACATACCTTCGATATAATTTATATTTTTTGCCATTTACTTAAATGTATAACAATTGACATACCTTGAAAAATTTTGACTACTTGTAATTTGTATTATGTTGACATACTGTACATTTCTCTGCACTGTGACATCCTAACATTATTGTATACTGTCGGTACCCACATCAACTTTAAATTATTATTTGTCGGTACCTACATATAGCTTGTAATCAAAATATAAAGTAATTGCCTGAAGATGAGTAATTCGAAACCGGTTGCAATTTAATAAAAATTATATAATAAAGTGGAACTAGTGTACAAAAAGTGATTTAATTCATCATAATATTTAAAATAGAAACAGTATAAAAACAAAAAAATTCTTATATAAACTAATATTAGATGTTAAAAATTTGTCCCATATCCGCATATTGTGGTAAAGTGTTCAGAAGGAGTTGCCCCACTGGATAGCGAGGCTCATACGCTGACCCAAGTAAAGGCCAGCCGTTTGAACATTACTAATGTCGACCAGGCGCTTGGCTAATTCCCTATATAAGAAATACAAACGTACTGAGAGGTAAATAAAAATAAATAAATAAATAAAAACAAGCATTCTTAGTCACGAAACCTGAATTAATGTTTACTAATACTCAGTCCCGTAGTTCAGTGTCTAGTGTCGCAAGAAATTCCATATTTTTTAGGATGCGAACCACTACAGGTAAAAGCGGAAGCCTTATAATATTACTTTGTTGTCTGTCTGTCAGGATAGTAATAAATGAATCATATAATAAATATATAATTCATTCAAGAAACTTAAGTTTTAAATTACATTGTACTGTAGTTAAATTTAAAAGTACCTACCTATGTTAAAATTTGAGGAGAACAATTCCAAGTTATTTACAACCCTAAGTAAATTAAGTAGATAAACTAAGTAAGCAGTTTACCTAAGTCTAAAATATCGATGTTAGAGAATGGCAGTATGTCTAACGCTCTTTCTTAGGAACGATATCAGTCGAAGTTTTTTTTTCTCACCTGTTGGTAAGTGACGATACGGCTGAAGATGAAGCATGCCCGTCTTGAAAGAGCCTATTCACTCTAGCCTTGAAGGCATCCAGATTATATTGATCAGGGCCCACACGCGCAGGCAACGCGTTCCAGTCCTTAGTACTTAGTCCAGTACGCATTATAAAGGTCGAGCCAAAGCGGTTCGTGGGGATAGCTGGAAGATCCACGACATAAGGTTAAAGCACTCGCCCGGATCGCGTCTCCCGATGGCGGAAAGAGCCGGCGGAATGAGGTCGTGAAGTTGCTTCGCACACTCTCCGAAATGTATTCTGTAGAAGACCGACAGACGCGCAACCCTACGCCGATGTTCAAGGCTCTGCAGCCTAGCTTCAATCAAACGCGGGTCACAAATTAAGGTCTGTCAAGGTAGCACCGCAAAATCAGCAGAATTTGCTATTTATTTGCTAATTATTTACCAATAAACCGTTTTTTTCGCTCAAACCCATCTTTAGAAATCGGAGTTACTGCTAACTTGACGTCAAGGTAGCAGAAAAATGTAAAATATTGCAATTATCAAATTGTTGACTTGCTTATTATTTGTTGCTATTAATTTTTTTGGCGCTCCTTCGAGTATTGGGTAATAGAATTTCACTTAGCAAAAAATTCCAACCTCGATTTTGGTCATTATCACCACGTGTCAAGCTGGCACGAACATCATCATGTAAATTCACCAAAAAATGTAATTACAAAAACATATTTTTTAATTTTTTTGCACTGTTCTGCAGCAAATAATTAGCAACAAATAATAAGCAAGTCAACAATACGATAATTGCAATATTTAACATTTTTCTGCTACCTTGACGTCAAGTTAGCAGTAACTCCGACTTTTAAAGATCGGTTTTAGAAAAAAACATAAAAGTGCTACTACGAAGTGACGTGACGTGTTTAAGAAGTTTGCCGTTACCAATACCGATAATTATATTGTTAGTGGAAGAGTACTACTCTGATATACGATCGCAGATAACGCAACAATGTTAGCATGAAGTGAGTGAACCGATGGGGCAATAAAGTTCTCGAGTGACGACCACTTACCGGAAGACGAAGCGTGGAGAGGCATCCCACAAGGTGGACCGACGACCTGGTAAAGACCTATGCCCAACAGTGGGCGTTTTCGGCTGGTATGACGAGATTGAAAATCCTTGACAGCTGTTTCTTGATCAATATGATCTGGGCCGTTCAAATGGACTTTTGTACAAGTACTAAAAGTCTGAAGCCGTTTTAGTATAGTAGTAAGCCGGGCTTATATGGCAAGAATGAGTACATGGCCCTATACGTCCTTCTAAATGAACGAAATTTACCAACAAATCAGCCGAATTGAACGCAGTGCGTTCACTTAGAAGACGATCACTGTGAGAACGCATAGTAAGGCTACTTTATTTAGGGCCGATTGTTCAATCCTCAAATAAAGTTTATTTGCCAGATAAAGTTATACACTGCAAAATTAAAACAAACTATAATCCTTTACAATTATGAAGTAATGATACAATTTTATTTTAGTCGCATAATAACTTATCAGACTGATATGTTTTATTCGAGGATTGAAAAATCGGCCCTTAGACAAGTATTTTATGAAAACGGGTGTAACGTAAAGGGTCAGATAGGAACCGAACCGTCTTACCCGTTCTTTGTATAACGATTACGATGTTGATTAGTCTGCTTTACAGAAATAAATACGCACACAAACACACATATCCCTGCGCTCTTTTTCCCGTCTAGGCGGAGTCTCCCTACATTAAAATAAATAAATTGCTTTAATTCGTTTAGAAATATGCGCTAATAGGCTTTTGTTTTGCCTACTGATCCCTGAAATGCGATGCAAATACCCTGACCCCAAGCGTAGACAGTAAACACTATATATCAACGTCAGTGTCGGCGAATGAAGCAATTTGACAGCAGTTATTCCGTCAAACACTAGTCACTCGTCTGTCAAATATTTCGCTCATCAAATTTTTTTGTTCGAACATTCTTAGACAAGTCAAGATGACACTAAAATGGCGCTCGTTTGTGCTATAATGAGTATCATTTTTTTTGGGGAAGTAAATATACTGCGGCACTTGTCCAGGGGCAGCGTGCTTGCGAGACCGTTAACCGCTATGCAGCACTCGCCGGGTCTGGGAACTGGAAGGATGATCGTTTCAGGCTAGTCGCCACAACGAGCTCGCCACTCAGGTGTGCTTTTTATAAATGGTTCTTAACTTTAACAGCACCTTAAAGATCTTTTCCTATTTCAATTATTTGAGAGACACAGAACCAGTGGTCAACATGCCGGTCTGCCACGCAAGAGGTCCCGGGTTCGATTCCCGGCCGGGCAGAAATGGAAATGATGAATTTTAATTTCTGTTACGGGTCTGGGTGTTCTATGTATAATAAGTATGTATTTAAAAGCATATAAGTAGTTTATCAGTTATCTAGCATCCATAACACAAGCTTTGCTTACTTTGGGGCTAGATGGCGCTGCGTGAATTAGTCCACGATTATTTATTTATTATTATTTATTTATTTGTTAGTCTGACATAGTTTAATATCTAATATTTGTTTCTTACTAAACTCGCGTTCTTTACACATCTTATACTATTAAACAGGACTAACACGCGACGTACTTTTTCGATTTGCTTTCCCCGACGTTAACACCTTTCTAATCACAATCGGTTTATACCTAAAAAAGTAAGTTGAATCACAATTTATTGAAAAAAAAATAAAGATTCGTACCTGATATTCTGCAACAAAGTAGTAAGCACTGCGGTACATAAAGAATGATATTATATAACTTATCACAAAAATAAACAAAAACGTGACAGAATCTATAATCGGGTATTTCTTAACCTAGTTTCCACCAGACAGTCTTAAAAAGCGTTTTCGTTCACAAGTAAAGAGAGAACGAGGCACGCAAGGCTTTTAATTGAATAAATTGGCCCCATTCCTTAGGTACTTATAAAAAATAACGATCAATAGAACGTCTTTAAGTGGGTGCTTCTGAGTTCTTGTAAGCTATGTGATTCAGCCATCGCTTCTCATAAGTGTGAGTCGAATGGACGCGCGTTTCTGCGCAGTGTGTCGTAAATCAGAGTACCTAGGCTTCTAGATCACATGCCGATGCCTGGGAAGATCTATGTCGCGTCTCTGATATACGGAGTGGAAGCTGAGTGAATAAAATTACGCTCCGGTGTGTCATAGACGGTCAATGCTCGAGGATTGGGTACAGATGGCGACTTTTATACATTTATTCATGTAATTGACTAGCTTTTGTGAGCGATTTCGATTAAGTGTATTTATTTTACAGACCTAAAGGTCTTACTATGGATCGTGGTATAAGTAAACTTAATTTAATACTTCTGTAACTGGACAAACAAAAAAAGGACATTGGTGTTACAACGAAGGGTAGACCTTTTGACGTGAATTCAATTAACGTCTTCCTCGTCGCGCATTCCAGAAAAATTATCCATCGGGCGATAATACAAAAATATATGTACGACCTTCCCCCACCTACAGCTATAACGTCATAGACAGCGTAAGTTAGCACTGAAAATTAATACCCGGTTTCTGAAACGCTTGTCAACGCAAAAATTACGTAACAGCTTGTTAATCTCTGATTAAATGCAGTTTGGGTTTCTGAAAGGGCCAATTGACAGTTTGTTAACAGCTTGTCAACGGATTTTCAAATCTCCAATTAACGGCTGATTAATGTAATTTTGGGTTTCCGGAAAGCTTTTTCTCATGTTAACTGTATGTTATCGTCTTGTTATTTTAATAAGCGAAAATCGACCAATTAACCGATTATCAAAAGAAATTATATCCGATTTCCTTGGTCTAGGTCTTGGTCCTGGCCCTGGTCCAGATCCTAGTTTTGGTCCGAGACAAAGTCCAGGTCTAGGGTCCAGGTTCTGGTCCAGGACCATGACCAAAACTGGAACCTTGATCACAATTTGAGCTTGAACCAGAACCAGTACCTAGACCATAAACATGATTTGACAAGCGTTTCAGAAACCGGGTGTTAGTGTCGTACAACTCAAGCTGTACGTGCGTACAACGCTCGCTAGCATCAAAACTTCATGTTGAATTTGAACGAAAAACTGAAATTACTAGATTAAACCTAAAGATCATTTAAAGCTAAAGAAATTTTTTATTGACGCAGAAATAGCGAGACTAATTAGAAAGAAAAATATAGGGATGTTATTCCCGCTGCGATCGACCAAAACCACTTTCAGATGTGGAGACAACGTCTTCATCGTTTAACAAAAAAAGAAGCCCAACAAAAGAACACCAGTTCGAACCAGGTTGGCGAAAATGTCGAGCGGCGAATCCGAAAGTCGACTATTACTACTTCGCAACCATGTTACTTTTCTTTATAGAGTGGTTTCTTGTAAAAGAAACTAAACATGAAGCCAGTATTTCCATACATACCAACTTATCCGTACTGATACGGATTGATAATCGTATAATTTATTATATTATAGTTGCTGGATTAACAGCCGAATCGAATTCACAAAAAATTTACGATACCTAGCCACTGGACGCGACGATGAAGATACCTATTCACTCTTGATTTGAACACCCTAAGGCTATATTTTTCGGCGAATAGTGACGCAGGCAGAGAGTTCCAGAACTTCGCAGCGCGTATAAGAAAAATGGATGCAAATCGTTGAGTACGACACGGTGGGATACCATAATATACGGATAGACCTTTTCTTCCCTTCGTTGTTCGATGGAAGAAAAGGCACGATAGCTCGAATTTGTGGAGCTCCTGAGAGCATAATAACAGAGCGAGTCACAACATCATTTGACTTAAAACTGTGATTGAAAAATGTGCAAATTAAACAAATAAAGAAATATGACGACTCTGAATGGTTCAGTTATCATAAGTATGTATTAAAAATATATATATAAGTAGTTTATGCAACTCATAACACAACTTTGCTTACTTTGAGGCTAGATGGCGCTGTACAAATTTCTCCAAGCTTATTAATTTTATATTATTTTCAGTGCGCTTGACATCCGTCCCCGCTGTGTGTAACCATTAACGGTTGGCGACAAGAGTTTTAATGCGAGACGCGCGCGGGAATGCCCGCCGCCGGCCGCCGCCGGCGCTCCCATTGGGGTGCGAATGTTGTGGCGGCCTTGGAGTGCCGTTGGACGGTATTAACTGTTTCAAAGCTTCAAGGGAGCGTCGGTGGAGGTACCTGACTTGTAACCGACAGGTATTTTTTAAAATATATAATACGGCGGACAATCAGGCATGCGGGCCACCTGATGGAAAGTGGTCACCGCCGCCTATGGACATCAGCAACACTAGGAGTGCTACCAATACGTTGCCCGCCTCTAAGGAGACCTCTAATATACCTCTTGAAGGATCCCATGTCATAGTTCAAAGGAAACACTGTGGCTGGAAGCTCATTCCACATCCGAATCGTACGAGCTAGAAACGTTCCGTATCGGGTGCCCACTGCGCCCTTTTACAATGTCTCTTTTCTGAGTTATGTACATTAGTCGAATGCTACCCGATGCTCTTAAGGTGAGGGAAAACATCGTGATGAAACCTACACATTCTGGCGACTAAATGTGTAATCATGATCCAATCTGGTAAGGTTTCCCTGGTAGCAGCTTCACGAAGGTCAGGTTGCAGTCGCTCCACTATAATTATCTGATTTGCCAAATCCTAGATCATGTATAAGGCGGACCCCGGATTCTCGTGTGCGAGGACAAGCAGGACATGAACGCCAATATGATTATTTAATTTAATAACTAATTTTATTAACATACTAAGAACAAACAACGGATACCTTAATGCCATTTTACCTACGGAACTTAATGCCACCGTCACTTTTCCGTCACAGCACCCATCGACAATGGGATCGATTTCATTCACACCATCTAGATGCTTGGCATCCAAATAACGTATAGGCATCGCGAGCCTCTTTACCGCGCACGCGCAAGATGTGGAATGCTGTTCCTTTGCATTATAACATGGTATTCTTTAAAAGGTACTTTTATAAGAGTGCTTCACCGCAGACCACAGTGTTGCTTAATATTAGACATACACAAACATCATGTAGTCCACGCGAACGAAGTCGTTGGCTCAGCTAGTATTTAGTAAAACTGTAAACTGTCTGACTGCAATCAACGCAGAGCCGAAATCGCTGGGTCCAGACGCATGAAATTTTGCACCTAGGTTCATTTTCTAACATAAGTGCGTGTTAAGAAGGGGTTTTCGGAAATTCCTTTGACTATATAAATGATAAGAATGCTTAGGACTAGCTTGAGCTAATGATTTTATTGTTGTTTAATTTGTAGTACTTTGGAAATTATTGTTTATGTAAGTTAACCATGAAACAATAACTATGTGGTTAAAAATGGAATTGTAAAAATATACTTTATTTATTTATCTGCTGGCCCGTCGCGTCTTCGTTCGCCTATTGTTATTAAAATTCGGATTAAAATCCGTTGCGTAGTTTAAAAGATCTAAGCGTACATACATACATACAGAGAGACAGAGGGCGGGAAGCGACTTTGTTTTATACAATGTTTTACAAAATTTACAATAAAACGATTTCACTATTGACTATTGGCAGTACTGAAACTACTCAACTTTTTTACCTTACCTTTGTTGACGAGTAGCCCGATATTTCGAAGCGGTAGGAAACCCGGAACATACCCTTAAAATGTGTAAAAGTATCCCGTTGAGTAGTTTCAACACTGCCAATAGTGAAAATGTGTGATAATAACCGCGATAGTCAAAAAATTATGATATTTTTAATTTCCTTTTTTAGTTTCTAGCTGGTCAGCCTCTCAGCCATTAGACGCCCTATACGACACACGTAACTCGAAGGCAACTGAACGAAACAATCTGCCCGATATACATTGCCTGCTTCTTTATCAATAGTACAGTAGTTGGGTAATAAAACTCAGCTGACTAAGTGTAATGGGAAAACGCTCGAATAAGTATCGGACCCAGCCCACATCCGATTGTGTGGCTATCTCACGTAGCTAATGAGTAAACCCAAATGGCATTCAGCAATTAACAAGAGTTAGCGTCGAGTCGGACCTAGGTTCGGCCGACTTAGGGGTGGTCATCAACGATATGTAATAGTTAAAATATAACCTATATGTTGTAGTTGAGCAGTTGTAAATTCTTACTGCCTTTTATGTCAAACATATAACGAGTGCGCTACCATAGAGGTAGCGCTATTGAGGTAACACCATAGAGGTTACACCAAGCGAATGAACATTCTTAGAGCATTCGCTCGCTTGGTGTAAACTCGCCAATACAAGGAACATTTACACAAGCTGAAAAGCCTTGTTCTATTTTCGTGAACTAAGTGTCATAGGGTACTTTATATCCGGGAAAGTATAACAGGATCCCGCGGTATATTTGCAGTTTTGGAATGAATGCGGGTGAAAACCGCTGGGGACTGCTATAGATCTATCTGGATATATCACACAACTGGTGCATCGCCCGCGGGGGATGGATGAAGTTTTAGGGCTGATAGGTTATGGTCCAAGTTCTTTGGGCTGAACGCGTGGTGCGGCGTGCGGGGCAGGTAGCATTTTGTTCGACGAATCGTCACTTGCCACTTAAGAGCCCTGCCCCGCGGCCCCGCTATCACCGCCAAACAACCCCGAGAGGTCCCCCTCCAGCCTACCTGACCGCGGAAGATATATCCCAGGATATACCATTGTTTGGTCGAACTATCTATAGTCCAAAGATATACGCAGTTTATAATTCTTAAAAGCCTCATTTTGACCCGTTTCTTATTTGTTACTCTTTCAAGGCTAATTTATTAGAAATCAACAAGGATTGCGTCCAAATGCATTTTATGTACAGTTTTAAAGTATGACATACGTATTTCACTGTTTGGGCGGACACTGCATTGGTAACTCCTCTGATGCTGCTGATGTCCATAGGCGGCGGTAACTACTATCCATCAGGTGGCCCGTTTGCCTGTTTGTCTGCCTTATAACATAAAAAAAATACAAAATCTTGGGGCGAATGTGAGTTCCCTTTTGCGCACCCCTGCGCCAAGCACGCCCATGCCGGGTTCCGATCTATGTTTATGAGCTGAGAAATCTAAGAATGCGATCGGTACGCGTCCAATGCGTGGTTTATGCGACTGTCAGCTTTATTTCCGACGGCGGAGTAGTAATGGAAGGTTAAGGGAGTAGTGATGCGCTTACGTACGATGATTATAATCATCGGTATCGGTATACCGATAGAGATTATTAAGCTGTCGCCAAATATTGTAAGAGATACTTACTGATTTTATTATCTTTTGTTTAAAGAAAAACTGTTACATTTTTCGCGTTGTACGCAATACTTTCTAGCATGTACCCCAATTTTTTCTTTAACTGTATGGCATTTTGTATCGAAGGGTGAAGTACCTACAACTGCAACTCGTGCAATGACGTCGAGATGTCACAGTTGAGAATCTGATTAAGGTAATTTCACTCCCCTTGCCGTTCTTAAACATGTATTTGGCTATGAATCAAATCAGTAACCCTTTAAGAAATAAAAAGTAGCGAATGTATTTGCGGAGGTTTCCATTTATATCCTAGCCGAAATTTTCTACACGCGCGAAAAATAACCATCCAGATACTTTTAGATTTATTACATTAGCACGGGAGTGTGGATTATATTCATAATTCATAATTTTAGTAAATTCAACGTAAGTAAATTAAAAAATAAAGTTTTATATATTAGTTTTTCCTAAACTATTTAATTATTAATGAACCCAGTTCTTTGCAATTGCACGCTATAAGCTTTCTATCACCATCTGAAATACTGAATTTGCGTAGGTGTACCAATTTTCCACAAGCTAAGTAAATAGCTGTCAAACGCTTACCCGTTAATAAGACGTCAACTGCGTGCGTTCTCTAACCAATAAGGTGTTGGTATTTAAGCGATATATACCAGTATGGTGCATAATAAATACTATATAAATTCCATGTACGTAATTTATTTGCGCACAGCGAGACTAGCGAACAGAAATGTCAAGCGAACACTCATTGAATTCGATATAAATGCCAAGTTACCGCCGGCCACGTTTTTGTTTTCTAGCGGCGTAAGTTTTTTTTGTAGGTTAGAAGTAGAGTAGCCATTTTCCCTGACACTTTTACATCATTTATTTGACACCAGTCCCGGGTTAGGTTATATGATACAATTTTAATCAAACTTAATCTTAATTGGTAGTGTTTATCCCTGATCAAATGTGCGAAGCCGTCAACCGTAAGCCGACAGCCGTAGGCGCTTTGACCGGCCGTAAAGCAATTAATAACTTTAAGTAAATGTGAGTAAATGAATGGTAGCTGTGAGTCTCCTAAATACCAGTGGTAATTTTGCCATAATCTCATCACTTGGCACGCGGGTTGGGATCACAGTATATAAATAATTATCATCATCACAGCCCATTACAGTCCACTGCAGGACTTAGGGCCTCTCCCACGAAAGGAGATTATTGCCATAATCTCCACGCTTGGCAGACGGGGTGGATATCGCAGTGATATAAATATAACTATGGAAGATGCTGCTGCCCATTTTCCACCCTACGGAGACTCTAGACCTTATGCCTCGAAAGATAAGTCGCCTTGTACGACACCCTAAATAAATACCTACGAAAAATGCGATTGTCGTCAGAGCTGATTGTCTGATTGATTTTCTCTAGAACATTTACTTAGTTGTCTTGTTTGACACCCTTACCTACACAATAACGGGAAGAGTGTGAAATTATATTTATCCCTTGTCAAAAAATTCAACATACATCGGTCATTTAGTTAATGTATCCACCGATTGAACAATCCTATGACAGAGTCGTAGTTTCTACTATGACAGAATGCTTTATTTCATATAATATGAAATTGACTTTAAAGCGAGGCACTATTATTGGGTATATTTCCGCTAACACCCTTTGTCGTGCACGAGGGCCCGGGGTCCGCCTTGACCATAATCCAGGATTTGGCAGGTCAAGTAATTATAGAGCAACGACTGCCATCTGACCTCCCTGACCCTGCTAACATGGGAACCTGACTAGATTGGATCAAGGTTACACATTCAGACGCCCGATTGTGCAGGTTTCTTCACGATGTTTTCTCACCGTAAGAGTATCGGTTAGTAATTCATATAACTCTGAAAAGTGGGATTCGAACCCGGTTCCTATCGCTTAAGGAATCGGATACCGTAATCACTCACGGCAACCGACGCTCCTTACAAACCCCGTAAATGATCATTTACAATAAAACATGGGCGCCGTATTTTGGCCCAGCCTACCACAAACCATCATTATACAAAAAACTTGCCAAGAGATAATAAATTGTTAACACATCATTGTTAACACGGGGATGGTTCTGGAAAATCTGCAAGGGCCGCTTACATACCTTAGTTGACTAAGAGACCCATTTTTCCGTAGAGATCGACAGAGACCACATTGTTCTGCTATTTTACTCTAATTAAATAAATAATAAATAATCGTGGACAAATTTACAAACAGCCATCTAGCCCCAAAGTAAGCTAAGCTTGTGTTATGGGTGCTAGATAACTGATAAACTACTTATTTACTTTTGAATACATACTTATTATACATAGAACACCCAGACCCGTAATTATACTTATGCTTCGACCCAAATAAAAACAAACAGTCATGGAGTGGAACGCTTGACTGCAGGGGGTCTATTTTTGAATCGCTCGCCTCGATTTGAACGGTTTTCAATTTTGATTTTCGGCATGAAAAATTCAATATTATTTTAATCACATTGGCAATACCCAAAGAGTACGGTTAAAAAAATAAGAAAATCAGCACCAGTCATCCACCAAAAATATATTGTTACATGCAATTAATCAAAATTTATCAACCGTTCGAATCGAGGAGAGCGATTTAAAAATAGAGCCCAAGATCTCGGAGGCACAAGTTAATGTAAGAAGTGTAAGCGCATCCCTAGTGTGCATAATCATATTAATTCCAATCGCCGCTCGCGCAGACCGAGCGGTGATAATCAAAGGATTGTTTGCGCATGTACCGTCAGTGACATACGGACGTTGTTACAGACTTGTACCAATAAATATGCCCTCTAACCGTTGATAATGTCCAGTAGAGATATAATTTTTTGATCTCATAACCTTTGATAATTCTAAAGTTTTTCTTTAAACTGTATAACTTAAGTGAATTCATTACTTTATACAAAAATGCTGTCAGTTTAGAGTTATGCAATAGGTATAAAGTAGGTATTTATTATTATTACGTGTTACAACGTTAATATAAAATTTAAGTTAAAATACTTTACTGTTTCTTTATGGGTACTATCGAATTTGTATACTAGTGAAAATGCTAACAGATATGTACTGTGGAACTACTGAAAACTGAAAATGTAACTTTTTGTATTAAATATTTAAGTTTATAAAATCGTCTCCAATATGCTTATAGGGATTAGTTATACCTTACATCAAAAGTTCTAACAACTAAGTAAGATGCTGTTTATCAATATGTATTAGGAGGGTATGGTGTCCCACCACCATCTTAGGGGCCCAAGTCAACCTCACCTGCACGTGGTCTCTCTGCTGACAGATGGAAGAGCCTCTGGCGTATCTGCTTTTTCTTAACAGATTGTGGCAGTCGGATAGGGGCCGACTAATGTAAAAAGCCAAAACCCCACAAAGTTATGGCAGGTCAGAAAAGAAAACCGGATACAGATAGGGCGTCGCCGCGAAACGACGCACAGGACAATCGCCCTACTCCTGTGTTAAGTCGGTTAGGGTTACCGGGTCCAGGGCGGGCCCGGTTAAAGGCGTTAGTCGTGGAACGTTGGTCCGCTGACAGGACGGGCACGTGAGCTGGCCAATGTGGGCAATGTGGCAATGAGGGTTGCAGTGGCGTTCATGCAGGAGACTCGTTGGAGAGGCAACAGGTCCCGCAACATCGGGAACGGCTACAAGCTGATATACACGGGTTCTCCGAGTGGCGACAACGGGATGGGAGTGGTGCTCTCTGAGTAGTTTCGAGACGGCGTCTTGAGAGTAAAGCGCGTAAGTGACCGCCTTATGGTTGTGGGAGTGCTTATCGAAGGGGTGGTGACCAATTTGATAAATGCTTGCACTCCACAAGTTGGTTGCAGCAACTCCGACAAAGCGTCTTTCTGGGAGCAAATCGAGGAAATACTGCGAAATTATCCGTTGTCTCAGGGTATTGTTGTGGGTGGCGATCTGATCGGGTACGTGGGTGAGAAATGAGAAGAGTTTGGCTGTATTCACGGCAGTTTTAGTTTTGAGAGCCGTGACGCTGAAGGGGAAGAAATTCTCCTCACGTGTATGGCTGCCCATATGGCCCTTGTGAATACGTTTTTCCAAAAGAAGGCCGAGCACATGATCACCTACAAGAGTGGGCGGAGCGCTACCCAGATCGATTACTTCCTCACTCGGAGAGACAATATTGGCAAAGTAGCCACGTGTAAAGTTATACCCGGAGAGAGTCAAATACCGGGTGTAGTGCCAACGCCAAACCCGGTGGTGGCTGCTTGAACGAACTAAGTCCCATGAGTTCGCCGTTGCTGTCAGCAACCTTAGTATTGCGACAGACGGAGATCACTTTCTAAAATTCTGGAACAGAACTCGGGCGACTATCGCACGGGCGGCGAGGACGGTACTGGGAGTGTCTAGGGTCGGTCGTAGGCTTGACAAGGAGACCTGGTGGATCGAACGATTGCAGGAGTTCGACGGCTATCACTACACCGTATTGGGCTCAATGGGACAGCTTCATCCTGCATAACGGTATGCTTTACCGAAAATGGGGAAAACCTAACGGCAGTGAGTACTACCTACATCTAAGGGTAAAAAGAACACCGACCAAAGTACGAGAAAATTTCTACTGGCTTCGTTGTCGGGAAGACGTACAGGATTGATGTCGCAAATGCACTTAAAGGCCCACCGACTAGAAGTCGCGGAAACCTTCAACTCTATAACGTTGGTGCATCCTGGGAACGTATTACAGTCGATGTGGCGGGACCATTTCCGGTGACGGAGTCGGGGAATAAGAACTAAGGTTGTCTGGAAGAGATCACTCTAGTGATAAGACCGCTCTTTGTACTGCTAACTATTATATATTTTATCCCATGGGTGTATCCTGTAGTGTACAAATATAGTAGTTTAGGCAACTGTCATATAAAAGGGGGTATTAAAACATGATAATAGTTTGACACGAGTGTTTTAATACCTAATTATATGCAGTTGCATACACTACTTTATCTTCACTCTTTATATTTATATGTTAAAATATCGTACCTATAATTTTTTCAACTTTGCTGGATGTAAGCTGCGAGTCAGTTCTGTTGTATCAACGCGTCACGGATATTAAGCGGCGGGAAATTCACGTTACTACTTTCACATTTATCTATTTATTTGCTTCAAACAAAAAAAAACATTCACAAACACAACTAACAACGATTAGAAAAGAATATTCTGTTTAGCGGGAAAATAATTACTCACAAATATAGACAGGAAAATTTGAACTTTGTTTTGAAATTTTGAATTTGTTAAAGACATTTAGGTATTCAGCCTACATTTGACCGTGTCCGGGCGCCCGACAAGAATTTAAAAAATATAAGTGTTGTTAATGATTAAAAAGTTATTTTACGTTACAGCTATAATGAAATTAGTATGGGAAATGCTGTATCGAAAAGTAATTTTTTTTAAATTTTATAGACTGGCGTGAAAAAAGTGTATCCTTGAACAACTGTTTTCGAATATGAAATTGGAACATTACGCTATGAGTGTAGATAAAAGAGTTTTTGCATTGTATTGTTTTGTATTGTACTTCATGGTTATGGACTACTTTACAAAATAGCCTGAAGTACTCAAACTGAACTTGGCTTACTGTGGTATAGTCGCCTACATACCTATGCCTATAACTGGCGCGATTCTGCAAACTGTTGGTGGTTACAATAACGAGTGAATAACGCGAGAGGATGAACACCAAGTGATATAGTATATCCGGCTTTGTTACACATCACATAGCGGAAGTTGGCATCATAGGCATTTCACCTCACACATACACACATTATATACATTTATTTATACGTTATAATATATTAATACGTTATTATTCTTATGATGAACATACATTTTATCTATTTACTGTAGGCAATGAAAGACGAACGTAGTAGGGGGTGGCAGTCCGGACCCGCGAAAGATCAGCGCCGTGGCTGTGGCTCATGTGGCTCATGCTGAGCGAGGTCTTGTTATCAACTAGGAGGGCCACAGCACGGCAATGCCAAGTCGGCACGATTAGTATTGCAACTATTTGAAACAGTCTGTATTTAATGTTATGTCTTTTTCTTTTTTGTTTCTAGTTATAATAAATGAGTTATTTATTTGTTTATTCGCCATACCTAACCAAGAAGCCGCAACAGTTGCTTCCAAGTTGGTTGAAGAATTAATATGCCGATTTGGTGTACCCTTGGAAATCCACTCGGACCAGGGCAGAAACTTCGAATTACATATATTTCAGGAAATAGGAAGTTCATCGTCACAGCTCGTAACAGTCCACTGCAGGACTTAGGGCCTCTCCCACGATAGGGGAGGTTATTGCCATAATCTCCACGCTAGCTGGCGGGTTGGAGATCGCAGTGTTTAAATATAACAATGGAAAATGCTGCTGCCCATTTTCCAGGCTACGGAGGCTCTTGATCTTTTGCCTCGAAAACATTAGTCGCCTTGTACGACACCCATGAGTGTAAGGGGTTGGTGCTATTCTACTCTGCCGGACACCACACGGCCAATAGGAAGTTAGCAACATCTTATTATTGTTTTATTGTAACAACTGCCGTTGGCTTTCCTTAAGTAAATAAAATAAAATAAATAAATCTTGGGTATGCACAAAACAAGGATAACCCCATATCATGCTCAGTCTGACGGAATGGTGAAATGATTTAGTCTGACCCTAGAGAAGCAACTGGCGTAGTTGGTGGACAACCATCAGAAAGACTGGGACAAGTATATACCACTCTTCATCTACGAGTATAGGACTGCCAAGCATGAAAGCACAATGGCTACCCCAGCGTTTGTATATTTCGACAGAGAACTACGATTACTAGTGGGTGTATTAAAAGGAGGACCACCAGACGATGATCACCACACTGTGCAAGACTACGTCTCCGATTTACGAGAGAGGATGCGAGATACACGCTTACGCTACGAGATACGCTTTGGTTCGGGAAAATGGCATGAATGAAGTGAAAACATAAAGACCAGATATGACCGAAGCGCGAACACGAGCGGCTTTGACGTAGTTGGTTTGGCTGCACAACCCGATTCGTCGAAAAGGAAAATCTCCGAAACCACAGACAAGATGGGAAGGTCCATACAGAGTAGATACTCAAATGAACAATGTAACTTATCGGATGCAACGCCAACCGCGAGAAGTGATAAAAGTTGTGCACATCGACCGCTTAGCATGTTATTAGTGGAAATTGATGTGAAATTTGGACGTGGACGTTGGAAGAGAATAAACCTTCGGAACCTTAATCAGTGTTTTACTCTAAATAACGAACTCTAGCACTTAACAATAATAACAAGCAATAATAGCTTTATTTTTTTATTTTTTAGGTTACACAGCAGACAAACAGGCAAGCAGGCCACCTGATGGAAAGTGGTCACCGCCGCCTATGGACATCAGCAACACCAGGGGAGTCACCAATGCGTGGCCCGTCTCTAAAAAGACCTCTTATATAACTCTTGAACGATCCCATGTCATAGTCCAAAGGAAACACTGTGGCTGGGAGCTATCTATTCCACATCCGAATCGTACGAGCGAGAAACGTTCTTTCGAACCTTCGCGTGGTGACCAACAGAGGGTCTACGTAGTGGGGATGAGTACCCAGCCCGCGGCAGGTGGTGCGATGGCGGAATTGTGCTGTGGGCACCAGGTCGAAAAATTTATCGGAACACTCCCCATTGTACAGCCGATAGAACACACACAATTATAATAAGTATTTAGAATAACGTGCTTAGCAGATGGAATTTACACACCCTTTGCCTACAAAACTTTGCACATACGCAACACAATTTGTCAAATAATATATTGATATAAAATGCAGTGTTTTTCAGCGTGACTGCTAACTAGACGCCACGTTGGCAGCCTTAGTAATTTTCACAAATATCATATATTTAGGTGCTACCTAAAATTAAGTAATACCTATTTATAGGCATGAAATAAGTATTGTTTCTCAATAATTAGAACACCAGTTTTTAACATATTCAAAATCATCAAATTTCATGGCGATCCGGCTAGCCATATGGACAATTTCTTTAATTCGGTTATAACAAAACGTCATGCTATATTTTTAGCACGGCTTGCATCAAATTCTTAAACACATTTAAAAGACGTTTAACCCGTATGTGCTCACTGCCCCAATTTTAAAACGGTGGATGTTTTGGTATGTATTACATGTAAAAAGTATTCATTTATTTTTACAAGTAACTATTTCGTTTAAATACATTGCTAACAACATGCGCCAACAAAATAAATATTATTTTCGCATCATTTCATCTGTAATATGATAAAATAAAAAGTCCTTGTCTTGTGTTTACGATGTCGCGGAAAAAAAACTAAGTTTATAAGTAGTTTATATGTTATTATGTATGTGTAAAGTGGCTTTTCTTATTGATTGGTTTATGTTAAATGGGTTTTGTAATATAAATCAATTTGTTCATGTGACATATAGATATAAAAGGATTTTTTTTATACCGCCCCAATTTCGGAGCGCTGAGCACGCCTCGCCACGAGTAAAATTTGTTCCAGAATAGTTCTATTTCCGCTATATTGGAAAATAATTAGATAGAAATAACTAATTTAGAATGTTAAAGGCGAGTAGACCCGAGAATCAAAAGACCCCGCCAATTTTAGACTCTATCACGCACATTGGCGTTTTGCTACGTTCTACGTTCATACCAACTGACCGTCGTAAATGCAAAAACGTGATTTCGATAGTTAAAGAAATTCTTCGGATTCAGTTATTTTGACCACCGTTGAGCAAAGTCGTGCTTCCGCCCTACTCCGATAAAAATATTATGTTGCCTTATTCGAATTCCAGATACGGATTCCGAATTCGGGTTTGGATGCCGGATTCGGATTTCGGATTCCGGATGCCGGATTCGGATTCCGGATTCAGATCCCGGATTTACTTCAGTCACATAAATTCATCATCATCATCGTAGCGTTTATTCCGGCTTACGCCAGGTCCCTCCGCTTTCCGACCTAAACTTCTTCCGTCGTGCTTACAGATAGTATAAATAAATTTTTTTCAGTAAGTTCTTTTGAGATACGGAACCCTAAAAACTTCGGGACCTGATCTGACTGTCTGAGTCACAAATACAATAAATAAAGAATTCCCCACTTTTTTAGGGAAATTTTCCCATAAAAAAGCGAGCAACATCTTAGCATCATCTAGTAATTTTTGTTCGAAATTTACACAAAAGTAAATAAAGCATAATTATGAGAAGTTAGCATGAATTGTCGTTACTTGTGCGTCGTAGGTAATTCCTCCTGATTTTTAAAATTTTTCACGATAATTTGTTAACATTTGACCACATATGACGGCATTTATAAATAATTTTCATGAAGGAAAAATACGTGTTATCGGTTCGAAATGGCGGAGCGTTGTAAGACCCCATCTCTTTAAGGTACGATGGATTCTGTTTTTGTTTCATTTCTGTGCTTTATACCTATTGCATAATTCTAAACTGTTAGCATTTATGCATATAGCAATGAATTCACTTAAGTTATCCACCCAGCAAAAATGAAAGACTTTAGAATTATCAAAGGGCATATTCTTCGGGCTACTGGACTACAACACCCGTTATGAATTATGAATAAGACAAATGTAAGAAGTTGCATTTCTCTATTTCTTGTCATCCGTCCGTCTAAAAAGACCATTATACTAGTTATATACCAAAAATGGGTATGCCTAGCAACAGAGCGTACCGCGAACAAGTTTTGTGACAGTTTTGACATATGTCATAACAGAAAAAAATGGAAAATTTGCATATTTGTCATTGTTGGCGGTGTTAGTGTAATTACGTTTATTAGCTTTTTTGTGAGAGGGTTTTCTGCAATTATTCTTGCCTTTCTAATACGCCTTCATAATATTTCCTTTTACAGCAAAACCGACTACAAGTGAATGAATGAATGAATGAATATATGATGGTGACTGTTGCAGGGGAAAAAATTCACAGCGAATATAACAAACTAGCTGGTCCGGCGCGACTTTGTTCGCGTATTGTCCTAGACGTACCCTATATAAACCTTCCTCTTGAATCACTCTATCTATTGTTGTACCATATTAAAATCCGATGCGTAGTATAAAAAATCTAAGCACATATACATACCTACATACATACAGAGGGAACAGACGTCGCCGGCGGCGCTTTGTTTTATAATATGTATATGTCGCAGCCATCTGGTTAAATCAGCCATTTAATGAGAAGGCTAGTCCGTTAATGAAACGCCGGCATTCAATTGAATGGCTAGGCCGATCGCTGATTTTACTAGCTTCACTCAACGTTTAACTAATTGGCTTATTAAAGGCAGCCCTTCGGAGACGACTGAAGTTAAATTAGGCAAGTGATTTAAATTTAGTTCAAATTTTATCTACTGCTGCGCTGGTAGTCTCCAAAACAAATCTGGCGTCAGACAGCTCGCACAGCAAGCTCGTCGTTTTAACTAAATTTAAAATGTGGTACATGTTTTTAAGTAAGAATTGAGATAACTTTAAGTATTCTTACTGTTACGGGTCTGGGTGTTCTATGTATAATAAGTATGTATTTAAAAAGTATATAAGTAGTTTATCAGTTACCTAGCACCCATAACACAAGCTTTGCTTACTTTGGGGCTAGATGGCGCTGTGTGAATTTGTCAACGATTATTTATTTATTATTTATTTTATTATTTATTTTATTATTTATCTTAATTCTTTACGATAACTGAATATGTTCATTTTTTTTTTATACTTACCTTTAATTAGAAACAAATGCCAAACTTTCGTGTCATTTTATATTTAATATTATAAAATAGGACTATAGTGCACTGTTGCTATTGTTCCTACTACATAGTTACAAGTAGTAAATAAGTTATAAATTTAAAGTTTCATTAAATATTTTTACTTAGATAAATACGGTTATAGGTATACTCGCAATACAATTAATTGTATACCTACTTATTGAATATCTTGCGACTAATAATGTTTTATTATATAAAAGTGATCTTTATTAATTCATTATTTTGTATCTTAAATAAAATTTATCATTTAAGTTGCGAACTTATGGTCACTCTAACCAACCATCAGTATACCCTTTAACGAAACGGCTAAATAACGTTCAGCCAAGTAGTTAAACGTTACATTCATCAACTTGGCTGGTTATCTTTTAGTCATTTAATTAAATGCCGGCGTATGACTAACGGACTAGCCTTCTAATTAAATGGCTGATTTAACCAGTTGGCTGCGACATATATATATATTTCGGGGTTTGATTCACATCACATTAGTGGAAGAGTAATGCAATAATAGGCACATAACTGAGCATTCGGGTTTGTGCAAAAAGTGGCAAAAGAACCTGCAATATCGTTACTTTTGTAGTATAATAGGGGAGTAGTTTAAGGATTACTGAAGACGTGGCTGCGACCTGAAGTGAACGTTATTGACCGTTAAGTCCCTGGGACATAGACTTGGCTGTAAAGGCTAGATTCATACGAGTTGACTTATTACTTAATTAGACGTTGTTGCGACTCTGGCGTCACGTGGATATTATTTTGCTTATTTACAAGCGCTATATAGCGCAAAACAGAGGAGCGACACAAAATACTTCGTTTAAAAACTGCACGTGATAGGATCATTCAGTACAAGATACATATGTACGTATTATTACAACGTCGCACCTTTTTCCCGTAAGGGTAGCTAAAGACCACATTGTTCCAGCTACGGTAATGACAAATCTAACTAGCTTCTTCCACATTGATGAACCTTTTCATACACGTGCATGTTTGGGTACTCTTGGGTACTCTTGACCTGGTGCCCTATTTTTGAATTGCTCGCCTCGATTGGAAAGGTGTTTAATAGTGATTTTCGGCGTTAAAATGTCGTTATTTAGATACTTGATGCTGATTTTCCCTATTATCGAACGGTACTCTTTTGGTGTTCCAATGAGATTAAAAATATTGAATTTATCGTTTGCCGAAATTCAGAATTGAAAGCCATTCTAATCGAAGCGAACGATTAAAATATAGAGCCCCTGGCCTTACTTTAAACAACTCCAATTTAGTTATGACCGTACTAGTGACCCTGCAGATCTCGCTTATTGCGCTTATTACCCATTCCTAAATTCAGTGGCTGGATTCAGAAACAAAAAGCGTGAGAGCAAATCAAAGTGAAATATATTGCTCATAGAATAAGGTCCATCTTTGTATCACTTATATTAAGTCGCTTTTCAAAAATCTGAGATATAAAAATGGACTTTATTCTATGAGCAATACATTCCACTTTGAATTGCTCTCACGCTTTTTGTTTCTGAATTCGGTCACCGAATTTAGGAATGTGTAATAAGCGCATGACTGC
The DNA here is from genome assembly GCA_905147135.1 of Blastobasis lacticolella. NCBI lineage: Eukaryota > Metazoa > Arthropoda > Insecta > Lepidoptera > Blastobasidae > Blastobasis > Blastobasis lacticolella. The sequence goes on along the minus strand of LR990048.1, from coordinate 5,819,948 downwards.
ACGCAGCAGAAAATAAACTGCGCGCCTCGAGCGCGGCATGCGTGTCGTAGCTGCAATGGCGCATTCGCGGCGCTGTCGCAAGGCCTGGACGCACCCTTAGAAATGTACTTTTCACCTCTCCAGCGCGAAAAGAGAGCGTTTGTTCGCGCGAAATACTCATTTGATCCTTACTCCTCTAGTACTCTCCTCTACCCGGCGCGACTTCGTTCGTGTGGCTTCCTACCCCTACATACACCTACTTTACCCCTACCTACCTTTCTTTTTCCTTATAAACCTATCTCTTGAATCACACTATCTATTGTTGAAAACCGCATTAAAAGGGACAACAAGGGACAGACGGCGGAAAAAAACTATGTTTTATACTATGTATAAAAGAGGAAAATTGATTTGAATTTCGAATGTCACATACTTGTTCTAGAAAAAATTAGCTAGTAATTTAACTCCATGAATTGTATCATTAGGCACAACATATCGTATATTATTTACTGAAATTTTGTTTATAAATTATACTATTGCCACAGAAATAAAACAAAAACAGAATCCATGTGTCTTAAGTCATGAGGGAAGCATAGAAATGGCCGCCATTTTATATGTCTGCGTAATTTTAGGGTTGCCATATACATGATCCATTTTACCCTCTTTATGTATTATGTTAGCAATACAACTTTACAATAATAAATAAATAAAAATGATTAATTTCTGATTGTAATTTTTATTTAAAAATTCTTAAGTAATGAAATATGTAGATAAGAGGAGTCTCCCCGAGTACGCTCCATACAAATGAAGTTTGATCATATTTTCAATATTGCGCTATCAAAATCAATGAAATTTTGCAGACGTGATCCAGAAACTAATATCGATGCTTGTGGTATAATAAATATATCAATTCAAAGTTACACGAGATTCAAGATTTCTATAGAAATATAAAAACCTGTGTACTTTGAAAATATTATCAAACTACGTTTGTATGGAGCGCGCTTGTGGGTAACTAGCCTTAAGGCTACACTACAATGCTCATAAGTAGGTATAAAAATTTAAGGCGAGGGCGGCACGGAATTAAAATCCGTTTTGCGCCGAAAGATCACAGTGGAATGTGTTACTCATAGAATAAGGTATATTTATGAATTACGCATTTTGAACGCGGAGCGATCTGAAAATGCGAACACGTACTAGTTTCGATATATTTTTGTTTGATTATAATGAAGTAACCCCCTAAATAAAAATCAATTCGGTGATAGTAAACGTTAAATTGCAGATTTTAAATCAAACAATCGATTAAACCTAATACCCTACCTTCTAAATACCCTAATCTTCTAGGATATGTTGATGTTGATGTTATAACTTGATTGTGAAATCGTAATCGCAGGTAGAAAAGTGGAACAGGTGAGTTTTTATACATATTTAGGACCAACGTTTACAAGGGGTGTAAAGTGTGAAAGTGATGTCGAAAGGAGAGTGAATGCCAGAAATATAGTGAAAAGAGCACTACATACTTTTGTGAACAGCCGGGTGCCCAATATAGCTTCTTAACAGAGGAGTGCTCGTTACAACATTGACGTATGGAAGAGAAAACTGTCTATGAGACAACAAGCACGAAAGTAGGATAAATGCAATAGAAGTGAGGGTGTTTAGAAGTATTGAAGGAGTTTCAATGAGCGATAAATTACGGAATTGTGTAATTGACTACTAACTGGTTGATGTTTCAAGCAGTTCCCTGACTTGCTAGCGTGGATGAGGATTCAAAGTTGGTTTAGTCGTGAAGAGAGGACGAAAAAGAAAAAGATAAAGGTATATGGCAGAAATGCATGGAAGCGTTAGAAGGGAAATACTGAGAAGTAGGTACATAGCATGATCAAATCAGAGATATTTTACAAAAAGAAAGAGTAGCCTAAATCGTCGAGCATGTACGAAAAGATGAAGAGTGCGCAACTGGAAGAAGCGAGAGTGGTTAGTCAGAACCGTGACAAGTAGATTAAAGTACTAGGAAAATGGCGAAACGTCATGTATGAATGCATAATTAAAAAAAAGTATTCGAAGAAACTTTTGATATAGTTATTTAGCTATCGAATCATTATAAGTCTGCTTCAATCTACACGTTTAAAAATCATTCGTTTCAATTAAATGAACGCCGTCCTCGCCTTAAATGTGGATGAAGCGACTTAGCTTGTTAAAAGGTAACTTACATTAATGTTTATGATACCAACCCAAGCAATGTTTGTGCACACTGCTTGAAGATAATTTTAAGGCAGCATAATACCTGGAATAGCATAGCTTTTTACTAGTTACAAACTTACAAGCTTACAACACAACAACAAAAACGCGACCTACAAAAATATTTGTGATACCAAGCCGATTTGTGTTTGTGCACAATACTTGATGAAGCATCTTTTAGGGCGGTTAAAGACAATATTTACATTACAATATTTTAAGCGTAGCTTGTTTGTGATTACAACAAAACAACAAAAATGCAACTTACAACAATGCTTGTCATACCAAGGTGATTTTTGTACACAATGCTTGATGAAGCAACTTATAAGGCCGTTTAAGATAATATTTATGAAACATAGCTTGTTAGTTGATAGAAAACAACAACAAAAATACACTTACATGAATATTTGTGAACACCACAATATTTATAAAAGCACGGCTTGTAAACACATATAAACAAAATGCGACTGACAAAAATGTTTGTGATACCAAAGCGATGTTTGTGCATAATGCCTGACGATGCAACTTATAAGTCTTAATAATGAAATAATTGGTGCCACTACTGTGATCTCGTCCAGAGTATACACAACTTTCTTATACTTAAATTAGTCATCATCGTTAGTCTTAGCATCGTAGAGCCCAAGGTCCCAAGTTTCCACTTCACTCGGCCTTCGGCATACTCGGTACTGAGTTTGTTGGCACTCATGTCACCCTTAATGTGTCAAGCCCTTGCTTCTTGGGCTGGCCTAACGTTCCAGTGCCTGGCGGACGTAGCATGGCCATACATTTGCTTCCTACGAAAATTAACATTCTGCGTGAAACCTGGCCATACCATCGAAGACGAGACTCTTGCACCTTATCTGTAATACCATGGATGTGGACGCGAATTTGGGTGTTTTGAATGTGGTCTCTGCGTGAAACTACACACATCTACCGCAGCGAAATCATCATTCCATCTTGGCATTGGTAATGTTCTCGCGCACGAAAGCCCGGCTCCGCCTTGACCATGATCCAGGATTTGGCCGATCAGGTAATTTACAGTGAAGATCAGATTATAGCCGCTCCACTGTAATTACCTGATCGGCCAAATCCTGGATCATGGTCAAGGCGGAGCCGGGCTCTCGTGCGCGGGAGCACAACCAGGACATTAAAGTAAAGATGATTATTTTAGTTAATTACAGTGGAGGAATATGCAGGTTTCCTCAAAATGTTTTCCCTCATCGTAAGAGCGTCGGTTAGTGTTCAACTAATGTACATAACTCAGAAAAAGGGCAATATAGCGGCACCGGGGATCAAACTCAGAACATTTCGCTTACGGGTCGGAGTTCACCGCAGCATTACCGGCTAAAATCCCTGATGCTGTGTCAGCTTTTTGAACACTTGTCTTTTGTTTTGCAAATTCCGTGCTATACTTTCCATTTTGGAAATGTGATGGTATCTGACGTTCAAATATTTTTGAATTATACATTTGATTAAATTTATTTTGTGGTCTATTCCTGCCATGGCATGTTCATTTTCTACATTTAGAAAAGTTTTTCTATTACCAATGAACATATGCAATATCTTTGTCATCAAATACATATGTTGCTTTTGATGAAATATTTGTATATTTTCTGATGACAACTTTCTAATTACAATTTCACAAGTGCAACAAATATCAAATAGGTCTTTAGATGGAAATCTCAACCCTCCTCTGTTTTTTTGTAAAATCAGTTTATGAAAATATTGTTGTTCAGTGGTTGTTAGTTTAGCTAAACAAATATGACATTTTAAACTTTTGTGTAACGAATATGCTATATTGCCCGATATATAGCCAATTATAATATGCCGGCAATCATTAAACTGTTCCACTTCCAACTGTTTTGTTAAATCACCTAAATTAAAATCACATTTGTCTAGAAATTTAAGAGAAGAAGTACACGAATCTTCTTCTTCGTCATGTCTTTGATAAGGAATAGTAGTATTAATTATTTGAGTGCTAGATGTACAATTTAAGATTGCCACCTTTTCCAAAGGGACACAGTTGCCTGTAGAAGTACATTGAATTTCCAAATATGACAGGAGTTTTCTATAGCTCCCTTTAAATTGTCTGACATTGGGATTGTCGTTATTACCACATTGAAAACGAATGGATGAAAAAAATATTTCAAGGTGGTCTTGACTTAATTTATAAGTCGGTAGGTATATCAACTTTCCATTACTTATCAGTGTTTCATATAGATGTTGGAGACTTTCTATATTTATTAGGGTGCCAACAAAGCCCGTTTTACATTTCGTCTCCACGATAGGCCTATTGTACTTAGTAATTAGAAGCGTTGGCCTTCCATTTGTAGTAACTTTTCGTTTGGTGGTAATTTTAATTTTAATTTTCATAATGTACTCTTTTAACTCGTTTAAAAAATCAAAAATTTTATTTTTATTTTGTGACCATATGGGTTGCTTAAAATCATAAGTTCGCATTCCTCTGCTGTTGAAAATATCAAACATATCATTGATTTTTTTTATAAAAACTTCCGTGGCCTTAGAGTCCTCAAAGTCAGACAATTTTAAAACTTCTCTACAAGTTTTTATTGCAGTAGCAACACTCGTACTAAAAACTTGAGTAGCAAGTTTAACTTTCATAATTTTATTTTTAAAATTTATGTGAGTTTTAGTTAATTTGTTGGCCAGATGCAAACCTTCTTCTTCCTGAAATTTATTTAGTTTTTCTAAGATGTTCCATCTGATTATTTGATTGTTACAATCAATGAATTGTTGTTTTGATTCAAGATGATTTCTTATCAACTTAATCATGTGACTGGGGTCAAGAAAACAAGCAATTTCAGAGTCATTGGATGGATGTTTAAATGTTGTTTTTAAAGTTTCTGGTTTTAAATTACAGCCAAGTAATTCAAACGCAGTTAAATTTGTGGCGTGGCCATCACATGTTAAACTAACAACGTCGACGCCGGATTGAAAACATTTAATTAGACAAAGTTCTATTAAGTTTGTTTTCTGTTCCCCTGTTACACCGTTACTTAAAAAATATCCTACAGGTATTTTAAAATGCTGATTAATTCCAACTAGTAGGAACACCAGCGCTTGAGACGCTAAGGCAGCACCCTCTTCAACTCCAGCCCCCATATCCACATAGCCTATATTTTTTTTACCGTCCCAAAGTTTTTGGGGTCTTATGGCAACTTCGTCAAATACAAGTGAGCATAAAAGTCGGTGTTGGTTCACTTCGGCTTTTGCTTTTAATACTTGGAATGACTCTTCGGTAAACCCAGGCTCACCTTTTATATGACCATACCATTTCGCTAGAGTTTTTCGATGGGGTAAGCAAGTGTTAAACGATTGTCTTACATACTCATATGCTCTTGGCGAATAATAATTTAATGTTAGGCAAAACTTTTTTATTGATTGAGAGTATCTAATATTCTTTTTAAGTTTTTTTCGATTAAAGTTATTAAACAAATCGGTAGCAATAATATTATCATTCAAAGTGTTGTATAGGTCTGTGGTAATGAAGTTTTTTTCTTTAAGGTTTTTCAGAATATTCTTAAGTGATTCATTTCGATTTCGGAGTCGTCTAACTTTTTGATTCAATCTTTTTAAATTCTTTTTTTGTCTATCAATAATCTGTCTTTTCTTCTCAAGACTGTCCTTCAATCGACGTTTTCTGGGTGAATCAAGCAAAAACGGAGTTGTTGAGCTTAGTTCATGTAAATATAGTGATGTTGCTGCTCCAGTGTTTGGTGATGGCTAAAAAGGAAATTAGAATGTCAAAATATTATTGAACGATGAAAAACAGGCATTGGTAAAACAAGTAACCATACTGGTTGAAAAGAAGTAGCATAGTTTGTTCACATACCTGCTGCAAAGAACTGGCAGTGTTTGACACGTTTAAACAAGGCAGATCAACATATGCCTCTGATACGTTGTTCGTCTAAAAACATGACAAGATATTTATAAAATTTACAATTATATAATACTCATAGTAGAGCCTTGAGTTTTCCTTGTTTGTTTACATACCTGCTGTAAAGAAGTAGCAGTGTTTGATACGTGTAAACAAGGCGGATCAACATCATACGCCTCTGGTTCGTGCTTCGTCTAAAACATCATAATACATTATATTTATCTACAATTATATACTAATTATGGTTAAGTGTATTTTTTGTTCACATACCAGCTGTAAAGATGAACTCGGATTATACATGTTGTTGCCAAAATTAAATTTTAATGGCATCTTATATTTGTATTTCTCTATGAATAGTTTATTTAGAGTGATCTGTGCCTGTTCTGTACCAACAACGAAATCATAAGCCGTGTATAATGACTTCACACATACAGAGCAAATAGTTGTTGGAAGATTTTCATGGCTAAAGTCAATATCGGTATTCAGCCTTTTGAACATATTCACTACTAATTCTTTCAAAACATCGTCACTCTGAACATTTAATAACGTGCCTTCACAGTTTGATGTGGCACATAGTCGGCAATATCCAGTTAAAACAAATTCATCTAGAAGTTCAGATACCTAAAAAAAAATAAGTCATGTTTCACACAATTTTTTACATACCATACAATGGTTTTTTACTTACAATTGTAATAAACTATCCCGTTTATTTATTACGTAAATTTTAATACAATAAATACTCAATACCTGTAGAATAGAGGAAGTGCTTGGCGTTTCTTGAGGGTATAATAGTAACTGTAAGCAATAAAATATATAAGACAAGAGCATCCCACCATTTCGGGCAGTGTAATTAAAAATAAATAACAGACAGCTGTCCGGTGCAATTCGTTTTCGTAACCCTCCCGTACCGTATGCCTGCCGTAACCCTGCCGTACCTCTACCGTATGCTTGCCGTACCCCTACCGTACCTCTCACTTACCCTCCCCATACCCTTCACTAAACCATACCGTATGCTTGCCGTACCCCCACCATACCCCTCCCGTACCCCTGCCGTATCTCTCCCGTAGCCCTGCCGTACCTCTCCCACAACCTTCCCGTACCACTCCCGTACCCCTCCCATACCTCTCCTGTCACCTTCCCGTATCTCTCCTGTCACCATCCCGTACCCCTCCCGTATCCCTACCGTACCCATAATGTACCCTCCCCGCACCCTTCACTTAACCACACCGTATGCCTGCCGTACCCCTACCGTGGCCCTGCTGTATCCCTTCCGCAGCACTCCCGTACCACTCCTATATGCCTGAAGTACCCCTCCCATAGGCCTACCGTAACCCTACCGTATGCCTGCCGTACCCCTACCGTATCTTTCCCACAGCCTTGCCGTACGCCTGCCGTTTGCCTCCCGTACCCCCACCGTAGCCTTATCGTGCTCCCATAATCCGTGCCGTACCCCTCTCGCAACCCTCCCCTAGGTCTACCGTAACCCTGCCGTACCTCTCCCGTAGCCCTGCCGTACGCCTGCCGTTTCCCACCCGTACCCCTACTTTAGTCTTGTCGTACCCCTGCCGTACCCCTATCCTGCCCTATTTTCTTATCTGCTATTCGAGGGGGGGACAAATAAAATTATAAAAAACAAAATAGCTATTCAGTTAATTTACCCGTTTTGGAAAGGCGTACGGAACCAAGCATCGTAGCCCCTTCGCGGTTGTTATAAAATCCACGTCATCAAAATGTGCACTGCACACGGTACTCGCAGATGATGGGTTCCAATTGGTTTCTCTTCTACAGTTTCGTATAATTAGAATCCAATCGTCTTTACGGTTTTTATTTCTAGGAAACCTATTAAAATAATATAACCCGGTTACAATAAAATCGGGATCGAAAATAATAAGGGCTCCGCAGAAAGCGGTGTTATATTATTTATTTATAAAATAGGACTACTATGCTTATATCATAGCAGTGCGCGGTAGACTATAATTATAATCATTCAAGTTCTTTTCAGATACGATAGGTAATAAAAATTTGGAACCTGATCTGAGTCACAAACTTAATAAAGAATTCCCCACTTTTTGGGAATTTTCCCGAAAAACAGGTAGCCACATCGTTGTACTTTTGTTCGAAATTTGCACCAAAGTAAATAAAACATTTATAAAAAAACTAGCACGAATCATAATTACTTACGCGTGGTAGGTAATTCCTCCTGTCTTGTTACATTTTTTCCAGTAACTTTTACACGATTTCACTACACATGACGGCATTTTAAAATATTTTTCGTCAAGGAAAAATATGTCCGAACGCTACGAAATGGCGGCGCGTTGTAAGACCCGATGAGTGTATGTCATGTACAACAAAGGAGATTGACACACCTTGCATGCACCGCATCTCTTTATGGTAACATGGATTCTGTTTTTGTTTTATTTCTGTGACTATTGCATTTTTCAAGACGTCATATTTCAAATAAACACTAGTGAACATTAACATCGTTTACTTAAAAATGTCATGTTCGGTTTTCATAAAAATGTCAAGCAGTGCAGTCTCCAAACGAAACATTTAACAAAAAAATTATTTATAAACAGAATGTCGCAAAGAGGTTTTACAACAATACACCTATTATTATCTGTGGTTATTGCGGAACACAGAGAGGAACTTTTTCCCACGCACACTAAGGTTGTGAAATGAACTACCTGGAGAGATTTTCCATGGAGAGTACAAGAAAGGGGTAAAATGGTTTTTACGGGATCGGCAACGCGTGGGTGATGCCCCTGGTATTGCAAACGTCTATAGGTTGCGGTGACTGCTTACCATCAGGCAGGCCGTAAGTTTGTTTGCCACCTCAGTGGTATAAAAAAAAAGTTTAAAATGGTGTGTTCAACGCGAGAGCAAATATTTTTATGACTCGTGCTTTTAAATCACTCTCTGCGCTTAGTACTCGCTACGCTCGTGATTCAATTCTAGACTAGTTCGCTAGATCATGATTTAAAGTCGGCACTCGTAGCAAAAAACAACTTTGTTCTCTTGTATTACAAATAACTATTTTTCATTTACAGTTAAATTGCACTACAATAATTAATACCCTATCTATACTATCGTAGGGATGTTATTTTTGGAACTTTTGGATAGGCCAAGCACGGGCCAAGTTCAAATTCTTCAATATCTATGGATGTGGCTACAATGTAATAGACGAACACAAAACTTAATCGATAGTGGAGGGTGAAGCTTCAACCACCCGTCACGGGCTGGGTACTTATCCCCACTACGTAGACCCTCTGTTGGTGTCTACGCGAAGGTTCAAAGGCACGTTTCTCACTCCTACGTTTCGGATGTGGAATTAGCTCCCAGCCACTGTGTTTCCTTTGGTTTATGATATGGGATCGTTCAAGAGTTATATTAGAGGTCCATAGGCGGCGGTGACCGCTTTCCATCAGGTGGCCCGCTTGCTTGTTTCTCTGCAAGATAAAAAACTAAATAGGTAATATTTTTCCTTGTTTTCCACCATAGTCCCTTGTAACACTAATACAGTATTTGAATAGCGTCTAGGATGGAATCCACCATCTGAAAAACTATCTTTCAGAAATATGTTTCCCACGTGAATGTTCGTTTAATTTTGGGAACAGCCTGTAATGAAGGAGCCACCTGGGCATCCATTTATTAAGTACAAGCTTTGCCCTAAATTAAAAGGATTTTTAGGGAAACGTTTTGCGGACTATGATTTGATCACCTCTTTGATATCCGAGAGTGCAAGAATGGTTATCTGTGGTCGTACCAAATTATTTCTGCAGGCTATTGAAATGCTAAAGCTCCAATAGAATATTAGTTTTACAAGGGACTATAATACGACAAAAATATATATGCGGCTTTATTGGAAGAGGGTCAGGGAGCGGGAGCATAGGATCCACCGTCGCATACATAACCTAACCATCGAAATTACAATTAAAGTAAACCGCATCGAAATCAGTCCATCTGTTGCAGCAACGGCTCCCGTGTTTTTGCATCAAAAATATGCCACATTCATTTTCTATACTTACGAGGGGTGGGAGCTACGATGTCACATGCCATAACATGCTTACCTTTATCAACTATTAACATACCATTACGACAGGGGTACTAGAAATAAAAAAAACTCCCATACATTTTCCGTGTGGGACAAGACAAGACACTACACGACGTCAACAAACTAATAAACATAGAGCTAAATATAAACAGAGAGGGCGCCATAAGTAATAATCGCTGAGCTTGGTAGCATTGCGTTTTTGCCCCGGTAGCCGCGGTAAACAAATTGAAGCAATAAATATACGCAATTTATCGCGCTACCATGTGTGAATTTATACACTCAGTTGGCCATACGCGGTGTCGTGCTGGTGTTAGGTGCGCATGCGCTGCAATTATCCATGTGAAATGGACCTCGTGGGCCGATTAAGTTTGTCTTTAATTAAGATAGTGTAGGTCAACATAATCTTTGATTGCGACTGCAAGGATAGCGTAGACCGATCCCCAAGATGTTCCTTGTAAGGTCGTCAGTGGATAAGAATTATCTCATCTGTTAACTATAATATATTATAGGAAAGTTTTATTTGAAAAGCTCACGCCTCTGTCCCACAGGTGGGGTAGGTAGGACTATGGCCTACCATTTTGCTCTGTCCTGACACACTCCCTAGCCTCGCATATTTCCACAATTCTTTTCATACATCTCCTTTTATTCTTACCATTTCGGACCCCAGCTTTAATCAACATAAACACCATCGATATACCTATTTATCGATCCCGAGAGGTGTTTGAACGAGAAAATTGGTAAGTAGAATTTAAGAGACTAAACTAAATAGCCATGACAAGCTAGCTCTTTGAAATAAATAAAAAATTGTAACTGGCATTCAGTAACTACTCTAACTAATGTAAGGCAAGAATATTGGCCACGAAATTCGAGGAACATGACCAAACAAAAAATACCGTTGAGACTCTCGGAAACGGAGGCGTCCATAAAAACGTGATCCGGCGGATCGATCTAGATTCTTCGCTCGGTGTGTCGGAGTAGTTTAAAAATGCAAAATGGAACGTTATTTCTTTTTCTTTTCGTGGAAGGGTCAATGTCTGTATCTGGCCAGTTTCATTGAGAGTGCATTGAAGCTGCACAGACGGCGGATATCGGCGTGATCTGTTGCTAGCCAATTATAAATGTAGCACGTGCACGGAGCGTGGGGCAGGTCTGTATATCACGGAGAAAATCACTATGAGCTACACGAAACTTGGACATAATTTTGTAGTATTTTACACAGTTTCTGTTTGTTGTGTCGGGAAAGAATCGATTATTGCAACAACCCCTTCTGCTTACAAATGTTGTATAAGACGACAACAGTGCCAAACTTATCTTACCCAGTGACTGCGTAGCTGCTCTTTCGAAATATCGTGTCGCGTGAAAATTTTTAGAGGCTAAACAGCTGGGACCTTCGTAGAAAATTAAAATTTTTGCACAGCGATCCCAAGCTCGCCTGCTAAGCATGGAGATTATGGGAAAGCCGTCCACGGCAATGCAGTAAGCTCCAATCCAGAGCTAAATATGTATGTTAATCAGGATAAAGTCACTTTTTAAACTTAGGGTTTTAGTCCTTAGTTCTCTTGTACAATGGAGGACTTGTTCGAGGCCACTTCAAACACTGTATGTGTCGCCGAATACTGGGCGAATAAAATGTGAGTTTAGTCCATCGACTCGATAAGAAGAAGACGCAGCGCATTCCCGCCTCGAACGACCACACTATGGTCCTGCTACAACAACAGTGATTCCAGATAGTTACGACACAGTTGAAACCTCTACGAAATAAGCCTACACCTATATCATCTATTTATCATCTTTTTATAAACCTCAATAACTATTTAGGCAATACTAGCGACTCGCCCCGGCTTCACACGGGTCTTCTCGGAGTTTCTTTCTTACAATGTCCATGTACATCCAACACATATAAATCTTCCCGAAGATTATTTTTAAATCATTTTGAAAACATCATTAAACCCAGAATTAGCGGATATACAGAAGATGATCCGAAAGAATTGACTTTTAAACCGTTGCCATGACGTACTGCGACAATGGCTCCCTACATTTTCCTATCCAAAACCCTCGATAGATAGAAAGAAATATCTACAAAATCGAGATGAAGATTATCTCCTATATCTTGTCGATCGCCCACTCGGCTAACAATACTCGGTGCGATGTAATTGATTATGCATATTCATGAGCCAATTGTCGCTAATGACTCTGGTACGTGTTAATTACTGGGATTTCAAGTCTTTCTTATTGGCTGCCGTCCTAGCGCCGGGTTTAGCGTATGGCTCTCAAGTTGTTATGTTCAAAGTGTTGTGTAAGTTACTTACCATCCGATTGGGTAATGTAATCGCAAATCTTACCATCACTTACGTATGGTATGTTTTGTACATGGAAATAAAGAGACTGTTCAACCAGTCTAATTAGATTTTTCCGTGCTCAGGGTAGCAGAAGAAGACCTTGTCTTAAGTAAAATATTTTAAAGAAAAAGTATTTGATAACCTTATAAGTTATTGTAAAGCAGCACCTTTCATGTATTACTGATGAGGTATTAGTCAAAAAATAAAGCAGAAGAACTACTTATAACACAGAGAAAAAATTGTACAATTAAACATTAAATACAAAAAGGAACGGAAAATTGTTATCTAGCGTATTTGAAAATAATTGGTTTCTACATTTCTTTGTGCCTCCAACAGAGAGAGATTAACTAGCTTTGAGATAACTAGTTACTGAATCTAACATTTAATTTGCACAAATGATGTGCAAAGATAAATTAAATGATGTACTATGAGTGCCATGACATATGTCGTGATGCAGGAACCTGCCTCACCAGCAGAAGCGAGTACTATATTACTTAGTTGTAAACTGCGATGGCAATCATAATCTAGTTTGAAAATCAATTAAAGATCTGGAGTAATTTCCTTAGGCATGCTGCAAATCCTGCTACACTATTAAATGAATACCGTCATTAAGAAGGATCATAAAAATGACAATCGTAAATTAGACTCTCTAAAGTATGTGTGTTTTGAAGTAAATGAAGCAATTTACATTCAAAACGTGATCTAACTAATTTAAGTGTAAAATTCTATGGGTCGATAAAGATAAATGAAAGCATTCGGGATCAAGTAAACTGGTGATTTTGCTGGCGTAGTTGGTCGCTACTTTGTATGGGTTTGATGAAATCAAATACATTTTTTTTAATAAGTTGTACGGTGTAGGAGAGCCTACAAATGTAGAGATTGGAAGAAAAAATATGGATATATATGTTAAGACCAAGACACATACGAAGACAGCATACAAAAATTCTTGAAAAGTTTGCTAGTGCATGGAATAAAGCCCAACCATTTACAGCAACCTTATGTCGCCCATTCAATAATTATTCGTTGGAATCTTTTTTATGTATGTTCCCCGATTATTCGAATACCCCTGGACCGATTTGAAATTAGATGGACGTAGACTTTAAGGAGTTACAATTTATTAACTAACTTTAAAAACGTTGTAGGTTCTCAATTGGTCGCAAAATTATTATTTAAGTATCTTCCCCGATTATTTGAAGTCGCCTGGCTGGACCGATTTGGGAAATTCTTTTTGTTTGAAAGGGTATAACTTCTCAGGTGGTCCCATGGTCATAATGGTCTCTGGATCTGATAATGGAATCCTGGAGAAATCGAGGGCAACTCTGGAAAAATTTTGGAAAGTATGGGATCTTTGTCATATTTTACTCAAGTATTCGCTTCAGAGTGTCATCATCTGATGATTCTCTGCTGATGATTAAGCTACAGAGCTCTATAACGATTAGCAGTAAGAGTATAGTATTGCAATTTGTCGACAGGAAATACTCAGTAAAATCTAGTAGTAATATTTTGCTTGATAGGGTATCATAACTACCATTAAAAATGTTGAAATAAAAAAAGAACGACTTCTAATCACAAAAAAGGTAAAATATATTATTATTTTTGGAGTCGGTGCCACATAGCAATCCCCCGTCTCCCTTGAGGTTTCCCCTGTCTCCTGACGAACATTACTGTACTGGGATCGAGTTCAAAAATAATGATATTTGACTTTCTATGATTAAAAGGTGAGGTGGCAGATGAAACCGAGTCGATCGCCAATGTACAGTCAGTGCGCACGAATAAGCACGAATCAGAACGATTAAAGCCATCATACAAGCTAAGCCACAGGCGTTAGTTTTACATAGTCGAGCTCAGTAATAATTTTTGAATTTTTGATATATTATTTCTTATAAGCTGAATAAACGGACGGTATGGGCGATGTGAATGTTTTAAAAATGAACCAGTCGAGAATTCGAAATTTTTTTGATTATGCCTCAAAAGAACTGGTGTGAACACATTGAATTAACGAGCTCACAATGTTCAGAGATTTGATTTTTTTTCTAAAGACCTGAGCGAATAATAATGAAGGAGCGAGCGCAGCGACCTCGGAAATTTAGGATTTAAAAACGTGTTGGACAACAACGAATGTGTGAGCGAGCGGATCAAGCTTGAATTATATGACATTTTGGTTCTCAAAAGCTTGAGGTGTTCATTGGATGAATGAGCGAATTCACAATTTTGGTTATTTTTTGTCTTAACAGCAGTGGGTGACCATTACAATAGTAATTTAAGGGAAATCAATTAATAAGTGAAAGAAATGAGCTAGGTTAATGATAAAAAAGTATCTGAAAGCTATGAATGAATGAAATTTTTGCACCTTGGGTCGAAAAAGTTGGTGTGATCAATTAATAAATGAGCGTAAGAAAAGAATCAATGAATTTTGAGTTATAAAAGGCTGAGACGATCATATGATGAATAAGCGATCGAAACAAGCTCGTAATTTTTATCATTTTGTGTCTTAACAGAAAAAGGATAATCTTTACAAAAGTACCTTAGGGAAAATAATGAAAGAGCGACCGCAACGAGCTTATTGAAAAGTAACTGTAACTTATGAATAAGTGATCGAAGCGAGCTCGAAATCTTTGATATTTGGGGTTTTAAAGCTGGGGTGACCAATGAATGAATGAGAAACTTAATACCAACGTAAAATTAACACGAACTCCACTGTTACTTGGCAAGGTACAGCGTGTCTATCAATTCGTCTCTGTTTATATCTGCTAGAGTGTAAACACTTTTAATTACAACACATTAATTACTTTAATTAATCTTTCTTCTACAAGACGCACACACTCACCATGTAATAGAAATACGATTCATTACTAGTAATTGAATCTACCCACGTATTGCTGGATAGAAAATTAAGTGCAACTACCTACACTGAGAGGCTTAGCAAAGTTTTTTAAGAAAAAAAGGGACACGTCTGTCAAGTCCTGCATTATGGGACATGTTTTAAAGAACTAGATTTATGGAAATAACAGTAATTGGTCTGCATACCCCTTGTAAGGTTACAGAGCGTGCTGTGACAACCCGGGATCTATAAGGGTAATTATGGTTTGTACAACTGGTGAAAGAATAAGAAATTATTACCATAATGAGGATGCTTTTTGTTCTGTAGCGGCAATGCAACAGGCTGTTCTTCGCCTACCTTATGTTAAACTAATGGACCCGGCGCGACTTCATTTTCGTATATACCTCTATACTTTAACTCTACCTCCCCCTTTTTTGTTGCTTATAAACCTAATCTTGAATCACTCTATCTATTGTTGGAAACACTAGTTTTAAAATAGCTAAACGTACATAGATACAGTGATACATAGGGACAGACGGCGGGAAGCGACTTTGTTTTATAATATGTATAGATATAACAATTAATGTACTATTGGCAGCAACTACACGAAGCATCCTGTACGCCAAGAGAGTTCGAAACCGGCGCATTCCGGACACGTCCGTGTGGCTTAATTAATTCTTGCTTAAACGACTTTATCTAGATACTATTTCGCTGATCGCCGATCTGATCGCGCCTTAGCTCAACTAGTCAGTTATATCATGCAAAACTGACGAGGCATACGGTACCTATACCGTATCTATCTATAAAATAAAATATAAACACTGAGATACAGCATTGTCATACTATTTTTGAAAGAACTGTGTCATAAAATAACTCATTAATTTAATTATTTAAATTAAATAATCTTTTTATATAAATTATATTTTTACATTAGCATTTTTTATTTTTAGAAACAACACTTAATAAGTATTTTATCTTTGATCCAGTTTTTGTCATTAATTTTTTTCACGTTATGTCAAGACATTTCATAGACGGCGGATTGGCAAATAATTTTATATTTTATTGTGTTCCTCTCATTCTGGATAACTCCTGGATCTTTACCATGTCCTCATAATGATATATTTGGCTGTCGAGCACGAGAACGCCTGAAAATTAATATCTTATACTTCGGAAACTGGCTGATTGACTAAGTGTACTGGCCATCAAGACTTTATCTTCTTCTGTGCTAATTCGTTCTCGAACGAGTTTAAAAGAATACCCGAGCCTTCATTAGGCAGATTTCACCCAGCCTCTGATCTAGGAGGTGAAACAGTATATTATAATTGCCTGCATACTGCTGGTCCCAGCAGAAACTATCTGCTAAGATTAAACAAATTATAAGTGACCGAACCAAAATATGAAATTTCCATTTAAAATGGCACACGGTTGCCCAAAATAATTTCACTCTTCGGCACGGAGCCATGAAGAACACTCTACTTTTAGTCTAACGAAATCCAATCCAACTTTGTGATCCTGCCAGGAGTGAGGTTATGTGGCGTAGACTCTTTTAGGAACAGTTGTGATTTACTTATTATATAATTTTGTATAAACTTTATAAAATTTGTTGTATATAGCCAGTTTTCTGGACTAAAGTATACAACCAATTTCCCTGAAATTTCGTTTTTTATTTTTAACTTTCTACTAGCTGAACCTGGCACTGTCGGTGTGATTGTTACGTTACAAGTGGCCGGCGGAATGAGGTCGTGTGATTGTAGCTATCATTTTACATTATTAATTTTTTCAAGTGCAATGTGGATAATATTATAAATTGCAAGTGTTGTTGAGCGCTGCCTTCGGAAGCCATACTGACTATAAATAAAAATAAAAAAACACAAAAACTATTTAGTCGGGCTGCCTATTTTCCGGGCAATTACTATTTAGTCGGGCTCCGTGGTAATAATCACAAAGTTTTGTGTGATTCCCACAGGAATATGGTAGTAAATACTGAATCCGAAATACCGAAGTTTACTAGGTCGAAGTCGCGAGCAAAAGCGCCAATGCGTCATCGGCTTTTATTTTAATCCCTGCTGTTGTTGTAACCAAAAAGATTGTAAAATACGGTATCGGCACCCAATACAATTTTGTTGCATTTGGTGTTGAGACCCTAGGTCCGCTTCTTCTTGGATATCTTGGGTACGCTGCCACACGGCCGAAACTTATAACATTATTTACGTTTGTTAAAATATTTTACCTTTTTATTGAACATATTTCGTTTTAATGTTGGTTGTTAATAATATATTCTAAAGGGGGTTGTGGAGTTCCTTTGCAGTTTGCAGGGCGGTGCAACATTGTAACATACGGATTGTACTGTCTGCTCCCATTGGGTTAGCCTGTATGTAAGTGAAATACAGCCAACCACTTACCGCAACCCTGTCGCCCTTTCCATGCCGTTAATATTATATCATATGGACGAAGGACTCCCTATACTGATAATCTTGAAACCTAAAATAACAAAACTAAACTTAATTAAACTAAATTTAGTTTATTACGAGCTTTTAATTAACTTCACTTGTATGTCCTGTAATTTTCCAAGCATAATTTGACCCACTTCCCGGCATTCAATGGAGATGAAATTTGGTAAACTTTTGTAACTTTGATGACAATATATTAATATGGTATCAATATCAATATAATATCATGGAGCTAATCTGATGATGGAGACGGAAGATCGAAAAATGTTTTAAGCAGTTTTATGGGAAATAATGTCAAAATTACGAGCAACCACGAACAGACCACGCTCGCTTCGTGATTGAATTTTTTGCTACGATGACGAGACACAATAACTAAAACTTTAGTTTAGTTCGTAGCTCTCGTTCATTCAATGTTTTTTGTAAATTAAGAATTTATTTATAGAAATACTAGTTGCTACCTAATCATCATTATTCATCAACTATTGGCAGCAACTTAAAACACAGTATTAAAATAGTACCAATGATATTAAAATAATGAGCGTCGGTGGCCGAGCGGTTAGAGTATGCGACTCGTAAGCCAGAGGTCCCGGGTTCAAATCCCGCTCTGACCATGTACCAATGACTCTCTTCTGAGTTATGTACATTAGTTAAATACTAACCGATGCTCTAACGGTAAGGGAAAACATCGTGATGAAACCTGCACATTCAGGCGACTGGATGTGTAACCATGATCCAATCTAGTCAGGTTCCCCTGGTAGCAGGGTCATGGAGGTCAGATGGCAGTCGCTCTACTGTAATTACCTGACCTGCCAAATCATCATGGTCATGGTCAAGGCGGACCCCGGGCCCTCGTGCGTGAGAGCACAACCGGGACATTAACGCCAAGATGACGATGATGATGATGAATGACAGTGGTATACTGCGGATTTAATATAATTAGTATTGCAACGCCGATATGTAAGTTACGCTAATACTATAAGCAACAAATCCTGTATGTAATTTTCTCTTCGTTTCGATCCCATAATTATTTATTACAAGATAGGCAGATCACACTTCTTCTCGACTCCTGGCAATGCAAATGTGCGTTATATAAAAAATTAAATGTCACCGCCTAAGGTGATGGTCTGTGATATAGATATGTGCATCAAATGACCCCGCCCATTTCAGTGCCCACCAATAGCGACCCAAGTTTGGATGTACGTACATTAATCCACTTTTAACTACCGTCCCAGTAAATGGTAAAACCATAGTTATAGCTAAGTAAAAATATTTAATAACCATAGTTTAGCAACTCTATTGATGCACTACGAGGTGTAGCAATTCACAACCCTATATTAATTGAAATAAAGTTAAGTTTTAGTTTTCAGTGTGGGGTCCGGCAGAGACGAAATGACCAACCCTCCGGCTGAAAGGCAATACATTGGTATTGAAGGTCAGAGGGCCTTTCTTTGTAGTCATCTGTCCGAGGGCTATACAGAAGTTGCAGGTATATAGCTCCGGCCCCCTCGAGTATCTACTGTCACTTACATCTACCGTCCGTGACTTAACGAGTCCCAGTAACCGCCATTCCTTGACACACCCCTGTCCCCATCGCCACTTCAATCGATTTTTCCCTATGTTATGTTATTTTTCTTATGTATGAAAATAAATGTTGGGTATGGCAGAGGAAACATGAAAGTCACATAAATACGGTGGAAATGCGGTCCCTACGGAGTATGTGTGGGGTCACCCTTAGTAATAGAATGACTAATAGTGTTAAGAGTTCGTTGTAAGCTGAAGGATGGTGTGGTGACAAGGATTTAAAGAGGTATGCTGAGATGGTTTGGACACGTGGAGAGGATGTATGAAAAACGGCTTGCGAATGATATCTATAAATTTCTAAAATGGCCAGCTCAAGAGTACCCTCTACCTAAGTAAATGCATGAAATTATGTATGAATGTCGAAGAGGCATTCGATAGTCTCGGCCTACCTCTATGAGATACGAGTGTGAGTGTGTATGTATGTAGGTATAATACATAAAGGTAAGTTTAATAAGCATGTTTATTAATAAGGGGTATTAATGTACCTACAGTTACAATTACGATAAGCAAGGAGCAAAACGATGTAGAGAGCGGTAAATAAATGAACAAGGAACGTAAAAGTCCAACAGTAATAGCTACCTTTCTAAAAAAGTTAATTGGATAAAGTCAACTAAAGATCTATGGCGTCGTTATTACAATACATGTAGATGCCAGGTGCAAACTATATACTACGTAACAAAAATCATTTGACACCTACTTAATAGCAGTCCGGTGATTTTAAAATAATAAATATTTAATCCTTTTTATATTTACTAGTGGACCCGACGCGACTTCGTTCCAGTATACCTACTTTACCCTTACCTACCCTTCTTTTCTTGCTTTTAACACCTTTCTCTTGAATCAGTCTATCTATTGTTGAAAACCGCATTAAAATCCGTTGCGTAGTTTATAAGATCTAAGCGTACGTAGATACATAGGGACCGATGCGTCGGTCCTCGTCGGTCGGTAGCACGTTCGTACTAGGGTTTTCTACCCGGGTACCCGGGTATTTAATGGATTTTATACCCGGGTACAATCTGAGTGTCATACTCGGGTACACGAGTATTTTATAAAAATTCGTTGATGCGGTAATGTAACGCCTTAAAGAGTTTAAATAGCGCATGTCAACTACGATAAGTCATAAAGCAACTAAGAAAAAATATATTTAAAGTCAAGATAAGTGTAGTTTATTTTATTTTTTTATTTTCTTATAAACCTTTGGTTTAAAATTGAAATTAAACAAACAAGAAAAGTCCATAGGCAGCGGTGACCACTTTCTATCAGGTGGCCCGCTTACCCGTTTGTTTGCCTTGTAACATTTTTTTAGGAGCCATCGGTGATCCACTGCAGGGCAAATGTCTCTCCCATTTTTCCACTTTTTTGTATTGATTGTCAGGTCCAGCCACTCCTTTTTGTGGCCGACCACGACGTCTTTTTGCGTTAAGTGGCACCCATTCGGTGATACGTTTCGCCCACAGATCAGACGGCATTCTGGCAACATGGCCATCCCAGTCCCATTTTAGGAATGCAGCCTTTTGGGCTACGTTAGTTTGTGTCCGTATCGTTGTGTTCCGAATATGATATGTTACCCTTGTAACATAAATAATAATAAAAAGCTTTAATATCGGTGAAACTAACTTTAAGAAACTTAATGCACTAGAAAGATAATGAATGCCATATATGTTTGAATATAATTTCGGCCATGTGGCCGCCGCGCCTAGCGCGTAGATGGACCAATGTGGACGTCCAATTGTCACACATTTCGCAGCAAACGGTAGTTTTTCACTAATAAGTTGTAATAATTCACTTATGTTGTGTTCTATCGTCCCGAGCTTATCAACGTGGACATATCCCCAAAGAAAATAGTCTAACGGGGTTAGATTGCACAATCTGCATGTCCAACGTGACATTATCGGTTGATGTTAATTTTTTCCTCCATACAACATTTTGTTTAGTGCTTAAGCCCACTTTTGGTTAAATGGTTTTGACATTTGTATACGGGTACCCGGGTAAACCCAAGTATTACCAATAACTATACCCGATACCCGGGTATCTAAAAATGTCGGGTATTCGAAAACCCTAGTTCATACTTACAAAATAGTACGTGTAAAACAATATTGTCATGACATAATGTTTTAAACTATCGCGGTTATTATTACATATTTTAAGGGTATGTTTCGGGTTTCCTACCGCGTACCTTTGTTGACCTCTAGTCGTTCCGTGACCATGATGCATGCAACTGTGTCGAAATATCGGGCTACTCGTCAACAAGGGTACGCGGTAGGAAACCCGAAACATACCCTTAAAAATATTGTATTGACATCTGTAAAACGTTTACGATGGAAACATTACGTCGCGGCACATTTTGACACAGAGGGGACCACGAAATATTATTTTCGTATAGTCTGTACTGTCTCCATACAAACGAAGTTGATCTTATTTTCCAACCAGAGCTAATGAAATTTTGTAGATGTGACTCAGAAACCAATATTTCAAACGGCACCATCTAGACGCCAACACGGTGTTAGATAACTGATATACTACTTTTATAATTTTTTTTAATACATACTGGTTTAAAAAATAGTAGGTTTTAGGTAGGTGTTTGTATAGAAATCTTGAAGCCCGTGCAACTTTGAAACAATATATTTTTATGAAAATTTGGCAAACCACAGACATGGATATTGGTTTCAAAATCGTGTCTACAAAATTTAATTGGCTTTGGTTGGTTAATAATAAAAAGTAAGATCAAACTTCATTTGTATGGGGCGCGCTCGGGGGAGACTCTTCGTACTACGGCCGCTACATGACGGTACCGCTGTCTTAAGAATTAATTGTTATTTAAATAATTATAATAAAATAACCAAATAAAAAATCATTCAACATGTCAGTTCATGACAAATATTTACTCTGATCACCTAATCATGTGACACATATCACATCACATGAACGACATTTCGTTAAATGCTTGTACCTACACACCTCAATCCCATCCAAGTCCGAAACAGATTTGCATGAGCCCGAAGACATTTAATCTCGTTGA
The DNA here is from genome assembly GCA_905147135.1 of Blastobasis lacticolella. Lineage (NCBI taxonomy): Eukaryota > Metazoa > Arthropoda > Insecta > Lepidoptera > Blastobasidae > Blastobasis > Blastobasis lacticolella. Next base: position 5,797,581 of record LR990048.1, on the reverse strand, counting down.
AATTAATTCCGAATCAATTCATTCCACTCGGTGACCAGACTTAAATAATTCTAAACGTCACTCCGAGTACTGCTCGAGCTAATTTATGTTGGAAAACTCTCAGTTGGCAGTAAATTAAATAATTACCAAGATTGCTCGGTCGCAGTTAAGCTGTCATTATAAAATGATACAGCTACAGTAAACTATGATGGATACGGCGTTGTAAAACAAAAATTAATTGTACGCTAAATTAATATTATAAGTTAGATTGCTGGAGCAGCTAATTATGTATTTAGTTGTGGTAACATGTAAGAGTACTTGGTTAGTTAAACTATGCTCAAGTGGAATTTTTAAGGTTACACCAGAGGAGCTAGACCTGGAGGCCAGATACAGACCCGTCACAGAAATTAAAAATCATAATTTCATTTTTGCCCGACCGGGAATCGAGCTCAGGAATTCTGCGTGGCAGACGTTGATGGTATTCACCAACTAAACCACTCAGGTCGTCAAAATACTATGTCGACAAAATACTTATACTATGTTTACTTAGTCTGGCCGTAAATACTGTTAAAATTAAAAATAAACAAAATATTACATTTGAATTTGAAATCTGTTATTTTTATATGATTTTACATTCTTTTCTTATTTTGGCGCCAATACATTGTACAATATTTTGCGATATTAAAATGGAGTGGGGTGATAAAGAGAACCGAATCGCTGTGATTGCATTACATAAAGTAGGTATGGAGCCAAATGCAATTTTTAAAACTCTCCATACGCTTGGTATTAGTCAAATGTTTGTGTACCGGGCTATTAATAGGTACAATGAAACCTCCTCTGTTTGTGACAGATGAAATGAAAAGATCTGGCCGTCCACGTAGTGTTCGTACGAAAAAGGTGGTCAAAGCAGTAATGGAAAGAATTCGAAGAAATCCTGTCCGAAAGCAAAAGATTTTATCACGGGAGTTGAAGATAGCACTTAAAACCATGTCGCGTATTTTAAAAGATGACTTAGGACTTGCAGCCTATAAGAGACGTACTGGTCATTTCTTAACTGATAATTTAAAAAAGAATAGGGAGGTAAAATCCAAACAACTACTAAAGCGGTATGCAAAGGGAGGTCACAGAAAAAAATTGTTTACGGATGAGATTTTTTTTTACATTTGAGCAACATTTTAACAAACAAAATGACCGTATTTATGCTCAAAGCTCTAAGAATGCTTCCCAATTAGTCGACAGAGTGCAACGTGGGCATTATCCGACTTCAGTTAGCTATGAAGGCGTGACTGAGCCATACTTTTATGAAAAAGGTATCAAAACATCGGCACAAGTGTATCAAGATACCATTCTTGAGAAGGTAGTTACGCCCCATAATAACACCATGTTCAATAATCAAGAATGGTCCTTCCAGCAAGACTCGGCGCCGGGTCACAAAGCTCGGTCCACGCAGTCTTGGTCGAACGATTCCGACTTCATTAGAGCTGAAGACTGTTCATCGTCTAGTTCGGATCTTAATCCGCTGGATTATAATTTATGGTCAGTTTTAGAGAGTACGGCTTACTCTAAACGCCATGATAATTTGGAGTCCCTTAAACAATCCATACGATGGGCAGTGAAGAATTTTCCCATGGAAAGAGTGCGTGCTTCGATTGATAACTGGCCTCAACGTTTAAAGGACTGTATTGCAGCCAATGGAGACCACTTCGAATAAGTTTATTATATTTTAAACTGTTTTATATTTACGTATTAAACTAACACATTGTAAAAGTAATAAATGTTATTTGCAATACAAAAAAAATTTTTTTCTTTAAATCAATATATATGGCAAGACTAGGTAGATAGAGCAGGTATACGATACTGCGATAGAAAAATACAGACTCGAATCATCTCACTTATAAAGCGGAGATAGTCCACAACAACAGAAGGAACATAAATGCAACACAACTAAATGACAGTTAAAGCTTAATTACAGCAAAATGCTACTAACATATGCTAAGTAATCAGGTAAAGTAGAAGTAAAATTTACGACAAAAGCGCTTAATTTGAGGAACTGTTCAATAATACGAGTTTGAAGTACGTATTATAATTAGCGTTACAACTCAAAACATAAGTAGCAGTAATATTTATGATTTGTTACTATTTAAGTACCTATTAGCTACTCTAAAAGGAAATTATGTGAAAGCATGGACACTAACTAATAAATGTATATTCGAACAAGACTTATGTTTTGTACAATTTTCTTGTATAGGTATATAACAATATTATCTACGTACGCTTAGATCTTTTAACCTATGCAACGGATTTTAATGCGAGTTTCATCAGTAGATAGGAGATATTCAATAGGAAGGTTTATAAGCAAAAAAAAGATAGGTATGGGTAAAGTAGGTGTAGGGTACGTGTAAGGGGTACCCCTTGTACCCCTACGCCTAGGGGTAGCGTAGGGTAGAGGTAGAGGTAGGACGCCACTCGAACGAAGTCGCGCCGGGCCCACTAGTATTTTATACAACCTCAAAAATAAGCAAACGATACAATATTCTAAAAGAAGTTTAGGAGTACTTGCTTACACTGTCATGGCGACAGACGGTGCACGTTATAAGTTTGGGTAAGCTATGTCAATCCACTTCTAAAGATTTATTTTAAAACCAAAATAGTAGTTTATGCAGCTGTCATATAAAAGGGGGTATTAAAACATGAGTGTCTGTTTATCCGTAGCCGAGTAAGATAATAGTTTGACACGAAAGTTTTAATACCTAATTATATGCAGTTGCATACACTACTTTATCTACACTCATATTTTTATGTTAAAATATCGTACCTATAAATTTTTCAACTTTGCTGGATGTAAGCTGCGAGTCAGTTCTGTTGTATCTACGCGTCACGGATATCTAGTGGCGGGAAATTCACGTCACTACTTTCACATTTATCTATTTATTTGCTTCAAACAAGAAAAAATATTCTCAAACACAAATTACAACAATTAGAAAAAATATTCTGTTTAGCGGGAAAATTACACACAAATATAAACAGGAAAATTTGAAATTTGAATTTGTCAAAGACATTTAGGTATTCAGCCTACATTACGCCGTGTCCCGGCGCCCGACAAAAAATTAAAAAATAAAAGTGTTGCATAATGATTAAAAACTTATTTTACGATACAGCTGTAATGATAATAGTATGGGTAATGCTGTACCATAAAGTATTTTTTTTTAATTTTATAGGCTGGCGTGAAAAAAGTGTATCCTTAAACGACTGTTTTCGAATATTAAATTGGAACATTACGCTATAAGTGTAGATAATAGTACTTTATGCAACTGTCATATAAAAAGTATAAAGGGGGTATTAAAACATGAGTGCCTGTTTATCATACGAGGCGTAGCCGAGTATGATAATAGTTTGAGACGAGTGTTTTAATACCTAATTATATGCAGTTGCATACACAACTTTATCTACACTCATATTTTTATGTTAAAATATCGTACCTATAATTTTCTCAACTTAGCTGGAAGTAAGCTGCGAGTCAGTTCTGTTGTATCTACGCGTCGAGGATATCAAGCGGCGGGAAATTCACTTCACTACTTTCACATTTATCTATTTATTTGCTTCAAATAAGAAAAAACATTCACAAACACAAATTACAACAATTACAAAAAATATTCTATTTAGCGGGAAAATAATTACACAGAATATAAACAGGAAAATCTAAATTTTGAATTTGAATTTTGAATTTGTCAAAGACATTTAGGTATTCAGCCTACATTTCGCCGTGACTCGGTGCCCGTTTTGGCACCTACTCACTCACTTTACGCATGGCCTGCTGGTTGACTGGTAGATAAAGCCTTGATGGCTTTATGTCCGCCAATTGTATTATTTTTAGTGAAATTAAAGTTTATTTAAAAATTAATACAATTTATCCAACATGAACACAACACAGGGACACATACGAAATGAAAAAGGAAACAAGTAGGTATATATAGTTTCAACAATAACGAAAAATAAGGAACGAAATTAAACATAAACTCACTCACTGTTTCATTAAGAAAACTATATTAAATCTAGCTTTTTTTAAGTATAATTTTAATCAAGTTTTTATTTTTATTCTCTGTCCATTGTATTACTAGTGGACCCGGCGCGACTTCGTTCGCGTACACCTGAGTTACTCATACCTATCCTTTTTTTCTTGCTTATAAACCTTATAAATCTTAAATCTATATATTGTTGAAAACCGCATTAAAATCCGTTGTGTCGTTTAAAAGTTCTAAACGTAAATAGATACTTAATACATAAATACCTACATAGGGACAGGGAAACGACTTTGTTTTATAATATATATAGATAGATTATCTTGTGTGTAATAAATATTTTTTTATTGTGTATAAGAAAAAAGGTTTGGACTTTAGTAGGTAGTAGGTATTGCATTACTCTTGTTGGTGCCCGTTCGCGTTAAGTTTAAGAGTCCGTGCATCCTGTCGCACTTTTAGTACCGTTAATAACAATATAAACGAATAGTAGGCTATATGAGGACAATGAAATGAAAGTAATATTGTATGAAATGGGTACGTATCAAAATACATAAAATTAAAATCGATAATGTATCAAAATATATAAAGTCATTTGGCAGTTCATAAATCTAAGTTTAGAATGCATATTATTCAAAATACATAATATCAGATACAATTTGTAATGGTTGCAACTTGCAAGGCTTAGTGGTTCCCTCAACAAGGTACTGGATGAGGGTGGGATTTAGAAGTGATGAGAGTTGCTTTAAATCGTTAAACAGGGTTGCTTAAGAAGGGCGAAGTCAACGAAGCCTCTCTATCTAGGCCTCCCCTTTACATTGCTTCACAACACTACCCGAAATCTGTCGCCAATTAATCAACTTATATACTACAAAAACTAAGTACCTAGGTTATAAGTTAGTTTGACAGTCTTACAAATTCTTGATTTCAGGCCAAGCTTAAACTATAAACCAGTCTTAAGGTTTTCGAATCTTAATAAAATAAATAACTTTTGTGTGTGTTGAACTTAATTATTTTTATCAGTCTAATTCATCCATCTGCTTGGCAAAGTTTGATTTTGAACTTTGTATTTTAAAACTCTACATACTCGTACATACATATAAAAATCGTCATGGCTTTTTGGCCCAGCATCAGTGGCAAACCAGCAAGAAAAGGCAGTAGATTATACACACAGAAAACGCATTTTGGGCGATACCATTATCGCGGGCGCAACATTTATTAGGCGCATTTAAGCTTTCATAATAATTAAGCAATAATAATTTTCAATTACGTTTTTCTCAAATATTTTGGTGAGATTGGAATATCACCGAAAAGTATAAATGTATAATTGACATTTAAAATGCCATCGCGGGTGCAACAAAATCGGCCTATCTTTTTTGATCCAACTGATATAAACACGGACGTCTGTTAATTGTAAAACAATTATTATATAACAGCTGTAGTTCTTAAAAGATGTTTAATATAACAAAGGTTGCAAAAAATATAGAGAATAAAACTAAACAATAAATCATTTACATTTTAATAAATCAAACTTTTGTAAGTGTCGCTGTTGCAATAAGCTCACAAAGTTGATAATTATGGTCAAATATGTTGAAAAGTAATATCAAATACTTACATTTCTTTATGGCAAAAATTATTACATAATATTGTCACTAAAATATTATCCGATGAAATATAACCCAAATCATGTGTATAATTGTTTTTAGCGCAATATTACGAGATTTATATTTGCAGAATATACCACACCACCGATGTTTATTATAAAGAAGTCAAAAATTTAAACATTAACTAATTTCCCTATAAATAGTTTTATTATAGGTCTTCTACTTTTCGTTGACATAAAAACAGTAATAAATACTATTATTTAAAAATCTGTATCTCGTATCGCGCTTTTGAATTTAAAGTTTAACATGTCTGTTGAAATTAAACTCCACCTTTTTACCCTAATATTAAGACAACACTGATCGAACGAGAAATGCGCCTGCGTATTTCAACCTCGCTAAATACTTAACGCGAATTAACAAAAAGTGGTCCACATTAAATTCGAGCGGGCCAATAAACAACTTAATTATCGCATTATTGAAACAAATCGACGAAACACATACCTATTTGGGAGTCAATAGCGTCGAGATCCGCTCGCAAAAGCCGTCGCGAATTCGATCGATCTCATTAACTTCCATTGATCGGAATAAAAAATCAAACGACTGTTTTAAAAGTAAATAAAATTACACACATGCTATTTTTTATTAAATGGCCTACATAAATTAAAGTTTTACACATTAATTGAAAGAGAGAGTTTCAAAATTCGAATTTAGGTTTGTGTTTTTTAAAATTTATGATTTGTGACGTTAGGTTTTTGTTTTCTATGCTATCTGTGTATTCTATTTTTTTACAAGAAACATTACTACTACATTTGCGCCACTAAGTGTAACATTGAATAGTTGAATTATTAAATAGACTACTCACCTAGAGAAGTAAGCGTCGTAAAAAATCGTAGCACTGGCACAATAATCACATCACATCTAGGCAACGAATTCCCGCGCACTGCACTTCAAATGTTGATCAATGCACAAATCAAAATAAGAACCCAATAAAGTGCTAAAAACAATAGAAAACTAAAGTACAAAATATCACTGGCAACTTTTCGTTTTAATTTTGAATTTCGAAAGAACTCTCGGGGCATCAGCTGTTCACGAGGCAAGGACGTTCTTAAAAAAAGGCGGCGAATGATATAAGCGGAGGTTGTTGCTCCCGAAAAGCTCGCGGTTGGCGGACCGTGAAAGAGCGGTTTTTCTTTTTTAGTTCTCATAGGAGGCTGCGTGCGCGCGTTCCGGCTGCGCGCCGCGCCACGAATGAGGAGACGAAGAACTATTTCAAACATCTTTTCTATAATCCTTTTCTGCGCCAGCGCAAGTGTGGGTCTAGCACACGCGCACGGAAGGCCGGCCTTAGACCAGACACGGCCAGCTTCTAATTAATCTCGGACGTGCCCGCCACACGTTGCCCACACTTTTTTACCACCCGGGTCAATAATCGATTAATTCGCGATTTGCAATTTAAATCTATTTAGACGGATCTAGACGTGTGTATTTATGGGCGGGCTGGTTACAAGTGGACTAGTTGCTTATGAGTCCTAAATTGGGTTCTGAATAAATATTGATGTGTGTAATGCCTAACGAAATGTTGCGCGTTGATGTCTTTTGTAAGGGCGGTTGCATCGAAGGGTAACTGAGCCTAAAAGAAAACATTCAAAAACTACAAAAATGTAGGATAGTGACAGCCATTAACTGAAAAATAATTAATTGGATAGAACGCTTCATTCTGATCATTTTAATCAATATTAATTTTTATCAATGAATGAATTTATATCTATGATATACAATTATTTAAAAGTATAAAAAAAGCAAAAGCAAAAATACAAAAGATATACAGATCTCTAATGAATGTCGTATAACTTACCTGTTCTAATAAATATGTTCAGAATAATACTGTCGAAATTGTTACCGAAATTTGTTAGCCATCACTTTCAAACTATGGTACTTTTTGTGTGGGCCTTGGAGAGTCTCATAACCAACCTTTTTTTTTGTTAGAATGTGATGCCGATTCTGGCTTTGTAAATTTATTTATTAAAAACTTCATGCACTTACAGTGCAATGGCGGACTACGTACTAATCTCGAAATCAAATCGGGAGATCATTAAATTTTTTTTTACTCAGCTGCTGCAATATTTTATACGCTTCATTACTAATTGATGTTAAGTTACTCATTTTTTCCATAATAAGAGAAATTGTTGAGATTGATTCATAATCATGATCAAGAATGGCTTTCATTGGCTATGTAGTTTTATGCGAGTTGGTCTCGAATATCAACTAATGATAATTCTTGTCTGTTATTTTAGTGGCGGAAGAAAATAAATATTGAAATAGTATTTATTCAAAAGAAATATTTACATGACAGATAAAAATTAAATAATACTAAAACAAATTAGGCAAAAAAAAAACTATAATGTAAAATCATATTAACACATAAAAGACTTGCCCCAAGTCTCTTGTAGAAGGAATATCGAATAAAAACAAAGTATTACTTATGCTTTACCGATTCACTAGGTATATTTCTACGTGAAATATACGTACAGAATAATGAATAGCAGTTTCTTAGATCAAACCAAAAAGAGTAATTTATACTTTGCAAAGTAAGTGTAACTTCTACGCAGGCGTCCCGTGACCATGATGCATGCAACTGTGTCGAAATATCGGGCTACTCGTCAACAAAGGTACGCGGTAGGAAACCCGGAACATACCCTTAATAAGTAAAATAAGTATTACTACTGTCTACTTGATTGTAAAAATAAAATAACGTAAAAATCCAATCGGCCCCAGAGACTATTCAACCAGTCTCAGTGTACCCTAAACCTTAATTAAAACCTTAAGTAAAATAAGTAAAAAATTATTTTGACTTCAAATTAAATTTTACTTTACCTAAGTTAAATATTTAACTTCAATGTATTTTACTTTTACTTAAGTTAAGTTGAATTCTAAGCTAAAGCCGTCACTCACGTCACTGCTTCCTTTTATATATGGAAACAAAATCAACAGCAAACTTATGCAACATTCTCAAATGGCAGATGCGACGTTCTTACTAAGACGAATGCTCCATAATTAGCTGTAATTAAGTTTAATTCTCTTACCTACTGACCAGAGCTAAGGGTGAAAGGAAATTTTATGACAATGCTAAGTCGCGTATTGGATGGAATAATGACCGTAAAGGTAAACCGATTTCCATATTCTGACCTGTTAGGGTCTTTTACACCTCATTACTACGTCACGAGTAAAGACGGCAAAGATGTCACGAGGTGGATACCTTGTAGTATTTTTTTACACAATTTTGGTAGTCCTAATATATCATATAATCATCATCATAATGTACTTATATTTTACATGTAATTAACTGCTGTTAAACTGTGAAATAAACTAATAAATAAATAATCGTCCTAGCGCTTATCCCGGCCTCTTCCAGGGTCCGCAGGGTCCTAATAATAATACGAATACCAATACTAAATATAATATACCTATTGTAAGTGTAAAAGTGTAAAAATAAGACATATCTTAACCAATCAGCTGATTGATATTTGACGATGATGTGTAATATTTTAACAGCTGATCCGATACTTGCAATTGTTTCACTGCTGTATTTAAATTGATGAAATCTTGAATCTAGTCGATTGTTAATAAATAAACAATAAACTGTCAAACTTGACATTTATTTGTTTAGTTAGAAAACAAATGGATTAATCTATTCCGAGGTGCTCAAAGAGTGAAAAACAACAGTTCTGTATTTTATGTTTTTATTCAATACACAAAGTATAGCACCATACTTCTGAGTTTAATTCCTCTATGTATTATTCTATGTAGTATATCAGTGAAATTGCCTGTAATTACCTGATCTGCCAAATCTTGAATCATGGTCAAGGCGGGCCACAGACCCTCGTGCGCGTAAACCACATTGATATTAACGCCAAGATGACTATGATTATCTTGTGACATGAAAATATTTTTAATTGAAAAATAAGCCAAACCACAAAATAAATACTTCTTCTCCACCAGGGACTTTCCATCAGGCTCCGCTTTCCTGTTTGTCTGGTGTAAAAATAGAATAAAAGTTTGGCTAACGGTATACAGGCTGTGATATTATAAACCGAAAATTGCGTTATACTTATCATATATATCATTGCTCCCCTAGATCAATCCATACTTTATACACTCGTCTCTCTTGATTATTCATCAAAAATGGAGTGAATATTATTACAAAAGCAACATAAATTTTTGGCTAAGAAAATCCGAATTGGTCACGTGGCAAGCGGTGCAAGTGATGGAAAAAATGATTTGAAGCTCCCCCCCCTTTTATAGTCGTGATAGATTGCATCGTGTAACTGTAAAGGGAGCCTTCTCCAATAATATTGCAAAGCACTTAACATTTTTCCCTCGGAACACCTTCCTTTTTAGAATGTTACTTCATGTGCGCTTGTTGTGTTATCTTTTGTAATTGAGCAGTTCGGTCAGGCCGGCCTTTATCGGCGCTCGCGCAATAAACTTACAATACAACCGAGACACAAACCACAAGCTAAGTGACACAGCGATACTTAGAGGGGGCGTAAAAATTAATAACTACATTTCCCTCTTGTAAGCCATTTTCCTCTTCTATCTTGCGAAATTATGTAATTAATGAATACACGAGTTACGTTGTAAGCAGTGACATTTTGATGTCACGTAAAATGTTCAAGCAGCTGTTGGCGGTGCCATTTCACTCCTGCACGTGAATTGTATTGTTTTACAAATAACTATGTAATGAAACTCATTTTTAACAAGTCCTCTTTAAAAATGACACGCCTTTTGCGTATAAATAGGGGCCACTATTCGAAAACAATTTACTTATTTCTAGGGTTCTGTACCTTAAAAGAAAAAACGGAACCCTTGTTGGATTACTTTGTTGTCCGTCCGTTAGTCTGTCAATACCCTTTTTCTCAGGAACGCGTGAAGGTATCAAGCTGGAATTAATATCAAATACTCAGGTCTGCAATCCGAGAGTCTGGAGAGCGTCGGAGGCCTTACGACTCGTAAGCCAGAGGTCCCGGGTTCAAATCCCGCTCCGGCCATGTACCAATGACTGTTTTCTGAGTTATGTACTTTAGTTGAATACTAACCGATGCTCTAACGGTGAGGGAAAACATCGTGATGAAACCTGCACATACAGGCGACTGGATGTGTAACCATGATCTAATCTGGCCAGGTTCCCCTGGTAGCAGGGTCATGGAGGTCAGATGGCAGTCGCTCCACTGTAATTACCTGACCTGCCAAATCCTGCATCATGGTGAAAGCGGACTCCGGGCCCTCGTGGGCGAGAGCACAACCGGGACATTAACGCCAATATGATGATTATGACTCAGGTCTGCAATCCCTTGAAGGAATAAAAAATTAAAATTCTAAGTCAACGCAATTCAAAGATATGGTCGTTTATGTCGCATATTTTAACGCTCACAAGGAAATCAAAACCTAATATGGCAAGAAGCAATGCTATATAACACTAACTGTTAAGAAAAAAATCCCAAAATCATAAATTTGTAGTAACAACACAAAAAATACTCAACCCACTTATAAAGTGTAGTTGGATTAGCAAATATTTCATACAGGTTATCATTCAATTAATTCATTTACGTTGACAGGTTTTAAGTAATGACTGTATTCTTTCTATTATGTTAGTTTTTGTTTGTAGATATAGTATATTCGTAATAATAAATGATTTTTGAGTTATCCATTACAAACTAACAATCTAATAATTTCTCTTTATAAGACTAATAGTCCCTAGCGGTTTTCAACCGCGCGCAGTTCGCTCGGTAAACATTCAACTTACCCATGGGACTATCATTTTTCAAAATCAATTCAATAGTTTTGGGGATTACCTTAAACATACAAACTCACAATCATACAAAATACAGTGTTAAAGATAAACAACAGATAACGCTGCTGCCCATTTTTTTATCTACGCAGGTCCTAGCAGGAAGTCGCTATCAACTGCCCCGGAATTCCCGCTAAAGAAAATACCGGGCAACCGGGACAGATAAAACAATTTTACCAACAGCCCGTTACTGCTAAAATCGAGTATGTTGGGACTGACTCCCACTCGCCCCGTTATACGGGCTGCCGTAGCAGTTAAAACAAATTTTCCCATTCTTCCACTCTCATTACAACCGCGGGTGGACACGGGGTATAGTATTACACCCATAAGTCGAAGGGGCTGCTGCCTCTTTGCGTATCATGATGGGTTATGTAGCGCAGAATACAGTGAGATTACTCAAGCAAGAATGGTTTCCGTTGGAGTAAGACACCAACAATATATCTCGTGCGACAAAACCCGCCAATCTACGCAAGCTGCACGGCTAGTACAAGTATGCTCTAGCACACGATGGTCGAGAAAAGGCTATCTCTCACATCTTAGTATTGAGAGAAGAAAACAAACGCTGTCTCGCGGCGCGTGCTGTGTCGCGGATATACTTGTGCTATCCAGGCTCGTGCAGTATACTACTCTGCCGAATACCATAGTCCTAGTACATTACTCTGGCGACTGGCCATTAGGGAAAATTTAAAATCTTTTGCTTCGTTTGGAAAAACATAGCAATCAGCTATTTGTTTTAAATTCTATTTACAAGAAGAACACGATGGGGGATTCTCCGACTGCTAGTTTTACAATTTAAAATTGTAGTTCGGGTACCTTACTAGATGGCGCTGCTTAGACAGGATTCTCAAGTATTGAATTTGGTAACCAAAGTTGCTGTTTTAATACCTTTTCTTAGAAGAAAGCGCAAAATGTCTATATTTTTTTACATCTAACGGTCTTGTTTTGATTTAGTTTTGAGAATCATGTCTAATCAACGCCGTCTATTACAGTTTTTTGATTTTTTTTTTCTTTTTAATCGCCTCTCGAAATATCTTTGTAAAGATTTTTAATTGCATTTTTATACCACTAAGGCGGCCAACAAGCTTACGGCCTGCCTGATGGTAAACATCTCTTTCCATCGTCAAAAAGGAGCGGGGTTTTAAAGTAGGAAGGAAACACACAGTGATACGTTGGCCGCCCCACGCAGTAAAGAAATACATGGCAATGATATTCATAGTAAGTGGTTCATTTATACGTCACTGGAATAGCAATACCCGATAAATAAAATAACGTTTTAACTCTCCCTACCAATACATACTTAATTAAAGGGCATTTGGATGTAGTACCTAAAATTACCTTAAATGGAACGGAATGGGCCTAATGGGAGTCGCATAATGATATTGTTTCAATGGAGCGAGTAAAATTAATATAATTTTTTTACCCTTTACAATGTAAAGATGGGCAAGTCCACGAGCCCTCCACAAGTCCTTTATGATACTTAACAATAAAGATAAACTTTTTCTAATATATCACACACCTACTAATTTTATAAATACGAAAGATTGTAAGGATGGATGAATGTTTTACTGCTATACGCAAAAACTACAAAACAAATACAATGCCGCCTATATTCTAGAACATATGCTACATACTATTGATTTGCTTATCTAGAAAATCAATAAGTGTAGTTCCTCCGGGAACACAGCATAACAGACTTTTATGATGATTTTTCTTACGAAGTCGCGGTAAGAAGCTAGTCATATTCTTACATACTTATTATGATGACGCAGATGTAAGATTTTTTGCTTTCTAGAAATTATCGAGTTACCGGTGGTTAGTTTATGTATATGTGTATGTGGTCAGTTTATTATAATATCATCAACTTATCATAATAAAAAATAAAATAAAAATATAAATCGTCACCTGTCTCTTTGGTTAAACTAATAAAGTCCAAATTTCCATCGTTAGGAATAAAATATGCTTTTCATCATAACTGTTGTAACGTTTGTGCTACAATACTAGAATAAGGCCACGCTAATTCATAAAAGTCATAACAAATAATTTGATTTCTGTAGGATTGCTTTTCGTGAGTGTTGAAAAATATTATTAAATAGTGCGCAAAGCAATTAAAAAGGAAGTGCAGGAGATAATTTTCAGCATGATTAATAATTTAGACAAACTAAAAGTACAAGTTCAAGTGACCAAATAACTGAATAACTGAAAACAAGAAGGACCGGCAAGGACAGATTATCCCCAGGTTATTGCCATATCCACACTTTATGATTTTTACTACTGTCAATCAATACGGACTTATCGTGGTCCTATTACAATTTACATCTTAATTTTTATTTTTATTTTACGTAAATAATTTATTACGTGTTATAGAGGTGGGCAACGCATTAGCGATTCTCGAGGTATTGCTAATGTCTATAGGTAGTGGTGACCACTTTCCATCAATGGCCCGCTTGCCCGTTTGCCTACCGTATGGCATAAAAAAAACATCAACCTGTAGGTACTCAGTGACGCCATGAATCACAGAGTATCGTTAGATCAGTCCCTTTTCGTTCAGATTTACATTCGATCGGCACGCGATTTAGCTTCCCCTCGTTGCAATATTTGCAAAGATTTTTCTGATAATCCGATTAATTATCAAATATATTGCGATGTTGGTGCAATGAATAATGATTATTTATCGAAGTCCCGTAGATAGTCGAATAAGATATAGTCAGGTTGATTAACATTGGTATTGCATGAGTCTGATTCTGATAACTACCGTAACTGAAAAAGTTATAGAGCGAACATTTTTGCATATCACTCCAATTATACATGTATCCCGTTTGAAGTTTAAAGGCGCCCGAACTGAGTACCTTAAAAAGTACCGTATGCAAACATTAATATAAAAAGCGGGCATTATCTTCACGACAGCGCGAACTGTCTAGGGTGTCTGAACTGTCTACTAGGGTGATATTTCGATAAATATTTGTTGCCAAAGCAACGTCACCCGAGATTGTAGAAGTGGGCAATGCATTGGTGGCACCACCCCGGGTGATCGATGCAGAAGTGACCGCTTCCCGCCTGATCCACTTGCCTGTTTGCCGTCGTCGCTTAGTTTTTTCTTTTATTCTTTAATTCATCTACACAACATTTTATTTAATTATAAATAATCTAACCGACTTCGGAGACAGCTCCTGACCAAGTTTACACATAACCAGATATTTTCTAAACTATGGAACCGTATCTAAGTCGACAGATCCGTTCGAGAGGAACGATGCCACAGACAGACACACAGGTAGACAGAGCCACAGATACACACGTCAAACTTATAACACCACTCTTTTTTTGTCGGGGGTTAACAAATGCTATTATTAGGTACACTGACTAATGTCGAAACCTTCCTATAAAATATATTAACGATATTATACGCAATGGCCTTTATTAATTTAACATTTTTAACATTATTGATTTCTGCAACCTGCGAAATCCACTATACAAACTAACTACTTGAGCAACTTAAACAATACTTCTCCACAGCAATGGTTACCACAATAGCTAGTAAATAATGCATGTCATATGACGTGGTTTAAACGCATGAGCGCGTCTCCCCACCCGCGTCTCCCCACCGCTTGCGCTTGCGCCGCCTTGACTCGCGACGCCTCCTCCGAGCATGGACGCGGCTACAACAATTAACAGACGCTCCGATATGGCTGGAACCGACCAACCGTCAGTTGCAATCGATACTAATCCTTACGATGTACAAAATAAAGTGGCTATTGGATTAATGCGGATGCGCGGGTGAGCTGGCCTTGGTCGGATGTCCGACCGTGTAAAAAATAGGTAAAAGCGACTTTATTTTGTACTGTGTAAGAATTAGTATCAACTGCAACAGACGGTTGGTCGGCTCCAGCCGAAATGGAACATTGTTACTAGTATGAGCTTGGGAAAGTGGTCGTATTAGTTTCTGTGGTAATGGGGTGGAGGTTAGGTATTGTGAGTGGTGCCTTTGCCATGTGGTGTCCGTCAGAGTAGAATAGCAGCAACCCCTTACACTCGTAGTGTCGTACAAGGCGACTAATGTTTTCGAAGCAAAGGACCTAGAATCTCTGTACACTGAAAAATGGGCAGCTGCGTTTTCTTTTGTTTTATTTATAACACTGCAATCTCCAACTCACCTGCCAAGCGTGGGGATTATGACAACCTCCCTGCAGGTGGACTGTTAATGTGTGGGGCCCTTTAGTCATGCTGTGGACTGTTATGGGCTGTGATGATGATGATGATTGTGAGTACATGATGATTGTGAGTAACATATCGATCAAGTGGAAACTGTATGAAACAAGTTGGTTCCTGGGTGCGTCCAAATCTTGCGAATGCGCAGTTGCAGCAACGGTTGCTCTTCGACAGATATGGTCTTCCACTGCCATTTCAGCGTACTAATAATAATACAGTCACTTCGGTTGTCTTGGTTGGCCACCAGCGCCTCCGCTCTATGCAAAATAATAGATATAACAATATTAACAATACATCGAATAATGGCGCGGTGGCCGAGCGGTTAGGGTATCCGACTGGTTAGAGGTACCGGGTTCGAAGTTTTGAGTTATGTACATTAGTTTAATACTTACAGATGCTCTTACGGTGAGGGAAACATCGCGATGAAATCTGCACATTAACGGCAAAAAATTTTTTTCTAAGATTATTACAATAGGAACATTTAAATTTTTTTCTAATTATACAAGCCAGGGGTTTGACCGCCATCTCGCCTGGTGGTAAGTGACGATGCGTCACAGTCTAGGAACAGCCTCTCTCTAGCCTTACAATAATAATAAAAGCCTTACAATGCAATACTCGTTACTGGAGAGTTGGTATTGGATGCAATAAAATCTAATAACAATAACTAATATATAACTTTAGCCAACTTCCTCCAACCTCCAATACAATATTACGTGTAAGGCCGAGCTAATTTACTTACATCTATAATCTGTGTTAGATCATTTATTGCAATGGAGATCTTGGCCTTGCGTGCGCCAGACCATTCTTGTCTATGGTTGCAAAGTGCGTTGTTATACGACAAGGCCCTAACTGTAGACTCCACGGGGTATAGATAAATTTGCCGGAGCAATTGAGACGATAAACTTATATTGCGAAGATGATTTATTTAAATTATTAATTATAAAATCGATACGGTACGATCCTATGAACTAAATGAGATACAAAATTGAGGTGCTCATCAACCTCATGATCGCCATCAATAGCCTACAACAGTCCACTGTGGGCATTGCTATCTCCACGCTTGGCAGGCGGATTGGGCACTGCAGTTGTGAAAATACTCAACAGATAATACTGCTGCCCAATTTTGCGGAGTCTCAACAAAAAATCCCATTTTAGTGTGTACCCCTATACCTCCCCTACACCTACTTTAACCCTACCCGTCGATTTTAGGTAGGAACGACTGGGAATATTTATTCCCTTTCGTACAATGGGGACGTTACTAAGAACGACTGGGAATTTCATTCGCAATCGTATCCCGGGGGTACGACTGGGAATAATTGTCTGTATCTATGATATTAGTCGCCTTTAACAACACACGTCAATGGACGGCGTTGATGCCATATTCTATTATGCCCATCTCCATACGGCATCATGTATTCTTGATAAATTTAAAAATAAAAACCCCCACAAAAGGCAGAATACCCCATAGACAGCCTTTGTTACAGGTAATGTTGTAATTACTCATGTAAATTGAATAAAAATATAATTAATCATCACAGCCCGTAACAGTCCACTGCAGGACTTAGGGCCTCTTCCACGAAAGGGGAGGTAATTGCTATAATCTCCACGCTTGGCAGGTGGGTTGGAGATCGCAGCGTTTAAATATAAAAATGGAAAATAGTGCTGCCCATTTTCCAGATTACGGAGACTCTTGATCGTTTGCCTCGACAAACGAAACGAAAACATAAGTCGCCTCGTACGACACCCATGAGTGTAAGGGGTTGGTGCTATTCTACTCTGCCGGACACCACACGGCTGTACTAAAAATTTCATTAATAAATAATAAATACGATCATACCTCGTACATTTGATTTTTAATCATAAACGAAACGTAAGTGATATTTCTTTATTTTGTAAAAAAGAAACTTATCTAATCTTATCTATCAAACTTATCTGACCGGTGACGGTGGCGTTGACATGTCAGTTCAAACTGAGGAGCCGCCATTTTTCGACAGTTCCATTTTTGGCCACCGGGTCAGATAACTTTGTAGTAGATGGCATTGGAATAAATCTGTGTCTCAAATGCGGGTACATTTAAAATACAACTGTCATACGAATTTTCACGAAACTGCTTGGATATTGTCGCCAAGATGATTATTGTTAGTTTATCCCTCAATTGTTATAGTTGTTTCTTTTTAATGTGACAAGTGTTTTAAAGTATTGACTTTATATGTTAATAAATGACGTGGTTGTTTATAAATCACATTAGAATAAAATTAGATTACATAAGCAGTAGCTAAAGTGTGCCGCACAATCACATTATGAATCGTCTAGCTTTCGATAAAAAAATTGTGAGTATATTATTTATTTATTAAATAACTTCTCTAATAAAAAATATTATTAACACGCTTTTATCGCGCGATATAAGTACCTACTCATCAAGACCATTCCAAAAAGCCCAAACACGATGGCGTTATCTTATTGCATTCATTAGTTCCTATGACCACCTTCCAACTCCATCATCAGACCAGCTCCATGGTACCAAATTATACATTGTCCTCCAAGTTCATAGGTATACCAAATTTCAGCTCAATCGGATACCAACAAATGCTTGAAAAATGATTTGCAAATTTTAATGCATAACTTATATACCATACGAGCAGTGCAAGTTAAATAAAAGCTTGTAAAAAGGACACTAATAACTTAAGATGAATAAAAAATTACAAAACGACAACATTCGGAGGAAAATCAGTATGCACCTATCAGGAATAATTAAAAAAATAATTACAGTGGAAAAAACCACTTGATAAATTGTAACAAAAAGATAAATTCTAACAAACTGTATGCATTAGTGCGGAGGTCTAATATTTCCCTAAAAAGATAAAAACCGAAGAATTCATGTATAGTATGCATACCTACGCATCACCCTACGCCTTTTTGTCGTCAAGCAACAATTTTGCGTTGTCCTGTTTTTTTATCTAATACGGCAGACAAGCAGGCAAGCGGGCCACCTGATGGAAAGTGGTCACACCGGGCAATAGAGGCGTTACCAATGCGTTGCTCCCCTTTAAGGAGACCTATAATATACCTATTAAACGATTTATGTCATAGTCCAAAAGAAACACTGTATTAATAATTTACATGTCAACATTAGTACATTCTTTATTCATTTTTTCATTTATTGGTACTTATACATCTATAAATAAATATAAATATTATAATAAAAATTTTAACGGTTAATGCCTGTGAATATACATTTTTATCCGAGTTCAGTTTAAAACTCAGCTAAAAACAGCGGAATTCCATTACATTTCCGGGAACTCGCTAACCTCGGTTCAGTAGTTTTGGAGATTGTGTATGGAATATATTATATTTTATGGTAATAATCTAGCTTCCAAACAGTGAACAACATAATTTCGGTGTTTATCGTGTTTAAACATTTTTGTTTTAAAATTACAGGAATGCATCCAGCGTTCGCGCGTAGACCGGTTCGTGCGACCACGGGCCTCACTGATGGAGGTCACCCGCCGCTGGTCTTGGCAGGATGACAATGATACCATGGAAATACAGGCAAGTATGCATAAAACTAGGTCATCGGTGGCCGAGTGGTTAAGGTATGCGACTCGTAAGCGAGAGGTACCGGGTTCGAATCCCACTACGGCTACGGTAATTAATACCAATGACTCTTTCCTTACTAGTTACATTTATTACTTAAATGCAAACCAATGCTCTTACTGTGAGGGAAACATCGTGATGAAACCTGCGCATTCAGGCGACTGAATGTGTAATAATGATTTAATCTGGTCAGGTTCCCCTGATAGCAAGATCACGAAGGTCAAATGGCATTCGGTCCACAGCAATTACCTGATCTGCCAAATCCTAGATCATGGTCAGGGCGTCCCCAGGCCCTCGTGCGCGAAATCACAACCGGGACATTAATGCCAAGTTGATTAATTTATCTATAAAATCTGTCCCGACTGACTTGATTTATTTGGGAAACAAATATGGCGTACTAGCGACCAAAGACCATTTATGGGGTTGGGGTATGCCTGAAAAAATCATAAACAAAATAGATTCCCGAATGTCAATATACCAAAGTTTTGTTGAAATCTTTGACAGCAGGCGAAGTAAACTTATGTATTAAAATTAATAGTTTGCAGCAGCATTCGTTGAAATTTACATTCTATGTGACATGAACACTGGGTACTGAAACACCTTGCTCAGGTACCGGGGGGTGAATAATAAATATACAAAAGTTACTTTGTTGAGCCAACTATATTGAATGAAAAAACAACTAACTATTACATCTTACTTCTAAAACAAATGGAATACATTCGAATTCCTACCTAGCCAGTGCTATGTGCACTCGACAAAGCAGCCTACAGACGTTCCGATGCCCAGCATGACCAAATCAAACCGAAGCCCACTCACATCAGATGAGTGCATGCATCCCAGTCAGCTGACCCAGAAGCCGATACCTACGTCCTACCTAAACCTATCCGAATGCTGGTTGGCCTAATCCCAACTAAAGCCTACACCTAACGACCCAACCTACTTAACCTCCTAAAGGCCAGACCACACTATCGAAACGCCAATACATCCTGAAAACCTGTCTGTCAGAGCACACTTGCTACAGTACGTAGCATGATTGACACGGCAACTCGTGATCAAGTCAGTCCTGCTATGTTCTTCTCTAAGGGCCGATTTTTCAATTCCCATTCAAGTAATGATTTCATTTTATTTTAGTAACCTTATCAGACTGATATGTTTTATCTGAGGATTGAAAAATTGGCCCTAAAACAACATCCTTGAGCGCAATGATGAAACGTGACAGATCGTGGCCAGGTTGCCTATCAACGCACAAATATCTATTGAAATATTGTTATCATCCGACAGAACATCCTACATTTAATCGTTACGACCAAAGTCCTTTCTTAGAGAATCACACCGCTGACAAATGTTAACATACTATTTAACTAAGGACTTCAGCCAGCTCTGTCTGGGTTAAACCTTTTTTTTTTCGTAGAGTAACAGTGTTACGCAAAGAGTGACACACAATGGGACCTAAGGTGTTAAAGGCTATGTTTTTAAACTAATTATAATCGATAGATTTCGATCTATCAGTCGGAACTTGTGTGTAAGCGGTCGTTCGTGTTTTTTACACTACAATTTATCAAAATATAAAAGTTTATAACACTTTTTATAGATTTTTTATTAAATTATACCAGTAGTTGTCTTACGTATTAGCGTGTCTTGATCACTCAGTCAACACTGAGTGGTCAAGACACGCTATTGCCAATTCATTTAGAACGAACTATACCTACTACTCAGATTTTCAGTTGGATATTTGGGTCCCATGCAAAAAATAATTCTGCAATCTAGTCTTGCAAGAAAAGACCGTTGTCACCCTGATCGATGTGGCAATAACGATAGCTGTTTAATAAGCCATAAACTTAAAACCCCTTGTTTACACAGAGAGCCTTAACACGTAATTTGTTTGCGGTGCACCGGCAACAAACACGGATGCCACACTCATTTGTTTTCACGCCCGAAGGCTCTCAATAACCCATGTTTCATCATTGATCGATTACAGAAGTATAGTGTGCAGCAAACTTGACATTTCGATCGTAAAAGGTGTTTTAGCCGATAGGGATGTACTTATTACGGGGAATTACGAATTTAAATAAATTGAACAGTTAAATTGATTGTACCGCTACAAAAATAGAAATTAATAAACCGGACATGTGCGATTAGCTATAACTCCGTGGGGGTAACATTGAATATTAATATTTATGTGTAACATTTTAAATTGGTTTTATGTTGGTTTTAAGTTTGTTTTTACTGTATCATAATAATTATTAAAAAGCAATAAGTATTGAATAAAGACTGCTTCTCCGTCACCTAAAAAAACTATTTTTGGCTGCATACCATCAGACAGGCCGCAGCTTGTTTGCCATCTTCGTGGCATAAAAAAATATCCACAATAAAAATCAGTTTTTGTTTATTTTCCCTATGAGCACTAGTAGGGTTAAAAACTTATGGTGTGTATATTGCCCTCCTCTTAATCGGAGACATGTTTTATGAATGAAAAGTTAGCCTATTTCCTATCCCAATTCCAGCACATGCAACGCAAGATGTACAAGAACCACTTAGACGAGGCGTTCGGGCTCACGCGCCCGGAGCCCGCGGAGGCGGTGTGGCCGTGCCGCCCGCGGAGCCGCGCCTGCCTCTCCTCCATCGATAGCATCCTCGATCTGCCCAACTACAGATACGCCACTTGTAAGTAGGTCTACTTGAGGTACGCCACCGATCTGCTACCCCACTAGTAGAGCAGTGACCTGCCAATCCACCACAATAAAAGTAATTCGCCAACGTACTAGGCCAGAGACATGCAACGCAAGATGTACAAGAACCATCTAGACGAGGCGTTCGGGTTCACGCGTTATTATGAGAGATAGGGCATGCTGGGATATCCCACTCGAATTGGAGCTGCCCGGCTGGGGAAGTACCTCCACCTTACGCCGTCGCGCCAGCAGACCGCATACTTGCTAGACTCCGTGACAGTTATGACAGCCCCTTTGCCTTTTTGCTGCCGGAGCAACGTTTCCGCTTTGAAACTCTTAAACCCCCCCAAACATGGCCACAAAAAGAAGAAAAATTGTTTTAACAGCGGCAACCCCATCAACTCTAAAGGTGGACTTTTGCAATATTAGGGGTCCTCGTAGCAATGTCAACGCAGTCCATGAACACCTTGAGACTGCGCAGCCGGCCCTTCTTTTCCTGACGGAGACACAAATATCCTGCCCGGCTGATACATCATATCTAACTTACCCCGGGTACAAGCTCGAGCATAATTTTATGCGTCGTGCCGGGGTGTGTATGTTCATTCGGGAGGATATCTGTTGCCGCCGTTTACACGGCCTTGAAGACAGGGACCTGTCGATTAAGTGGGTTCGTGTAGATTACGTGTAGAGTCTCATGGCGGTGACTCGGACACGATGCGACTTTTTGAGCACCTGAAAGTGACGACTGATAAAGTCTTTGAGCAATATCCTTCCGCTGAGTTAGTGGTTTTAGATAGATAGATAGATAGATAAACACTTTATTGCTCACAAAACATAACAGTATCAATTATTTACAGTAACAAGGAACACATATGAGCAAAGGCGGTCTTATCGCTACAAGCGATCTCTTCCAGGCAACCTTTACAGAAATTGAGACAGGAATATTACAGCAGGTAGTGTTGAGCTACAGGATACAAGAGAATGCGTTGTGCATTTATCTAAACATCAACGTTTCACAAATCTTTCGCTAAAAGGCATTTACGAAGTTTTGACTTAAAACTAGGCAATGACTCAGACTGTCGGACTTCCCTTGGCAGATCATTCCACAATCGAGTTGCCCTTACCGTAAACGAGTCGTAGTAGTACCCGGAACGCGTGAACGGGGCCGACAGAATGTTGTCCGAAGCAGACCGCAGCGCACGGTCATGGTTGTCTCCAAGGTAGCGAAATTACTCTCGGAGATAAGCAGGAGATCGGGGATCGTGCAGGACGTTATACAGGAGGGAAAGGACATGCTCATCCCGTCTAAGCCTGATAGGAAGCCAACGAAGTTTACGTCGGTATTCCGAAACATGGTCAAACTTGCGCAGACCGAACACAAACCTAACACAGAGATTCTGCAAACGTTGGAGTTTATTAAGGAGAACCTCATTTATGTCGAGAAAACAGACGTCTGCGTAATCCAGTATCGGCAGTAGTAGGGTCTGCGCAAGCTCGGCCTTAGTTTTTATGGGGAGCAGGTTCTTCCACCTCCTGAGTGAGCCCGCAGCAGCGAAAATCTTTCTGCTCACCTCCGTGACATGGCTAGCCCAGGACAAGGTGCAATCAAATTGTACACCAAGGTTTTTAACAACCTTGCTGTACGGTAGGCCAGTGCCATTAAAATTCACAAGTGGAAGCTGTCTAGAACCTCCCATAATGATGGCTTGGGACTTGCTGGGATTTACTAAAAGTCCATGGGATTGGCTCCAATGTAGAACTGTTTCCAGATCCACATTAAGAGCTGCAACCGCAGTGTCAACCTCGTCCACAGATGCCTGGCAGTAGATTTGCAGGTCATCTGCATAAAGGTGAAAAGAGCACTTAGGAAAGGGGTTAGGAAATTAATAAAGACGGAGAAAAGGAGAGGGGAAAGGACACTACCCTGGGGCACGCCGGCCATTAAGGATTCGAAGCGAGAAGTTTTGTCGTCATTGCGTATACACTGCTGCCGCTCGAACAAGTAACTGACAAACCAACTAATGGCAAGATCGGATACTTTTAAAGATCTCAGCATAGCTATAAGTATTTCGAAATCGACAGTTAAAAAAAAAAAAAAAAAAAAAAAAAAGAAATCCAAAAGAGCGGCGACGGTTACTTTCTGATTTGACATACCATGGCGTATATCGTCAGAGACCTTGGTAAGAGCAGTGACTGTGCTGTGCCCCGGGCGGAACCCTGATTGGAAAGGACAAAGAAGATTATGAGCATTCAGAAAACGACTGAGTTGCTGGTGGACAAGACGCTCAAGTACTTTGGACAGGAAAGGAAGAATGGAAATTGGACGGTAGTGAGATGGAGCAGTGGGATTATTGACTTTGGGAATTGGAATAATAGCCGCCCTCCGCCAGCAACTGGGGAAAGATCCTGTGCTTAGCGAGTAGTTGAAAATGTGATGCAAGACTGGCAGAACCACTTCAAGACAAAGGATTATCATCTTGCGGTTAATACCATCCAAACCCTCGGCATCAGACTTGATAGACGTGATGTTCTTTTCAACCTCTCGCTCAGTAACTGGTTCAAAGTTGAAAGGTGGAGTATCAGCCGCTCCCGGAGGGAAACTATTAAGCATTTGGGACTTAATGGAAGAGGGGATGGAAAAGGAGGAAGTGAAATGACGGTTCAAACCATCAAGGTCGAGTTGATACGGGAGTGCTGAACTTTTCATCTTACCAATGCCCAGCGAATTGAGAAATGACCACACCCTACCAGAGTCGCTGTTTTGAATAGAGGAATGGATATAGCGTCGCTGAGCATCCCTACACAGTCTGCTACATCTGTTCCGGAGCTCCTTGTAACGGTTATGGTTTGCATCAGAGGGGTCACCCCGGTACTTGATCTTAGCAGCATTACGTTTCGCCATTTGAGCTTTTATGTCCTCGGTAAGCCAGGGAGCAGGCAGATGCTTGAGCTTAATGGGCCGAAGGGAAGCGTGCCGATCGAAAATTGCAGTTAGGATAGAGTTGAAGTTGTTCACCTTGTCGTCGATATTATCCGCATCCAACACTGTAGCCCAATCCAAAGCCCTCAGATCCAACATAAGCTTCTCAGGGTTGATTTTATTAAAATTTCTCTTCATCACTATACGCGGTTTTGGTTTTAGGAGATTTTAATGCCCACCATACGGAGTGGCTCGGTTCTCGGTCTACTAACTACGCGGGAAGGTCTGCTAACGAATTTGCTCTGGTCTATGGTCTCTCACAACTGATTCACTCTCCAACAAGAATCCCAGATGTTGAGGACCATACAAGCTCCTTGCTGGACCTTCTGCTGACTACACGCCCCAGTGGGTACTTCATCTCCGTGGATGCGCCTCTTAGCTCGTCGGATCACTGCCTTGTGCGCACACAAGTGCCTTGTACACTATCCGACTCTCCCGGGCCCACTGGATGGCGTCGCGTTTGGCACTATAACTCAGCTGGGATGGATTGCGTGAATTTTACGCATCATACCCGTGGAGGCAGCTCTGCTTTGCATCGGATGATCCTGATGTCACGTGTGCCACCGCAGTCGCCGAGACCATCTTGGCGAGTATGGACTGCTTCATTCCTAACCCGCTAGTGGCTGCGGGGTCACGGAGACGACCGTGGTTTAATCGGCCATGCAGAGAGGCTCGACGAGCGAAGCAATCTGTGTACGAAGCTTGGATCACTGTACTCACTCAATCGGGATCCGAGTATTGCTGATGCAAAGCGGAATTTAAATGCTACCTCGAGGAACAGCAACAGAGCTATCGCTAAAGCAAAGTTCGCCTTCGTTAGCAGAATTGGCGAGCGACTCACGAGGTACCCCTCTGGTAGTCGGGCTTTCTGGTCGCTCGCCAAAGCTGCTGAAGGAGACTTTAGTCAGTCTTCCTTTCCACCACTGCGTAAACCTGACGGTACCCTGGCCCACAGTGCAATAGAGAAAGCCAATTTACTGGGTGCTCTCTTTGCCTCAAACTCGACACTAAATGACGGAGACGCCGACCCGCCTACCATCCCGTGGTGCGGCAAATCAATGCCGAAAATATCCTTTTCTCAGCGAAAGGTACGGCGGGCTCTGCTCTCTCTAGATGTTCGAAAGTCGAGTGGGCCTGATGGTATTCCGGCGGTGCTTAAAGTGTGTGCTCCCGAATTGTGTCCGGTACTAACGCGTCTCTTTGCACTATCATACTCCACTGGGATAGTCCCGTCTTCATGGAAGACTGCCCACGTGCACCCTGTGCCCAAAAAAGGCGACAGATCAGACCAATCGAATTACAGGCTTATCGCTATTACCTCTCTTCTCTCTAAAGTAATGGAGCGAGTTATAAACGCACAGCTCCTTGGTTACCTAGAAAAACACGATCTCTTGAGCGACCGTCAATATTGGTTCCGACATTGTCGTTCAACGGGTGATCTTCTAGTGTACCTAACACACCGTTGGGCTTTAGCTGTTGAGAGTCAAGGTGAGGCACTGGCTGTTGGCTTAGATATAGCGAAGGAATTCGATCGTGTCTGGCATAGGTGTCTTCTATCGAAGTTACCATCATACGGGCTTCCCAAGGGATTGTGCAAGTGGGTAACTAGCTTTTTGTCCAGCAGATGCATCAAAGCCGTAGTTGACGGCTGTTGCTCCGATAGCTTGGACATTAATGCTGGTGTCCCGCAAGGCTCGGTGCTGTCTCCAACTCTGTTCCTCCTTCATATCAATGATATGCTGTCCATTGGCGGCATTCATTGCTATGCGGATGACAGTACTGGAGACGCCTTTTATACAGGTCGTGCAAATAACCCTCGTGCCATAGTGGAGGAAAATCGCGAAGTACTTGTGTCTAAAATCGAGAGTACTTTATCTAGAATCTCCGATTGGGGACGACTAAATCTAGTCAAATTCAACCCCACTAAGATACAAGTATGCTCGTTCACCGCCAAGAAAACTACATTCGTTGTAGCTCCTCAGTTCCAGGATACACCGCTTACCATCTCTAAGAGCATACATATCCTAGGTGTCGACATTTCCAGTGACGTCCAGTTTCATTTGGAATAAAAGGTCAAGCTCGCATCTAAAAAGCTGGGTGTGCTTTACAGATCAAAGCAATATTTCACGCCGGGGCAACCGCTTCTTCTTTACAAGGCTCAAGTCAGACCCCATCTGGAGTATTGCTCTCATCTATGGGCGGGAGCACCGGCATATCAGCTTGGTCCTTGTGATTCGATCCAAAAGCGCGCTGTGAGAATTGTCGATGATACTATGCTCACAAGTGGTATTGAGCCGCTGAGTCAGCAGAGGGATTTCGCCTCCCTTTGTGTGTTCTACCGCTTGTTCAACGGTATATGTTCTGAAGAACTGTTCGACATGATGCCTACAGCTACATTCTATCATCGCACCGCTTGCCATCGACAGAGAGCTCATCCTCACACCTTGGAGCCAAATTGGTTGCGTGCGGTTCCAAAGGAACTTTCTCCCATGCACACTAAGGTTGTGGAATGAACTACCTGGAGAGGTTTTTCCTGGAGAGTACAACATGGAGTTCTTCAAAGAAAGGGGTTAAAAGGTTTTTATGGGGTCGGTAACGCGTGGGTCATGCCCCTGGTATTGCAAACGTCCATAGGCTGCGGTGACTGCTTACCATCAGGCAGGCCGCAAGCTTGTTTGCCACCTTAGTGGTAATAAAAAAACGCGCTCGGAGCCCGCTGAGGCGCGTCAGCCTCTCTTCCTCATAGTTTCCACGATCTGCCCAACTATAGATACGCAACTTGTAAGTAGGTCTACTTATGCTAGGGCAGCGATCTGCCATCCCACTACTAGACAGTGACCCGCCAACCCACAACTAAGGAAGCAATCCAGGCCAGCGATCAGCCACCTGTTCACTAGGCCGGCGAGCCGCTAACCAATGATTTGGCAATTTTTCCGCCAGTCTGCACTTCGTCAGCGATCTGCCAACTCGCACTAAAGAAGTTGTCCGCCCCTATAATAGAGCAGTGCCTACTTGTACCTAATAAAACAAAAATTTACTAATTTTAGCCTATATTATTACGCGTTTTGCGTCGCATTATTTATGTTAAACAACAACTTTTCTACATCCCTAATGACACGATCACTCAACCGACCTCTTAAGCTGGAATTGTTGCTCATAACGTATCTCACTCAGTTCCAGAGCTACTGGACTGGAGCAGCGCCGGCTATCTAGTTGCGGCTCTCGGCTGCAACTACCACATGTACAGCTGGCGCTCGCAGAAGGTCTCCGGCGTGGGGTGGTCCAGCGACGATATCATGTGCTGCAAGTTCGACCCTAGAGGGCACCAGTTGGTGGTGAGATTGTAGGGAAATATGCAGTAAATTTTGTTTTGAGTATTTGATTGAGTACGGTGAGGGAAAACATCGTGATGTAACCTGCACGTTCAGGCGACTGAATGGTAACTATGATCCAATCTGGTCAGGTTCCCCTGGTAGCAGGGTCACGGAGGATAGATGACAGTGGCTCCACTGTAATCACCTGATCGGCCAAATCCTGGATCATGGTCATGATGGACCCCGGGCCATCGTGCGCGAGAGCACATTCATGAAATGTAAATGACTGTGTATGTATATGTCGCAGCCAAATGGTTAAATTAGCCGGTTAATGAAACGGCTAGTTATTTAAGCAGTTATTTAATTGAAAATTGGCCAAATTTTCAATTAAACTTTGAAAGTAAAGTCAAATGAACGATATTGCCTCGAGTTTACGGAGCTCTTCCATTCATTGTCATAATGCTAACCTAAACTAACCGAATAGAAACCTAATGCAAACTATAATTATACTTTGAAGTTATTGTGGGTAGGTTAGCATTGGAACAATGTGTGGAAGAGCTGCGTAAACTCGAGGCAATATCGTGCTTTCAACATCACTTTCAAATCTTATGAAACTGGCAAATTTTCAACTAAATAATTGCTCAAAATACTAGCCGTTTAGTTAACCGGCTGATTTAACCATATGGCTGCGACATATACATTAAAATCTATCTACAGGACAGGTATCGGCGGTAAATAATGCAAGTAGAACATCGATGCTGTCGGACTCGTGTGAATATTGACTCATACGAAGTCAAAACTAGTCGATGTGCATTATTAACAGCCTTATACTGTACTCTGAAGCTTTGTTAGACGTTAATATCAATTATTCTACTAAGTTTAGTTTAGTATCCAATGTTACCCGCAGATAGGCACGAGCGCTGGCTCTGTTGAGATCCACCACTGCAAGTGGAGCATGTGCCTGCTGTCGGGGCAGTGCGCCTGCAGCTCCTGCGGGTACCCCTGCTCCATCACTGCCTTAGCTTGGAGCCCTACTGGTAACTCGTTTATCAGGTAAGCTGTCGCTGCAGGTAGTCAAGTCTGCTGAGATTATGTTTTTGTCTGTGGTTAGAAATTAAATCTTCAAAGTTTTTAAATAATGTCTGAGGTTTATGTATTGTTTTAATTTCGGCGCACGGTATGGTCGTAACATGTAGTGTCTATGTATCTCTTAAAATCTCAATATAAATCTTAAATTTTTTACGAGATAAACATATTAATGTTAATGACGCCAACGTTTTTAATAATACTTAGAATAATGAGCAAACAAATCACCTGAAGAAAAGCGGTAACTTCACCCATATCATATACGGTTCCTGGACTCAGGCTTGACAAAGTCATACCACCGATAACGGTACCATTTAGGTGATTTACTGACAATGAGTTCTACGAACACGACTCCTCGTACGTCTCAAGAGCAATTGCAAAGTATTCTTTGAATCTTATCTTGAATTTGTTCTTTGAGTGATCATTTTTTTTAAAGTGACCCGGTTGCTCGTTTAAGCCAGAGCTCCACTCATGCAGTGCAGTGCACTGCGCAGCGCACCGCGCGGTGCCATGTCACTGTGACAAAAAAGAAAATGGTGGTGTTATTCTGGTTTTTCAAGTTAGGCAACGTTCGCACTAGAGATTTACGAAAGATTGTGAGTTAGCAATGTTTGCACAAGAGCTTTTACGACGCTTTTACGCGCGTTATTTATTTATTTATTTATTTATTTATAACACTTTATTGTACATTAAAGGAAATCGTAAAAATACAGTTTAAAACAATATAGGTACAAGGGCGGCCTTATCGCTGAGAGCGATCTCTTCCAGGCAACCATTTACACATAAACTAATAATAGAATATTAACATTTTAGGCAATGTACAAAATATAATACTAACATAAACAATAGCAACTACTTATATACATATCCAATAACATAAACAATACATAACAAATAACTCAATAATACAATAAATAACAATCCATTCCATATCTAGACTCAGACCTCATATTTGCAAGTCAAGGAGATGTTGCTTCAATCTCCCCCGGAATACATTATTATTAACCCCCGGTTATTTTAAACGACTCGCATGATTATTGACCATATGTCTGCAACTGTCTGTTCACACGCAGGCGTAAAAAGTGCACAGCACACAGGTTCTATTATTTCTTACTATTGTGCCAAACCAGTACGCCCACCACCACCACTATGTACCACCGGGCGTACAGTAGGTACTAAGCGTACGATCGTCGGACGTGCGGATTTGACGTCACAGTAAACAATGTTAAAAACTGTTTTCTATATTGGAAACTAATAATTTTGTTCTAGCCGACACTTAGATTTTTGATCCAAAAATGTATGAAACGCGAATGTTGCTTTTTTTTAACTAAAAAGTATAACAAAAGAAATATGTCAAGAAATTGGACCACCTCGATTGATCTTCCGCGAATGCTATACTATAACTGATACTTTTTACCCGACTACGATGGAGCTAAAGGAGGGTAATGAAGTTAACAATCTATGTATGTAAAGTTGATAAACGTGGAAGAATCGACAGAGATTTGTCAGGACCATAGCAAGTGGAATAATGTGGTCTCTACCTACTCTTGCGGGAGAAAGGGGATTGTATGTATGTATGCATGTGGATATGAATGTTTGTATGGATGTTAATTCTAGCTCAAAAACTATTTGGCCGATTTTCATTAAAGGCGTATTGATTGTCCGATAGTTACAGGTTCTATGATAATACATTCAATATATTATCTTGAGGATATAAGAATATAAAAATTTCAAAATTTTGAAAAAAATTCTAAATTTTTTAGAAGATTGTTTCGGTCATGTTGGGATTTTTTATTCACATTGATTGATTCTATTGTGGGGTATACCGCACTGCTTAAATTTGTCCTCAACTGGTTGAAGACATGATTTTGGGACAATATTACGACAAAATGTTTTAAACGTAATTATTTCTGTCCTTTACGAATGTTTACTTAAACTGAGTGTATACCATGGTGGCTCATTCAAAATTATAACTACAAAGTATAACATCAGTAGTAAGTATAAAGAGAGTGTATAAACTTAAATAACTCGGAAACCATTGCTCTTAGAAAACTAGATCCTAAAAAGAAATGATAGTGCCCGTCGATATCTATAAATATTTGCTGTTCTGGAACAAGCGTTTTAAGGCCAATAGTTTCAGAGTTATTACAGTTTTAAGATTGACAGCTGTCAACCGAAATGTAGATCTCGGCGAGCACTATCATTTCTCTTTGGGAACTAGTATTCAAGCAGCAATAGTTTCAGAGTTATTACAGTTTTAAGTTTGACATGTGCCATCCAAAATGTAGATTTCTACGAGAACCAGCATTTCTATTTAGAAACTAGTGTTCTAGAACCAAACATGCCTTATTTATATTTTGGGATAAACTGAGAAGAGAATGACGACAGGATCACGAAAGCGAAACAACTTCGATAATATTAAAGAATCAGAAAAAGGGGAGGGGCTTACGCATCAGCGGTCAAACTTTCTTTGACAAGGTCGGTTTCCTATTTCATTCACACGCGTTGTATCTGTACTAAAAAAAGTAGACAGATATATGTGTGTGAACTGTGTCACATAAGGAGGAAAGATTCGAACTGTTGATAAAAAGAAACAGTCAGATATGACGTTTCATGTTGACATCTGCTGACATCGCGCCGCACGCTGCACGATGGGGCTAAATTGAAAAACGTGGACAAAATTCATACTGAACTGACATTTCGGGCTTGAATTGCGGGTGTTGCCCCATCATGCAGTGCGCCGCGCGGCGCGCTGCATAGTGGTACATTTCGCCACATGTCAATGTACTTGCATACAAATTGCTCGGCGTGTAACAAGTTTTGCCACATCGTGCAGTGCGCCGCGCGGCGCACTGCATGAGTGTGCGTTCAAGCTAGATTTTGTCCAAACCTGATTTCATCATAAACCTGCGACACATACAAAAATCCATGCTAACCAATCCCATTCCACCAGCGGCTGCTCCCGCGGCACGGTGACAACCTTCGACCGCTGCGCGACTCCGGTCCACAACTGGCGGTTCGAAGGCGCGCGCGCACCCATCCTCGCGCTGCGGGTGTCCCCGGACGCGCGATACGTCGCCGTCGTGCCCGTCAACTCGGTCATGGTGGTGGTACTGACCTGGCCCGGGCTACGGTACCACCTGAGCTTGGAGTGCGCGGGAGTCGTTAAGGTGAGTCATCAATCTTGATTCGCTGTTTTGTAACCCTCGACAAAAAGAGGGATGTTATAAGTCTGACGTCTATCTATCTATTTGAAAGCCAGTTTAATCGAGATGGTTCTTAGCTTTTTTTATTAAACTCGGTTTAATAGTTTCGAAAATATTTGAGTTTACGTAAACTGAGTCGGGGGTTATCTTAGTTTTTCTGTCAGTTACGTTAGTTCGTATTTTATGTATGGTCGTCGTGGCCATGGTAAAGGCACGTTTCCTAGATAGTGCACCCGTCACACAAAGGTCGGCTGTGAATGACGCCACTTCTTCTTGGTATGTCGACTCTTACCGGGTTAAATTTCAAGTACCAGTACGAATACCCTTATTTAGAAACAATATAATTGCCATTTCTTTACACTGAAACCGCGCCATATGGTTTTCATAGTAAACGTTTCAGTGACGCCATTCGCCACTGCATTAGGGCCACCATATAATGTAGCCGCTATCTTAGGAGACTTTCATTGACAATATTGTCAAACTAGTTGTATGTATACCAGACGATAGCCTGGCACCCGTGGCGCAGCGCGCAGCTCGGCGTGGGTCGCATGGGCCCCGACCACGACGCCAAGGTAATCCTCTGGGACCCGCCCGCCGGGAAAATACAGCAGACGATCTTCAAGCACCACCATTGCACCATCGACGTGATGCTCTTCAGCCACCGCACCGGGGAGCTGGTGCTGAGCCTTTGGGATGACGGTGCGTAGACGTATCCAGAAAACGTTAAGTTACATGTGTTTACTAAACACAGTAGCCGTAGTAGTGTTTAGTGGATGTTTTAATATATTTTGCCGTGTTTGATGCTTATATTGTTGCCAAATTTTTTTTTTGGTAATATTTGTAATAAGATTTTAGTAATATTTGATTCTCATAATACCTGACTTGACTATAGAGCATATCTGCTTATTAGAGAAGAGGAGAAACGCTGAAAAGTTGGCCGTTTCATGATGATATATTCAACGCAACTGCCCAGAATGCCCTACGACCAGCTTCCCCAGACTCGGCTTCAAAACACGCCTAAGCCGTTTGGCGGTGCGGCTTAATCTGAACAGTGGTGCCGTACCACTACAGAGGTCTACCACCAAAAGAAAACTACACTTTTGGCACCGCCTAGGGGTCATTTGTGATTTATAATCAAGGATTTTACATAATTTCTAATTGAATTCATGGAAAACAGAAGTTCTCAGCTTACACAACAAGTATAATATACACTTCAAGACAAGTTATTATTAAATATAGCTAGTTACAATTATTTCAAACGATCATAGGCTACTGTAACTGCATTAGATTACCGTGAGGTATATGTAAGCATCAAACTGACTTTCCACCCCCAGAGATAGCCTCGATATACCCGAAAAGCAGCTCGCAGCTGGTGGTGATGAGTGACCCGTACACCGTCGTGGACAACTCGGAGAAGGCGCGGGGGCTGGACCGCATCAGAACCATGGTTTTCAGCCCATGCGGAACTAAACTCGGTAAGGAAGCTAGGACGATGAAAGGCTCTCTCACCTCCTAAGTAGGGCCCGAGGGAGGCCGAAGCGATGGATTGACATCGTGGAGACAGGCGAGATGATGAAGTAACCTTCAAGTGGCGTCAACTTGCTCCAAATTAAGGAAACTTTCTACTAAAATTAATTTCAATTTCTGCTCTAGGTCTGTGTAGCAGGCATGTTAGCCAACTGATTCACTCAGATCATTGATGATAAATAATTGATGCTGTTGCTGCTGTTTTATTGGAACTCCTATGAAAACCAATTCATTCAAAAACCACGACACTTTAGTTTATTTTGGAGTCTGTATAATTATAATAACCTTCCCTTGCATAAATACAAACTGTATGCGTAAACCTTTCTTGTCTTTCTACCACTTTATCCATGGGTGAAAGGCATACGAGGAAGTCTGTCTGTCGATATGTTTACCTTTTGTTTCTTGTAACATTTTTACAAAATTCACTTTTTGTCTCTAAGCAGACACAATTTTAAAGTTTTATTTTTATTTTATTTATTTCCATACAGTTTAACAGCAAAAAAATTTAGTTATAATTGTACAATACAAGTTAGTCATTCTTTCACAGCTACGGCCTCGATTGACGAGGACTTGATAATCTGGAAATTCCTCCCAGAAGATAAGAAGAACAGCAAGAATCTAAATGCTTCTAGAAGATTCTCTGCTTTACCCGCTTACTTAGACGAAGTCACTCACGGGTTCGTTCTAAGGTAAAAACGAAGTGGGTATTATTTATAATATTGAATTGTAAATATGTATGTTAATAATTTTTATTATTTAATAAAGCAGATGATTATATTTATATTTAATAGTATTGATTACTAAGTACATTGCATGATGAATGGATTATTAAATAAAATTTTGATTTGAACAATGTGTTTTCTTTTAGCTGTTTTTCATATTCCCAGACCGTTAAACTGTAGAAGTTGGTGTACTTTTTAGGGGTATGTAGACAAACAGGAATGCGGGCAACCTGATGAGAAGTGGTTACCTGCATAAGATTAGTAATAAGTACCAGGGGTGCGTTGCCCACCTCTAAAACCTCGGGACACATTGCTCTGGTAGCAAATAAGCAAATGTTAGCCCCCCACTCCCAATCCACGGCGGCCCACGGAGCACGAGAGATAACTCACTCTATAATTTTTATAATAGTATTGTTTGTCAGCAGCTAACTGTACGCGAAGTACCACATTAGCAAAACACCAACTTAGCATAACTCAAACATGAACTTTCTAAAAATATTAATTGTACATAGTGCCAAATCTTTACCGCAGGCAAATATTAACTTATATTATGTAAGGTATAGGTGATTCCCCAAGATCATCTTAATTGTTGGAAAAGTAAGCGCGTTGAACTCTAATATAGGAAAGTACTGGCGGGCCCGCCGCGACTACGTTCTCGTGTTGTCCTACAGTATAACCTAATACCTGTTATACCTACGTTTTAACCTACCTTAATAACTTTTTCTATTGATGATTTTTCTTTGAATCGCATGTAAATCCGTCTTAGTTTTTGAGTTTGAGAACAAACAGACAGACGCGGCGTGGGACTTTGTTTTATAATAATGTTGTGATAATTTAACGAGTATATATTTTACTTGAATATTTGTCGTCATTTCTCTTCAATTTGAAAATACTTAATTAGATTCAATTGTCTTCAAACTGTTCGATTGGGTTTAAAATAAATACTAAAATATATGAAATTACCGTATTAATTTGTACTGTAAAATTGTCAGATTAATTTTTAAGATTTGTAAGAAAGACACGGTTAAATCTTACAAACAGGTACTCTTATCCCGACTATCAACGCCCCGCAAAAACTTTTGTGCCTAAAAAGTAGCTAAAATTTGGAACAACGTAACCATCATCAAGGATTTTTAGAAGGTTCCAGTTTAAGGGAGAAAATGGTAGGGGCAACTTTGTGCGAAAATCTCTAAATGCACACCTTAATACACTAGCAGCTTATCAGCCTCCAAACCTTCCACCAACATAACCATTCACACACACACACTCACACACACACGCCATCCCAATCTCCCTCGTACCAATTTAACCATGCAAGCCCCCGATAAATTTCCCACGAAATCGGGTCTGTTCACCGCATAAATACTTCACTATTGACTTTACGCGCATGAATGGGCTGCGCGTGCGTCACAATGACGGCATAAATTAGTTGCGCAGGACCCGCCGCGCCCTCCAGACGACTCAATAACTATCGCATGTGAAGGGCAAAGGAGGGAGAAGGGAACTATATGGGGGATTGGGTATGCGTTTTATGTTGGCTCAGTTTTTTTGCAGAATATTGCATTAGAAGTTTGCTCCAATGCCAGTATTTCCAATATCTTGCGCAGTCTCTCGCTTATCATTTGTTCACATTCGTGTAATGTATGTCACCGTATTATTGCGATAACTGTTAGTTTTTAACCCAAATGGTGGACTCGTATGCGTACACCTACTTTAAACCTACCTACCCTTTTTTCTTGATTATAACCCTTCCTCCTAAATCACTCTATCTATTGTTGAAAACCGCATTAAAATATGTATGCGCTGCGCGTGCGTCACAATGACGGTATAAATTAGCTGAGAAGGACCCGCCGCGCCCTACAGACGACTCAATAACTATCATGTGTGAAGGACAGGGAGGCTTCGGAAAGGGGACTATATGGGGGACTGGGTATGCGTTTGATGTTGTTTTAAGTTAGGTCTTCTTTTTTGCAGATGATTGCTCCAATGCGCAGTCTCTCGCCTATCACATGTTCACATTCGTGTAATTAAGACATCATCATCTTGGTGTTAATGTCCCGGTTGTGCTCTCGCGTGCGAGAGCCTGGGGTCCGCCTTGACCATGATCCAGGATTTGGCAGGTCAGGTAATTACAGTGGAGCGACTGCCATCTGACCTCCATGACCCTGCTACCAGGGGAACCTGACCAGATTGGATCATGGCGACACATCCAGTCGCCTGAATGTGCAGGTTTCATCACGATGTTTTCCCTCACCGTAAGAGCATCGGTTAGTATTCAACTAATGTACATAACTTAGAAAACAGTCGTTGGTACATGGCCGTAGCGGGATTCTAACCCGGGACATCTGTCTTACGAGTCGTACACTCTAACCGCTCGGCCACCGATGCCCCGATGCGTAATACTGTGATAACTGTTATTTTATAATCTAACTAACGGCTGGCCAGCCGTGACATCGTTCGCGTGCTGTCCCACCCTATAAAGCTTCCTCATTAATCACTCTATATATTGTTGAAAATCGTATTAAAGTACGTTGCGTAGTTACATAGGGACAGACGGCGAGAAGCGACTCTGTTTTATACACTGATTGGACACTCTTGTCAGAATGGTCGTGGTTGCATAGACGAGATTCTCGGAGAGATGATAATTGGGCCGCAAACTTTCCCGAGGATTGCTTTCTCAAGGATTTGCTTCCACTTCTGCCGGTTAGAAGTTTGCGAGTACATTGGACCATGGTAGACTTTGAAGTTACCTGCTGTCCACGAGTTTTACAACGCAAGATAGTCACCCCATTGGAGTTATATTGCATATACAGTTCGTCTGCGGACACCACACAATAAAGCCGTGCGCTTGCCTTGTTCGTAATTTCCAGTAGTTCTCGAACTATTCGTTCCGAAGATGAATACGTGTGCTCAGTGTGATTCACAATTCACCGATGGTGTCGTGTACAGCTCATGTAATCGGCAGCTGGATTTCCAGTGCTCTGGAATATCCGAAGTCGGATACAGGAAGTTGGGTTAAAGGAGAAACACATGGCGCTGCCCAAAGTTTAAAAACAATCCACCGCTATCACCCATTGTAAGTTCGCATTTGGAATCTCAAGTACTGAGTATACAGGAAGAACTAAAAAGAATAGTTGAAAAGCTGGCACCCCTGGCGACATTGGTCGAGAATGTGAAGACTATGAAGGCTGAGATAGGTAATCTCCAAAATTCAATAACTAAGGCTCACGACACCTTGAGCATTCTCTCTAACAAGGTGGTGAGCGTAGAATCAAGAGTTGAAGATGTTGAAAAAATTACCAGTGTAATACCAGAGTTACAATCGGAGATAGCCCGTATGAAACAGGAGTTAAATGAACGAGATCAATGGGCTAGATCGAATAATATTGAAATAATGGAAATACCTATAAAAAGGATGAAAATTTGTATAATATCGTTACAAAAATCGGGGATATAATATAATACCCAATCAAGAAAAATGATATTAATTAATCGCAAGAATACCTACGCGCCGTCCAGATGCCATCAAGCCAATGGTCATGTCACTCAACAATCGCTATCTGAAGGAGGAGTATATAGCTGCCGCCCGTAAGAAAAAATCGCTGAAACTTCAGTTGCTGGGTTTTACTGAGGGTGATTCGGCTTTTGTAAATGACCACCTTACAGCGTATAATAAAAGCCTACTATCTAAAGCCAAGGTCCTGGCAAAGGAAAACAATTTCCAATTTATCTGGGTTAGGCACAGTAAAGTATGGGCAAGGAAAACTGATAAATCCAAGGTGTTTTTTATAAAGTCGGAAAAAGATCTCGAAAAAATACAATAGGTACTAAAAGTGTCAATACCTACTCAATACATGTTATATCTCTTTCCATATTAATGATTTCAAAATATTGTGTGTTAACTTTCATCACTCGACTACTGTTTATTTCATTTGTATCAAAAACATTGAAAATACCATGCCATGGACGAGTCTTTTGTTCGGTTAACAATCGCGATCGTTCGAAGACTTATTACGACTCGGACGCACTGTTTACGCCTTTCCCTACACGCAACAGATGGCATGATTGCTACTGTCTACACAGTTCCGCACGGTTCACTTTTGCTTGCTGATTCGTACCAATAAATAAACGAATGCCCGAACCCAAACTCAACAAACTAGTAAGTTATCTTCGCTTACCCTCTCCTACATTTATTTGTACTACACTAACAATATTTTTGTATAACATAATTTTAATATTTAATCGTCATGCACGCGGTTCTATGCTCTCAATTAACGTAGATTGTTATATTATAATGGTGTCGCTTAGTGTGTATTACCAAAATACTCGGGGACTACGTACAAAAACGAATACTTTCAAAAGGAATTTGTTGCTTAATACCTACGATGTTGTGTGTTTAACAGAGACGTGGTTGCTTAGCGGTGTAAATTATATGGAACTTTTCGATGATAGGTACCTAGTTTGGCGACGCTACCGTAATGAGGAGTTTTCCAATAGGTATCTAAAGCATTCCTAACCACTCACTAGATGGCGTCCCAACAATTTTGGTAATTGATAAAATCGCTTGAAATAGGTTCTTAGCAAACACGATATAAACACTGGGCACGTTGTATTGGATAATATTGTATTTGTCAATAGTTTTCAACCATTTTAGAGGTTGTAATAATAATGGAACATAGTGCCAACTTCTATAAATATTTCTTTTTACCTATTGTTCAACCTTTAACAGTTATGTTTATATTTAAAATTTAACAGTTATGTGCATGAAATCACTGCCACCATCATAACGATTAAAAAAAGATTACCGAAATTGTAGGAGCGCCATCTATTGATGCTTTTTGAAACCAACTATCAATACCTACTGGAAAACTCCTCATTATTCTGTTACGGGTCAGGTACTCGGCGGAGGAGTTCTGATAGCCGTACGGAAAGAGCTTGCGGCCGTGCTCCGGCCTGAGTGGTTTTCATCGGCTGAGGATTTGTGGGTTACCATAACGCATAAAATACGGGATATAGGTGTCATGAAAATACATTTTTGTACATTATACCTCTGTGGAGAACAAAGAGGTAACTCATTTAGTACTCAGTTGGATAACTTTTCAGACAAATTATTCGAAATAATATCGTCATGCCCTAGCCATAAGTTTGTTGCTGTAGGTGATTTTAATTTTACTTACATTAATTGGCATGCTCGAAATAGAATCTTGTCACCCTTGGGTGTCAATGGCACTAGTCAGATAAACTTCTTTGATACCTTAAATCAATGCAATTTGCGTCAATATAATGGCATCTGCAATATAGCAAACAACAGAATCCTTGACTACGTTTTAGCTAATGATGAAGTTTTAGTTGAAAGTTGTTTTGACCCACTGGTACCTGAAGGAAGACCCCCACCACAAGTCACTGTTAATTCTATTAAAATTTAGTTTATTAGACTCATTGAAAGAAAAAAATAGAACTAAGTATTGTTATAGATTGGGTGATTATTTAAGTATTAATGCTTCGTTAAAAGACATGCCTTGGGATATCACACTTAGGAAGGGAAATCTTGACGAAGCGGTGACGTATTTCTATGATACTTTGTACGATTTACGTAATAAATTCATCCCTAGTAAAGTTACATCTAGTCATAATTTTTTAGTGTGGTATAACGCAGCGTTAAAAAAGGTTCTGAAAGAAAAAAATATTTTTTTTAATAAATTTAAAATCTATGGCAATCAATCTGACTATCAAAGTTTTTCATATTTGCGTGCTAGAGCCAAAAAGCTTGAAAAAGAATGTTACGAGGCGTATATGACAAAGACAGAAGATGCCTTGATGAAAACACCTAAGACATTCTGGTCTTACGTCAAGACTAATGTTAGGGGTTCATCTTCTTTCCCATCTGTAATGGTTTATGAGGATATGTCAGCTGATACTGGAGAGGGCATATGTGACTTATTTTCTAGATACTTTGCCTCAGTATATCAATCACCTTCAAATGTAACTCGCACTACAAAGTACAGTCAAAATTCAGTTAATTCCGTCGGAATTGGTTGATATGCGATATAAGTCGATTGATGTATCGAAGGGGGCAGGCCCTGATGATATACCCCCCAGGTATATAGTAGAATGTGCAGATTCCCTTGGGCTACCTCTCTCAATTCTGTTCATTAGCTCTCTCTCAGAGGGCTATGTACCTGAGATATGGAAATCTGCTTTTATTTCACCTATTTTCAAAAACGGCAATAAAAATAATATTATGAACTATAGGCCAATCTCTAAACTCTGCATATTTGCAAAAATCTTAGAAAAAGTAGTCCATAAACAAGTTTATGGAGCCATATCTTCCTCTATCATTCCTGAACAACATGGGTTTGTAAAGAGAAGGTCCACCGTTTCCAATTTACTACTATTCAATGATTCAATTACTTCTGCTATGGATTCCAGTATGCAGATTGATGCAATCTTTACAGATTTCCGCAAAGCATTCGACCGGATTGACCATCAAATCCTCTTGGAAAAGCTGTATCCAGCTGGTATTCATGGTAATCTCTTCAGATGGTTTACTTCGTACGTAAAAAATAGGTCTCAAGCTATCGTTATCGGCGGCCATTCCTCATCATCATGGATTGATATCCCTTCAGGAGTTCCTCAGGGTTCCTTGATAGGACCCCTGTTATTCATCTTATTCATCAATTATGTAAATTCATGTTTTAAGCATTCCCAGTTTTTATTGTATGCAGATGATATGAAGATTTTTAAAACCATCCTAACCTTGAATGACTGTGAGCTCTTGCAACGGGATCTTATTAGACTTGAACAGTATTGTATTTTAAATAAACTTGACTTAAATATATTAAAATGTAGCTCTATAACCTTCACGCGTAAAATTAATAAGATAATATACAATTATACATTACAGAGTCAATGCTTAGAGAACAAAAGCTTAATTAAAGATCTAGGAGTTTATCAAGACTCTAAAATTTTATATGAGG
The DNA here is from genome assembly GCA_905147135.1 of Blastobasis lacticolella. Lineage (NCBI taxonomy): Eukaryota > Metazoa > Arthropoda > Insecta > Lepidoptera > Blastobasidae > Blastobasis > Blastobasis lacticolella. Next base: position 5,755,856 of record LR990048.1, on the reverse strand, counting down.
AACATATTACTAGTATAGTTAACAAAGCAAATAAGGCTTTAGGCTTTATCATTCGATCAAGTGCTAACTTCAAGAAAGTTAAATCTATAAAAGTGTTATATTGTTCGTTTGTACGTAGTTCCCTCGAGTACGCATCTCAGGTATGGAGCCCGATGTATGGCAAATATATTAATAGACTTGAATCTATACAAAAAAGATTTATGAGATATTTAGATTTTAAGTGTAAGCAATTCAATAGTAATTATGAGAGTAGGTGTAAACGGCATCACATTCTTTCCCTCGTGGTTAGACGGAATATTGCAGACATTATTTTCGTAATGAATATTGCACAAAGTAGAATAGACTACCCTCAACTTTTAAGCCATCTTTATTTTACATTACCGAATAGAGCGATACTATGTCGACAACTAAATGTTTTATCATTTCCATCTTTTTCTACAAACTATCGTAAAAATTCATATTTCTGTCGTGCAATCTCGGAATTCAACCAGTCTGCAAACAAACTGAATATTGACATATTTAATTCAAATCTCAACTGGGTGAAGAGGCTTAACAATATTATTGGGTTTAACAATAAATGTGTTTGACTCTGTTGTCTATTGTATTGGTGTGGTATTCTCTTTATTACTTGTTAGTAGTTAAGTACCTAATGAAATGTTAATTTTCTAAAGTACTATTATGTTAGGTTATAGCTTCGCAAGGCAAGTCGCATAACATCTTAGTTGTTAAATGTGAAAACATATCATTGGCGTATTAGCTATTGACTTACTTATTAATTTATTGTCATACATGCTGTTTGTTTTCCAAATAAATATAAATAAAATAAATATAATATTGCACGGTGCGTGGTACAGTATAAATAAAAGTCAACATGGACGCTGTACCAGACGTAATTTTTCTGTGATCCCCTATGTAGCCTTAACTTTGTTCGACCGTAAGCAAGCCTTCAGCGAACTCGAGCTCTTCTTTGTCTCTGGTCTGCGCAGGATTCGACCTTCGCGTTTATGGTCTCAAATTGAAGCGGGCCGCTGGGGGCGGCGCGCAATCGCAAGCTAACATAGACGATTATCTGAGATTAAACTTGTGGCCTAAAGTATGAGCGAACAGTTTTGTTTGCAACATTGTTTCGGTAGAGATAGGAATCGAAGAGTGTACTTGAATTTGTCCTGTATTGTGTGTATAATATAGGCGTTAGATACTATTATAATACATGATTCTTATCCTAAGTACTAATATTATAAATGCCAAAAATTTGCAAAGATATATGTTTCTCTTCGGTAAGAGAGATGGTACTCTTGCACGAAGAATCTATTGAACGGGTTTTGATGTTTTTTTCGTACTAGGTGGCTAGCATGCTTGCAGCCCGCCTGATGGTAAGCAGTTACAGCAGCCTATGTTATGTTAGTTATGTTTCTCATACCAGGGGGTACCACTCCCATTTTACTAATCCTAAAAATTATCGAAATCAATTTTTCTCGAAAGTAAAGCCTTGGGATCACGGCATAATCGAATTTTACGCAGCGAAGTCGTCGGCAAGTTTATACTGATATGTAAAGCCATATGTCGTAGCGACTCATGTAGTCGGTCGTCTGATGTGGATTGATCCGCATCTTTTATAAGCTTTTGCCAGCAAACTTTTACGTATGCTCAGATTAAACATATTCTAAATATTTCTTTTTTCATTTCTAATCTAATGTCTTCATAACAAATTTCATTTAAATCCGTTGAGCGGGATAGCCGTGGAAGTAACACTGTTTGTTACTCTAGCACATCATATCCTTCCCGCGCCTGGCGGGGCGGCATGAACAGATATTTGTTCCCTACGTATACCTACCTGAAATAGGCAAACTTGTGCTGTCAGCTTGGGTACTCCACACCTCGCTAACACCTGCACTTTAGGCTGCAATATAAATCTGTGCAGCTGTGCACTCTGGTGTCAGATTATGTCCAACTAACGGTTGTATCAAATTGATGTTGTGTTGGTTTTGCGGCTCCATTGTTGTTATTACACTGCTCAATTAAAATAAACACTTGAACAAGGGAATTATGAGTTGAGACTCGGCTGCTGTAACGCACAGCCTAACAGCTATGTTTTGTAATTGTAACATAGTCATTTTGTGTTGTTACCGCTGCAATAGGTAGTAAAACTGGGTTGCTATTGCCTGGCTTCTGGATTTTCAATTATTTTAAAATGGTAAATAATTATCTCCATCTCCTAGCGGTAAATCTTGGTTTAGCGGCTAGCGGTTAGGATCAATAAATTGTCACCGTGTTTACGGTGTATTTTGTCAGTGTTTTCACACTAAGGGCGACTCGCACCAAATTCTTAATCGTATTTAAACTTAAGTCAAACACAAAACGACGTTAAAAATTTGGTGCAAGCCGGGCTTAATGTAGGTTAGAAGCTGTACCTACTTCAATTTTTTTTGTGAGCATTTAATCCTTTTCAGTGTGAGCAATCAAATATTATCCTTCTTAATTAAAATGCCTATTGTTACTAATTAAATGACAAGGCAACTACAGCTCCTCAATCTCAATGCAAGCGAGCACAAGGGCCCTGGCTCCTCCTTGACCATACGCCAGAATTTAGCTAATCTAGTAACAGTGGAGCTACTGCCATCGGAGCTCCATGACCCAGCTACCAGGGAAACCTGACCAGATTGGATCATGGTTACACATTCAGTCACCTGAATGTGCAGGTTTCATCGCGATGTTTTCCCTCAACTTAAGAGCATTGGTTAGTGTATTATTTGAGGTCAGTGTCTCGATTCCAGAGCCATAAAACAAAAATTAAAAAAAAGTTACATAAAAATGCACAAACAAAACTAATAAAAACAAACAATATGAAATTATGAAACAACTAGCCAATCATACACGAATAAAAGAAAAATGAAGAACAAAGCTGTTGCATGTGGATGTAGTGTGGTGTGTAAAAGGGACCTCACTCACCTTCATGCCCTGGCGGAGACCAGGGCGCTGGTTTTCAGTGAGACCTGCTGAGTGAGGCACGGACGAAAAGCGTTTTAAATACATCAATACAACGTGTGCAGTGTAAAATATGTTTAGTGTGTATTGTAGTGTGTAATTGATTGTATGGATCTTTTATCCCTAGAAAAAACGAAAAATTGGTGAATGATAAAAGGTGAATATTATATTTACACTAATCAACATTATAATTGTATTGTATTTTGTCAAGCCGCAACCCACATATTGAATAAAATAAATGTCAATGGAGTAATATAAGTCAGAAATATAATATAATTATGTCAATCTTGTATGGCTAACCTAAAGTCTAAGTAAGTAGTTCAATGGGCCACAACGACAATTAATTGGCGAAAACACACTGCAGCAACTCACATTGAAAGGAATTGGATCATATTAATCAAAGAGATATACAATTATAATAATTGTGATATGATACTGGTCTGATACTGGTCAGTCGCATAATGTGGCATCATCCCGCCACCATCCACGCCATGAGCCTTCAACCCTTGTCGTGAGTACAAACATAATTCCTGATTTTTTGTTTTTTCAAAATAAACTCCTTTACGTGTTTATTAAATAAATGTAATGATTTCAGGCTACGGAGAGGAGGTGGCAGATTATTTCTGCATTTTGTAGCTGAAAATCGAAATGCTCCACGAAATCCAGCAGTACGATGACTTGGCAGCAGGAGGGAATACTGCGATGCCCTGGTGATGTTACGGCGTTGTTGGATGTTTTTAGTGCAATAAAGTTTTTAAATAAATAAATAAATAATGTTCTGGACTTCGCTGGTCCACAACAGTTTATCTGCGAGGTATGGCGGTATACTATATCTGACTACGCCGAACAGGAGGTTAGCCAAGTGCAAGATCCTACGATTGTACATTTTCAAAATATTTGCATTGCATCTGTCACACACTCAAACACTACGTGCCTGACCTTAAAAACTTTAAAAAGCGAAAATTAGTTAGTTAGTAGGATAACGGTCAAATGCCTGACGAGTTATTTTAATAAGAATAAAGTCTTTAACTTACACAGACGACTTACAGGTACGACTTCACTTCGGTGAAATTTGATGTCCCCAAAATCTCGTCAGAAACAAAATCCAGTTGCCAACCGTCACGCTTAACAAGACGTTTTACAATCCCATATAATGTCTTTATGTTATGACAGTAACACGGTGCCAGGCTCTGAACCTACGACCCGGTGGATGCGAAACGAGCTCGCTCCCCGAGTTATTGACTGAGCAACAGCCGTTTGCGCATTATTTAAATGCCAGTCCGTCTCGTAATATCCACAATCTCACCCGCGGCGGTCGCCAGGGATGGACTTAGTTGCGTGTAGGAGAGTTTTAAACCAAATCAAATAATTGTTTTTATCGGTGATGAAAGCCACTATCTGTGAAGATCTCCAGCACTAGAACTTGGACGCTTTCGTCGTGAATTTAGCGCGGCGGGTGTTTGATACCGCTGACAATTTGGCATATCCGCACATCTGTGACTCCCCCTTCAGAAATCTTCCACGAGAGCACCTGGGGCCGCCTGGCGGCCGTCGCACCAACCATGACTCTACTGCCGCAAGAGCTCCCCGCCCTGGCGTACGTGGGGTACGTGAAAATTAAAAAATAATAATCATCTTAGCGTTAATGTCCCGGTTCTGCTCTCGCGCATGAAGGCCCGGGGTCCGCCTTGACCATTATCCAGGATTTGGCAGGTCAGGTAATTACAGTGGAGCGACTACCATCTGACCTCCGTGACCCTGCTACCAGGGGAACCTGACCAGATTGGATCATGGTTACACAACCAGTCGCCTGAATGTGCAGGTTTCATCACGATGTTTTCCCTCACCGTAAGAGCATCGGTTAGTATTCATCTAATGTACATAACTCAGAAAACAGTCATTGGTACATGGCCGGAGCGGGATTCGAACCCGGGACCTCTGGCTTACGAGTCGGATACTCTAAGCACTCGGCCACCGACGCTCTACGGGTACGTAAAAATTATTACATCTAATAATACAAACGATACTACGTATCTAGACAAAGATACGTAGAATAAATTACACGTTCTTAATTTAAATCGGTTTTATTTACACGGTTTTATGTATTTTGACGGGAAATGAATGTTACAATATTATCTGTTTTTAAATCTGTTAAATAAATAAATGCATTATGGCTCCAATTTTATTCATCGTCACTCTTTTAGAAACTCTAGAGTTCAGACACACACGAAAAACAACTTTCATCGGCAACTGTTGTCATACCAACCGTCTATGACAAGGACAGACGAAATAGCAGAACTGAGGTTTCGAATAAGTCCTCGTCGTCCTCATTACTCTCGCCGCTCACCACCAACCACTAGGTATTATTATGGCTAGACCAATAAACATTTTATAGACAACTTCCTAACAATGTTTTAAATGAATTCAGTGCATACTTTACATACTGCATTACACATTGTGCAGCGTTAATAAAAAATACCCGAAATAAAATATTGGGAATACCTAAAAACTGATGTACCGGACGCGTCCACCGCAGAAACAAGCAAAACTTTATCTCTACAAACTATGTCCCCACCCAGCTCCGGCTCTGGCGTACAGTACCGGTTGAACCTTAAAATTTTATTGTTATTGTAACCGCCCGAGAGGTTTGCGATGGGCCCGCACTTTAATTGCACTCCGCTTCTAAACTTGAAATATTTGCATCGACTTCCCATACACTCGGATAGCGTAGAATATTCAATGTTATGAAGCTGTTACAAAGTGTGCTGTGCAAAACCTATTGAACGTGACAAGGTTTTACGCTGTTGTTAGCTTTGTGCTGTTAGAGAGGAATGTATTACGGCTTTTGCCTCTGGTTTAACGTTTGAATGAAACGATGGGGTCTTTGCCTACCCCACACGGGGAAAAGACGTGACGTCATGTATGCGTACATGTTAACGTTTTACGATTTGTTACTTGACGTAATGACCAGTGGAATTAGTATAGACAATTTCAAGATTAAATACGTATTTCATGTTGACAGACCCGATGTCGGCGGCGCTATTGTTGAGAACAAAATGATATTTCAAAATGGCGACACAGTTCCAGTTTCTGACGCAGTACTGCCAACATAATAACTTTGCTGGCTCAGCGACCCAAAGTGGATCTTGGTGATCTCCGACACAAGAATTCGTAATTGGTTGCTATCCTACACCATTTGTACCGAGTGCGTTATCTGGAGTTCTCGCAGGCCTTTTCGGAGTTCGTCCATCCATCGATACATTCATATTCATCATAGACATTCTCGTTTTGGAGAATGTGCAGTATTCTATTTCATCGTGTGAGGTATTTATTACAAGTATTAGATATCTTAGAGGACTACATTTTATTATATTATACTGAGCTAAAACTGAGTGCGTACAAAGCAATAATCTCTAGCTAGGGGAATCTCCATCCCATTATAAGAGCACATCTTGTTCGAAATTAAACATCACGTAATCAGGTGTTATCTAAATTAGATATCTTGTATGGATCGCGCCTGCCTCGGTGCTAGCCAGGAACAAACCAATTATGGTTCAATACAAAACACTTGGCAACAGGATCTTGTAGACGACTGCGACTTTAAAATTCAATAAATAATCATCTTGGCATTAATGTCCCGGTTGTGAGGGCCTGGGGTCCGCCTTGACCATGATCCGACATGAAGCGACTGCCATCTGACCTCCATGACCCTGATACCCGGGGAAGTTGACCAGATTAGATCATGTTTGCACATTCAATCACCTGAATAGGCATGTTTCATCAAGAGGTTTTCCCTCGCCGGAAGAGCATCGGTAAGCATTCAACTTATGTTCATAAGTCAGAAAAGAGACATTGGTACATAACCGCAGTGGGATTTGACTGATATTTTACCTTGTCAAAAATAGTCTTGTCAAGCCAAATTGACCGTATGTAGGGGACTTTTTGAAAGGACGTCATGCCAGTGTGGGGGGTTAAATAGGCAGGATCAAGCCTTTTTGATCATGTCACTGTATCAATCCGTATTATGGTGAGTGGCACGGATAAAGTTGCAAATTATCACCATCTGAAACTATATTCTAGATCGCCTCTACATAATTCAGATCCTGTGTAAAGCAGCTGACACACGTACGTAATTCAAATACGCGAGTTTTAAGTTCGCGAGCTTACTTGGCTCCACGTTGGTGATAGACGTACGGACTTAAAGAAGTTTTTAAATATCGAGATACAATTTAGGTTATTGTTGGTGAAATTACGTTATAAACGGAGGTATTTACGTCGTTAACTTACCTAGTGATTAGTTACGTTATGTTGACGTTAAATGTCCCCATTTAATATTGTTCTGTTGGAAAGTGACCTTTTGAGTTTATATTTATAGCGATAATACATTGTGTGTATTTTACTAAAAGTGTTAAAGACTATAATGTATTTTAACTATAATTATACGTGAATGCATTACATTCGATGTTTTCTTCAAATAAAATGTCAGTCGATAATAGTATGACGTTGTATAAAATATTATGTGGAAAAATTATCTAATTTAAAAAACGACACTTATAAAAATAAATATTTACCACCATCTGCCAATTCAAGTCAAAAATAATATAGTTTCCAACAAAACTCGTGATAGATCACGAAAGGTCACTCACTGACAAGACTAATCAATTGAATGGACATGATACGAAATTCCGAGTTACACACATGAAACCAGCTGTGCATTTTCTTGATGTCTCATACATATTCGGCAGATAAAATAGTTGGATAGCATATTTCGGTAAAAATAACAATTTATAATATATTCTTATATACTCGCTTTTTATTAAATAATATGTCGCCGTGTCTACGTGTGTACGTGGGGGCGCATCCGGGATATAACGCCAAGATGATGATGATGATGATATGTGTGTGAGTGTGATTACTAAGTAACTACTTGAATATGACTTATATGCCCGTTTGCGCTAAACTTTGGGCGACGCCTAAGTCGGTTGAAAATATTTCTAGCAAGAAAATCATTGAACCAACACAAACCATAACTAAACACTAAACTCATTAAGTCACTATTATCTTCATGACGCCGATTTTATGACTCCTACATGCTAAGGTATATCTATATATAAGTTTAGTGCACGCGGACATTCATATAAGTCATATTCAGGTAAGTCAATGCATATAGTCATATTCAATCAAAGTCATGGCAATAATCTTCTTGAAACCATAAGCACAGCAGATGTTAGCACCTTACGACCTTCTTTGCACAATAACGCCTTCCTTATTCCGATGTACGTATACTCATGTAGCAATTAAGTAACATAGACTGTATGTTGGCCATAATAATTATCAAGCCACCGCGTACTCCATTTAAAGGACATAACTTTATTTATATTAATAAAAGTTCCCATTATTTAAATAAGCCTTAACAATAAACGACACGTAAATTTGTTTATGGCATGTAAATAAAATTTTGCTATGAATTATGGGACGCCGCTCGCTACTGGCTACTACGACGCCCTTTGCGTATTTTTGGATACAGTGCAATATAACAGGTGTGTGGTAACGTATGCGTAAGTATACTTCTGATAAGTATGCGTAAGTTTGATCCCGACCGGGCAAAAACTTAAGTGTGACGATGTTTATTTATTCACTGCTACTATCCAACTTCAGATAATGCTCCGAATATTTTGTACCAAAATATAATGATTTGATGTGCATGCGAAGTTTCATAACATAGAAGGTAGAATACGAGTCTAAAAAATATAAAAATCGAACAGTCACATTTGAGTTATAGCGAATAGGGTAACGAAATGAGTAAAAAACAGACCATTGCATTAGAGTTATCGTTATATAAAGTAACAAACGTTTATATCGTTCGCGTGACGATAAAGAATACGTGAAGAGTGCAATCGTTTTTAATCAAATTACCATCTGGAAACTGGAAAATATACCAGAAAAAAAGGGAATCATTTCTGTCAGAATTGTAACTAAATCTTGTTATGTCTATAAAACATTTTGCAGCCAAAAATTTGCTTTATCCACTATAGCCCGTATTTACAAATAAATAAAGTAGCGGATGGTGAAATGGATTAAACATTACTTTATTTATATTATTAAATAAGCTATACAATAAACGACACGTAAATTTGTTTATGACATGTATATTTAATTATAAATTGAAATTGAACTGAATTACGGGACGCCGCTCGCTACTGGCTACCACGACGCCCTTTGCGTAGTTCTGGATACAGTGCACCATAACAGGTGTGTGGTATACGTATGCGTAAGTATACTCCTGATAGGTATGCGTAAGTTTGATCCCGGCCGGACAAAAACTTAAGTGTGACGATGTTGATTTATTCGCTACTACTATCCAATTCCCGACAATGCTATTAAGATTTTGCACAAAAAGCAAAGATTTTTATGTGCATGTAAAGTTTTATGAACTCGTAGAATACGAGTCTAAGTAATATCAAAATGGAATATTCACATTTGAGTTGCTTGCAACTAGCCTTAGGTAGCGAAACGAAAGAGTAAAAACAGACCATTCCATTAGGGTTAGCGGTAAATAAAGTGACAAATGATTATATCGCACGCATCATGATAAAGAGTGCACGAAGAGTGCAATCGTTACAAACGAAGGTCAAATTTTGAAATAAAAAAGCATTTCTCCTGATTAATGGACGGCCTCTTACGGGTAACTGGAGAGTCTACATTTGGCAACAGGATTTTACAGTACATATGATCATGAAAACATACCGTTAAGGTCAAAAACGTGTTAAGGCTATTTCTTATCGAGTTGATAGTTTTAACTCCCCCATACACCTTGTTTGCCCAGTATGGCCTTACAGTACTGTTACTGACGTTTAAACAAGCTATTCTTGGCAAAATCTACCGTCATGGATTCCGTGTCAAGGTTGCTAGTTTTTTTTATGTTGTACGGTAGACAAACAGGCAAGCGGGCCGTCTGATGGAAAGTGGTCACCACAGCCCATGGACATCAGAAACACCAGAGGAGTTACCAATGCGTTGCCCGCCTCTGAACAAATACCCAATGAATAACACATTGTTCAAGTCCAACATAGATAAGAATTACAAATTCACATGTTTCATTTACGGCCGCATCGTTGCTTACCATAAGGTGATAAATAAATAATTAAATAAATAAATTTATTTCCCTAATTAACATTTACACATATGTTAAACTCTCCCAGTAGACAAGTATTATTGATCTGTGTCGGGATATTCCGAAAAGTGTCGGATAGGTGAAATAGCAGTCAAATGCCTGCCAAGTAATTAAAAAAAAATCTATGTCTTCTTCACGCTTTCAGCATCGATCTCACATTCTTTAGTTCTCTATAACTGACTCTGTACCGTTGCGGGGTTTATTGGTGGGCATAGCCGATAAATACAAGCGAACAGCGGGGACAATTAAATTATCAAGCGACGTCTGCGCACGCGACGGCGAGCGGCCGAGTTATGGCGACGAACGAAACGTTGAGGGGAAACCTGGTAACTGTAATATAAGAGGATAGTCGACATTGTACTGTAATGTTCTTAATTTAGGTAATCTTTGTTTCTTTGAGACAACACTGTAATACATGAGAGTGTTTTTACTGGACTATTTTTTCAGTTTAATAATAATGCTAGCTCCAAAATAATGTAATATATTTTATGTTGGGATTAAAAGTAAAGTTGATATTTTTTTTTATATAATTATTGTAACGCAACACTGTCACACGTACAGTGCCAGGTTCAGTTAATAAAGAAAACACAAAGATTCAGGGTAATGGGTCCGGAAACTAGCTACGTACAATGAATTTAAAAAAATAATCTAAGTAAAGCACAAAAGTTCCAAAAAGAGTCTACTCCACATAACCTTAGTCCAGACAGGATCACTGAATTCACTTGGATTTCGTTTAAGCAAGCCGAAAAGTTCCGTTTGCAGACTGACTAGGCGACTATGTTAGTTTGAGAAAATAGCTTCTGCTGCGTTATAATACTGATCCACCTTCTAGTTAGAAGGCTGGGATAACTTACTTCAAATTATCTTTTTTAAATAACATGAAAAATCCTTCCACTTTTTTCACTTCCAAACTTCAGACCCTCAGACATCAGTCTGAATATTTTTCTGTAGCCGTCAATAAATTTCAAATTTATCACAGCCACAGTCTTTTTCGTGGGCAGCAAATATAAATAAAATCTTCGCCATCATGATGCCATGGCATTGATCTATGGTTCGTCACTTCACAACTTAAAAACACTATTTAAACCAAGATATTATTAAAAATCGTACAGAAAACACGTATTCAAAGCCAAAAGAAATAAATTAACAAAACGAAGGTACGTAAAGAAATACATAATTCGTTGACCATTTACGAGTAATGCTAGCATCCAAATAAACATAGTATAATGAATTGGAGAGCCATTAAAGCCTGAAGGGCCAAACCCAAGGAAATACCAACATAAACCATTACACTAAAATTGAAAATAAATATTTCTACGAGCTGAACAGTTCTTTGTAAAGGAATCCTAATAACTGTAAGTACAAGGGCAAGATCCTACAATATGTAGGTGAAAACAGTACGTTAATTTCAGTTTTACTCATAAAAACTCATCTAAGGTTAATTTTTAATTAAAAAAAAAACTACTTGTTATATTTTTAATAGTTTGGAGGTGTTATTGTGTAGCGCACGCCTCAAGGGTATTTATGTAAGTTAGGCTGAGTAATTCGAAAATAATTATACGCGAGCCACTTCGTATAATTTCTACGCTTATGTAAGCGCCACATTGTAATGCATGATGTTTAAATGAATTAATAAATAAGAGGAAAATTTATTCGGTTTCTTTCGAAACGCGCCGAAACGAGTTACTCAGCTCCCAATTCAAGCAACAGGACATTTTCATTGGCGCTACGAAAGTAATTTGTTATCTAAGTGTTAGCTAATAGCACATGGATCACATTTATTTATACAACTTTAACATTACATACAAAGAACGTAATTACATATTAAAAAGTACCTACCAATAACCACCTTACTCTAAATTACTTAAATCGGTTAAAAATTTGCCCCTGAATGCGGAAATTTGTCCAAAAGACTGAATGTTAAGTTACACCACTTCCCCACAGCGCCGTACTAATGGGTGGGTGATGTCAATTATCAGGTGGCCATGCGCCGACGATGCGCGTGCGCGTCGCTGTCATGTTTGACATGACATTCTTAATTAAGTACATTAAATACAGCCAATTTCGGTAATAGAAACAATCCTCAAAGTTGATAATCATCATCATAGACCTTAGACATAAATTATAGACGATTTAAACTGCGTCGCTGTTAATGGCGCCAGTTTCTATGATAGCTGTAGAGGCCAACGCTCCCATACAATGTTTTTTACATACCTACATAAATACTATGTACTGTAGCAGGTGTGCTCTGGCAGACCTTAGGACGGGCTCTAGGATAGGTAGGCTTTTCAGGACGGATTGGCATTCCTATAGTGTGGCCTTGGCTAGGGTGCTAACATTCATCTGGTGTGAGTTCGCTTCGGTTTGATTTGGTCATGCTGGGGATCGGAACGTCTGTAGGCTGCCTCGGTGAGCACACATAGCACTAGCTCGGTAGGAATTCAAATATATTTCATTTGATTGAGAAATAAGATCAAGTAGTTAGTTTTAATTCATTCATTATAGATTCTTCAACAATTTTTTTTTTTAATTTATTCGTATTTTCCGCAAGTACCCGACTAAAGTGTTTCAATACATACGCATTCACCGTCACGCCTCTCTCCCTAATAGGAAGGCAGGCAGAGACCATCGAGTGCCACAAACAACGATCCCGCCTGCCACACCTCTTTTACCTCTTCAATATTTATACATCGTCTCATACATTGTGTTGAGGGGTAATTGTTGCGCGACACGTGATGTGCAAGTTACATGGTCGCACTATGTTGGCAACAGTTACCTACAACGTGCGACTGTCCCGTAATGAATATTAGGTTTTGGACGTATTTTTATTAAAGGGATCGGTCACCCACCTAAATCTCGAGACCTAGATATCCCAGATTACGTTTGATTACACTGCCCCTACATAGGAATCCTACCTCAGCCAAGGATGCCGTTACGGGCTGTGTTGCCAATGGCCGATATTCAAAGGCAGCTCAAAAAGTAACATTTTCACGAGAAAAGTGACATTAACTTATTTTATAAGTTTCTTTTTTATTTTTATGATGTTACTTTTCGTAAACGCTAAATTCGGTTGTGTCATCGATACCGAACTCTGTAAACATCTTTATAAATCATCATAACTACAACTCTCTTCAGTCAGAAATCCCTTTAGCGTTCTAACACTTTACAATCGCAAAGCACTGAAGCCATCTCATTTCCTCATATCGAGTCCAGAGGCCGCGACTCGCAAGACACTGTGTGTCCGCCCCGGACGCCGGTGTAAGGTCACACTGCCCCCGCGGCGCGGCGGGCCGTACCGCAAATCGACGCGCGCGCACTTTGCCAAATCAGATGTGTTTCGCAGTGCCGTTGGACGAGGCCTATGGACCTAATTGTGGTTGCTTTGTTGTTGGATTGCTTCTCTAGTTGTGTTGGATGTAGGGCTATGCACCTACATGGTCTTATGCACTTGGACAAGGTAATCGCGACCTTAGGTTACACCCGTTAGAAACTAAAAACCCTTTTCACCCTACTGTCTCTAATGATAAAGAAAAAATGACTGTCGAATGCCTAGGTTTTCACTTGTAATATTTTTTTTATTACAAGCTTTTATTTACTTTCGCATGTCTCCATGTTTGGGCGTAATAAAATCTTGCTAGTGTTTTTTACCCGATTCCTGGTTTCCGATTGAGCTAAAATTTTGCATACTCATGTTATGGTAATGTAATGTTATGGTACCATCAAGCTAATCTGATATTGGAGATCGAAGGTGGCCATAGTAACTAAGCAACAACAAACAACATGTTTTACTTTAAAGATCTAAAACATTATTCATAGATTAAAGTTCAACGCGCTTGTTCTGTTTTTTTACATACCTCGAACTCGAACGGTTCTTGACACAAATTATAGTAATATTTTAAAGAGAAAAGATTTTATTGTTTGTTTGTAACGGAAAAACTCAAAAACTACTTAATAGTTTTTAAAAATTATTTAATTATGAATGTTTCCCGAAATTCCGTGTGCTTCCGTAACCGAATATTACGCGGAAGAAGTGACGGGCAACGAAGCTAGTTGTAAATATAACGAAACTCGTACTTAACTATTCATTTCCTTACAATGTAGTATACCATACCATACCATAACATAACCTACCAACATCTTTAAACAGTAACAAAAATAAATTGTTAACATCGTAAGGTAAATGTCCCTTATAAAGAATCCTAGTCTCATCGAAAGCGCTCATAACTCCTTACACAAAGGTCTCAAGTACGTTTGTTCACGCGATCCGTGCGAGTGAGATCTCCCATACATTGCCATACAATTGTGGACTCACACAGTGGCTTTGTAGGTGGCTTTTGTATGGCATGAAGACAATGGGAGACATCTGAAAGGGTTGATGGAGAGGCCATCAAGGGAAAGCCCTGATTGGTTCCTGAGAGGCATGCAGGTGGCAGAAATGTATACCTACAATAGAAATAAAAGAAGCTACAATAACACTAACTCAACTTTTTCATGTTCCGGATTTTCATGTTTTCTTTTATGTGAGACACACTTTTGTTGGGTAAATATTCTTTATTGTACACATATATGATAGAACAATATAACAGGTAACGAAGATATAGAAATACGCACTCAACTTATTAATTGAGTTACATTTTACGAGAGGTTTGGCTTAGCCCTATATTCCCGGTTCATGATGGCCGTGGGCTTTGTCCAAGCGCCGAATGTAAGTATATCAGTTTGATTGAAGTGCGCAAGCGCAAGGGCCGTTTGAGTTTATGAAATGGCTGCCATTGCGCAGGACGTCGGGATGGACTGGGGCCAGAACTGTACTCAGGCGCTGGAACACATACCGGTTGTATTTATTGATAGGATACAATGAGGTAGATGCGAGACATCGCCATTAGCAGCCAATAGCAAACCACTGCTGAATTAGAGCCTTCTAAACATTAGTACATCATCATCATCACCCTGGCGTTACACGGTACACGAGGACCCGGGGTCCGCCTAGTATATACAAGACCAATTATTTATTGAAGAAATAAGTTCCCTAGGTTCCCGTACATCAAAGGTCCAGCCGGATGGACTGAGCAGGTGGACCAAGCACGACCAGCACTTGAACAATTTTACCCCCTTACTTAAGGTTTGCCATCCACTAATGAGGAGTCCACATTCAAGGACTCTAGTCCAAAAGTACGGGAACATTTATATTATTAGCAGGATAAGAGTATGCGTTCTCATGACAGAGCTTAAAATTGCACCAATCCATGACAAATCAACTAAAATACGTTGTTTTTTATGTAGGTATCTTTATTATATAGCCTAGAGACTAACATGGGCTACTCTTGATCGAGATCTGCTAAATCCTACTCCATTATTACTTCCCTAACTCCATACCTGCGTTCAGCAATACCGGGCCAGAATTTAGAAGCCTTGTTACACAAGGGCCATCTACAGAACGGCCCTCACCGATATAACTGTAACGTATTGGAATTGGCCACGGATACCTTATAAGTGCGACTTAAGTAGATGTAACAGATACGTAACTAACTGATAAAATCGGAGATCAATGCCAAGTTAATGGTTATCAAGTTATGCTTCATGTCAATACTCGGTAACTCTGTCATAACGAAGTCAGCAGTAGCAATGGAAAAAGTAAAGTTATTGAAAGAAAAGTACTTAATTCATATTAGGATTTGATTTCGAGAAAAATGTATGATGTATTCGACTTACATATTTCAGAAATTTTAATACTTTGAAATATGTTTATATGTAAATTAGTTTATGAACACAATGTTAATAGTGAACTACTACACCGGCATGAGATAAACTTCAAGCAAGTGAGTAAAATTCGTCAATGCCAAAGAAATTAGTCAACACGTAACGATTGTATACGCATTCGTACTAATGTAAGTATACGTTTGATTGATACGGCTTCACATACTAGGTGCGAAATAGTCGTATGTTCAATTCATATTTCCAAGCTCGCTAGGAGCCGATGTGGATCTATTCTTTCCTTTCCTTTACTTTTTTAGTCTCAGTGACTGGCCCGCCGCGACTTCTTTCGCGTATTGCCTACCCTATAGGTAAACCTTTCTTTTGAATCACCGACTTTATTTTATAAAATGTACTAAAGTATAATAAAACTACTATACATATATGTATAGTCAATAGACCATACTATTTTAACAATAGCCAGGCATATCCTGCGGATATAGCCAAATACGGAACTATTCCTTCGGACTTTAAAAGCGTCTAGATTACACATTAATTTCATATAACCAGGTAGTGAGATGTGGGCGTATGTTCTCTTTTCGAATACCTATTCGTAACGACCCTTGCATCTATTCCCCTCGATACGCATCGGGCGCATGACATAGATAATCGGCCCCCCGGCGCGCGCGCAGCCTTTTCTTAGGACTGGGGCACAGTGGCGTGGAGGGTGGAATATAAATGACGTTTAAAATTAAAAATATATAGGTCAATCTGACATCGCTACATCAGCTCCTGTGTCACTCTTTCATACCGCAGGAACTCAAAATTGTAAATTGACAGGTCAGGTAATTACAGTAGAGCGACTGCCGTCTGACCTCCGTAACCCTGTTAGTCCCTACTAAGTCTGAAATTCCCCTGATTCTGACCAGATTGGATCATGGTTACACATACGCTCGCCTAAGCAGGTTTCATCACGATGTTTTCCCTCACCGCAGGAAAACAGAATGTTATAAGAAAATACTTTATAATTATTGGAACCTAGTAATCTAATAATACTTATTGCTAAGCTAATGATATACTAATAATAGTGTAATTGAACTGTCATCAACATCTCTAACCCATATAATATAAGTCGCCACGCCATGATAGTGTGTTTTCACAGGTGTGCTTGGTGTGTCCACAGAACACGTAGGCAAACTTAATAAATGCCCATTAAAATAAATTGTTTGGCATTGTTGGCTTCCGAGTCGCGTGCTCGCCGATTCCGATTGCCGAGCGAGCATTTATCGATGCCACGTTGAATTATCGATGCTAATTTATGTCTGGAGCACAGGTTGTAAACAACGGGAATGCGTGCCGACGGGATTATTATAAGAGTTCTATAAGGCTCTTGTAAGTGTCGCAATTATTGAGAGCATTTTGTTGGCCGTTACACCGGCTAATTGTGTTTTTGATGTTACACTGAATATTTATTGGTGATCTTTAGTCTGGTTCCCCTGTTAACAGGGGAACCAGATGTAATTACCTTAACTGCCAAATTCTGGAAAATGGTCAAGGTGGACCCCGGGCCCACAAGAGCACAACCGAGACATTAACCATTATTAAATCCAATAAACTCCATTACTCTTCATATGAACATTTACATAAAGAGTAATATGTATAAATTACATAATTTCATTGTGAAGTATTATAATTGGGTGTGTATTAACTACACAATAACTAATAACAATATAATTTCAATTTTAACCTATTAAACAGCGTTAACCAGCCCTGTAACTAGCTACTTAGACAGCTAATTTATTACTACCATTCCTGATCTATTGTGCGGCTAACTAAATTAACTATGTGCAATTGAGCATTGTTCCAAAGGTCAATCGAGGAGAAACGTTTCTAAGACTTAGCAATTTTAAATTAAATAATATCTAACCTCCAGTAGAACAATAATTGATATAATTACTAATAAATACCGGGAACGGACCTGTCCACTTTTGAAGGCTTCATTACACGTGTCCGTTATTATTAATTAAACTAATTTGATATAAGTAATTGACATATAATTATGTGGTAGCATTTAAACTGTGTGCTTTGGTGCACCTCATTAATTTACAGTTCAGGGAACAACGATTTTAAGCTCCAATTACAGTAACTGGCTGGACACCAACTGTCTAATTACAAACACATTACATGGTACCTACTACTATGTCTAAGTGAAGTCTGCGACCTTTCGTTTGTGAAGCTTATTATAACAATAGAATAGTGAAAGCCCTTTTCAGTTTGATAAACTAAAAAGTAACGAAACACAACACTTCACTTTAACTTTTGACTTTAATTTATCTATGAATATATATAATAAAACTGTAAAAATTGATCTCTGTATAAGGTGTTTTAATTTCGTAAAAATCAATCATTTACATTAATATTTTCATATTTGATAGTCTTATATAGAGTCCATCATACACAAATTACAAATGTTTCAAGTCTTTTGGTCCTAACAGCTTTAACTCAAGTTTTAGAAATATGTGGCCATGTGCTTTCGCAAGGGTTCAAAAAAGAACACTAAATGCAACACAATGGTTCGTTTTAACAGTTCATTATTGCAAAGTAAGGTATTGACCGACGCCGAGACATTATTTAATAATTTCTTAAATACATAAAATATTGTAAGATTCAAAAAAACTTCTTTCTTATATTGGACTTTTCTAACTAGTGTTCTTGGACTAATAGTTTCCGAGATACTTATTGCTTTTTAATAAATTGAATAAATGGGGGTAAATCGATTTATTTCGATTTCGAAGGTTTACCATAAATTGTAAAGCATACTGAAAAGCCAAACCAAAGGTTTTATACCCCTGGGCTTCGATTCTGGTACGGAAATCGTCTCAGTTGCAGTAACATTACAATTGCATCGCACGTCAAACGTGTAATTATTATTCAAATGACAAATG
The DNA here is from genome assembly GCA_905147135.1 of Blastobasis lacticolella. Classification (NCBI taxonomy): domain Eukaryota; kingdom Metazoa; phylum Arthropoda; class Insecta; order Lepidoptera; family Blastobasidae; genus Blastobasis; species Blastobasis lacticolella. The sequence goes on along the minus strand of LR990048.1, from coordinate 5,737,058 downwards.
TTGAGTTGCAACTTTCATGAGTTCGAACTTTTCCACAATTATTCGTTTTCTGGTACTTTAGTTGCATTATGGTTTTATATGGCTGTTGGTACTCCAATAAATAAATAAATTAATAAGTTGCATCTTTCTTAGTTGTCAAACTGCCTTCAATTCTGTTAACGAAAACGTGTCAAAGGTCGAGTAATGATTTAACTGCAATTTAACTGGGATGATGCTGGGACTGACTCGATACCTCGTCGTAGTTATAGTAACATCACAGTTACATTGCAACATAATAACAACTGCATTGCACACTAGAATCGGTACCCTGGATAGTCTCTTTGACATTGACAGCTGTTGTGTGTTTACATTTTTTATCTTTAATTTCATTTTCAACTATAGAGACCTGAGTAAGTATAAGATTAATATGTGCTAACACGTAGTTGTGGCCTTGTTCAATAAATATTTAAAATAACAACACAAACGGTCTTTTATCGCGTTTGTACTTATGAGAAAAACATCTTATAAGGGAATAAACTTTTCGACTTGAATCAACACCGTTGCTAACTTCTAGATAATGTTCTGCACCTAACAGCAGCTTTTGGATGATATTTTTGCATTTTACATCAAAACTGCGAATATTATGAACTAACAAAATCAACTTCGGACTTATAGTTTATTAGGTGATGAGTCTGTTTTTTATATTATGTTAATCAGCTGTCAGTAGGTACTAAGGGATTTAGAATTTAGGTTATGTCAACTTAAGGTGATATGAGCATCATCTACTTCTGATTCTTTACTATGGTGTGTGTGTGCCCTGGCAGATTAGTCTAGGTTGATCTTATGGTTAGGTTCTCGTTGCTACAATTTAGACGGGTTCTAAAAATATTGTTATGATAGGTAGATTGGGTAATTAGTAGGATTTAGGGGCAAGCATTCTGATCTGATGAGGCAGGGTTTATGTATCTGCTCCTGTATCCTGTTACTGGTGTACTTGCACTCGATTGGTCTATTTGCACGTCGGCTGGATAGGATTAATCATATGGGATGCAGAAATGATTAGAGTCTGCTGTTTGGAACACACATCGCGTTGGCTTCTTATACAACAGTCTTAGGGAAATCCGGAGCGGAGCTACCTGGTTAACATTTGTTCCAAAATTTACAAATCACTTCTTATCTGTCCAAATCTGTATATGCTGATACAAAAAACAGAAAGGAAGGGTAAATTCTAGTTTTAAGAAGTACAATTGCATAATTGTTAATCTTTGTTGTTGTTATCTTAGTTTCTCAATAAAGGAATACAATGCGAATAAAAGGGATTCATCCTGCAGGATTTGATAAGAAATGGCTTGTGTTTAGAAAATAGATAATGGTTTAATATTACAATTATTCTGGTCGGTAACTACCTTTATAATTTTAGATTTCTGTTTAATTTTAAGTTGACGTAATACAACAAGGAACCCTCATACTTTCGCGATTTCGACTGGTGTAAAGCTAAATTGGCTTCAAAAAACTTGGGGTAGGTACCTACTAATTTAAGCTATGTTGTGCTTCACACCAAAGAATAAAACCCATCCCGCCGCACTCCGACTGCCTTTCTGATTTTGCCCTGTCTCTTTCGTAGGTCTTGTCTGTAAGATAGTTTTTATAAAAGTCAATATTGTTGCACATCTTATCCTGAAGGTCTGACCAACACCCGTATTCAGAAACATACTTATATGATGTCTCAGAGTGTGCGCGAACACGCATTGTAGGTAATTAAATTACCTACACAATTTGTAGGTAATTAAATTAAGGATTATACTCTTCTTTGACAAATTTATTGTATCTAACTATCTATTATATATAATATATTTTTTGTATAATGGCAAAAACCAAAATTTTGGACCTATTTAGGGCCCTAGTGGTGCCCTGTAGTGGGCTACCCTGTGGGTCTGAAATCGAAGCTATAGGTATATCATCACTGAACCCAAACTGGCTAGTTGGTATCGTTACTGAATCACGAAATTCAAAGTGGTGCTGGAATTTGTCGCATAGAGCTCGGACTATACATAGTATAAAACAAAGTCGCTTCCCGCCGTATGACCCTATGTTTTTTTGTATGTATACATGTCTATGTACACTTTGATTTTTTAAACTAAGCAAGGGGTTTGTAATGCGGTTGTTAACCGACAGATAATTCAAGAGGAAGGTTTTTATAGGCAAGAAAAAAAACTGTAGATAGGAGTAATTTATATGTATATGTATAAGGTCGTGCCGGGTCTACTAGTTTCATATGATTGTAATTTGATGCTATAATACCGTTTCAAAAGTGTTTGCAATATTGTAGATGTAATAATAAAGGGGATGATAGAGTGAGCCTTGATATGGTTAATCCAATCTAACACTTTTTAGCCCGAATTCTCGCTCACATTATAAATTCTTCTTTATCTTCTGGAGTGTTTCCATCCTGCTGGAAGCGGGCACACGTGACACCTTTCCCTAAGAAATTTAATCCATCCTCTCTCGCTGATTTTCGGCCGATTTCCATTCTTCCCATCTTGTCAAGAATGATCGAGAAATTTGTTCAGCGTAGACTTTGCTCCCATCTATCAAGGTTTGATCTGCTAAACCGATACCAGTCGGGGTTTCGTTCGGGGCACAGCACTACAACTGCACTTGTCAAAATCACGGCTGACATAAGATTAAACATCGAGGAACAGGAAGGAGCTAACTGTGCTAGCTCTTCTTGATTTTAGTTGCGCCTTTGACACGGTCGACTATGATATCTTGCTGGCTGTGCTCAGAACATTTAATATGTCCGAGACCACTCTCTGCTGGTTTCGCTCGTACTTGCGGGATCGGGTCCAATTGGTAAAGATAGCCGTTCTAATTGGTGTCCAATTGCAGCTGGAGTACCCCAGGGTGGAATTCTCTCGCCTACCCTTTTTTCTTTTTTCATTAATGGGATTACTTCTTCCTTGACCTCCTCCTTTCACATTTATGCAGACGATCTACAATTATACATATCGACTCCTCTGTCTAACCTGAATGATGCCATTGAGATGCTCAACAGGGATCTTTACCGAATTGAGTGCTGGGCTAAGGAGTTTGGTCTGAAGGTCAATGCCTCCAAGTCCCAAGCTTTTGTAATAGGTAGCCAACATTTTATTACAAAATTGAAGGGTACTGTTCTGCCAACGTTAAATTTTGATGGCAAAATCATAGAGTTCCAGGAATCCGTTAAAAACTTGGGAGTTTTATTCGACCAGACTCTGTCCTGGTCGACGCACATCGGTGAGGTTAGCCGCAGGGTATTTTACTCATTTCACTCTCTTAAAAGGTTACAAAATTTTTTGCCTGTGGAAACTAAGCTTCTGTTGGTGAATTCACTCATCCTTCCATTGTTGAATAATGGGGACGCTTGGATCCCACTGAGGAACTTCTGTCTAGGCTGGAGCGGTTGCAGAATCCCTGTATTAGATATGTTTATGGGCTTCGTAAATTTGAAGTGGCTGCCTATACGGCGAAGGAGAGAGTGCCACATACTAGGTTTATTATACACCATTCTTGTTAATCCCACAGCCCATCTGTACCTCCGCGAGATGTTCGAATTCTGTCCATCGGCGGATCCTCGTTTGCGCCCTCGTAGAGAACTCCAACTGGCAATTCCTACTTATAGCTCGGCTGCCTATGGGAAATCTTTTCGAGTGTATGCTGCGCGCCTGTGGAATTCTCTGCCAGACGACATATATGGTATGGATATAGTATATATTATATTAATATCTATATATATATATATATTTGCTGTGTTCAAAATTATACATAAATGAATGTCTATTGTTTAAGTTAATTAATACCTGTAAAATAAAAGTTATTTAGTTATAAGTGCTCAATATTGCCTCCACCGCTCTTTAGATCTCCTTTCAAAGGGTCTAAGGTTGGCTGGAAGAAATCCCATTGTGGGATAAGCCCGCCTTTGCTTTGTAAAATGATATTTTTCTACCTACTATATTTCTTTTTAATTGCAATAAAGAGTTCACATACATACATACATAATAACATCATTTTTGTATGCACAATTATATTAATTTGTAACTACGTTTAACTACTGTCAGAGTCCGCTCTGACCGTCTGACCGTGGCTTCGTGCCACTAAAAACGCAGTGCGCGAGGCTAAATTTTGGGCGTCTAAAATATAATGTCTTTTACCATCGACTCACTAAGAAGAAAACTACGTTTTCCTCTAATAACGTTTGCTTAGGAACAATTTCTATTCCGCGAACATTAGCTTATACATCGCTTACTTGGTCCATCTCCATATCCAGCTATAGAGCCATTTCCACGAACAATTTACTTTAGTATCGTAAAAACTAATGTTTATTAAGTATATTTGCAAATAAGGCGCCGTATCTTAGAACGGACGACTTTCTCAGTACCAAAGTTACATAGGGACAATACTAGTACAAATCTAATGGTGGGTCTTACATATTCAGTGGTCACATTTTGCATGGAATGAACATGTACTGTTATATTGAATTGCTTCAGTATCAATTGTAGGGGAACAATGTATTACTTTCAATATACAAATACGAAACTCTTTATTTAAAATTTTAGACAATGCTTTCTGTTCTAGTAAAATATTGGGTAAAACGACATATATTCATGGAAATCTTAAAAAGATATTTTTATTCAACATGGAGTAGGTACTAATAATAGTAACATAAATATTTTATATTAAACACGATTTTATAAAAAAAGACTAGGTAAAATAAAACAATCAGTAAACATATAGATTAAAAAATCCCAGGTCCACGGTCTTAGGAAATATGGCCAGGAGGCTGGCCGACTGTGATGAAACATGTTTATTTTGTAAACTTTAATTTAATTATTTTTTTTCTCTTTTTTGCGTTTCCATATTGCTTGCACTTACTTGTATTTTGTACTGTTTTGTATCTACCTTATTGTGTCGTAGTGTCCATGTATAATCAATGTTTCAGTCTTTCTTTCGTTGATTGTGGTGTATAAAGTCATGGTACCCATCCACGCAGGCTCCTTGGGCTTGGTTATTATAACTATTCTTATTCCTGCTAATGTACTACCGCCGATTACAGGTTGACGTAATTGGGTAAATATTTTTGGAGCGACTTCCGGACCGCATAATAATAATAATAATAACACTGTCACATCAACTCGTCTTGAAATCAGTTTTATTTTGTGTATTATTTACGTGTATATACATCATTATTTAAAGTTCAGTGATTCAGTACCATATCGCAATAGAAAAAAGAACATTTATAACAAAGTTTCGACTTACATTTACATTTTTATTATTTGCCTGCAATTTTGACATTTGACATACGAGTATATTATAACCAATAATGCTACAAAACAAATCAAAACTAGAAAAATGATAACGAGGAGCAAGCGGAAAAACCAAACAGTGAACGCACAACCACCACCTACGCCCGCTCCCGTCAGCTCCTCGCCATTGTCATCGAACGATGAATTTACCACCGCGTCCGATACCAGCGAGTCGAGCGACGAGCGCGGGTTGTCTGCTGCGCCGCCGCCACCACCTGCGCGACGTGGAAGACCACTGCCGGCACGCTTGGGGCCTACGGGGCGACCTGCCCCGCCAATGGCCCCCGCTACCGGTAGTGCAGTGCGTCGCATGCGATGGACCCAGTCCATAAATGAAAATGTCATGCGAGCCTATTATGGGGCTACAGAGGGGGGAACCAACCTGTCTGCGTACCGTGACCGGATGTTGCCTCTGTTTCAGGTGCTTGAACCAGCCATCGATGTGACCGCTCAAAGACTATCAGATCAGGTGCGGGCCATCCAACGTCTAAAACGGTTGGATGACTCTGTACTTGATCGGCTGCGCTTGGAATCGCTACCAGTTCGTGCAGTTCCCATTTCGACCATGAGTCTGCCAGCTACGTCACCGCCTCAGGTGTCACCACCTAGCCCGGCACCGCGGGTACCGCGGACTGATGCCACTATCGGCGTAGAGGACTGTACGAACGTGAGTAGCATAAGCACTGAAACCAATGAGTATGTGAGGAGGACTTTGGAGGAGACGATTGCACGGTATCGCTTCGCACCCAACTCTAGGCCACGATTGCCTCGTTTGCCCACTAATAGACGCAACCTTGCGTTAATGGGAGCCATAAACGTATTGCTAGACCCATACATACGGGCTAGTGATAATTTAGTTGATACGCACTCGATCATGTATTGTGGTGCTATCACGGCGTGCCGCGTTGCTCGCGTCAAGTTTTCGGACGCTGACCGAGCTCCGCGGGTCGCCGGGGGCGCACCTGCATGGCAAAAGCGGATCGAGCGGCGTATCAACACGTTTAGGACTCTCATTGCGAAGCTTATCTGCTTCAAAGAGGGCAACAATCGTCCTCGAGTCATGCGCTTTGTTGACCAGGCCTTCGCTGGGACTGGAATCAGTTCACGCGACTATATGGCCTGTGCTACAGAGCGCATCGATTTTTTGAAGCAGAAAGTTTGTGCGTGGGCAAATCGCATTCGTCGCTACAGAGAGCGTGTGGATCGATTCCGGCTCAATCGTCTCTTTCAAAGTGACCAGAGAAAGGTATACCGCAAGTGGGAGGGAACCAATCAAAGTGGTTCCGACGGGAGCCTGCCCGATGCTTCTGCCTCAAATAATTTTTGGCGTAGTATTTGGTCGGTTCCTGTCGAACACTCGGAGGGCGACTGGATGAATGTTGTCAAGCGCGAATGTGAGATCATCGAGCCTATGGCAGCGGTTTCCATCTGCCCAGATGATGTAAGTTGTGCGATCGATACGGCTCAGAATTGGAAATGTCCTGGGCCGGATGGATTGCACAACTTCTGGATAAAATGGTTTCGATGCTCACATGAACGCTTGGCAACACAATTTCAAGAAGCCCTTGAGCATGGTTCCCTACCAACTTTATTTACAACCGGTATTACCTTTCTGCTCTATAAGTCTGGTAGTACCACAGAAGCGAAAAACTATAGACCCATCACGTGCTTGCCTACGCTATACAAGCTCCTTACATCCATTTTGAGAAAGAAAATTAATAACCACATTATTGAAAATAATATTTTAGCAATGTCACAAAATGGATGTAGGGTTGGGTCTCGTGGTACTAAAGAACTCCTCCTCATAGACATGACCATATGCCAACAAGTCCGGCGGAGCAGGGGGTCCCTCTCGGCTGCCTGGATTGACTATAAGAAGGCCTATGATTCGGTGCCTCACTCATGGCTGAGACGGGTCTTGGAGTTGTATAAGATCAATGCAACTTTAAGATCTTTCTTAGATGCATGTATGAGGCAGTGGATCACAGTCCTTAGTCAACCAGTGGGCGGAATTGACCATTCTCCTCCCCAGGACTTTATAAGGATAGAGAGAGGAATTTTTCAGGGCGACAGTTTGAGTCCATTGTGGTTTTGCTTAGCTTTGAATCCGCTTAGCACATTGCTTAAGCATTCAGAGCTGGGCTGCCGGCTTCGAAGAGAGGGCGAGGTCATCTCACATCTGCTGTACATGGATGACCTCAAGTTGTTTGCACCAAAACGCCAGGATCTGATGGAGTTATTGAAAATAACCGAAATTTTTAGTAATGCCATCAGAATGGAGTTTGGTGCAGATAAGTGTGCAGTCATGCATGTGCAGCGGGGGAAAGTTGCAAATACAACAAATTTGCAACTTTCTGAGACAATGTCTTTCAAATCTCTCTCTGAAGCCGAAACTTACAAATACCTTGGTATGTCACAGTCTTTGGGTATCGTGGACGAGGGTGTAAAACAGGCAGTGAAGGAGCGTTTCTTCTGTCGCCTAACAAAAGTACTTAATAGTCTTTTGTCGGGTGGCAACAAGGTGCGCTCCTTCAATGCTTGGGTGATGCCCCTGGTCACATACTCCTTTGGCATACTAAGGTGGACTCAAACAGAGTTGGACGCCCTGGATAGAAGGGTCCGTCTTCTGCTCACTACACACCGTATGCTGCACCCACGCTCGTCTGTCATGAGACTGTACATCCCACGTAAATGTGGAGGTCGTGGCTTCTTAAGCGCCAAGACCCTCCACAATCGTGAGGTGTGCAGTCTTAGAGACTACTTTCTTAACAACGAGTGTGGGATGCATCGTGCTGTGGTGGCGGTAGACAGAGGCCTTACCCCGCTGTCCTTGGCAAACGAGAACTGGCGTAAACCAAAGGTCCTAAGCACCATAGACCGCAAGGACGTATGGAAGAGCAAGGAGCTACATGGGCGGTTCTACAGGGCCTTGACAGGACCCGATGTAGATCTGCTCGCCTCGGTGAACTGGCTACGCTTCGGTGATCTCTTCGGGGAAACCGAGGGTTTTGTTTGTGCAATTGCTGACGAGGTTATCATGACGAACAACTACCGGAGGTATATCCTGAAGGATGGTACGGTTGACATCTGTCGCGCATGTCGCTGTCCTGGAGAGTCACTCAGGCATATTACATCCGGTTGTGGTCGTCTTGCTAATGGTGAGTACTTGCACAGACATAATCTGGTAGCCAGGATTATTCACCAGCAACTTGCTCTTCAATATGGTCTTGTGGAGTCTGAGGTGCCATATTATAAATACGTGCCAGCGCCAGTTCTTGAAAATGGTCTTGCCACACTCTATTGGGATCGATCTGTGATCACGGACAGGACTATTGTAGCTAATAGACCTGATATCGTGCTCACAGATCGATCGAAGCGCCGAGCAGTGCTCGTCGATGTCACCATCCCGCATGACGGAAACCTTGTGAAGGCCGAGAAGGACAAACAGTGTAAGTACCTTGACTTGGCTCATGAGGTGACCGCCATGTGGGATGTTGATACGACGATCATTGTTCCGATAGTCGTTTCAGTGAACGGTCTCATAGCGAAGAGCCTCGACCAACATCTCAAGAGTCTCTCGCTAGATGGTTGGGTCAAGGGCCAGATTCAGAAAGCGGTTCTCTTGGAGACGGCGCGTATCGTCAGGAGGTTCCTGTCTCTGCAGCCCTAACCGCCGGTAGCTTGGGCCTCGCCCCGGTGCTGGTGGTACTCTAGGTTTAGGTTTTTTATAATATTTATTTTTCATATATATTGTAAAAAATTTAGACTTAAGAATGTAAATAAATAAGGAGAATAATAATAATAAAGCTTTTTATTGATTCCTTACATCATGCATCGTATAAACATTTTCTTAATTTACGTATTACAGATTTGAGTGTTACGAATATATCAGTTTATTACGTATGTTATTAGTATTGTTTTATTTTTAGTAAGAACTTATTTTATTTTTGTTGGTATATTTATTTATTTATTTTTTAATAAATCTAGATTAAATTATTTATTTAATTTGTCATTAGTAAATATTTAAATTGTAGATAAAATTAATTTTTCTTTTTAATAGTGCTGCTTTACATTGTTAATTTGTTCTTTAATTGTTAGTGTTCGTTGTATTATTTGATTGTTTCTTTATTTTCTAATCTTTTTCTTTTGTCTCGATATAAGGACCGCCTAGTGCGGTAAAAGCCTCCTCCATGTATTTCCATCTTTTGCGATCCAAGTTTTGCAAGTCTGTTCCATTTTTTCCCCGCAATTTTCATCAGGTCGTCGCTCCGTCGTTTATGCGGTCTTCCGGGCTTACGTTTCACATTTATAGGGTACCAATTAGTCACTATGTTTGACCATCGCTTGTCTCTTGTTCTTTGCACATGTCCAGCCCATCGCCATTTTTGTCGCATTACATATTTCATCACGTCATTCGCTTTCGTTTTCTGTCTAATTTCCGTGTGTTTTACTCTATCCTTTAGTTTCCAGCCAGATTTCTTTTCTTTCTTTATTCGTCATCACTTTAGTTTTTTCTCGGTTTATTTCTAGTCCTATAGCTTTGCTATTTGTGTTCAGTGATTCGAACATGTATTGCAGTTCTATTGGATATTCAGATAACAATACAATATCAGCGAATATAAATGCAATAAATAGGTTCCATGAATTTTCAGCCCAATTCGGTTCCAGTTCAAGCTCCTGAAAACGCCCACCAATACAGATATAAATAATTTAGGCGATAATTGGTCGCCCTGCCTTACACCTCTTTCTATTCTAAAGGATGGTCCAGATGTTTCCATCTTTATTCTAGAAACCCCATTTTTGTAAATGTTTTTAATAATTTCGATATAGGTAGCGTTCACTCCTTGCTCCACCAAGGCATTTCATATAGAGCAGTGCGAAACAGAGTCGAAGGCCTTAGAGTAATCCACAAATCCGATGTAGAGCGTTTTCCCGTGTTCGTTATATTTTTCTATAATATTTTTCAATGTATGAATATGATCGACAGTAGAGAACCCACTCCTGAAGCCAGCCTGTTCCACCGGTTGATTTTCGTCCACCACTCTTGTAATGCGTTGTAGGAAAGACGAGGAGAAGAGTTTGTAGAGTGAAGACTTAAGGCTAATTGGTCTGTAATTGGTAATTTGTTTTGCGTCTCCTTTTTTATTTAGCAACGTTATTTCAGCAATCGTCCATTGCTTTGGAATATCTTTCTTTTCCAGGCTTTTATTAAATAACATTGTTATAGGTTTTATAAGGGCCTCTCTTCCTGCGATAATCAAGTCTTCTTAGGAATTCCGTCGGGTCTGGGACTTTTTTCAGATTTTTACTTTTTTATTGAGTACTCTATCTCGCTCTCGGTGAATGGTGGTACGCTATCTGTATTTCTGGGTGCAGTCTCTGACTGTAGAATTTCGGTGTTTTGGTATAGCTTCTTATAGAACTTAGTGGCCACATCCAAGAGTTCCTTACGACTGGTAACGGTAGAATCAGAGGTAGATTTAAGTTGGGTCATCATTGGTTTCATGTTATTAATTTTTTTGTAAGCCTTGTTGATGCCTCCTGTTTTTTCCAAATAGTGACTCATTGTAGAGAGTCTGTAATTTTCCATATTCGTTTTGATTTTATGGTTTATGGTTCTATATAGCACTGAGTTTTCTTTTTTCTTAACTAGTTTTGTTTTTTTTAATTTTTACCGGACCCCATGCATGGTATTAAATAAGGCTCAAAAGAGGCTTTGAGAGAACGTTCTTTGTGTGCCGCCAGCGGAGCCGCGCAGCCGACCGAGTCTATCAAATGATACTATGAATTTCCTCTACCCTTTTCATATATAAAAGTTGTTTTGCAGTGAAACTTCCGAGTGCTGCACTGCCAACCGCTGCGACAACATGAATTGAACCTAAGAGCTGACACCCGTTTTGCGTAACGTTACTATGAGGTCTCATAATACTTGAAAGGCTGTCGGCACTATGCGTACGTCAAAATTAAATAAATAATAATTAATTAACCAATCATACAGACGAGCACTATGAGAAAGCATAGTAACATTACTTTACTAAGGTAAATATTGTTTGTGAATGCGGGTGTTAATGCCGCGATTATATTAGATTCTTTGAAGAAATTAAACTGTTTAAGTAGTTTCTGATCCCGGGAATCAATGGCAATCGGGCCACGACTTCAACAGATAAACTGGCAGTGACATTCAAAGATACATGCACAATATTGCATATTTTCGTATCTCAGAGGATGGACAGAGAAGTATTTAAATCGCGATCGTAGCCCCATCAAGCAAAACAAAATAACGGCACTAGTATTGATATAACATGGGATCGTTCAAGAGGTGTAATAGAGCTGTTCTTAGTCCTGGTGTTGCTGATGTCCATGCGGCATTGACCATTTTTAGTACAGGCAGTACTTTCCATCAGGCGGCCCGCTTGCCTGTTTGTCTGCCGTATTACATTTATGGAGAGTATAGATGTTTTACCTTTAAAAATATTAGTCGCCTTGTACGACACCCACGAGAGTAAGGGGTTGGTGCTATTCTACTCTGCCGGACACCGCACGCCCAACCACCACCATCTTAGTGGTCAATAAAATCGATGCCTGAATTTTGCAGTGTATCTATGATTGTCAGGCGGACCCTGGGCCCTCGCGTGCTGCGCGGGGATGCAACCGGGACATAACGCCAAGATGTTGATGATGACTTATGATTTTCATGTAGGTTTTTAAGGCTTATTATTCCTGAGATACGTAGGTCGGAGTAAGAATACGTAGCTACAGCCGGAGGGTCGAAAAAAACCAAAAATGATTTTAAACTAATATAATTAATTAAAAATAAATATTACAATAAAACTTAGCGTAGAAACTAGTTCGAAGTGTAAACATAGAATGACTTCATATTAAGTGAAATCGTGGTCGGCGACAATGCGATGAGCATCACGTGGCCGTCCACGGGTCGGCAAAATGCATCGCTTGTAATTCCTGTCGATGAGGTGAGTGCTGCGTCTGCGGTCTTCATAGTGTACGTGTATGTAATTCCTGTCATGTGTGACGCTTTGATATTTATTTCCTTTCCTGCTACATATTAATACTCTATATTGAGGTAGTCCGAAATACATTACACATAATAATATAGCGTTATTACACCGGTTCTCAACAAGTTTTGTATCTACATAACATCAATAACATCTGTTTGTTTACTCGCACTCGTGATGTCGAAAAAGAAAAGTAATAGCCGCAGTCATCCCAAAGTATTCATAAATAAAGACTCGGCATACAGGTGCACGTGGCATTGCAATGTAGTTTTAGGGTTCCGTTTGCAATTTGTTCGTAATGTACGAAATACTTAACCAACTTTTTTCATTCGTGCTTTCGCCGAATAATTTAATGAACAAAAATATTCGAATACAAATTTAAAATTCAATATTTTATTAAAACGAAACGTTTGTTACGTTACGAAGTGTACTTTGTATTTTATAGTAACAATAGGTATATGACACGAGGTAGTGCTGTCATGATACATCATGACAACAGGTAGAGTGAGATTTAAATTTATTTTAGTCATTTTAAAATTTAATGAAACTGAATACTTTAATTATATTTTACCCAAAAACGGTTACAAAAGCAATCTCAACTCTTCACTAATTCTGTCACTGAAAGATAAATATTTATTGTGGATTAGGGGTTAATAATTAGCAGTTTTACTAAATCATTAAGGAATTGCTGGTTAATCTATAAAATACAATAAAATTAGTTACATTGAAACGTCCATTGTATCAGTTGTTGTTGTGTTGTTGATATGAATAATGACCTGAGTAGTTCAATGGTCAAGATGCCGGTCTTTTCGGATTCCATGTTCGATTCCTGGCCGGGCATAAATTTAGAAAGAAAGAAAAAACATTTATTGACACAAACAACAACACCACAACATAAAAATAAAACAGTAAACCAAAAAGACATAAAAAGAACACAATTTAAATGATGAATTTTAATTTCTGTTACGGGTCTGGGTGTTCTATGTGTATTTAAAAGTACATAAGTAGTATATAAGTTATCTAGCACCCATACTACAAGCTTTGCTTAGTTTGGGGCTAGATGACGCTGTGTGAATTAGGTACACGATTATTTTATTTTTTATCTATGTTTTAAAGGTAAAGAATGAAGAGTGTTATGAGTGTATTAGACATGTTAGGACATTTACGAATGTTACTTAAACATGTTTTTATTTAAGTATAAAACTTCAATATAAATGGATAAAAACAGGAATTTGAGATTTTGTTGAAAAGAGAAAGTACTGAACCCTACAGTTAATGTTGACGACTCGCCCTTACCTTTTTTCTTCGTATACTTAAAAAAATTGTGGTAAATGTCAAAATGTTATCCTTAATATTAAATACAACGCAGGATACGTATGTGTTGTTCATTGTTATGTGTTATAATAAAAATAAACTAAATATTCCTCAACGCCAGTCAGTCCTCATAACAGTTAGTGGCTCGTGGGCGTGGGTTTGACGTGTAGCTTTTGACACAGAAAAGCTGCAAACGTGCTGCAAACTATGCCATCTTGACTACTCAATAGTTCTTATTAAAAAGACAGCTGAAACAGACAGCTGCCAATGTGACATTGTAAATAATGCGGCCAATTTATCAAATAAATTAAGATCTTATTGGTCGTAACAACTAATTTGTCTTGTGACAAACTAGATGGTACATTTAAACTGTATCTTGTATCCCGTTAGAGCTCCATAGTTACAGCAATCAAAAAATACTTTACAATTACATTTTTTATTAGCTTCGACCATGTAGAAATGAGATGATAATGGGAGTAGAATATATTTAAAGTTACAAGTTACACAAGTTACTTGTGTAAGTAAGTGTACTTAGATATACGGGTGGTCTAAACTGAGTATTCGTGGATGATCTAAAATCATGTGATCGTTTTGCTCACAAAATAAATTATCTAAACTAATTAGATTGCGGGTCTAAAGTGCATCACCGAAAGCGAAACCAACGGCTTGCAGCAGCTATGAGGTCTTATTACCCGAAAAAAAAATTGCGGTTGAGATCTGAATTTATTTACGGTCGGGAAACTTCCTTTTGTATGAGCAAAGTTGAGGTACTTGATTTTGCCGACGGCAAAGAAACTTGCTTAATCAGCCTGATTGCGCCAACGCCATCTGGTATCGAATACTGAGACTAACTTGGTATTTCATAATATACGGTGTTGCAATCATTATATAATTATCGTAAAAGTTGACGACTACATTCGCCAAAAAAAAACAATCGTAAGAAAATATAAAATCATGTCTGAAGAAAAAAATATATATGATCAATATTACAAGTAGGTACCGAAATTTGTTACCAATTTTTAAATCTGTACCCATTAAATAACAATAGGGATATCCCTTAACATAAGAATATTAGGGATTCACCTTAAAATCATACACTCAAGTTACACCTAATAATTCGAATGCGGAACCCCATTTTTGCTACATCGTCATGTTCTTGGCTGGCTCACCCGGAGAATTAAGGAAGTATTTACGCAGTATTTTATGATTGTGTTTTTTATTTTTATGAAGTAACAAGAATAAAACATCTGTGTGCTTGTTATAATAAAAGAAACTAGATGCGCAAGTTTATTAATAACTATCTATTTATAGTATCAGCTTATTTAGTATAGTATTTATAGTACTTCTGGAAATATGACAATCAAATCCTTTTCCTGATGACTAGATTTGTACCGAATTTTTTTTATTATTACAGTAAGTCACGCCAAATGGTGCCGATATTTTCGATATGCAAGTTCTCTTTGATAAAAAATCCTTTAAATGAGGGTTACAGCACAGATGATGTAAAGTGTCAACACCATATTATAATAGGACCACGCTAAGTCCGAATCAACTGACAGTGGTAGAAAATATAAAGTGTGGATATGGCAATATCGATTGGATAATCTGTCCTTGTCAGTCATTGTCCATTATTATTTAGGCGATCCGCACACTGGAACGCAGCACCGTACGGTTGTGCATGACGTGCGTTAGTGCGTGACATAAAGTTCTTTGAGCTGTCATCGGTTTATATGGAAATCATTTATAGTCGAACACACTAAAAAGGCATCCACGCGCGTTTTTTTTCTTTGTCACATTTGACACGGGCTGCGGGTCAGATAAGTTTGGTCAGTCAAATTCTTTGTTATGACTTTTATGAATGGAGTTCTATGACGGATAAAAGACATGGCATAAGTTGCCATACAGAGATTTTTTTTTTTTTTAAAGCGATTCGGACTGATTGTGGTCCTACTATAACACATTTGCTCGCAAAGTATTATTCAAAAAAATTATAAATAATGGTACATTTTTGTTGCTTATCCATGTTTTTTACTCATATGTACACTATAAAAAACACATGATTTTTTACATTACCTCCTACGACAACATTTTTAAAATCTCAGTACTTTATTAAACAAGGTGTGCAATATTGATCAGTGCCAAATTACACTAAAGACGGTATGCAGCTGAGTGTACAATAGAACCTCAATAAACATCTTCTAAAATCTCAATTCGTTCTTGAAAAATAGTTATCTTTCGAATGAGGACTGAAACAACTCTGAATGATGCACATAATTCGCGGTAACCACTATATGCGAGTAATCTCTTCCGAATGAGGAATGAAGAAATCCTGAGAGCTGTACGCTGTACCTGTTTCGCAGTAAACTCTACTTGCAAATAATCTCTTCCGAATGACTGATGAAGAAATCCTGTTAGGTGTACACTTTACCTGTTTCGCGGTAAACTCTATTTGCGAATAATAATTTCCGAATGAGGAATGAATATGCTCTGAAATACCTTATTCGTAGTAACCACTATTTGCGAAAAATCTCTTTCGAATGCCGGGATGAAGAAATCCCGACTCTGTACGTGTTTCGCGGTTACCTGTAAAAACAATACGCGTTTGGCATTAATGTCCCGGTTGTGCTCTCGCGCACAAGGGCCCGAAGTCCGCCTTGACCATGATCCAGGATTTTGCAGATCAGACACTTACAGTCTGCCTAATAGCGACTGCCATCTGACCTCCGTGACCCTGCTACCAGGGGAACCTGACCAGATTGGATCATGGTTACACATTCAGTCGCCTGAATGTGCAGGTTTCATCACTGCTTACCCTCACCGTAAGAGCATCAGTTAGCATTCAAATAATGCACATAACTCAGAAAAGAGTCATTGGTACATGGCCGCAGTGGGATTAGAAATCAGTACCTCTCGCTTACGAGTCGGATAGTCGGATAACCACTCGGACTCCGCCGACTCTCCTATGACGGCGGTGACCACTATATGCGAATAATGTCTGCCAAATGAGGGATGAAGAAATACTGTACACTGTACCTGTTTCGCTTTAAACTCTATTTGCGAATAATATCTTCCGAATGAGGAATGAAGAAACGCTGTATGCTGAAAATCACAGTTCTCCCTCGAAAAATAGTCTTTCTTGCGAATGAGGAACAAATAAACTCTGAATGCTGCACCTTATTCGCGGTAACCCCTATTTGGGAATAATACTTCCCGAACGAGGAATTAATAAATCTTGAATGCTGAAACTGATCCACGGTAACCACTATTTGTCAATAATCTCTTCCGAATCAGTGATGAAGAAATCTTTTACCGCTGTACGTTGTACCTGTTTGGCGGTAAACTCTATTTGCGAATAATCTCTTCCGAATGAGGAGTGAAGAAACGCTGTATACTATCCCGCGACCGCGTATGGGTGCGCAATAAACGGCTCAGATCAACCGCAAACCCATTATTTGCTTAATCATTTGCTCTCGGTGCTAAGCACAAATGCCCAACACTTTACGCCCTTTATGAAACTACCACAGTACTTTGACATTTGTATTAAATTCCTCCTACATGGAGGTACAAAGTGTATTTATGTGCTACTGAATCGAGTTGGGATTTGATGTCGAATGCAGTCGAGCGTTGCATACGCAACAAGTCTATACAATAACATATTTATACATAGTCGTAGTATCAATACATATAAAAGAAAGTCGCTTCCCGCCGTCTGTCCTTATGTATCTATGTGTGTATATATTTACGCTTAGATCTTATAAACTACGCAACGGATTTTAATGCGTTTTTCAACAATAGATAGAGTGATTCAAAAGGAAGTTTTGTAAACCTTCCTCATTAATCACTCGCGAACGAAGTCGCGCTGAGTCTACTACTGATAGTGTAAACAAATAGAAATAGCACTGTGCTATCTCGAATAGCTCGTCTTATGTAATAATGTATTACAACTAGGCAACCAAAAAGCTTTTTTGTTTTATCAAAGGAACTGAATGACTATAATCAAAGTACCCTTGTCTTCCTTATCCTTATATAGTATAGAAAACTTGCTTGCCGCGTCTGTCTTTCTGTCTGTATTTTTGCTAACTCTTTCCAAACCACGCAATGGATTTGGTTTCCACTGCCAACTACGTGGGCAACCTATTATATTTTTAAAAGCATTTTAAAAACATTTAAATCAAATTTTTATTAAAATAGCTTCAACGACACGCAGTAGTAATATTGTTTCGTACATCGATGTTCCAGATCTATCATAGAATCAAGTGTAATCAAGGCGAGTTTAAATTCTTTCGCAATCAAAAAGGTGGTAATTTTAACAACTCCAACGAATGCTATGCAATTTTAACAGATCTCTTTTAAGACTGTTCAATGCCTAAACTAGATACGACAATCGAATCATATCGCAGATCGATTTCAGTGACGTTTTGATAGACAAAGGACAAAGGTAGGAAACCCGAAACATATCTTTAAAATGTGTGATAATAACCACGATAGTTTAAAACATTATGTTTTAATAGAGATTAGTGGTTAAAGAAAGTGTCGAATTTGAGATGTCACTGCGCGAGAATCGGCCCCCAGAATATTTTAGTAATATTTATTTATTTAAAAACTTTATTGCACTAAAAATAATACAATTGGCGGACTTAAAGCCATCAAGGCTTTATCTACCAGTCAACCAGTATGCCATGCGTAAAGCGAAAGAGTAGGTGCCAAAAGCGGAACAGAGAGCAAGTATATTTAATTAATTAATAATACAAGATATGGTAATAAATAAAATATGATATACCATAACCCCACAATAAATACAATACGATACAAATAATATACCTATCATAAATACTATAGATACATATACTATATCAGCACATATACTATTTATTGTTAGGCCTTTTATCTATAAAGAATTACTTCACTAGCTTTTTGAAGGTAAAGCGATTTTGTGATTTTCGGACATCCTCAGGAATTTCATTCCAGAGACGCGCTGCCTGGACTGCAAATGCATGGCTGTAGAAATTAGTGCGATGAGGTGGAATGTCCAGACGCAAATTGCTGGAGGAACGTAGATCACGGTCATGTGCTGCATGTAAAAAGTTCAATTGTTCTCTTAAATAACCCGGCGAGGAAGGATTGTCAAGAATGAAATTGAAAAGGATTGTCAGAATAGGGGCCCTTTGTAGCAACTAACAAATCCAATTATAGTTACAGTAAATAATACATATGAATAGTAGTGGTCTCGGCGATCTATCCTTTTTTGTCTTGCTTATAAACATTCCTCTTGAATCACACTACTTATTGTTAAAAATCGCATTAAAATCCCTTGCGTAGTTTAAAAGATCTAAGCGTAAATAGATACATATGGATATACATACATATATACATAGGGACACATGACGGGAAGCAACTTTGTTTTATACTATAGGGTGGGCCATGTAACGTTTGGAATTGAAACTATAGGTTATTTTGAGATTAGAAGGTTGGATGACATTTCCGATGTGACAGAAAGTTAGTTTTATGTTTGAAATATATAAAATAGGCCGCTTTCTGCTTGAACAAAGTTGGGAAATATTAAAAACTTATTTCCAAAGTGGTCTTCTACTAAAACTGTAAGAAATTTACGAAAAAAATATGACAAAAAGGATGTACCAAAAACGCAGTTTGTGGATCAATTTGTGAAGCGAGTTCGTGAAACTGGACCGTTGTTGGATAAAACAACTCGTGTATGTATTCGTCGGTATGAATGCGTACAAAGTTCAATTAGTGCAAGAGCTGAAGCTGCATGACCATCCGATGTGCTTTCGGTTTGCTCAATGGGCCGAAGACCGCTTGATCGAAGATGAGCATTTTTACCGAAAAATCATCTTTTCAGATGATGCTCATTTCCACCTCGGAGGATACGTCAATAAGCAAAATTGTCGTATCTGGGGCTCAGAAAATCCACACCTCATCGTGGAGAAACCAATGCATCCACAACGAGTGACTGTCTGGTGCGGTTTTTGGCCTGGCGGCATTATTGGGCCATTTTTCTTCGAAAATTAGCAGGGAAACGCCGTTACAGTGAATGGCAATCGCTACCGCGCCATGCTAAGCGATTTTTGTTCAACAGGACGGCGCAACATGTCAAACAGCCAACGTAACCATCGATCTTTTGCATACTGTTTTCGAAAATCGCCTAATCAGCCGAAATGGTGATGTCAATTGACCAACTCGTAGCTGCGATTTGACTCCGTTGGACTTTTTTTATGGGGAACCGTTATAAAAAAGTGTTACGCTAACCATCCAGAGACGATTGATGACTTGAAACATGAAATCGAAGTTGCCATTAACGAAATAGAGACCCAAACAATCGAAAACGTACTGTAAAATTGGATTGTTCGAATTAGGTATTGTAAGGCAAGCCGTGGCAGTTATTTGAGTGATGTTGTCTTCTATTCCTAAATGTAAAGATTCAATCTTTCTAATAAACTCATAACTTTAAAAAAAAATTCACAAGTTTTTTTTTTATAACCGATTCAAATTCCAAATTATAAATGGCCCACCCGTTATGTATGGATTTGCTCACAGGGTTGCAGTTGCTGCAACAGCGCCCAAGCGGTTATACTAAATTTGTGGGCGCGGTATATTTCGTTGTACGGAACAATTGAAGACGTGCACGAGCGGAGCGCGCGCGCCGATTGACTTGAGAATGACGCGCGAGCCGTTGCTGCAACGGCGCATTCGAGTTTCTACATAAGGTTCCGTGTTGGTACCAGCAGAGTCATCATAACCAGCCGAAAGACGACCACTGCTGGGTATAGGCCTCCCCCAGAGATCACCACAAAGGCCGGTCCTGTGCCTTCCGCATCCAGCTGGTACCTGCGATCTTTACCAGGTCGTCGGACCTACAGAGTAGAATATGGTAACTGTGATGACATCAGCACTTTTCAATCTACGGTCTTGTACATAGCGACTACTGTATCAGATGTCCACCGGTTAAGTTTTAGAAGTCCAGAAAAAGGAGAGTTTTGCAGTATATTTTCAACATCGCGATTTCCAACCCACATGTTAAGTATGGAGGCTTATAAGTCCTTAATTTGGAGGATGCTTGAGTCTAACTCTCTAATGTTACAAGCTAATGATGAAGATCACTAAAATCAACTATATATATGAATTTTAATAAGAAATATGAAATTAGTCACTTCTTCTATCAATTAAAATAGTGTAATAAACCGAGATTTCTCCGCATGTTTTCTTGTTAAAGAGTATTTAATCACCGACACTTTACTAGTCTCATAAAGACCTGCACATGAATACTATCTTTATCCAATATCCTTCTCATCATGACAGTCGGTGGAACATTAAGCTGTAAAAGCACATATCAAAGTGACGATTAAACAGTATAATCAGCACTTAATGATTGGGAATGGGCGGATACTAACACTAGTGCCCGTTTTCCGACATTGCATGGGCCTGGGTCTGTCACGCCTATCAAATAATAACATCATTATTAACCAGGAGCGGGTGTAAATTGCCAACACGATCTGTTAATCTTGTAATTAAATCGCTGAATTACAACGCTATAGCAGCATCTAAGAGTGTGAAAAAGGCTTGTTTAGAAGCTCTAGTAACTGCGGTTGAGTAACAAATCTTTGGTACAACAGTTCTGAGCCTCTATTTTTGAATCGTTCGCCTCGATTCGAACGGTTTTCAGTTTCAGAATTTCTGCATGAAAAATTTTAGCTACACCGAAAGAGTACGTTTAAAAATAGCAAAAAAGGGAAATTCAGCAACATGCATCAAAACACAGAATTATTTATGCCGAGCGCTCGCGTGCGCTTCCTATCTCTTTCACACTAGTGGTAAATTGCTAGAGATAGAAAAGACAAGCATTAGAAGGCGAGCGCTCGTGTGGATTCGAAAAGTTCAAAAATAGGGCCCCTGGACTAAAGCAGACTCTTTTCTCAAATTTTTTGATCAGACAAAAAGATATATTTGTATTAAAAAATTTATTAATATCCTTGTACCAAGTGGCGCCTCACTAGGGCTTCGAACGTATGCAATATACTGTTACTTTGCAAATAGCAAGTCTAAGTTACTCGTGACAGTCCACACAATACGAAATTAGGTCTAATTGAACACACGCATTGCGATGAAGCGATTGCAAAACCGCAAGTCACTGTGAATGATAAGATTCAAGTATACAATTTCTATCGAGCCCTATCATTCTCATCTGTATGTATTTAATAATAGCCTTAACTCTCTGCCATATAACGTTTGGCTAGTTTCACCATATAAATAGGAACTACGTGAAATAAATCGCTACAAAACACAATGATACTAACAGAAATACAATGTCGACCGATTTTGATGACTGTAAAATATAAATCGTAGGATTTTAATAGAGCTCTATCTCATTTCAATAGCTCTATCTAACGCCTAACGCAGATCTACGATAGGGCTGGGGCAGGCGAATCGGCCATAATTTCGTCACGAGCCGGCAAAGGCGGCTCTACCGCGCTACAATGCTCATTGTTAGCTCTACATCAAGGGATTGTAGAGAATGCTAGAGTCATGCAGCGGTTACACTCGCCGTTTTGTAAAAGGTGGGACTAATAGTGTTCAAAATGTTTATTGAAAATAGAGATATTGATCTATAATTTTTGTGAAATTATATTCTTGAATCGTGCACTGCATCTAATCAGAAAGAATTTAATTTAAACTATTTCGTCCAGTCCAGACGGCCGTGTGGTATCCGACAGAGTAGAATTGCACCAACATTGCATCTTACACTCGTGGGTGTCGTACAAGACGACTAATGTTTTCGAGGCAAAAGATCTAAGCGCCTCCGTAGACTGGAAAATGGGCAGCAGCATTTTCCATTGTTATATTATAACACTGCGATCTCCAACCCGCCTGCCAAGCGTGGAGATTATGGCAATAACCTCCCTTTTTGTGGGAGAGGCCCTAAGTCCTGCAGTGGACTGTTATGGGCTGTGATGATGATGATATTTCGTCCAGAGTCAATAACAGTAAAGGACATTGATCGAAAATATTTACTTTGCATATTCATACATCGAAATGAAGAATCAAGTTCATTTTTTAGATAAACTTCGTCGCAAAGCGTCACAGCCCACCGAAAAAACAAATAATCCAACAAATCCATGGACCAATTAAATACATCGCTTAGCAACAAATTGCGAGATACGCCGCCACAGATAAACAAACGGACACCCGACTTTCTCACATTCCTACGGGCATAGTCCCGGCCGATCGCAGATAGGTTTTCTTTACAACCATCTGTACACAATTAAACAATACCATTAGAACCACAATGCTGCGCGTGCGCCGCCCTAATACGGTCCCGCCGATACTGAGCCGATCGCTTTGATATTGCAGTTGCCGTGTACGACCACTACGGGCATGTGTCGCTAGTGGTTATGGACTCTGCTGCTGGAGCTTACACTCGATTATGGCAGGTATAGTTCGTTTAAAGCTGTCTAAAATGAATAATGAATGAATAATGCTATCAAAGATGATTGATACTAGACGTATTATACAGTCATGAGGCCCTCACGCGATGGACAGATGACCTCTTAAAGGTCGTAGAGGGCCGATAAAGAAGACACAGAGTTCATCGGTGTGGAAAGCATATTTTAGCAATGGACGTCCTTCGGCTGAAATGATGATTGTAGAGTTTATCCCTCATATAGGTGCGTACATTCAGCCGACTGAATGTGCAACCATGATTCAATCTGGTCAGGTTCCCCTGGTAGCAGACTCGAGAAGGTCAGATGCCAGTCGCTCCACTGCAATTATCCAATCTGCCTAATCCTGGATCACGGTCAATTAGGACCCCGGGTCCTCGTGCTCGAAAGCACAACCGGGACATTAACGCCAAAAGATGAAATAATATATGTACGTACATAACGTCACGATTAACCTACGTACAGCATGACTACCTTAATAATCATATTCCTACTGTACAGTTGCAAGGTTTTATAGTATTAATTATTTCTTATATGCCATTTTTTATGTCATACGGCTGGCAAATAGGCAAGCGGGCCACCCTGGGGAGTGAAGGTCAAACTGGGGAGGTTTAATAAAGTAATGTTGGCTAAAGATGCATCAAATACCATGTATGTTGCTGTAGCTGCAATGGAAAATGTTCTTTAAGTGGTAATGCAATTATGCACTTGTTAAAATATATGGTATCAAAGTTACATAGGATTTAATATTTATTTTAAATCCCGTGAAAATCTGACAAACTACAAGCTATTGGTTACAAATATTGGTTTCTGCATTACGTCAACAAAATTTCAATGGTTTTGATAGTTAAATATTAAATTTTATTAATTTATTAATGGAACGCGTTGCCTGCGAGTGTGTTCCCTGATCACTATAATCTGGATGCCTTCAAGGCTAGAGTGAATAGGGTGTTCCTAGACAGGCAAGCTCCATCTTCGACCGCATCGTCACTTACCACCAGGTGAGATGGCGGTCAAAGGCCAACATAGTCTAAAATTAAAAAAATATATATATGAGCAAACTACGCTCGCGCTCGGGGGACACTAGTCTTAAGTGACTCCCATTTCCCCCGTCTCCTAGATTCTCCTTTAGATAATTCTTACCGCATTGTCGTACTCTACTTTATTGTTTTACTTTACCTCACTACCTGAAATCGAGTAACCAAACCAATGCAATCGCTCCACAACATCCGCATCTGTACGAACTAGTCACTGATTAAGTATTACGCATCCCAAGTACCTTCACATCTGCACCAACGTTTTGGATCCTATACGTAATAGACATAATAATGGCTGCCGCCCCTTTGTGAAACCAGATGGAACTTTGGACCATTAGAGGACTAGAGATGAAGACGCCTCAGCTACTAACTCACTATTGTGGGCTACGCATAATTGGGCTGTTACCGTGTACGGCAAACCTTAATTGAGTATTCATAGCCCTGGACAGGAAATGTCGGGGATCAATGCATAGGTGCGAACCTTTCCAGGGCTGACGTGAAGCTGGACTCAGATGATTGTATTTTTGCACTTAATTTTTATTGTTGAGATAATAATCTATGTCTTTGCATATAACTAAGATTTTTTATTTGTCGTGTACCTATTACTATATTAACAATTTTGATCATGGACATAGATCGTGTAATAATAATAAAAAATAGATTATACCTGCATATAATACGCTTTTCAACTAAAAAAATCAAATTAGCGTTCAAAGTTGATAAGTGCTGTTCATATACCTGTTCCAGTATATTTTTCTAATGAGACAAGGTTACTTACCACCAGGTGAGATGGCGGTCTAATGCCTGGGTAGTCTAACGAGAAAAAAAAACAATCTCGATTATCGTCTTTTATATAAGATAAGTTTGCAGTCTGCCTTATGGTAAGCCGTAACCGCAGTTTCTACTCTATTTCCAAAACACAACCCTCAAAGATGTTCGTTGTGCCATCCTTTGGCTTCGATAATTGACTGAGACGCGCCCGATGTGACATTGTACCGGCGGTAAGGTGTGAACCGCTTCCGGTGACAGCAACCGTTGCATCTGGCTTGGAGGACGCACTCGCAAAGTCACACGATGGTCGCATTCTGACAAGTGCAATATGCGCAAAGTTCGTTGTATTTGTTTTATTTTCTGCTAGTTTGGTTGATACGTGGCTGTTACAGATGGTTAAATGCAGTGGTGTGCCACAGGGCTCTGTGATGGGTCCCACTATAATCTACATAAAACTTGGGGTTAATGTAAATAATTGGACTTAGATGAGTGTTGCGGTTCCACCCAATTTTAGTTGACGGTGGACTCCTAGTAAAACTGAGCGGTACGTTGGTCGCCTCAACCTATGACAGTGAAGTACCACGTGAACCGTAGTACCAGGAATCTCATATGATCTACCTACATGATGGTTAAGGATATTTGTGTTAAAACCGAAAATGTGTGGTTTAATCCAATTCGTAAAATTCTCCGAACTGGCTGGATCGATTGTAATATAGTTCTCAAGCAATCTTCAGATTATCCCACCGGTTGATCCTGTACAATATTGTATCCGTGTGAAGGTCCGGTCACCCCGGATTGCTAGGTAGGAGATAAAAATAACATCTGCATACCGAAAGTTAGTCCTATTAAAATAATTTACAAATCTGGGCTGATTAAAACCTGATAAAATGAATGAATGAATGAATGAATAACGCTTTATTGCACAATCAAAAGTATACAATGGGTAACTTAAATTAACAGCAGGAGAAGCAACAGGCGGCCTTATCGCTTAAAGCGATTTCTTCCAGGCAACCTTTTACCAACCTGATTTTTTTTAGTCTGATGGTTTATCAGTTTATAAAAACTGATAAACCATCAGACTAACCCGTATAATTAAGAAAACTACTTCATAACTATACGCTCTAATTGATAAATGCTCAAAAGAATATATCAGGTTGGCAGTTTATAAAAACTGATAAACCATCAGACTAACCCGTATAATTAAGAAAACTACTTCATAACTATACGCTCTAATTGATAAATGCTCAAAAGAATATATCAGGTTGGCAGTTTATAAAAACTGATAAACCATCAGACTAACCCGTATAATTAAGAAAACTACTTCATAACTATACGCTCTAATTGATAAATGCTCAAAAGAATATATCAGGTTGGCTGGAAGAGATCTCTTGCAGAGATAAGCTCGCCTTTGTAAACTATGTTTAAGTTCCACCGATGTTACATTGTTTTATGTACAATAAAGAATATATATAATTATAGGTAAATGATATTGTATCCAGCTTAATCTAGTAAATTGCTTTGGTTTGTTAACCTTTTCAAAGTCAAGTGATGGCTGTATGAAAACCTTACCTTCTACCTTCTTACCTTCGGTAGCTTTTGTCAATTGAATAATTTTGATATTCTATTTCCAGCTGGATGCGGAAAGCAAAGGATCGGCCTTTGTGGAGATCTCTGGGGGAGGCCAATGCCCAGCAGTAGGCGTCTTCTGGCTTTTGATTATTTTTGGCGTTGTATGGAAGATTATTGTAAAAGCAAAATAACTAATTTTACGGAATAAATCGTCGTTTAGTTTTGATGCGACGGAGGTTTCCTACATAACTTAAAAAACTAATACGAATACGAATAACGAAACGGTATTTTCACGTGACAAATTATTTTTGTCTAGTCCAAAGAAGCTTCTTCATCTTTCGCAGCTCACCACGATGGAGGGCGAAATCACGGTGTGGCCCTGTAAAACATTCGCAATATCATTTGGTGCATTCACCGCAGTGCTACAGGTGCTATCCGCGGACAAATGGCACCGATACGCCCAATGCAACAATTTGTATGCGCCCGCGCAGCGAGAGCGTAATGAACGCGCTCTTAACGCGACTGCGGGAACTAAAGTTTACATTGGCGCAGTCTGTGGACAGGGCTAGGGTGGAGTCGAGTATGGGATGCTTGGGTTTCGTGGCAACTCGTTGTAGATTTCAGTATACCGTCAATCAAAAATGTTTTTATTTGAGGAAAACAAACGAGCAAGCAGTATCCTGAGGTAAGTGATCGTGATCTATGCACGCCCGCGATACCTGTAGTTAATTTGGTTTTAACTAATAATATATAATCGTGGACAAATTCACACAGCGCCATCTAGCCCCAAAGTAATCAAAGCTTGTATTATGGGTGCTAGATAACTGATAAACTACTTATATACTTTTTTTAACGTTTTTTTTAACTGCTTTATATCTTTTTATAATTACAACAACAACAAATATAAAAGAATAGACGTCGTAGTTCAAATTACGTATAAGTGTATTTGTAGTGTGTTGTTATTATGATTAGTATTATTTTTTAATACGTTGGTAGGGTACAATCTCATATATAGAGAGTGCAATTACTGTTTTACAGTTTCGCGAATTATACTAAGAAAATACCTATGAAAAAAAAAAAAAAATATTTGCCACAGTACTTATCGATTAACTTATTAAAATCTTTCTTATCAAATTCTTAATCATAAATATCGGTTACTGCCAAATTCCGCTTCTTACTCTTTCTACTACACTTCGCTCAGTCTTGGGCATACTCACGTCGTAAGCTATTGGCTAGAGCCATTCGACTCGGCGATATCAATCACACCAAAACTGCTACGGGTGTACTCGATAAGTACTCAGTTAAGTCGCTTAACTCGCGTAACGCGCGTAAGCTGCAGCATTTTCATTTCGATGGCGGTGCTCCAAAACGTCTATAGGCTGCGGAAACTACTTACCATCAGGCAAGATAAACTTGTTCGCCACAAAAAAAAATTGTTATTATTTGTAATTTTATCCTGGTGTTTCGATATCTTTTTATGAAGATATGATCCTTGACCATCAAATACCATAGACAACGCCCAACCATCTTCAGCTGCCACCAATATTCATCACGCAATTAGAATAATTAAATTGCGACTCCACGCATCTGTGTTAAGAGATGACATCTGTGGCGTGAAGCCCGTCCATTACCTACCTATCGCCACTTCGTTAGCCCGACACATTCCTACAGCAAAGGCCAAAGTCGCGTAAACAGCATGGGTATCCCTCTTTAAAGTTCCCTCGTCCACAACAGAAACGCTCCAAAGCGAAATGGACTTTATTTCCTCTTTGCAATTGTTTGACATGTCCAATAGACATTGTAGTAAATATCATATGCATCACAATCCCTCGTGCAAAATATACGGTGTTGTTAAGCAAACAAGATTTCGTAGAAATATATGTCTTATAGGCATATGGTTAAGGGAATGCAGATTGTTTTTTGAGGGAGCAGCAGGAAGTTGCAAAAATATGCCACCCACAGAGTGATCGCGTTTGATAAGGCAGTCCCGTAGTGGCCCCGTAATGGAATGAAATGTAGTTATTTTAAACGGCAACATTACGCAAATACACGGTGGCACTAAGGAATCTTTATGCTAAGGCATGATCTTTTATTATGCGATGGGCTTATTGAAAGAAATGCAACCTCTACTTGCACCTAGTGTATTTTCTTTTATATTCAATTGACTATCTGACTGAGAAGAGAGAAGAAGAAAGAAAGAGAAGCTTTAGATCATCTCCCTCACACGTTGTGTCCACGATATTAGTGATATGACATAAAATTATTATCACCACGGCACGGTTTTGACTAATTGCAACCACGTTTAAACTTACAAAATCAATAAACAATAATAACATGTGATGGGGACAATTCTCTAAACGCGCTGATTAAATTTGTTAGTGATTGATAGTCATAATACATCTTGCCACGAAATGCTTCCCGCGTTACCTAAATAGCAGGGATTTGAATGGGACAGACATGTTATAATTAAAAATCAATAAAAAACAATCTAGTGATTTTTGGTTAAGGAGTTTGTAATAAAATTTGCATTTAAACGACACAAAAATTAAAAGAAACCGTTTGCTAAAAACTTTTGGACCAGCCAACGTATGTAGTCCAGTCCAGAGATAAATATTCAGAACGGACAACTTAAATGAAGACTTAAAAAATCCCTACTTATCTTCACAGTGACAACGCACCTGCGGTTCTGCATTTTTGTTACCTGCAACCTAAATGTATGAATTGTAGGTGTTACGGGCGACAGTTACCACTTACCATAACGTAGACTATCTGCTCGTTTGTCACTGAGTAGCATAAAAAAACGTATCCCTACTTTATTATGTTCTGTCTGTCTATTTGTTACGCTTTCCCAGTTAAACAACTGCACCGAATTAACTTCGGTTTGAAGATAATTTAGCATCTGGGAATAGACATAGGCTTCATTTTGTTTCCCTACACTCGCTTGCTGGCAAGTTATTGGTACGTACAATAGTCCACGGGAGCGAAAAGCTAATAGACTAAACAAGAAAACGTTGTATGTATACTAGACGATTGGGAGGCCCACAAAACGTTGGTATGCCCGTTTACAACCTACTTACATATCATTTTGTGTGGGTTTTTATAAGAGAAAAAAACGATCGGGTACTATCCCTATAAAGTGGATTTTTTTTGTACTAGTTGAAGTAGAATAACGAGGGCTCGCAGTCTATAGTATCTAATAAATTAATGGGGAACCCTAAAAGCTATTAAGCTTGTACTTGCTGTCACTATTTCAATCTCAGAGCCACCGTGGTATGACCGTGGAAGTATGGTGGTGGAACCCAGGCCGGTTATTACACGTCCAATACTCGGCTAGCCCATACATTGTGCAAATTAATTACTCCAACTCCACGAGCTAAATTGAAAATACCCTCTCTGTTGGTAATTAAACCTAATAATTACGTTCGTGGCCCGCTACCTCATGCAATGCTGGTGAGAGCCCCGGTATACAGCGCTGTTTGGTAAATGAACCCCCATAGATATTGGTGATTTTCATCGCAGTGTTGGCAAAAGTCGAGTTTTTGTGTGTGTTAGGTCTTAAATGATTATACAACCATTTAACACAAACATAATGGATTGATCGATGTACAACACAAACGCAATTCTACCTATTCGCGATTCTACACAATATGGATTCCGCACAACTGACATTCAACACATTATTTATTCCACACAGCCTTCAATTATACACAAACGCGTTTCTTCCTGTTCGCGATGGTTATGAAAGCTAAAAGTCTGGAAAATTCTTGAGATTTGCTTAGGAATTTTGAAATCACCTGTTTAAATTTTTTATTTCAAATTGAAAATTTAGATCATAATTCATCAACCGTAAATTTTTCACTTTAAACCAATATTTTCATGATTTTCATCAAAGTTATGAAGCTGATTATTTTAAGCATAAAAGAACAATTCAAGATGATTCAGTTGCAAAAAGAAATATTTTGAAAGATAGTGTACTTTTTTATTTGGAATTTTTTTAAATTTGTATGTCGAAAATTCTCAAAAATTCAGAAAAAACGTCATAACTCGAAAAGTATGAAAAATCGCGGAACATACATGGGGGTGATTCGGATACCTCGAAAGGGTGCTCTATCTCTGGACTTTCGCTTGACACTTTTTTTTTGGACACCTGTATGTACATTCGTTGAATACTAACCGATGCTCTTAGGGTGAGGGCAAACATCATGATGAAACCTGCTCATTCAGGTGACCAAATGTGTAGGTAACCGTGATCCAATTTGCTCAGGTTCCCGCGGTAGCAGGTCAGATGGCAGTCGCTCCACTGTAATTACTTCATCTGCCAATCCTGGATCATGGTCAATGCAGACCCCGGGCCCTCGTGAGCGAGAGGGCAACCGGCACATTAACGCCAAGATGATGAGACGATTTAAAATATGTAACGAATATGTGAAATAGCGAATCTGGTGAATCGCAGCAGTTGTGTGGAATTAATATTGTGTAGAATCGCGAACAGGAAGAAACGCGTTTGTGTATAATTGAAGACTGTGTGGAATAAATAATGTGTTGAATGTCAGTTGTGCGGAATCGATATTGTGTAGAATCGCGAAAAGGTAGAATTGCGTTTGTGTTGTACATCGATCAATCCAACATAACCAGTACAAATATGTATATTCATATGAATATACAATTAATTAATAATTTTACAATTTACAATTTAATACTATAAATTAATTAATATATACATACTTAGTCATTTCAGTTATCAAAAATTAACACATTTCGTTAATTTCAATATTGAAAATATTAACATTCATTAGAACGATAAGTCAAATAATCATAGAAATATACATATTAATTAGATTTATGATAATAATTATGTCATAATATTAATAAAATATTTCGATATTTTAAAATGTCACTTCACAAAATGTCAGAAATAATTTTTTAGCTTGTGTTTGAATCCACATAATGACTTTGAACGTTAGGGATTTTATTGAAAATAAAATATGTTTCTATGTTTTACAGCTTGTGGTTTCGATAAGTCTTTCATGCTTTTATAGCTATTATTGATGATTTGTATTTGTAATACATACAAAAAATATGCATATATTTAATTTATGCTGTTTTGTAATGATATTTAATTACATCTTATGCTGTAAGCTATATATAGCAAATAGACATTCCCGAGGGAATCTATTATTTTTCCGGAATAAAACGTAGCCTGTGGTACTCTGTGATAATTTAGCATTCTACTAGTGAAATAATTTTTAAAATCTGTCCAGATGCTTTTAAGTTTATTCATTAGATACAAAAAACGGAAAACATACAAATCTTTTCTCTTCATAATATTAGTATAGATATTTTTTACACGTCATATAAAATGTCGTAACTAAAATAACGCAATCGGCAGCGTTACACACTTGCCTTCGTAATAGACACTCGTCACGTATTAGGTAACAAAAAAAACAACAACAATGGTAACAAAAAAATTCTAAATAAGTACTTGAATATTCAAATAATAACTTTTTCAAGCACTTTATCCTTTCCACATTCAATACGTCTAAAATAAATTTTCATACAAGCATCCACCTTGTAAGTAAGTAGCCACCGCATTTAAAGATAAAGTATATTGATAACGCGTTAGCTTACCAGTAATGACTTAATTAGATCGGGCACAGGAATATGCACTTACATAGACGTTGACTATTAAGAGAGCTATTAAGGACTGCATAGTTAATGTACGAAGTTGCGTAAATGTCCCAAAAACGTTGTTGTTATTGCACTTTTATAATTGCAGCTATAAAATTATAATGAGGTGGTTTGAACACACGGCATGCAGGACAAACGGCAAGGCGCTTTTACTTTTACAAAGATTGGATCATGGTTAGGCGCTGTCTTAATTGACAGCGGCCATACGATCATGGTCATACGACGGACGTCGCCCGACCAATAGGAGACCTTAAAACCGCCCGTCGCATGGCCATGGTCGCACGACCATTGCCAATTGGGACAGTGCCTAACACAGTTTTATCACGATATTTTTCCTCACCGTAAGAGAATCGGCTAGTGTTCAACTAAAAGCACGTATTTAATGTACATATGAAAGGAGTGTCCGTCCACTCAGCAAGTGACTCTACTAGTCTCGCCCCCATGTACAAGTTACAAGTATAACACAATTCTTCTGACTTTTAGTCAAATCAATCAACACTACTTACTAAACAGTAATTCCTTTGGGATCAGGTATTAATTTATAATTTGACAGCAAATGACACATGTGCATTGACGAAAACTATTCATCTACTGCCTCTACAATAAATATTGTTTATAATAATCATCCGCGTGGTCAATTCCAGCTACTTCCAATATCCGTTTTCCTTCACCATCTATTCCACCTTGGCTGACCTTCGGCTTCCTAACGTCGTAAGCCGTTGGCTCTCGCGTCCGACTCGGCGATGTCAGTCCATCGCTGCTTGGGTCTCCCGCGAGACCGATTTCCTGATACCGCCAGGTTTGGGCACCTATATTCCTAATCTGAATAATTAAAAAGAACTCTTTCGATTTCCAGTGAGATTGGATACGTACTACTGCCGTGCTTGGGCCGTAATATAGAAACAACGAAATTTTAGTATTACATTGAAAAGATCACAACATAACTTAACGGAGCCGGGACCTAGTAGTTATAACACCCATTTCAATGGCCGCCCCACACTTCCAACGCCTTAGTGGACCAGCAGGATGTTCTATTTAAAATTCTAGTTCCTTTTCGTGTTATAAAACAAAGTCGCTTCCCGCCGTCTGTATAAATATCCGTTTAGATCTTTTAAATTACGCAACGAATTTTTATACGGTGTTCATCAATAGATAGAGTGAATCAAAAGGAAGGTTTATAGGCAAGAACAAAAGGGTAAGTAGGGGTAAAGCAGGTGTAGGGTAGAGGTTGGACGCCACGCGAATGAATTCGCGCCGGAATACTTAATAATATAAAAAACATAACGCCCAAATCCAAACATCTAAAAGTTTTCACTAAAATCACGTAGCTTGATTACCTGCGCCTACGTAACCGGTAACGACAAAAATGAGGAGTATGTTCAACTCTCTAGCTAAGAGTAGGACTGCCGGCTCGCTCCGTAGTTTCGGACAGAGTTACGCACCCGATTCCGTGCCGTCTCGAACCGATTTACGATCAGCGCTGCGAAATTTATTGGTGGCTCTGTTAATCATAGACTGGCCATGAATTAGAATCAAGTGATGTTGCACTGATCTGCATCTATCACAATTATTACCAGGTTCGGCTATAACTCCTCGCTAGCTCCCTCCATGCTGAGGTGTTTATGGCTCAGTGTTACTTCATTACGATTAAAGGACTCTGTGCTGGTCGCCTGGTAGGTTGACTGGAGATAGTGTGAAAAATGTTGAGTTAGTCTTTTCTTCTCACCGCCACACAGTCCGCTACATAACTGTATTACATGCTTAGGACATCATTTGCAGTATTTAAGTACGTATCAAAATTTTACTCACAACATAACTCAGAGAGACATTTTGCCGACACAAGTAGGTTAAAACAAGGGGTGATGATAATAAAAAAATTATCGTCCTGTCGTTAATTGGCTGGGCCCGGGGTAGGCTTTGACCATGGTACAGTATTTTGGCAATGGAGCGACTGTCATCTGACATCCGTGACCCTGTTAACAGGGGAAACTGGCCAGAATCATGGTAGCACATTCAATCATATGAACATGCATGTTTCCTCACCATGTTTTCGCTCACTCTAAGAGCTTCGGATCAACTACTCACTACAACAACACAATTCAAAAAAAAGTTATTGGTAAGTACTTGGCGGCACGAGGGATCGAAGTCGGTATCTCTCGCTCACGAGTCCAAACCCTTTTGGCGAGGCAGATACATCATACATACATACATAAGCCTCACGCCTGTGTCCCACAGGTGAGGTAGGCAGAGACTATAGACCGCCACTTTGCTCTGTCCTAACACAATTCTCCAGCCCATTATATATCCACAACTCTTTTCATACATCTCCTTTTATTCTGGCCACTTCGGCCCCAGCTTTTTTGAGAAAAGATAATTTTCTAAAAATATGATGATGAGTAGTGCTTTCGTATGCTAACTAAGTATATATAACACTTGTTATATGATACAAATAAAACTTGTATAGGGCTTTTAAAAATTTATAAATTTTGAAAGCTATTTCATTGGTTAAAACCAAGTGACTTATATCTAATAGTTTTATCAAATACGTATTTTTTAAAACAGCCATATCTACGTTATAGTTATTTACAATTAAAGCAAAAAAATAATGTAAAACTAAATATCTATAATTAACAAAATAAAACCCTACTTAACCTAACTAATATTAGAGGTAAAGGTTTGTCATAAGTTATGACACAATACGACTTACTCAGTTAAAGATTCTACGTCGCTAAGAACCGTAGGGTCATAACTGTATCCCATTGAGCTTGCGCCAGCGCCACATCCACGGCTATAAATCACGCGCTTGTCCACAATAATTGTCACTGCGCACACGCCACTCTTGGACACCAATTAGTGCAATTTGCCGCATAAATTATATATTTGCTTTACTGCAATTCACTAGCGATTACTCACCTACTGTGCGGTGGCCGACCATCGATACTTTAGCGCTCGAAAAGGTGGTTTACCGACGTTTTGCTTAGGGTTCGCACAGGTTGAATTATGTAAGAAAGTTTCCTCGTAAATTACTTGATCCGTTGGTGAGAACTGCATAAAGTCCGGGTAGGTACCTATAGCTATATACTGCATATGGGCCAGGTACCTATATACTGTTTGTTAGTATGACGTTCAGACGCAGCTTAGGACGTTGTTTTACAAAACTATTTTGTTTCGTCTTATGTACAGATTAGTCGTATTAAGCACATTTTTACGTACGTTTGTGTATTCGTGTACTGGTACTACATACAATCAACAATCCATGACAGCCTCCTCAACATTCGTGGAGGTTTTTGTTATATTCTCAACGCCTGGTAGGCGGATGTTTAAAATACACAACAGAAAACACTGCTGCCCATTTTCTGGCCTACGGAGGTCATAATCGCCTTTTACAATACCCAGTCTCGGGTTGATATAATTCTATCCTATGACAGGATGCGGCCATCTATCTATATTATCGATATTAAATTGTTTGATTATATTATGTTAAAAACTTACCGTATTCAGTCAGAAATGCTTCTCACAATGCGAGTAACCGGCGCGAACACAGTGTTCCAGCTGACAATACAGTGCCACAAACTTATCTATCCCACTGACGGGTGTCGCTGTTGACAATTGCCATGTTATTTCAAAGACATTTTAAAATTAAATGCCGCGATTTTTCCTCAGTTCTAGTTTTGGCCAACGGATCAGATAAATTTGTGGCACTGTACTTGAGTGGCGATCGACACTATGCGTCCGTCAAAGTGACAATATTATTTATTATAGTGACGACCTGAGTGGTTCAGTGGTCAACGTATGCCACGCAGTTTGATTCCCGGACAGGCAGAAATTGAAATGATGAATTTAAATTTCTGTTACGGGTCTGGGTGTTCTATGTATAATAAGTATGTATTTAAAAGTATATAAGTATTTTATCAGTTATCTAGCACCCATAACACAAGCTTTGCTTACTTTGGGGCTAGTAGTAGCTTTGCTTAATTTGTCCACGATTATTTATTATTATTATTTATTTATTATATTGACCAATCCGGCCCGTATGCATAAAAATCATCGGGCCGTATTGGCCGCAGTCCGTAGACATTGTCACAAGTGAGTACCTTGGCATAATATGCTACTTTTACGTATAGTTTGTGAATGCAGATATTCGAACAACTGACCTAATTTTTTATGAACGGAATGTAATGAAACATCTAATATCGAATGGAAACAGAAAACTTTCCGCGGCATCAGTCTAAAGAACCTCGAATTGTAGGCGGATGAAACCCAAAGGACATAACGCTACTTTCATATTTTTCACTGCTTTATCTATGGAAACCCTGTGTCATAAACGTAGTATAATTTCAACACCGATTGTCGCTCCCACCTCAGCTCTAGGCTCCGTTGCAATGGAGCGTATTGATTATATATTAGGACCCACAATTCAGTCTAGAATCGCAAATTATCATATTAGCAACGCGTGCGCGCTGATTTTCTGCACATTTCACTTCCGGCCAAACTACTGAATAAGACATAAATTGAAAATTTACGGGTTTACGTTCTCTTCTGAGATATTCGAATTTGTGGGGTGCTATTTATTTGTTGTTTTCCGTTTCTGTCTGCTTGGTTATCACTTAGTAGCATAAAAACCAACTATCTTATATTTATTTCGTTATTTCTGAATGCCGTAGGTATTGAATGAGAAAATTTTAAAGATGAAGTGGTTGACTATTCATCGTTCAGTTAATTAAGTTTATCCTTCAAATAACCATTTAGTAGGTAATCTAGGCTTTTTGTGAACACAATTCTAACGCGTATGTTTCAGTAATATGTAACACAGTGTTTAGTGATTGGTTCCATGTCAGTAGTGACTGCAGGCGATGTGTTTAAGGGCAGAGGTTTTAAAGGTCACTAGTCTAGACTACTGACTTTGCTTCCTAGATGTAGATAGTCGCTTATCTTGAAGGTGCACTATTTTACGTAAATACTTTTTTGAGTAAACAACGATACACGGATGCACTTCCACACCCCACCAGTGAATCGAATGCCTACTCTTTTCCATCCCCTTTTCTAGATCGAAACGAATTTTACGATGGTAGTTTCACTTTTTGGCTATCAATTAAAATTTTCAAGAGATATCGCCGGGAAAAAGTATACAATTTTGGTGTCGTTCAAATTTCTGTCGTGATCTTCCTTTCTGAAAAAGAAGACGTTCATGTAATCATATTGAAGTGAATGTCTCGGTTGTGCTCTCGCAGACGAGGGCCCGGGGTTCGCCTTCACCATGATTGAGGAATTAGCATATCAGGTAATTACAGTGGAGCGACCGCCATCTAACCTCCGTGACCCTGCTACCAGGGGAAACTGACCATATTGGAACATGGTTACACATTCAGTTCCCTGAATGTGCAAGTTTTATCACGATATTTTCCCTCAGAGCATCGGTTAGTTTTTTTTTTTTTTTTTTTTTTATTATTATTTTTACATTTTCTATAAACTGTTATACTACTACAATTACGTAAAAACCAAGGAGGTTTGTACCCGTAACATAGCAATGAGTCTTATCTTAATAACATAAATGTGTTGTGGCAACATTATTATTTCTAGGTCATTATATCTAGGTCTAAGTTAGTCTTTGAGTAAAACTGACGTAACTACGACAAAATGTAAATAAGCAAAAAAAGTACGTATTAAAATTCCATAAGTTTGTTGTAGTAGGCTGATTCCCAGGTTAAGAACCTCGTGACTGCATTTCTAATCATACTTTTAGCGTTTCGAGTTCTCGGGCAAAGTGTATTTTTAGTTTATTCTTAATGTTTAGTTCTGTTATTGAGTGAATTAAATCGGAGGGTAGGTTGTTTATAAAACGCGTATTCAACTAATGTACATAGCACAAAAGAAGACGTTCATGTTTTCACGTCAAAAATGCCCATCGCTACGTACCCCTAAGCGGTATCTGTAGTGCATTTCAAACAGGCTTTTATTAAAAGTTCGAACAATACACAGTCATTAACCCAGAGGATCGCTGGAGAAAGTTGGCCATGAAAGTGGTCAAGCGCGAATCGCAAGCTAAGCAAACAGATGCAGCAAAGGAGATGTGATAGTGCAGGTTGCTGGCCCCTACCACAGGTTCCT
This sequence comes from Blastobasis lacticolella, assembly GCA_905147135.1. NCBI lineage: Eukaryota > Metazoa > Arthropoda > Insecta > Lepidoptera > Blastobasidae > Blastobasis > Blastobasis lacticolella. The sequence continues at coordinate 5,698,782 of LR990048.1, read as the reverse complement.
CGTCGTCATCTTCAACGGACCGTGGAAATAAAGTATTATTCGAATATTGACTAGAATATTTTAGGGCCTTGAAGTTTGTTCGTCAATCATGCAAACATTTCTTCAAGACTTTCGCACCTATACCGAAATATGGGAGATACGATATATATATATATATATATATATATATATATATATATATATATCGAGATATATATATATTTACCAAGACTTTAACTACATAAATGTGGTGATTCTGATGTCATTGAGCGGCAATACTTAATTCAACTACAGTGTTGCCGTCATCGGGTCAGATAAGTTTGTTGCTCTGTACATTTCCCTGACATGACAATACTGATACATTACACGTCATATATTACATCTAATGGGAAGGTAGATCATGTCACAATAAAACAAACAACATCCAGCATTCTGCTCCTCGCTTTATGATTTCTTACCCGATTACATTCTTCGCCCTTGTGATGTCAAAGTATTTATTGTCTTTGGTCTGCACTCCACTTATTGGTGTTTTGTCTGTTTTAATTTAATTGAATAAAATTAGACTGCAATATTAAACCACAGTATTCAGTTTATTTTATTGTTCGGTGCTAGAGTTGTGTTGTTTTAATTTAGTTTTTTAGTTTGTCGTTTAAGGGAACTCGATCAATAGACATCTCTTTATAATTTTCCGGCATATATTTTTCATGTCGTGGTGTCACTTTATTAGTCTTTGGCAAAATCGCTACAGTTTAGAAGCCACATCATAAAAAGCACAAGCATTCGACTCGTGCGAGAACTCACAGTACCTCCCCGCACCGATATCTCAGCCACGAGTCTTTAATCAGATATCAGCTGTTTACATTCAGCCCTGGGATATTTAAATGTACCGATGTTGTCTCAGTTCACCCGGGTTAACCGGCGAATCTGATACGGCCCTTCCAGATATCGTGGATTGAGAGATTAAGGCTTGCCTTTACGTTATATCCGAGATATGGCGAATATGGACGGCTGGGGACAAGATGGGAAGGAGATAAGCAGTAGATGTTTGTATAATGTTTATGTGTATGTGTATCTTATTGTAAATACGCAAGGCGGTACTTATCAAAGGTCGCTTTCGTATTAGGTGAGTTAGAATGTGCGAACAAGTCTAGCACTACTTATACTTAATGTAGGTAAGTACACAGGTTAGAAATATTTAGAACAGGATACAAAATAAAGTTTGCCTATATGGATACATAGACATAGACATGATTTTTTTTATATCACAATAATCTAAAAACGTTAGTACTAAACTAAAAACAAACGCAAGCAAAGCAACGCTTGGTTTGTTACATTATGGTTTGAAGGTGCATGAATCATCATGGATGTGATGAGCGACATTTACCGCTAGTCTTACAAGTTGCTAGATTTTTGTTGTATCCAAAGATCCTTTAATAATTTGCAGTTCTTTATTACTACCCAGATAGCTTGATTCCTGAGAATATACATTGTAGTGTCTCAATAAATGGTAGCAACTATCAGCCTCCAGCATATGAATGACCTAGCTTCATCTGGTCTGTGTATAATCGTCTAATCACTGGATAAGTTGCCAAGAAAGGACTAATAATACTGAACACTGTGTTGATAACAAATATTTCATAATTTTTCACTTTCTGCCTAAAGGATACAAAATAAACCGCCGTAAATAGCGATATCACAAAACACTATATTATTATACCTGTATTGAATACTGTAAGTTCAGTATTCAATACAAATACAGCAGTACTAGATGAAAACTTTTGGTTTTTGCCGGTAAGTAAGGTTATTATTTGTCATTTTGCTGCCATTTGCTGTAATACAAATTCTAAAATCTTACACTAGCTAGTAAAACAGCCAGAGAACATGAAAGATAAATCTCATTCCACACCATAGTCAACAGGGGAGATATTTCCTCTGGAACCGAACTATTCCAATTGGGTTTAAATTATCCGCGACGACAAGGGTTAAGTGGGAAAGAATCTATCTTTTATTGTGAAGTCACGCTCCTCCAAATGCGAAAGTGTTACCGTGATTACGTGCCATCAGGTTACTCTTGCACGATAATAATCACAGCCCATAACACAGATAATTACCACAGTCCACTGCTGCACTCCTCCTCAGATTAGTAGAGCATTTTACCAAAGTATCCATAACACAGGTACAAAATAAAAAATCTTGACTTGTAAAACTTGTAATAACCTCAACATAAACTCCACTATAAATTATAACTCCTGTCCGATTAATACCACGGCCATCACGCACCGGACTAGATGCAAGTGCATTACTTGGGGCTGCAACTAAAAAGTCGTTAGTGTGTTAAGAGAGCGCGAGCCGCGATGGCACTCCTGCGCAGGGATTTATACGCTTTAGTGAGGGCAGCGTGTGGTGCAAGTAGAAGCGGGAGCGGTGTCTCTTTATTGCATATGGAGGCACACCGTCAGACAGTTCATCTGATGGAAAGTTGGATACGGTACCGGCCTTTGAGGTACGTGTTGACAGACATGCTGTAGAAAACTCCAAGTTGTGATATGTAAACATACTACTTACACTTATTTACTTACAGTAAGAATCCTTCCCTCTGACCTGTGCCGCCTTCTGTCAATATCGGATTTCTAACAGAGCTCTTTCTAATTTGTCCCTCCAGCGATACCTGGGACGTCCGACCGATCGCCGACCACTCATCATCCCAAGTACGCTTTATCACTGCCCTACTTCCACCCATCCAGTCTACATGGCCAGCGTAGTCTGTAGACTTTTTTCGCCAATGATAAGGCTTATCCATTACGTCCTCAGTTCCTTGTTCTTTCGGACTTTTCGATCCGCGTTCCTCTCCACCACAAGAATCATGGCCCGAAAACCGCAATTCCAAGCTTCACATAGAACTTTTTAATGTAATTATTCTTTTGTGAGCAATAAAGAATTTATCTATCTATCTATCTATAGAAGATTTATGCTAATTTGATTGCCTAACCTTTGTGTGTGTCATCTCAGTAACTATCATTATCATAGATGTAAGAACTCGTTTGCTTCCTTTTTATATGTAAAAAGTAGTCATATCAATGGCACATACACTGCTGTCTTTAAACCTTCTTCAGATCAGTGGAGTGTATTGCCATAATATCTACGCGTGGCAGGCGAGTTTTAGATCGCAGTATTAAACTAATAACCCTTCTCAACTGCTGCCCATATTCTGGTTTACAGCAGTACCTAATAGCTGGTCTGGCTCTCAACACCCGTCAAACAAATACGGTAACGAAGTTCATAAAGATTGTCGGTTATATAACTTGTCGTTGTTGGTTCTTATACCTTGTGCCATCCAATACAGGCAAGAATGTAAAATATGGCGGGCGTTTAGGCGCGCGCGCATTCGCACCGCTCGGCTCCTGGCTGACACTTAGCTCTTACTTAATCTGTTGCCTTTGTTAGGTGTAGGAAAAGGTGAAGTACTACGCTTAAGGGGAAATGCTAATCCTCCTTCTAAAGAAAATATTTAAAGTGGAAAAGACTAAATATAGGTACCTATACTCCAACTGAACTGAACTACTTCCACTGTAGAACTGTTTCCATTATTAATTTAAGCAATACATTTTGCCATACCCATGGGTTTCATGATGTAAGTACATTAAAACTGTAAGATCTTTTGTAACCACATGAATGCAATAAATACATTGATTGATTGATTGCCTATAAAAGACTCGAATGTTCATTCTCGGCAGTCGATCGATTGGCATGCCGTGACGGTATATCAGTATTATCCATTATATATTTAAAAGAAAACGCTAATAGTCTGATATTTACTCACCAGAGCACAGCTTAGAGCTGGACGCTGTACGGATCGAGCTTAATTTTATTATTTATTTGTAGAAACGTTTTTTTTATAGTGGAAAAGTGACAAAATTCTCTCAGCCAAAATATGGAAAAGTACGGCAAATACATTGATTTTTCATGTCGTTTTGTAAAAACCTTTTAACTCCTTTCTTTGTCTTATGTTGTACTCTCCAGGGAGCTCATTCCACAACCTTAGTATGCCTGAAAGAATATTCGTTTAGAACCGCACAGTTCATGACCAATTTGGTTATGTCACTCAAAATTCTGTCGTGCACCTCCTTTCTGAAAACAAGACGTTCATGCATTCACAAAAATGCATTCTATAAAACTACAGCTTTATAATACTAGCTAATAATTGTATCGATTCTAAAATACAACACAGTGTTTGATTTACGATAAATTCGTGTCTATAGTTAAAATCTGGCCGGAGATTTTAATGGTACGGGAATTGGTTTTATCCGTATCAAATGCTTTGTTAAACGTACAATATGATGGTAATAAATAAACAATTTACTGTTCTCTGTCTACAATTCTAACCAACGGGTTATTTGTAAGTGTCTTATAAAATATCTAGGTAGTAAACTGTCCTTATATGAATCTTTTTGACACAAGTAGCTACGGAAAATTTGTTTGTACGTATTAAACTCTATTATATTAAACGCTAATTATAAATTAGAACAATCCAGGTGAAATCAACCCGGAGGCATTCCACACTCTGTGCTATGATAATAAACAGCCAAGAAGTACAGCGCAGCCATGGGATGTAATTTAATGCTTAATACTCAATAAGTGGAATTTTAATGCAAATCCGTGATAGTAACAGAATGCGTTCCAAATACTTATTAGAGTGTCGTGTCATCCGCTATGGCGATATACAGGGTGTTTGGAAGCTGGGTGCAAAGCCTTAAGGGGGTGTTAGTATAGACCATTTAGAACATTTTGATCCATGTTTGTCCTAGCCAAAGTCTGTTTGTTTTTTTATTAGGGAATTTTAACGTGTTTAATACCAAAATCACAAAATTTTCCAAGTAAGTGCTAATAACGCAATGTTTAAGAGAAAATGTTTTTCTTTTTTAATGTACCTTATTAGCCTGATTTGTGTTTTATGATATTAAATCATTTTAAAGCACTGTTCGTGCTAAATAAAACAATTCTGGAATATTTAACTTGACAAAAAAAAATTCAAGATTTTATTTTATTTTTAATGACATTTAAAAAAAAAATAGCTACATTTGTTCAAACAATTTAAAATCGAACTGGGTTATTGTTCTTTCATTTAAGGTATCATTTACCTAGATATCTTTAAAAATTTTGAAGTTAGGGTGCATGTACCAGTTATGGGTAAGAAATTAAAAATTTCAAGAAAATCAAAACAAACTTTTGCTATTAGAATAACTTTAAAGTGATGTCTACAACAACATCCGAGACACTTGAACCTTTCGATATGGAAAGTATGGAGTACCATGCACCGGGAAAATAAGTATCCGTTTCACGGTACAGGCGTGCAAGGCTTGGTGGAAACCGATCCTGAGAGAAGGATGCGGTTCTGCCGATTTATGCTCAACAGCGATATTGATGACCGATGGTTCCTAAAATCCATTCTGTGGACTGATGAGTCCAAATTTTCAAGAGAAGGCATCACTAATTTTCATAATTTACATGAATGGGCTGACAAGGACCGCAATCCACATTGGAAAAAACAGGTACAAATAAATTCTTATTAGTTTAACTAGACGTTCAACACATATTTAATTGAACACATTACTTAGAATGTCTTTTTGCTTTAGGTGTCTTTCCAAGAAAAAATTTCAATAAATGTATTGGCTGGAGTAATCGGAAGAATATTGATTGGGCCACATATTTTACCCGATAATTTAAACGGGGAGAATTATTTGCATTTTTTGCAGAACGATTTGCCAGAACTCCTTGAAGGGGAAGTGTAACAATGTAAAGTCCATACTAAATGAGGACAGGCCAATCATTTTTCAACAAGATGGATGTCCGGCACATTGGACGTTAAATGAGAACAATGTTATCTGCATAACTGTTTTCCAGGTAGCTGGATAGGCAGAGATTGACCCATCCCTTGGCCCGCACGATCGCCTGACCTGACCCCGTTAGATTATTTTGTGTGGCGACGAGCACAAGGGAAGAATTACTTGAAAGAATTGAAAGTGCGTTCACAACCATAAAACAGGAAATGAAGCTGAAACTCACGACGACAGAAGTGAGATATCGTTGCCGTAAATGTATAAGATTTGGCGGAAGGCAATTTGAGTATCAAAATTGAAAAATTTCATCATATACTGTTTTTTTTTATCTCCTTAATAATCGATTTTACGGCCATTAACTGGTTCATGCACCCTAACTTCAAAAATTTTAAAGATATCTAGGTAAATGATAGCTTAAAAGAAAGAACAATAACCCAGCTAGTTTTTTAAATTGTTTGAACACCTGTAGCTATTTTATTTATTTTTTTATATGTCATTAAAAATAAAATAAAATCTTAATTTTTTTTTTTGTCAAGTTTCAATATTCCAAAATATTTTTTTTAGCAAGAACAGTGCTTTAAAATGATTTAATATCATAAAACACAAATCAGGCTAATAAGGTACATTAAAAAAGAAAAACATTTTCTCTTAAACATTGCGTTATTAGCACTTTATTGGGAAATTTTGGGATTTTGGTATTACACACGTTAAAATTCCCTAAAAAAAACAGACTTTGGCTAGGACAAATATGGCTCAAAATATTCTAGATGGTCTATACTAACACCCCCTTAAGGCTTTGCACCCGGCTTCCAAACATCCTGAATATTTGTCCGCTGCAAGAATAGTTATGTAATTCTAAAATTAGCCGGTTAGTTGAAGGGATAGGCTGATAATCAAATTGCGACACCCAAAGAGGAGGTCGATCATGATGATCTTTGTATATATGCAGTATAAGGCAGTAATTAATGCACATCGGCTGGTTTCGGCTTTATAGTCTAACATGGAAATGCTCAACGATGCGCTCGACTTTTCATTTCATTTCGTTTCTTCCCACCGTATAAAATTCTTGCTCAACTCGGATACTTCGAACAGTACAAATTATTCCCGTCTGAGAGTAAGTACCTACCATAAGTAAACAATGCTTCTGTCAGAGCGTAGTGCGAAGCGAAAGATTGTCTTTTACAATCACTTTTTCGACTATGGAAAGATGAAATTTTTGAATCTGTTACCACAAACTGAAAATGTTCTACCACCTCTACAATTCATGCACTTAAAACGGATCTCTACAAACATTCACTCCGTAGAGACATATTTTACAAGAAAATGCTTATACTCCATTGGTACAAGATACTTCCGAACCTTATCCATGAATCACAGTATGAGGCTTAGGTCTGAGTGCAACTACAATACAATTGTATCAAGTACTTACCACCAACAATGGTATAATGGTTTGAGGTTTGAGACTCCTTGCAGCAACCCCCGTCCCTCTCACTATATCGAGGCACCAATTTATCCCACCATCCAAGTTGTAGCTCTTGTAAAATTATATCAAACAGGTACTTGATCCAAATTACCACCACTACCAACAGTTTAATGGTAAGGCTAAGTGCAGTAACCCCCGCTCACTGCTTCGTGGCACCCAATTTATCCAGGCATCCCATTCGGCGATGGCCAGCCCCACGCGGCATTGATTTGTGGCCAGCTCGTGCGGTAGCGAGTAATGCCTTTGGAATTGATATTTCGATCTTTACAGGCCATTAGTCAAGCCCTGTCGGGTTTTATGCTGGCCCGATAGCCCTCGGGTTGTGAAAGGGGCGAGTGCCGCCTCCGAAAACTAATACGCGGATTCGTTGCTACGTGAAAGCTCGCTTATGTTACTGTTACTTATTTTGTAATAGGTTTTAGGTATATTAGTAACACTTTCAATTCTTGTAAACCCCTTTTTGCAACTCTATGATAAAATTTAAATGGATAAGGCGCTGTCCTAATTGGCAACGGTCGTACGACAGACGTCGCCCAACCAATGAGAGGCCTCAAAACCGCCCGTCACACGACCGTTACAAATTAGGACAACGTCTAAAGTTAAATGCCCCTGCCTTCCTACCCCTGATTACACTGGCTAGGTACCATATTCAAACCGAAATACTGCATAGTTATATAAGGCTGTGGTACTCACCCAGGCGGACTCCTCAACCATGAAAGAGTCCTGCCACTGATATTCAGCCAAATTTTACTTATCATTATTTAACGTCGAGTTTCACTCCTAACACGTAACGTTACTCGCAAATAACTCATCCAGTAGTAAACCGGTTGTGACAAAGGAATGTCACAGATAGGACCGGCACAAAGCTTCGGATTGTAGAATTACCCAATGTTGAGTCACTGTTACCTCGCCGCGTTAATTACCGCAAGTCAATCCGTAGATAGCGATAAAGGGCAGCTTGACTTCGCACCGGATTTGAACTGTCGGTCGAACCCTCTGTGGTCTAAAGCACGAACGGCTAACCAATGGCACGTGTATTTATGAAATTTCGGACATGAATTATTAATATATTGAGTTATAGGGCAGTATTCTAAGGTAAGGTATACATGTGGAAAAGGCGAAAGAGAAGGATTTATCCTGTAATTAAATTAAATTCCGACATACGTCGATTTCTTTTGTCATGTTAAGGCACATTTTTATTGCATCTATACCACCTTACAGAATATCGCAGCTAAATAATACTCTTTTAAATGGTATTGTGTTTCTGCCGGTGAGTAAGGTTTCCAGTGTTCCATGGGGTGGGGATTTGGGGAACCGTGGCTTTGGCAGTGGAGTGGCATTTGCTTTTTGCTGCCAGAGCAACGTGTTATAGAGGTGGGCAACGCATTAGCGATACTCTTGGTGTTGCTAATGTCTATAGGCAGTGGTGACCACTTTCCATCAGGTGGCCCGCTTGCCTGTTTGCCTACCGTATGACATAAAAAAAAAATTATTAAAATTTATCAAAACTGAAAACTAAAATTGTGACATACTTATCTAGATAGTTATCATAGATATAGTTGATCTATCTGGCGTGCATGACAAAAGAGGCAATTTATTTAAAAAAATATATTTTCCTATCTAATCTAATATAAACATTAACTTCTTTGCATGAACTTGGATTTTTCAGCAGTTTCAACATTTTGGACAGTTTCAACATCGCAGCATTGTGCCGAACATGCCAAAACTAGCGAACACACACACTAAGGCTTAGGAATGAGCTCCCTGGAGAGGTTTCCCATAAATAATACAACATGGAGTTCAAGAGGAGGGTGAAAAAGTTTTTACGGAGTCGGGATGCTCATGGTATTACAGAAGTCCATAATCGGCGGTAACTACTTACCATCAGGCAAGCTGCAAAACTTGATAGCCACATTAGAGGTTATAAAAAAAAATTCAAAATGCTATGCCTGACACCACACGACAAATCGACAAGCAACCCTACCAAGACTCTAAGACTATCAAGTTATAAGTAATTTAGAGTTATAGTTTAGTGCTACTTTCGCCCCTTATAGTCAAGATAAGCTGGTTATAACAAATTAATCTCGGCACTCGCTAATTGCGGGGACAATGCGCGTTATCGGCGCACGCGCAGCGACCAGCGATTGTTTTGCTTGGACTTGTAGTCGCTAGAGCTGATAGTAGCCTGGTCGTTATAACAGAAATGGAGGGTGTAGTTTGGAAATACTCGTAAATGTGTGAGCGAATTTCGACTTTCAATCAGCAAAGTACACACTCAATACTGAGAAGTTAAGGGAAAATATGTGAGGAGCCATGATCAGATTGATCAGTGCTATTCGGTCCATTTCGTAGGCTAACTTTGTAGCTAGCTACGTAATGGGGAAAAATTTCGTATTCGGAAGCCAGCTACTAAATGGGTATAAGTGGGTGGGTTATGCAAATGGTATTCCCCTGGCATTGCAAATGTCCATAGGCTGCGGTGACTGCTTACCAACAGGCCGGCCGTAAGCTTGCTTGTTACCTTAGTGGTATAAAAAAAGTATTTAATGGTTCTTGAAATTATACTTCGTAGCTAGCTAAATGGAGTTCAGACTTTTGATGTAAAATCTATGTTACAGGTAAAATTAAAATTATCAGCTCTTAATAATCCACTGCTGAACTCAAGTTCTAGCCCAAGCCTACTCTAGTTAATGGAGGGTTTAAAATTAGAATTAGCATTTAAATGGCACAATAAAATCATTAGTGAAAGGCGAAGGAAGACTACATCTGAACAGTACCTGGGGCACGTAAATTAATTGTGTTCCATTGTTATAAGTAGGGCATTGCATTGTTCCAGATTCGAGATTTACCCTTTGGCCCGCAGATAAAACTGCAGCCTCTGACTCGAACCCACTATAGTTTATGATATTGTCGACACTAAGTTATGGCCGTCGATTGCCGTTCTCACTTGTTAGATTCCAATCTTTCTTGTGTAACAAACACTCTGTGAAATTACTTCACTCGCTCGTTCGCATACTTCAAAATTCTAAATATGGATTTATTTGTTTACCTACTCTCACTGCTTGCTGTTTGTTAGAGAGAATTGCCTTTGAGTATGAATTGTTATACGTAATTGTATATACTCTCGAAACTATATCGACTGTTAAATATTCAAAATGTACGATCCAGGGGCCTTATTTTTGAACCGCTCCGAATCGACCGTTATTTTGATTTTCGACGATCAGTTCAAAGTAGTATGGATAAGTTTATATGTATAGAAACACTGGTACATGTTTAATTTGTTTTATTTAAAAACCTAGAAATAATGAAAATAACATGGCTGCAAAGTACAAATTTTAAATTTGCCGCTCGGCCTTTTCGCCAACCTGATTCGAACTGGTGTCCTTCTTTTGGTCCTCTTTCTTTTTTAAACGATGAAGCTGTTGTCGCTATACACATACATATACATAGAGGGTACAGGGCGAGGTAAAAACCACCGACCTCTTGCTACCTCTTGGAACCGCTCGGGTACTGCGTTTATAACTACAAGTTAAAAAATTTGCTTATCTATAGAATAGAATAGAGTATAAAACTAACAGAACAGAACCATAGATGGTGATACTACAAAAAGAAAATATTAGCTAGTAAGTGACAGTTACATAGTGTCCCCCTTCTGGAAGAGACATTCACGACGGTGGACGACGGTCCATGACATTTCTGATTTTCTAGAAATCCTGTGATCTGTATCACAATCCGTCAGTAGTACACACTCGATAAATATCGTGATCCACGATCGCAATCTACGTTTCACGATAAATATCGAGCGTCTAGCATGCGCCTTTTTGAGGTAACTACCCGTAGATATGCAATTATTTGAATCTTAAATATCTCTACCTAAGCCACATGAGTATATACTTTAGCGGCGTCCCATATTGGTACAACTTCATTAAGGGCTGGCGCGGCTGCTGCAACAGTCTTTGAAACGCCATTAATACGCAAATATTTCCAATGATTACGAATTTACGGCCTTTGCTATGGAAACTGTAGGGCCGTGGGGTCCGATTGCTAAAGAACTTATTGGGGTTTTAAAAAATAATATAACTGCTATTGTAACGTAACACTGTCCCACGTACAATGCCAGGTTCAGTTAATAAAGAGAAACTCAAAGATTCAGGGTAATAGGTTATAATCTTTCAGTCCGGAAAACTTACAAGATATTTATAAAGGTAAAAAAAAAATAGTAAAGCACTAAAGTTCCTACAAGAGTCTATTGCACGTAACCTTATTTCTGTCAGGATCACCGGGAAGCATCACAGGGTTGAAGATGGAAGCAAGCCGAAAAATACCACAAAGAAAACTACAGACTATGTTGTTACCTTCTAGATCGAAGGCTGTTTTCGTAAAAATCACATGAAAAACCTTTCACTTTTTTCCATAGAGAAAAAAAATTATCTACAGAAGCAGAGAGAACATACCGAGTTTTAATTGAAGACCAAATGTCACACATCTCTATAACACACACACACTAATGCAAATGCACGGGCGGAACAAGGCAGCCCATCTGCAATGTTATATTTTGCTACGAATTTACATTCGTAACGAATAAACAAATCTGACTTGTGAGTATATTTCGCTCCGGATGCATTTGTCATTTTTTTAAACTTAAGTACCTTATAATTTTATTTTTGACATTATAATAAAAGGTAAGGTGTCTAGTGAATCAAACCCACGCCCTGATACCTACCACCGTCTTTTTGATCTCTCGATGCTACATACCGTGAATCGACAGTGCTTGCTTTTGCATGAAGGAGGGTTTTGAGGATTAATAAGGCCGGTATAAATGTTTATTTGTTGTCTCATAACTTCTAAACTAAGTAGGTACCTACTTACATATCATTAGAAGTATCTTCTTTATCCACAGATTGACCTATGTGACCCTAATTTTTACATATAAAATTAAGGACCGATATTTACAAGATTTGATTATTAAAATTTTATATAATTAATACTAAATCCGACCCTGTTACCATCAAAATCTTTTCGATCACCGAAATATTGCTCAATTTGCCAATAATTTTAAATCTATCTTTAATGGCATGTTGTTTCAAGGTGCAAGGTGCATTTCAATTTGTGCAAATTCACACTTTTACGATGCATATTTTTGTGACAATTTCTAAAATTGATTGCCGATCCCTGCGACCACGAATGAAATTACTTACCGATGAAAAGATAATCCAGGTGTATTTCCATAATTTGCGCTTTCACATTAATGTGCAACGACCTCAGCATGTCGATCGTTCAAAACATTGCGCGCGTCATTTTCTTAGAGCTTATATGAATATACAAAAAACGGGATAGCAAGATTCATAATCACTGTAGAGTGAGCGAACAGGGAATATTTGTGATTTGTGTTTAGTCTGGTATGTCTGTGAAAGAATCACAGGGTTGAAGATGGAAGCAAGCCGAAAAGTACCACAAAGAAAACTACATACTATGTTAGTTTGTGGCGATAGCTTCTGCTGCGTTATAATTATCCGCCTTATAGATCGAAGTAATCCACCTTCTAGATCGTAAAAATCACATGAAAATCCTTTTACTTTTTTCACATACAAACTTCAAACTCTAAGCTATCAGTCTCCATCTTTTCTCTAGACGTCAATCAATTTTAAATTTATGTCAGCCAGTCTTTTCGTGGGCAGCAAATAGAAATAAAATCTTCCCCATCATGGCATCGATCTGTGGTTCGTCACTGCTTAAAAACTTCACAACAATTTGTCAATAATATAAGTATTAGACATAAAAAATATTATATCATATATTATAAATATCGTCTCCAAGGCCAAAAGGAAACTAATTTACAAATTAACAAAACAAGTACGTCTTAAAATACATAATTCGTAGACCATTTAAAATAATGGTCGCATCCAAATAAACATAATATCCCATAGAAATATAGAATTGTTTGTAATATCCTCTCTTTTTCAGAACATAATATAATGATTTGGAGAGCCAGATTGGATCATGGTTACACATCCAGTCGCCTGAATGTGCAGGTTTCATCACAATGTTTTCCCTCACCGTAAGAGCATCGGTTAGTATTCAACTAATGTACATAACTCAGAAAACAGTCATTGGTACATGGCCGGAGCGGGATTCGAACCCGGGACCTCTGGCTTACAAGTCGGATACTCTAAGCGCCCGGCCACCGACGCTCCTTACGAATCTTTAGGTTTATTTATGTAGTTTTCATTAATGTTTTTTATTTTAATTCAAATTGATATTTTACCAAATAAATTGTATAGCCCTACCTATTGCTTAATGGTCGGTGGTCGAATGGTTAAGGGGTTCGACTCGTACTCCGAGGCACCCGGTTCGAAACCCAGTGCCGCCATGTACCAATTACTTATGTACCTTAGTTGAACACTAACCGATGCTTTTACACAATGCACATTTAGTCGCCTGAATATGTAAACCATGATCTAATCTGGTCAGGTTTCCCTGTTAACAGGGTCACGGAGGTCAGATGGCAGTCGCTCCACCGTAATTACCTGATCTGCCAAATCCTGGATCATGGTTTGCGCACGAGAGCACAACCTTATTTTCATTGCTTACTGTCTACAGTTTCCAGAGGATATAAGATTTAAGACTCGTAGTCATTCACTAAGTACACGTAATATATTGTCACACACGGCGATGCCCGTGGAGGTGCGAAACACGTGTCCAGGTTCACATGATAGTGTAGTGGTGGGTGAGCCATTGGCAGGTGGGACAAAGCTAAATAGTCAATTTTGAAATCCAATACTTCATCAGCCGGTGTCTTTTATTATGTTTATTGTATACCTATGACGGTAATTATTAACGACACCGCAAATCAACAAAAGCTTCCTGATGACACAACACCTCACGCAACTTGCATCAATCAATCATTGGCCTTAGACATCTATTTTAGATGATTTAAACAGCGTCACTGTCAAACGTACGGCACTTTTTCTGATGGCTGTAGAGGCCAACACGGGAAAGACAGATTCGGTCACAAAGTGAATAGACAAGATAATTCGCCCTGGCTGGTAAGGGATTATCGGCGCGTTAGTGTCGTTTCACGCAACGTAATCCTTACATTAATACCGATTATCTACGATAAAATGGTTCTTAGAACGCCCCAACGTCATATAGATCTAGATATTCCTCTCACTGATTTGAGTGCGCCTTCGCTACCAGGCTACCAGAGCTCGATATCGATTTGCGATCCAATAAACATTCGGAGTTACGCAGTTCTAGTGCCAATTAGGTTTACGAGTTCGACTAATTGGGTAGTAAAGTTCGCACTTATCTGCGGTCAGTTGTTAGCAACGAAGCAGCACTAGGGCCGCGGCGAAGATGAGGAGTGCACTGTGGGCCTGCCTCGCCTTGTACTTGGTGAACCATGTCGGGCAGCTGGACGGCTATGTTGTTGGCGCCGGGTGTATGTATTATTTTACTTATATTAGTGTGGTGAAGCGATTGCTCTACCGACAGGCGTTTGAGTATTGAGTTAAAGATGATAATGACGGAAGCAAGTGGAACGATCTGGTCTCTGCTTACTGCTACGGGGAAAAAGTATGACATGGGGAGGACTTGACGATGAATAAGCAGGTCACCTAGTGGAAAGTTGCCACCGCCTTCCATAGACACCCGGACGTTACGCGACACCGCAGATAAGTGCGAATGCGTTGCGGTCGTTTCTTGAAGGTTTCAATGTCGTAACTGTCATTTTCCGCGATCATGATGCAGGAATCGTTCTAATTGGCTCGTTTTCTTACCACACGTCAACAATCATTAGAATCTGAACTACCTAAATATACCAGAATGCATGAGGCGGGTAGAAATTACTTACAATTTACTTCCACTTCTTAGTTCTCACTGATATGTAATATACTTATTACGCACATTCAGTGAACGTACGGTTCGCCCAAATGCTGTACACGGACTCCAAGTACCAGGCCCTCAGAGAGGAGATGATCAAAGCCAACACTCGCAACCTGGTGTACCACTGCAGGGCTGACAAGAGCGACTGCGACGCAGCCCTAGCCAAGATGAGGTATAAGGCCAGCAAACACTTCTACGCGCTGGCAAAGGCCGTCGTGGATTACGTCAAGAATAAGCGGCAAGCGCGTCCCACAGGATATGTCGGTAAGTGCTGTAAAAAGTCTCACAAATCTTCTTTATATATATAGTTCTTCTGTACGTATGTTTGTTACCGCTCTACCACTTGTAACTGCTCCCAAACAGCTGAACTTATTTCGTCGAAATGTTGTTTGTATATTTAAATCAGTCCCTGAATGGCTTAAAAATACAATTGGACCCGGTAGATGGCGTTGTGAACGCGTTTTCATGAAAAGTCACCTAACTCCTCCAAACCGCTGAAATGATTTGGATGAAATTTTGTGTGTTGTATTGTATACACACAAAATTTCATCCAAATCGTTTGACCTATTTGAGTTGGATGGTTTGAAAATACAAATAAAACCAGTGTTTTCATAAAAAATTTTTGAACAATAGTCAACATTTCATAATTTTGATTTTTGTATGTTACTTACCACGCGAACAAAGTCGCGCCGGGCCAGCTAGTGTTTATATAAATAGGTATATTAAAAGTTTTTCCAAATACTTGTATTATGGAGGTGTACTTGACCAAATATTGTGTGAGCGTTACGCGGGCGAAAAGCTAGTATTTACCTAATTAATTGCTTTAACTACACACTTATCTTTTTGACTCTACCGGACATTCTCAAACACGGTCTGGCGTTATCAGGCGCGTACTGACTCTGCTGGACATTGACAGGCGCGGACTGACTCTGACTGACTCTACCACCCGTCGTTGTGGGATTTAGGTGCACCTGAGGCCGTATCGCCTATCTCTGATAGTAGGCCGCCATCTTAATCCAATTCAGTAGTGACCAATCGCAGCAAGACGGAGCCAGAGCTGCCTTGCTGGAATTGGTATCTACTCAATTGGATCAAGATGGCAGCATTCTATCTGAGATCGGCGGTACGGCCCCTGTTCCAGGGTAACAGCGTGCTTCCTTTCTTCCCAACCCTTTTCTACATGATATTGGAAAGATGACAATCCATCCTACTCAATAAATTCTTTTAATAATCTTTGACTGCGTTTTTTCCACAGGCACAGCCACGTTCTGCCAGGACAACATGTGCGTGCCTGACACCGACCCCCCCACGGTGTTCGGGGGGTGCTACACCCTCATCTCTTGCGGCGGAAACCAGACTTGGCACCTGGACAAAGTCACCTACAAAAAGAAGAAGAGCCGCTTCTCTTAAACCTAATTAACACTTTAATTATACGCTGTTTACAGTATCACTGGATTACGTTTTATTTTAACCCCTGACGGTGTACCCTCTCCACAAAAATCAGCATGCCAACACTGCAGGTAAAAGCACAGAATCAGCATTGCATAGCGTAACGACTCACATCGAACACGCTATGGCGTCTAAGCAATCCACTCTAGGAGTCTTCATAGACATAGTAGGTGCTTTTGACAAATCACACTATGGGAGCATCAATCAGACACTGATTAAGCATGGAGTAAAGGATACCATAGCCGGATGGATCGACTCAATGCTGAGACGCAGGGCCGTACGAATAACGATCAATAACACAACCAGAGCAGTGGTCACTAGGGGATGCCCACAGGTTGGGGTCTTATCTCCGTTATTATGGAATATTGTAGTCAATGAGCTTACAAGCCGGTTCAACGACAACAGATTCCATACAATTGGCTATGCAGATGACATAGCCATACTTATTAGCAGACCATCCGAGAACGTTTTATGCGACCTTATGAGGCCTGCATTAAAAATAGTCGAAAACTGGTGTAGTGAGCACGACCTCTCGGTCAATCCATCCAAGACGGAGATGGTCCTGTTCACACACAAGAGGAATCTGGGAGAACTCAGACTCCCCAAGCTATTCGGTATCAAACTATCCTTAACAGATGAGGTCAAGTACCTTGAGGTAATTTTTGACAACAAGCTGTTATGGAACAAACATCTGGAACACAAACTGGCCAAAGCCATCTCGCTGTGGCAGTGCAGCAGACTCCTTGGCAAAACATGGGGAATCCCCCCCAGGATTTCCAGGTGGCTGTATATAGCCGTGGTGAGGCCTTTCGTTGCCTATGGCGCGGCGGCCTGGTGGTGCAGAACCAAGCTCAATACAGCATTCAACAGGCTGCAACGGTTCCAGAGAATGGCATGCTCTGCCATAACGGGCTGCAAGCGCTCGACACCAATAGCTTTACTTGAAGTACTACTGGGACTGCCACCTCTATCTGCACATACAGCAGGAGGCAAAGATGGCAATTCTAAGACTTATAGGAAACAATGGTTCAGAGTAACCCTATGTTTGAGGCCAAGTGTGACCGAATCGCGAAACAGTTCACATTTGGCAAAAGTTTATTTATTTATTCTTCAAGCACAAAATAGTACAAAGGCGGACTTAAAGCTAAAATAGCCTTATCTACCAGTCAAGTTACCAGAAAGGGTAAAGAAAAAGTAAGGCGGTGCAAGAGAAGCTACTAAACAAGATGGAGGAGTGGAACCGTTTAAGCAATTAAAGCCGAACCAGAGATAACAGTACAGATAAATAGATAGATAACTGAAAATAAGTTAATATAAATGTAATAAAGCTAAAAATAAACTCATGAACAGCTTTCTTAAATAAGTATTTGCTGGAAAGCAATCTAAGATCGGGAGGGAGTTCATTCCAGAGCCTTACAGCCCTCAGTACAAAAGAATTAGAAATAAAACAAGTACGGTGAAGAGGAAGATTTAATAAAAGGTTACTCGAGGAGCGAAGGTCACGGTCGTGGGTGTCAGAGAGAAACTTGAATTTAGTTTTAAGGTAGTTGGGGATGGCCGGACCAAATAAGGTGGAAAAAAGTTATCAGATACAAACTGCGTAAAACGGAGGCAGACTAGTCTGGGATAAGAGAAGTCCGTATCTACACGGACGGATCTAAGAACAACCTAGGCACCGGTGCGGGGATCTTCTTGCTGGATCTGAATATCAAGAGTTCCATACCATTATGGGAACATAGTACCATATTCCAATGCGAGTGTGTAGCAAACACAGAGCGCCATGCGAGTAAAGAGACTTTGTACAAGCGACCAAGGTATCCGAATTTATCACCAAAGTATCTGCCTTAATCCTGGAGTGCCACCAGACACTGGAAGATATCTCCCTGACAAACAGGGTTACGATACAATGGATCAAGGGTCACAGCAATTCGATGGAGAACGATGCCGCCGATGAGCTGGCAAGAAAGGGATCAGGGAGGGAAATTGCTGGTCCTCCTCCGTCCCTACCTTTCTCTTTTAACACACTGCGAACATGGGTGAGCAAACACACGACGGACCAGCACAACAAGCGTTGGCAAAACACAATAGGATGTAGACAGTCGAAGTTGGTGGTGACCGAACGATCACCAAGACTAACTAATAAACTGCTAGATAGGGGATGCCTAGTAGACGAGGAAACAGCGGCCCATGTGGTCCTGGAGTGTGAGGGACTAAAGGACCAGAGGGTAAAAGTCAAATTAGGAACGTGGTCCCTCCGAGAGATCTGCGAGCATACAAAGAGACTGCTGGACTTCTGGAGGGAGCTGGGCTGGTTAAATTAGCATGCCTTAACTACGTACAAGGGACTAAGTTTGAGTTCAAGTACGGAAAAAGAAGCCCATTAACCTAAACCTAAACCTAAACCCCTGACGGTGTTAGAGAGGTTTTATAAAACCTTTGTGTTTGTTTCTGTATGTAAGCTACAGTAGGTAAGCTACCGTACGAAATATTTGAATAAGGGATGGATCCATGTTTGGTTCTTTTGAATTCGATAACTTTTTAGTTGTTGCTAATTACATTAACACAGTAGGTGACTTCGTTTAAACAATTTTTTTACTAATAGGACGGGCTCTCATGAACTTCCCTCGAAATAAGGCTAGATACGAGTGATAAATGACGTCACTAGTATCGGAGGCATGTTAGTACCTTTTCGCCACTATCATTATTGTCCTAACATGCCGCCGATTACGAAACTACTGAAGAAAAGACACCCACTCCTCACGGTCCTTATCGGGTGTCCTATAATATTGAGACTTGATTTTGTAACATAGTTTCTTCGTGAAAAGTCAGTGATACTACCGTGACGTTATTTAGCACCCATCTCTAGCACTTATTTCGAGTGAAGGTCGTGAGAGTCCGTCTGAAGAGCAGTACAAAATACACCGTGACGAAGAATTAATTGAATGCTACGATGCTACGACAAACACGAGAACAAAGTACACCGTGAACCTAATGAGTTAACAAACACTATAAACCTATCTCGACGTCGGTCACAGAGCGCCACGACATTATCTTTATGTTGGAACTCATACTAAATGCTTGTTAACCCGCAATAAATTCACATTATAACATATTATTCAGCAATAAAATCTTTTATTAGACCACCCTACTAGGAGCAGGATTACAAAGTTATATATGCACTCCATCTAAGCATTAATCCTCGGTATCTGTATGGATGGTGCCAATGCCGGGCTGCATCAGTAAAGTGGTCAAGATGCAACATAGGCTACAAGTTTAATGCTCATTGAAGCAATAAATCCGCAAGCAACAACTGCAGTCTGTTTGTCCGTCCGCTTCGTCATAACTTTAAATGAGGCACCCAGACGAAGAATAGATGTCTTGCGGCCAATGTAGGTGGGAATTGTTAGATTTAATTTTAAGTTGCGTCGAGCAAGTTTTATCGTGTAAGGTTTATATAGTTATATTCATATTCATTTATTCGTAGTAGTAATCATACATCGTCATTTAAAATATAGTCTAGAATATAATTATCAATATAGGTATAGTTATGTCAATGTTAAAATACAATCATTGAAAATAATCCAAATATACAAAATAAATTTTTAAATTAATTAAAATAACGTTCGATGAAACTCAGAACCTCTTTAAAAAGGTTACTTTATTACTCTCTGTGAAGAGATACCTGTCAAAGTTCGGCGGTAGTGGACTGAAGCCAGTGCTCGCTAGTACCTACTTTAGAATGTATTCATAAGTAACATCGTCTTTCTCTGTTGATACCAAAGGAAAGAAATGTTCATACTATATTCTATTTTATTTACAATTTTTCCGGCTTTATAAAGCTTTCTTAGAAAAAGACCATAATTCACCAACGACCACAGATAAGACTAAGGTAGGTACAGCCTGTGCACCACTGCTTTCTTTTTTCGTGCCCACCTCAACGGGTAAAAAGCACCCTTCGTGCTTAGGGGTGAGGGAGGCGGAGAACTGTCACGAGTACCAGCTCTACTGGTTGTCTGATTATGCAGCACTCGCTACGAAAGACCAAAGCGCCTACCTGGGAGGCTTTTAGGGCTTCATCGGATGCGACACTCCATGGGTATGTGGTGCGCACGGGTGCACCACCGTGGACGCTCCTTTTTTTTATACCACTGAAAAGGCAAGCCAACATACGGCCTCCTCTATGGTAAGCTGTTCCGGTAAGCATTTCCGGGAGGAGTAGGTAGTATTGTTTTATGGTAAACAGTTACCGCCGGCTACAGATAATAATAATAATTTTATAAATAGGTTCATGAACAAAATTCTGACGTTAAAAAGACTAGATTACCTTTTCTTGTCTTGCCTGCCTGGGTGGTAGGACTTGTAGGGCTGGACAATACTGGACATTGCCAGTTATAAGCTACTGAGTAGGTAGCAAATGCAGCATCTCTTTCAAAATCTTTGAAATAAAAGACAGGTATTTGAGGTAAATCTAAATTTATTATTCTTGGGTAGTATTTCTATAATTTAGTTTAGTTTTATTTAGTATTAATAAGTTATGATAAATTTTTCTGTATTATTTTGTATAAGTATGTGAAATAAATATTAGTCTTTAAATTCAAAAAACAAATCTAAAAACATATTCATCAATATAAAAGTAATTTAATACGTCTGTAAAGTCTGACCTTCATTATTACGTTTTTAATCCGAGATTTAAGATTTTTGACAGGATTAGCAATTTTTCCCATAAGGTCTGGAACAAAAGTTTTTCTCGGAGCACCGCAAGTGACCCTTCACTTGGCTAGCAGTGTATGGCCATCGTCCGATGAAATTCCCACTGTAAATAATACAAACAAAAAGGATCAGTCAGAATCGCCTTCGGTAATTTGACTGCCGAATTACTGGAGGATTAAATTAAACACTTTACGCATTTTTGAGAGAAGCAACTTTTTAAGTGTGCCAGAAATTGCTTGGTGAATTATGAAACAGAAAATAACATAGAATCATCACAAAATGAAAGTGATTCACAGGAAACAATAGAGGATATAGCAAATAATAGCAATAGCAGTGATTCTAGTTATTCATTTTAGTTCCATAGTAAAATTCATATCGCAAACGCTAGACTTTATTTTAGAGTTGGGTAGCTGTGTACTGGGGAGAAGTACCAACCTACAATTTGTATAGTTGTCAAGAGCTAATATAACGGTACTGACTGTACTAACGCTGACATGACATACCAAGAACATGACCTGCTCAGAAAATGTCTTAAATAGAAAATGACAACATTCTACAAAGGTAAGCATAGTAAAAATGAATGGTTGGATTCATCACTCACGCATCACTCGCGCATAAACTTACTCAAGGTTGATGAATTAAATTTTAACCTATAAATTATACCAGAACAAATAAACCCTGAGTTAATTCGAATAAGCATAATTGATAAGTTAGATTAGAAATGACATGTCGCTTTTGACATCACATCATAGTCAGTCAGTGGCTAACCCTGGGCTAACTAGGAGAATATTCCGAAGAACTGTGTAACTTGTTGCCACCGCACCCTCCGAATTTCAACTTAGTTTTGAGATCCTATTTTTGAAACCGCTCGCGTTCTAATGTTTGTCTTTTCTATCTCTAGCAACTTACCACGAGTGTGAAAGAGATGGGCAGCGCACGCGAGCGCTCGCGTGGATGTGAACAGTTTCAAAAATAAGACCCCTGTACCATTGCGGATTGAATATTACCTACCTATAAGTAAATGGAAGAACAAGAATCGAATAGGTATAGTTATAGGTACTGTAGTACAAAAAAATTTATGTACTTACGTCGGTGCATAGTTGCAGACATACATTATTTCCGTAAAGTTATCTTTCTTCTGCGAGATACCGCAACCCAAGTGAGTCGTGTCCGCCCACACCATCTGCAGTTGGATCATTACATTGTATGTTATGTGTCCATATACATACAAACTCACGCTGGTATCCTATAGGGGTAGGTAGAGACCTATACGTCGCGCCGCGTCGTTCTGTCTGGATCAAAGTGTCTTAAACTAAACGAATTTTCATGATAAAGCGCCGAGTGGAGAATAATTATATACTCCTTTTTTATACCACTTAGGCGACAAATAACCTTACGGCCTGCCGACAGGTAAACAGTCACAGCAGCCTATGGACGGTACCCCGTAAAAACCTTACTTACAACCACAGACAGGAAGAGGTGTCATTCTCTGGTGTCGGGGGACAAGATGCACTGGGTTTCTAAGTCAGCGCTGTAAGTTTGTAAGTAAGTCACGGATGTCATACAAGGCAAACCAGCCAGCCAAAGAACCTCAATGGCTCAGAAAATGGGGAGCAGCGTTTTTACAATGTCTTGTGTAATTTTCCAACCAGCCTACCGAGTATAGTTATGGCAACACCCTCCACAGATACGGAGGAGGCTCAAGCCTATCAGTCCATTTTTACGGACCGTGATGTGTACCGCTGCGTAGCCTGAGGTGAGTGTTGTATTTAAGTAACTAGCTTCTGTCTGCGACTTCGTTCGCGTAAAATTGTAGACTATGTGCTATTCTGGGCTATAAGCTATATTACTGCCAAATGTCATTAAAATTCGTTCAGTAGTTTTTTCGTGAAGGAGTAACCAACATCCAAACACACATACTTACAAACTTTCGCATTTTAATATTAATAGCATATTCCCTAAAATGCGGTTTGAAAGCGGCTGACGTTGGATTAAATCATTACTTGGATCATTACTTTTATGAAGCAATAAACATTTGAGTATTGAGTATTGAGTATTAAATAAATCCCTTTGAGAAAACTAGACAGACAGGTAATAATCTATACATATAATAAACACGTAAAGAAAAAAGATTGTACATTGATTATGTTCTAATGTAGGTATACGAATGTAGGCGGACGAAGTTGCGGGCAACATTAATATATAAATAAATAGGCTTGGACAAATTCACACAGCGCCATCTAGTCCCAAAGTAAGTATGTTATGGGTCTTATCGATATGTATCAGATCGATAACTGATAAACTACTTATATACTTTTTTTTAATACATTCATATTATACACTGTACACCCAGCCCCGTAACTAAAATTAAAATTCATCATTTCAATTTCTGCTCGACCGGGAATCAAACCCGGGACTTCTGCGTGGCATACCGACAGGTTAACCAACTGAACCACAGAACCACCTACTGGCGGTAAATTGACTATGCCACCGTGCCCGATGATAGAGCAACCCTGTGAAGAAACAGCCCATTGCGGTACTTCACCTGAGTGTAATGTCCTATAGGTCTGTTATGTAAAAGCTTGAATGGCTCGTATTCATAGTCCCGGTGCTCGTTGAACCAGGATTCTAAGACCTTCTCAATATCGGGTAACACTTTTACGTCCTCCGTGGAATAGTACCGCGATCTGTAAATGTTCTCGCCAATTATTTTCCACCTGTTTGAACCTGGGGAAATAAAAGTTTAAATTAATATAAATAGGTACTTAATTCAAAATCAAATTCCTGTATTTCTTATCCTACAGTAACGGCGGTAAAACGCACATAAGTTAGTTTCGGCATAGCTCGTGCGAAAATTAGGTTCTTTCAAAAGAAAAAACTTAAAATAGATACTAATAAAATTAGTAAATACTAATTTTACTAGGCAGACATTTGACCGCCATCTCACCTGATGGTACGCGATGATGGATGGAGGACGTCTGTCAAAAACTTTGCTGACAAAGCGTTCCATTCCTCATACGGTGTACGGACATAGTAGAAATGTCAAGTCAAAACACAGATTTGATGTCACAGAGCGAGCATAGGTAGGTAGGTAGGTGGTGGCTCTTGCGTCAAAGAGATATCTCTCCGTTACTGTGCTGTCGTCGGCATACCTAAAGGTACCGGGATTTGAAGCGCAGCAAAAAAACAGTCGTAGCCAGAACGAATCTCTAGGTACCCCTGCGTAGACTGTCTAAAGCATCAGATGAGTATACATCGAAAACCACGCAGATTAATCGATGATCCCTCAGCAAATCCGACAGCCAGTTGCAAAAACCACAGGAATAAATTAGCTTGCTGAAAAGGCCAGCATGCCAAACCTTTTAAAAGGCATTGGAGATATCTTAACGAAAACTATAATAAGAAAGAGATTATGTGAATCTGTACATCAAGCTCAATATGTCAATGAATACAAACCAATAGTTTTGTCGGGATTGTGTTTGAAAGCCCCTTTTTCGGCCCATGTAGCGGCTTTTTGCGCCAGCTCCTCGTCCCATATCTGAATAACAAAAAGCAAGAGAAATTAAAAAATAAAATTCTGACTAGATTTTAAATGGTTGAGGTCTCCCATATGTGTTTCTGACAAAAAATACCACATTAAAGCTAAATATTTCAAAGCTTAAAAAAATGCCACTTTAAAGCGAAAAAGTTCTTTAAACGCCTGAAATTTTTTTAAAGACCTGTCCCACACAATTGAATAGACGAGAAAAATTCAACACCGTTTAATTTGTAGAGATGGTACCTTAAAACGAAACTTTTTAGAGATATAATTTAAAATTTTATTACAAAATTAACCGTACCAAAATGCAATTCTCTAACAGATACCTAATACTGATACACAGTAAACGAAGGATTACTTTAAAGCAAATAACTATAACAACTAATTTAATCAGATTCAGAGCGATCCTTATTACAGACAGACTTTTGCAATGTTTTCCATGCATCTCCATCTTTTAGTACAATCGATTAAATTGACGGACTTCTAGATACAAATATGTCACATATGCTGTAAAAGTAACATACAAGAGGTTGCCACAAACGCTCAAGGTGAATCCTTCAGTACTTATCTAATCGTTAAATAATTACTTTTTCTCTCGTAACAGCTTCTCTCAGGCTGGCAACACATTCAAGACAGCCCGTGTTGCGAATGGCTATGGGTGACAGTGATCACTTATCATCACGTGACCTCTCTCTCTCAAGTCTGTCCTTCATATCTTAAGGTCGTGGCCATGGTAGGATTTCATTCGGGAACGGATAAATTATCTCCAGCGACCTCTATGTGTGGCCATTTTTTGTACATCATAGAAAGTTGATTGTTGTGCATCTTTTAGTTGGTCAGACCATCTAGTAGGTGAGCGGCCCCTTGGTATTTTTATCTTCAATCAGTTTCTCGAGACTCACATCCACGCCTCATTATATAACTAAAGTAGCTCAGAACGTGTTTGTAGCACACTGATGAGAGACGACGATGAAAGGATTGACGCACTTGTGTGTTTACCGTCATAGGTGACCTATATACTATTTGATGGAGATTTACTTTTTCTATATGTTCCGTTCTGTTCGTGAAACTGTTATAAAACAAACAGAAAGCAAAATGATCCAACTGATCCGTAGACTGAGTATTCTTTACGAGCAGGGTTGTGGGATAAGCCCGCCTTTACTTTGAGACATTTCGTTTTTCTCATTTCTCTACTTAATTCTTATGCAATAAATAGTTTACATACATACAGAGATACATTATTTTTCTACGAACTAATCGAATGTTTAGATGAATGTCTAGAACCCATCAACCTTGCATATCTATTAAATATGGCCTATCACCATTTTCAGCATACCATATACGTCATATACGCCGCAGCAGGTTGTCCCGACACCGAACCTTGAGCCACATTGTATCGACGAACGTTGTGACCATCCACGAACAATTTCTTCTGGGCACACGTCAACGGTATTCCTAAAACGTAATGAAAATGGAGTAGGTAACATTATGAACCTGATGTTGTTTAAAAGGAGTAACTAACTAAGATACTGAATCACTGAAACTAACTTTCATGTCTGCCATCGGTTAGCGAAAACATCGGCACTGTTACAAAAAATAAAAACCAAATCATAATTAAAGTTCTACACACGTGTACCTACTAGCAAGTTAATTTACTACATTAAATAGTTTTTCAGTCACAGCATGAGGTATCTACGCCGTTGATGAGTAATGTTCGTAACAAATCATATTTCTAAGAGCGTGAAACTGTACAAAGAACTGAGTAATATTTTGAGTGAAACGTGTGAAATCTCTTTTTAGGTTATTGTTGTGTAGACGATGAAGTGTTTGAGGTACAATCAGCATCAGAAGTAGTTAAGCAACCAAGCCGTTCACAATGATATGAACTGATAAACAAATAGGATACATTATAGATTAAAACACTTTTATACACTAGTTCCACTAAATATGACATATTTATAAACTTTTAATTAATTGCGACCGGTACTGAAAAATACAGGTACAGGTACCGACCTGTAAATAGGATACAGTTCTAACTAGTACTATCTCCATATAAAAATAGACACTTCGTGGAAAATAAAGATTTAATTGCTATTAGTTGTTGAGATCATTCTAAAGAGTCTTTTATTTTGATGAATGTTCACCAAATCCCCATCGCCCGTCGAGTAAGAAGCCCAAGTGTTTTATTTGTGGCTTCGCAGCAATGTGATTGAGGAGGAGGACCGTGAAATAACAGGGCTTCCGTCTTGTGTATTGCAACCTTAAGACCCAGTATTTTAACACGGTTGACCACTAAGATAGTGCTCACCGTGGCCAATCGCGTAACCTCTACGTACGTATTACGACTAAATAATGATCTGCGTAGCAAAGAATGACCATTCTCGGCAAGAGGGTACCCCGCAGAAATGTCCACAGGAGCGGTCCAAGAACCGACCCCTGCGGAAGTCCACATTTCACAGGATGCCTAATCATAGTACCCACCCTGACTGTTGACGAAAAGAACTTGCCTATCCATCGGATAGTCCAACAGTCGCCGCAAGTATAGAGGCAATCCATGAAACCGGAGTGCCTCATTGATTGTGCTGAATGGCCGGCTGCTGAAGGCATTGGCGACTTTTTGGCGATTGACACCTCCAACACATGTGCCTTGACCAACATAGTGGGGTGGGGGAGCGGTCACTCTGCACGCCACGGGGATTACACTGCAGGGTTCCACTGGTTGCAAAGTGCAACCCTGCAGGTTTTAACCTCTTCCTGATGTTCCTTTCACGCGACCTAAAAGATTGAGTCCACGTTCCCGCTCTCCTCTGAAAGCAGAGGAGAAGAGAGAATTCGGGTTATCGGTCACTTAGCTACCAAGGTCTCCCATGCAAAATTAGTAGCCAAGCGACAAGGATACACCTTCCCGGTAATGTTCGAGTTCCAACACTCGTAACCCGTAATAGACCAATAACAAACCGGGCACACGAGGAGGTTACCCGACCTGGCACCCCAACCATAATAGACCAGTTAAACTATAACTAGAAATATGGAAATGACGCCGAACGGATTTTGATAGGGTTTTCACAGTTTGGTAGTTTTAGATCCAACTTAAAATCTAGTGACAAAAGTTACTTAGTTGGGTTTTTGTAACGTGCCATAAGCGTAATTCGATTAAACACAAACTATAAATTGTTATTACGCTTATCTACTTTTGATGCTGATTGTACCTACGCATGTAACTATAAAATGTAAACTATTTCAAAGTAATACCAAGAAAAGTTATTATTATCGTAAAGTCTGTTATATTTTTCGAACATGTTTTAGACAATAGTGCAACGCAGTGTTTTGGGGCAAATACAAAATGATGTTTTGTTATTGTATCTATTGAGAGAGGAAATTCAGTAACGAAGGCCTCGCGGTCTCAGGGGTTCCTGATAAATGAAAAGACCAAAGTTAATTTTCCTCCTCCTCCTCATCCTTTTGCACAAGCTGAATTTAATAGGTTTGAGAGGAGTTCCACTCCTCCTGTTCACGGACTACCTAACAGATAGGAAACAAAAAGTAAAGCTGAACCCTAACTGTACTAGCGAGTCTGAGCAGGTGTTATTTGGCGTACCGCAGGGCAGCGTTCTTGGGCCAACACTTTTTTTGATCTACATTAATGATTTATGTACAATGAGGCTCATGAACGCTAAAATCCTGGCTTACGCGGATGACACTGTTGTTGTATTTTCTGGGGATACCTGGAATGATGTAAAAGCTAGCACAGAGAGAGGCCTTAGATGATATCAGAATGGCTATATAATAACATCCTAACATTAAATGCAACGAAAACTAATTATATCTGTTACAGCTTGTATAATAATTCCCAGCCTGACACAAATTTTAATATAAAATTACACAAGTGCAACTGTACACCTAATACTGATACCTGCAGTTGTCCATCTCTGCAGAAAGTCAACCAAACAAAATATTTGGGTGTGTTCGTGGACCAGCGATTATCTTGGTACTATCATCTTGAACACGTCAGTTCAAGAATCAGAAAATTAACACATATTTTTAAAACATTGAGACATGTGGTACCAAGTTCTGCTGCTGGAAAGGGTATTAAAAACAGAGACATCCTAAAAGAAATCTATATGGCTCTGGTTCAGTCTGTCATTGGCTATTGCATTTTTATATGGGGTGGTGCAGCGAAAATGAAATTTCTCGAAGTGGAACGAGCCCAGCGTAGCTTGCTTAAAGTTATGTATTTTAAGAACAGGAGATTTTCCACAAATGCTTTATATGGCCTTTGTCAACTGTCCACAGTCCGAAAACTCTATATTCTAAACATTGTCTTAAGAATGCATAGGTCTGTTCCATATGACCCTAATATTATAAAAAGACGAAGGAAAGACACTGTGGTGCCTCTGCCGGAAGTGAACACCACTTTTGCTTGTAGACAACATCCTAGACGCTCTGCCAAACTATATAACGCACTAAATAAACTTTTAGACGTTAATTCTAAAACTTACCACGAATGTAAAAAAGCCGTACAAAACTGGCTTACATTAAAAACATATGACGAAATTGAGCTTCTACTTGAGAACTAACTTACATACACACACCACACACATACACACACTCACACACACACACACACACATACTCTCTCTCTCTCTCTCACACACACACACACACACACACACACACACACACACACACACACACACACACACACACACACACATACATACACACATTCAAACTTTCATATGTTCATGTTTTGTTATTGTTTCTTTTCCTATTAATATCTAATATAAGTAGAGATAGAGCAACTACATTGTTACCATAGAAGAGCGGTGTCTTCTAACACAGGCCTAGCCTAAAAGGAGACATCTGCCACTAGTGATACAGAAATTGTTAAAATGAAATAAAATATTTATTATTTATTATTATTATTATTATTTGTTGGAATGAGATGCACCTTGGAGACAATATTTTGTTCCACAAAATAGCGGAGAGGGCCCCAAGTCTGTTATTTTACGAATGGCTTAATTGAATCTCTTGAAATCTCAATAGGACATTTGACACGTATTTGGTATTCAGATTTTTCATTGACATTGCATTAAACTGCCATTGGACTATTTCCTAGACATCTTCAAACAACAAAGAAACTAAATTTGACAGTCAGCCAATAAGGAAAACTCACAACATAAACAATTACAGGAATTTAGAAATTCGGTAGATATTCATATCTCGAGAAGACAAACAAGAGTGTCATGGTCATTGTCTCAATATGCTTGGAGGAATTTACACAGCGCTATCTTGCTCCAAAGTAAGCAAAGCTTGTGTTATGGGTGTTAGATAACCGAGTAACTACTTATGTACTTTTACATACATACCTATTATACATATGCCACCCAACACGTAACAGATATTAAAAATCATCATTTCAATTTCTGCTTGGCCGGGAATCGAACCCGGGACCTCTGCGTGGCAGACCAGCTGTTAACCAACTGAAACACTCAACTAATAAGTATGATGACACTTTAACACTTGATGTAACATAATTCTACGGAACAGGGTAATATCTATTAGGTAAGCTAGCCTTGATCACTTACCAAGACAAGACATCGATAATATAAAAAATACCTACCTTTGATAGCATATCTTCACTGATGATCAACATTTATATTATACGAGTATTTTGGACATAATAAAAAATATAATCAGTAGCAGATATGTGTATCATTGGTTAATTAATTATTAATTGAAAACTTGAAAATGACCAAGAATTAATTGCCATATTATTCTACTTCACACAAGTAATATATATTTCTACCATTATATTACATTAGTAGCTTTGGTAATTATCTACTTCAGAAAATCAACTCAAAAACATAGCTCTCAAGATGCAATTCAACTTGCACTGCTTGCTTTCAAGTCGACAAAGCATTTAGCAGTAGATAAAAGGATTAAAACTAAAACGTTACATTTCGTTACAGGGCCATTACATAAGCAACGTTATATAGCCACTTAAGTTTCGTTAACTAACCCTTCGGATACAAATTAACAATCATTCTCGTTGTTCAGACTACTATCGACCCAATAAAACGAGTAGAGACCACCTGTTGCATTGTTTTGAACAATACGTTCTGCTAGCATTGTTATAACTATCGCGATGTAATGGAAAAACTGAAAAAATATGCTTAAAAGACCATCTAGTTAAGGGTAGCGGCTTACTGTTAGTGTTGTATGCGGATGCAGTGAAAATGGAGTGGTTAATATGTTTTATGGCGGTGTGGCACCTGCATGCCGCCGCGCCCGCCCCCGCGCCCGCGCCCGCCCCGGCGCCGGCCCCCGCCCCAGCGCCTGCCCCGGCGCCGGCCCCCGCTCCAGCACCAGCGATTCGGGCATCGCCAATTGCCAATAAGTAAGATATTTTTACCCGACTGCCGCGAAGCCTTAAACCTTGTATGTGTCCGTTCCTGTTTCCTAGTAACAAGGTCACCGATGAACCAATTTTGATAAGGTACATCTTTGATTTGTCTCGATGGTGTGAGTGTGACTGGACGGACACTTGATAGTTTAAAAATAGAAAAAGATGGATTTTTTCTTCGAAGATGGGGTAAGTACTTGTAAATATAAAATAAAATGTGCGTGTGTGTCAAGGATTGCTAACGTCAACATAAAATTTGAGCGACAGGGTTTGTAATGGTCTCGGGGGAAGTGAACAAAGCTACGAAGATATGATGGAGCGACAGGATTGTACAGGATATTAGAGAGGGCTGAAAAGATAATATGAGCATTCCTGCGGTGACGTATTTAGTATCAGTTGAGCTGTGATCGGAAATAGGAGATGTGGTGCGTAAACTCCCGATCACTAAAGCTTGACTTCTGAAGCGTGACTTCTTAGGATTCACTAGAAGCCCGAAGGCCCTAGCCTAAAACGTATCTTAAAAGCATCAACAACATCAGCCATTTTGAAATGCCAGTATATCTATAGGTTATCCGGCATATAGGTGGAAGTTCAAAGAGAACCCCGGCACGAAATGCCAGCAGTCAGAGGAGACCTCATCATGGAGGATCGGCTAAGAATGGCCACTGAGACATGACTCAAAACACGCTATTGCAGGAAGAGAGACGTTGAGGGTGTAAATCAAAGCGATATCAAAGTCAACAGAACAAAAAGCGCTGCTAAAAAATCCTTCATTGAGTGGGAGACTTATTTTGAAAGACGTATATTGACAGTAACTTTTAGCAGCGCTGTAACAGTACTGTGACCAGATTGGAACCAGGATTTTAAAGTGGAAAGAAGACCATTAGATGTAAGGAACGTAGAAAGCTGAATGGACAATGGTTTCAAGGACTTTAGAGATATGTGGCGGTAACTGGAGAAAGAAGTAGGATTTAAAATGTTTGGAAGAAGAATAAACAACTTGTTACCAAGAAGTGCCTAGTCGAAGATATGGCATAGTAGGTAAGAGTTGTGGGAGCAGGAGGTAGATCATATAGGAGGAAATATCATTATTACCCACAGCAGAAAATATGCATCCGAACGTCCTCCTCCGCAACAGTCGTAAAGGAAAAAGATAAGCAGAGAGGGCGTGGTTAGTCTTCAAAGAGAAGTAGTTAATATACAACAATAAATGTTGTCAATGTTATTTAGTTACGTGCGTATTATGTGTTTATAACGACGATGCCGTCATCTTCTTCTAAGTTACCCGGCAAACTGTCTATGACCAAGCTAATGGAGGAAATTTCAACAAGAATTAGAAATTTATATAGATGATTGTATCTGGTTTGTAAGAGAAGAAAGATGGCATTAAATTTCAATATCCTCCAAACTCGTCTGGGTGCCGCCTGGAAAGCAGAAACATCGTGGTCTTGGAAGGGCCTTCACTGTCACTAGAAGCGATCCCAAACGTAAACGTTTGAGCGTTGTTAAAGCTAGTTAGTCTCTTCCGACCGGTTACGGCCATGGCGACCTCTTCAACCCCTAATCAGATCTGCGCTGATGCGCACGAAGATAATCAGCCGATAATAGACCATAACTGAACATCATATCAATATACAAGCATTAAAATACACTAAAATACAATAACAACACCTTCTACTTTGAGTTTCATTAATGAATACCTATAAATTTTTTATTTATTGTATTCGGTTACGTTCTTATGGAACATAGTGTATATAATTATATTGTATGCCAAGTTCTTATTCTTTATTAATGAAAAAAAGGAAGACGTAATTCGCAAGTGGGTCATTAATGGCACAACAAAAAATGGAACAAAAAATGATGTATGGGTAACAATGGCGATATTCATTTCAAACAGATTATTATAAAAAAAATGCATCTCTCTGAAACCTAGGTCAGAAATTATGAAACAACAAACAAAGAAGTGCAAGGTAATTCAACGAGACAGCACAACAGCATAACAGAAGTGAACAAGATACAACAACAGAACAGACACATTGTAAATGGTATGGCAGAAAACTCGATATATATATTAGTGAATGTACAGACAGCGGAATATAATGCACAAATACTCATCTACAAATAGGTACTCATTTTGCAAAAGTATGAAAGAGAGAACAAAACAAGGTGACCAAGCTGTAGCAGGCAGTGCAGGCAGCTGTATCTCAGAATCCCTGAAAATATCAGTAATGGTGAATTATATTGTGATTCAATATGTTTCATGAAGGTTTCAAAATTATTTAAGATTGATACGATCTGATGTGATACAAAACAATATTAAATTGCGCAAATCAAATGTTTCATTACAGTCATAATAATAGATAAAAAAAAATTACATTTGGTACTGTTTTGTTATATGTAAAACTGAATTAAGGAGTTTGTTTCTTGAGTTTCATTATTAACAATGCCAAATGCCAACGAAGGCAGATTAATAATAAGATATCATTCAACGGAAATTCATAAACAGGATCGAACAGCCTTATGAAGGACACCATAATTGAAAAATGTCAACATGTTTTTGCAGGCTCAGGTCAATTTCCAAAGAAATGTAGGATTTCATTAAAAAAGGCTCTCAGATCTGTCCTTAAATTGGACGTTTAGTTCTTTTGAAATTAATAGAGAAATTAAGTAATAACGAAGGCTGATGAGTAAATAGTGTGGTTATTGTCGAGAAAGACGATGGTACCTACTACCCGTTTACCCCACCCCCACGTAAAATATATTCAGTTTCGTCGAGTTGCAGAAAATGTCCGAGTACTTTAACGATGTCATGAAATTTATTACTTTATTACAATTACACAAGTAATCAAACTAAACTTTTTCTCTGTTTTAGATTTGTAAGACTCATGGTGCCAAGTGTGAATATGCCTGAAAAACCACACCATAAAATATTGTACCTTCTCTATCGTTTATGGAGCATATTTTTTTAATGTTTTCGAATTAGAAATTTCGGATGAAATTTTCCAGAAAATTTTAGAAATTCTATTCAACGTATTGAAGATTACAGTGCTCAAAGTTTTATTAATAAAAATGCTGTTTAAGTTTGCCAAAATGATTTTTTTTATTTAAAATCTTCAGTATTTCTAAAAATTATCAAATAATAAATTCAGTATACTTATCGAAAAACCATATCAAAATAAATCTTACCTAAGTTATTATTATTGCACCATCAACATTGTCCCGAAGGATTCGCTCGCTACACTTAGATCATAAATGATCTAAGTCGCTACACGAATGTGGTCTGATGATATTTCATCTCATTCTCTGCGAAGAACGATCTTTATGGCATCGGCCAAAGAGATTGGAATGCTAGCGACAATGAAGGTCGCTAGCATTCCAATCCCTTTGGCATCGGCCATCTCATATTGTTTATCTGATACTTTAGCTACATAGAAAAATCCATTGGGCTCCATCCCAAAAATTAATCCACTAGGTTTTACACTAACTTCACGATAAAGAAATAAAAAAAACTACGGTGAAGGTGACTTGGCGGTGTTTTTGCGGCGTTACAAGAGATATGGCGGAACAGGTTTAAAAGGTTTGCCTGCTCTAATTTAGTCACATGCTCCTGCAGGTTAAGGTTATCAGGCTTTATACGGAATGCCTAAGAAATGAGGGATTAACATCGCTACATCTGTCAGGATTGCGTCAAGATTAATACATCAGCTGACAGATTACTATTATAACTGGGAAACAGGTGCCTAAACCTACCTGTATCAGGAAAGAGGTCCCGCGGAAGACCCAAGAAACTATGGAATGCCATCGCTGAGTCGAACGCAAGAGCCGACGACTTACGACAAGATCAGGCAAAGTGGAGGAAACAAGTTGGAAAGCGGAACCTGGCAAAAGCCGGGATTTACTGCTCGGATGACGATGATGAGTTACTATTATAACTGTCACAGCATTGCTAGATAACGGTCAACCATCTGTGAACTGAAATGAGTCGTACTGTTGCACTTGAAAGTACAATGCAGATGCTGCGGCGGATGTGTGGAGTTTACGCAAAAACCACGTCCGGAACGCCCACATTCACAGATATGCTACAAAAATGCTACCTTCGATTTTATGACCACATCTCGCGCTGACCGGCAAATTCCGTGGGGGACAAATGTCTGGGCATGCCATCTCCACCCGTTACGGGAAAAAAGAAGAGATTTTTTTAAGTCTTTAGAGTGTGATTGAGTATACTAAACACAAGTAACACGAGAATTAGTAAAGCGGACCCTGAGTCCTCGTGCAAGCCCACAAGCAGAGAAAGCCAAGACAGATCGCTTTGTAATAATGTAACATTTTCAGACAAACTTATAATCACGATTTTTTAATCATAAAATGTTTTATGTTTTACATTCATCACTTCAACAGCCCACTATTAAGCAGTCTACTGCTGGAAATTAACCTGGTCTACAGCAGTGCCCCAACGTATTACCACAATCTCCACGCTTGGTAGTCGAGTTCAAGACCAGTGTCGAAAATACACAGCAGAAAATTTTGGTGGCCCATTTGCTACGTACATCACCATCAGCCTAGCGACTAGTCCATATTCCTCCCCCAACGAGCGCCGATGAACCCTCGGCTTGATGCATCCAGCATCCTCCAGCAGCCTTTCGCAAGTCGTCACTCCATATCCCACACCACGCTCGCCGAGTTGCGGTCTCAACTCAAAAACTCGTTTCCCCAAGGGGTTGTCTGTTCATCGGCGCTACGGACATAGCTCAGATACTTTGCAAGCTAAAGTGCTGGTCACATCTGTCGGACAACCGATAACCGTTGGGGTGTATGTGTTTTGGAGTGAAGGCCACTTTGGGCAAATATTGTGTGGGACGTCCTGTGTGCCTGTGTCTTATCTAGATGGAGCAACGATCTCCGCAAAAGGGCTGGCAGTGACTGGATGCGTATGACTGAAGACCGGTCTAAGTGGCACACTTCGGGGAAGGTCATATGTCTATGTGGACTGTGGGTGATAATGAATATTAATTATGGTATGCTGAGAGTATCATGGAGCCACCACTTATTTATCACTACCGCCTTCATGTGATTCTTGTGATGACGAAATATATGCTTTGATTTCATCATCATCAACCAACTACAGTCCATTGCGGATAGAGGCTGATATATTAAGTATCCTGGTCTGCCTCACCGTGAGCGGAAATGATTTGGGCTTCTTTCTGCTCCGCCGGAAGCTACGCTAAAAATTAATTTGATTTTATCTAATCCTGTACGTTCCAGATTATCGGGAGTAAAGCCAGTCGGGGCACATATAGCGAAGAACTTCCTGCCCCTGACGGAGATTCCACCGCCCAACCAAAAGGAGGTGGTACACTACCATGGGGGCCGAAGGCATCTTCCAGCCGAGTGTACCACAGGGGCACCCAAGGAGATTTGGGAGGGTGGCAGGGTGGACATCATTGGAGACTACTACGATGACAAGGTCATGAAGACCGTCGCTACGGTCATCTTTCCCGACCATATTGATTGTGAGTTCAGATTTTTAATACTTTTTCAAACTGTCAAAATAGCTCGACTTGGTAAGAAAGTTTACAACTGGTAAGACTATGTGAGCTCCGGAATGAAAAGAGAGTGTGTGGCATAGTGTGTCTGTCTGTGGGTTCGTAACTGCCGAACGGAAAGACTGATTTGGATCCGATTTTCCCTATTTAAAAGCCAGTTTAAACGGCTCTTAGCTTTGTGTCATTAAAATCGATTTAGAAGTTTAGAAAATATTTGAGTTTAAGGAAACTTGGTCGGGAGTTTTCCGAATTTTTCTGTGTGTTAGCTCTACAGTCGTCAATAGATAAGGTAGGTAGGAAGTATTCTAGAACAAATGTTTCGGCTCCTTACTGTTACATATGCTTAATGAATCGTATAAAGAGCGTCGAAAATATTATAGGTCTCTACTGAAGGGTGATCCAGAATAGATTAAAGCACTTTTATACCTTTCATTCACTTTTGTAACTGGTTTTCGTAAGCAACTACGAAACACTACTTTTCATTAATATTTTTCATAACTGCTGACCAAGCAAGAATATATTATCCATGTCCGTAGCTGTTTTTCGTAACTAGCTATGAAACAGATGAGAAAGATTTTTTCTGCATTTTGTTCATGAATCGTAGATTTACAAACAACCTCATAAATACGTAATTCAGAGTACATAGTCAGAGTTTAGTCCATCGACTCGATAAGTAGAAGAATACGTAATAATTTCGTGATTATTCAGTACACACTAATTGTCATAATTATCGGTGTAGTCACCATGGTTTTTATTATTTTTACCTCATTAAGACGTTGCAGGCTTCGGGAATACAAGTAGACCGAAGTAAAAATAATCAAAACCCCGATAATTGGGACAATTTATTTATATGACGTGGCTAATTCGTTTACCCCTGGCACAATTTAAAGAAACTGTACCTTTCCCCAGACAAACACTTCCAAGTAACGACACCGCCGCCCTACTGGACGGTGGGGCCCATCGACGGGATTGGGTACCACCCCACCACGGTCGCGAGGAGCGAGTGCGAGAAGATCTACCAGGATCACATGGCCGAACAGTACTCCGACGAAACGAAGGACGCCTCCGAGGAGTCCCTCGAGATGGCCAGAATGCCATTCTTCCCTGACGACAAGCCTTCGCCTTCTATGGAAATGCATCTTCAGAACATGTACAATGATGACGATATATAGAATTGCGTAATCGGCTATAGGTTGTAATATATATTTTTTGTATGTTGTAGTTTTTACGAAACTTTTTGTACGATAATAAATAATGTTTCTATTTTGTAAAACTCTTGTATCACTTTTTAATCCCCGGCGTGATCAGGGGTAACAAAGACATCTTCCAGAAAGTCCTTAAAAAAGCAAAAAATGGCGACCTATAACTTAAAAGTAAATAGTTTGATAGAATGCTTCATTCTAGACATGTTTATTATCTCAGCCTCACTATACGACCATTGCTAGAAATGAAATGAAATGAAGATATTTATTGATTAACAAGGACACCACATTACAACAATCACATAATATAAAATAAACAATAATCATACAAATAAAAAACATATAAATATACCAAATTACAAAATTAATATATCGATTCGGAATTGCTGTGCTGTGGCACACCTTGACAACAAAAGGACCTCACTCAGCATGAGCCACGGCCGGAGCCGAGGCGCTGATCTTCCGCGAGTCCCGCGGAGTGAGTTCTAGAACGTTGCGGTCTAAAAACTTAAATACAAAACAAATATACTACATAAATCTAAGTACCGTCTATACCTGTAAATTACATATATACTATACGTAGGTAGGCTGTAGAGCTTGTTACATAAATATTTTATAAAATAAACATATTGTGTGTAGGTCCTGCGTGATGCGCCGCCCGGCCCTTAGTTTTGACCTGCCTCTAGTCTGTGTTGTACCGGGGCGCGCCGGTCGGCATACGCAACGTAATAATATAAGTATCCAAGTAGTTCTCAGTGCCGTAATTATTAAAATAAGTAATTTCAGTATACCTATAAATAAAGTGCATCTCCAAGAAGGCTATCTTAACATAAATCGCAACACCCCATAACCTATTTTTCGCAAAAAAGAGTTGTTAGAGAAGGTAGGAAATGTACAATGAATGGATAGATTTTTTAGGTTTCTAGAACAATTCTAGGGAATGTCACTATCTGTTCTAATAAAGTTAACTGTTCTAATAAAAATCAGAATTATGCATTCTGTCAAAATTGCAACCATTATTTTGTTGGCACTTTCAATATTGGGTACTTTTGTATAGACTGGTATATCTGTAATAACTTCCAAAAGCCAAAAGTAGGGCTCAATTTTGTTGCTGTTTCATTAAAGCTAGCTTAATCGAAAGGGTTCGAAAAATATTTGGGTTGTTTTTTGGCATCCATCGGCAATCCGCCGATCCACTGATGGATATGAGATTCCTGCACATTACTGGGCAGTTTGAAGAGACAACAGCGCAGTGTTAAAAACACAACAAAAAACACTACTGCCCATATTCTGCTCTACGGAGATCCTAGCTGATCTCCCACTAACTAGCATTAGGTACCTTGTAGATCGTCTTTAAACAACATCGTTTTACACAGAGCCCCTGTTTAGCCTTGTATTTGTTCCACCATACTACTTAGCGTGGAGAAAAGTAGTATGGTGGAACAAATTGCTCATATTCATAACCGCATTGTTGCAAATGAAAAATCAAAGTAATATTATCACATTTTATTAACGAACAGGGACTTTCGCCTCACATTTGCTAGCCAGCTACATTAACTTAAGTTCTATCACTTCTCTTAATTTGATGAAACTAGCTCTTATTATATCTAAATTACATTGTTTACTTCTAATATCAATACTTCCAGAGTTATCCATACTCTAACAAATGTATACCTACTTAGTGTGTACACACAACATACATACAAGTGTATACTTAGCTCTTTGTCTGTGCTGAATATGTTTTATAAGTCCTTTTTGGTAAACAATTATGAATTATATGAGTAGGTATACATACTTGACTATGTATTGAATGTATAACGAAAAAACGAAAAAACTAAAAACAATAACTAAAACAAAAACCTGAATACTCTTTGTCACTTTTTCACGCACTAAGCTATAACAATCATACTGTAACAACATTTTGATATTATTCAAATTTGTAAATTGTAGTGTACACTTATTAGTCTATGGCTGTTAGAACCATGAACCAATAACGTTGTACTTTAATGTAATTTTATTAGTCACAAGTCAAGGATCTAGACTAATTTAGGATGTTTTAAGAAGTTATACAGTGTTAGACTCTAAACTGGCCCCGCTTGTAGGTTTGGCACTTTGACATCCTTGTCTTTCTCGTCAAATGTCTCCTCTGTCTCGTCATCATCGAAGTCATCCATGTCCAAAGGATTTCTGGAATAATGAAAAAAAAACATTATAGGTGGATGCTCAATTCAAATGAAAAATTTCTTCAAATCCGAGATCAAACCAGGAGGAATTAGGATTGAGAAAATAATATTCACCTGTTCCAGTCAATCTTATGTCGTTTCCTGTAACAAATATTTATTAGGTATTAATAATTGCACTATCAAAAAATGTTT
Source organism: Blastobasis lacticolella (assembly GCA_905147135.1). Lineage (NCBI taxonomy): Eukaryota > Metazoa > Arthropoda > Insecta > Lepidoptera > Blastobasidae > Blastobasis > Blastobasis lacticolella. The sequence goes on along the minus strand of LR990048.1, from coordinate 5,658,373 downwards.
ATATGTCGAGTTTAGTGTTTTGCATAATTTTAATAAAAGTAGTAAAATTCCGAAGCTTAATCAGTTGAGCGCCAAAAAAATGTATGAGTGTTCAGGCGTTTCGGCCCGGCCTGGTTTTGGCCGAAAGTTGACGGTTGTGGCGTGTATTGTAGGCGCCTGAGAATAATGTCAGAGCAAAGCTACGCTCGCGCGGGTGGGCACGTCGCGTTACACATCGAGCAAGAGAACGATCACTTTTCTTCAAGCCATCGTTTGAAACCTTCCTAGTCGACTCTATAATCCTTACCCCAGTTTAAATAGACCACGTGTGTTTTCATTGATTAGTCCCGTAGGACCCTAACAACAAAACCATTATTTCCATGAATTAGAAGACTTGCACGGTGTCACTATTCGAATATTCCAATAAAAGTACTCGATAGAAAACAGGCATAAAATAACTTAATCTATTGTTTATTTGTTCACATGCTTCTGTAAGCCCAATATGTTACAAACCTGAAAGGTGCATCTATAGTATCTACCCATAGTACATTCTATAATCATAATCATCTTGGCGTTAATGTCCTGATTGTGCTCTCGCACACGAGGGCCCGTGGTTCACCTTGACCATGATCCAGGATTTGGCAAGTCAGGTAATTACAGTGGAGCGACTGCCATCTGACCTCCATGACCCTACTACCAGGGGAACCTGACCAGATTGGATCATGGTTACACATCCAGTCGCCTGAATGTTCAGGTTTCATCACGAAGTTTCCCTCACCGTAAGAGCATCGGTTAGTATTCAACTAATGTACATAACTCAGAAAACAGTCATTGGTACATGGCCGGAGCGGGATTCGACCCGGGACCTCTGGCTTACAAGTCCGATACTCTAACCGCTCGGCCACCGACGCTCTATAGTACATTCTATTTCGCGAAAGTGTTTTGCTTAAATAGACTTGAAACCTATGATTTATAAAACGTTTGTAAAAATGTGAAATCAGTCACATTAGGTACATAGCAATGTAATTTAATTTACATCAACCTAATTACTATACTCGGTAACCATTACAAAAAAAAATCTAATGATATATCAATCATCACAGCCCATAACAGTCCACTGCAGGACTTAGGGCCTCTCCCAGGTGAAATTGTTGCTATAATTTCCACGCTTGGCAGGCTAGAGGAGATCGCAGTGATGCAAATATAAAAATGAAAACGCTATTTGTTGTCCATTTTCCAGTCAACGGAAGCTCTAAATTTTTTACCGCATAAACGTTAGTCGCCTTGTACGACACTAACAAGTGTAAGGGGTTGGTGCTATTCTACTCTGCCAGACACCATACGGCCAATTCTAATAATTTTTATGTGATTAACACACTTTTAGAAAAATACTTAAATTATTTGATCCTTTAAATGAAACGGTAAACTCGAGTATTGCCCGGACACACTTGAGTATCAATAATTCGTTATTCTTTGCTTTAATTTACTGATCGAATGCTTGTGAAAGGCAAACAAAGTCAACGATAGGATTTACCCTTTAATGCACTTATTACACATATATGCTGACACGCGTCGCTCCGCTTTCCAAAAGGCGTTATACAAAAATGGACTATATTTTATGAGTGATACATTCCACTTTGACTTGTTCTCGCGCCTTTTGCTTCTGAATTTAGCCAAATGTAGTAAGCCAATAAGCCAATTAGTAATTAACTACAGGCTCTTAGACGGTCCCTGACCAATTGCACTACTAGTAAAGTCACGCGGTTGTGCCATGGGGCAGAAAGGAGTGGCAACTGCAACCGCTCTTTGTAGTCGGTGGGCTCCTATAAGCGTATATGTAGAGTATTATAGACTGAAGCACTCACCTGTTGGTCGCGATGTAGTCCTGATCCATATACTCCTCAGAGACCTCCACCGACAGTGGCTGTCCACGATGGTCCTGCAGGATGCCGAAGTAGCGCGGCGCTCGCGTTACCGTGAATAATAAAGCTGGAAATGGACATTTATAATTTTTTAACTTTTTTTATTATACATACTTTTCTTTTATAATATATACGGACATCAGAGGGCTGAGTCCGTATATATTATTAACTTACTGCTTCGATTTTACTTTACTCGCGCTTGCGTCGAAATTAGTATGAAGAAGATACTTCATATACTAGATGGCGCTAAACATGTTTTATACTCATTTTCACGAAATCGCAAACGCGATAAAATCTATAACTCTTCGGGCTAGCTTTTGCCCGTGACTACACTTTCACCCGCATACAGAAAAGTTAATTTCATGAACGCACAGGGTTACGCAAAAGGTCCGTTGGCGAAAGGTCCCGTTCGCAAAACATCACTTTTACGTGAGTGGCGATCGGCACTATTACGCGTCCGTCAAAAATAGACCACCGTACTATCAAATATAAAACCTCCTCCTTCTTTTTTTGAAGTCGGAATTGACCTATCGTAGACCCATATTTCACTTAGCTTAGCAGATGAGCACTGTGAGAACCTTTAAAGCCATGTATTGTTTGTGAATACGGGTGTAATATGAATTTTAGGGATCAATTATAGGTCTTCCTGTGTTATTCTGGATATTTTAATTAGTACAATTTCGAATACAACTAGTATGTTGTTACTAGAAAAAATAAATTGACAATCGAAATCCGCCTACTTTTTGCGTGAAAGAGTAGCAAACATCAAACTAAAAATCCATCCAAACTTTCGCATTTAATTATTAGTATTTTGAGCGAACATAGTTAGTGCGTTGGCGCTGAAGATGGATTGACATCGTTTTATAATTTTACAGTAGGTAACCTTGTGTAACCTAACGTAACTCTAGCTTGAGCTCTATATTCCTACTTCTTATTGTATTTTCTACCTCGTAGAGTTTATTCTCAATCATTTCTTAGTATACCTAAGTATCTCTCTTTAGTACCTACACGAATTTGTGATCTTAACTTTCTCCTACAGGAATCACTAAATATCACCACATATTATAAAAGGAATTCCCACGTCGCGTATGTCTGTCTGTTCGCGATAAACTCAAACACTACTGAACAGATTTTCATGCAATTCACCAATAGACAGAGTTATTCATGAGGAAAGTTTAGGTGTATAATTTGTTAAGGTATTTGTTAAGGTACTTACCGTAACAAATTATACACCTAAACTTTATTCATGAATAACTCTGTCTATAACCCGTGCGAATTCGGGGCGGGTAAATATAATAAAGAAACACTTACTGTCGTCTACAGCTTGGATACACCTAACAGCTACAAATAATACTATTAAAACTACATGCAACTTTAACTTTGTTTCACACATTTTAACTATGTTAATATTTAATAGTCCTCTCAACAACGATTACTCAACGTTCAACTTAATAATCCGTGAAATAAACAGCGATTTAACAAAGCTTTATCTCAGAATCGTCATAGTTGATAGTCTAGTAAACTCAAGAAGTTAAACGGTAATATGAAGTAGTTAAACTAGTAATCTTCAGTAATTTAACGGTTAAGATGTAATCACACGAACGTGAGCAAATTAGTTAGCAATGTATTAGGTACGTAATTAGTGGCCGACTTTAATCATCTGCTTGCAACTGGCAGGACCGCTTGGTGTGTTCTCTTTATGGTAGTTTGTAAAATACGGTATTGTTTGCTACAACTACCGTATTGTTCGGGAAACGTGTGTAGTATCGGCTATAGAAACAACATGTTGCATAATGGTGGCGAGACACGTGACTGACCCCTTTCTAGCACCAATGACGTATTGCACAAATTGCCAAATGACGTTTCTCTAAATTGACTTATCTTCGCCCCGACAAAAGGATAGGACAAGAAACATCCTTGATCGAAATTATGAAATATAGGTTTTGCTGTCGGATGATGATGCTCCATCTTCGGCCCTATCGTCACTTACCAACAGGTGAGATGGCGGTCAAATGCCTATCTTGTCTAATATTAAAAGAAACATCTATCCAACGTCATCCGCCAGCACATTGATCTGCTGATCTACAGTATTAGTATTCTTTGTGATTATGCTCTGCCGAACACCATACGTTCAATATATTTCCAACTTAGGCTCAATTCAGGCCGTAGCAACGGTCGACAGCTCCGCGGTCTGCAGTTTCACTCGAACCATTTTAATAAATCCTGAGCTGTTGTATTAATAATATAAAAATCCAATATTCTTCCAAACTATCTTCATAGCCAAAAGAAACGTTACAGCATCAAAATCGGCCAAGCCACGTTGAACCACGCACAGGGAAGGGTTCCGTAGTTGCCCGGTCTGGAGTGGAACTCGTCAACTTTGTGCTTTGGCGTTAATTACTAGTTTTAACTTCGTCATAATTATCTCCTGTGCCCTTCTCTGATTTACGTCCCATCTCCATTCTATCATTCCTATTCAATGTCCTCGAGCGCCTTATCCACTACAAATTTTCCACTTTTCTCCAAAATACAATCTCCTCAATCCACTCCAGTCTGGCTTCTAGCCAGGATACAGCACTATCACTGCTTTCGTGAAAATAACTGATGGCACTCTTAGACTTTAGCAATGCGTTCGACACTGTCGACCATGACGTTTCCTTGGGTTTTATGCGTTCGCTTAACATCTCTGAGGATGTTGTGGAGTAGTTTGGTAGCTATCTAGTAGGGCGTCGTCAGCGGGTTCATATCGGTGACTCCCTCTTAACGTGGAGTTAACTGGATGCTGGTGTTCCTCAGGGTAGTGTGCTTTCTCCTTTGCTTTTTGCTTTTTTTATTAACAACATTACCTCTAACATTAGATCCAGTTGTCACCTCTACGCCGACGACTTATAAATTTATGCACACACAACCCCAGATAATTTCGTTAATGCTAATAACACCATAAATAGTGACCTAGAACGCATTGCTGACTGAAGTGCTTCGCATGGACTTAAACCAATGCTTTGAAGATGCAATTAATCATCATCGGTAGTTCCAGGATGTAGGCAAGAGTGGACCTCAGGACGTTACCCAGTGTTTACTTCGACGATGTTCTCGCGCCACTTAGTGAGTCCGTCAGAAATCTAAACGTGATAATTGACAATACATTGTCCTGGGGGCCCCACATCGCCGAGTTAAGTCGCAAGCTGTTTGCCTCATCATCGGTGATGAGATGGTTGCGCAATTGTGTTCCAATACCAACCAAGATGAGACGCAGCGTGGGTAGGCCCACGCTGCGTCCCACAAGGTGGACCGACGACCTGATAAAGATCGCAGGTACCAGCTGGATGCGGAAAGCACAGGACCGACCTTAGTGGAGATCTTTAGAGGAGGCCTATGCCCAGCAGTAGACGTTTTCTAGCTGATATGATGATGATGATGATGACCAACCAAGATTGCGCTGGTTCAGTCCTTATTACGAAGAGCTTCACCTCCGCGGATGCGGAAGTTAACGGAGGCGGAGGCGGAGGAGAAAGTGGAAATACAAAATTTTTTAAATGATGGTTTCTCGATGTAATAGAATCTCAAAAATCTTTATTTCAAATACTTAGTACATTCATAATACACTTTCCTAAAAATTCAAACATAATCTACTATATAGTAATCAAAATTAAGGAGAGGCAAATTATATTTGAGTTCGCGCGTCATAATCATCGTCCGGGCGGTCAATCCCGGCTTCTTCCAAGTTTCCTTATTTTTCTTCTCCACTTTGGCCGATCTTCGGCATCATCACGTCGCAAGCCTTCAGCGTTACGCGAATTATAACGTAAATAAACCTCCGTTACAACTCCATAAAAGTTTTGCGGAGGCGAAGACGGAGGCGGAAGTATGATTTCTTGCGGAACTTCCGCAGTAACGTTCCGTTGCGAAGTTCCGTTTCAACCCTACCTATTACTACCACAGTACAACTCTGATGTACAAAGTCGATCCCCCGTTCTTCTCGTTATCAAACATTGTGATGCTACGAGCTTCTATGACAAATCTTGAAATTTGTTGAAAACTGGTAATACAACGGATCCTACAAATTTTAGACCAGTTTCAATTTTACCGACTCTAAGTAAAATATTTGAGAAAATCATATTAAATCAAGATCTATGGGGTCTGTTGTCTCTATGGGTGTCCCCCAGGGATCTATTTTGGGCCCGTTTTTGTTTCTTGTTTATGTAAATGACTTACCGTACTTTGTAAAAGATGCCCATGAAATTGTCTTGTTCGCGGACGATACATCTTTAGTGTTTAAAGTCGTAAAAAGACAACAATTAACATATGAAGACGTGAACAAGGCTATTGCAGGAGTGGTAAACTGGTTTACGGTTAATAATTTATTACTGAATGGCAAGAAGACAAAATGTTTAAAATTCTCTTTGCCAAATGTTAGATCAGTGCCCACTAATGTACAAATAAAAGGCGAAAATTTGAATTTTGTTGATTCTACAGTATTTTTAGGCTTTACCCTGGATAATAAATTGCAATGGGGTCCTCACATTGATAAATTGGCGAAAAGGCTAAGTTCTGCAGCATATGCTGTAAAGAAAATACGGAGTATTTCTGACGAGGCTACAGCAAGATTAGTTTACTTTAGTTATTTCCACAGTATTATGGCCTATGGCATACTGCTGTGGGGACACGCTGCCGACTGGCACAATGTATTTGTATTGCAGAAAAGGGCTATTCGCGCGATTTATCAATTGAGACCTAGAACTTCACTAAGAGATAAATTCAGGAATATTGATATAATGACAATGCCGTCACAATATATATATGAGAATTTAATGTATGTTCATAAAAATTTACACTTATTTAAGAAGAATAGTGATGTTCATAATATTAATACGAGAAATAAAGATAAGCTTGTTGCTGGTGCTTGTCGTCTAGCCAAAGTCCACAAATCATTTATGGGTCAATGTGTACGCTTTTATAATAAGGTTCCAACAGATATTCAGAATTTACCATTGAATAAATTTAAAGTCGCTATAAAAAACAAATTATGTCAAAAAAGTTATTATAGTATGTCTGAATATGTAAATGACAAAAGTCCATGGGACTGAACTGCTGTTCTATACAGGTGTTTACTTTTAAGATGGTATATAGGACAAATGGTGTATTAGTACATAAGACATGTTTAAAAAAAAAAGAATTAACGTAGGCTCTGTGGGTTTCTTGCCGTTTCTTTCCCCCACAGAGAACCACCTTGGAAGCGGCGTTAATTTTCCTTCCTCTCCCACACATGGTGTCTCCTGTCTGCGCTAGGGTAGGGGTAGGGTAGTAGTTAGAGTGGGGGTAGGGTAGGTAGGAGTAAGATAGCGGTAAGGTAGTATAGGGTGGGGTAGGGGTAAGATAGTGGTAGGGTAGGGGTAAGGTAGTGGTAGGGTAGGGTTAAGGCAATGGTAGGATAGGGTAGGGGTAAGGTAGCGATAGGGTAGGGATAGGATAGAGTAGGGTGGGAGCAACTACCTATCACATGCAGCCTGTGTGATGCACGCTCACTTAAAAGTCTGTCTGGCGGTGGCGTGGGGGCCGGGTCGCTCTTTTCCCTCAAATATGGTTGAATTGGACGATGGCTGGGCCCTGCGTTATACTCGTGAACGGGTGCTGCCTTGGTGGACTGGCTTACTCTTGCTGTAGTTTTAGGTGGTTTTTCTTAATTATACTAGACATACCTACGAGTATATAATATAATATAGCGTTCCGGCTCTGTCTGGCATTGTCGAGCCCGGTTCGGTTGTGGTTGGCGAGGGATACGTTTATCTACAGACATAGGGCGGTCATCGTGTCACTGTGTGTTTCCTTCCTACTTTCCTACCCCCCTCCTTTTTGACGATTGAAAGAGATATTTAATGTCCTAATCAATAAAGAAATTTTTTTTTTTTTTTTTTTTTTTTTTGAATCATTTTCTGTCCAGTCGGTGCGTCTGTGAAATGCTCTGCTCCGTAAAGTGAGATGTTTTGATACTCCTGATGCATCATACAAAAGGAAATTAAAGGAACATCTCGAACTAAAAAGATGAAATCATTCGTCTGAGTCTGCATATGAAATAGCATTGGTATATATTGTGTTTTTATGTTCTTTTTTTTTATTAATAGATATGTATGTAAGTGGTTGCTCTTGTTTATGTTTTAATTAAATGTATTTTGTACATTGCCTACAATGATTTTATTCTTTCATCTGATTTCGTGTAAATTAAGAGAGGTAGGGCATAGCGGGGTATCTCGTTCGAATTGGAGCCGCCCGACTGGGGAAGTACCTCCACCTTACAGAATATCGCAGCTAAATAATACTCTTTTAAATAGTATTGTGTTTCTGCCGGTGAGTAAGGTTTCCAGTGCTCCATGGGGTGGGGATTTGGGGAACCGTGGCTTTGGCAGTGGAGTGGCATTTACTTTTTGCTGCCAGAGCAACGTGTTATAGAGGTGGGCAACGCATTAGCGATACTCTTGGTGTTGCTAATGTCTATAGGCAGTGGTGACCACTTTCCATCAGGTGGCCCGCTTGCCTGTTTGCCTACCGTATGACATAAAAAAAAAAAAAAAAAAAAAAATGGTTGCCTGGAAGAGATCGCTCTTAGCGACAAGGCCGCCCTGGTACGTATATTGTATTTATAAAATTCACCAGTTTCCGTGAAAATGGTTATCTGGATGAGATCGCTCTTAGCGATAAGGACGCTCTTGTATACTGTATTAAATTGTATTTATAAAACTTTCTATTATGTATACATAATAAATACGCATAAATGTATAAATGTTATTGTACACAATAAACTGTTAAATAAATAAATAAAGTGTTATAAATTAAAAATAACATAGGTGAGTTGATTACAAATAGTTAAATTTTTTGAAATTAAAATTCACAACTTTGTAAAGGTGAGTAATGTGAATATAAACATCATCAAAGAGAACCCCGCTCTTACCGGTGGAGCAATCGTCATATCACGACATCATCCGTTTGTGATTTCATCTCTATAAATACGACACCACTCCCACTTTCTCCTTGATACACGACATGGCGACATTAAAGCAATAGGTACTCGAAGGAAAAATTGAGGGAATATGATAAATGAAAATGAACCTAGAGGTTATGTGCTGCAGTTAAGAATAAAATATTAGCAAACCTAATCATGTAAAACTCCATCCTTATCATCCACAGGATATACAATACTGGGCACATTCCTCCCCCTAACCCAATCCCTTACCTACAAAGGGATCTCGGCGAGAGGGCTCAGGGTGAGGAGAGTAATGGATGCGCCGATGCAGGCGCGGATCCAGGTGCAATAGGAGCAATAGCCCCCCCCCCCCTCTCAACCCCGACTCTGACTCACAATCGCCTACGGGTTAATGAGCCACGAGGCTAAAAATTCGTAGCTCGCTGCGCTCTTTCTGCTTTCAGTTTTGTCATACTACTCACCAATATTTAAAAACCTACATTCTCAAATATTCATTTTAACAATCACCACCCCAGCTGTTAAGAACCATAATATTAAAGTTTCGTGCGCGTTCCAATTGCTAATTCAATAATTTTAATTTCTTTTATTTAAGTTATATTTAAATTTAAGCCAAAATGACAAAATTCCGATCTCGCTCCGCTCGCTCATTAATTTATTGCTCACCCCATCTTTTAAGATCCAAAATATCAAAAATATCTCTGTTTCAGTTACTTTTCTTACCTTTCATCAAGCTCGTTGCGGTCGCTTATTCATTAATTTCCCTAACTTAGTTTTGAAAGTATCACCCATTGCTGTTAAAACCCAAAATATTTAAAATTTAGACCCAAAATGTCACAAATTTCGAGATCGCTTCGCTCGTCAAGCTCGTTGCGGTTACTCATTCATTGATTTCCTTGAATTACCATTGTGGGGAACACCGATTGCTGTTAAGACCAAAAATATCTAAAATAGAGAGCTCATTCATTTAATGATCACCTCTAGCTTTTATAACCTAAAATATCACAAATTACAAGCTCATTCCGCTCGCTCATTCAATAAATTTACTCCAACTTTTAAGACATCAAACGTAAAAAATGTTGAGCTCGCTCCGGTCGCTCATTCATTGATCACCGCAGCTTTTAAGACCCAAAATGTCAGAAATTTCTCGCACATTTGTTGCTCTCCCCCAGGTTTTAAAACCTAAAATTTCCGAGCTCGCTCCGCTCGCTCATTGATTTATTGTTCACCCCACTAAAAAGCGATTTTTTTTATACTCAGAGTGCTTGCTCATTGAGTAAAGAATACCTATAATTAGAAGATACATGTAATTTTGACTTTGGCACCCCTCTTAACAAAATCCTGGATCCCCGCCTGCGCCGATACCTAGTTCTATCTGTATTGTCATAGAATCTAAGACGTATATCATACCCGAAAGTTCAGCCGAAGGCAACAGAAGGAGATTTTCAGACAGCCGATTAAAAAGAAAAAACCCGTCAAGTGCAAGCTCTTCAGGATTGCGCCCGGCTTCTGATCGCTGCGTAACTAGATAAACAGTGGCAGTGTAGTAAGCGTTGCGAAAATATTTTAGATCTGTTAGTATCTGTACTCCTTTAAAGACTTGTGCCTCTTTTTATTAAACAAGATTCTCAAAAATAAGTCAACACGACGACAACATTGATAAAAAGCGTAATTTATTACTAAACTGGCTTGCCTCTTTGGATTCGATGGAAAAACGTGCAAAGAAGTTAGTTTGAAATTCTCAGTTGATTAAAGCTAAGCTTGCATTTGGGAGACTATGCGAAGCAATTGCTCGACCTCATTCCGCCGGCTCCTCTCGGGAGACGCGATTTAAGCGAGCACTTCATTCTTATGTTGTGGATCATCCAGCATTCCGAACGAGCCGCTTTCAACCTTTATAATGCGTACGGCTAAGGAATGGAAAGCGTTTCCTGCGAGTGTTCAATTATCATTATAATCTAGACGCCGTCAAGGCTAGAGTGAATAGGCTGTTCCTAGACAGGCATCACAGGCCGCATCGTCACTTAGCACCAGATGAGATAACGGTCAAATGCTTGGCTAGTCTGACTATAAAATAAACTTTATGTATTTGCTCACGAAATTTTGCATTTGAAATGGATACCCAGAGTAATTTTGAGGGGCAAAATTACTCTGGGTATCCATTTCAAATGCATGAGAATCACGCAACGAAAAGTGAGATATGTCGAACTACATTTTTTTCTGTGATTTGAATGTGAATGACAAGTATGTTGTTTCTAGCTGTCAATCCCGGTTTCTGTCAAGGCCCGTTCACCTAGTAGGAACGCGCTTTCAGGTTTTCTAAAAGCTCTTGCATTCTAAAACATTCCTTTTAAAATTAGCTTTTTATGTGCGGCGACTACCATCTGAGCCGCACATCCTATTTGGGAAAAGCCGATTCGCCAGAACCTCGTCCGGGTACATAAGGTCTTCTGTCGGCCATGCGCAGGGAGGTTGGATTACGCACAACGCCCCTTCTCGAGCTTATACGCCTACTAAAACATGTGCTCAACTATTTTTTAAGTTAAGTGTAAATGTTTTAGAGTTTTAGGATGAAATGTAAGAGTATAATTGTGTGACTAAGATGGAAGAAATGTGTGAAAGAATGTGCGAGTGTTGTGCGTACTGCTCTTTACTTAATACTTAAATTTTTACTGCCACAAAATAACATTTCATGGAGGTTTCCATCTGTTTTAGGTTCACCTACACCTATAAGGACTTCCTACTTCAATTTTGACTTCTAAAAACACATACTATAAAGGAACTCTAAAACCTGCTTTATCGCAAACAATCTCTTCCAAACATTCACAAGAAACACGTTCGACGATTCCCTATTGTGTTTGCCAGCAAATCGATAAGAGAAGCTGTGACCGCTACTTTAACCAAAGGCTTCGTCACACCGGTGCTCTCATTTTTCTCGAGCCGTTTTCTGTACCCATCGATATACATCGACTACCGTGGTGGCCGTGTTGCAAGATGATTATCAAACAAGTAGAATGTTTATGCTTGATAATCAGCCCTGAGGCGCTGTCCTAATTGGTAACAGCCGTACGACCATGGTCGTACGACGGGCGTCGCCTGACCAATAGGAGACCTCAAAACCGCCGTTCGCACGATCATGGTCGCATGACCGTTGCTAATTAAGACAGCGCCTAATACGTCTAGTAGTCGACGCTCTAATAGCACGGTAATAACCGAGAGAACATTGCGTATGAACATAGTAGACAGTTGACGTACATCCGTCCGATACAAGTTCCCGTAGTCCGGAGTCACAGCCGGAGTTATATAATCACTATGATAGGATATACAAGACCTGTACACAGTCACTGCATGGACATACCGTGTTAAGACCGCAAAATCCTGGACAATCATCATGCTTCAAAGAAACCATTGTCGTTGCCTTCAATCAGTCGCTATTTAACATGATGATTAGCAAAGGCTTCGACTAAAGCTATATAGAGTAATCTAAGACGCAGGTTATTTTTTGACTCCAGGACAATCAGACTTCTGAAAGCCATTTCCCCTTTTGCTAAATCACGAATGCGGCTAAAGAAGGAGCCTGTCATTCCCGCTAGGAGAGGAATAATAGTCCAGACAGGCGATAACTTTCGGCGCACGAGGTCTACTTATCAAATAGCGCATTCCTCATTTTGACTACTTTTACTACCTCATCTTGGCGTTAATGTCCCGGTTGTGCTCTCGTGCACGAGGGCCCGGGGTCCACCTTGACCATGATCCAGGATTTTGTAAATCAGATAATTACAGTGGAGCGACTGCCATCTGACCTCCGTAACTCTGCTACCAGAGGAACCTGATTGGATCATGGTAACATATTTATTTTTTACTAGCTGACCCGGCAAACGTTGTTTTGCCATATAAATAATTTCCTGGATTGTATGTATTTTTGTATGTTGTATCATAAAAATTTGTCTAAAAAATAAAAAATAAAATTTAGGGGTGGACTACCCCTAACATTTAGGGGGATGAAAAATAGATGTTGGCCGATTCTCATAGATACCGGATAAGCACAAAAAATTTCATGAAAATCGGTCAAGCCGTTTCGGAGGAGTATGGCAACGAAAACTGTGACACGAGAATTTTATATATTAGATTTGGTTATTCACTACCTACTAGTACCTACCACAGAATAAGAGGTTTTTTTCCATACTTTGGTCGTGTGTATATAATGGACTTAAATAAAGGTTGATAACAAACCACAATTTAAATGCAAACTTTTATTTTCTTACATAATACGAAACTAAATCTAGCCTAACAACAACAGTAACTAATAGAAGAGGTTCCCCTCCCCTCCCCACAGTCTCCGCCCGCCGTAGCCAATCAGCTCCTGTCGTAGTGCGTTGTACTTCTTGAAGAACAGCTTCTTGAGGATCCGCTTGCGCCGCTTATCTTCCTTCAGACAGGACTCCAACTTGTCCATGCAGACGTCCTCTCTGTAAACAAGATGAAATTATTAACATTTTATTTTAAACAAATTTTCCGTGTAATTACACGCTATCTACTTCAGACCGGTAGAAAGCAAAGCAAGTATTGTTTCTGGGCCTGGGAATAAGACAGCATCCACCACGGTTAGCCATGTGATGTCCAGCCCCCTTCAACATACGGGTGTCGTTCAAGGCGACAAATGCATTTAAGGTGAACCAGCTAGGACCCTCGTAGGCCAGAAAACGGTCTCTGTGGTCTATTTGATTTAAGCACTGCGATCTCCAAATGGCCTGCCATTAATTTGGCAATCCACTAACATGAACGGGACTCAAGTACAATTGTGGACCGCCACGGTCACCTCAGGGTAGCGTGCCACCGCTAAATCGATAAACTGGATATTTGTTTACTGCACATCTGTACATATTTCAAAACGACGTCCCTGCTCCTAACAATTTTTGCTGAGCAAACTTGTTGCAAGGAACAACCCTAGAGTCAAGTTACGGAAAAAAATATTAAAAGGTATTTTATTATAGAACTTGTTAAATAATGGCCCTGCATAAATGCATATTTATTATTGACAGTTCTATCAACTATTGAAACGACACGAATCATTTTACTTTTAAACTTAATTCTCCACCGAACTAGTAGAGGCCTTTACCGTAACCGCCACCGATGGCTGACTATAGACTACAGGTGCAAATAAACAACATGTTGTAGGTTTTCAATTTCTATTTGATTCAATATTTGCATGAAAAATCAATTTTTTTTATTATGTTGGCATACTGAAAGCGAACTTTTAAAAATAAGGAGAATCAGCATCATGCATCACAATCTTAAATTTGTTATTTTGAAAATCAAAATTGAAAACCGTCCAACACACGCGGTTTAAAAAATGGAGCCCCAAAGATCGAAAAGTTCCTTCAAATATTATTTTTACGATATCTATGGAAACACTTAGATAAACTGTCTTACTTGTAGTTTTGATCGAGGAGCAGCTTGATTGGCTCGGTCTTGGTGAACTTGTCGGGCAGCCGGGAGCCCGGAGGCATCTTCGCGAGGTCCTTCATGATGCCCATGATCGTGTTCTCTAGCTGCGCCACTTTAGGCACCATCAGGCGTTTGATTACCTGCCATTCAAAATGTTACATACATATTTTTTTAAAGTACAAGTAATTGTGTCCCTGTTATTGAACAGGTGTCATGACTTGGCACGGAGATAGCTTACATGGTAAATATGGACATTATGGCGAAGAAAATCTTGCCCGGTTGATACGGGATAGCTTCGGATAGATAGTAACTTTTCCTTATGGGAGCAAACAGCATAATAGATATGGAATTGTAAAATCTAAAAAGATATGGAATTGTAAATTCTGAAATAAATGATTATTTATTTATTTAATAGCATGGGAAAATGGATGCAGAGCGATCATTGTAAACGTAGATGACGTTTGAAGTAAAAAGCAAAGGTTTTAGCATGGGGTTTTAAAAACCTAAAACTAACATTATAGTTATCTACATATCTAAAACCAGACATGTAGGTAACTATAATGCTGAACAACTGCGCAGCTGCGTTGTTACTGTGAGGACTGAACTTCCATGTCCCATTCGCTGATGTGTCGCGAATATATACTAAATAAGTAGCTACTAAATGTGAAAATATATTTAAAACTTAGGACAATATTTTTACTTAAGGATTATCTGATATCGCGTACCTAATTATTTGGTATCTCCATTAAACGAGGAACTTTCTCAACTACAATCATTTTTTGTTGAAAACCCTTAAATAAAGGTTATGTTTAAAGTATAAAATAAACACAAACTCACCTTCCCACACCGATTGCCCGTCTTGCAAGGCGTCCGGAATTTACGTCCGTAATCCATGTTGGGCAGATTCTGGATTTGTGCTATCACGTTCGTTAATGTGCCCACTGCCGTTTTTTGTGCTACAGAAACAAGAGAAATTACAGCATAATTTATTGTTATAACGGATTGTATCGCTTATCTGTCAGGGAGTTAACAAACCTTATCTTCACACATTAAATTAAAAGTGGTCGGGACTTCAAATTAAAGACGGTCGCTGTATCTATTTACTTTCAAGGGATTTTTCTACCACTTAGGTACACAAGATCGCACAAAAGAGCTCGGGAGATAAGTAAACTTTCTACCACTTAGGTAGCCAACACAGGGGTATGAATTTCGGAGAGGGTTTGCTTAACTGCATAGTCCTCAAGATTTTTCAAAACACACGACTATCCAATATGCCTCACTTTAAATTTGTACGACCGCGCTGCCTTTTATATCCGTGTGTCTACACTATAATTCGGTGTACTATTGCAATTTGCATATACTACATGCATATTACAAGTAATAAAAAAAAATCCCCATATCAGAGTTAGTGTAGGTACGATAGGTGGGTACTAATAAGTATCAAAATATAATCCACTCCAAATAAAAGCCTATAAAATAACGTTAAAGTTACTTACCCATTTTCGCTTTTTTCGTTTTCCCTTGTCTTGAAATGTCTGTTTTGTATTCATCGGAGCTTTTGCTTGCTTGGACTAACGTGATACATAGTAATGTGAGCATAAATCTAAGTAAGGAATATTTTTGGAAGTCCATTGTTCTGCCCTCGTCTCCACGCTGCGTTCTCGAGTCTAGTGCTGGGAAGAAGAAATCATTGCCTCTTTTGGCAGTTTAATAAACATAAAACTCGCGCATGTTGCTATTTCCCAATAGATGCATGACGTCAAGCGTTTAGTTTACAAACAATACGCCTCAACTACACCATAAAAGTTGCCTTTGCATAACAACCTAACGAAAGCTACGATAATATTATGCAAATCACGTGTACTATGTTAATAAATAAATATGCAAATGTATGTTTGCGAGATTTCTTCGCTTCGTACCCGTGGATACAGCTTTGCTTTTCTTCAAATGACACCAACACCTGTGCTGACGTTCTAGCTGATGTCATACTACAGGGAATGGAATATTTTATCCCATCCTCTGTAGTCCGCCTCGGCGGCATGAGTCAGCCCTGGTACGACAGGCCTAGTGCAGAGGCATCCCGCCTCAAGCAGGATGCTTTTCGTACCTGGACAGTGGCTCGGGCCCTCCCACAATTTGAGAAAAAGTATAATGCTGTATCGAGGTCTACAAAGAGGATGGATAATGGCAAGAGCAAAATTAAATTCATCTGTGGAGATAGAGATAAACTAATATTTGTTTCAAACTAAACTCGCGTTCTTTACACATATTATTATATTAGACGGGACTTGTACGCGACGTACCTTTATGATTTGTTTTCCCGACGTTTCGGTAGGGTTACACCCACCGTGGTCACGAGACGACTGCCGTGGGAGGTGACAGCTGCGGTGATGTGCTAGTAGACTCCTACCCTCACATAAAATTGTCAATTTGTTGTTGATTCGGAACTGCACGACACACAACACTCACGATATCCACGGATGCGTCCGACGATAACTCTTGTGTCTTACGGTTATTTATTTTGCACACCACTGGATTCCACGACGCCGAAAGCTTATATCCATCTTCCCGATTGAAAGTTTTGTACTTTTTAATTTCAATCGCTTCCCGAACCATACGTATGGAAAAGATACTATGGAGAGACTATGACACTTTTAACTTATTGCGTAAAAGATGTAAATTGCTTCTTGATCAGTGTTACAAAACATACTTATCATCGGTGGAGAAGTCATTAACGACAAATATTAAAAATTTCTGGCGGTATGTTAATAATAGAAAGGAAGACAACTGTATACCCTCGACAGTGAGGTACGGAAATGTCTCATCGAGTAGCGCAGCAGAGGTTTGCGAACTATTTTCTAGTTACTTTAGCTCGGTCTACGAGAAGGACCAAACACCAATCAATATTGAAACATATATTAACAAACACTGCTCAACTCTTGCTACTATAGATATCTCTCCTGCTGATGTACTGACTAAGATAAAACAATTAGATGCTAATAAGGGTGCCGGCCCGGACGGTATTCCAGCGTCCTTTATAAAAAAATGTGGTGAAGAACTATGTGGCCCATTATCAATTCTGTTTGGTATATCTCTAAGATCCGGAGTGTTTCCTGATTGTTGGAAATTAGCATTTATAGTTCCAATTCATAAATCTGGAGACAAATCTAAATGTGAAAATTACAGACCTATCAGTAAATTATCGTGTTGCGCAAAATTATTCGAAGCCGTGGTATACAGAGATTTTAATTTATATTTCAAACAATTTTTGTCCAATAAACAGCATGGTTTTGTCACGGGTCGTTCGACAACTACGAACCTATTGGAATACAAGAATTATTTATGCTGTGCCTTCGCCGAGTCAAATCAGGTAGACTCGGTCTACACAGATTTTTGTAAAGCGTTCGATAAAGTAAATCACTCAATCCTGGTACAGAAACTTATGGGTTACGGAATTCACGGCAATTTAATTCGATGGATAGAATCTTATCTTCACAATAGGAGTCAGTTAGTTTCTGTGGGGGGTCATAAGTCTTTACCAGTTACTGTAACTTCTGGAGTGCCACAAGGCTCGCATCTAGGACCTCTTCTATTTGTGATTTTCATTAACGACCTTTCTGGTAGCATCAAAAGCCCATGTCTGCTTTATGCTGACGATCTTAAAATATATCGAAAGATCACTAGCGTCGTAGATGCTATTGAGTTACAACAGGACCTTGACTTGGTGGCTGACTGGTGTACACGTAATATGATGTCGTTAAATACTGAGAAGTGCTTTGTTATCTCTTTTACTCGCAAAAAAAACATGGCCGTTAACAATTATACCATTGCCAATATTATCCTACAGCGTAAATTTGTGGCAAAAGATTTGGGTGTGTATCTTGATAGTAAACTATCCTTTGTTCACCATTACGAACACATTGTTAACAAAAGCATGCGTACTCTGGGTTTCATTTACAGGCCCACCAAAGAATTCAAAGGCACTCGTTCTGTAATATATTTATATAATACGCTTGTCAGGACTATTCTTGAATATAATTCTGTAGTGTGGTCTCCTTTCCATGGGGTTCACAGTGCACGTATTGAAGGAGTACAGCGGAAACTTCTCAATATGCTTTGCTACCGACGCCACGTAGGCAGACAGTTACGCTCTTATGCCGATAGATTGTTGAAATTTCGTATTGATTCCTTGGAAACACGTCGCAATTGCAACGATTTGGTCACGCTTTACAAAATAGTCCACAACTATTATGACTCTCCAGCGCTCCTCTCTTTATTAAACTTTAATACCCGCTATAAATCACGTAATCCTAGTCAGAGACTTTTTGCCCTTCAAGTTTACTCGAATAATACATCTTATTATAACCCTGTAGTCCGTATTTGTCGCCAATACAATGAAGCGGTTCAAAAACACTCGTCGCTTGACATATTTCAACCGAGTTTATCAAAATTTAAGAATAATGTGTTTGCTTGGTATTCTTCTGTTGGTAACTAAGCAGTTCGAGCTCTCAAAAATCATACAAATATGTTTGATTTTTGAGAGTTTGAACTTCTCTAGTTCAATCACCACTGAAATTTTGATGTTTTTTGTTCTAATTAACCAATACTACTAACACTATTATAATTTTAGAAATACTTTAAGCCATGCTGTGCACATAATGGATAAGAATTATAGTCTAGTACTTACATTTAAGAAATTATGCACAGTATTGTTTAATGACTGTAATTTGTTGTATGTGCCTTTTAAATAAAATAAATAAAATAAATAAATAAAATAAATAAAGGTACGTCGCGTACAAGTCCCGTCTAATATAATAATAAGAGATAAACTAATCAGCTACCCCTCTTACAGTTGTGCGTTTTGGTCTCTCTCAAAAGCTGTCAAGGAGAACTTTTGTCGGATTACCTTTCCACCTTTGCGTAAGCCAGATGACCATTTGGCCCACATGGCAAAGGAAAAAGCGAATCTCTTGGGTAATCTCTTTGCCAGTATCTCAACTCTGGATAATGGGGGAGCTGCACTGCCTACCATCACTCGGTGAGAGGGCACCATGCCTGAAGTACGTTTTACTAAAAAAAAATTAAGACGTGTGCTTCTCTCCCAAGACATTCAGAAATCATGTGGACCTAATGATATTCTATTTTTGTCAATAAATATAAATAAAGCTATTGTTGTCAAAAAGTATGCTACTGAGTTGGCTCCCGAGTTAATGCGCCTGTTCGAGCTTTCCTACACCTCTGGAACTAAGCTAGACCATGTGCATTGGATATGGAGTGTTCTGAGGAACTATTTGATCTGGGGCCCGTAGAACAATTCCTCCATCCCACCTGGATGAATACTCATCCCCATTACGTAGACCCTCTATTGGTGTCCAGAAAATATAAATTCCCACGTATTCCCGTAGTCCGCACTCTCCGTATCCTCATTGGGTACAGTGAAACAAACACCTGAAATAAATAAATTTTATTGTGTTATCACAATTTCAGAATTATGGGGAGTAAATTAAGTTCCATTTCGATCATCTCGCCATCGATGAGGACACAGTCAATGGAGTTTTGTTTAGGTTATGGGATTCATTTTTCTGCACTGTTTTCTGTATTTGAAGTTCATCATCAAGGATTCGTCAAGGTGAAGTAAGCGCGGCGGACCCAGGGTCCTCGTATGCGTTGCTAAAACACCGGCACTGTAGTGAACTGGCCGACGTACTCCGGCGGAAGGTGGCACCGGCTTTCCTGCAGGAGACTCGATGGAAAGGCAACAGGACCCAGAACATCGGGAATGGCTACAAACTGATATACGAGTACATAGACTGTCTGAGTTCGGGCGACGGCATGTATGTGATGCTCTCTGAGGAGTTCCGGGGGCAGCGTCTTTGACATGAGCATTTTAAGCGAACGTGGGGTTTATGGTTGTAGGGGTGCTTATACCGTGCTTCAAAAAAGCTGTTCGAGAGCATTTCCTAAATTATCTGTAATACCCGACTTTAACCTATTTATTTCTTCACCTGTTACTTTTGTGAATGTTCTTAGTAGGTAGGTACTTGATTAAAGTTTATATTCAAGTGCATTCTGCTTTATTGTTGTTGTTGGTTTTTAGTATTTTATAAATATTTTGAGTTGATTTTCGGTATGTGAATACTAGTGGGTAACATTGTATTTGTAGTTAAGTATGTAAGTGTAATGTTGTTGTAAATTTTTATGCACCGCCTGCAATTTTATTACCAGTTTTCGGGGTAGACTGGTAGATAAAGCTACAAAGCTTTAAGTCCACCTTTGTACTATTTTGTGCATAAAGTATTAAATAAAATAAATAAATAAGCACTCCTACAATCGTTTTACGCTTCACAGGTCAGTTGTAGTGATGTCTGTGAGCAACTCGGGGGACTTTTGTATAGTATTCAATTGACGCTGGTTATACCAGTTATATGTGGCGATATATGAGCGGTCATGTAGGTAAGCAATATGAGTAGTATCGGCCTGTTCACGGCGGTTTTTTTTTTGACTGAAGGGGAAGACATTCTCCAGACTGCTGCATGGCCAGACATCTGTTTCTCACGTAATTTGTTAGTCTGCGCAAGACGTGGCCATACCATCGAAGGTGGCACTCTTGATGCTTATCTGCGATGTCACGGGCATGAAGGCTACCGCTGATGTGCACATTCATTTTCGTGACTCGCAACTCCTGCTTGTGCCGCTCTAGTAGAGGCCAAGTCTCGCAGTCATAGAAGAGTACAGGTTTAATAATGGTCTTGTAGACTTGTCCCTTCAGCATCATCGCCATCTTGGGGTTCCAGCCATTTGGCCCAAGCCGCAGATATTCGGGCTTCGACGTCGCTGTCGATGTCGCCAGTTGCGCTTAGTATCGACCCCAGGTATCTGTTAATTGAGAATAAAGGAAACAATTTGCTAAATTTCACAATTAATTTAACATTAATAAATTAACTTGTTAATAACTAATCTGTACTTATTGTATTTGTTATATTGTGTACAATAAACTGTTAAATAAATAAATAAAATATAATCACAAAGAGTACACCATCTGTAAGTTTTGAAATGGATAGTGGGTCATACCGACTGTCAAAAAACCGCGGAAAATGATATTTCATTTTACTAATTAATAAATTACTAGTTTTGATATTTACCTAATACAAAAATATAGTAACAACCATATAAAAAATATACAAAAACTAAACTTAATCAAAGATTAAAAATTCTATATTTTTTTTATGTAAATAAATATTGTGAATTAATTGAAAAATTCAAAAACTAGTTTTGATAAAATTTATTAATTAGTGAAATGGAGAAAATAAATAAACGAAAAGGCTATCCGTCAGCCGCGCAAAAAACGCGGCTCATACAGTTAGTAGAGGCTAACACAGAGTTGCGCTCGGGAAAATTCTCCGCTCAATAGGAGACCTCAAAACCGTTGCCAATTAGGACAACGCCTAAGCCTCTTGTGGAGAATGTAAGACGTGCTGAAAGAAATTTTAAAAAGATTTGGGTTGGATAAAATATCGGCTACTGGACTAGCAGTCTCTAGGCTATCACGGCTGTATTTGCCACTGTAATACGAGCACTACGCCTTCTGCTTTATCGTAAATAATTTTTTGCATCGACTTCAGTACAATAGAAAAGCGTGAAAAATTTCGCGAAGCAAAGAAATCAATTTCAGGTTTGCCAAAGGCATTCACAATATCTTGATAACTGTCGTTGTTTAACTTTTTACTTTTTTTTTATGTTATCCGGCGGACAAACAGGCATCCGGGCCACATGATGGAAAGTGGTCACCGCCGCTTATGGACATCAGCAACACCAGAGGAGTCACCAATGCGTTGCCCGCCTCTGAAGAGACTTCTAATATACCTCTTGAACGATCCCATGTCATAGTCCAAAGGAAACACTATGGCTGGGAGCTCATTCCACATCCGAATCGTTCGAGCGAGAAACGTTCTTTCGATTCGGCACCAGATCGAAAAGTTCCTCGGAACACTCCCCATTGTACAGCCGATAGAACACACACACAGGGAGCTAATGTTCCTTCGGTTAGCCAGTGGTTCTAACTTGCTTGTTTGTATGGGATCGTCGACAATTTGTACGGCGCGTCTCTGTACGGAGTCCAGAGGATTAAGCAGGTCGGCAGTTTCGCCGGCCCAAAGATGTGAACAATACTCCATATGAGGCCGCACCTGTGCCTTGTACAGCAGCAGGCGCTGTCTTGGGGTAAAGTATCGCTTATACCGGTTAAGCACTCCAAGCTTTTTCGAAGCCAGTGTGGCCTTACCTTCTAGGTGACTCCGGAATCGCACGCTATCCGATATGTCGACACCAAGGATCCCGATACTATTTGAGATGGAAAGGGGTGTTCCTGGGAACTGCAGCACCATGACAAAAGGATCCTTTTTGGCGGAAAATGCGCAGACCTGTGTCTTTGAGGGGTTGAATTCCACTCGGCTCAGTCTGCCCCAGTGAGCAACTTGCTCCAAGGAGTGTTCAATCTCTAACACAAGTCTTATTCGGCTTTCCGACACCACTAAACGAGGGATATTCGCACGGCCAGGTTAACGAGCACCTCCAGTACTGTCATCTGCATAGCAATAAATACTGGGAATATTCAGCATATCATTGATATGCAGAAGAAATAGCGTGGAAGATAGCACTGAACCTGGGGGTACTCCAGCATTAATAGTCTTGGTATCGGAGCATCATCCATCGACAACGACTTGGATGCTCCGTCCAGACAGAAAGCTGGATACCCAATTGCAGAGCCCCTCGGAAATACCGTACTTCGGGAGTTTTGTTAGCAGTACCCTGTGCCAGACCCGATCAAATGCCTTAGCTATATCAACACTGACAGCCAGAGCCTCCCCCTTGCTCTCGACGGCCTCAGCCCACCGGTGTGTTAGGTACATAAGAAGGTCACCAGCTGAGCGACCATGACGGAAGCCATATTGACGGTCACTGATCAGCTGGTGATCCTCGAGGTATCCAAGGAGCTGGTTATTGATGACCCGCTCCATCACTTTAGAGAGCAAGGACCGCTAGGTTACCGGTATATGCCTGTAATTTGATGGGTCTGAATTGTCACCTTTCTTGGGTATTGGATGCACATGGGCTAGCTTCCATGAAGACGGCACCGTGTATCTATATGTATTTATATTTATACCCGTGAGCTCTTAATCCGAAAAAAATGTTCCCTAGCCAGTGGAGGATGCGTCAGAAAATTGTACTAATTTATAGTCGTTAAATCTAATTCATTATTTCAATTTCAGCTCGGCTAAGAATCGGGGAATGGAACCCGGGACCTCTGCGTTAAACAACTGAACTACTCAGGTCGTCAGTAAATTGTGACCAAACATCATAAAATGCTTTAGACGGCCAGCAGTTACCTCAAGCGGTTCAAAGAGCTTACGATACTACTGCGGCGACGAACGCACCCTGTACGTGGGCAGCGCGGCCGAATTCACGGCGGCGCCTGCAGTGGGCGGTACGGCCACTGCTGATACATCGCGATTGTTCCCGCATCCGGTTTGCCGCTCAACTTTCAATTCTCGGAGTGGCATTTTAATCAAATGGCGGCGTTTTCGAGATTACTCTTGTGGCTCCGACACGAGCGTTTTTTAGCGTCTGAGCATTTATATATAATATTAATAAACCATGGACTTACAGGACTTATCATAAGTCCATGGCATATCATAGTTTCTATGCTTTGTTTAAAATAGGATGATAATTTTGACAACTCATTAATTATTGGTCCTTGGCGCACGTCTATAAAGTTTAATGGTTTTTTTTTCGATAAAATGTTCTACGGATAATGTCGTACTTCATAGACAGGCCCCGCCCCTTTAGTGAAGTGCCACGAATAACGAATAACAACAGACAATCGAAAATCGGTATTCAAATAAAATAATCGAACATTTAAAATTGACATTTAGATAATTAAATGATTTTTAGCAACTATAACTCTTATTCCTTGTTTAGATTTCACATTAAGAAACCTTTCACAACAACGATTTCGACTCGCAAGTATTCTACGGAATATGCTGACTGACCAAATAAAAATACGCACGTGTCGAAATCGTCGTTGTGGAAGGATTATAATGTCGTATTAATACATTATTAATTCAAAAGAAAATAAATAGTTTATTTTGTATAACACGTACTGAATAACCATGCAACTATCGATTCCAAGTTCTATGACAATGATAATCGATATTCGAATAGAGTCATTAATGATTTTACACTACCCCATCCCTACTGCGAACTGTCAAAATTATCATCCTATATTTGACAAAGTATAATGTTTCTATACTCTTTGCTGTGTTGGCAACTATCTTTTTATGTGGTATTTAGAGTAAAATTTATCCAGCCGGGTAATTTTTAGGGTACCTATGCAATTTCATAGGGAGTTTTCGAGAGTAATTAATTTACTTGGGGTATTTGTTAGGGTATCAGTTTTGAAGTAAAGAAATTTAGTATAAAGATTTCTTCAAAATACACAACACATTATATTCTATCATTTCAACACATTATATCTTTACAACACATTATATCTTTACTATAGGTAGTGCATATACAAACATACCTAGACTTTCGCAGTTATAAAGTATAGTACAGTACAACGGCCATGCCATACTTTCTGATTAAAATGCAGGGTTTTGGAGTTAGGTGCTTGGATCTGTAAAATTTTTCTCAGTTAAACACTTTATTGATTACGAAGCTTAGCAAACCAATTTTAATATTTTTGCTGGGATAAATCTTATGTTAACTTTACTCTGTTAAAAATAATAAACTTAATAAACTACTTTCATTGTGATGTGTATCCAATAATAATAATAAATAAATTTAGTTGTTTTATTTGTAAATAAAGGTTAATTTATTTAACAAGACTTTATTTATTTTAGGACATTTTATCAAAATAATGCAGAATATTTGGTAAAATGTAATCAAGCATTGGGTAAGTGAAAATCTAACCTGGCAACACTGCTACTGTCAAAGTGCACGTAACTTCATGACGTAACTACGGTAGATTTACTGTAATCATATAATTTTTTTCTAGTTCTGCCACCCACCGTATTCATAAATTACTGTGTTTGAAAGTTACCGAATTTTTTAGTAAACTGTCATTGCCCCACTCTAAAACAGAATGCGAAAGAATATTTAGCATGGTAAATGACATCAAAACAAAAAAGAGAAATAAACTGATAACTGATACCATTAACGGAAATCTATTGGTAAAACAAGCCATTCAAATGAACAACAAAACATGTGATCAGTTTGAACCCAATAAAGATATGTTGAATAAAGTTAATGTATCCAAGTACAAAAAACTAAATCAACTATAAATAACACAGAAAACTATAAAAAACTATATATAATAAAGAAAGTGACTCTGAAATATGAATATATGTAAATTAAACTAAGTATTTTTTTCTTTAAATTTCCGTTATAAAAAACACAATAAAACGTAAGCTATTTATTGTTGTTGATGTGCAATAAAGTGTTTATCTATACTTCTATACTATAATATTATAAAGAGGAAAGGTTTGATTTTTTGTTTGTTTGTTTGTTTGTTTGTATTGAATAGGCTTCGAAACTACTGGACCGATTTCAAAAATTCTTTCACCGTTGGGAAGCTATACTATCCCCGGGTGCCATAGGCTATATACCCGTGTACCCGTGCGAAGCCGGGGCGGCTGCTAGTTTATCTATACTATTAAAATTTGTCACCGCAATGAGCAGTTTTCCAATAGGTGTCTAAAGCATTCTTAACCACTCACTAGATGGCGCCCCGACAATTTTGGTAATTGATAATCGCTTGAAATAGGTTCTTAGCAAAGAGGATATAAACATTGGGACGTTGTATTGGATAATATTGCATTTATCAATAGTTTTCAACCATTTTAGAGGTTGTAATAATAATGGTACATAGTGCCAACTTATATAAATATTTCTTTGTATGATTCGTTCAACCTTAAACAGTTGTTTATATTAATAAACATTTTATTTTTATGTTTAGTATTAGATGGCTGCATGAAATCACTGCCACCATTATATAGGTTAAAAAAGATTACCAAAATTGTAGGAGCGCCATCTATTGATGCTTTTTGAAACCAACTGACAATACCTACTGGAAAACTCCTCATTCTACCGTATTTTTAATATTTGAAACACCGTAATTTTCCCACAGATGTGGTTATTTTGAACCACTGTGCACCGTAATTTTGATAATTCTACCTGGCAACACTGGACAGTAGTTTTCTTTGCTCTGTCTTGCTTGTGGTCTTGCTGTCTGCCTGCCTCAGGCTTGCCAGATTGGGGGTTTATTTCGCAATTTTGGGGAAAAAATTGACTCTTGGGGAAAAACTGGGGAGACAGAATCTTTGGGGAATCTTTTGGGGAAAAAAGATCTAGGGAAAATATTGAGCCCCAATTATAGTATAACTTATATTTACGAATGACGATGAATGAAATCTATGAATCTTTAAGCTAAGTTCTAAAAAACTTGATTCCAGTGCCATAAAACCCTTAAACAAAAAAGTCTGTAAAACATTTAAGTCGCTTATTACACATTCCTAAATTCAGTGACTGAATTCAGAAACAAAAAGCGTGAGAACAAATCAAAGTGGAATGTATTGCTCATATACGGCGATATCGGCCCCGATGTCAAGTCCCGAATCTCTGCAGCTTGGGCCAAGTGGCGGGAACTCACGCCAGTCACCTGTGACCCTAAAATCCCTTTAAAGCTCTTATATATAAGAGTATAATTAGTCCGGTAATGCTCTATGGCTGCGAGACTTGGCCAGCGCTGACGAAACACGTTCGCGAACTCCACGCCAACGAAATGAAAATGCTGCGGTGGATGTGCGGAGTTACGAGACTCGATCGAGTACGTAACAAGTACATCCGTGGTAGCCTTGGCGTGAGGGATATCGCAGATAAGATCGAGGAGGCTCGTTTGCGCTGGTTTTGTCACGTAAGCGCGTAAGCCTCAGGGATATGTGGGAAATAGATGCCTGAATCTGCCGGTATCAGGAAAGAAGCCCCGTGGGCGGCCCAAGAAGCGATGGATTGACATCGCTGAGTCGAATGCGAGAGCCAACGGCTCACGACGCCAGGAAGCCGAAGACCAGGCGAAGTGGAGAAGATTAAGTAAGAAAGCGGACCCTGGCAGAGGCCGGGATAAGCGCTAGGACGACGACGACGTATTGCTCATACAATAAGGTCCATTTTTGTATCTCGGATTTTAAAAAAGCGGAGCGACGCGTGACTTGATATAAGTGATAAGCGAATACTACACACACGATATATATCGTGATTCACGCAGGATCACGATATTTATCGAGTGTGTAGCCTAGAGTATCACGAATCGTGATACGGATCACAGGATTTCCGAAAATCCAGAAATCTACGATCCGTATCAACTATCGTGCGATATATATCGAGCGTCTAGTATCTAGTCGATATTTATCACGACATTTCTGTCAAACTGACATAAATAACGTAATTTCAAATTTATTTTCATTGTTTGTGTTTATTTCCAAGCTGCTGTGGCCACTATGGACCTGGACAGTTACTATAAAAGTATAAAAAGTCAATAAGATCCTCATCCTCATAATTTTTCTCATTTTTTTCTCTTCACGCGTCTTTTTAATCCTAATGCTAATACTATAGCAACGCTAGCTTTATTAAAATACTTAAAAATCGTAAATATACACCAGCGACGCGTCAAAAATGCTTTTTTTGTTAGGCTAGGCATTGGCAACTTAGTCTATTCAGCCATCAAAATGTATGAAAGAATGCATAGACTAATGAAAATATCGACGATTCTTATTGTGTGTGTAGGGTCGACTTGCGATCCAAAATATTACTCGATATGGATCACGATACTTATCACGATAAATATCGTGTGTGTAGTATCCGCCATACAAAAATGGACCTTATTCTTTGATCAATACATTCTACTTTGATTTGCTCTCACGCTTTTTGTTTCTGAATTCAGTCACTGAATTTAGGAATGTGTAATAAACGCATTAACTAGTGATAGGACTGGAATCGAAAATTAATATTCGAATCATCCAGCAAACATTCGAATCATGATTCAACCTAACCCTTGATTTGAATAGATTTATGACTCTAATCGACATGATGATTTGAATGAATAATATGAATAGACAAAAATAAATAAAAATACGTGAAACTAATGCTTAAATGATAAAACGGTTCAATAGCGAAAACGTCTACTCAACCAAAGACGAAGACATTGTAATGTTAAATTTGTATAGTGAAATTTAAGTAACTTTCATTTATTAAAAAAAAACGAAGAAATAATGTGTTTATTGTGTACCTATTTATTTATTTAACCAAATCAAGTTGGGGGTTTTTACTGAATAATGTATCATTTTGGGGGAAAATAATTATGAATCTGGGCAAATATGAGAAAACAAATCTGGCAACCCTGGCCTGCCTGTGCAAGTGTCATTGTCATAAATGCTGTTGATTTGATGTTGTTAATGTGGTAAAAATCTTTCCGGGCGGTAAAAATACAATTTTAGCAAAATTATAAATACGTAAAACTTAGATCATACGTACCTGTACAAATATTATATACTTAACATAACATTAATAATCATTTGGTGTATTTGTTATAGTGGATTGAGTGAGATAACCTAATTTGCGGCGAGCAACGATCGCATTTTTATTTGTGCCATTTAATAGGTGCCCAATGACATCAATAAATAATATGGGTAATCGAAAAACAAAATCAATAGAACACTTAAACGGCATCACAAAATGTGTACCGAAATTAACACTCAATGATTGGCCTGCAAATATTACCACGATTGACATCAGTCACGCCAAATTAGACACTTTGAAAGAAAACGTTACGTTCCCTCCAAATTTATTGCATCTAAATATGTCTCATAACAATTTCCAAAGCATACCTAATGCAGTGTTGGATTCATCATGTTTGAAATCTCTTGATGCATCATTCAACATTATCACATGTTTTGATGATACACCTCAATTCTGTCAAACCTTAGAAAGTTTAAATCTCTCTAATAACAAACTAAAAGGGCCTCCATACTGGGTATGGGCTGAATCTCCATGTAAATTAGTACAAATAGATCTTAGTTGTAATAGAGAAATAACACATGCCCTTAGAGAGAATCATCTTTATTATGAAGAGCTGAAGGAGTACATCTCTGTAGCCACAGATATAAAGATTCACGGCTGTATGTTAGAGCAATATTCACAGATATTGCAAACATTTCCCCAAGTAAAGACACTAACTCTGGGTGAACCAGATAGCAGCTATGGTTTTGGAAATCATTTAGTACAAATACCTTTTGAGGGCCTTAAAAAATGCTGTGATATTGAAAGACTGAACTTGAGCAATGCTAATATTTATACAATAGAATCAAATATTGATATATTTAAATGTTTAGTAAAAATAAACTTGTCACATAATAATTTAATAAGTATACCAAATGCATTTTGTACTTTAGAGAATTTAGAGATATGTTTACTCTCATGTAACAAAATAATGTACCTGCCTGACGATATAGCAAAGTTAAAGAACCTGGTCCACCTTGACCTTGCATCTAATGAGATCTGCATGTTGCCAGAGGATCTTGGCCATTTACCAAAACTGAAATCATTAGATTTATATGACAACTGTCTATATGAAATCTCAGATGAACTAAGAAACATATTAGAAATTGATTTAGCCTTAAACTATTTTGATGAACCAGAAGATATTCAGTATTTGGAAAGTAAAAAGAGAATACGACTGAACATTGACAATAGAGTAGATGGAAGGTATTAAATTTGAGTTATTATTATTTATTTATTTATTAGTTAACTATGTTGGTATTTCTTTTCCAAGAGACCATTAAGGTAGAATGCTATCTAATCTAAAGGTTAAGACAAAAACAATTATAACTAACAATATCATGGCTATGTTTTCTTTTGATTCATTTCATTGTTATACCTACACTGCACAATAATTAATTTCCTTTTGCTTTTAGGAAAAAAGAACCAAGTATACAAGAAACTTTTCACTCACCATCAACATCAGAAGATGAAGAAATAGTTGAATATTTGCATATACAACCAGAAAATGGTAAGCATTATATATTAAAATATATTATATATATATGAAGAACAGCTATTTCAATACAATCTACATATTACTTTGTTTCTATTACAGATGAACCATCTCTAAAACCCCCAAGTTCTCCGGAGGACTGGGACTCTGATGAATACTGGGAGCCAAACCCTAACTACAGGCAGAACTGTCAACGTCAATCTTTGTGGATATCCTATGTCACACGGAAAATGCAAGAAGGAAACTTTTGTCCAATGGATTTACATCCTGTCTCAATAGCTGAGAAAGTAAAGTATGAAAAGCTTTGTAACCCAAAAGTTTGGACTGAAATAGAAGGTCAATTTGATGATTATGATGAATGATTTTCAAAATGTAGAATCTGACTATTTAAGTCGGGAGTCCTTATATGGTGTACCTACTTCTGTGATGTGCATTGGAATAATAATTGATTACTCTTATGAAATCACCATGACATTATAAATAGGGAACATATATAATATTAGTACATATTTAGGTACTCTCATTATTCTAAAATAATTTATTGTTATTTTATAGTCTCTGTAGGTGGTATATCATCTCTAATTCAGTTTCATATTTTTTATGATTTAAATAGACTTCATTTCAATGTAATTCTTTATCATTTATATAATTTGCATGCTCTTCGTCCTTGTGCTTCCAAAATATTTGGCGAACAACAACTAAAACAACCCTTTACTATAAACACAAATAGAAGTCAATAAGTAAAACAACAATAAATTAAACTGTCTTTGAAACTAAAAACCTGGTCAACTGTAAAAATATAGAAATGGCACTTTGGCCCTTTCTACAAACCACCGACGATATATACCCCACTACTACTATAGCAGAAAAACTGTACTCATTTAGCATCAGTGTTTCGGATTACACCCACTGAGTGGCATTGTTGAAACCAGCTCAGTGGTAGTAGCAAGAAATTTTGAACATTGTGGTCTATTTGCGAATTTCACTATTAATGAATTCAACTGTACCTATTGAATAAAACAATTATTTGTAATTTTACATTTATTTTATGTAATCCTAACATACTCATTCATTCATATTGTAATAAATAACATAAACAAACAAACCTAATTTTATATTTTTAACACATACATAAATATTAAACACAGAACAATAAATTGCCTTGTGTGGTGCTAGATTATTTACCTAGTTAATGGACTGCTTAAATTTAAAGAATTTTTTATTTCATTCAGTACACTGTTATGGATAATGTTTCTATTTTCTCTTGTTACCTAAAATGAAAAACATATTTCAACAAACAATTCCATTGTAATATTGTATTTAATAGGTAAATAAAACAATATACTTACAGTCCATAGTTTGGCTTTATTGTTATTTCTGATATTCTCAATCAAAGCATCACTCCTCTTTATTGGAATTGTGGCAAGAACCACATCGTTCGAAGCAGTACTAAATAACTCTTTGATCCTCATTTTAAAAGAGTCACTAAAAAATTCCATTTTTCCAATTTCATCTATGACTAGAAGTTGACTCTCTTCTGCTAAACGTTCAGACTGTAAATATCACATGATTCGATAAGTAAATTTAACAGATACACAAGGTTTTATTAACTGTTTAAATGATTTTACCTTTTTTAATGTAGGTAAAGCAATTCTTTCAAACTCCTTTACCAATACACCATATTTTCCTACTTTATGCGTAGCTGAACTGTTTAGCAGGTTTGTGTCTCGAGCCAGCAAGCCTCTATTACCATCGAAAGTGACTATGTCAAAACCTGCCCTAACCCTGTCTTTCCTGACTTCCTCTGTATAAAATCCTGAAATCTTTACACCTTGTTCAGCAAGCATTGATGACAACTTCTTTGTTAGAGTTGTTTTGCCTACACCTGAAATAAAAATTGCAAATCTATTATTTACGTACGATACTCCCCACATTAATTATAATGTTAAAATACGATTAAAATGATACTGAACCAGGTTCGCCGGTAAGGATGAAGAACTGTAATTTTGCATTTGTCATTACTTTGTTGTTTTAACTTTTCTGTAAAAAACCTAAATTAACATTCCTACAGAAATACGCAAACGACAACGATGATATTTGCAATAGAAACCGGAAAGATGGAAAATATCTAAAATAAAATAAACAACGATCAGCTGGTACCATTTGGCGTTTGCTTGACAGTGACAGCAAGTTCGTTGATAGCGTTTAATTAATTACTTTAGCAAAATAGAAAATTTTAGATTACCTATTTTGCTTGTTATTAAACGGGTTAATACTACCACATGAACTTAAATTTATTTTACGTTTTTGTCAGCAATGTTTCACCTACTTATA
Organism: Blastobasis lacticolella; assembly: GCA_905147135.1. NCBI lineage: Eukaryota > Metazoa > Arthropoda > Insecta > Lepidoptera > Blastobasidae > Blastobasis > Blastobasis lacticolella. The sequence goes on along the minus strand of LR990048.1, from coordinate 5,625,606 downwards.
TTTGGTTCAAGTAGTAAGAATATATACTACTATATTCTAGATTATATGTGAATGTATTAACTAAACGCAAGACAAATACAATACAACCCAACCAAATATAGGAGTTCCAATTTATGTGAAATATCCGAACAAATTCTCTTTATTACATTTTGTCAGACAAACTTTTTTTTTGTTATCGCTTATCAAAATACCGCACGGTATCAAAGTTCATTTGAAGTTATTTTCGCCAGTTTATCAGGAATTTAAAGTCCAGTTTTGGCTCGGAAAAGTCTTAAAGTGGTCGTATTCCTAAAAATGGCTTCAGTCGGCGCTGTTACCCGTATTTTACTGGGAAAGAACGTGGCCAACAATGGGCGAATTCTTCCCAACACCGGTTTCGCCAGATTCTACAGTGTTGGTATGTATGTATGCTCTGGTGGCGTTGGAATAATTATTTTATTCAATTGACGGCCTTGAACTTGAGTTTGTTTGTCATGTCGGTGATATATCGCACGTAGGATATAAAAGTTTGGTAGGTATTAAGATGGAGCTAAGTAGGTATGTAACTTGTCAAATTAAGTTGGCAATTTCTCATTTGTTTTTCATTAATTACCTCCCACTAAAACATAAAACTATGCACAAATCCTGATATTTTTTGAGACAGCAAATTTTTTTTTTTTATATATCACGAAGGCGGCAAACAAGCTTACGGCCTGCCTGATGGTAAATAGTCACCGCAGCCTATGGACGTTTGCAATACCAGGAGCATCACCCACGCGTTGCCGACCCCGTAAAAACCTTTTTACCTTTTCTTGAAGAACTCCATATTGTACTCTCCAGGGAAAACCTCTCCAGGTAGTTCATTCCACAACCTTAGTGTGCGTGGGAAAAAGTTCGCACAGTTCGCGACCGATTTGGCTCCAAGGTGTGTGGATGAACTTCCTGTCGGTGGCGAGTGGTGCAATGATAGAATGTAGCTGTAATTAATTTAATTAATTACAGCTACATTAATTTGTAATTATAAGAAATACTAAAAATAAAACATTAAGTACATACCTAAGAAGTACCTGAAATAAAGTTTAATAAATTGTTTTTCATGTTGCCATGCTGTTACAGGTTTGTTAAGTACTTTGACCTTGTTTTTACACACACACACACACTTCTTATTTTTGCATGGGTAGATATCTTATCATTTGACATTTTATTATTTGATTTGTTACGCTGTTCTGTATCTGTAACCACATGTAACACTTACATAAGTGTTGCTGATTAAGTTTTAAAATTTATTCAACACTAGCTTTTGCCCACAACAAAAGCATGAATGAATGAATCATGTAAAATTTTTGGAGGAAAAATTTGCCTATGTCTGTGAAGCGCCAGCTTGCCTTTCATCACAATCTGCTTAGGAAATTATCATAATGGTAGTATTGATATCTGATTGCCAAATTTTATCCAAATCTGTAGAGATTTAGGCATGGAAACGTAATAACCAGAAGAGTTTCTTTTGTAGCGAATATTCTTCCTTGTTTTGAATGAAAAAATCCATTTATAAATTTAATTTACCTTTTTGTAGTCTTTGATCAATAGATATAGGTTTAATCTGTGTTGTTTTTATATTATTATTATTATTTTCCTAATTACAGCTCCTGCTTATGAAAACATCAAGACTGAGGTTGTGGGATCGAAGAAAAGTGTTGGCCTGATCCAACTGAACCGACCCAAGGCCCTGAATGCTCTGTGCAAGCCATTGTTCATTGAACTCGGCAGGGCAGTTAATGATTTTGATAACGATGCCACTATTTCAGCTATTATTATTACTGGTCAGTTGAACACAGTATATGTTTTATTCATATAACTTTCAGTCTATATTTGCTTGATGAAAGTCAATCAATATTAGTCTGTTTCAATTATCAAGGCAATGTCAATGTGTGCACCAACTCAGATGCATTTTGTATTCAATATCTTATAGATCTGTAGGACTGTGTAGCCATAACTACAAAATGTTATGCATATTTTGCAGGAAATGAGAAGGCATTCGCTGCCGGTGCTGACATCAAGGAAATGCAGGACAAGACGTACAGTGATAATCAGAAACAAGGTTTCCTTAAAGAATGGGAGGAAATTTCCAACTGTGGCAAACCAATTATCGCCGCTGTAAATGGATTCGCTGTAAGCTACAAAACCTGTAATGATAATAATCACTAGCCTAAATTCTGCAAACTCACTCTGAAACTCACACATTCGTAATAATAAAAAGACATTCATATCCCCAAGATATACTTATATCTCAGAACTATCCATAACTATTTAACATTCACTACTGTTTAGCGTCAGGCTAATCTCTGGTAAGCCCTTTAATCTAACATTATGGACATTTGTAATTCGAAAGCTGTACCTGAAAGCGGTTGTTGTTACCAAAGCACCAACTGCGAAATCCTAACTACTCACCAGTAGTTTATACAGTCCTCTATATAAACTACTGGTGAGAATTGAAATTAGGCACAGTTTCTAGATACGTGGAAAAGTGCCAAAATCTGCCGATAGACATCCCTGAGTCGAATGGGGAGCCAACGGCTTACGACGCGAGGATGCCGAAGACCGAGCGAAGTGGAGTTGAATGAGTAGCAAAGCGGGCCCTGGCAGAAGCGGGGATAGACATTAAGATGGTGATGACTGCTGCTAAATAGGCATGTTTCCTCCATCCACAGCTTGGCGGCGGTTGCGAGCTAGCGATGCTCTGCGACATCATCTACGCTGGTGAGAAAGCCAAGTTCGGACAGCCGGAGATCAACATTGGCACGATCCCCGGCGCCGGCGGCACCCAGCGGCTGCCTCGCTACGTCGGAAAGTCGAAGGCTATGGAGATCGTCCTCACGGGGAACTTTGTGGATGCCAAGGAGGCGGAGAAAATGGGTAAGTACATACATATCCTTCCTATAAATAAGTATCCTACCTAACCGACAGAATACCTAAGGAACCGACGGAAAATCTACGAGTGGTAGGGCATAGCGGGGTATTTCGCTCCAATTGGAGTGAGTCCGCTCGACTGTGGTGTGTGGTGCCGCCACTTAAAAGAATAGCACCACCCCATCTCTTCCCGTGGGTGTCGTAAGAGGCGACTAAGGGAATAACCCGAAAGATGGGCAGCAGCATCTTTCGGGTACATTTACATCTACTGCACTGCGATCGCCAACCCGCCTGCCAAGCGTGGCGATTATGGTACCCGGCGGCCCCGCTATTCCGGACTATGGTAGCGGTCACGGTAACGGCGGGGCAGGGGGTGCGAAGAATCACCGGATGCGACCAGGCTACCACAAAGCACGACCACTGGCCCTGGCTACATACAATGTCCAGACACTGCGGACCGACGAAAAGCTCGTGGTACTGGAGGAAGTGGTAAGCACATTACATTGGGATATTATAGGGTTATCTGAAGTCCGAAGAAAGGGGGAGGACTCGATAATCCTAAAGTCCGGAAATCTGCTTTACTTCCGGGAGGGCGACCAACTGTCCCTAGGTGGTGTCGGGTTCCTCGTCCACAAATCCCTCGTGAACAACATCGTCAAAATCGAGAGTGGTCGTCTAGGGTAGCGTACCTTATACTCAGAATTACCTACCGGTATTCGTTGAAGGTCATACAGGTCTACGCACCGACTTCGACTCACTCCAACGATGAAGTGGAGGCTATGTATGAGGATATTTCTACAGCCATGCATACCTCCAAGACACATTATACCGTTGTCATGGGGGATTTCACCGCGAAACTGGGCAAACGAGGCGGAGACGAGTTGAGAGTGGGGCAATTTGGAGTTGGAAATCAGAACGCCCGTGGCCAGATGCTGGCCGGCTTTATGGAGAAGGAGGGACTCTTTATGATGAACTCATTTTTCAGGAAGCCGGATCATCGCAGATGGACGTGGGTTAGTCCCGATGGTGTCACAAAAAATGAGATTGACTTCATCCTATCTACGAAACGGCATATATTCAATGATGTCTCGGTGATCAATAGCGTTAAAATTGGCAGTGATCACCGCTTGGTAAGAGGCACATTGAATATTAATCCCCAGCTGGAAAGATCGAGATTGATGAGGTCCACGCTCCGGCCTATACCCTTCCAAATCCAAAACCCCGAGAGCTTTCAACTCGAATTACAAAATCGCTTCGAGTGCCTAGGAGAGTGCGTCGACGTGGACGACTATAATTACAGGTTCGTGGAAACTGTCTATACGGTTGGGTCAAAGTTTTATAAAGCCTGCCGTACAAACAGAACAAACAAAATCTCTGACGATAGCCTCAAACTCATCGAAGAAAGACGCGAAATGACTCTGCAATCCCCTGATGATGTCTCTCAATTTAGACGACTTAATCGACAGATGTCAGTCTCTGACTCGCGACATACGCCGCTTCAATACTACCAATATTGAGGCGGCGATCGAGCGGAACAAAGGCTCTAAAGTCTTTGCGAGAGATCTGTCGATTGGACAGAGCCAGTTGACGAGACTGAAAACGGATGACGGCAGAGTTGTTTCGACCAAGTCCTAGGTTTTGAGGAAGTCGAGAGGTTCTATGGACAGTTATACACGACAACACGGGCACCTGTTACCAGTATGGCAAAAGACCCCAGAGCCAAGTTGACCCGACACTACACCGAAGATATCCCGGACATCAGCCTGTACGAGATTAGTGGCTCTCAAACAGCTTAAGAACAACAAGGCACCGGGTGATGATGGAATTACGGCTGAGCTTCTGAAAGCTGGTGGCAAACCTGTGCTTAAGACCCTTCAGAAGCTGTTCAATTCCGTCATCCTCGAGGGCAAAACGCCGGAAGCATGGCACAGTAGCATAGTGATATTGTTATTTAAGAAAGGTGATAAGGCTCTCTTGAAGAACTTTAGACCAATATCGCTGCTGACCCATGTCTATAAGCTGTTTTCGAGAGTCATTACGAATCGTCTCGCACGCAGGTTTGATGACTTCCAGCCCCCGAACAAGCCGGATTCCGAAAAGGTTTTAGTACCATAGACCACATACATACGCTGCGGCAGGTTGTACAGAAGACTGAAGAGTATAACCGGCCATTATGCTTGGCGTTTGTGGACTATGAGAAAGCCTTCGATTCGATCGAAACTTGGGCGGTGCTCCAGTCTCTACAGCGGTGCCAAATTGACTATCGATATATCGAAGTACTGAAGTGTTTGTACGAAAACGCTACTATGTCAGTTCGTCTCCAGGACAAGACCACAGAACCTATTCAGCTGCAGCGAGGTGTTAGACAAGGTGATGTCATATCACCGAAGTTGTTCACCGCTGCACTGGAGGATATCTTTAGGCTTTTGGACTGGGACGGACTTGGCATCAATATTAACGGCGAGTACCTCACGCACCTCAGATTTGCTGACGATATCGTAGTCATGGCTGAAACCCTGGAAGACTTGGGCAAAATGCTCGATGACCTCTGTCACCACAGAGGTCATCGAGCATTTTGCCCAAGTCTGGCGAGGCACTCCTCTCAACAAGTAGGTCTTAAAATGAAAATTATGTCGAATGTCCATGTTGTGCCTACTCCAGTGACAGTAGGAGGCACTCCACTTGAAGTTGTTGACGACTATACATACCTAGGACAAATAGTCCGGCTAGGTAGGTCCAATTTCGAGAAAGAGGTCAATCGACGAATCCAACTCGGTTGGGCAGCGTTCGGGAAGCTACGCCACATATTTTCGTCCCAATTACCGCAGTGTCTCAAGACGAAGGTCTTTGACCAATGTGTGTTGCCAGTGATGACTTACGGATCTGAAACGTGGCCACTCACTATGGGCCTTATAAGAAAGCTCACTGTTACCCAAAGGGCAATGGAAAGAGCTATGCTCGGAGTTTCTTTGCGCGATCGAGTCAGAAATGAGGAGATCCGCAAGCGAACCAAGGTCACCGACATAGCTCTAAGGATTGCCAGACTGAAATGGCAGTGGGCAGGGCACATAGCTCGAAGAACAGATGGCCGATGGGGCAGTAAAGTTCTCGAGTGGCGACCACGTACCGGTAGACGCAGCGTGGGTAGGCCTCCTACAAGGTGGACCGACGACCTGGTAAGGATCGCAGGTACCAGCTGGATGCGGAAAGCACAGGACCGATCTTTGTGGAGATCTCTGGGGGTGGCCTATGCACAGCAGTGGGCGTCTTCTGGCTGACATGATGATGATGATGATGATGACTGTGGAAGTACCTTACAGAATACTGCAGCCAAACAATATTATTTTAAATAGTATTGTGTTCCTGCCGGAGGGTAAGATTTCCAGTGCTCCATGTAATGGGTATGCAAATGGAGCGAGCGAGATGAAGTCATAAAGCTTTAGCAAAGAATTAGGCGGTAGCTCAAAGAAATAGTAGGGACTACACTCGAAGCCACTTTTTGTATATTGTTATAAATTCTGTAATCGATAATCCCGTGATAAAATTTCAACCTATGTGCTATTCCGCTTTGTCAGCTAGGTACAACATTGTAGAGTTTCATCAAAATCCCATCGCTAGTTTTACGTGAAGCAGCAACAAACATCCATCCAATTCTTGAATCAAACTAAACACCTAATCCTCTTCTAACAGGCCTGGTGAGCAAGGTGTTCCCAGTCGACAAGCTTCTGGAAGAGACCATCAAGCTAGCGGAACGCATCGGCACGCACTCGCCTCTAGTCGTCAAAATGGCGAAGCAAGCCGTCAACCAGGCTTTCGAGACCACGCTACGCTCTGGACTGCAGTTCGAGAAGTCCATCTTCTATGGCACGTTTGCCACGGTAAGTGTGAAGGCCAGTTTCGAACACATTAACGGTTAGAGCGATAGCCTTTCTATACATTATTCTATATCTTTCGTATGGAAGCTATCGCCAATTATTATCTTGGCGTCAATATTCTGGTTGAGCTTTTGCACGCGAGAGGTATTTTCGTCTAGCTAGGGGGCTAATGTGAGTGTGAGTGCGTGAAATAGTGCAGATCCCTGTTAGTTTCTGAAGTTCCAGAGATAAGCGCGTTCGATCGATCCAATCTGTTCAGCTGTACCTATGCTTAAGACTATGAACTCTCAATCTCATACGATTTATTTTATTGCAGGCTGATCGCAAAGAAGGTATGACTGCATTTATTGAAAAGAGACCTCCGGCGTTCAAGAACGAATAATTTTCTTCGAATTTATTATTGTTGTTATAAGAAATCAAGAAATAAATCTTGTATTTATATGTATAGATAAATAAGAAAAGTGCAATTTTATCCAGTAAAATCATGCCATTTACACAATGTTTACAATATTAAACTATATATTTTATAGAGAAAAACTTATTTTCCTTTTGTACCTACATCTTGTATAAGCCAAGACCGCCTCCGTAAGCTCTCCACCACTGCTATCGTCGACTTAGTGCCACGGCCGTCATCTATCGGCTACCGCGAACCAAACTGCGCTTTTGCAGACGGCCGAAGGGCTCTCGATGTCGTCCGTCCATCTCGTGGCTGAGGAATGAACTATGTTAAACCTAGATAAGTAATGTTTATAATAGTTAAGGGTGTGTCCAAACCAGGGATGTAGCGGATATTCGGAATCGCAGAACTTCCTCATTAAATTTTAACATTCGAATCCGCTATCATGAAAATTTGGGTGGTGCTCCAGTCTCTACAGCGGTGCCAAATTGATTACGATATATCGAAGCACTGAAACGTTTTTACAAAAACGCTATGATGTCAGTTCGTCTCCAGGACAAGACCACAGAGCCTATTCAACTGCAGCGAGGTGCGAGACAAGGTGATGTCATGTCACCGAAGTTGTTCACCGCTGCACTGGAGGATATCTTTAGGCTTCTGGACTGGGACAGACTTAGCATTAATATTAACGGCGAGTACCTCACTCACCTCAGATTTGCTGACGATATTGTAGTCATGGCTGAAACCCTGGAAGACTTGGGCAAAATGCTCGATGACCTCTGTAGTGCCTCTCATAAAGGAGGTCTTAAAATGAACATGGACAAGACGAAAATTATGTCGAATGTCCATGTTGGGCCTGCTCCAGTGACAGTTGGAGGCACTTAACTTGAAGTTGTGGACGACTATACATACCTAGGACAAATAGTCCACTTAGGTAGGTCCAATTTCCAAAAAAACTAATCCAACTCGATTGGGCAGCTACGCCATATATTTTCGTCCCAATTACCGCAGTGTCGGAAGACGAAGGTCTATGACCAATTTGTGTTGCCAGTGACGACTTATGGACCTGAAACGTGGCCGCTCACTGTGGGCCTCCTAAGAAAGCTCACTGTTACCCAAAGGGCAATGGAATATGAATATGCTCGAAGTCTCGTTGCGTGATTGAATCAGAAATGAGGAGATCCGCAAGCAAACCAAGGTTACCAACATAGCTCTAAGAATTGCCAGACTGAAGTGGCAGTGGCAGTGGCGGATTTACCAGAAGGCTGAGTAGGCTCGAGCCTAGGGCGGCAGATTTTGGGGGCGGCAAATTTGGGGACCAATGTTTTTTTCTACCTTAGAAATCAAAAAGATTTTTCCATGACGGTTTTCTGATGTCTTACAGATAAGAAGTCTGCAACAAATATTACCGATGACTTTTCTCTCTCCTTTGTCATTGCACATTCCGAGAGTAGCAAACTTCCATATTCTAGAGTAAAACAGCTAGTTCGCCGCCCCTCAACCAGTAATCGGCCTCTCGCCTCTGCGCTCTTTGCCCACACTTTGTGTGAGTGAAAAATTGTAGAAAATGTATTCCTCTCTTCCCACTAACAACCCATACATGACAGTCCTACTATTGGTTGGAGGCTACGAACTGGATGGTTTGTATATAATGTTTCGATTTTTATTCGAATATAATGAATAATTTAGTGAATAATATTAATATTATGTGTTTCACATGCACTAGCTTCAGAAAATTCGATTGGGAATCTAAAAAAATCTTGAACAGTAATAGCGAGATATTCCTAAGTCAAAAAAATATTTTTTCCCCGAACGCGGTATTTTTTTAATGCTACAATGTTGGTATTTTTTTAATGCTACAATGGAAGAAGGCGTACGACAATTTCAATGAAAAATTTTAATTTCTAACGAAAATGAGCGAATTGTCATCATCAACCCTTACGAAAAAGGCTCTGTCCTTAAAAGAAGTGTATCCTAATGATTGACTGAGTAAGTTCAAGAATGCATACCTACATTTTCGAGGCCACATATCTTCCCAAAGCATTTTGGTAAACCAGATTCTACATCATTAGAGAGCCTATCTTCGTTTCTGCAAAAACAGAGTTTGCAGAACGTTTATCCGAACTTGGACATAGCCCTTCCTATGGCCTTATGTACACCAGCGACGAATGGTTCTTCGGCAGATACCCTTACAGCGCTTCGCACTAAACATCCACAACCTTCAGCAGCTCGGCACATACCTGATAATCCTAAAAGTATGGATGCCCCCGCCCTTTTAGTCTCGGCGGATGTAGTACTCTAAGCTATTTTTGCTTTTAAAACTGGCTCTGCTGGCGGCATTGACGGGCTGACACCACAGCACCTCAAAGACCTACTCGGTGGCGGCAGCGGTGAAACTTTAAAGTAAGTAAGAGAGTTAAAAGACCTAACTAACTTCATGCTATCTGGCTCTGGATGGTATCACCGACATCCTGTATGGGGCCAATCTCATAGCTTTAAATAAAAAAGGAGGTGGTGTCAGGCCAATTGCCGTCGGCACTACGTACCGTCGCCTAGCAGCTAAACTTTGCTGTAAGAGCGCTGCCGAACAACTGGCCGCTTATTTTCAGCCAATTCAGCTGGGTTTTGGGTCAAAGGGTGGCTGTGAGGCGGCGGTACATGCGCTGCGAACTTTTTTAATCAACCAGGATTGTGAAGTGCTGCTGAAGGTGGATGTTAAAAATGCCTTCAACTCAGTCGCTTTGCTGACCCAAGTGCAATCAAAGTTACCCTCTGTATATGGGTTTTCATGGCAATGTTATAAAGAACCATCAAAACTCATATACAGGGATCACTTATTGCATTCTAGCATTGGGTGTCAGCAAGGTGATCCGCTCGGGCCGGCTGTCTTTGGTCTGGCGATCCACCCTATTTTAGAGAAACTGAAATCCAAATTTAATGTTTGGTACCTGGACGATGGGACCCTAAGTGGTAAAGCAACAACAGTGCTGGAGGACCTACAACTCCTGATTCGCGAAATTGGCGCTATTGGATTAGAGCTAAATTTAGCGAAGTGTGAGTTGTATATCCCAGACACATGTCCAGATAAAAGTACTATTGCGTCATTATTCAATACCCTGGCGCCCAACATCTCGTTTGTCAACAAGAGCACGCTTCATCTCCTAGGTGCCCCAATTTTCGACGAATCTTTTTCCCCCTTTGTTGACCTTAAAATCCAAAATTTTACAGCAGTGTCGGATCGCCTTCAGCATATTAGTACCCACATGGCCTATGTCATTCAGTTATGGAAACATCCTGATTTACTCTTTCGACTCGACAGCACTATTAAACAATCATTAACGATGTTCCTAAATTTAAATTTCGATGACAATGCTTGGGCCCAGGCCTCTCTACCCATCAGGTTTGGTGATCTGGGCATCAGAAAAATTTCAAGTATTTCTTTACCTGCTTTCCTGTCCTCTGTACACAGCACGTGTACGTTTTGGGTACGTCTACCAACGCGTGTGAGGTGGCATATATGACAGAGGCCAGGAATTCATGGACTTTAGCTTGCCCGAGCACTGAATATCCGTCTACCCCTTCGTCACAGACACTGTGGGACGAGCCGCTCTGCAGGTTGGTGCGGGATAATCTGATTAATACGTCAACCAATCCTGCAATGCGTGCCCGCCTCCTAGCTGTCGGCGAATGGGAGTCAGGTCTATGGCTTCAGACACTTTCATCATCCACCATTGGCACCCTGCTGGATAGTTCTACATTTAGAGTTGCCACGGCCCTTCGCCTTGGTGTTCCTTTCGTGGCCCGTCATGAATGCAGTTGTGGCCATGCAGTGTCACAACTTGGGCATCACGGGTTGTCGTGTTGCAGGAGCGCCGGGCGCTTTTCATGGCATGCAGAACTGAACGACATCATCCGCTGGGCCTTTACCACTGCTGGTTCTCCCGCCATCCTGGAACCAAATGGACTGGCGAGAGACGACGGAAAAAGGCCCGACGGTATGACACTCGTGCCTTGGAAGATGGGTCGGTCTTTGGTTTGGGACGCTACCTGCGTCGATACCCTTGCACCGTCACATATTCCATGCACGAGTGTCAATGCCGGTTCCGCTGCAGCTTCGGCAGAAAATTTCAATCGGCGCAAATATGCTGGCCTCAGCGGAGATCATCTATTTGCGCCGTTTGGCGTAGAAACGCTTGGGCCGTGGGGACCAGGCGCTCATACTCTCTTCAAAGAGTTGTCTAAGCGCCTGGTTAACACTTTGCATGACCAAAAGGCTGGCCAATACCTTGGCCAAAGGATTAGCCTCGCGATACAGCGAGGCAATGCGGCCAGCCTTTTGGGAACAATTCCTTTAACAGCAATTGGCGGACTTGGGGCAAGTTTTTTATTTGTAAACTAGTGGACCCGGCGCGACTTCGTTCGCGTAGCGTTCTAACCCTACACCTGCCCTACACCTACCGTACACCTACCCTACACCTACCCTACACCTACCCTACACCTACCCTACACCTACCTTACACCTACCCTACATCTACCCTACACCTACCCTACACCTACCTTACACTTACCCTACACTTACCCTACACCTACCCTACACCTACCTTACACTTACCCTACACCTACCCTACACCTACCATACACCTACCCTACACCTACCCTACACCTACCCTACACCTACCCTACACCTACCCTACACCTACCCTACACCTACCCTACACCTACCTTACACCTACCCTACACCTACCCTACACCTACCCTACACCTACCCTACACCTTAGGTGTGAATCTAAACCATTCCCAGATCCCCTTGAACACACACAAAAAATTTCATCAAAATCGGTCCAGTCGTTTGAGAGAAGTTCAGTGACATACACACTCACAGAAGAATTATATATATAAAGATATTATTTTATAATTTAGTATTAGCTTTATTTAATTTATTTCCACTATTAATTTTAAAATTTATTTAAAAGTTACTTTCATGCTAATAGTTTTCCTTAATAAAATTTTATCCAATTCAAAAATAAATCACACAATATTTAATTAAGTACTTTATTGTTTTAAATAAAATAACTTTCACTCACACACAGCTTTAAAGACAAAGCAAAACAAACTAAATCTAATAAATTAACCACAAGGCACATCTCCATATTATTATCGCTACTCACGACTACGTCATAATCAATCACTACTAAATAAAACGACTACTTTTATTCATTAAATTAAACAATTTTTTCTAAATGACTAGAAAGTCGCTCATACGCGGCTTTGTTCCTATAAAGATGAATATTGCACTTCACTTTCTTCATAAGAAGTTTGGGATCGATATCACTCAGCTTCAGGAGTGCGTCTGAAAGAATGAATTATTTATTTATTTATTTATTTAAAAACTTTATTGCACAAATTACAGCAATTGGCGGACTTAAAGCCATTGAGGCTTTGTCTAACAGTCAACCAGCAGACCATGCAGAGAGTGATTAAGTAGGTGCTAACAGGACAACATTGACATAAGTGAAAAAAATATATAAGATTAAATTAAATTGAATTGAATACTATAAATACAATTACTATAAAAAAAAAAATACAATAAACATATACCTATTATATATACATTCACTAGATACAAAATGTGATAATGACTACGCCAAGCTCATCACTCATTGCCTACGACCTCTTACTCAGAATAAAATCTTTCAGTAGTTTTTTAAACATCAACCGATTTTGCGCCTTTCGTACGTCCTCAGGTATGTCATTCCAATAACGAGCTGCCTGTATTGTGAATGAGTGGCTGAAGAAGTTGGTCCGATGAGGGAGAATGTCAAGACATAGCGTATCGGAGGAGCGGAGATCACGGTCGTGCGTCGAACACAATAGACGGAAATTGTACCTGAGATAACCCGACGAAAGAGGATTGTCCAGAATTGAGAAAAGTGTAGAAAGGACACGCGATCTCCTTCTCTCCCGAACAGTCAACCAAGACAACCTCACTCGGTACTTAGAGATGCGATCATATTTCCGAAGCCCGAAAATAAAGCGAATACAATTATTCAACAAACGTTCCAGCTTGCTGAGATAGACTTCGTTCAAATCAATGTAACATACGTCAGCGTAATCTAGAATAGGCAAAACCAGAGTCTGCATCAATCATATTTTAGTTTTCATCGGCAAAAAGCTCTTGAAGCGATGCAAACTGCGCAGTGTATATGTGACCCTTCTACTTACCTCAGCAATCTGGACGTTCCAACTCAAAGATTGGTCTAGATATAGTCCCAAGTTCTTTACATCAGGGGCAAACGGGATAACTATACCATTATACAACACCGGATCCAGAGCAGCCAGATCGATCCTTGCCAAGAGTCGCGAACTACCAATAATAATAGCCTGACATTTGTTCGGGTTCACGGCAATACCAAAACTCTTAGACCACTGGTAAATTCTGTCCAAATCCCTATTAAGACCATCTATAGCATCCGTTAGCCCATTCACCCCACACTGCACGTAAAGTTGCAGGTCATCAGCGTACAGATGGTACAAGCACGAGAGGCATATGGTTATCATATTAATAAAAATTGAGAATAATAAAGGAGACAGGATACCTCCCTGGGGAACCCCAGCCTCAAGATTACACCAGTCCGAAGATGCCTGCCCCAAACGGACCACCTGTTGACGACCTCTAAGATATGTCACGAACCAATCTAGAGACACCGACGACATTTGGAAGTGGGATAAGATTGCAAGAAGGATATCGTGGTCCACCGTGTTGAATGCATTTGTAAAATCAATCAAAACAAGGATAGTTACCTTTGTATCCTCCATACCCCTTCTAATATCGTCGGTGACCTTCAGCAAAGCAGTGGTGGTACTATGCGCAGGCCGAAAGCCAGACTGATACGGACTTAAAAGATTGTTGTGGTGAACGAACCCGGAAAGCTGTTTATGCGCACTTGCCTCCAGCACCTTAGAAAAGAAAGGGAGGACGGAGATTGGACGGAAATGGCTAGGAAGGAAAGGGAGTGGAATTTTGGGAAGCGGACGAATATAATCTCTACGCCACAAGCTAGGGAACTGGCCACTAAGTAACGAGTAATTGACGATGTGAGTGACAGCCGGAAGAATACTTTCCCATTATAATCATCCTTCGACTCACATCATCACATCCCACTGCATTAGACTTGATGGAGAGGATGGTCTTTCTGATCTCATCTTCACTAACAGGCTCAAATAAGAAGGGGTCAATGTTAGGATCAGGTAAGGCAGAAATGCTGCTAAGGGTCGCGAGTTTCAGGGCAGGATCAAAGGGTTCAACCGATGAGAAATGACGATTGATGTCAGTAAGAGGCACCGAGGGAATCAACTGCTCATCATCAGGCCTACCTATACCTACAGATTTTAAAAATTTCCAGAGATTAGCAGACGATAAGGTGGAAATATTACTGTGAAAATAATGGCGCTTAGCAGCCCGCACCATTTGATTGCATCGATTCCTGGCTGCCTTAAAAAGAGTCCAGTTGTCCTCCGAACGGTTCCTCTTAAATTTCCGAAAAAATGCATCACGACGCGCCATTGCCCTACATATATCTTTCGTCATCCACGGAGCTGGTGGACGCTTCACCCTAACGTTTCGAATTGGGGCATGGGCATCAAAAAGTGCAATGACTGCTGTGTTGAGAAAATTTACTTTATCGTCCACTGATGATGCCCCATACATCAACTCAAAGTCAATATGCGAAGCGTCCCTTTGAAGAGCATCCGTGTCTAAATGGGCATAGCTACGCACCGCCAGAGTTACAGGCTTCTGTCGAGGGGTTTTAATTTTGTACGAGGCATATATGAGGTCATGATGTGAGAAACCAGGTGCAGAAAACTGCCCGTGTGCGGCGACAAGGTCTGGTGATGAAGTTATGATTAGATCAATCAGTGTGTCATCAGTATCGATATTGTGATGAGTTGGGTTAAGTGGGAGAAAATTGAGGGATGACGATGCCACGACGGTCTGGAGTCTACGGGCACGAGCCGGATGCTTAGCAGTTGGGAGAAGGTCAGTATTAAAATCGCCCATAATAATGTGGTGAGAGTATTCGGATGATAAAGATTCAAGGGCACTTTCGAAGTCCAAAAAGTAGTCTGTAGCGGGCGGACAATATACTACACTAAGTACGACTTTCACCCCCCTACAAATTATTTCCACAAATATAAATTCAGCTGAAGCAGAGTAGCTCGCAGGAGACTTCAACAACACTTTATGTACTAGGTGGTTACGTAAATATATCGCTACTCCGCCCCAACCCTTGTCCAGGCGATCATTGCGCACCAGCGTAAAACCTGGCAAACCGTAGGAAGAGGAAGACATAGATGGCTTCAAGAGGCTTTCCGAAATAAGCACAGCATGAATGGTATTTGAGGAAAAGATGAGCAGCAATGCTCTGGGCATTAATATGACAGACGTTAAAGTTGAATGAAAACGGCTGAAATACCATCTTCACTCGCGGAGTCATCACAAGATAAAAATCCATCACTTGAATTAGCCGAATAAAATGAGTCATTAATATGTAAATCCATATAAAAATAATAATATAAGTAAATACTTAAATAAATAATATAATTAATATCAATAATTAATATTAAATAACAAATTGAACAGCAAACCACCAGTTGACCTATCTGCACCGCCTGCCAGCCAATGTTTTATGAACAAAATCTCCAAAGAAAGCATAAGCAGCAGCATTATTGAAGATATTTTACAAAAATTGAACAAGCTGTAGGAAGGGAACAGTCTATCTTCTAAACAGTTTTTCTTTACTAAAGTTTTTCATTAAAGGTAACACTGAAAACTTTTATTTCCTGTAGACAAACGTAACGTAAAAACAAACGGAGGTGACCTTTCCATCAGGCGGCCTGCTTGCCTGTCGTAAAACATTGAAAATAAAACGACTTTTCGTAACGATATTGCTACAATACTTTAGAAATAAAAAAACAGTCTGCCTTACATCCTCTTGACATGATCGTCTTTTTTTACTTTATAAGTGGAACCGATGCAGTGCCGACCTTTGAGGAGACACTTCATAGTTCATAATCTTTATTTGCAATAAACGTGGTACAATATTAGTTGTTACATTAAATATATGATCGCACATTTAACCAATGTCCTTGGTATGCAAAAAGGATATAATAATCATCTTGGCGTTAATGTCCCGGTTGTGCTCTCGAGAACGAGGGTTCGCCTTAACCATGATCCAGGATTTGGTGATCAAAAAGGATAGATAGCATGCAAAATATTCATTTCTTGAGCCGAAAAATTGTAGACTATACAGACCCAGCATACTCTTGCGGAACTCCTCGTCAGCGTCGTCGAGGTGGACCAGCATAGCGCTGTAGAGAGCGTCGATATGAGCGCTGAAGACAGTTGTGTCGTACGGGTCCGGCCGCTGGGAGAACAAGGTCACGAGACCTTGCACGGCCAGGGCTCGGATGCGGTCGTTGCTATCGTCCAAGCGTTTCAGGATCCCTGGTGAAGGGAGTCTGTTTTGGTGGTGCGTACAATATGTCTATGTATATTTAAGTAAATAAAACCCAATTGGTTCAGAATCTGAAATCTTTTGGTTAGTGTAATTTTCTTATCTGAACTTTAGATAAGAAGATTCCACAAACAAAAACTGTTCGTAGTTCTTTTTCCGGCGAAGTTCATAAGGGCATAAATGCTTTAGAAGAACATACTACTCATTTTGGCTGGGGATCGCAGTGTTGTAAATATGTAAATGGAAAACGCTGCTGCCCATTTCCCAGCTTAAATTATCCATTTTACAGAAAACATTAATCGCCTTGTACGACACCCGCGAGCGTAAGGCGTTGGTGCTATTCTACTCTGACGGACACCTCACGGCCAAATGAGCAGAAATAAATATGAAAAAGGTAAAATTTTCTACATTTTATATTTTCTACTGACCGAAATACGACTTATGCAGCAAATCAGATCTATTTTTTCCTCGAAAACATTAGTCGCCTTGTACGACACCCGCGAGTGTAAGGGGTTGGTTCTATTCCAACGACCAAATGAGCATACCTATATAAATATGAAAAATGTAAAAGCAGGTTAGTTTTATACGTTCTACTTACCAAAATAAGACTTATGCAGCAAATCAGTGGTGAAACACCCGCGGCTTCGTGCCAGCACCGCGAGGCAGCACACAGCACGCACGGCGTGCTCGCGAGTCAGAGCAGAGTTGTCGTCCACGAGACCCGCCAGCAGCGGGCACATGGTATCCAGGAATGGCTCCAGGGAGGCCTTGGAGGGGAATAGGTTGACTTCCTGGGGGAGGGGGAGGGGGGTAAGTTGAGTGTTAGATTTATTATGAACAGTTTTTGTATAATAGGGACCAGTTTTTGTACAAAGGATGAGGGTCATCTGGTGCAAGTGATCACCGCCGCCCATTCCATGAGTGGAGTCACGAAATTAAGTTTTTTAACCCTAGAGGACCCGCGGGTTCGTATAGAGCCCGATTTTTTTATGCTATGCGGTAAGTTTTGCCCATTTCATTCATTTAGCTTACAGGCATCAAAAATACAGAACCGCAACTGCGTTGTCACTGTGAAGATGAAATGCCTCATGCCTGTAAATGCGCTGGCTATCTTATCCTTCAAACCGGAACACAACAATGTGCAAGAAACAACTTGGCGGCTGAAATAGGTAAGGCGGACTCCTCAGGCTTGACAGAGCCCTACCACCTGATAAAATTATGATTTCTATTATTATAAAATTCTTAGGACTCGGTGGCAACGGGATAATGGCGGTCTCAAGAAAAAACCTAATTAAAAAGCTACCTTCTCATTTTTATCGCCGTCCCCGCCCTTTTCCATGGGAGATTCCTCTGGGTTGTCCTGCAATGCGGAACAGAGGCAGGCCACGGCCGCGGTACGGATCGCCTCCACGGTACGCCCAGGGGCCCAGACTAGGTTCGGCATTATTACATCTGTAAATTATTTGTATGATAAATACACATTACCAATGCATATGAGCCGCTTTGGTTCAACCTTTATAATGTGTACGGCTAAGGAATGGAACACGTTGCCTGCTAGTGTGTTCCCTGATCATTATAATCTAGACGCCTTCAAGGCTAGAGTGAATAGGTCGTTCCTAGACAGGCATGCTCCATCTTCGGCCGCAACGTTACTTACTACCAGGTGAGATGGCGGTCAATGAAGAGTTTTCCAGTAGGTATTGAAAGTTGGTTTCAAAAAGCATTAATAGATGCGCTCCTACAATTTCGGTAACCTTTTTTAAATCTGTATGATGGTGGCAATGATTTCATGCAGCCAACTAATACTAAACTTAAAAATAAAATGTTTATTAATATAAACATAACTGTTAAAGGTTGAACGAAATGTAAAAAGAAATATTTATAGAAGTTGGCACTATGTTCCATTATTATTACAACCTCTAAAATGGTTGAAAACTATTGACAAATACAATATTATCCAATACAACGTACCCAGTGTTTATATCCTGTTTGCTAAGAACCTATTTCAAGCGATTATTAATTAACAAAATTGTCGGGGCGCCATCTAGTGAGTGGTTAGGAATGCTTTAGATACCTATTGGAAAACTGCTCATTGCCTGGTAGTACAATATAAAAAAAAAACTTAAATGTTAACCCGCTCGCTGCGGCCGCCTCGAAATTTAGGTCGTAATTGGCATTACGCGAGTGCGCACAACTCGTTTCGCTGGTCCATACAAAATTGGCGCCACACAAGTGCGCGCGGACTCGTTTGGCCGGACCACACAATCAGACTTTGATATTCGAGTTCGTAGCAAAAGTGTTAATGACTGTACCTTCAATTACAATCTTGAGGAACGCCCCGAGCTTGTCAGTTTCGCACTTGCTGAAGTTGGTCTGTCGGTTCAGCAGAACGGTAGATAGAGTGGTGAATATCTTCAACTTCACCTCTGCATCCACTTTAGGTGTAGCCAAGCACTCTTTCAGGAGTGGCGCAATGAGGTGCAGCTGAGCCCCCAATGCAGATCCTAGATTTAACATCATTAGATATAATCTTGGTCGAACAGTTAAGATTGTATTAGACTCGATTTTATTATCGATTGGTGAAGGAATTCATTGTTAAAGTGCATGTAAGAGCTTAATACCCGCAGTGGCCGATAGAAGGCGCTGTCAATTAGATTGATATATTTCTACATCGCGGTTTGTTAGTGTGTAGAAATGGTTATTCGAATGATTTTTTTTATTAAATACGCACTCTTCCTACCACTGTGAACCTTGGATAGGTATTTCATTTTATTCCCATTTTTGGATCCTGTTCAAATAGCCAATCACCTCGTAGCGAACTTGTCGGCTAAGTTCGGCCAGCTTCGCAGGGTTCGCAGTACTGTACCGATCTACGAGCATTGGCCAAACGTAGCCGACAAGTTACGATCGTCAGTCGCGGAAGAATCGCAACAAAGCGATGGCATTTTGGCAATATTTTTTAAATGTGATGTATCTGTACTTTTTACACAATAAATAACATAACAACTCACCAGAATGCAGCAAAACACATTCGAATAGACATCTGTCGGGCGTGAGAAGTGTCCATGTGAGCGCGTCGCTCGTTATATCAGACAGTACGGAGTGGATGTGACGCTCATACAGTGTGGTGAGGGTGCGCCCGCACTTTTCAATGTAGCGGAGCTTGTCCAGGTTGGCTAGACGACAATAGAAATAGGTAACATCTTATGTAGTTTTTGACATAGACATTGCGATTAGCCACTCCGATCCGTCAGCACTTTCATCCGCTATTAATGTTGGCAGTAAAATTGTAAATGATGTACCGAAAATAAACAAGTGTTGTCAATTATAATTTAAGCAATACTAAAGCAGACCATTATCATTACCCTGCCCTTATCCCATATATTTGGGGTCAGCACAGTATGTTTTCTTTCTTCATCCATCCCTATCCGCTATGATAATTAGCACTTACATCTATTTTGATTACGTTATACAACAAACTCCGTGTCGTTGGTACTGCACACTAAACAAGTACAAACTTACATAAAGCCAAAAACTGGATGGTTTCGTCAACTGGCATAGCGTAAACTGAATAGCAGATAAGAAACAGTTGCTCAGCAACCGGGAGGCACTCCCCGCCACACACGTTCATTAGGGCTTCAGCGACGTACATTAGGTTAGTTTGATATTTGGGCTGAAAAATACGTATTTGACAATTACGCTACCTTTTTCACAAGCATTTCAGTACTTTCGAAAGTCTATACCTATGCATTTCGGCATTCTTTTTACTGTCTACTGTTGCACACAGGCCTCATGCAACCCCTATACATACAGCAGGAACGTCGCGATTTGGCAAGCGAGTTGGCAACTGCTTTAAGACGAATGTCTTCAAGGTCGTCTTGAATGGTGACCCTTGATTGTTCTGCTTTACCGGAAACCACGCTACCAAGCTATATACTTTCTCTTCTTATTTACTTTCTTTCTACTGGACACATAGAATAGGCATTCGAACTCTCCACATAGCTAGATTTTGTTACGTTGTGATTCTGTTCATCTGGTATGGGGTCGCCCGTCACTCGAGCATCTATACATCTCATGAAAAGTAATCAAAATCAAGGCAGACTAATTGCGCGTCTGACAGTGATAAACAAATTGATAAAGCATACACTTTCTCACCTTTCTGACCCTGCATCTATCGGGGTCAGACAGCTCTTTGCAGATCTCAATCATCGCTTTGTCCTTCAACTGCTCTGGCTGGGAGCCGCGCAGTATATTGGCCAGAACTAGGAGTGCGCTCCACGAATCCATCTCTGCCTCCAGAAGGGGCCACCAGGTCGTCGGTGGGATGAAGTAGCCGAAAAGCTCGGCAGCGCGTTTAACCTGATCAAATTTTACAGATGGTGTTCCCTTTACTGTGCTAAATATATTTTAATGCCCCTGGTATTGCAAACGTGCATAGGTTGCGGTGACTGCTTACAATCAGGCAGGCCGTAGGCTTATTTGCCACCGTAGTGGTATAAAAAAAACATGGTTAACAACATGAATGGATTTCGGGGCACCGCAGCCAGTGCTGGTCGCATGAAATGAATAGCTAGCACAAGTATGCTCTCGCGCGCGACTCTTTCATCCAAGTATTGAGAGAAGGAAACCAAGGTTCTCTCACGACGCGAGCTGTCATGGACACATTTGTGCTAATCGTGCAGTACATACACGCGTGCATCAATCGCTAGCCAAATCATACTATCTTACAGTATAATGTTGTTGAATGGCCTCGCGTCTATCGTCTGCGAATAACAAGAATCCACGTCCATGAAGATAATTTATTTATCTTGCATAATAGGTACTTGCGTATTACCTCGATAATGACCCGCGGGTCATCGTCGCCGCCCCCGCGGTGCATTGTGCGCACGATGATCTGCGAGTGCTGAGTACTGCCTTCCTCAGCGCAGAGTAAAAGCCAGCACAACAGCTGGGTGACGCGCAACCTGGCGTCCGCCTGCCATCCCTCGATTTCTGGGAACGTTACAGTTCGGGTTTGCCGTGACCAGGATTTTACTTTGTAATTTGTATCAGCTGAGTAATTATTTTAAGTGCATATGGAAGATTGCTCGTAGAGCAATTCCATATATCTTCCATCCTCGCCTGCGCTGGTTCTTAAAATTTGTGTATCAATATCGACCCTATCTCTATTGATGAGAAGTACGATTATCAATATGTAGTTGCATAGTGAAAAAAAGGACAGTAAAACATACCCTTCCAAATTGCTGGCACAATTTTTCCAATATTGTTTTGCACAAGCGTCCTGCACCCTAAATTAGGACGCTTTACATCAGGATAGTGGGACGGAACATCTTTCAGAAAATCTGTTTTCTTTTTCAGGTCTTCTTCATTCTCCTCCATATATTGTAGACCTATGTCATCCCACAGCCTGGTCGCTGCCTCTCTAATGTCTGCCATAACATCGCTTAGACTGCAGAAGATAAAATTACTAATTTGTAGTAAACTTCCATATAGGTACTCATTATTCAATAATCCCCTTGTTCCCTACACATTTTGCTATTTTATAAAATACCTGGCCTAATTGCCTAATGGCCTTCTTAAATATATCTTTTGATAAATAGTCAAAAATCTATTTTATTTTATCAGTAATAGTTGCCACTTGTAGTGCCGTACCTGGTCAACAACAATGGTATCATACGATGCCAGTATGAGTATCTATCCCTGTATGTTAGCATCCAGTTACCAACTTCCTGGGTAACTTGCATTCGAACCTGGGAGTTCTCATCAAAAAGTTTCTCTGCCATAGAAGATACAGACAACTCAAAGCACTTCGCATTGCCTGCTGTTACAATTGAACCTGTAACGTTATACTTAATAGTTAGAGGGTCTTATTTGTATGCGTAGATATTTCAATTCATGGAGACCAGAAATAGAAAATAATAGATAATATCAATCTCAGGCTTGAAAGAAACCATCTGATGAAGTCCACGCTTCGACCAAATCTACTCCAAATCATAGCGGGCACCGAGAAATTCCAACGGATTCTCGACGAAATTTGCCTCGATGGATATCCAAACGACGTGAACGAAGCCCCACACAACGTGGTTGCAACGCTGAGAGAGAAGGGCATCAAATTTTGCCAGAAACAGCGTAAGGGTAGAACGTCCAAACTCTCCGAGGAGATCCTACGACTAATGGCACAAAGACGGAAAGCCATTTGGGCCACTTCGTCAGAGAGGTCAGACCTTAACAAGCTGATTAAAAAGATGGTACGGCGCACAGTGATTCAGATTTGAAAAAACGTGGACATAGCAAAAAAAGTCATAATTTTGACAACCTTAAAAATTCAAAACAAAATTTAAAAAATTCATTTGCGCCTCAAAGCCAAAGCTGCAAGTATATGCAAAAAAAATCTTTACGGGGACGAAGACAAAGTTGAATATAATAATATAGAAAAGGTTTCAGTTTCAACACTTTTAAAGGTTTCAAGAAAAATTCAAAAAAAGAAATTCCTCCATACATTTTCATTTTCTTTATTATTTTTGACCATGTTAGACACAATTTATAGAAAAATTTAACATAACAAATGTTGTTGTAAATCAGATTTCCTATCGGTAGCAATTTTTTTTTGTCAAAATTATGACTTTTTTTGCTATGTCCACGTTTTTTCAAATCTGAATCACTGTGCGGCGTGACCTTCGGAGTTCAAATACACGCCTGAATAAAGAGGCTATAGAGCGAAATCGGGGGCCAAAGTATTCATACGGCAGCTTGAAAGGAGCCACCTAACGAAGCTCATCACACATGACGGCAGAACCGTAATGTCTGAGATCTTCTCTGAGATTGAGGACTTTTACGACCGGCTATACGCTGCACATGCTCCTTGTCCCCGACGAGACAACCACGATCCTAGAGCCACCCTGACGCAGCACTATACCGACGAACTGCCGGACATCAGCCAAAAAGACCTACACCTGGTAAAGACGGAATTACATCCGAGCTTCTAAAGGCGGGAGGAGCTCCTGTAATACAGGAGTTACAAACGCTCTTCAACTCCGTCTTACACGGCGGGAGAACTCCTAAGGCGTGGAACAGGAGCTTGGTAATTATCTTTTTTTTTAAAGGAGATAAAACACTGCTAAAAAATTACAGGCCCATCTCACTCCTGAGCCACGTCTATAAGCTGTTTTCAAGAGTCATCACGAATCGCCTCGCTCGGAGACTCGACGAGTTTCAACCACCAGAGCAGGCCGGGTTTCGAGGAGGATATAGCACCATAGACCACATTCACACAGTGAGGCAGGTTATACAGAAGTCCGAGGGGTATAATCAACCTCTGTGTCTGGCTTTTGTGGACTATGAGAAAGTCTTTGACTCCGTCGAGACCTGGGCTGTTCTGGAATCTCTACAGCGATGCCAAGTGGACTATCGTTACATCGAAATGCTAAAAAGCTTGTATGAAGGCGCCGACATGATTGTCCAAGTACAGGACCAGCAGTCTAAACCCATCCAATTGCACAGAGGAGTGAGGCAAGGGGATGTTATCTCCCTGAAACTGTTCACAAATTCATTGGAGGATATGTTTAAGACGCTAGACTGGAAAGGTATGGCATGGGCATCAACATAAACGGCGAACATCTGACGCACTTAAGATTTGCAGATGACATAGTCCTAGTGGCGGAGTCGCTGGAGGAGTTGCAGCGGATGCTGGTCGGCCTAGCATCAGCCTCGCAGCGGATAGGTCTCGGCATGAATCTAGACAAAACGAAAGTCATGATTAATGCCCACATTAAGCCAAGTCCTGTAGTCGTAAATGGCCTTCGCCTTGAAAATGTTTCTGAATATACTTATCTGGGGCAAACTTTGCAGTTAGGTAGAAGCAATTTTGAGAAAGAGGCCAAGAGGCGGATTCAGCAGGGCTGGGCGGCATTCGAAAAACTTCACCGAGCCTTCACGTCACCACAATGCTTAAAAACCAAGCTGTTCAACCAGGGCGTCCTACCCATCATGACCAACGGTGCCGAGACGTGGACACTTACAGTACGGCTTATTCACCAGTTCAAGGTCGCTCAGCGTGCTATGATCGGAGTTTCCCTGAAGGACAAAATTCGTAACGAAGTAATCCGACAGAGAACCATAGCGCACAGAATTAGCACGCTGAAGTGGCAGTGGGCTGGCCATATCTGCCGACGAACCGACAACCGCTGGGGTAAACGAGTTCTTGAGTGGAGACCGCGACTCGGCAAGCGTAGTGTGGGACGCCCTCTGGCCAGATGGAGTGACGATTTGCGAAAGGCTGCGGGCGGATGTTGGATGCGGCAAGCTGAGGCAGTGGCGTAGCATAGGTCACTAGCACCCGGTGCGGATTCCAAATTTGCCGCCCTCTTATTTTTGTAATCCATTATAAAAAATTTGCGGCATGGTAAAAAGCGTACTTTTATTGATTAACACTAACCTGAAAAGTGAAATTAACATTTTTTGACATAGAGTAGAAGGTAGAATATCACTTAGAAAAATTACAGAGAAAACGTAATACAATAATGGAGAAATCGCCTACTTCACGAACGCTCTTTTGCGCACGAGTATCATTCTAACCTCAACTCCTCAACTGAAAGATTAAAATTTAACTTTTCTAGTCTTCCTTTCAGCAAAGTTTTTGATCACACTTTCAATATCGATGACGAAAAAAATGACGAAAAAAACACTGAAAGAAATTAACTTTTTTTATATTTTAATTTTTTTTTCTAACTGCCACCTCCGCAGCGCCGCCCCCGGCAAAGTGCCGCCCGGTGCGGACCGCACCCTCCGCCACCCCCATGCTACGCCACTGAGCTGAGGACAGGATGCATTGGGGGGAGGCCTATGTCCAGCAGTGGACTAATATAGACTGCTGATGATGATGTGAAATAGAAAATGCATGACAATAAATATCTATGTATGAAGAAATTTCAGATTTTTATTTTATTTTACTGGTTATTGCACAGTTGAAAATATAAAAAATATAAACAAAATTTTTCTAAAAGAAATCTCTTCCAGTAGGCCTAAATAGTCATTTCATATATTTTTGTATGTCCTTATTGTGTATTGATGTAGGTAGTTGATATATAGGCCAGTCAAATCTTACATCTAAAACGCAAAGCGCGATGTAACGCTGCATTTTTGGTATGTTATTTGGACCCCTTAAGAGAGTGTGAAACTACATTTTGCAAGCAAAAAAAAATTGTGCTTCCTGCGTAAATTTTGGGACTTTTTTCACTTTCAGGTCTAAAACTCAAAAACTATGCATTTTTCGACCAACAAAGCTTAATAGCTTTTAAAATTGATTATTTTTGCAAGGATTTAAGCCCAAACACAGCTCTATAAAGCGTATAGCAACCAAGTTATGACTCTTTAAATATGGTCTATTTTTTCCGAAAAACTTCAATTTTAGGTTTTGCTCCTGTCCGGAACAAATTATTAGTAAAATTGCTAGTTCTGTTATAAAAAAAATTAAAAGGGAGTTGTAGTTCATTTAATTTGCTTTAAATGATGTACAGAACGAACTATGTGAGACTAATGGTGCATTTACAATCTTAAAAAAACGAGGAGAACGTAAAATGTATTTTTGAAAAATAAAGTATTTATTAAGGTAGGAACAACAATTAAATATATTATGAATACTAATCTGACATAATACAAATTACAAATAACAACTAACTTAATAAAACAATCACTAATTTTGTCCAAGTTCCACGGTATTAGAACTATTAGGAATGCTGCTCAGAAGGCTGGCCGTATTGTCCCCCGTCCGAAGTGGAAGTCAGCCCTATGGGTCTTTAGTAATATCAATTAGCTAGCTCCCGAAATAGGGAGTGTGCGCATGGACACTAGAATTCAAGGGTTTCCACACCAAACGGCGTAAATATGTGGTTTCCACCAACACTTGCGCCGTTTGACACTTTCAGTTGAGACGGCATCAGGCCGTTACTAGAAGATGGAACTGTGCAAGGGTATCGCTACACGTGGTGTCCCTGACCAAACGTCGTCCCAGCTCCCAGGGCGGAAGTGTCATCCTTTCGAGCCTCTTACCGTCATCACGGGCCAAACCACCTGGCTCAAGCTTAGCGGGTGCTCCAGCGGAGGTGAAGGCCCGGCGGATGATATAGTGCGTAACGCGGTCGAGAAGTGTCCCAATATTTTTAGAAGACATTGAATGAAGTTAGAGACCCCATTTACACTCGCCAGTAGCCAGCAAACGGGTACGCTCTGCAGAATTAGTTGGTGCGCTTAAAAGATTGTTTCGCAACAATCTGCAACGAGGCTCGATCACCCTCAACTCGCGCATGAGGAGCTGTAAATCCTGTAAAACCGTGTTCGCATCCCCTTGTAGGATACCGTGTTCTAAGTAGGTCGTACTACCACACGCTAAATTTAGAATTTAGCTTCTCGAGAGTCGCCTATTGCTGGCAGCCGGCTACTAATTGCAAGAGGTAGCCTTTGTATATAAGATTGCTCGGCTTTTTGTAGCATTGCCGCATCAACTTATAAGCGGCCGGCAGCTTAGATCGTATTTGACCAAGCAAAGCGCCTCTATCGACGGAGTTGAATCCATTTTTACGTCACCATTCAGTACGACTTCAACACTATTACTTTGGAGGAAAGTTCTCATGGCGTGGACGGCGGCTTCGCAGTCACCTTAAGATACAAAGTCGAGCTGGATATGCTGGAAGTAATTTGCTGGGCTGGGGGGTGGAAAACCGGCGTCGGTAGGTAGTCCCTACTGCAATAGGACGAATGAAACCATAATTTTTTTAGTTTTAGGCGCCATACTTGGCGCGTACTTACTAAGGACTGTTCTACCTAGCCTGCCAGTGGTGTCGAGAATTCGTTTATAGAGGCTTGTTCCTTGAAGGCCCTAATGTAGTCGTCGTATGAATGTAGATACAACATTTAAGCCAAGTAATGTCAAAAAAATACATATTACGATTTCAATAGAACTCGGTAGAATGTCAGTAACCCATGGTAAAACTAAGCAACTTCAAACTAACATACAAACGGCCCTGGGTTCAGTTATTGAATCGCTCGCCTCTATTCGAAAGATTTACAATGTATTCAACATCGACGAGAAAAATTCAATATTTTTAAAATCACATTGGCAACGCCGAAAGAGGGGGCCGAAGTATGGGCAAAAATATGTCATTTTTCATAAGGAAAACTAAGATTGAAAATCGTTCGAATCAAAGCGAGCAATTCATTGGCGAGGTTGACAATTATCTTCCACTGGACCCTGAGACTGATAGAACGGTCTCGGAAGCTGATTGGCACCTTGTGATGGTATTTTATTATTATTAAAACGTAATTTCTAACAAGCATAGCATAAGTACTTTGGTACCATTCACACAAATAAGTATTCACAGAATTCTTCAAAAAACCATTTTCAAGATTGTAAGTAAACTATTAGTCTCACTTAGTTCGTTTTCTACTTCAATGAAAGTAAATTAAATGTACTACAACTTTCTTTTAGTTACTTTTATCATAGGACTAGCGATTTTATCAATAATTTGCTCCGGACGAGAGCAAAACTTAAAATTGTAAATTTTCCGGAAAAATTGACCATCTTTGAAGAGTCATAACTTAGTCACTGTACATTTTGTAGAGCTGCGTTTGAACTTAAATAGTGGCAAATTTAATGACCTTTAAAAGCCATTAAGCTGCATTGGTCGAAAAATGCATAGTTTTTTATTTTTCGACCAGAAAGTGAAAAAAGTCCGAAAATTTCGCAGTTTTTCACGTATTACGCCGGAAGCACAATTTTTTTTTGCTTGCAAAATGTAGTTTCACACTCTCTTAAGGGGTCCAAATAACATACCAAAAATGCAGCGTTACATCGCGCTTTGTGTTTTAGGGCCATTTTTTTGTAAGATTTGACTGGCCTAAGTCTAGTCTAAGATGACGCGCCCCACTACTTAGTTAGTTGATTTCGATGTGTGAGTGCAAATATTGATAACGACACTTCATCTGTGTGGGAGGTGGTGGGAGCGTCGACTGCTCCGCGAACTATGATCTGTATGCCTACGTCAAGGTCGACTAGTCGCGTAATAAATCCGACAACGCTCTCTGTGGGGTGTAGCGCTGGCGCATTGTATGAAACATAACGTCCGCTCTCTCGCGCGTTCAGACAATTATGACAAGTTGGACAACAAATCCACCTCAATCTCACCGGCAACTGAATGACCAATTACAACGGCATTTGTATATGTATTGCGTCCATATTTTAAACTTGCTTGTGTGCGATAATGCAATAGTGGGGCGCGTCATTTTAGATTAGACGAGCTCTACTTCCCACAAGCAGTCAAGTCATATGCGCTTATTACATTTGACTAAATTCAGAAGCAAAAAGCGAGAGAGCCAATCAAAGTGGAATGTATTACTCATAAAATAAGGTCCATTTTTGTATGATGGCTTTTGAAAAGCGGAGCGTCACGTAATATAAATGTGATACAATAATGGACCTTATTCTATGAGCAATATATTTCCCTTTGATTTGCTCTCACCGTTTTTGCTTCTGAATTTAGTCAAATATAATCAGCGCTTTAGTCTTCAGTTGGATCTAAGTTAATTCTGGATGTATTTGTCCTCCACTGGGGACCATGAGACTGATTGAAGTCTTTGGAGCTGGTTGGCACCCCGTGATGAAATTATTATTTTTATAAAAATTTCTAATGCACTTACAGTGTGCTAAAAATATATACTTACCAATAGTTTTGATAGATGCAACTCTTACTCTGAAATGTTGATGTGAAAAATTTGACAGTACAGGCTTAACAAAGTTCTCAGATTGAAAATGAAAATCTCTTGCCATCACTTTTGTGATAACAATTATGCACTCACATGCAGCAAGTTTCACCTTTGGGTAAGAATCAGTAACAGTTTTTGTTAAAATACTAGTAAAATCATTGATGAAGGGACTTAAAAGTTGTGTAACTTTATATTTGTCAAGTATTTTGTAAACTAGGTTGATCAAAACCAGACGTATCTCTTCAGATTCCTCAATTATTTCAGCACACCCGATACGACGAACAATTACTGGTAGTATGTATGTGAGATAGTAATCATTGAGGGGAAGACGGTCAATAAAATTAGATACGATCAGAGCAGCGGTGTCTCTACATGCTTCAGACTGGTCGGAAAAACTTTTTAATATGTAGGCGTACACATCCGGGAATACAGTGGTGATATCACAATCTTGATTCTCAGGATTTTCGAAAATTTCTTCATTAATTTTCACCAATGCCTGTTTACGTCCCATTTTAGATTCACTTTGTAAACTTGTTATATACGGCTCCAAAGCGCTTCGAGGGTTATCCTTTAACCTTATTTTTACTTCAGACATTTTATTTATGATGGGTCGGGACGTATGAGGTATCAACTGAATTTATCGACAAAATAGAAAGCCACTAAGAAAATACGACCGATATTATTGATAAACAAATATTTGTATCCATGGTAACAAACTGACAAGCGGGGGTGACGGGCGGCGGTGACCATGATCACCTTCTCTAGAAGAAGGCAGTGACAGAAGGAAGGAAACTTCATGGTGACAGCAGTGAGACTTCCGGTCAAACCAAGGATCAATAATCAATGACCCGGACTATAATAAAGTGCGCTCCACATGTTCGCCGAAACTACCGGCGAAACTTTTGCCGGGACTTTGGTCGACCCTCTACATTCTCGCCTATTAGGTATGTGGTGGTGTCAAAACGCGCGACATTTTATCGATTCATCGGTGTAATATCGGTAATCTACTGTAAACAGGGTCACAGAGGTGATGGCAGCTTCTCTACTGTAATTACTTGATCTACTAATATCCTGGATCATGGTCAAGTGTACCCCGAACCTATTACGGGAAAAAGCGCTAGAAATATAAATATAAAATCTATCGAATTGAGACGACAACAAACTATCTCTACTTAGTCTATGAAATAGGCGAGACATGCTAAACATGCACG
This sequence comes from Blastobasis lacticolella, assembly GCA_905147135.1. NCBI lineage: Eukaryota > Metazoa > Arthropoda > Insecta > Lepidoptera > Blastobasidae > Blastobasis > Blastobasis lacticolella. The sequence goes on along the minus strand of LR990048.1, from coordinate 5,594,966 downwards.
GGACTACACGAATACTCCCTCAACATACTCGTGTTCCCGCGGAACTGTCCACATGTGGAGTGCGCTTAACGGTTGCCTGGGGCCATAAGTAGCTGACACACGTACGTACTTAAGGTTCGCGAGCTTACTCGGCTCGACGTTGGTGATACACGTACGGACTTAAAGTACGCGGTTTTTAAGTTCACGAATTTACTCAGCACGTTTTTCTATGAATTCCGTAAATAATTCGAGTCAAAAGCTTCGAAAATCAGTCACTTTTGCAACAGAAAAGCATAGAGTTAATTAAACTTAAACAAATTTTATGCATAAAACAAAACTGCACGAGATACATCATTAAAAAATGGCGGCACTGACAGACGAGCGAGCCGAAACCGCGAGCCACATGTTGGATGCGCGAACTTACTCTGCGGTTTTAAAGTACGCGTACTTAGGCTGACACACGAGCGAGCAAGGTCGTCGAACCACAAGTACGCGTACTTACTCGCACGTCTATCAGCCACTTTACCCGTCATACTGACCCACAAACGAAGAGTGCCACATGAAAGTTGGCACAAATTTTGCGTACAACGTATCGTTGAAACAAACGTGCACCAATCAGAGCCCGCCAAGTAAAGCTGTCAACGTCTTCAATTTCCGATGGACGACTTCTGAGATTTTTCTAGTGTATTTCAATATTTTCAATTTTATATACACGCGTGTGATTTCACTGTGGTTAAGTTTAGAATAAATTAGCTCAAAATGTATAGAATTTGTGTTATTTATTTATTAGTTGTAGTCGCCGCACTGCAGGTTGCTGTAGCACTGAAAGAAGGCGATTGCGAAGTGTGCGTCAAGACTGTGGAGAAATTCGCAGCCACGCTATCAGATGACGTGAAGACTGATCCGAAGAAAATTGAAGCCGAGTTCAAAAAGTTTTGCAAAGGGTCAAAAAATAAAGAGAACAGATTCTGTTATTATTTAGGCGGGTTAGAGGAGTCTGCTACCGGTATTCTCGGCGAGTTGTCGAAACCACTCAGTTGGTCGATGCCCGCTGATAAAATCTGCGAGAAATTAAGGAAAAAAGATAACCAAATCTGCGACCTTCGGTTTGAAAAACAGATTGACCTCAACAATGTTGATCTGAAGAAGTTAAAGGTTCGCGACCTGAAGAAGATCCTAAACGACTGGGATGAGCAATGCGAAGGATGTATTGAGAAGACAGACTTCATCAAAAGAATAGAAGAGTTGAAACCTAAGTATATGGGTAGATCTGAGCTGTAAAATTAGTTCAAATTTTAGGTAAGGCTACAGAAAACACCAGCAATATTTTCATTTCTTCAGTCATATTACTTTAATTGCAGTACCATCAGAACAAAATCCCATTTAACTAAAAAAAACTTTGTTAAAATTTTATTAAAAATTTATATTAGCTGCTCACAAAAAAAAAATTGAAACCAACAATAATCTAGATTTATTGTTAATAAAATGTAGGTTCTAATGAGAGGGAATTGAAATACTTGGTATCACTGTCAGTGATACCAAGTATTTCAATGCTTATTTAAAATAGCCATGAAAGTATACTCCATATATTTCATTATACTCTATATATTTATTAATCATTGCGAGACAATGCCATGCATGGTAAGACTGAAATTTGTTTTCAAACATGTATTAATAATTTATATCAATATTTGCACAGTGGATAGGAAAAATTTTTGTTATGAAATTTTGGTATTACAGCATCATCTCAAACACATTTCTGAGATATTAGTGTCTAAAACTTTCATCATCGCCCTCTGCCCCCTCTATTAAGGCTCAAGTCTCCGTTTCACAAATGTGATTTCCGATAGGGGTACCTACACTAAATAAAAAAACCAAAGTATGGTTGTCATTGTACAGTCAAAATCTGCTATGTAACAAAATGTGCATGCTTAAGACATTAATGTTTAGACATATTGTTAGTACCTTTAATTTCAATTGAGTAGTGCAACTATGTGCTTGGTTACTGTTATGACAGAATGGTACAACAGATTTTGATCACACAATGATGAAATGCCACAAATGTTAATTGGGAAAGGCACATTTTGCGACTAACCGAATAAAAGACGAGCTCTAGATTGTTTCTTGTGTATTTTAATTTTAATACTATTGTTGTTCCAGGTAAAATTCATTAATAGACATTAAATTGTGATAACCCCAAGCAGAAGTACTGTACAGTGCAGTTGTTATGGAGCCTAGTGAACAGTTTATTGCATTTGATCTATCGTCTGTCTGTTAGTGTGATTGAGAAAAGAATGTGTACATTGAAAATAAATTATTGTATTAAGTAAATATTTTTACAAAAGATTTTTCTTTTTATTTTCTTTCATTAATATAACCACAGGAAGATTATGATGATGACATAGTATTATGTTTAATTAGTGACAATTTCAGAATGAGTTCTTTGCATGGTTATTTTTCTATTTAATTTTGGACAATGCTTTTTTATAGCTACTTGGTTAATGTAGTGTACTTTACAATACAAAAAGCGGATTTAAGCACTCCTCTATTACCTACTGCTTTTACTGTGGTTTAATCAGGGTGGCAAATAAATGTAATGGAATCCTTTAATACCTCAGCCTGATTCAAAGGCATCTTTTCGGAAACAATGATTTCTAAGCCAAAATAATTTATTGGTCTTCACAGTAAGCAGTCCTAACCATAGGATATGGACTATGGGATACACCAAGGGAATGTGTCTGTCGGAACATGCTATTTACAAGCTTTGGTCAAACCAATGCGATCAGCTTGCATCTACAGTGGATGGGAGGGTTCAAACTAGGGTTGTTTTTTTTTATTAATTCCCGACCTACTATATTTTTATGGCTTCTGAACCCGAAAATACTATATTTGGTCTAAAAAAGTAGGCAACCCTAGTTCAAACAGGCGGGTGGTGGCAGCTGATCAGTGATCTGATTGCCACCGATACCGCAGACTGAACACACTGGTTTGACTGAAGCTTAACCCTTTCCCCGCCAAGAGTTTTCGTCAAAAATGTTCACCACACGCCACGACAATAAAGTATAATCTGTCTGAATACTGTATGCATGTGTCATCAGGTACTATAACGATAAGAAAAATAGAGTTAAATTGGTAAGATGTATTTGTCTGATAATATCGACATTGGCGGAGAGGGCACGAAACTTAAACGTCTGATATATCAGACTTTGGCGCTGAAAAGGTTAATAAAGTAAATAATATATGGCAAATTAAACCCAAACAAATATAATTTATTCTCTAGACATTTATTTTCGCAACCATAATATTATAAATTATAATGCATGAACTAGTAAACAGAATCACAAAGTATATAGCAACAGTTGACACCATACATCTGATTGTGATTTTTGTTGGAGGATCAATCTGGCTGGTTTAGTGGTATTTGTAGTTCCTGTGCTGCTCTGAAAACATAATATTTACAGGTAAATAAATGAGTTAAATAACATTTTCATAGAGCTAGAAAAGTTCCAAGACAGTTTAATATTAAATTTTGTATTAATACACTATCAATAAAAAATTGTTGTTATTGTAAAAAACAACATTTTATGAGATGAGAGAAAAGTAATGATGGTTTATTGGCAAAGAGTAGTCTTGCCAATAAATCATCTTATCTTGCTAATAATACTTACTCATCTTGCCATAGTTGATAGCATAAAAGAAGGTCATGGATCCAACCAACAGCTGGAAGAATGGAGCAATGCCCACCCTCTTTGGTTGCATATACTTGTGTTGCCATCTCCACCAAGCTGAAAAATAACAATATTAAGTAAATAAGATTACTTAATAGCATGATGTGAAGGCAACGCAGATAAAATCATCATCATTTTTCCCGTAATACTCTTGATAGTTAAACAGTAAGTTAATTGTAATAAACATAATGTGTACCTCTGTAAACAAGAATATTGATAAATACGGTAGTAATACTATGGCTCATACGATGAAAGTCTAAAACACTTTCATCTACGTTACATATGTATTACCGTACAAAAATTCACAGCTGACATTAACCTCCAAAAATATATGACATGGAAACATCTTACCTCGGCTGCAGGCACCAAGCATTGCGGGTGGAGTCTTATTCCTGCGAGCCAACCATGATCCAAGCTCATTAATCTTCACCTGGCCGAACGGAGTATCCTCTGAAAAAATATTAAAATATAATTACATAATCGAAAAGCAAATTATAGTACCCAGTAAGGCTAGTTTTCTATGGAATACTTACGCTTCCCATAATAACGGGCTGGATCATATGGCCCGTGGGTTGCTGGATTATATTCCTTCGGATAATCTCCGATGGCCATGGTCTACAAGAATTTTAGCGAATTTGTTCAATTATTGAGTAGAAAATTGTCAAGCAGGAAATCAAGATCACAGACTACCAACCAAACAACCGAAAGATGTCAAATTTTTTGGTACAAATGAGGAGTTTTCCAATAGGTATTTAAAGCATTCCTAACCACTCACTAGATGGCGCCCCGACAATTTTGGTAATTGACAATCGCTTGAAATAGGTTCTTAGCAAACAGGATATAAACACTGGGTACGTTGTATTGGATAATATTGTATTTGTCAATAGTTTTAAACCATTTTAGAGGTTGTAATAATAATGGAAAATAGTGCTAACTTCTATAAATATTTCTTTTTACACTTCGTTCAACCTTTAACAGTTATGTTTATGTTAATAAACATTTTATTTTTAAGTTTAGTATTAGTTGGCTGCATGAAATCACTGCCACCATCATACAGATTATAAAAAGATTACCAAAATTGTAGGAGCGCCATCTATTGATGCTTTTTGAAACCAACTATCTATACCTACTGGAAAACTCCTCATTATAAGGGTGCGTATTCACATGCATGGTAGCGTACTTGCTTGGCCGACAACTCGACAAGTGCATATCGGGCTTTCAAAAACTTGTAGTCTGTAGATGGAGTGGCAGTCACTGTAGTGACAGCCAATCTACATTATCTATGATTATACAGCAATTTTCGACTTTCGTTCTGCGTTTGCTGAAGTTTGCTGCAATTCATTGTTTAATTAAAACGAAAGATTATTTTATTATAATAAATAAACCTCTCCAAAATGGTTCTGGAAAGTACCATGATTTGTGTGGACAATAGTGATTACATGAGAAATGGTGATTTTCTACCTACGAGACTTCAGGCCCAGCAGGATGCTGTGAATTTGGTATGTCATTCCAAAACAAGAGCTAATCCTGAAAATAATGTTGGTTTACTTACTCTGGCCAACGTTGAAGTATTAGCTACTTTGACCAGCGATGTTGGCCGAATAATATCTAAACTACATCGTATTCAACCTAATGGAAACGTCAATATATTAACTGGCATCAGGATTGCCCATTTGGCACTGAAACACCGTCAAGGGAAAAATCATAAAATGCGTATTGTGGTTTTTGTCGGATCTCCAATAAACACTGATGAGAAAGAGCTAGTCAAGCTAGCCAAAAGGCTGAAGAAAGAAAAAGTTAATTGTGATGTTGTTTCATTTGGAGAAGATGCTGATAATAATCCTTTATTGACATCTTTCGTCAATACCTTGAATGGGAAAGACAATACTACTGGAGGCAGTCACCTTGTTTCAGTTCCAGCTGGTGGTTGTGTTGTTCTTTCTGATGCACTAATTACAAGCCCATTGATTGGTGGAGATGGAGCAGGTCCGTCTGGCTCTGGTCTGTCACCATTTGAATTTGGTGTTGATCCTAATGAAGACCCGGAGCTGGCTCTGGCTTTGCGTGTCTCTATGGAGGAACAGAGACAGCGTCAAGAAGAAGAGACCCGTCGCCAACAGGCTCCACCTGAAGGGGAAACTGGTAAACCTGCAGCAGAAGACAGTGGTATGGAGCGGGCTTTGGCAATGTCTCTGGGCAGGGAGGCCATGGAATTATCTGAAGAGGAGCAGATTGCGTTGGCTATGCAGATGAGCATGCAGCAAGATGCTCCACCAGCAGAGGAGCCTATGGATGTGTCCGAAGAATATGCAGAGGTCATGAATGACCCAGCTTTTCTACAAAGTGTTCTTGAAAACCTTCCTGGAGTAGATCCTCAAAGTGAGGCTATCCGCAATGCTATGTCCACCATAAAAAAAGATAAAGATGACAAAGATGATAAAGATCAAAAAGACAAAGAGGGCTCTAGTTCAAAAGACCAGTGAGGTTGTTATACAATTTTTTTCATTGATTAATTTCTTACAAAAATAAACATTATAAACATAGAACTACACTGAAATGTACTATCACTCCTTATAATTTAAATACACATGATTTATCAAAGCTGTTGACATTTATTTCCAGGAAACCCAGTTTAAACCTTCTATTTTTTCATATTCTGTAATAAATTGTAAGTAATATTGATTACATTAAAATTTAGTTTTTTATTTATCAGCTAATAAAAATATAGGTACTAACTTGACTCATTGAAAAATGCCTGACTTTGAAATTTTTTCTTTACTTCATTTAGTTGCTTTTGCCTTTCAATTTCATTGACTGACTTTGGTCTTTTGTGGTCTGTAAACCAATAAAATTGATTATTACATATTATAATCTACAAACGCTAGCATCTAAGCTAATATTAATACCATTTTGTTCTGCTGCATAGTGTAAATTCTTGTTCAACATTAAGATAGAACTCTTGATATCTTCTAATTGAGGTTTAAAGGCCACTGTTAAAATAAAACATGTAATAAATAAAAATGAGATAGAAATAGGGTAGTTTCTAAATTACAGTAATTGGTGTAGGTGGAGCTATTTTAATTCAACTTTTATTTTTTATACCACTAAGACGGCAAACAAGCTTACGGCCTGCCTGATTTTTGTTAATATGGACATGCCTATGCCTCAGGACTCTGACTACAATGCCACAATTTAAATAAATACAACCTGGTTTTATTAAATATCAATAAAAGAAACATGGCTTGTTTTAAGTTAACTTTATTTCACTTACCCCAATAGCATTGATAACTAGGAATAGCTCTACCTACTCTGAACACTGCTAAATAAACAGAATGGTTGTCTTACAATTAGGTCTACTGTATACAGGAAATGGTTTGACCTCTTTGCTCAGGGTCAAATGGTTTATTGTACTATCATACTGATTCTGGAATGCTGTTAGTAATTTTCTTTTATTTTCTGAAATTAAATACATAATTAATATTATTACAAAGGTATTAACTAATGGTACCTGAACGAAAGGCTATTATTAACTAGAGATTAAACTATCCATTTCATCACTCTACAAACCACTAACGTCAGCACACAATATTTGTGATATCTTACCTGCACATTGTCTTTGAAAGAATTGACGTTCAATTTTATTTTCAGGTTGTGTAGCACTTGAGTCTGATCTGGTATCCATGTATGAAAATTTTGATGACTGGGATGATGTTCTCTGTGATCTATTTGATTCTGAATCAAACAAAATAGGCAAACAAGGTTAGGACCTTTCATTTGTAAATGGATTAATAAATATAAGAAGTATACAGTATATCTAAAAGGTTACACAATGTGTATGTCTAATTTGTTATATGTATATGGGTTTGTGTATATGGCTAGCTGCAGCGCGGATCTTGGAACTGTCCGTATAGGGAACGAAGCTGTCTTAAACAGATCAATTGAAATACCTCGGATCCGCGCCGCACGACTCCGGCGATATAGGCCCCGATGTTAACTTCCGAACCTCCGCAGCTTGGCCTTGGCATAATTAGGCCTGTGATGCTTTATGGCTGCGACACCTGGTCGGCCTCGCACGTACGCGAACTCTTGGTGTGAGGGATATCGCAGATAGGATCGAGGAGGTTCGTACGCGCCTGGTTTGTTCACGTTTTGAGTAAGCCTCAGGAATACGTGGGAAGTAGGTGCCTGAACCTGCGGGTATCAGAAAAGAGGCTCCGTGGGCGACCCAAGAAGCAATGGATTTACATCGCTGAGTCGAATGCGAAAGCCAACTGCTTACGACAAAAGGATGTCGAAGACCGGGCGAAATGGAGAAGAATAAGTAGGAAAGCGGACCCTGGCAGAGGCCGTTATAAGCGCAAAGACGATGATGATGATTATTGACTATTACAATATATAGAATGATAATTTATCTTTAGAAGTTGATCTAGACACGACAAAAAATTTACTTGCAATTTATTTATCAAAAACAATAATAAACGGCCGGATTTTGGGCCGAAGCCGAAGGGTTGTTTGGCAAAATCCTAAGCCGAAGCTTCGGTCGGACACTATTAAACACGGTACAAAACGGAAGACTTGGCTGTATGGGCTAGATCCTTTTGCCTTTACCGTAAGTCAGTCAAGTATCAAAGTATGACAGATTGACCAACATTGCCAGAGAGTCCCAAAAGGACGATTTTCGTCCATTTAGTCATCAAATCATCCCTTCGGATGTACGTTCACATATTCCGTCCTTTTCTGATTAAGAGCCACAATACTTTACTTCAATACAAAAGTGCGTTTCAATTCACTCATTTACTAAATAATCATCTAACAATTTTATGAGTGAAACCGATGTTCGAAGCTCGCAAAGTCATCTGTATATTCTATACTATAACCACGGGATGGATTTTGATTGGGTTACAAATATAAATTACAATCTAAACCATGTAGGTAGGTAGAACACATGTACAGTTTGAGCTTTCAGTAGTACTGGCATTCATACAACAGGAAGGCGGACGAGTTCGCGGGCAAAAGCTAGTTTTTAGATTAGTATGAATACTCTCGTGGTTTTATAATTTGAATGTATATTATTAAAATGGGTTTTTATATTAGTGAATTTATATTTTTTATTTAACCATAATAATTCTAAATATAATAATAAATTAATATTTCTCCAGACATCCTTTTTGCACAAAAATCTTCAAATTTCAGATATTGAATCGTCTGAAAGTCTACACAGGTACTGGCAACACTGAGATTGACAGCTGGGTGGGTTGGCTTATTGTATTTTGTTTGTATTCTATACTTTAATAATAAGTATTCTTAAATGAAAAATAACTTAAGCTTTTATCGCGCGGTATAGTATTCATCAAGACGATTCCAAAGACCCCAAATACGATGGGGTTATCTTGATGCGTTCTTTAGTTCCTATGACCATCCTCCGATTCCATCATCAGACCAGCTCCATGGTCCATATTATTGCATTGTCGTCCAAACTACGTACGTATATATAACTTTAGCTCAATTTAACACCGGAAAGTGGGTCAAATTAGGGACTTAGGGTTGCAGGATTTGAACCAAACATATTACATTTAAACATTGCAAGTTAAATAATAGCTTGTGAAATGACTTCGAATGCCTCTACGTCGCGCGTTAAAATAAAAAAACCAATAATCCATTCTCAAGCACGAGAACTAGCCAGAAAAGTATTAGAAAATTGTATAGTTGAACAGAAAAATAATTTTTATAAATATCCTGTCAATCAGGCCCTGGACAGGGCTGTGTTTTACACCGGCTTATCGAAAAGAACTATGTCCAGAATTAAGTCCGAATCAAAATCAGTGGGCCCAGACGAACAATTAAAATCACCCAAAAAACGGAAGAAGAAAGGTCTAAAATGTGTAGACAATTTTAATCGCACAGTTATTCACAACACAATAACAGAATTTTATTTACAGAAGAAGATTGTTCCGACATGCCCTATGTTACTTGTCGCGTTACGTGAAAAAATAGTTTTTCCTTGGGGTCTTCGAACATTACAACGGTTGTTAAAAAAAATGGGCTTCAAGTGGCGTCATTGTCAAAATAAGAAATCTATTTTAATTGAAAAGCCAGATATAGTTTTCAAACGTTATGAATACTTAAAAAAAATAAGAGAACGTCGACAGCATAATAGAAATATTTTTTATTTAGATGAAACATGTGTGGACAATAATTTAACATTCAAAAAGTGTTGGCAAATGATTGGAACAAAAGCAATTCCCAAGGATACTGGTTCTGGGAATAGACTCATAGTAATTAACGCAGGAGGCAAAAACGGATTTCTACCTGGGGCTTCTTTGATTTTTAATGGACAAATGGATAGTGCAAATTTTGAAACATGGGTAGTAGAAAAGCTTTTGCCTTCTCTTCCAGAACGCAGTGTCGTGGTAATGGATAACGCACCATACCACAGTGTCCAGCTAGATAAACCCCCAACACAAAGTTCACTAAAATCTGATATGATAGAATGGTTGGAAGATAATAACATTTTTTGCGATAGATCAATGAGAAAACCAGATTTATTTAAAATTATAGAACAACACAAACCTGCTGATGTCAATTATAAAATTGACAATATAATCATAGGACATGGCCATGAAATTATTAGACTGCCTCCATACATGTGTGATTTAAATCCCATTGAATTAGCCTGGGCCACCATAAAACGATTTATAACAGAAAACAATATTTCTCATGCCTGTTATGCCTGCCATGCCTGCCTCATGGTAAGCAGTAATACAAAGAGTGATTTGTGTTTGTCAAAACTTGAAGAGGCAACAACGAATGCCATTTCGTCAGTCACTGCAGAAAACTGGGAAATTTTCGATAAATATGTTCAGAAACTGGAGAATGAATACTGGGAAAGGGACATAGGAATGGAAAATAGAATGGAAGATTTTATCATAGAAGACGCAGATACCAGTGATGATTCTTTAAGTATTTGTAGCACAAGTTCATCTGATTGTGATTTTGATGATGTTCAAATTTAAATAAAAAGGTGGTGTTAATTTTACTCTCAAACTTAACCACATTGAGTTGGAAGGAAGGACCCACATATTATACCAATTGGGTTGTTATTAAAAATGCGTGGAAGGCACAGCTATACGCGATAGCAAAGCACTTGCGAGAATATGACTCAATTTACAATCAGCACCTTATCTTGTGCGACTTCAAAAGAAGCTTGGAAGAAGCTTGCGTACAGTTTTGAGGACAAAGGCCTGTATCGTCGTGTGTTGTTGCTGCGTCAGCTTCATCGCGTGAAGTATAATCAGATTTCCAATATGACTGTTTACATTGAGGGCCTGATGCGACTGGTTCAACAGCTTGCGGATATTGGGCGAACTATTAATGATGCAGAAGTTGCGGAAAACTTGTTATCAGGTTTGCCAGCAGCCTGTATCACCAGTGCACTGTCTAGTGAAACTGCGTGAAATAGACTCCTGCAAGAAGACCATAGAAGAACTTCAGACCAACTATCAGCTAGCGTATTCTGCCAGCTATGGAAGAAAAAGTTACCCCAGTATCATATGCACCTACTGTTAAAAACAAGGGCATTGCAAATCGATGCTTGAACAGGTAGCGAAAGCAAGGAGGAAACAGCAATAATATTCTATGCACAGTGAAGCCCACTCGGCATCTTCACTGCACTATCTTAAAGAAGAATGATGGTGATAGACCTTAATAGGAAGCCAAAGTATTAGCAGTAAATCTATAGGTAAGGTTTGTTCAACTCCCTCTGTTAGACTAAATAATAATTTAATTCATAATCATGTTGTAATTAATATTAATGATAATAACTGTGACAAAATCTAATGATGGTCCCTCTGATGTTTCAGATGTGGATATAATACCATCATTGTGGTCATCACAGTGTGAACCTGACTGTACTGGTAATGAGAATAACTCCGATGATCAGATGATGCCGATGCGCCGGTGATGAAGTTCCTTCTCTGCCGCGGGCTATATATCAAGGAGGAGAATCGATTCAATCGGGACGTACCAGCAATGTGTCTAGCTCACGAGTACTCCCAACGTCTTGTAGTAGTGGCCGGGGTAAAGTACCACTTTAATACTGCGATTATGACTCGTCAACTTTGATGGCTGAAGGAAGTTCACTTAATGTTCCTGTAAGCTTAGATGAAGCTATGAACTCTCCAGATGAGCTTGAGTGGGTCACTGCAATGCTTAGCGAGTACGAAGCGCTCATGAGAAATAAAGCTCGCCCGAAACCAGATAATGTCGTTAAATGTAAATGGGTATTTAAACGAAAGTATGCTGTGGGTAAGTGATACAATGGGTAATTATTGTACCTATTTAAAAATCCTCCACTTTGTTTGGTGAACAAATAAAATAACATCGAAGAACGATCCAGTGTTTATGTTTTACTTCCAAGGCCACGACTCTACTAACACGGCGAGAAGTTTAAAAAGTAACAGCTGCCTACCAAAAAAAATATCGAAACCTGGTACGTGATATCCCATCGCTAGAAAATTGCCATGCCAACCTGTCTCACACAATATTATTTTCGCTTCGTGTTTCTAATCTGCCTGCTAGGACGTTTCGGCTAAATAGCGTTGGTGGTAAGGATGTTAGATTCGTGCGGACAAAAAATATATCATTTGACACTACTTTGATCGCGGTAAACGATGACGTGGTTCCGAGGGACCATATTGTCACCTTCTGGGTGGAGCGTCTGCCAAGTCCTTTCGGCCAACAGGGAACTGGCAGACAAGATGATTTTATATCTACGACGGTTATTTAACTAATGGTGTAAGTTACCATAAGTCACGTTCGGAATCCGATGTTTTGAAATCCGAGTTCTTCGCGAACAGAAGTAGCACATTTTTTTGCCAGTGCCAAGTTGCACATTTTTTGCCAGTTCCGGTCAATTTTGGAGTTTGGAGTCATGGTTAATACGCATTACCATCGGTTGATCATCGTCCTGTTTGTTACCTTTATTGGTTTTTGATTGTTTACACCCACTTCGAAATTCCACAGGTTATAACAGGTACATTAAGTGATCGTTTGCTTACCTACACTTGGACTCCTTCCCTTCTTGCGTTGCCCAGCGGTTGCCTTTATTTTTGTGTACGATGCACCATTGTTAGCGCCTGTAAAATATTGCATGGTTTTTTATAGCTGAAGGCATGTCCATTGACGTCCTTCATTATGCGCACAATTATTTACATAAGTACCTACGCATTTGTTACGCCCAACGTTGCATCTCGCGGGAAGTCCTGAGTGGAATTTGAGATGATATCCTCTTTTAAAAGGTGATTACGTCAATGAGCTACCACGACTTAGGTGCTGTGCTAATTGGCGGCAGTCGTGCGACCGTGAGACCGTAAAACCGCAAGTCACACGAGCACCGTCGTACGACCGTTGCCAATTAGAACAGAGTCTTTCACGTAGCAATACCTACAGTAATAGTTGCTCTACTAACCCTTAGCCACGGTTGATTCTCTGGACACCGTGGGACTTTTGAGATGCACAGGAATAGCTGTTCAAGACAAAACAGTGAACCAATGATATAATTCTAAGGGTATCTATTGTTGCATGGTAGATACAAGTATATACTTTTTAGATGCTTTTATTAGAAGATAGTTACTCATACTCACGTAATTTGGACATGTTCATTTCACGTTTATTGCTAGAAGGTTGAGTAGCTGGCATTCTGTTTTCCGCTTAAAATTAATAAACAAAAACGTATTTAAAAATATTGCTGAAGCTGAATCCAAACTTTCAATTCCACGTTTTGGGAACTGTGTATCTGTCAATAAAAAAAACTAGGTGTATCGTTACCTTAGGTACTACCTACTTACCATTCCTGTTACCTCTTATTATAGGGGACTTTTTACGCACTCTGGCGATTAATTGAGATGTTTCTGTAAAAAGTAAATATAACATTTAATGTGTAGATACGCGAAGACCTGCGTGGTTCAATTGGTTAACATGCCGGTCGCCACGCAGAGGTCCCAGGTTCGATTCCCAGCCGAGCAGAAATTTAAATTATGAATTTTAATTTCTCTTACGGGTCTGGGTGTAGAATGTAGGTATAATAAGATTAATAAGTATGTATTTAAAAAGTAGAGCTGTGTGAATTTGTAAAAAAGCCTAATAAGCCTAGTAATAAAGTGAGGTGTGGGAAAGAAGAACTTGGATAAATCTACTCACGGCACGGCGGCGAAGTCTGCGGCCTGTTCCTTAGGATCTTTATAAGGTTGCTCATGTTGCTACTGCTAGCTGTGCCCGGTGTTAGTAAAGGTTTTCCGTAACTGCTAGGCGTCGAGCCTGGAAGTAAGTGTAAGTAGCCTATAAGTTGTGTACTTTTTTTTTAATTCAAATATTTACCTACCTAGCTAAATAAGGTACTGTAGGTCAGAACCTACTTCAAAGCATCTACCTACTTTCACGTTTTATTATTATTGCTGAATTCTATTAGTAAGAGTAGGTAAGGAACCAACCTGATGCATTCCTGGTATATACTTCGTCATCGATGCCGCTTAAAGTTTTCGATAGGGTTGAATCAACGCGGTACGCTGGAATATATAAATTTGTTAGAATGCATGCAATGAAGCAAAGGCACATGCCTATGCAACAACTAAGAAATACCTATCTAAATGCCAATAAGCACGTAGAGCTCGTCTAGTCTAAAATGACGCGCCCTACTACTTAGTTAGTTGATTTCGATGTGTGAGTGCAAATATTGATAACGATACTTCATCTGTGTGAGAGCGTCGACTGCTCCAATCGAGCGACGCGTGCAACGTGAACGAGTTTCACCGGCAACTGAATGACCAATTACAACGGCATTTGTATATGTATTGCGTCCATATTTTAAACTTGCTTGTGTGCGTTAATGCGATAGTGGGGCGCTTCATTTTAGATTAGACGAGCTCTACCTATCTACTAAGTATTACTTGACAGGCAGCTTATAGCTATCGATAAATTCGATCCTACTCATCATCATTATCTCATGGCTTACTGCCAGGGTCCGCTTTCCTGCTCTTCTCCGTTTCGCCCGGACTTCAGCATCCTCGCTCCATAAGCTATTGCGCTACTTAAATGTAGGTATGGGTAGATGGATGTTTGTTACTTCTTCAAGCAAAAAGTACTGAACGAACTTTAAGGAAACTTGCTTGCTACAACCCTACGCTAGGGAGTAGTTTCAATGGCATCTTGCTCTTGCTATTGCATGGTGTCAAAATTTTGCGCGGGCAAGAGAATCTCCGCTTGATATTGCAATTGTTAACAGAAACACTAGTAAACTTACAATGAACAGTGTGTGACGACGAATTATTGGAAGGAGCTCTGGGGTCGCTGTATCTATTGACTGAAGTTCGACTGGAACTTCGAGCTAGGTTATTAGAAACAAAAGAAAATTATTATCCCACTAGCAGCCGGGCTTCGCACGGGTACTATATAGCCTATGTCACCCGGGGATAGTGTAGCTTCCCAACGGTGAAAGAATTTTTGAAATCGGTCCGGTAGTTTCGAAGCCTATTTCAATACAAACAAACCAAAAAAAAAATCAAACCTTTCCTCTTTATAATATTAGTATAGATAAAGGTAGGCATATAATATCAAGTGCCACAAGCTACGATGCGAAATTGCGAAATTTCAGAAATATATTATATTTAAAAAAAATTAAGACTAGTCTGCTAAGGCGAGGACAGATCACAATCTAGGTACCTATAATAAACCCCACCAGAACCGCGCACGTGCAATAATTGCGGAAAGTGCTCCTTCCGAAGTCTTTCCCTTGCACTATAACTTTGGGACTCTTCAAAAGCCGAAACTGGCAGCACTACATCGGCCCCCCTAAGTTGCAGTTGGACAACGGTGGCCACTTTCCATCAGGCAGACTGTATGATCGGTGCCTCCCTAGACAATAAAAAAAACAAAAGGAGTAAAATCTGATCAAGGTCTGTAACTCTAGCTGTTGTCCAACAATTTTTTTTTTCAATCTTCCGGTACCGTATATATGTATAAAAACGTTCAGGCACATCAAGCATATAAGTAAAAACTCACTTGACATCGCTCTCTCTATGTGGATATCGTTGATGCTGTCTGGGCGAGGTGACGGTGGCGGCTTCCGTTGTAGCACAGGGCTCCGGGACTCTATAATTTTGCCTTTTTAGGTTTAAGTATAGAAGTACCTATTGGGTGTTCGATATTAAAGCATTCGCTTTAGGTGCAGCTCCTCCATAGTCTACTCGCTAACGGACCACCCGTCATTGACGATCCGGTCATAATCATCATCATAATATCAGCCGCAAGACGCCCACGGCTGGGCATAGGCCTCCCCCCGAGATCTCCACAAAGGCCGGTGTTGTGCTTTCCACATCCAGCTGGTACCTGCGATCTTTACCAGGTCGTCGTCCACCTAGTGGGAGACCTACCCACGCTGCGTCTTCTGGCGCCGTACAATCGGAGATAGGAAGGTACCAATGCAGGACACGCTCAGTTGATTTTTTTGTAGTTTTTAGCAAAATCACTCACGGCTATTACAATGCCGCGAATCTGGCGAAGTGGATCCCGATTGCGAGGAGCCAGACGACGGCCCTCCACCGGACGCCTTCATCCCTTTCAGCTCCGCGCGGAGCCCTGAACGACATCAATCAATATTAATCAGGATCTACTCACGATCCTCAACCGATTGCGATGATAGGCCGAATCAATGCCGTATGTCGATGGTAGGTCATAGAGGATACATGTTTTTTTATAAACTGTAAGAAGTGTATAACCTGTGTACCACAAATTAATAAATAATTCTTGATTACTGGTCAACTCTCGGTCAACTGCTAACAGAATTCAAAGTCACGCAACGTAATCCTACTACTCAATATTATAAATCCGAAAGTATGGAAGGATGTTTGGATGTGCTTTTCCCGGTCAATTTCAAATTCAATGTGGTTTCCGCGGGATCGAGTCTGGAACGTTATAATCCCTGGCGACAATGGAGAAATGTGTTAGTTTTTTCAGGTTTGATATTTTTCATGTTTGATAGTCACACATACTGATATATACCTACACACCGGCCAAACGAACGCCAACGGATGGGTCTCAAGGGCCTACGTTTAGATATTTGAACGGAT
This sequence comes from Blastobasis lacticolella, assembly GCA_905147135.1. Taxonomy (NCBI): domain Eukaryota; kingdom Metazoa; phylum Arthropoda; class Insecta; order Lepidoptera; family Blastobasidae; genus Blastobasis; species Blastobasis lacticolella. The sequence goes on along the minus strand of LR990048.1, from coordinate 5,578,138 downwards.
TAGTAATTGCCAATGATCGTTCATTGGCGTGTGCCAGCGATCCGGAGCGTAGCGTAACTAGGGATAGAAACAATCGACAAAACGTAGTTTAGACGGATGCTGAACCCATTAGTTGGCGTTATTTGGGCCGGTGTTGTGCCCAGCTTAAGACCTTGGACCCAACCGCCCACCTCTTTACGAACGATAGTATTTGCAATAGCTCAATAACTTCAACTCGCTCGCTTTATTCGACGCCTTTCACGAGCGGAATATAAAGTCATAAGCTATTGCCTTTGAGGTAGGTGGTCGAGTCCAGCAAGGGATACGACGACAGTTGAAATACATATTTGTCGAATCGATGATCACGTAGGTATGGGACCTACCTAAGTATTCAAGGATAATATACTTACTTCGTTCCGGAACACAACGCAAGGTGTTTCGCAGTGCGGTTTAGTCTTAAAGGATGGCCACGGCCGAGACCTACCAACGGCTTTTCTCTTCTTTTTATCGACAAAGCTCTTTGTCATCGTTACGTCATTCACGTCATAATTTAGTGCGGCATCGTATCCGTTTTCCTTAGATTTCTGATATCCCAAGCCGGTAGCCGCTTTCCATCAGATGGACCATCGTGTGCCTCCCTAGGCAATAAACAAAATCACAAGCCCACTGCTGAACATCGTTTGCCAAGTTGTGGTCTCCACTTAAGAATACGCTGCGCCCTTTGTTGCCGATGTGTAGGATTACAGATTGCCATATCTCTGAGATAATGTAGACTCTCCTTACATTACTCGAATCGTGAACTGTACTGTGTATATGATCTCACTGGAAGAGATGCTGTCCCGGTAGCGGGGGCGGCGCGCGTCCGAGGGCTTGGCAGACGTGGGGGCGACACAGCAGTCCGGCGAAACGAGACGCCGCGGGCCCAAGGTTGCGTCGTCTGGAATAATACCCGACCCGCCCTTTATACATATACGGACGGCACTCCGTATAATAAAAATAATCTTGGCGTTAATGTTCCGGTTGTGCTCTCACGCACGAGGGCTCGGGGTCTGCCTTGACCATGATCCAGGATTTGGTAGATCAGGCAATTATAGTAGAGCGACTGCCATCTGAACTCTGTGGCACTGCCACCAGGGGAACCTGACCAGATTGGATCACGGTTACACATTCAGTCGCCTGAATGTGCAGGTTTCATCACGATGTTTTCCCTCACCGTAAGAGCATCGGTTAGTGTTCAACTAATATACATAACTCAGAAAAGAGTCATTGGTACAAGGCCGCAGTGGGATTCGAACCCGCTACTTCTCGCTTGCCAGTCGTCCACTTGGCCACCGACGCTCCTCCGTATATCCTGCTAATATTGTAAATGCGAAAGTATGTGAGTACGGAGGGACGTCTGTTACTCGTTCATGCAAAAAGCTAGTGGTGCTCCATAAACCTAAACGCACAGTGGCAAGTATTGAAGACGATATGATCCTGAAATATTAGGAATTATGTATAAGGGGACGGGTGTCGCAATTTTTTTTTTACTTTGTAAAATATTTGTGAACTCGGGACTTCAAACATAGAATGACCGTTTATATTCATCTAAATGCCCTCTAGCGGTTTCAGGTGTCAAGATGAAACTATTTAATTTCCGTGAAAGAAATGGCGGCCGAGTACTAAGGCAACTACCTAAGTTTTATTATTAATAAAGCGGGGATGGCGGTGTCCTATAATTCAGAATTTGTATTGCTTGACTTCTTACTTGTATGTCTACTTTATCATTTTGCGACCATATTGTACAATTTCAGCATGTGAACTAAGGGAACTAAACTACTATAGGTGATGATGGAAACAACGATAATTCAACATTACTTGACTTTATTATGTACATAACATACTTAAAAGTACAACATTACCTATATACTAATAATAATCAATTTAACATTTTCCTAGTCTTACATAAACTATAATTAGATTACAATCAGCAGTACAATAAATTAAATCGCTACCAACAAAAATGGCGAGAAACAAAATATACCTTGTACGGTAATAAATTAATTCTGATTGTAATTTAAGGCACAGTATCAATATTCAAACACAATGAAAACTACTTATAAATGCAAAACATAAGAGCAGATCAAGAGTACTACTGTACAAAGCAAGAGCATAAGTACATGTCCATCGTAAGAATAATATTCCTTTTCTCTACTGTGCAGTTAGTAACCGGTTTTTATAGCATTCATGAATTAAATTTTTATAAATACAAAAAGACCCTGGGGTAAAAGGACGCGTCCTTTGAACATAAGGACAGCATTAGCTCCCATCTTTTAAAAACTGATTTTGGCTAATGATGCATCAAATACCGTGAATGCTGCTGTAGCGGCAGGGCACAATTTTCTTGGAGTGGTAGTGCACTTACGCTCTTGTACTGTACACGACGTAAAATCATGAAAACAACATGAAAGCGTCGAAACCTAAATACGCACACATCCCTGTTAACGGACTCGCAAATCTACAAAATCACAGCAAGTAGGTATATTTTAAAACAACTCCGCGTTCGCCCGGTTAAGTACTTAGCAAACGCGAATTAGCCATCTCACCCACGAAAATGGCACAAGTCTTATCGACATCTGGGCGAATAGGTTTATCTACCAATCGTCAGACAAACAAGCAAGCCAAGACGAAGCCCTCTGAGAAAACCTTAGCACATTAACATCATAGAGTTTTGACCAGCGGCAGTGTCAGCTATCGACACATTATACAGTTATCGAGTGTGATATAAGCTGTCTTTCAAACAAAGATTTCAAAGTAAGGGTAAACAAACGACTTACAGAATTTGTCAAATTATCCAATAATCACATTTTGTATATGAACTCTGGCACGTATCTATAATTAATTGTTACTCTACAATTACTCTCCTTTTTAACTTATTTCACATTTTTATGTAATACGACAGACAAACAGACAAGCGGACCACCTGATGTAAAGTGGTCACCGCCGCCTACTGACATCAGCTACACCAGAGGCGCTACCAATGCGTTGCCCGCCTCTAAGGAGACCTCTAATATACCTCTTGAACAATCCTATGTCATAGTCCAAAGGAAACACTGGCTGGGAGCTCATTCCTCATCCGAATCGTGCGAGCCTGAAACGTTCTTTCGAACCTTCGCGTGGACACCACTAGATGGGTCTACGTAGTGGGGATGAGTATCCAGCCCGCGGTGGGTAGTGCGATGGCGGAATTGTGCTATAGGCCTTATTTGGTTACCTCTTCTGTACCTTTGATTGAAAGAGGGTTACATATCTAAATGGGCCGTGTTGTGAGCGCTAGCTGGCGACTGGTGAGGTTTCCCTAGTGCTCGTACCAGACGCGTTGGCGCGGTGACGATGTCTGGCCCGCTTGTCAGCCTTCAGTTCCATCTCGACGCAGTGGTCAGCAAACATCAGTTGGAGTGGCGCGTACATGTGTGGTAGCAGCTCCAGGTCGCTCATCGTTATCTGTGCGATAATAATTAAATATAATTTTTATTCATTAAATCATATGGAATACATTTAAATTTAACGTCTAGAAAAATATTTAAAAGATAATTAATAATAACTAAATTGCCTGAACTAGGATGCCCTGTGTTTCAGGCGAAAAGTTGGTATGGTGATTGTAGGTGGCAATGCACTGGTTATGATTTTACTATCTGGGAGGAGTTCCGGAGGCATGGTACAATTTCGTGCCGTGATCAGAATGGGCTAATCCTTGTGACATTTTCACACAGCGCCATCTAGCGTAAGCAAGCAAAACTTGTGTTGTGGGTGTTAGATAACTGATAAACTACTTATATGTATAATTTTTTTAAATACCTACTTATTATACATACTAGGTAGGTATTATAAAGGTATTTCTTATCATAATTTGAGGTGTAACTCTGTTACTACTGTGCCAAACGTTAAATTAAATTTTTGTATAAATACTCATACAAACATACAAACAATGGCCGTGTGGTGTCCGGCGGAGTAGAATAGCACCAACCCTTCACACTCATGGGTGTCGTACAAGGCGACTAATGTTTTCGAGGCAAAAGATCAAGAGTCTCCGTAGTCTGGAAAATGGGCAGCAGCATTTTCTATCGTTATATTTAAACATTGCGATCTCCAACCCGCCTACCAAGCGTGGAGATTATGGTAATACCCTCACCTTTCGTAGGAGACGCCCTAAGTCCTGCAGTGGACTGTTACGGGCTGTGATGATGATGATTAATACAAAATTCGTCGGAAAAAGAACTAATTCTGACGAATTAGCCAAATTGTCAAACCTGTCAAGATGCCAATACATTGCCTTCATGGCAATTGAGACCAATACATCGCCTTAATACCTGATTAGGCCACAGTTTAGCCCGAATCTACAGCATCTAGCCGAGACTCACCTGCATGTTGTCGAAGGCGATGCCCACGCTGGTGTTGTCGTTCAGCATGTTGGCGTTGAGCCGCGGCAGCCTCGCGTACCTAAAGTGTAAGAGTGACGTTACAAATGTGGACAATGTCGTTGGTCGCTGTGCAGGACAGTGCAGTTACATCGACATGTGACAACGTTGTATTACACTTATAGCACATTATTTCCACTGTAGCTATATTTTTCAAGTTTCTCCCTGATAATTCGTTCCTTTTTGTGATTGTATTCAGATTACATGTTGTATTAAGACTTAGGATGTACGAGATCTTAAACACTAACAGAAATATAAGTAGGACGCTTGCGGTCCTGCATCCTGTCCTCTTTCGATATTTGGTTTTAATACATTCTTGAGATTGTGTAAAGAAAGGGCGCTAACAACGCAGCAATACTGTATTCTGTTTTTTATTTAGTTCAATACTGTATTTCCTTACTTGTATTCTATAGCTTATCGATGAAGACCTGTAATTGGCTTTAAGTATCTTTTGTAATTTCGTGAAACGAATTATCGCAAGAACGCAAGCATTTAATTAATAAAATTTAATTTTTTCCATAAACAAAGTAAATTGTTCCATAAAAGGTTTTTCTTTTACAAATAACTAATGCCTGTTGTGTCATTTATATATATGGCAGAGCTCGTCTAATCTAAAATGACGCGCCCCACTATCGCATTAACGCACACAAGCAAGTTTAAAATATGGACGCAATACATATACAAATGCCGTTGTAATTGGTCATTCAGTTGCCGGTGAAATTCAAACGTAGGAGCTCGCGTCGTTCGATTGGAGCAGTCGACACTCCCACACAGAGGAAGTGTCGTTATTAATATTTGCACTCACTCATCGAAATCAACTAACTAAGTAGTGGGGCGCGTCATTTTAGACTAGACGAGCTCTACCTCTCTATATTCCTTTATAGTTTGAAATATAACCCATACCTCTGGCTGAAGTGTGTAAGCACGGTGTACCGCGCCCGCATCCGTCGGCCTTGCTCGATCGCCTGCGATGTCGTCGAGTGCATCTTCACGCGCGCCTCTGCTGCTAACTCGTCCTCCATTGTAGCCTCGTGGATTAGCAGGGACGAGTTCATGCCTGGGAGGTTTTTTTTGTTATTTTTATGTCATATGGTAGGTAGGCCACCTGATGGAATGTGGTCAACAATGCGGCGCCTACCCTCAAAGCCACGGGTTGAGGTTTTTTATAGAAGCAAACGAGCGGGAAACTTGATGCAAGTGACCAGTGCCGCCCGTTTGAAATAAAGGTTTAGTAAAAGTAGCTCTTATTGCATCTTAGCAGTGAATTCACGTCTCCGAGAAACAAGAGGTTAAGCTACCTCCCACATTCTCCGGTTGCTAAATCACCAAGCTTAGCCCCTCTTTTCACAGTGAAATAGGCTATTCAGAGTCAGTTTTTGTATGTGACTAGAAATGTTTAAGCAAAAGTCGCTTCATTGTAAGCGAACTAGGGTCGAAGATCGCTTGAAGCCATGGGATCGTGAATTCACGTCTCTGGGAAACGCGAGGTAAAGATACCTCACACATTTTTCTATACCACTAAGATGGAAAGCTTTCCGTCTCATGGTAAGCCCCTGATTGTCAAGGTTGTCTGGAAGAGATCACGGTTATGATACGACCGCCCATTGTACTGTGGCTTGTATTTTCCTTAAGTACATGTACTTTGGTATGCAATTAAGTGTTGTTGTATTGGATTGTCATCATCATCATCATCATCGTCCTAGCGCTTATCCCGGCCTCTGCCAGTGTCCGCTTTCCTACTCATTCTTTTCCACTTCGCCCGGTCTTCCGTATCCTCTCGTCGTAAGCCGTTGGCTCTCGCATTTGACTCAGCGACGTCAATCCATCGCTTCTTGGGGGCCTCTTTTCTGATACCGGCAAATTCAGGCACCCATTTCCCACGTACCATTCTATCGTATTGTATTGTTGACTTACCAAGCTTCACAAGTTCCTCGCAAGGCAGCGTGTCGCCGGAATAAGTGATCTTGTGCTCGCCTATCTGCAAGGCGACGCCGAACGCGTTGGGGCAGTGCGAGACCAGGCAGGTGCTGACGGACCGCAGACCCATCTCGGCTAGCACAGCTGACGTGGCGTCAGATTGACTTGTAGGGTTTTCTATTAGCTGGTGGGAAACCATAATCTATATTTAGTATAAAAACAAAGTCGCTTCTCGTCGGCTGTCCGTATGTATCTATGCATGTAATAAAACAAAGTCGCTCCCGTCCTCTGTCCATGTGTGGTTATGTACGCTTAGATCTTTCAGACTACGCAACGGATTTTAATGCGGTTGTCAACAATAGATAGAGTGATTCAAGAGGATGGTTTGTTTACAAGAAAAAAAGGGTAGGCAGGGGCAAAGTAGGTGTACGCGAACGAAGTCGCGTCGCGTCCACTAGTTATAAATTATTTATTCGTATGGCAAAAATACAATGTACGAGACAAAAATACAACTACAAATTTAAATTAAGCGAAGTCAGCCATTTAATTGGTTTGTCACTTAGTGACTAGTTATAAATAAATACTAGGATGATAGAGATAGCAGTATCTACGTCGCGCCTTTTCTCGCTTATCGCGCACGAAAGCAATTTCTGCTAGCCGCACATGACAGATTGCTGTGTTGAGCAGGACCATAGCCTCCTTCATCTTACAAAGGAGGCTATAGCAGGAACCATGAGAAAAAAAAAACACCACATTATACATCACCCAACTCACCAACGACTGGTTAGGCAGTAGCGCGAAGTCCGGTCGTATCCTCTCGAACTGCTGGTCGTATATCGAGAGCCAGGTGACGATCTGTCCCGGCGCGAGCAGGTACAGAGGCGCCGGGGGCTCGCGACCGGCCTCTAGCCACGCCAGGCGACGAGCTTGTAACACCCCTATTAGGCCTGGAATGGGGGTTCGGTATTAGACCATTTGATTGACCTAGAGGATGCCATAGTACCACTCGCCGTGGGCTAGGTACGTAGACCCTCTGTCGGTCACCACGCGAAGATTCGAAAGGACGTTTCTCGCTCGTACGATTCGGATGTGGAATGAGCTCCCAGATACAGTGTTTCCTTTGGACTATGACATGGGATCATTCAAGAGGTATAATAGAGGTCTCTTCGTAGAGGCTGACAAGGCAATGGCTCCCCTGGTGTTGCTGATGTCCATAGGCGACCGTGACCACTTTCCATCAGATGGCCCGCAAGCCGGTGTGTCAGTCGTATAACGAGGGCTTGCAAATATTAGAAATTTTAAGTATTCGAATATTTTTGCTGGTGATATTCGAATATTATTCGAAATATTGTGAAATCTAGAATCAATACGTTTTTAATGTAAGTTTGAGCAACTGGCTGTTAGTAAATGTATCCAAATGAGCATGAAATGAATTTCTACATGCTAATAATATAAAACAAAGCAATGAAAAATAAAAATCACAAAATTACAAAACAACGCCGCCTAGCGGCGAATATGGCTTTTTCGATTTAACTGCACTATTTTATATCATTAAGCTATAGAAAGCGATTTGCCGAACCTTTGAATACATTTACTAATAGTATAAACCATAATTTAATTACTAAACATTAACATAAATTTTATTTAGTACGGAAATCGAATCCCCTTAACTCTCGCGAGGCGTGAGTGTATTCGGTCTCCTTGCCTCGCGATTCCCTCCCGTGTAGTCTTGAACATAGCAAAATACAAAGTACCTGCCACACGAGAGTGAAGAGGGCCCGCCTCGCCTCGAGGTCGCCTCGCGAGGCCCTCGTGAGAGTGAGGAGGTAGCATTAATAATTGACATTAATATAGCGAAGGAAAATCAAACATGGGCAGCGGCGGAACAGCCACAAACGTCTACAACATCATCCAAACAAGCGCGGCGGAGGCTGGCCGAAACTGCTCTTCGCCGTCACTCCGTGCCACTTCCTCAGTCTGCTCTGACCTTTTGTTTTTAATCCCCGTCCCAAAAAGGGGGGTGTTATGAGTTTGAAACGAGTATCTATCTATCTGTTTGTGTCAGTGTATCTATGGCATGGATGTCGATGGATAGACCGATTTCTAGGCCGTGCGGTATCCGGCAGAGTATAAAGTAACGCCAACAACATCCGTCGACAGTGTCGTGAAAGGTGACAAATATCAGACACAAACCATCTTATTACCTGTCATAAAACAGAAAATATTTCTTTCCGGACGTACCTATATGATGATCAGCGTGAAGATGCGATATGTAGATGGCACGCAGCGTCCTCAAGAAGGAGTTGACTCGCTTTGGGCCGTAAAACCGCACCAGCTGCCCGAAGGTGCCCTCGCCGCAGTCCAACAGCATGGAACGATCCTCGCTGTGTTACAAAAATACAAATTCAATATTGAATGAAATCGAAATTCCGATATGCATAATCACATTGCACCTAGAAAGTTCACAGGGTCCAAGGTCTCGATTTTACGATTTCTTCTTTTTTTTGCTATGTAGCATATATTTTTACCTCTTTTTTTCTGGATGTGTTAACAAATGTGTGAAGCCGGGGCGGGTCGCCGGTTTATAATATTAGTTGGATAGTAAGAAAGATTTTCGTCAGTTCCTGACAAAATGTTAAAGAATTTTTTATGATTTTTTTTTATTCTTCGCAATGACAAACGAGTAGACAGTCCAATCGGTGTGCCACAGCCCACAATGGTAAGCGGTAACTGTCGCCCATAACATCTACAATTAATGCATTTAGCTTGCAGAGCCGCAAGTGCGTTGTCAGTGTGGGGACAAAGATGAAATGCCTCATCCCCGTAATTGCGCTGGCTACCTTATCCTTTACACCGGAACACAACAATGCATACATTGCAGAAATAGATAAGGCGATAAGGGATAGGAGGACTCCTTAAGCTTGACAAAGTCCTACCACCTTATAAAATATAATTTAATTTAAAATGATCACATAATGACAACTCACTCGATTTCCACAACTATTGCGCTTGTGTTCCTAGTCTTGCTGGGTATGCAGGAGCCGGTGCCAAGGAAGACAACCTTGGGATACTCCTGCGATCCGCTGTTCGCGTACCGCACGCCATCCACAAGCCGGCGGAACTGCTCCAGACTCGGCGCGAACCCGTCCATATTCATCGTCTCTTGGATGTATTCCTGGATGTGCAGCTTTGGCTCGGCGGATCTGTGGGTTACGGTTATTTTTTATTTCGGTAGAGAGGGATTTCTTAGACGGCTGAAAAAATGGTCGCGGTGCGGTACAGCAGGAAGCGACAGCGTTCCAGCGGGTCTAAGACGCATTCTATTTTCGTAATCGACAGTAGAATAGAACGGATAGGATTTGAAAGGAAATAGAAAGGAGGATAGGAATTAGGAAAACTGACGTAAGCGATCGCTAAATGACATTTAAGATCGCCGGAGCGCGGTAGTACTGCGAACGCTGTGAAGCTTGCTGAACATAGCCGACAAGTTCCGATCGATAGTCGCCATAGAATCGTATTTGATATCTTAGCTAGACCTGCTGGCCTACCACAAACAAGTACCGCAAAGGGACAGCGGTGTGTTAGACATCAAAAGCAATCCCCCTACAGTCGTTCTGTGTGGCAGGTTGCATAGGGTAATATGGAATATGGATTATCCCCACGAAAAAAAGGGTAATATGGAATACATATAAGTCCACTGCTGGACTTGGGCCTACTCCTCCACCTGTGGAGGATTATGTCTAGAAAAAAGAAAGGAGGATAGGAATTAGGAGAACTGACGTTAGCGATCGCTAAATGACATTTAAGATCGCCGGAGCGCGGTAGTACTGCGAACGCTGTGAAGCTTGCTGAACATAGCCGACAAGTTCCGATCGATAGTCTCCATAGAATCGTATTTGATATCTTAGCTAGACCTGCTGGCCTACCACAAAGGGACAGCGGTGTGTTAGACATCAAAAGCAATCCCCCTACAGTCGTTCTGTGTGGCAGGTTGCATAGGGTAATATGGAATATGGATTATCCCCACGAAAAAAAGGGTAATATGGAATATAAGTCCACTGCTGGACTTGGGCCTACTCCTCCACCTGTGGAGGATTATATCTACTCCTCCACCTGTGGAGTATTATGTTTTTGCCATAATCTCCACGCATGGAGGACTGGAGATACCAGTGTTGTAAACAAACAAATGATCTATGACGGGCACCAGAAATAATTTCCTCGTTTTGTTCAACGCGAATCGAAAGAGATAGCTACGAGTGCTGCCTCTAACACTTTGGTCGACTTTTACCCGTGAATAGAAAGGGCAAGTGCTATATTCTACTTTTAATATAAAACACGGCGTACTTTAAAAAGTAGTAGAACAACGAAATTTTTGTGAATTGAATGAATTTTACTCATTTGTGTATCGAACCGTAACGGACTATAAATCTTACTATAAAGGCGAGGTTCCACGGTCCGTTATTTTGCGGATGCTCACGTACGGCGAACGACTACGAACGGCCACGGACAGAGTGCCACAAACTTATCTGACCCGGTGGCCATAATTGGAACTAGGTATCGCCATTTTTAAATGTCACTTTATTGTCAACATTGGCAACCCCGTCATCGGTTCAGATATCAATTTATGACATGTCTGCGCTACCACGGACACCCTTTCCATGGTGCGTCAGTGCGGACTGGAGTAGCACCGAATATCTCCGATAGTACGCCGCCATCTTGATGCAATTGAGTTTAAACCAATCGCAGCAAGGCAATGAGCAGTTTTCCAATAGGTATCTAAAGCATTCCTAACCACTCACTAGATGGCGCCCCGACAATTTTGGTAATGAAGAGTTTTCCAGTAGGTATTAAATAAATTAATAAATAAATATTCGTAGACAAATTTACACAGCACCATCTAGCCCCAAACTAAGCAAAGCTTGTGCTATGGGTGCTAGATAACTGATTGATAGTTGGTTTCAAAAAGCATCAATAGATGGCGCTCCTACAATATTGATAATCTTTTTATAATCTGTATGATGGTGGCAGTGATTTCATGCAGCCAACTAATACTATACTTAAAAATAAAATGTTTATTAATAAAAACATAACTGTTAAAGGTTGAACGAAGTGTAAAAAGAAATATTTATAGAAGTTGGCACTATGTTCCATTATTATTACAACCTTTAAAATGGTTGAAAACTATTGACAAATACAATATTATCCAATATATTGACAACTATTGACAAATACTAGCGGCCCGCCCCGGCTTCGCACGGATACCACTACGGGTACACGGGTTACACACGACCGCTGCGTAGGGAGCCGACCGCGCGAGTGAGCCGCGCGGCACTTTATTTCTTGATGACACTGACTTCCCTCCCCCCCGTGCTGCCTAGATAGCCAAGCGGACTGAGCGGCGAACACGCGACTTTTTTCTAATATTCACATTTTTAAACTCGTGATATCTTTCGAATGGAATGTCTGAATTGAATAATTCAAAAAATTATATAAAGGTATTGAAGCAGTCGTGAATATGAAGTAATTGATTTTGATAAAGATTTATACCAAGGTACAAATAAAGAGCGTTTTTAGCGGCGGCATTTCAATTAAATTTAGAAAATAAAAGAACACTTATTGTGACATAACTATAATAGTTAGACATATACTGTCGTGACACTTTTTGTAGATAATGATGTGTTCTGCAAAGTCGTAGTACATTATTTTGTTCTATTATCAATAGTTTTCGCAGCACACGCGATGTAAGGAATTTTTTGGGTATTTTTTTACACCTTTGGTTATATTATTGGAGTTTTATTAATGATCCGTAATTTTTTAGAAAATATAATATAGCCTATGTCACCCGCGTATAGTGTAGCTTTCCAACGGTGAAAGAATTTTTGAAATCGGTAGAGTAGTTTCGAAGCCTATTCAATACAAACAAACAAACAAACTAACAAAAAATCAAACATTTCCTCTTTATAATATTAGTATAGACAACGTACCCATTGTTTATATCCTGTTTGCTAACAACCTATTTCAAGCGATTACCATCATACAGATTTAAAAAAGATTACCAAAATTGTAGGAGCGCCATCTATTGATGCCTTTTGAAACCAACTGACAATACCTACTGGAAAACCTCTCATTGCATCAAGATGGCGGCATACTATTGGAAATCGACGGTACGGCTACTGGTCCGCGTCCGTCCGCAAAATCACGCACATCACAAGGGACCACTACAATTTAATGCCATGACCTGGATCACATTTTAAAGACGAACTAGAAATTAATTATCTCACATATCTCTTTTGTAGACCCACTGGAAGCAATTTCTTTTAGAGATAAGTAGTGCCTGTTGTGTCGTAACTAAACTGTACTTTGTGTATTTGTTATCTTGTGTAAAATAAACTGTTAAATAAATAAAAAAAATTCAACTGACCTATCAAGCTCCCTCCTAGGCCTCAGGTAGAACATTGTGAGCGTCCTCCCAGCCATCAGCTCGAGCGGTTCCCCGTCGTCCGCCACGTCTGGACAGCACTCGAGCTTGCACGACCCCTCCATGTTAACCATATTCTGGAACTGGGCCAGCGCGATCTATAAACCACGGCTCACATCGCACCACCACCGGCTCATGCTAACTACACACTAGTCTAGTCAATAAGGACATGCTAACTACACACAACAAAAGCGGAATGATTTGATTCTTCTTTGTGTGTCAATGACAAACAGTATAATGTAGTGGCCCAAAACTTAGCCACATTGACAGCACTGTCGGTGGCTGTCATAAGATCCTCCTGCGTGCAGGTGTTCGGGCACGCAGGACATGATAAGAGGTGTGACATAGTTTGGACAGCACCGCAGGAACAGTTGGCATCGGAGCCATCCGAAAGTCCCCACCATTGGATTGAAGATTCGTTATCTACACGACCTCAATTTGAATTTTGTAAGAAGTATAGTAAATCACGTTATATTTACATGCCAAATGTTCTGTCATCCTATATAGATACTTGTGATAAGGTTTGTAATGGCCATAACAATACTAAATATGTAACATCCACTTACAAGTTACAACAAGTTAAGAGAGGTAGGGCATAGCGGGGTATCTCGTTCGAATTGGAGCCGCCCGACTGGGGAAGTACCTCCACCTTACAGAATATCGCAGCTAAATAATACGCTTTTAAATAGTATTGTGTTTCTGCCAGTGAGTAAGGTATCCAGTGCTCCATGGGGTGGGGATTTGGGGAACCGTGGCTTTGGCAGTGGAGTGGCATTTGCCTTTTTGCTGCCAGAGCAACGTGTTATAGAGGTGGGCAACGCATTAGTAATACTCTTGGTGTTGCTAATGTCTATAGGCAGTGGTGACCACTTTCCATCAGGTGGCCCGCTTGCCTGTTTGCCTACCATATGTCATTAAAAAAAATAAAAAAATAACACAACCACCGGAGCAAAGCCCAAAGATTGCAGCGGCAAAAAAAAACAATATCCGCAACATAAAACAAAAGCAGCTGCAAATTTCATCTTAATATAATTTTCAACACATCAAATCAAAAAAGAGAGCAAACCTACCTTCTTTTTCAATTCTTCCAACCCCTGAAGTTTTTTCGGGCTCTCAGTCTTAGGCGAGGAGGGTAGGGAGTTCCACAAAGCTGGCACACTGACGTCCTTCAACAGCGGGAATATGTCTGGGTCGAGGAGGTGCAACCTGTGTTGCGTGCGGTGCACCGATTCGGAGCCAAGGCAGGAGTTCTGTCCATTGAGGATTAGATGACGCGTCGTCGGGCCAAACCGTTTTATAAAGGACCGATAACTGTTGACAAGGAAAATGTATTGTATGTAATATTCTCACCATCTCGTATTCAGCTATTTGCATTCAGTTCTCTAATGTGCGGTGCTAAGGGATGGACTCTCTGCCTGCGTCACTGTTCGCCTAAAAATATAACCTTGGGGTCTTCAACTCAAGAGTGAATAGATATCTTCTAGGCAAGGCCACATCTTCGACCGCATCGTCGCTTCCCATGAGGTGCGATGAGGTCAAATGCAAGCCCATTGCCAATAAAAATTGTGCCAAACCATACGTAACACTAAGTAAAATTTAATTAGCAGGAACTAATGTCTCTAAAACTAAACTTTGGATAATAAAATTTATCTTCGCTCGCGAAATAAAATTTTGATAGTTTTTGAACACATACTCTGAGTCAGCTGTATGCTTTACAATTTTGTTCATATTATTGAACAGTAACTAACCTAACCTTGCAGCTGCTTGCATTGCATTCGTCGACAATTCGAGATTTCAAAATCCAACAGATGGCGCTAGTGAGAAGTAAGGTCTGTTGTCAATTACTGATGTGCTATTGTACAGAAACAACTGCTGTAAAATAACGGATATTCTAACCAATGTCATAGCTTTATTTTGACATTGGACTTCTTGTCTCTGTGGCGCCATCTTGAATCGCGAGACCCCTCATTGACGCCGCCGTGGACATAGCCTTCAAAGCAGGGATTCTTTAATCCCACATCCAGGGGTCCGTTGCATGTGTATCAGGGGTCCAGAATCCTCAGTAAACATTGAATGATAAAGTTTAACATCACAGAAATCAAAATAAGATGATTTTTTTTTTATAAATTCTGTGGTGTTATCCACTACTCAATAGGAAATTGCGTTAAAATATTGTTTGCTACAGCTCCACTGAATTTGGTAAAACCAGAAAGTGGTCCGTGCCTGCTAGAAGTTTAAGAGACACTGCTTTAAAGTAACCAAACAAAGAGGCATCACACTCACGCCGGCGTGTGGAACACTTCCGGCGGCGAATAGTGCACGACGAGCGCGGGCACGTTCTCCGGCGGGTTGGTGCCGTCGTCGAAGTGCGCCGCGAACTCCTCCGGACGCAGGTATGACAAGTCCGGCACGTCCAGTACTAGAGAAAGGGAAGAGTCGTGTGGTTAGTGGTCTAAACGCAATGCGGGTCTAACCAATATGCCAATAGGAAGCATCAGTGGTACCGCCTATCTCCGATTGTACGCCGCCGTTTTGATGCAATTGAGTTTAAACCAATCGCAGCAAAATGCTACGATTGGTCCACACCCAATTGCATCATAATGGCGACGTGCTATCGGAGATCGGCTATACGGCTGTTGGTCTAGCCAAGATTCAATCGCTTCGTAGCGATTCTATTGCAATTGCAATCATCACTAGATGATCGGAACTTTTCGGCTGCGTTCGGGTAACTTCGCCGCGTACGCATTACCGCGTCGATCTACGAGAGCTGGCCGAACGTAGCCGATAAGTTCCGAACGTTTATCGCAATAGAATTACTACGAAGTGATTGGACCCGCTTGCAGTACATTTTGATAAACGTCAAACGCGAGCGATGCGTTTCAATCTAAGATAAGTGCTTGCTGTCCTGGCGGATTAGTCCGTGGCATTTTCGATGGCTCTTATACGAAAGAAGCGGACAGAGGAATGATAGAGAAGCCAAACACATAGAAATCTCACGGAGTAACTCGCGAATTCGCTGTTTGACATTTCATAAGTTTGTTGTAATCACTAGCTTTGACATTTTATCATAATCATGCAGCACCTTATTCGTTCTGGACATAGAGGCCTTAATACAGTTCAGGGCATTGACATATCATAATTGGAGGTAACTGCTAGCATTTGACATCTAGCTGAATGAAGCTGCAGTTTCTATCTTGCATCTCCACAACTTACCAATGAATACAGGTCCGGGGTCGTCGGGCGTCTTCACGTCCTTTGAAAGAACGATTCTCCCGTCCGGCAGGACCACGTCCTCGCCAGCCTTCAGTTGTCCCAGCATCGGGCCCGGCTTCACGCCCTTTTCCACACACTTCTCGAGATCCAGGGTGCCTAGACGTTTCTGAAACGATAACCAGTATACTTAAGACCTATTTTCTATTACTAATTTGTATTGTGGTCATCTTTGACATACCTTCAATGTGCAAACATAGGCAACTGTACATGTTGACGTCTTCTGCATGTCTTGGAAGACATTTTCTGTCTTCTTTGTCATCAGATCAACCGCTGCAAAAGGAAAAGTATGTTGGTGGTGATGTGCAAGTATGTGCATTATTATAAACATCATTTAATTTGTATTATTGTAAACTTCTTTGACAATCCATAAATAAATTCAATCGGTACAGTATCAAAGTGGACCAGAATTGGCTGTATCTATGTTCGAAAGTCCAATTTGTTCCAAAATTTGGACACATTTGATATTGTACAGTCTTTTGTCTGAACCACAATGAGGGCTTCAAAAATTGCAAAATCCACCAGATGGCTGTCTGAGATGTCTCTACTGCATCGTGAGATCTGATGTTAAAATAAAGCCCTGTCATTGGCTAAATTTATCCTTAATTGACAGCAGTAGTTTTTGTTCAATAGCATGACAGTATTTTGACATCAACCAGAAGTAAGATATAAAGTAAAGTCACTTCTAAACAGCACCATTTGGTGGATTTTGAAATCCCAAATAAATTGATATAGGAAAAAGGAGATAGGTAAGCATACAATGATCACTTACCTCTCTCAGGTGATCTTCTTTCAGCTTTAGTGCTCTTTATGGGGATCCTTCCTTTATAATCTGGATTGGATCTTGTCTTGGCAGTATAATAGTCTGTGTCATCACATATGAACTCATTGAATTCTTCTAACTCTTTACCACTTGTATCTTCCAGTTTCACTTTTTTACATGGTGGATTATCCTTCAAAGGGATATCTTCCTGAGGACCTCTAAAAATAAATGAGAAAGGAATGAAAGCGGTTTAGAATTATAATGTAAAAAAAAGAATAGTCTACAAATAAGTACAAAAAATAACTTACAGAAGTATGTATTTCACACTCATAACATTGTCTTCAAAATCTTCAGTGGGGCTGCACTCTGCCATTGTAACATTCATATCTTTCATAATGACAAACCTTCTGGTTGCATGATAGAGTTCATCCTACAAATAAAAACTTATTAGATTGATAGAATATAATACAATATACAGATTGATAGAAAGCAGTGTTGTGAGTGGCACACTCACAAAACTGGAGTTTTGATAAATATCTACTTAGTCTGTCTTTTCCCAAAGTAAATTACTCTCTTGTCTAATAAGCTATAGCTCTCTATACCCTTTATTAAACAGTTTTACCCACCAATAATACAATATCAATTTAAAGGTGTCAAAAGCAGAATGACACTATAAAATTATCACTTACCAATCCTTTGGGACCATGCAAGGTAATATTGGGAACTCCAACATCTTGTAGAGTAAGGGAGAGCCCAGGAAGCCCACCAATGTTGCGCCAGGTTTTGCTTGTTATGAATATGTCGTCTAGCCGCGACAGCTTTACTTTATGCTCATGGGCAAGCCGCTGTGTGCATTCGCCGCAATTGAAGAGGTACCTAAAAGATTTAAATTGCATAGAAGTGATTAAACATCAATAATCAAGTTTATGCGAATAGGTATAACTCCACCGAGTTTCATATCGTACATGAGGAATGTCTGTCACAAATATATTACTAAATGAAAAATGGAAGCAAGGAAAACATGTTTACTAGTATTAAATGTAGTTATAGACCAATACTTATGATGAAATATATAAGCCTAAAATGAAATTTTATTAGATTACATATATTGAATGATGCAATATGTGTGGTAACAGAGATCTCAATAGCATTCCCAAAGGGGGTTGATGTCAAGTAGGTGGTCAATAATAAAGCAATACCTTTTTGACAACATGGTTCAAGGAAGGGAGAGACATGTTGTACCCACATAATAGTGTTGTAATGATGGTGCAATACTGTACTGATGCCACCGTACCAGTATATATTTTGTAAATGAGATTATAACAAGAGACTAAGTGAACATGTTGACAAGGTAGAATTAAAGATTTTATAAAATTATACAATTGTAAATTGCCTATGATTGAGCTATTACCTTTTCTGGTCAGTGAACATATAGAGCGTGTTGGGTGCCCCCCGTGCTCCTGAGCCCAGGACCTGTAGATACACCGTTGAGGGAGCATATTTCTCAGATTTCTTAGAAATTGTTTGTCTTTGGCGCTGAGTCTCTGCTATTCGAGCAGAATTAGATTTCGGCATTTTGCCTAAAAATTCCAACAGTTTCTTAGTACTATCTTTATGATAATACCGAACATTGTATACTCTAGCTACTTGGAAAAAGGCACTTTTAACGTACATGTGTTTGAGGTTATACTTAGGACTTCAAGTAATTATATATGTGACGATAAACAAATGATATTATTATTATTTGCATAATGATTGTAGTATTGTTTTCCAAGAGAAATAGTGCTAATACATTTTTAGATTTAGAATAATATCCAAAACATTCTCACTCGGAAGAATCTAAATACAATGCACTGCACGCTCGGTCGCTCGCTAGCGCTACTCTTTCTGTCTGTCAGTGTTGGTTGTCAGTCAAAGCAGGGTTGCCAGGTGTGTTTTCTCATATTTCCCCAGATTCATAATTATTTATCCCCAAACAGATACCTTTTGCGGAAAAAACCCTCAAACTTGATTTGGTGCAATTAACAAATAAATATGTACACAATAAATACACTATTTCTTCGTTTTTTTTAATAAATGAAAGGTACTTAAACTTCACTAAACAAATTTAACAATTCAATCTCATCGTCAACGGTTGTGTCAACTTCTGTCAACTTATTATTACTTGCATGGGACTCAATATTTCCCCTAAAACCTTTTTTCCCCAAAAGTTTCCCCAAAGATTCTGTCTTCCCAGTTTTTCCCCAGGAGTCCATTTTTTCCCCAGAATTGCGAAATAAACCCCCAATCTGGCAAGCCTGTCAAAGTCAAGACAATGTCAAAAACAGTTTTTGACAGTGACAGCTAATGGCTATTTCCATAGAGGATTGTTGAAAGGCAAAGAGATTTAGCCAAAACGGTCTTGTTAACTTTAACTTCCCTTGAATCACGCACGTCTTTGTCAAATAAGACTACTACTCACTTTGCGATTCTTATAAAATTATGTTGCCGGTACAACAACCATTTCAAACTAAACTCGTCTGAGTTGAAAACTGATGCAACAGTTTTAAAATCAGTGCGTTAGTATAGGCCTTAATTCGAAGACAATGAATGATTTACGTTAATCTGTGGTATTATCAAAATGTTGCCGTTGCCGAATATAAATGAATCTCCATGTTGTGATTTGTGACGTGGCAACACCAAATAAATACAAAAATGGCGTTTTGTACAGCTGTGGGTTGCGCAATTTTATTCTAAAAGTGCACGAAGTTTACATTAATTTATAAGATAGATGTAGTTAGAATTGTTCAGACTGTAGAAATAATCGTAATGTAATATTTCAAGTGTTGATATCGTTCTGTGTACCTAAAGATCTCAACAAAGTGGAAACCTGTCATGGACTGTGTATTTTTTGTGTTTTGATAAATAAAAACGATAAATAATGAGAAGAAAAATAGTGCGGCTGTACAAATAATGTCACAATGATGACGATGTTATGGGTGTTATTCGTGGCCTTGGCCGGCACCCACTCGGGACACGGATCGCCTGTGCGGTCGACGCCGCCAGCCTACCCTCACGGTAAGCAACATTCTGTTCTGCTGAATCCATTAATCCTTTCCTATTAGATTTCCAAACACTAAACTCGTCTAACCAATTGGCCGGCCCATACCGTAATTATCTTTGATGTTCTCAATTTTAATTTGTAATTAGGTTTTCCCTCTGCAATAATACCAACGAATTTGACAAAGGAATTGAAGGTAGATTTATTGCCCCCAACTTATTTTATTCCTATTTTAGTAATGATAATTCGTAAACCTGGTCGAAAGTCTATCTTTATTAAAAATTCAATCATGTTATGCCACTGATCATATTAGCCAATCATATAGCAAATAGAAGTCAAGGTTTTTACATCATACATTAACTATATTAGGGTAATTTCTATATTTTAGTTGATTTTTGCATGGTAAACATCACATCATGTTGTCCAGTCCAAATAAATATACAGAATGCTAAATGGTTGAGTACTTCTGTTTCCTTACTTAGGATAAAATTAACTATGTTTCTGCTTCTGTCTGTATATCCGCTAACTCCTAACCAACATCCTAAATAATGTAGAGAATTTGTTCCGGATGTTTATATGTATGTGCATGTGCATATTGTAATAGAAAAACCCCAAGCACACCAGTGCGAAGCAGAGATACCTGTGCTGGGTTAATAGTTTTGTAATAATGAATAATTAAAACACATTATTTGCATTACTCATGGCATTGCCTGAATAAAGAATTAAAAGACCAAGAAACTACATGCTTCTATAGGTATATTCCGAGTGTGTACTAAATGTTAATATTTACAATAATTCAGATGTTATCTAATCAAGCAAACTGAACTAGAGTATGATTGACAGCACTAATCAGAAAATAAATGTAGAAACCATAATAAAACATAAGAGAAGACTGTTAGACTAGCTAGTTTAAACATTTTATGTTTAGCATTGAAAAGGAGTTAAGATGTTTTTATTATTAGTTATTTTTTAGTTACTTGTTTTTTTTGCTTTGTTTTACCAACCCCTATCTATCTATCTATGTCATTGTAGTTCCTGAACAGTTTCTTTCTTTGAAAGTCAGTTTAATTGAGATGGAAATCATTGTAATAGCTGGACAGTATCTTGTAAGTTTCGATGAGTATCCATGGTTCCTTCGGTTTTCGAGAGTAGTCAGGCTAAGGGATTTTCAGCATTGCTCATACTCTGTGGTAAGCAAACACGAGACTGTTTTTGTTGCTCTACATTGTATCTTCTCTAGAAGCTTGATTGATATCTTTTATAAAATAATGTCTTCAATTTTGGAACCCATACTCCACAAGCTTTATAAATAGCTCCTTATTAATATGATAAAATGCCTTCCTAATGATGTTGAGCAATGAATTGGACTTTTTTGTGATATGCAATATGTTCATCCCATTTTAGATTATGCCGAGGTCCCTCTGTTTACTTACACACTGTAACACTTTATATAGGTTTATTTTCTTGAGTGTTTGTATAATTAGGGTTATTACTTCCATTATGTAGTATAGTACATTTATCTGTTTAGTGTCAGCAGCCAGTCCTGGGTCCAGTCAAAAACATTTTTAAGGCCTTGTTGAACATTGTATTAATTAAGTGGGTAACAGTGTCATCAGCAAACACTGCATTAATACTGATAATGTATCTGTGATGCAGGTTCGTAGAAGGACTTAGTGCTGGTAGATAAAGATATGAAATTGGGAATCCCGAGAATCAGGGCCTCGAAACAGTGACTGGCAGAAACAGTGAGCTTCAAAGATTTGCTCAAGCTCCATTATTACCAAGATGTTATTGCTATCCTCTAAGACCCAGGACTTGTGTGATGACACGAATCTTACGAAACAGATCTATCTGCATGTATCAGGGGTCTATGTTGATATTTATCAGATAATATAACTACCTAGACAAAGTTTAAAACAATTTTTGCCAAAATTGACACTTACGCACGCTAAGAAGCGGAAACCGCGTTCGCATTAAGCGACATTTCGAACGAAGACGAAGTATATTTATCATGATTTTTATTAATATAATTGTCAATGATAATCACTTCTAACCCTGGCATGATCTTGGCAGATTTTGTAAATTCGCTTGAATTTGCGCAGAAATTCTGTTCAATCCCGTGTCACTCGCGCCCCGCGCTTTCCTCTCACGTCGTTCATCCACTAGAGAAAGAGTTGCGTCCACTAACCAGTGTTGTTTCTTACGCTTAGGTAGTTGATTGCATGTTACTCTGTAAGCCGTGGCTTGCAATTGTAATAAGTTGTTATTTTGCTACTTCTTTTGGAATCTTCTTTGAGGTTCATGTTGATGTTTGTCCACTATCCTAGGCTCTGTTGACCATTCTGAATTTTAAGCGGTCATTTACGTCTTCCCTCTTCTGATTATCCCGTGTTCTTGTAGATCTAAGTTATATTTTCAGTTTTCTGAATTATGTCCGCAGTCAGCTCCAGGCGTGTTGTGTGCCCGCAGTCAGCTCCAGGCGTGTTGTGGGTTGTGGGCATTTCGGATTGAGGATTTTCATCGCGATCGAATCAAGATTTTCATCGAACTGGTTGCGATATTTCCGAGTGGGTGAAGTCCAGAAATTATGTACAATCTGCGAGGGTGGTGTTGAAATAGTATGTTTGTTAGAATTGTTATCGGTTGCAAACCATATCAGACGTTCACCCCTTTTATTGATCATCCCAAGCCCAAATTTATCCCTGCAACTGTTGAGAGTTCGCTTCAAACTTTGCATGGAAATTACCCTTATTAATGAGTAATTCTCTGCTAGGGATTTTGGATATAGCAACCTCCAGCTCAGACTCTTCGTTGGATTTGGATGCAGCCCATCAAGGGGCGTAGATTTGTACAAGGTTCAGGTGTACCGGTGATGGTCTTAGTTTGGGAGTAATTATGCGGTCGCTTATTGGCCCATAACTCAACACGCAGTTCTTTTGGTATAGATGCACAAAAAACGCTTCCCTATTATACCTGGTAATGCCATTGCCAGAGAAATAAATGACATAGCTATTGGTGGATAATCGACTAATCCAGCTCTGTTGGGTAGCGTTCGGAACGTTGCGGACAATCTTGTTCAAAATACCACAGCGTCTTTCAAAAGACAAATGTCCATTGACCTTGAACTGGATTCGAAATTATCCAGATAATGATCTTTATATTTATTGGGTATTTATAGGATAATTATGTCAATAGTAATTATCATTATTATCGAAGATAACTATCACTTCGATCTCTGATCAGAAACATGGTGCCTCTCGGCCTCATAAGAAGACTTAGGATGACTCAACGAGCGATGGAGATGTATGGTCAGAGTTTATTTACGTGATAGGATCAGAAATGAAGATAGGTCACCGAAAAAGGCTCCGGGCGCCGTATTTTTTAACCGTTCGCAATGCATTCGATGTAAGCCCCATTGAGGAGAGCCGGTGGCGTAAAAGCTGTTCGGCCTCGTGAGAGAGATATTGAGTTCGATCCCAGTGCCGCCATGTACCTACTAACGACTTTTTCTGTGTTATGTACATAAGTTGTACACTTACCGATACTTTTAAGGTGAGGGAAAACATTGTGAGGAAACCTGCACGTTCAGTCGACTGAATGTGTAACCGTCATTCAATCTGGTCAGGTTCCCCTTTTAACAGGATCACGGAGATCAGATGGCGGTCGCTCTATTGTAATTACCTGATCTGCTAAATCCTGAATCAGAGCACAACCGGGATTGCCGCTGCAATGATTGTTATATAAGCCTCTTTGAGCGTCACAAGCCCCAAATACCACTTTCGATTTCGGTATCCTCTATCAGATATCTATTCTAAGTAACTCATTATCTTCCAGATGCCAGCGGTCCAGATTGGCCTGAAGATTGGTTGTGCACGTTGGCAGCGGTGGCGATTGTCGCATCGTTCGCGGGCGTGCTCACCGGCTGCATATGGTGCTTCAGGCGGAAAGACTTAGGAGAGGTACGTAGTAGTTATATTTTAATACATATACGAAATGGCTTTTGAAAACTGCTTATTGAAAAACAAGCAGGGAAATTCTTGAAAAAATAAATCAGAAAAGATTTTAGATATCAGTATTAATATGGTATTATGCAAACATTCCGTTTTATTAGATTACCTGACTGTTTAATAAAGACACTGTTTCGACATCTTGTACGAAATTTCATAGTACATAGTTACATATAAAATCCGCGCAGATTCTAAAAGAAATGTAGTATACTACACTATTCACTAACGTAATATGTGATGTTTCGTGACTTCAGGCAATTCAATTCACCAATTTTCGGCAAAATTATGATAGCATGAAATGGACTAAAATATATTGCTGTAGAAAAAGGAAGGTTTTATGTAGAGTAGGTACGCAAAACATTGTTAATAACATTTTGCCGGATAGTTTTACTGACAAATTCAGGATCACAATAACTCGTTTAATATTTGTGTCAATCATAACTACACTGAAAGTTATACGTTATTAAGCTCGGGCTGCCAGTTCTCTCTAACTTTTAGACAGCGTTATATTGCATCTGCATTCTCCATCGGAGTTGCAACATCTATCAATCATGTGACGTTATGAACTCTTTGAACCGTATATTGTATAACAAATAGCTTGCTGAAAATTACAATAATCTGCCTGCCTAGTTCATAGTAAAAAATCGTGCATCATCCTTTACTAATAGACCGGAAATGACTATTACGAACTTGTCACCGTATCTGCTGTTGTATAGTAGACTTTTTATAGTTAACTAATAAGTGCAATACGTCTTATAAGCAATTTGTCAACAAGTTCCAATACCGTCGTCGTCGTTGTCGATATTCGACGGATCCCATTAAGGACGGCCTTCATTGCTTGTCAATTTGTTCTAATTCAGGAATGGTATTTGGAAGCGCGGCCGCGACGCGTCATGGATGTCAAAAGTTGCGGTGCACTGTAATAATACGAGTATCTAATCAGCAGCGGGCGCGGTCGTCGCTCTCGGCGCGCCCTCCGCAGCCGTATTGACTGAGCGGAAGGCTACTCTATTGTCGCGTTTGTCGTCCGGGGACATGCGAATTCGATCGCCCATGGGAACTCATTGGAACAAAGAACAGCCACGTCGCTCGCAGTATGCTTATCGGGATGTTATTCGAGTCGTTGCTCGCGTGCCGACGTAATCTTCAATAATTTTGTTAGTAAGTTATGTGTTAAATTACTAGCTCGTATTCCTTCCGATGCATGTAATTCGATATACAATATATGATCTTTATAAACTCCCGTGGGAGACTTCTTATATTTTTATTAAAAGATTTTTGAAGCCAGAGTGTCATTCATTACTCGAGTAAAGGTAAATTCAATAGGAGCTACATTTTACATAATACAGACAGGTTGAAAAAGAAGTTTTGGATTCAGTTTATACAAATTATACGGCTTATAATAGGCATTAGTGTAGAAAAGAAATCGATCAAGGTTTCCAGTTAATTGGGTATCTAAATTCGTTTACAGCCGGGATCTAAACACGCTCAGCGGTACCAGCCTTGCCAAGTACTATCACAAATATCAAAACAAACACCGTGTTACGGACACAATGCCACGCAGCCACAAGTTTACAAATTGAAATTGTTTGTCGTTACAGTTACGCGGACGTCCTTGATTTTAATTTTAATATTTTGGTCGCCGCCACATTATAGCTCATGCGGCTTCCCACGCGTGGGTTAAATATTATACTTCGATGAGCAATCGACATTTCTTGACGGATGACTCAGGAGTTGGCACGTGACATTTCTTTTCCGGCACCAGGTCTTCGATATTTAGCAGCCATAATAGATCCAACCTAAAAGTTATTTTGAACAAAAACACGCCTCACGCCAACATTATCTCTGTTACTTGTTAAATTAGGAGATATTTGCCTGCGTTTATGTATACACTGGCGATTTGGGTCACGAATAGTGGCGTTGGTGATGTATTTAATTGGTCGCTGGTGCCCGTTAGCCGGATCCTTGCCCGCTCGGTGAGTCCAGGTGTGCGGTGGTGTTCGGTTGCGGCGCCCCTCGGCTGGTGACTCATCGGAGCGCGGAGCACATAGACGGGACAGCCCGCGACGAACTCAACTACGTCACGCCTCTTGGCACGTCTATCCTTCGTAGTGATGCCAAACCGTATTTGGGTGCAAAGTAGCAAATGCAGACAACACTAAATGTGCAAAATACATGATCAATATGAGAGAGTATTCGTTTGCTAGGTACTTGTCTGTATTACGGAGACAATTTACTGATCGCTTGGCGTGTTGCATAGCATACTATTCTTTCGCACATGTTCCCTGTCTGTTATACGCTACTTAGGCAGTTGTTTTGTATACTCGTAATGACTTCTTATCGGTTTTCTCGACCTATACGAATGGGCATTGCTTCTGGCTCGTTCTTAGATCTCAATTAATTTGTTGAACTCTCGTGTTCGTATTATTATTCATATCCAATCCACTTATCCTCAATTAGTGCGTCATTGGATGTAATTCGATTATTCAAACTATATTTACATTATTTTAACGAATTTATTTGAATGTATTGAATCCCAATCTGCACCCACTTGTCGCGGACACAGCTAGTATATAAATAAAACTATTACGTCGCATTCATAGAGTTTACAAGTTATGTGTTTTTATTCACACTTTACGAACAAGACACACAGCGCAGTCCCATAAAAGAGAAATTGATTTTATCTACGCTAGCTGTTGATCGCATTTATTTCCGTTTTACGACTGTCCGTGTGATCGGTCACGTGGTTTCGATCACCAGTTTCGGTAATTTTATGGTTCTCATATGGTTCTATTCACGTTGCATGTTGGTACCTCCCGCCACGTAAGACTTACATACTCCTGTATATGTAAGTAAGACTTAGGAACGGTAGGTTTCACAAACCTTCGCAGTGTTCTTGTTGAAACATTTGTATTGAACGTAACACGGGCTTGCCATTTGCTAGTTCTTCCTACAATTCTCTGTCCTGTCCCTACCCATATCGTGCCAAATATAATGGTCTCCAACTATCTCTACATGTCCACAGAGGCATAGAGCGACATTATCGTTCTGACCCGTTTGATGTGGGTAGAGGCAACTTGGACATATGTTATTTGGTTCGTATTGTTTGTTTCGTTTTGTTTATTCTACAATACCTATCTGCGTAAAACTGACAATAACATGTGCCGATTGTTCGTGTAATTAATGAATGAAACAATAATTTATACATTTAATTGCTCGCACGTGCACATATATATATTCAAAGGCAATGTAGAATATAGAACTAACACCTTAGTGTACTTACTAGGCAAGGGTCTTAGTATTTTCTGCACTGCGATGATCAGCCCGCCTGCCAAACGTGAAGCGAAACAACAAAATTCGCCACTGATGTGGAGGTGGCTCAAGTCCACATTCTTTTTTATTCTTAAAAAATGCGTAAAGTGTTATTAATACTCCAGTATTATTTTTTTATGTTACGCAGTGAAAAACGAGCAGATAGCCCACCTAATGGTAAACGGTAACTGTCGCCCATAACATGTAAGATTCATGCATTTAGGTTGCAGGCAACAAAATGCAGAAACGCAGGTGCGTTGTCACCGTGAGGACTAAGATGCCATGCCTCATGTCTGTAAATGCGCTGGCTACCTTATCCTTCAACAACAAAGAAATAAAAACAATGCAAGCCTTATTGCTTGGCGGCGTCCTACCACCTGATAAACCTTATGATATTTCTGTTCCTGGCTAATTTCCCTTAAGTAAAACTAATCATTACGACGAACTCAACCGTATTGGTAACAAAATCCTGATCCTATAATTTCTTTTTCACCATGTTGGTATTACGCGACGTATTCACAAAACGCTAACAATTGTGATATAAGGCCACCGCAAATCAATTAGTTAAATTGGACTACTTTTGTAACGTAATTTCCATGTCGCAATGATATGCCGCCGCCGACGGGCAAGGTGACCCTATAAATATGATGGGTATGACAATGCCGATTGCCCTCCCACTTTTCCCCTAGTTGTTATATTTCAAACTAGAATCTCGCTTTATGACAAAAAAGGAAAAACAAGCATTTGGAATTTCATCTTCGGTCGCATCGCCACTTACCTGTTGTTTCTTATCGTTCAAATTATTGAAATTTTTTGTTTATCTAGATAAATATGCCTAGGTAAACGAAAAAAAATGCACAGATGGATGTGCGGTATCTTATATTACACTAGATCATGCTTTTTCCCGTATTTCTGAATGAATACAAATCCGATTACTGAAACGAGTCAATTTAAATCTTCTGGGTGTATTCGCTCCATCGTTGACCTTATCTTTTGTTAAGAGCAAATCCGTACAAAATGTAAAGAAAATTGAAATCAGTAATTTTATTCCTGCACTTTGAAACTACTTGTAATTGTAACGAACAGCGCCTTCTTACTACTTTCAAAGTCAGGTGCCATATAAGGCGTTGTGGTTATTTTTACGTTGTAAACACATACGTTTAACAAACATGTACACATCCGTCGGTCGCCGGCCGCTGTCTGCGATCGTTTTAACAAAACAAAAATAAAAATGTCTGATAGTGTTATCTGCTGCGCGGGCGCATGATTCATCGCCGCCCACCTGCGGACCTGACGGCTAAGGCTAAGGCCTGGAACAAACCGCGCAATCCACTCCACTACATTACGTAGATTTGATAGAATGTATCTGATATATTGCGTTTGTCTTTGATCGAATTGATTTTATAGCTAGCGGTGATTTACGGCATCGTGAAGTAAAAGCCAAAGCGATATCTTCTCAAATCCTTGTGATCACTTAATTTATGATATCATAAACATCCCGATCCGCGACATCTCACCATAAAACGTCTGCCTGAAACCAACCGACCTAACTAAATGTATCTGTTTGCCCTTACGTGCACACCGTTTCTTTACCCAGCACGCTTCTGGCGACGACGATCAAATAGAGCGTCGCCATACGATAAGTGGTTTATTTGCGTTGTCTGCGGATAGACGCGCTTTTTCTATCCCATCCCACGAGTCTAACTGGCTGTTACATGCGTGTTACTTTTATTCGTCTCATTACATACTTTTATAGCGAGAACCTGTACCTCATTCTTGGTACTATAAATAAATAAGCGCCGTCTCTAGCGAATCTAGTACTCTCAGCACTCGATAACTGAAATACGACTCGTACCTACCAAATTAGCAATAGCACCAGTAACTTGATATGTTTACGGAAACTCGAAAATTTTTCCTCCGCATACTTTCCAAAGTTAAATATTATAATGGAATCTGGACCGATTGTTTATTTTTTCTGCCGCTACTCCGTCCCGCTGTAATATATCAATCACCTGTGGGGCTATGCCGGTTCGCCGCGTACTCGACTGACGCACTCGCCGTCGTCTATACGAGTGAACTTTACGACCTTTCCTACTTTATAGGAAGAGACAAATGGCGATCAAACCGTACCAAATTAACTTTGACGTCACCGATTTCACAGTTGGTACCTAGCGTTTCCTCCACGGCGACACGCCATGACTCGGCAGTGTCAAGCTCAAGGGGAGCATAAAGAGAATTACTAGCGCCTCAAATATTTTCTCCCACGATACGGCGGGCGCTCGCATAAAATCCGCCGCGAATTCCTGCCTCGTGGACTTTGAGATGCTTCACGTTAAAAACCCTAGACAACGTGCGAGACATTCACACGACACAACAACTATTTTGCCTGTTCCGTGCGGCGTGCGTGCCGCTCGGTCTTGTCCTCTGGGGCTTAGGTCGCGGGGCAGTTTCCCGGCCGCAAACGTATATTGGCCGGGCGACGGTGCAGTGGCGCTAGTACTTGGCATGGAGCCCGGCCGCGGCGCTCCCGTGCCGCGCCCCTCCCACGCCGTTGTCGCCGCGAGCTTCCTCGCTGCCGCCCCGATTCATGCCGTGAAACAATCTACTCCTTTTCACTCCGCAATGTACATCGTCCGCTCAAAAGAGCCGCTTTCAGAACTGCACTCTCATGCAAGTATGCAGGGATCGCTTGAAATGTGCCAGTAAGTATTGTTGTACCTACCTGTCCGCGCTATATTTATGTCGGGATTTATTAATTTTTGAATCATGTTTACGGCTGAAAAGGTCGCTACATTTTTATTCAGTTGATACAAAACTTTTTTTCACTACCTAATTAAATGAACCACACGCCTTATAAGGAGGTGCACACAAAGGGACATAAAATAAGCTACATCGGTAAAATTAACGGTGGGAACTTGGAAGTTTCCCAAAACGCAACACAAAAGTAGTTGAGTGAATCAATGTCTTTAATAAGATGAATCTAACGAGGCGATAATTTTATGTTAGCACGGATGAGTAATACCGCCTAGTGTATAGTATCGCTGAGCTCTTGACCTTGAGGTAGGTCATAAAATCGTTGTGTCATTTCCACGATAAAAAGTGCATTTTGCTAGATTACTGATCCCCATATCTATGCAGTATATATCTACCTACATGCCCAAAAACCTACACACGTCTCTGTTACAAGATTCCAGTTATTGGATTACCGCATTGCACAGCACAGAAGCGTCTAGCTCGCCGCGGGCTCACATTGCGATGTGGCTGCATGCAAATGTGGCGCGCACCGCTGCAAGTCACGTCTTCCTCTACCTGATTACATCCATAATCAGCATGTCAGCGGAGGCCGACGCAGTAAACAACTCGGAGATATTTGTTACTACGCAGCCGCTAATTTGTCATGGTCGGGCCTTCCCTGTTTCTTGCGATTCGAGGTTCAACTTCTGATAGGTTGTTTGCGTTCGTGCGGGAGTTTTGTGTTTCTGTAGAGATTGAAGTTTGCCTGTGTCGACGCGCCAATAACCTTGCGGGTTGCTCGGATGATCGGTGTAATTTTCCTTGTTCTTTAGACATTTTATTATATAAAACGAGACTCGTTATTTAATACTTCAATCCCTACAAGCAGGCCCTAATGCCAGTATGGATGTACGGTATTCAGCTATGAGGCTGTATTAAACGGGCTAACACAGACGATAGAACGTTCCAAAACAAAGTATTACGGGACACTGTAAATGCGCCCTGGTACATCAGAAACAATGGTGTACACCGGGATCTCAAGGTGGATCTTGTTGCAACTATGATTAAAAAATTCGCCGGAGCACATGAAAGAAGGCTTCATCATTATGTGAATGTCGAGGCTATTCAGCCCCCTGACAACACAAGCATAGTGCGAAGGCTGAAAAGGACAACACCTTTTGAGTTAGTGTAGTGTATATAAGTGATACATACTTAGCGCAATGAGTGCTTACTACAAAGAACACAAGAACAATGTGTCTTCCCGTTAATAGAGAGAATAAGAAAAAAGTGTTATGGGACACATTCTTAAGTTATTCAAACCTAGCAAATAATGTTAAATATAAATTACTTATTAGTATATAGTCTACACTGTAATTACAACGCTCTACTTCTTAGATAGGTCATCATAAGGAAAAATAAAATACTTTTGTCGGAGTCATTGACTGTTGTAACTCAAAACTAGTTTCTTTTTTTAATTTAAACGTTTTTCAACTAAATTTATCTCTAGTCTCAGTATTGTTACTTGACGTTATATCAATCAATCAATCAATTAATTTTATTCAACATAGGTATCAAAAATACACTTATTGAACGTTAATACAATGTCCATACTTAACAGTAATCATATAAACAATAAATAAAAATTAATAGATAATGTCAAATTGATATACGTCTAACATACAATGTTATAAATATAATTTATATAAATTAATTAAATGTCAAGAATGAATATTAAAATGTCAAAACATTTTCCACATATCAATTATATAATTTTAATTTAACCGAATGTCACTCCAAGCATTTTTATCTCCAACATAGTCATTTACGTTATAATATGCTTTTTTACATAAAGTGGTCTTTACAACAGACTTAAATTTATTTATAGGCAGCTCGACTATGTCGTTAGGTATTTTATTATAATACTGAATACTGGCCCCTACAAATGAATTCAGAATTCTGCTTAGCCTAGTTTTTAAGTGTACTAATTTGTTTTTATTTCTAGTATTAATGTTATGTATGTCACAGTTCTTCTTGAACATTTGTGTATTTTTTCTAACATATACAATATTTTCATAAATATATTGACAGGGTACAGTCAAAATGTTAGTTTCTTTAAATAATTGCCTTAAGGAATCTCGACTCCTCAGACCATAAATAGCCCGTACAGCTCTCTTTTGCAAAACAAACACTGAATTTAAATCTACCGCATGACCCCACAACAAAATGCCATACGAGAGTAAGCTGTGGAAATACGCAAAATATACCAGTTTTGCTGTTGTTATGTCCGTCAATTGCCTAATCTTCTTTACAGCGTAAGCAGCAGAACTAAGCCGACTCGACAAGGCTGTTATGTGAGGACCCCACTGTAAACGGTTGTCTATTGTCATTCCCAAGAAAACTGTATTAGTGTGGAAATCTAAATTTTCATTATTAATTTTAACATTGATAACGGGATTGTTTACATTAGGTAATTGAAAATGCACACACTTCGTTTTTTTTTGCATTCAGTACAAGGTTATTTATCGTAAACCAATCTTGGACCTTAAGGAGGGTGTTATTAATTTCGTTGACACTTTGAGTATTTCTCCTAATTTTAAATATAAGGGACGTGTCATCTGCAAATAACACTGTTTTCGCCAGACCTTGAGTTACAAATGGCAAGTCATTGACATACACCAGAAATAAAAATGGACCCAAAATTGAACCCTGTGGCACACCAATTCCCAGAGTCGACCCTGCAGACTTCACTCTGTTTATTTGGACCCGTTGCATTCTATTTGTTAGGTAAGATTTCATTAAATCTAATGCCTTGTCAGTAACACCGTAGTGTTTCAACTTCAAAATTAGTGTGTCGTGTTCCACGCAATCGAAGGCTTTGGAAAGATCACAAAACACGCCTATAGCATCTTTCGAATCCTCCCATGCCTCCAAGATATTCTGGATTAAGGCGATACCAGCATCGACAGTAGAGCGCCCCTTAGTAAAGCCAAATTGTTGATGATTGAAAATATTATTTAGATTGAAGTGACATAACATATCATTCATTATTAATTTTTCGAAAATTTTACTCATTACTGGCAAAACAGAAACTGGTCTGTAGTTACTTGTATCCCCACTATCACCTGATTTAAATAAAGGAACTAACTTACTATACTTAAGAAGATCTGGGAAAACCCCATCGTCGATACATTTATTATAAATAGCAGCAAGGTGTGGTGCTAAGATAGATATACTAGCTTTACATGCATTTACTGACATTCCCCATATGTCTTCTGTTGATTTTACTTTTATGCTGTCAAATGTCTTTACAATTATTAGAGGGGTCACGTGTCTAAATTTTAACTTTTCCATACATGCAGGTACGTGTGCTTTAAGCAAGGCCAAGGCTCTGCTGGAAGAGGAGTTCAAGTGTGCAGTGGTTTTAATGGGAATATTGCTAAAGAATTCTTCGAATTCTTGAGCTACTTCCTCATTAGAATTTACAATACCTGCACATGTTTTCAATTTATATTCTTGAACTTTATTACGTACTTTGCCAGTTTCATTGTTTATGATAGCCCAAATTGTTTTTATTTTATTATCAGAACTTAAAATTTTATTATTTATGAATTTAGCTTTGGCTTTTTGGCAAACCATTTTAAATATATTTGAGTACTTTCTAACATAATCATTAAAACTATCACTTTTTAGTAAGGCCTTATCGGCATATAAATTAAACAGATTTTCTCTACTTTTTCGAATGCCTTTGGTCGCCCAATCGCTGAATTTAAATCCAGTTTTTATATTAACGGTCTTTGTTTTAAAAGATTTTTCAAATTCTGCGTGTACAGTTGAAAAAAAATCATTATAAAAAGTATTAGCATCGTCAGTATCGAATATTTTAGTATCTAATTTATTAGCTACACCATTTTTAAAGTTTTTAATTTTGCAAGCTGTAACTGGTCTAATTGTTATCGATATTTTTTTATTTTCTTGTTTGAATGGAAACATTATAAGTTGACCAAAGTGATCTGACGGCAATGCACTTAGAATTTGTTTTTCTATTATTTCACAATTACAGAAAATATTGTCCAAACATGTAGAAGTAGAGGAAGTTACTCTGGTGGGCTCATAAAATATGTGATTTAGGTTAAACGATTTAAATAAATTTAATAGTCTACGCGAAAGCATAGTTTCTTCAAAAAGATTGACATTAAAATCTCCACATACCATTGGCTTCTTGTTTGATGCTGAAATAATTTTCAATACATCTTCCATTACCGACTCAAAACTGTCAAAGTTGCCGTTATTTGGGGGGCGATACACACATACTACAATGTGTCTCTCTAGTTCTATACAAGATAATTCAATGGTACGTTCGACTGACAACCGTACTATATCTCTGCGTTCCTTTACTTTAATATTGTTACGAGTCATTATTAGTGATCCCCCGTGAATGGTTGTTTTACGACAAAAAGAACTACCTATAAAGTAATTTTCATAATTTAGACAGTTTATTTCGTGTTCTTTTAGCCAATGTTCTGTTATGCAAATAATGTCGTATCTCATTTTTTCTAGGAACAATTCTATTTCAAGTTTTTTTGGAGAAAACCCTTGTATATTTTGATGTAGTAGTTTAATAGAAGAGTCAATAATAGTACTACCAATATTACACTTATTGCTAGAGAGAACCTGTTTTTCAGAAGTAACTGACGATTTGCTATTACTAGATTTCTCTGTTGTCAAATTGACTAGTTTAAACAATTACTATCGCCAGTACTTAATTTAATACATGAATTGTCACACATTTTATTGGTCGTTATAAATTGTAAATAATGTCCTAATAATTTAGCTAAACGAAGTTTTAAAGTTTTAGATAGTAACATTGTATTTCGAGTCAACTTAAATCTAAAAATAAATTTATTAATGTCAAACAATGAGATTGCGTCATCATAATGATAAATTGAATTATAGATATATGTATTCAAATTGTGTATACACTTATTTTGTTCTTGTGAAATATTTATGCAATATGGGAAAGTACAAAATATGAATTTGCATTTATACTTATTACTGATACTAAGTAAGAGCTTGATACATTTGTCCAGTGTGATTTTACTGACGTTGTAATAATTGGCTATCATTATAATAATCGCAGTATTACTACTGTAAGTCTGTTTTGATATTTTGTTAATTATGTCAACAAATTCCATATTTGGATAACAGTAGTTCGTAACATTATGGTGAAGATGGTAACCTATTTGTGCTCCCAAACCCACGCCAATCTGATCACTATAAACAATCGTTCTTCTATCGTGGTCCACTGAGCGATCACTTCTATCGTTACAAGTCATTGATAATATCTGCGATAAAGGCTCTGATATTTTTTCTAATTGTTGGATAGAGTCTCTCCTGTGGTCGACGACTCTATCATGCGCTAGGCGCTGGTGATTCTGTGTTTCATGCACGCCGCTTTCATGTGACCTTTTGTCTATATCTCTTTGCTTGCTCCGGAAATCCACTAACGTGGACTGATCGCAGATCATGGCAATATTCTCCACACAACTCCCGGAAGACATAGATAAGCTCAAGTCATAATCTTTATGTTTAGATGTTTCTTTCACAGTATCAGTTTCCACTGCATTTTGTTTATTACAGTTACAGTATGTTAACAGTGAATTAAGTTTCTCTTCATTAAGCTTGAGGTCAGTTATCAGTTGACTCATTGAATCTGAATATTCGTTTATCAGCTTTTGGGAATTTTCGTATTGTAACATAGTGGTCTTAAGTTCCGTTTCCAAATGCAATATCTGCGATTTTAAATTATATATGTCTTGTTTGTAAATTGTTTCATTATTGCATCTAATGTTCTTTAATATTAGGTCTTGGTACATTGCTTGTGTATTGTCTGTTGCTATGTTCAATTTATCGGCTTTGTGCTGGTCTATTTCTCTGTGTGCTAATGAAAGTTCCTGTTCAAGCTCTGAGATTCGGTCTAAAGCGGCCTCATGTTCTTCGCTACATTGTTGAAATGAGTCGACTATTACTTGAAGTTGATCTCGCTGAGCTCGAATGTCTTCCAGTTGTATATCTAGTTCCACAAGTTGATCCTTAAGGTCTTTATTTCTATTATTTACTACACCAATTTCAGCTTCACTCTCTTGTCTCTCCAGCAGTAATTGTTGAACTTTGTCCCTTGAGAATTTTAACTCAGTTAGTGCTGCTTTCAATTGGTCTTCTAATTTTAAATTGTACATTCTGCGAGTAGTAGTCATTATGGGTAATTTCTAGTAGTAATATCTATATAATAAAAGAAGCAATTAAAAAAAAAAAAAAATTTTTTTTTTACTTCTCGAGGATCGAACCCGTGACCACCGCACATGCGGTTTAATAGAGGACAATCGATATAACCAATTGCGCAGTTCGAAGTTATATGTAACTACTCATCGGAATACTCATATCTTTTGACGTAGATTAAAAGTGTCTATTTGTTTGTTTCTGGGTTACTCTTAGCAGTGAAATATAATAATAAAAAAAAAAGTGAAGAAAAAAAAGCACTTCACTATCTGAGGATCGAACCCATGTTCATATCATGCAGTTCAGTTGCAACCAATCGGCATCGCCATCAGCGGGGCTATTGGCTAACTCAGTTGACAACTGTATTTGACACTAGATAATTCTACACCACGTCATCTACGTTGAAAACTGGCAATAGCGTCTACCAAATTAGTACCAAATTGGAGTAGTGTCAGATTTTTTTATGTCAAATTCAGTTGTACACTGAGATAGCCGATAGGCCCTCAGGGCACTACGCTTGTGATGAAAGCAGTCGAAATAAACGATTTGTTCTAAGTTAAACTACTCATCGGAATAGTCATCTTTCTGCATCATAATAGTATGTCGGTAGTACACATTCACCAACAATCACTGTACATTTCTTGAATTATGTAGGTTTTAGGTCACTTTATTATTTATAATTGATACGACTATTTATGTTATTTTTGTCTTTAAATAGTATCCCATTATTAAACTGTACGGTTACACTGTGAGTTATGAGACACTGTTGCTAATTTTTTTTCTTATAATGTTACTCTTTTTAGATGTTCACACTTTGCTCGATATTCCAGTTGTCTGTAACGTAAATTTTAGTAACACAACACTTTGAATCACTACTAATTTTAATTATGTAGTTTTTGTGAGAAAACAAGTCCTTAAAACTATTTTTAATAATTAAGTTACAAAGTTACGATGTTTACTGTGCGGCGGGGCGCGGGGGACTCGGGGGACATAAATAGTGTCCTAGTCTTACGCTTATCTAGATTTGTGCTGCCAATGTAAATAAACCTGATAAATTATTCTAGAAACCGAACGAGTCACAGACACGCAAACACCAAACACTATAAGGTTACATTACAACTCACAACTACCTACATACCGCAATAATTATAGTTATTAAAAACTAATACTTTTCCCATTAAAATCTCACTTAGTACATAACTACTGTCGTCCTAGTTAGAATCTTTGCATGTTTTTCAACCAGTTCCATACTCTCGATGTATTCATAATGAGTCCCTTGTTAGTTAATTTAAAAAGCGCAACGTCGTTGCTCTGCCATGCCGGCTCAATTAACTCCGAGAGTAACCCTCGGCTGCCCGTCCGTACGCCAGCCGCAATAGATCGCCGCGCGCTCGCCCTCGAGATAGCATCGCATAGTGCGCGCGCGCATCTCGCGGTGACTCACGCGCGGCCAAACGTTAATTGCGAAGTGCCCGGCACGTGTTCGCGACGCACTGACCCACCCGGTCGCACTGATAAACGCCTCAATGGACTCCTTTGCCTCGCTCGACCGATCAATACGAACATTGTCCTGCTGACTCATAAATTGCTTGAATTGCAAATAAGATAAATTCACTATCGGAACATGACTGTCTAATTAGAGACGTTTTATGTTTCGCATTTGATTGTTTAACGTACTCGTATTGGCAGACGTATGGCTTCGTTTGTATGACAGATTAAAAGTACATCGGTCCTTCTATCCTCTGCTTGACTAAAAACCAGGTTAATCGACCGTTTGGTTCCCACTCTCACTTACCTTGACGTAGAATATAATTGTATCATCATCGCTGTTCATCATAATATCTGTTAGTAACTAAAATAATACTAATGTGCCTGTGCATTTTGAAAACCGAAAAACTGATCACGAAATACCCATAACAAAATATCTACTTAATGTTCTAATTACCGAACTCAGTCAAGCCTGATGAGTCTACCTAGATTACCACCGCCTTATCTACTTCTGCCGCCAAGCAACAGTGCTTGCATTGCTGCGTTTTGATTTTAAGGATAACAGGATACAGTCAACAGGCGCATCATCAACATTTTTGGGGAGCCTTAAAATTGGAATATATAGTACCTATACAGAAATTACAAAATTAAAGACTAAGAAGAAATATCTTCCAGCAGGCCTATAGAAGAGAGACATTATAGATTAAAGGGACTTATTTATACATAGTATGGTAAATACTATAAATAAATACTATAATTTAAGTAATTTGTTAACTTCTGTAAACACATACACATCAGGCCTTTTTTTTTTCATTATACGTGCTATATGTAACCCCAGTTTTCAATATTTGAGCTGTAAATTATTTTTTCGGACATTTTGGACATTAAAAAAATGTCAACGTCCACCCAGCTATCCGAATTATTTTGGCACCGACACGGTGTCATTCATTCTATATTCTATTTTTGCTTGGAATCCGCATTGTGTACATCAAGTAGTGAGAATACACGCGATTTTCTCGGAATCACATTCCGACGTCACATCGCAGTTTTCAACGGCAGACGGAAAAAGTGGTGGCCAAGGTTTTGTTATAAAGCCCTCTTTTTATTGCTCGAAAGCAAAAGCTTGTCTGAAATTGGGATCAAACATTTAATTTAATCATGATGTTGCTTTGTGAGAGAATACAATTACGGCTGCGGTTGGTCGGTGCGGGACACAAATAATTGGGGCCAAGTGGCGGCGGATACTCGCCTCCTAAGCCCATTTTAATCGTGGATTTGTCGCGTGAATCAGCGGCTTTGCGCTAATGTGTTTTTTATCTATGAAACTGGCAAGTCAGCAGCCACGGCGAAGTATGTCGCTAAAGGTGGGATATGGATGTGGTGATATTTTTAATGTCCCGTCCTTAATGAGTGACGGGAAATAATTACTCTTGTGCAGCGCGTGTTTGCTTCTCTTACATCAATTCTGATGTCTTGTCTAGACTTTTACACTTCCTCACGTCAACACCGCTCTGTCTTTAAAAATCGTGTAAGCCATTTGTTTGTCGACACTTATACGCGCACACAACATTCTTGGTATTTTTTGTGTATGTTTATCACAACGCATTTTTTTCTAAGAAACTTAGTTGTTTTTATTCCTCACCTATGATTAAATTGTTATTTTCCTTAATGTTCGCTATATCTCTAGTTTCATGAGTTTACTCTCGTTGAAGATGATTAGGAAATCCTATTAAATCCCTCCAATTATCTACTCTTTCATTAGTTCTTATCCATTACCCAAAAATACTGATTACGGATAAGTCATGCCGCTTCAAGCGTAATCTAACGCATCGTCGCATACCTCGCAATCAACTTAATCCATACCGCGCGTGGCCCGACTCGGCAACAGCACAAACCTACCCCAACATAACGAGCCGCAAGTCGGCAGCACGCTGTAAATCCTCAATGTTTACTTTCACTCACTATTATTAGCCGGTAGGCTTCCGAGTCTATTCAAATGGCTATAAACTTTAGTGCTCATTGTTCATCATCGACCCGCGAGTCGCTTCCCAGGAACCCGTCGTCAATGGCGCCTTGTTCTTAGGGCTTGTGCGATTGTGTAACTACAGCAGTTTCCGCGAATGTCAGGTTGCGGGGCGTCTCGTGTGCCAAGGCGCCAAGGTGCGAACGATCGGCGGCGGTGTGCGTGCCTGTCCGCTACGGCTGTCCGATTAGTTTCCTCATTAACTTTCGGCGACGTAGTTTCCGTTTGTACGGAAGAGAACATATCCAAACTACCCATAACCAGTATGAAAGAAGCTAACATTGCTGTGCGTGTCTATAGAGACGCTAATTCATCTTACACTGGTTTTGGGTAGGTCGATATGCGGTTGACTGTACGGCCTTCGTAGTTGGTTGAAATGTGGAGTCTAATCAATGGGTCTATTACTTAGGTGCATACGTCACGCCTTTTTCCCGTAGACCACATTGTTTCATGTGCTACAGAACTATTATAGAGCTATTATCGAGCTAGCTAGTTAAATCGGGTCGTCATGGTTCTCGGCTCATGCATATTTGATAGATACTATGTACGACATCGTAAATATAAATTGAAAACCATAAGGAAATTAATACGTATGGATTTTGAGTTACGCCATCGTAAATCTACGATTCTTTGATGGGCTGTTCCTAGACAGGCATGCTTCATCTTCGGCCGCTTACCACCAGGTGAGATGGCGGTCAAATGTCGGGCAGTAAAAAAAAAGACTGTTCTCGCAGTCTGTCCCATTTCAATCGAGATGCTTCAAGCCCACATTATCGCACACAGCAACCGCCAGTAACCGCGGATCGGTCATAGGACCATTCATTGCAATCATGTGAATCAAAGCAAAGACAAGGCGCTGGGTAGCGCGCCTTGTGCCCGTCACACCCGTCCGCGCTCACGCCCATCCCATTAGCCAATCATTGGGCATTGTGACACGGTAGCGGGTTACGTCACCGCGTGCATTGTGCACAAACACTGTGGGATATGCGACGTTGGATTGCCGCCGGCCTTCCATCGCGAGCGGAGATCGCTGGTTAGTGATTACTGGTTACCCAATCGAAGGCGACCTTGATAGTTCAGCCGAGTTGAGACGTTTCGGATTGCTATGCATAAATTGATAGTTGAAAGTGTGCACTTTTAGGTCGCCTCATAGCGAGGAGGAGCTCCTCTTTTTTTACGTTTGTTTTTGTTACGTTCTTGAATACACACG
The DNA here is from genome assembly GCA_905147135.1 of Blastobasis lacticolella. Lineage (NCBI taxonomy): Eukaryota > Metazoa > Arthropoda > Insecta > Lepidoptera > Blastobasidae > Blastobasis > Blastobasis lacticolella. Next base: position 5,537,185 of record LR990048.1, on the reverse strand, counting down.
CCTCGCAAAATTCTAACTTCCCCACAAACTTCTTCTATTTAGAACTTCCTCGTGAACTCAACGCAAGCTGAAACCCAAATCTCTTATTTTTACCAGTTTTGTCACTGCTGTATTTATGCAATACATTAATAAACAGCGCACCGTTACGGGCTGTTGATTATGATGATAATGACGCTAAAGTATTGTTATTCATACATTCATTCACAAATCTTCATGAATCGCTGTGACTGCGCGAGACACACAACAAAACAAATAACTAATGCGCAGCGGTCACCAAATATGCGATATTTTCTTTGGAAATAATTGGTAAAACATCAACAGCCCAAAACAGTCCACTATTGAATTGTTGAGGGAGGCTCCTCGCTTGACCGGCGGGTAGGCGATTGTTGTGTTAAAAATATTCAACCGATACCGCTGTCGCTGTAAGTCTCTATGACATTCGTCGCCGACTGCACGCAGTTCGAAACTCTAAACAATCAACTTTTCCGCGGGAATGGGACTTTTCCAAAAGCCAAGGGTATTAGTAAAAGAATGTTCAAAGAGGTCCTGTAATTTTTAATTTATTAATTACAAACAAAAATACAAATCTTTTCTCTTTATAATATAAGAAAAGATACATCTCATACAATCCATCTACTAAAAACGCCCGTGCGTCTGCGTGGAAGGCCCACCTGCGCCCGCGTTTGCGTAGGGTGTCCCCATTCGCACGCTGCGATTGCATGTCGCACAGAAGCCAAGAAGGTAGCTCCTCGCACTTACTAACTACACGATGACGACAAGTCGTTGACTTTGCTACGCGGTGTTGCGGCGCGTAGTACATCGGCATCGTAGTACCTATATAGTACTTTTGCGATTAGGTATCATCGGTTTCATGGGTTCAGTTGCTAACACAGTTCCATTGCAATAAACTGAAACTATTAATTCGATCATACGTAATCGCAAAAGCAACTATTTCAATAATTGAAATCAGATAATTGTTAGCAACATAGTTACGTAATTAGCCTACTTGGGCTGCCTGCTCGGTTGTCACTAGTGTTATACACCAAATGTAATATTTAGTATTCTGCAAATTGTAATATATTCTTTACGTCACGCCAGTTTCGTCAAATATGGTGTTGACATTGTGGTTGATTAGCTCTACGTTGACCACAACTTTCAGCGTCATGTGAGCTCTGAGAGATATGGTTAATTAAAACTGCAAATTTAATTAAGTTCTGATGCTGCCATGAGAGCCTCAACCGAGCTCATATAATCCAACTAAAACTGAAGTTTGTTAATAGGTATCAGGTTTTAGTCCGTCAAGCTGGAAATAACTTAAGTTTTGGTCGCACTTTAGTAACTGAATTACAACAATCTTCATTATGAATAATTGCCTTCGGGCCTGCAACTTGTAGGCTTCTACTAAGTAGGTTCCTACTCATATTTAAAGTTACAATATTGTAAAACTTTGTAATTTGTAAAACATTGCAGTCGATGTCGTTTAATCCATTCCATTGTGTATCATAGTTTTATTCAAACTATTCCTTTTGTTATGTAAAACGTTTGTATCGTAACTTTTCGTAACGTCAGTTGAATACTACTTTGTGTGGATCCCGGCTGTAAAAGGAAGGACTTCGCGTGGATTGAATGTTAATGAAGGTCAAAGAGGATTACTGGAATACGCTCCATTGTTACGATAATCGTCACATTTTGTGTGACAACATGAATTGTGGATAACTATTACCTAAATATCTGTTTAATAATATTGAACGTTAATTTTTGGCGTCTTCGCTTTTAACCATTCACGCAAACAAAAAAGTCACGTCGATCCCGTTGCTGCGCGAAAGAAGGACAATCCTACAAACTATGTGAAAATCAACGAACATACCTTCGCATTTAATCCACCTAATATTAGTATAGTTTAAGATTTTACCTTCGAACACAACCGCTACGTTTCATACGTTTAATTTAATTGAGTAACTGGAAAGCAACTTACTATATTATGAGAAACTTCTACGGCGATACTTGCTTATTTTGTGAGATAGATCACGATCACACGATGTCACGTCTCGTATTTCTGAATCTGTTTTAAACTTTCAATTTCTAAACATTTCGTGCTATACTGTTAAGAATCTACCGCCAAACACTGAACCTACGAAAACAATTTTTTATGTACATCCGTATCCGGTGGCAAACAAGCTTACGACCTGCCTGATGGGAAGCAGTTACCGCTGCCTATGGACGTTTGATACCAGGGGTATAAATCACGTGCTGCTGACCCTGTAAAAATCTTTACACACTTTCTTGAAGAACTCCATGTTGTACTCTCCAAGGAATACCTCTTTAGGGAGCTTATTCCACAACCTTAGTGTCCGTTATTTACAGCCTAACCAAACAACTAGACCTACATTGCATTGTGGTTTTATGTAAAATACATCTACAGATGAAAGATTGTAATTATCTCATACCATACTCCTTGCATAATCATACCATTATTCTCTTTTCTGCAGCCTAACGAAGGAGCGGATAATCAGGTATCTAATTATTATTCCACGTAGTTGTTTGTTGTTGTAGTTGTTTTGTCCCTATTTAATATGTGTTATTTGTACTTCACTTGATCATACAATATAATTCTGAGGACAATACTGCATATAATCCTTTTTATAGACTACACTTCTACGACTATTTATTCTTGCACAGCATGCTTTCTCGATAATTTATGTTAAAACTTTCTTCGCCGAGGGTACGATAGCGGACGTAAAGTTAAAGTGCATTATGCACCTACTGCCTGTTGTACTGACTGGCCGAGAATCCGTGATGCTTCTGACAAATTCCCGTGGTGAGTAACGTCTAAACACTGTTCTAAAACAGTAAAGGTTGTAGTTACTTTAGACACCGCGTACTTTAGACTCCTCTACAATGAACGAATATATTTTTTGTTGAATCTGCACAATAATTTGACCCAAAGAGCTCAAATGGCCACATAATACGCCTCCTTATGAAGACTCGGTCAGTCAGTGCGCACCTAATCGGGGATAACATTAAATCCGAAAAGGTCGGCGGTAACGCCTTCTCCTTGAATTGTTTCATCCCCATTTTGAAAAGCATGCATAGACGTCGTTTCGCTATCTTGTCCCGAATCCTGACACAATCCATTCCAAACTTTGAATGAAATGTTACACTATACTTCTCACACACTTACTAGGACTTTAGTGAGTGAGAAACCGTATTTAAACACCGATTACAATATCGCAGGGGACTGACTTCGATGAGTGAATGTTATCGGTACCTGTTATTTGTAATCCCTTACCATCAGGTGTAGTGTTGGTTCTTTTAGTCCTAGCAGTTATAATAGTAATACTATTTACTACTGTTTTGTTTAACGAGAAGCATGCTTCCACTTGTTTACGTCTGGTGACGGGTACATCTAGGGTGATTCATGCGCGTGTTTATATCCTACAAATGTTCTATTAATCAAAGGGCAGATTATAAATAACATGTTGAAGAGGTGTTATGTGAACCATAAGTCCATTCTGTTGCATGTCCTAATAATTGAATACGATACTTTGGGATCGAATCTGTGGCAGGTTTGTGTGTAAAACAATACGAGTGCGAACCATAACGATTCGAGGTTCTACTTATTTTTTAACCCGCGACGAATAAAGAGGGGAATTAATAAGTTTGATATATGTATCTGTGGCTTTGTGTATCTGTTTCTGGCATCGGAGCTCCCGAACGGGTGGACCGTTTTGGATGCGGTTGTCTCTATTTGAAAGCCAGTTTAATCGAGATGGTTCTTAGCTTGTTTCATTAAAATCGGTTTAGTGGTTTGGAAAATAATTTGAGTTTAAGTAAACTTGGTCGGGCGTTATCCGCCTTTTTCTGTCAGTTAGGTTATAAAGGTTTACTTCCTCAGATTTCAAGATTATTGACATCTTATATCAGTATTATCTATCACGTGACTCCGTGTAGATAAAACCAACGTTAAAAGTAGTATAAAAGCTAAGATAGATAAACAAGATAGCACTAAATATGGAGTACAGTACTATTTACACATGAAAAATACATGCAGCTGAGAAAAACATGCCGACAAATTCAACGTCACCGGTTCCCACGGATGAATCAACCTTATTGATATTTTTTCTGTCGTGTTTTGTAAACAACACAGTCGATAGACGTAACCACTACCAGTAGACTAGACTGTCTTCTATAATAGTGTAATTGTTCTTTTGTTATTTAATTAGAAATCTTTGGTCTTGTAGAAAACTCAATAGCACGTGGTCACTTGGGTCAACAGAATTGTTTTTGAAGATTATGGTACAGTCGATTTCGCTAATATTTTTCCAAAAGCTAATTTAATTACTAATCTTGTAACCTAGGAATCTGGATATAATCCAATACGAATGAGAATTGATTAGAGATGTGGTGACGCACATCTTTTGTTTATCCTTGTTACTCTCAGCTGGGCATAATAGTAAAACAGGTCAAAACAGAGCCCATTATTAATTCCCACCGCGTCATCTCTTGTGCGTTCAGGATCTACAATTCTGATCCAAATAGATCCAGATTTTGGATTCCACATATTAGCAATTTCGAAAGTACCAAATGCCTTGTCTTTCTCCGTTCCTCGTTTAACCTGATCACTGTCCGCAGCTGTTCACCGCGAGCGCCACAGCCCTGCACGATGGCCAGCGCTCCCAGCCGCCCGACTCCGGCTTCTCCGAGACCGCAGCCGGCGAGGACAACAACAATGGCCCAATATCTTTCCGCGAAATGCAGAATATCGAGAACAACAACGCGGCGGTCTATATTGCGGTGGAGACAGAGGCGAGGGCCAGGAGTCGCGAGTCCGTGATTGAGTTCGAGCCGCTGCCTGTGCCGCCCGCGCCGCCGTCCCCCCCGCCCCAGCGCTCCGCTGACCCCCTCGAGACTTGCGCCGATAGGTTCGGTGAGTACCACATTCAACCCCTGGTCATTCTATTGTGATATCGGGTGACACAACAACGCGTTGGCAAAACCGCGGTGGTGTAGGTACATAGCTGTAGAGACGGAGGAACAGGAGTCGCGAGAGCTGCACCTATTGGTTCGGTAGTACTATGAGGTCCTGGTGATACGTCGTGTGATACCGACGTTAAATACTTGTGGCTGGCCATTTTATTGTCGCCAGATGCCACCACCAAACACTTGGAGCGTTTATATAATCCGGTTGTATTCGGGTAATGGAGATTACTGAAACTTGGATCAGATGGTCCGAAAGGGTTATAGTTGCACCAAAACCAAAAGAAAAATAAACCTCGTGACTCGTGATCACTTTGATTTACGATATTATAAACTGAATGCCGTCAGCTATCATGGAATACGATCGAATTAGATATTAAACTCACTGAGGCATGGAGGGAGATGCATAAATTCGATAAACATTACGTAATTTTTGTATCGATAAAAATATCGAATAATCATAGGGCGATATCTGACCCGCTGTGAAAATGTTTAAAGTACGAAAAAAACAGTTGGTTTTAAATTGTTCAGTTTAATCCCTGTTATTATTTACGTTCAACTTTACAAAAAACCCGCGGGTGTAAAAAAATATCAGGCCATTGAAAATCGACTAAAGTAGATAATGCATTCGACACCAATGCGAAACGTAAAATGAGGTTCGTTTCACGTTTTAGAGTAGATGTATGTATTATACTGTGGACACGTAGCTATTGTGCCCCATTATTTTTCTAGTTTATCCATATAAAATCGTGTGATGACCTTCATTCTACATCGTTGTAATTGTAAACACAACAGCGGGTTGAGTCAGCGTTTACGCACGATTTTCGCTCCCACAGCACGCCGGTCTAGCTAGAATCATCTCATTATCTATGGACATGTGTTTGTTAAATGCATTGCACACAGTTGCATAAAATATCCTGGTTCAAGTTCCAGGAGAGAATAACAAATTCGCACTAAGTAATTAGTCGTGGCCGTGTGGTGTCCGCCAGAGTAGCATAGCAGCAACCTCTTGCACTCGTGGGTGTTTTACAAGGCGACTTTATGTTTTCGAGGCAAATATCGAACTCTCCGTAGGCTGGAAAAGGGCAGCAGCGTTTTCCATTGTTATATTTATAACACTGCAATCTTTAACCCACTAGCCAAGCGTGGAAATAATGGCAATAACCTTCCCTTTCGTGGGAGTAGCCCTTAGTCCTGCAATGGATTGTTATGGGCCGAGATGATGATGAATTAGTCGTTTATCTTCTAATCGGGTTGATTGAGAACCTTAGTCTTAACAGAACGATATTTATACAAATTTCAACTATGTTGCGTACTACATATTACGTAATTACACAATTTTTATTAATTACAATCTAGCTGTGTTTACATCAGTCTATATTTACATCGAACGAATGTTAAGTAAACCTCAGTAGAGTATGTAACCGAGTCATAAAATATTTTATGTAAACAGGTGGCGAGGATATTCCCAGAAACAGTTTGCAGTATCTGCGCGAGTGCTCGCGAGGATGGTTCGGAAGGGTGAGTTCGCAATAGAGACCGACAGAACACTATTTACTATTGACTCATGTGTGCCTGAGAAGTATGCTGAATCATTCTATTGCAACTTTAGACGCACACACTAAAGGCAGTAAAGCGGGCTACATTACAAACCATACCTACATTTTTTTCCTGTAATGTTATAAAGTGATGCAATAAAGAGATTACATGCCTCAGTTTTAAGCGAACAGTCGACCTGTACAGTTAAAACTGACATCCCTAGAGTCTACAGACCTTCAGTTTTAACTGAACAGTCGAACGGTTCAGTTAAAACCACACGTTGAGTTGAGTTTATACCCGACGCGTCAGAAGGAGGAAGGAGGGTTTTTCAGTTGTAATCTCTTTTCGTTTGAAGTAACCTACCCCCATTTAACTCTCTTTTAAAAATCTTACAAGAAGAAAGCAAGATAAGACGGTATTAGTATAACATCTGCGCAGTTTATGCTACACACTTACAATATTAACTGTAGAGTTTTATTTAATGAAATTTCGATTAGATTAGATTTTCCGTTCAGTTCAACTGCACAGTTCTCAGTTTTGCCTACACACATACGTCATAACTGAACAGTTCCACTGTACAGTCAAGGCTGTAAAGTTAAAACTGAAGGTGTGTAGCCTGCTTAACATAGGTACGAGATGTTATAGTTAGAACGCAAACGGTATTGGGCCTTCCGCTGTAACTCACTGACAATGTACAACGGAACGAATTCTGAAGCTAGAGATATTTGGCGAAGAACAATGAAGCTATAAAGCTTACTGTTAGCCAGCAGACTGGATCCAGGATTATTTTTCTCAGGGCCGCAGTTTACGATCTGTTCAGCTTTGACTATTGTCTTACGTTTATAGCACGCGCAGTCAAGATCCACATAGGAACAGCAGAAATATTATATAGTGGAAAAGTTTGGAAGCTTGGCCGTAGGGTAATCTTCGAAACTACTGAACAAACACCAACAGGAAACTACACTATCCCCATGTGTCATAGATTTGTTTTCATCCCGGAAAAATACTCGGGTTCCGCGAGATAGTTGAATATTTCCTAGATCCAAATTACGTGCGGGATGAAAACCGCGGGGGATGGTTTGTAGATCGCTATTGACGATAAGACCTTCAAGGCTAGAGTGAATAGGCTGTTTCTAAACCGGCATGCTCCATCATCGGCTGCATCGTCACTTACCACCAGGTGAGATGGCGGTCAAATGCCTGGATAGTCAAATTATAAAAAAAGTCCGCCTTGCTTTATTCTATATCTATTACGTTGCAATGAAGAGAATTTATTCATTTATTCACATCCCCAGGTTGTAGAAGCGGAGTTGGAGACCGACCGCGGACCTCGCTCGGTCTCCACCAAAGTGCTCGGCCAGGCCGCGTCTCTTGAGGACAAGGCGCGCTTCTTGCGAGAGGCACGAGCCCTGCGCGACGCCCCGCACGAAAACCTGCTCGCGTACGTCGGGAAATGCCTGCAGGAAGATCCTTGGACGCTTGTCTTCGAGTTCTGCCCTATGGTTAGTGGTTTACGCTGGAGTTGGAGTGCCAATACGGCTTACAGAAGCTGCTATCGCTCGCGATAAGCGAGAAAAGGCGGGACATGTACTGCTATCTCTTTCATTTTAGTATTGAGAGAAGGAAACAAACGCCCTCTCGCGCCGCGAGCTGTGTCGCGGACACACTTGTGATAGCCGTGCAGTTGTCTTTAGAATATAAGACTGTCTTAGGGCAAGGCGCGGAACCTTCGCGACGCCCGCGCTCTCCGCTATTTGTGCTGTGTACATTAAAATAACGGTTTTCACTGTCCCTTCGTATGAAGTTGCTAGACTTAAATTCATAATTTGAGGTATAAATTCCACCGCTGGTGTCGCAATAAATTGCTATAATTGAAATAAACCTTATAACGTAGCAACAAAGAGTTTATATTGCAATAAAACGTGCACGCTAACTATATGCGCAGCACCGCCGATCGCAGATGAGTAAAATTAATACGAACTTGAGGGTGACGTCATCCGCAAGTTCACTGTGTCAGAAGGTCACCGTGCAGGTACCGTCATTGTGGATGCATTGTTGTACGCCGACTGGTTTGTTAGCGAATTGTATGTATGTACACAGTTTGCTGTAGAATCAACGTTTATCTATACACTAGTAGACCCGGCGCGACTTCGATCGCAAGCACCTACTTTACCACTACCTACTCTTTTTTTCTTGCTTATAAACCTTCCTCTTAAATCACTCTATCTATTGTTGAAAACCGCATTAAAATCCGTTGCGTGGTGTAAAAGATCTAAGCGTACATAGATACATAGGGACAGACGGCGGGAAGCGATTGTTTTAACCTATGTATACGTGAACGTGAATGTTGATGGAATATCGAGCAAAGTTTATTGCTTCACATTGTATATGCCTATGCAAATAAAGAGCACAAACATAAAGGAATTACTACGTGTCGGTCACATTGACTTAAACGTGGATGTAGTCGACAAAACTACGTCACTATCACTACACATAAAAGTGTATTTACGTTCAACACTGAGGCTTTTGTTTACATGATAAGAAGACAATTACAGCTGATATGTTCCTCAAAATATACAAGACCTGCATAAGACCGCTTCTGGAGCATGGGTTCTTGGTTTGGGGTCCGTACTTTCGAAAAGATCTACCTTCTAGAAAAAGTTCAAAAAAGAGCTACTAAATGTTTGTTACGAAAAAGGGCTGCAAGTTGCACAGAGGTCACGAACTGCAATTAGATCACGCATTATTCAACACCAATACTGCACATGACTTCTTCTCAAACAGAGTGGTATCAAACTGGAACAAATTATCACAAAATATTGTGACAGCCGTGTCAGTGAATTCCTTCAAGAACAGACTGAACGAGTGGTTGAAGTCAAACAAACTGTCTCTACTTGATTTAAAATGACTTTCAACACTGTGTAATATAGACACATCAGCAACAATGCTGCTCGTCTATAATCTAAATAAATAAATAATAAATAGATTCCACAATCCAAAAGATGGCGCTACAGTGACGTAAGGTCTGCTGTCAAAAGGAAGCCCTGTCATTGGTTGGAATAGATCATTTCATAGCAATTGGTTCTGTCCTTTATTTTGACAACGGACCTTACGCCTCACTAGCGCCATCTGAAATCGTGAAAACCCTCATTAGTGAGATCAACGGATTATCGTACGCAACAGTTCTCAAGTAAACAAAGACCGTCGTCTGTTGCAGCAACAGATTCGATAGTTTCATTTTATATGTATTTTGTTGAAACTATTGTTGAATGAACGCATGTTCTGTAGGTACAGAAGCAACATGTTTCAACAAGTTTTATTTTATAGAATGGTCAACGCTCATTCCACAAACGGCAACAGTGTCTGTCGGCAACAAAATCGTCAACATTTTCGGCCCGTTGTTGAATAGGTGTAATCACACCTTTATAAAACCCATGGAACATGCCTCGTCTGTCTGTTCGCGATAAACATAAAAACTACTGAATGGATTTTCATGCGGTTTTCACCAATAGACAGACTGATTCATGGGGAAAGTTTAGGTTGACAATTTGTTATGGTTTCTGTACGCGTGCGAAACCGGCTCGCTAGTAAGTATTAAAAAGCCTACGATCGTATTGACCCTCATCCTTCCCACAGGACCTCCGCACGTACCTGACAGGCGAGCGCTCTCCCGCGCCCGCCGCGCTCTCGCTGGCGGCCGACGCCGCCACAGCGCTGGCGCACCTACACGGGCGGGGGTACCACGGACTTGCTGGGTAAGACGCCTTTTTAACCGGCTGCTCCATAACCAAACGCGATCCGTGCGAGCGCTTCATCCTTATGTCGTGGATCTTCCAGCTATCCGCACGAGCCGCTTTGGCTCGACTTTTATAATGCGTACGGCTAAAGAGTGGAATGCGTTGCCTGCGAGTTTGTTCCCTGATCAATATAATCTGGATGCCTTCAAGGCTAGAGTGAATAGGCTGTTCCTAGACAGGCATGCTCCATCATCGGCCGCATCGTCACTTACCACCAGGTGAGGTGACGGTCAAATGCCTGGCTAGTCAATAAGTAAAAAAAAAGGATAAAACAAAAATATATAATAAGCAGATGATATTTGCAGTAGATAATCCGAATGAGGGTTTTCGCATTCTAAACCTAGCCTCCGAAGCGTCGTATAGTGATATGACGCTTCGGAGGCGTGGTCTGCTTTGAATATAAAGCCGCGTCATTCTTTGGGTTAGAGACGATACTTATGAAATTATTCTATTCCCTAAACAGCACTTATAATCCTAGTATCTCGTTCCAGGGCTCTAAGCAGCGACAGCATCCTGGTGCGGGACCCGACGGGCACTCCCCGCGCCGTGTTGGTAGGACACGCCGCGCCCCCTTCGCAATTCGCCGCGCCAGAGACCACTATACCGCCGCACGCGCATACCGTACGTCATTACATTATTTTAACAGTTTAACAGTCTCCAACGGGTTTCACCCACGCGCCATACCGATATCTGTCAACATTCAACTATTACGCGGGACCCTATCGTCGGACCGCAAGACATTCGGCTTCGTGCCACTCGCATCTAATTACTCCAACAAGTTCCTAACGATTTTTACAAGCTCCTCAAATTTACGTTTAAACCGTACTGCCGTCCGTCCACGCTTGAGACTATGCTAGATTTCCGTCAAGCTTTTCGGACCAGACAGTTGAATTCTCAATATGTTGAGTTTGCAAAAACTTGAATTTGCAGAAAACTGTAAGTATCCAAAAATGTTGAATTTGCAAAAAGTTGAATAGGGATGAAGATAAGAGAATAAGCATAGCTCTCGTGTGTACACGAAATAAAATCACGCAATATTACTGGTACCAATTAAATAGATCGGTAACAATATTTAAGATCTTGACGATTTACTAACTGACTAAGAAATTGCCGATTTTTGGCTGCCGTAACACCATTTTCGAAACTAGCTCAGTTGCCATTGCCAAAGTATTCTCGTAATTTTGAAGAATTATCCAGAATGCTTTTCTATAAAATATAAAATGATAGCGAATCGGGATGAATGGAGAAAGAAAATATACTGTGCCGACCCCAAACGAATGGGGTAAGGGCAGGCAAATAGAGATAGACGTATCTTTATTTGGTCTAACAGTACATTAAAACTAACAGATATCGAAGCAGGGCGATGCTTCATCGGACCAAATTGAACCAGCCTTAGCATAATGCAAATGATTAATATGTTTATTTTGTTGCACCCCCTCAGGCCAGCAGCGAAGTATGGTCGCTAGGCGTGGTGGTATGGGAAGCCCTGGCCGGCGGCGCCGCGCCCCCCGCCTGCCCCGCGCCCCCGCCCGCGGCGCCCGACCCCGTACAAGACCACGCGTGAGTGACAGATTGTGTTATTGCAATACCACGACTTTTTTTTAAATAAAAATGTTTCCTAAAATGGTTGCCAAAAAAACACCCCCGAATAAATTCATGATAGGTAACCAAGAACTAAGATGAGAATCATCTCTAATTCGATAACAAATAATAAATTGTTGCTCTTAATGAGAGTTTGTGCGATTCCAAAATCCACGAGATGGCGCTACTGAGATGTGAGGTCTGATATGAAAATATCATTGGCTAGTTTTTTTACAGCAGTTGTTTCTGGCCAATAGCGCGATAGTATGTTCACAACAGACCTTACGTCCCAGTAGCGCCATCTGAAATCTTGAAAATCCTCAGAGATATTTATTGTTATGTTACAATGACAACTGGAAGTTCATGTGCGAAACTCGGATGATATTTGACCAAATTGCAAAACATTTGCGCTCTAGCTTTCTTCCATTTTGACATCCATTCAATAGAAAATCTTATCCCATCGTTTGTCGCAACGTTTATTCCTCATCAGTGACACGTGTACCATTCCACCCGCAGGTACCAAGTGATGCAACTGTGCTGGCAAACGGACCCAGCTTCGCGAGCAACCGCTTCGCAAGTAGCTGCCTTACTACGAGCCTTACGCACCGGCGAAGCCAGCGCTGGAGGCGTCGACTTCGAAGAACGCTGGCAACGATTGAAGCCCAACTCCATACCGAAACTCGACGAGCATATAGCACTAATCCACGCCCGGGCCCCATCCCCGCCGCCACGCTCCGAAAGCCTCACAAACCTCCACGGCTCCCTCGAAGACGTCCGAAACATATATCTCACCCACAACGAGACGGCAGCAGTGGACTGCCACCAAGGCAACATTGCGCTAGAAGACTTGAGAGACGACGCAAGCGACCCGGTCGACCCCTGGCTCAAAGACATAATCGCCGGCAGCCAGGACGACGTCAGCTACTACAGAGATGTCAGCGACGTGATCAAGAATCTGGACAATATCCTCAATTCGGAGAAGACGTCCAGCTCCGAATCGAGCCACCAGGCGAGCCCGTCCAGAGACAACTTGAGCTTGGATTGCAAGAGGGAGTACCAATCGCAGTCCGGTCTGGTCAAGTCCCCCGGTATCAGCAACTTCCAGAATGTTCTGGATATGGGCTTCGATGCCGCGAATGAGCTTGACGCCTGCGAAGACGAAGACCTCGACCAGGATACTCTCGGCACGCTGAGTCACTCTTTCGAACGACACAGCGATACCACAAGCCAACATACCCTCGAAAATTTAACCCCGGGCACGCCGATGAACAATATCGAAGCATTCGAAAATATTGTCAGTCAAATCGAAGCTGTGACCGAAAATAATTCTGATGAAGTACAAGAAGTAGATATTAAAGAGAAAACAGTAATGGATAATGAATGCAGCAGTCATTTGAATGATGTAACAGAATTGCCAAAAGAAAATGAAGTAGATTGTAGTGATAATAATATACCCAAGTTAAAGGACCTTTGTGTAGCTTCAATGCCTAGTTTAAGTGAAATAAATGAACAATTCAATGTAAGAGAAGACTGTGAACCAACATGTGCTAATAACGTAGCTGAAACCATAAGGACTGATAAAGAAGTGGAAACTAAGTCAATAGATTATACAACAAGCAATATAAATGATACATTAGCGGAAGAAGCCAGTAATACAAATAAGACAGTGGAAGTGGAAGATATGACTGAGAAAATTATTGAGGGCAGTGGTGATGCTCATAGATCTGATATTGATAAAGAGATAAGTGATCAAGAATCGAATGAGAGTACTATGTATATGGATCTGATTGATGATAGTAATAGTAAAGTAGTAAACGAAAAACCTATAGATAATAATGTCACGACGGTATCAGACTCGTGTCAGAATGCACCTGGTCTGGATAGCGAAGTGTCTTTGCTTACGAACGAATCCACTGTATACTTAGATCTGCCTAGCGCCGTTAAAGATACTAAAGATTTTCTGCAATCTGAAAGAATGAACAGCAGCCAACACATAGAAGATCCAGATGAATTCTGCGCGAGCACTCCAAAGGGAAGCGACAGGACCGCAGATAATACTCTAGAGATGAATACCAAGGATAAAGAGGTAGATTTGTCCGAGACAAAAGTCGCGGACTGTGATAGTGCCGTTTCTGTTTCTAAATTGGAACTGAAACAGGGATCGGATAATCTGAGCCCATTCGAATCTCCTTCGAAGAGCCACCACACTGACACGTACGAGGAGAACAGCTCAGTAGTGCTGGGTCCCTTCGAGAACTGTACGACCGATACATACAGGCTGAAGACAGAGTTGGTCAATCTGCCCAAAGAAGAGCTTTTGGCGTTCTCTTCGAACTTCAGCGATATAGATCTCGAGACGCCGTCGCCGCTTCGCGATAGCAACTTTCTGAACGAGGTGCCCGATATAATACCCGACGAGTTCAACTTCGAGGATATATCCGAGCGGGAGAACAGACTGTCAGGAGATAGGGCCGATCCGCAAACGGACGATACCGAGGAGACGGTCGACTCCGGAACGGCGAAACACATATCTCCATCGACGCCGCCCAACTCCCCCGGATGTTTTCTAGCGTCGACGTCGCATCAGATGTACGCTGTTGAGGTGGACCTCGATAGTGCCTCGGGGGTGCCTCCCCCCGCGCCGCCCGCGGAAACGGATTCCGGCCTCAGCTCGCTACAGAAGGAGATCGATCTGAACCAGATCGAGATGACGAGCAACTTGGCGATGGCGGAAAACGAGAATAATCTCAATATGGAGTATTCTGGGCCGTTGACAGTGGAGGGCGTGGTGTCGGAAGGGGGCGATGTGTTGCCTGAAGCGTACCTGGCTGGGAATGCGGGCTTTGACGCCGAGCCTTCGGAGGACTGTATGCAGGCGCTACGGTACGAGCTAGAACTGAAGCTGCCGCTCGCACAGGTATGTAGCATTTCTGAAGACCAGCTTTCTTTGTTTGCCTAGTATCTAGTGATCGATTTTACTTATTTTACGAGGTTGAAAAGGAAGCCCTCATCATCGCCATTTGCTTTGTCTTTCATTACTGGATGTAGTCTCCCCTAAGCTGTCTAGACCGTTCGGTTTTGTTCCGCCTGCGTTCATCGTCCACCAAACGTCATCCTAGCCACATCCGCGAGTGTAGCTATAGTGAATAGTCAATAGTTATTTAGCTATGACACCATTGGCTAGAGCCGCTGCTCTCTAATTCCGTCTGCTATATCTGTGTCTTTGCTTATCTGTTTTACTGAAAGTCAAGTCCAAAGTCGCTGCCTATCTCACCTGTGGGACACAGGTGTTAGCTTTATATATGTACGTATGAAATAAAAAAAGGCTTTCTCCCCCCCGTGGCAGGTGTCGGGCATCGAGCCGCCGGCGGAGTCCCGCGAGGAGTGGGCGCTGCCGCCGCCGCCCGAGCTGGTGGTGAGCTACTGCGCCGCGCCGCCCGCGCTCTCGCCCATCGCCGAGGAGACCGGACACCAGTTGCACGCATACGAGAACGACAAGTGTATGTATTGCTTATTTTTTATTAAGTCATAAGGCGGGCAAACAGGCGTGTCCGTGGACGAGTGGTTAAGGTATCCGACTAATCCCACTGCGGCCATGTACATTAGTTTATGCTCTTCCGGTGAGGAAAAACATCGCAATGAAAACTGCACGTTCAGGCGACTGGTGGTGAGCTACTGCGCCACGCCGCCCGCGCTCTCGGCCGTCGCCGAGGAGACCGGACACCGGTTGCGACCAATTTGGCTCCAAGGTATCAGGATGAACTCTCTGTCGATGGCGAGTGGTGCGATGATAGAATGTTGCTGTAGTATGTATTGCCTTTATAATGTCATACAGGGGGGCAAACAGACGCGTCATACAGGGGGGCAATCCCACTGCCACATGACTCTTTTCTAAGTTATGTACATTAGTGTAATAATGTACATAGTTGAATGCTAACCGATGTGCTTACGGTGAGGGAAAAAAAACATCGCTATGAAACCTGCACGTTCAGGCGACTGAATATGTAACCATGATCCAATCTGGTCAGGTTCCCCTGGTAGCAGGGTCACGGAGGTCAGATGGCAGTCGCTCCACTGTAATTATCTGATCTGTCTACTCCTTGATCATGGTCAAGGCGGACCCCGAAACGTCGTGCATGAGAACATAACCGGGATATTAACGCCAAGATTATTTTCACAGTAGGCAAACGGGCCACCTGTTGGAAAGTGGCCATCGCTGCCTATAGACATTAGCAGTACCAGCGGTATTGCCAATACATTACCTCCTTCTAAAACCCCGTTGCTCTGACAGCAAAAACGAAAATGTCCCCGTATCCCCAAATCCGCACCCCATGGTGCACCCTTTTCTTTTTTATTGCTTAGGAAGACACACGGTCAGACGGTCCACCTGATCGGAAGCGGCCACCGTCGTTCACCGGATCTATATTGGCTAGATATTGGCATTATATTTTCGCGTGCATTATCATCATCAGCATACGAGCGGTCAATCCCGGCTTCTGCCAGGGTCCGCTTTCCTATTTTTTCTTCTCCACTTTGCCTGATCAGCGGCATCCTCTCATCGTAAGCCGTTGGCTCTCGCGTGCATTATGTGTGTGTATGCCGTCTCTCTATTTCCTGTTTCGTTTCTTTATACAAGATCCCTATCTCACAATTAAAGTAAAGTAAAGTAAAACACATTTATTACACTCAAACACACAGCACAAAATTCTTAAAATTAAATTTAAAAAATATAATCAAACAGAGACAATAACAAAACAAGAAAAAGAAAAAAGATACTCTAATCTCGTTACTTGTGCCATGTGGAGAGTACAATTATAAGTCAACTTGAAATCGCAACTCCTGCTCTATTCCGCCGGTTCCCAGATCAAAAATAAATGTACAATAAACTGTTAAATAAATAAAATATATAAATAAAAATGCCCTAGCTAACATGTGAAAAGATTGTTGAATGTGTACAAATCAGTAGACCAATGTAGTCTGCCTAACCGACCACTGTCCCTATCTCCTGAAAACCGTATAAACTTATGGGTAAACTAAAACTTATGGGTAAATTATACCTCCAGGGCACACATACACGGACTCATCGGAGAGTTACCTGGAGCCGTGCAACATCTCGACAGACGAAGCGACCGAACTCCCCACCGCTACCACCGTCGGTGGGCCCAGTGGAGATGGAGACGGTGGGGAAGGTCCCTCGAGGGACAATTCCAACCAGGAGACCTACACGTTGCAGTCGCGTCCCACAGACGGCACTTACACCCTACACCAGGATGTGCCCACCAGTAATGAGTGAGTATATGAGTTTGTGTCGAGTATGTTTTGATGCTATACTATATTCGCGATAACAAAATAGTGAGTCATCTCAACCAATCGGGTCGCAACAAATTAGAAAGCCAAGTTCACAGTGACCAGTTGACGGCAAAAAAATAATAAAAATGAATACCTCGCTGAGTGGAATAAACAGGAAATACTTATTTTTAATTTGAGTCAATCAAGTAAATTTTTATTTATTAATAAACTTTTTCAAAATTTAAAAGGTTTACTCCACCGAGACTGAGACTGGTCGAACAGTCTAGGGGGCCGATTGGCACTCAGTGACGGTCCCTATTTATTTTTATGTTTAGATGGATAATTTCTTGACCTAGATATACTAAACCGTCTAACCAATTCTAAAACCTTATCAATAAAATTAAAACGTTACGCTACCCCCTACAATGATCGCCGTGTTCCACAGAATGACAATGAGCGCGGACAGTCTAAACGGCAGTCCGTACAAGAGGCCGGCGGGCCCGCCCACGCCCGTCGACGACCGGACCTACAGGGTGGACGAAAAGGAGCCAGTCTGCGAAATGATATCGCAAGTATCACCTTTCCTCGCCAGCCCCACCACGGACGCGTCAACGCCGGGCCCCGCATCCACCCTCACCCGCACCACCGACGCCAAACACTCCAAACCGTCTGAATGCCTCTCCAAAACGGCCAGCATCGACTCCTGGTGCTCCAACGACACCCTCTACAACGTCGAGGAGAACTTCGACGACCTCGCCCTCGAACCGGAACCGCCCCACAGCGAGGCCACCGACACCCTCACGCACGACGACAAAGACGAGAAGGACCAGGACGCCAGCCACTCCTCCACCTACATCGTCCACGACAGCAAGTCCGACCTCTGCGACACTTTCTCGCCGGACTCCATGAACGCGAACCACAACCACACGTACACGAAGGGGAAGACCGACGCGACGGTGACGCTCGAAGCGAAGTCCGACGTCAACGACTCGACGAAAAATACTCAGACGAAGGACTTGGCCTACGGCACGCTGCCGTCGTACTCGAATTGCACGACCGAGCTCATATCGAGCTTCAACGACCCCCTGCGGCTGCCCCGGCCCGAGCTGGTCCGGAGGTCACCCGTCGCCGACGAGGTCGACCTCACCCCGCCGAAGATGCCCGAAGCGAAACCGATCGTCGCCATGGACAGCCCCCGAACGGATGAACCCTCCATAAACAAAATGAGTAGCGTCGAAATAACTTGCCTCCAGGACGAGTCCGTCGACAGCCAGAACAAATCGGACGGGTCGCCGTATCGGGAGGACTATCTCTACGACAGTCCGAAGTACAACTCCAACATGGCGCCCTCGCTGACGAGCACGCCGATTTTGGAGCCGGCGAGCTGCGATGATGTTCCGAATTTCGATAGTCCGGAGGGCGAGATGACCCATATTCCGAACTACCAGGCGTTCCTGCAGTCGGCCGAATTGCGGCCGCAGGGACTCACACCCGATTCCAGCGACGACGGACTGACCCAGGCAGTGGAAGCTGGGACGGCGCCCGAGCCTAGTGGCGCTGCCAAGCCCGCACTCGAGGCGTTCCCGAACTACTCCGACTTCGAAAACTCCGCAAACACCAAACCCCAGGAAGTTAATTCCTCGGAGAAATCTAGTCAAATTGAGAGCGGAGCGAGTTCGGGGGACTTCCGACAGTTCGCGAACTCGTTGATGTCTCGGCCGCAGGACTTGACGTCGCTGATCGACGCGAGCACCCTGTTCTTGCATAGCGAGCGCTCGGCCGGGGAAGCTGTCAGCCCCGAGTCGAGTTCCAGACCTACCATTCCAGAGCAAGACAGCAAACCAGAAAGCAACGATGCAGGTCCTCCACCCACACAAACGCCCCACATAATCGTCGTCGAACCTCCAAAAGATTTATCATTAAGTCCGGAAAAATCTTATGATTCACATAGTAATTCGAAGGTAAATCTGGACAGAACGTTTGACTCTCATCAAGAAACTGAATTTCCTTTATCATATGACTCCCATACGGAAGTAATGAATGTAGAAACAATTAACAATGAAGTAGAAAATGTGCCCGAAGTTAAAGTGAACGGTAGTGTTGAAGGCGAGCGTTTCGAAGATATAGTAAATAAAGCGACTGATGTAGTGAATGCGTCTATTAGAAGTGCAGAAATTAAAGTACAAAACACCGTGAAAGATCTACCCAATGGGTCTTTGTCGGAGGACATATCGACATCAACAAAAGATACGATCACCGAAGTCAAGTGCAATGGTAAAAGCGAGAATTTCGCAATAGTAAATTTTCTAAGCGAACCTTACGAGGAGCTACTTGAAAGCAACGTGGATGAGGAGAGCAAAGACTCGAAAACCCCAGAAAAAGAAGAACCACTTAAAGATGTTAGTCTAGAAAATTCCAACTCGTGTATAGAGGAAGTGCAAGAAGATTCCAAGCAGGTTAAATCTTCACCGGACAGTGCAGTAGAGAACGAAGTAGTGAACAATGAGACTATTAAAATGAATGGATCAACAGAGCACCCCAGAGTAGCCGCAGTAACAGAAGATTTTTTACAAAATGAGCAGAAGTATTGTGATTTGGGCTCTTATTTACCGCTACTGAGTGACATCAGATTTACTGGTAAGTTTAATTATAGAAAGCTTTAATACTCGTATTAATATACTGGTTATCTAAGACGTTTTACCGACTTTCAGGTCCCGCCTCGGAAATAATGAGTACTTCATTCTCCCAAGAGTCTCCAACGGAAGCGAACCCCCCCGAGTGCGAGCAGGACACCAAACCTGACGTAGTGTCTGAGATCGTGAAAGAGTGGGACAGCGATACAGAGTCGCAATCCAGCAACTCGTCTAGCGGTGAATTTATTTGGAAGGTCAGTTCTGAATAATTTCCTCCCGTAGATTGTGTGTAAATATTTTGCGTATTTATAATAACTTTGATTGAGTGAGCGACTGAAATCCATTTTTTGAATCGAAACTCCTGATTCGCAAGTTTTTCAGTTTCTCATGTACTCAATAGAATAAAACCAAATGTCAATAAAACTTAATTAACTTGGAAATGGTATTGGACCTACTGTAGTCTCTGTTCTTGATCTATCGCTTTTTGTCGATCTACGCTTTTATAATCGAAATGTTTTGGTCCTTTGCCGTAATTTAAACTAGATTACTTACTTAGTTTATAACAATTCAGGAGTATTGCTGACATGTGCTAGCGTTAGAAAACATTGCCTCTGTTTTAAGATAGGCGAATTAACAATTGGACTTAAATCAGCAACTGATAGAGTAATATAGAGAGAGATATTCGGTGTAGTGAATAAGGCATGCTAGGAAGAATTCACCAACAGTATGTTCCTTGTTTCCTCTTTCGTGATACCCTTAGTAGTACAAAAATGACGAAAAGAGACTTGCTGTAATATGTGGCTGCAATATCACTTCATGTCAAGTGGAAAGGACGCCCTACGCCAAATGATGCGGCTGAAACAACAATAGAAAAATGTCTTTCAATAGTTGCCAGCAAACAGACTGTGAGGACGCCGTAGCTTATCGTACATAATCGAGTACTAGAACAATTTCACTTTGTAGCTATAGTAGACGCTAAACGTCTACCTAAACTTGTAGTCACCAAAAATAAAAGTAACAGAAGAGGATCTTTTTATTATTAATTTTTTTTTTGCGCCCAACGCAAAGTAAATGGGCACCCTCCGGTATAGTGGTTGGGAGGGAGGAGGTGAACTCTCATGAGTTATGCACGACTCGCCAAAAAAAAACCTAGGCGCATACGTGCTAAAAACCCCCTGGGAGCACCTGTAGCCATAAGGGCTTTTCAGGTTTCATCGGATGCTATACTCCGTAGGGACGGGGTGCGCTCAACGTCACTCCTTACGGAGCATACGCTGGAGAATTTATAGCGAGTCCTCAGAAGGGGGTCCCGCTGCTGTGGGTTGGGATTGGGGGCCTACGGGGGCCGCTGAAATGGCAGGGAGGGGCTCTGTCGAGTCGTCCCGAGCCTCCAGGAGGAGGTTCAGGGCGCTCGACAGTTCGTCGGGCACAGAAGGGGATATGTAGGTAGACCTCGTCTAATCTAAAATGACGCGCATTAACGCACACAAGCAAATTAAAAAAAAAGACGCAATACATATACAAATGCCGTCGTAATTGGTCATTCAGTTGCCGGTGAGATTCAAACGTAGGAACACGCGTCGTTCATTGGCTCCCACACAGATGAAGTGTCGTTATCAATATTTGCACTCACACATCGAAATCAACTAACTAAGTAGTGGGGCGCGTCATTTTAGACTAGACGAGCTCTACTATCGTTACGAAAAGTGTGGGTAACTAAAAAAAAATATTTTTTGTGCCGAGTTGTGCACGGTCCGACCGACGTTTTGTGGGTCTCCTAAACGTCTATACTATCGCTGCGAAGTGGAATTTTTCTTTCACTTGATGACGTAAAACAACCTACGGCGCCCTAACAGTCTAAAAGTCCTGCCGCTGTGTTACAGCCGCATACTGTAGTAAAATATTGCCCATTTAGCTCCTTAATAATCTTTTCGCGGTACATACTATTGCGTGGCAACATGTCAGCAAACTCCCCAATTTGGGTGTCGGTGTGGTGCATGGTTGTAATGTGTGTTGTGGCGCGCTAGGACGGCGACGGCCGCGAGACCGCGCTAGTGCCAAACACCCACTTCGATCACGTGAGTACCTTACCTTTTGTGCTAACTTATTGGCCATCCATCCATATCCATCAAGTGCAGTACAAAGCGGTAAATAAATAATGCACTTCGGGCTAATTTCGGCTTCGTATTTACTGAAACGAAGTCGGAACTCTGTTGATAATCTATTTTTTTTATTCGTCGTGCAAGACTTGATTTGTGCAACAGAGACGATATTTTGAGTAGCCATACTACCCGAATTATTTACCGCCGACTTGTAAATCGAATGGACTGCCCACCTGTTTGTAACTGAAATTAAATATATAAAGGTATTTGGTGGCGGAAATTGCAAAAAATAAAATTATATGGTGTGTCGGTCCGATACTGCATCTTCAAAATTATGTCATATTTCATCTGTTTGCTATAATAGCCGAGTACTGCAAGTTATACATCATCTCACTACTATGCCATATATATGCTGGGAAAATGTTACGATTTCAGCTTATTGCACCCCATTCGTATGTATGTCGGAATCGGATTCAGCATTTGTTACATCATGTATCATCGCCACCCATCGCTTTTGGCAACCAAGCAGGTGAAAAGGTAAATGTATATCGGCTTTGTATGTGCTTGTTTGCATGGCTTGTAAAACATTAGTTGTAATGTATATACCTTGTGTAACATCATGACGACATCACAATCATGTTCTAGTCCCATATCTCGACATATTTAATGTAAATTGAAACATCTTGGTGACATTATTTACTCAGCAAATTAAGCACCAATCATATCTGTTGCGTACAATCATCTCTAGTCAAACACGCTGAAATACAGATGAATAAGGCCACGGTTTCGACGACGGCTGCGGCAGACATATCGCGCGATGGGATTCGCGTTTATATTTGTATAGCGACGTATATAAGTGGGCGTGATGTCAATACTGTAACGATATTTTTCCTAAGGAACTTCTGAATAGGCAATATTTTTAACTGCAATTTTTGCCTGCAACACAGGCCGGCTTTGATGGCATAGATTATAACCAATATGAATAGGTATAATGTTGTGGCATAGTGCGTCCTCTTTTACTCGGCCATGATGTTTGCCGTAAGTGACGAATGAGGGCTTTCGCAATTCCTAAATCTTGCGATGTCCCAATCTACCTAAATCCTAAATCTACGATGTGGCGTTACTGTGATGTAAGGTCTACTATCAAAATAAACCCCTCTCATTGGCTGGAATAGATTAGTCTTTTTGCAGCAGTTGATTCAGTCCAATAGCACGACAGTATTTTGAAAACAGACCTTACGCCTCACTAGCGCTATCTGAAATCGTCATAACCCTCATTGACACACTTAATGCAGGAAAATTATTGCCCGTCTAACAAATCTGTGACATCTGACAAATTGTTATGTCTAGACGCGCAGGTCGCTCTTCAAACCGTCGCCTCATCGCCGCTGTCATCAAGACCGTGGCCTAACTAAGGGACCACGCTGTGTCAAGCGGAAACTGTTATTCCGTTACGGGTTCAAAACGCAGCGAGCAGACATATTAGTCTTCTGACCCCTAAAAGATAATATTATTATCGCCCTTATCTGATTTAGAATCAATCGAGTCCGATGCATCGCATTTCGACAGATGCGCTGTCATGGCGAGTTATTCGTTAGACGCTTGTTTGTCGTTTCATTATCTCTATATCTCTCTTTCGTATGAGACAATATTACAAAGTAACTCGTCAAAATGTAATTTTTTAACTTGACGGTAAATGACGATGCGGCCGAGAATAGACAATTCTTGCCTATAAGCAGTCTATTCGCTCTTACTTTGGAGGAGCACAGATTGTACTGTTTGGAGATCACATTGGCAGCCTAAGCGTTCCATTTCAAATCTCTCCGATGGCGTTGCATCGCTCTCGATCGAAACTTATAACGGCCCCTAGTACCCGCTTGACGCAGCGCCGAGTCTAACCTCACTAGTCCTTAACTACAGCGATATAAGGTTTAATATTGCTAAAGCAGCGTGACGGAGACAACGGTGGAGAGTCCACGCGGGCGCCGGACGCGCCGGCCGACGGCGGGGACTCCGCTTCGGGCTCGGGCTCCGGCTCGGGCTCGGAGGGCGACGAAGTGGAGTTCGTGCCGTCCTCGTGGGACTGCCGAGCCGCGCCGGCTAAGTCCGCGCTCAGGACGTTGCAGGCGCATTCGGTAATTGCCTTTTGTATTTTACTAGTGGCCCAGACCGACTTTGTACGGGTGTTTTCGTGTGTTCTCTATTGTAATATGCATATATTATACATATAAATAAATAAACCTTCCGGAAGAGAAAGATAAAAATGGTGGAAACCGCATAAAAATCCTTTGCGTGGTTTCGGAGGTGATATTTGTACCATTGATAAGCGAATTGGTCACTCGAAAGACAGCATAACGTCTGATCTGTTTTTATTCCACTCTTGTACACGCCTTTACACTGAAGTTGCATTGATAAATAACTCCACTATTTCCTCTACGTAGAAAAACATCAAATCGAGCTTAGAGCTTATAACCCTTCTTACTCAAATTATTTTTCTTGCAATAGTAATTTGATTTGACTGAATTTTTTATTATTGCCTTTCCTGTTCAGTACACGTTGCCCCAAGACAAGAAACGGGTAGTATTCAAGCGGCAGAAGTACCACTGCGTGTACGAGTACCCGCGCGAAGTGGCCGACGCCGAGCACTCGCCCGCCGCCTGCCTGCCGGACTTCTCCACCTACTGCGGTGAGTACCACCAACATTACCACCAGTAACAGCGACAGTACCACCAGTAACATCGATAGTATCACCGGTACCATCGGCAGTACCGCCAGCAACAGCGACAGTACCGAAACTAAAGAGAATGCTTACTAAATCCATGCTTACAAATGCAATACCCCTCCCTCTCATCCTCTAGAGGACTCATTGACTTCTTGATGATTCGGATGGCCAGTTAAGTCTGTAGAACTGGAGACTTATGAATGAAGACTTTTTAGGATGCCACCATTTTGAGAAACAGACATTTTTATAAAGAAACTTTATGATAACGTATGTTTTGAGAAAGCAAACATTTCTGGAAAAACATATTTTAGGAAACAGACATTGTATTGTACCCCAGAAGGACCTTGTGCCGATCTCTTCCCAAAACAGACAGCAGGAAGTCAATATGATGTAGATCAGTTTGGAGCTTGTTAACGACACGCTAGGAAATACCATCAGCTACATAATAAGAGCATCTTGGTGTTAATGTCGGTTAAAAGCAGGTTGTGTTCTTGCGCGCTAGGGCTCGGTTGCCGCCTTAACCGTGATCAAAGATTTGACAGATCAGGTAATTACAGTGAAGCGACACCCCATCTAGCAATGCCTCAAAAAAAAGGATAATTAGCTGCCGTATCATCTTAAAGTGTTACATAATACTGTATTCAAGAAAAACCGCAGAAATGGCTCTGTGAACAAGCCCTTTATACAGTAAATGAATATCTCAACGGGAAATTTTGACAATTATATTTGCATGCTGTAATTCTGCCACGCTGAACATGTTTTCGTACTGTTGTACATGTTTCGTTATAGATGCAATCTCTTGTAAAACCATGTTTATTGCAAATGAAAATTTATGATTATGACCTCCGCGACCCTGTTAACAGGGGAACCTGACCAGATTGGATCACTTTACCAGCTACAACGATATTTGTTCATTCGGTGTTCCAGACTGGGACCCTCGTGCTGCTGAGGAGGCGGCGCTGGGGTACGGACAGCTGTTCGGATCGCCACTCGACATGTACCCGCTGCCGCAAGGGATCGCGTTCGGCTCAGGTACGAATCGAAGCTATTATATCTTTCAATTCACTTTTTATTACACTACTAGCTAGCCGGGCGCGATTTGTGCGCTTGGTGTCTTATTTTACCCTACCTTACCCTTTCCTAATAATTACAAACTCAAAAACAGAGTTTATCTATTTTAAATACCACTAAGGTGGCAAACAAGCTTACGATACGACCCGCCTGATGGTAAACAGTTACCGTAACCGTAGCGTATTGAAGTACTTTACAGCACACCACTACATACACATAGCGTCACGCCCACAAGTATCTGCTGCTCCTAATAAAACCCATTCCTCCGACAGATTACGACGACGACTTCTTCATATCGTCGTCGGCGCGGCCGTTCGAGAGCCTCGGCATAATGTCCACCACCAGCCAGTTCTTCCCCGGGATGCACGTGAAGCCGATGCTCGAGAGGCGGCTCTCCGATGATACGGAGGAGTTCCCGCCGCCGCCCGAGCCGCCCGTCCTCGCGCGCCCGACACCCCCCTCCCTCCCCTCCCTGCCCTCGCTGGACCTCACCACTCCCGACTCCGGAGTGGAGGACATCACGCCCGGCTCGGTAGCCGACGACGACCTCAAAAAAGTTGAAACAACAGTATGGCGCGGTGACAGCGCCAGCTCCAGCGAATCGGTCAGCCCCAGCTCCCCGGGGGGAGAAGCGCTCGGCGGCCTGAGACACACCCGCGACAAACTAAAACTCGACCTGCCACCCAGCCCGCACGTACCCTCCCCGCGACACTCCCGAGTCTTCAGCTTCGCTCTGGACAAGCCTCGCCGCGCCGACCCACCCCCGGAGCAGCCAGCGGAGCCCTCCGAGCCGACGTTCTCCACGTTCGGGAAAACGAGCGCCCGGGGCGGCGACGCCGAGCAGAAAATAATACTCACCGACTCGGAGGACGGCGCCGACGAGTCGGAGAATCCGGAGATGGCCGAAGCGCCCGAGGCCCCGGACGCGGCCCCGACCCCCGCCACGAAGCTGGGCGGCCCCGCCTCCGACAGCGGCGACGAGGACTCCGGCATCGAGAGCAGCTCCAAGGCCACCCTCGAGCGGAACAAGACCCCTCACGTGTCCTAAACCCGCGCTCGTGGTGGGACAGTTACCATAGGTTATAACTAGTGAGCCGCGGTGTCGGAACGAATCGCTCCACGATATAGTGTGTCATCGTAGAAGTGGCGGCCGTGTATCGTACCCGCCGGCGGCCAGTAGCCACGTAGGGGCCGCCGGCGTTCTAATTACGCCATTATATTTATAACTAATGTTTAAGGTTCCCGGGGGCTCGTTTCACCTGACTGCTCGCGAGTTCGAGCCCCGACGTCGAAAAGATGACAATAGACACTGATATGTTATTTTCGTTTATTTATCTATAAATAAATACATATCTGATCACGAATTGTCCAATAGATGAGTAAGTGAATACAGGAAGTTGGATTCGGAAATTGTATGTTGCCTAGGAGTGACCTGCTCAAGTCATCAATGCAGCACATGTGATTATTTTGATCTTTACACAGAACTAAGGTACAAATAACTGTTAAACTTATAAAAATAATGTAACATAATGCTTTCCATTGGGGTTATTATAGCTAACTCTACTGCTTTATACTTTTACAATCCCAAATAATGGTTATTAAAGTAATGGCCTAGCGGGGCGCCCGCCGGTGCCCCGCACTGTATTTGCTAGATTCTTGATACGTAAAACTTTTAACTCTGATTTCGTGATGTCCTTAGAAATTTAGAATATACTACTCGTAAATTGTAATGTAATACGTTGTACCGGCGTGCGATCGCGGAACGGTTCCCTCGCGCGACGCGGCCCGCCCGGTACGTGCGAACGCGGATCGATGTCTAAATTAAACTATTCATAGAATGGCAATACGTTTACGCACAAGTAAATACGCATCAGCCATCAGTGTAAACCTCGAGGATCACAAATAATCTAAATTACCATTTCGGTGTCAACATTTGAGGTTAAAAGCCAATTCTTAGTTAAGTAAAATGTTATATTAGATAAGAGTAGTATTAGATGTAACCAGCCAGTTGTGGTGATAGAGACATTGTGTATTTGTCGCGCAGTCAGCAACTGACGTAACTTATAAACTCTACAATTAGCCTTGGAATTCAACAGCTCTCACTCACATGTAATATTTTTTTATGCAAGATGTCTGTTGCTGACTGAACCTTTAATAGGTAGAGTTCACATCGTTTGAGACCACGCATTTTGGGTTGTAAGTGCGTTTACAGACGGCTGATTCAATCCGTCTATGTGTACTTTATGATAATCGGCGATTTATTCATCCATTCAAGAACAGTCTAAACTCAGAGATAAAATTCAAGATCAAACGTGTTAACAAATTGCCACTATAAATAATAAACCCAAGGGGTGGATTATTTAATTTTTTTTTTAATATTCATATGATTTTATTTGATTTTGAATGTGATAATTCCACCACTTGGGTTTATTTTTTATAGTGGCAATTTGTTTACATTTTTGATCTTGAATTTCAGTTGAAATTCCTCGGTTGAAAACGAAGGTATCAATTTGATATTCAATCTTTACACACATCAGTCACGGGGAAACACACTGTTTACATTAATCACAAATATAATTACTGGCTAAAAGCGACCATTAAGAACTGGGTTAGTGTCTCTGTATTTTTTCCCATAGCAAAGATAGGGTAATGATTCGCAAAAAAGTTCAACAAATTAACGTCCTTAAACTCTATTCAAGCAAGTAATTTGCAACTTAATTTCATTGCATTAAGATTGCTATTTAAACTATAATGAAATGTCACTCTACCCATACTTGAAGATCACAGGGATTATGAATGGTCGAAGCGCACTTCTCCTGTGAATGTGGTGGTCTCACGCGCCTTGGGCTTTGGCTACAAAGAGTGCCACTAAATTACGTCATCGTGTAATATGCAATACGTCCAATTTGATGTGCAATTTCTTTCTCATTTTATGTCATCGCGTTTTAGTTGTTTGGTTACGGCTGTAAATATAATTTTATGTCTATTAAAAGAAAACATTTGAATGAAAAATTATCAATTGTATTAATTATGTACTACATGTTTATAGTTCTGAACATTATTTTTTACTGTTTTAGAAACTTTTCTTTCGTTAATGTACAGATGTAAATACTTGGTAGATGTTCATTTTGTTACAGTTTAGGGAAAATGTACTGGGTGTAATTATTTGGTTAGATTTCGCAGCAGTATAAAAATGTTGTTGTAAAATATTTGTTTCGCAAATTTTACGAAGACAGCAGCGTCAGTATTTGGAAATCTCGCCAGGCTATCGGATTAGTTGATTCACCTCTATATGTATACAAAAAAAATACAAGGAATTATTTAAATGAATTGTCCATTATGGTATTTATTGTTTGTAAGTTGTTATTGATTTGTATGAGCTGTCGGCAGTATTTAGTGCATGTGAACGCATTGGAATTTTTTTCATATTGTGACTATGTCAAGTCTTTTAAAAGTATTTCTATGAAAAAAAATTAAAATTAATGAATCTTGTGACTCAAAGACTGTTATTCTGTTTCCCTAGTTGCTGGTCTATATAACGGATTCATTTTGTAAAATAGGATAGGTAGTAAAAACTCAAGTAAAATACTTAAATAACTTAAGATAATATTTTATTATTTACAAATTGACAACACTTTGAGATTCATTTATACGACGACCTGAGTGGTTCAGTGGTCAACAAGCCGGTCTGCCACGCAAGAGGTCCTGGGTTCGATTCCCGGCCGGGCAGAAATTGAAATGATGAATTTTAATTTCTGTTACGGGTCTGGGTGTTCTATGTATAATAAGTATATATTTAAAAAGTATTTAAGTAGTTTATCAGTAATCTGGCACCCATAGCACAAGCTTTGCTTAGTTTGGGGCTAGATGGCGCTGTGTGAATTTGTCCACGAACATTTATTTATCATTTATTATTTATACAACATTTACATACATGATTATACCATACGATTAACATTACATATCTACAGTATCGTCGAACAAACATAGCTGCACAGGGCCTGGGCCTGTGTTTACGTGAGCGTCTCGAAATCGGAGAAAAATGTCAGAACGAGGTTACTGACCCTGTGTTATGTTTTTTCTTGAATACCCGCCAAGCTTAAATACAAGTGTTTTTCCTAAACCGTCTGCATCGTCAGTAATCTATTCGTTTCATATTCATCCACGGCGCCAAATGATGACGAGTCCGGACACGTCGCTTGTTGCCAGCAAGCTCTCGTCGTAACTGAAGCTCACACCTAATACCGGGTGCGCGTGACCTGGCGATAAAGGTAGTTTCTTGTTAAAAGTCTAAACATTTTTAACAAGACGCTACAGATAACGTTATTTAATAGAACAGAAACCATTGCGGAGAGGAATATGGACTCCAGACTGATCTTATCGACTTAGAAACGATGGATTGACATCGCCGAGTCAGGCGAGAGAGTGCCGAAGAGGCGTAAGGATGCCGAAGATCGGGCAAAGTGGAGACCGACCGCTCGGATGATGATGACGATGCCTGATCTTACCGACTGAAAAATTTATTACTAAACCTTAAGCTATTTATACAAATATCTACGCAATTTGTTTGCGCACTACTGTGGTGCCTGTTACTTAGTGCACATAAGTGCTGACACAGAAACACTATCTTATTTGCTTGACTTTATCTTATTTGCGTCTACCCTCAACTTGACACTACCTTATTAGCGTCTACCCTCAACTTGACAATATATTATTTGCGTCTAGCCTCACCTTGCAGCTTATTAACCACCGGCTGGTCGGCATGACCCTCTATATCGAGGAAGGAGACGCACGCGTCCTCGCCGCCGCTGACGACGCACACGCCGCGCCGGAACGACATGATCGGACAGAACGTCGAGCGCACGCTGTGCGTACGGTGCGGGACTGCGAAGCGCTTCTTTAGGGCTAAGAGGCCGTCGCGGTCTGTTATCCTGCGATTTGAAGAGTTACACATAAAGTTAGGTCTGCTAAAAAACGCTAGACTAGATAAAAAATTCAGCGGGGTGGGGCTAAGCCAAATTTTCATCTTCTATCCCAAATCATGGGGTGTGAGTGGGTGAAGTCACAGTGAAGTGGGTGGAAGTCACAGTGATTTCTCGTTTATGATGTAAATTGTTTGAATTTATATAGTGGTTCGATTGAGCTAGACTTGCATGACTTGATGTAAGTTTATACATATAGTCATGCAGAGTCACGATTCGAAGAATTTATGGTCGATATTAGGTAGGTAGGTTTGCCTTTTGGTGTTCAGCAGTTGAAAAGCTATGTACTACAACATCATCATCTGGCTCTCTCATCCAATACGATGAAGGATGTACCATACTCAAAGTTAAGACATTTTGAGAGGCAACCAAAAAGGAAAATATACTATTGCGATTGTTGATCGGACCTTGTTGGCTTTGCAGCGCTCTCAGCAGGTACTGCGTCGATCTTCGAGCACTGGCCGAACAAGTTTCCATCGAATCAACATTGAGTATTACCCACGTGAAGGAGTCTCAAATCCAGTGGACTATTGATGAAGGATGATACAGATAAGGGCAAATCTAATAGGGTCGGCAATATAAGTACTGTCCAAGGGTACTGGTAAACACACACAGACACACAAACACACATACACGTACACAATGCGCACATAACAATATGATTTAATTGTAAGTTTTTGTATTTAATTTAAGCTTTGTTTTGGTCACGAAAGTTATCTAGTGAAATTTAATTATGTGAAGGAGCGAGATTCTCCTGATACAAGTATTTATATACTTAATAGGAGATCTCCACCTAAATTAGATGTGTAAAATTTTAAATCGAAATAAATCATTTATTATTATTATATTATTACTGGTAAGAGCGTTAGCTAGTGCTTCTCGGCCATCCTATTAGGTAAAAATTGGCTAATGCCCCCGATATGACTCAATTTGTTTTGACTTAGTGTCAAAATGTATCTGCGCGTCGCGTCGATGTGAAATCTCACCTGAACAAATACAGCGAGTTGTCCGCGGCGCTGACGAGCAGCGCGGGATGTCGCGCCAGCCACGGGCTCCAGCTGAGGCAGGTGACGGCGCCGCCGACCACGCAGCGCCGCAGCTTGCTCAGCGCGCCGCCCGCGCCCTCCAGCCGGTAGCTCACTATCACGCCCTGGAAAGACCATTACATACACACATACCCTCACGCTCATACCCACAGGTAGGCAGAGATTAAATAAAGCGGTTACTTAGGTCATAGGTAATTACTTCATCATCATCAACCTAGCGATCAATCCTGGCTTCTGACAGGGTCCGCTTACCCAATCTTTCTTCGGCATCCTCGCATCGTTAGCAGTTGGATCTCGCATTTACATTTCAAG
This sequence comes from Blastobasis lacticolella, assembly GCA_905147135.1. NCBI lineage: Eukaryota > Metazoa > Arthropoda > Insecta > Lepidoptera > Blastobasidae > Blastobasis > Blastobasis lacticolella. The sequence continues at coordinate 5,505,134 of LR990048.1, read as the reverse complement.
TGCAGACTAGCAGGTCATAGATTAATGTACTACTACATAAGCTAACTTGTCTCACTAGTTACCTTATCATTACATTAACACAAGGATTTTCTTCCTTGGTGGCAGAAATAGACCCATGTCTATTCTGGTCAGGGGGGGTGGCTACAAGGACTATTCAGTACTACCACCCTAAAACAGAGGTAGAGCTCGTCTAGTCTAAAATGACGCGCCCCACTACTTAGTTAGTTGATTTCGATGTGTGAGTGCAAATATTGATAACGACACTTCATCTATGTGGGAGCCAATGAACGACGCGTGCTCCTACGTTTGAATCTTACCGGCAACTGAATGACCAATTACAACGGCATTTGTATATGTATTGCGTCCATATTTTAAACTTGCTTGTGTGCGTTAATGTGATAGTGGGGCGCGTCATTTTAGATTAGACGAGCTCTAGCATTGGAAATACGTAGGTATCTACATAGCAGAAGTCTTCGGCTACAGCACGGTAACCGAGTTGATTAATCCATATCAATGAGATTTAATTTGCTACCGTTAAAATCCGTGTACACGAAATACCTACCTTATCGTTAGCCGCCCAGAACATTCTGCCACTAGACTCGCATGCTATAGATAGCACGCGACCGCCAAGAATGCTACTGCCACCTGTGAGCAGAACATAACTTTCTATGAAGGTATGTACAGTTTAATTAGGTCGGTAGGTATGTTTTTTATAAGATTTCACAGTACACATTACCGCGGGAGTGGAGGGGAAAAAAGTAGCCTATGTCAATCTCCATATCGAATTTCATCGAAATAGATGCAGTAGTCTTTTAGCCGTGAAAGCGTAACAGACAGTTACATTCGCATTTATAATATTGGGATTGTAACATCAACTTCGTCTGTCCACATTTATACAAGTCTGCAGTATCGCTCTGAGAGCTCTCCAGGCGAGACCATGACTCAATCGTGCCAGGGTGGAGGGCACCATACAGATTATAAAACATTTTTAGGGCACCCGAGCGCTGCTGGCGGAAGCTCATCCATGTGTGCAAACCATGGACTTACTACCCAAAGGGACTGCGCACTGCTTTGACTAAAACCGGGCAGAGCGAGAGTCACCATCGATAGTCCTGTGTCCCTTTCTAGTGTTGCCACCATTGTTGATGCAAATTACGAATTACTTTTATTACTTAGCGCGGACACCGACCTACCGATCAGGGCCAGGCAGAGTCGGACCGGGTGCAATCTGAAGGTCATATTTTCATCAGGGTCCAGCCCAAGGATTCCCTACTACTCGGAACCCATTGGTCCTAAAATACTAGTTTCTAGAGAGAAATTATAGTACTTGTTGATCTACATTTCGAATGACAGCTGTCAAACTTAAAACTGCAATAACTCCTAAACTATTGGTGCTAGAACACTAGTTCCTAAAGAGAAATGATAGTGCTCGTCGAGATCTACATTTCGGATGGCAGCTGTCAAACTTAGAACTGTTGTAACTCGGAAACGATTGGTCTTACAACACTAGTTCCTAGAGTAATATAATAGTACTCATCGAGATCTACATTTCAAATGACAGTTTTAAGTTTGACAGCTGTCACCCGAAATATAGATATCGACGAGTACTATCACTTCTCTTTAGGAACTAGTGTTGTAGGATAAATCGTTACCGAACTCTTTTATCTGTTTTATGGAACAAAAAGTCGTAGGTTGATAATTATGTCGACTCGACGTTTGTCGGAGAAACGTTCAGTAGATCAAAAGGTATTTTGACAACTACTTTTCGGATTGTACGGATTACGCCATAATAATACAAAATTCACGGTAAATATATTTCTCCAATAATGGCAACACCAAACATGACACTTGTCAATTTAGAATGAAGCGCGCTCCACATGTGGACAGTTCCGCGGGAACACGAGAATGTAGAGGGAGTATTCGTGTAGTCCCGTGCATATTTGGCATGTCTCGCCTATTTCATAGACTAAGTAGAGATAGTTTGTTGTCGTCTCGATTCGATCGATTTTATATTTATATTCCTAGCGCTTTTTCCCGTAACAGGTTCGGGGTACTCTTGACCATGATCCGGGATATTAGTAGATCAAGTAATTACAGTAGAGCAGGTGCTATCACCTCTGTGACCCTGTTTACAGTAGATTACTGATATTACACCGATGAATCGATAAAATGTCGCGCGTTTTGACACAACCACATCCCTAATAGGCGAGAATGTAGAGGGTCGACCAAAGTCCTGCCAAAAGTTTCGCCGGAAGTTTCGGCGAACATGTGGAGCGCGCTTGACGGTGGTTATGCCAATAACATTATGTTTACACTGTTAGAAAGGGACAAAGGACTATCGATGGTGACTCTCGCTCTGCCCGGTTTTAGTCAAAGCAGTGCGGAGTCCCTTTGGGTAGTAAGTCCATGGTGCAAACCGACCAGCGGAGCATCGAGTTATCGGTCATTGGTATAGTGTCAGTTTTGAGTTGATGACGTCTTTCCTCGTTTGTTGGCTTGGTAGTTCGTTGGTTGACGTTCGTTTGTTTTGTAAATAAACACTTGGTTTGTCTGTCTGTTTGTTTCGGACTAATTTGATATTTGATTTTGTTTGTACTAGTGTTCGGCATTAAGAATATAATGACCACGCAAAACTTAAATAAAGTTAATGGTGTTATAAAACCCGAAACATGAACTGTTAATATGGCTGCAATATTTGTTATTTTGGATGAGGATGAAGCCTTAGAGAATAGGAGAAGCAAAAGACGCCTCCGTGAAGAAGCGCCTTTTGCTATCAGGATTCCAGACGAAGAGTTCGCTAGGACCTACAGAGTCAACAAGACATTATTCGAGGAACTATGTTCTGATATCATTCCATTGCTGAGACCAAAGTTACGTTCACAAGGAACACATCCTGTAACCAGGGTATGTAGATATTACTATGTAGGTATGATTGCCTAATTTATTGTATTTGAGAAATACTGGTTAGAGGATACCAAAGGGTGCAATACAAGTCTTTTTTTCCTGAGCGCCCGCTTGCTACAACCGCAACCGAAATACTATATAGGTAATGTTTAATTTTATTCCCTGGCAGATTGCAGTTACATTACGTTTCTACACTCATGGCCGTGACCAGGGAGCTGTGGGAAATAATACTTTTAACCTGTCACAACAAACGGTCTCAAGATGCATCAATGAAGTAACAAATGCCCTGAATGATGTAAATATTTTAGAAAAGTATATGAGATTCCCACAAAATAAATTAGAGAGAACCAAAATCCAAAAAAAGTAAGTATAATAATGTTTATTAGGTATTGGTTTAAATAAATAAATACTACAGTGGTTATTTCTAAATAATCAATGTGAACAGATTTTTAGAGAAATATAATATGCCTGGAGTGTGTGGCTGCATTGACTGCACCCATGTGGCTATAGCAAAGCCAAACAAAGACATACAAGAGAAATATTTGAACAAAAATAATTACCATTCACTAAATGTACAAATAGTAAGTAGTTATTTAATGTATGTTTTATATTTAAGTTTTTATAAATCCTTCCTTCCTTTTGTCAATTGTTATCTCTCCTGGTAGACTGGTAGATAATGCTATTTTAGCTTTAAGTCCGCCAATGTACTGTTTGTGCATGAAGTATAAATAAATAAATAAATATAAGATAAATGAGCATGATAATTTTTATTTTACAGATTTGTGATGCAGATAACATGATTTTAAATGTAAATGCTTCAAATGGAGGAGCAACTGTGGATAGTGTCATATGGGACAATCACTCCATAAAGACTTATTTGGAATCCATAGTTTCCACTAGGGAAATGGCATTTCTATTGGGTAGCTATTTTTAAATAACTCTTTATTTTTTATAAGAATTAAAAATATTCATACATGAGGCTGACATAACCATCTTAGATGGTTAAAGCCTAGTTAAAAACAGAAAAAAAAAATTATGAATCAAAATCTCTACTACTACTCACCAGTGGGATGCGAGTATAAGAGTGTATATATGTATATGGAATTATGTCCCTCGTAACACAATACCCACTTTGAAAACTTAATGAAAGGATTTTCACACACACACAAGTGCACAACGGGGATTGATACTAAGATGAAGATATTGGTTAATTACTGACCAGTTAATGCATTAGCTTTTTATACTGCTCAGTAGCAAACATGCAGACAGTGCAATGGACAAAAAATTTAATAAAAATGCAGAACTGATAATAATGATTAGATGATTCCAGGTGATTCAGGATATCCCCTAAGGCAGTATCTTTTAACTCCAATATATGGAGCTCTAGAAAATAGTCCAGAGGATCATTATAATTCTGTTCACAAACGAGCTCATTCATCAATAGTAACGACAATTGAAATGTTGAAGGTATAGTATTTCTTTACTATTGATATTTATAAATGGTTTCAAGGAAATGGTGGAACATGAATAAGATATAATGTTATTTCTTTTAGGCTCGGTGGGGTTGTCTGTCGGCCACACAGGACCTCTATTACAGTCCAGACACAGCAGGCAAAATTATCATCGCATGTTGTGTTCTGCATAATTTGTGTGTACAAGGAGGATATATGGAGGTCCCAGACTTAAGTGAAGATGAGAAATTAAAGGAAGCCCAACGGCAAGATAATGAAGCAGAAATTCCTGAACCTGCGAGTTACATATATCATGAAGGGATAACAATGCGGGATACTATTGTATCATTTATAAGTAGTTGTAAATAATTAACGTTAACAAGTTTAAATCCCATTGTAAATAATTTTAAATAAATGATCCATAATGTATGTATTCTCTTTTGCCCTAAAGAGCGCCGGTGGCCTAATGGCTAGCGGGGCCCACTCGAAAACGAGAGGTACCGAGTTTGATCTCCGGTGCCGCCATATACCAATGACTTTTTCTAAGACATGTAAATACATTAGTTGAACACTAACCAATGCTCTTACTTTGAAGAAAAACATCGTGAGGAATATCGTGTGTAACCAACCACACCAGTAGCCGTATTCACAACGGCTCGGAAATCGGAATCGACAAAGGACCCCGCAAAAGTTCTTAGGAAAATGTATTTTCAGTTAATTTCGAAAAAATTCTCATATGTTATAGAGAGTAGAGTTTCCGTGGAATCTATTGGGATTCTGAATAACAGCTTTCAAATCGATCGACACGGATTCGCCGCTCACGAATTTCGTGTCGAATCGTTCGGAAACGGTTTCGAATCATTGTGAATACGGCTACAGCTCTGGGGGGCTATTGGCTAACTCAGTGGACAACTGAATTTAGCATTTGAATTTAGCAATTATCTAATGCCAAATTCAGTTACCGACTGATTTAGAGAATAGCCCCGCTGGTCTGGTTCCTCTGTTGACAGAGTCACGGAGGAAATTACTGTATGGTCACTCTACTGTAATTACTGTATGGTCAAGGCGGACACCGGGCCAAGCGCGAGAGCACCACCGGAATATTGACGCCAAGTTAATGGGGAGGCAAGGAAGCTAATGGCACCCCAAGCGACGTCCGTCCGCGTGCCTCCATAAGCAAAAAAAAAGGGACTGTGCCTTATCTGCTGATTAGTTTGACTCACGTAAAAACTTGACCTCATACTACATTTTGACAATAGACCAAGCAACAGATTTTGGGATATTTTGTGGCGCCAGTAGTTCTCAGGGGAAGGCCCATGTCTAGTGGACTTCCTGCGGTTCCTAGGATGCTATCATGCTACTCATATAAAGAAGACTTGCTTTTGCTTATTACCCCATTTCCGGTTAACGTTCCCATTAACGTTAGTTAATGGTATTCCCTTTAGTAACCAAACATTTTACGAATTCCTTGTTTATCATCCGTCCTTTGTAGGTTTACTCAGTAATTAAGTGAGTCAGTAATAGTAGTAATCAGTAGGTAGTTAAAAACTTAAAACAGAATTGGCTAAATAGGTAGGATAGATGGTTTCGGTGCGATTTAGTATTCTTGTGTGCGTGCAGTACCTACTTTGGGAAACAGCGGTTTTTCAAGAATGTAATAATTCCTCGATTACCAAGCAATCGGCGAGCAACATGGTTAATCAACTAAACTAGCTGTTTTGTGGCGATGGGCGGTCACAATTACAATAAACAATTTTTGTGTGCACACATTTTAAAGCCTACACTACGATTATATACATACTAATAGATAATGATAACAGTAATTACCTTTAGGATATATTCCTGTGGAGACATTAAGTACTTCAACCATGCCTCTTGCGTTGCCAGCCTTATAACATTTGAGTTGAAGATAATTATGATAAAATTGGCAAGAAGCAAACAAAAGCAAAACACGAATTTATACAATGAAAGGAATATACAATATAACCAGCAGTTTACAATATAAACAGTAATTTCCATTTTCAAACATCCTGATTGTTGGGGGATATGGTACAAAAACAAACAAGGCACGAAGTGTTAAGGTGTAAAGCTACTCAATACTTGACGTCAATAAATATTTAATTTATTGCTTAAACATGCAAATGACTACGTGTATTCCATTAACTATAATTAGAGCACTACAAATGGTGAATTAGGTAACAAGTTCCAATAACTATTACTTGGGTAATCAATTGTGAAAATGTTAGGTACCTACATGGCTAGCTGCAGCAGGGATCTTGAAACCATATATATTAACCCGATCGGCAGGTAAAAATTATTGGCCTTACCTGGACATAATTCGATTTCAATGAAATTTTGAGAGTTTGTTCAAGAATTGTGTGGGGTGTGTAATTCAAGTTTTCGGCTGCGAGGAGGCTGCTCTACCTCGAGGGTGGCCAATAATCCTCGAAATTTTTGAACATATTCCAGATTTTTGCTATAAAAAAACTTTTTCAAGTTCCTAACCGTTTACGAGCAAAACAGTATCGGTTGTGGCCGTAGGTAAAACACCCTTTTCTTAGGAAATAGTATACTAGGTACCTATATAATTTCAAAGGATACAATGACCATATTGTTGTTGGCCGGCTGGAAGCAGCAGCAGAGCAGCGGCGCCGCCAACTGGTCCCGCACGGCCCGTAGACGGGTGCGTCGCGTCGCGTCCCAGAGGCACAGCATCCCGTCCAGCCCGCAAGTCACCATAAGCTCGTTGGAGGCCGACCAGTCGCAACCTGGATGCCGTATGGGTGGGTTATACAATCAATGCTTCATAGAGCTGATTGTTTAGCTAATACATGTGGGCCTGTATTAGCTAAACAATGGGCTTTATCTTTATAAGAAAAGGGTTTTTCTGCAAAGTATATTCATAATACTAAGGTTTGACTATGACAGGTTTTTAAACATTTAATTTCATTATTATAAATTAAATTACCTTTTCTACACTAGTTTCACTTTATTATACAGATTTTCCTCATCATCATCATTGCCTGAAAATGAGTAATTCGGAAACCAGATGCAATTTAATATAATTTGTATAATAAAGTGGAATTAGTGTACAACTTATCTTCAAAGACAAACTGTAATTTTTCTGAATTTTTACTCGTTATATTGTGTGATCTTTCATTATGATTTGCCCACTCACGCGGTAAATTGATTTCAGATGCACGTGAACAGTCATATTCTTGGCAGATTTTAGCTGAAAACCAGACAACAATTCCGAGTTCTCGGTTGGACCTTACTTAATAAATACAAACCAGTGACTGCTTTTGTATGTCCTTCAAGTATCACAGTAACGCGTGGTGGTGAGGCGGTCACATCGCAGATGGACACCGTGCCATCATGGGAGGCACAGCACAACTTGGAGCGATCATTGTTAGCAAACTTTACTACACTAACTTGGTCTGAATGCTGCAATGAACAAATAATTTCTCATAATAAATTTTTAATATAACTAACACATCATTAAACAAATATTAATGATCAGGTGGTAGGACTCTGTCAGAGGAAACCACCTGGGTGAGTACCACTGCGTTAACTATTTCTGCCGCCAAGCAATAAAGCTTGCATTGTTATGTTTTGGTTTGAAGGACAAGGTAGCCAGCGAATTTACAGGCATGAGGCATGTCATATTAGTCCTCACAGTAATAATGCACTGCAGTTCTGCATTTTTGTAATCTGCAACCTAAATGTATGAATTGTAGATGTTATGGGCGACAGTTACCATTTACCATCAGGTGGGCTGTCTGCTCGTTTGTCACTGAAAAGCATAAAAAAGAATAAAATAATAAAAAATAACTAATATATTATAATATTACCTGATCAAATATGTGATGAACACCAGAGAATGCATAATTTTCTGATATTGTCATATCATTTTTTTTCTTTGGATTTGATATTGTAGGCAAATCTTCCACTGCCAAGCTGGCCTAAAACATAATTCAGTTAAATACTACATAATTCAGCCTGACTACATGTTATTCAATCTAAATTATACAAGTAAAATCTGAGTGACTGATACAACAATTAGCATATGGACCAAACAACTGAAAAGATTTTGAAATTTGGATAGCTACTAAAACAGGAAGGGAAAGAAACAAGGACAGGGAAACTAATTCAGGAGCAAATGCTAGTAGAAAATAAAATAGGAAAATAGATATTTAGTACTTAAAAGAGTTATTAAATTTACTTTGCTGCTAGAACGCTGTCTAGAGGATGAGGAGCTTAGTGAAATATTATCTTGAACACCATAACGCCTCTGTAATAGCTGACTGCGAACATTGATATACTTCTTTATTGTTTCTATGTCCTGAAAGTAAACAATGGGTGTGTATCAAATTGTAATAATTGAGTTACAATGTAAAGACTTATTTATCCACATAACATTCACATGAAGTGCACATGAATTCCAACTTACCTTGAATTTAGCATTTTCTCTAAGAAGCTGGCTACGTCGTCTAATATATAAAGTTTCTGAAATTATACATTACAGTTAAATAATTAGAAAATAGAATAGAGCTTTATTGCATACACTATGTAGCTTTTAGATATATGCTTGAAAAAAATCGAATAAACTTACTGAAATTAGGATTGTTTGGTGCACGATAAGCATTGAATCTAGCGTCGAGGGCGAAAATTTGTTGCTGAAATGCTGCAGCCATTGTCACTTTTAATTGAATATTTCAATTAACTACATATACTGTAAACTTTTAGAAAGATAATTCACATCCATTTTAGTTTATTTTCTCTGATATAGATATGAAAATACGAAAATACAGGTTTTTGTTGACTTATTTTGGAATTTTGACATTTATTGACATGAAATGAAAGGAAACAGCTGTTTTCAAAGACCAACAATCAGTGTGATTATTGGTCCTTGGCTATTACTTTCTTTTGCGGTCCGTTCCATGCAGAAAAAGCATTTTGTCTTTAAGATATTGGCTGATATAATCATTTTCAACGTGAGCGCCGAAACCGAAAATCTAATGATTTTTGGTAAGCAGAAAAAAATGCAACAGGGTGCTCTGTTATCCTGAAATTCGTTTCCGCTGAATACGCGGACCAGTCATAGAATTTATTCCGTGGCACATAGTCGTGGGGAGTCCCCACGACTATGTGCCACGGAAAAAACCTTCTACCACTACCTCTGGCTGGGCCATGGACTTACCAGGCTGGGCCCAAGTCAACCTCACCTGCACGTGGTCCCCTGGTTACAGACGGACGAGGCTCGGGCGTATTGGATTTTCTCTAAAGGATTGTGCGGATCAGGTGATATATTTATGGTAGGTTCGCCGCGCCACGTAAAAACCATTAGAAATTTTTGTGGCAGCTCAGAATATCGGTACCTACTAAGAAGGTTCGACTGCAAATGCGTTTTAACTAATCCTGAAAGATATGAAATCAGGTGTTGTTACATCAGGATCATATAAAGTCTTCATCCGTTTCCCTTCTACTTCAGCAAGTCGTGTCTAATCATTGCAACAGGAACATTTGTTCAGGTACAAAACATGTGCATGGTAAGCTGGATCCTGGCACACCTGTAACTCCAAATCTATTTATGGTTTGAAGATCCGTATACTGCAGCCAGCTAGGTCACCTACTCTGTATTGGCAACCCCACGATTAAAACTCTGTTTTCTAGCACTTCTTTCCACATATTTAAGCAATTGGGAATTCCACTGCGATGTCATCAACGTATTCCATAAGCGTACGTAATTTCGGCTGAGCTGAAAGGGGATCTAGCACAGAGCAAAAAAAGGGCAATTCCCAGGGCAAAGATGCTTTGTTAAACCTATTAATTATAGATTAAGTCCATTGTTATTATTATTATTTATTATTGTGCTGCAGCACCTGCAACCCTACCTAGCTGGAGATATTTGATTTGATATTGATTGATAATTGAACTGGTTTAGGTACCTCCTGAACGTCTGCGTACATTTACTATCTACATTACATTTACGATCTAAGCACTAACCTACTTATAATACCTACCTACTTGCAACTTGCTGTTGGTATTCTGAATAAAGTAAAATAAAATAAATAATTATGTCTTAATTTTATACTTTTACAAGCAAAATTCTCCGAAACTTCTAATTAATTAGAGCCGGCCTCCGCGGACGCAACGTAAAGCGGAATAGCGGCGTCGTTTTGTTTCTCGATGACCGCGGGGCGCTGGAGCTCGGAGGCTATTTGTCACTCCTACGCGGCAAGTTCGCCCGCCGCCCGCGCCCGCGCCCCGCGCCCCGCGCTGAGGCCAGCGATTTCCCAGAATCCTTATTTCCGATTCCGAAATACCCAGCGCGGCGAGGCGCGGGCGCAGCGCTACCGAGAAATCACCGCGCGCGTTATTCCGGGGACGCGCACTCTCGCCGCATAGAGGTGCTTGCGCTCCACTCGCTTACAAATAAATAAGTAATCAAAATGTGTCTCTTGACCCCCAATTTAGTACCTGATTTATGTTTACTTACCGAGAAATACTTTCTTGTTTACGACTGTAACATATCACGTTTTGCAACTTGGGTAGGGTAGGTACAATAAAGGATACGATACTTGTAATATTTAAATTTCATTTTATTTACCGACATATAATTAGAATTGTAACATTAAAAATAGAAACGTACAACAAATTCTTCGTCTTGATTCTGTCGAATGGACCTGATTGTCTATTACTATAAAATCTACGAGACGGACAATTATTTATATTTAGCTTGGTTGCATTTTATTTGCATTGTTTGTCGTGTGCTGTGTCACTTAGATTACAATAAATTACACCTATCCACTAGTCCACGGAGGAATTGACTATTACGGTTACATTACAGTTAGTTAGGTACTAACAATGATCAGTATGCAATGATTTGACTTATTAACAAATGCAGGAGTGGGTAAATATTAATACAAATAATTCATTGGATATAGATCATTTCAAGCATTCAGTCAAAACTTAACGTATTTAAAACTATAGGCAAGTATATAACTAACATACAGTAATAAAATAATAATATACCTAGCTTAGCATTACACTATTTTATTAGTTTTATACAGTATAAAATAAAACTAGTTTTATATACAAATACGTTACTCCAGTAATATAAAATAATATCAACATAATAGTACTTAGTATTTAATTTTAGAAAATTAATCTTACTACTACATACGCTGTATGAAACAAACGCACACGTTAAGCTGAGGGCGAAGCGGCCAGTCTTACTGCACTCGGGTTTCTCCGCAGAAAAAACTGTTTGCTCTAACAAATATTTTACAACCGAGCGTGCACCTGCGGCGGCTGCACATGTGGTGCAAATAGAAGAAACACGACAAAAAAATCTTCAGACTTGACGTTTCACCCACAGCAGAGATGGCATAATGGCATCTTCGCGGATCCACATTAAGCTAATAATGGCGGTAAAGCTGCCTGAACGACCCTCGTTGTCAATGAACACGTTAACATATGTTAATGACCGTTACATTATAAGAATTCTCGTCATATCGTTATAGGCAATATGAATTACAATTCCACCTACTCCGCATTTTCTCAATCGTGACGCAATTATTCGACACGCTCATATAGGCCACTTATAATAGTTTAACAAGGCATTACCATAGTATTAGTAATTAACAAACTAAGCGAATGTAACAGAAAATAGCATTAAATCAAGAAACATCCCTGTTTACTTCGAGAGGCTTTGTTTCAAGGCAAGAGCCGGCTTCTATTATCAGGAATAGGACTCACTCAACCAATATTTGGTCCGCTCAAATCTCGTTGGACACGGCGCAAGCAAACTGAACGCGGGGCAAACAATACCGGTTTCGCAAATAGATACACAAGCCATCAGGCTAACACGCTTCACCTCTCAATTTCAAGTTCCAGTTACTTCGGCAGTCGATTTACGCTCGTGTAAGTTCATAAATGCGTACTTTCGTGGAAACACTAAATAACTACTTCGCTTAATTAGGGCTAGTTCTGAGCTTAATAGGTTGAGTGCAATGATTGTTTATTTTTTTAATAGCTATATTTACCTATTTCAGAGGTGTTTACCTCGAGTTACCGCAAGCGGGTTACGAGACCTACAATAATCCGCGGGTATGCAAAGCGGTTTGCGCTCCCGCGCCTACAGCTATTTCGTCGGAATTTAACTGTGAACGCGCGCCCTCACGTGGCGCATACAAATGTGTCGAAAAACCTGAAATGAAAGTCGGCATCGCCGACTATTTCCCCAATTATACTCCCATAGTGACCCCTGTCACGTTGCCCAGTGGGCACGCAGAGTGCGTGCCTAATATGACATCACACATGGCCGCGGAATAAAAAAAATGATGGCAACTTTTTACAGCCGATAAAAAAGCAACTTTAAACTTTAACTATTTCAAATTTAGTTTGTAAGCCCGAGAAAGAATTGTACGCAAAGAGCAAGCAAGCAAGAATTGTACTCACTATTGTACGCAAAGAGCAGCTTCTAAGGTGGATTTATAACTGGGTGTAGGTTTGGTGGCTTTTTGTTTTTGTTTATATCTAATATTGCGCTGTCTAATGAGTAGTGTTACGGCGAGCGGGGCGGCCTTGGCGGCTCGGATTCGGAATATTTATAAGTTCAATCGATAAGCGATGCCTCACCGCGAGTGTGTTCATTCACACAGCCAGTAACGTGCGATGACGTACTATTTTGTTTATACTGCCATTTTATCTTTACGTTCTAAAGGGCCTAACCATGTTGGCTGCAGTTCTTTCCCGGACCACCGTCTATCGCTACATGTTTGTCTACATAGTTTATCTTACTTTTGGGATAATGTATTGACCAAGAAATTAAAATTAAGTAAACTCACTACAAGATTAACATAATGAATGCAAATCGGAAATAACTAAATTAGGTATAATCGAACTAAATACTACCTATTTGCGGTTGCCACTAATAGTAAAATAACAGTATTTAATTTGCTTGCATTTATGAATGAGAGCAATAGGTAAACTATCGATAAATATGAATTTATTTGAACTATTAATGACACTTCTTCGCTGCTATCCAATATCAGTCTTACCGTTCGGCGTGGTTTGAACCACGCCGATATAACCGCCATTACTTCGGTGCCCTTAATTTCTACATCTTTAAATACAACCCCCTACCTACCCTAGTTTCCCTACCTGTAAATTAATTGAAACGTGCATTCAAACAATAGAAATAACACCAGTATACATATGAAATTCTATACACATACAACACCCCAATAGGCACGCTTCACTTTTCCTTACCAAGATATCAACAGATCTAAAGTTTCTTATCAGTAGCAGTTTACAATCTAAATTCAAACATGAAATATAAACAATGTCAAAAAATACCGTGGCACTTCCAAATTCTTAAAACGACACTTTAGTTCTTTTTAGTAATAAGCCAATATTCAAAACTCCTGAAAGCATTAACATAGATAGATATTAGACATAGTAATAGATAAACAATGGAGTCTTTACATACGATCGCTTATCGACAACTATCATTCTTAGATCTGGCGCGTTTAAGGGGAACGCTACTAATTTCGCGGAAGCAGCCACCAACACAATAGACTTGTGTACTGCGGGCTAATTGCTGGTCGTCCGCGGCTAATCGCCGGCAAAACGGCGATGGCGACCTAAATAACGCATATTCTCGCTCATTCATTAACTACCATCGTGGAGCAAATCATAACTTCATTATATCTTACAGCCCTAGACACCATTAGAGCGGCCGCTACACGGTGAAATTACAGTTAACAGTCAATCGTCAATTTCTTGATAAGTTTAGATAACTTTTTCCACTGTGAATGGTAATAGCGGACCGGTCCAAGGCGGCGGGCGTGCGTTCGCGCACCTTCTCAGAAACGAAAGCGAGATAGCCTAGTGAGAATAGCTATAGCTTGTGAGAAATGTGATTATCGTAATAACCTCCCGGAACGGGCGAGGGCCCTTCCGATTCCGCGCAACGCCGCGCGGGGAAACTATCACTAGATGATTACCTACGACTATTAATAATTAATATTTATTAGGTACTTATTATTGACAATTTATTTCTATTCGTGGAGAATAGGAGAATTTCGTCACGATTATACACTTTGTATCTTGGTCTGGCAGATTGAGTAATTTCCATTTCGTCAAAAGGGCATGCAATATGGCTCTAGGTTTGCTACAAGACCTACACCTACACTAGGGTGCCTGATGGTCATCTTGATTACTTGCCTCTTTGAAGCGCATTCTCAACGCAGTCAATAAGTATACGTCGGAATTTATATGCAGTTACGTTGACTTGTTAGCAACGTTACAGGCGCCGAGTTAATTAAACCGTCTATTGCGCGGAATCGGCGCGAAGTACAAAGCAAAGAGAATTACATCATGACGCAGATATATATTCGCATCTATTGAAGGCACAAATCATCGGCCCAAATATCAAATCGGATTATCAGGAATAGACATCGAGGGGCGCTATTAATGTAATTTATAAACACGTTCGATGGGTTATGTAATTATTAATTCTGGCTAAAGTCTAAGTTCGGGGAATTCGTTAGGAACCTGAGTGTATGCCGCATTCAAGAAGACGTTTCGGAACGAGTTTCTTACTTGATTTACCATTTAAATTGTTGTTTTCCGAGAAGGAGCAACATTTGAAGCTGTAACACCAAACGCTGGTATAAATAATAAGTATAACCGTCCGTTGCGTAAGAAACAATCAATGCCTGATGAGTTCTCAGAGGAAATTAATGTGTTTAGCGTGAACTTGTGAGTACGACCAGGCGGAACCGAGCGCTGTAAGAGGAAATTGTAGCGTTTGGTGTTCTCCGAACATTAGTGCTGCTGTTAACTAAGTACTTCGCGCGACAGTGTTAATAGTTTGTGTCAAAATGCAATTGATTCCAATAATATAAAATTCCCGTAAGAGGTCAAGTTGATTGATTTCATGGCTACGGTTACGCTAACTGCTATATCGGTTAAGATTCGCCAAATGCATTCGGGTGCTCTGTAGGCTCTACTATAACAAAAAAATATACTGCAACTAAAATATCATAACCGATAACGCTTTGGCGCCACCATAACACACTGCTAACGAAACACGGAAAAATACGATCAAATTGAAACAAACAAACATAACGGCGTAATCAATCAGAAATGAGCCAATCAGAGATGGCTTACAATTTTACTTCGCTAGCACCGTAAGTATTTGTAAGGATATTTTTCACCGCACATTTCCAAGTTGCTCCGGTCTTGGTAGTTGCATCCCCTCGATTGTGGTAGGTCACTCCCAGTCCTCTTCGCTGGAGGACCGCTGCGGCGAAGACTCGGGCTCCGGTATGACGGCGGCGAGCGTGTGCAGGACGGTGCCCCCGCGCTCCGCCCCGGAGATGCCGCGGCGCCGCATCAACAGCTTGGCGTGGAGATCCGCCATCAGATCGCCGCCTTTCGCGTTCGTCGCCTGCAATCACGTGCACTGTTAACTGACGCTCTAAGGGCAAAAAGTTATGTAGCTACCTTTCTTTCTTTTCTTTATAGGGAGAGGTATTCATGATAGGTTTTATGTAACAAAAATGCAGTGTCGACACTGAGGAATGACCTGATTTGTCTCTCGCTGACTAGGCTGCCTTGTCCTTCAAAACGTAACACAACAATGAGATTGTCGTTTGATGGCGTCTGGAATAGATAAGGCGGTGATCCGGACGGACTACTCAGACAGAGTCCTAACACCAGTAAAAGATCCTGTGAACTACGTTATCTAATGCATGGTGGCGTGGGTGGGCGTAAACAGGATGTGTACAAATTACTGGCATTAGTGTGGCACTGATTATTTCCCACATTTTGATCACTTCATCACGGGTTTGCGGGAATTCATAATTAGGACGCCAAAATTACCGATCGCTAATTCGCAATTCCCGATTGCTGTAAAATGAATGGGACATTCAGAATCACTTGCGTGTAGCAATGAATGCGCTGGTATGAGAACGCATTAATGTACTGGACTAGGTTTTGCAGTTTACGAGCTAGTAGAGTACAATAAAATTTAATAAGCTAATGGCTATCCTCGCCCCGAGCAGATTGCTGCCCTGTCAAGTTTTATCACGATTGATGTCAGTGGTTTGACCGTATAGGTAAGTACTCTATCTTTGACCGTGAAAATTTCGACGTAGTTTCCATATTTTTAATTGCATCGGGCAAATTGAATTCTATATTTTAAAGAATCTGTCATCTGACGTTCTTAATGGAATAATAAACGGCGATAAAACTCAGGGTTAATCCCAATTGATATTTCCGAACGGCTTATCAGTTCTACTGAAAATGATATGCAATTTCTCAAACTTGCTCTAGAAAATATTTATATAAATCATATCACACAAGAATTTATTTAATTTACTCGTATATCATTCCAGATAAACCTTACTCTCTTCTATTCTGTTTTTAAATATGTATTTATAGTATTCTGCTAGGTATATAAATTTATCTATAGTTTTATTAGTATTAATTAAAATTACACCACTATGTCTTTTTGTTGAACGGGCTTACTCTCAGCCTATTTCCTTATCATGCACTTCTGTCAACAGTTAACTACCCAAAAAGGTTGCCTGGAAGAAATCGCTTTAAGCGATAAGGCCGCCTGTTGCTTCTCCTGCTGTTAATTTAAGTTACCCATTGTATACTTTTGATTGTGCAATAAAGCGTTATTCATTCATTCATTCATTCATTCAATTTATAATTTACAACAAGCTGTCAACTTAACAGTGCAGTTTAATTAGAGGCTAGGTCTACTGCGTTTTTGTGTTTATGTAGGTGCCTAATTTGACAGTAGGTAGCTATTGTGCCATGCCAACATCCAACTACTTCAGAGAACTTCGTAAAGTAAATAAGGAAAACATTTTCTTTTAATATTAACTACGTCACATGGTTATCAGTCTGTACATTACAAAATAACTGTTGGTAACGAAAACAATTGTGTATGTCGTAACACACTTGACGAAAGTTCTTCAATAAAAAGACGAAGCAGCCGGCAACATGTTAACATTCAATACAAACATCCATCCATCGCAAGTATCGTAACAAACATGACTAACAAGCTTTCGCAATTATATCGAGGAACATTGCAAAAATTCCCTTTATCTACATCCTACGTGGCAGGTATATACAATGAGTCACCAGTGACCGCTACGGTAGGTTAAATAGCGACCTTTAAAGCTCCAGCAGATTAGTAGTAGTTTTCTGATAAATTGCACAAAAACAAAGTGTTTCATTCAAAACGCAGTTGATTGCGTGAATTCGCGCGCATTATCACTACCGTTGAAAAACAGGGATCGGCGTACGAAAGTGTCTTTTATACGATAAAAGTAGCTCTGCATGGTAGGACGTTTAGGTTAAAAGCCTGAAATAGGTATTCGACTTGATGGAGGCACTTAAATTGTTAACCTTTAACAAGCAGGTTAGATTTATTTAAAGAAGGCCTCTTTGGCTTTTTCAACGGCATTATTTAGGCTCGTCTTCTCGTAGAGTTTGTCAATAAAAAGTGCGGTATCAAAAGATTTTCTTATTGACGCATATTCACAAATTGGTTAGGTAGATATATTATTATGTATGTTTATGTATTCATATGCACGTACTTATGCTTAATAGCGGAGTTCGGAGTAAAGATGTCGAGGAACATAATAACCATAACCAATGATAATTGCGATTGATGTCAGCTTGATCGAGACCATGGCCTGATACGTTTTCAGGTAAACAATAATTCCTACCTACAAACACTTTGAATTTTGTAGTATCGCAATGCCATAATTGAATTACAAAGAAATATATGCGTTATCAATCGATTCGATCTACAACTTTCCTAGAAGGCGGCTTATCGAAAAAGAAAAACCTGTTATCTCTATGTCGTTAATTAATTTGTGTCAATAACCCCGCGAGCTCCAACCACGCAGCCTTTCGCTTTCCTGTCGAATGCCTGCTAACTCGGCCTTTGGGTTTGTCGATTGAAAAATTGAATAAACATTCGGCGGTCGGACTGGTCCGCGCGGCATTGTCAACGAGTCCGTACCGAGAAGCACGCAACGGGAGAAAAAAGAATGCGGCCCGGGCCCCGCTCCGCCCGCTCGGTAGTTCTGCGTAGTGCAAATTGTTACTTAACTCATTCGTTCCAGCGATGCGTGCGTATTACGACCGCCTCGGCGATTGCGCCTGCCCCGCGCCGTTCTGCGGACGATGCTGACCTATCGACTGCACTATCGGTTCAGTATAGGTAGGTGCATCAACTCTGCTCAGACTTGACAAACTAATCTCGTTGCAATTGCGGCCCAGTTATTATTTTTATTTATATAGGCATTATGAGATATACATACACACAAACCATTTCTACGTAGGGGTAGGCAGAGACACATTGTTCGACTTGCTACGGTCTTGATAAATCTCTATGAGATATAAATAATGAAAGGCTTGGATTAGTTATATTTTGTCTGCTCAGGCAATTTGTTTGCCTTCGTTGGATTTTTCGCGGAATAGACTTTATACCGACTATTATTGGGGTATGCTTTTGTTATTTTTAGAAGGTATAATTTGTTCTATAAATTCTGGCTTCAAGCAAGGAAATCTGAAAATAAATATTCCTTTCGAGTAAGTATTGTCTCCGATGCTGTTGTCATGGTTTTGTGTATTTTGTAAAGTAATTTTGCCAGACAGGTCCGTAGATTCGGTCATTTGTAGAATTCAGTCAGTTACAGACAGAATTGCACATGTTGAGTATTGGATTTCGAGAATGGTCCTGTGTCTAAAGGATAATAAATATCCAGTCACAGTAATATTCAATCATCAATTCATCCTCCATAACTAATTTCATTTATGAAAATAGAATAATGAACTCGCGAAGCAATTTCCTATTAATAAATCAACCGTATTAATGGGGATTCACTCGATAAATTGGTAATTAGGCCGATAAAATTGATGGTAACGGCTTCTTAAATATCTATTTTCACGCAGGATGCCAATCGGCTAGGCATACACAAATTGGTCCTTGATTAAATATCGGGCTTTCACGTGTAGGCGTGGCGACGGGTAACAATTTCAAAGGCCTCACAACAAGAGCACGTTTCGCAGATATTTTGACAAAGGGCGAAGCGTAACGAGGGTGCTTTTTACGGTGTCGTTTTTAGTGCGCGGTCTCGACCATTATTCCGTTGTATTGTGGGATAACAATGCGAATGGCGCAACTCGCAAGGTTAGGGATGGCGTAGGCGGCGCGCCTGTTGATTCAATAGCCACGTACGTTATGGAAACAAGTGATCGGCGCGGATGGGGCTAAACTAAACACGTTGTTTCCGTGAAAGCTGTTACTCATGCCGCTTCTTTGTTGGAGTGCGCGGAGACGGGTGCGTTGGAGCGCGGCAGCGAGGTCCACGATTGGCCTTGCCTGGCCTTGGCCCTTTTGCAGGGCCACCACAAATTAAAGTTTCTCAAAGAAATATAGTTCAAATAAGACAACTTGGCAATACTCTACGGATACTACGTCATAGTCAGCCAGCACTTTTCTATTCTAAGAAATTTCTTTATCATAACTATACCCACAAAATAAGTACTATTTACAAAGATATTATTATTTTATCTTGACATCAGTCATTAGTTTGACATGGACAAAAAGGCAAATACAAGAAGATAATTAATTTCGTTTATTTGTTCTACTATAAGCATTTAAGTACTCGACAATGTTATAGGTAGGTTCGAGCATTACCAGATTAACACATTACGAACGAACAATATGAAGGCATCTGTGCCCTCGCGCGACGCGCTAGAGCACAGTCGGGATTGACACCAGGATAATGATTATTCAAGTACCTATATTACGAACAAAATGATATTTGCAAGTAGCAAGTATATTTCTATTAATTAAGGCAAATACGCATGAATGAATGAAGGACCATTATAAAGTTACCCGATAAGCAAACAAAGCGCGCTGTACGCGGCTTGCCGCACGGCCGCCGCCGCCGCCGCTACAAAGCAGCATTCGATCCCGGGAAACGCACAATAAAGCCGAATCATGGAAATGCGTTACAACAGAAATATCGATTCTGTTTAGCATCGGTGCGGCGCATGCTATAAATTGCAGACCAATACCGATGTTGCCAAATTTGTGGACAAGCGTCAATTCGGCGGAACGCAATAGCTGGTAAACAGCCGCGCCATGTATGGCCAGGCGCCCGTCAGGGGACACGATAATGAAAACGAAATATATACCTACTGGCTGCTTACGCAGAAGTGGAAGGTCTAGACAGGTTGTAATATACCTCATTTATTTCAGGAACGGTGTTATTTACGGATATAGACTGTAAACAGAGAACAAAATAAGAAAAGCCATTTATCCATTAAGGAAAACGCTAGGTCTAATAACAATAAAAAATAAACAACAAACTTCACAATTTCCTAATAAATGGCAGTGCTAATCTCACTTTTCAATTACACAAACAACAACATTAACAAGAAAGAGGAAAATTATCAGAATGAAACAATGAAATTATCTCCACTATCATCGCAATTATTCGTAGGTACTTACATATATCGTTAAAGCAGTGTCTGCGTTTGGTACACATATCAAGCATGGTTTGTATTGTGTCGTTTCCTATACGTTGAATATGTACTATGATGTACTTTTTAGAAAAAAAGAGCCACAGCCCCACACATGCCTTGAGAAATACTAAGCAAACATTTTCAAAACTGCACAACAAACACGCCAAGGAAATGCATGGCTTACATGCGTAAGCCACGTGGCCATAAGAACAATAGCGACATATACTATAATCAGATCTGTTGCGTTATCGGGGATCATTGCGGCCGGCGGCGGTTCGCCGAAGGGAAATAAGCTGGTGTGTAATTATCGCGGGTTCCGCGAACCGGCACCTAGCCGCGCGCTCGGCGGACCACCTAATTACAGGGAAACAATTCTGACGTCTCAGCTCGAGTGAGGAGAACGCCGACTTTGCGCAGTGACGATAATCCAACAGCAAACAACGGGACGGGAGTGTATCGCGGGACGCGTTTGCGTATGGCGTTACTCTTTGACGCAGAGGACGCGTACGTCACGAGGCGGTTATCTACTGATACGCAGCGATAGTCAATCGCCGGGGAGATAACCGCTCGATAGCACACGTAAAGCAGACTAAAACCGTATTCGTGTACGGTAATGCGCTATCACTATCGCAACAATAACAACAGGTGCATTCTGCGAGGGATTACTCTTTCTTCAGCATATGTATTTGTTTCATATTTCCGGACTCTTATCAGAATATTGGCTTCACCAAATCCTATTCTCTATATACAAAAATACTTCCTTATGGGTGGATTACTCTTTAGCTCATGATATTTCTACCGTAAAAGTAAAATATTTCTAAAAGTAAATATGATATATGTTCGCAAAGGTACACTGGGATTACTAAATCGAGTTTTACAATTCAATCGCTAGGAGGATGTTACGCAGAGTGCCCCACGCTACTGTAATTCGAACCCAGGGTTTCTTGAGAATTCGATGCGAGTGCATCGGGGAAGATATTCGCATAAAAACCATGAATATTTCGTATGCGAGGATCACAACCATGTAGATTATAGTTTGAAAATAATTTCTAAATATATATATTAAATGCAAATAAGTACCAACATTTATTTAAAAGTATTTGCCAGAATTTTCGTATTACTCAGCGTAATAGTCAGCTTCCATGAAAATGTAGTATATTTATTAAAGCAGAAATCAGGATTAACTTTGCTGTGTTGTTGTACTGAATTAACGTAAAATCATTAATCCGCTTAAACAATTAATTAGTAAATGGACGGTAATTCGGGCGAATTTAATTTATAAGTAAAATTCCCTTAAGGCAAATTTGCTTGGCTATAAACAACTCTTGAGCTCATTATAAGGGTTTAAGACGCCGTAACAAGGCATAACGTTAATTGGCCAACAAACAATATCTACTTGTATCCCGCTGAAAAGCTCGGAGTTAGGAATAATACCAACAACAACAGCGAATAAAAAAAGGTCTCTTAGGAATAAAAACAGAGAAAGGCAAATTAGTGATAATCCCCATTATCGCCTTTCGTTTTTTTGCGCCTCGTGCCTCCCTACCTGGCGTCTCGCCGAGTCATTTTAGAGTTTGCTTTAGGGATGCATTTGGAGCGCAGATGTGGTATCTCTGTTGCAATCACAATACTGCGTATTCACAAAACATACACAACGGAGAATTCCAACTTTTTACAAGCTTTTATTTAACTTGCACTGTCCGTATGTACGTACGTTGTCCGTCAAAATTTGCAAACCATTTTTCGACCATTTGTTGGTATCCGATTGAGCTGAAATTTGGTATATTTATGTAACTTGGATGACAATCGTTTAATATGGTACCATGGATCTGGTCTGATGATGGAGTCGGAAGGTGGTCATAGGACCTAATGATCGCAATAAGATAACTCCACAGTGTTTGGGCTCTGGAATGGCCTTGATGTGTAGGTAGTATACTGCGCAATATAAACTCGATATTTTTTTTTCATTTGAAGACTAATTTGAACACTAATAGCACTGATAGCCTAAGGCTAGATTAGGCGTGACTCTGGACAAGTGTTGTGTGTACCAGTGAACTTTAGTAAGCAATTTAAAGTGTAAAAATGCTTGTTCCTACTTCACAGCTGTAACGATACGATCGTGATAAAGCGTGTCAGGGCGAAGATAGAAATACGAGTATCGTACATACATGTTATCGTATTCTCTGCGATCGAAGACTCGGAGATGTTATCAAAGGTCGAGGTCGTTATCGAAGGTTATCAGATATGTGTGCGCTATAGTAGGATAGCTGATGTTCGAACTTTTTTCTACTGTAACTTTAGATATGCTTAGTGAGCATTACATGGACTACATCCATGGTTGCGAAGGGTCGTAATGATAACCAATAGTGGACCAACTAACGCTTGTGAGCTGTTGTGGAGCGGAATGCGACTATCTGAAATTTAGAGAGCGCTCAAATCACGGTCTATCCTATTTCGTATATAATATCCTACCAAATTCTCCCTTTGATCTCTCTAGATCCGTATCCGACCGAGTCCCGGGTAATGCGCGGTTCTTTCCACACGCGCAATTTGATTGCCTTGAAATGTTACTCCCCGACACTCCCAGTCTGATTCATTCATACTCAACGATCCGCAACAGTCAACCGTAAGGTTTGAGCCTTCTCTTATTAGTGCAGTGACTGCCGCAATCTCCGCGTTTAGTAGGTTGGAGACTGCAGTTTCGAAAATTCACAAAGATTAAAAAAAACAGAGATGACCAGCAAACAGAAAAGTCTGTTGTTCATTTTCGGTCCTGCGGAGATCGTAACGTCGCAGTGGCCCTGTGCGACTCTTTTTAACGAGGGGATTTTAATTCCACTGTTTAATTAGAGTAAACCGGCGCTCTCACACACGGTATGAAACATTATTTAATCCTACTGGACACCACACGGGCAGTAGGATATATATCTGCAGTTTGCTATCTGTGGGAAGATCTGCTAAAGGCACCTATGTTAGTCGAGGCCCGAGGGAACACGAGATGTATATTGTCGCATATAGGCCCTCAACGATAGGCGGATGAGGGCAAGCGCCAACACCAAGGCAGCACACTCTTAACACAAACTATTTGGTCGCGTTCGGTTAAGCTCGCCTATTTATTACCATTATTATCAGGTGGTAGGACTCTGTCAAGCCTGAGGGCACCGCCTGAGTGGGTATCACCGCCTTATCTATATCTGCCACCAACAATGCGCTCGCACTGTTATTCCCAGTCATGAGGCATTTCAAGGCAACGCACCTGTAGCTCTGCATTTTTGTTGCCTGCAACCTGTATCTATCGCTTTCCATCAGATGGGTTGTCTGCTCGTTATTCACTGATCAGCATAAAAATATGTTTGGTAGAGTTCACTTACTTTAGGCGGTGTGTCTGCAGCGCAGCGCAGCTTGGCGCGGCCGGCGCCGCCCGCTTGCCGGATCGCCGCCATCAGGCTCGAGTGCGCGTCGCCCACCGGCTCCGGCTGGGGCTTCGCTGGCCTACGACAAAATACAGTATTGTTATCGTTGGTTGTCATAAATATAGCCCGTAACAGTCCTTGAATTTTTATTTGAATGCCATTGAAATACGTAAAATCGAAATTGAGACTCGCAACTCGACTGTAAAGGCACCAAATGAGAATGTCTCGCTGCCATATTAGGGTCAATCGTTGTCAATCCGCTTTGCTTGCATTGCAGAATTAGATGTTTAACAAATGTCCGGCAGGACATAAAACTCCAGCAAAGCTGGCTGAACAGCCAGATCGCATTAACTACAGTATGTTAAGTATGAAGTTATTTGCACCCCACGGGGACATGAGATTCTACAATAGGTACACGTAATCAAAAATAATGCTCGACACTTATATCCCCACAGTAGATTTTCTACATATATGCACGTCATTCCACATAATAAAACTATAATAAACAGATCTCAATGACACATATGACCCAGATAGCCTATCTTTAGACTACCGCACCTAATTCCAATTCTAAAAAATCTGTTTTCCGGCATCCTTGAAAACGTGAAGTCGTTGCCTTCTACGCGTCGTTGTCGTTTGGCGTGATGTATACTAAGCATAGAATATTCATAAATACAGAGTTTAAAACATTTAGCGACAAAGGCAAGTATATATTTATCCAAGATATTTTTATTACTCTTCGTATAGAGTTTTAAAAATATTGTTAGCGTATGCGATGCACAATGCCACCCACAGCCGATACGTCGATGGATATACAAGCTCGGGTCCGCGGATAAACTCGCGGTAGGCAGGCATTTGTCGTCAATCATCCGACTGTAGTCGAATGACGGCAGGATGTGGGCAGAAACGGATCGTTGTGAGCAATTGCGATGTTTGCGAGGGGCCAATGCTCTTTAGCGGCGACAACGTCGTGCCTCGCTCATTCGATTTTTATTGCTTATAGGGTGGGGGCACAAGGTCTGACTGACGCTCCCCCTGATAGAAAGTGGCCACCGGAGTACGGGATATCTTCAACCAGTAGACATACTCAGATGAAATCTATCCCATCGTCGAAGGATGCAATGGTGAAAAACAAACGGTGGCATAAAAACAAACGGTGGCATAAGACTAATTAGTTCCTCGGAACATTTCCTGAAGTACAGACGGTACGGAACATCAGAGAGTCAACGTCTCTCTTAGGCCTTAGGAATTGAAACCATCTGGATCGTCCGTGAACCGCAAGGGATCGTCAACAATACGATTCGCCCAGCAATGGATGGAAACAAGTGGAAGTAGTTTGCCTATAGCAGCAGCGAGCAGTACTCCATATGCGGACAGACCTGTGCTTTGTATAACAAAACTCGGTGAAGCGCAAACAGTTTCACACTTAAGTATACACTGAGCTTTTATAAAGCCAATTTGGCTTTACCCTACAAATGATCCGCAAATTGGCTATCTTCGAAATGTCAAGATGGTGAAACGGTCCGGAACCTTGGCACTACATTATAATATGGAGTTTTTTTCACGGAACGGAGTACTTAGTTCATCAGACGTTAAAGTGATTTCCATTATGATAAAATCTCTTTACTAGCGAAGTAGAGCTACGGTGCCGTTTACCAAGGGCACCTACAAACCTTTCTCTTACAATATTCATACTGAAATAAATACCGCACAAGCTCCGGTAAGTGGTAACTGTGATGTGACATGAACACAGGCAGACGCTGCCCGGGGCCTCAGTTTTTACGTAAACGAGGAAGCAATTAACTTAGGAATCGTGTGGCAACCACGGTGTGTTCTACGAAAATACTGCTTTCCGTGACACGCGAAAAGTACTGACTGAATGGTTTTCGGTGGAACTCTTGTACCATAATCATAACAACGGACACGTGTGCGGAATGTCGTTGAACCTTCGCCCTGGGTGCTTCATTTAAAAGTCTGACGTTCAACACGTGTTTATCATAACGCTATCGGAGAGTGCATGCACGTCACCGGCGCTATATTGACATGAGCCAAGGATGAGTTATGATAATCTAATTCAGTAAAATTTACTTATATAGACAAGACAAACAAGACAGAAGCTCGCACAGGGAAAGAGCGAGATGCAATGCAATGCAGACATCTTGCACTCCGACAACCGCTGCCTAATTGAACTAATTAACGGTGAATATCTTAACATTAATCAGATTATCCGCCAGAGAAGAGAATTCCAGCAATCTGATTTCCAGAAACCAACCTTCAGGCTCGATGATTATCTAACGCTGGGAGGCGTACAATTAGCACCTCTTGTCAAGTAAACCGCTCTGTAGACGCAGATTATATTAAAGCCGTTTGACATTGACGTTCCTGATCGATTGCTGGCATTTCATAAGGCCATTCGTCGCGCGCCCCGCATTAAATCCGCAATGAATTAGAAACATACCCCGCGCGCAACCGGGCGCGGTTACTGCGTGGCGCGTCGCAGCTCCTGATACCATTGAATGTACCGTGTGCGTCGACATAGAATATGTTATGTTATATGTCTGTATATTAGCAGCAGTAAGTAATTATGTGGAAATAGCGGACGCACGCGACACTAATTATGGTCGGACGGAGCCCGGGAGGCTCGTGTCAATGTCAGGGGCAATTACGAAGCGGCAGGCGGAGTACGCACAGCCAGACATGGCTATTTGGTTAATTAACTCGTGAGGGTAGAAGATATACGTATGTGTTGATAGTCCCACGTAACTAATAGTACAGCATATTTATTTACAAAAAATGGCCAAGCATTGCAAACGCGCGTAACTATTTTTAGATTTTTCAAATGTTAGGTCCTATTAGAGGAGTATACAAGTTTGCAACACTGTGAAAGCTATGCTAATCCCGTGGTGCTCGAAAATCTACAAAATATTGGCACTATTTTAAGTCTTTAGCTTATAACTCGAAAACGGCGGCCTATAGCAAAAAAAAGTTGTTATTTTAATGTTGTGAAGTTCTTCATAAAGTTTACTGGCAAAACAGTCTCGGTTGTGGCGGTTGGTAATATGTATATTTCTTAGAGAATTGCATGAAAAATATAGTATAAAATATACATGGATACAGGATTGGATGTGTATAATTACTGTACGTAACAGTGCTGTTTAGTTGACCGTAAGTAAAATGAAACACATACACGCCAATGTTTCACGCCTTAAGTTGTCTGTTTGTTGTCTCGCAAATGTGAACACATTAACGCTTGTTGGTCTAGCTATGACTATTATGATAAAGAAGAATTATATGTTTGTTTCATAAAATCGATAAACTCTGATATCCCAGTATGACAAGAAAATACGAACGAACGAAATATACATAAATATAAATGTATAAAAAGCAAAATAAAAATAATGAATGACAATTTGTTCAAATCTATTTTCAAGGGCACAAGTGCGAAAGAGTGCCTGGGCAACACAATGATCCACTACCAGCCTTACCCAATCTAGCCTACTAGCCCTACCCAATCCAAGTTCCTTACCCAATCTATCATGTATAGACGGTAAGAACTGAAACAAATGGCGTCCCATACTAGAATTATCCTACCGACTCTGCAACTCATTTAACAAATCCTTTGAACAATTTACTCATGAATTATGATATTCTGTATTAGTTAGCAGACCGTCGTTGTTTCTCCAGGTCAATAGGTAGTGAACTAATACCGATCAAGCTTCTGTACTGACCGTGCATAATGCTTTACATGGATATATTAATTCGTCGGCTTAGTAAAAGTTTTCGTCGCGCCGGGCCAATCATTACTCTGTGGACCCTTACCGTCGCCCCATGACTAACACAACTCACGTATGTAGCCTTGTAAATTTTTTAAGCGTTTAAAACCAAGAGCCCATGTTGAGATCGATATTCTATTTAGAGCAAGAATGCTGATTGCAACTGAAATTAATTTTCAACAGGATACCTAGGTAAGGTATCGATTCCTTCCATTTTATTGTAGAAATTAAAATTTATTTGCGGTGGTGCGTTCCGCTTGCTTTATCTACTATCTTTGTCCTAATCAGGGTGTATGAAAGAGCTGCAATACTGCAGAGTCAGGTCGCTCGGCGGCCCACCCGGTACAATACCTGCATCGATCGTAACAGAATTATAAATAGCGGACGCCGCACAAGTTTTAATTATGAACTTGCTAAACTAACTGTTAAACTTCGTGTCACGTACATTTGAAACCTTATATTTTACTTCCTTTTAAATTTCAAAATACATCCATTCTTCTTTAAAGAAATGGGATGAAATTGCATATGGGCAAGTCGATTTTATTGAAATCCCACTAACAATGGCATTTGATATGTTAAGAACCCATCTTTCATATGACGAAGACACACCAAACTAATAGAGGCTCATTTCTTACAAAATCAGGCTATTAAAAAGCCTAACGCAGAAAAAAGGAGTATATCATGCTAATTGTCGATGAGCCCCTTCTTTTCCTGTACCTTTCATATGTAATGCCGGGACGGTTGTGGAGGTACCCCCCCCCCCCTGTAGAGGTACCTAATCCTCAGCCGGCCTATTCCTGGTAAATTTATAGGACCACTCGACCATAACTTGCCACTTGAGCAGCACTTTTAATAAGTATAGTTTATGACATTTACAAGCATCTGGTCAGGGGCGCAAAATGTCATGAACGTTTCCGATAAAACCCGATGACTGCATGTTTAGCGGTTGCAGCAATGCGGGGTGCATAGTGCGAGTTGGCACCTAACCTATAATGACAGTGGTCATTATCTATTGACCTCTGCTGTTTTGGCGAATTCTAGGGACACCCTACGGGTTGAAGATTTAACACCGTACGAGTTGAACATTTAACCCAACAACGTACATAACGGCTGACCAGTCTGCGTTCCATCGGTTCCCCATCGTGCAATTTTACAAGAACGAGTGATTAATCTCGACGATCGTCGGGTTACTGTCGCCTGCGCCGGACCGAAAACGCAAGCCGCAGACCTTTGAAGTCCATGAGTTATCCCTGGGGAACATATGGGGGCCCGCGCACGGGCGGTGTGGCCCGATAATTGTTCTGTGACGCCAGCTAATTGCCGCTCTACACACCACATCTCAAAACGCCCTAAACCTGTGAACGTCCTTCTCGTTGTCTGGCCGGATTAGGCAATATATCCACACCCTGTCTTTACTTTTGGTCTCGAATTTGCAAATAGTGGGTATATAATATATTCTTTTAAATTAGTAATTTTACAATTTTATTTAAATCTATTACACGAAGGTCGTGTAATACTCTTTTTTTTTTACTGTTGTCGCGGTTTCGCGCGTAACATTTGGCTGGTATACGTTCGTGGCTGGTACGTGGAGAGACTGGTGTACGTTCATGACATTATAAAAATCCTTCTATCCAGATTTTGATAATTCTGCTGTAATATAACGATAACAAAAATCTAAACGACTGCGGAACGCTTAGATTTTTTAATAGCAACTTCATAGAACCTGAGGTCTTCAAATCTTATAAGAACCTCGTCCTCGAGTCAAAACAAAAAACAAAAACCACATTACGGACCAACCGGGAAGCACATAATTAGCCGCGTATTCTTTGTCCCCTCTGTCCAATGATAATTAATGTTGCGGTTGGCGAAACTAAGAGGTTTCGGTTGCTGTGAAAGATGAAATAAAAACTAAGGCACAGGTATCTGCTAATATTAGGCTTATGGCTTAATTTTCCATCCGATGATCATATTTACTATACGTTGCAAAATTTACAAAAATAAATAAAAACTTTGGTTTGGTGATTATAAATACAAGATTTATTATTCGTCATCCGAGCGGAGCATCTCATCTCACCGTGTGAGGCCGCGTGGACTATTGACTATTGTACCTATATCTTGCGAGCTTGCGAGTTTAGGGGAACAAGAAGTAGCCTATGTGCCACCAATGCTAAACTATCTCCATATCCAAATTTCATCAAAATTGGTGCAGTAGTTTAGCCGTGAAAGCGTAACAGACAAGAGTTACTTTCGCATTTATATATAATATAGAAGGGAAGTGGGGATAGTATGACATAAATTCGTATTAATGTAGGGTTGTCATTTCCAAACCATTTTTCGGTTTAAAGCCAGAGCTATAAGAGCAGTACTTAAATATTATATGCACTGAAAACAGAGTCCATAAAAAAACTAATAGCAATCACATTTTTTTGTAAAGTGTTCAACTAATATTTAACTACTAAACTAGATAAGAAATCAAACGGAGGAATGTTTTTTGAAATCATAAGCTGAGACCCAAATGGGGTGGAAAGCTTTTAAATCGCCGCGTAGCACTGACCGAACGAGAGCAGACTCTTCAAAAACTCAGGAATATGTTTAAAAACTATCCAGGACAGCCCAGGACACCCCATGCCCTGAGAAAACAGGACGGTCGGCAACCCCATTAACGCAATCCTGCGCCGACGTTGACGTCGCGCCGCAAGCAAACATTAAAAGCGAAGGACAATGGCGACTTTCTCTGCGGTTTGGCTTCGTTAATCCATTATGCCCAGCGCTTGCAGGTCCGAATCATAATCTCTAGCCCTGGTAGCGTGCCTCGGCAACTATTAGCTCTCTCATTAGCATACGGGTTAGGTGAGCCGACTGCGAGTTGCACCGCCCGGCCCGCGCGCCGGGCATTATCGATTGGTGCCGCTGCCACTGAGTCTAGACTTCACAATTACTGCTCGAAGGGCGAATGTTTTGAATTCAACACAGTGCCCGGGCTGGAGCTCAAGGGTGAAATGTCAAAATGCTAGTTTCCCGCCGAATTACACGGGTCCGGTCACCTAACTAGCTTCAAGTAAACGTGAAAGGTAATTGAAATGTAACATGTTTCGATTTGAGTGCTGACTCATACATTTCTTACTAATCAATAATAATAAATAGTAAGTCATATATTTTTAATGGGGTATTATATGTATGATGTGAGGACCCGATTTGGATGCGGTTTTCTGTATTTGAATCGATATGGTTCTTAACTTTGTTTCATTGAAATCCGTTCAGTAGTTCAGGAAATATTTGAGAGACATACTCGAACCCTGCACCTACGCTGTGGTTTTTTGCTGTCAATTTTTAAGTACCCATTGTATTCTTTTAAATGTGGAATAAAGTGTTATTCATTCATTCAAATATTTTCTAACTTGGTCGGGGGTTGTCCAACTTTTTCTGCCGGTTAAGTTATATTCGTTCCCTATCCATATCAAAACAGACGCAAGTGCAATGCCCCTTTAAAGGTTAGCGTCCACTAGGTGTGTCTCGTCGGTCGGTATCGCAACGCAACTGCATATGATTTGTATGAAACATCGTCCATTATATTATATATTAATGTATTAGAAGCGGTTCGGGGCGGGACGGGCCGCAATGCATTTTTGCTTCGATCGCCAGGCGTATTTTCGTCGGCGGTGCGCCGCGACCGGCCCCGTCCGCTTTTAGTGGACGCAGGTAGGCGGAAGCGCGCTAGTATTTAAAAAAAAAAAAAGACTTTTGTACAAATAGTTTTAGAGCTTGCGCATCTTCAGTGCGAATGTTACAATATTTTTATTATAGTTTTACGGTATCCTTCGCGGTCCAGTTGTCTATAGTAAAATACATTTTTATTTCTTTAATACTGTTTGTTCTGGGGCCTTTACACATTTTATTCTAGTATTTTCATTTTCATCGGATCTATCCAACCAGTAGACAACGACTGATACCAAAAATCCGCTCAGGCGTATCTATAGATGGACGTAACGACATCGCGACGGCGCGGCCCGTTCCGCCCTGATCAGCCCCGATCTGTCTCTAATGGACGCCTACCTTTACGTCACTTGGTCCGACCGGTCGGACGATGATAACCAATTGTGATAAGAAAATGTAACATTTTCTAGTGTGTGGTAATAATTGAATTAAGCGGCAGCTAGATAGCCACCCACGCCACTAGTCTAGATACTACACGGATCACGGACAGCTATAGTGGCACGGGTATTCTATTGTCTTCACTCGTGCTATAATTGGCTTCGTCGACGCCAGCTTTTGCCTTTGAAGCAAAAACAAATCAATACTGCAGCCAGTCGGAGCAGGCGCCAAGTCGCGTGTCTAATTAGACTAGAGACAACACATGGCTCTGTTACGGCTCGACGCGTTTCAGACTTCAGTTCATCATCATCATAAATTTAAGAGACAGACTCTTGTCGGTGGAGCAATCGCCACTTTTCTACACTACTTTATAATCAACGCCGATGAATTTAATCCATCCCATTATTTCCTCGCCGTAGGGGAAAACATCGTAATGAAACCCACGTGCCTGTATAACCATGATCCAATCTGGCCCGGTTCGCCTGGTAGCAGGGTCACGGAGGTCAGATAGCAGTCGCCCCACTGTAATTATCTGATCTGCCAAATCCTAGATCATGGTCAAGGCGGACCCCAGGTCTTTGTGCGCGAGAGCACAACAGACATCAACGCCAAAATGATTATGACATTCTATCCTCACCATTAAAAACAGTTTCTTTACCCTACTTCCCCTCCTTCCCTCAACTCTGCCTTGAACTACCGCCCTTACTTCAGTTCATAATGCATGTAAAAATGCCCTGTCGGAATCCAAAAGGTATTGTAAGGTATCGGTATTAGAATCTATACCGTAACAGTCCTTATATAAAAATTACACAAAAGAAATTACTTTTTTCTCTGTGTTTGGAGTCTCCAGTCTGCCAAGCATAAAGGTTCGCAAAACCCTCCAACCACTCAAGTCCAACAGTGGACTGTATGTCTATTTCTACAAGACTTGAAATCGCCCTTTGCATATCATTAAAACTAAAAGTAGTTTATAATAGCTTTTTCTTAATGTTGCCACAGTCTGGCAAATAGATGAGCTTCGGTAATTATTCAGATTGAGAGGATAAAAGTAGGGAAGAAAATAAAATAAAGCCGCGCTACTCGGTGGCAGTTGTGAGAACCGGCTCTTTGGACGTCGGCCAACGTGCTACTTAATTAACCCTACTTACTCTAGAATACTCCATTAGCTTAATGTATTGTGCCAACAAATAGTTAATTTAGAGCGACCGTAGTAAGAGTAAATACGAGTAGGACTCGCACCATGAGAACTTCGAACTAACAAATATGAAACATTTCATTTCACCTGGAAAAATATTTCATCAGGGTTTAATTGATGGACATAGACTCCGTTTTTCCGTACTTGGGAGTCTGGTTTTGTCCTTTGTACGGCGAGCTAATTTGAGAGGGTAAGGCTCGCAGCTCCTGTTCCTAATGAGACCCTCAGGTCTCAGGGCTCAGCCCTGTGGTCACTTACTATCACATACATTGGAATCAGTTGTAACAAGTTATTACATGGGGATCGTTCAAGCGGTATATTAGAGGTCGATTCAAAGGCGGGCAACGCATTGGTGACTCCCCTGGTGTTGCTGATGTCCATAGGCGGCAGTGACCACTTTCCATCAGGTGGCCCGCTTGCCTGTTTGTCTGCCGTATAATATATAAAAAAAGCTTATGATGAATAATTAAGTGCGCCAAGGAAATTACTAGGAATACTTTCCATAATCTAGCCGATAAATGAAAATATTACGTAAATCATTATACGTAATTGTTTTAGTTCAACCTAATTGTTTGTTTGCGAAGTCCATACATTTTCCTCATTTACTGAAATAATATTAGTATTATTATTTGAACATTGTTTAATAGCCAATTAATTGCACTAACAAAGTCAAACTAAATGTAAGATATTAGTCAATATAGGTATAAAAGTAGGTACAGTCGAGTTCACTAATATGTGAGCATTGCCAAGGCTTCAAATATAAATGTACATGGAAGGGTACTTATATATCTGAGCAGATGTACATATGTTTGATTGATGAATCTGCTCAGATATATAAGTACCCTTCCATGTACTTGGCAATGCTCACATATTAATGAACTCGACTGTACATGCCGTGATCAATAGACGGAATAAAATGTTCTTAACAGTATTGTTTCTTGGCTGAAAGTGGCACTTTTCGACAGAGAACGAAAATAGCTTCCGTTATCGCACAATAAGGATTGAAAATTATCTTAACGGATAAAAAGAAATATCTCGCGCACGAGGGGCCAGGGTCCGCCTAGTCTATGTTCCAGGATTTGGCAGATCAGGTAATTACAGTGGAGCGACTGCCATCTGACCTCCGCGACCCTGCTAACAGGGGAACCTGACCAGATTGGTTCATGGTTACACATTCAGTCGCCTGGCGCAGGTTTCATACATCACTCTGAAAGAGTCATTAATACATGGCCGCAGCGGGATTCGAACCCGGTACAACTCGCTTACGAGTCGGGTACCCTAACCACATAGCCACCGACGCTCCTAAGGATATCGTACAATAAGGATGAATTTCAGTGAAATATCCCAAATCATCATCATCATCACCTCTGCTGTAGGCCTGCTGGAAGAAATTTCGTTATAGAAATAAGTTGGCCTGTTGTGTCTGATATATTCTGTCATATACTTTTGTAACAATCTTGTGTACAATAAATGGTTAAATAAATAATCATCATCTGAGCGGTCGATTTCTTACTCTTTCTTCTCTACTTCGCCCGGTCTTCGTAATCATCACGTCGTAAAGCATGTAGGCGCAAAACTTGCATTGTATACATTTTTAATGTACCTTTCAAAAATTTGTTGAACATTTAGTGTTTACGGCATCATTTTATCAACAGACCGTACCCCACTACAACTAATATCCATCAGTGGACCTGATTCCCAATATTAATGGAGGATTATCCCATAATCTCCCCGTTCGGCAGATAGAGGCCGTATTGTAGGCAAAATTAACCAGTACACGTTGCTATTTCCTAGTTCGTTTGAGGCTGCTGCACATTTGCTGGTCGATATTAGAAATTTCGCAGCCGGATGGTTAAATTAGCCGGTTAACTAAACGGCTAGCTTTTTGAGCAGTTATTTAGTTGAAAATTTGCCAGTTTCATAAGATTTTATGAGTGATGTTGAAAGAACGATATTGCCTCGAGTTTACGCAGCTCTTCCACACATTGTTCCAATGCTAACCTACCCACAATAACTTCAAAGTATAATAATAGTTTGCATTAGGTTTCTATTCGGTTAGTTTAGGTTAGCATTATGACAATGAATGGAAGAGCTCCGTAAACTCGAGGCAATATCGTTTATTTGACTTTACTTTTAAAGTTCATGAATTTGGACAATTTTCAATTAAATAACTGCTTAAATAGCTAGCCGTTTAATAAACCGGCTATTTTAACCATTTGGCTGCGACAGAAATACGAGATGTATGAATGTAAAAGCACAAGAAGTGTGTCAAGCAAAATCGTAGCTTGTGGAACTTGATTGTCTATGCCTATTCCTATAGGATACGGGCACGATAATGTATGTATTAATTAGATTAATAGTATTACATCCATTATATTTTTAGGGGCCAATGCGGGCGGCGACGCCCAAAAGAAGAAATTATGTGTTTTACCTGTATTACTTGTACATCATATACATCTAAACTACAATAATTTTTGTATGGGACTTCGGTCGTTTAGATTAATAAGTCTGCTAGAAAAATTGCGAACCAGTGCAACGTCGGAACACTAGGATAAACATATATCTAAAATAACTTCTAAAGGGGAAACGCTTGTTTACGCTATCGTAACGACATTCTTGACATTTAAACGTAAACAATTACACATGATAACGATCCGATAAGTGTATTCTATAACCTTATACGCTAACCCTAAAGATTAATTTGTCAATAATACCAGTGAGGGTATTCAATTTCTAAAGTAAACATTGTGAACGAAATAAAATAACGTAGGTACCTACACATTTGATTTACTAGATAAGTCCATTTATTGCCTACGTTCAGCAGTGGACAATAGGCTGCTTGATTATGATGTGAGCCCTCTTATTACCTAGCCTTTCCCAGCGGCTTTCACCCGCGCACAGTTCGGATCTCTGTAAACGTTTAACCCGCGGGACCCTATTATTTATTCGAGATCTTCTTATCGATTCAAAGGACGTAACTCCCCCTTACACTTTGTTCGCCCATATTAAAAAGTAGTTTATGTCACTCGGAAATAGCGTAGCTTCCTACTAGTGAAAGAATTTTCAAAATCGGTTGAGAAGTTTCGGAGATGACCCCCAACAAACAAATGGAATATATTGGTTCATGAATTTTAATTCAGTCTTACTTACAGAATTATAATACAATAGGACTTTAAGCCAGCACAAATCTTCAAAGGGGTTGTTTGTCAGGTTAACTCAAAAATATGAAGCCGCATTATAATGGATCAAAGAATTTCAAGTAAACATGAGAAGGCATAGCTTCAACAATATAATGTGGGTAACTTGATCCTACATCATACCTGTAACCCGTACACAAGTAACATTACCTAACCCACATTAATTTGCATACATTTAAAAATATGTTAGATATACATACATATGATTCTAGGGCAGACACGAAAGTTAAACACTTTTAACACATTGAGGTGGGTAAGTATACCTCTGTATAGAGATGTAACTGTCTCGTAAGCGAGAGGTACCAGGTTCGATGCCCAGTGCCGCCACGACCGATGACGTTTTCTGAGTAATCAACATAAGTTGTATACTAACCGTGCTCTTCATCAACATCATCACAGCCCGTAACAGTCCACTGCAGGACTTAGGGCCTCACCCACGAAAGGGGAGGTTATTGCCATAATCTCCACGCTTGGCAGGCGGGTTGGAGATCGCAGTGTTTAAATATAATAATGGAAAATGCTGCTGCCCATTTTTCAGACTACGGAGACTTTTGATCTTTTGCCTCGAAAACATTAGTCGCCTTGTACGACACCTATGAGCGTAAGGGGTTGGTGCTATTCTACTCTGCCGGTCACCACACGGCCGCCGTGCTCTTACGGCGAGGGAAACCTGCACCGTAGGGAAACCAGCATCAGGCGACTGAATGTGTAAAAGTGTGATCCAATCTTGTCAGGTTCCCCTGCTAACAGGATCACGGAGGCCAGATGGCAGTCGCTCTGCAGTAATTATCTAGTCTGCAAAATCCTGGATCATGGTCACAGGCGGACTCCGGGATATTTTCGTTGAGATTTAATAAATAAAAGCAACGGCTGAACGATTTAAAAGGATTATTTTAGTCGACCACTGACAGACGTGGTGATGTTGCTTACAAAGTGCAAAAAGATTCGTGTTATGTTGGGTAGGGTTTCAATGGTATATCCATCAGCTTTACTATGCTAATACTTAGAATATCAACTAAAGCCACATTCATTATTATTTCCGTTAGATGCTTATTACTAATTAAGGTATTCAAAGCCGTATGTAACGTACGTACTACACTTATCGGAATATAAGGTAGGTTCGAGCTACATTATTAAAGTGTTTATTTAAAACAGTGTTTACTGTGGATGTTGTAGTTTCTGACCGGATTTCCTCTTAATTCAAAATTGTTACTGTAATAAAGCAGAAACATTAAATTCCAATGTTATAATTAAAGCTTTTATCGTAAATGTAATATACAACAGAGGTTTCAATCTAGAATAGTGCATATGTGGTAATGTCAATCAATTGGTACACCTTATTAGCATATACGTCCCAGATTCCCAATTATAATCTACGCTAGACAGGTTAAACTAAAAATGTATTAAGCGTTAGGCATTCTAAATACGTGGTCATGGCTGGTCTATATCGACAGTGTATCCACCCACACTATACAATACGATTACCTACCACTTTGTTAATGAAAAGCAGTAAACAGTTGAATGGTTTAAAAGTTACAAGGCTAAAATCTAAGAAGTATTGGGTATTCAAGAGGTACGGATGATGGTACATATTAATGTATGTTAATTGTGCTATGTACGGGCCGAATAAGCTGCGGAACAATCGACGCAATTTGCATAATTTGCGCATAGGCACGCATCGCGATTATTTACGACCTATTAGGTGATTTATTGCGTAAGACTCGAATGGACGACCGTAGGTCTCGTCTCGTACAAATTAATTTCAAACAGGCGGTCGGCATCGCGGTATTGCCCAGCACGGCGAGCATTTGTTCTCTTCCCGCGCGATAAGCGAGAAAAAGCGCGACATAGGTGTTGCTATCTCTTTCGTCTTAGTATTGAGAGAAAGAGACAAACGCTCTCTCGCGGCGCGAGCTTTGTCGCGGATACACTTGTGCTAGGGCGACTGGTAGTCTAAATTATCGCGTTGCAAAGCAGAAAGACAACCTACATGAAACAGGACTTTCTCAAACAATCGACACGACTCCACGTGCCTGGAAATAGTTTAGTGCTTTGACAAGACAGAAAGTGGATTCAATGACAGGGACCACTATTCACCCGAAACGTTTCTGTGCGCAACGGATACCGGCCGCTATTGGAATTCTTCGAAGT
Organism: Blastobasis lacticolella; assembly: GCA_905147135.1. Taxonomy (NCBI): domain Eukaryota; kingdom Metazoa; phylum Arthropoda; class Insecta; order Lepidoptera; family Blastobasidae; genus Blastobasis; species Blastobasis lacticolella. Next base: position 5,466,383 of record LR990048.1, on the reverse strand, counting down.
TGTTACATAGTAACACTTTCACAGAAACAAGCGAACACTGGCGACTCGATGAAATATCTGATTGACCACTTTTATTGTTTATCGCGCTTTGGAGTGTTACTCGGAACACTAAGGTACACAAACTGCGTTGGTTCGTTTCATCATTCAATAGATAGGTCTCGTACATAACGGATAATTGTATCACAGATAAGTCGTAAAATCATGTCGCAATTACAAAGTCATGGTTAGAAAAGGATAGAACTGGTAGATAGGACATAATCTGACTTATTACACTGTCTGTAATTTATTCTATAGGTATGCGCCTGAAATATATGACGTTTTTTATAATGTCCCATGACCATACTATGGTTGTTGGATTGCAAGTACTGTTAGGTAGGAAAATCAAATAGATTTTGTATCCCATATAAGGAAAACAGTAAAACTGCAAGCGGGCAAAGCCGCCGCCAAATGTGTATTTAAATTTTAACATGTGGCGTCCTTGGCGTAGGGATCAGTTTACGACTTATCGTTAAATAGATCTTTGGTACCATGTCATTGTATTTTAATCACGTTCAAGTGTAATGGATCGTAAATTATGGGCACCGTAGAAGCAACAAAAAATGCGAAATGCAAACACTTGTATGAAGATAGGTCCTTTTGTATTGTATCACATTGTATATCTTTGATGCGTGTGGTTCAGAGCCTTTAGCTGAACGAAACATGTAGCTATTGCGTCTTGAAGACTAATAACATGTTGGTGTTAATGTCCCTGTTGTGCTCTCGCGCACGAGGGCCCGGGGTCCGCCTTGACCATGATCCAGGATTTGGCAATCAGATAATTACCGTGGAGCGACTGCCATCTGACCTCCGTGACCCCGCTAACAGGGAAAGCTGACCAGATTAGATCATGGTTACACATTCAGTCGCCTGAATGTGCAGGTTTTATCACGATGTTTCCCCACACCGTAAGATACCTATATTAATGTCCTCAAGCAAGTGACTGGAAAGACCTCCACGTGCAAGACAGCATCACTACATTCCGGAGATTCATGTCAAATACCTATTCCTATACTTCACGATAGCGTAAATCTCAAGTGCGTGCGTTCTACGATTCGAAGAACTGAATTATTATAAATACATGTTTATCATCAATTGTTGTGAACTATTGATAGATAAGTTGACAGACAACTAAAGTTCGACACATTTGTTAAATTAAAATAAAATTTGATGCAATAACTACCTTGCATGTCCAATTGATGTTTAATAAATCATGATTAGATTATAAAATGGCCAATTATATTTTTTGCGTGCGTAGTGTGTTACATAACTGAGATTAGTACATACTGTATCTATACTATCGCGTGCACATTGATAGAGCTCGTCTAGTCCAAAATGACGCGCCCCACTACTTAGTTAGTTGATTTCGATGTGTGAGTGCAAATATTGATAACGACACTTCATCTGTGTGGGAGCGTCGACTGCTCCAATCGAACGACGCGAGCTCCTACGTTGGTGTCTCACCGGCAACTGAATGACCAATTACAACGGCATTTGTATATGTATTGCGTTCATATTTTAAACTTGCTTGTGTGCGTTAATGCGATAGTGGGGCGCGTCATTTTAGATTAGACGAGCTCTACCAACGCCCTGCTCTATTATAAAGTGTTTCATTTTACTCTTGATGCCAATTGATGTGTGCATCCCAAGGGATGTTGTTCATCACTATTGTTAGACTTCATGGCCTGACCAGAACATTATTACCTCACTGGAGGGGCCACGGAGGCCACCTCTTCATAAATCTAGTATGTGCAACAATACAATGGTCAAGTTTCATAATTAGACTATCAGTAAAGCCAGAGAGATCGAAATTGGACCTGTAACCAATACCGTATTAATTCGTATGACAAAAACATTCAGTAAGACATATTTGTCCGATCGGATAGGTATCATTTTTTCATCCAAGTTTCAGTCGAATCGATGTGCTCATAATTTCTCTTGGATCCTGTTTACAAAACCTGTTTTTAACTTTTACAATTTTGTTCATCGTTTTATTTGGATTAGATACGCAACATCTAACATCATAATAATATGACCCTGATGCTAGGATGGCGTCACAGAGGCCTATCAAGCAAAGATTAGTTCCTTCGACGTTCGCGTCTGCAAACACAAACATATGATTTGCCGAAATAGCCCGGTGAACGGGACGACACGTTACGTCACATTACGTCACGTCACGCAAACAAAACGCACGTCATAGCGGTCGTGTAACGCACCCGTTACGAGTAACAAAGTACCCTCCACGAACGTGGCGAAAATCAATACTACATTGTTCTGCTACGCAGTTTGGACTTCGACTCTTGGACCATACCACTATATTTAGGCAATTTGTAGTTTTAATATTCTGTGATAAATATGATATTGCAATTTAAATGATAAAGGAGGACCGGCAGAAATGTATGGACCCCAGCCTATATGACCAATAACGTTGAGCGATATGTCGTTGGAAAGGATTTTTTATAACTTTCACTATTGCGACAACTCTCGAATAGCTGTGGGAAAAAGGTTACGGTCAATTAAAGTGAACTATGATTTGTACTGGAAAATTCGGCCTATATGTACAATAAAATAATTGATACCTTAGTTATTCGTATCGCAAGTTAAAAAGCTCATTATATAATTTTTTGTGATTTGTGGCGGTTTTATTTTTTTAATAAAACTTTTTTCATTTCACCTCCACTCAACCAGGGAATTAATGTCGACCATCGAGTAATTGTCGGGTAATCGTCAACAAAGACTCGTCGCGAGCGAGCTCGAGACGGATTGCCGCGTCCGACACATTTTCTCTCTCACTATTGGTATTGCAGCCCTGACGAGTTTTAGAGGGCTCTTTGGACGTGGGCAACGCACTATTGACGCCCCTGTCGTTGTTGATGTCCATAGGCAGCGGTGGCCACTTCCCATCAGGCTTGCCTATTTGCCTTCGTATAACATTAAAAATGGCCCTTTACACTCATGGGTGTCGTACAAGGCGACTAATGTTTTCGAGGCAAAAGATCAAGAGTCTCCGTAGTCTGAAAAATGGGCAGCAGCATTTTCCATTGTTATATTTAAACACTGCGATCTCCAACCCGCCTGCCAAGCGTGGAGATTATGGCAATAACCGATTGTAAATTGGTTATAATGAGTTAAAATTTACCGATTGTAAATTGGTTATAATGAGTTCTCTTCTCATGTAAGTGACTATTGTTATATTGTCTTAATGAGAATAAATGTCTTTGAACCTAACCTCCCCTTTCGTGGGAGAGGCCCTAAGTCCTGCAGTGGACTGTTACGGGCTGTGATGACGAACATTAAAAAAAATCGATGTCAAACATTTATTTAACTTGCACTGTTTGTATGTATGTATGTAAGTTGTCCGTCAAAATTTGCAAACTATTTTTCGACCATTTGTTGGTATCCGATTGAGCTAAAGTTTGGTATGCCTATATAACTTGGATGACAATGCATTAATACGGTACAATGGAGCTGGCCTGATGATGGAGTCGGAAGGTGGTCATAGGAACGAATGAACGCAATAAGATAACCCTATCGTGTTTGGGCTCTTTGGATTGGTCTTGACGATTAGGGACTATACCACGCAATGAAAGCTAATTACGAATTTATTTTTATTTGAGAACTTATTTCAACAATCAACACGTTTTATTTGACTTGACAGACAGACAAGACAACACAGGAATGCAGGCGAAAACTCGTGACGTTCCGCGGTGAGCGTTTCCTTCGCTCTTACAATTTAAATTATTGGCGACAAGGACTTGTGTTATTTACACGATAATATATAATAAAGTGAATGATATGTAAATACAAAGCCTTGAAGTTTCGATATTTCTTGTTTATCCCGGCTGCTGATTCTATGGTAAAAGGTGACTCTGCCAACGTAATCGTAATTTAAGATAGTAAAAGCGACAACAACAAACAAAAAGCAAACAGCGGGAGTTATAAAGACATCATACTGCAAGAGCTTTGATTCGATATTCCTCCCATGGTAAGTGGTAAAGAACCTGTGACGATGACTCATACAAAATTGTCGAAAATATGATTCAAACACTATTTTCGAGTGTAAGTTAAACCAAAGTAATAAGATAATTAAGAAGATATTTAAGATTATTCGATCGCCAGTAGATTCTATTCTTCTGCAGAGAGACCTAGGTGCTATTTCCGATTGGTCACTTGAGAACAGGCTACCTCTCAACATTGATAAATGTAAGCATATTAAGTTCACTAAAAAGAAGTCCCCGCTTAGAACTTTATATTCAATAAATGGCCATGTTCTGGAAGAGGTTAGTCAAATAAGGGATCTTGGTATTGTAATTGATTCTAAACTATCATTCAATCCACATATCGATGTTATTATTAATAGATCGTTTCGAATGTTGGGATTTGTTTGGAGGAACTGCAAGGGTTTTAAAAGTATTTCTGCGCTTATATATGTCTACAACGCGTTGGTACGTAGCATCTTGGAATATTGTTCTTGTGTCTGGAATCCACAATACGAAAACCATATATCCAGAATTGAGAGAATACAGAAACGTTTCATGTTCTTCTTAACGGTCCACCAGGGGAAATTGTCACAGCTTACCTCGTACAAGAAGCGATTGTCCCACTATAAAATGTTCACACTTCGGGATCGTCGATGGATGTCAGACCAAATATTTCTTTTTAAAATTGTAAGGGGGTTAATCGACTGCCCATACTTGTTGAACATGGTATCTTTCTCTGTGCCTAGACGCAATGCCAGATTGATTAATTTTAGACCGTTCGCACTTAAAAGTATCGGAACGAATGTAGGTAGTAATGAAATAGTTTATAGACTGTGCAGGGAACATAACAAACTATGTAACTTCGAAAATTGTGCTGACATACTACACTGTTCTTTATTACAATATAAAAAATATTTGTATTATATACTAAATACGTCTTCTTGCCATTTACACTAACAATCATTATTTAGTTGTTGAATTTTAGTGGTGGTAGATATAGATTTATTTTTTAATTAAGACCGATCGATTCTACTGTGAACGTAAGTTTGCCTGTTATTGGATTTACATTTAAGTGTTTAGTATTTTTCATGTAATATTTAATGTACCAAAAAGTGTAAATCTGTTGGCAAATAAATAAATAAATAAATAAATAAATAATAAAGTAGATTTTACACTGAAACGATATCCTGTTCACAATACGCTGACCTTAAGGCAGGTGGCTTGTTACGTACAATAATAATTGTCACCTGTCATTACTTGTATTGTAGATGAACCGCTATTGCGCACTCGCCCATCTTTCGTGCGCAGAACATTGAATTTCGAAACATCAGAACTGTTGTCATTCTCACAATCTCCAAGACGATCTAACGTAATTTTTAATGATCATTACATACCTACATAAACTGGTATTTCTTTCTTTTTATACCTTGGTACTTGTTTAGGCTGCCTACAACACCGTCATATTAAACATGATGTCTATTGGCTACGCTTTCTGACATGTCGGATAACGAATTCCTTATTTAAATGTTTACCTCACATTTGGACAGTTTACCACGTTTTATAGGATTGTTGAACCTATTTGATATTCCGAGCCCAAAGCCCCACGTTACTCGGAACCCCGTGTATGCGCTTCTTAACACGCTTATTCTTAATGTGAATGTAATTGAATATAATGTAGGTACGTAAAAGGCTTCGTAATGAAATCTATAATAAATTTGAACAATAAAGAAACTTAAACGAGTTACGTGTCTAATTATTATAGCATGTTATCGTGTGAGAATTATTACTGATTGCGAATCATAAATCGTTTTAACGATGTGAGCGGCTCTTGGGTGGTCTAGCGCTGAGAGGAAGAATAGCAATCACAAATCCGAAGAGATTTGAATATTCATGACCGCTGAATATTTAACGGTCTAGAAATATTAATCCAAAGTCCACAACTCGTCGGGGTTCGTGAAACACAAGAGAAAAGTTCCTGCTAGCCATATGTGCGGTCGGCCTCGTCAGGCCCATCGGACGTCGCGAACTATTTGAACCGATTTGTTTCACAACCAAATACGTAGGTAATGGATTTAAAATTTTAGTTTCGAGTACCTACCTACCTGCAACCTACAGTGTGCCTTTTGAAAAAAAACGTCGAACATACCACACGTACCTAGTTTTGGAGTCCGTAACGTCAATCAGAGTATTTGATCCATATAATAGGTACACAGACTCACCGCTTTCCTTCGGCTGCTGGCGCCAAGTCCTTTAGAGGTGGTGCAGGAGGCGCTGACGGTGGCGGCGGAGGCGGGGGTGGCGGGGGCGGCGCTGACATCGGCGGAGGCACTGGCGCCATCGCGACAGACGGCGCGGGGGGCGCCGCCGGAGCGATTGGAAGATCTGGCAAGTCCATATGAAGGGTTGCATCCACGGTCGCATCCACCAACCCCGGGAGATCGGGCAAGTCAGCCTGGATCGGCAAGCTGGTGGCAGTCACAGGCGATGTAACGAGCGACGGCGCTATCGAACCGTCGTTGGCGCCGTCGCTGGCCATAGAGAACTGCACGTCTCCCGCTATGCCCGGCAAGTGGGGCAGGTCCAGAGGCATTTCGAGCTCAGGCACCTGTTCCCGACAAAAATGTAGGTCTTGGGTTTTGGATAACACTCACAACTAGAAATGGTATGAAATTTCGATACTTTGCCGAAACTTGAAAAGTATAGAGCCTATTGTGTCTAATTCTTTTGTAACATAACGTGTATGTTTTATCTTGTGAAAAATAAACTGTTAAATAGTAAATAATAATATAGAAACTTTCTGTCCAGAACTTACCAGTCCCATGCCCGGTGCGTACATATACTCGTCGGCCTCCCGCTTCAAAACATCCCTGTTTAGGATCGAGGAGGGGGCTGCTTCCAGCAAGCTCTCGTTTTCAGCACTCGGCGCGATCCTGGGTACGTACGCCGGCACCTTGCTTATGGTGCCAAGGTAAGGACTCTCATCGGTATCGAACACCAACAGCTCGCCAATGGTGGGCACGCTATCGATTACGTCGGCTAAACTGAAGTCCGGTTTAGGGTTACGGTCTATAGGTTGAGCCACTTTTACATGGTAAAAGTGGAGTTTGTCCTGCAAACAATTCTGTAATTAGACGATGTCAGTAGGCATACATACAGACGTTGGATAGCATTCGCATTAGGTGTCAGTAGTTACCTGTATTGCCTTGTCATTGGGTTGCCCCCGAGACTTTCCGCTTAGGACGACCCTTCGCGGACTGTGTCGGTATCCATCCAAATCAAATACTGATTTATAATGCTCTTGCGTTATTGAGGTCGGATATTTGGCGCTAGAAAACACTTTTATTGCTTTCTGCATGCCTGTCAATTTCTCAACTTTGTCCCTAGAGATTTCAACTCTCTCCATTAGTTTCGCCGTCTTATCCATATCCAGCTTGATTCTGCCCATCAAGCGTTCGAAAACATCGTCAATTATGCCATTGAGATTATCGAGTGTGTCAGCGACCTGCAGTATGGTTTCTTCAGTACTGAGATCATTTGGTATTAAATTTATTTTATATAAACCTTCCATTGTCATAAGCTCTCTGAAACAAGCGTTATGAACGTAGTTAAAAGACGAATATATTATGTGTGGATTAGTTTTTTATCTCTCGTTAGTTTAATTATCTCTCGAATCTCGAAGTTGTAGTGGTTAAATTCAATGGATTTTGATAAAATAGAGTAAAAACAAATAAGCACACAATATACCAGTATTTTATATAAAGATATAAGGTTCACTCGGGGTATGGTATTATTGAGATATTGTGCAAGAGATGTAATGCTATGTTATTGTATTAATAACAACACAAGAATGAGTCTTACCTATGAGGCTTCACTAAATCACCTAAAATAAATTAATAAGGCACAAGGATTATCACTAAACAACATATAACCACTTTCTTGAGAACAATACCATAAAAAATTCTTAATTAGTCCAATTTGTCAAAACACTTTTAAAATATTCAAAGTTCAATATTTACAAGTCATTCACTATATTTATTACTATTCTGAACTAGGCTGCTTCGAAAGGCTTAGTTTTTAGATGGCTTTATTGTTGACGAAGTCCCAAGCAACATGTGTAGATTATCATTTGATGGATCGGTACTCCATGAGAAACGGCAATACGCATCAGGCGACATCGTGGGGTCTAATATGGCCGACTCTTCGGACATTTGTCCACCACACATTATATTTTTTAAATGTTTATTTATAACTGCATCTTCTGGGCTAACGTATCCGCTTGAAGCAGGAGGTTTCATAGGCACAGGATTTCTTACATTGAGCTTCTGGCTAGCCAGCGGATCCAAGGATTGCAACTGAATGTAGCTACTGTTCGCGCCGTATTTAGTTGATGCTGGCAAGTCAGGCATTGTAGGTAAGCTTTCGCCGCCGAAGGCCTTAGTTGGCGACGGGCCAAGTGTAGGGAAATTCATGGCTGGCCTTGGAAGAGCGTCTTCCGCACGCACATAGCCTGATGATGTAGGGGCCAACGTGGCTACAGGGTGAGGCGGTACGCAATGGGCGAACGCTGACGGTGGCATTCCCGCCATCACGTAACTCGAACTTGTAGGCTGACTGCCAGCCATTTGCTGATCACAGCTCTTAAAAGGATCTAGAGCTGATTGTATGTACCCTGCTGGAGGAGGGTTCTGAAGTGATTGTACATAACCAGTCAGTTTATTTTTCTTAAAAGCAGATTCACCAAAATATGGCGTATGTTCATGAGAACTCTCTGCATCTGATGTGGAATCTATTGCTTGTTCTATACTATTAGTTGCTTTGATTGGTTCTATTTCAAAATGTAGAGATGAATGGGAATCATCGTCTGAGGTTGAATTTTGTCTATCAATTGCACCATTTGAAGCATCCGATAGAGCTGTGCTATCTGTATGATCACTGGATCCACAATTGTCATTTTCTTTTTTGATCTCAGGAGGTGTAGAAGCTGATTTGTTGTTTGGCAATAGCAGCATTTCATCAGATGTTGCTTTTTCATCTTTGTTAGGTGGATATAACCCAGTAAAAGGGTACTTGTTGACATCTTTTTCGGGTGCAATAAAAAGCCCTTTAGGAAATTCAGGCTTAATGTCCTTCATTCTTCTGACCTTTTTATATACTTTAAGTGCACCACAAACGACGGCTATCACAAATAACAGCCCCATGATAATAAATACCAAATAAAGACCATTTCCTCTGTTGCATACAACATTGTATGGAGTGCTCCATTCTCCTGGGTAAAACAACCTTTTGCCCTCTATTTCTTTGCTTCTTATAGGGAGTGTTACTTTATCTGAATCACTAGAAGCTCCATGATTCATGTCTTCATCAAAGGTTACTGCACGCACCTCATAGCTTTCTTTTTTCACAAGACCCTGACATTGTTGTAAATTATGGAATAAAAGTGTTGTATTGATGATATCAGCCTGCTGAATTTGATCATCTCTGGTTATTCTGATTTGAAACAAATCAACTTCTGGTCCACCATAGTATTGAGGTGGTTCCCATGTTAAGGTATCAGCTTTAACAGCAGGTTGATTTATTTTACTGGGAGCTCCTAGGCAATTCCGGAACCTTATAGGTTCTGTGGCCATGGAATAAGATCTAATTCCGTCATTGTAAGCTTTGATGGTCAATGAGAAATTAGTAAAAGCATTCAGTTTTGTAAGATTCTTGTCTATTCGTATAACATCTAACATTCTATCATTATATTTCACTTCCTCTATCGGAGTAGTAAAATTATAAATAACATAACTTATCTTCGATACATGTCCATTTAGATGTTCTGGTCGATCCCATGATATGGTCAAGGAAGAATTCCCCAAATTTGTAATCTCTACATTTCGTGGGCTTGTAGGTGTATCTTCAAGAGTAGTAATACGGACAGTATTATTTTCAATTCTTTTTTCTCCTAGAGTAGTATTTAGTGTCATTGTGAACTGATAAGTTTTATAGGGCTCCAAATTCTCTATAGTGGTATACAATTGATCAGGATCGGCTATATATTGATATAAATTCCTGGAATTCTCTTCACAGATACTGCTTGTCTGTATCACAGGGCAATATGATATATTAAAGCCAAGTATTATTCCTTCTTTTAAAATACATTCCATTGACCACTGTAACTTCACAAAGGATTTTCCTGGAGCATCCTGGTCAGAGAATTCTATGGGAAACCTAAACATGGCTATTTCTTCTTTAGATATATGACACAGAGCCCATGTCATTCCACTACTTGTTAGGCCTTTGTTAGCTGATATGGCAAACTGATACCTATTATTTCTGGGCAAATCAATGACGTGCTTTACATCTATGGGGCTCAGAACTTTGAAATCCATGCGCCCATTACAAATATCGGTTACATTATGTTGACACCAGAATAAGGTGTAGTTATCAACATCTTTGACTCCTTGCCATGACAATTCATAGGTACCATTCTCATATGCAAGTTTGCTGAATGAATTAACACTAAGATTACATGTAGCAGCATCAGGTATATACAAGTAACTACTATTGACTGAAGATCCTATCTCATTATATGATGAAATAAAGATGTCCATAGCATTTAATGTTGTATTATCTAAAACCAAATAGCCCATTCTTCTTGTGTCCCCAGAAAAATAAGTGTCTGCTTTAGAATCACGTTTCACAATAATCTTGTATGTGAAGTTTGCACCAGATTCTTCATATTCTTCAAGTTGTTTCCAGTAAATATATACTACTCTGTAGTTTTTAAATGTATTTTGTCGAAATGCTCCTGCTATAGTGTCTGGTGGTCGGTGTGGTGCTTCACTAGCAGTGTATACTACTATGTTGCTGAATTCAGACCAATATTTGTCAGTAGCATGTACTGGTTTTATATATACCCTCACACCATATTTCATGTGGGCATATGGTAACTCTGTCAGGTTGAAATTATACATTTTGCTACAAGTTGGTAAACCAGTAGTGTTTACTCTACGAAAATAGGATGTGTCATCAATTTTTGCAATTTGATATTCAATTTTGGTTTCCACTCCGCCTGCCAAAAAGTCCAGAATATAATAATGTAATTTCCACTGCAACATCACACTATGAGCACTAGTGCTAGTGTTTATCAAACTCTCAGGTGGGTTAGGTTTTACAATTTCGTAATGTGCAATGGTGAATAATTGTTTATTTTTCCCAAACTGATTTTCTGCCTCCAGGGTAAAGTTATATGTCTCAAGTAGTTGACGGTAAAGTGGAGTAGTATTCAAGTCCCACACGCAGTACCTAGTTAGGCTATGGTCTACAACCTTTGCCTGACATTTCTTAGTCTTTTGGCCATAGGCAACATATGCCACTGAGTAATTTGTACATATCTGGTCAGGTGTTGTCCATGAACAGTTCATCGAGGCGAGGTTTTTAGAAATGCATTCAAAATCTGTCACATTTGCAGGTGGTGAACCTACAATAACTGTCACCATTGCATTTCTTCCACTTTTATTGTTGAGACACATTATGTTACGGAGCAGTGTTATTTCAGGATGCTTCACAACATGTTTTATTGTGGTGCTATTTATTTTAATTGAGGGTACCAGAGTACCTTCCTCCTTAAAGATAAGGTCCTTGTAAGTGTAGTTTTGTCCAGCAACACAGAAAATCTCTGCATCATCCCCATAGTTGACATACTTATCCTTAGTAGGATAAATAAACAATGTATTTTCCTCTCTAGTGATAGATAAAACGCTGGATAAAGAACCAAGAATGCACAGTAATAATAAACACAAACATCGCTGATATCCGCGGCACAAAATCCCTCTAAACATCACTTGACAATTGTTAGCCATAGTGGTAAACTGTGTTACACCATTAGAAACTTATTCACTTTTAAAAACTTCTTCAAAACATTAGTCTCATAAATGGCGCAGGGCCGCCGCGCGCGGAGACACGATGACACACACGCGCAACTCAAGACTGGCACTGACGAGGACTGCTATTGCTGTTTCCAATTTCCACCCTACACTACAACACAGTTCCGTACTACTGCTTGCTCCTACTTCTACCATTACAACCACAAGATTGATTCGTTTTGCATTCTTTTTACGGCGATAATAATTTGTAATTGATAGAATTTCACATTTCTACTTACATTACGATACAAACAATACGACAAACTATTTTTGAGGTTGAGTTGAGATTTTTTCTTGGAATCAGCAACTTCACTTCACTTCTGGGAAAACCACAAACAAAATCCACAGGCAAAAAATAACACCCATTTGTAATCTATGGGAGGAAAATGTAGTTTTTGGTCTTTGATATATGAATTTAAGTGCACTCCACATGTTCGCCGAAACTTACGGCGAAACTTTTGCCGGGACTTTGGTCGACCCTCTACATTCTCGCCCATTAGGGATGGTGGGTGTCAAAACGCGTTGACATTATATCGATTTATCGATGAAATATCGCTAATCTGTTGTAAACAGGGCCACAGAGGTGATGGCAGCTGTTCTACTGTAATTACTTGACATATTATGGTTTGTCAAAAATAGGATGATAATTTTGACAGCTCACTAATTGTTGGTCCTTGGCGCACGCCTATGAATTTTCGTGTTTCTTTTTGTAAAATGTACTACGGAAAATATTGTACTTCATAGACAGTTCCCGCCCCTTGAGTGATGTGCCACTAATAAGGAATAATAACATACTTTCGAAAATCGGTATTGATATAATATAATCGAATATTTAAAATTAACATTTGGGTAACCTTATTTTTTTTTGTAACAAAATTCTTATTCCTTGTTTGGATTTCACCCTAAGAGACCTTTCACAACAACGATTTCGAGTGGCGCGTATTCTACGTAATAGGTTGACTGACCGAATAGAAATACGCACGTGTCATAATCGTCGCTGTAGAAGGGGTTTTAATGTCGTATTAATAAATTATTAATTCAGAAGAAAATAAATAGATAATTTTGTATAATACGTGTAGCATAACCATGCAACTATCGATTCCAAGTTCTATGAGAATAATAATCGATAATCGAATAGATTTATTAACGATTTTACACAACCACATCCCTACTGTGATCTGTAAAAAATTATCATCCTATTTTAGACAAAGTATAATATCCTGGATCATGGTCAAGTGTAGCCGGAACCTGTTACGGGAAAAAGTGCTAGGATTATAAATATAAAATCGATCGAATCGAGACGACAACAAACTATCTCTACTTAGTCGATAAAATAGGCGAGACATGCAAATCATGCACGGGACTACACGAATACGCGCGCTACGTGCTTTAAGCGCACTCCACATGTGGACAGTTCCGCGGGAACACGAGAATGTAGTGGGAGTATTCGTGTAGTCCCGTAATATGATATTAGTATGTCAAGTAATTACAGTAGAGCAGCTGCCATCACCTCTGTGACCCTGTTTACAACAGATTAGCGATATTACACCGATAAATCGATATAATGTCGCGCGTTATGATACCCACCACATCTATAATAGGCGAGAATGTAGAGGTTCGACCAAAGTCCCGGCAAAAGTTTCGCCGGAAGTTTCGGCGAACATGTGGAGCGCACTTTACGCCACATGTCCGCCGAAACTTTCGGCTAAACTTTTGCCGGGACGTTGGTCAACCCTCTACATTCTCGCTGTGGTGGGTGTCAAAACCATAGAGAAAAAATTTTATCTACAGAAGCAGAGAGAACATACCGAATATCAATTCAAGACAAAAAGTCACACATCTCTAAAACATACACACTAAAGTGCGCTTCACATGTTCGCCGAAACTTCCGGCGAAACTTTTGCCGGGATTTTGGTCGACCCTCTACATTCTCGCCTATTAGGGATGTGGTGGTGTCAAAACGCGCGACATTTTATCGATTCATCGGTGTAATATCGGTAATCTCCTGTAAACAGGGTCACAGAGGTGATGGCAGCTTCTCTACTGTAATTACTTGATCTACTAATATCCTGGATTATGGTCAAGTGTACCCCGAACCTGTTACGGGAAAAAGCGCTAGAAATATAAATATAAAATCGATCGAATGGAGACGACAACAAACTATCTCTACTTAGTCTATGAAATAGGCGAGACATGCCAAACATGCACGGGACTACACGAATAGTCCCTCTACATTCTCGTGTTCCCGCGGAACTGTCCACATGTGGAGCGCGCTTTAATGGAAAACTCCTTATTGGGAATAAATTAAGTCAAGCTTCAGTCCGGTATTTTTGATACTTTTTATTTGTCCGGGTTACAAGCGTTTTAGGGATTCCAGCTGTGGTACTAATAAATTATCTTAGTTGTGGGGTATACATTTTTTATATGGACCCTAAATTTATCTAGTGCTGTACGCCCAGTGATACATAGAGGTATTGGTTTACGTACCTACAGATTTGACGCCATAGTATAAAATGTTGGTAATTGTATACTCTATTTGAAAATTACCTACTATACTATTAGTAGTTTTTCTGCCTGGCACTTTCGAGTTTTTGGTCCAAAATGAATGATATCTTTTGCTCTTTGTTTTGAACACTCATCGTACGTGACTAAACGCTTTATACTCATGTCTTTGTTTTAATTAAAAACCGAAGTATAGAGTGCACGAAGATAATTAACTGGAACTAAATTTGGTAGTCTAGTAAAATTGCAAATCCTTACGCAGTAAATAGTTTATTTTATCATTGATTTATTCGTTATGACGCACACTCTAGTAAATGTATTCGCATGAATTACGTCTGATACATACTGTCTCATATGGTAAAGGGGATTTTTCAAACATTTTGGGGCTAAATTTTAGTGGAGGTTGCTACAGTGATACTTTGAGTCTGTCCCTTACGGGTATACGCGCTTGTCATATTCATTTGATTCTTGATCCTAGGGTTAGAACCTAGGATCAAGATGTGATACTCCCTGTACGGTTACAACGTCTCAGTTAGCGGTTATTGTCTTTGGCCTGCTACATGAGGTGTGGTTTTTTTTTTTTTTTGTATTCAATATTTATTGGGAACTTTTATACAAAATTGTACATGCCAGCTCCGTATTAAAACAATAACTGTATAAAAAGGCTAACTTATAAACTAAACATCTACACAATTATCCCCTAGTACAGACGAGCGAGTACGCATCGCCTGAAAGCAAAAAAAGAACAATTTCTCGGCTTGCTCAGTACATGGATACGCTAACAATGACTGGAAGGCCCCCACATCGTACGGATTTAATTTGAGCTCCCTCCTCAACTTACTCCTAGCACCCTCATACTGAACACACTCCGCCAATAAATGCTGCACATCCTCTATCACCCCACAAGTAACACAATTTGGGGATGAAACTTTCTTCATAAGATGCGCAAATTTATTCAACGGGACATGCCCAGTTCTTAATCTTAGTCCAATCACACTGGCCTTTCTACATAATTTAGTAGTACAAACCCATGAAATGCGAGAAGGTTGACACTGTATTGTATTATACCAAATTCCTTTAGTGCTTGATCCTAAAACAAAATACTCCTCCCACCTATCAAAACACTTTTTGCGATACTTTGGCAATAATTCTGAATAATTTGGTGAAATGTCAACTGCAGTCCCCTCTGTTATTCCCTTCCTAGCCCTATCATCAGCCTCCTCGTTACCTCTGAGACCAATATGAGCCGGAACCCATTGTAGTCTAATTTGGATATCATCTAACATGAATTCATTAATCAATGTCAATACAGAGTACGCTACCGGAAAGCCAGTACGCCCCTTGACACAACTGACCAAATGCTGTAAGGCACTTTTACTATCGGTACAAACGACAATTCCTTGGACACCAAGTAATTTGGCATAAGTTAACGCTTTGAGAATAGCTAGAAGTTCAATGGACATAATACACAAGCTGGGAGAAATTTTAAAACAATGAAGGTCACTTGGATTACCAGGATCATAAAAAGCGGCACCTCCGCCCTCACTACTCCTTGAACCATCTGAATATAGGAATGACCAACCTCTATATTTAAACTGCAACTCAGCCCATATAGCAAATTTGACAACAGTAATATCCAAATTTTTCTTTGTGTCTTGTACAGAATCTAAGGACAATACAACTATATCACTTAGATCTATATTAGAAGCCCATGTTTTCATAGAAAACATTTTTGAGATGGCCGATCCTTCCACCTCATCTTCTTCGGTCTTGTTAAAAGCTGATACTAACAATGGTAATTTCTTATTGCGCCAATAGGAACGTTCACAGAGAACACTGAGTTCACCTAGTTTCTCAATTACCCTATTATTCTCCCAAGTTCGACTTTTTAAACAGAACTTATAAGCCAAAAACTCCCTCCTAATGTGCAGTGGAATAATACAAAGTTCGCTCTCCATAGTATGAATTGGTGTGCTCTTAATAAAACCACCAACGATTCTAAGCGCCTGATTTTGAATCAACTCTAATTTACGTAGATGAGTGTGCGCAGCATTGTCATAAAAAAAACAGGGAGGGGCTTAGTTTTTGTGACGAAATATTTCGAGAGGGGTCACAGAAAGTGTGACACAGCGTGACAATGGGGGGGAGGGGGTCAGAAAAAGCTGATTTTAGCGTGACGTATTTTATGAACGGCCCCTTGGTATTCGTGACTTATATAGCAATTTCTCGTGGGTGCTTGGTTTCCGGTTTTAATTACAACAAAAACATCGAAGCACACGAACATGCGTGTGCGCGATGCCATTGTCAACTAAACCCACAGACCACCAAACTAATAAGGACCAGCTAAAGAGTATCAAACCGATAGATATCTTATCACGACCAATAACTCGATGCGCCGTCATATCTTTAGAAACTAGTGCTCTAAGACCAATTGTTTCAGAGTTAATAAAGTTTTAACTTTGAGAGTTGCATTGCACACGAAATGGTAGGTTAATAATTCTGTCGACTCGTTGTTTGATTATTCGATTGAATTAAAATGTTGAAAAAAAAGTCTGAGTACCATTCAATATTATGGTGTCAATGAACTGATCTGATGATGGAGACGGAAGATGAGACAATAATATTGTGAGGAAGAAGATAAGGACAAGTGGTAAAAAGAAATATCGACATGAATTTTCAAGTGATATCGCATAATTACCGTGTACGTGCGTCATCATTGACAGCTAAAAATCACAAGGATATTTTTGCACGTGCCCGAAATCAGAACTAACACCACTATCCTGTAAACTGTTGATGTTTGACAACCACGCCTCATGTAGCAGGCCAAAGACAATAACTGTTAACCGAAGTGTTCTAACCGTGCAGTAGCAGTTCACCGAAAATTAAGGCTTGCCTGTAAACTGCACGGAACTTGGATGGTTTTTAAAAAGTTCATGGTAAGCCTCCTGAATTGTTTTTGTGACAAGCCGGCAAACCTGCTATACCTTGTCTAAAATAGGATGATAATTTTGACAGCTCACAAATTGTTGGTCTTTGGCGCACGCCTATGAAGTTTCGTGTTTTTTTTTTCGGTAAATGTACTACGGAAAATGTCGTACTTCATAGACAGGCCCCGCCCCTTTAGTGAAGTGTCACGAATAACGAATAACAACAGACAATCGAAAATCGGTATAGATATAATATTATCGAGTATTTAAAATAAATATTTAGGTAACCTTATTATTTTTTGTAACTAAACTCTTATTCCTTGTTTGGATTTCACCCTAAGAGACCTTTTACAGCAACGAATTCGAGTCGCGCGTAGTCTACGTAATAGGATGACTGACCGAATAGTGATACGCACGGGTCGAAATCGTCGTTGTGGAAGGGTTTTTAATGTCGTATTAATAAATCATTATTTCAAAAGAAAATAAATAGTTTATTTTGTATAACATGTACTGAATACCCATGCAACTATCGATTCCAAGTTCTATGAGAATGATAATCGATAATCGAATATATTTATTAACGATTTTACATTACCCCATCCCTACTGTAAATTGTCAAAATTATCATCCTATTTTAGACAAGGTATAAATGTTGTGCAGCGCATGGTAAGCCCACTGCTAAATATGATAAGTCCGTGTTAGGGAACGAGCCACAAGATATATTCTAATGATGCAGTAATAATTCCTTATGGTTTTTTCAATTCTTGGTTATTATTAGTCCTTGTCAATTCTCATCATGACATCAAAATTTTCTACGTGTGTGGTTTCTCCGTTTCTTCGTCAAGTCCATGTCAAGTCATATGTAAACAATTGAATATTTATCAAGAAATAAAAATGTAAATGACTGAATACAAACATGCATAGTACTGATAAAAATATAATAGGCTATTCTACCAAAACTGCTTTGATTAAATTACGTGATGATATTCAAAAAATTGTTGAAGAACACAAACAAAATAATACTATTGGGTACAAAATTACTAACCTTGTTTTCCTGATCTTATATTATCTTTATTTATAATAAAACGCAATAATTTGTTTATTTTTCAGTTTCAAGATAGTACAAAACATCATATCATTCTCTTCGGAAAAAGTACTACTATCTGGTGTAGCATATACAGTAACTTTGATATACATTATTGGCCTCATAATAACGCATATTTTCGGTGAATCTGTGCAAGCTCACACATATTTATTATGGGAGGCCTTATTTCTATTCCTAATACTTCTACTAAATTTTTTGGTGGCACTCAATGAAGACAATTTGTACAGGAACGAAATATCACATAGGGCGAAGAAAGTTCTTGGTAAGTATTTACTGAACTATTTACTTAAGTCAGCCACACAGTAACACAGTTCACTGCTGAACATGAGTCTCATCCACGTTAGTGGAGGATTTTAACTAGACTTGGGCCTCAGAAATAAATTCTAACCTGATATTCTGTAGGTTTTATGTTATAAGTTAGTAATGAGGCAGAGGTGATGAATTGACGCGAGATTGATTGTATATAATATTTCACCCTTAGAAAACTGGAGATTTGAAAGCCAAACATCTAAAAATGTCATAAAGTCACTGCTGAGCCACAGAAGAAGCAAACAAATAAAATAACAATGGTTATGTTCTATCCTAATGAATTGAAAACTCCTAACTGCAGCAGATGTTAGGGTACTAACTGAGCAATTTTTTCATCTGGTCACATCTCAACTAGGCTCATGTAAAGTAAGGCCATTCAAAGGAAGAAAAACTGCAAAATATCTATACTCCTCTCCTTATTACTTCCATGAAAGCATAACAAACATTTTATTGCATGTGAACATTAAAACTATAAAAATTGGTAATAGACTACTTGACTGGAATTATTCTATTACTTCAATTGAATTATTTTTATTTAACATGTAGTTTATACATAGTATACTCGTAAATTAAAGTCACTTCCTGCCATTGGTCTACTTTGTGTGTATGTATGTTTCAATCTTTTAAAACATGCAACGGATAATCAGTTGAACACCAGCGAATAGATATAACAATACGAATAGATATAAAAAAACAATAGAAAAGCTTTTGTTTGTGTTTCTAAGAGGATACACATGGCACTCAATGTGTGCAGTTTTCAATAAAGATAGAATGATTAAATAGAAAGGTGTATAGAGTAGGACAACACGCAGAGGAAGTCATGGCGGGACAGGTAGTGAGAAATAGAAATTTATGGAATTGCTTTAAAAATAAACAAGACATGAAGTATGAACATTTGAAACTCGTAATTAGACAGAGAAAGTGATATCTACGCTAGCTCATTTGCTTCTTATATTATAAAGAAAATAATGAAAGAAATAAATTCCATTGGCCCCAAAATCTCTTTAATTTCTGTAACAGTAAGTCACATTTCTTAATAGTGCTAATATTTTAAAAACGATTCTTAGAAGAGAACTCCATCAAGCCAATTTAATCTATGTCTAATTTGGTATAGTGAAGCATAGGGATTACTTGTTCAGCAAATAAAATAGAAACGTGATTGCAGTTCTCAATTGGTGTGCGCACTACGGGCAGTGTTTTAATTACCAGCACCATACTATGGCATTCCGTGGCAGCTTTATGCAATCGGTGCTGCAACAATATTCCTTTTTTTAAACATGTAAAAAGGTTTTAAAGTAAATACCAAAAACGTTTAGACCCTGGTATGCGAGTATGTCCTATCTACTTAGCCAGGATGTGAGTGTGTTTATAGGTTATTGATTATACAGGGTGTCCGGTAATGAATGAATAACCTTGAAATGTCTTATAGTATAATTTATGGCCATTCAGAAAAAAATATGAAACAAAAAGCATTTACGAAATAAAAAATTTGTTACACTGTCGTGTCATCTTCGAGCCTCCACGCCCTAAGCGCGAAATACCCCAGTGCACCAACTGCCAGCACTACGGACACACCAAATCACACTGTCGCGGTATCCCACGTGCTGGAAGTCACAAGTCATCTGAATGCGCCAGAAAGGATAGATCTAACAATGTGAAATGTGCACTGTGCGAGGGTAATCATTAGAGATGAAACGGATAGTTGTTTGAACGGATACTGGATACCGGATATCCGGCAAGCCTTCTAGCCGGATAGCCGGATATCCGGCGGCCGGATATTTTCAGGTCATAGTCTCTGAACAAGTTTGTGCAAGCTGTAGTCGCGGCGTGGGACTTAAGACGACTGCGTGTGTTTGTGTAATTTAAAGTTTTCGTTTAATGTGAATAATTTGAACGTTGAACTGAACAATTCTTCCGCCCTCATACGGATTGATAGTTCCAAATACGGGCTTACACATTAGCCCACAGCATCGTAGAGGATAAACGACATCGTAAACTACTTCTAAATATAAAGAAATTCATCTTTTTAATCCAGGATAATATATTTTTTTATATCTATAATATCAATATATATCTTGATTGACTTTAAATTATTACACTAAGTACATTATAATACTAAACAGCACGGCCAGCCGACGCACGTCACTGCAAAGCGCTACGCACTGCTGCCCCTAGATGTCGCTACGCTGCACGCGCGGATTACACTACTCTGTATTAGAGATGTAACGGATATCCGGCCACTATCCGGTATCCGGCCTATCGGGCCATAATTTACTATCCGGCCGGATACTGGATCATCATCACAGCCCGTAACAGTCCACTGCAGGACTTAGGGCCTCTCCCACGAAAAGGGAGGTTATTGCCATAATCTCCACGCTTGGCAGGCGGGTTGGAGATCGCAGTGTTTAAATAATACAATGTATGGCTTTGGATGGATGGTCTCTTCTTTTTGCAATATGCCTTTTGAGCTGGAGTCAGCTCTCCTTGTCTACTTTCTACTTCTACATTTCTCTCTATTTTGAGCCGTAGCAATGTCAATAATATTGTCCTTCAGGTTCAGGTTGGTCCGCCGTCAGCCAGGTGACGTGTGGGTGTCTTCCGCGTCAGCGAGTCGTCGTCTCAAAATTTAGGGCTACTTGCACTAAGGTGATCTTTGGGGCAGCGGAGCACATGCCCACAGAATCGCATTGAAAGTTCTTAAATTTTCTCGGGCATAGGTGTGACTATGTAACTTCCTCGAGTGTGGACATTACGTACTTTGCCCAACAGGGTGACACCCGCTGATCAGCATAAATGCGCATATTTGTCTTGTGTAGTTTTGACAAGTGCTGTTTAGTATAATAATGTACTTAGTGTGATAATTTAACGATCATAATAAACAATATACTTACAATCAAGATATTTATTTATATTATAGATGTGAAAAAATATTATCCTGTATTAAAAATATGAATTTCTTTATATTTAGAGGTAGTATACGATGTCGTTTATCCTCTACGATGCTGTGGGCTAATGTGTAAGCCCGTATTTTGAAACTATCAATCCGTATGAGGGCGAAAGAATTGTTCAGTTCAACATTAAAATTATTTACATTTAACGAAAACTTTAAATTACATTAACTTAAGCAGTCGTATAAAGTCCTACGCCGCGATTACAGCTTGCACAAACTGGTTCAGAGACTATGACCTGCGAATATCCGCCGGATATCCGGCTATCCGGCTAGAAGGCTGGTCGGATATCCGGTATCCGGCCAAACAACTATCCGTTTCATCTCTACTCTGTATCGAACGAGTGCACTCTTTTGATTATCCCCTTGTGTGAGGCGTGATTAAATAAGCAAGTCATGATGCCAAAAGTTCCTCGTACCCCAACTAAGGACTCTAGTCCGAAGGTAACTCTAGAGAGTAAGGGAGGGACCGCCGTTGCAATATCTCAAGAACCGGATCAAGTTGTTAAGAAGGCGCGGTCACTGCGCCCGCGTAAAGACTCGCCGTGCGATAACCAGCCCCATGACATTCCATCTAATTGTTACAACGAGCTAAAAGCAATGCTCGAAGCATGGAAACTCGAACAAACCACCATCTTGGCGAAATTAGTATCCGAAGTTTCTGAGTTAAAGACACAGTGCCAGCAAATAAAAAATACCAACTCAGATATAGAAAAATCCATGGCATTTATCAACCAGAGTTTCGAAGAGCTGAAGATTAAAATTAGCACATTGGAGAAAGAAAAACAGGAAAATAAGGAAATTATAAATAGTTTGGATGGACAGATCAGAGACATTAAGTTTCAATCCAGGTCGGCGGCAATCGAAATAAGAAACATTTCCTCGAGGGAAAACGAAAAACCGATGATCTCATCGGTGGCTCATCCAAGGTGGCTAAGACTGTAAGTGTGAGTCTGGAATCCAGCGACCTGCGGGACATTCGACGACTTCCTGCTAAACCCGGCAATATTACCCATTCTGGTCGAGTTCAAGTCCGTCATAAATAAAAACAACTTTATAAATGCAACCAGAAAATATAACAAATCTCAGAAACTGGAAAATAAATTACACACCCATAACATTGGTTTGTCTGGAGAGCGCTCCCCAGTTTACGTGGACGAACACTTGCCTTCAGCCACCAAGCGGCTGTACTTCCTAGGTAGAACATTTTCAAAGGAAAACAACTATCAGTTCTCTTGGATCGCAAACTCGACAGTTTTCTTAAGGAAAGAAGAGAACGCGAAACATTCAAATAAGAACTGAACCAATGCCTTATTGTTTGAACATTATTTTCTTTATATAATTGTTATTAAACTCACCTCATACACACACTCACACTACACTTCCACTCATTTTCAGTTCACAAAGTTAAAAATTAAAATGCAAATCAGTACATCATAATTCCTGCGCACCCTTTTGTGCTACATATTACGTTTAAAAATGGTAGATAGTGTTCAAGATAACTTAGACACCATGTCACTGGCTAAATCGTACGTATCTGCCCCAGACACTTGTCATAACTATCTCGCGCATTCTAATGTGTCGTTAAAAATTATCCATCTTAATATAAGAAGTATCAATAAGAATTTTGACCAATTTTGATCAGCGCTCGCTTTGATATATTTATGTTGACGGAGTGTTGGTTGAAGAGCTCATGAATAATTCCAAACTTAGAGGGTTACAGTTGTTACAACACTCAAAATAACCCGATACAAAACTACGAATGCCGTGTGCTCACCGTGAGGCAACTCTTTGTGTTACGTGCCGTCATCAGGCGGCACACTGAGCTCCCCGTGGAGGACAGTGTCCTACGTAGGCGGCCGGGTCTTCCAGTTTGTAACCCTAAGACAGCTCGTACTAAATTTGCTGCTCGCCACTTCAACACGATCGGATCTAGACTATATAACTCAGTTAACAAAGTTCTAAAAATTTACGCCTTGAGCAAACATGAATCTAATTTCAAATGGAAAAAATGGGTAATGACTCTAGATTATAATGGAACTGAAGAGTTTGTTAAAAATTGCTTATAAGAAGTTACATATACTCACTCACGCACACACACGCGCACACACACACACACACACACACACACACACACACACACACACACACACACACACACACACACACACACACACACACACTCACATACACGCACTTATAAGTACCTTTTCTTTCTTATCCTTTAATACTAGCCTATGCGAACACTTGCTGATCTTTACCAATATTATAATTATTGGCTAAGTGTAGAGATGCTAGTCTCCGTTCGGTGGATCACTAATCCCTAAGATACTCGTTTACTTAGTTTAGGGATCAGGGCGACCTGGATAATTACATACAATAAGTTACATATACTCACTCACTTCACACACACACACACACATACACGCACTTATAAGTACCTTTTCTTTCTTATCCTTTAATACTAGCCTATGCGAACACTTGCTGATCTGTACCAATATTATAATTATTGGCTAAGTGTAGAGATGCTAGTCTCCGTTCGGTGGATCACTGATCCCTAAGATACTCGTTTACTTAGTTTAGGGATCAGGGCGACCTGGATAATACCTAGTTCTGTAAGACTCTTGTTAGTTGTGGCTAGCTCTCATGAATTTGTTGTTGTGACTTCATTATTTTATTGGAATAAATGCATTATAATTTTTTATTTTATTTTATTTAAAGGCTGCACCGTATACAAGGTCTTGCAAAAACGAATTCTTCCCAAGGGTACAGGGGCCTCCCCAGCCCCATTAACTAATATCATAACAGATGACGTTCCTGCGATCGCTACTAACAAAATTAGCTACGATATAAGCTACGCTCAAATAACGAAAAACGGTAAAAAGACCCGTGAAGTCTCTAATCATACAATACCACCTAAACCAACGAATCCTATTAGTGAAGCTATAAAGGACATGATGAAGCTCATGAAGGTGATGCAACAACAATTTACTCTCATCAATTTAATAATAACCCTCATGTCAAAACTGCAAAATTCAACTCCTTAAAAATTATAATATGGAATGCTAATGGGCTACCCCAACATACCCTAGAGGTGCAAAAATTTGTGAACATCATGTTAATAGCCGAGACCCACTTCACGTCGAGAAGTTACTTTACAATACCTAACTATAAAGTATACCACACCATGCATCCAGACGGAATGGCTCACGCGGGATCAGCCATAGTAGTAAGTAATAAGATAAAACACCATTCTATCAAGTCTTACCAAAAAGAAGAAATTCAAGCTACTAACATAGTTATAGTGGATAAGCTCGGTGATATTACAATATCTGCTATCTACAGCCCTCCTAAACAAAATTTGAAAGTCACAGACTACATAAACTTTTTTAAAACTCTTGGGCCCAGATTTATAGTTGGAGGCGACTACAATGCCAAAAATACCTATTGGGGGTCGCGCATTACCACAACGAAAGGACGACAGCTATTACTTGCTACCCAAAGCTTGAATTTGAACACAATTTCCTGTGGATCTTCAACATATTGGCCAACGGATCGAAAAAAGAGCCCCGACTTAATCGATTTTTGTGTAGTGAAGGGCATATCCAGTGTGCACTTTGCCTGTCGACCTATGGCAGATCTTTCTTCTGATCATTCTCCTGTTGAAATTGTTTACAATAGAAATGTTATACCAACTGTACCACCGTGCAGACTGCACAACTACCGAGCAGAGTGGAATCTCTTTCGCGAGCTACTAACTGAAAAACGGAGAGCAAGAAAACGGTGGCACACCCTTCCGATAAAAAAATTCTTAACCAGCTTACGGCTCAACTCAAGAAACAC
The DNA here is from genome assembly GCA_905147135.1 of Blastobasis lacticolella. Taxonomy (NCBI): domain Eukaryota; kingdom Metazoa; phylum Arthropoda; class Insecta; order Lepidoptera; family Blastobasidae; genus Blastobasis; species Blastobasis lacticolella. Next base: position 5,440,827 of record LR990048.1, on the reverse strand, counting down.
CTTGATTCTACAAAATCTTCAGATTAATGTATCTGGAAAGCCACAAAAAAATGCAAGACACCAGTCGCTCATGTTACTCCTATAATGAGAGAAGATGGAGCATGGGCTAATAATGACTCAGAGAAAGCTAAATCTTTTGCTTTGCACCTCAGCAATGTTTTCACTCCAAATGCATCAGTCGAAGTAAGATCAACTGTAGCAGAGGCTGGGACGATACTTTGCACAGTACACCAACTTGACCCTCCAATTCATAAATTCTCTGTAGCAGAGGTGAAATCTGCTATTAAACGCATTCACCTGAACAAGGCTGCTTACACCAGAAATATTAAAGAAAATACCATATAAAGGTTTACTATATCTAACGCAACTGTTTAATGCTATCTTGTGGAGAGGATTTGTGCCTCCACTATGGAAAGTGGCACAAATCATCCTGATACCCAAGCCTGGGAAACCACTGACAGACAGAAAATCTTACCGACCAATCAGTCGACTACCCATTGTTTCCAAGCTCTTAGAAACACTGTTCCTAGGAAGAATGATGCCAATAATTGACGCAAAGCAGTTAATTCCCGACCATCAGTTTGGGTTTAGAAGAAAACACGGAACCATTGAGCAGGTGCACAGGCTTGTCGAGCATATTCACCTGGCTTTTGAAAATAAACAATACTGCTCTGCAGCATTCTTAGATATATCACAGGCTTTTGATCGTGTTTGGCACGAGGGACTCCTGTGCAAAATCACTCAATCACATCAATCAATGACGGAAAACACCTTGCAGCCAGACATTTGGTAAGAAAAATCTTGTATGTGTTTAACAGGGTACTTATCCGGTACCGTTCGGGCATTCAGTGCTCTATAGTCGCCGCATGGTCTCCAACCGTCGTCTTTTTTGGGTACAAGATGAAGCGGAGAAGACCATGGGCTATCTGAACGACGTGCTGTACCGCTTGCTAGCATATAATGGAACTCTTTATGAGCTATCTTCAAACGATCTGGTGGTAAACGGCCTGGACGACTTGCAACCGGTGGGCCGGCAGTGGTGCAAATATGATGCACGGTTTTGTGTTTCGCTTCACGAGGCGTTCCAGCTGGACGCGTAATATCTGGATATTCTCGTAGAATGGAGTAAAATTCTGTATCACCCAAGACGGCTTTGATAGATGATATAGCTTCTGAAGGCTTCTTAGGAGGTACAATAACGCTCAGCGTAGTTAATGCATCGATGAACTTGTAATTCCGGCAGTCAACAAGTAGATTGTAGAACAATGGAAAGTCAACGCCGATTATGGGTTTGGATACGTCGGCCATTAAAATCTCCATACGTAAGCACGTCGTAGGCCAAATTCTAAATTTAATTACACCGTGCCATAGTTATGTATCACCGTTCCATTTGCTGGGAACAATTTGTAATCCGTCGTCTTACGGGCTTCCTTTAAAGCAGTGCGTGGATAAACACATAGATCCGATCTTGTGTCTATAAGGAACTGGACCTTAGTACAGCGATCCACAACAAACAAGCGGCCTGGTGCAGAGTGGCAAACGTTAGCCGCTAATTTCGACTGCCGTTGCCGTTTTCCAACGTATATTTGCACGGTGTGGTACACTTAGTGGCTTTTGGTCCAAATCTGCTATGATACCAACAGTACTCACTATTGTGGGACTTGGAGCGAGATCTAGGATGCGGACTGTTGTTCCTACGGCGAGATCTGGAGCGAAAACAGTTAGGTCGGGCTTGATTCTTCAAAGCGGTAACTTCCAGAACGGGTCCTGCGATTGGCTTTGATTTCGGAGGTAGTTTCACCAGCAAGGAAACTTGTGGGCTCATAAACACGGCGTCGTGCACCTTATCTGCGAGGTCGGCAAGCTTTTCCAGCTCCATATCCTGCTGCGACATAATTGCCGTCTGAAGATTGACCGGTAATCTATTTACCCACAAAGTGCGAATAAAATCATCAGGTACCGTCGGTCCAGCCAAATCCTGGAGGTGGCGAAGGAACTGCGAAGGTTTGCGATCTCCGAGTTCCTCGTGCTTAACCTTCCTCTCTGTTGATGCTAATAAGCGTTTTATGAGCTCCGATTTCAACTTCTTTGTAGAAGTTTGTTCTTTCGTACTTATTTGTAGCTGGTGTTGACGTAATTATATCCTTAACTTCCTTTGCATACTGATGTTCCAGTTGTGCTTGAACGTAGTGGAATTTCGTGGCATCATTAGTTATATTCGCTAATATGAATTGACCCTCCATTTGTGCAAACCACATATCGGGTGCATCTGGGTAAAAAGCAGGTACTCGTACGCCAACGCGAAAAACCTCTTGCGATTCTTGCGTCTTCGTGAATCCTGCAGCTGCAGATGTACCAGCTCTTGAATCCGTTGACATCTTGCGTCTTGCAGTCGGGGTTTGTTCGTCGGGGTCACCAATTATGTGGGGAAGTTCGGATGAAATAACCGTTTCCACACAAATAAATTTAAACTAAATAATAAATAAATAAATAATAAATATTCATGGACAAATTTACGCAGCGCTATCTAGCCCCAAACTAAGCAAAGCTTGTACTATGGGTGCTAGATAACTGATATACTACTTAAATACTTTTTAAATACATACTTATTATACATAGAATACCCAGACCCGTAACAGAAATTAAAATTCATCATTTCAATTTCTGCCCGGCCGGGAATCGAACCCGGGACCTCTTGCGTGGCATACCGGCATGTTGACCATTGAACCACTCAGGTCGTCAAAACTGGTTATTTACGAGATGTAATACAATTTTATTGAAGGTAAGGTTAACACCAGGTAGATATTTCAGAACTTAAGATAAATGACACACGTAATGAATACGGAACACCGGGCTAGCGCAAAAAATAAATTTTTAGAAATAAAAATTGTTTCACTTATAGCTAAGGTAGGTAGGTAGGTCTCCTTGGTAGCTAAGCTGCACTTGCACACATGCACGATTGAGGGAAAGAGATAGAGATACATCCCTTGAGTACACAAACGCACGCACACACTCAAACCTTATTGTGCATAGTATTTTGTATGAAGACGGTCGTTGTGTATTAGTTCATAGTTTGTGCCGTGGAGGGCGCTGCTGGGCACAAGCAAACATTTAGTCCGCGTATTTTAAATTATTACAAGTAGTTTTTGTGTCAATTTTCCACTTTATTCATTACGATATTGATAAACAGTTTGTGCTTAACCTGAGCAAGTGAAGGTACTGCAGGACTCTTAAGAAAGTAGAAGACAAATTGAAAATATCAGTGTGCAATACGCAAACCTACTTTCTTTTCTACTCATATTCCAATAAGAAGAGCTATAAAGTATTGCTATAAATAGGCTATTGAGTGCCCAAACCGTACTTGAAACTCCTGACGTTCTACATCTGGAATTTAAGGTTTGTTCAAAATACATTATAACAGCCGCAAATTCAAGCATTTTTCAAACTTTTAACGGTTCGCGCGCGTATGACGCGCTGGTCGATAACCGCTTATCAATGTAACACTAGCGCCATCTATGATCGACTCGCCGTATTATTAGTAATATATTAAAATGGGATCATCCCGAATTTGTTTCTGAGTATTCCTATTAATAGGGCTGCTAGCTAAAAGAAGGCGTAAGATGTCTCCTGCAAATAAATGTGCGAAATGCAGCAGCTCCCTTCCTAGACGGGAATATCTCCGCTGTGCGGAATGTAAATCGACATTTGACTTGGACTGTGGACTTGTGTTGGACTTTTCGCGCGACAAGAATCTTGCAAAGCGCGACATCGATTACGGTCGGAGGCCGATTTTGAAAGGGTTTTTGGTAATATTTATGTTAGCCCTAATAACCACATTAAACAATAATTTAATTTCTTCGATAAAGAAGTCTATAAGCTTTTGTTATTTTTTAAAGATATTGTTTATTACTCGTTATAAGTATAATTTTTAATAAATGCATATTTAACTATATAATGTTTTGCTTAGGTACATAAATCTTACCGTTTTTACCGCTACCGTTACCTGAAACTACTGTATAAATACTGTAGCTCGATTAGTATTTACGACAATCAAGTTTGCTTTATAATATATTTAATGGAAAAATGCTTTGCTTTAGTGCCAAAACTCTTGATATACTGCCATAGAATAATATTTCTGTATTATATGTTACCATTATAAATTACTCAAATCAAAAAACTATGTTTGAACTTGGGATTGCTTATTGTTAGATCATTAAATACAGGGCGCGATGAGTTAATCACATCTATAGAAAGGTACAAAATAGATATTTTGGCGCTGAACGAAACCTGGTTAAGGGATGGTGAACAAAATTATGCACCTATAATTCCTGGTTATCAGTTTAAACATAAATGTAGGAAACATAATGCCAGAGGAGGACGCGTAGGATTTTATGCACGCAAGCTCAATCAACAAAATTAAAGAGCCATATACAGTACTATAAGCAACTTAGAAACCTAGTTAATAGCGCCATTGAAAAAGAAAAGCAAGGTTATTTCACTTACTACGTTAGCAAGAATAACGATAAACCTACTGTTATGTGGAAACATATCAAACAAGTATCTCCTCTTAGCAATAATAACTCGTCGTATAATATCCCTAAACATCTACAAAACCCAAATAGTATAAAAAGATTTTTCGTAGATACCGTTGGTAGTGACGGCGCAGATGGACACCATAAATTACTTTAAGAGTAATCGTTTTAGGCCGCGTCCCCAGTAGGCAAACTGTTCGCCGCCGACTGAGTGAGCCGCAAATTTGTAGCCAACTAAAATTCGACTTAGCGGCGTACTCAGATCGATTTGCCGGGCGTCGCAAGCAAACTGTTCCGAGCTGCCGCTGCCGACTGAATCTTCAGTTACTTTTTGTTGTTTTGTCAAAGGACATATTTGGATTTTCCGTCGTGTTATTACAGAGGCGTGACAAGATATAACACCAGACTATGAACCGTATCACAATTACCACCAATGAAGAAGGTTTGATCATCGTCACCAGTGTTTTCCCCTTGATACTCTTGTTGAGTAGGAAGCAAGCCCCAATCACAAAGCTCGCGTATTGTCCCCGACCTCCATTACTGTAGGAACTTTAAACGTTGAACCCAAAGAAACAGCGCTGACCCTGCAGTATTTCCACGTCCGCCATTGCTGAAACTTGGAAGGGATGTGTGATAGGGCAGTATGTGACTTTAGATAAGTATTTAATAAATATTTGAGTTATAAACTTAGTCGGATTTATTCTGTCGCTTAGGTTATGACTGTAGTAACCTTTTGTCTTGTGGTACTTCGGTAACGTGAAAACCCCCATTGAACGTTGGCGTTGATTGTGTGACCGATGCTACGGCCATAGCCAATATGTTTAGGGAACATTTCTCTGTGAAATCTCCGCTAGGGTACACCGGGGCGGTGAGCGACGCTGGGGCGGACGTGGAAGGGGAGTACGAAGTAAAATTTGATGTGAAACAAGTATGTCGCACAATTAAGGATATGAAGCGCGGGAAATCCCCTGGCCATGACGGTCTCAGCGTCGAGCATCTGCAACACGCTGGTCTCCATTTGCATCGAGTTTTGGCCATGTTTTTCACATTATGTATTAGTCACTCCTACTTGCCATCGGAAACGATTAGAACAGAGGTTGTACCTATTGTAAAGAATAGAACTGGAGACATAGCTAGTAAGCATAATTATAGACCTATGTTCATTAGCAACAATTGATGCCAAGATATTCGACAGACTGCTGAGTTCGATTCTTAATAAGTATATACGTTTGAGGGACGCTCAATTTGGTTTTGTGCCAGGTCTATCCACTGAGAGCGCCATATTAGGCCTAAAGTGCACTGTGGAGTATTACACGAATAGGAAAACGCCTGTATATGTGTGTATATCCTATGGAGAAAACTGGATGAAGCCTGTGTACCAAGGGAGATAGGGCGCATATTTGGGCGTTGGTATTCGTGCCAGACTAATGTTGTGAGATGGGGTAGCGAGTGGTCTGATTCGTATACACTGAAGTGTGGGGTGAGGCAGGGGGGAGTAACCTCCCCAACTCTCTTTAATCTGTATATGGATGCGCTGATCGGGGAGCTCAGCAGCATGCGTGTCGGCTGCCACATTGATGGGGTATATGTAAACAATATTAGTTACGCGGACGACATGGTGCTGCTGAGCCCGTCGATCAGTGGACTGAGAAAGCTATTAGCCGTGTGTGAAGGATATGCCCTGACTCATGGCCTCATCTATAATGCCGCAAAAAGTGAGTTCATGGTGTTTAAAGCTGGTACCAAATGTCCATCTAATGTTCATAATGATTTAAAAGTTATTTTACGTTACAGCTGTAATGAAATTAGTATGGGAAATGCTGTATCGAAAAGATTTTTTTTTTAATTTTATAGACTGACGTGAAAAAAGTGTATCCTGAAACGACTGTTTTCAAATATGAAATTGGAACATTAAGCTATGAGAATAGATAAACTACTATTAGAGATCAAAATTCGTATCTGATATTTTATTGTAGAAACGTATACCCGTCCATGAGGAATTTACTTGACTTTGGCGACACTGCCACTAAAGTGTACGGACAGTGTCGTACAAAATGTATGCTACCTACAATATCCTTTTTTACTGACACAGTTGTCGGCACGACACAGCACTGATTGGCACGTGTCGGCACTGATGTGTGCTGATAGCCTTTTCGCTTGCACTATATATAAAAAATAAAACCAACTTGAATGGTAAAAAGAGTGTTTTATTATGATTTTAAGCCTGGTTTTTTAATCAGTTATAGTTAGGATAAGGGTATCCAACATGAACATGAAACTTGAAAGGGTTCAAGCTTCATGTTACCCCTAGATACTACCCAGTAGTGCCGTTCGACTAATTGCAGTACTATCCTCGAACTCCTAATCGTTAAAGAGTTCTGTGGCTTTATCATAAGCAGAGCATTATCAGATGATGAAACTCTGAAGCGAACACTTGACCTGAGTAAGATATGGTAACGTAACAAACACTTGCCTTCGATTTTTCCAGGATCCCGTCATTAGATCCTGCATTGATGACCATGGAACCACTTGGGAAGACTTTTTTAAATGAAAAAAGAATTTTCCAAAAAGGTCTAGGCGTCTTCGAGTAATCGGGGAACATAAATAAAAAAGAATTCAATTAATTGAGAACATCCTCCTTTTTTAAGTCGGTTAAAAAGAGTGTTTGACGCTATTGTTGCCAGCTGCCATTTCAATCTTGGCGTCAATATCCCGGTTGTACTCTTTAACCATAATGCTGGATTTGGCAGACCAGGTAGAACGATAGGTAGAATAGAGCGACTGTCATCTGACCTCGGTGCAGGGTCACGGAGTTAAAAGGGGAACCTGACCAGATTACATCATGGTACACATTCAGTCGCCTGAATGTGCAGGTTTCCGCAATAGGTTTAGTCCATTCTGCAGTAAAGGTGGACTAAGTTAATTAACTATGATTCTTCATCATAATAGTACACGCCTTTAACTTATAATTATTTTTCATCGGGAGTTAAAAAAACATAATAATTTGATACTTTTTTAATAAAATTATAAGTAAGACGTGGTGTGTGGTGCCGCCACCTCAAAGAATAGCACTACCCCATCTCTTCCCGTGGGTGTCGTAAGAGGCGACCAAGGGACAAATCCGAAAGGTGGGCAGCAGCATCTTTCTGGGTAGATTTACATCAACTGCACTGCGATCTCCAACCCGCCTGCCAAGCGTGGAGATTATGGCAATGACCTCCCCTTTCGTAGGAGAGGCCCGAAGTCCTGCAGTGGACTGTTATGGGCTGTGATGATGATGATGATGATAAGTAAGATCTTTCTCGTTGCACAGGAATGCAAGTTTTTTCTTTATGTCTTTTCTCCTTTACACAATTTACATAATAATAATGCATGCATGCCTTTTTATAAAAATAGAAAACAATCAGTAATAATTAGTACTCAATATCATTAAACTTAATATTTACAATGAGATAATTAATAATTGAATAAACATAAACAAAAATAAAATGTCAAAAAAGGTTTGAAAGGGTTTTATTCTAATAGCTAACGTAGATATTAATTTATCTAGTTACATTTATATCACAGCCTGAAATCTTAAATCAAAATCAACTAAGTAAACGGTGCTTATAGATAAAGGAAAACATTAAGGTTTATTTATTATTTCGGTCAAATTCAACTAAAGTAGAATATCCTTCGTAAACGTGTCGCCTGTCCAATACTTGCTTTACCTTTCCTTTTTTATTAGTATTTCTGTCACTCACTAGTAAAGGTTCTTCTAAATTAGGATGTACTTCATGTTTATCAGTTATTTCTTTCTCATTTTCTTGAGAGCTTGACTCCTCATTTTGTATAAAACCTGGATTTGATATAATTTGTCGATTAGGCTCATAAGAATTGGCTAGTCCTTTAGATTCAGTGTCAAACTGTGTCTCTGACTTAATTGCTCTACGGTTTAATAATTCTTCAAAAGAAATATATTGTATGGCTGTAACCTCTCTATCACTATTACTCACGGGCAATATACCTTCAGATTCTCTATTTCTATTCTTTGTTGTTGATTCTTTGTCATTACTTTGTTGCTTAGTTGATGAAACCATTGCAATATTTGATGTTGGTTCGTTGGTATTATTAAATGAAGGTTGTTCATTGTTATAATGTGTACTGTTATTATGAGCCTCAGATGTTGTTTCAACGTTGTCGCCTGTACCTTTATTTTCATTTTCTTCAGTATTTATACAATTTTCTGCAGATACCTCTGTCAATATTTCTGTATGCAGTAACTGTGGAACTGGTGCAATCACCTCTTTGCTGGTATTAGGCTGTTTTGAAATCAAGTCTTTGTTACTCCAGTTGTTGTTTTGTTCAGGGGACACCATTAATTGTCTATTTTTTAAACTTACTGGTATCAGATCTACATAAGGGGAAATATTAGTTGGTGGATTTGGCGGCTGACGTTCTTTTCCAGTTGATGGCATTAAAGGAGCATCAGTTGAATTTCTATTTGGTGAATTGGAACTGGATTCAACTTTTGGAATTTTCGAAGACGCATTTGGTTTTTGGCTTTCTGTACTAGCTAATTGTGGTGGAATTATTATTGGGTCTTTATTTATTATGTATTCGTAAAATGCCCTTTCTTGTTGATTTTCATTTAAATTAAGTTTAACTGTCTCTACGAAATCTGGCAGGTGTAAATTTTTTTTTATTTTTTGCATGTTGTACCTCTTTATACAAATAAAAACTATCAATATAAATACGAATACGACTATAAATACGATTCCCATTAATATCATCCAATAATAATCATATATAGTTTTACAATTTTGTGTAACTTTGTCGCTCCATTCACCTTCATATTTATTATTGTTTTGGTCGACTGTTACTACCCGAACAACATATTCTTCAAGGTTAGTGTTATTATCGCAAGCTTGTATCGCTTTATTCAACTCGTTGGTGGTATATGTTTGTGTGATGTTGTCTTTAGTAACCTTTATCTCGTAATAAAAATTTGGGCCGCCAGTAGTTCTTGGTTCATTCCAGCTCAAAAGATTGTTACGGAAGGTAACATTCAAAGGCTTAACTCCAGAACCGATTCTTGTTCTAATTTTCGGTACATATACAGCATTCGAACAAATTGAACTATGTATATTACAAGTCTGGACTCCAATTGAATAATTTGTGTAACTCTCTAAGTTGTTGACTGTGTAATTGTAACTCGTCATTTTGTTTGTGTAATTGTAATGGGTTTCATTAATTTGGATTGTATCTACTTTGTGTTCAGAATTAAATATTTTGTATCTAATATGTGTTGGGTCCCCGTTAAGTTCTTTTGGGCGATTCCACCATAGCGTTATAGAATCATTACTTACATGCGTTATTCGGACATTTTGCGGTGCTGTAGGTATCCCCTCTCGAGTTTTTATGTATCGTCTTGCAACTGTTTTTGTCCCGTATTCAGTGGATATTTCAAGAGCAATCGTATAGTTTGTATGTGGTAATAAATTTGTTATATTTACTTCGTTCTGATCTGTGTTATCAACATACAAATATTTTAGCTCTGCTTGATTAGGGGCGTCATACGTTATATTAAATCCCCTAATAATGTCCCATTTTAATATGCAATTGATTGACCATGATAACTGTATTGCTGTATCACGTCTAAAGTTTTCATCGTCTTTAAAATCCACTCCAATCCAATCCATGTCGGGTAAAGTATCAATTTTTCCTGGTAATGTGTTACATCGACTCCAAATCATTCCACTAGAAATGTATCCCCTATTCGCGGAAATTGCAAATCGATATCTTATAGGATTTGGTAAATGTATTACATGTCTTTCAATTCCACTACCTATATTGTGAAAGCCCAATTCTCCGGCACAACTGTCTATTGTGCCATCTTCACACCAGAAAATCGTGTAGCTGTCCACATTGTCCACTTTATTCCATAATAATTCATGTGTACCATTTTCATAAACGTAATTACTCAATGATTTAACTGCTAATGAACGCGTTTCCTTTACGGCAGGAATGTACAATGTATTGTAATGCTCTGATCTTCCCATTTCATTGTTTGACCAAATACTCACCTCAATTCCTTCGAGCGTCGCGTTCTCAACTACTAGAGATCCTAAACTACTATTTAAAGTCTTAGATACTTTTCCTTGCTTCACATTTATAATGTAACCAAAATTGTCACCGGATTCTTCTTGAATCTTGAGTTGTCTCCAATATATGTTCAGAAATCTGTAATCTGTAAACTCATTTTGCCAAAAAGCACCAATGGTTGTTTCTGGTGCCTTCTTTGGCTTTTCACTCGCGGTGTACAAGGACCGATTTCCAAAATCTGACCAAAATTTATCATCAGCACTAGCAAGTTTCACTGAAATTTTAATTGTATATTCCATGTGTGCATAAGGCAAATCTGTTATATTAACTTCGTACCATTCTTTTATTTTATTCGATTTTATAATATCAAAACGGTGAGTGTCATTCATTACTTCGTATTCTATTTTGTGTTCTATGTCACCATCCAAAACATATATTTCATCTGGGATATTCCATTTTATGTATATGCTGTGAGAGGTATTGTTTACCATGACCAAGTTTGCAGGCGGTTTTGACTTAAATATGGCAGCATGGTGTATGAAAAACGTCTCATTGTTTATCCCTACATCGTTTTCTGACTCTAATTCTATCTTAATCTCAGGTTTTGTATTATAATTACCATACGAAGGTGAACTACTTAAGTTCCACACACAGTGTCTGGGCGGCTCATTATTTTTAGAATTTGGACATCCACGTCTATAGACTAATTTATCGTTCACATAAAATTTTAAACGGTAGTTTGTCGATATAATATCAGACGAGTTCCATGAACACTTTAACTCTTCCAAATATTTAGACACACAATCGAAATGTGTCACATTTTTTGGAGGTAATCCTACTATAACACCTTTACCAGCATTTCTGCCACTTTTATTATTATGACAATAATGTTGTGTACTATCATGTTCTTGCATTTGTAATTTCTCAAACTTTATAGTTGTATTGTTCATGATCACAGTTGGCAATTGTTTACCATCTACTTGAAGTATGATATCTTGTGCAGTGTAGTTTTCGCCGGCCATGCAACATAATTTTAATATTTGCCCTTTTAGTATTATAAGTTTTTGTTCTTTTTCGATGGCACCATTGCAGTCCGTAATGAACACAGTATTGTTTATTAAGCCCCCAACCATTACACATTGTAAAATTACAAGAACACACAACACAAAGTACTTCCAATTTGATTTCATTGTTTTATAGGATAAACAAGTCACTTATTGAAAATTATTATATGTTTACTTGCGAAAACTGTTATCTAGTCACTGCCTTATCGCGCGCGGGCGCATGCCTGCGTGCCATGCGTGATCCCTGCGTAACGTGCGCTTGTGTACTGCCATTCTGACAACGTGCATATTGTGGCTTGCCAGTTGCGAGTTGGTTTTTTCGGCCTTGTAGTGACGTCGAGTACTCCGTAGAGAGTAGATAGCGGGAAGTTCGTTATTGCAAGCCGATTGAGCGTGCCCCAAATCTAGTCAAGGGATAATCCACCTCACAGTCACCTTATGTTCTGCTGGGATTCTGATCATGAATCTTGGAATACGTAAATTGCGTACGGTATTCTATGGCTATAGTTGAACATTTATCTTATCATATTACGTTTATCCGCTTGCGACTTGAGGACTGTTTTACACTGTGTTTAGTTTAATTTATTTATGGTTATATTTGTGCGGTGTCCGGCACAGTCGAATATCGAATATTGTCATCATGTTGGCGTTTTTGCTGATTTTGATAATGTCGTCCGCTCCGTTGTGACATAGTCCTCCTCGTTCGCAGTGAATGACCCTGCTCTTAGCTTTGTGAGATTTGATATCTGGCTCCAAGATTTCAACAACAACCACTTAGACGGGAGACACGCGACATGGAAACGAGGTAGGACCAACGGAGCCCATTCCGTCTTGGTCCAACCTACATAACCTCCCGTTTTTCGATGTTGAGCTAATCTAATCTCAATTTCGCATGACACATCGAGCTCTAGGCAACCTCTCAAGGTAAGGCGGTATTTCACTTCAGAACAGCTGCTTCAGCTATGTAGGGAGTACTACTGCAACCTTTGGGATAGATCAGCCAGGTATCGCCTGTGATCCAGAGTTGATAGACGCCTAATTGCAATTCTTCGTTTGTCAGTATTATAGAAGGCACGTGGCCCAACACGTCTTGATCCACGGAGAAGCCGTGAGGTTTTGAGGTTTCAAATACACATTGTTTTTGAAACGTCAAACACATTCGTTGAAATGATATCTATTTTTAATATCCTGTCTTTAGCGGAAGTTGGATTCATAATTGTGGTTACGGCGTGCATATTGTATGGTCTGGTATAAGTTTGTTAAAATTTAATTTATGTAGGTATATTGTATGTATGTATACTACGTTACACTAAGTGTATATAAGGAGATATCTGTGTATTTTTGTATTTACGTTTTGAAACTTCTCTCTACTATTTAGAAATAAACACTTAAGCACCGATCCGTGTTAATGCTCAAACATCTCTCAGGTTGGCTGGAAGAGATCTCTTATAGAGATCTCCTATGTAAACGATTTTTGCTTTATAACAATACTTCTGGGATATTTTCGGTACAGTGTCGCGTTAACTTGGCTCTGGGGTCTTTTGCCATACTGGTAACAGGACACTCTCGATCTTGGCAACTTTGTTCACGAGGGATTTATGGACGAGGAACCCGACACAACCTAGGGGCAGTTGGTCGCCCTCCCGCGTAAAGCACATTTCCGACGATTATCGAGTCCCTTTACCCGGACTTCAGATAACCCTATAATGTCCCAATGTAATCTGTGTACCGCTTCCTCCAGTTCCAAGAGCTTTTCGTCGGTCCGCAGTGTTCCCGACAATATGCGTCGAAATAAAGATAAATTTTAATACTATACCACTAAAATCTTATAATAATGTTTGACACGGTAGAGCGCACCATCAATGGCAATTGTTAAGAAGCTAGTCTTGAAAACGCCTCATTGACGTAAAGAAAACAAATAAATAAAGAAATGAGCTTCGACAAATTCACACAGCGCCATCTGGCCCCAAAGTAAGCAAAGCTTGTGTTGTGGGTGCTACATAGTATAAAACAAAGTCGCTTTCTCTGTCCCTATGTCCCTTTGTATGCTTAAATCTTTGAAACTACGCAACGGATTTTGATGCGGTTTTTTTTAATAGATAGAGTGATTCAAGAGGAAGGCTTTTAAGTAAGAAAAAAAGGGTAGGTAAGGGTAAAATAGGTGTACGCGTACGAAGTCGCGCCGGGTCCACTAGTAACTGATAAACTACTTATATGCTTTTTTTAAATACGTACTTATTATACATACTACAGCCGGTCTGGCTTCAACAGAAATATAAATTCATCATTTCAATTTCTGCTTGGCCGGGAATCGAACCCGGTACCTCTGTGTACCATAGTGACGGGCATGTTAACCAACTTAACCACTCAGGTCGTCAAATATTCTTTTTTGAAATTACGGATTATTATACTTTCAGAGAAATGGTGTTTTATGTTGTCGGCTATTGTGGTAAAATCGGTCGCTGAGTCAAACATTTTGAAGCTGATATATTAAAAAGTTGTAGTTCTGTTGTGCTGTTGGAGTTCTAAGTAGACGGAATATGTTTTTAGAATGCGCAAATTGTTTTTAAGTCGTCCATATACAAAATAAGACGTTAGATTCTGGCGCGGCGCGACTTCATTCGCATGGTGTCCAACTCCTACTCCACCACTACCCTACCCTACCTGTACCTAACTCTATCTTTTTTTTATTAAACAGGAACCCTGGAAAAGGCGGTGGAGAATTCGGTTTGGAAAGAAAACCACTATCCTCATCTTTGTGCCCCTTACTCGCCATGCGTCATCTTGCAATGGACATATAGAGACGGTAAGTCTACTTACTTTTACCTACATAGTTATTTCAACGACATGGCCTAGCCTGGTGTCCACCAAGTAGTCATTTTACTCATTCGTGGTTCGACACCCGTTCTTTTTTTTTTATATACCACCAAGGTAACCACCAGGTCCTTGTTAATCAATAAATATCTTTCATTCATTCATTCAAGGCTTCATATACCAAACGCACTAATTAATGGCATTACACGCAGGAGAAGCCCTAGCGTATAGGTTAATTATATTAAATAAAAAGCCGTTACATCGAAAAAACAGCAAGTCACTGCTATAAGGCGTTGTTTTGTGATTATTTTTCTTTTTCATTGCTTTGTTTTTGAGTGAGTGAGATTTGAGAATTTAGAATACATGTTATGTAGAATAGCACTTCGCACTCAATTGGATACATTTACTAACGGCCAATTGCACAAACATACATTAAAAACGTCAAACCGTTCAAGAAACCGTTCGATCGTATGAAAATTGTACCACCTTAAAAATTAACTAAGGTCATTTAACCAATTGTAAGAAATATGGTGGAATGAAAAATCCGTTCATTAGAATATGAATAAACATTTTTATATTGCCAGGGGAACTAGTGAATTTGCCATGGGCTCTGCTTGTGGAGGGAGATGTGGTGGTGTTGCGACCAGGACAAGAGGTTCCAGGGCACTGTCGCGGACTCTGCCCCGAAGACCCGGAACTCTTCTTTGGGCAGACCTTCCAGCCAGGATCTCAGGTAGTGACAAAGTGTTGCTTTAAAAAAAGCTTTCATCATTTCTGAAGATTATGGTCCACAGTCTAGCTTTGGACTGTGATTTTTTTATGTTAAGTCTTACTTTTTTATTGCCACCATCGTGGCAAACAAGCGTACGGACGGCCCATATGGTGGTGAGCAGTAACCGTAGTCTATAGACCTTAGCAATATCAGGGGTATTTGGAACGTTTATCGAATCTACAGAGTTATTTGTAAATGAACCAAGGCAATGATTATGACGAAGTTTGTGTAGTGTCCGGCTAAGTAAAATGTAGCACCAACCTCTCCATTGACAGTTGTGGTAAAAGGCAACTAATTTAATAAAGACAGGCCATCTATTACCACTGTGAACCATATATTGGGCAGCAGAATTTTCTGTGGAGCATCATCAGCAGTACGACTCCCAACTCGCCTATCAAGCGTAGAGGTTATGGTAATAATTCTGCCTGTTGTGTCTTTTGTTCTTTTATATTTATCTGTATATCATTATTGTGTACAATAAACAGTTAAATAAATAAATAAATAATTATCATCATCTTAGCGTTAATGTGTTAAGATTGTACACACGCGCACGAGGGCCCGGGGTCCGTCTTGACACCAAAATCCAGGATGAGATAACTACAGTGGAGCGAGTGCCATCTGACCACCGTGACCCTGCTACCAGGGGAACCTGACCCGATTGGATAATGATTAATGGTTACACATTCAGTCGCCTGAATGTACAGGTTTCATCACGATGTTTTCCCTCACACCGTGATTGGTACATGGCCGCAGGGGGATTCGAAACCGGCACCGTGTAGTGGATGTGATGTAGACGAAAACAAACCATACCGCAATTTTTTTACAATGCCGTATGCACAAGAGCGAATTTTTGTGAATCGAAAAGGACACCATTTTCGGCCGCGTAATTTACGCTGCATTCGGTTTCATATAAAATCACGATTTTGTTCACATGCGAGGATAACCCTGTATGTTATGAGCACATCATTAATTAAATTTATTTTTATGTAGGTACTCTATACAAATAAATTTAATGAACACATTTTAATCAACAGGTAATTACTTCGTAGTTCACAATACTACTTGTTTGTTTCTTCAAACACGAGTTAAAATATAAATCATATTAAATAGTTATAAACAAAGACTTATATTAGGTACCTACTAACAACACAAACAGTACGAGAAACAGAATTATAATTAGGTATTACTATTAATACGTATGAGTAATTATTTATGATTTTCATTTTATCAAATAATGTTTACTTAGTATATTAAAAGCACACTTCAATATAAATCGATAAAAACAATTACTTTGTACAGTACTGTCACCTAGTAGGCGTCCACTTAATAAAGGATTTTCTTTATGAAAGAGGCCGGAAAATTATGCGGTTGATGTGCGGAGTTACACGGCTCGATAGAGTATGTAACGAATACACCCGTGACAGCCTTGACGTGAGAGATATCCCAGATAAGTTCGAGGAGGCCTCCGATGCGAGAGCCAACGGCCTACGACGCGAGGATGCCGAAGACCGTGTGAAGTGGAGAAGAATGAGTACGAAAGCGAACTCTGGCAGAAGCCGGGACTGACCACTCGGATGATTCATCCCAAATTTTTTTTGGATTGGTGATTCAATGTGCTTTGAGCGGCTAATATGGTCCGATGATACCGTTCCACCTGTTTGCTCAGGGAGTGGCGACAGGCGACTATGACATGGGATCGTTCAAGAGCTATATTAGAGGTCTCCTCAGAGGTGGGCAACGCATTGGGAGCACCCTGGTGTTGCTGATGTCCATAGGCGGCGGTGACCACTTTCCATCAGGTGGCCCGCATGCCTGTTTGTCTGCTGTATTACATAAAAAAACACTTGTTTAACAGATACATTGTGCGACCAAAGTTACCGGACTTACAGCTCAAAAAATTACGTTCATGCTGCGTCAGCCTAAGATGAGCACTGAAGACGTTCTTTGGTACAACTGACCAATCTAAACTTACAGCGAAAAGAGCAGTTCAGCAAGCCGAGGACGCGCGCCCCGCACCAAAACAAGGCGTATGTCATGTGCGAGACACCTTACTTGAAGAATTTGAAACTGGCGCTGGAACGCGCCACCACAAGGCCCATCACTGTGTTCGAGAAGCAACGCTATCTTGTAAGTATAGCGTCTATTTTTCTTTGTACTGTACACTATTATCATGCTACGACACAAACAGGAAAACAATGGATAAAATAAGACCAATATTATGTTAGATTTTCGTAAATGCTTAATTTCCTCTAACTATTTACCTTACTAAGTAAACTAGTCGTGGTTGAAAATCTGCTGGTCCTTAGTCAGATTTTCAGAACATGGGAAGACAAATTATGGGAAGTGGGATTATGCTCAAGGATAATAGTTATTAAATTAATCTAATATTTTATTATCCATAAAATAAAGCTTGTCCTTCTGTCGTCGTTCGTCATCCGTCATACGTAGGTATATCAAAGGCAACGCACTATACAGCCTAGCCCTCCACACAATGGCGCCACTGGCAATGGTATGCTATTTATTTATTTATTAAATCTTCATGCACAAAATAAGGCGGACTTAAAGCTAAAATAGCCTTATCTACCAGTCAACCAGGAGATAAAGGGTAAAGAAAAAGTAAGGCGGTGCAAGAGAAGCTACTAAACAAGATGGAGGAGGGGAACCGTTAATGCAATTATAGCCGAACCAGAGATAACAGTACAGATAAATAGATAGATAACTGAAAATAAGTAATATAAATATAATAAAGCTAAAAATAAACGTGAGTGAGTGGGTAATATAGCAAGAATAGATAACCATACATATACTGCACAAGTAAAGGAGAGACAAAACCAGAAGCTCAGTCAAACATGGGGGAGATCGGAGACAAACTCGTGAGCCCCAACACTAAAGATCATTGAGGTAATACTCACGAACAGCTTTCTTAAATGAGTATTTGCTGGAGAGCAATCTAAGATCAAAATTATACGCTCAAAGTTGTCACTTGTATTTTAGCCTATTAAAAACGCGATTCTCTGACAGCGGGAAGACCTTACTCGCCAGTGGCGCCAACTGGTTAGCAAATACGCCAGCACCTATTGAGTGAGAGACCGTTGTAAACTTCCTACTAAAGTTAGTTCGCTTTTTTGCCGCGCGCAAAACTTGACTAGACTGTATAGATTAATTACCCAATCAAATTTTTCCCTTAATAGTTGTTCTGGCCCAGGTCCGAGATATAGGCCATATCCAGGTCCAAGCTCTTGTCTTGGTAATTTCGACTGAGGCAATCTGCGTAAGAAAAATAGAGTAGAAAAGACACTTGTAGCAAAAGTCATGAAAGGGGGAAATCGCAAATGGAAATTACGCTACTGGTAAAACGGGAATAGAAATAACGTTACGGGTAAATTAATTGGGCGCACATACTTGTGGTGATCTACATGAACGAAAATAAACGGGAATGGGGAAAGAAGCGAATGGGAACTAAGCTGTCGGGGAAAAATGATATTGGCTAATTAATCTCATCATCACTCGCCCACCTCCACAGTGCACGGTGAAGATAATGGAGGGCATAATCCTACCGCTGGTGATATGCGTGGTGGTGGTGGCGAGTTTCGCGCGCCACGCGTACCGTTTGCCCGGCGTCGCGCACTGGACCGAGGTGTATCTGCTGCAGACCATCGCCGCGACCCTGCCGCTGCTACAGATCGTATTCCCGCTGAGCTGGGTCGCGCTCAACTGCTACGGGTTGGCTAGGTAAGCGGTTTATCGACAGTCATTCTGGATCGGTTTCGGTTTTGTACGATAAATGTCTTGTATTTCCCATACTTACATTAGAAATAGCCGTGTGGTGTCCGACAGAGCAGAATAACACCAACCCACTCGTGGGTGTCGTACAAGGCGACTAATATTTTCGAGGCAAAAGATCTAGAGTCTCCGTAGGCTGGAAAATGGGCAGCAGCGTTTTCTATTGTTATACTGCAATCTCCAATCCCCCTACCAAGCGTGGAAAATATGGCAATAACCTCCCCTTTCATGTGAGAGGCCCTAAGTCTTGCAGGGGACTGTTATGGGCTGTGATTATGACATTAGAATAGCGAAAAACTTTTGATCGTGAAATATATTAGGATAGACGGACCGAACTGCGTGCGGGTGAAAACCGCTGGAATGGCCAGTTATAGTTTTATAGTCACTCGCGGTTAGTCGCTCACTTAGTAATTCTGTTTATTAAATTAAATTAAGGGCCGATTTTTCAATCCTCTGATAAAACTTATCTGCCCGATAAAGTAATATACATCCAAATTAAATCACACTATAATCCTTCACTTATTTAAGAAGTAATGACAATTTTATTTTAGTCGCACAATAACTTATCGGACTGATATGTTTTATCTGAGGATTGAAAAATCGGCCTTATTTAATTTTGAAACCTATGTCGATTAAATATTACCCATTTGAAAATTTGTCCTAGTACCAGGAAATAAGTTTCGAAGTGTGCTGATGAATATATACAGACACGAATAAACAGTCTTATCTATAAGTTTTATCACTCAGCGCTTCATTGAAGATAACACACACAATTTGTACACACAAAAACTATCCTTTTTTCACATTAATCTACACTATTAATATGCTTAATTATACATTACGTACTAACATAAATAAATTAAATAAATAAATATCGTGGACAAATTCACACAGCGCCATATAGCCCCAAAGTAAGCAAAATTTGTGTTATGGGTGCTAAATAACTAATAAACTACTTATATACTTTTAAATACATACTTATTATACATAGAACACCCAGACCCGTAACAGAAATTAAAATTCATCATTTCAATTTTTGCCCAGCCGGGAATCGAACCCGGGACCTCTTGCGTGGCAGACCGGCATGTTGACCATTGAACCACTCAGGTCGTCTAACATACCTATGCACTTGAAAGTGACGCCTCTGTTGTAGAAGTAGGAGGCAAAAATACTTCGTTCCACCACCTGTATGCTAATTATGTAACTCTGTTGCCATCAATTCTCTGATTTCAATGATTTAAATCGACAATTTCAAAGCGGTACAAAAACGTACAGCGGCCGCAACTAAAACGTCGCTAATCACGGCGAAGTGAATAGTAAATTTTACTAAATATTTTACATATTTATGCCGATGTCTATGATTTCAATTTAGATTGTGAGCGCGAGTGTACCTGCGCGAAATCCCCTCTATTGCCATTTGACAGGTCTCATATTTCGTGACGCGGATAATACCTACCATGCCATAACGCAGAAACGAGTTCGAACCCTGTACCTTTCGCAGTCGTACCCCCAGGTAGACCTTTGCCCTGGCTTTTTGCTGACGCCGCGCCCTAATTGGGGGACACGCGTTGTCCATTTGTCAAAATTCAAAATCTAAGCTGCCATTCTTTAGCTAGACGTAGATACCTCCCAATATACTCCGTAAAAGCATTATAAGAGTAGGCGTAGTACTCCGTACTATACGCACGCCAGTTAGTTAAGCCAAGTTATGTAGAGCTACAAATTGCAGAAAGAAACACTGTCTTCTCAATCTTCATTCGTCATCCATCATCATCAACAGCCCATATTCATATTATCACTCCACTGCTAGACGGCGCTGTTCTAATTGATAAACGGTTGTGCACCATGGTCGTGCGACGGGCGGTATTGAGGTCTCCTATTGGTCGGGCGAAGTCCGTTGTACGACCATGGCCGCACGTCCGGTGCCCATCAAGGCAGCGCCAAGCCTCCTCCACGTCTGTGGCTCTTTGCTTGGCAGGCACACAGGCCAAGGCGTTACTTCAGTTTACTGATAGGTAGGGCTACCTATCTCCATAACTTTCAGAAATATAAAAATGTTTTAGTAGGTACATAAAAAAATTAAACACAGTATCAACTCCGTTTATTCCACAAACTTCTACTTATTTATTTTGGAATTTTGTGGCTATACTGTGGTAGAAATGAACGTAGTCATGTTTTAATTGCTCAGTATCATATACCTAAACTTTGAAATCTATTCTCAGTCTCTACTTTCTGTAGCAAAAATATACCAGTATTATCGGGGTTACTTACTGTGTAATTTAATGAGTAACCCAATCATCGTGACCTCTTCATTGTTTACAACATATTAAATTATAAAAACATATCACCGCGGAAAAGATTAAAACTAAAGCTTATTGAATTGTGCGTACTGTATGTTTTGCGTTAATACAATTTACTTGCCAATTAATATACTAACGACCTTGACGACCTGAGTGGTTCAATGGTCAACATGCCGATCTGCCACGCAAGAGGTCCCGGGTTCGATTCCCGGCCGGGCAGAAATTTAAATGATGAATTTTAATTTCTGTTACGGGTCTGGGTGTTCTATGTATAATAAGTATATATTTAAAAAAGTATTTAAGTAGTATATCAGTTATCTAGCACCCATAGTACAAGCTTTGCTTAGTTTGGGGCTAGATGGCGCTGTGTGAATTTGTCCACGAATATTTATTTATTATTTATTTATTTAATTGCTTTTCTAAGTATTCTCAATTACATTTTAAACAATTTTTCATTCGGCCAAACCATTCTTGGACATTGAGGACCATTGGTCTGAGGGCGTGTTTTTCACGTGCTAGTTGAAAGCTACCACGGCTTCTTCCGGCCTAGTAAAGGTCAAACCTCTCATCATATCTATGATAGATTTGCACCACTTTGTGATGCTTCATATGCTTTTGCTACTTTTTCCATACACACTTCCATAAGAAATAACCAATCTAAATAGGCATGTACCAATCATTATCATAATCAGCAACAGCCCGTGACAGTGCACGGCTGGACTAGAGTCTCCGCTACATTAGTGGAGGTGTTTGCCATGATCTGCACGCTTGGCAGGAGGTGGTCGCATACTCGCAGTGTAAAACACACAAGTCTAGGTTATGTTCTACTCAGGTCCTACGTTTAATCATTAGGCGTGTCGCCTTGTGCAACGCTCGTGAATAGAAAGGGTTGGTTTTTTATTCTACGCAGTGACTAACGAGCAGACACCCCCCCTGATGGTAAGCAGTAACTGTCGCCCATAACGTTTCAGAAAACAAAAATGCAGAACCGCAGGTGCGTTGTCACTGTGAGGACTAAGATGTAATGCCGCACGCCTGTAATTGCGCTTGCTACCTTATCGTTCAAACCGAAAGACAACAGTGCAAGCAAATGTTGCTTGGCGGTGGAAATAAATAAGGCGGTGGTGCTCATCCAGGCGGACTCCTCAGTCTTGACAAAGTCCTATCACCTGGTGGTATATTTCTATACGGTATATCGATCTATCGCTTAGCGGTATATTTCCCATTTTGACTGAAATTCAAATGACCAAGCCGATTGCATATTTTAACAATCAATATTAGATTTAATAACGCTATAAACTTTAGTATCATAAGACGTTCGATAATTTAATTTCTTAATTCAACAAAAACATTTAAAAATGCGGGACCGCACCACACCGAACCATTTCCCACGCCGCGCCACTACTACAAGACCCTAACTTAATCTCAACTACACAATTGGCCTGGTTTTCAGGTTCAAACTGCTCTCGGAGACACGTCAGCGGTGCGTGCGTACCAAGTCGTGCTCGATATCGGAGGAGGCCAGCGACCCCCTCATCCAGGCGCTCAGCGAGTCCAACCTCAATGCTGAGGGGCTGCGGACCCTCGGACGCACGTTCTTCAACGTACTCCTAGGTCGAGAGGACATGGTGGCGAGGACGGCCAACATTGTGCACGTGCTGGGGTCGCTTTCTGTGAGTTCTCTCTTGTTTTCTTTGTCACATAACTGTTTCGTCGCCGATAATTCAAATTGTAACAACGTCCGTCCGACCAACTATGACCTATAGACCCGAAACGTGGACACTGCTAGCTCAGATGACCGTTGATGCAGGCAGATGTGTTCTCCAGTGTGAAACCACGATTTTCCAGCCGTAGTCTAGGACGTCCTTGGCAGTGAGGACCACTTAAGTAGCGCGCCTTGGGGATGTCTTATGTTCTGCTCGATATCGGCCAGCGACTCAGGCACGCAGGGAGTCCAATCTCGAACTAGAGGATATGGCCGCTAGAAATACCAACAGCCGCAGTTACACATGCTAATATTCGACATGCTGAAAAATAATGCTAAACATTATTGCGCTTTTATCACAATGGAGTTTGACAAAGGCATGCTTGAAAATAGCATAAAATCGGCGTGTGTAACTGGGGCTAGTCTCGTGCGCTTCTGTGAGGTTTTTTAATGTGGTTCGACAAATTCACACAGCTCCACCTAGTTCCAAACGAAGGAAAGCTTGTAAATATTATGACGACCAGCCGTAATCTCCGTATACCAGAAAATAGGTAGCAGCATTTTCTGTTGTCAGTGCTCAATATTAGTGCTCAGTGTCAATATTAACGACTCTGGGACTCAAGAGACTGAAACGTCGTGACGTTTTTATTTATCAATATTGTATTTATTCATAATATTTATCCAAATGAATTTATCGGTGAACAATATTTGTCCTTCGCACCGCTATGTGTATTTTCTTACAGTAATATCCCGTAATAATAATTACTCATCACTTAAAAGTTGCGCTGAGTAGTATTAATGCTTTATTTATAACTTATGATGGTTGATACTCGCGCATTCCTAGGTTATTTTGAAATTATGATCGCCGGTTGTATTTGGTTGACCGGAAAATTATTGCACAGATTTGTTTAGGTACTGACAGTCAAGTACATATACTACAGCCGTGACGAAGCCACGAGTACTGTTGTTTAATGTTTATAATAATAAAACAAATGTAACATTTTCCTTTACGTACAGCAGCGAATAACAAACGCCAAATATAATTAATGTTTCTTTATTCAGGCAAAAGACCCATAAAATACATTAAAAACAATACAAAAAATATTAATATGATAATTTAAAAATGGCCGTGTGGGCCGGCAGAGTTGAATAGCACCACCTTACACTCATGGGTGTCGTACAAGGCGACTAATGTTTTTGAGGCAAAAATCAAGAGTCTCCGTAGTCTGGAAAATGGGTAGCAGCATTTTCCATTGTTATATTTATACACTACGATCTCCAACCCGCCTGCCAAGCGTGGAGATTATGGCAATAACCTCCCCTTTTGTGGGAGAGGCCCTAAGTCCAGCAGTGGACTGTTACGGGCTGTGATGATGAATTAAATAATCTATAACGAGCCATCGTTTACTATTCCAGGCACTATGCTGCATAGACAAGAAGGGCATACTGTCATGGCCGAATCCCACCGCCGAGAAAGTGTTCTTCCTACGAAACTCGAGCCCGAGCTCTCATAACTCGAGCAAAACGAGCCTAGTAGGTTCAATGGGCCCGCAAAGCCAAGCTGACCAGCCAGGCGACGCGAAGCCCATCCCGGAGCCATCCACTATAGTAGAGGTACGCAAATAAGGGCCACCAGATGGCACTACTGACAAGTAAGATCCGTTTGGATAGACACAACTGCTGTCATAATTAATCGATGATTAGTTATTTATTTTGACACCAGACCTTGCGTCTTATTTGCGTCAACTGATGAAATTTGTAATCGCGAAAACCCGGGGTGCACAATATAAAAACCGAAAAGAAATATATCTTTCGGCCAAATCTTATGGCTGAGGTGTTCTTGTACTTGTGCAAATGATAAACAGAAAACTTTGCAATTGCTATTACATCATTTCCACATGTCTAAAGTTTTAGCGGTATCGGTCCAGTCGGAACCATCTCGCCATCTTTTACGCAACCCATCTCTACCTCTGAAACCATCCTGTGGCTTTCAATGTGTGATCCTTTTTGTCCATGTTTTAACTAACCTAACTGACAGAAAATGTCGAATAACCCCCGGCCAATTTTACTTAAGCTCATTTATTTTCTAAAATACATAATATATTTCGCTGAAACAAAGCTAAGAACCATCTCGATGAGACTAGCTTTCAAATGGAGAAAACCGCATCCAAACCGGTCCATCCGTTCGGGAGCTACGATGCCAAAGATAATACACAAAGCCACACAAACAGCTACACACGTCAACTTTATAACACCCTTTTTTATTGCATAGGGAGGCACACCAACGTACAGTCCACCTGATGGTGAGCGGCAACCGTCGTCCAAGACATCTGCAACCTAAGGGGAAAGGATGCGGTGCCGGCCTTTGGGCCTGTAGCCTAATTACATAACGCTGTTGCCAACAATTATATGAGTTTTCGTATCATCGATTTCATGGGCTCAGTTGCTAACAACGTTCTATTGCAATAAACTGAAACTATGAAATCGATGATATGTAATAATAAAAACAACAATTTCAATCATTGATATCAGAGAATGGTTGGCAACAGAGTTACGTAACTAGCCTACTGCTCGTCGGATGTTAAAAATAGTCACTTGGTTGTGGTTGATATAACGCTTGTGGTTGGTCAGGTGTTAGACCTGACTCACGACCAGAACGCGCCGTTCCGCGTGGAGTTCGACGACCAGCGCTGGCGCCAGCACCTGGCCAGGCTCAAGCCGCTGGGGCTGGCCGCGCTCCTCAACACTTGCGCGCCCGCGCCGAGGCACACCTACGCCCACTTCTGCGCCCACCTCACGTGTGAGGCGCTCAACAGGTGAGCGAGCCTCGAGCGAATCGATTCAAACCATTTTTTTTATTGGGCCGCCAAACGCGGATCTACCGTTGGGCACGATGAGCATGCCCACAGCCCTAATTGAGATCCAAGGCTAACGTTGTATAGAAAAGTAAAAGTAAAAGAACCTGAACGGTGCCAGCAATTTACCTGACCCGTTAAAAGCGTCTCTCTCAATAAGTACTACTTGTCCCAGCTAAAAAAATCGGAATTGCGTTAAAAAAGCAAGACTGCAAAATTCAAATCGTGCCCACAACCTTATTTAGGGGCTGGATATTCATCTGGACAAGATAGGCATTTGACCGCCATCTCACCTGTTGGTAAGTGACGATGCGGCCGAAGATGGAGCATGCCCGTCTTGGGGACAACCTTTTCACTGTAGCCTTGAAGGCATCCAGGTTATATTGATATTTTTTTATATCATCTTGGCGTTAATGTCCCGGTTGTGCTCTCGCGCACGAGGGCCCGGTATCCGTTTGACAATGTTCCAAGATTTGGCAGATCAAATAATTACAATAGAGCGACTGCCAGCTGAACTCCGTGACCCTGCTACCAGGGGAACCTGACCAGATTTGATAATAGTTACGTGCATATATTCCTGGGGCATAATTCTATATGAGCAAATGATGATTTTGAGATGTCACAGCGCTAGAATCGCCTTCCTGGCGTCACAAATCGGTCAATGACTACATAAATACCTGCAGTGGTAGCGCCTATCTCCGATTGTACGCCGCCATTTTGATGCAATTGAGTTTAAACCAATCGCAGCAAGATCGCTCGGGCTCTGGCTTGCTGCTATTGGTCCACACTCAATTGCATCAAGACGGCGACGTACTATCGGAGATCGGCGGTACGGCTGCTGATCGATTTAAATTCGGTTTAAGGTGTTTGATAGCCAATACGACTATGATTTCCCCTGTATTTAATTATTTTCTTTAACTCGATCGATTTACTCCAGACAATATAGACGGTTGATATGTTGCTTTTTTAGCATGAGAACTGCCTCAAAATTATAATCCATTGTGAAAAAATATAGTCCGGTGTAAAGCTGAAGAAAATCTATTAGGTATTTATGAAGTTATAGACTGATTTGTGATTCCAGAAATGTATGAGCGTGTATGGAAATATATGGGGTGAATCGATTAGCTTGCTCACGAGTTTTCAAAAGTAAGTAAAGCCTAACCATTAATACTTGATGACGTCTGTCAAGAGTGTCAAGGGGGAGCTACTGTTGCTGTGGCTTGCTGTTGCCAGTGTAAGGAATGAGTTTCCAAAAATTCCGCAATATGGCGGCACCTCATATATTCCTGGTCAGGCTTTACTCGTACAGTGCCACCAACTTGTCTCATTTAGTTGCCGAAATCTGAACTAGGTATTAGTCTAGTACGCATGTTACAATCACAGTAAAAAAAGAATTAGCGAAATAGGTTCAGAAGTTCAGAAGAATATGCATTCGGCAAATTAATTTTTATAAATAACGCTTAATGGAAAACCCTAGATCGAAATACATTTTAGTTTTTGCCCGCTACTCTATAGTTCAAACCTGCAGCTTGATTTTGATAAATTCCAAACGCGTGCGATACGTCTCAATTCGAGTAAAGTGTTGTCAATGCGAGTTAGTCTGTGTAATTTTTATCTTTCGGTGCTTGTGTATCATATTATTATCTCTATTCCTCTCTTTCGTCTAACGTAGAACCATCGAAAATGCCACTCGCTTTGACAGCATTTCTCTCGAATTGAGATGCAGCGATCGCGTTTATGATAATCAAGTTACATGCGGTTGCTTTATCGTTGAACGTTTTTCATACAAATTTTATGTAACCTTATTTATCCATTCTTTCAAGGGGTTGACTCTTTTTGTGTACCCAAATGAGCGTTAAATGGATTTCTACATGTTAATAATATAAAACAAAGCAATGAAATCACAAAACAAAGCTATCTAGCGGCGATTTGTGGTTTTTATATTGTTGATGTGTTTACCTGTAATTGGATAGACACTAATACAACGATTGTAATACCTTAGATTTAGATGAAGTGTACTCTCTGTTGCTATACTAATAAAATAAAATAATTCAATTACTAAACACTCGAAACGAATGAAAGAATATTATTATTTTACTTTATTCAGAACATCAACAGCAAGTTACAAGTAATACTTACAAACGTATAATGAAAAAATTAATCTAGTACTAAGTACGTCGTCTTGCCGTTTACACTAACAATATCATCGCTTAGTTGTTAAGTTTGAGTGGTGATAGATTTAGATTTATTTTTCAATTAAGCGCTATCGATTCTATTGTGAACTTAAGTTTGTCTGTTATTTGATTCACATTTAAGTGTTTAAGATCTTTCATGTATTATTTAAATGTACCAAAAAGTGTAAATCTGTTGGTAAAAAATAAAAAAAGTACCATAATTCCAGCGAGGACCTGGTACCAGTAACGAACCGGCGCTGTCTCTGCGAGTTGGCGAAGCAAATCGGCTTCACCGACGCCGCCACCGACAACTACACCATTGAGGAGTGCCTCGCGGTCTTCAGGCATTTGGTAAGGATTTTATTTTACTTGCTTAAGGAAAGCCAACAGCAGTTGTTACAATAATATCATTACATAGCTAATAATAGGCTTCCACTGATAAAATTACAATATATAAAAAGAAGTGCAACAGTTAGACACAACTTAAGCCTAAAAATTAACTTTGCTCGACTCAATAAATCAAATTATTTACGTTACAGTGTGTCAAAGTAATACATACCAAATATATACAAACATACATACATACACTCACACGCAAACATACATACACACACACACACCACACACACTTTTAGTTTTAATTACCTTTTTATATAAGATACATGGAGGGTTCTTGGAGACCTGCAATACAGGATAAACCTAGAGCAGGCCCCAAGAACCCCGGTTTTTGTGCCTATCCAGTTTATTGTACAATTTTGGTGAAATAAATACTTATACTTAAGTACACGATTTCTCGCCGATTCACAACTTATATTAAACAGGTCAAGGTCAACAACTTTGGACAAGACGTTGAAATTTTGAGTTGCTCGTAACAGTAAAGTATTTCGCCTAAAGAGGGTGTTGTTGCATTGGCTACCCATGGCGTCGTATGCTCCTAATTCAATTCAAATTATTTATTTCAGAATAATTATTCCATAATTTGTTAGTAAATGAACAACATTGACTATGCTATGTTAGTAGATAATTTAATAATCTGATGTCACAAGATTCACGTTCATAAAATTATATAAAATTCCAATTACTCATTTCACACTTATTCTGATGTCAAAATAGATGTCAAGTGAAAAAATAATTAAAATACCATGTCAAAATAAATGTCAAATAAAAAATTCAATGTCAACCTTAATCTACTAGCAGTGATGTCCTCAAACGCCCTCAGGATGGTGTTGGTGCCGCCGCACACCCTGCTCATAATTACCCACTGAATGAGAATGAGTGGTTCTGCTTGTGCTGATTTCGGACATATGCTTGTTGATTCTTCCTTAACTTTACTTAGTTTAAAATAAAGACGCTTTTCGCGTTTTCTATCTGTATACCCGGTAACTCCTAAACTACGCAACGGATTGTGATGCGGGTTTCACCATTATTTAGATATTTTCTTCCGAAAGGTTAATATGTATAATTGCATGTATTTTAATAGAGAAAACTCGAGATCGTGCGAAGCCTGGGTGGGGCTGGGCCTTAAGTCCGCTATTAATACTCCGATTGATTTTTAATTGTATCGCGATCGCAGCTCAATGACAGTTCTACGCGTTTCATGTATTCTGCTACAATTAAAACTGGCCTTGCGCTGCTATTGCGATCCTGTTACAATTCAGTTTTATTGCATAATCAAGAACATGGATGGTAGTAGTACAAAACACTCCGACATCAATTGCGCCAAGTAAATTCGCAGACTCGAAGCCCTGGTCATAACACAATGAACATCAGGTTCCATTTGACGACCTGAGTGGTTCAGTGGTCAACATGCCAGTCAGCCACGCAAGAGGTCCCGGGTTCGATTCCCGGCCGGGCAGAAATTTAAATGATGAATTTTAAGTTCTGTTGCGGATCTGGGTGTTCTATGTATGAAAAGTATGTATTTAAACTATTTAAGAAGTATATCAGTTATCTAGCACCCATAGTACAAGCTTTGCTTAGTTTGGGGCTAGATGGCGCTGTGTGAATTTGTCCCCGATTATTTATTGTATTTGATCTGTCCCCAGCAAGCGGACACGATCCGCCGCGAGACGCGGTTCGCGCGCTCGCTGCAGCTGGGCACGCGCGTGAAGGTGCCGCTGCCGCACATGCTGGCCGTGCTCGTCACGGACCACGCGGCGCAGCTGCAGATGCTCTCGCAGGTACGGCGGCTGGGCGGCAGGCGGGCCCGGACGGGTGCTCCCGCAGGTACGGCGGCTGGGCGGCAGGCGGGACCGGACGGCTGCTCCCGCAGGTACGGCGGCTGGGCGGCAGGCGGGCCCGGACGGCTGCTCCCGCAGGTACGGCGGCTGGGCGGCAGGCGGGCCCGGACGGGTGCTCACGCAGGTACGGCGGCTGGGCGGTTAGGCGGGGCCCGAGGCTTTTTTATTCCACGCAAAGACAAACGAGCTGACAATACACCTGATGGCTTACCGTCGTAGAATTGGCTTGCAGGCAACAAAAGTGAACAACCGCAGGTGCGTTAACTAATTGCGCTGGCTACCTTATCCATCAAAATGGGATATACTTCTGGATATACAGTCAGTGACACAAGAGCGTACGGGGTTTAAATAAAAAATGGTGGACCAGGGGAAGGGGAGTGTGCTACTAATGTATTCAGCGGAGAAACGTCTCTGATGCACAGTGGTCTCGGGAAAAGTATGATTGTTAAAAGATTTCTAGGTTTTGCTATGTAAGCTGAGACCTAGTCTCAAGCCCCTAACCTTAGGTCTCTGTGAATACGTGGGCAAAAACTCTGTACTGCTAACCTGTAAGTGCACCTTGGTTGTATGTAGCAACATCGATAACAGTAAATTGTTACAGCGACCTCACGCGCCGGCGATAACGCTCTTATCGCTGAACTTAAATGGTAATTATATTAATTTCCTCTTATTCAATTAAATATGTTATAGGGCTTAATTAATTGATCTCATTCCTAATACATATCTATTTCATTTCAAACTGCATGCCCTTACAAATGTCACGACATACCAGTTTCCTTTATGATACTAGATATTTAGGTAGTTAGCTTAATAATGATAATAATTTATTGTACTGGTTCTATCCACTGAGATGTTGTACAATCTAGATCCTATGCATAGGTAACCGTGGTCACTACACTTTGTAACACGATTATAGGGGCACCGCGACATGCTATATGCAGCGATAGGTAGGTACGGTGCACGTTATACACGCACATTGTATCAGACATGGATACAGATCATAAAATGAATATAGCAAGGGTTTTCCCTAAACATTTGAAGACAGTGCCAACTAAGCGTGTGGGTCGTCGTTACACGCTGAGAGCTACTTACGTTCGGTCGGTAGCCTGTAATAATATTTTGATAACTGTCGCGTCGTCTTATCATATTTACCTATCTTCTGAGTAATGACACATAGTTTGTTCTATATTTAAACGAAATATTATATCGGACAATCTATGTCTGTAAGGAGTTACAGGTATAACGCCAATTGCTGCCAGTCTTTGTCGTTATACTGTTTGCGGCTTATCTGCAGTTACTTACGGATATAAAGTTAAGAAAATAAACCTTATTTAGACGTCTCATATTCCTGTATGGTCTGCTCCGTACCTAAACGTTGCAGACACACGTACTCGGAGGCGAAGGCACACTCAGGCCTTGCTCAAGACATATGATAAGCATATGCCTAAGCATAGTTTGTGATAACGGAGCTTTGCATCCCATGTGCACATAACGCTAATCATCACGCCTTGCAACTCAACTGTTAGTGATGTGACGTGCTCTGCAGCGGCTAGTAGCACGTTACCTAGCCATTACCTCTGGCGCAGTCCAAGCTTGACTTTATTGTATCTAACATAGAGTGGTCATGAGAGCAACTGCATTTCAACTCGAAGCGACGTCAGAGGCAATTATCTCAGTACCTTACCTGCACAACACTCCATCATCCTACACTCATAGGGGTACAAGAAAAGAAAAGTAAACATATTAAATACAAACTTTTATTTTAGATTAAGGAAACTTTACATGCTGCTGCACTATTTAGCACTATTGTCACTGTTTAACTGCACCAGAGTTGGAACCACTGATGTTGCGAATCGACTCAAGCAACATTTCGGTGTCCGTGCGTTCGCCTGTGGAATAATATTCCAAGATTTTGGCATCACCTTGATGCACTTCCTCGATGACCTCCCTGAACATCTCTGTAGATTCTTTGAGTAGAATCGCCGGGACCATGTACTTGGTCAACCAGGCAGAGACGTGCGCCGTGCAGAAATGATGCTAGTGCTGTGGGATCTTGCACTCACGTCCAGGTGGTACTACTTCATTCGGCTTCTTGCCGCAGGAGCAGGTGTCCCCGGCGACCGCCTTGTACTTCCGGAACTGAATCTTCTTCTCCATGAACTCCAGAATAGTGGGCAACCTCACGAGATCTCTTTCACGTGGCGGCGGCCCCCAGAATAAGGGCATGAGCCAGTTCCAATTGACCAGCAAACGATCTTCTTTCGGCCTCGTTGCATCGAAGTTGTAGCGTATGGAGCATACCTTCCCGTTAAGGAAAGTCAGGTCGTCCATGTTTCGCTCCGCCTCAAGAAACCGTCGATATGCAGTGTTGAATTGCATAATTTCAATACCGTTGAAAGGGGCTGCTTCAGGTATAGAAGGCCCGCGCTTCGTGAAGGTGTCCTCTGGGAAAGTGAGTGTTCTGGCTTGATCTTGGGACTGCATGTTGAGGTCTGGATGTCACGGGGCTTCCACGTCTATATGATGTTCCTTCGTGGATGTTGACCGTGTAGTGTCTAGCCAGTGACTGCGCGCCCATAGCAATTTATACCACTCCAGCCATCGATCGTACCGAATAAATAAAACGATATAGGGATAACAGCAATTTGGAATTCCCACGGCCTCACCCACGGGATATCGTTTGGCGCGGTAATTGAATCATTCTTAAAATAAACTAGTGAATATTAAAATATTCTTGGACCACGTCAGTCAAACTTCCATCCTTATGGAAATAGACAATTTACAATTCATCCTGCGCTCCCATACTGGGGCCTCGGGAGTCACCCACGTGTTCACATAGTCACTATAGATCGTATCATACCTACGATAAAATTTACGCTACCAATTTGGGACATCGATAACAACGTTTAATTGCTGTACTCAATGCATTGTCTTAGCTCGCAACACCATAATAGAAATGCCGGGCATTCATAGGGAAAACCAGTTCAAAAGTTTGTACTTTTAGTATACAGGTAAAACATACCTATTAAGCACATACGGCATTGTGTGCGCGATAAGAGCGCGTCTTAAGAATGGCAATGATGCAGATCGGATGTTTTAGTAGGGCGGAACAACTAGTATGTGACTCTTGACCGAAAACTGATAACACAGAAGATATAAACAAAATCGGTTGGGTTTACCCCAACAGCAGAACTGTGGGGTTATCGGGTGACTTTGTGATAAGTAGTTTAACTCGTGTAAGAAACAATGCTAAGACCACGTCAGCCAATATTTAGGTACACGTTGCGCTTATAGGCATCATCCTACTTTAGTACTCCTGTTGAATAAAGAACTTCAATTATAGCGCCAGTGGCTCTTGTGAGTGCCCGCTATGAATGCTGCCCTGCAGTGCAACGTCATGCTCGCATTATGCAAAAGTTGCAAAGCGGTGTGGCCTATGAGATGCAGGTGACCGCTGCATGTCAACAAAGCAGATAATGCAACAAGAAGTATGCTTGTTCTAGGCGTTCTGTGAGAACGTGAGCTGTAGGTCTCTGGGCATTCGGCCCCAGCTTGGATGCTGATGCTGCGGCCCCAGCAATTCATGTAACCTGCTGCTTTGACGCATATTAATATCACTTTGAAGGCGGCGCATACAAAACAGGTGGAAATTTTCAGAAATGCACCTGACCCCTATGCACTATAGAATCTTTATCACTGATTACGAAAATAACACCCTTGCCTTACCCAGATGCTTAATTTTCAAGTTATAGACCGTACGCTAACGTGTCATTGACTGTATTGAGGCGGTAAATAGGTATAGGTGTGGTGTCCGGTTGCCGTGTGGTGTCCGGCAGAGTAGAATAGCACCAACCCCTAACGCTCATGGGTGTCGTACAAGGCGACTATTGTTTTTGAGGCAAAAGATCAAGAGTCTCCGTAGTCTGGAAAATAGGCAGCAGCATTTTCGATTATTATGTTCCAACACTGCTATCTCCGACCCGCCTGCCAAGCGTGGAGATTATGGCAAAAACCTCCCCTTTCGTGGGAGAGGCCCTAAGTCCTGCAGTGGACTGTTACGGGTTGTGATGATTAAGTAGGTATCTGTAAATGAATTTTCCCCACTTGGTTTTAAAAAAGGGTGAACCACAGAAATCTGGTGCTCGGACACGACACGGGGGCAGAGACAAAGTTAGCGCACTAGCTGCAGCTGGGCGCGTAGGTTCACACCAAGGAGGGTTGCCGCGATTCCAAAATCCACCAGATGGCACTACTGATACGTGAGGTTCGCTGTCACAATACTGACGCGCTGTTGGACAAATACAACAGGTGTAAGTTGACGGAACAATTATAGTCTAGATTTTGTCTTCGTCTGTGTAAAATTCGGTTATAACGTTCCAGACCCGGTCCTGCGAAACCACTTTAAATTTCGGGATAAATTTTAGCCTATGTGCTATTCTGGGTTTTAAGCTATATTTCTGCCAAATCTAATCAAAATCCCTTCTGAAGTTATGCGTGAAGGAGTAACAATCATCGTTACAAACTTTTGCAATTATAGTAAGATGACTCGGCTGACCTCATGTCATGCAGTAGCGAATCTAGTGAATTTTGAATTTGGGAATTTCGAAACTCCTCATTAAAATGTTCAGTATCTTCAATGAACCACTCCGTTCCAGGGCACGGCGGACATAATCCTGGACTCGTGCGTGGACTACTGGAACGGCCGGGACCTGACCCCGATCACGGCCGCCGACCGCAAGAAAATCATCGACTTCTACCAGCGGAATTCCCTCACTGCGTATTGCACTGCCTTCGCCTACAAGTACGTGGTTGTTGCGCTATATTTCTATGTGGACTTATATGGCATTCCTTTGTAAAAAAAACGGGCAAATGGGCAATTCTTATACAGTCGAAACTATTTGAGATATTTTGGAGACCTTATAACTCACCTTGAAATTTCGATTCCATACAACTGGTGTATAAAATCGAAACACTTTTTTATGTTAGATTAGCCAGACCGCCATCGTCAATTGACCGCCATCTCACCTGGCAAACCTTAGACTTCCCTTATCCATGGTCTAGATGGATGGGGGAAGCTCAGATTTCAAAAAGTTCCCAAGGGGAGATCCAAGGTCTCCAAATTGCTACTCTTTTTTTAAATGGTACCAAAATTGACCTTATTTTTATTTACTATTTGACTAGCCATGCATTTGACCGCCACCTCACCTGGTGGTAAGTGACGATGCGGCCGATTATGGAGCATGCTTGTCTAGGAACAGCCTATTCACTCTGGCCTTGTGATTAATGTCTGGTGTGTGGCCTGGATTTGTGAGCAATAAATTCCACTTTGACTTGTTCTCACGCCTTGTGCTACTGAATTTAGGTGACTACGTTTAGCCAACGTAAAAAGCCAATTAGGGATGATTTCTTAATCGTATAATCGTGGGCAAATTCACACAGCGCCATCTAGCCCCAAAGTAAGCAAAGCTTGTGTTATGGGTGCTGGATAACTGATAAACTACTTATATACTTTTTAAATACATACTTATTATACATAGAACACCCAGACCCGTAACAGAAATTAAAATTCATCATTTCAATTTCTGCCCGGCCGGGAATCGAACCCGGGACCTCTTGCGTGGCAGACCGGCATGTTGACCACTGAACCACTCAGGTCGTCAGGTTCTTTTTCTTGGAGAACCAACAGCTTATAAAACAAATTATATTTGTACTGTATCCCGCAGACCACTGACGCGCGGCATCGCGGCGCCATTATCCGCGTCATACCTAGAGCTGCCGGCGGACAGCCGCGCGCTGTACGCCCCCCAGCAGCAGCAGTGGGCCGACGCGCCCGCGCTGCACTTCCACTCCACAGGTGACTGCACTGCCCCTGCTAGCCTTCATCATCACGTCAGCCCGAAGACGCCCACTGCTGGGCATAGGCCTCCCCCAGATCTCCACGGCGGCCGGTCCTCGGCTTTCCGCATCCAGCTGGTAGAGCTCGTCTAGTCTAAAATGACGCGCCCCACTACTTAGTTAGTTTATTTCGATGTGTGAGTGCAAATATTAATAACGACACTTCATCTGTGTGGGAGCGTCGACTGCTCCAATCAAACGACGCGAGCTCCTACGTTGGTGTCTCACCGGCAACTGAATGACCAATTACAACGGCATGTGTATATGTATTGCGTCCATATTTTAAACTTGCTTGTGTGCGTTAATGCGATAGTGGGGCGCGTCATTTTAGATTAGACGAGCTATACCTGCGATCTTTACCAGGTCGTCGGTCCACCTTGCGGGAGGCCTACCCACGCTGGGCTGCTAGCCTTCCCCCTATCTCAAATACCGGAGAGGCTACAGCATGGAGTTCTTCAAGAATGGGGTGAGGAGGTTTTTACGGGGTCGGCAACGCGTGGGTGATGCCCCTGGTATTGCTAACGTCTATAGGCTGCGGTGACTGCTTACCATCAGGCGGGCCGTGTTTGCCAGATGATTCGTGCGCACACGCGTAGCGCCGATTTTTACCCAA
Organism: Blastobasis lacticolella; assembly: GCA_905147135.1. Classification (NCBI taxonomy): domain Eukaryota; kingdom Metazoa; phylum Arthropoda; class Insecta; order Lepidoptera; family Blastobasidae; genus Blastobasis; species Blastobasis lacticolella. Next base: position 5,403,996 of record LR990048.1, on the reverse strand, counting down.
TGGTTTCGGCCGCAGCGAAAGTGTTAAGGAGGTTCCGTTTACATACTCAATTTCTTTTTCCATTCTTTCATTGATTTGGGTGTTTAGTAATGGAATTAATAAATGTATACAGTGGTAGAGCTCGTCTAGTCTAAAATGACGCGCCCCACTACTTAGTTAGTTGATTTCGATGTGTGAGTGCAAATATTAATAACGACACTTCATCTGTGTGGGAGCGTCGACTGCTCCAATCGAACGACGCGTGCAACGTGAACGAGTCTCACCGGCAACTGAATGACCAATTACAACGGCATTTGTATATGTATTGCGTCCATATTTTAAATTTGCTTGTGTGCGTTAATGCGATAGTGGGGCGCGTCATTTTAGATTAGACGAGCTCTACGCAAAATGGGTTTATATAGTGATATCAAATAAATCAGGTCCTAGTAGGTTTATAATTTGGTTCGTATTAATGTTTCAGACTCGCTGCTATTCAACGAAGTGACTGACGATGACGTCACTGATGTCGAGGGGTTTTTCGACATGCAATGTAATCAGGTATAAATTAGTAGACAATTTTTTTATTTTTAATGAGCATAATAATATTGCTTAAATATATAGCCCCGTCACGTGAAAATAACCCTGAGCGACCGTAGAGGGGATTATGTCTGTCCCCGTCACACAACCAATTTTGTTATATTTTTTGTCACATACTTCTAATACCGGTCAGCGTTCTTTTTACGTGACGAGACCCATAAAAACTTCTTAATTCTAGGATACCAAAAAGTACTTTCATTTCTTGCCATACTTCATCAGTCTAAACTTGAAAACTCGGCGCCTGGGCCACCGTTGTACATTTTTGCTAAAGACAGAACGAGTGGCAGTCTTTCCTAACGCTGGCCATCCTTACCAGGTATTCATAGGCATGGTGACAATGCAGTACCAGGCGCAAAGCGACATGGTGGAGTTGATTGAACGGCTCGAGCGCGCCTGCGTGCGATTCGTGCACTTCAGCAAGGAGAACGAGCTAAGGTCTCGCGTCTTCAGCGAGAAGATGGGACTAGAGTCCGGATGGAACTGCCATATCTCGCTAAGGGATGAGGAGACACAGCCTCGGTAAGTCAGTCGGTTTGGAAGACGACGTGGATGTCGGATTTCGGACCTTATTTGATCGATTTAAAGGTACAAATTCATTGGCACTGCTTTCTATTAGAACTTTTGAGATATTATATCGTTCAAACTATTACAGGAAAGATAAATTATCCTTAGTTGTCAATGTAAAAGTTATTTTATTACTAGGGTTGTTAATAATATAAATACTACATATTTTTGTACATAATACACTTAAATTGAATGTATAGGTTCACATCATTGTTTTGCACAATTATTTACTGTACGTCGGTACAATATGTTGTGTATATGTGCAGTATAGAAGTTACTTTTACTGGTAGTAGAGCTCTGTCAAGCCTGAGGAGTACGCCTGGATGGGTTTTGCTAAGACCTGTAGGTTTTTGAGTAGGCCTGGACGCCTTCTCTGTTCCTACCGCCAAGCAACAATGTTACATTGCTGTGTTCCGGTTTGAACCAGCCAGCGCAATTACAGGTTTGAGGCATGTCATGTTAGTCCTTACAGTGATAAAGCATCTACAAATCTGCATCTTTATTACGATAATGAATAACAGAACATATTTTAGTACAAAAACAAATTATAAAAAAACAAAAGAAATAAGTAGCTTCCTAGGGAGTAGGGTATACTCCCTAAGGTAGGGTACTCTGCGCTAATATTTGCCAAGTGGCAATTCGCTGAATTTCAGCCTTCACCCTCGGGGTTAAATACGAATCAACTCCTAATCATATAAACTGCAACATAACTTGTTATGTGTCGTAGATGTTATGGGCGACAGTTGCCGCTATCATATCGGTGGGCTCTCTGCTCGTTTGTAACTGAATATCATAAAATTACTCTAAAATTATCAAGAGACGATATTATTTCTATAAATTCAAAAACTGTTTTACTTTGGCTTCGAACATGCTTTTGGTACGAAGATTGGCTTCGAATTGGCTACAATAACTATGAATAACGGATATAACAGAATTTTGTGTGGACAGCTATTTCCAGTATGTTTAATTAATTTACTTACACCAGCAGTGCGCAGATTTATAATACACAATATATTAAAAATACATTTGACACACGCAAAGAAACATTTAAATGTTTTCTTCAATTTTTATTTCAGATTTAATTATCTTCTCAATATTTTTATAGTTCGGTGATTTATGATAGTTTAAATGTCTAGTTATAGAGAATCGATTTCGATGTTGTGTTCTACTTTAGATACATCTGTCTAGTAGTTCCCAATGTCCTATTTCTTCATATCCCTGTGTTGTTTCACGTTAGTTACTCCTATTGTAGAATAGCATTATTGAGACAGATGACATAATTTAGCAGAAAGGGATTAAAGTATGGCATTCTTGCTTGTTTAAACTTATGACGTGGGATTTAGATCAGTCCGTTGGTTTATTAGGGGAATGTATTACCTTGGTGACTTCATGACAAGGGTGCATTGCCTGCAAATGGGCTCCATCCACATCTCCATTAGAAACAAACTAGGTCATCACCTAGGTGAAAGTGTGGTATCATAACAGACTAAATTTATTTAAATCTTTGCCACAGGGTTAACCTGGATTGAACTCCATCTCCCAATTGTCTGAATAATAAGCTACATGTCTGTTATTATTTATATCATTGTAGGCAATTTTTGTCCCACTGCAAGGCAATCGCTTCTCTAGTCTTCCATTCCATTCAATCCAATATTTTACCTACCCAATTCTTTATCCTTCACCATCCATCCATTCGCCCAATCCTTACGAGAACCAGTTATTTGGGAGAAATAACATACTTTTATCCAGAAACCCTATCACGAATAAAAAACTTTCCCCATCCCACGGGCACCTAGGCAGGCTGGGTTGCATTCAATATTGCGGGTACAAAACTAGACTGGACTTCCAAAAAGAGATTGTTCTCGGGCCGTGCCTGGGTGTCAAACCTCCGTATCTCTTTTGGATCGCCGCTGTAGATCCTGGCAAACAGGAGGTGCAGCGGTGGGGCTGGGCCCGTTAAAAAAGCAGGTCAGATCTTGGATCGCTGCCGTAGATCCTGGCTAAACAGGAGTTGCAGCGGTGGGGCTGGGCCCGTTAAAAAAGCAGGTTAGATCTTTGATCGCCGCCGTAGATCCTGGCTTAACAGGAGTTGCAGCGGTGGGGCTGGGCCCGTTAAAAAAGCAGGTCAGATCTTGGATCGCTGCCGTAGATCCTGGCTAAACAGGAGTTGCAGCGGTGGGGCTGGGCCCGTTAAAAAAGCAGGTTAGATCTTTGATCGCCGCCGTAGATCCTGGCTTAACAGGAGTTGCAGCGGTGGGGCTGGGCCCGTTAAAAAAGCAGGTCAGATCTTGGATCGCCGCCGTAGATCCTGGCTAAACAGGAGGTGCAGCGGTGGGGCTGGGCCCATTAAAAAAGCAGGTCAGATCTTGGATCGCCGCCGTAGATCCTGGCTAAACAGGAGTTGCAGCGGTGGGGCTGGGCCCGTTAAAAAAGCAGGTTAGATCTTTGATCGCCGCCGTAGATCCTGGCTAAACAGGAGTTGCAGCGGTGAGACTAGGCTTGATAAAAAAGCAGGGTTGCATGTAGCGAAGTCAGCGTGTGTTGCCAGCAGGGGCTCGCCGGCGGGCCGCGCGCGAGCGTTCACCGCCACGCAACTCGCTAGGCCGCCGGACCTTGACGCGCCCGAGCTCAGCCACCGGCATAGGTGTGTGTTCTAATGCTTATCCGATGTGTTTGCCGCAACACAGCACCGTACAATGTAGATTGTAGATACAGCGCTTGATTCGGTGATCTCCATGATGTTGGAGGGGTAGGGACCTTTTACACGAGGCTAGTCGGCAAACCCAAGACAGTGGGCCACTCGAAAGAACAATGCGTATATTATCAAAAGTATTAGACTCTCCTTTTATACGATACCAATATTACTTGTTTTAAACTAAAGTCGCGGTCTTTATACACATTATTATACTAAACGGGACTCACACGCGACGTACCTTTTCGATTCTTTATTCGATTCTTTTCGATGATTTTCAGTCTTCTCGTGAACACGGTGGGTGATACCGAAACGTCAGGAAAACAAATCGAAATGGTACGTCGCGTGTAAGTCCCGTTTAGTATAATAATATGATACCAATATCGTAAGTCATTAGTATTAGTGGATTGTCTCAACACATTATCCCTGGGTAAAAGGTCCCTAAGGTGGAGAGAACACCAAATACCTACTTGAAGCAATACATTTGTGTCGCTCTGACGCTCTCTTTGATCAATTACACAGGTCACAGTTTATTTTGTAAATATTTGATTCAAGCTATTGTACGAAATGTTCCCTCCATCTTTATATACCTTCATGGTAATCTCCTACAGTATGCGGGAGGAGCGACTGTGTATTTCCGTTGATCCGGGTTCCTCATTTATTATCTTTAAGTATTTCGTCGATAGATGGCGCTGTAACATATTAATATTTCTACTTTCTTTAAAATATAATCCAGCAGTCTCTTTTGAATATTGCAATAGTGTGCTGTTTTGTGGTAAATCGATCTTCATTGCCTTTAGCATCGCAAACACTTGTATCATGTCCTTATTAGTAAACTAGCTTTTTGGCCCGAGACTTCGTTCGCGTAAAATTCGCCCGTTCCCGTGGGCCACATTGCCCACATTGAACTTTGGGAATGTTATTGTAGCTTTCTATAAGAGAAAGAATTTTTTAAAAGGTTAAGTATTTTTAAGTAGTTTTTGAGTTTATCCGTTACAAACTATCAAACTTTTTTCTTGGTAATATTATATTAGTACCTATAGGACATATAAATTAATTTTATTATCGATCACTGCAATGAAATAAGGACATGATGCAAAGTTCTATTACTAACTTAAGATTGTGTCGTTTACATCATAAATCTCATTAAACAATTCAATTTTTCATCAAATTACTGTATTGAGTAAAACTTTGTAATATAATATGATCAAAATGACACAACATACACAAAGGTATGTTGTTTTCTTGCATGTTTTTTTGTTCAACCTGCTATCTAACTTTTTAATTCAAATTTGTGATTTGTTTTAACACAAACTAACACGACACTCCATACACGGTGACGGATTTAGAGTTCAGTATGAAGATAGCACCCTAATGCGCCATGTATATTGTATAGAACTAGGGTTACGGGGTGTTGGTGAATTCATTAGTGTATATACATCTGTAGTGTACCTACTTGTAATGCAAGAGTCTCTGTCCAGATTGTAGTGATTTATCATTATTTTCGTTTTGGTTGTACACTTTGCATGTAGCAGAGACACCCGTGAATTTTTTTTTATAATATAATAATGTTATAAATTCTTTGTAGTCTGAGGCAAATAAACGTGGGCTGTCTGCTCGTTTGTCACTGAGTAAACAAGTAAAAAATTGGAATTTTCAATCATGAAATTACGATTTGCTGTTCATATTGTGTTTCAATTTCAATGTATTTTTGTTCTACATAAAAACTATGACACACGTTCGCGAAATCACTCTGCTACATGCTCACTTACTTACCCGCTCTGACTCTCGCCCGTGACGTCAGCAGTACGATGACGTCATCGAAGGCGCTTTCAGCGTCCGCACCGGGCGCAATCAACCTGGACCACACCACGGTGAAGTTCGACAACGAGATTAAGAAGGCTAGGCACTCCATCACAACACCTAGTGGGATAAAGGTAAGTTTCGGCGTTCTCTTACTCCTTTTACCAGGTAACTGAGGTATGATATCGGGTTCCTGTAGACATAGGCGTAGGAAAGGGGGGGCCGGATGGGCCGTGCCTACCCCAGAATAGTCTGGTGCCCACCCCAGGATGGGATGCTCACTGGCTGAACATTAGCGATTGACTCGGTTTCAACGGCCACCTCAGGGGCCAGGCCCCCCTTGGAAAATAGCCCTAGATACGCCAATGCCTGTAGAGGTGCAGGTGGTGTAGAAGGCTGGTCACCCCTCCCGCACTGCCCTACTATCGTAGACACCTCCCTATTATATTATGCAGGCATTTGACCGTCATCAGTATCACGCCCTGTTGATGTGATGGATAATTTTTACCCCTACCTACCATACCCCTACCTACCCATTTATGCGTACAAACGACCCATGTATTACATGACAAATAAAACAAAAAAATATTATCCAGTAGAATAAAAAAAATATTCAAGTCGTGACCCATGAGAAATAGAGATTCATTTGAATATACAGGGTGATCGGCAGATTGTTAAACATACGAAAATGGGGGGTAGGTGGGGTCGTCTCCTACCTATTCAGAAAATAAAAAACAATCCTAGTCATAAAAAACTTTTTAAGGGAATTTTTATTTTTATTTTTTGAAATATCGCCACAACGGTCGAAATAAGAAACCGATGCAGAGCTTGCATAACGAATGAGGGACGTCAATTTGGCAAGACTTACATTAAATGTTAAAATAAAATTAAGTTTTTATATACTTAGTCAGTGATTTTTTAACATATAGAATACCAGTTTTGAAATGTTTGTTTCATTATTTTTACCTTTGCATTGATAAATTTCACAAAACATGTAACTTTCCACATAAGTAGAATTTCGTCGGAATACGTAAATTACGTAAAAAAAAATTAATAACTCTGGTTACGAAAAAGATTTCGAAACAAATTACATACCGTTAGAGAACCTACACTCTAGAGATGTTTTTATAAATTCTGAAGCCATCACCTTTACTTTTTTTTTAAATGCAACTTTAAATATTTTTTTTTACTTTTTTTAGGTTTGGGAGTCCACAACTTTGTTTCTAGCAATAACCTGCAACAAATATTAATTTTCTAAGAACCTACAATCCCTTAAGATTTAATATAAAAAAATTGGACCTAGCTATAAAAAAGAAAAAGGTATAAAGGTTGAAATGGCGAAATTAAAAAAAATAAAAATCTCAAAAAAAAAAGTTTTTTATGACCAGGATTTTTTTTTATTGGCTGAATAAGTAGGAGACGCCACCACGATCTGCCGATCACCCTGTACATACCCATGTAGATGATTGTTTTGGCATGGCCCTGAGAACTGAGGGCAAGTGCAATGGTAGAAAGCTTGTCTGTTCAAAAGTATATGTGTGTATGGTACCCAGCGCGGCAGCATTGCCGCGTCGGGCGGGGGCGACGGCGACGGCGGGGCGTCGGTGGACTCGCTGCTGGGCTCGGAGGGCGCGGAGTCCCCGCCGGAGGGCTGCCGCTCGCTGTCCTGCCTCACCGACTCAACAGACCACTCCGCGCCGGTCAACTTCGATATGAGCAACCGCGTATGATTACACATTTTTTTACATACATTCCTATACTATATTATTCAGGTCATCTTGGCGTTAATGTCCCGGTTGTGCTCTCGCACACTAGGGCTCGAGGCATACTTATTCAGGTACTCAGTATTATTGTCAGGTCTTGCAGACAGTAACCACATTTTTCTTTTTGCTACTGCCCTGGGTACCTCTCTTGCTTCTTACAGTTAATAAGAATTAATTAATATTTAATTTTGATGATAACCATCTGTTACATTAAACTTAACGTTGTCATTACTTGTGAAAACTCAACCTTTAATCGTTGCCGCTTTGGGTTTTGAAAGATCATCCCATCATCATTCCAATACAACATTTTTTAAAGAGAAAAATATTGGTTCTGACTTTTATCTATATCTATATTTTAGGTAATAACCTAACCGACAGAAAAAGTCGGATAACCCCCAACCAAATTTACTTAAACTCAAATATTTTCTTAAGTACAGAACCGATGTTATTGAAACAAAGCTAACATATCCATTAAACTGGCTTTTAAATAGAAAAACCGCATCCAAATTTGTCCATCTGTTCGAGAGCTACGATGTCGCAGACAGATACTAATTTTTTTATGTTATACGGCAGACAAACAGGCAAGCGGACCACCTAATGGAAAGTGGTCATCGCCACCTATGGATATCAGCAACACCAGGGGAGTCACCGATGCGTTGCCCGCCTCTGAAGAGACCCACGTCAAGCTGTTGCAGATCTGTTGCTGGCCTGGTCCTGTGTCTCTTATGCCAAAATATTATACTAAAATCCCTGGGTTTGCTTACCCAGGCCAAGCTGCCACGCGGCATTGAGAACATCCGGCCACACATCGAGCAAGTTGACAACGTGCCTCTGCTTGTCTCTCTATTCACCGACTGCACGCCCGGCTCCGTGAGGCAGATGGTGCAGATCATGCAGGTAGGGTGCAGTCTATCCTAACTCTTATAATAATAATAGTTTATAATAATAAATACATTCGTTATAATGAAATAAGAACGAAATAAACATACCTGTCTATGACAGTTAAACTTATAAAATTGTCAGCCTTTGAATCTATGTATTACATATCAAAATATTGAGATCAATTTATTATAAGTAGCAGGTACAGACAGGTATGAAAATGTCAAAATGAAATAAAAATTATAATGTATATTTGTTTGGCATCTTTAAAGCGATATGTCTGGTGCTGCAATTCTTAATTATGTGGCAATCCAACCTAGATAGCATTTGCGACACGCTTTAGCAAATGCTATCACGCCTTTCGCCAACGAGCGAGGTGGCAAGTCATAGGCGACAGCATTCGAGTTAGACGGGCCCAGGGATGCCAGGGCAGGCCGGGAACAATATATGTGTTCTTTAGTTGAATACCCGGCACCCGCTTACAGGACTACGGCGAAGTGGTGTGCGTCATGGGGTCAGCGGCGAACTGTCTCAACATGGAGATCTTCATGCAAGCCGATGCCAGGTGAATAGAACAAATTGTACTTAGCCACCAATAGAGAAACTGTACTAAAGAAAAGACAACTGAAACTGACGCCCCTCGTAGTCATTATTATCGTATCTTGTACTGGATATGCTGTCAAAGTAATGCTTCGATTTATAATTTGAATCTAAGTATTTATTTCTATTACGACTGTAGATCGGACCTTATCGACTACCTTCTCCGCCGACCTATCATCGCAGTCGACAAGTTTCTATCGAAGAGTGGACAGTTTTGGAGTTATTGTTAGTAGTGGAAACAGATCGCGTGATCAGATTTGCCAATCACCCGCATTAGGAACGCCACAAAGCTGTTGGCATCTTGGCTAGACTGCGCCTGTTTTACATGATATGGGGCCTAATTCTTGCGCTGTGACTTCTCGAATTCGCCATTTTTTCTAGCCACATATCTCCATTAATAATGAATTGAAATCTCTATAGCAGCCAAAAAATATTTTCTCAACTATCTTCGACAGTCGTATATAGTCGAAGATACATTTCAGTGACGTTTTAATACAGTGATTGACAATATAGTTGTGAATTGACTTACAATTTATGTAATACTATGTACATTTATCTATATTTTCAATGTGAGATAAATAAACTAAACTACAGTTTTTTAGAGAAAATGTCCGATTAGACATGTCATTTGACAGCGCGAGAATCGCCCCCATGTTTTGTCACCATATCTGTCTGTCTGTCTGTCAGCATTGCTGTGGAGCCACTGTACCCGGTGCTGTGCCAGAAGATGCCGCCGTACCTGACCCCGGACAAGTGCCTCGGCCCGATCGACCTCGCGCGCTCCCTCAACTCCATACCGTGCTCGCTCTCGGTGAGTGTAGCCTGTAGTTCTGTTTAACACCGATGGACTAAAATGTGGACGCTAATTTTGATTTAGAATTTTGGAAAAATCACTTAATATATAATATACATATAGCTTTTATTATATGAAATATGTAAAGTAAAAATTTTTATTGCACTTACTTCCAAGACACAAAACATACCAGACAATAATAAAAAGACAAAAACAAAAGAAATGAACACTAAATACGCTAATAGTCATTAGCCGTGCCATCATCACAGCCCATAACAGTCCACTGCTGGACCCCGGGCCTCTCCCACGAAAGGGGAAGTCATTGCCATAAACTCCACGCTTGGCATTGCCGTGCCATGGAGAAGTGCAATGGGCCGCACTTAGCATAGTGCCACGGCTGACGCAGTGGCGCTGGTCTTCAGTGTGCCTCCATGGTTTTCAAGGCATAAGTGACTCCGTTCATTACATGACCTTATGTTTACAAAAATGCTGAAGAGATATTTTATAGGCTTTAATACTTCAAAAGAAATAACGGACTCCTTCCAGGATCACTGTTGCCCTTTTGCCCAAGACCCTTTTTGTCAGGAACGCGTGGAGGTATCAAGCTGAAATTAAATAATTATCAAATACTCAGATCTGCAATTCCTTGCAGCAGTCAAAAATCAAACTTCTAAGTCAACGCAATCAAAAGATACGGCCGTTTATGCTCCATATGCTCCGTTCATGCTGCAATTTTTTACGCTTTCTAGGGAATCAAAGCCTATTAAGTAATTCCCGTTTACCTAGAATCATTCAATCAATATGGCGCAGAAGCAATACCCTGAAACACAAGTAAAGAAAAAAACCAAAATCCGTAAATTAAAATAAATCTAAAAAAAGAATGTTTTTCGATTATACCGATCGCAAAAAACGGGAAAAATCTTCGAGCCTCGATTCCCGTGATGAACGTACTATTTACTTATCTACAAGTTTGTACGGAAACCTTGGGTATTTTTTTAAAAGTCAAGCAACAAACCTATAATCGATTTTTTCGTCCACCACTATAGTATACCATCACGGGATGCCAATCGACTTGTTGAACAGTCTCAGGGCCCTTAGCGGAAGACCTTGGTCAACCTCCGCTCCACCAACGTTAGTAAGCGATGAGAATATGAGTCTGTGAAACTTGAAATAAATGATATTTAATATAATTTAATTTAAGCATAGGCACACCTAACGAGTAGCGAACTTGTCGGGTGGTAGTGAAGATATAGCCTACTGCACCATGCCATATATAAATATCTGGCAGAGTAGAATAGCACCAACCTCTCCGATTTACGGGTGTCGTTCAAGACGATTATCCAGTTCAAGAGGCTAACCAGCTGCAATCTCCTTAGACCAGAAGAAAATGGACAGCAGCCTGTTCTGCTGAGTATTTTCAACACTACTGTCTCCTACCCGCCTGCCAAGCGAGGAGGTTATGGCAAACCTCGCTACCATTGTAAAGACGGTTCAAGCGCAACAGTGGCCTGTTAGCAGCTGTTGATAATGATGAAACTGTACTCGAATTGAACCAACCATAAACTATGAATGTCATGAAACCATGCACATTTAGGCGACTGTATTTGTAACCATGACCAATCCGGTCAGGTTCCCCTGGTAGCAGGGTTGCGGAGGTCAGACGGAAGTCGCTCCACTGTAATTACCTGATCTGCTAAATCGTGGACACCGGGCCCTCGTGAGCGAGAGCACAATCGGGAAATTGCCGCCAAGATGATTTTTTTATTATTATAAACCATGAATGTCGTTGGTAACTATTTATTACCTAATCTACTGTTGAATTTGTTGTGCACGCTGCTCGTAAAGCTCATAAACAAGTGGCAAGGTCAGCCTTCCGACTGCAGCGAGGGCAGCGATCATAAGGTGAGTTTTAGCGAACACGTAATGTAATGCAAATAATTTATTATGGACAATATAACGGTGATGAGATAACAATGATGACCTATAGTGACCTATACGTAGTAATCTTTATCTTTTTGTTATACAAGTAAACAACACAATACTGTGTAATCGATAACAGCTGTTACATATTATTTTACGTACTAAAGTAGTAAATCTGGTGGATTTCCCTGACATGGCACATTAATGTTCATGTGATAAGAATGACTCTTTTATTTTGTAACTTAACCATTTATTTCACGATGTACCTACACTTTATTTAACAAAATACTATTAGACACTTGGTCGGGACATTTAAAGGAAGAATAGAATGTAAAAATCTGACTCGTGTTTAGGCATATGCACCAAGTTACCCAATGTTATTTTACATATGAGGTGAAACGTGTACTACATACTATAGTACATTCGGGTATAGATTTCAAACAATGTTTCTTCAAAGAAATATTTTTTTATATAAAAGAGCGAGCTAAACGAGCAAACAAGCCATCTTGGGCCACATTGTTACTTACCAACAGGTGAGATGGTCAAATGCCTGTCTTGCCTAAAAAAAAAACATGTAACCTAAAATTGAGCTCCAAAAGTTTTTAGGCGCTCTCATCATTCGTTCGAGGCCTATTCTACCCGATGTTCGTTCGTTAAGGGTTTTTTTATGTAATGTAGACTCAAGATGACATTAGTATAAACCTTGGTAGTTTATATGTCATTCACACTGTATCTTATAACTTTCGTTTTATACAATAAATGCATTACAAAAAAATCATAACCACAGAAAATTAGCTTATTAACTATCAAATTTAGTAAATTAAATAGGAAACTTTAGGTCTATTTGATTATCTAGTGCAATGTACTATTTGTGTAAACAACTGTTTGTTTCTAAATAAAGTAAAAAACAACGATACTAACTCATAACATTGTCGCCGGCAGATGGCGCGCGACGCGGACGTGTCGCTGTTCACGCTGATCAGCATGTCGCGACACTTCACCGCCTGCCTCTGGAACACCACGCAGTTCTGGATGTGCGCCGTCTGCTTCCTGTCGCTGCTGCAGGTCTGTATCTAACCCACCTCCACCCAGGGTCCTATCGACCTCTCGGTCATCCGGACCGCGTCAGACCTAATCATAAGTGATGCGCACCGCCACTTACTTACTTGCCGGTGGCTCTTTGGGCGTGCGCATTCTTTGACACCTACAAATCCAGTTGTTCCATATGCACTCTCCCTTAGCGGGCTGACGTCACAATACATACTCCTGCTCCGTCGGCCAGCTGCCGCCTTACTTCTTCGCTCCTTCTTCTATCTCTTCTTCTGCAGGTCTGGTTATCAAGGGCGTACCCGATGGAAAGTGGTCACTGCTGCCTATAGACAACTACGGATTAGCAATACTAGGGGTATCGGAACTTAAAAAAACTGTTATTCGGACGGATACTCTCTTAAAAATTTTCTATGTTGTGTGAATCTCTCTCCTACAATACAGGTCATCCTAGTGCAGGAATCAGGAAATCCGCCCTAATATGAACACAACTGCATTGTAGCCTGCACTCAGCCTGTGAGTGCTGTGCTGTGTGAGTGTGAAGGTCAGCCTTACAGACTGTTATAATGAGGAAGTTTCCACAATTTTTTTTTTCATTGAATATAATAATATGAGTCAAATGAAACAAATATTTTAAAATATCTCAATAAACAAAAGAGTTATGAGATATTAAAATTGAGATTGCATGAATAATTTCGTTAGTGCGAGTGCGAATTCGTGCGTGACGTCACCAGGCCCGCACCCTGATCGCTACTACGGCGCTATCCATACACTGAACTCTTGGTGACTATATCTTTGGATCAGCAGTAGCTAGACACTTAAACTTTTGATATAGTATGTGTTACTATGGCCGCTATAATACTCTGTGAGGTTGTTATTTTGGCAAATAGATTATTGTTTATTTATTTATTTTAATATCCCATTCCCCAGGTGTGCGCGCTGGTGTGGTACCTGCCGCCGGCGGTCCCGGCGGGCGGGTCGGCGTGGCTGTCGCTGGCGGCGGCGCCGGCGCTGGCGGCCGCGCTGGCCTTCGCGCCGCCGCTGCCCGCCGCCGCCAGCCGCGCCGCCACCAACCACCTCGCCGTGCACTACAAGGTATCGTAGCACGCGCCGGGGCGGGGCCTGCCGCCGGGGCTGTCGCTGGCGGCGGCGCCGGCGCTGGCGGCCGCGCTGGCCTTCGCGCCGCCGCTGCCCGCCGCCGCCAGCCGCGCCGCCACCAACCACCTCGCCGTGCACTACAAGGTATCGTAGCACGCGCCGGGGCGGGGCCTGCCGCCGGGGCTGTCGCTGGCGGCGGCGCCGGCGCTGGCGGCCGCGCTGGCCTTCGCGCCGCCGCTGCCCGCCGCCGCCAGCCGCGCCGCCACCAACCACCTCGCCGTGCACTACAAGGTATCGTAGCACGCGCCGGGGCGGGGCCTGCCGCCGGGGCTGTCGCTGGCGGCGGCGCCGGCGCTGGCGGCCGCGCTGGCCTTCGCGCCGCCGCTGCCCGCCGCCGCCAGCCGCGCCGCCACCAACCACCTCGCCGTGCACTACAAGGTATCGTAGCACGCGCCGGGGCGGGGCCTGCCGCCGGGGCTGTCGCTGGCGGCGGCGCCGGCGCTGGCGGCCGCGCTGGCCTTCGCGCCGCCGCTGCCCGCCGCCGCCAGCCGCGCCGCCACCAACCACCTCGCCGTGCACTACAAGGTATCGTAGCACGCGACCATGACGCATGCAACTGCGTCGAAATCATCATCATCATCGTCCTAGCGCTTATCCTTATATTTTGTTATTGGTCGTAAGTCGCACCGTCAAACGGCTTGCGCCGTGTTCCGGAGCAAAGCATATGGATGGGTATGGAAGTTCCGTCGTATACGAAACGTCATATTATCCCTAGGGCTCAATAGTACTTTATTCCCAAATTATCGTCTAAAATCGAATAACACCCATATTTTTTTTCCAATATATCAGATAAAAAAGGATTTAGACAAAACCCAGATGTAAAAATTATTATTTCAAGTTTATTCTTTTAAGTTGCAACTAAACCATGTTCCAAACAAACACCCACCAGATGGCGTTGTTCGTGTTCTGGTGCTACGCGTGCAAGTTCCTTCCGTCCCTCATATTCGTGCTCACCCTCTACGGGTTGACTCTGCGCTCGTTCTGTGAGCAAATTGCCGCGGCCACCAACGCTACGGACTGCTGGATCGTGTACCCGATGAACACGGGCCCGGCGCCACCGGACCTAAACCTGGAGACTCGATCCTGGCACGGCTGGGGCGACGTCTTCTACGACGGTTACTACCTGGCTCAACATATCACCCTCGCTCTTATCACTGCACATTTGAGTGAGTATTTACATCATTATTGCTACTCAGAGGGTATATATTTCATACGAGATATGGTAGCCGTTGGTAAAGTTATCCGACTCGTAAGCGAGAGGTAGCGGGTTCGAATCCCACTGCCGCCAAGTACCAATTTCTCTCTTGATTTGCTTAATTATGCTCTTATTGCCGTGTGGTGACCGGCAGAGTAGAATAGCACCAACCCCTTACACCCATGGGTGTCGTACAAGGCGACTAATATTTTCGAGGCAAAAGATAAAGAGTCTCCGTAGTTTGGAAAATGGGCAGCAGCACTTTCCATTGTTATATTTGAACTCTGCGATCTCCAACCCGCCTGCCAAGCGTGGAGATTATAGCAATAACCTCCCCTTTCGTGGGAGAGGCCCTAAGTCCTGCAGTGGACTGTTACGGGCTGTGATGATGCTCTTACGGTGAGGGAAAACATCGTGATGAAACCTGCACTTGTATACGACTGAATGTGTAACTGTGATCCAATCTGGTCAGGTTCCCCTGGTAGCAGGGTCACGGCAGTGCTTCACTGTAATAACCTGATCTGCCTAATTCTGTATCATGGTCAAGGCGGACCCCGGGCCCTCCTGCTAGAGAGCACATCCGGGACATTAACGCCATGTTGATTGTTATTATTTTTATGGTGATCCTTTTCCTATTAGTCTCTGTACGTTTCTTTATGATTTTATCTAACGCATTTTTGCTCATCACTTGACGTCACTGGCGAGTAAGGTTATCACACTGTAAAAATAACGCCGGTTTATTTATTGAAATCCAACCGTCGACGTTGAGGGTTTGATTCTGACCAATGCCACGAATGCACACGTATTTTGACAACAGACTACTCGCCAGTGCCGTCCCCACCTTCTCGTGGACTTTATGGACTCGCGATTCCCGTCCGGCAG
Organism: Blastobasis lacticolella; assembly: GCA_905147135.1. Classification (NCBI taxonomy): domain Eukaryota; kingdom Metazoa; phylum Arthropoda; class Insecta; order Lepidoptera; family Blastobasidae; genus Blastobasis; species Blastobasis lacticolella. Next base: position 5,388,124 of record LR990048.1, on the reverse strand, counting down.
ACGGCCGTGTGGTGTCCGGCAGAGTAGAATAGCACCAACCTCTTACACTCGTGGGTGTCGTACAAGGCGACTAATGTTTTCGAGGCAAAAGATCTAAGCGCCTCCGTAGACTGGAAAATGGGCAGCAGCATTTTCCATTGTTATATTATAACACTGCGATCTCCAACCCGCCTGCCAAGCGTGGAGATTATGGCAATAACCTCCCTTTTTGTGGGAGAGGCCCTAAGTCCTGCAGTGGACTGTTATGGGCTGTGATGATGATGATGATGATTCCCTCCATCTCAAAGCAAAATAAAAACCGTGTTTTGTGGTAACAATGAAAGTGTACCATTACCACTTAACTCTTTAGACCTTCCTCCCCTAGCATTCGATTACATTTGAATTATATCGTTTACAGTTGTGATCTCGCTGTCGTTTGTGCATCGGCTCTCGTCTATTTGGCAGAGGGGCTTCTGGACGAACAGAGTGTGGTCCGCAGCCGTGGTCGTGTTGTAAGTGCATTCCCGTTGTAGTTGTTAATCACTCTGACAATTAACCATTTCCAACATTGTATTGGTTTCATGAACGTGTGTTATCTGAACATTAATGTCATCAGCATTCAAGCGGCTGAATGTGTAACCATGATGCAATCTGGTCAGGTTCCCCTGGTAGCAGGGTCATGGAGGTAATTACCTGATCGCCAAATCCTGGATAATGGTCAAGACGGACCCCGGGCCCTCATTCTCGGGACCACAACCGGGACATCAACGCCAAGATGACATTTGACATTGTTATTATATCTATTGTTCATGGTAAATTGAATGAACATTCATTCACCTACCATCTAATAAAATATGGATTCTGAAATAATAATTTATTTATTCTTATAACCTTTGCAGGGTGATAATCCAAGCCGTAGGCAGCTCGTTACTCGTAGGGCTATCGTCTGCGGGGCCTACCTCGACGGCGTTGCGAGCGCCGTGGGGCTCCGCCTCGGCCGCCCTTGCCTTCAAAGTGCCGGCGCCTCTGGCTGTCGCGTACGCGTTGGCCCCAGCCCTGGCCTTGGCCATCAACGAGCTCATCAAGTGGCAGGAAATCAAGTGGGTGCCTATAGAAAAGACAATATAACACCCAAACCCGTCGGTTATGTAACCGACAGACCAAATAACGACCTGCAGCGGCACCGCCGATCTCCATTAGCATTATATAATCCTCTGCAATGACGTCACATAATGCATTTCGGATATTCTGTGACGTCATTCCAGAGGGTGGTATCATGGTATTGGAGATCGGCGGTGTCGCTGCTGATTGGTTCAGTGGTTAACATGCCGGTCGGCCACGCCAGGTCCCAAGTTCGGTTACCGGCCTGGCAGAAATTATTAATTTTAATTTCTGTTACGGGGCTGGGTGTTATATGTATAATAATTGTATATTTAAAAATATATACGTAGTTTAACAGTTGTCTAGCACCATAACACGAGCTTTGCTTACTATGGGTCTAGATGGCGCTGTGTAAATTGTTCAAGGATTTATTTACTTAAGTATACGAGTACACTATACTCAAATATTTCCTAAACTACTGTACCGATTTTAATGAAACAAAGCTACGAACTATCTCGATTAAATTGGCTATTAAGTAATGAAAACCGCTGTGGAATCGGTCCATCCGCTCGGGAGCTACGATGCCACAGGCAGATATACATATACAGATTCACTCGTCAAACTTACTACACACCTATCTTCTCGTCTTGGGTTAAAACAGAGCGCGGCAACGATAACAATGGCAGAGATTGGGGCGTCAGTGGTCTTCTTCAGTATAGTTTCCCTATTGTCGGCACGTTAGTTCCTTTTTGCGCCACATTCAGTATCTATTGTCGATGGCGTGGTCAATTCTTTTGTATTTTTCTATTGAAACATGAGATCGAATGTCAGTCACAGTTGTTTTTCTACAACCTTAGTGGAAGCCAAGTAGATAAGTTGACGACCTCAGTGGTTCAGTGGTCTGCCACGCAAGAGGTCCCGGGTTCGATTCCCGGCCGGGCAGAAATCGAAATGATGAATTTTAATGTTGTTACGAGTCTGGGTGTTCTATGTATAATAAGTATGTATTTAAAAGTATATAAGTAGTTTATCAGTTATCTAGCACCCATAACACAAGCTTTGCTTACTTTGGGGCTAGATGGCGCTGTGTGAATTTGTCCACGATTATTTATTTACCGGGCACCGGTAACTGCCACTAATATACGTTTAAAAGCCCCCGCAGACAGTCAATCATGATTGTCAAGCTTGTACATAAGGCAGCAGTCAGGACATCATCCTATCCACCGCCAGTATAAAATGAGCTTGCACCAGTATGGATCGGCTGGGCTCAGCTCATTTGTCAATAGATTTAAACAGTCAACTCTGATCCCTTCCATAATTATAATAAGGTTGTGTTTCGACTAACAGTTGTTCGTTTGTTCGCAGGGTCGACGCGCGAAACCAACGCAGAGCGAGACTAGACTTCGGCACTAAACTTGGAATGAATTCGCCATTCTGAAATGTTATCTCTAGTCAATTACGCTTAGGATAGTTTATAAAGGATTTTATATGAATTTACCTCAACGAAGCCAATGCAGGAATAACTTTATGCTAAGAGAAAGTGTGACATAAGTACTTATGATGTACCTAATAGAGTTGTATAACATTTTGTACTTATTTTTTTAGGGTGACATTATTTTTATTAAATTATTTTAATTGTTACAAGCATTTTATTAATTAGCACTTGCTGCTCGTTAGGAATGGTCTATCTATTTAATTTAAAAAGAAGGGTACTTTTGACAACTTTACAAAAATAAAATTTAAGTATGCCAAGAATAAGTAACTTTTTTTTTCATAGGTCATCATCATAAGAGTTAAGAGTCTTGTCGATGGAGCAATCGCCACTGTTCTCTCCTGTCTGCTAACCTTTTCATCGCTCTATAATCATAGTACTAATATAAAAACAGTTTATTGTAAAAGAAGAGTATATGAAGAAACTTTCCAACAATTTCCGGGAAAATTAGAAACTGTTCGGGAAACGGGTTCGTTTGTTACGGAGAGTATCGGAAACTACGGGAATTAATGGGATAAGGGAGAACATGGTATCTTAGTGACAGATGTGGAAAGTATTGTCGCATTCGAAAACACTCGCGCGCGCCTTAACTTATGGCATCCTAATAAGTGCGGTAAGCCAGAATGAACCTTATGTTCTGGAACATAAGGTCTATAGTTACTTTACTCTCGGCTGTCTAAGTTCTTAGGAAAATGTGGTTTCAGTTCATTTTGATGAAATTTTCATATGTTATAGAGAGTAGAGTTTCCGTGGAATCTATCGGGATTCTAAATAACGCCGCTCACGATTTCATGTCGAATCGTTCGGAAACGGTTTCGAATCATTGTGAATACGGCTACAGTTTAGACTACCGGAGAGGTAACTTCGAAGCGAATACAGAGCGATAACTTGCGAATACCTGCGTCATCCTACGACTTCGGCGATACCTACGGACTACGAGAGACCTGCGATTGCGGAAGATCAGCTTGACGTGGAATTAGTAAAAACCTTGGAAGAGAATAAACCTTCGGAACCTATCTAGTTTTACTCTTAACTTACAAACCATAGCACGTAACAGTATGTTACAAAGATGGACGGATTATTTTGAAACTTTGTTTGAATGTAGTGGTGACTACATTCAAACTACATGCCACCAGCTGTATCAGCAAAGATAAATGAGAGAGTATGGGGTGTGCCAGCGGGATTTCGGATGGGAAAGTATGTATGTTAACTGTTTATTGTATTAAATACCTTAGGACTATATGACAAAAGTAATATGAAACAGATTGCAAAGGAGGGCTTATCCCACAATGGGATTACTTACAGCTAACCTTAGATAAGCCGAAAGGAGCTTTAACGAGCGGTGGTGGCAATAAGAGTATAGGCAAATAATATACAATAGAATCCAAGTATATTTCCTTAACCTAAAAGAATATATTTAATTTAAATAAATTGAAACCCATAAAAATACAGTACTATTTATTGCCGAGGAAGTGTTTCTTCACAAGTTCTTTGAAGGAACATGCCGTGCGAGCATTCGAAGGTCTTCCGGTATTGCGTTCCACATACGCGCAGCTAATACTCGGAACGACTTTCCGTTACCAGCCGAGTTGTAAGCAGAAGGACAGAAGCTGAACATCGCGCTGAAGAACAGAGGAGCGGCGGGATTAAAAAGTGCGTTAAACAATACAGTATACGACGCTCTCTTTGTCGCCGTATAGGAAGCCAATTTAACTTGCGCCTATATTCGAACTTGATGTATGTTCATAAACATATACACTTGTTCATGAAGAACAGTGATGTTCATAGTAGAAATAAAGATAAACTTATTACTGGTTCTTGTCGTCTGGCCAAAGTCCACAAATCATTTGTGGGTCAATGTGTACGCTTTTATAATAAGGTTCCAACAGATATACAGAATTTATCATTGAATCAATTTAAAGCCACTATAAAAATCAAATTATGTAATAAAAGTTATTATAGTATATCTGAATATGAAAATGACAAAAGTCCATGGGACTGAACTGCTGTTCTATACAGGTATTTACTTTTAAGATAGTATATAGCACAAATAATGTATTGGTACATGAGACATGTTAAAAAAAAGAAGAATTCACGTAGGCTCTGTGGGTTTCTTGCCGTTTCTTTCCCCCACGGAGAACCACCTTGGAAGCGGCGTTAAATTTCCTTCGTTTCCCACACATAGTGACTTCTGTCTGCGGTTGGGTAGGGGTAGGGTAGTAGTTAAAGTAGGGGTAGGGTAGGGGTAAGATAGTGGTAGGGTAGGGGTAAGATAGTGGTAGGGTAGGGGTAGGATAGCGGTAGGGTAGGGGTAAGATAGTGGTAGGGTAGGGGTAGGATAGTGGTAACGTAGGGGTAAGATAGTGGTAGGGTAGGGGTAAGGTAGCGGTAGGGTAGGGTTAAGGCAGTAGGAGAATATGGTAGGGGTAAGCTAGAGGTAGGGTAGGGATAGGATAGAGTAGGGTGGGAGCAGCTACCTATCACATGCAGCATGTGTAAAGCACGCTCACTCAAAAGTCTGTCTGGCGGTGGCGTGGGGGCCGGGTCGCGCGTGTCACTGTGTGCTTCCTTCCTACTTTCCTACCCCTCCTTTTTGACGATTGAAAGAGATATTTAATGTCCTAATCAATAAATAAATTTAGAATTTTGAACTTACGTAGCCCAAACACGTAACTGATGTAAGATTCTGTAGTCGTTCCAACCGAGACAGAAGATTTTTTTTTATATACCACCAAAGTGGCAAACAAGCTTACGGCCTGCCTGATGGTAAGCAGTTACCGCAGCCTATGGAAGTTCCTCGGTGAGGTCCAAATAGGCTACGTCCCCAAAGTCCAGCAGCAGGAGAATGAGGGAATTTACCAGCAGAACCCTTGTTTCAAAGGGTAAGAAATGTTGCAATATGTTCAAGTGTATGGAATGATGCAAATGCCTTCTGGCTGAGCTCACCGTTGTGCGTGGCCCAGGACAGTATGTGGTCAAATATGACCCCCAAATTCTAAAAGTTGATCGCTTGCTCTGCTCACCTCCAAAATACCGTTCCGGAATTCGTCGCACACTAAAATATAGCGACCCCATTCCTGCCTTCTACCGATTTGCTATGTATACAAGCTTGTAACCCTACTCGATCTACTGGGACTTAGACCGCGCCCCATTATTTGCTGGAGGAATACCACCTGAACGCGGCACCTGTAAAGTAGGTCTGCCAGTTCCCGGGACCGACGTCCCGGCCAATCAGAGCCAACGTCTAAGGTGGCGAAGTGGAGCTTGCTGGTATACGCTATCGTCTTTAGCCCTGCCCGCGCGTGACAGGGTAGCCCTACCCTTCTTTTCGCAGGTGTAGGGCGTGCCGGCGACGCCCTAACACGGAATGAATTACTTTGACCAGACCTCGGCATGCTGTTTCTTTTTATTGGCTTTTTACGTGCGGCGACTACCATCCGACCCGCATAATCCGTTAGGTAAAAGCCGGTTCGCCTCGTCCGTTTGACCACGTGCAAGTGAGTTTGTTTTGGGCCCATGAGACGATGGTTGGGCCCCATCTAAGTCTGCATTATTTTACAAAGAATAAGTACTACACTGCTCTAGTTGAGGTGATAGTTATCCCTTACAGACTTGATACTTACATGTGCTAAAATTCTGAGTAGATTGGGCAAGAGGGGGAGTTACTACCACAAAAGAAAGAAAAAAAAAATTTGAAACAAATAATTTTATTAGATTAATTAATTTGTGATGTACAATATAGACTCAGTAGTCATGGTTATTAACCAAATATACAATTTCTATTTGTTCATGCCAGTTAAGGCAGTTCAATGGGTCACAAACAAAATGAAATAGTAATCAAGTATATCTCATGCCAATAAGTAAGAACTCCTGCCTTTTTTGGTGCAGGAGACCAATTCACAACAGTTTGTATTCTTAGAAAAATATACTTCTGACTATTACGTATCATATTTCAATTCTTCATTTCATTACATATTTGTATCACACAATGGGGCCATCATATATCCAATTTCCTTTTCAAATTAAATTCATGTAACCTTGTATGACCTCTCCAAAACTAGTTATACATACATAAATTAATTTGTTAATAACAAAGTTTAATTGCGATTTTTCATAATGATTTACATTATTGTTAGTAACTAAACACTTGTACTTATAGGTACATACAATAAAATCATCCTGTCACTAGGAGTCATCAGGTAAGTCTAGTATTTCTTGTACAAATGATGCAACATCTGTATCTTTTTGACTATGCTCTTGGCAAAACGGATGAGCTAACAGAGCATCGTAGTTTGGTCTCTTGTTGTTATCTTTCATCAAGGTTTTTGTAATTAAATCTTCAAATTCTGGTGAAAATTGACCACTTGGAAGTCTTGGCGGGTCATCTTTTACCACTTGTTTCAACTGTTCAAATGGAGTTCCCCATGTATTGTATGGGAACTTGCCAGTAGCTAGCTCAATCATAGATATACCGAGAGACCAAACATCGCTACGGATGTCATACTGGCCTGGGTTGCCTGTGGGATCAATTCTTTCTGGGGCCATGTAAGGCTTACAACCGGCATCAATAGTTTTTGCAACTGAATCAACTAAATAACCAGAAATGCCAAAGTCACACATTTTAACCTCACCTTTCCTATTAATCAATATGTTTGATGGTTTCACATCTCTGTGTATGACTCTTAACTGTGAATACAGGTAGTGGAGGGCACTGACTACTGAAAATACAATTTTCCCAAGGATATTCTCTGGTATGCTTCTATTGTTCTTGAACACTTTTGTGTAGAACTTATCAAGACTCATATCCATGACTTCCATACAGATCCACACATCTCCTTCCCTGAACATGGCACCATAGAAATGCACTGTATACGGACATGCACTAGCCCTCATAGATACATCCAGATCCATTAGGAGCCGTTTTAGCTCTAGAGACTGATTGTTGAAGCAAGCTGTGATTCTCTGTAATAATGAAGTATCATTAAATTGTGTTAAACCATCAAACTGGAGACCAGTACTACTTATTTACTGGATTAGGGTGTGTATGTTGGAATTCACTCACCTTAACAGCCATGGTAGTGTTACTAGGCTTATGATACATCTTTTCAACAATGCCATAAGCACCTCTCCCAAGGTCAGAGATCTTCACCAAGTCATCAGCATGGACTGTGAATGTCTTATCATCGACTGTGATGGTAGTCTGTTTGTCCAAGTTTCTTGGTGGAGTGCTGAAATTGTTGTTTATATGTTAAAATTCAAAGGGTGTACTGAATTATGTTGTATTGATAAAATTTGTTTGGAACAAGACTGATTTCACTTTGAACTTCCTGATGAAATGACACAACTGCTTTACGAGTTTGACAAACTGAACTAGAAGAGAAGCAAATATGTACCTATAATAGAGATTTTCTGTTGTACTTACACATTCACTGGCTCATTTTCAATCGGCAAAGGAATACGCGGGGGTCTTTTCCGTCCTGACATCTTTTGATTGGATCAACTACAATCCGAAAATTGATCAGAAAATACCAAAATTTTATGCCAAGCAGTCTTTTGGTTACCTTTCTTTAAATAACTTTGTACTCTTTTGTCCTAGTGTTTAACATGCCGTGAGACAACTCAAACTTATATATACTTATTTTATACTAGTTTTAAGCGTATTTAGTCTATTTTTCGATAATTATCACAAATAAATCCAAAAATATACCTATCGCACAGTAGGTAGAATCAACTTTTGACAGGTGTCAGGTAGTTTTAGTTCAGAATTTAAGTTTATTTTTATTTTTATGGATCTGGAACCTTGCACATTTTCTGGTGCGCCTAATGATACTTATTATCATAAAAATATATACGTTACCGATATACGGCAGGAGGAGGCAGCTATGTTGATACTAAAGGCCTCAGAAGAGTAACCTGAACTAAAGGACCACATCACAGAACACTTTACATCACAGTGTAGTGAGGGCGGTTCAAACCCCACCCCGAAATCATTTCACACCGCCTGCGCCGTGTGATCAATCCGGATTTTAACAGCCAAAATACCAAAGACTTTTGAGCCCGCTCATTCTAGTATGTTACTTTAATAAGTTCGCCCCAGCTGTTTTTAGCCAAAGTTCTTGCTGCGCTCACTAATTTTTTAAATATACACGCTATATACCTGCGCCGTGTGATAAATTCGGATTTTAAGAGCGAATACGTATACCAAAAAGTCTAAGCCGAACTCGCTGCGCACACTTACAATAAGTTCTGGGTTTATGTTACATTTAGATATCATGTTCACCCCGGCAGCTCGCTCATTTTTTAAATATACACACTACCCGCGCCATATAGGTCATCAATTCGGAGTTTAAAGGCACATATACCATATATATTAGAGCTCGCTAAGCTCGCTCACTCGCTTTAAATAGGTGTGCGGTGTGGATCGCCCACGCAGCGCAATAAATTCAGAATTTAGGAGTCAATATACCATAAATTTCGAGCAGAGCTTGCTGCGCTCCTTCAGTAATGAGTAACATGGACTTACATTTACTCTTTTGAAATAAAATTTAAGAAAATTCTAGCTTGCTGTAGGTACTCGCTAATCTTTTTAAGAATTGCACTACCCGCGCCGTGAAATCAATTCTGGTTTTAATGGCCAGCATACCAAATATTTCAACCTCGCTACCCTCGCTCATATTTCCATTGATTACGCCGCCGCCCGAGCCGTGTAAACAATTCGTAGTTTAAGGGCCAATATACTCAAAATTCCCAGCCGATCTCTCTGCGCTCACTGAGTCATGTGCATTCATCATATTCACCCCTGGTCTTTGGAGCTGAAATTTGAAAAATTTCAGGCTAGCTACGCTCGCTCATTTTTAAATTTGTTTTTATTTATTACGAACTCCTAAGCCTCATAATGTCCGAGCTTCGTTGGTTTTGGTTACTTTTACTACTACATTTATTACGAATCAAAATTACTTGAACATTAATCTCGAACCTCCTAAAATTCAAAACCTGGATATGCCCGTGCCATACATACTCTACTAGCTAAGCTACCCTTGCTCCAAGAGCTACCCACCACACCCACTTACGCTGCACCGCGCGACGCCGCAACTACGGTGAGCCTAAGAGATAAAAGCACTGGTTGGTGGTACTGTGTGTTCGTCACTCAACTCCTAAACTGCACTGATTTTGATGATTTTTTGCACACAGTTTGCACCACAATAACAAAATAAAAGGTTTCGATGGTCAAGCGGTACTTCACTTCAAGACAGTTGCTTCAGTTATATCAAGCACAAGTCCGATATTGCATGGAGTACTGCTGCCACCTCTGGGATGGATCAGTCAAATACCAACTGGCTGCTTTGGATTCGGTGGAAAAACGTGCAAAGAAATTAATTTGTGATCCGCAGTTGATTGAAGCTAAGCTGCAGAGCCTCGAGCATCGGCGTAGGGTTGCGCCTTTGTCGGTCTTCTACAGGTTGCACTTCGCAGAGTGTGCGGAGCAGTTGCACGACCTCATTCCGCCATCGGGAGACGCGATCCGGGCGAGCGTTTCATCCTTATGTCGTGGATCTTCCAGCTATCCGCACGGGCCGCTTTAGCTCGACTTTTATAATGCGTACGGCTGCGTTGCCTGCGAGTGTGTTCCCTGATCAATATAATCTGGATGCCTTCAAGGCTAGAGTGAATAGGCTGTTCCTAGACAGGCATGCTCCATCATCGGCCGCATCGTCACTTACCACTAAGTGAGGTGACAGTCAAATGCCTGGCTATGATAGTCAATATGTAAAAAAAAAGTTAGTTTTCAATATAAATTTAATTTTTGTAAGTAACAAATATAATTATATCTCTTAGGGCTATGTCGAAAACTTTATTGCTCTAATTGCACGTTTTGCTTTTTTCACTGCTTCTTCTTTCATTCTTAATTTCTTTTCCTTTTCAGCCAAACCTACCACTATGTCATGTTGTAGTGCAGTCTTAACAGACGCTTTAGCAAACAGTTTACTAAGAACATAATCGTCATCATTTTTGTAGCATTTTGCATTCTCTTTTCTTTTTTTCTTTTTTACTTTCTTCACAGCAACTAAATTTTCAATTTCACCCGTAAAAGTTGTCAATTTCCTTTTTTTTTTGGAAGTATTGCCTTTTTCACCTTCTTGAACAATTGTTACTGATTTTTCAGACTCTTTTTTGTTTTCTTCAACTGTAATGTCTTCGGTTTTATTTGCTTCACTTTCTGATAGTTCTTGCTCTTTATTCTGTATTACTTGTTTTAGTAAATTTTCTTCATAATCCTTCTTTGAATGCATATTTATGATATCTAATTCTGATAATAAATTATCAAATGGTATGGTAGTTACTTTATCATCCACAATATTAATTTCTAGTTTTTCCACTATTGGTAGCTTTAAAATGGAATCCCTCTTCTTTCTATATCTCTCTCTAGCATCTTCCTGAACCTCTAACCTTTTGGAGGCTCTAGATTCTTGTGATATTTTTCTACTTATTTCCTTGGCTCTCCTTCGCATGGCTTCTAACTTTAACTTAGCTGAAACATCCTCTTTGGTACTTCTAGATTTGTCATTTAAAAGCACCTTAGTGTGTTTGAATAATGTAGCCGTTTCAGTATCACCTTCACGGTTAGGCTCATCTAACGTGAAAAGTCCTTGTAGAGTACTTGTAGTTAAAACATTCTTTTGATTAGGGTCTATTAAAATCTTGTTACTTAAAAATTGTTTAAATATTTGCCTCTGATAAATTTTTTCCTCTATTGTTCCCGCTGATAACAGTCTGTAAACTGTTACATTCCTTTGCTGACCTATCCTCCATGCTCTTTCTTTGGCCTGGTTATCAGTAGCAGGGTTCCAGTCGGGGTCGTAAATTATCACCCTGTTGGCACCTGTTAAGTTAACACCAAGACCCCCCACTCTGGTAGTGGCAAGAAACACTAAGGTTTCAGGGTTTTCGTTAAATGTCTTAATTAGACTTTGTCGCTGACTTACACTTACAGTTCCATCCATTTTAAGATATTTGTAACCCTGGTTTTGCAGAAACTGTTCTAAAAGACACAGCATTGACCTTGACTGAGAAAACAATAATGCTCTGTGTCCTTGTTTTTGCCAAATTTTTAGTAAGGAACTGACAACTATCATTTTTCCTGATCTTTTACAATTACCAAAATTGTGTTCATCTATTTGTTCCAGTTCATCTTGTGCTTCATATAAATACAAATCTGGATGGTTACAAATTTTTCTTAATGTGGAAAGACCAACTAAAACCCTTGCTCTTAAAGGATCTCCCAACCTGCTCTCTTTATCTAGAATACTCCTGACCGTAGTACTCATAAGATAACCCATGTACAAATCTCTTTGTTCTTGTGTTAAAGCACAAAATAAAACTTGTTCATTCTTCTCAGGAAGTTGAATGAGCTCTTGAACTTCAGCTTTGCTTCTTCTCAGCATATATGGAGTAATTATATTTTTAAGGGCCTTGGCTATTTCTAACGCAGTTGCTTCCTGCAATTCTGAAGCATTTGCATATCCTCCCTGTGTTATAGGTTGTGCAAAATGCTCCATGAATGCATTATATGTGCCTAGTAACCCAGGTCTCATGTAATCAAATAAGGACCAGAGTTCTTGCAAGCTGTTTTGCATAGGAGAACCTGTAATGATTAAACGATGGGGACTTCTAAATTTCTTTATGAGTTTGCTGACTTGTGTGTCAGGATTTCTAATTTTGTGTCCTTCATCCAATATTATGTAGTGCCACTTCCTTGACACTAAATCAGGAGAATATTTGACAACACCAGCATAAGTAATTAGCAGTATTCCATGAGATCCATGTATGTCTCTAATAAGTTGATTATGATTTCCAATATGAGATCCTGAATGGTGGAGAACAGCTACTCTAAGGTGTGGGTACCAAAAGTGAAAATGTGATACCCATTGATAAATAACAGTAGCCGGCGCTACTATAATTGATGGTCCAAGACCTCCCCAAGACCCACAATCAGTGTTTGACAACCCTGCAAGGAATGCAATTATCTGAACAGTTTTTCCCAGGCCCATTTCATCCCCAAGGAGTCCTCCTGACTCTACTTGATGCAGTTCCCACAGCCATTTGATTCCTGTCCTTTGATACTTATATAGTTGTTTCCAAATGTAGATGGGAATGCGTAACCCATTCTGAAGTTCATGAAAGTCTTCTGGATTTTTGTTTCCATCTAAAACAAATTGTATATCTGCTGAACATGCTGTTCCATCGAATGATCCTGCACTTGCGGCAGCTAAATTTTTTCTCCATTCAGCAACTCTATTATTGTATAATTTTGTATCACCATCATCAATTATCTTTGTAAAATTTTGTTTGGTATGAGGTGGATATCGTAAGTGTTGTGAAGGAATTTTTACTTCTCCATCGTCTTCATCGGCGGAAGGCAAATATTCACTTTCATTATCAGAACTTTTGTCTGCAGACGTTCCTGGTTGATCCAAACTTAGATTTACCTTTTTTGTTTTTTTCGTGTAATTAGTGTCCTGTTTTTTAGCAATAACTTCAGCAGCAAGTTGACTTTTCTGAGAAATGTTATCTTTTCTAAGATGATGGTTTTCTGATCTCTGTTTTGCAAGAGCAAGTTGGGTTTCTAGGTATTTGTTTATATCAACCATTTTTAGTAAACAACTTTTAGTTTATTGAAATAAGATTCAAAATCTTCCATTTATTACAGTGCAAAATCAATCACATACGGACATAAACACACAGAACATATTTTTATACTTCCTCGTATATTTATTGCTCTCTTATATATTTTCAATTTTTACACAAGTTGGAATTGGAACATGCCTCAACATGCTTGAATTGAAACATCGACCAACCAAACCGAACCCAACAAACATCTTTTTTGGTTTGACACTGACAATGACTGACTTTACTAACAGCAAGCCACTGACAGGCACGGGCTAACCATGAGCTCTCATAGCAGGACCTAAACAGAACTGTCCTGCATAGAACGAGACAGCGTGTATACGAGTCACATAAGCGAGTCTCGTTCTAAGCAGGCAGTTCTACTATAATAGTTCATAGTGAGCCCTCTAAATCTATCAAATTTATGATTAATAACCTAACCGACAGTATAACACCCCTCTTTTTATGTCGAGAGTTAAAAAAATCCAAGCCAGTCTTTTTCTCTGTGTGCCAGTTGATACAACCACAAAGAAAAAAAAAAGAATTTGCCAGCTTTGAAGGTAGCTAACTTTCTTATATTTTTGGATCCAACCATAGTTCCCTAAAGGTATGCCAATCTCTATGGATCTAACCGATTCAGTGTGATGGATCGTCTGTGGTAATTTCTATGATTATTGGTCTGTACCAGGCGGTCTCTTTCGAGTTTGTGGTCATAGTTTCTTTGTGTGGGTTGTATTTTGCTTGTGTGTCCGTGGTTTAATTGTCAAAAATTGGTGTGTGCATGAAAATAGCATTCAAAATTTTTACTGTAAATACACGTGTTATTCTGATAAATAGTAAATTAAATGGTGTATGTGACGTCTAGACTTTGAATAGAGCAACATCCGTATTTTTTTGTTATTTTAGAAGTGTAAGGTTTGTATGAATACATAACCTCTATGAACGGTATAATATAAATATAACCTATAAGTATTTCACCACATTTCTATCATTTATATAGTTTGAACAATTATTTCAGACAATGCAGGGGACAAAAAGAAAAGCAGCTAGCGAAGGTGATGCCTCACATACAAAAACAAAAAAGGTTAAGCCTGGAAAAACTGTTGCACAAGATGCACCTAACTTTAAAAATAAATCTAAATCTTTAACCAACTTAAAGAGAAACGATGGTAAAGATATTACAAAAAAAGATGACATCAAAGGCAAGCCATTTTCGCCTAAAGATAAAAAATTCAAATCTAGTGATATGAAAACTGGAAATAAAAAGTCTGGCACTTTGAATCAATTTTCAAAAAGTGTTAATGGAGAAGAAAAGCCTAAATGGTCTGAAATGAAGAAAGAGAAAAAGCAGTTGCGGATTGTAAGACGAAAAGCCAAAGCTACAGCAGAGGTGTTTGAAGTAGCTCATAAGGCTAAATTACTTGCTGCGCAAATTTTGAGGTGTTTTTTTACTTTAGTTTACAAGTATTTTAAACAATGAGAGATGTGCTGCCATATTCATAAAAATTATTGACATTCCATAGAGCTATTTTAGAAAAATTGTGTTTTGTCTTTATCTATCACAGAAATTGTTAAATTTTAAAGAAAGTGATGAATCACATTTAACTGAAATAGATTTATAGAATGGCAAATAACCTATACGAATAAGAGGTAATGTTTAAATTTTCCTTTCATGACTTTGATTTTTCTCAGGAAAGTAGTGAAACCAGAGTTTCGAGAAACCTCATGCAAGGAGTTACATGGACTATTAAAGGGACAATACAAATCTATAGCTCTTACTCACGACCTTAGTAGAGTAATTCAAGTGCTGTTAAAGCATGCACCAGAGGATATCAAAATGGAGATCTCTACAGAATTACTCGATGTAATGGTACAAATGGCACAGTCAAAGTATGCCCAGCACTCCATAAAGCGTATACTGAAATATGGGAGTGATAAAATTCGTCATGAAGTGATAAAAAAGTTTTTTGGCAACATTGTGTCTTTAGCAACACATTCTATAAGTGCTCCAGTGTTAGATTTTGCATATGGGGAATATGCCACAAAAAAAGATAAAACTTACATGAAACAAGAATTTTTTGGAGAAATATATAGAAATGTCAGTATATGTTATATATTTACATTAGTGTCATTATTAATTATTCTCTTATCACTGTCATCCTAAATGTTGTGTTTTATTCTATAGGCTAAGGATGCTAAAGTTGAGTCACTCGCTGATGCGTACAAGGGTAGCCCTGAAATGAAGTCTGCTATTTTACAAACTTGTAAAGCAAACATACAGAAAGTTTTAGACAAGAACCTGCACGATGGAGAGTAAGTAATTTTGCTTTAAATACCACCTCTGAGCAATGCATGGATTTTATGAATATATGAATCTCCACTGATCTTAATGTTTTCCACATATTCCCATGGAGCGCAGCCTAATGGAGACCACAACCATTCCCTCCTCCACCTGTTCCTTGTTGAACTGCAACAATACTATTATAAAACTGTAAAAAGCTGTGTCTGTACATAAAAGATATTTCAGAAAAAATTGTCAGTATAGAACTCTGCAACATAACTATGGCCAAAAATCTTTATTTTTCTTTGTTTGTTAACACATCATGCCAAAAGTAGTAAACAAATTTTGATTTTCGGTTTTATAGTTTGTTAGCTTGAAGTCTAGGGTCAGTCCACAATCTAAGCTATGTTTCATCTAATTCGGGTAGGTAGACCCAGAGATGCAGCTTGACCTCCCTGTGGTACTAGCATTACTAGAATTCATACAATATGGAAGTAATTTAAAATGGTAAAACAGGCAATAGCTAAACTGTTAAAAACTATTTCTAGCTCTTACAGGACTACTAGTAGCTCTAGTAGTCATATGCAACTATAAATAATTGTCATATAATTACAGATTATTCCACTCGGTCTTGTATGATTATTTGTGTGAGTGTGACACCGAGGATCGCATAGAGTTGGTGTCCACCCTGAGTCCACTGATTGTGCCGCTAAGCAACTCATTGCCTGGTGTTATGGCAGCCTGTATTTGTGTCTGGCAAGGCACCAACAAAGACAAAAAGGTATAACCATTAAAGAAAGTTATTAATCAATTATTACAATCTTTATAATTTCTTATGTCTATTAATATAATCTTAGCCATCACCTTCCCAAACACATCCACTGTCATCAAGGGCTCTTTTCTCATTCGGACAGCTATTACACTTTGCTGTTGTATACTGGAACCTTTCTTGGTGTTATTTTCTCCAATACAATCTGCTGTCACAGCCTTAAGCAGATGATTTTTTCATAACGGCAATTTCAAAGCGGTAGGCAACTGAAGTCCGTCTCATGGTATATTAGTGGAAGTGGACCTTTCGTGGTAAGTAGGAAAATTGTATTTTAAAAAATACTTTATTTTGCAGACGATTCTGAAAGTGGTGAAGGAACACGCGCTTCCATTAAGCAAACACAAGACGGGACACAGGCTGCTGCTCGCCATATTCGATACTGTTGATGACACTGTGCTCGTAAGGAAAGCCATCGTGTCTACACTCGCCAGCAACCTCAAGGAAGTCGCCAAGGACCACTGGGGGCTCATTGTATGGATTTCAATTCATTATTATATAATTTTCTTTTTATTGTTATAATGAGAACCTTTTTAACATGATAAGAACATATCTATAGTACACATAATAGTCTTCTTTGAATAGGGCATGTCAGGTATACCTCAATTGGCGTAACAAACTAACAACTTACGTATATGCTGAGCTAGTCCACTGCTAGCTGCTCTAGACATTGTGCACCTGTTGCACATTATTATAGCAGGCAAGGCTCTGTCCTCATTAGTAACCTGAAATACCCTTATATTCGTCTTAGTCTATCTAGGGCTATCGCTGTTCAACCAATGTTGACGACTATACAGATCACAAGACCTACCGTTGTCAATTAGTATTGGAGTCCTAAACTGTGGAATCTTATTGCAGACCCTGCACTGGCTGGTGAAGCCCCGAGACCCGCAGGCGTTCCATCCGAACCTGACGCGTCAGATGGCAGAAGGCGCTCGCGCGGGCAACTCGAAGAAATACGCCGAGACGCGCGTCACTGAACTCCGCGAGGGGCTCCTGCCACTGCTCATGGACAGCATTTCCAGTGACCCGGAGTTTTGGCTGAGCAGCAAGGCTACTATGCTCTTGTTGACCGCTATCATGTCTGTGGGTGAGTATCCAGTAACCAAATTCAGATTATGATTTGGTGTGTCTGAGTAGTCTATTTGGGTTTTGAGTTCCTAATCCACATTCCTCTTCCTTCCTTTCACTACAATTTTTTTTTAATAAATCCGTTATTGACGACTTCTCGCCATGTCTGACGCGTAAGTACATTAAGCTATTTAGGAGGTTAGGTGTTCAAACAAAAGTGTGGGCGAGTCGGTAGACAAAGACACAAACCGGATCGGAACTGGAGCCGCTCACCGGAAAGATGGTCGGGGCGAATAAGAGGTCCTAGTTTTTTTGTTTTTTTTCCCCCTCCAACGCAAAGGGAAATGGGCACCCTCCGGTAGAGGTTGGGAGGAAGGAGATGAACTCTCATAGAGTACCAGCCGGCCGGCCGGTCTGGTTATGCACGACTCGCCATAAAAGGGACCTAGGCGCCAAGTGCTAAACACCCCCTGGGAGCACCTGTAGCCGGGAAGGCTTTTCAGGTTTCATCGGGAGCGACACCCCATGGGGATGGTGTGCGCATAATAAGGGGTCTTGTATGGTGTTCCTGTGCGACAAGAACGTCGCAAGCCTTTAGTGTGTGTGATAGGTGATGTGACGCCCTACGCGCCAAATTGACGGATTATTTTTTATCGTATGTCTTACACCAGGGGTCTCCATCAATCTGCGACCCATGCGCCCAGTTGAACCCGGAAAGAAATTGGATAATCCTTCTATCCGACCCGCAATTGATTATTTGAGTAAGTCACACAACATAGGCAATACTCAAATGTTTTCATTGTAACTTCACAGTGAAATTGAATATGTAAGTCACAGTATATCACAGGACAATTAGATTCATCTTAAAAGTAATAACATTGTAAATTAATATGGATTATAGAATCTACTTCTTTCAATTTGATGTAGCTGTTTCATTGTTTGTAGTTATGGATATAGTAATTATTAAGAGCAGACGAGCAGACCTATATAAATGGAATGTTGTTGTTTTTCCCCATAGCGTTGATCCTGGCGGCCGTCTCCCCCTCCAACACCCCTAGACCAATTCCTGTTTCCTATTCCCCAATCTAATTTATCAATGTGTATGACTACGGTTACCTGGGAGATGAAATTCAAGATCAAAAGTGTAAACAAAGAGCGTTGAACATTTACTATGGAGAAAATCACCACCCACTTTCGGCCATTGTGAAAAAATAACGATTTTGCGGCCACTCATACAACTTATTCCAATCGTTAGAAAACTTTATATCTGTCGATCACTTTATTATATTAATTTAATTGCCCAGCTTTATTTAATTGAAATCGGTTCTGTAGGTGATATTTGACTATGAGTAGACATAGTAGGGGGTGTTTGTTCGGCATGTGTCGGTAGTTAACGTACATCTTTGACTCACGATATATCGCAAGACAGTATACAATACAGCTTTCGACATTTTTGAACATTAAGTGATCGATAGATATTAGTTTCCTATCGATTGTCATAAGTTTTATGAGTGGCCGCATAATCGTTATTTTTTCAAACTGGCGGAAAGTGGTTGATGACCGAAATGTTCATTTAACTTTCGGCTTTTTCCATTATAAAAAATAAACCCAAGGGATGGATAATTTAAAATAATTGGAATATAGATATAAATTATCACATTCACAATGAAATAAAATTCTACGAGTAAAAAAAAACCCGCTTACTTAACCACGTTTTTTTGTACCGAAAATTCCAAACAGTCGTATATCTCGGGGCCCTTACCGTCGGCTAATGAGTATAACTGTAAATTCCCTCTGCAGAGTCATCGAAGGAGGTGTTTGACGCGCTGGCCCGAGTGATGTGCAGCCCCGAATGGCGCATACAGGTGGCGGGGCAAGACATGCTCGCGGTTGAGGAGGCGGGCATACACATGTGCCTGAAGAAACTCGCCCTACTGGACAAGTGCCGCGAGACCTGCACCCTCGGGCAGGCCGTTTGCGAACACCTGGGCGAGGAAGCCGTAAGTGTTTCTGATACAGAGTCACTTATCGATCATTATGAGAACTTCAAGCTTTGATTGAGGGCACGTAAATCGAAAGGAGAAACAGGTTTACAGTTATTATTATATTAGACGGGACTTACACGCGACGTAGCTTTTCGATTTGTTATCCCGACGTTACGGTAGGATTACACCTACCGTGGTCACGAGGAGACTGCCGTGGAGAGGTGACAGCCGCGATGATGTGCTGGTAGACTCCTACCCTTACATGTAACCCGTGTATGTACCCATACAAAAAGTAGTTTCCTTCTCAACAGTGTTCTAGTAAGACAATGTAGTCCCGCGGCAATCCTGCACTCTCCAATCTTTCCTCAACTACTTCCAGGCAATCCGCTAGGGGTACGTTGGTAAATAACGATTCTACGTCGAAACTTACCATTTTCTCTTTTGGACCCACTATTATGTCTTTCAGCATTTGTACCAACTGGCAAGATTCCTTTACGTAGGATGATGTCCGACCCACCAGCGGCTGTAGTACAGACGCAAAGTTTACAATGCCACCAACTGTACAATAGCGAAGTTAGGTTCTCATTGTCCGGCGAGCGCGGCGCGGCGAAAGCTCACTTGTGATAGTGTGTGCTAGCACACAGTGTGCCCACGACACAACTGGCGCCCTGATAAAAGCGTGCTGAGCTATAGTTATCTCTTACTCGCGCGCGACATAGCCCGAGTGTGACGGTGACGACAAAATGTCCGTTTACAGATAAGTTGGTTAATCTGTAAAGCAACAGTTCGTGACTGTAACCCTGTTTTACACAATCATGTGATTTTGCCGTGCTTTATAGAAAGCGGACTGAGCGGAACTAACATCCGCGCGCGTGGTAGAACAGTCTAGCGACAATCAATTAAGGTTTTCACGGTTCCAGTCCAGATGGCTCTACTGACTCGTAAGGTCTAATGCCAAAATAAAGCCCTGTCATTGGCTAGACGGCTAGTAGAATTTATCTGTCTATATACAGCAGTAGTTTTTGTCTAATACGGCAGTATTTTGACAACGGATCTTACTTCTTACTCAGTAGCGCCATCTAATGGATTTTGTAATCACAAAAGCCCTAATTGTCAGCACCGCATCTCACCCGTGCGGCTCCCATACAATAAACTAATCCTGTAATCCCGTAGTCCCCACGGTCCGTATCCCAATTTGAGGGCGAAAGCGATCGAACTGCAACTTAATGTACTTCGTATACCGCCGAAATTGGCAAAGCAAAATAAAATTATAAGTCCGTTATTTCGCTATGTCAATTTTAGCTGTATGCGGAGCGCTGAAAGATGCATTTTCGGTCTATTTGCCGTAATGGGGGATCCGTAGAACCTAGTGACTTGTGCTAGGACTTTAGGAAGTTTCAGAATTATACATTGTGTAATATTGTTTTTCAGTTGCAAGTGTGGCTGACTACGAACAGAGGATGCTTCTTCCTACTGAAACTAATTGAGAACAACAAAGAAAATGTTGCTACTAAACTAAAGAAGAAGGTTTTACCACTTAGATTCATTCTCAACCAGTCGTTCACCCAAGGTGCTAAATTGTTGACAGAATGTTTGAATAAATAAATAATAATATCAAATTTACCTTTTATTTCATTATAATTATTAACAACTTTTATCAAAATTATTTACATGTGTATTATCACTATCGGCGTATCACGCGTTCGCAGTGTTATGGCTGCGATACGGACTAACCCTATGAGGCAGAGGCGCCACCGTTCAGGAACTATTTGTCATGCAAAAGAAATGCATTCGCATACTTTTCCATGTCAAAGACAGAGATAGCTGTATTCCTTATTTTATTGAGAAACATCAACATAAGACTGCCATGTTTGTACATCATTTGTCAGGAATAACCTGCGCTTATTTACATTTAACAGCAGTGTCTTAAAAAGGACATTAGGACCGAGAACTAATATTATTTTACCTACTTCCAACTTACAAATATATAGGAAGGGGCCGTATTGTTCAGCCATAGAAATATATAACCACATTCCGGAAACGATCAAAACCACACATATTCGCAAAAAAGCTTAAACAATATTTAATTTAGAAATGTTACTACACAATTGATAACTTCCTGAATAATCGATAATCCCGTAGATCAACGTAAATATAATTTAGTACTGGAATGTGTTTAATAGATTTGACATTCCAAATATTGTGTGAATATGCTGACATTAATTCGATTTTATATAATTATTGTATTCCTAATTATTGAATTATTTATCCATGTGTTAGTAAAATTAAATACAAGTCCTACAGTATAAATGTTAGAATTAGCTTATGGTTACACCATAAAATTACCTACCTTATAGGGTTTGCGAATACCCGACTTTTTTAAATACCCGGGTATCGGGTATTATTATTTTTAATAAATACCCGGGTACTTACCCGTTGTTTAAGAAACAGTAAGTAAAAGGTATTTTTTTAAACATTATTTTTTTAATACCCGGGTATGACACTCAGATTGTACCCGGGTATAAAATCCCTTAAATAGGCATCCTACCTGGGTAGATAACCCTACTTACCTATTATAATCACTTGCAAAGAATATGGTTAAACTTACATATAGGACAATATTATAATGTTTAAATAATATTAGTTCGTAAGATGTAACTTAAATTTAAACTTTAAGCAATTTAAATTTGCAGTGCCTTTCAAAGGTGTCTAATGTGAATTCTGTAAATTATTAAGACCTTATGTACCATTGGACAACAAACAAATAAATATGAAATAGTTATTGCGATGTAACACCAATGTAACCCGTAATTATTCCTAGGAGATTATGTCCATGAATTGTACGATTTACTTTGATCAATTCTATAGGATTATTATGTGGTAGCTGTCATTAATTACTCTTGCCATATCTTACCAACAGGTTTACTGTGCACGTTGGTAACAATTTCTTCTGTTTTCTGCAACAACTCCTTCTGTATTTCCTCAATTGATCTAAAAATAATAATGATTTATAATGTAAAAGGAAATCAGTCAGGTGCGCCTTGTCATTGGATTTGTCGACGGCCTCGCAGTTCGCATACCCGGAGCCCGATACCTGTCTTTTCTGTCGAGTATAAACGAGGTAAGTAACGCAGTTCTAAAATCATAATATAACAGTATTTCATGCTTCTTCTTCTTCGTATCTCGTTAGTCGATGCCTACACTTTATTCGCCCAGTATTGGGCAACGCATACAGCGTTTGAACTGGCCTCGAGCAAGTCCTCCGTTGTACAAGTTTTAAGACACGCCGAGCATGAAAGGAGGTGGTTTATGGTTTGCTGAAATATGCACAGTCGCACTGAGAACTGTCATTTGTATAATTATCTAAAGATATTCTCTTTACATCGGCCCATCTGGTTAGGGCGGGATGGGAAAATTTATGGATCCTCAGGTTTCTTCTAGCTGTATGGCTGGCTAGCGCATGTGTTAGAATATCTATGTTAACTTGATGGTTTATCTAATATAATATGCTAATTAATATTCTGTGCAGTTTTCAATGTTTCCGAACAAAACGTTAAACGTTCGATTTTTCGTTTGGAACGAATTTCTTTAACAGATTAAGTACTAATTAATTAAAAGTTATATTTCTAATTGAGTAATAAATCCTATAATTATATATAAAACTCCTATATAAATAACTTATCTCATTTGATCTTATTTGTGTGTTTAAATAAGAATATCGTTTCCTGAATAAATAGAAATTTGTATTTAACTTTATTTGCCCTATTTTTCATTTCATTCAACTTTCTAACCTTAATACTAGGCCAAACTTATTCATATCCCCTAAATACTTAAATTCACAAATTAGATCGGTACACTCTATAATTTTTTCTAACACATGTTCTAGTCCAGATTTAGGTTGTGAAATAGAATTACCTGCTTGCATCTAATATTTCCCAGCTGTCATCTTTTATTTCCATGTATATATTGGACACCTTCTCTTGGAAACTAAGAACCTCATACCTGAAAAATAATAAATCTATACTTAATATTATCATAGCTAAAGCTGAAGCTTGAAGTTTTTTATTTGAATACACTTATCTCCGAAACCACTAATAAACTGTGTGTGAGGGCGCCGGTAGAGCTTGTCTAAGTTAAAATGACGCGCCCCACTACTTAATTAGTTGATTTCGATGTGTGAGTGCAAATATTAATAACGACACTTCATCTGTGAGCGTCGACTGCTCCAATCGAACGACGCGTGCTCCTACGTTTGAGTCTCACCGGCAACTGAATTGCAAATTACAACGGCATTTGTATATGTATTGCGTCCATATTTTAAATTTGGCGTTAATGCGATAGTGGGGCGCATCATTTCAGTTAAGACGAGCTTTTACGTTACGTCATCGAGTACAAGAAAAATTCCACTTTGTAGCGTTAGAAGAGGTTTAGGAAACCCCAAAACGTTGGTAATTTTTTTAAATTCTCTAAGCGATAGTACTTGCTATTAATTCTCTTGTGTGGGTTCTAGAAGTAAAAGAACCCAACGTCCTCATGGCAGTGAAGACACAATTTTTGTGTTGTGGGTCTCTACTATCGCTACAAAGTGGAATTTTTCTTGTACATCATAACGTACGATAACCCGCGGCGCCCTCAGTCTATGACTGATTCTGAAAATTCGTTCACTAATAGGAAGCTACTATGAACAACTCGTATTTCACTCACTCATATTCAACTCACTTTCCCTCGAGAATAGACGTTTAATTGGCGACGTGAAGCTACTATTTAAGTTTTAAACTACTAAACTGTGCTTTTTCTACTCGCACTAGGCACATGCGCTGCCTTTACGCTGTAGCCGTATTCACAATGATTCGAAACCGTTTCCGAACGATTCGACACGAAATTCGTGAGCGGCGAATCCGTGTCGATCGATTCGAAAACTGTTATTCAGAATCCCGATAGATTCCACGGAAACTCTACTCTCTATAACATATGAAAAATTCATCAAAATTAACTGAAACCACATTTTCCTAAGAACTATTGCGGGGTCCTTTGTCGATTCCGTATCCGAATCCGATTTCCGAGCCATTGTGAATACGGCTACTGGTGCCCCTCGTTCCAACTATGCGAGACATTCCGTCTTGCATCGAATCATTAAAACTTATGAGGATCGGTTCGGGAAAACAGATATATTCTTCATGTCACGCAACAAATTCATCAGTTTTGTTATTGACAACTTGCCCTTGTTTGATACTGAAGCTTTATAGAGCAGATTAACAACATACAACACACACACACACACACACACACACACACACACACACACACACACAACCCACCCAACACACACACACACCCACACACACACACACCACAGTGAAGCCAGTTTGTTGTGTCCAAGGTAATACTGACCTCTCTTTCCCAAATCCATTTCGCTGTTTTATGGTTTCAATCGGCATTGTCAGAAAAAATACCTTGTCTGGTTGGGGTAGACCAGCATCACAACCTTTGCACCATTTTAGGTCCAATCCTGGAAATTTGCATCTGTGTTGAGTATGTATACTACATATAAAGCAAAGTCGCTCAACGTGTCTGTCCGTCTGTTTGCGATAAACTCAAAAAGTACTGAACGGATTTCCATTATATTTTTACTAATAGACCCAGTTTATTTATTCGTATGGCAGAAATACAATATATGAGAAACACATTCAACAAATCGACACGGTGATTCATGACAAAGGTGTAGGTGTATAATTTGTGTTACCATCCATGTGAAGACGGGACGGTTCGCTAGTTCACAGCATTAACAGTTCAGTAGCATTTAACAGATCATTTGAATCAATAAAGATTAGCAGCTTACCACTAGTTACTTGTAACGTGCACTGTGGCACTGTGCCTTTCGCAAGCGAGTAAGACCTTACATGATTTTTCCATTTTAAACTTTTTACTATTATTTAATAGCAAAAGCTATTATTCTAATAGAAATATAAAATTACATTTATATTTCTATTATAATATACTTGCCTTTGGCAGCAGAAAAAGCAACCCCAGAGTAGCAATATCTGTCAACTACGACATTGATTCCTTTTTCTAATGTTTCAATAATATTGCGAGCTCGTTCCCAACGGTTTGCAGAAAAAAGCAAATGTATAGCTTCATCTGGCAACTCGTTCTGAAATTTAAATTATGAGTCGCATAAAAATATGTAACAAGTAATGTGTCCCCTCACCGGTGTTGACATACCCTTGTAAATAATAAATAAAAGGAAACAAAATTATACTTTTGTCAACATTTATTATTATTATTCCTGAACAGACAGGCGGTTAGAACAAGTATGTCTGTATCAGATTATTGTCAGCTTGACATTTGTAAACATTATACAAGCAAATACAAAACACACCATGGAATATAAAGAAGTATCTAGTCGGTCTGGGAACATTATTATTATTTGTTAATGCACTAGCAGCTTGAAGCTGACGCGTGCATTTTACTAGTCACTTGTTTAGGTGGTCCAGTCTGAGGTCAGTTCTTGAAGGCATTGGCACATAATCTCTTTCAACATCTCTTAAGCAATACAGCTGGTATACCATCAGGTCGCATGGATGTGAAGTCATTAAAGGATTGAAGTGTCTTTGACACAATTTCAAGGGTGAAGACGATGTTCTTTATGAATGCCTCAATCTTCGGCATCGTAAGTTGCGGCAGTGGTAAATGGGAAGGTTCATTCACTAATGTTTTCTCGAACTGTTCAGCAAAGATATTAGCTACTTTATATGAATCATTAGTAATGTGAAGTTTGTCATCTCTCAGGGAAGGTGGAACTGACACTTTGGAAGATATTTGGCGCCTTAAACCAACCAACAAACAAAGACTTGGGCCCACTGTTGATTATATTTCTTTCATAATGCATTCTAGTTGCCTTGACAGCACTGATTATATAATTATTTAATTTTCTGTATTTTTGTAGTTATTCGAATTAGAGTTTAATGAGCAGTTTTCCAAAAGGTATCTAAAGCATTCCTAATCACTCACTAGATGGCGCCCCGACAATTTTGGTAATTGATATATATTTTTTTTTTATGTCTTACGGTAGGCAAACAGGCAAGCGGGCCACCTGATGGAAAGTGGTCACCACTGCCTATGGACATTAGCAACACCAAGAGTATCGCTAATGCGTTGCCCACCTCTATAACACGTTGCTCTGGCAGCAAAAAGCAAATGCCACTCCACTGCCAAAGCCACGGTTCCCCAAATCCCCACCCCATGGAGCACTGGAAACCTTACTCACCGGCAGAAACACAATACTATTTAAAAGAGTATTATTTAGCTGCGATATTCTGTAAGGTGGAGGTACTTCCCCAGTCGGGCGGCTCCAATTCGAACGAGATACCCCGCTATGCCCTACCTCTCTTAAAAATGATAATCGCTTGAAATAGGTTCTTAGCAAACAGGATATAAATACTGGGTACGTTGCATTGGATAATATTGTATTTGTCAACCATTTTAGAGGTTTTAATAATAATGGAACATAGTGCCAACTTCTATAATTATTTCTTTTTACATTTTGTTCAACCTTTAACAGTTCATCATCATCATCATCATATCAGCCCACGCCCACTGCTGGGCATAGGCCTCCCCCAGAGATCTCCACAAAGACCGGTCCTGTGCTCTCCGCATCCAGCTGGTACCTGCGAACCTTACCAGGTCGTCGGTCCACCTTGTAGGAGGCCTACCCACGCTGCGTCTACCGGTACGTGGTCGCCACTCGAGAACTTTACTGCCCCATCGGCCATCTGTTCTTCGAGCTATGTGCCCTTTAACAGTTATGTTTATATTAATAATTTTTTATTTAAGTTTAGTATTAGTTGACTGCATGAAATCACTGCCACCATCATACAGATTACCAAAATTGTAGGAGCGCCATCTACTGATGCTTTTTGATACCAACTGACAATACCAACTGGAAAACTCCTTATTGGTTTGGGACCTTCCATTACTTCATTTTTTCCTGGGTCATTTTTACTATTTATTTATTCATGGCATATTCTTATTTTTTATTGTACTTGGCCTATATATCATGGGCCCGCGGATCTATAATAGACTGCATACAGATATTCGTGAATGCAAAACCTACCACAGGTTCTGCAAGCTATTAAAATTTACATTAATAAAAAAAGCATACTACTCTATAGATGAGTTTTTAGATGAGCGAAGCCTTTAGTCCCTCTCCATTATTAAATTGATATCACCCACTTCTAGTCATTTAATTGAATACAATGAATAATATACTATAAAAAAAAAATTCTTTCTGTGACACGCAATATTGTATGCGACTATTACTTTCATTGTATTGTATTTGACATTTCATATTATGATTTAATTTTATATTTGACATGTTTGAAGCATTTTGTGTTTTTCTTATAATTATTTAATTTAACATTTGACTTAATTATTATTTGATATTATAATACTAATTTAATTCTTGACAATTTCGAATCATGATAATTTGATACTATTGAATTAATTGTTTTTTAACATTGACATCAACTATTAGTACTTAATTCTATTCATGAAACTATTTTAAATGATGAATGATTATTACTACGAATAAATGAATATGAAGTGGAATTGTGTTATGGATCATTGTTTCGATACAGTGTCTTAATTCATTCCAAGTCTGTTCAACACCATTTGAAATGGAAAAATTTGCAAGTTCTTCAACAGCTTGTGACACCACTGTGTAGTCTGCCTTATAGAAGTTAGGGCGAGGGACAGAACTTATGTTTTTATGAGTTGAATGTGAATTCTGTCTTTGTATCTTGAAACTGAGGTGTTGCTAGTAGCACCAAATGATAACTTTTCCCTATATTGGGGAAATATTCAACCTCAGTAAATAAGTTTTCATCGTTACATAATATCAAATCAAGTAAGAATTCCTCCTCATTTCTTTTTCGCGTTATTTGTGTAACCAACTGATACAAATTGCTATCAATGAACATATCAACAAATTTGCAATGCAGTAGATTGTACCCATCAAGCTTAGCTATGGGCCACTACATCCGGCAGGTTAAATCACCTGTAAGGACACCTGTATACACTGCCATGCAAAATTAAAATGCAGTGAGTGCATTTTTTCACATTAGTTCCTTGCTAATATTGCAGTATCTGATCCTACTGCAGCGCTTTGCTGCAGTTATTGGCTGTTCACTTAACATTACCACAGTAAGTAACAGAACTCACTGCGTTTATGGGTTGTAAACTGGGTTTCTTGACAGTTCCACTATTCTTAATTGTTTTGCAGTAAAATCTTCTTTAAATAATTAAAAATCTTCTATTTAAATGTTAAAATTATAATCTGCCTGTTTTTTCTATCAGAAAAATAATTTAAACCGTTCTTTTTGTCAAAACAAAATTTGTTACATAAGAAATAAAAACCTGTACTGCAAACAAGTTTTTCTCAAAACTAGGAAAATGCACTCACTGCGTTTTAATTTTGCCTGGCAGTATATATATTTTTATACATACTTTAGACATCAAATAATTGTCGACTACTTTTCCAATTTCTGTATTTCTGGCAGGAAAGTTTGTATATATAGCTTTTATACTTTTGTTGTTTAAATTGTCGACTGCAAGTAGAAGGACAAGCTGTTAATACCACAAAATATAACAATAGCAAAATCGGTAGCCGGGCGGACTCATATCCAACTCGTAAGCGACAGGCACTGGGTTTGAATCCCACTGCGGCCTTGTACCAATGCCTCTTTTCTGAGTTATGTTCATTAGTTGAATTCGAACCGATGCTCTTACGGTGAGGGAAAACATCGTGATGAAACCTGCAAATTCAGACAACTGAATTTGTAACCATGATCCAATCTTGTCAGGTTCCTCGTGTTGAAGGGTCACGGAGGTCAGATGGCAGTCGCTCCACTGTAATTACCTGATTTGCCAAATACTGGATCATGGACAAGGCGGACTCCGGGCCCTCGTTCTCGAGAGCACAACCGGGACTTGAACGCCAAGATGATTATTATAACAAAAGCAAAATGCTAAGTGCTTATAAATTCCGACTAACCCAGTGTCTTGCATTGGGTTGATTTTCCTGTTCGGTCCAAACCCTCAATAACTATCAAGGCACCGCGCTTGAGAGTCATGACACAAACTTGGCTCGGTGATCTGATACTCAAATTCAAACGATGTTAATATTGTCGACAACTATTTCACTGCAATGTTGTGTTTTATTACAGTACAACTTCCAACTGTGCTTCCAACATAACAATTAAATTAAATTTTTAACGGTAAGGTAAGTATTAACTGGACGTCACAGAAATTTTTTTGGCGGGAATATTGACATTTGTCAATAACCATAAACTGTGAACCCTACAATAAATTTTCGGTGGTTCCACGGCACGTTTTCGCATGACGTCGTCGCGCTTGTTAGAAAGACTTGTTGGACGGTGTGTAGGAGCGCTCCTAACCAACGACTTTTGGAGCATGCGCTCTCGGACTATATACCTTTGTGTGCGGCCCGTTGTCGCGTATGACGCGACGACGCTCACCAACACCACCTATCTAGTTGGGTTCATACGTACGTAGTGTAGCTCTCTACGGTTACCCGGTAGATAGGGTAGGGGTAGGTTTCATAGTTCGAGGGGGTTCGGTTCGGTCGGTCGTCGCGTCGGTGTGATAGCATGCAAAGCATTTGGATAAGCGGCTGACTGACGCTGTATGTGATACTTTATTAGTTCATCGTGTGTGGCACTTAGACTGCATTTTCTTTGTTTATTTACAATTTTGTGCTAATATGAAAAAGGGATACAAAGTCACCGACGTGAAGAGAAAAAAGAAAATTGGCGTTGCCGCGGAAAACTTAGACGAATTAATTGATAAATCCTGCAAGAAGTTGGGTGTAAGTATTACTATTTTATTGTTTATGATCGATGTGTACATCTAGATCTGCTTATTTTGCTCGTTTAGAGTTAGTTTTATTCATGGTCAGCCTAATGTGTAGCCTTGAAGGTAATATGTGTCAAGGTGCCGCTCGCCTTGACCCATATTGGATGCGACCGAGCCTTGACCTATATCTGTTATCGGTTGCCAGTGGAACGTGGAGAGCAGCCAGTGCCGGCTCTTCGTGGCAGACGATGGCACGCAGGTGGACGATGACGAGTACTTGGGTACTCTGCCCTCGCAGACACTCTTCGTTCTGCTTAAGAGCACTGAAAAAATGGTGACTGGTACGTAATTAGATTAGGGAGGAACAGTTAAAAGTTAGTTTAATTAATGTAAAGGTCTGTGTTAATCGTTAGTTAAACTTACGTTAATTACTTTTAGTTAACGCATGTTATG
Organism: Blastobasis lacticolella; assembly: GCA_905147135.1. Taxonomy (NCBI): domain Eukaryota; kingdom Metazoa; phylum Arthropoda; class Insecta; order Lepidoptera; family Blastobasidae; genus Blastobasis; species Blastobasis lacticolella. Next base: position 5,357,399 of record LR990048.1, on the reverse strand, counting down.
ACAGCACACTTGTTTTCAGCGCATTAAAACCAAAACTACGTATTTGGTTTCGAAAACGTGTTCACGCACCTAATACGTTAAGTAATAATTAGTAGGAATATTGAGTAAGTGCTGTGCTGTTCTTGTTCGAATTTAAGTAGATACGATCATGTTTAACTATACAGAGGTCTACGTACCCCTTACTGATTTTATTTAGATACATGAGGGTTATGAATCCAGTATTCACAGGATGGGTGTACATACCTATGGAGAGACTTTGGCACTTAAGTACATTATGAACTCGCCTACAAAAATGCAATACCTAAGCGAAACGCGATTTGTTGGCGTTGTTTGGGTTTGATTGACCCATTGGTACGTTGTCGCTCATTGGCAGAGGCCTCTATCCAGCAGTGGTCTGCTACCTATAGACTGACGATCATGTAGACTACAAACGATAAAATGTATTTAGGTACCTACAGTCAATAGTTCACTTGCCAAGGTCATATCTTGAGAGGAATTTCTTTAGTTATAGCTACTTTTACTACGTATCGTGCTACTTGACGGTCCATTTAGATAACTTGCAATCAAATCAACGCAATCGAAACTTCATTTGAACAGCAATTAAATATAGGTAAATCAATGCTGTTGCAGACTTTGAAATCTTCTACCGCATGATACGCTCAACGGAGAAAGACTACATTGAGACTGGACACGCCGCGCAGGAGTTCCTTAGCACTAATATCAAGGAGAAGTTCCGCGTGTTCCAAAAGTATGTGGCTGCCGCTGATGACGCGCGCACCCTGCTAAGTGAGCGCGCAGCTGACCCCCAGTGGTTTGAAGGTACAATCAATAATAATCATGATTTTACCATTGGATATTTTCTATATTTTAAAGTGCTTTCACGTTTTGAGTAGCACCAGCACTTCGACGATATCTACAATACAGTACCTACGCAACGTAACGCGATTAAACCTGTCAACCCAATGGAATCACATATAAAAAGACGATTAAATAAAATTTAAATTTGGTTATTGTTCACTAGTTTCTTTAAAACATATTTCAGGTTTGGAGCTTTCTGAGAAGACAAAAGAGCAATCTATGTCGAAGCGCGTCAAAGACCGAATGCGTGGCTATTACTACAAAACTAAAAGCGCCTTGCAGTCATCAGACCTATATGTTAAATCCAAGAATGGTCAAGGCAAAAAACTGATAGATCAGTTCCTAGTGGATCTCCGGAAATTGCTCGAATCCAATAAATATAACGATACATATTTCAATCGAAAAGCCGACAAGAAACTGCGACTATGCGACGAAAGCGGACTTTTCGTGTGTGGTGGGCTTTGGAGTGACAACGAATGTGGCTACAAAGATGACCACACCATAAACCCATACAGAAGCCGCGAAGAACGCATCATATTTCAAACATGGAACCTTGACCATAACATCGAGCTCTCAAGATCCATAATACCCAAGATCCTGCAAGCCATTCAAGGAGTGTACTCGGGAGACATTAAATGCATATCTTGCGAGAATAACTTCAAAAATGGAGGTATAGAAGTTGACAGATATTATTTGCAAATATTCACCAAAGAAAACCTGAAACTGGTGCACATTGTCTGCCATTATAAGGGAAAGCATAACACTCAATCTGATGTATACACCATATGCAGAAAATGCGTGGGCGCTCAAAGCATTACATACTGTATCAACTAAAGAGAATTCCTATAGATATACATTAGGTATAATTAAGACCTGTGATACGGCAATACAATCTGTTGTTTGGTATAATGTGGTATAACAACTTATAAAAGTATAATGGTGAAACTACTGAAAATGCATTTCACGTAAACCATAAAATGGTGCCAAAACTTTGATCTAATTCTATTATTTTTCTAGTAGTGTTGTAAAACAATTTTCCAATGAAATGCATTTTGAAATATGTAGGTAGAGAATATATTATACTTACCTAAATAGAGAATATATTACTTATAGCCTTTCTGAAGTAGTGATCATTTACAATTTTAAATGTCATATTAATTAATACATAAATTATTAGAAGAAAGATTTTGCTATTCCATAAATTGATCTCCTATGCCCTTTGCAATAGCTTATAAGTGTTAGTTTTTAGGAGGATCAGTCAGTGGGATAACTTCGGCATGACTTTTGGCGTTTGAATTGAGCTTAAGTTTGAGCTTTATAAATTATTATTTACAATAAATATAAAATATATTAAATATGTACTATTCACTGTTGTGTTATAAAACTAAAATGTTGAACAGGTGTACCTGAATCAGTGAGCACATAAATTATTTTTGTACTACATTTGTCTTTAAATGAGAAAATGTTTAGTAAGTATATTTACATATTTACACTATGTCAGATAACATTAAACCTCATATTAAATACAGGGTGGTTCTAGATAGTCAACTACTCCATAATTTTCAAACATTAAAAATATAAATGTAGGTTCCATTTGTTATCGTTTTTGCAATACTGTAATCTGTAACATTTTCTTTGGGCTTTATTAACATGGGATTCTGTAGGGAAATGTGTTTTTTACCTTGAGTTTTCTTATTTATTTATATTTAAATTGACTGATGTGTAACACAATCGAATTTGTATGAGTCGTAAAGTGTATAGAAGTGACAACATTCTGTGGCTCCTGTTTTATGGAAACCTTACAAACACCAACATTGCACATTTTTCTGTAATCTGCATAAATGCACGACGAAAAGCAGAGCAATCTTAGATCATAAAAAAACAGTTGGAACTTTTGAATAGAGTAACGTTTTCGTTATTCTTCACTCAAGTCACTTCTAAGTCCTAACACTTCTCTAAAAATACTTATTTAATATTTTGGATTAGATAGGGTAGGTAATAAATTGGAAAATGGATAAGATCAAGCTGAGCAGATATAAAGAAAGGCCAGATTAAGAAATTTAAATTAAATTCCCATGTTGAGAATGGAAGCATCTGTTTATATCAAGTAATTACTTATTTTAATACAACAAATATTTCTTCGTATGCGTGATTGAATGTTTCGGTATTAATAAGGATCACGAGGATAAATAAATAAATATAACAAAGAAAATCCTATTTTGTTATGATCATATACTGAATTAGAATAGCATATTAATAATAGTGTCAGCAATATTAATTAAGTGTTAGCGATGTTGTTGTGATGTCACTTATTATATATTTAAATAGTTAATACGGAATGAGATTGGCACAGAAGTGGTTAGTTCTGGCGAAAGGCTCGATACACGCCGGAATGGCAGCGGTCGCAGCGCAGCAGTCGACATGTAGCGCAGCATTCGACAGTTTGACTGTCACACCATATTAAGCTTTATCTCCATTAGGGAATGCATACTATCGCTTAAGACTGGCCGCTCGGCCGCTGGTGGCACACATAAGGATGCGGGCATGACGTCAACGATTAACTGTGTTCGACCAGTAGTGTTCAATCTTCAGTTGATGAGCCTGATTTTTGAACCGCTTGCATCCATGAGCGTTTGCGTTCTAATGCTTGTCTCTTCTGTCTCGCGCAAGTTACCACGAGTGTGGAAGAGACAGGAAGTGAATGCGAGTTCGATTCAAACATCAGGCCCGTACGACATCACAATAGCACACGAAAAGCAATGTTATTAAATTAAATTAAATGTAGAAGCTTCCATTTTAGCTTTATAGTTAAGTAGTGAATGTGTAGTTGAAGACTTTCTTGGTATACAGTATTAAATCACCTTCTCCCAGTCTCTTAGAGGCTAATATAGGAATCTCTAGTAAGTAAACAAGAATATTATCACTATAATAAAATATTTTATGATGAATAAAAATTATACTATAGAATAGATAATAAGTGAAAACTGCTAATCTGATCATGCCAGCAGAAATACTTCTCATTGTCATTTTATTTTATTGTCGAACATACTAATAAATTAATAATATTATACACATATATTATAACCTAGTCCAATATATTGTTGAATAAATACATTTCAAACTTCACATACTCTATTTTATTTTAAATATAAGTTAACGCTTGAACAGTAATATATGAGAGCGCACCATATTGCGAAACTTTTAGAACTCCATAACAGCAACAGTAGTTCTTGACAGACCTCATATATTTCTGCATAGGCATTATATGATTTATGAGGGCGATAATAAAATAACCAAATTGATGAAACAAGATATAATAGTGAGACAGTAACAGTGAGTATATTCTATCTCCTCTTCCTGCCCGGAGTCTTTTTACCTGGGTTTCTTTGTCCCTTACCAGCTTTAGGTTTTTTGGCAGTAAATTTCGTAGGATTACCACCGCCTTTACCCTTGCCACCCTTGCGATTACCTTTAGGGCTTTTTGTATTCTGGTTTTCTACTGATCTCCTGTGAAATTAAAACAATCAATAATTAATACTATTTCTAAAATGAATTTTGTATTTTTGACAGAAACACTGCAAAGTATTTAATTTGTAACTTTCGTAAGTAATAGTAATAGTAGTTTTAAACAGTTTCTGTCAAAGTATAAATCTAATATTGCACTGAGTGCATAATTTTTAGCCACAATCCAAAAATTTTTTAACAATCTTGGTTTTGTGGATTGGCCCATGTGAAAGGTCCCCAAGGACCATGTTCACAAGTAGATCAAATGTCCATTTACGGTTGCATACATATGTATAGATGCTAAGTTCCAATGGTCCATATCTAGGTATTTGTGTGCTTGTGGAGCTTTTTACATATGCTGTTTTTACTGGCGAGGCCCTATAATTATCTTACTGTTTTATATCAGAACATTATACATTATTAATATACAGCTGTTTGTACTCCTACAAAAAAATAACATGACCAACCACATCATACTAACTTGCACGAATGCTGTCCCGAAGGATAGGTTCAAAGTGACCTAAGACTTCCAATGAAAGTTAAGCAAGCATGGTAAGGCTCAGGTTAAGTCCTTAGTGTGCTCAGGCAACCACTGAAGTAACTGATCAAAGTGCCAACCTTGTATCCATGAGGTGTATGACATATGTCCACCAGTGGTTGTACAATGAGCTCCTATCATGTCTATATCTTTTCAATACTTTTATAGATTACTTACTGTACTTGTTCTTCATTTATATGCTTAGCAACTGCTTTATCCATGTTGATTCTCGGTTTCTTATTCAGGATGCTGTCTAACAGATTCAGGTTTTGTTCTCGTTCAACCTGTGGGGTGGGCACTGGCGCCTTACGCTTACGCTCCTTTCCAGGAATCAATTCATGGATACCCTTTCCTCGAGCCTCCTTCTCCTTTGGCAGCTTATCTTGGAACTTTCCCAATGACGCTGTGGATGCCTTTGCTACAGTTGCCGCCGTCGCTAACTGTAAATAACACAACAACATATTACTTGCCACGTGCCATAATAAAACAAGAGGAACTATGATGATTGAAATAATAGAAAGACTACTTCACTTCATACAAACCTCTCATATCACAATGGTTGTGTGCTTAAGTGCATACAGGCTTATGCCTGTTAGTAATAAAAATTGTCCTCTTACATGGTTTTTTAATACTATGTTTTACGATTATCTGATAAAATAAATTACCTGTGTAGCTGATGCTTTATCTGACGTCACAGGCAACCCTACACGGGGTATTTTTACTTTCCTAGCTCTGGCAATATTCTTCAATCTTTGCAGCTCATTTTTAGCTACCTTCTCAGATTTCTCTGAAGCTTTCTTTTCATACATATCTGTCATGGGATCTATATTTTGAGGCACCTCTATCACCCAGTTCTTCTCTTTTTCAGCAGCAGCCCTCTTGAAACTATTTTAAAGAATATTTATCATAAATAATATTATTGTTGATTTCATGTCATTTGATTAAGATAAATTATTGTCTGCCCTATTTATAAATAAAATATTATTTCATTTTAATAATATTATAATCATAAAGAAGCCTTTAAAAGTTTTTAGAAATTGAATTAGTAACACAATTAGGACATCACTACATTAGCTTTCAAAAGTTTGGTTGGACCGAGTAAAAGTTCTTTATTCTCCAATGTCACAGAAGTTACAACTAGTGTCAAATAAGAAGAGACTTGGCGGGTCACGTGGTTTGTAGGTGCTTAGTAGGCGATTACCTGCGCGAAATCCCCTCTACTGCCATTTCACAAGTCTTTACTTTCATGACGCGGATTATAATATCTAGTAATATATTTTATTTGGCAGTACAAAAAGAATTGTAACTATAGATTATCTAAATATGTAATAGATTATCTAATTGTAACTATTGCAGTAACTTACCCATACAGTGGAACCCATTTCTGTAACTGTTCATCCCACTTCAATTTATCCTTTTTATTTTTGGTAATACCCTTTGCCTTGGCAAATTCCTGCCATTTAGTAAGAGGTTTCTGTTTAGGCACTGGTTTGGCACGTGGTAGAACTGTAGAGGGCTGGGGCAAACGAACAACAATTGCCTCCTCTATTCTTTCAGTGGGAAGCTCCCATACTTTGTTTAATAGTAGCTGTGTGTTGTCACGTGTCAAAGAATGTATATATTCATCTTTATTTGATCTGCAAAATGAATAAGTAAATTATAGTTATGATTTCAAGAGTTTACAAATCCTAAAAATAACAGTCCACTTGCAAGTCGAATATTCGAATTATTCGAATATTCACCTCATTTCAATATTCAAATAGTAATTTAGGTGAAATTCGAATATTTTTAACAAACAGAATTTACATACTCGTGTCTTTATTTTGTAGTATTTAATAAAACTGATTGTGTGAACGCACCCACCGAATGCTCGGTGACTCATGCCTGAGTATTCTGCTATGCAAGACACATTCTGTCTGATACAATGTTTTAGTTTACATGTAATTTAATTTGAATTAATATCACTTATCTCATGATATACAATTCTTTCCTTTTTCTTATTAAGTCAAAAATACATCCAAATCTCATACCTAATGTTACGATCTCACTGACCTAATGCTACCTCCCCACTCTCACTCATGAGGGCTTGCGAGGCGACCTTGAGTGAGGTGTCACGAGGCAAGGCAGACTTCTTTACTCTCGCGGGCAGGTACTTTGTATTTTGCTGTGTTCGAAACTACACAGGACGAAATCGCGAGGCAAGGAGACAGATTACACTCTCGCCTCACGAGAGTTAAGGAGATTTGATTTCCATAATAAATTAAGTTTTTGTTAGCATTTTGTAATTGAATTATGGTTAATACCATTAATAAACATGTTTAATAGTGCGGCTATTGACTTTCTATAGCTTAATAATATAAAATAATGCAGTTAAATCGAAAAAACCATATTGGGCAGCTGCTGCCGCTGGGCAGTGTTGTTTTGTGATTTTTATTTTTCATTGCTTTGTTTTGAAATTCATTTCATGCTAATTTCGATACATTTACTAACGGTCAATTGCACAAACTTATATTAAAAACATAGTTAATACTCTGATTACAGATTTCACAATATTTCGAATAATATTCGAATATCATCAGCAAAAATATTCGAATGCTTAAATTTTCGAATATTTGCGAACCCTATCCACTGCTAGACTTGGGCCTCCTCCACCTTGGCATTTTCGAGTTCCATGTGAATTCCATGCCTAGCAAGCAAGTTGGAGATTACAGTGTGTCTTATAGTCTATGGATATTACTGATATTAGTCACAAATTATATTTTAGCGGGTGCCAAACAATTATTTGATAGCAAAGTTATGTACCTATAATATAGGTACATATCATAAAGGATATAGGTCCTATATTCTTTATGTAACTACAAGAATCTATTGAACTAAATATACAAATAAGCAATGCGATATAAACTATTCTAACCTTAGTAATTTCGAATCCAAGTCATTGGTATCAGAGGCGAGTAATGTGCCAATATCGAAGTCCAAATCCAAATGCTTTTCCACATTAATTGTTTTGTACTTTTCAGCCTTTTTATGTTCTTTTTCGAGAATTTCGTTAACAATATCCATTATGTGAAACGATAATTCTACACGTACTTTTTTCTACTATTTACGTACAGGCACACAAATAGAAACCACAGAAATTGACAATAAACATAACCTCAAAATAGCATGCGGGTGGTGACATTAAATAAAGCTCAAGGCATCCGATTATACTGCCAAGTTTACAAATGTTCACGTAAAAAGTCAAACACAGACCAGTGACAGATGTCAATCACGCATGATTGACGTTCATGTTTCTATCCTTTTTGGTCAACATTTGTATTATTATTGTAAAGTGTTTCAAAAGTGTTATTGTTGTTTGTTGTTCTCGCTGATTTTTTCGAAAATTTCGAGCGAATCGAGTTTAAAATGTTATAATAGAATTATATCGTTCGAGTAATAAGTATCACATTCTTAGGGCCAGGAGCTACGAGTTGGGACAGCCTCGACTGCAAGCAATATGTCGTTAGACTACGAAAAATCTTGCTGTTTTAAGACACAAAACAAATTTATCGTTAAAAGTGGTTGTAAAAAACGACTATGGAGGTCTCTAAAACAAATATTGACTGCTGACAGAGCTTTACCATGGCCAAATGATGCTGTTTTATGTAAGAACTTGTTCAGTTCAACTCCCTATTCGAGCTTTTGATGATAACAATTTAATAAACTGTTATACAACTTATTTTTCAGATTATTCAGTTAACGCACCACCAACATTCAAACCTACTAAGAAATATTCTGATATATCAGGTTTACCCGCCCCGTACATAGACCGCCACTCGAAATTGTGCTATAGCAATGCAGATGAGTTTGCTACAGTAAGGAATCTACCTATGGATATCACAGCAGGTTACTTGCAGCTGCGGGGTGCTAATATTGTTGTCGGTTAAAATATGAGATGAAGTACCTATACATGATATAAACTACAAATGAAATAAAAAGTAATGCTGAAGGTTTATGAATTTATTGTATAATATTTTTAAAAACTTGGGAAGAAGTGATAACATTAGTCGTTGTTAAATTTGGTGTAATTATAGGTAGTTTAATAACAATTAAAATTTATAATATAAAATCTATACATAAAGAATATTCATGGCCATGACCTCCTATCTCTAGAGCTACTAAATCCTTCTGGTATTGGAACCTCTGCATTAGAGGACAAAATGTTCATTATGAATGCAAGAATTTCCTTTTCTGTAAAGAAATTGTTTAAAGTATCACATTCAACAAATTCTTTTGGATCCATTGTTAAAAAACGTATCTGTTTAAGGGCTGGAAGCAACATTTCCCGCAATGTCATGTTAGGTTCTTTGTAATTTGATTTCTCTTCCTCAAAATTTGCATTTGAATCTGCAAACGTCATAATTTATTATGATTTACATATATGATAACACTAACCATAGGTGCAGGTGAAAAAGTAATTTTACCTTTATCAGAGCCACATTTTTCTGATGATTTGAAAAATGATGTTTCAGTACCACAAGCATTATCTGGTTCCTTTTCTCTCTGTAAGATTTATGCACACTCAAATTAAATACAGTTGCTACAGTATAAATTACTTATTAATCAGATATCTTGACACCAACCTCTTCATTATCTAAAACTTCACTAATTTGACAGTTAGATTTCATCAATGCCTTGCTGTACCGTTCAATTGCTTGGAACAAATCCATCTCACTATCTATGTTCAAATCATCGAAGGAAAACAAATCAGTTACTGTGATAATATCCAGTTCCTCAAAAGTGTTGTCATTAAGGATGACTTTAGTTTCATCTTTTATCACCTAAAAATGTAAATACTTAAATGCATCTCCAATGTTTTTAAACTAGGTACCATGTAATGTCTAAACGCATGCTCGCCGCGCATGCAGGCTGGTTAGTTGCGCATTTGTTTGTGCGTAAGGCAACGTGCTCGCGGTGAGCCACAAATGCACCGCACAAACAAAAAGGCGTTGGGTGCGATAACAGCTGCTTTTATAATAATTGATTGGATTGTTAAAGTTGATAGTTTTTTCAATCCCATAACACTTTTTTTGCTCATATAACTAAATATTTAATAAAATTGGAAAAAACATTTGTCCTTTATCCAAATGATTTATTTTATGTATATATTCATTTTATTTCTTTTATTGTGATTATAAAGTTTTAAACCCCAAAAGAAAATCTTAAAGTCGTCAAGTGTCAATAAACAATACGCGCTTCGAGGCTCCGATACACGTCCAAACTCGCGAGGCACGCACGTCGAGGCACCTTTGAGCATGGACAGAAAACCGACAATCGGTGCCTGCGCGTGAGGCATGTACGAATTTGAGCAAATGGGCGAGCCGTGCGTGCCTCAATCTGAGGCTGCCTCTAATTCGTACGCACCTTTAAATTACCACCTCCTGCCATAATCTGAGCCCCCCATTACAAATGTACTGGTGATACCCCTGGTGTGATATACTTGCAGTGAACACTTCCCATCAGGATTATTTGTTTGTTTACCATATAAAAATAAAAAATAATATTATTGTTACCTGTAAACATTTTTCTGCTGTTTCTGTTTCACCCACAAGCTTTGCAAATTCATAAGTGAGACAAGCATTCTGTGGTGTTATTTTCGTGGAGTGGAAATATGTAGTGCAGACTGTTAGTAACTGTGGTAACATATATTTCTGAGCACCATAATACAGTCCACGGGCTAGTTGAAATGAATCAATCTCTATAATGTCTGTGTAAATATATCTGGGAATGAAAAGTTCTTCAATTTATTCAATGTAAACTATTCTTAACTACTAGTATTTTTTTTTTTATTTATTATGAGTCAGGGTTATTTACATTTAGATTTAACTGTAGGTAGTAGGTACTCGCTGGTGGTACTTACTTTAATAGTTCTTTAAACCATTCTGGTTGCATGTCAGGGACAATTATGGGATCGTTTCCTTCAGGCATGGATCCAAAAAACATAGTCTCAAAGACTGGTGATGCTGTAGCCAAAACTAACTTATGAGCCTTGATCAGAACTTGGTCTTTACCTACAAGGAAGGCACAATCGGACCACAGTTCAGTTTGTAAAATAAATCCGGTACGTTGTTTCACATCCCCACAGGCTAGCTGCCAATCAGTAAAACTTTGTATTTCTTTCATTTCAGATAGTTTACTAGGTTCACTGCTTTCACAAAAATATAGGATTCTACGTTCACTTGATTGTCCACAATCACTACTGTACTATCGGCCGCCCGCAGTCTCACGACGAAGTCCGATACGAATAGAATATACTAGATTAGATATACTCGGGCATTTACCGTAGCTCGACGACCTTGCACCTGTTTTACGTTTAGTAACACTAATGTTCCCGCCAACCCAATTCCTTCAAGAGACCCTTCGGCTTCTGGAGATCTCCGAGAGGGTCGTTAGACGTTGCTTGTCCTAAATACGTAGTCTAATGGGGTAAGTGTAACGAAGGGGGAATACCCAAGCATAACCAATAAACTATGGAGTAGTGATGGGACTCAAATCGAAAATTAATATTCGAAACATCCGGCAAAAGTTTGAATCATGATTCGAATCATCACGTCGATTCGAATCATTTCGAACAGATATACATAAATATAAATACGTTACTAAAAGCTTATATTGTGAATTTACTTTACCTTATTAAATTTTTACGAAAAATACTTGAACGGATCCCTATTGTCTCACCTAAAAGGTGAGTATGTCGAGCAATGAAAGATTCGAACCAAAGAAATTGATTCTTGGATCTTGGATTCGAATCAACTCGACAATGAGCAGTTTTCCAATAGGTATCTAAAGCATTCCTAACCACTCACTAGATGGCGCCCCGACCTTTTTTGATACTTTATTGTTTATTTATTTGACACCGGTGGTCGAGTTGATAGTGAGGAAGGGCGCTGTGCTAGATATAGGATCCTGGATTATGATCTTACATTGGGATCCCACAATGCGTTCTGATTAAACTGCCCTTTATAGGCCCTCACTCACCCTTTCTAGTCGAAATAACAATGTAGTGATGAAGAAATGCACTAAAAAGCACGGAACTGGGGGGCTTATCATGAGCTCTTAAGAACTACTCTTCTTAAGCGTACTCCACATGTACGCCGAAACTTTCGGCGAAGCTTTTGCCGGGACTTTTGGTCGATCCTCTACATTCTCGCCTATTAGGGATGTAGTGGGTGTCAAAACACGTTGACATTATATCGATTCATCGGTGTAATATCGCTAATCTGCTGTAAACAGGGTCACAGAGGTGATGGCAGCTGCTCTACTGTAATTACTTGACATACTAATATCCTGGATCATGGTCAAGTGTACCCGGAACCTGTTACGGGAAAAAGCGCTAGGATTATAAATATCAAATCGAGACGATAACAAACTATCTCTACTTAGTCTATTAAATAGGCGAGACATGCCAAACATGCACGGGACTACACGAATACTCCCTCTACATTCTCGTGTTCCCGTGGAACTGTCCACATGTGGCGTTGCTAAGTGCGCTCCACATGTTCGCCGAAACTTCCGGCGAAACTTTTGCCGGGACTTTGGTCGGCCTCTACATTCTCGCCTATTAGGGATGTGGTGGATGTCAAAACGCGTCGACATTATATCGATTCATCGGTGTAATATCGTTAATCTGCTTTAAACAGGGTTACAGAGGTGATAGCACCTGCTCTACTGTAATTACTTGATCTACTAATATCGTGGATCATGGTCAAGTATACCCCGAACCTGTCACGGGATAAAGCGCTAGGAATATAAATATAAAACCGATCGAATCGCGACGACAACAAACTATCTCTACTTAGTCTATGAAATAGGCGCGACATGCCAAACATGCACGGGTCTACACGAATTCTCGTGTTCCCGTTCACTACATTGACTCTGATTGTGTAGGATCATCGGCCAATCCGCCTCCTTTGTACATCGAAAGTACGTGAGTTGTCTGTGGACAAAGAATTTCTACCACAAACAGCTTATGTCAGATAACGTTATGCTTTGTCTAAAATAGGATGATAATTTTGACAGCTCACTAATTGTTGGTCTTTGGCGCACGCCTATGAAGTTTTGTGTTTTATTTCGGTAAAATGTACTACGGAAAATGTCGTACTTCATAGACAGGCCCCGCCCCTTTAGTGAAGTGCCACGAATAACGAATAACAACAGACAATCGAAAATCGGTAATGATATAATATAATCGAATATTTAAAATTAACATTTAGGTAATCTTATTGTTTTTTGTAACTAAACTCTTATTCTTTGTTTGGATTTCACTTTAAGAGACCTTTCAAAACAACAATTTCCAGTCGCGCGTATTCTACGTAATAGGATGACTGACCGAATAGAAATACCCACGTGTCATAATCGTCGTTGTAGAAGGGCTTTTAAGGTCGTATTAATAAATTATTAATTCAGAAGAAAATAAATAGTAAATTTTGTATAATACGTATAGCATAACCATGCAACTATCGATTCCAAGTTCTATGAGAGTGATAATCGATAATCGAACAGATTCATTAACGATTTTACACAACCACATCCCTACTGTGATCTGTCAAAATTATCATCCTATTTTAGACAAGGCTTATGGCGGATACTACACACACGATATATATCGTGATACGTATCGTGATCCATATCGAGTAATATTTTGGATCGCAAGTCGACCCTACACACACGATAAGAATCGTCGATATTTTCATTAGTCTGTGCACTCTTTCATTCATTTTGATGGCTGAATAGACTAAGTTGCCAATGCCTAGTCTAAAAAAAAAGCATTTTTGACGCGTCGCTGGTGTATATTTACGATTTTTACGTATTTTTACCAAAATGACTGATAAAGCTAGCGTTGCTATAGTATTAGCATTAGGATTAAAAAGACGCGTGAAGAGAAAAAAATTAGAAAAATTATGAGGATGAGGATCTTGTTGACTTTTTATACTTTTATTGTAACTGTCCAGGTCCATAGTGGCCACAGCAGCTTGAAAATAAACACAAACAATGAAAATAAATTTGAAATAACGTTATTTATCTGTCAGTTTGACAGAAATGTCGTGATAAATATCGACTAGATACTAGACGCTCGATATATATCGCACGATAGTTGATACGGATCGTAGATTTCTGGATTTTCGGAAATCCTGTGATCCGTATCACGATTCGTGATACTCTAGGCTACACACTCGATAAATATCGTGATCCTGCGTGAATCACGATATATATCGTGTGTGTAGTATTCGCTTATGGCGGATACTACACACACGATATATATCGTGATACGCATCGTGATCCATATCGAGTAATATTTTGGATCGCAAGTCGACCCTACACACACGATAAGAATCGTCGATATTTTCATTAGTCTGTGCACTCTTTCATTCATTTTGATGGCTGAATAGACTAAGTTGCCAATGCCTAGTCTAAAAAAAAAGCATTTTTGACGCGTCGCTGGTGTATATTTACGATTTTTACGTATTTTTACCAAAATGACTGATAAAGCTAGCGTTGCTATAGTATTAGCATTAGGATTAAAAAGACGCGTGAAGAGAAAAAAATGAGTAAAATCATGAGGATGTGGATTTTGTTGACTTTTTATACTTTTATAGTAACTGTCCAGGTCCATAGTGGCCACAGCAGCTTGAAAATAAACACAAACAATGAAAATAAATTTGAAATAACGTTATTTATCTGTCAGTTTGACAGAAATGTCGTGATAAATATCGACTAGATACTAGACGCTCGATATATATCGCACGATAGTTGATACGGATCATAAGCGAATACTACACACACGATATATATCGTGATTCACGCAGGATCACGATATTTATCGAGTGTGTAGCCTAGAGTATCACGAATCGTGATACGGATCACAGGATTTCCGAAAATCCAGAAATCTACGATCCGTATCAAATATCGTGCGATATATATCGAGCGTCTAGTATCTCGTCGATATTTATCACGACATTTCTGTCAAACTGACAGATAAATAACGTAATTTCAAATTTATTTTCATTGTTTGTATTTATTTTCAAGCTGCTGTGGCCACTGTGGACCTGGACAGTTACTATAAAAGTATAAAAAGTCAACAAGATCCTCATCCTCATAATTTTTCTCATTATTTTCTCTTCACGCGTCTTTTTAATCATAATGCTAATACTATAGCAACGGTAGCTTTATCAGTCATTTTGGTAAAAATACTTAAAAATCGTAAATTTACACCAGCGACGCGTCAAAAATGCTTTTTTTTAGGCTAGGCATTGGCAACTTAGTCTATTCAGCCATTAAAATGAATGAAAGAATGCATAGACTAATGAAAATATCGACGATTCTTATCGTGTGTGTAGGGTCGACTTGCGATCCAAAATATTACTCGATATGGATCACGATACGTATCACGATAAATATCGTGTGTGTAGTATCCGCCATAGATTTCTGGATTTTCGGAAATCCTGTGATCCGTATCACGATTCGTGATACTCTAGGCTACACACTCGATAAATATCGTGATCCTGCGTGAATCACGATATATATCGTGTGTGTAGTATGGCGGATACTACACACACGATATATATCGTGATACGTATCGTGATCCATATCGAGTAATATTTTGGATCGCAAGTCGACCCTACACACACGATAAGAATCGTCGATATTTTCATTAGTCTGTGCATACTTTCATTCATTTTGATGGCTGAATAGACTAAGTTGCCAATGCCTAGCCTAAAAAAAAGCATTTTTGACACGTCGCTGGTGTATGTTTACGATTTTTACGTATTTTTACCGAAATGACTGATAAAGCTTGCGTTGCTATAGTATTAGCATTAGGATTAAAAAGACGCGTCAAAAGAAAAAAATGAGTAAAATTATGAGGTTGAGGATCTTGTTGACTTTTTATACTTTTATAGTAACTGTCCAGGTCCATAGTGGCCACAGCAGCTTGAAAATAAACACAAACAATGAAAATAAATTTGAAATAACGTTATTTATCTGTGAGTTTGACAGAAATGTCGTGATAAATATCGACTAGATACTAGACGCTCGATATATATCGCACGATAGTTGATACGGATCGTAGATTTCTGGATTTTCGGAAATCCTGTGATCCGTATCACGATTCGTGATACTCTAGGCTACACACTCGATAAATATCGTGATCCTGCGTGAATCACGATATATATCGTGTGTGTAGTATACGCTTATGGCGGATACTACACACACGATATATATCGTGATACGCATCGTGATCCATATCGAGTAATATTTTGGATCGCAAGTCGACCCTACACACACGATAAGAATCGTCGATATTTTCATTAGTCTGTGCACTCTTTCATTCATTTTGATGGCTGAATAGACTAAGTTGCCAATGCCTAGTCTAAAAAAAAAGCATTTTTGACGCGTCGCTGGTGTATATTTACGATTTTTACGTATTTTTACCAAAATGACTGATAAAGCTAGCGTTGCTATAGTATTAGCATTAGGATTAAAAAGACGCGTGAAGAGAAAAAAATGAGTGAAATCATGAGGATGTGGATTTTGTTGACTTTTTATACTTTTATAGTAACTGTCCAGGTCCATAGTGGCCACAGCAGCTTGAAAATAAACACAAACAATGAAAATAAATTTGAAATAACGTTATTTATCTGTCAGTTTGACAGAAATGTCGTGATAAATATCGACTAGATACTAGACGCTCGATATATATCGCACGATAGTTGATACGGATCGTAGATTTCTGGATTTTCGGAAATCCTGTGATCCGTATCACGATTCGTGATACTCTAGGCTACACACTCGATAATACTATAGCAACGCAAGCTTTATCAGTCATTTCGGTAAAAATACGTAAAAATCGTAAACATACACCAGCGACGTGTAAAAATGCTTTTTTTTAGGCTAGGCATTGGCAACTTAGTCTATTCAGCCATCAAAATGAATGAAAGTATGCACAGACTAATGAAAATATCGACGATTCTTATCGTGTGTGTAGGGTCGACTTGCGATCCAAAATATTACTCGATATGGATCACGATACGTATCACGATATATATCGTGTGTGTAGTATCCGCCATACTACACACACGATATATATCGTGATTCACGCAGGATCACGATATTAGGATTAAAAAGACGCGTCAAAAGAAAAAAATGAGTAAAATTATGAGGTTGAGGATCTTGTTGACTTTTTATACTTTTATAGTAACTGTCCAGGTCCATAGTGGCCACAGCAGCTTGAAAATAAACACAAACAATGAAAATAAATTTGAAATAACGTTATTTATCTGTCAGTTTGACAGAAATGTCGTGATAAATATCGACTAGATACTAGACGCTCGATATATATCGCACGATAGTTGATACGGATCGTAGATTTCTGGATTTTCGGAAATCCTGTGATCCGTATCACGATTCGTGATACTCTAGGCTACACACTCGATAAATATCGTGATCCTGCGTGAATCACGATATATATCGTGTGCGTAGTATCCGCTTATCCGCTTATGTCAAATCCCATACATTTTTTCTACCACAACGATTGTAGATTAACGAAACCTCTTGGCTAAGGCTGCTGAGCTCTCGGGTTGCTCCAAAAAGTGACAATAGAACCTGCAATAGCTATTGTGGGGAAGTACGGACCACTGCAAGGCTACGCTCTTGAACGTCAAGTGAACGTAATTTTTTAAAAGATTAGGCTGTGTGGGCTAGATTCCTTTGCCTTTGCCGTAATAGATAAAAATTATTTCATTCATGGTCCATGAATGGTCTATGGAAATGTCAAACGCACGTTTTCCTGCCACTGTCATCTCAATTCTCATCGTCTGTCACATTGTTCATGTCACTGACCAATTTATGGTTTTTGTGCAATCGCGATTTTGAAACGTGTTTCTTTTCTGCTATAAAAATTGGTTTACTGAATTAAGTTGTATCAAATTTATAAAAATGTCTTCATCTTTTTTCTTGAAAGGCAAATCTAGACAAATCCATAAAAGAAAAGGTGATAAAATCAAGAAACAGAAACCGAAAAAAGCAAACACTCCTAACCTAGAAAACGGTCACGAATCGTCTGATAGTGACTTAGATATCAGGAAATTCTCCGATGCAGAGCAATCCGAGAGTGACAATGAGACCGTAGAACAGAAGAAGTTGCGGCTAGCCAAGAAATACTTAGAGGAAATAGAAAAAGAAGAAGCCAAACGTGCCGAATTGAAGGAACTTGATAATGTTATTGATAAGCGTTTACAGAAAGACTATTTGGAACAAAAAGGCAAATTGCATGTGGATATAGCAGAACAATTAATTGCACCAGCTGACGGCGACGTGAGGCTCATTCGCGCAAAGGAGCACCGCTTGCCACTCACATGTGTGTGCGTGAGCAGCGACGGCCAGTACGTATTTAGCGGTAGCAAATGTGGAACCATAATTAAGTGGGGTGTTAAAGAAAAAAGAAAATTGGGCTGCCTTACATACAAATCACATAAAACTTTTTTAATAGGTAGTGTAACTGCTCTGTCTATATCGACAGATTTCAAATACTTAGCTACTTCAGATGAGTCAAAAAACATTCAGATATGGGATCCTACCTCATTGAAACACATACACACATTCATGGGACACAAAGATATGGTCACTGGCCTTGTTTTTAGGAAAAATACACATCAGTTATATTCTGCAAGTAAAGATAGATCTGTGAAAAGCTGGTCTTTAGACGAGATGGCATATGTGGAAACTTTATTTGGTCATCAAGCACCAATTACATCAATAGATGCACTGACCAGAGAGAGGGCAATTACTGCAGGCGGAAGGGATAGCACTCTCAGAATTTGGAAGATAGTTGAGGAATCACAGCTTATTTTTAATGGCCCAACAGGAAGTATAGATGAAGTAAGATTACTAGATGAGGAACACTTTGTTTCAGGAAGTGACAATGGATCACTTTGTGTATGGAGCGTTCTTAAAAAAAAGCCATTGTGCACTGTTTTCGAAGCTCATGGATCAGAGAATGAAGTCCCGCGGTGGATTACAAGCTTAGCAACAATTTTAAACTCTGACGTTTTTGCATCAGGTTCATATGATGGCTATATAAGATTATGGAAAATCTGTGACTCTTATAAAAATGTATTGCCTCTTTTCAATATATTGGCAAATGGATTTGTAAATTGTATCCAAATTACAAATGATGGTACACAACTATATGCATCTATAGGACAGGAACATAAATCTGGAAGGTGGTTTAAATTAGCAAGTGCAAAAAATGGTTTATTAGTTGTTAATATTAGTTTTAAATCATAATAATGTTACATTTATTAAAATTTTTAACCAAATTAATTTTCTTTTTATAGATCTACCTACTATTTCAATTTCAACATACTGAGAAACAACTTTCAAAGCCAAAGACAGGTTATAAGTTAATGGCCTCCTTTTCCGCACGTAATTAAGGCATGCTAATTTAGCCAGTCCAGCTCTCCCCAGAAGTCCAGTAGTCTCTTCGGACGCTTACAGATCTCTCAGGGACCCCGTTCCTAATGCGACTTTTACCCTGTGGTCCTTGAGTCCCTCACACATGGGCTGCTGTTTCTGCGTCTACTAGGCATCCCCTGCACAAAGAGCTGTCTGTAGCTCCTATCGTGAACAGTAGTTAGTTCAGGGGGAGGTGTCCTGTTATTGTACCAACTACTGTCCTGAGTTCCTTCCGTTTAAGATCTAGCAGTTTGTTAGTTAGTCTTGGTCACTACCTACTTGGACTGAACTCTACATCCTGATGTGTTTTGCCAAAGGTTGTTGTGCTGGTCCTCCATGTGTTTGTGCACCCATGCTCGCAGTGTATTGAAAGAGAGGGGTAGGGACGGAGGATGACGAGCAGTTTCCATCCCAGATCCCTTTCTTGCCAGCTCATCTGCGGCATCATTCCCTATTGAATTGCTGTGACCCTTGATCTACTGTTTAACCCTGTTTGTCAGGGAGATATCCTCCAGTGCCTGGTGGCACTACAGGATTAGGGCAGAGTATGTACTGTTCTTTTCCAATGTCTTCAATACCGACATGCTGTCCGATAAAATGCCTTCGGATGCCTAGGTCGCTTCGTCACTTGGTATAAACCAAGTCGCTTTACAAGCATAGACATGGAAAACCTTTAAATCAACCTCACACTGGTGAACCATATGATGTGTACACCTTGGCAGTCTGCACTGTAGTTTCATGTCTGTAGCTGAATACTTCCCCGTCTAACCGTAGCACTACTGGTACCAAGAAGTTAGTAATTCTTGCCACTCTTGGTTTCGCCATTGGCGTTTGCTAATCCATCCAAATAAAAAAAGGTCCACAATACCGTTCGTTGGGTCGGTGTGTACATAGATAAGACAAACGAGCTAACAGCCCATTTAATGGAAAGCGGTAACTGGACTATAAATCCCTTCTGCCTATATGATTTTTACACTTTACACACCATTTTTAACACTTCTATTTTCTTATAACCATTTAAAAAACATCTTTGCGTTAATGTCCCGGCTGTGCTCTCGCGCAGGAGGGCCCGGGGTCCACCTTGACCATGATCCAGGATTTGGCAGATCAGCTAATATACAGTGAAGCGACTGCTATCTGACCCCCATGACCTTGCTACCAGGGCAGTCGCGGATCCAAGGGGGGCATGGGGCAATGGGTGTTATTGCCTCAGCCCCGAGTCTGACTCACAATCTCCCACGATTTTATGAGCTAAAAGGTTTTATGAGCAAAACTTCGGAGCTCGCTGCACTCGCTTAATTATTTTATTTATTTTATCAATCACTCTCAGCTTTTTAGAACAAATGTCAAAAATTTTGAGCTCGCGTTGCTGGCTCATTCATTGGCTTCAGTTTTTTCATACTATTCACCAATCTTTCAAAACCTAATATTCCGAGCTCGCTACGTTCGCTCATTCTTACATTTCACTTTCCCTAAGTTAATTTTGTAACAATCACCTCTCTCGAGCTGTTAAGGCAGAAAATGTCTAATATTTCGTGTTCGCTCTGCTCGTTCATTGAGTCAATGATCATCTCAGGCTTTTATAAACCAAAAATATCAAGAATTTTAAGTTGGCTTCAATCATTAATTCATCACAGCAACTTTAATGACCAAAACGTCCAAAAATTTCGATATCGCTTAGCTCGCTCTTTCATAGCTTACAAATACTTTTTTATCATTCACGTACCTTATTCATTGAATTCCTTAAATTATTATTGTGAGGATCACCTATTGCTGTTAAGATCAAAAACGTCCAAAATTGCGAGCTCGCGCCGCTCGCTTATTCATTCATTTGTCACCTCAGGCTTTCATAACCAAAATGTCACAAATTGCAAGATTGCTCCGTTCGGTTATTTATTCAATTAAAGAACCAAAATCTTAAAAATTTCGAGGTCGCTCCTCTCTTTCACACTTTCGTTGTTCTATCCCATGTTTTAAACCCCAAAAATTTCCGAGCTCGCTCCACTCACTCATTCATTTGAAAAAGCCAAATTCTTTTTTAACTTGGGGCTCTCGCTTGATACCTGTAATTTTGACTTTTGCTTCCCCCTGAACCATATCTTGGATCCGCACCTGTACCAGGGGAACCTGACCAGATTGGACCATGGTTACACATTCAGTCGCCTGAATGTGCAGGTTTCATCACGATGTTTTCGATGTCGCCGTAAGAGCATCGGTTAAGTAAGTAAGTAAGTATTCAACTAATGTACATAACTCAGAAAAGAGTCATTGGTACATGGCCGCAGCGGGATTCCAACCTGGTACCTTTCGCTTACGAGTCGAATACCCTAACCGCTCGGCCATCGACACTCCATATTTCATTAATTCATTTCAGATATTCATCGAATCCAAAGCAAAAACTGCAGCCAAAAATATTGGTGTCTTCTCGAAGGTCAGACGGTACTTCACTTTAAGACAACAATGATAACTGCTTCAGTTATATCAAGCACAAGTCCGATCGTGCATGGAGTACTGCTGCCACCTCTGGGATGGATCAGCCAAATATCAACTGGCCGCTTTGGATTCGATGCGAAAATGTGCAAAGAAGTTAATTTGTGAATTGTAGTTGATTGAAGCTAAGCTACAGAGCCTCGAGCATCGGCCTTTATAATACGTACGGCTAAGGAACGCGACGTGTAGGGATGTGTTTAAAGGGTCGAGTGAAACGCCGAACAGTTGAGTAAATAGTGTTTATTTAGGTGTGCATAGTACTATTATATCCCTAGTTACATAGTACATATATCTATACACTACAATTGCGTTGCAACTGAGTGTCTTCCCTGATCATTATAATCTAGACGCCTTCTAGGCGACAGTGAATAGACTGTTCCTATGGCAGGCATGCTCCATCATTATCGTCACTTACCACCCAGGTGAGATAGCGGACAAATGCCTGTCTAGTCTAATATATATAGGTAAGTATAAAAAAAATTAACTATATGACCAAATCTGGTCCCCTTGTTATCAGGGTCTTGGAGGTCAGATTGCAGTTGCTCGTCTGTAATTACCTATCTGTCAAATCCTGGATCATGGTCAAGGCGGACACCGGGCCCTCGCGCGCGAAAGCACACCCGGGACATTAATGCGAAGAAGACTAAAACCATACAAAATATAGTTTTTCGATAGTCCGAATGACTGGACAATTGAACTGAGAATCAGTTGGAGCTGGCTACCTTTCCTTCGAACCGAAGTACAATAATTCAAACATTGTGCTTGGTGAATTTTATTTCACGTAGGTAACTAAGTCGTATAACTAGTTCAGTACCTACACATTAAATATTTTTATGCTGCATAAATGAGGAGTTTTCCAGTAGGTATAGATAGTTGGTTTCAAAAAGCATCAATAGATGGCGCTCCTACAATTTTGGTAATCTTTTTATAATCTGTATGATGGTGGCAGTGATTTCAAGCAGCCAACTAATACTAAACTTAAAAATAAAATGTTTAATAATATAAACATAACTGTTAAAGGTTAAACGAAGTGTAAAAAGAGATATTTATAGAAGTTAGCACTATGTTCCATTATTATTACAACCTCTAAAACGGTTGAAAACTATTGACAAATACAATATTATCCAATACAACGTAGCCAGTGTTTATATCTTGTTTGCTAAGAACCTATTTCAAGCGATTATCAATTACCAAAATTGTCGGGGCGCCATCTAGTGAGTGGTTAGAAATGCTTTAGATACCTATTGGAAAACTCCTCATTCTAAAATATACCTAAGCAGAATATTATTAGATACCTACGACGCATAAAGCTATAACATTACTGACCGCTGACAGACTGATGGATGAGGCTCGGACAAAACCGGACTTTCCAACTAACGGGTTGAGCAGGTAGTCGCTGCATGTAATAATAATAATAATAAAATCTTTATTTTCTCCACAATAATCTTCTTATAATATTAGGATACCTACAATAAATCAGAACATTAATTATGATATTGTAGGAGTCTCCTGGAACATAGGCGTAGGAAGGGGGGGGGGGGGGGGCTGCAGCGAACGGCACAAAGTCGTATGCTGCCTCCAACAGTATTTGCCCTGTTTGAGGTTCGCCGCCAGTACTACGCCAGTAAATAGAGCTTTTGTCGCTTGTGCAAGTGTAGTGTAGATGCACGGTGTAGTCAGGCGCGGACACATACATCATAACGGCACCTCAGCTAAAACGTCTAAAATTTCGAGCTCGCTCCGCTCGCTCATTCATTCATTGGTCACCCCAGCTTTTAAAACCCCAAATATCAAAGATTTCAAGATCGATTCGATCACTAATTTATAAGTTACAGTTACTTTAAATAAGCTCGTTGCGATCGCTCTTTCATTATTTTCCCTAAGGTACTTTTGTAAAGATAATCCCTTTTCTGTTAAGACACAAAATGATAAAAATTACGAGCTTGTTTCGCTCGCTCATTAATTATACATATGATCGCCTCAACCTTTTATAACTCAATATGTCAAGAATTTCGAGTTCGCTCCGCTCGCTCATTCATTAATTGATCACACCAACTTTTTCGACCCAAGATGTAAACAATTTTGAGCTCGCTTCGCTCGCTCATTCATAGCTTTCAGATACTTTTCTTATCATTAATCTAGCTCATTTCTTATTAATTTATTTCCCTTAAATTACTATTGGAAGGGTCGCCCACTGCTGTTAAGACAAAAAATACCCAAAATTGCGAACTGGCTCGCTTCATCCAATGATCACCTCAAGCTTTTAAGACCCAAAATGTCATATAATTCGAGCTCGCTCCGCTCGCTCACACATTCGTTGTTGTCCAACACGTTTTTAAACCCTAAATTTATAAGCTCCCTGCGCTCGCTCCTTCATTATTATTCGCCCAGGTCTTTACAAAAAAATTCAAATCTCCAAACATTGTGAGCTCGTTCATTCAATGTGTTCACACCAGTTCTTTTGAGCTATTATTAAAAAAATTTCGAACTTACATTCGCTCATTTTTAAAACATTTACATCGCCCATACCGCCCGTCAATTTAGATTATAAGAACCAATATAGGATGGATGTACCAATAGGTGACCAGTTAAGCGGATTTACTGACAACTATGTTCAAAATATCAATTTCTAATATTTTGAGCAATTCAAACTTTGGCACAATGATTCTTTATAACCTAACAAATTTATAAAGATAAAGATGTCACTTATAATTAGAGTTGTTTTCTTGCAAATTCTGCCAAGACAATTTTTTTTTAGATGTACCATAACCTGACCACTACACACCAATAGTTGACCAACACTTGTACCAATACCTGACCACTTCTAAAAACTACTATCACAATAATATTTAAAGGAAACACGAATTAAATAATAAAGCATATTATTTTTAATAAATCTAAACTAGTAATAATCCAATTATTAACTTAAAGTATCTGAAATCAGTAATATAAGTATGTAAAGTCCTTTAATATCGTTTGCCGATACATTGGCTCGTGCTGTAGAAATTCCTTCTGCATGTCTTTCAGATATTTCAGGGTGTCGGTTTAAAAAAAACTCAATCCATTTTCTACCAGGTCGATTGTTTTTGAATGGCGTTACTCTGTTATCGTCATCTAATATTTTTTTACAGTTTCTATTAATGTTTTCCTTTTTATCGGTATCCCCTTCTTAGCACTCGCAATTATATATTTTGCTAACAGATTTTCTTCGGTTGCTGTGAAGTAAGTTACAGGTCCCATTTTTCTGACTTCTGGGACTCCGCCTTTCAATTTACTGATCAAAGTAGGATGTGGCACGCCAAAATGTCGAGCAGCTTCCCTGATTTTAAATCTTCCCTCTCGCACTGCAGTTATAGCTGACTGCATTGCTGAGTCAGGGTAGCGCAACATTTTCGCTTCTGTATTATTCTTACCTAAAATAAAGCAATAAGCCATTAAGCATAACAACCAGCACACAAAAAAACGTTCATGTGCGAGTCAGACACGCGCATTGTGGCTTCCGTAATTAAGATCTTATAGGCACGGAGTGCTTTTTAGCTAGGAAATCTAAATCCATAGAAAATAGAGGGAATCTTCCTTAGAAACAAATTGCTTTTTGTATTAGAAAAATTTAGCATAGCGTTAATTCGAATTGTCAAGCGTGAGTTTGTTGTTTAAAAGCGAATGAAATTTATCAATCGTACCTAGTTTCCCGGTTGCATGTACCGCACTTACACATTGCACCTTTTGCGATAGAGTAAGTGTTTCTTGTATGGGAACCCCTCGTTAATTTTGATTCTTAATTTTGTTTTTGTTGTTAATCCGCTACTGTAACACTATTTTGTGAAAATTTCAACAATACCAAAAACCCTTTAAAGTTCGAACTGAGAGAGAAACTCATTGATTATTGCTTAGTAATACAGTCACGTTGACACCCTGTTGGTATGATATCCTAAAAAGTACTACAAAATCTTAAAAATTGCAAGTTATGAAGCCAAAGATCGATACTTAGGCGCTTTGCCAAAGCCTGACCACTCATTGCCAAAGGCTGACCACTTTATATAATTGCTGAATATTACCCTGGTCATCCTTTGGAACCACTGCAGATATAGGACTGACACTTTTAGAAATTATGCAATAGCGTGATATTTATATAATGACAGTAAAAAAACTGAACCTTAACTAATACCCGTTTGTTCCATTACCTGACCACACTGGTCAGCTTTTGGCAAATTGATATTTTCAGTGTTCCAAAGCATGACCACCATTGTAAAAACCACACCATGCAATAAATGTCAGAAATACAATTAGAGACATCTAAATATATAGCTCATAACTGACTATAACAAGTAGCAAATTAAATACAATAAAAAATATACAAGATGGATCACGATAACCAACGAAGAATGAATTTTCAAGTCTTAGTAAAAAGAGTGACTACTTACGCGGCGCCATCTTGACAGTAGAAAAACGTCACTTTTTTCCACCAATAAGAACAAACTTCCGGTGCAACATGATAGATATGATATAGCCACAATTAAAAAACATAAAACTACCATCTTATGTTGCCGTGTTTTCTTAATATGGAAATAATTTACCGTTTCGGTCAGCTTTTGGTACTTGGTCAGGCTCTGGTACATTCACCCTATCAAAAATTCAAAAAGAATTACAGAGCTCGACTATGTAAAACTAACGTCTGTGGCTTGGCTTGTATAGTAACTTTAATCGTGCTGATTAGTGCTCACTGATTGTACATTGGCGATCGACTCGGCTTCATCGGTCACCTCAGGGGCCAGGCCCCCCTGGAAAATAGCCCTAGATACGCCAATGTCCAGGAATCCCCTCATTGTAGTTAGTATGAATATATTATCACAGTACCAGTGTATTGTATGTAAGCCAAAACACTAAATGCTACGGTGTGCCGCAGAAGAACGACGTGCAGACATATATCGCCCTGCCCCTGCGATAAGTGGGCAAGGGCTGGCTAACCAATCAAAAAGCGAAATATCAATTTCGCTACGCTTAACATTAGCCCACCGGCCGCTGGAGGTAGCTGGCCGATCTCTTGTAAAGGCGAAGTATACAGTATTCTGGAAGAAACCCTGCGACGTATAGATGAAGAGATGAGCGTGGTTGGTGCGGACCGGACCTCAACGGACCAAAGGCCAGACGAGCGAGAAGATCGGTCGGGTGCACGCACGGTGGCTTTGGCTATGGCCAGCGAAACAGTGAGGTAAAAGACATTCTTCGAACCTCACTGGCCGCCGACTTGGCCATGGTTAACAAGGCCTTCTTCCAAAAGAGATCCGATCGAACACCAACTTATAAAAGTGGCCTATACTAGGTACAGATCGACTTTGACTGCCGATTCGAAAACGTGACTTCTTCCCGACTTCACCCAGCCTGTGTATGCTTACCGAGTCGTTGACGTCCGGATAAGTAGGTAGGTAGTAGTAGTGGGCCTATCTTTTTTATCGAGTCACTTTGTTCGACCATTCATCGGCGACGCATACCTACAGCAGCAGCAGTTGTTTGTGGACGCCAAGAAACTAGGCTGGAACGTCTTGTAACCTTTATTTAGGTTATTTTCCTGGTAATAGAGAGGGTGACGGGAATCCGTATCTTGTATAGATTTTGATGGGCTACTATTGCAGTACGCTAACAGGTTAGGCATAGCATTATAGAGGGACGCCCTTAATTGGAACCGCCCGACTCGGCAAGTATGCACCTTAAAGAATACCACAGCCAAAGACCAAGTACTGCATTGTGTTCTTGCCTGAGAGATACCTACCTATGGTCTCCAGTGCCTAAAGGAGGGGGAGCCGTGGCTTTGGCACTGGAGCGTATTTGCTGCCAGAGCAACGTATTCAGGAGGTTTATAGGAGAAAAACGCACTGGAGACACCCCCTGCTGTTGCTAATGTGTAGGCAGCGGTGACCAACGCCCATCAGTGCAGTGCAGCGCTTGCGTGTTTGTCTACCTTGTAAACAGTGCCGGCCCGAGCAATTCTGGCACCCTAGGCAAACGGACAGAAAAAATGAAAATGAAAATGAAAAAGTATTTATTGAATTAGGATTACGTTAATTAATCTCTTTTCAAAAGTCAAAAATCTAACGGAAAACAAAGGGAAGTTAAGCGAGCTCATCCAGGTAGGGGGCGACGCATGCAGACCGATCAGCGCGCGCGAGGGCTTACTCCGGCGAGACACCGGGCACCGATACGCGCCACGCACATAACCGCCTAGGCGAATCATATGCGGCGCGCGCCCGGCCCCAGCCAGCCCGCCGGCGCTCACACCCGCACGCCCCAGCCGGCCTACCCGCGTCGCGCCCTGAGCTCGGAACAAATAAGTAAAAAGAATGTCGTCTGTCTGTCAGTATGCCGCTTCAGTTAGGAAAATGACCATCTGTGGGAAAAAGAAACGGCAAGAAACCCACAGGTACATTTAAATATGATTACATTGCATTGATACATTTGTCAATTTAATTTGAGTGAGCCTGTCTTGATTGGAATATGATGTGAACCTCTACAAATCGGTGAAGATAACTAAAAATGAAAATAAATTTCAAAAACATAAAAAATGGCACAGCAAAAGCAGGCCAGTCCACCAAGGCAGCACCCGTTCACGAGCATGACGCAGGGCCCAGCCATCGTCCAATTCAACCATATTTGAGGGAAGAGAACGACCCGACCCCCATGCCACCACCAGGCAGACTTTTAAGTGAGCATGCGCTGCCAATGCCGTACATATTAAAAAAATATTTGTTATTCAATGACTATTACACATCAAATCATCCTCACTCAATTAACAAAATTATAAATTTATAAATAACTTCCTATTTCGAAGAGCTAGTAGTACACCATACATTTTTGTCATTGATATATTCATCAATTTTATAATAGGCTTTTTTCATTAAAGTTGTTTTCA
Organism: Blastobasis lacticolella; assembly: GCA_905147135.1. Lineage (NCBI taxonomy): Eukaryota > Metazoa > Arthropoda > Insecta > Lepidoptera > Blastobasidae > Blastobasis > Blastobasis lacticolella. The sequence goes on along the minus strand of LR990048.1, from coordinate 5,328,612 downwards.
CCTTATCTTTAAATTGTAATTCAGGCAAATTAATAATACATTCAGGAATATGATTATAAAATCTTATACAGTTACCCATGAAAGATGAATTTACTTTACTTAGTCTGAACAACGGTGTTACCAGTTTATTTTTGTTTCTTAAATTGACATTATGAATATCAGTATTTTTAGCAAATTGGGTAATATGCTTTCTAACATACATAATATTATCAAATATATATTGACTTGAGAAAGTCAATACATCAATTTCTTTAAACAATTCTTTGAGCGAATCACGTCGACGTAATCCATATATTGCTCTTACAGCTCGCTTTTGTAGTTTGAAAATGATGTCACTATCAGCACACTTGCCCCATAGTATGATGCCGTATGACATAATACTATGAAAATAACTATAATAAACTAATCTAGCTGTATTCACATCCGTTAGCCTCCTTATTCGCCACACGGCAAATGCAGCCGAACTTAACCTACTAGCCAATGATTCAATATGTGGGCCCCATTGAATTTTTGAATCTATATTAACGCCTAAGAAAGTAGTTTTCTCTACCAACTCAAGTTGCGTTTTATCTAATATAACATTACATTGATTACTTTGTACATTAGGGAGGCAAAAATGAACGCATTTTGTTTTTTTAGAGTTTAAGACTAAGTTATTAATCGTAAACCAATGAAGCACATTCTGAAGAACACAGTTTACTTCGTCTATATTATTATCTTTCCTATTAATTTTAAATATCAGTGAAGTGTCGTCAGCAAACAAGACTATACCAGCAATATTCTGCACCATGTATGGAAGGTCATTTATATATACAAGAAAGAGAAACGGCCCCAATATAGATCCTTGTGGCACTCCAATGCTCACTTTCCCACCCGCAGATAACTCGCCATTTACATTTACTTTTTGAACTCTACCTTCTAAGTATGATTTCATCATTTCAAGACTATCATGCGTAAAACCGTAATGTTTTAATTTTAGTAATAGTGTTGAATGATTATTTTTATTTATATTACACAATCAAATGCTTTAGACAAATCGCAAAAAACACCTACTGCATTATGATGTTCTTCCCAAGCGCCAAAAATTTGTTGAATGAGGCTAATACCAGCTTCGGTAGTATTGCGGCCTTTTGTGAAGCCATATTGTTGTTGATGAAATAATTTATTACTGTTAAAGTGCACAATCATTTGACTTAACATGATTTTTTCAAAGATTTTACTGAAAACGGGCAGGATGGATACCGGTCTAAAATTATTCAAACTATTTTTACAACCTGATTTGAATAATGGCACCACTTTACTGATTTTCATGAGGTCGGGGAAAACACCTACTTCGACGCAAGCATTAAAAATGTAAGCTAAATACGGTGCTAAAATATCAACAACAGTACTTATAACTCTAACTGACATTCCCCAAATATCTTCCGTATTTTTCAACTTAATGCTTTTAAAAGCTTTAATGATAGTTTTAGCGTCTACTTCGGAATAACAAAAGCCATTTTCACAGGCACCTATATTTTCTTTTAACAAGTTTTCTGCACTAATTGGGCACGAGTTTAGCAGCGAGGTAGTTTTAATCGGTATTTCGGTAAAAAATTTTTGGAACAACTCTGCCACTTCTTTATTTGCGGTACTAGTTCCGGTTTCTGTTTTGATTTCATAATGTGTATCACGAGGCTTTGTTTTCCCTGCCTCCTTATTTATTACATTCCACACAGTCTTAGCCCTGTTTGAAGACGAACTTATAATTTTCTTATAATGCTGTGATTTTGCAATTAGACAAACTTTCTTAAACGTTTTTGAATATTTTTTGACATATTCTACAAAATCTTTATCATGGCAATAAGCTCGCTGACCGTATAGTTCAAACATTCTATCTCTGCTTTTGCGGATACCTAAAGTAGCCCAATCACTAAATTTAGATTTACAGTTACTTTTTATTCTTTTTTGCGTAAAAACACTTTGATAAACATTATTGACAGAATTGAACATATCAGAAAATAGAATGTTTGGGTCATGAGAATCAAGAGAAAGGCCGGCAATGGTCTCCGATAAGGCTTGTTTGAAGTGTTCAATTCTCCTTTGAGTAATTGGTCTTGTAATTATTTCATTGATATTACATTGTTCCGTAAAATCAAAAACAACGAATTGTCCACTATGGTCAGATCTTGTAAAATTTATAATAGCCTTTTCGTTGACCTCGCAACAGCAGAACACATTGTCGATGCAAGTCGCTGATGATTCTGTGCATCGTGTCGGCTCTAAAAATACATAATTAAGATTAAAACTACGAAATAAGCTTATTATTCTCTTACTAAACGTTGTTTTTTCTAGTAAATTAACATTAAAGTCTCCACAAACGATTACCTTTTTTTTACACGTACAAAGTCTTTCTAAAACTTGTTCCATAGTTTTTTCAAAAATCTCAAAGTTTTCATTGTATGGTGGCCTATACACACAAAGTATGATGCACTTTTCTAGCTCTACGCAGGATAACTCAATCTTATGTTCAACTGAGAGGCCAGAAACATCTTTCCGGTCTTTCGATTTAATATTTTGCCGTACTGCAATTAATGAACCACCACGGGAAATAGATTTCCGATTAAAACAACTAATTATATTATAGTTAGATAAATTAAATGACATCTCAGATTCTCTCAGCCAGTGCTCAGTTAAACATAAAACTTCTACAGGAGTTTTCTTTAAATATAATTCTATTTCATGTTCTTTGCCAGAAAAACCTTGTATATTTTGATGAATTAATCGTAAACAATTCTTGGGCTTTTCTTTTGTCTCAGAGTAGCGCCCTTTTGAAAATTCAAGCGAATATTTTAACAAAATTTTTAGTGATGGCGTGTGTCGTTCCACCGTCTTTTTTATCTCCATCGCGATAACAGAAACATAAAATAACATACATACATAACATCGCTTCTGATCGACTAGACACATAAGTTAATACACGGGTAATATTTTCAACTGCGTAAACGAAGCATTAAGTATTTGGTTGTTAATAAGGGCTGGTAGCATTGGTGCAAGGTAACCCAACAAATGAGCGAGCGCAGGAGCTCTATATTTGCCACATTTTGGCACTTGATAAAATGCATCATCATATGGCGTTGACTCCCCTGGTGTTGCTGATGTCCATAGGCGGCGGTGACCACGCACCATCAGGTGGCCCGCTTGCCTGTTTTTTCTGCCGTATAACTTAAGAGGACCTCATATTTTAGATATGTATATATATTTCATATATATATATGACGGATGCGGTCAATAGTACGGACTCATGTGGTCAATAGTACGGACTCATGACGAAGAAAACGGAAGTGGGAGTGCGCCCTCTGGTGGGGCGTGCTGACAGAGTCTCGACGGCACGACTCGGGCCGAGTGGCGGCCATTCTTGGCGCGACCGCCGCTGAGGAGTGACGCGTCTTGAAACTGTCTCCGCATTTCGTTTATAGAAAGTGTTATTTACGTTTGAAAATAAAGTAATTTTAAAATCACCTTTGAAATAAGAAAGTTAATTACCTCAACTGCCTATATTGTGATACTGCTCTGATTTCAAGTGAAATTATAAGTGATGTGCAAAAATGAATTGGAATAAATACCGTGGAGTAAATGTGAATCTTTTCTTTAATTTATCTGGACGATCTAATACTGATATCACCACCCTGATGACAATGATCCTGATACACCCTTTCCTTCACGCGACGACATCAGAAGCGGTGATGACGAACGCAACGCCCAAGAGATGGTATGATGAGAAGCGACAAAGAAAATGCAGATAACGCTTTGTGGAAGCGTAATAATAAAAGGAGAGTGATTACTCGATCCAGTTGAATTGCCTACATTAAAATATAAAATGATTAAACACGTTCAAAGCGCAGCCAAGAGTCCAAACACCCCGAGATATAAGACAAAGACTTCGTCAGACAGATTGGGGGATTTATAAAGTAAACAACAAATCATCTGTACCAATTGGTTATGGTCAAGGCAGACCTCGTGCCTTCGAGAGCACCATTGGGATATTGACACAATTATTAAAAATCGAGTGAAACTTGCTATGGACGGCACTTTGGTATGTATTCTTTGATTTTGCGAAACCTAATTTAGATTACTCATGTAAAATATTCCCCTCTTTTAAAAAAAAGAAATAGTGTTAGTTGAATAATTTGCGTAGTTCTAAATTAGCCAGCTAAAGTTTATTCAATGAAGTTAAAGTAAATGCTTAGATTTAAGATTCATTTAGCAGTGTGATTTGACACCACAATTAAATTAATTGCTTAAATTTCTGCAGATAAATAAAGCGATTAAAACCGGCGAGTATTTTTTTTTTTTTTTTAAGTTTTACTAATACAATTATTTTCTTCTATTGCATAACAATGGTGTACAACGGTTCGCTTCACCTACGAGAACAACATTGCAATGCAACGCTGGACTGATAGACTCAACGTGATTGTTTCAACATGGGACGATAGTAGACAATCTGCGAGTGTTGCGTACATGACTGAGAAATGATGTGATATTGACAGTTCCTTTTTATCTGGTGAGTCCTATACATAATTATTATTAAGTAAAAACCTGTGCTGAAAAGAGGCTCCCTAGCAGATTTTAAGAGTTATTTACTTTGATAATTCAGAAAAGTATTCTGACAGAAACACTATTGATGCCCTTAGTAGAGAGAAGGGCAAGTTAATTTGTATCTTTAGTGAAACTACACATAGAAAGAATGTAAACAAAACAAAAAGAACGTCATTTATGGTCAGTGTTACAAATTGTTGGTATAGATGTCAAAAACTACTGCCAAGTTTAATAAATGTTAGCTTTTGCGGGTACCTATGTCAATTAATGTGGGCTGTCTAATAGAATATTACTGAGAAAAAATAAATCACTCCACAAAAATAGTAAGAATTATGTTAAATCCCTCTAAATGTTACAGTACACTGTGTTAAAATTAAAAAAGTGACATTTAATCTAAGATTATTTTACCATCTTGAAACATGGTACGCTATGATTTAACGTATTACCAACATCACGTCAGTTATCGGAAAACAAGAATAAGAAATACTTGAAAGCATAGTCCTATTATTTTTATAAATTGAGTACGTAAGCATCGTTATGGTGGTACTGCTGCTGATTGACTTCTTCTTCTTGATCGTTGCCTCTCTGCTGAGGATCGTGACAGCTTCGGAGTTTGTCTCCATCGGTCGCCTGATGTAATGCGACGTTGACGGATGTATCGTTCGGATATTTGGTCCGCCCATCTCTTCGGACTTCGGCCTCTGGGTCTCTTGCCTCCGACTTTTCCCGTCACCATAAATCGTTCCAGATTGCTGATTAAGTAAATATTTGATAATAACAGTGTGGCAGGGATGCCGTAGCAGTGAATTAGTGGAACAATTAGCTGGTGTACTTTAGGATGTTGTATCTTAGAGATAGGATAGGCTTCGAATGTGCAAAATTTCAATAATGACCCAGTACAGATCTCCGCGATTTCTATGCGAGCGGGAGGGTGTCAACATGACTGTATCGGAAAAAAAAGAGAAAATTTGTTAGCGTGTTTGTTTACATTTAACAGAAGACATTCGAACGAACTTTTCCATATTTCAGTATGTTTGTTATTGTGGTCGTAGTTTCCCAATGTTATAGAAGATATCCGCGGTAACAATGGGATCACTCATATACGTTTCTTTTAATACTACAAAATGGAAAAAAGGGGTAGTTTGGTTAGTAATTTAATTTTATGTTGGTATCAAGTTATTAATCGAAAGAAAAAGTAAATACGAGTAAGTGACCTGATTGACCGTAGATAATTTCGATTTATGTTTTGAGTAACTAAAGATAAACCTGTGACTTAGTTTGACCTGGTAAAGACTTTGTTAGACGGATCTATCTAAGAAGCTAACTCAATATGTGACGTCTATCGAGCCGAGGTTTTTATAAGATTTATGTGATAGTTTTGTTTTCTTAAAATTTCGTAATTCGCATCATCGGATGGAGGTGATCGTGTTTTATCACTGATGGTGGCCTGATGGAGGCTATGGGAGCGTGGCTAATAGAAGGTAGTTGTTTCAATCTTTGTGAGAAAATGTTGAACGATAATGATGTTAAGAAAGTCCAGATATTTTGGTGATTGTTCAATAGTCGGTTTATTAAATTAACTTTAGCTCCGAGAACTGAAATTTCCATGATTACCGATATAAAGTAACTTTTTCGAGTTCTGTTGTTGTACCAGTAAGATGAGGCAGTGTAAGCAATGGTGAGATTTTATATCCTTCTGCCAGTACAAGACTAGTAGTACCTGAACTGTTGTTGAGATCAAATATCCTGATTTATTTGGCTGACTTGGAGTGGCCTGGAAATCATGTGTGTGATAGCCCCGAAAGTCTCGATGTTGTGGCTGTGGATGGCAAATTTAATGTTATAATTTTTTTTAGAAGGCGTCTATATGGGACACCTTCATTATTACAATCATTGTTAAATCGTTTCAAAATGGGAGGCTTAAACGTAACGTAAAGTCTAGATAGAGTATACTTGTTCGAACAGTTAAAATTGATGACGATGATTATTACTTGTTCTGTTTTGGTGTGGTAACATATGAACTGGATGGTAACAACTTACCTATGACTGGCGTAACAAATAAACGTGAGAGCTTCATATTATTAAACTCGTGATTTGGTTTTGATGTTGAGCAGTGGAGATGGTGTTGTTTTTGTAGAGATGTAACCGTGAACATTTGTTCGGGTCTGTGACGATTACTTGTTATGTAACTCGTAGACCGTTGTTACGTGTTATGATAGCAGATATGACTGTGTTACCTATCACTGACTTGGTGCTGGTTTGGTCGAGGAATTGATCGCGAGCTGAGAGTCTATAGACAGCTATTAGTGAAGTAAAGCGTGTTGGAGTTGCTACTTCATGATTTCAGTAATTTCATATTAAAAGGTGTACTGTATGGTCTAGCAGAGAGAAGTACGCACTGGCTATATAAGTACGGCTGCTACAGTGGTGCCCCTATATTATAGAAAGAGGTATTACTAGAGTCTATAAGTACCTACTGGTTTAAAAAATGTGACGAATGAACAACACTGAGCTTATATGTTGGCAATGTTTATTAACGCCTGGGTGGCTCCCGCCTGTGTGGCGCCTGTGTAGATCCCGCCTGTGTGGCTCCCGCCTGGGTGGCTCCCGCCTGTATGGCTTCCGCCTCTGTGGCACCCACCTGTGTGGCATTCCGCCTGTGTGGCATCCCGCCTGTGTGGCATCTCGCCTGTGTGGCATCTCGCCTGTGTGGCATCTCGCCTGTGTGGCATCTCGCCTGTGTGGCATCCCGCCTGTTTGGCATTTCGCCTGTGTGGCATTTAGCCTGTGAGGCATTCCGCCTGTATGGCATTTCGCCGGTGTGGTATTTTCTGTGTGGCATTTCGCCTCTGTGCCATTTACCCTTGTGTGACATCTTACCTGTATCGTGCTATGGCAGACGTGATACAGGATATATAATATACTCGTAGTTTGACGATTAGAGTGGTACTGACCAGAGTGACACCCAGTCTGTGTGGCACCTAGTCTGTGTGGCACCTAGTCTGTGTGGTATTTCGCTATTGTGCAGGTCCAGTTGCGTGCCGGCCCGGTTGCGTGGCGGCCCGAATGTGTGGCTGCCCGTCTGATAGCGTTCGTCAGTGTGGTGGTTCGCCTGTGTGTCATTTCTTCTGTATGGTAATATTACTCTTATTTTTAAAATTAGGATGGCGCTGATGGATGACCAAAATCATATGGCATTTAATGAAGGAGTGTTTCGATCACACTCGAAGTAACATTGGGTCTTTTGCCGAGTACTGAAAATTTTATGTAGGTAGGTATGTCACATATTTGTAGTAAATCTAAGTACCTACAGTAATGGAGGTCGGGGACAGTACACAAGCTTTGTGATTGGATTTGTGATGTTTCTCACTCAACAAGATCATCAAGGGGAAAACACTGGTGATGATGATGAAACCTTCATTTGTGGTAATTGTGATACGGTTCATAGTCTTGTGTCCTGTCACGCCTCTCTCATAAACTGAAGCCGTAGCTGAATTTATGTCGGCAACTTAGAAAGAATAACTTGTGTACGAGATGATGTTGTTCTCTCAAGTCTCTCTCAATCTACGGAAGTTTAGTATGATAAATGATAATGTACGTATGTTTTATGTGTACACAAATAGCAGTTACTTAAGTATTGGCGGGTTAAAGCAGTCGTGATAGATCCAATCACATGATTCATAAGACTTACTTGGGTGATGTGTTGTGGTCAGAAGTGACCGAGCGAATATGGTACTGTGCTATGGTTTTCATGTTTCAGATAACACACGAGGACGTGTGTATAGCAGGACGGCCGTGACGGATGCAGTCAATAGTACGGACTCATGTGGTCAATAGTACGGACTCATGACGAAGAAAACGGAAGTGGGAGTGCGCCCTCTGGTGGGGCGTGCTGACAGAGTCTCGACGGCACGACTCGGGCCGAGTGGCGGCCATTCTTGGCGCGACCGCCGCTGAGGAGTGACGCGTCTTGAAACTGTCTCCGCATTTCGTTTATAGAAAGTGTTATTTACGTTTGAAAATAAAGTAATTTTAAAATCACCTTTGAAATAAGAAAGTTAATTACCTCAACTGCCTATATTGTGATACTGCTCTGAAATTAATATAAGCGGAGCTCGGAATTTCTTAAATATGAACTTTATAAAGCCACGTGTATAATTCACATACCTATGGCATACTGCTGTGGGGACACGCTGCCGACTGGCACAATGTATTTGCATTGCAGAAAAGGCTATTCGCGCGATTTATCAATTGAGACCTAGAACTTCACTAAGAGACAAATTCAGGAATATTGATATAATGACAATGCCGTCACAATATATGAGAACTTAATGTATGTTCATAAACATTTACACTTATTTAAGAAGAATAGTGATGTTCATAATATTAATACGAGAAATAAAGATAAGCTTGTTGCTGGTGCTTGTCGTCTAGCCAAAGTCCACAAATCATTTATGGGTTAATGTTTACGCTTTTATAATAAGGTTCCAACAGATATTTAGAATTTACCATTGAATAAATTTAAAGTCGCTATAAAAACAAATTATGTCAAAAAAGTTATTATATTATATCTGAATATGTAAATGACAAAAGTCCATGGGACTGAACTGCTGTTCTATACAGGTATTTACTTTTAAGATAGTATATAGGACATATAATGTATTAGTACATAAGACATGTTTAAAAAAGAGAATTAACGTAGGCTTTGGGTTTCTTGCCGTTTTTTTCCCCCACGGAGAACCACCTTGGAAGCGGCGTTAATTTTCCTTCCTCTCCTACACATGGTGTCTCCTGTCTGCGCTAGGGTAGGGTAGCGTAGGAGTAAGATAGCGGTAAGGTACTGGTAGGGTAGGGTTAAGACAATGGTAAGATAGGGTAGGGATAGGATAGAGTAGGGTGGGAGCGACTACCTATCACATGGAGCATGTGTGATGCACGCTCACTTAAAAGTCTGTCTGGCGGTGGCGTGGGGGCCGCTTCGCCCTTTTCCCTCAAATATGGTTGAATTGGACGATGGCTGGGCCCTGCGTTATACTGGTGACCGGGTGCTGCCTTGGTGGACTGGCTTACTCTTGCTGTAGTTTTAGGTAATTTTTCTTAGTTATACTAGACATACCTATATAATATATCGAACGCGGTCCGGCTCTGCCTGGCATTGTCGAGTACGGTCCGGTCGTGGTTGGCGTGGGGTGGGTTTGCTGCGGCCTACCCCCCGCCTTTTTGACGATTGAAAGAGATATTTAATGTCCTAATCAATAAATAAATTTTGAATTGAATTACCTACCACGTAATACAAAATAAGACAAGGGTGATCTGACTGCTATCATCAAATCAATCCTGATGCGAAGTATAACGGGGCGCCCTAACTCCGATCACAAACAGATCCTGAGCAATAACGGTTGCCCTTATTTGCGTCGTGACAGTGCAAAGTATTTATTGGGGGCGCCCTACTTCAACGAGTACAGGCAGGCAAAGTTGCATAGTCGAACCGGTTTAGATACGACGAAGTGTGTTGCCATAAGAGGCCCGGCTATACGGCATTTTGCTCAGTGAAGTTCTATTACAGACCCTGTGTTGCCATTTTAGAGAACTGTCCAACAGGTCGAATCAGCACGTGCCACCACCACAGCTTCCTCAAATCAGTGGCGGTCTTAAGGTGTGGCGAGCAGGACAACCCCGCCAAGGGGGCTTATTCTCGTGCTTTAGAAATTTTTTCTTGCCCCAAATTTTTATAAAAATCACTAGTATATTACAGGCAAAAAATTAATTCTCAACGATCTTCGCCATTCTTTATTATCGTTATACGACGTTTTATTACAGCCTTTTGGCTTGAAAACATTCGAATTCGTCATGTCGCAGCCCGAGAGTTAACTCTCAAGGCGTTTAGTCTCAAAATGTCCAAATTGTAAAATATCTATCGTCTAATCGTAATATATCGTCAGGTCATTTTATTACTCGCAGTGCTCGCTCATTCATTGATTTATGTTAGGTACCTACTTTTATTACTAGTGCTTGCATATAGTTTGCGCTAAGGACAAGGGCCTCGCCAAGATCTGCTAGCCGGAGCCGCGCAACCGTTAAGGCAACCTCTACATAAGGATATTTTAAGGCATGAAATGATAAATACAAATAATTATTTTATCCTATTTATTAAGATGATAAACCTACACACATAATTCAAAAGTATGTACGGATTAATTAATTCTGAAGTACTCTTCTTTCTTGCTGAAACCATTTTTCCTTCGAGAACCTAAAATAATGGGAGTTGAAGTGTCACGACCACCAATCAAAGCAAAGCTATTAAGACGTGACATTTCAGCTCGTAAATAAAAAGGTTATGAAAATAAATCAGTATCAAAATGTACTTTTTTGTTCAACTGTTGGGCAGGGGGGGTGTTGTCGCCAGTCGATCCGCTCTATAGTACAATACCGATGAAAGACCTAGGACTCGCGATCTGCAAATACAGCAATCGGCACAGGACACTGCCACAGCAAACAGGCCAGCGAGCAGCACCGGCCTGCCAAACAAACGCACACGTTAGTCCTCCGAGTGTCGCCAACGCCTCCGAGTCTGCTATATTCTCTTGAAAGTATGTACTTTTTTCTGTTTGACTTGTAAGACTTTTACCTTTTAAAATGGTATGGAAATTAAAATCTAATTAAACTATTATAATTGAAAATATCCCTAAAGGGGCCATATTGGATTTAATTTGCTTTACCTAATTTGCGAATCACGTTTTGGGTCAAAAATAAATTAAAGTTTACTCATAACTTTATACGGCAACAACAGCAAATCAGCAGTTGTCAGCAAACAGCAATACCCCCCTCCCCGCAAACCGCCTCGCTCCCCGCGTACGCCACGCCCTGAGCATACCAACATTTTGATTAATATTACAGTATAATCTTATCAATTATTATTACAATTACAATAAACAAGAATAATGTATTAGAACCATACTGCAATAACAGTGTTGGGTGTATTTGCGGGGATGCAGTAGATATAGTATACAGATCAGTACATTTGATGACATAAGCCATAAGACAAAATTATGTAGTTTTGAAATGACTGGTTTATTGGACATTAAAATACAAAATAAAATATGTAGTTATCTAGCATGTAACATATATGACCACATCAGACTTGAAGTAGTTTACCATTTCTATAGATGTTCCTTAGAAATTCCCATGTATGACTGGGTTGTGTGATCGTCCAGAAAATATTTTTGACCTGAAATAACATCTAATGACCATATCGGTTTTAGACCTAAGTGACATATAATTAATACATTTTGCTAATATTAAATTGTTAAAAATGTTGTGATAAAGAACTGTCTTTAACTGGTGCCAAAAAATTCATAATTCTATGATATATAAAGTTGTTAAATTCCAAGTACTTCTAATGTAAAAACAATTTGTAGTGTTTATTGAAATCTAATTTATTTACGACACTGATAGGACCGTACAGATTTCAATGTTGTCAATTGTCACAAGATATACGAGTATAATATTATGCGACTCATTCACATTAGAACATTATTTATTATATCTGAACAGTCCCAAAGATACAAACTAAAGAAGACAATTCCATATAGTTAACTTATGTAAAGAACTTAAAAGATAATTTGTTACATTAAAATGTTTCCACTATGTTTTCATAGTAAGGTCTGGGTGTATGTGTGAGGATAGTACCTTAGCCAAAGGCTGCACATTGCTCAAGCAGCATTAGCAGCACTTCAGCCATCTAATGGTACTCCTACTGTCAACCTGCAATAAAGAACAACTTAATTAGCTATGATTCCGATGAAAACAAATGTCGTAAAATAGTAATGTTTGTAATTTGTATCAATACTGGATTAAAGTTATAAACAGGACAAGTTTGTATAAAAATCTTTACTAACAAAAAGCTATATTATTCCAGATTAAAACGGCTTTTGATCCCGGAAAAGGAACAAAACCGAACAGATCTGAACTGTGCACAGGTGAAAAAACCATAAGGGGCAGCTAGTAGTTTTAGATACATTGGCAATAGACACTTTGCAAGAAACTTACCCAGCAGCTCAATGCCTGGAACGTGAGCGGCTGCGGCTGTGGGTGCGCGAGCGGGCGCGCGAGCTCTTCGAGTCGGAGCGCGAGCGCGAGCGGCTGCGGGAGCGGGAGCGGCTGCGCGAGTACGAGCGACGCCTCGACCGGGAACGCGACCTGGAGCGACGTGAACGTGACCTTGATTTGCTGCTAAAAGAACACCACCAAAAACATAAACATCAATCAAATGTTCAAACGGGTCAATGTTATCGTTTCGTTGAAAGTCTTGTGTAGGAAAAAAGCTGCCGCCACCACCCCAAAAGCAATGCCTCATGTAAAAGAAACACAATTATTTATGGGAGCATAGGTATAGAGTGCCGCAAGTGGTAGTTTAGGCAATCCAATCATGTTGTAGTTTCAATTTAGAATAGCATTCAGAAAATGTTGAAATGAAAAATAAAAACCATGAGATACGAATTAACATATGGTATTTTTGTTAAGATAACCATAAAAATATTGCTAACAGAAAATATCCTGTACTAGTTATCTAAACCAGGACAACGGAATCAATGAGAAGAATTGTTTGTGGACACTTTTTTCACTTGGTGATTTGATTTTGCAATACAATACATTTCAATAAACTACCATTTGTGGCATCTATACACTTCCATTATTATTTATAATCAGGTAATAAGGTAATCAGCATCAGACATCTAAACTTTTACTAGTAATGTGTCTTTATTTATTGATGTAGTTATTATTTTATACTTTATTTAATACGCCAGATATAAGAGTATCAGAGTGGATTAGATGCACAATGCCACATTTGTACATCCCATGTACAATAAGATTAGCATTTTGTTAATGTATAAGATGATAGAGAATGTTATAGAGAATAGGTAATTTTGAGAAAATTTAACGAAATTCCAACATGACATTGAGCACCTAATCTGACTAACTATACAATCAATGTACTAATGTAACTTAGCTTAGGGTATGTAGTCACTCGAAAACATCTAACATTGTTATAAAAGCACCTTTACATCGTTATATGCATAAATAATACAATAATTTGAATGGATTGTGAGTTTAGACATAATTGTGGTAATTTTAGTAATCAATGTCATCATGAAGAATATACTTGAGCAACAGAAGACAATAGTAGCCTCAGTTATGTATTATTACTAGTAATAAATCTTGGGAGTCTAGAAACATACCTGCGGCGTCTATCGTAACGGCTTCTGTACGGCGACGAGGGGCGGCCATAGCGCGCCATCTGCACGCGGAGCTCCCTGCCATCCAACATGCGCCCGTCGAGGGAGTCTAGAGCTTCCTCAGCATCGCGGCGATCGTAAAATCTGAAGATGCAAGACAGAATTTAGTAAATATTTCACAATTTTTTATTGAAATTGGTACTCTTACCGGTGGCGGCGTATGACGTCATCGGTTTCCAGCTCATGAAATTTAGCAAGATAATTACCTGACAAAAGCGAATCCTCTGCTTTCTCTAGTATATCGGTCTCTGGGAATATAAATATCACCGACTTCGCCACATCTTTCAAATACACGACGCAAATCCTCAGGCGTGGTGCGGTAAGTTAGATTGTCAACTTTCAAAGACACCATGCCGTCAATACGCGGCGGCGGCCTTCCGTAACTCATGTTGATAGGATGTTTAAACAACTATGCAGAAAGACAAACCCTATATCCACTGATTTTATAAAATCAACTCCTAAAAATACCACGAACGTGCACTTAATGAAAATCAAATATGGCGTCCACAGCGGGCAGACACGGCCGGCGTCTTCTACTGTCGCACAATACAAGACCATGCGCGCGCACTACACGAAATGAAATGAATGAATGAAAGAAAAGAGAAACAACAAGAGGGGCGATACGGGCGGCGGGAATGGGCGGGGCCAAGCGAGGCTGACGCGTCGGGGTCAGTATTGCCATGTATCTGTATAAAATTTCGTACGAAACGAACACGAACAATTATATTTTATAGGGAACACTGGGGCCTCGTTAGGTTTTCTAAAAATATGAAACGTGGTCGATATGTAAAGTACATTTCAATTGAGAAAAAAAGACAAAACAAGACAACGATACGTGTTATTCACAACAACCTCAATACATTTAGAAAAACATTTAGTTAAATAAGTCAATAGGTATTTGATTTCTGTGAATTATAGGTACTTATCTATGTCATGCTCTACTTTTGTCTTTTTCTATTGAAACTGAAAATTCAAAATTCTGAAGAAAAAATAATTTTTGCCTCGATGATGAGAAACCGATTAAATGTTATAAAGTAAAATCTATCTCACATCTCTTTCTTTTTATGGGATTTACTTGAAATAAAAAAAATTAGTTTGTGTGCCAAATTGAAATGGCCTACTAAATGGATTATCTGCTATCCTTTCAGATACCTTAACTCTTTCAGGCTAGATGGTTAGATTGATCTTTGGTTTTGTTGTGATCTTAAGGGGGGATATTAAAATATAGGGGTTTTTTGGTGATTTTTTGCTCGACTGTCATGGCAGTTGGTTAACTAACCTTATTAACCTTAGTCCACAAAATCCTATAGCTAGAATTTATCTCTTTATCATAAAAGTCTCTACATTCAAATACAAATTAAACTAATTATTAGGCGTAGACAATTTTAGTTGGATACGTGCTATTGTTTTAGGCTTCTTTTTGATTCAAAAGTACTGGCAGTTTTTATTTGTTCGTAAAGGTTCGGAACATATTAAGTTTTAATAAAAAATTCTATATTACACCCTGACCTGCGGACCTGATTGAAAAAACTGCTAAACATTCAGTTAGTTTCCTTGATTGTACCTTTCCCACCACTTATAAACTTTAAAACTAAGCGTACACTTTGTAAGATATTTCGGCCCACGTAGCACTTGTGTTATTGCGTATGTGCTTCGCCCTTCCGAAATTAACCTATTTGTTGCGGACTACGCCTACTTGGATTTGTCAAGATGAAGTCTCATCATTTGATGAGGCTTTGAAATTGACGACGGGGTCAATACTAAATGTTAATTTTAGTGAGCTTCAGTGGAAGCAAGCGGCTCTCCCAGTACGGCATGGGGGTATTGGTGTGCGTTGCGCACGTGACGTAGGTTTGCCGGCTTTTTTGGCATCGGCACATGGGGTGGCTGGACTCGTCGCTACTATACATAAGACAGACGGTGACGAGATGAGCATACCCTTTGTGTCTGGGGCCATAACAGCTTGGTCGGCGCTCAACGCTGGTGCGACGAAGCCATTACTACCATACGTCCAGCGCGCTTGGGATGATATTTCAGCCAAGCGGAGCAGGGAGCAGTTGTTGGAGATTGCCTCGGGAGCTGATCTAGCTAGACTCCGGGCTGTGTCTCAACCAGAAGCGGGAGCATGGTTGCACGCCCTGCCGTCGCCTCATCTGGGCACTTTGCTAGACGACAGCTCACTGCGTGTGGCGGTGGCTCTCCGGCTGGGCTGCAAGGTGTGTGAACCTCATACATGCATCTGCGGCTCCATGGTGGAGGCTGATGGCCACCACGCTTTGAGCTGTCGCCGTTGCACGGGGAGGTTTCCGCGGCATCATTCTCTCAACGATTTAGTTCGGAGAGCCCTAGTTTCAGCTGATGTCCCTTGCCTGCTTGAGCCGCCGGGCCTTAATAGATCCGATGGCAGAAGACCGGACGGTATGACTTTGGTGCCATGGAAAAAAGGTAAGTGCCTCGTATGGGACGCTACTTGCGTCAGCACTGTTGCCCCGAGTCACCTGAGTCATACCGTCCTCTCTGCAGCGGCTGCTGCGGAGGACGCTGCGCATAAAAAGCACCAAAAATATGCGGCGTTGGAGGCACAATATTATTTTGTGCCCATCGCTGTGGAGACCATGGGCAGTTGGGGCTCTGAGGCAAAGGCGATGGTGAGCGAGTTAGGGCGACGATTGAGGGAGAAATCGGGTGATTCCCGCTCTGGCTCGTACCTGGTGCAAAGGTTAGCCATAGCCATTCAACGTGGCAATGCCGCGAGCGTGATGGGCACCTTTGCCCCAGGTACTGTCAGAGGCGGGCTATTTGTAGAGTGATATTTGTAAATCATCTTTAGTTTAGTTTCGTATTATCTGTAGGTTAGTTATATGGGTTTTTTTTTTGTTGTTGTATGGCTAGGTTGTACTTTTTTAACTTGTTGTAATGTATTCATAATATGTATAATTGTTATTCCTACCTTAATAAACGGAATGTTACTTTGTAAGGTACCTACACAACAAACCATGTATTGGTACCGGTATTCAATAAAGGTTATGTTGAATGCCCAAATAATAAGAAAAAACTGAAAATTACCTATTATGGCAAAAAATGACTGAAAACTATAATCTTTTTTATCGTATGGAAACACTGTACATGGACGCCACAGTACAACGGAAACGGATGTTGTCAAATTAATGTTACCATGTTAAAAATAAATTATATCGACCGATTTTTTTGTGGACAACATTGGAGTGATCGCTACAGACAAAAAATATATTTATGAAAAAAAATTTGCGGCATTTTCAAACAAACGTAGTTTTTATCTTCTCTCCTCTCTGTGAGTATTTTTCACGTATTCCCACCACAGAGTTCCAAGTTATGGAAGTTTGTTATTGCCACGTAGGTATACTTAAAAAAAGAGCAGTTAAAAAAAACCCTAGAAAGGTGCAGCCACACTGTAGAAATTAAAATTAATCTCGTCTGTGTTTCTATTATATCTGTCTGTTCCGTGATTAGACAAACTTCTTGGTAAGTTTGTGTACAATCTTTGGTATGGCCCTAGAATGGGCTTCTGGAATGGTTTTCTCTGTGACGGCATATAACCTCAACCTCAATTACCCCGTTGCCAGGTTACCCTTCCCCGTCTCTTCCCTTCGGCCAGTCCAGCCAGTCTTTGGTCGGCCGTGTCGGCACTCGGCGTAGGTATTGTAAGTTGCCATGGAAAATTAGTTTGTTATTGTACAAAATTGTTCAGTAGTTTCATGTATTTGTGATAAAATTTATTTAGTTTTAATGCTTTGATTCCGTTTATTTCAACAATTTATTCATCATAATGGCCGTCAAACCGGTGAGAAATAAAAATCTCCTGCCTGATTTAAGCAAAGAGGGTGAACTTAGCAAGGATATTGTCCTATCCACTAAGCAGAAACACGGCTGCCCGTCAGGATCCCGTCTTTTTTCGCATCACACATTAGCAAGCACTAGGAGATTAAGCTTCTTTCATCCATTTGTGTGAGTTCTAAGCTAAACTTGCCTGTTCGGTTAACATGTAAATGCTCTTCATTATTGTAATGTTTTGCTTTTACTTAGGCATAGCATTCCAGAGGACAGTTTGGATATAATTCTGCAGGCTACGTACGATCACTCGCGTGAACGGTTTGCTGTGAAAGAGGATTTGTATTTTCAACCCGAGACTCATGGCTGCGAGACCTTTCGCAGGTTGCGGAACACTTTGGACAAGCCCCCACCAGTGGCGGTACCGCTGGTGAGTCGCTACTACCTTACACGGGCCCCATGGCACTATCCGATTGATCAGACACTCTAATGAACCAAAGCTTGAACCTTCTTGACTACACTGGTTTTATAAATAAACTAAATGCATCGAAATCGGTCCATCTGTTCGGGAGTTGCGATGCCACCCAATGACAGACACCGATTTTTTTTACACGCGCGGAACTTATATAACAAACTACCCTCTTTTTGCGTTGGTGGTTAAAACATAAGGTAGGCTGGTGCACCTATCCGTCGCGATAGTGTCCTGCGGTTTCAGCGACTATAGGGTCGAGTACCTACACCTTCCTAAGTGTAGGAACCTAACTCATTCAGAGAGCAAGATTAGGATTAAAGTATACGGTGACTGCTTGTAATAAATATAATTAAATACATGTGATGCACATAGGTAGACAAGACCAAACCCTGATAAGCAGATAAGGTTTAAAATAAGTGCTGTGATAAGGGGTCGGTAGTAGGTACCCATTCCATTATTTTACGAAAAGCATGTACCTACTTTGACCCATTGTATTGGGTTCGAGATAAGAGTACAATAAAACAGGAAAAAATATTTCTGTACCAGTATTTTCCATTCCACTAAATCGTTTTAGGGTAAGGGCGTTTAGTACACAAAAGCAGGTACATGAAAGTCGAAGAAATATTATTTGCACGGATGAATGGTATCTCTTGGACGGCTTATCTTTTCTATTTCAGTAGGGTAGGTAATAACACCATCAATACTTCTTTACAAAAACCAGAAAAAAATATTTTTGAATCCTTTGGTTCGGTAGGTACTTTAAAAGTTTATTTAACAAAGGTACATAGTATGATGATAACAAAGTACCTAACACTTAGACTATAATCTACTTCTTGAAAAACAAAATGTATGGACTCAAGCGCACTCGCGTCGCGCCATGTAGGACTCAATCGGCGTAGGACCGCGCACACGCGTCTTGCCAGGCGGACGCGCCTGGCCGGGCGGCCGAACACGCGTATGGTTTAATGCGGCGGCCATACAGCTGTGCGCACGACCCATCTGAGGCTTATCATGAGCTATTATAGCAGGGCCTAAACAGAACTGCCTGCTTAGAACGAGACGTGTCACATAAGTTGTCTTGTTCTAAGAAGGGCAGTTCTCTGCTATAAGAGCTCATGGTAAGCTACCTGGCCGCGTTTGTTAGCACCGCGCCGGACTCTGGTGTTTTAGCTCGCAGTGAAAGTGGTGAATAATTATAATAATAATAAATAATAATAATTCCACTTATCTATGAATGAGTTAGGAAGGTGTAATCGATGCTTATCACGGTAAGCTAACGTAATGTAATGGATGGTATCGGCGCCTAACTCAAAACTCCGATTAGGCACATAATGAATTTTGCACAATGTAATATTCTCAAAATGCCACATGAGCAAAATACCTAAGTATAAATACCCCTTCCGTAAAATATCACATTCTCGATTTCACATCTTAAAGGTACAGTCGAGTTCATTAATATGTGAGCATTACCAAGGCTTCAAATATAAATGTACACGGAAGGGTACTTATATATCTGAGCAGATGTACATATGTTTGATTGATGAATCTTCCATGTACATTTATATTTGAAGCCTTGGCAATGCTCACATATTAATGAACTCGACTGTACCTGGCAAAAAGTTAAGCTAGCGGTAGACATTGTGAGAATGTGGCATTTTGCGTGAATATGTCATTTTGTGCCTATTACATTGCGATACTTCGAGAGCGACATCGTACAGCTCTATGAGGCATCGTACGATATGTGCGTGCTTGTATACTTGCACACATTTGTTTTACATCGAGGTGACATCGAGTAGCGATCGAAACCGCGACCGCGAGGTATCGCAGATAGGCATCTTTGGCTTGTAATTTCCCTAATCCGGCTTCAAAAGTCAAGTTCACTCAAAATGTCTCGGCGCCGGCGTTGGTGACGTGGTGTGGAAGTCCCGCGATGTTCTGTAGCCGTATTCACAATGATTCGAAACCGTTTCCGAACGATTCGACACGAAATTCGTGAGCTGCGAATCCGTGTTGATCGATTCTAAAACTGGTATTCAGAATCCCGATACTTTTGCGGGGTCCTTTGTCGATTCCGTATCCCAATCCGATTTCCGAGCCATTGTGAATACGGCTACTGAAGTGAAACTTGGTTGGTTTCATAAAAATATTGTTCAGGAAGTAGCTTTAACATGAACATGACGTTTTGTCTCTCTACCACTCACTACTGAAAAAGGGGGAATAAACGTGTTCTTATTTTGAATATCTATGTGCAGAACCACCCAATGAAGCGCGGCGGCATCAAGGCGCGAATTTCGCCTCACAGCGTGAAGCTGATGAACTCTGGCGTCCATTCCTCGCAGACCAACCCTGGCTACAGCAGGCAGTCGGCTGGCGGCACCATATTCTACTATTGATGTCACTACATAACGTCATTTCTTTTTTATTGCTGGGGTGAGGCGGCGGGATATAAGTTTAGGTATCGCAGGTGTGACTACACACGACTAACATTGTTAGGGCCCTGTTAAGCGATGCAGGGGCTCTCGGGCACCCAGAGTAAGGGGCCCTGTTAGAAAGCTACAAATTGAACTTTCAATATTTTCTAACTGCAAATTTGTGTTAGGTATCCTCATACCATACCTATTTAGGGAACATTTTTTCTCTGATACGAACGAGAAAGTAAAAAGACTCTGTTTTCTTTGGGTATTCCATATGCCTAGTTTTGGGCCCCGTGGTCGTAATGGTAAAGACTGAATTACTCGTAGTAACCTTACCCAAGCATTCTCATAGCTGCTATAGTATTATCCAAGCTGTGTTTCGTGTCATTTTGTGTGTTTCTATTTAAGAATCATAATTTATAGGTAGGTGTTCGGCGGTTTTGCCATACTTACCGTATTATTTGTAAGTAATACCTACCGACTGAAAAAATATGAGTGTAACTATACTAGGACATTGGAATTTTTAATGTGTAATGTAACGATTGTGGACCAATCTATCGATTGTGATGGAACACCTCAATGAGTCTGAGTGATTGGCTTTGAAGAGCAGTGATTTTTACAGTATTTTCGAAATTATCTACATAATTTTGTTACTTTTTGATGTATCTACATAAGCTTTCAGCGGTGTGATTAATATCAAATCAATTATTCACTATTGAATAAATTTTTGCACGAAATCTTTTTGTACTTTTTATTCGCATTCCTATCGCCTTTGATGTCACGTTAAAGACTAATAAAAATGTCAAAGGCTTAGGTTGAGATATTTGCACTTTCCATTACGCTTCATAGGTGCCACAGGAGCTTCAAGAAACAAGATAACAGTTGTCTAAGCCTTGAAAGCATTCGCGACCCCCACTGGTGTTGCGGATGTCCGTGGGCGGCAGTGGTTACCTACCTACTTACCATTGGCGTATCTAGGGCTATTTTCTAGGGGGGCCTGGCCCCTGAGGTGGCCGATGAAGCTGAGTCAATCGCCAATGTACAGCCAGTGAGCACCCCATCCTGGGGTGGGCACCAGACCATTCTGGGTGGGCACGGCCCACCCGGCCCACCCTCTTCCTACGCCTATGCTACTTATCTACCATCCAGTGACAGCTAGACAATAAAAAATAATCCGTAGGGTACAATAATGGCGTTTGCCGATTCGCGCTATTCTAGGAAAGCGGTTTCCAACAACCGGAATCCTTAATTAAAAATTTGTGGTGGTTTTAGCTTTATACGTGCGGGGACTGATGATAACATAGAAATTGGTCTGGTCCAATTTTTTTGGATTCAATTTCAATTCAAGAAAATGTTGACTTTCATACAAAAGAGTTAAACGCGAGCGACGCCCCCGTAGATGTCTTTTATATGAATGTAATTAAAATTTGGAAAAAATCCTCTTTACTCATTAGTGTTAGATAAATTCATATACCTACAGTCATTAAGCCCCAGGGATACGTGGGAAACAGGTGTGGGAACCTACCGGTATCAGGTTGAAATCCTGAAACCTAAAATATACCTACGAGTACGAATCAGTCTGCTAAGTTATTATGGGACTAAACTGAAATCGTATCGTTAGGTCATAACATATAATGAAAAATTATATTTTGTTAATACTTTAGTCGTATATATATTTATTAAACATGCAGATTTTTATCTATGGATCGAAAATTCGGTCCTAAATGTACAAAAGGGTTTAACGCGAGAGGCCCGAGGCCGAGAGGAGGTAGATGTCTTTTCAAGGAAATAATTAAAATTGTATAGGTAGGTAAGTATTCATATTCATTTATTCGTAGTAATAATCATACATCGTCATTACCAGATTTCTTATGTTCTAATTTTGTCATGCACGGGGCAATATCTTAAGAACCGTAAAAGAGGTGTTCTAGACACTTGACATTTTCGTGGAACACCTACGTGTTTCCTTGGCGGTTGTCATAACAAATAATATTTAAAATGTAGGCAATTTGCATAAAATTCGGTCGGAACACCGCAAATTTCTGTACATGTCTGCTGCTGCGTACTGATATCTTTGCTGCAAATGAACACCTTACACTACGGGAACGCCGCCGCTGCCGTGGCATATCAACGCCTTTAGCTGCGGCCGCCTCAACATTTGGGTCGCACCATCTTGCAGATTGTTTTGGTATAGGTGCGAAGTTGATCGAAGCCGTCTTGAATGCGTTGTGTAAAACGTAGAATGTAAGTATACAAACACGATCTTTGACGTAGTCATCAATAAACCGACATGATACGACACCTTGATTTTGATTATGTACACCTATAGGTAATTTAATCAAAGCACGACACATCCAAATAAGTTACATTTTTTCCAAACTTTTGTATCGCACGATACAATGGTGCAAAGCCAACCACGATCAGTCGGTGGGGATCGGCAGCTGCATTTCCCATGATCGACAGTGTACCTCGGGAGGTAATCTGGTTTGCTCTGAGATCAAAGCCTGTGCCCGAGGCGCACATATTTAGAAATATTCAGGATATGTACCCTAATACTGAAGCCGTTTTTAAAACCATCGTAGGACATACTCTTCTCTTCCCGATCATCATAGGGCAGGAGTTTAGGACAGAGGTTCCTAAACTTTTTCATTTCGCGGCGTACTCCGGCGAACCTGTAGGTTCGGTATTTTGTCGCGGCGCCGAAAACAAAACTGACAATCTGAGACACGATCCCTCAATCTTAGATCAATACCATATCACTTCTGGGCATAGACCTCCACATAGGCCGTTCCTGTGCCGTCCATATCTAGGTGGTACTCGCGACCTTTGCCTTGGGTCGATCCGTGGACACTTACGGTAAGGCTGGTTCACCAGTTCAAGGTCGGTCAGCGTGCTATGGAACATGCTATGAAGGACGAAATTCGAAACAAAGTAATCCAACAGAAAACCGTGTCAGGGGGCTGGCACTCTGCCAAAGAAGCGACAACCGCTGGGGTAAACGAGTTCTAGGATAGGGACTGCGATTCGGCAAGCGTAGTGTGGGACGCCCTTCGGGCATATCGAATGACAATTTGCGGAAGACTGCAGGTGGATGCTGGATGCGGCAATACCGCAGGCAGTATGCATTGGCGCTCATTGGAGGAGGCCTATGTCCAGCAGTGGACTAGGATATTCTGGTGACGATGATGATGGCTACGGCTGAAAACTCTGCTCCATATAAAGGTGATCGCCTCGCCTTCCTCGTACGACCACATGAGATTTCTGCAGCAACCGTTACTATATTGAAGCCTTTAGGAAACCTACACAGCACACTTGCTTCGTGATTGTGAAGCCATGGAGGTGACACATCTCGATTGCTTAAGGAATACGCTGATGACATCGTGCTGGTGAGCAGGCTTAGACAGTATCTTGAAACGGTAAACACGTGGAAGGAAGTGTTAGATAGAAAACGGTCGTTTGAAGCTGAAGTTCGTTGATCTATAGACAAACCAGTCAAAAAATTAAAAAGCCAAAAGGAACAAACGCCTGGCCACAATGAAACTCTATAGTCATCGCACACTGACAGAACCTAAGTTTTTATTTCGTAATGGAGCATGATAGAGAAAGTTTACGAAGCACAAATTTAAAATTTCGCAAATAATGTAACATGAAATACTTATATAACTATTGAAACTGTTTTCCCTTGATAGATATGGATTTCTTGGACTCAATAGGTATTTTTTAAACTTATATTCTAGACTAGATGTGCACCATAGGTACTAAAATTAGGGAATTTGTGAGATGAGTTGTTATTTAGTTCTGAGGGGTGGTTTTGTGTAGGCTAGTACCTGCTGCAGAGTTGCACCATAGTACACAAATCTACAAAAGAGGTAAATGTACTTTACTTTTAAATGGTTTAATTGACTTTATTCTTTTAGCATCGGATAAGAGTATCAAGAAAGCGCATCGAGTGCGGTCTTGGTACATGTATGAGCAATTCAAATCTTTGGAGGCAAATCAGATGATTGCCGCACAAAAGCTGAAAGATAAAACATACCAAAGAAAGATATTGAATCAGGAGCTATCGGAACGTCGCGCGCGTCGCAATCTGTGCACTAGGACAGGCTCAGCGCGCAACTCTTGCAAGGAGTTCATCGGAAGCGAGTCGGGTATCGACAGTCTAAAGACCGGGTCCCTGTGTCTGAGCCGCGGCAGCGAGGACTATCTGGAGTGTTTCTGTGACGGCCGCGAGGGGCTGTCGACGCCGACACCGTCTTGCGTGGACGACGATGCGAGCGCCACCCCCGACGATTCCAAGAACCTGCAAAACCACTATTTCGACAGCTTGAAAGAGGAGAGCACCTCGGCCAGTCGCAACGAGTTGGACGTGTCGTCCAATCTGGACACGGACGCGGCGTGCATCCTCGAGCTAAAGTCTGTGTGCAATACCGAGTTGGATACTTCGTACAACCTCGCGGATGAAATGAAGGAGAAACTGGAGCAGGTTAGGATGGACATCGCGGAGGGCGGGGAGCTGCAGCGCGAGCTGGCGGCGGCGGAGGCGCGGCGCCGGGGCGGGCGCGCGGGCGCCGGCCCGAAGCTGGCCGACTGCGGCTTCGACACGAACGACCCGCCCGACAAATTCGGCGCCAAGAAAATCAAACCGGACCACCTATGCAATTTGTTCGCTATGTGGTCGAGATTAGTCTCTTTCGCCTATCAAGTCATACAGCTGAACCACGGCGGTAGGTCCTATTTGATAACTTAACATGTTTCTCTTTGTTTCTGAATGTAGGTACTAATGCCTATTTTGTGTAGGTAATTGTTACTACGACTACGGCTCCCAGTTCCTCACAGCAGTGCTGGCCTGCGACATCTTGCGCCGCGGCGTCAACAGACTAAGTGAGTGTTGCCAACGTCTAATTTACTTATGCCAAATAATTTGTACATCATCTTGCTATCGCGTTATGGGTATTTGTATTATCGATTACTTACTCCTTTAAGAAAAGCCCCGTAGAATAATTTATTATTCTTAAACCCAGCCAACACTGACTTTACCATTATTATTTTATTCAAGTTTAGGTGATGTTTTGCAGCCCTACGTCTGTCCGATTAAGATACACACGGACGATGATGCACCGGAGCCACCCAAGTCCGGTATAAGATATCCAAGAAAAAAATACAGAAAAATATATGCCAAAAAGGTATGTATCTACTTATGTAGATACAAATTGTCATAAGCAGCCCACAATTCACAGGACTTTTAGTAGCATCTTTATTAGTTTTCAATGGCTGGACTTGACCCTATTCCACCCTCCACATTGCTATAATCCCCACGCTTGACAGACGGTTTTTTAGATAGGTACTCATCGTATTTCGTAGATGATGATGATGATGATGATCTACATCTGTGCCGGACACCACGCAAATTACTCAGTTCATTAAATGACACAGTACTTTAGTCACTAATCATTTTGAATGTAGGTATGCCAAACTCGAGACACTGTTTATCGGGTTTTGATCAAACTAGCAAGCAAGCGTTTGAGGCAAGTAAACATTTTTATTGACACAGATATGACAATATACAAGAATCAGCATCATATACATGCCCGAAAGCCGCGATCTCTTCCAGACCTTTGGGAAGAGGTGTAGAGCCTCTTAACATTCTTCGCATACCTCAACAACGCTGTCCTTCCCAGCTCACGAGTAGCAGCCGTACGGTAAAAATAAAAACACCAAAGTACACGCGGAGATGCGTCTCGGAGGCTCCACATAAGACCAGTAGCAGCGAGTACGGCCCCACTCGCCGCAGCCGGGCGCCGCAGTCGCCGCGCCGCGTCCAGAACCCCATGCTCAAGCTGGCAGACTGTTTCGACAGCCTACTACGAGACCTCGAACATTTATAACATCCCATCTAACATTTATACTTACTTGTACATCCTTAATCCTTTGAAATATATATTTTGTATGCATACTTTACTTACATATTTTATATAAAATAAAACAAAACTGCTATCAAATATGTAACACTTTTATTTATTACATTCGTAAAGGTATATATGCCTGTACAATTGCGCATTTAGTTGATACAATCGAAAATTCATAAGATGGCAACCCCGACACCTACCATAAATTCGTTTCAACGTACCACGGTATCCGTATACAAAGAATTTATACTTAATAGTAAGCAAAGAGGATATTTAGTAGTGAAGAATATTACCTATTAAACATTTATTGATTAGCAAGTGATACGTGGTGGATTACATATACTTTGTCACTATTTCATACACAATGATACTTGTAAAACACCTAAGCTCTGATATCTAGCTACTAGAATAAAACATAGGTAAATTACAGTCTATCTGAGTGATGGGTAGTGCAAAATGCAGGTTTACAAGTGTAAACTGCTCCACAACCTTACAACTTACCCGGTGACCCTAAAAAACTAAATAAATTAAAAAAAAGTTCACAGCAGATAAGTAGACAATTATTAAATCCAAGCCAAGTCATTATTGTAAAACTCAATTCGTGCGTCCACAAAAAAGTTGTATCGAAAACATAAAAATTGGAGTAGCACGGGTTAGTATTATACTGGTCGAGCACTATGTCTATGAAGGTATAGATAAAGACCGAGGGAACATTTCGAAGGAAAGCTTTAGTCAAATACCAACAAAAAACTCATTATCGTGCTCTAAGTTTGCCAGTTGTTTATTAACATGAACTGTAGTGAGTAAATAGATCTAGGCGTGAGTACGCATCTTTGAAGAGAGTATTTTCGCGTAAAGATGCATTTGTGCAATTTGCGCTATTGACGAGAAAAACCTTTCTATGCTTTATGACGTAACGCAAGAAGCATAATACCGGTCATTATAAAACTATAAGGCATAAGCTAAGTGGCTAATCGTAAATTGACTATCATCATTTTATAATTGATTTTATAACGAAAGTATCATTATTTCATAATAGCCGATTAATTATTGAGCTTTTTGCATTACCTACATATACTGGGCTAAGCCGCATAATTAATGACTAAAGAGATAAATAATGTTATTATGCCATGATAACGAGCGAAGCACAGTCACTGCAATAAAATTTTACTTTTACAATAATGGTACAATATCCAAAGTGCCTGCTCTCCAGTCTCTGCTTTCTATACAGACAAACCGCTGTTTTATATCGTAGCCGATATAACAGAACATTTACTTATAAATTCATAAGGGTTAGCAATTAGACTAATGGAATAAATATTTCATAACAAACTAAGGACGAATTTGTACCCGAACAATGTGTACAATTTACGCCAGATATGCTAACTAAAGAAACTATACACGGCAATTTAAGTCACAGCAACGACGTGAGTATTTCATGGGATGCTGATGCAATGGATTTTACCATTGCCCTTCTATTCTTCATCCTATTTCAGGCCGCCAGCGCAATTATAACCATGAGGCATGTCTTAGTCCTCACGGTGACAACGCAACTGCATTTTGTTACACTAAACCTCAATGCATGAACTGCACGGCTAGCACAGGTGTGCCCCCGCAATAGCTCGCACCGGCCTCTTTTCCTTGTCTCAATACTAAGAAGAAAGAGATAGCAGTATCTATGTCGCGCCTTTGTTCACTTGTCGCGCGCGAGTGCACGCTTGTGCTAGCCGTGTTGTAGATGTCATAGGCGACAGTTACTGCTTTTCAATCAGGTGGGCTGTCCACTCGTTTGCCACTGACAGAGTTAGGCCTGAATCCACTACCTGGCCTGCGGGTCAGAGGATTCGACACAAATCGTCAAATTTCTTCCAAAATTACCTAGTTTACCTTATCGTATTTCCCTTCACCATATCCTGCGCCTTCTCTATTATCGGTAATATTATATACAAACAGCAAAACAATGAAACTATGGAAACGTAACGTGAAACAAAAATATAACGTGATCTAACTAATGCACTTTAACGATAAGTTGGTACTTTCTTACTTTTTGTAACTCGTTGCAAATTATCGGGAAAATGTAAAATAGCTCAAAATAAGTCGGATGTAAATAAAATTTAAAGTATAGATCACAAGTTGTGATGGGTTATTTGTTGAGGTGCGTAGAATACTGTATAGTGGATGTAGGTGTACTGAGGCGTACCTATATACAATAAATTATAGTGGTAGGATAAATTAACAGGTATAATTTAACTACTAATATTTGATTCATAAAAATCAACTAGATTATTCATTTCGTGTCCTATTCACAACATTAACATAATTGATGCCTGCAAGTAACCGAATGTGGTAAAGTTGATATTTGAAAACGAGCCACATTAACTTGCAACCTCAATATAACTACCCTTCTTCCTTTGTAATATACTTAAAGACATGGGCAATCTGGCCTAAAAAAATTGCGTGGATAGCGGACCTAAGATTATTTTTCTATAGGTCACATAGCTAGTTTATGTGAACCTTGTTACTACGGATTTATTTACTTACCCATATGTAAAAATAATAAATGAATCATAATGAATACATGTCAAGTTCTTAGGTCCTTGTAAAAGGTATTAGAAATAATCCTTTGCCTGGACTCGTAGCGTATATACAGAAATTGCCTGATATAATATAATGGACGATAATTTCATTGCCAATATACACATATCGATTAATAATTTAATTTATTTCCTAATTCGTACATATAATTAAGAACTATGCGTGTTGAAGGGTTGCATATTAGAAAGGTGCCAAGTTACAGTTACGGTAATTTTATAGAAATATCGACATTTTCAGTTTAGAGCTAAACGTTTCGCAATGGAAATAAAGGTTTTGACGTATTATGTCAGATTAGCAGAATGCCAGATTGATGTTTCTCGAGACATTTCCGTATTAGGCAAAACTTGAGAGTGGCGATCGGTCATAAACAGTGCGTGCTTTATAAGGCACAAGTGCGGCCTCATATGGAGTATAGTTGAATATTGTAATATACAATACAAGATTCTATTTGCAAGAGAATATTAGCGTACGTAGACCATGCGTCATTTTCATTTATGCCACACAAATTAGTTAATAATCTCTAATGTGTTATATTATTACCGATCGCCATCCTTGAGTTTCAACTTTGCTAATCTGGCACTTTGCTATTCTGTAATTTTTCTAATCAGGCATTCTGCCAGCCTGCCATTCTGCTAATCTGACATTCTGTAAATCTTATATGAAGCGTCAAAATCGAAATAAAGTATACCTAGATTCCCTTTTCCCATGCCTTTTCGTGGCATTGTGATTAGCTACGCCACCCGACCGGCGGGCGACCATTGAGAACATTCATATCATTATTTATGAAAATGGGATTCTATAAATAAAAAGTTTTATGTGTGCCGAAGAAGGAACGTATTCCGAAGATGCCTATTCAATCTTCCATAATAAAAACATCCAAATGATTGTTCTAGCTAATGCAAGTAGCGATTCCGATTAATAGGGTTCGTTTTGACATAAATGACGGCAAATGGCGTACTTGCCGTACTTTCCAAATAATGCCTAATAAAAAAGCCTGATTACTGCATGCATTTGATTGATTTCTCATTGCCTTAACCCTTTGTATCACATCGATCATTATGTTACTAAGTAATAATTATTAAGAGATTAGGGAAGACAGTAGCTGATAAAACACAAATAGAACACGATTAAAAAATTAATACAAGGCGCAGTAGCGTCCGACAAGCCTTGTTTCAGCCACCTGTTCGAGCCGTTCAAAATGAACAAACAAAGAACGAAAGACATTCCGACATCGAGACATATTTAGTTCGTACATTGAAGCTTGATCTCTGATGACTGCTTTACTATAGAGTAACACATTTTATTTGTAAATATTTCCCTGAATATACCAAAGGTATAGTGTTTGCTGGGGACGCGATTAATTCGTTAGAAGTTGTTTCATTTGAAATACACTGACGTGCAAAAATAACTAGGTCACTTACTCAAATGACGGTATTTGTTAGCTCTATGAAGTCAAAGGAATATTTAAGTGTATTTCATTAAAGTAAAAAGGGTTTAATGTGTAAAATTAAATTCTATTTATTATACTTTTTGTCTCATGTAACTATCCTTACTAGTTGATGAAGCATCGTCATTTATGGAAGTGGCCTAGTTAGCTTTAATGTATATCAAAGCTTCTAAGATTGCTACACAACCAGGCAAAGATTCGCGTTCGCGTTATAGCGATACAACTTTCGTGTTTGATATACGACGTAGTGTTTGGTCGCATAGAAAAGAAAACTTCGCAATGTCAGTCGTAAGTAAGAACCTGAAACTGACCATCAGTCGGACGCTATGGCGAATGCCTTGGTCATTACCCCACACCTGCACGTCTCTGAGATACGACTTCATTATTACATCCACTATTTTTATTTTATTTTGATAAGATCAAATGAATTTTCCATCAACGTTTTACCAGCTGTCCTCAAACTAAAAAACAAATAAGTTAGTAAGAAAGTACAGTCAGCACCAAAACCAGTTGACAATCTTTAAAAGTCAATTGGAATGGTACTAAAATTGAAATTCAGAATCGCAAACACGGAACTCCTACTAAGTGTCAAAAACGGTAAAATACAATTCACTTATCCCGGCCAACGCACAATATAAATAATTTATCGACCCGATGTAGATATTTAATCGTACGGACGAACATGATAATGTGGCTGGCCGCATACTCCAATAGCCGTAATAGGTCGAACCATAAGCGACTACAGAGGTTCTAATTTGTACTCCAAAGTTAGAGACAATCCGTCTGGTTGTGGCGCTGACTGTATTTTGTAGTTGCTACAACTAGTGTCATGTAAGAAGAGACTTGGCGGGTCACGTGGTTCGAGTTGCGCAGACCTGCGCGAAGTCCCCTCTATTGCCATTTGAGAAATCTCTTCTTTCATGACGCGGATAATACTAGTTTTCTACTCGGGGGGGTTGTCGAAGTAGTCTATTTTGGGGGGAGAGGCGGGGGCGGGGGTAGAGGGGGCGAGAGTGACAGTGGTGGGGGGTGCGGGGGCTGCGGGGCCGGCCCGCGCCTGACTGCGAGCCGCCCAAGCGTTCGTGGACGTCAGAGTCGCCCAGCCGCTCGATGGTCTGTTGAGAAAGCAGAAGTTGAAAATTAAGTTGCTACGTGCCATCGAATACAATAAAAATTACACTCTGTAGACCCACAAAACGTTGGACTGCCCGTGCAAAACCTGGCACAAAAAATATATTGCTTTTTGGCAGTTTCAGTTTTCAGCTACATTAAAGTCACTTTTCTCTTTTGCGACTATAATGTGTGACAGTCTTGTTTTTTTTTACTTATAGAACCCACACAAGAGTTATCGCTATGAGAAGAAAAGTTAGGGCAACAAAAAAAAATTGTACCAGATTGTGTACGGGCAGACAAACGTTTTGTGGGTATACAAACAAACTTCATTACAAACTGAAATTTGCTTGTACTTAGTAATGTAGGTTAACCTACAACGATATCACAGTTTATCAGAGGGCTTACCATGAGCCCTTACAGCAGGACCTAAACAGAACTGCCCTGCTTAGAACGAGACAAGCTTATGTGACACGCGTAGCGCTGTCTCGTTCTAAGCAGGGCAGTTCTGTTTAGGTTCTGCAGAGCTCATGGCACTGAGGAGATACGATACGACGCAATGTTCCGATTGTCGGAATACTAACTTGGCAGCCCCAGCGGCACTGGCACTAGGTTGCCCTGAGGCTGCGGTGACTGCGTAGCATCAGGCAGGCCGTAAGCTTGTCTGCCACCTTAGTGTTATAAAAAAAGTATACTAACTTGGCAGCCCCAGCGGTGCTGGCGCTGGGCTGCGCGGTGGGCGGCGCGCGCAGCACGGGCCCGGGCACGCGGCGCTTGCCCGCCTCGCGGGACACCACCTCCAGCACGCTCATCGCTGGCAGCCACGACTGCGGGGGGGATACCCACTTAGCAATGGTATAAAGAAAAAATAAAAGAAGGACGGGAGTGGGACGGTAAGAGGGAAACATCATCATCATCGACCCGGCTTCTGTCAGGGTCCGCTTTCCGACTCATTCTCCTCCATTTCGCCCGGTCTTGGGCATGTTTGCATCGAAGGCCGTTGGCTCTCGCATCCGACTCGGCGATGTCAATCAAATAATTGACTTTACTCAGCTTATTTCTTAACTTACAATATTACAAGAAAACAGAACTCAGACATTTAGATTTCAACAATCTAAATGGGATATTATTATACAGGGTGTTTCATAATACATGTATAAAGCCGAAAGGGTGTTAAAGTAGAGCTTTCAAAGAGTGCACTGGCGACTTCATTTTATCCGGACATTGAATTTTAATTTTAATAAAAAAAATTAATTTTTAAAGATAAATAACCATATCGACTACGTTGAAGCGCAGCTCTATTTCAAGTTGATGATCATATAAAAAACAGGTTAATAACCTCGTGCGACCCCTATCGAAACAAAGCAACCTCCTCAAGCCTACTACCAGGAGCCTAATGCTGCGTACACACCGGGCGATGTGTGACGCGCACCCGTTTCGGCTAACGATTGTCCGTTGGCGTGTGCCGGCCGGCAATCCGCAGTGCAGCGTGGCGGTAACATCAAACGGATAGAAGTAATCATCCAATCGCAGTTTGGGCGGATACCGAAGGCCAACAAACAAACGTGCAAATACGAGCCCGAATCGGTTCCCAAAACTCCCAAAGATCGTTTGCTTGACCACGAAATGCAAGTATTAGACCTTAGAAGTCCAAATAATTCGGCCGACAGCCCTTCGTTGGCGTACGTTGAGTGTGTACACACCATAAGGACGAGTAATAACCTCGTGCCATTCATATCAAAACAAACCAACCTCCTTCATCTTACTACCAGGCGTCGTACTAAATGTTACCTACTTATCTACATGAATAGGCTCTACCAAATTAACTAGGAACTTGCCTACACTAATTATTTTCGATAGGTAGGTATGCTTAAATAGTCGGAGCGTCGGTGGCCTAAGGTTGCGGTATCCGACTCGTACGCGTGAGGTACCGGGTTCGAATCCCACTGCCGCCATGTACCACTAACTCTTTTCTAAGTTATGCACAGTAGCTGAATACTAACCGATGCTTTTACGGTGAGGGAAATCATCGTGATGAAACTTACACATTCAGTTCAGACGACTGAATGTGTAAGTAACCATGATCCAATCTGGTCAGGTTCCCTTGGTAGCAGGGTTAGGAGCCAGGAATGTCAGATGGCAGTCGCTCCACTGCAATTAATTACCTAATCTGCCAAATCCTAGATCATGGACCATAGTCAAGGCGGACCACGGGCACGGAAAATAATTTTGTGGAGAGAAAAGAATTTGTTACAGTGGAGCGACTATCATCTGACCTCCATGACCCTGCTACCAGGGGGACCTGACTCGATTGGATCATGGTTACAATTTCAGTTGCCAGAATTTGCAGATTTCATCATGATGTTTCCCTCACCATAGGAGCATCGGTTAATTTCAACTAATGTACATAACTCAGAAAAGAGTCATTGGTACATTGCCACAGCGGGATTCGAACCCGGCACCTCTCTCGCTTACGAGTCGGATACTCAACCGCCCAGCCACCAACGTTCTTGAAAAACATACTTAAGATAGCTACATAACTAAAACAGAATTCGTTCAATTGATAAATCGTTCTACACAAATAAGTAGATACTATGTCCTACTAAAATGGTTCACTCATCTAGGGACCTACGTAGCGTAGGGAACCACTTATGAGACTAGTTTTGTTGAAACAGATTACAGACAGGTTTTACTAAATACCTACATGTTTTCATGAACAGATAAAAGCGTTGTCTTTTCTGCCTATTTCCCGTCGGAAAAGAACCTCCTAACGTTACGATTAGGTACTAGCTAGGTAGCATATCTTAAAGTCTAGCTAGAACCTAGACCTTTAAAGCATGTAGGTACGTACCTTTTTAAAGTTATTTTATGAAAACAAACAGCGTCAGGTGCCATACTTTCTTGCTTTTTTGTGGCTCGGATGACTGATAGGTATTAACTATCAAGTAAGCTTGCACTCGTATCGTAGCGTAGCTAGGTAGGTACACTCCATACACACAGATACACAACACTACGCAGGCTCTGGTTGCTATGCAATACGTAAATAGGTAGGTACCATGGTGTTTGGCCTACTGCTAGCTTGCATTCATACACAGAATAATGATTATCACAATACTTAAACGTTGAACGCTGAACACAGACAAGACTACGTTAATACTGGTACCTGAAGCTATAAATCATTCGTTCACATCGTTAACACTCTTATCCCAGTTATCTTCACAATAGGTACTTAGGTATCCTACAACTACAACGCAACAATCATTTCGGTCACGCGAAAATCTAAAAACTGAATGAACGAATACGACGCGAAAGTAGGCAAATTTCGTCAATGGAAGTCGCGCCGTGGGTCAAACCACAAAATAAAGAACGGCCCGCCAAAGTATTCTATTTTTAGATTTTGTAGTTTTCAGTTTCTATTTTGATGTCAAAAGCGCCGCCACAGCTCCGGCGCCGGCCTTGACCTTGACGGCACGTGCAAAAGGATTCGTACTTAGGGATCCGTGTTTTAGGGGTCTAACTTATTTCGCCTTTTATGTTCTCTCGTTTTATGTTCTCCTGGTAGTTGCACCATAATGTTGTTTTTTTTTTATTTGTTAAAGTGAGTCTCAAGCGAATCCAACTGTGGGCTTAATAATAATCCTTATGGCGATGGCCTACATTTGCTTATCACGATTTTATCGGGTAGTTTGGTACAATGACAGTAACCTAGACAGTAATTTCTAAAATTGTGTTTGGGTCCGTGCTCCACATAGGTGACCTAGGTGCTCCAATTGGGTGAAGCATGGGATATTT
Source organism: Blastobasis lacticolella (assembly GCA_905147135.1). Classification (NCBI taxonomy): domain Eukaryota; kingdom Metazoa; phylum Arthropoda; class Insecta; order Lepidoptera; family Blastobasidae; genus Blastobasis; species Blastobasis lacticolella. The sequence goes on along the minus strand of LR990048.1, from coordinate 5,293,195 downwards.
ACAGGTAAAGCTCCATCAACTAAGAATCATTTAGTTAATTTTAGTTGATAAGAAATGTTCGTGAAAACGATAGGTACGATTACCTACGCGACACTGAAACATGACTGACAGACATGACATGAGAAAGCAAACTCGTAAAAAGACAAAGATGTTACATTAATTAGAGTTTGCTACATTAATATGCTACAGTAATTTGAATAAGACTACTTTGCTATTAGTTAGGTGGTGGTGCACTTTCGTAAAAACTATGAATGAACCTTTTGAATTAAAATCATAATTGATTACAATATTTTTTTGTACAGAACCCTCGAAACCAAAAAATACAAAACGGATAATTTAGACCTCCTTAATATTGCGCCTAGTACGTAGGGTGTCCATAAAATAAGCCAGTGCAAATACAGGCATGACGCATTTCACCTTAGTCCTCACAGTGACAACGCATCTGCTGTTCTGCATGTTTGTTGCCTGCAACCTAAATGCTTAAATCCTAGTACGTAAATAGTGTTGCTAGGTATTTTTTCAGCTATTCAAATTTAATATTCACCTTCTTGAATTCAAACATGAGTAGAATTTAATAATTACTATTAGATAGGTACTAAAATGACAACTTTCCTTATTTCGGAGCTGGCGGATAAGTTCAACGAGAAATGCATAAACTTGTGCCAAGACTCACCACATGCATTCAACAGGATGTAGACTGAGTGAAAAAATAGACAAAAAAGTATAACAACAATATCGTGTAGTTTTGCTGCACTTTCCAAAAATATTAAAATCTAGTGAATGTACTTTATGGACACCCTGTGATATCAGTATCCCGTACATAGTCCACCTGCTTCAGTCATGACTGCCTAGTACAATAGAAGATACGGCGCAGACGCGAAATCAAGCTGTAACTTTTTTGCCTATTAATGTTTATTGTGTTTTCGCAATTAGTTTGAAGACTATGTACCTAGGTGCAACATTGTGTTGAAGGCAACAAAAAAACAAATAAATTAAAGTAAAAAAAACATCGAAATGTCTTGTTTTTGTGCCGGACTGCTCACGAGCTGCTTGTAATAATAATTTTATTAACCAGCCACTTGAGGTATTGATCGTAGTGATCTTTAGATTGAATTTTAAAACTCATATGAAACGGTAGGTAGAAAAGACTTAAAGGCACAAAACCTATATCCTATCTGTAACTGGTAAAATTGTATTATTCAGTTGATTGACCTGATTATGAACTTGAGTGATCTATTACAACTGATTTCTAGAGATGCGGTCTTAAGTTTTCAAAATGTGATTATCGACATTGAAAAAGAAAAAGTTCGATAGTCATTTTCTCGGTAACTATTCCACGCACGAAAAAAATAATTGTACCTATCGTTTTAATACGTTTAGCACTCCATCCAGTTCACGGCTTTATACATGTATTATGAAACACCCTGTATAGCAGAATAGAGTTTATTAGAAGCATTCATTCTATCAACAATGAGTAGGTAAGTGTGCGCCGCGCGCGGCAACGTCGAGCTAGTAACGACTTTGTTTGACACAGCGAAGACATTATATCAGTCATGGCCCAGAGCCGGAGCACACCCACCCCACGCCGACAATGCCAAGCCACTATAGGTTATTGCGTATGCGCCATTTTCGCGTAGCCGGCTGGATCGTGGCGTCTCGGCATTTTTAATATCTTAAAGTAATGCAATAACATTTAATTGATATTCAGATTAAGTTTTAGTAGACGTCACACTGCTACAAAATTCATAAGACACGTGTCCAAAATCAGACCTAAACGCCGCCTTCTTGTAAAGCGTTACATAGCAGATAGCTGGAGTTGTTTCACACCCACGCTATCATGCCAGGGCCAAATTATCCTCGTACCACTGCAGGTAGCGCTTCTCTATGAAAACAAATACCGATGTGACTATTAAAAGTGGCGGCGCCGTACTAACGTTCTCCCACACCCACGCCATAATGCAAGTGCCAATGATCCTCATACCACGGTACGTACGCTTCTCTGTACAAACAAATACCGATGCGACAAACAAAGGTGGCGGCGCCGTACTAACCTTCTCCCGGTCGGCGGTGGCGACCACGTTCCGGTTGGGCTCGGCGTCGTAGGCGACGCTCTCGCAGCCGAAGTGCTCGCACAGCTCGTGGATGAACTGCCGCTTCTGCCAGTTCATGGACGGGAACGAGTACGAGCGCGTCTTCTGCTTCGACTGCGGACGGTGGTAAAGTGAGTTTTTGAGAAGCTGCTATGGCTCGTCATTAATAGAAAGGTAAGTAAGGATATGTAGTTATTTATGGAAAGATAAGCAAAGTCTACGTAAGTATCTATAGAAGCCTCGGTGGCCGAGCGATTAGGTTATCCGACCCCTAAGCGAGAGGTACCGGATCGAATCCCGCTGCGGCCATGTACCAATGAGTCTTCTCTTGAGTTATGTACACTAGTTGACCACTAACCGATGCTCTTACAGTCAGGGAAAACATCGTGATGAAACTTGCACATTCAGTCGCCTGAATGTGTAACCATGATGCAATTTGGTCAGGTTCCCCTGGTAGCAGAGTCACGGAGGTCAGACGGTAGTCGCTCCACTGTAATTATCTGATCTGCCAAATGGGTCATGGTCAAAGCGGACCCCGGGCTCTCGTGTGCGAGAGCACAACCGGGGCATTACATGTTCCAGGTTTCCAGTGTACAGGGGCCGTTGCATGTTCCAGAAGCTTCTACCAACTACAGAAGGAACACCTTTCTATTAATTTTAATGTTTTATACAGGAGAATTGATCTTGATTTATTTAACACAAGTTGTGAGTCAGCGAGAAACCGCATACTCAAGTATTACTTCGACTCGTTGTAGCATTTTTTCAAACCAGATTATTATGAAATTGACTATTGTTGCATTACTTTCGAGTATTGTAGGTATATTTTAGTTTAAATTTGAAATTGTAAAGTTTTGTAGACTGTTCGGTATGCTTAACGATTAGTTAAGTATGTATTAGTTTAACCAGTTTCTATCGGTGGAAACCTGTAATTGGCTCTGTGCTGCCAGTATTATTTCATATTGTAATCATTGCTGTTGGTTTTCCTTAAGTAAATAAAATAAAATAAAATAAAAATTAATGTCAAGATGACTTCACTATCTGGGATCGGTAAGGATTATGTAATTATTTATGGAATGGTAGGCAATATCTATGTAATTATTTATAGGAAGCCACCTACCTTCTTAGCCCGCTGCACGAGCTCTGTCAGTTTCTCGTGCGCGTTGTGCGCGAAGGCGGGTTCGCGGGCGGCGAGCGCTCGCAGCGACTCGCCGTAGCGGGGCGCCAGCTTCGCCTGGACATCTGGGTTCCGGATTTGGAGCGCTAGTGCTAGCTGCCGGGAGCGAGCCTCGGCGCGGCAGGTGTCGTCGCATTCGAGTCTGGGGGGTAGGGTTAGGTTATGCGCTCATTATATGGTTATTCAAATCCTAAATTCAGAAGCAAAAAGCGTGAGAACAAATCAAAGTGGAATCTATTGCTAATAAAATAAGGTCCATTTTTGTACCGCGGTTTTTGAAAGCGGAGCGACGCGTAACATTACATAAATAATACAAAAATGAACCTTATTATATTAGCAATACATTCATTCCACTTTGATTTGCACTCACGCTTTTTGCTTCTGAATTTAGGCTTCTTAATTAGTCAAATGTAATAAACGCATGAGGTAAGTCGTCGTATTCCAGTTTGGGTCAGTACGGCGTTGGGTTAGGTTAGGTTAGTCGTCGTGTTCCAGCCTGGGGCAGTACGGCGTTGGGGGAGGGTGTTTACATATAAAGACCGTACGAAACTGCATTTTTTAACTCGGCCAAGATCGCGAACGAGAAAAAATTTCTGGCTTCTGGCAGAGACTGTGAATGAAAACACTCTCTAAAATGAGATCAATAATGAAAACTTAAAGAATATTTGGCACCAGCATATGAGATTTTAAGTGATCGAAACACAAGTTTTAAAAGTATATTTTCGTCAAGTATGATCGAACACCGACATTTCGGGGGTTGTGGGGTCCGGCTGTACACCATCAGACAGTTTCAATCTTGGCCAGGCAGGTTAAAATAAACGAAAGCATAGAAATATTGCAAAAAAGTTCGTGACTATACACCCATGCCATATCGGCGGCTATAACAATATTGTGACATGACAGGGGGCCGATTGTCACGCATTGCGACATATCTCGAATTCGTCATAATCTCTATCTACAAATCTCTATTAAAAATGTCACTGAAATCTCTACTGCAGCCAAACAACTTATTCTCAACGATCTTCGACATTGAAAGTCGCATGACTTATCAATCTCACCGATTGGTACGTTCCATTTTTCTCGACTACGTTCAAAAGTATCGATTATACTTTTGCACGAAAAAAAGTATGAGACATAGGAAATTAAAGGTCAAACATCTGCAAGAAACGAAACCTATGTTTTATTTACTTCACGGCTCACGGCTGTTAGTGATTGATTTTTTTTTTCCCAAAAAATAACTTAAAAATAAAATTCAATCAGTGTGAATTTCAGTTGTATGAAGCGACTATAGATAAGTAGGCGTATACAAGCAATAGTATAAATAGGTGCATGCATCGTTTATGGTCTGCTAAAAAGAATTATTATTATATATTATAATAAGTAGGTAATAAGGTATAGGTAGATACTGTTCTTTTTATTGACTGACAGTAGCGTACTTCATTCCATTATCTTTTCTTCTTTTCGTTGGCGTTACTTCAGGTGGAGCCTTACTTCTATACTGCAGCCTTCAGGTTGAAGAACCTTCTTTTTATTAGCACAATTTATTCGCACAATTTACAATCTATTTATTTATTTATTATACAGCATATTGTACACATCTAAGTTTATGGGAAAATATAATCCTTTATTTAATTAAAAAAAAAATGCTTACGTCTTGAGCATGGCGCCGGGCCGCTGCACGTCGGAGAGGTCGACCGCGCCGCCCTCCTGCACGCGGGACGCCGTCAGCGCCGCCATCATCCTGACACAACAACACTGGTCAGAGACGAGGATAATCTGCCGGGTCTCGGGGTCGGGGAATCGGCGGGCCGGCTTTTAGAATAGGGACGAGAATCGAGCCTTGAGACACACCTATGGCACTTTCCTTATTAGCCAAGGCCTTACCATAATCCGTACACGTACGTTCTGTTTTCCTTTTATTTGGATTTGGATTCGTATGCGTTTTAGCTAGTCATCTTTCACACTCGTTGTAAGTTGCGACGAGTGTGAAAGAGTAAGGTAGCTAATTCAAATACGGATGGAATTCGAACGGTTCAAAATTCGGCCCAGAACACGGTCATGGCTCAAAGGCGTTCTGTCAACTTAGTAACTTGCGCATTTACCTCGGTGTCGGGGCGGCGGCAGCGGCGGGGCAGGGGGTGCCCGCGTATACCACTTTTGAAGAGCAGAGTCTAATATGTACCCTTGAGGTACACCTCCACATACTTGGCCAAATCCTTAGCGTTGTCCGCACAGGAGCGCTCCAGCTTCCGGCGTCCGCACTGGCAAAAGGCGGTGACGGTGGCGGGGCAGGGGGTGCCCGCGAATACCGCCTTTAGAGCAGTGTCGAGAATGGACCCTTGAGGTACACCTACACCTTGCACTTGAAGAGCTGTGTCTAGAATCGATCCTTGAGGTACACCCTTACTTACTTGGCCAAATCCTTAGCGTTGTCCGCACAGCTGCGTTCCAGCTTCCGGCGTCCGCACTGGCAAGAAGCGGTGACGGGCGGCGGCACGGCGCGGTGGCGGGACAGGGCGTGCCCGCGAATACAGCCTTTAGAGCAGTGTCTATAATGGATCCTTGAGGTACACCTTGCACTTGAAGAGCAGTGTCGAGACTGGATCCTTGAGGCACACCTTGCACTTGAAGAGCTGTGTCTAGAATCGATCCTTGAGGTACACCCCCACTTACTTGGCCAAATCCTTAGCGTTGTCCGCACAGCTGCGCTCCAGCTTCCGGCGTCCGCACTGGCAAGAAGCGGTGACGGGGCGGCGGCACGGTGCGGTGGCGGGGCAGGCGGTGCCGGCGCCGGCGCCCGCGTGGCAGGCGGCAGCGCACCAGTGGCCGCAAGCCGTGCGAGGCGCGGTGCACGGTTGGGCACACCTGGTGGGGTAGGGGTGTTAGGACGGTTTTATGGGTGAGTTGTAGATGGAGACTTGGAGCGAAATTAAGATTGACGATTCCGAAATTTACCAGATGGCGCTACTGATATCTACATCATATCAGCTGAAAGACGCCCGCTGCTGGGCATAGGGCCTTCCCCAGAGATTTCCACAAAGGCCGGTCCTGGTGGTACCTGCAATCTTTAATAGGTCGTCGGTCCACCTGGTGGGAGGGAGTGTTATCTACGCTGCGTCTATCGGTACGTGGTCGCCGCTCGAGAACTTTACTGCCCCATCGGCCATCTGTTATTCGAGCTATGTGAGGGAGGTATGATATAAAATAAAGCCCCGTTATTGGCTAGAATGAATCCGACATATTAACACTTAAAGTACAAATAAACGCTAAGTAAGGTATCGTATACGATTTTAACCCTTATTACCTACTTTTCTTTTTTGTAAATTTAATTTTTAATTCTTTTGGATGTGTATTTAGGCCAAATAAAGATTTATTTGTGTCTATGTCAATACAGCAACGTACTTGGTAGAGTCACAAGGCCCCTTGTGGCAGGTCTTGATGCAGGTGTGCTTGCCGCAGGACAAAGGTTTTCCGCACGGCAGGCCGCACGAGAACTCGTCTTGAGAGCACGGAATGGTCTTGCGTTCCTGATGGTAGGAAATGGAAGCGTTATAATCATTAACGGTAATCATTTTTTATTTTTATTATATTTACTTAAGGAAAACCATGGCAATGCTTACAATATAAAATAACACTGGCAGCACAGAGCCAATTACAGGTTTCCAGCGATAGACATTGTACTAAAACTAATACATACTTAACTAAAAGTTAAGCATGCCAAATAGTCTATAAGACTACAATTTCAAACTTAAACTAAAAAATACCTAGAATACCCGAAAGCAATGCAACACTACTTAATAAATAATATGCTTTGAAAAAATGCTACAACGCGGTTTGAGTATGCGGTTACTCGCTGACTCATAACTTGTGTTAAATAAATCAAGATCAATTCTCCTAGATAAAATATTAAAATTATTAGTTGCTCGCAATAGAAAGGTGTTCTTTCTGTAGTTGGTAGAAGCTTCTGAAGGGCGGGGGGCGGGGGTACCGGCGGACTCACCTCGTGCCGGCCGTGGCACATCTTGGTGGTGAGCACGACGCAGGGCGGGCAGTGTCCGGCGTGGCAGGCGTGGTGCGCGGCGTGTCCGCAGGCGGGGGGCGGGGGGCGGGGGTACCGGCGGACTCACCTCGTGCCGGCCGTGGCACATCTTGGTGGTGAGCACGACGCAGGGCGGGCAGTGTCCGGCGTGGCAGGCGTGGTGCGCGGCGTGTCCGCAGGCGGGGGGCGGGGGGCGGGGGTACCGCCGGACTCACCTCGTGCCGGCCGTGGCACATCTTGGTGGTGAGCACGACGCAGGGCGGGCAGTGTCCGGCGTGGCAGGCGTGGTGCGCGGCGTGTCCGCAGGCGGGGGGCGGGGGGCGGGGGTACCGCCGGACTCACCTCGTGCCGGCCGTGGCACATCTTGGTGGTGAGCACGACGCAGGGCGGGCAGTGTCCGGCGTGGCAGGCGTGGTGCGCGGCGTGTCCGCAGGCGGGGGCGGGGGTACCGCCGGACTCACCTCGTGCCGGCCGTGGCACATCTTGGTGGTGAGCACGACGCAGGGCGGGCAGTGTCCGGCGTGGCAGGCGTGGTGCGCGGCGTGTCCGCAGGCGGGGGGCGGGGGGCGGGGGTACCGCCGGACTCACCTCGTGCCGGCCGTGGCACATCTTGGTGGTGAGCACGACGCAGGGCGGGCAGTGTCCGGCGTGGCAGGCGTGGTGCGCGGCGTGTCCGCAGGCGGGGGCGGGGGTACCGCCGGACTCACCTCGTGCCGGCCGTGGCACATCTTGGTGGTGAGCACGACGCAGGGCGGGCAGTGTCCGGCGTGGCAGGCGTGGTGCGCGGCGTGTCCGCAGGCGGGGGCGGGGGTACCGCCGGACTCACCTCGTGCCGGCCGTGGCACATCTTGGTGGTGAGCACGACGCAGGGCGGGCAGTGTCCGGCGTGGCAGGCGTGGTGCGCGGCGTGTCCGCAGGCGGGGGGCGGGGGGCGGGGGTACCGCCGGACTCACCTCGTGCCGGCCGTGGCACATCTTGGTGGTGAGCACGACGCAGGGCGGGCAGTGTCCGGCGTGGCAGGCGTGGTGCGCGGCGTGTCCGCAGGGGCGCGCGCGGGTGCACTCGGCGGCGCAGGCGGGCGGCCGCGCGCCGCAGCGCACCGGCGGGTACACCACCTCCGCGCCGCAAGAACAGCGGAGCTCCTCGAAGCCTGCGGGGGGACAATGAGGGAGATTCGTATTGTGGAATTATTTTGAGGGTAGTCGGAGTGAATTATTTGAGGATAGGCGGTGCGGGTGAATTGAGGGTAGTCAGTGCGGAAGATTTGAGGGTAGTTGGCGTGGGATGCGGATAATTTGAGAGCAGTCGGTGCAGAAGGATTCAGAAGGGTAATCGGTACTGATAATGTAGTAGTAGTAGTAAAATAAGTAGTATGTCAGTTATCTAGCACCCATAGTGCAAGCTTTGCTTAGTTTGGGGCTAGATGGCGCTGTGTGAATTTGTCCACGAATATTTATTAATTATTTGTTATTAATAATACGAGGGTAGCCGGTGTGATTTAAGCGAAATTCATTTTCGAAATCCGAATTTCTTCATTGATTAGGGCATAAGTCATAAAAGTCTGAAGTCAACATTTATTTTAAGTAGGACATAATATCCCTTTCAATCGTCAAAGAGGATATGCTAGGAAAGTAGGAAGGAAACACACAGTAGCATGTGGCCCCAGGCATGGAGCACATCCACCCTACGCCGACAACAGCCGGACCGTGTCCGACAATACCAGGCAGAGATGGTCAGTACCCGACAACGCCAAGCCGAGCCGGATTGCACCCGACATTATATTTAGGAACCTATATTATACTTAAGAAAAAAAAAAAGATCCCGCGGAAGGCCCAAGAAGCGGTGGATTGACATTGTCGGGTCGGACGCGACAGTCAACGGCTTACGACGTAAGTGTGCCGAATATCGGGCAAAGTGGAGAAAGCAAAGCAGGTAAGTGGACCTTAGCAGTACCCGGGATTGACCGCTCGGATGACGATGATGAGTCAGTGAGGAAGATTTAAGGATAGTCAGTGCAGAAGATTTGAGGGTACTCGGTTCAGAAGATTCGAGGGAAATCGGTGCGAATGATTTGAGGGTAGCCGGTGTAAATTATTTGAAGATAGTCTGTGCGGGGCATTTTAGGCTAGTCGTTGCGGAAGTTTTGAGGGTAGTCGGCGCGGAATGCGGGTAATTTAAGAATAGTCGGTGCAGAAAATGTTATTGTATTCATCATCACAGCCCGTAACAATCCACTGCAGGACTTAGGGCCTCTCCCACGAAAGGGGAGGTTATTGCCATAATCTCCACGCTTGGCAGGCGGGTTGGAGATCGCAGTGTTTAAATATAACAATGGAAAATGCTGCTGCCCATTTTTCAGACTACGGAGACTTTTGATCTTTTGCCTCGAAAACATTAGTCGCCTTGTACGACACCCATGAGCGTAAGGGGTTGGTGCTATTCTACTCTGCCGGTCACCACACGGTTATTGTATTCGGTGCGGATGATTTGAGGGTAGTTGCTGTGTGTGTTTCGCAGCGTCACTCACTGAGCCTCGGACAGGGCGCGCAGTGTCCCGTGTGGCAGAACTCCTCGCAGCGGTGCAGCTGGCAGGAGAGCGCGCGGCCGCACACCACGCCGCAGCGGTGCTGGCCGGAGCGCTCCGCCGCGCAGCACACCGCGCGGCAGCGGTGCCGCCCGCAGGATAGCTTCTGTGTGGTGGAATGGGGGCGGCTTAGCGAGCGGACACACAGAAAAAATGTAAGACGCAGACACGTCGCAGACGCGGCGCCCGTTCAATTTACTTTGATACAAAAATTATGCACAATTTAGTTAATTCCGAATCATTATTGAATAAAATTACATTAAGAATACCTCGACCTTCCCCACGTACTATTGCTACTTTTCATATCCCACCCTTTCGAACAAATTATGCAAAAAATACTTTTTTTAAGACGTTCTTGTGATTATTATAATAAATGTTTAAGCAGTGTCGACATTTTCGCGGCGAGTATATCTCTTTATAGAAAGAGAGTACACGAATTGTTGTTATAAGCAAACATCTTGAATAGCAATCAGCACAAGCAACCGGCGCCTAAACATGATCTTGTTGGGTACTATTGCGCAGATTAATGTGTTCATTGTTAATCATTTTATCAAATTCAATATTTCTTGCGCTGTATACTGTAAGCTCGAAGATAGACATAGACATAGACATAGACAGTATTTTATTCGGATCTTCATTACATCCTTAACCTAAGGTAAGTACAGTAAATTATAATTATTGAAAATTACATAAGACCAGCCAGTGATGTAATGGAAACCGAAATGGACCAGTCTCAGCATAATGCTGTGAGGGCTAATGCCTGTCACAGCGCTGGTTTTCAGAAAAGCCCATGCTTCCCACGCGCATTACGCGAACGGTTATAAATATTATTAAAATATCAAAATTATTTAAACAAATATGCTATTCTTTATTGATTAATCCAAAAATAAATATTTTATAATTACGAAGCTTAATAAAATATATACCTATAAACATGATATAATAAATAAAATATACTACATTGACATTGAAAGAGAAAGAAATTTTGCAGTACTCACTAAAATAATTCTAACCGACATAAGTAGGTAAAACGCGAGTTCCTGGAGCGACCGATTTCTGATATTCCAGGAGCAGATTCCGAAGTTTGATAGTAAAACATCGTTTGAATGTTAAATCCCGAAGAGGTGGTGGAATATTATTCCAGCACTTTGTGGCAGTATAACAGAAACTGCCCCTAAATGCAGTTGTTCGGTGCTTATACGGTACCAATACGAATGGACCCGCTCGAGATGAGCGAGAACCCGAGTCACGCCACAGCAGCTTGTCATGGAGATATTCTGGTCGTTTTAATTTTATGACATCGAAGAGTAAATTCGCAAGGTGCAGCTGTCGTCTTAGAGTCATTTTTAACAAACCTGCCCGGTTCAAGAATGGCGTCACATGACTTCGCGGTGGTATATTAAAACAAAAGCGTGCACAAGCATTTTGTACCCGCTGTATAATGCGTTCAGTCCTAGCCAGCAACCGAGGACCATACACAGTGTCACCATGATTGAACCTAGACAAGACAAGGGCCTCACACAACCGCACCCGCAGATCGACTGAGAGAAAGTTTCGGATTTTGTACATAATCTTCAATCTGTAAAAACAATTTCGTACCACTCCAATGACGTGATTTTCAAAACGCAGATGCTCATCCATACACAGCCCCAGATTTCGAACCTCCGAAACTCGTTCCACTTGTGCTCCGCATACAGTGATAGTAGGTTTGTGCTGCGAGATGTTTTTGATTACATTTTTTGACCCCAAAATCATAAACTTCGATTTAATAGGATTGAGTACTAATGTGTTAGCAATGGACCAGGAAGCGATACTTTGGAGATCCTCTTCTACAATTTTAACGGCATTTTCTGTATCCTTGGGCTCGAACGAAGTATGAATCTGAGTGTCATCAGCGTACAAGTGAAAATTACAGTGCTTAATGTGATTCGAGAGGTCGGCTGTGTATAGGATAAACAAAATTGGTCCAAGGATGGAGCCCTGGGGCACCCCCCTGCTCAAAGACAAAGGGTCTGAAAAGGCAATACTTCCATCTCCATCGACTATCCTGACAATTTGAGACCGATTAGTTAAGTAACTTTCAAACCATTTCAAGGCACCCGTCTCTAGACCGTAAAATCTCAGTTTGGAGAGAAGTAATGAGACATTAATGGTCTCGAAAGCCCGGGAAAAATCAAGCAATACGAGAAGAGTTCCTTTGGTTACATCTTGTGCCGACAAAATGTCATCCACAACATTCATAAGGGCTGTTGATGTGCTTCGTGACTTTCTGAAGCCTGACTGGTATTTAGGAAGTATACTCGAGCTCTCCAAATAATCGGTCAGTTGAATACAAGCTGCTCTTTCAACAACCTTCGATAGACATGGAAGTATGCTAATAGGTCGTAGATCTTTTAGATCTGTAATATTATTTTTCTTTGGCAAGGGAGTAACCAATGCAGTTTTCCATAATTGGGGGAATGTCGAAGTTTGCAGTGATCGATTCACTATTTCTAGAATAACGCTAGCTGAGTGGGGCAGAGTCATAAGCAACATTTCAATAGTCATGTGATCTGACCCAGCAGCGTTCGATTTTAAGGACCTTAAAATCCTTAAAAGTACATCCTCCCCAATTGGCCGGAAGTTAAATGTTGTTTGGCCAAATCTATCCATCTCGAAGGAAGATTGATACGCGGGCGAAACTGCATCCACACCGGGAGCAGAGGCAAAGTGATTATTAATTAAATTTGGGTCCGACAAATTTCCAGGTAGTGAAGTCTCGCGATTTTTACTAGTCTCATTCAAAGTTCTTCGAAGATTCTTCCAAAGAGTACGGGGTTGAGAGGAATTATTATTAATATGTTGGGCGAAATACGCCACCTTTTCATTGTAGATCGCCGAAGAGACACATTTTTTTAATTGTTTATAATACGCCGTGTGCGCATGTTCTCCACTTCGCCGACACCTGATATGTGCCTCATTTCGGAGACTTATCATACGTTTTATCGTGTCAGTAATCCACGGATGATTCTCCTCTTTAACCACAATCGTTTTCTCAGGAGCAAATTTATCAAACAATGACATTAAAATATATGTAAATTCAGCTACCAGAGCCTCAACGCCGTCCAAAGAGATCATACCTGGCCAGTCTATATTACCTAAGGCGATATCAAAACTATCAGCGTCAATGGATTTTATGGGACGATAAGAAAATTTGCGTTTTGATATTTTTGGTTTCTTAATACGTATCTCACATGTGACGAAACAATGATTACTAAGACTTAAGTTAATGTCGACGTTCACATTTTGTACCATAAGGTCACTGCAAATTAAATCCAAACAAGTCTCACTATGATCCGTAAAATGTGTAGGTTTATCTACATACTGCGTTAAATTAAATGACTGGAGAAAAGTGTTAAGCTTTGAAGAGTTTGCGGTTTTTACTAATGTGTTTATATTGAAGTCACCTAAAATAATTATATGATCGTATTGTGATAAGGAGGAAATGGTATCAGTGAGTGCGTCTAGAAAAATATCGACACTTAGCCAGGGAGGGCGATACGCGGTACCAATCACAATATGTTTACCTGCTACGTAGGTAGAAACCGACCCCGCCACCGCAAGATAAAAGTAAAACATTGGTATGTGAATTATGGAACTGTAAGTCTGTTGATATGTTTTGTTTATGTGTAATACTTGTGTAAGACTGTTTGTTTTACTCAATAAATAAATAAATAAAAAATGTGTAGAAACGTTGCGACGTCAAAACATACAGCAGACAGGGCGCGGACGCGACGCAGACACGTCTTCGCCCTTTTACAAAACATACAGAAAGGACGGGGCACGGGGACGAGAGCGGGGGTGCGGGGATGCTACTGTGTCTTGCCTGCGTTCTTGACTGGTCCACGACGGTGCCGCGTCCGTGTGCCGTCTTTTCTGTATGTCTTAAAAAGTCGCGTCCGCGTCCCGTCTGTGCCTTGTCTTCGTCTTACGTCTTTTCTGACTGGCCGGCAGCTTAGAAGCATTCAACGCATTGGTGCTAGTGCTACCCTTGGTGTTGCTATAGGCAGCGGAGACCACTTTCCATCAGGTTTCCGTTCAGGGTCCGTTTGGCAGGCAAAAATTTGGGGGCCTTACGTGAACATATCTTCGATTTTAATGAAATTTTAGGAGTTTGTTCGGGAATAGTATGCGGTGTGTAATTTGAGTTTTCGACCTCGATTACACGGACATAAGTTGACTCAGTTTAAAATGCATTAAAACCCCCGACGAGTAAAGGGAATTGTTATCAGTTTGACGTGTGTATCAGTGGCTTTGTGAGCTGTGGCCATGGACTTACTACCCAAAGGGACTGCGCACTGCTTTGACTAAAACCGGGCAGAGCGAGAGTCACCATCGATAGTCCTTTGTCCCTTTCTAACAGTGTTAATACAATGTTATTGGCATAATCACCGTCATTCTAAATTGACAAGTGTCATGTTTGGTGTTGCCATTATTGGAGAAATATATTTACCGTGAATTTGGTATTATTATGAGGTAATCCGTACAATCCGAAAAGTAGTTGTGAAAATACCTTTTGATCTACTGAACGTTTCTCCGAGAAACGTCGAGTCGACATAATTATTAACCTACACCTTTTTTTCCACAAAACAGATAAAAGAGTTCGGTAACGATTTATCCTACAACACTAGTTTCTAAAGAGAAGTGATAGTACTCATCGATATCTACATTTCGGGTGACAGCTGTCAAACTTTAATGTGTTATAACTCTGAACCCATTGGTTCTAGAACACTAGTTTCTAAAGAGATATAATAGTACTCGTCGAGATCTACATTTCGTATGACAGCTGTCAAAGTTAAATCTTTTGTAACTCGGAACCCATTGGTCCTAAAGCACTAGTTTCTGTAGAGAAATGATAGTACTTGTCGAGATCTACATTTCGTATGACAGCTGTCAAATTTAGAACTGTCATTCGAAATGTAGATCTCGATGAGTACTATCGTATTGCTCTAGGAACTAGTGTTCTAACACCAATCGCTTCCGAGTTCCGAGTGCTGTATAACATCACACAAACAGAATGACCTCCCGGTGGATATAAGACGATCTTCTAATAAATATGCCTTCAAAAGGGCGGTCTGGGAACTCTTTTTAAATAATCTGTAAATTCTACCTAACAACCTTTTGTTGCTTCTTGTATCATTCTCTTTATGTGTGGTTGAAATAACAATTTCTCGCACGTTGTGTTATCTTTATTAGTTTTCTTTTTCTTTTTCTTCTGATATTTTCTGTTGCTATCAGTCTTGGTTTGTGAATATTATAAGTATGTCAAATTTGCTTAAACATAATTACTTAGATTTAATGTGTTCACCAATATTTAAGTCCGCCTTTGTACGTAACAGTGCATGAAGTTTTAAATAAATAAATAACATAAAATAAAAATTCAAATTGATTATGATCCCATCACGGTACCTTATTACACTTCTTCTGGCACAGCACGTAGGAGCCCACATCGGGCAGGTCGGCGCACGGCACCTCCCGGCTGGAGTGGCCGCAGCGGCACTGCATCAGCGTGCTGTCCGGGCACACGGGACACGCGCCTGGGAACCCAGGGATTGGGCAAAGTAAGTAAGTCATTTTTGTGTGCAATAAACTATTAAATAAATAAATAAGATGATAGATAGATATATAGATTAACTCTTTATTGCACACAACATTACAGGAAAGAACATTTAACAGGTCTATTTAAACATTGTGGGCAAAGACGGAATACATAATTGAAGACTTGAATATGTTTTTGAACCAAATAAAGATACATCTATGTCTATAATGAACGTAGGCCACACTGATCGACTCCGCGCCCCATGCATCCATTGGCTCCCTATGACCTTTACGAAACGTACGACCTACGACGAAAGGTAAAAAGAAAATACCGAATATGTGGGATAAGAACAAATGGCTTATGAACTCCAAAGTAATATTAACCTAACCTAATCTAACCCACAGATATCGAAAACCCCCAGAGAAAGTGTACATACATATACTCAAATATTTCTCAAACTAATGACCCAATGGACACCAATGAACTAATCGCCGATGGGATTGTGAAGTTCTCGAGTGGCGACCACGTATCGGAAGACGCAGCAAGGGCAGGCCTCCCCACAAGGTGGACCGATAACCTGGTAAAGATTGTAGGTACCAGCTGGATGCGAAAGTCAAAGGACCGGCCTTTGGAGATCTCTATGCCCAGCAGTGGGCTACTTTCGGCTATTATGATGATGATAATTAATCAATGTTATTGAAACGAACACCACTGCAGTGGTACTGGAGTGTTACATTAGCAGTTTTAAATGATATCAACACTTCTAATATAATAATTTCCCATGACTTACCTTCATGGCAGTTGATTTTGCAGAAGTGTTTGTCGCCAGCGGGTCCGCACGACAGCGGCTTGGCGCAGATGTTGCCACACACGGGTATGGGGTCGGTGCAGGCTTTGCGTTTGTCCTTATCTAACCTGTAGGTATTGCAGTGTGAATGATTGTTGTTCTTGTCTTTCAAGATGAGAGTAAAGAATAAGATGTTCAGCGGAATAGCTTCAATCCGAAATATCGCTATGGTTGAGTCAACATGGGAAAATCTATTGTACTTACTCTGTACTCTATACTTACAACTGAACTTAATCTTAGGAATAGTAGACCACATTTTTGGCCGACTGACTCATATATCGTTCGTGGGGAAATTAGAAAACGTTGCGAGTTATTACAACAATGAGTCTTTCTTTTTCTTATAACTAAATGCAAACTCAAATTGAAGTTCAGTTGCACGTCATAAAGTAACAAAGTAGATTGTTCCTTTTAATGATACTCTGACAGTTAACAGTCCCGACTTTACGGTATATTTTAGTTACATGGGAAGTTTAAATCCGTCCGTCCGTTTAAACGTCCAAAGGTCCAAACACGTATTAAACAGATTCAACACAACACCACACCAACCTGTTCTTCCCGCACGGGCATGTGGTCACGTATTCGGGCATCAGCTTGCACGACTCGCAGTCGCCCGCGTGGCACGTGCGCGAGCACGCGTGCACCCCGCACGAGAGCACGCGCGCGCACGGCCCGCCGCACGCGAACCAGGCCGTGCCGCTCGACTCGGCCGTGCACGGCACCGTGCGGCTTTGGGGCGTCTTGCACGCGCATTCTGGAAGGTCAAGAGGAATTTAATAATCATCATCTTACTTGGAGGACGTCCAAGAAAAACAGGGTAGGTAGGGGTAAAGTAGGTGTGTGTAGGGGTAGGACCACCCGCGAACGAAGTCGCGCCGGGTCCGCTAGTATAAGCATATAATCACGTCTTCTTTAAAAAACGACCTTGTGTGTATTCTGCCTACTGTGTTGCAAAGAGTAGCTCCGAGCTATGCTGGGTATTGAGGCACAAAAACATCTACAAAGGTTGCACAACCTAACCGCAATCTAACTAAATAATTATTTTACTTAACTAATCAAAATCGGAACCGTGTATTTTTTTTTTTTAATTAGGCTATTCAAGCATTTGACCGCCATCTCACCTGGTAAGTGACAATGCTTCTGAAGATGGAGCATGCCTGTCTAGGAATAGCCTATTCACTCTAGCCTTGAAGGCGTCCAGATTATATTGATCAGGGAACACTCGCAGACAACGTGTTCCATTCCTTAGCCGTACACATAATAAAGGTTGAATCAAAGCGGCGTTGTGATCCCATGAATCTTGTAAATAGCTGAATGTGTGTAATGGAGTCACGATTACAGCCCATAACAGTCCACTGCAGTACTTGAGGCCTCTCCCACGAAGGGAGGTTATTGCCAAAATCGCCACGCTTGGCAGGCGGGATGGATATCGCAGTGTTATAATATAATAATGGAAAAAGCTGCTGCCATTTTCCAGCCTACGGAGACTCTAGATCTTTTGCCTCGATAACATTGGTCGCCTTGTACGACACCCACGAGTGTAAAGGGTTGGTGTTATTCTACTCTGCCGGACACCACACGGCCATGTGTAATGGAGTACACATTATGTATTCGCTAAAACGTTGTCAGTCTAACACCAATGTCAAAAAGTCTAAAAGAAAATTAAAACAAAAACCTTTGCAGTAACAACATCAGCACCCAATCTGTAAGTTCAGTCAGGCATGAATCAACATATATACGTTGTGTTTGCGAGTAGTGAATATAGTAACCTTGTAAGGCGACCTAGGTTCGAATCACGTTCAGGGCGTAATCTCAAGGATTTTCTAATAAACTAAGTACTCCGATTGGACTTTAAATCACCCTTATGTCGATTGCTGCAAGGCTGAAAATCTAACTCACTGAACCTAATGTAACTTGATGAACTGTGTGTTCATCGATTCCTCAAGACTTCCTACTGGGCTTGTCACAAAATTCTCATACAATATTAATTTTCACATATACCAAAAACCCATTTCATGTCTTCCCGGGGTAGTTCCAACCTGACAATCTTACTGCCTCCTACGGCCACAATGGTCCTTGATTACATTTTTAACCTCCGACGATAAAGAGAGGTGTATATGTTAGACGCATGTGTATGTGTGGCAACGTAGATCCCAATGGATGGACCGATTAGAATTCGGGTTTCTCTATTTGAAAGGCAAGTAATCGAGATTCTTACCTTTGTTTCATTAAATTCTGTTCTGTAGTATAGAAAATATTTGAGTTTAACTAAACATGGATGAGGGCTATCCGACTTTTTTTGTCGGTTAGGTTATACTATTGCAGTATGTAAATGGTAATTGACTATGTCGCAGATTTTCATACATAACACGCCTTTTTCCCGTAGGGACCACATTGTTCTACTTGCTACAGTCCTGGCAAATCTCTCTCATTTCTTCCACATTCATCAATCTTTTTAACCTCCGACGAAAAAGAGGTATGTTTTACGTGTATATCTGTGGCTTTGTGTGTCTGTGTGCACCATCGTAGCTCCCAACGGATGGACCGATTAGGATGCGGTTTTCTCTATTTGAAATATTTGCGTATAAACTTGGTCAGGCCTTTTTCGACATTTTTCAGTCGATTAGGTTGAGTTGGCAGACAGGAGAGAGGAGTGGCGATTGCTCCACCGACAAGAGTTATACTCTTAAATATATGATGATGATTATAGGTTAGGTTACGTTACCCTGCGTAACGGTATGCGTGCAAAGCTCGCAGGGCGGCGGTCGGGGCGAATAAAGTGTAAGTCAGAGTTTAGTCCATCGACTTTGTAAGAAGTTTAAGCTACGTTACCCTGCGTAACGGTATGCGTGCAAGGCTCGCAGGGCGGCGGGTGGCACTGTTGCTCGCAGTGGTGATTGCCGCAGAGCAGTTCGCGGCCGCACTGCCGCCCGCACTCCAGCGGCTGCTTGTTGCTGCACATCATCTGGCGCTTCTCTACGCCGCAGCCGCACTCCCTGACGGAATCACATTAAGCGTTTTTATAATTTGTAATATAAAAAATAAGTAAAAAGTAAAACACATTTATTACACTCAAATGCGCAGTACAAAATTCTTTAAATTAAATTAAAAATATATAATCAAACAGAGACATACACAAAAAAAAATGATACTCTAATCTCGTTACTTGTGCCATGTGGAGAGTGCAATGGGGCCACACTCAGCATATGCCACGACAGTTGCCGTGACGCTGGTTTTTAGTGGGCCCCTCTTAGACGTCCACGACAATGTGACTATATTATCGTGGACGTCTAAGATATAGGGGAGAGGTGGCATGAAGGGGACATTATTTATTATGAGAGCAGTGTTACATTTTAGTTGCGAATGGTTGTGCTTCGGGGTTGCTACAGAAATCAATACATGTCCCTTTCATGCCACCTCTACCCTATATCTTAGACGTCCACGATAATATCGTCACGTCACAAATTATAAAAGCACTCATTAAAGACGAGATTGCAATAAACATCGCGGAGTGATGGGCGAGCATGCGCTCTTTATTGAGGAGACTGAATTCCTCTGTAAAGAGCACTCTTTTACTTAGTTCCTTTAGTTTTAAGACTAGTCAACTCGGGTGTGCACAATATTTAATTGTTGTGTCTTAGTGCTTCCTTAGGAACCATAATGTCGCAGTAACAATAATACTATTTATAATATAGACGCAATGATAATATAGCCGCAACATTATTATGGCCACATATTTTAATAATTACATCGCCTGTGTAGAATTTACACAAAAATGTATTTGCTTGAATGATTCGCTTAGTTGCCGGGTTATCAAACATCCTAAGGCACCACACATAAAAAAGGAAAGTACGACTTACAATAGCTAAAAGATATAGTAACCATAATAAAAAGACGAGTTGACTCACTTGGTGACCATAGCCTGGCAGGGCGGACATGGCCCCGGGTGGCACGGCAGCGGGCAGGCGTGCGTGCAGGTCCGTGCCCGCCGGCAGCCATGACCGCACGAGTGCGCCCCGGCCGCCCCTCGCGACCACTCGGGCGAGCGAACCGCTCCACAAAGACACCAGTACTCGCTCGGGATTTGCTCTGAGGTGTTCTGGCAGGCGGGACAACGCCACTTGCCCTCTAGAAGGAGGCGGGGGTATCGTTAGTGTCATCCACAATTCCGAAAAAGAGAAATAGTTGCCTCTTGTTGATTTTTCATACATAAAAACATAATTCAAAGCAGATTCAGATGCAAATAATTCACGCTTAAAAATTATTCTATTGCATTAATCTCAAACAATTGTCAAAAAGCTATGAAAAAACTAGGGATTGTTTAACAAGCTCATTCATCATTACTTGTCCTATTAGTGACATCAATATTGCTGTATACTTCTACACTGGAATCTGCTTTAAATTTTGTTTCATTAGTTTAAATTAAAAAACATGACTTTTAGTGTTATTTGCATTTGAATCTGCTTTCATTTATGTTTGTGTAGTGTGGCAACATTTTGTAATGATGATGTC
The DNA here is from genome assembly GCA_905147135.1 of Blastobasis lacticolella. Lineage (NCBI taxonomy): Eukaryota > Metazoa > Arthropoda > Insecta > Lepidoptera > Blastobasidae > Blastobasis > Blastobasis lacticolella. The sequence continues at coordinate 5,272,374 of LR990048.1, read as the reverse complement.
CCACTATCTGTTGCACAGAACTCTTTGATGTACCTGTGTACCATTGTAAACATCACATACACAATCAGGCAATACAGAAAAAGATAATAATGTTTTTCCCTTATACTTAAATTACATAATAATTGAAATCATTGGTTTTATCAAGACGGTGTTTGAATGGCTGTGTTGATCATAACAAAAACATATTTAAATATAGATTAAAAATTTTATCACTCTCCAGAAGTTATAACTAAAAGTACACATTATTGTATTAAATTATTACAGTTATTATGACACCAGACACATTCTTTCAGTTTTCACCTTGTACCTTGATTAACAAGTCGCCTATCCAGTCATTGCTGCATCGACTCGTAGTTGCGACAATTAATGCAACGGCGTCGAAATATGGGGCTTTTCGTTAACCAAGATCAACTTTTTTAACTCAGCAAAAAAGTAATATGAAGTAAACAGTATTGTGCAGTAATGTAATGATGAATATTGACAAGTAGGTATATATTAAACACACTAAAGCCAAAGAAACGTTTGTAGTGGTCCAAGAAAAAAAGAGGGTAATTTTGAAAATCTATCTGTCTGTCATAATGAAATCTTATGAAGGTTCAAACTCACCCACAACACTGCTTGTAGCCCACTTCTTGATGCAGCGAAGATGCAGTACATGGTAGCAGTTGGCACACGACCACACTGAGTCTGTTTGCTTCACACGTTCACAACAGACCAAGCATTCCAGGGTCCCTTTGTTTAACTGCTCAGTTAGGCGCTCTCTCTGAGTCATTTCTTTGTTCACTGTACCTGTTATACAGTTATACTTTTATATTGATGTAGTTTAACTTTTAATTTATGTCATTATAAACAACTGCATACACAAAAACTTAAATATTATTTAATAAAGACTTTATTGAAAAAAAAAAGGTACATAAAATTCATATAAAAACAGTATAAAAAATTAAAATGATACAAAGTCCTATCTGAATACCTTTGAAATTGACTGACCTTTTTGGTCCCCAGCACTTTTATTTCTTCTTGGACTGGGTAAATTTTCAGATTTAACTGTTTTGTCTCTGTCTTCTCTACTTTGTAAATAGCTGCTGGCATATTGTTCATCTTCGACACTGTTCCTGTCTGCAGCTCTCAATCTCTGGCTGCCAATCCAATTTTTCTTATTTGGTGCTTCACCCCTTCCATTTCTAACATCTTGATTTTTATTTATACCGCTATTATAAAATGTGCGTTCAGAATCTTTCTTCCCTTTCCCCTTAAACAGGCTTCTGTTTTCGTTGTAACGACTGCTACTCTCATAGTTCCGGCCATTGCTATCATAATTGCTAGATTCATACTGACCATTTGAGTCATCATGGTTGCTATCATAGTTTCGGCGACTACTACCATAATTACGACCATTCTCAGTTTGGCGATTACTAGAATCATAATTACTCTGGGATCCATTGCTATGTCCACTATTTTCAGTAGAGTAGTTACGGCTATCATTTTTTCGGTCTCTGTTACGAATCTTATTATTTGACTCTCTATTATAGCTATTGGAATCATAGTTTTTATAACTACTGGAATCATTTCTGTTCGATTCATTTTGTTTTAATGAGTCTGCGGGACGGGAACTATCATGGGAAGATTGAGGTCTTTCTCTCCAATTTTTATCTGAGGAGCTACCGTGAATACTTTTAGATTCCTTAGTAGGTTTAAATGAAGTGGAAGACTCTGGTTGAGCATCTATATTACTAGACATTACTATATTAGAGCTTTTTGGAACAAACTCTATAGCAGTAGGTGTTAAATTAGAATTAATTACTATGTCACTGGTAATGGCCTTCTTCGCTGTTGGGTTAACCGGAGCTGTAGAATCTTCAGTATTTGTGTTATTTGGATTTGAGTTGTAAGCATAAGATTGCATTTGTGCATTCTGCGAACTTGAGGGTACCTCTTGATAGTTATATTGTTGGTTATGTGGATAATTCTGGTACTGCTGGTTATTATAGTTGGCATTATTTGAAGCAGCTTCATTGTTACCCTGCATCTGTGACAAAAACTCATTGAAACTCACATATTGGTTGTTGGGGTTAGGATAGAAGCCTTGGTTCCCATATTGACCATTCATCTCACTGTTCCAGGTGCTAGCACCTTGGTATTGATTATTGTAAGCGTATGAATTGTTCCACTGTGACATTATAATTATTCGAATAACAAAATATTGTGAAACAATATGGAAAATATCACTTGTAATTAGCTTGAAATTTATCTAGTTGGGGCAAGTGTTTTTGGAGTTATGCTGTTGCGGTGACCGCAGGCCGAAGCCTGGGGCCTTACGGTTGGAATACTACCAAACCTGAAGAAGAAAGAAATAATTATACGTTAGAAATTGAGGGTCTGAAATGGACAGGTCATCAACTTAGTGACAACACAGTAGTTTCAATAAAATGTTGATACTCACCCTTTCTTATTTATATTGTTCCACTCAGATTATTTTTAAAATAATGTAAAAATTAAATGAAAATACTGAAAGAAAACTATAAAAATGGGATAAGTAGGCGATACCGATGTGACAAAATGAATCGAAACGAAATGTGTAAGAAGAGGGGAGAGGGGTGGGCGGGGCGGGGGATGGCACTTTTTTTCATTTTCTCAATATGAGAGGCTAGGGTATGGTAACTATACAGCCTAGTCTTCATAGCTATTTTTATTTAAAAATGAGGAGTTTTCCAATAGGTATTTAAGGCATTCCTAACCACTCACTAGATGGCGCCCCGACAATTTTGGTAATTGATAATCGCTTGAAATCGGTTCTTAACAAACTGGATATAAACACTGGGTACGTTTTATTGGATAATATTGTATTTGTCAATAGTTTTCAACCATTTTAGAGGTTGTAAAAATAATGGAACATAATGCCAACTTCTATAAATATTTCTTTTTACACTTCGTTCAACCTTTAACAGTTATGTTTATATTAATAAACATTTTATTTTTAAGTTTAGTATTAGTTGGCTGCATGAAATCACTGCCACCATCATACAGGTTATAAAAACATTACCAAAATTGTAGGTGCGCCATCTATTGATGCTTTTTGAAACCAACTATCAATACCTACTGGAAAACTCCTCATTGTATGTCATATTTCGTTTTGAGTTTTCGCTCTTCCGATTACATACACCCTAAAGCGCGCTCCACATGTTCGCCGAAACTTCCGGCGAAACTTTTGCCGGGACTTTGGTCGACCCTCTACATTCTCGCCTATTAGGGATGTGGTGGTGTCAAAACGCGCGACATTTTATTGATTCATCGGTGTAATATCGGTAATCTGTGTAAACAGGGTCACAGAGGTGATGGCAGCTTCTCTACTGTAATGAGGAGTTTTCCAATAGGTATCTAAAGCATTCTTAACCACTCACTAGATGGCGGCCCGATAATTTTGGTAATTGATAATCGCTTGATAAAGGTTCTAAGCAAAGGGAATAAATCATTGGGTTCATTCTATGGGATAATATTGTATTCATCAATAGTTTATAACCATTTTAGAAGTTGTAATAAAATGAACCATAGTGCCTATTCATAAAAATATGTCTTTGTACATTTCGTTCAACCTTTAAAAGTTATGTTTATATTAATAAACATTTTATTTTTAGGTTTAGTATTAGATGGCTGCATGATATCACTGCAAAAATAATTCAAATTTTAAAAAAATTACCAGAATTGTAGGAGCGCCATCTATTGAAGCTTTTTGAAACCAACTGACAATACCTACTGGAAAACTCCTCATTACTTGATCTACTAATATCCTGGATCATGGTCAAGTGTACCCCGAACGGGAAAAAACGCTAGAAATATAAATATGTCGTAGAGGGTCATGAGCCTAGTCATCATTTTGACTGAGAAACGCAACGTCAATCGAAGCACCATCTTGCGGATAGCTGGAAATACTGTGAAGACGTCATATTCGGCGCGCGGTCGCAACGAACACTTCCTCTTCGACCATCGACGAGTCAAGACGTGTAACTAGCCGCTCATCCATTGAAGAAAGAAGAAGTCTTTTATTAATTGCTTCGCATCACATAGCCGTACTCCATAAAGGAGAGTGTGAGTACAGAAGGGACTACCAAATTAGAATTTGTACAAGGGCGCACGTGAATAGATTCCCCGGCGCACCTTGCGTTTCGGCCTCGCGGGATGGCCATGGGTGGTGGCGGGTCTTCCAGTGACCCACGGGTTCGGTAGTCCCACATTATTATCTGTTACTTAAAATTATCCTATGCTTTCATCGTTTGCTGTTTTTATTGTAATTATGCTTTATTACCTCAATACACTGTTAAACTGTTCTTATAATTCTTATTTCAATAACACTATCCCGAAAATACCTTCTGATGGATCTCTCCCCTGCTAGAGTCTGCCCTAGTCTACGACAAATATAAAATCGATCGAATTGAGACGACAACAAACTATCTCTACTTAGTCTATGAAATAGGCGAGACTTGCCAAACATGCACGGGACTACACGAATACTCCCTCTACATTCTCGTGTTCCCGCGGAACTGTCCACATGTGGAGCGCGCTTTATTCAGGCACTTATCTCTTGCAAAATAATGAGGAGCTTTCCAGTAGGTACTGATAGTTGGTTTCAAAAGCATCAATAGATGGCGCTCCTACAATTTTGGTAATCTTTTTATAATCTGTATGATGGTGGCAGTGATTTCATGCAGCCAACTAATACTAAACTTAAAAATAAAATGTTTATTAATATAAACATAACTTTTAAAGGTTGAACGAAATGTAAAAAGAAATATTTACAGAAGTTGGCACTATGTTCCATTATTATTACAACCTCTAAATTGGTTGAAAACTATTGACAAATACAATATTATCCAATACAACGTACCCAAACACTGGGTATCCTGTCTGCTAAGAACCTATTTCAAGCGATTATCAATGAGGAGTTTTCCAGTAGGTATCTAAAGCATTCCTAACCACTCACTAGATGGCGCCCCGACAATTTTGGTAATTGATAATCGCTTAAAATAGATTCTTAGCAAACAGGATATAAAAACTGGGTACGTTGTATTGGATAATATTGTATTTGTCAATAGTTTTCAACCATTTTAGAGGTTGTAATAATAATGGAACATAGTGCCAATTTCTATAAATATTTCTTTTTACACTTCGTTCAACCTTTAACAGTTTTGTTTATATTAATAAACATTTTATTTTTAAGTTTAGTATTAGTTGGCTGCATGAAATCACTGCCACCATCATACAGATTAAAAAAAGATTACCAAAATTGTAGGAGCGCCATCTATTGATGCTTTTTGAAACCAATTATCAATACCTACTGGAAAACTCCTCATTACCAAAATTGTCGGGGCGCCATCTAGTGAGTGGTTAAGAATGCTTTAGATACCTATTGGAAACTGCTCATTGATGTTATCGGCGGCCTTGGCGATGGTGGCGTATCTCCCGCCATCGCCGCAGAAAAAAGAAGACAGTTTAAAATATTCCTGACCACCAGCCGGCATAATCAAAGTTGTAATGGATTAAGCTTATAAAACGTAATATACTCGCGTTATTATTTAAATTCTTCAGCTAGCAAATTTTTATATATTTATGTTTAAAATATTATTAATTCGCTATAAAACGAACGCACTCTTGGCATGAAATTATGAACACACCCGGAAAAAAGTATTAAGCTACGCGTCGACTAGCCCGCACCGCACGAGCCGCACGCGCCGCACGCATCGCATTTCGGGTTGCTTTGTATGAAGCGCGCTCCACATGTTCGCCGAAACTTCCGGCGAAACTTTTGCCGGGACTTTGGTCGACCCTCTACATTCTCGCCTATTAGGGATGTGGTGGTGTCAAAACGCATCGACATTATATCGATTCATCGGTGTAACATCGCTAATCTGCTGTAAACAGGGTCACAGAGGTAATAGCACCTGCTCTACTGTAATTACTTGATCTACTAATATCCTGGATCATGGTCAGGAGTACTCCGAACCTGTTACGGGAAAAAGCGCTAGGAATATAAATATAAAATCGATCGAATCGAGACGACAACAAACAATCTCTACTTAGTCTATGAAATAGGCGAGACAAGCCAAACATGCACGGGACTACACGAATACTCCCTCTACATTCTCGTGTTCCCGCGGAACTGTCCACATGTGGAGCGCGCTTGAGTTTGTATAGGAGTGCGTTCACTACCCGCACTGGCCGCGCCGCACAGCCGCACCGCATTGTCAGTAGTTAGGGATACCAGCATAAAATGCGGGCGATGCGGACAGGGATACAAGAGAAAAAGGCGTTATTTGCCTGAAATGGGAGACTAACACCCGGTTTCTGAAACGCTTGTCAAATCATTGTTTAGCTAACAGACTGTCACATTTAACAAGCTGTTAAATCACCGTGGGTTTCTGAAAGGCCAATCAATCTATTGTTAGCTAATCGACCATTAACAAGAGATTAATTTTTTCGTCTGGCTACCCCTGCTAAAATCAGTCACATTCATTCACTCATATATGTTTTGTTTCTGTCTAACGCATTAATTTGTCTCTGTCCCTAGCGGCCTTTTGATAGCGGTTGTATAGTTTTCGTGTAAATAAAAATCAAATATTATAAAAAAATATATACAGAGCGAGAAAAGAAAAAATATAACAATACTTATGTTATAGGGTCACGGGTTCCAGTGGATCAGTAATCCCATCATCATCATCTTTAGGCAGTTAGGTGGGTCCCGGTCCACTGCTGAATACAGGCCTCCCACGACTTACACTCTGGTCGACTCTGTTATCTTGCATCCATCGGCTCCCTAGGACCTTAAAGAGGTCGTCAGTCCATCTCTTGGGAGGCCATCCAGAGAAAGCCACTCAACAACATTCGCCCCATCGGCTATCGATTCTGTGAGTTTCTCCCAATAGTTAAATCCTGGTTCAAGTCATGGACACGAGCCGGTTCGTGGTTCAGGTCCAGGTCCTGGCCCCGGATCAGGTCCTGGTTCAGGTCCAGGTCCTGGCTTCGGAACAGGTCCTGGTTCAGGTCTAGGTACTGGCCCCGGACCAGGTACTGGTTCAGGTCCAGGTACTGGACCCGGACCACTTCGTGGTTCAGGTCCAGGTCCTGGCTTCGGACCAGGTCCTGACCCCGCACCAGGTCCTGGACCAGGTCCTGGCCCCGCACCAGGTCCTGGATCAGGTTCAGGCCCTGGCCCCGGACCAGCTTCTAGTTCAGGTCCAGGTCCTGGACCCTGACATGTCCGTGGTTCAGGTCCTGGTCCTGGTTCAGGTCCATGTCCTGGCCCCGAACCAGGTCCTGGTCCAGCTAATGTTTATGGTCTATGTGCTGGCACTGGTCTAGGTCCTGGTTCTGGTTCAAGCTCAAATTGTGATCAAGGTTGCAGTTTTGGTCATGATCCTGGACCAGAACCTGGACCCTAGACCTGGACTTTGCCTTGGACCAAAACTAGGACCTGGACCAGGGCCAGGACCAAGACCTAGACCAAGAAAATCGGATATAATTTCTTTTGACAATCGGTTAATTGGTCGATTTTCGCCAATTAAAATAACACGGCGATAACATACAGTTAACATGAGAAAAAGCTTTCCGGAAACCCAAAATTACATTAATCAGCCGTTAATTGGAGATTTGACAATCCGTTGACAAGCTGTTAACAAACCGTCAATTGGCCCTTTCAGAAACCCAAACTGCATTTAATCAGTGTTTAACAAGCTGTTACGTAATTTTTGCGTTGACAAGCGTTTCAGAAACCGGGTGCAAGTCCTAAAATATTTACCCATAAATATAAGAAAAAAATTGTAAGTTTAAATTGTAACTGCACTTCAGTATTTAAGCCTGCTATAAACTAGTGGGGGGGTTTGTCACAAACTCCACGCTTGGCACGTAAATCAAAAAACAGGAAACGCTGCTGACCAATTTTATAACAAAAGAAATGTCCTGAGCTGGCCTCTAAGACATTAATCTCCTTCCTTGTACGCGTACAACATCTGTGAACTTAATGTGTTAAACTCTGTCTAAGAAGTTTAAGCTACGCGTCGACTAGCCCGCACCGCAAGAGCCGCACGCGCCGCACGCGCCGCACGCATCGCATTGAGATATTGCTGACGTTGCTGATGGCATGGCCACACTGGCCGCACCGCACGAACCGCAATTGCGGGCAGGGTTGCCAACTGTGTGTCATGATTTGGTACTAATAATGACATCTCAAAAAATGCTTAGATGGTAACCCTGATTACTCGTTCTCTGTGCTCTCAAAAAAAAATTAAGTCTTTGCTGTATGTCGGTTATAGGATTATCCTCTCTCAAAGTGAAAAAGAGAAACAAAAATATACGGTTATCTCTCCAAATTTTAATAGAACTAGAAAATGACGCAGTAAATGGGGCAGAAAATTTTTGGCACTAATACACTATAAAAATATCAAAACAAGACGACTATGGAGTCGCCAACGATCAAAGATATTGAAATGAATTATTGATAATATCTAGTGTTTACCACTAAGAAATCGGGTGAAATCTAAATGATACAATATTCATAATCTTGACCATCATCCAAACAGTCAATCCTGGCTTCTGCCAGGAACCCCTATCCTGCTTCTTCTCTCCTCCAAGTCAACCCATTCATTTTTGTATCTCCCAAGGAGAGGTGTGTTATCAATCAAGGAGACGCGTTCAGAATTTCAATGGGAGGGCATAGAGCAACACCAGCAGCATCATCTTTTTGACAAGCTATATGTATGTATTATAGCCCTTCATGAATATTTTGGACGTGGCCGAAATCAGAACTAACGTCGCCTTCTAGTAAAGTGTCACTTTTGACAAACAGATGAAGTTGGTGTTGACAATCACGTCCTCATCCAAGTTATTATTATTATTATTTTCTTTTGGGTTGATCCCTCTCAGTACACGATACTGGTTACCTAATGACACCACGGGCCAAGGCCAAGTGGATGTCATGTGAAATGGCATTGTTAAGAATTACTGTTAGATTCATGGGGTTGGGGATTATTCTGCAAGAAAATCCTTACAATCCTGCATGTATTTAAAATGGTAGCTTTCTGAAGTAAAGAGTATGTAAACTTGGGCAAGTCCAGACTCTCTAATGACTGATGCAATTGTTTGGGGATTATGCCGGTAGTAGAAAGTACTATTGGTACTATAGTAGCTTTTTGAAGTTTCCAGAGACGGACTACTTCATCTTTTAGATCTATATACTTAGTCAATTTCTCTGATATTGTCGTTTGGAGATTATGTGAATTAGGGATGGCAATGTCTATTAGTTGTGCTGTTTTATTAATTTTATTGATTAATGTTATATCCGGTCTGTTATAGTGAATAGTTCTATCAGTAAGGATGGCTCTGTCATAATAAAGTTTGTGAGTTGAATTTTCTAATACGGTATCGGGATTATATTTGTAATAAGGTGTGAGCGGTTGCGTAGTCAATTGATATTTTAATGCAAGTTGCTGGTGGATAATTTTAGCTACCTGGTCGTGTCTGTGTTTGTAGTCAGTTTGTACGATGGCTCTACAGGCTCCAGTTATATGTTGTATCGTTTCAGGTAAGCTATTACATCTCCTGCACGTGTCCGATGGTATACTTTTGATTATGTGTTTCTGATAATTTCGTGTTTCGATAACCTGATCTTGTATTGCTAGCATGAAGCCTTCAGTCTCAGGGAAAAGCTCCCCACGTCTGAGCCACTCGTTCGACGCTAATTTGTCGACGTTTGGTTGGTTCAGGTCGTGGAGGTGTCTTCCATGGAGAGACTTTCGGGCCCACTCGGATAATTTAGTTTGCGTGTCAACTTGGTGTTCATTTCGTTGGGAGCTGGTATCTGATAAGTTTAAGGGAGTAAGTTTTCGGTCTCTTTGAATTATTGCTTCGTGTATGGTGGAAGTATTTGCTTTATCGTGAAAATAGGTTCTCAAGGTGGATATCTGCTTATTGTGTAGATTTTTGATATCAATCAAACCTCGCCCTCCGTCTGTTCGCGGTAAAACAAGTCTTTGAACACACGATCGTGGATGGTGCTTCCGCTGCTTCGTCATAGTGGTATTTATAGTACGTTGAAGATTGATGAGTTCTGTCTTTGTCCAGGTAATAATACCAAAAGAGTACGTCAGTATAGGTATCGCAAAAGTATTTATTGCCTTAATAGTGTTCCTAGCATTTAATTGCGATTTTAGTATTAGATTAAGCCTATGTTTAAATTGCTTTCTGAGATTGACTTTGGTGTTTTTATGTTCTATTTGTTGAGATTGGAGATAGCCGAGGTATTTATATGTCCCATTTTCATCCAAGGGTTCTATTCGTTCACCAGACTGTAGTTCATAGCATTGGTCATCTTGCTGACCTGCTATCACAGAATTGATCTTGCATTTGTCTATGCCAAAGTCCATATGGATGTCCTGAGACAGGGCTTCTGTAATACTGGCTAATAAATGCAGTTCTTCTCGATCAGCGGCATACAGTTTTATATCGTCCATATATAACAAATGATTTAACTTAAGTTGGACTCGGTCGGTTTGCGTATTACAGTTACTATTGTATTTTAGAGGGTAACCCGCGTCGCAAGTGTTTAGCAAGTTCGATAATGGATTTAACGCAAGGCAAAACCACAACGGGCTAAGCGCATCTCCCTGAAATATGCCACGTTGTATTCTAATGTCTTCAGTTTCTATATCTGAAATTGATGTGTTTATTTTAAGACTAGTAACCCAGTTTGACATTGTATTTTGTAGGAATGAAATAAGTGTTGGGTGTATTTTGTATATTTCTAGGATTTGTAATAACCAGGAGTGGGGAACAGAGTCGTATGCTTTTTTATAGTCAATGTACATTGTGTAAATATCTGATTTTGTTTTTTGGACTTGTTTTAGGACTACTGAATCAATTGTGAGTTGTTCTTTGCAACCTTGGCTGAATTTGCGGCAGCCTTTCTGTTGTTCAGCTAGGATTTTATTGTTATCAATGTGGTCATATATTAAATCAGCCAAACATGATGTTATTATTTTGTATAGTGTTTGCAGGCAGGTAATGGGTCAATATTTAGCTGGGTTTTTCAGATCGCTGTGGTCTTTTGGAATCATATAAGTGATCCCTGTGGTAATATATTTTGGCATTTTTTCTGGGTGCAGAATAAATTCGTTTATGTAGTTATGAATATATGGATGGATACTGGTAAACTGCTTATACCAATAACTATGAATATGGTCTGATCCAGGGGCTTTCCAGTTGTGTAATCGGCGAAGCACCCTCTGAAATATGTCAGCTGGGATGTAGTCAAATTGCATAGGATGTTTATGTGTATTATTTGTAGTCTCCATTTTAATCCATTCAGCTTCTTCATTGTGTACTATCGGTGTCTGCCATATATTAGACCAAAATCTGTGGAATTCCTCAGGATCAGGTGTACTATTTATATTGTCATATGTGTTGATTTCATGACTGTCATAGGAATTTTTGGTTATTTGGCGATAAAATTGTTGTTCGTTATTAATGAATTGAACATTTTGTTTTTTACGGAGTGTACATTCCGTGTATCTTTTTAATCGGCATGAAGTCAGAGACAGTTTTTGCTTAAGCGTGTCTAAAACAAGTATGGGTTCTGCATTTACGTTTTCGTGAACTGTATGAATCTTATTTTGCTCTAATATCCTTTGAACTTGTGCATTGAGTTTCCTGTTTCGATTACCATTAATATATTGTGTTAGCCTACCTATTTTTCTTCTTAGGTCCGTTATTTTTTGTTCCAGCCTTCTTTGCCATTTTGGTTTTGTGTGTGGGGCTGTGTGGTGTGATCCGTCTGGTTTAGTCATATATATTTTGGACCCATTTTCTTTAACTACAGTCCAAGCAGCGCAGTAAATCATTGTTTGTAATGTATTGAAGTCAGTGTCGCAGTTAACATTTTCAGGTAGAATTACTTCATTCATATATTGAACAAGTTTTGCCAATTTTTTAGAGGATTTTAATTTAGGTAAGTATGCTCTGTTTGTCGGTGGAGTGTCTTTATAGTGTTGGTAGACGTCGTGAAATGTTTGATCTATATTTACATTGCGGTTAGGAGTAGTTTTAGCTTGAGAATTGGCTTGTAAACCGTCTGAAGTTAAATCCGGCTCTAATTCTAAGTTAGTTTCCAATGCTAAAAACGGGTCATTATTATTGTGTCTATCATTTCGAATTGTGTCTTCCTGGTGAGATCCTAATATAATGTCTATTTCTGCATTCGGGACATTAGTAATGTCTTTGTCATTTCCATTAGTGTCCATTTGAAGTTCTGCAGCAACTTCCTGTTTTATGGAATTCATTCTATTATCTGTGATGTATTTATTGTTAACAATTAATCGCCGCTGGTCAGCTATTCTCTGTTCAGTTAGATGTGCTAGATGGGGAAATTTATTTATGAACTCTCGGTGAAGTAGTTTTCGGTATGCAGTTTTATTCGTCCCCATTAGAGTGATTCTGAAATACGAGAACATGATTGCTTCGTTGTGCTCCTGTAGCCATTTCATTCGTGAGTTATTTTGTGTTTCGCAGTGTGAATACGACGGGGCTAATAAGGGCGACATATGTCCTAAAGTTTGTTGCGTGCAACTGACCGGTGTGTTACTTTGCGTGTATATTTCTTGTTGTAAATGTTCTAATTCACTTTTTACTTCATTGTAGATTATATCAATTCTACATTGTGGTATCAGTTTGTTCCGTAGTATTGCTCGGCACTGATCTCCTAGCCTTTGTCTGCTTACGTCTATATTCGGATATTTCTCAGAGAATTTGGTGTGAAGTGGTCCTAAGTAGCATTTTTTGTCTGTCCCTAATGCAGTTAATTGGTAGTATGTGCGTAGAATGAGTTCGTTCATTTCAGTTGACCATCTTCTACGCGTGCGCGCGTTGGGCGCGGTACTCGTGGTGGGCGCAGTTTGTGAGCCACAGTTGGTTCCCTGCGCAACAACCTCGAGTAAACTACTGATGGTGCTTGAGGATGCGATAGACGTGCGTCGCGTCATGAATGACGGGCGCGTAGATGCTACAGACGAGAACAGCGACTGGCTGTCTGTGCTGTTATTATCGGATATGTCCGATTTTGGTTCGACGGTTTCGTCAGCAACAACAGGCTCGCGGGCCTGGGTAGAGTTTTTTTTTAATTTTGATCGGGTTATCATTTAGTTCCCACGCGAAGCTAGGGACACATGGGTCGACCGTGGCAGAGCCCTGCGTTCACCACGGCAAGGGTAGGTATGAAACTGGGTGTCCCCATCACCCAGAGTCCGCATACTAAAGACTAGGCTCCCCCCTAGCCACGCAGCCCTCGGCGTACGCTATTCCACCTTGGCTTGGGTTGTATCCCTCTTGGTCTGGATCCTCGCCTTAGACCTGTCCGGCATGAGTGGCTCTACCGGCATAGCTCTAAGGGTCATTGGTTCACGCAAGCCCCGCCACGACGGCAACGTGGAGATACAGTGGCGGGGTTATTATTATTATTATTATTTTCTTTATTCAAGTAACAGTGACTCAATTTGTTAGTATTTTCACACCTTACTTACTAATGTTAGTAACAAATTTTATAGTTTTTGTTGCGAGCCACCTGGAGGTGTCCGCATCTATTTATAAATACACAGTCAACTCTGTCCGCTATCATGCTGAGAACGCTGTTGGTGCTAGCCCGCACTCTGCTTACCAGCGCCGCGGCCCGCTTGCGCATCACGGTGTAGAAGCAGTCCGTGCGCGCCTCCGCGAACATGCCCGACGCACTGCAGTGACGGGGTAGCCTCAACATCACCCTCAGTGCATTGTTATACTGTATACGAATAGAATCGAACGCCCTCCGCGTATGACTCACCCACAGGCTGCGGGTGTACAGAGAACTGCAGAAAGCTTTAAACAGCGTCACCTTCGCACTATTTGAGCAGCGTGCAAACCTGCGAGCAATCATGTTTGCTCTCACGGAGAGCGCTCTCCTTTCCCGTTCGATGTCAGCATCGTCCTTGAGGCTGCTCGTGACTATATGACCCAGATATTTGAATTTATCTACCTTTGTAAGGGGTACTCCATATAGTGTTACAGGCGGATACTGCGAGGGACGTCTCCGACCAGCCTCAAACACCATGTACTGACTCTTAAGTACATTATACTTGAGACCGTGAACACCAGCGTACGACTCACAAATACCCAGCAGTTTTCTTATACCGCACACTGACGCGCTCAGCAGCGCCATGTCATCCGCGTAACTAATGTTGTTGACGCAAACTCCGTCGATATGGCAGCCACGCACGCTGCTGAGCGCCTCAATCAACCCGTTTACGTACACGCTGAAGAGTGAAGGAGAGCTTAACCCCCCTTGCCTCACCCCACACTCCAGCCTGTACGGTTCAGACAACATGTTTGCCCATTTCACACTGTTGACCTGGTTCTCATACCAGAACCTAAAGATGTTGATAAGTTCCTGGGGGATATTTGTTTGTTTAAGTTTTTCCCACAGTTTGTCATAAGAAACCAGGTCAAAAGCCTTAGACAAATCTAAGACACAGACAAATACCGGTGTATTTCGATTCGTATAGTATTTGACAGCGTGCTTTAACGACAGTATTGCACTCTCTGTAGAGAGTCCAGGTCTAAACCCAAACTGGTTATCATGCAACTTTAAGTACTGGTTGAGATGTTGGTTAAGCATGCTGTCAAATACCTTGGAGATCACCGTAGCCAGCGTTATAGGTCGGTAGTTTCCTTTGTCAGATACATCTCCGGTCTTGTTCTTTACTACAGGCACAACAATAGATCTCGTGAAATCCGACGGGAGATATGAGTGACGTAGGCAAAGTGTATACAGCATTGACAGAACCCTGGAGATATGGGGTCCGGCATGCTGGAGGTGCTCTATACTTAGCCCGTCATGCCCGGGGGATTTACCTCTACGCATTGATTTTATTCCGTGGCGCACATCCTTCGCTGTAAAGCTAATGTTTCCCGCTTGGTCGCTTGGTATTTCAGCACACTGCACGTCCAGCGCCGGCCCCAGGGAAGACTTTACAACAAACTGCTGTTTAAACAACTCGGCAATTTGTTTAGGGTCACTTTCCCCATCCACACTCACAGGGAGGCCAGGTCGAGTATTTAGTTTGCTGGTACTTTTCCAAAAACCGCGAAAGTCTTTCTTATCGTGCTGCGCCGCGACCATGTCCATTTTGATCTGGTCTTCATGATCTTGGCACCATTTGAGTTTCGACTTAAATATCTTCCTACTTAAGACCATGTCGTTATATACACCCCCATACATAGGTTTCCCATTTAATTTCCAAACCTTAAAATTCAATCTGGACTCCCTGTGTGCGTCATGTACATGCCTATTCCATCCGACTATTTTTCGTTTACTTGCTTTCTTCCTACCAAAAGCAATAGATGCGGATTCCGTCAAAGCCAACACAATATCATTATACAATTTGTCAATAACACACCAATGCTCACGATTGCCACAAAAATGGTCCGCGCACGCAGATAATTCCACGGGGAACTCCACCACTTTCAATCTAGCATGACACTCGCCACTGTATATTGCTATCTCTTCATTTGTGGGATTTCCCCATACTAACCAATCGCGAGCTGGTGGAGGCGGTTGTAATTTTTGTGACAATACACTCATGTTACAATCAACAAAAAGCGGAAAATGATCCGACCATAATACGTCATACTTAATATAAACCTTTGCTACCGAACTAATGGCTGACTGTGTAACAAGGCAGTGATCAAGCCATCTCTTACAGTTATGAGCCTCACTTATAAACGTGTAAGTGTCAGATTACAAACCTAGATGATCGACATCCACACAGTTCCATTTCTGTTCACAACAAAAACATAAATGTTCATTATAAAATAATTCGTGTGGGTGGGCATTAAAATCGCCCATAACGTAAGCAGACTCGACACGGCAATCATTTACTATAGCACTCACTGTACTGAGGCAGTCCGTAAACTCCAACAAGTTATCCGCCGCATCAGTAGGCATGTAAACGCTCACCACAACGATGGGCCTATTGTTCGTCACTATTTTTATAGCACACACTCGCGCGTTATCGCATTGAATAATAGACACATTTCGGAACAGGTTGCTTCTCCATAGTAGCGCAACACCTCCATACGGTCGCCCGCGCAGTATACCTGCCGACGTATCGATCGCTGATGTTCCGACATAGCTAAAGCTGTTGTTTACACTGCTCAGGAAAGATCTTTCGTCCGGCCGCAGCCAAGTTTCTTGCAGGGCGATTATATCCGCAGTTTTACAAAATTCTCTTACTGAGTCAATTGATCTCTTGACACTTTTACAGTTGAAACTAACGAGTGTGCATTTCAATTCTTTTGACTCAGGATCCATTATTTAAATTTGTCATACCGGTTACCACTTGGTTCGCGTTATCATACTTTTGTTTAAAATGTATAAACGGTCTAAATATGATACCCTGTGGCCACAGACTCTCCTCCATAAACAGGGATATTTTTTGGCGTGATACAAAGAACTTGTATGCGTTATGTCCTTTATTTTTCACATTAATCTTTTCTAGTTCTACCGTTTCTTTGGTTTTCGAAAAAATGTAGTCCACAATATCAGCTTCCTCCGTGTCTTTATGAACATTTGTTATAAAAATAGGAGATTTTCTCTCAGCCGCTTTAAATCCTTGGTATTCCGTAGCAGTACCTATCTTGCCACTAAGTCTCGCCTTTGGTTTTTTCTTACGTCTCGTTACTTTTTGCCATTCCGACATATTTTTGTTTTTATCAGTCGTTGGCAGAACTTGTTCGGGAGGTTGTACGTTTGCATTATCACAGACAGTTTTTTGTTTACTTGAATCGTCGTCTCGGATGCTCGGTGCAGCGTGAGTCATCGGACGGGCGATACGTCCGGTCGCTACCTGTCGCTCAGCTGATTCGAGCGTTTGGTTATTACCCGCCAATATGTCCCGATACTCTGTATTTCGTACAGAACATTCATTTTGTACTTCATTATTAGCCGATGCAATGGTAGTTGAATTATGATAGTTAGTCAAACCCATTGGTCCACTTTCTAACATCCAGGCACCACGCTTCATATTTACATTTGAGTAGGGCATAGCTGGTATTGAGGAATGCCTAATGTCGTGCATATCACACCTAAGATCTTCTAATTGTCTTACGGTCGCATAAGAATTCTTGAATTCATTTACCTCGTTTTGTAATCTAACGAGATCCTTTAATAATTTCGTGCAATCCAGGTGGTCAAAGGTAATTGGGGGTAGCTTTTCTAATTGTCTCGCCACAAATACTGGTATTACATCTGGATCCAGCGTTTTAAACAGGCTAATGATGTCGTCTAGCTCTCTCTGCTCTTTACCTTTCCTTTTTCTTGTTATTTCTCGTAAATCACACGACACTGACTCAAATAGCAATGATTTTGACTGTTTGATTTCTTCACTGCAGTGGCGTGCCTAGGGTTTCAGAGTAAGGCAAGCCGAGAAATGCAATTTATGTAGTTCTTACGGTTATTAAAAATAAATCCATCTTTTTGCCATATTACTGATCAATCCTCACTTATCACTCTTCAGTTTTATTCCAGCAATATAACTTGTGAGAGAGAATAACCAACAATCCAATGAGTTTGGTACACCGATCTTTGAAATTGTCTTATAAGCGCTTTAATAATCTGAGAAATAGGTACGTAAATCGGGCGTAGGTTTTGGCGAGGAAAGAATTTGTTATAAACTTTACCTTTTCCATGCAAATCAAAACTTGTGCACATTTTAAATCATCACAAGAGGCTTTACTTCCTCTATTGTTGATCAATCCAATTAAATCACTTTTACTACAAAACACAACACAAACACCACAAAAAACTAATTACTTATCCGCTCAAAACAACAGTGAAGTTGGTACGAATTCCAGCATTCAACAAACGTACCTACTGCGCATGAGCCAAGTTGCATCCGTGTACAACTTCATACGCATGCAGGGCTTAAAGTCTCGTACAATTTACTATATAAACAAACGTATAGTTATATATCTCATTATAGGACAGTTTTCGTATGTAAGAAAGAGACATATCGGCCGGAATCGAAGCCCGCTTACAAGCCAGCGCGTGCGAGCGAGATGACTGGCCGCGTCTCAATTCAACTCAGTCTCAACTTGCGTGTGCGTTCGGATGGTGTTTCATAACCTAGGCGCAAGATGGCGCTGCTTTTCGGCGCGGCGGTGTGCACGTAGTTTGAAAAGTATTAGGAGCGCGAACTTTAAATAGTTCGCGCTCGCATTACTTTTGATTTTTGATCGATAATTATTTTTATAAGGCAAGCCCGGCTTTTGGGCTTGTATGACAGTAACGCCACTGCTTCACTGGTGAATGCCGTTACACAAATACGTATTAAGGTATTTTCGTCGATAATGGATATCTTATTTTGAATATACGACAACATTTCGTCGATAACAATGTTACATGCGTTGCACTTCACAAGATTCGTCATTGTTTTCGTAAAGTTTCGTACCTACGCGTCACTCGCGTTATAACGAAATCATCTACCAAAAAATCAAGTACCAAAAGATAAATATGTAATAATCACAGAGGTCTAGTTTCTATATACCCGGCCCTTTATAGGGCGTTAAATGAAGTATTATTGAAGTTACTCCATAGATCTTCTGTTCAAAAAGCAACAAACAGTTTAATTATTGGCGATGGTTCCATGACAACCAGTTCTCAATTTATTCTTCGTCAAAATATTTATTTTAAATATAATATTGCCTATTGTATGAAAATAGTTTTATAAAAATAACGCTTCTTAATTTATTTTTCGCCAAAGTCAAAAAACACATTAAAAAATTTCTCCGCGCTATCTCCCAATTTCGCCAGTATAACGAAAAAATTATCCAATGTGGCAACACTGTCAACGAGAATTTATTTCTTCAAAAGAGAAGATTATATTTTCGATTGCTCTATGCTCCAAAATCTTTGGTTTTGAGCAATAATCTAGAACTCTCAGTCACAAATTTAAAAAAAGTAACAATTGGCAATAGCAGAAGGTTCGAATGGGTACTTAACAACTTATATCCTTCTCTATCAGACATGTCATATGCACCATTAAAAAAGGAAACAAAATATAGATTGTGACTCAAGCTGTAAGTAGGCTCTAAAGTCGAAAATATTTGCAGCAAATTCTATAGTTTAATATCCGTGTGACGTCACGGGCCGGCCCTCAGGGTTCCCAACCCAGCGATTTCTTCCACAAATTTAGGGGTATGTGGGATTAGATATTTTAGATAATGTTCATATTGTTGGGGTATATTTAGTGGCTTAGGTACTTTGTTTATATTTAATTTTACATAAAATATTAAGGCAGATTAGAATATAGCTTTAGACGCTGTCTAAAAAGTAAAGCGACTTAGGAAATTATAAGATTGATTGACATCAACAAGTAATCAACCTGATTTAGAATAATGAAGACGTCCATCTTTTAGCTCCTATCTTGTTGTATACAGACGGTCCTCATTATTCAATCAGTTATGCTTAGGTATCTACTTGTTGATTTCAATCAATCTTATAATTTCGCTGGTTGCTAAACTTCTTAGACAGAGTTTAACACATTAAGTTTACAGATGTTGTACGCGTACAAGGAAGGAGATTAATGTCTAAGAGGCCAGCTCAGGACATTTCTTTTGTTATAAAATTGGTCAGCAGCGTTTCCTGTTTTTTGATTTACGTGCCAAACGTGGAGTTTGTGACAAACCCCCCCACTAGTTTATAGCAGGCTTAAATACTGAAGTGCAGTTACAATTTAAACTTACAATTTTTTTCTTATATTTATGGGTAAATATTTTAGGACTTAGTCTCCCATTTCAGGCAAATAACGCCTTTTTTTCTTGTATCCCTGTCCGCATCGCCCGCATTTTATGCTGGTATCCCTAACTACTGACAATGCGGTGCGGCTGTGCGGCGCGGCCAGTGCGGGTAGTGAACGCACTCCTATACAAACTCATACAAAGCAACCCGAAATGCGATGCGTGCGGCGCGTGCGGCTCGTGCGGTGCGGGCTAGTCGACGCGTAGCTTAACCAGCGAAATTATAAGATTGATTGAAATCAACAAGTAGATACCTAAGCATAACAGATTAAATAATGAGGACCGTCTGTATACAACATGATAGGAGCTAAAAGATGGACGTCTTCATTATTCTAAATAAGGTTGATTACTTGTTGATGTCAATCAATCTTATAATTTCCTAAGTCGCTTCACTTTTAAGACAGCGTCTAAAGCTATATTCTAATCTGCCTTAATAATTTTATGTAAAATTAAATATAAACAAAGTACCTAAGCCACTAAAGCTACGCGTCGACTAGCCCGCACCGCACGAGCCGCACGCGCCGCACGCATCGCATTTCGGGTTGCTTTGTATGAGTATGTATAGGAGTGCGTTCACTACCCGCACTGGCCGCGCCGCACAGCCGCACCGCATTGTCAGTAGTTAGGGATACCAGCATAAAATGCGGGCGATGCGGACAGGGATACAAGAAAAAAAGGCGTTATTTGCCTGAAATGGGAGACTAAGTCCTAAAATATTTACCCATAAATATAAGAAAAAAATTGTAAGTTTAAATTGTAACTGCACTTTAGTATTTAAACCTGCTATAAACTAGTGGGGGGGTTTGTCACAAACTTCACGCTTGGCACGTAAATCAAAAAACAGGAAACGCTGCTGACCAATTTTATAACAAAAGAAATGTCCTGAGCTGGCCTCTAAGACATTAATCTCCTTCCTTGTACGCGTACAACATCTGTGAACTTAATGTGTTAAACTCTGTCTAAGAAGTTTAGCACCCAGCGAAATTATAAGATTGATTGAAATCAACAAGTACATACCTAAGCATAACTGATTGAATAATGAGGACCGTCTGTATACAACATGATAGGAGCTAAAAGATGGACGTCTTCATTATTCTAAATCAGGTTGATTACTTGTTGATGTCAATCAATCTTATAATTTCCTAAGTCGCTTCACTTTTTAGACAGCGTCTAAAGCTATATTCTAATCTGCCTTAATAATTAATATGTAAAATTAAATATAAACAAAGTACCTAAGCCACTAAATATACCCCAACAATATGAACATTATCTAAAATATCTAATCCCACATACCCCTAAATTTGTGGAAGAAATCGCTGAGTTGGGTACCCTGAGGGCCGGCCCGTGACGTCACACGGATATTAAACTATAGAATTTGCTGCAAATATTTTCGACTTTAGAGCCTACTTACAGCTTGAGTCACAATCTATATTTTGTTTCCTTTTTTAATGGTGCATATGACATGTCTGATAGAGAAGGATATAAGTTGTTAAGTACCCATTCGAACCTTCTGCTATTGCCAATTGTTACTTTTTTTTAATTTGTGACTGAGAGTTCTAGATTATTGCTCAAAACCAAAGATTTTGGAGCATAGAGCAATCAAAAATATAATCTTCTCTTTTGAAGAAATAAATTCTCGTTGACAGTGTTGCCACATTGGATAATTTTTTCGTCATACTGGCGAAATTGGGAGATAGCGTGGAGAAATTTTTTAATGTGTTTTTTGACTTTGGCGAAAAATAAATTATTATTTTTATAAAACTATTTTCATACAATAGGCAATATTATATTTAAAATAAATATTTTGACGAAGAATAAATTGAGAACTGGTTGTCATGGAACCATCGCCAACTGTTTGTTGCTTTTTGAACAGAAGATCTATGGAGTAACTTCAATAATACTTCATTTAACGACCTATAAAGGGCTGGGTATATAGAAACTAGACCTCTGTGATTATTACATATTTATCTTTTGGTACTTGGATGAGGACGTGATTGTCAACACCAACTTCATCTGTTTGTCAAAAGTGACACTTTACTAGAAGGCGACGTTAGTTCTGATTTCGGCCACGTCCAAAATATTCATGAAGGGCTATAATACATACATATAGCTTGTCAAAAAGATGATGCTGCTGATGTTCCTCTATGCCCTCCCATTGAAATTCTGAACGCGTCTCCTTGATTGATAACACACCTCTCCTTGGGAGATACAAAAATGAATGGGTTGACATCGCTAAGTCGGACATGAGAGCCAACCGAGGCTTACGCCGTGAGGATACCGAACATCAGGCGAATTGGAGGAGAGAAGAAGCAGGATAGGGGTTCCTGGCAGAAGCCAGGATTGACTGTTTGGATGATGGTCAAGATTATGAATATTGTATCATTTAGATTTCACCCGATTTCTTAGTGGTAAACACTAGATATTATCAATAATTAATTTCAATATCTTTGATCGTTGGCGACTCCATAGTCGTCTTGTTTTGATATTTTTATAGTGTATTAGTGCCAAAAAATTTCTGCCCCATTTACTGCGTCATTTTCTAGTTCTATTAAAATTTGGAGAGATAACCGTATATTTTTGTTTCTCTTTTTCACTTTGAGAGAGGTACTCCTATAACCGACATACAGCAAAGACTTAATTTTTTTTTTGATAACACAGAGTACGAGTAATCAGGGTTACCATCTAAGCATTTTTTGAGATGTCATTATTAGTACCAAATCATGACACACAGTTGGCAACCCTGCCCGCAATTGCGGTTCGTGCGGTGCGGCCAGTGTGGCCATGCCATCAGCAACGTCAGCAATATCTCAATGCGATGCGTGCGGCGCGTGCGGCGCGTGCGGCTCTTGCGGTGCGGGCTAGTCGACGCGTAGCTTAAATATACCCCAACAATATGAACATTATCTAAAATATCTAATCCCACATACCCCTAAATTTGTAGAAGAAATCGCTGGGTTGGGAACCCTGAGGGCCGGCCCGTGACGTCACACGGATATTAAACTATAGAATTTGCTGCAAATATTTTCGACTTTAGAGCCTACTTACAGCTTGAGTCACAATCTATATTTTGTTTCCTTTTTTAATGGTGCATATGACATGTCTGATAGAGAAGAATATAAGTTGTTAAGTACCCATTCGAACCTTCTGCTATTGCCAATTGTTACTTTTTCTAAATTTGTGACTGAGAGTTCTAGATTATTGCTCAAAACCAAAGATTTTGGAGCATAGAGCAATCGAAAATATAATCTTCTCTTTTGAAGAAATAAATTCTCGTTGACAGTGTTGCCACATTGGATAATTTTTTCGTCATACTGGCGAAATTGGGAGATAGCGTGGAGAAATTTTTTAATGTGTTTTTTGACTTTGGCGAAAAATAAATTAAGAAGCGTTATTTTTATAAAACTATTTTCATACAATAGGCAATATTATATTTAAAATAAATATTTTGACGAAGAATAAATTGAGAACTGGTGGTCATGGAACCATCGCCAATAATTAAACTGTTTGTTGCTTTTTGAACAGAAGATCTATGGAGTAACTTCAATAATACTTCATTTAACGACCTATAAAGGGCCGGGTATATAGAAACTAGACCTCTGTGATTATTAAATATTTATCTTTTGGTACTTGGATGAGGACGTGATTGTCAACACCAACTTCATCTGTTTGTCAAAAGTGACACTTTACTAGAAGGCGACGTTAGTTCTGATTTCGGCCACGTCCAAAATATTCATGAAGAGCTATAATACATACATATAGCTTGTCAAAAAGATGATGCTGCTGATGTTGCTCTATGCCCTCTCATTGAAATTCTGAACGCGTCTCCTTGAATGATAACACACCTCTCCTTGGGAGTTACAAAAATGAATGGGTTGACATCGCTGAGTCAGATATGAGAGCCAACCGAGGCTTACGACTTGAGGATACCGAACATCAGGCGAATTGGAGGAGAGAAGAAGCAGGATAGGCGTTCCTGGCAGAAGCCAGGATTGACTGTTTGGATAATGGTCAAGATTATGAATATTGTTTCATTTAAATTTCACCCGATTTCTTAGTGGTAAACACTAGATATTATCAATAATTAATTTCAATATCTTTGATCGTTGGCGACTCCATAGTCGTCTTGTTTTGATATTTTTATAGTGTATTAGTGCCAAAAATTTTGTGCCCCATTTATTGCGTCATTTTCTAGTTCTATTAAAATTTGGAGAGATAACCGTATATTTTTGTTTCTCTTTTTCACTTTGAGAGAGGATAATCCTATAACCGACATACAGCAAAGACTTAATTTTTTTATTGAGAGCACAGAGAACGAGTAATCAGGGTTACCATCTAAGCATTTTTTGAGATGTCATTATTAGTACCAAATCATGACACACAGTTGGCAACCCTGCCCGCAATTGCGGTTCGTGCGGTGCGGCCAGTGTGGCCATGCCATCAGCAACGTCAGCAATATCTCAATGCGATGCGTGCGGCGCGTGCGGCGCGTGCGGCTCTTGCGGTGCGGGCTAGTCGACGCGTAGCTTAAATATACCCCAACAATATGAACATTATCTAAAATATCTAATCCCACATACCCCTAAATTTGTAGAAGAAATCGCTGGGTTGGGAACCCTGAGGGCCGGCCCGTGACGTCACACGGATATTAAACTATAGAATTTGCTGCAAATATTTTCGACTTTAGAGCCTACTTACAGCTTGAGTCACAATCTATATTTTGTTTCCTTTTTTAATGGTGCATATGACATGTCTGATAGAGAAGAATATAAGTTGTTAAGTACCCATTCGAACCTTCTGCTATTGCCAATTGTTACTTTTTCTAAATTTGTGACTGAGAGTTCTAGATTATTGCTCAAAACCAAAGATTTTGGAGCATAGAGCAATCGAAAACATAATCTTCTCTTTTGAAGAAATAAATTCTCGTTGACAGTGTTGCCACATTGGATAATTTTTTCGTCATACTGGCGAAATTGGGAGATAGCGTGGAGAAATTTTTTAATGTGTTTTTTGACTTTGGCGAAAAATAAATTAAGAAGCGTTATTTTTATAAAACTATTTTCATACAATAGGCAATATTATATTTAAAATAAATATTTTGACGAAGAATAAATTGAGAACTGGTGGTCATGGAACCATCGCCAATAATTAAACTGTTTGTTGCTTTTTGAACAGAAGATCTATGGAGTAACTTCAATAATACTTCATTTAACGACCTATAAAGGGCCGGGTATATAGAAACTAGACCTCTGTGATTATTAAATATTTATCTTTTGGTACTTGGATGAGGACGTGATTGTCAACACCAACTTCATCTGTTTGTCAAAAGTGACACTTTACTAGAAGGCGACGTTAGTTCTGATTTCGGTCACGTCCAAAATATTCATGAAGGGCTATAATACATACATATAGCTTGTCAAAAAGATGATGCTGCTGATGTTGCTCTATGCCCTCTCATTGAAATTCTGAACGCGTCTCCTTGAATGATAACACACCTCTCCTTGGGAGTTACAAAAATGAATGGGTTGACATCGCTGAGTCAGATATGAGAGCCAACCGAGGCTTACGACTTGAGGATACCGAACATCAGGCGAATTGGAGGAGAGAAGAAGCAGGATAGGCGTTCCTGGCAGAAGCCAGGATTGACTGTTTGGATAATGGTCAAGATTATGAATATTGTTTCATTTAAATTTCACCCGATTTCTTAGTGGTAAACACTAGATATTATCAATAATTAATTTCAATATCTTTGATCGTTGGCGACTCCATAGTCGTCTTGTTTTGATATTTTTATAGTGTATTAGTGCCAAAAATTTTGTGCCCCATTTATTGCGTCATTTTCTAGTTCTATTAAAATTTGGAGAGATAACCGTATATTTTTGTTTCTCTTTTTCACTTTGAGAGAGGATAATCCTATAACCGACATACAGCAAAGACTTAATTTTTTTATTGAGAGCACAGAGAACGAGTAATCAGGGTTACCATCTAAGCATTTTTTGAGATGTCATTATTAGTACCAAATCATGACACACAGTTGGCAACCCTGCCCGCAATTGCGGTTCGTGCGGTGCGGCCAGTGTGGCCATGCCATCAGCAACGTCAGCAATATCTCAATGCGATGCGTGCGGCGCGTGCTGCGCGTGCGGCTCTTGCGGTGCGGGCTAGTCGACGCGTAGCTTTAATAGACAAACTTATTTGACCCGGTGGCCAAAACCATGAAGTTATAGATAAAAGGTATGGAGACAACACTTCAAATACCTACTTGAAGCATATCTATGTGTTTCCATTTCGCTCTCTGTGGGCAGGCCCTCTCTTTCTATCCTTCATTTTAATTTACACTAAAAAGAGAAGTCCGACCACAGAGAGTAAGATAGAGTTATGTAGGTATTTGACTCAAGCGGTTGTTCCTAGCGTGGACTCCATTTTTATCTAAACCTTCATGTCCAAAACCTGGAACCATGGACTTACTACCCAAAGGGACTGCGCACTGCTTTGACTAAAACCGGGCAGAGCGAGAGTCACCCTCGATAGTTCTTTGTCCCTTTCAAACAGTGTAAACATAATGTTATTGGCATAATCACCGTCATTCTAAATTAACAAGTGTCATGTTTGGTGTTGCCATTATTGGAGAAATATATTTACCGTGAATTTGGTATTATTATGGGGTAATCCGTACAATCCGAAAAGTAGTTGTCAAAAGCGAATACTACACACACGATATATATCGTGATTCACACAGGATCACGATATTTATCGAGTGTGTAGCCTAGAGTATCATGAATCGTGATATGGATCACAGGATTTCCAAAAATCCAGAAATCTACGATCCGTATCAACTATCGTGCGATATATATCGAGCGTCTAGTATCTCGTCGATATTTATCACGACATTTCTGTCAAACTGACAGATAAATAACGTAATTTCAAATTTATTTTCATTGTTTGTATTTATTTTCAAGCTGCTGTGGCCACTATGGACCTGGACAGTTACTATAAAAGTATAAAAAGTCAACAAGATCCTCATCCTCATAATGTTTCTCATTTTTTTCTCTTCACGCGTCTTTTTAATCCTAATGCTAATACTATAGCAACGCAAGCTTTATCAGTCATTTTGGTAAAAATACTTAAAAATCGCAAATTTACACCAGCGACGCGTCAAAAATGCTTTTTTTTTAGGCTAGGCATTGGCAACTTAGTCTATTCAGCCATTAAAATGAAAGAAAGAATGCATAGACTAATGAAAATATCGACGATTCTTATCGTGTGTGTAGGGTCGACTTGCGATCCAAAATATTACTCGATATGGATCACGATACGTATCACGATAAATATCGTGTGTGTAGTATCCGCCAAAATACCTTTTGATCTACTGAACGTTTCTCCGACAAACGTCGAGTCGACATAATTATCAACCTACGACTTTTTGTTCCACAAAACAGATAAAAGAGTTCGGTAACGATTTATCCTACAACACTAGTTCCTAAAGAGAAGTGATAGTACTCGTCGATATCTACATTTCGGGTGACAGCTGTCAAACTTAAAACTGTCATTCGAAATGTAGATCTCGATGAGTACTATTATATTACTCTAGGAACTAGTGTTGTAAGACCAATCGTTTCCGAGTTACAACAGTTCTAAGTTTGACAGCTGCCATCCGAAATATAGATCTCGACGAGCACTATCATTTCTCTTTAGGAACTAGTGTTCTAGCACTAATAGTTTAGGAGTTATTGCAGTTTTAAGTTTGACAGCTGTCATTCCAAATAGAAATAGATCAACAAGTACTATAATTTCTCTCTAGATACTAGTATTTTAGGACCAATGGGTTCCGAGTAGTAGGGAATCCTTGGGCTGGACCCTGGTGAAAATATGACCTTCAGATTGCACCCGGTCCGACTCTGCCTGGCTCTGATCGGTAGGTCGGTGTCCGCGCTAACTAATAAAAGTAATTCGGAATTTGCATCAACAATGGTGGCAACACTAGAAAGGGACACAGGACTATCGATGGTGACTCTCGCTCTGCCCGGTTTTAGTCAAAGCAGTGCGCAGTCCCTTTGGATAGTAAGTCCATGCCTGGAACCAAGTGTCGCCATTTTGAAATGTCATGTCAATGCCATTAACAACGATGCTGTCATCGGGTCAGTGAGCTTGTGGCACTGCATAGACCATGGACTTACTACCCAAAGGGACTGCGCACTGCTTTGACTAAAACCGGGCAGAGCGAGAGTCACCATCGATAGTCCTGTGTCCCTTTCTAGTGTTGCCACCATTGTTGATGCAAATTCCGAATAACTTTTATTATTTGGCACGAACACCAGGGCCAGACAGAGCCGGACTGGGTGCAATCTGAAGGTCATGTTTTCACCAGGGTCCAGCCCAAGCTTACCCTGCTACTCGGAAACTATTGGCCCTAGTCCTAGGTCCTAGAGGGAAATGATAGCACTCCTCGAGATCATCATTGTCAGCTGTCATACGAAATGTAGATCTCGACGAGTACTATCATATCTCTTTAAAAACTAGTGTTCTAGAACCAATGGGTTCCGAGTAATAACACATTTAAGTTTGATAGCTGTCACCCGAAATGTAGATATCGACGAGTACTATCACTTCTCTTTAGAAACTAGTGTTGTAGGATAAATCGTTACCGAACTCTTATATCTGTTTTGTGGAACAAAAAGTCGTAGGTTAATAATTATGTCGACTCGACATTTGTCGGAGAAACGTTCAGTAGATCAAAAGGTATTTTGACGACTACTTTTCGGATTGTACGGATTACCTCATAATAATACCAAATTCACGGTAAATATATTTCTCCAATAATGGCAACACCAAACATGACACTTGTCAATTTAGAATGACGGTGATTATGCCAATAACATTGTGTTTACACTGTTAGAAAGGGACATAGGACTATCGATGGTGACTCTCGCTCTGCCCGGTTTTAGTCAAAGCAGTGCGCAGTCCCTTTGGGTAGTAAGTCCATGGCATAGACCCTAGCATAGCCTCCTTCATCATAGGCAGACAGGAAAAAAATCCTCGGGTTTGGACAATGACAATGACAGGCATGTCATTGTCTTTGTTATACACTGCCACTAATGACGGATGAAACTCCTTACTTCGTTAAGAGGACCTGCCCTGTGGTTGTGATTTCTATGGCGATGACAGACTGTAAAACCGAGTTTCGCTAATGACTCTTTTCTGAGTTATGTACATTAGTTGAACACTACGCGATGCTCTTACGGCGAGGAAAAACATCGCGATGAAACCAATACGCAAATTACGCAACACTGTTGCTAACAATTATCTGATTTCAATTATTGAAATTGTTACTTTTGCGATTCTGTATTATCGATTTCATGGGTTCAGTTGCTAACAAAGTTCCATTGCAATAAACTCAAAAATAGATCATACGCAATCGCGTAAAAGTAACAATTTCAATTATTGAAATCATAATTGTTTGCAACAGAGTTACGTGATTAGCCTACTGTACTTCAGTCGTAACTAAGCGACTGAATCCTTGATCCAATCTGGTTAGGTTCCCCTGGTAACAGGGTCACGGAGGTCAGATGGCACTCGCTCCATTGTAATTACCTGATCTACCAAATCCTGGATCATGGTCAAGGCAGACCCCGGGCCCTCACGCGCGAGAGACAATACAGAGAGAGACACATCCGGGACAATAACGCCACGGTGATCATGTTGTACATACCATGATTCTAAGGAAATCTAGTTCTTATGCTA
The DNA here is from genome assembly GCA_905147135.1 of Blastobasis lacticolella. Taxonomy (NCBI): domain Eukaryota; kingdom Metazoa; phylum Arthropoda; class Insecta; order Lepidoptera; family Blastobasidae; genus Blastobasis; species Blastobasis lacticolella. The sequence goes on along the minus strand of LR990048.1, from coordinate 5,242,770 downwards.
GTTCATTTTGGGCACATCCGTCGGCGATTTCATGTAACATCAAAAGGTATGTCACGTGGCGCGCCGCAATACCAGTGTTTTTTCAATGCATTACACGCATTATTGAACATAATGCCCTCTTCTTTTAAAAGGAGTTTTGTTCTTTCCTCATTGATTTCTCTTCGCTATGACGATAAATACTTCTGACTCCGGGCGTAAAAGGAGTTAGTACCTACCCTTCCCTTAGCTTCAAATATGGCCCGGATAGTTCACTTCCGGAAACCATCTTTTAGTATGTTGTTAAGTATGTTATTCTGAATAAAAAACAAACGGTAGACAATTTCTAAAGTGCTTGGTTCTCGAGCTGTGACGTCACCAAAATGGCCAACGCCGCGTTTTGAAATTTCCTCAAAATCGCGACCCATGATAATGACATCATCCCAATAGACCAGGCAGGCATCATACACTAATCCTGTCCGTACACATTCTATAAGTCTTTCGAAAGTGGAAGGTGCGTTGCATATTCCGAAAGGCATAACATTGAACTGCCATAGTCCTTTTCCTGTTGCATACGCTGTCTCATTCTTATTCTTTGGATGAGGATGCCAATAGAGTTGAGAACTAGTGCATGCCGACTAAGACGACCATCTTGGGAAGAAAAGACATCCACGAAGCGTAGCAGATCTCTAGGCGATCATGCTCTGCAAATAACTTAGGTTTCCTTTGCATCCATCAAGAAGTTCGGTAATAGCAGAACTATTCTTAGTGTTCGTCCCATCTGAGGAAGGTGTTTTGTTCAGCACTTTTTCACCCAGACAACTTCCTCGCGTTTCCCAACAACATCGCCTTCATCCAAGCAAACGTCGTGGTCGTGCAGATTTACAAACCTCACTACTCCAGTTTTGCTTCCACTGATAAGGGTTCTTGCTGTTAGTAGTTTTCGAGCAGTTAAGGGAAGGGACTAAGTTTCTTCTTTCGTCATTTAGGTACTCTGCGGCTTGTTCCAGTGTTGCATGAGTGTCGCATGAGTGTTGCAGTTTTGCTAAAAATATTTATTTTTCAAAAAATAATTGTGATGAGGTGGCTAGACTTATTATACTTTGGCTAAATTTCTTTTTTCAACTGATACGCTTTCGTTTTTCATTCACTTTGTACCAGCTGGTTCTTAGTGAACACCTTCTATGAACCGCTAGACCGATGTCTTAAATGTCATATTTCGTTTTGAGTTTCCGCTATTCCGATTACACACACCCTAATTCAGTTAATTGATGTTGTCGGCGGCTTTGGAGATGGTGGCATACAGCTTAACGTATGTAACACACCGAGTTCAGAGTATTTGTGGAAGGAGTAGTTAATGAAAGAATATAGAACGAGTCCCATCTCAACAGTATTTTCACAGAGGTTATCAACTTATCATATAGGTGTCAAAAATATACACCGCGTAAACCGCATTGCCGGAGTAGGTTTAATCTTATGACATTAGAAAATTATCTACTAACATAGCATAGTCAATATTGTTCATTTACTAACAAATTATTGAATAATGATTCTGAAATAAATGATTTGAAGTGGTGAAGTAGGGGTGCTAGTGGTGGCACTAGTGCTGGTGAAGTAGGGGTGCTAGTGGTGGCACTAGTGCTGGTGAAGTAGGGGTGCTAGTGGTGGCACTAGTGCTGGTGAAGTAGGGGTGCTAGTGGTGGTGAAGTAGGGGTGCTAGTGGTGGCACTAGTGCTGGTGAAGTAGGGGTGCTAGTGGTGGCAGTAGTGCTGGTGAAGTAGAGGTGCTAGTGGTGGCACTAGTGCTGGTGAAGTAGGGGTGCTAGTGGTGGCAGTAGTGCTGGTGAAGTAGGGGTGCTAGTGGTGGCAGTAGTGCTGGTGAAGTAGGGGTGCTCGTGGGGGCAGCAGTGGTGGTGAGTAGTTAGTGTGGTGGAGCCATTCATTTACAGGTGAGACTAAGTTCGTATATTACAAACTAATGAATTGTGGATTCTCGCGAATTAACGCCTAAAATGATCAATAACTTAAGATCATCTTGGCGTCAATATCCCAGTTGTACTCTCGGGGGCTCGATGTTCGCCTTGACCAAGATCCAGGATTTGGCATATCAGGTTATTACAGTGGAGCGACTGCTATCTTACCTCCATGACCCTGTTAATAGGAGATTCTTATCAGATTGGAACATATTTAGTCGCCTGAATCGCATGAAATGGTTATTTGCTACTTAACTCAGAAAACGTCACTTGTGAATGGCGGTACTGGGAATAAAACTCGGTAAATCCTCTTGCTTACGAGTCGTAACCTGGCCACCGACGCTTTCCAAGGTAAGCTTTGAGAAATAGGTAAGAGGTTTTTTCACAATATGCTGGTTGTCTACGTCAACTTGATCCGTGATCGATTTTATAACCGTATTTCATTGCAAAAGCTAAATAGGTCCTTATTTGGCAGCTATGATGTCGCATTATTATGAAGAAGCAAAATTATCACAATAATAACTCATATCTTGTCAAATCGACCTTGAAATCGACGTTATACAAAGTATTAACACCATTACGATACTCGCCAACCCTTACCCCTTGTACGATAATTCCGCCTTTGCTCATATGTATTCCTTATTGTTGTAAGTTATTGATCTTGTTGTGTATTATGAGCAATACAGTGTTTATCTATCTATCTACCCCTCAAGGATACAAGGTTTCTTTAAATCTGTACTGTACTGTACTGATGTTGTAAGCGACGATTTTAATTTTGGAATGTATACGGCAAGATCGATCGAAACGCAACGACATGTCAGCCCATAAGCCCGTAAGATGAATTCTACCGGACAGTAGCAATATTGTTATAACAACAACATTATAAATACACAAACAAACAGTAGATACTATACAGGTTGACATGAAATCTAATCAGCGAGATTTTTTATTACCTACGATTCATGTAGGTACTAAGGACAAACAAGCAGACGGCTCACCTTATGGAAAGCGGTATTTCACCCTAGCATCTAATGAAGTGTCACGGGATACCAATCGACCTAACGAGTGGCGAGCTCGTTGCGGTGCTGAAGTTCGACTAACCTCAAAGTACGAAACAGTCACTCATCTTGTTTCCGAACTCTATGTGCGTTGTTTAACTTTGGTTATCGGCCTCGCAAGCACGCTGCCACTAAACTAGGGCCAATTGGAAACGGAGTGCAGAGGAGTACGTGTACCTATGTCTTGGTCAGTTCCAACAGGGAGAACGAAATCAAACAAGTCAAGTCATTTCATTCCTGTACTGTAGATGTTGGTGGATATAATTACGCTTATCTAAAAACTGGGTGACCCCATCAGTTCAATCATTTGCGACTTTTTGAACCAAATTTGACAGTTTGAATATAGCAATAATTATTCTGGATTTGTGGCACCTGTGCCTTATACAGCAACAGGCGCTACTCTAGGGTGAAGTATAAGTGGACCGGTTAAGTACGCCAAGCTTTTTCGAGGCTAGCTTAGCCTTAACTTCCAGGTGAACCTGAAACCGCATGCTGTCCGATATGTCGACACCAGGGATCCAGATACTTTCTGAGATGGAAAGGGGTGTCCCTTGGAACTGCCATGACAAAATGATCCTGTTTGGCGGAAAATAATTATCTTACTGCTGGACATAAGCGTTTCTCGAGGCTTCCACATAAATTGACACAAAAATTGGCGATCTTCGGATGACACGAACGAAGCTCAAGAAATGATAATCGACTGTTTCAGCCTTCATCATCACAGCCTATAACAGTCCATTTCAGGACTAAGGGCCTCTCCCAAGGGGATGTTATTGCCATAATCTTCACGCTTTGCCGGCGGGTTGGAGATAGCAGTGTTATAAATATATTAATGGAAAACGCTGCTGCCCATTTTCCAGCCTACAGAAACTCTAGATCTTTTGCCTCGAAAACATTAGTCGCTTTGTACGACACCCACTTTTTTGTTTTACCCACTTATTATTTTGATGAAATTTTCATATGTTATAGAGAGTAGAGTTTCCATGGAATTTATCGGGATTCTGAATAACAGTTTTCGAATCGATCGACACGGATTCGCCGCTCACGAATTTCGTGTCGAATCGTTCGGAAACGTTTTCGAATCATTGTGAATACGGCTACAGATACCACACGGCCATCTACTTTTCGGAATTATTGTAGAAGGAGAAGCAGCGTCAGGTTCAGCCTTATGTGGGGTCAACTGAATATTTTAGAACACACTGTAAACTACAGGCTTACTAATAATGATTCATAACAGTTTTCATCTCGTTACCAAAGGCCGTGTCGACGTCGCGAATCATACGACATGTTTACTTACATTGTGTTTTTATTATCTTTCCCTTGTAAGTAATATTAATAAGAAACCGTTGTACCATTATGATTGCTAATAAATCAAACGCCTTCACGTTAAGAAAAAAAGCCTAGCTTAGGTTTCGATTCTCTACAATACCTAATTTTGTTACTAAAAAGTGCTTAGTGTTAATAAAATTGTATTTTTTTCTAAAAATCGGGTACATAAGCTACGGTAACTGCTTACCAGCAGGCAGACCGCAGCTTGTCTATTATACCTCAGGGGTATAAAAAAATGTACTCGCTATTCGGACCTCACCTATCAATGCCTCTTCACCAGACACCAGCGGCAAGTATAACCTCTGCCACACGGATTCCACATTCGAACCCGAAGAAGGCATGCTCGAGGAAGTGGAGTTCAAATGGCTGGGAGCTCTGCAATACATAAACAGTATGTAATAGCTGTACATAGTTATATTATTTTAACAGTACAACGACTCACGAGCGTCATACGACGTTTTTCAACACACTTGCGAGGAGAAAATAAAAGTAAGTAAAAGTACGTACCTACGCAAGAAGGTTGTAGATAGAGAACGTAATTTTATACATTGCGTAGTTTTTGGGCAAATTAAAACAATGTATAATTTTTATTAAATCAAACCAACTTATCAAGTGAATTTCAATTGTATGAGCAGCTTAATTTAACGCGATTTAGAGTGTGCCACTATAACGAGACTCAGACCCCGGGCACCCGCGTGTAGCGCGGGGGCGCAACCGGGATTTAACGCCGAGATGATGATGAGAGTGTGCAACTATAATTATAAATAGGTACCTATTGCTAATAGTCGTGCGTCGCCGACCTAATGGCTAACAGGTCCGACTGGTAAGCGAGAGGCATCGAGTTTGGACCTTAGGGCCGTCATATACCAATGACTTTTACTAAGATGTTCTTAAAGTGAGAGAGAACATAATTAGGAAACTGCCTGAATGTGTAACCATGATCCAAGATGAACTGGGTAACAGAGGGCAGTCGCTTTAGATAATCCCGGATCATAGTCAAGGCGAATACCGGAATCTCTTTCGGGTGCGCGCGACACGTGAACGAAGTGGCGCCGGGCCAGCTAGTTTAAAATAAGATGTTTATTATTGATAAATTTATCGTCTCGCAACTATGTTGCACATTGAAGTGAAGTTTTTTTTATGTGAGACGAGCAGCGATACACATTAAATCATTCGCGAATTTTATGTTATTTTATCAAAGCATTCTGAGCTGACCGAGGCGACAAATAAAATGTCGTAACGGGATTCCTAATGAAATTAGGCGTCATGATTTCAGAGCTTATGCTATGCAAGACAGTTCACACTGGGGCAAACAATATAGAACGAAATGATTCACATTTCAGTGCATTATGTAGTGCGGGCTAGAACACGGCGTAGCCAGCGTAGCGGTGATGCTATGCCTGAGAATTCGTGAAGCACAGCAAATCCATAGTATGACGTGTCACCCCACATCCACACGTGTCTCTTTTGAATTGACTGTAGTACATAATATAGGTAGCAACGTATAGGCAGTGTCTGTCTGTCTGTCTTATACCAATTTACCATCATGTAATCAAATGAAAAATATTAAAATAATAATTTAATAATAATAATTAAGTAAGGCAAAATAGTTTTCCACGCCAAGATGCAAATTAATGACAGCCGCAAAGTGTAGTCGACTATTAGGCGAATGCGTTTGACGATCGGAACCCGTCGGCTACGTTCGACCGGCTTCGCAGCGCTCGCTGTAGTGTCTACTGTTCGACTGTTTTTTTTATTTGACGGATTGAGGGTATATTTCTCTGCCATTAGTGGTTCGTTAATAATTTATATCGATGGAAAATTTGTTTCAGACAAAGTTTAGTAAAGGTAAAGTTGTATAAAACTCCAATAATCCTTTACTCCAACCCGCTTGCCAAGCGTGAAGATTATGGCAATAGCCTCCTCTTTCGTGAGAGAGGCCCTAAGTCCTGCAGTGGACCGTTATGGGCTGTGATGATGACAGGCGCGGATCCAGGGGGGTGCAATTGCCCCCCTCCTTGAGCCCCGACTGACTCACAATCGCCCATGGTTTTATAAGCCAAAAGGCCAAAAGTTCCGAGCTCGCTGCACTCGCTCAATTATTTTCTTAATTTTATCAATCACTCTAGCTTTTTAGAACAAAAAAATGAAATAAATTTCGAGCTAACGTCTCTCGCTAATTCATAAACTTCAGTTTTTTCATACTATTTACCAATCTTTCATAACCTAAAATTCAAAGCTCGCTGCCCTCGCTCAAATATTCATTATAACATGAATCCTCTTGTTGCCCAGTCAAGACCGGCACCCCGCACTACTTCCGCGTGCCGCGGGTGGTGCTGGTCACCACGCGGTTCGTGCTTTCGACGGCGGCGGACGCCGCGCTTGTCCCCGAGGGGTATGCTTTGTAAGTTTATTATTATTATTGTTTGTTTAAGTAAGTAAAATCTTTATATTGCATACATATTACAAAGAATATACATGCGCGCAAAGACAGCTTTATCGCTTTCAGCTATCTCTTCCAGACAACCTTTGGGAAGAGGTAATTATTCACATGAACTAGTAAGTAGTGCAAGAGTAAATAGTAAACTTGTTTGTTTGTAATCTCTTTATTGGAAACATTACAGTAAATAAAAATTCCATTGATAATGCAAAGGCGAGCTTATCCCTCAAGGGGATTTCTTCCAGCTAACCTTTGATAAGCCGAGAGGACCATCGATGAGCGGTGAAGGCAATTCCGATTATTTAAAAAAAATGTAGACTAGCCAGGCATTTGAATGCCATCTCACCTATTTTTAATGATAAATCCCCAGAATTACGCACTGAGAGAATCCAGCTCCCACGCAGAGTTTCCGGATTCGATTCCCGGCCGGGCAGAAATTGAATTTTTATTTCTGTTGCGGATCTGGATGTTATATGTATAATAATTATGTATTTAAAAGTATATAAGTAGTTTATCAGTTGTCTTGAGTCTAGATGGCGCTGTGTGAATTGTCCAAGCACATTTGTTTATGTATTTACAATCTCCTCGCCGCAGAGGCAACGTAGTGTTCCCGGAGTACGAGCGCGACGAGAAGGAGTGCGGGATCACGGTGGAGGAGGCGGCCCACGGCGCGGCGTGCCCGCCGGTCGTGCTGTACGTGCCAATAGCGGACGTGGTGCTGCACCCCCAGTACAAATACTTCTCTACGCGGAACAGTGTTGCGCTCATCAAGCTGCTTACGGCGGTTATGTCGCGTGAGTATAGGTCGGCACTGGGTGAGCAACCCTGAGGCGCTGTTCTATTGGCAACGGTCGTGGGACCACGATCGTACAACGGACGTCGCCCGAACAATATGATACCTCAGAACCGCCCGTCGCACGATTAAGGTTGATGATAGTTACCAATTAGGACAGCGCCTGCGTGCTCATTTAACAATCGTGTGAAAATATGACATGTCAGGAAATTACAGGAGTTGGGGATTAAATACGGGTCATCGCGTTTGTCAGGGAACGAACTTTTGCCCCCGGATTTTAGGGTCACAGATTACTGCCGTGAGTTTCCGCCATTTGGCCAAAGCTGCAGCACTGACATCGGGTCCGATATCGATGGACTCGTGCACACGGATCCGAGGTATTTCGATTATATATATGTTATAAGCGCTACATTACTACCCATCAAAACCCTCATCTTTACAAACTTTCGCATTATAGTATGTATTAGTAGGATTTTTCCCTGATCTTTATTATACAAGTCTCTGCCTATTAAGAAGCCCTGCGAATAGTCGCAAGGCCTCCTAATATTGACGGGACAGTGACTGTCAGTGGTGAAGTCCATGTCCAGCAGTGAACGCCTTCCGGTTAATATAATGATGATGGAAAAGGTGACGATGGAGGAGGTAGAAATGCGAAGTTACCACTGGACGGATCGAGATATAGGCATGTGCTGTATTTGTAGGCATATTTGATGTACGCTTTAGCTGAAAAATGACTTTTGGTAATCCTAGAAGACGACGAATTATATTACGAATAACTATTGTGTCACACATTTTTTATTCTTAGATTACATGCTGCCAGTCTGCTTGCCGTTGGCTGACTACGTGATAGACCCCCGCCGCTCAGCTCAATCTGACAGTGACCTTCCGAAGCTGTATCATGTTGATTTTATCAGTAGTAAGTTCCCAGTCATAAATTACATACTGAAGTATATGGCGGTAGTCTTCTTTAATAATTATTTTTAATGGAAATAGTTAAATATAATTAGCCGTTTTCAGCGGCTTTCACCCGCGCGTCCTTCGGATCTCTGTTAACAATCAACTTTCTCGTTGTAACATATTATTTTCCCGGGATAAACAGTAGCCTTACTCTGCGATAATGTAGCATTGCATTAGTGAAAGAATTTTTAAATTCGGTAGAGTAGTTTTTAAAACAAACAAACAAAAATACAAATCTTTTCTTTTTACAATATTAGTATAGATATTAATACCGACACGGAATACTAATCCGCTCTCAAGACTGTTTAACCAGTCTCTGGATCCACAGGGTACATAATGATGTATGTAATCAAGGTTTCTAGGCTTTTATGTAAATTTTTGTTGTTGTAGCTGTACCGCGAGATTACTTCGCCGAGGAAAAAGAAGTATCCATAATTCAACTTTTGCCAGAAGGACAGTGTGACGAGATTAACATGATAGACGTGCCCTATGTAAGTTAAAAACGTATATGAATAAACATTATTTTTTGTTTATGCTTTAGATCACCTCTTTTGCTAAGAAACAACCCGATACTTCTCGCTTACGAGTAACGTCTTTAATCACTAGACCACCGATGATCCAGGAAAGAAGGTAGGTAAGCAGTGACAAATGAATAGACAGCCTGATCGTAAGCGGTAACGGTCGTTCATAACATCTACAATTTAAGGTTAAAAAAGCAAAACCACAGATACGGTTCCCTCAGGTATCACTGCGAGACAAAATGCCTCATGCCTGCAATGGCGGTGGCTTAGCTTTTACCTTACATAAATAAAATGTATTAGTTCTCTCTGCAGCAGACTCTACCTACCTAATTCCGGAATTATTGTAGAAGGAGAAGCAGCAACTGAACGACCGTCAAGCGTGCAGTTCGGAGACCTGTTTCAACTCCGGCGCTCCGACCGTGGTGCGCGAAGGCACCGGCCATTGGACACTCATCGCGCTTTCGCAGGGTACCACACCATATTATCGCACCTATCATTATAATCGCACTCAATCTTTTTCTCCTCGTGGTCAATCCTGGCATCGTAGACCGTTGACCTTTGTCAATACATGCGACGACCTGAGTAGTTCAATTGGTTAACATGCCATGTCATGCTATGTCTGCCATGCAGAGATCCCGGGCTTGATTTCCGGACTGACAGAAATTGAATTTATGAATTGAATTTATATTGCGGGTGTTATATTTCAAAGTAGGTATATAAGTAATTTATCAGTTGCCTAGCACTCATAATACAAGCTTTGCTTACTTTGGGGCTAGACGGATTTGGGGCTGTGTGAATTGTCCATGCATTTTGAGGGAGGCCTATGCCCAACAGTGGGCGTCTTTCGGCTGCTATGATGATGATGATGAGAGTTTAATTGCAGCAAACAGCCCGTGCCAGGACCCCCTGAGCGCGAACAAACGCCACGTCGCCCCGGAGCCGTCGGGCCACCTGCTGGTCTACCCCTACACATCGTGGATCTCTGAAGTGGTCTACGAGAAAACCAACCCCGAGGACGACAGTCCTTTCGGTATTTTATTTGTATATTTACTTTCTTGCAGCATGCTCAAATGCTGGAGATGAAGAGGTGAGGTGGAGGAAAAGGTGGAAAGTGGACCCTGGCATAAGCCGGGATAGATAATAAGTTGAAACTCAAATATATTCTAAGCTACGGAACCGATTTTAATGTAACAAACCATCTCGGTTAACCTGGGGTTCAATCAGAGAAAACCGCTTCCACGCCGGTTCATCCTTTCGGAAGCTACGATGCCACAGGCAGATATGCAAAGCCACAGACAGTCACACATTTTAAGGGTATGTTTCGAGTTTGTTGACGAGTAGCCCGATATTAAAAACCCGGTACGAAACCCGGAACATATCCTTAAAATGTGTGATAATAACCGCAGTAGTTTAAAACATTCTGTCATAGATACACAGATACATACGTCATACTGTTGTACCCCTCATTTTGTCCAGGATTAAAGAAAGAAAATTCATCTGATGTGGCTTATGATATGCTTTGTCAAACGTGACCTATGATATAATTTGTCTGCTGTGGCCTATGATATGATAGGATATAGGCGTCTATTAATTTTTCCATACGCATAAATCAATCATCATCATCATCTTGGCGTTATGTCCCGGTTGTGTCCCCGCGCAGCACGCGAGGGCCCAGGGTTCGCCTATATACGCATAAATCTATAACTAACCCTATTATATTAATATGTACGTATATTATATATTGTAGCCTATAGTGTGTATATTAGTATGAAGGTGTAAATTTTTAGCTTGTAATGTTTTATTATATAGCTATTTTTGTTGCTTGTCTAACTGTTGTTTATCTTTTTCTCTTTCTAGACAAGTGTTGCCTGGAAGAGATCGCTTGTAGCGATAAGGCCGCCTTTGCCCACAATGTTTAAATAGAGCTGTTTTTTCTTTTGTGTAATTTTGTGTGCAATAAAGAGTATATCTATCTATCTAACCCTATTCGATCCAGGTTACGTCCCCCACTTCCGCTCCCGTCCAGTGTTCCAAGGCCTGGAGGAGGCGCTCATGAAGAAGGGCTGGGTGGGCCGCTGGTGGATGGGCGGCATCGCGTGCTACGACCGCGGCGCCGCCGCCGCCTCCCTCTTCCGGTTCTACCACGAGACCTTCGTCATCAACCCCCAGGATACTGTCAACTTCACGTACTTCCTTGAGGTAGGGTGGACGCTTTTTTGGAAGAGATATTTGTTGGGAATTTTCTTGCAGAATTGTACATGACTGACTTCTACATGAGGTGGTCTGCTGGCCTGTATGGCGAGCACAAGTTGCTCTCGCGGACGATAAGCGAGAACAGGCGCGACAAAGGGACTGCTGTCTTTTTCATATTAGTATTGAGGGAAGGAAGCAAACGCTATCTCGCGGCGCGAGCTGTGACGCGGACACACTTGTGCTTGCCGTGCTTTTCATTTAGATACCGATTGACATAAAAAGTTTGAGTGTCGGTTTGAATTCAACAATTCAGAATTATTCCATTCAGCGTTCAAAATAAAAAAATTTGGTCTGGGGATGACGCGATTGGTCAAGAAGTAAAAAAAAAATTTTATATCGATATATGTTTACGATCGTGATGACGATGGATGTCTACTGGCTAATTATATAAAGAATTATTAAAATACATAGTATAAAACAAAGTTGCTTCCCGCCGTCTGTCCCTATCGACGACGAAGTACCAATATCTCCTAACTAAACAATTAGAACTTTTCAAGAAACGAAAAAATTTCTCAATTTTTTTTATGGAAGTGTATTTTTTAAAAGCTTATTCTTTTAATGTTTAAAATTACGAAAAATCTAATACCAACTTAGGGGTCTTGCCAGCACGTGCGAAATTGCATTCTGCGTCGGTTGACATTAAAAACTAAAAATCGCCAAAATGGAACTTAGGAGGTATTGGTATTACGTCGTCGTTATGTATGTATGTACACTTAGATTTTATAAACTACACAACGGATTTTAATACGGTTTAGAACAATAGACAGAGTGATTCGAGAGGAAGCAAGAAAAAAGGGTAAATAGAGGTAAAGTAGATGTACGCGAACGAAGTCGCGCCGGGTCTAGTAGGCAATAACAGTGTGTGTTTGGCTTTCAGATCCACGCGGCGTACATGACAATCATAGAGTGTGTGAAGGTTGGCGAGCCGTACCCGCTGGGGCAGCCCATTGTGTGGGGCCTGAACACCGACACAGTTAATGTATGATCCAATATCTTATAACTTACAAGAACAGATGGCCGATAGGGCAGTAAAGTTCTCTAGTGGCGACCACGTACCGGAATACGCAGCGTGGATAGACCTCCCACAAGGTGGACCGACGACCTGGTAAAGAGCAGGTACCAGCTGGATGTGGAAAGCACAGAACCGACCTTTGTGGAGATCTCTGGGGGAGGCCTATGCCCAAGTGTGGGTGTCTTTCGGCTGATATGATGACTTACAATAAAAATATACAAGAAAATCTAAAGAAAAAAATCGTAACTTAATACAACTCAACAAAATTATGCTAGCAATCAACTAACCTTAAAGCTAATAAATAGCCCTTCATAAATGTTGACTGTAAGGGCGCCAAATGTTTTCCTACGTCATCGAGTACACATATGCAGATGGCCTATGGGGCAGTAAAGTTCTCGAGTGGCGATCATGTACCGGAAGACGCAGCGTGAGTATCCCTCCCACTAGGTGTGCCGACGATCTGGTAAAGATCGCAGTGTAGCTGAATGCGGAAGGCGCAATACTCTTTGTGGAGATATCTGGGGGATGCCTATGCCCAGCAGACATGATGATGATGATTCAACATGTACGAATGAAGTTCTAAGTCTAGTTTTGAGACGAGAAGATGGGAGCGCCTCACAGCGCCACTCCTTCCTCTCCATACTTTGGAAACCCCTGTGCTTCTAATAATTTTTTTAGCAAACATTTTCAAGCCCCGAAATGTCACATGACGTCAACCATTCTGCCCCCCCCTCATACCGCAGGCGATATACCAGTTAAGTTGTCGACCTATAAGAGGATGTGAGGCCGACTGCTTTTTTAACTTATAGAATGCACATAAGATATGTAACTACTATCGCTATTAAAAGTCGAAGTGTGGGTCATATATTTTTTTTTGTGCCATGTGCACGGGTTGACCGACGTTTTCTGGGTCTCCTAAACGTCTACTATCACTAAAAAGGAAAATTTTATTGTACTCAATGATTTAGGATAACCCACGTCACCCTTACAGACTAATTCCTATTTGAAAATTATTCCATTATTACCTATCTAGCTGGGAAACTGAGTTCATCATTACCATACTCAGTCCTACTCATATTATCGGCACCCTTCCAGACCCACGAAATATAAGTTTAATAATAATACATACAGGTAGGAAATAAAACAAATCATGAGTAGATAGGCGCGTGGATCCGCGTGATGCATGCCAGAGTGGTGTGGGTCTTGACCTCTATTCGTTGATCATTTCACAGAGATTACTACTATATGACTCTCATCATAATTTTTTTATACTATGCAGTGGCAAATCAGTGACAACCCCCCTGATGGTAAGCAGGAACTGTCGCCCATAACATCTACGATACACGTATTTAAGTTGCAGGCAACAATAATGTAGAACCGCAGGTGTATTGTCACTGGGAGTACTTAGCCTCATGCCTGTAATAAATAAAATAATCGTCTGTCATAATGCTCTCACGCACGTGGACCCGTGGTCCGCCTTGACCATGATTTAGGATTTTTAAGAGCAGGTAATTACAGGAGACCGACTACCGTCTGACCTCCGCAACCCTTTTCAGAGCGGACCTGACCTTGAACCATGGTTACCCATTGAGTCATCTTAATTAATGTGCAGGTTTCATCACGATGCATACAGAGCATCGGTTAGGTTAGCATATATTATACGTAATTCAGAAAAGGGTCATTGGTGCATGGTGGAAATCGAAGTCAGTTCAGTTCCTCTCGCTTACGAGTCGAACCCGCTAGTCATTAAGCCAACAATACTCAAAAATTTTGAGAGAGCCTCGGTGGCCGAGCGGTTAGGGTATCCGACTCGTAAGCGAGAGGTACCGGGTGCGAATCCCGCTGCGGCCATATAGGCATATACCAATGACTCTCTCTGAGTTATTTACATTAGTTGAACACTAACCGATGCTCTTACGGTGAGGTAATACATAGTGATGAAACTTGCACATTCAGGCAACTGAATATGTAACCATGTTCCAAAACGGTCAGGCTCCCCTGGTAGCAGAGTCACGGAGGTCAGATGCCAGTCGTTCCACTGTAATTTCCTGATCTGCCAAATCCTGTATCCTGGTGAAGGCATTCCCGGGCCCTCGTGCGCGAGAGCACAACCGGGACATTAACGCCGAGATGATTATTTTTTTATTTTCTTGAAGATTTTGATTGCCTGCCTTTTTAATATGACTGTAATTCCAGCGTGGGACCTGATGAAGTATATGGTTGTTACAGGTGGATATTCCACTGCTGCATATCACCCGCAAGTTCCAGTTCGAGGTGGAGGCCTGGGCCCGCAACACCACCAAAGCCATTATTAGAGCTGAAATTGATGATGAAGAATTTTAAGAGTTAGTTTTTAAGAGTTGCTGTGACATAAATTAATAATCGTTTCAATATAATTATGTTTATTTTAAGATAATTGGCGAATGTGAGTAGGTTGAAAAATAAACGGCATGAGTTGTCTTCATTGGATATTTAATTCCTTAGATACCTATAGAAGTTCTCAAGTAAAAAAATTATTTATTTATTTATTTATTTATTATTGCAAGCATTATCATTATAGCTCAACCAATGCGATAATGTTGACGTCAATGTTAATTAATTTAATATTTGTCCTGATTTATACAATACTATTAATAAATAAAATATAAAGTTACGTCATATACAATACCATTTTTATCATTACTAAGATTATTAACTAATTGATTACTTATTCCATATTATCTATATTCCGTTTACATTACACATTGCAAAAATTACTGTCTCGCTAAATTTTTGAATTGAACAGTGGAACAAATCAACCGATTTTCCTGCTTCGTTTATTATTCTCAGTGCTGTTGTAATCGGGGCGTTCAAAAGCAAGTTGGTTCTGCACTGCGGGGTAGCAAATATCCCGTCTCTACAATTCCTTCGCAGTCTCGAATTTGGTACCAGTAATTCCAGCGACTCCAGTACTTCCGGGTTTGTTATGATACCCCGAAACACCTTAAATACATAAGTTGCTAACGCTACATTTCGTCGAACCTCCAACTTAAAATATCCCACCATGCCCAACACGAAGAGTGTTGGATACATTAGCGGGTAAAATGGGTAGACTCCATACAATTTAAAGTAGAGGTATCTGGTAAACTTATTTTGTAGTTTTTCCATCAAACTGATGTACTTTGCCTCATGAGGTGTCCAAACAATTGCACTAAATTCCAGTTTGCTTCTAATTAATGCATTGTATAGAGCCTTCAGAGTGGTTGGATTCGAAAAATCCTTACTCTGTCTCAGCACGAAGCCTAAATTCCTGAAAGCCCTCTTGCATATATCAATGATGTGGCCTCGGAATGTGAGATCACTCGTCATGTGAACCCCAAGGTCGCGGACTGCTGAAACCCGTGAGAGGCTATGGTTGTCGATTCCATATTGATATTCGACAATGCCATGCCCTCGACTGTATGTCATTACATGACACTTAGCAACATTAAAATAGAGTTTATTTTCTCGGCCCCACTGTGATACCCTGTTAATGTTTTCTTGCAGTCTCTCGCAATCTGTTTCGCTATCTATCTTACAGCAGAGCTTTAAGTCATCGGCGAACAACAAGCAAAGAACATCATCATCAACCACTTCTGGCAGGTCATTGATCATGATAATGAACTCCAATGGTCCGAGATTACTGCCCTGACTTACTCCAGATAGTGTGAGATACTGCTCCGAAACCCAATTCGCGTATTCCACATATTGCCGACGGCCTTTCAGATAGCTAGCAAAAAAAATTAATAATTTTGGAGTAAACCCTAGCCTACTGAACTTCATCAACAAGATGTCATTATTGACCAAGTCAAAAGCCTTCTTAAAGTCAAAATAGGCTACATCCAGTTGGCCACCCACTCTCTCGTCCATAGCCTTCGTTGCATCCTGCATAAAGCTCATCAAATTGGAAACCGTACTACGACCTGGCCTGAACCCATGTTGGGAATTACTTAGTCTAGGTTCTATTTTCTTGAAAATCTGGTGATGCAATGCGGTTTCGAACGCTTTAGCGAATGAAGACAGGATAGCCACCGGTCTGTAATCCTCGACAGCCGCTCCCGTGGTACCCGCTTTTGGAATCGGTATGACCCGAGTAACTTTCCAGACCTCTGGGTATATTCCTGTACGTAAGCATGTATTAAATATGTGCAACAGAGGGGTAGCCAGCGCAAACGCACAGTCTCTTACAACGAATGGTGGAATACCACCCGGCCCCACCGAGCGTTTAGGTTTAATTCGCTTCAGAGCATTGTATACGTCTATAAATGACAGGCTCTCTATGTGAACGCTGGACGACTCTCCCCCTACCTCAGTGGCCGCGGCAGCGGCATTGCCCTTTGCCCTATTACACATACCAATTCGAAAGCCGTGGCATCCAGATTAGGATCATCTGGTATTACAGCTGGCTGTAGCTTTAGTGATGGCGCAGCGGCGAGCAGCGCCCCGCCCTGCTTGCGCCCGTCCGCACGATCGCATCGCACCACACTGTAGCCGCGTGGAAACAACTCTCCATCGTGCCAGTCCCGTTTCTGTGATAGCCAGCAGATTTGCAGAATTACTTGAAATATTGTTGAAAAATGTCGTTACCTTTGTTCGAAGGCCTCTTGTGTTTTGGTAGTACAGCTGAATGAACTCGCGCGATAGTTTTGAAGGCTTCTCTATCTGGTTTGTATTACCTGTCCCTTCGCTCTCTTTGCTACAGAGACTAGTGACGAAAAAAAATATCTTTCTGTTGGGGTATTGTTATAGCCACCACCATTTCCGAGATATCTTGAATTATCACCCTCGTGCCATACTTATTAACCTTGCCATTAAATTTGCTAAACATAGACGCATTGTATCGTAGGTTAATGTTAGAATCTAGCAGATAGGCATATTCAAAGCGTTTGGAGTCTTGGAACAACAAGTAGTTGAATAATTCGATCCGTTTATTAAATATTTGTACATACTTCCCACATCTGAAGATTGGTAGACAGAAAATGACGTTAGTGTATGTAATAGGCATTAAAGTTTCTCTAATAATATCTATAAGTTTATAATAGTTTGTCGCCTTGTCAAAATCTTGTTCCCCCATCATTATAACGCAGTAATCTTTCATTGTAAAACCCTTCAGTTTCAATTCTAACCTTGTTAATAGTTGTGATATACCACGGTTTGGTAAACGATAGTGGCATACTTCACAATTTTCAAGTGGGGTCCGCCCTACTGCTCCTAGAATATTATTTGTTGTGGTTGCACTCAGCAGACAAATTTTTCCTTTTTTGGAGTCAGTTTTTTTACACGTCATATTTGCCGCAAATGTTTTATTGTGTTTCATCAGTACCCGCGGTTCGACCGATTTCATCTCCTTATTCTCTTCCTCCGTATTTACAATCTTGTTGAAAGATGCGGCCGCATCTGGAAACGTACGGATTGGCATAGTCCTGTTATTCATTTTACGGTGTTTTTTCGTTTTAATAATAGTACTTGCATCCGTACATATCTTCGACAGGTACTCAAGCTTCTTTTTATATCGATTTATCTCCTCTTTTAGATAACAGTTTTCGGATAACATGGTCTCTATCTCTTGCTCGGCGGAAGCCAGCGATATTTCCAGGGTTGCTACTTTTCCTTTTAAGTCTATTATTTCATTTCTTGTTGCCAGGTTATTTAGCTCCGGACAACTGCGTGTTTTGGCGTTATCTCATATTCGTCCCTTTCGCTATCTGTTTCCAATGTGTCCGCCAGGGAATCAAACGATTTTTTTGTAGAGATATTAACCACCACACTTTCCCGCTTTCTTTCGTTGACATGGTCGAATACCGGCTCCTTTATATAGTGATAAGCATGTTGGGGTGACTGCATCGTACTACCTGTATCCGTTTTTATTTCTGCGTTGGCAACTAGAGTGTTGTCTCCCTTCGCGCTATCATTCTTTCTCGAATTTTCAACCGGAATAATGGACAATCTTCATTAGGTTTTACTGTTGGCATAGAATTGATTTCTACGGCGGTATCTTTTACTATTTCTTCTGTATCTGCCCCCGGGGTTATACAAGTGGCAGGGAACACAAGCGGTAATATTTGCGGCCCACCTCGTGTAATGGATAATTCTTGTGAGCAAGAGGTATCATTTTGATTATTCTCTTGTGATGAGTTAGATGTAGTCTTAGAGTTTGCTAGTTGGTTGACAGTTAAAACTGTACTTTGCACTCTAGTCTCAAGGTTCGCAGGAATAGGTTTTGGATGAGGTAGTACTTTTTCGCTCTCTTTACATCTTTTGGCTATTATAGGTGTGCTAGATTTCCTAATGCATTGCGTACATTTCCAACTAGTTCTTTTCGATCTGTCCATCATAGCATACTGTTTATATGAGACCTTTGAGCATTCGTCAAAACAGTAGATTTGATCACAAACACAGCATCGCATATAACCATTTCTTTTGTATGTTTTCTTACACTTAGTGCAACATTCTGTCCTACTTGTCCTAGATGCCATTTTTTGCAACTTGTAGCGCCCTCTATTGAGTTTCCAATAAAAATAGCGGATCCTAATGCAACAACAATGTTTGTGCAACCAATGTGTTCGACCTATAATTACTAGAAAGTGCAGGTTGTTGTTAAGGTGCTTGTCATTCTACTTAGGCTACTATCCGCTAGATGGCGCCCCTGTACCAATCGATTCCTATGTCCGATATTCCCTCTATCGTGGTGCCATCTATTATTGTACAAGGCTACACACCCGTTGACTGCTTTATCTAACACTGTTTAGGCTCAATCTAAGTATGTAATTTAACTGTCATCAGCTGGCTTTTGTTTACATTGTTGTCGTGTCACTTTTTGAACATTTGACGGTGTTTTATTTGATGTGATAATTCCAGTTATTTTAAAATTATAATGGTTTATTTTCACTTATTACTTTGTATTACCACAGATAAGTTCTTCAATTAAGATGATGTGAGATTATCCTCAATTAGGCGTCAAAATATAGTCGTTATGAGGTACCGTATTTTAACACTTGCTGTTACTGTTTTCACGATATCCAAGTAGTCTCTCACCTAAACACTGAAATGTAAGCTAATATCGCGCGGTATAGTATTTACTCCGGTGGTGGGTATTTAGGCCGTGTGGTGTCCGGCAGAGTAGAATAGCAACAACCCCTTACACTTATGGGTGTCGTACAAGGCGACTAATGTTTTCGAGGCAAAATATCAAGAGTCTCCGTAGTCTGGAAAATGGGCAGCAGCAGTTTTCATTGTAATATTTAACACTGCGATCTCCAACCCGCCTGCCAAGCGTGGAGATTATGGCAGTAACCTCCCCTTTCGTGGGAGAGGCCCGAAGTCCTGCAGTGGACTGTTACGAGCTGTGATGATGATAGTATTTACTTATCAAGACCATTTCAAAGAGCCCAAAAATGATGGGGTTATCTTGTTGCGTTCAGCAGTTCCTGAGGCCACCTGATTCCATCATCAGACCAGCTCCATGGTATCATATTGATGCATTATCATTCAAGTTACAAGGTAGGTATCGACGACGAAGTACCAATATCTCCTAACTAAAAATTACAACTTTTCAAGAAACGAAAAAACAGTCTCACATTTTTATTTTTTATAGAAGTTTATTTTTTAAAAGCTTATTCTATTAGAATAAGCTTTTAAATATCGAATATCAAACTTAGGGGTCTTGCCAGCACGTGCGAAATTGCATTCTGCGTCGATTGACATTAAAAACTAAAAATCGCCAAAATGGAACTTAGGAGGTATTGGTACTACGTCGTCGGTATAATAAATTTCAGTCAATTGAAAACAGAGAAGTGGGTCAAATTAGGCTTGCAAGATTTGCCCCGAACATACATATGTTGGTAATATTACTATTATATATATATATATATATGACGGATCACGGTCAATAGTATGGACTCATGTGGTCAATAGTACGGACTCATGACGATGAAAACGGAAGTGGGAGTGCGCCCTCTGGTGGGGCGTGCTGACAGAGTCTCGACGGCACGACTCGGGCCGAGTGGCGGCCATTCTTGGCGCGACCGCCGCCGAGGAGTGACGCGTCTTGAAACTGTCTCCACATTTCGTTTATAGAAAGTGTTATTTACGTTTGAAAATAAAGTAATTTTAAAATCACTTTTGAAATAAGAAAGTTAATCACCTCAACTGCCTACATTGTGATACTGCTCTGATTTAAAGTGAAATTATAAGTGATGTGCAAAAATGAATTGGAATAAATACAGTGGAGTAAATGTGAACCTTTTCTTTAATTTATCTGGACGATCTAATACTGATATCACCACCCTGATGACAATGATCCTGATACACCCTTTCCTTCACGCGACGACATCAGAAGCGGTGATGACGAACGCAACGCCCAAGAGATGGTATGATGAGAAGCGACAAAGAAAATGCAGATAACGCTTTGTGGAAGCGTAATAATAAAAGAAAGGTGATTACTCGATCCAGTTGAGTTGCCTACATTAAAATGTAAAATGATTTAACATGTTCAAAGCGCAGCCAAGAGTCCAAACACCCCGAGATATAAGACAAAGACTTCGTCAGAGAGATTGGGGGATTCATAAAGTAAATAGCAGATCATCTGTACCAAATGGGTCATGGTCAAGGCAGACCCCGGGCCTTCGAGAGCACCACTGGGATATCGACAACATTATTAAAAATCTAGTGAAACTTACTATGGACGTCACTTTGGTATGGCTTCTTTGTTTTTGTTAAATTTAATTTAGATTACTCATGTAAAATATTTTCCTTTTTAAATATAAAATTGAGTTAGTTAAATAATTTGCGTAGTTCTAAATTAGCCAGCTAAAGTTTATTCAATGACTTTAAAGTAAACGCTTACATTTAGATCCATTTAGCAGTGTGGTTTGACACCACAAGTAAATTAATTGCTTAGATTTCTGCAGATTAAATAAAATCAAACAATTAAAAACTGTGTATATTAATTTTTTATTTTTGTTTTACTAATACAATTATTTTCTTCTATTGCATAACAATGGTGCACAACGGTTCGCTTCACCTACGAGAACAACATTGGAATGCAACGCTGGACTGGTAGCCTCAACGTGATTGTTTCAACATGGGACGACGATGGTAGACAATCTGCGAGTGTACATGACTGAGAAATGATGTGATATTAACAGTTCCTCTCTATCTGGTGAGTCCTATACATAATTATTATTTAGTAAAAACCTGTGCTGAAGAGGCTCCCTAGCGGATTTTAGGAGTTATTTACTTTGACAATTAAGAAAAGTATTCTGACAGAAACACTATTGATACCCTTAGTAGAGAGAATGGCAGGTTTATTTGTATCTTTAGTGAAACTACAAATAGAAAGAATGTAAACAAAACATAAACAACGTCAGTTACGTCAGTGTTACAATTTGTTGGTAAAAATGTCAAAAACTACTGCTAAGTTTAAAAATGTTAGCTTTTGCGGGTACCTATGTCAATTATTGTAGGCTGTCTGATAGAAAGTTACTAAAAAAAAAATCACTCCACAAAAATAGTAAGAATTATGTTAAATCCGTCCCAATGTCAAACAGTGTTTATAGTAAAAAAAGTGTTATTTAATCTAAGATTATTTTACCATCTTGAAACATGGTGCGCTATGATTTTACGTATTACCAACATCACGTCAGTTATCAGAAAACAAGAATAAGAAATACTTGGAAAGCATAGTGCTATTATTTTTATAAATTGAGTACGTGGGCATAGTTATGGTGGTGCTGCTGCTGACTGACTTCTTCTTCTTGATCGTTGCCTCACTGCTGAGGATCCTGACATCTTCGGTAAACTGCATGTCTCCATCGGTTTCGATGAATCGTTCGGATATTTGGTCCACCCATCTCTTCGGACTTCGGCCTCTGGGTCTCTTGCCTTCGACTTTTCCCGTCACCATAAGTCGTTCCAGATTGCTGATTAAGTAAATATTTGATAATAACAGTGTGCCAGGGATGCCGTAGCAGTGAGTTTGTGGAACAATTAGCTGGTGTACTTTAGGACACTTTACTTAGTTGTCTTAGAGATAGGATAGGCTTCACATAGGCTTCGAATGTGCAAATTCAATAACGACCCCGCGATCTCCGCGATTTCTATGCGAGCGGGAGGGTGCAAACATGTATCGAGAGAAAAAAAGAGAAAAATTATTAGCGTGTTTGTTTACATTTAACAGGAGAAATTCGAACGAAATTTTCCATATTTTGAGTACAATGTTTGTTATTGTGGTCGTAGTTTCCCAATGTTGTAGAATAGAGAGATAAGATATCCGCGGTAAAAATGGGATCACCGATATAAGTTTCTTTTAATACTACAAAAAAAAAAAGGTAGTTTGGTTAGTAACGTAATTTTATATTAGTATCAAGTTATTTAACGAAAAAAAAAAGTAAACACGAGTAAGTGAACTGATTGACGGTAGATAATTTCGAATTATGTTTTGAGTAACTAAAGATAAACCTGTGACTTAGTTCGACCGAAAACCATGTGTACTAAGTCAATGTGACTTAGTTTGACCTGGATAAAGACTTTGTTAGACGGATCAATCTAAGACGCTAACCCAATACGACGACTATCGAGCCGAGGTTTTTATGAGATTTATGTGATCGTTTTGTTTTCTCAAAATTTGTTGCATCATCGGATGAAGGTGATCGTGTTTTATCAGTGATGGTGGGCTAATGGAGCCTATGGGAGAGTTTTATGGTTGCTTACCGGCCTGATGGAGGCTATGGGAGCGTGGCTAATAGCAGGTAGTTGTTTTAAGCTTTGTGAGAAAGTGTTGAACGATAACGATGATGAGAAAGTCCAGATATTTTGGTGATAGTTCAATAGCCGGTTTTATAAATTATTTTTAGCTTCGAGTACTTAAATTTCCTTGATTACTGATATAAAGTAACTATTTTGAGTTCTGTTGTTGTGCCAGTAAGATGAGACAGTGTAAGCAATGGTGAGATTTCATATCCTTCTGCCAGTACAAGTTTTTAAGTACCTGAATTGTGGTTGAGGTCAAACATCCAGATTTATTTGGCTGACTTGGAGTGACCCGGGAGTCATGTGTGTGACTCATTGGGCTAAGAGCCCCGAAAGTCTCGGATGTTGTGGCTGTAGATAGCAAATTTTATTTTGTAATTTTTTTAGAAGGCGGCTTGATATGGGATGCCTTCGTTATTACAAACATTGTTAAATGGTTTCAAAATGGGAGCTTAAACGTAACGTAAAGTCTAGATAGAGTATACTCGTTCGAACAGTTAAAATCGATGACGATGATTATTGCTTGTTTAGTTTTGGTGTGGCAACAAATGGACTATTGTTACCTATAACTGGCGTATCAAATAGACGTGAGAGCTTCTTATTATTAAACTTCTGATTTAGTTTTAATATTGGGCAGTAGAAATAATGTTTATTTTTTATTTTATTTCATTTTGTTGTTTTTGTAGAGATGACACCGTAAACAGTTGTTCGGAACTGTGACGATTACTTGTTGTGTAACTCGTAGACCGTTATTGACCGGGTTATGATAGCAGATAGACTGTTACCTATCACTGACTTAGTACAGATTTGGTCGAAGGACTGACCACGAGCTGAGAATCTATAGACAGCTTCTATTTATTTGTCCCGCCTGTGTGGCTCCCGCCTGTGTGGCTCCCGCCTGTGTGGCTCCCGCCTGTGTGGCTCCCGCTTGTGTGGCTCCCGCTTGTGTGGCTCCCGCCTGTGTGGCTCCCGCCTGTGTGGCATCCCGCCTGTTTGGCATTTCGCCTGTGTGGCATAGTCTGTGTGACATTAAGTCTGTGTGGTATTTAGCCTGTGAGGCATTCTACCTGTATGGCATTTCGCCGGTGTGGCATTTTTATGTGTGGCATTTTGCCTCTGTGAAATTTACCCGTGTGACATCTTACCTGTATCGTGCTTTAGTAGACGTGACACAGGATATATGATGAATAAACTCATAGTTTGACGATTAGAGTGGCACTGACCAGAGTGACACCCAACCTGTGTGGCACCTAGTCTGTGTGGTATTTCGCTTGTGTGCAGGTCCAGTTGCGTGGCGGCCTGGTTGCGGCCCGACTGATGGCGTCCGTCGTGTGGTGGTTCGTCGCCTGTGTGTCATTTCTCCTGTATGGTAACATTACTTATTCTTTTTAAATTAGGATGGCGCTGACGGATGACCAAAAATCATATGGCATTTAATGAAGGAGTGTTTCAATCCCACTCGAAGTAACATTGGGTCTTTTGCTGAGTACTGAAAATTTGATGTAGGTATGTCACATATTTGTAGTGAATCTAAGTACCTACAGTAATGGACGTCGGGGACGATACGCGAGCTCTGTGATTGGGGCTTGTTTCCCACTCAACAAGAGCATCAAGGGGAAAACACTGGTGACGATGATTAAACCTTCTTCATTGGTGGTAATTGTGATACGGTTTATGAACCGTCTGGTGTTATACCTTGTCACGCCTCTCTAATGAACTGAAGTCGTAGCTGAATTTATGTCGGCAACTTATAAAGAATAATTTATGTACAAGATGATGTTGTTATCTCTCAATCTACAGAAGTTTAGTATGATAAATGATAATGGACGTATGTTTTATGTGAAGAATTGGTGGGTTAATGCGCGACGACATATATATATATATATATGTAGACACTTATTTAAGTAATTCAATTATATTATGTATTTGGGTGCACGTCATATCTGCCTCTCTATTCTAGCCCTCTCTCTTCGGTAGGTCTGCTGTAAGACATTTCTTTTTAGAAATAAGCTGTACCTTTTGTGATTGTTATCTTTATGTTCATATTATTGTAACTTTCTTTGTGCACAATAAATGGTTAAATAAAATAAATAAATAAATAATACATTCATGCAAATATTGTGGATTAAATAAAGCTTGTAAAAATGTAGTTATCGTCACGGGGTACCAATTGGCTTCCAACACTTTCAACCAGTCTTATCAGAGACTTTAAACCGTTCTTAGCTCAGCGGAAAACCTTGGTCAACCTCGTCTACTGGTCAACTTTGTAACAAATTCTAATTAATACTAATCAATATAATAGGTTATACAATTAAGTATAAACCTACACGTGATGTGGGTGTCATTGAAAACAATATATTATGGTGCACCGTCATAGTAGACGTGAGCTGTCGTGATTCGCCGTAATTATCTTGCTTAAAAAACCAATAGTCACTGCACTGCATACAGTAAGTGGATGTGGTATTCCAAAGTCGAAACTTAGAAGGTACAGTAGGTAAGCGCTTAGTGCCCTCCACTAATGCTGAAGTCCTACAGTGGGCTGTTATGGCCAATAGGCATTCATTCATTCATCACTATCAATAGATAGTGATGAATGAATGAATGAATTTTTTTTATTGCTTATACATAGAATAAAACAAAAACAGAGGAAAAAAAGAAAAGCAACCGGCGGCCTTATCGCTTAAAGCTCTTCCAGGCAACCTTAGACACCTAGAAACAGAATATACTCTAGGATAGGTGTCAAGTCTGTTCTACTGAACATTACTGTGGCATATTTCATTAATACTAATAAACCTATATCACTAAAATACAATACTATAAATACATAATACCTACTTATTAAACATCACAAAACAATATAAAGATGATAAAATAAAAATAAAATACAAATTTTGATGTTTATCATGTATCTGCCTATGAGTAAAGTGAGACGTTGATGATGATTGATCCCTATGTGACAGTTTTGAGAAAGTGCGCTTTAACCGCTTTAAAGCGTGATGATGATGAGATCCAAGAAAAAATTTGTAAGAATACATATGTGATGATGTTCTGTGATAATAGGTACCTCTACTAGCTAATGCGACAGCGTTAGCGGTAAAACTGGAACTTCAGAATGGATTTCAAAATTCTTGCACAAACCATTGCGCATTGTCATCATTACAGCTTCGCCCACTGCTGGACCTTCCACGTTGTTAGCCTAGTCTGTATGTATCAATTGGTAGGCTGTACATTATCTCCATAATGTACAGAAATGTATCTTCATGTTGCACGGAAATAAATTTAAAGCAAAACTTAAAAAATGGTTGCTCGATAAAGCATTTTATAAATTGGAGGAATTTTGGATGTACAGAGATGTAACTAATGATTAATGGAAATTGATTTATTTACTAATTTGTTTTATTTGACATCTGAATTTAATGGGACATTATTATTTATTACTTATACCATCCAATGATTTTATTTACAGTTTTGACATCTGAAATTACAATTTTGACATTTTGAATTTTTTATTTATAAGACATTGTTACTTAATGTTTTAAATGATGGAGATAAATATGTATCTTGACATTAGATGGGAATGTTGACATGTACATTAAATTTTATATAATTCTAAAAGTATTGTACGTCCGTAATGGACAAGCTGTTGGAACTACTTATGTAATAACATCTGCATACCTGTATACTTACACAGTTTAACAATAAAGACAATTCTATTCTATTCTATTCTATTCTATTCATAAATTGGAGTGGATATGGAAACTGCAACATTCCACCGACATAAATTAGTAGGTAGGTTCAGATGTCGGTGATAAATAACGCACAACGCCTATAGATCGACTACATTGAATAACTGATACCCACGGGGGGTGAGAGGATGATGTTTTAGGGCTGAACTAATAAGAGAAAGGTGCTCTATCCTCTCCTCTATACTTCCGCCTATCTCACCACGGACGATATACCATTATGTGGTCGATCTCAAAGATATTGCTTATGATCTAAGATCTTTGGTCGATCTGTAGTTCGGCTTCGTAAAATGTCGTCTCTGTCGTACGCGTATAAGTACTATTGGAGTCTAGGATTAACAACAAATATGTTTGTTCTTGATCCTAGATTGGAGTAGGTACCTTACCTAAATTTGAAGTCTTAACAAGCCGATTTGCACAATTTACCTCCGACACGTGTAGCTACGACGTAGCGCGTGACGTATTTTTAGTCTACGATGGCAGGTTTTCGTACATCTATGTGGAAATTAAATGCAAAACGATGACTAGTGCCGCTGTACCGGCTCGGGCGCTTCGCCTATTGTTCGCCGGAATGTTCCCCTTTTGACCTGAAGTGGCTGTTTGCGGCTGTTTGTTCACGTTGCCTTGGCATATTTAACCCTTTATTTGGCTAAGTGACGAGTAATTCAGTCAAAGGCCGCGGGCGATGGTGCCGGAATGGGTTGCGTACCGAGCACGCAGAAGATCGCAGCTATACCCAATGTGAGATTCAAGTTTTTTCGATATTTTAATATAATTTGTCTAAATACTTAATTAGTGCCCTGTATTTAAATAAAATAAAATAAAATAATTATCACCAATATTATAAACAACATTTTTAAATAATTTATAATTCACAAATTAATAATATTTATTTAATAGGAATGCATCCATCTGTGCCGTTTGGGTTTAAATTAGGTTATTTAATTTAAGACATTTAAGGTACACTGCAGATATGTCTTTTGAAGAACCCCAATTTATAGTGCTAAAAATCAAGACCTCGGTAGAGAGATCGAGCCTCACCTTGCGCTTACGCGATAAAAGTAAATAGATTATTTGATTCAAGACTTTTAAGTAGACAGTCTTTTAAAGAACCCCAATTTAAAGTAAAAAGAAAAGACTGGCGCGGGAAAAGGCTCATAGCTCGTACGTTAGCTGGATGCCACAAACACTAACAGTACCGTAAACGTAAGAATGGTGCAGATACCATGGCCGTCGACGAGGAAACCCGAGACGGTGGTGGCTGCGTTGACCCGCATCGACGAAGAGATCGCGACCAGCGAGAAGTCCTACCCCGCGGCGAGGCTGGCCGTCGTCACCGCGGAACTGGATAGCTTGCAGCTGGTGAGATTACTTTAAAAAAATTATAATAATACCGACACGAGGGGGACTCTTCAACCAGACTCCGAGTCCCTAGCGTAATATCTCGGTCGACGTACCAACCTATATATAGGAAGTAGTCGTGACCATACTACGATTTGAGACGCTATAGTACAATAGTAAAAAATATATGGTTATTTTAAGCCTTATTGGTTAATTATTTAAGAGACGTAACAAACGGTTCTACGAAATTCATGACTATTTTGATTACGTAAGTTATGGCAAGAAGTAGTAAAACCAGTCTTTAATAATCTCTTTGTATTCATTTAGGAGATCAAAAGCTTTGAAGAGATCACTAGTAACACTGCGACTACTAAGGAAGCCTACGCAAAAACTCTTCATCAGGTAAGTTTATTAGTAATAAAAATAAAAATATAAATCTACATAAACGCATAATGGATTTTGCAAAGTAGTTGTTTTGTTACAGTTATTCGTTAACTTGGACCTATACAGACGTCCGGTTCTGGCCTCGGAAAATGAAGATTTTGTTGCAAATGTTAATAGAAAAGTAAGTACTTATGTAAACATTTTCATGGTACTTTTCTGGCCACGAGTGACGATCTCGCACGTGTAGGACATCGAAGCGTAGGACGGCCCCTTACGAGGGTGGACGACCTGGTAAAGATGGAATGAAGGAAGAAAGAAGTGAGGGAGTCGGTGGAAGCAAGAGAAGGAAGGCTTGGGATGTTCAGCAGTGGACCTCACTGCTGAACATGCCTTTGGATGAAATGAGGCTTTTCACTACAAGTGTAGTGAAAACTACAAGTGTAGTGAAAGGTGGGTAAGTAGCTAAGTAGTAAAACGTAGGTGCACGTAGTAAGTAGTATTTCTATTTCTCATACAAAGTATTTGCTGATCTTACAGATACCTACTACATATTACAAAACAAAGTACTTAACTCAAAACAGGGGTATGGGGTATTTGAAATGGTAGGGCCATTCCATGGGCCCAAACCCAAACAAATCTCACCTGCCCGTACTCCCCCTAAAGACAGATGAATGACGCACTGGCGAATCGACCTTTCCCTAATGGTTTGTGCGGGTCGGATTGTAGTCGTTGAAGCCATAAAACAT
Organism: Blastobasis lacticolella; assembly: GCA_905147135.1. Lineage (NCBI taxonomy): Eukaryota > Metazoa > Arthropoda > Insecta > Lepidoptera > Blastobasidae > Blastobasis > Blastobasis lacticolella. The sequence continues at coordinate 5,213,478 of LR990048.1, read as the reverse complement.
GCCAGGGAAATCTAGTGCAAATGCATTCAGAGTTGCGTTTGAAGGAATGCATTTTCGTCGAAAAACGACGCGCAGGCAAATCGCCCTAACCTCTGACAAGTTCGCGAGGGCTACCTACCGCAGCGATGATTTGCTCAAATTCGCTGTAGTAACTGTGGCGCTTTGAGGGGAGCCCTAATACTAGATAGCTTTGATATGGCTGGAGCCGACCAACTGTAAGTTGCAGTCGATACTAATCCTTACAGTGTACTAAATAAAGTCGCTTTTGGATGAATTTGGAGCTTGGTCGGACGTCCGACCACGTCTTCTTGATTGCCAGAGCGACTTGATTTTATACTGCGTAAGGATTAGTATCAACTAAAATTGACGGTTGGTCGGGTCTAGCCAAAATGGAACGTCTCTTACTTGTTTATGTCCAGCAGTGGACAGCGGTGGGCTAGGCTGATCATAATTATGATGATGATGTGTGTGCATTAGGAAATGCGTCGCCTGGAAGTGTGGTGGTTGCGCGCGCGGCTCGGCGAACTGCAGCGCGAGCGGCGCGTGCTGCACGCGCGGCTTCTGCGCTCTCGGGCGCTGTACGCGCAGCAGCAGCAGGTGCTCGGTGAGAAGCATAGCATTCTGATACTTCTCGCATTTATTTCGCGTTGTTTCCACGTTCGGGGTATAATAAACCAAGCGTACTTTATTATTTATTTTATTTTCCTGTTTATTGTACACAATAATGATATACAGAGAAATATAATATATAATACGATGCCACAGACGACAAAAAAACTGTTTCGAAATTTAGCCCTTTCATGTCTCCAGACATGCTCAGGCTTATCAACTTGCGCGGGCACGGCTCTGGAGATCAAGCTGTATCGCTGCAGCGCGCTGAGAGTTGCGCTCGCAGCAGTGAGAGCGGCTACCGTACGACACCACGTTTCTACAAAAATTCTTAAAAACCTATTGTGCCTCCAGACAGCGTATGGGGCTCATCCACTCGCGGAGGCAGCGCCCTCGAGAACGAGCTGTCTCGCCGCAGTGCCCTGCGGGACGCTCTCGCAGCCGTGAGCGCGCGGCTGCGGGCGGCTGCGGAGTACGCGCACGGCGCTGCGACGCTGCTAGACGACGCACTGCCGGCTTGGAAGCTTGCCGCTGTCGGGAAGTTGGTTGGATTATTGATGTGTAATCGACAGTAGTTAGTACTTGTTGGCGAATTTGGCGAACAATCGCCATCTGTTGTAGTGGTGACTATGTGGCAGCTTGAGGATGGAGCAGGCAAGGCTTAGAATTTGCCTATTCACGCCGACCTTAATGTAGATACGTATAGTTCAGTGAATTAGATCTTTATTGATATGCACGTGGATGGAGTGGAAAATATTACAGGAACCTATTTACGTCCATTTTCGTTAGCGACGTCGCTATCGGTGTCCCCAGTTGCGTCAAAGTCAGTTCATTTAAAAGTATGTTACCAGATCCTTGCGCGTGACCACATCCTCGCTTATACGGACGGGTACGGGATCCTGTTGTCTGTGATCTCCGTTTTAGACCTCTATTAAATAATTAAATATTCTTGGACAATTCACACACGACACACACAAGCGACATTTAGGCCTAGGCCCAAAGTAAGCAAAGCTTCCGTTATGGGTGCCAAAAAACTCCCTAAATTTCGTGGGTAAAAATAAAATGGGTATCGAACTCGGGACCTCTGCGTAGCAAAAAGCTGAATCCACGCTTGCCGTATAAAACATAAAAACTAATCCCAAGTCGTCCCTAGAAGCGGCTGGGAGCGCACTCTCGCCTGCGCGGACGCATGCTACGCGCTGGTGGCGGCGCGGTGCGGGGAGCGGGGCGCGCGCCGGGTGCTGGCCGCGCCCGCCGCGCCGCGCGCCGCTCGAGCGCTCAGGCTCGCGCTCGACTACGCCTTTACCGACACCATGCACGATCATCGGTAGGTGTTCTTTCGGTAAATCCGACATGGTGGTATGATCCCTATGATCCCTAATTTTTTCCCCGGCTGTGAGAGCAAACTTTCTTTTTTTTCTTTTCTTTCATTAACGCTTTTTGAGTGATGCCTACCTAGTGAATTAGTATAGCCGATGATGATGAAGCCATACCTATTGTAATTTTTTTGTTTACAGATACCAAAGAGCAACTGAAATATTTGTGCAGTTTAAAGAAGCACTTGTACAGCTTATAGCTTCAATCCATCAGGTACGTACAAACTTTTCTTTTGCGTACCTACCTATCTAATGGTTCTGGTACCTAATATTTTAAAGATTAAATGCGTGAAAAAAGTCACATGGCAAGTAGAGTTCGCTTTGCTCTTGTTTTGGCGCGGTCCATACTTATTTGTTTATTTATTTATTAGTTCATTTCACAGTTTAACAGCAATGAAATACATACGAGAGGTCTCGGTAGCATGTTTATTCTCCATCCGAGGTAATGCTGAGATTTCGAGAAAGAGGTCAATTGAGTGGTTCAGTTCGGATCTTCTCGTCCAAAATACTTCTGGTGTAGGTGTAATTCAGTGCGCTTATGTGAATCTTCCGTAATCTTGTTCACTCTGCTTTAATAAGAGTCTACTCTTCAAAGTGACCTCTATGACTCTACAAAGGCAAATTCAAATATAAAATCTCACTATATTATCTCGGAGTTTCGCTGCCGCACGTGAACGTGTCGGTGGACCACGGGCTAACTACCGCAACGTGCCAATATGGAATCAAAACTAATGGAGTTCAATTACATTTCGCTCTTAATTCTTGATCCAAGTTTCATTCACTTTCCTACACAGATTTGTTCACAGATATTGAATTACAATTTTAGGCAGGTAGCTAACTTTTCGTTCTCTATGGGTTTCTAACAAAAAAATCCATTGTCAAAGCCATAGAGATAATCTTACCTGTCACAACATAAAAATGCAACATATTGTACTAGTAAAATATATTAGTAATCGATTCTGGAACGTAGAGCGTGCATAAATTATAACTGAAATACCTATTACATTGTATAGATATAAGAAGGCAACCTTAGTCTGCGTATTAATATGTTTAAAGCAACAAAGAATCTATTAAGATTTTGTAACAACAACAGTAAAATACAAAGCAGACACGCTGCGGATAAAATTGACGTGTTTATAAACGGGAAAAAAGTACAGGTGCCGCCTTACTATACCATTTTACAATCTTTGGGTCAGGAGAGAGTAACAGTTCCTACATTTTGCTACCATGAGAGGCTTTCCATCGCGGGAAACTGTCGAATGTGTCTCGTCACCATAGAGGGCATACCGAAGCCACAGGTAGCGTGCGCCTCACCAATAATGAAGAACATGCGTATAAGAACAAACACTCCGCGGGTCGCGCAAGCGCAGGAAGGCGTATTGGAATTTATTTTGGCTAACCATCCACTTGATTGCCCCATCTGCGACCAAGGTGGGGAGTGCGATCTCCAAGATTTGTCTTTAAGATTCGGAAATGATCGATCGAGATTCACAGAATCCCATTTCTCCGGTAAAAATGCCGTCGAAGACAAAAACATGGGCCCACTTATACGCGCTGAGATGACTCGCTGCATACATTGCACTCGATGCATTAGATTCGCCTCTCAGGTGTGCGGGCTTGACGTTATAGGATCCACGGGCAGAGGTCACGATATGCTCATTGGATCTTATGTGGATAAGATGTTCCTCTCCGAAATTTCAGGAAACATTATAGACCTTTGTCCAGTTGGAGCATTGACATCAATACCATATATGTTCAAAGCGAGGCCTTGGGAAGTCAAGAGATGTAGTTCAATCGATGTCACAGATGCAACTGGCACAAATATTACACTGAATTATAAAACCGATCGAGTACTACGAATTTTGCCAAGAGAGAATGATGAAGTTAACCAAGAATGGATCTCAGATAAGGGCCGATGGTCAATAGACTCATTAGAGATGCAGAGACTCGTAGTGCCCATGATAAAACAAGATAATTGCTTGAAACCTGTTCAATGGGACACTGCTCTTAGGCAAGCAGCTAAAAATATATTAACTGGACCCGCTTCAAATGTTATGGCAATAGCTGGTCCACACACGAATGTTGAAACATTAGTGGCTGCAAAAGATTTCTTAAATCAGATTGGGTCAGAACATTGCTATGTCGAAAGAAGTTTAGGTTTACCAACTGGATCTGATCTCAAAGCAGCTTATTCGCTTAACGTCAGAATGAGGGATATAGCAAAAGCGGACAAAATCGTTCTCGTAGGTACAAATCCACGATTCGAAGCACCGATTTTGAATATTTGGATACGCCAAGCGTACATGACGAATGACTGCGATATATACGTGTTAGGGCCATTCGGTGAATATAATTACTACGCAGAATATATAGGAGATAAGCTTAGCCAAGTACATTGTATTTCTCAAGTTATGGAAGGTGCTAAAAATCCCCTGATATTTGTCGGAATCTCTCAATTAGCTGGGAAAGAAGGGGCTGGTCTTATGAAGGAGTTGGCAAAGGTAGCGTCTGGTCTGAAAGCCCCTTCCGAGTGGGGAGTTATAAATGTCGTAACAAGGGAAGCAAGTTTTGCTGGAGCAATGGAAGTGGGCTACAAGCCGGGAGCCGCGGAGGCTCTGTCATCGGGCAAGCCGAGTGTGATAATTTCATTGGGTGCTGATACTGTTTTTAAGGGAACGAAACCGTCTTGCCCGCTCATTTACGTCGGCTTCCAGGGTAATAGTGGTGCCGAAGCGGCTTCGATAGTCTTACCCGGGAGTGCATATACGGAGGCTGGTGGTTTGTATGTGAATATGGAAGGTAGAGCCCAGTACGCGACGGCCGCCGTCTCGCCGCCCGGCGATGCGCGCTACGACTGGAAGATTATCCGAGCGCTTTCTGAATACTGTGGCGTTTGCCCTTTTTATACCGACCACACCTCCATGGCCTGCAGGTTGTCGCAAGTCAGTCCAAACTTCGGCGATAAGGTAGGCCAGTATCAACCAACGGTGTTCTCAAAGCTTGTCGAAGCCACCAAGTCAGCCGGGGCGCCCGCCGATGGTCCTATTAATGTAGAAATACTAAATCTGAAAGATCATTATACCAGCGAAATATATAGTGCTAACTCACGCACTATGGTAGAAGCATCAAAAGCTGTTGTTAAAAATGAAAGTTCTCCTTATTACCAGAACTAATTTTGATCGATTTTATAATAATTATTACAATGTATTTATTTAGTTTGACATTGTTTGTAATAAAACTATACTTACTTATTACATTTCCCATTATAACCTTATGTGCTATAGAACCAATCTATATAATAAATAAAAAACAATTGCTGTGCGTTAGTCTCGTTAAAACTCAGAAAGGGCTAGACCGATTTAAATAATTATTTTTGTTTGTTCGCTATAATACAGGGGTGGTTTGTGGTTTGTTGTAGAGTGGGTGTAGGGTAAGTGTAGTGTAGGAGTGGGATGGGTGTAGGGTAGAGAGGGATTTGGCAGGTTAGATTGAGTACCTAGACCAGAGCGTATCTGCGACCTATCCTGGGCGTTTCGCTGCATAAAAAACTTTGCGATCGAAGCGAGCTGGAAATGTTTGGAAATATGGGTCTAAAAATTTTACTTAATATAAATCTTCAATCTAAGGCATTGCCATTCAAAACACCTATACGGAAAGTCTTCGGATTATACATAATACAAGCAAGTTACGAGCCATACAAGTCAATGGCCCATATAAAAATATTTTTGGACAGCAGATTCCGTTTTCTACTTGACTGTAGGTAGGTAATTTATATTTAGAGCTGTACATTATGCTACGAATGAGAGACACGACAACGCCGTCGTGACCCCCCGGTATTGCGGATGTCCACAGGCGGCGGTGATCACTTACCATCAGGTTACCAGCTTGCTTTGCCTCCTGTTAAAATATAACCCAACCGACAGAAAAAGTCGGATAACCCGCGACCAAGTTTACATACATCTAACCGAATATTTTCTAATCTACTGAACCTATTTTAATAAAACAAAGCTGAGAACCGTCTCCATTAAACTGGATTTCAAACTAAGAAAATCGCATCCAAATCAGTTTATTCGTTCGGGAGCTACAATGCCACAGACAGACACATACATAGAGCACATACAGATATGACGGATCGCGGTCAATAGTATGGAATCATGTGGTCAATAGTACGGACTCATGACGATGAAAACGGAAGTGGGAGTGCGCCCTCTGGGGGGCGTGCTGATAGAGTCTCGACGGCACGACTCAGGCGGAGTGGCGGCCATTCTTGGCGCGACCGCCGCCGAGGAGTGACGCGTCTTGAAACTGTCTCCACATTTCGTTTATAGAAAGTGTTATTTACGTTTGAAAATAAAGTAATTTTAAAATCACCTTTGAAATAAGAAAGTTAATTACCTCAACTGCCTATATTGTGAAACTGCTCTGATTTCAAGTGAATTTATAAGTGATGTGCAAAAATGAATTGGAATAAATACAGTGGAGAAAATGTGAACCTTTTCTTTAATTTATCTGGACGAATACGATCTAATACTGATATCACCACCCTGATGACAATGATCCTGATACACCCCTTTCCTTCACGCGACGACAGATATATAGGAAGGCTAGAGTGAATAGGCTGTTCCTGGAAAAGCATCTCATGCAGTCATCCATCGTCGGATGCAGTGTCACTTAAAACTAAGCGCGACTTCAGTCAAATGCCTGGCTAGTTTAACTGTTTAAAAAAGCCACAGATTTTCGTCATGTATTGCATAACGAGTGTCATGGCCCTTTCTGCCCTGCAGGTGCTGCTGAACAACTTGGAGAACCTTGCGCTCGCGCAGAAGGACGTGTCGCGGTGCCGGCGCGAGCTGCGCGCGGCGCGGGTCAACGCCATCGTGCGGAAGGGCCTTGCCGAGCTGCGGTTCCAGTCGGGCAGGGGGTGACGCTGTGACGGTCAAGACCATAGACCATTGGACCATTTTATGGGCCAGCGGTCATGACCATTGCACCTTCATCATCACTCAGTCATTAACAGTTCACTGCAGGACTTTAGGCCCCTCTCACGAAAGGGGAGGTTATCGTCATAATCTCCTCGCTTGGCAGGCGGGCTGGAGATCGCAGTGTTTTAAATATAACAATGGAAACGCTGCTGCCCATTTTCCAGTCTACGGAGACTATTGATCTCGAAACATTAGTCGCATTGTACGACACCCACGAGAGTTAGGGGTTGGTGCTATTCTTCTCTGCCGCCAATTGCACCTTGATAGCTCCATATTGTGGTCCAACTATTGCGACAAACTTAACTGTTGGGGGCTTTGCGGTTAGTGAAGACGTTGGCGTTCCGAATTGTCTTCTCTTACCTCCGATTTTGTCTGATAAGTTGGTGGCACTGCACCTAGGATATGGTTCAGACGGTAGAGGCATTTGTTATTATGAAAGTTCATAAGTGGTACCCTAGTTAAGTGGTAGAATCATTTCTAGATAAAAAAGATCTAAATCGAATTAATCGGATTTTCTTTGCTAATTCGAGAAATCCAGCTGTTATAATAATATAGCAAATAAGCTTTCCTTACCTATTTGAAGATTGTGTCCACATTATTGATGCTACTAACCAATCTGAAGTAGAACCACTAGACAAGTGTGATTTGAAAAGCGAGAAATGAGGTTAAAAATTCAATTTCAATAAAACACCAAATGTATAAAAACACAATCAAATTTTATTAAATATCAAATATTGTAGTATTGTCTAACACGATGCCTTAACTATCATGTTTCACATCAATATCATGGCGTAATGATAATACGGTTACAAATACACATAGGGTTTAAAGAATAGAGTAGAATAGATGATGGACGAGAAAGAAAGGTGTCTGCGATAGACCAGTAACACATTAGCTGGTTGTAAAGCATGACTAAATGATCACATAAGTAGGTGGTAACTATAACAATATTGTCATCAAAATGTACCCATTATCATGTAATAATAGACTAATATTAAATGTAGCTAATATAGTTTTGTAATTAATATTAAAAATAAATTATCATATTGACAGATTTTCATTCAAAACAAACTCCAAGTAAGTATAAATAGAAGCGTCGAAGTAGGTATTCCATGTAAATGAAATGGAAAATGAGATCGAGAGTCGATGAGACGTAGAGAACACACTCACATTATTATAATTAATAAATACTTGTCACAATACATGGGCTTAAATGCAAAATCTACAAAAAGTGTTATACACGATTATTATCTGAAAACAGTATTATAGGTCTTAACTCTATTTATAGGTAGATCAATTTGTGCAACAAAGCTCTACACGGATGATATTATTAGCGGCCAGTGGCTTGCGGCTGTCGCAATCGTGAAGGCGCGTTCACACGAGACTAGTAATACTTAGTGTACGCTCCACTCCACACTAGACTCACACTGGGAGAGTCTGTGTCGTGGATGACATGGACGCCGAGTACACAAATACCCAGAACCAAGACAGAATTCAACAAATGGGTTTTAATAGGTCCTGAGACTGTTGGCACAGGAAGCCAGTTTATGCGCTTAATATATGTGTCTATATTCAGTCGTCTAAATTGAGAAGCTAAAAGCGTGAGAGCATATCAAAGTGTATTACTAATACAATAAGGTCTATTTTTGTATCAAGCCTTTTGAAAAGCGTAGCGATGCCTAACATGATAAAAGTGATATAAAAATGGATCTTATTCTTTCAGCAATATCCGCTTTGATTTTCTCTCACGCTATTTGCTTTTGAATTTAGTCGACTGAATTTAGCCAAGTGTTATAAACGTATTGGATACGCGCATCCATAACTTGATTTCTGATCAATTGACTATCCCTAGTCCAAGCATGAACGCGTCTTCACGGTTTTACGCATGCGCTCGCCATCCTGACTGCAGTCGATTCTAAAACTGATATGTGGCATGATGTGTCACGTATTATTTGGTCACCCGAGGCCCGCTCAACGCAAGTCTCATTCGATCGTCGGCAGCTCATCCCTATTTTGCTAATTATTGACTTAAGTTACGGTTTAAATAAATAGTTTACATAATAGTTACACGCAATTGCTAAGGTACAACAAGCAGTCGCAAGTACAAAATACATATTTGTGCGAAAAACAAATACACAGTTCTGAAATAGACAACGAACACTTTTCCCTTACCAAAATATGAAAATAGTAATCCGTCGGTAAATATCACGAAAATAGTATATAATTGTATATCGGCTCCGTCAGAATTTGAAATCCACATAATCTGCTCGTTGACTAAAAACAAAATAACAATGAGATCGTTATAAATATCCTTGTTATTAACTAACAATAAGTTGCGAACACACTTCGCTAATATTGCCGACGTTGGTCGGCACCTTCCAAGCGGTTTATCAATTCAAAATGGACGGTCCTGTGTCACACCGTCGGGTGTCGGCCGTGGGGCCTATTTATTTCCCAAGTAATTAATTGCAAATTTTATGAAAGACAAATACAAACATCCCCTCCCCGAATGATGACGCAGCCTCGTGTGTCAGCATCCGTCAGCGTCGACAGTGCTGACAACTTTTAATACTAAGTAGAGTTACAATGTATTCGAAGGGAGTTGAGACAGGCTGCTCTCTAAATTCCATACACGCGGGCTCTACCCCGCACTAGACTAGTTCAAATATTGTCCCTCCGAAAGCCGCGGCCGGCGGCGCCGGCGCCACGCCACGGAGACATTATAAAACTGTCTAAATTAGCATCATTTTTAAATACGTCGTAAAAACATGGAAGCACTCCCGCGGACAGACTGTTTGCTGGCTATATACTCGTTACTATGTTACCGTATCCACTAACTATTCAATACGAACTCGCTATACTGTAGTTTTATTTAATGGTACAAGAAAACGATTTAAATATTTGAAATAGGACACAATTAATCACGACAAACGATTGGCAATGTTGCCTTGAAGAGTAATGGGTTTAACGCATTAACACAATCGATGTTAGACATCAAATAAATTCTTTGGTAACAGCAACACATAACAAAATGGGAGAAAAAAAGTAATCCCAATTAGGTACGAAGACAACGAATCGTGTCGTCTGTTGTCGAGGTCCTGGTTTCTCAGGCGAAGCAGTGTCGGGTATCTTTACACTTTGGTGATGGACTTCATTCGCCTGCTCCGGAGACAACTGAAAATAACATTGATAATTAAACTATATAATACATGATAAGAAGTAGATTTAGACAGGCATGACTGTTATGAATGGGAGCTGTACCTGAGTAAAGTTTTGTATATCATGAACGATCCGTACACGCTTAGTATGATAGACGCCGTCCACACCACTGCCAGGACTGAGCTGCTGCCCTCTGTAATAGAAATAAATAATGTAAGAGCTTCATTGCATTATCTCATCATTTTGACGTCAATATTTCGGCTGTGCTCTCGCGCGAGAAAGCCTGGGGTCCGCCTTGACCATGATCCAGGCTTTGGCAGTTCAGGTAATTGCAGCCGATCGATCCATCGAGCCGATCTGATGATGGAGACAGAAGGTAGTCATCGGAACTCCTAAACTACGCATGGTAAACCCATCGAGTTTGGGCTCGTTTGATTAGTCTCGACAGATACTCGACAAATACAAATACTGATCATAGATAACTCGCGATAAAAGCCTGCAATGAAAAAATATTTTACCTACACTCATAGCGTAATGTTCCAATTTCATATTCGAAAACAGTCGTTTCAGGGTACACTTTTTTCACGCCAGTCTATACAATTTTAAAATAGTAGTTTATACGACTGTCATATAAAAGGGGGTATATTAAAACATGAGTGTCTGTTTATCAGACGAGGCGTAGCCGAGTATGATAATAATTTGACATGAGTGTTTGAATTTTTAGTGTTTTAATATTTAGTGGTAGGGCTCCCCTTCTCCGGCGGCGGCGGCGGCCGCACCCGCCCGCCCCGCACCCAGCCCACCGTCCGGGTTCCCCCGTAGGTCCACTCACCGAGGAATCCGTCGTGGTAGGGCTCCCCGCCCCCGCCCCCGCCCCCGCCCCCGGCGGCGCCCGCGCGCCCGCGCTCCGCCGCCAGCAGCTCCGGCACCTCGCCCGGCGCGCCGGTGCAGTTCGCCCACTCGATCGTCACGAACCTGCAACGAGGGGTTGTAAGGACAATCATTGTATAGTTTCAATCGAATAAGACAAGATAATTGAGAGCGAAAACAATAATAGTGACCGTGAGGGACCACCACTTGTTTTTTCTTCAGTGTAGTTTCCCTAGTCCCAATTCCTTTGGTTTCCCTACTGACTATTAAATATATATCTAGTCATTTTAGGGACAGTCTCATGAAGGTACGGGTAAAGGTAAGGCTACCATACTTATCATCATCATCGTTATAACATAATTCTGGCGTTAATCCCAGGCTTCCTACTTCACTTGGTCTTCTGACTGGTAAATTTGTTGGCACGCATGTCATCCTTTACGAAATCAAGACATAGTTTTTTGGGCCGGTCACTTTTCCCGTGCCTGGCGAAGGTGGCCATGGCTATACATTATTTTGTTTTCTCAATTTGCCGATCTGCACGACTAGAAGCTACCTTCACCCAGGACCTACCGACCCTTCACTCACACGTACCGCGTCAGCCCCAATCAGGGCCAGAACGTATTAGCAGATACCCAGCAGCTACGATACTGACCTCGTGGCAGTCTGGCAAGCCCGCCGTGGCGAGACGTGCACCTGTCTGGTGCGCGAGCGCGCGCCGCCGCGGCACGGCCCCCACGCGCCCCACGGGCCGGGCCGCGCCGCCACCGCGGAGCACCCGCACTCCACCGAGCAGACGCCCTCCTCCTGGATTAATCAATGGAATATATGATTATGCTAGGAGAATTTCACACAGCGCCATCTAGCCCCAAAGTAAGGATAGCTTGTGTTGTGGGTGTTAAATAATTGATAAACTAAATTTTTTTAAATATATACTTATTATATGTATATAGAACATCCAGGGGCGCTATTTTTGAATCACTTGCGTCGATTCAAACAATTTTCGAAAAATTTGAAATTGATTTTCGGCGTGAAAAATTTAAGTTTTTCTAAAATAACATTGGCAATGCCAAAACAGTACGATTCAAAAATAAGGAAAATCAGCATCATGCATAAAAAAAAACGAATCATTGACTTATAGAAACTCATTTTGCGCACCATTGAATACATTTACTAAGAGTATAAACCATAACTCGATTACTAAACACTCAAACGGAAACTGGAAAAATAATTTAGTACCTATGGAAATCGAACCCCCCTGTATGCTCGGTGAGCTCCATCCCACGCTCTTAAAATTCTATAAAAAAAAATTGCGTCCATCCATCAGGTGACCCGCATTCCTGTTTGTCTACCATATTACATTAAAAAAAAAAGCACATTATATTCTCGCTAACTCTCCGCAGTCTCCACTGGTTGAACTACTACATGTGACCTCCCTACCCATAACCACTTGCCCTCCATGTCACCTGTCACTTGCCTGGTAAGCGGCGGGCGGCGCCACGATCCGGCCGGGCAGCACGGGGGCGCAGCGCCAGGGCTCGAGGAAGGCGTCGGGCGCCGGCTCGTCGGGCGCGCTCAGCTCGCAGCGCGCGTGAGACACCTTCTGGCCCCAGCCGCAGGCCTCGTCGGCTTCCTCGTGGTTCTGGTCCTGCTGGAGAACATTGGGTTGGAATGGTCCAGTTTTGGGTGGCTTATGTGTAATATTCAAAAGACCATGAGGTCCATGGAATCGTGGCTTTGGCAGTGGAGGCATTTGTGTATTTCCTGCCAGAGCAATATGTCCCGGGGCTTAAAAGGTGGGCAACGTATTGGTGATACTTCTGATGTTGCTAATATCCACTCCATAGGCAGCGGTAAACAAATTCTATTAGGCGCCCAGCGTTCTCCATAGATGACGCGCCACATACTATTCTATTTACTTATCTTATTTTAATGTATGTGACGCTGAGTGACGCCAAGACGTAGTAGACATAGACATAGACATTAAGTTATTCGTACCCCCATTACATCCTTGATCTAAGGTGAGTATATACAATAATGATCGAAAATTAGATAAGACCAGCCAGTGATGCAACGGAAAGCGAAATGGACCAGTCTCAGCATAAAGCTGTAGTGTAGTCTTTACCTGTATATGGCATCCCAGCTGCGGCCTGGCCACGAGTCGGAGGCAGGGCTGTCGCGGGCACGGCGCGCGCTGCTCCGTCTGCGGGCACGCGCGCCCCGGCCACACCGCCGCCGTCAGGTGTTGCCTAACAGTCGATATATACTTATAAATACAAATTCGTTAACAGTCACCATTCCTAGTTTTGTGAAGAGAAAATTCATAGAAATGGACGTGGTGGATTTATTCCCTCTCAGCGGTGAGGCGAGAAACGGTAAAAAACTATCATAGTGGAGTAAGACATGGTGGACCGACGACCTGATAAAGATGCAGGTACCATCTGGATACGAAAGGCACAGGACCGACCTTTGTGAAGATCTCTGGGGGAGTCCTATGCCCAGCAGTGGGCGTCTTTCGGCTGATATGACGATGATTAGAGTAAGAGAGATAAGAAAAGTGTGATTTGGAGCGACACATATTCGTGCGGAGCCCAAAGCCTCAGGCTGGGTGTCAGGTACACCTCGTAACGACGAGGAATGTTTGGGGATAAATTTTCATGACAAAGAGAGTCTACTTCTATTGAGAGACTCAATAGAAGTAGACATGGGTCTTAGACTCATAGTCATAGTGCATACCGTTGTGCGGACTCCACAGTAAGCCACATCTCACACCATAACCTGTAAATGGTTCAGGACTATCCATTAATATGCTGTGTTTTTGTAGTAGCTGTAAGTTTTCCAAAGATAATAAAAAAATATAAAACAATGTAGTGTGTAGCGCGCACCTCACCCCGCACTTGGGTCATTGATGTAAGTTAGGCTGAGTAATTTGATTCATTATACGTCTAAACGTGATACATTGCGTATTATTCCAACATCCCGTAAGCGCCACATTGTAATAACAAAGACCCAAGCAACTTTCTCCTACGCACACTAATGTTGGAATGAACTACCTGGAGAGGTTTTCCCTGGAGAGTGCAACATGGAGTTCTTCAAGAAAGGGGTTAAAAGGTTTTTACGGGGTCGGCAACGCGTGGGTGATGCCCCTGGTATTGCAAACGTCCATAGGCTGCGGTGACTGCTTACCATCAGGCAGGCCGTAAGCTTGTTTGCCATCTTAATAATATAAAAAAAGAAGTAAATGAAGACTGACCTGGATCTGCGCATGTGCCTAGCGGGGGCGGCGTCCCCGCAGCCGCAGGCGCCGGCGTCCCAGGCGCCCCACTCGCCCAGCGCGCAGTCCACGCCGCACGGCACGTAGCACCACGCCTCGCGGGCCTCCATCTCCGACGACTGGCGGGGTTATAACAAGAATCACAGTAGGTATTTCATAGACATAATATTTATTTAGCAATTTCTACAATATGAATAAATATAATATTTCTGACTAACATAAATTGGGTTAAAGATTGTAGTGTCATGTCAAACTAGAGCTATTTAAAGCTTATAGATATTTGAGGTGGACCGGCGACTAGGTCCATTTTTGAATCGCTCGTATCGATTAGAACGGTTTTCAATTTTAATTTTTGGCACTTCAATTTTTTTTAATCACGTTTGCAACTCCGAAAGTTTACGGTACAAAATAAGGGATTGATCGATGTACAACACAAACGCAATTCTACCTATTCGCGATTCTACACAATATGGATTCCGCACAACTGCCCGGAGTCTGCATTGACCATGATCCAGGATTGGCAGATCAAGTCATTACAGTAGAGCAACTGCCATTTGACCTGCTACCACGAGAACCTGAACATTTTGGATCATGGTTACCTACACATTCGGTCACCTGAATGAGCAAGTTTCATCATAATGTTTGTCTTCACCCTAAGAGCATCGGTTAGTATTCGACTAATGAACATAACTCAGAAAAGAGTCATTGGTACATGGCGACAGTGGGATTCAAACCCGGTCCCTCTCGCTTACGAGTCGGATACTATAACCACTACGCCACCCATGCTTTTAAGGGAAGGTGGCCCGTTACTGTATTGTTAATTTACACTGATAGACCAAACTGGAACGCGTTGCTCATAGAAGTCTCATAATAACTCTGATCCTAACTCTGATCCAACAAACCTGGTCAACGCTGAGGGCCCTGGACTACCATTCACCCATTCGTCAACGCTGGGCACCCTAAAAATGGTTGTATTGTAACGTAACCTAAGCGTAGAACAAGACCAGGTCGTAAGTTTAGTGGACCTAGTAAATGTTGACCAAGGTCAACTCTGATCAACAAACCTGATCAACGCTGGGCACCCTGAGACTGGTTGTTTACCCAAGAACTAGACCAGGACCTTGTGAAGGTTGACCAAGGTCAACCTCAGTCAACCAACAAAGCATTAGACCAGGTTTGTTAAAAAAGGTTGACCTTTGTCAACCTTGACTGGTTCCACTAAACTTAGGTCCAGATCTATGTCATCCCAGGTCCCCAGCGTTGACGAATAGATATGTGGAATAGCGAATTTGTTGAATAGCTGCAGTTGTGTGGAATTAATATTGTGTAGAATCGCGAACAGGAAGAAACGCGTTTGTGTATAATTGAAGACTGTGTGGAATAAATAATGTGTTGAATGTCAGTTGTGCGGAATCCATATTGTGTAGAATCGCGAATAGGTAGAATTGCGTTTGTGTTGTACCTCGATCAATTCAAAATAAGCATCATGCATCAAAATATTGAATTTCTCATGCCGAAAATAAATATTGTAAATCGTTCGAATGGAGACGAGCGATTCAAAATAGGGCCCTGATAAGTAGGTACCAGCTGAATTCGGAAGGCTCTTCCGACTGGTATGATGATGATGATGATGAAAATAATATATTTAGCTTGAAAGTGTTTGTGATTCCAAACTCCACCAGATATGGCGATCCTGAAGCGTAAGGTCTGCTGTCAAATTATAGCCGTGTTGGCTAGAATTCTGTATAAAAGTTCCCAATAAATATTGATTATAAAGGAAAATGGATCCGTCATTAGCAGACTTTAAAAAAGGAGGAGGTTCTCAATACGTCGGAATTTTTAAAATTTTTATAATGTAGTAAATTAATTTTTTATAATCACCATTTTCTAGTGGAAGCGCGAATTAGTAAGAATTAGTAGGCGCTTTCCTAATGGACAAGTGCACCAGGGCACAAGCAAGGACTTACTTTTAAAACTCTTTTTTGATGAAGTAGTGGATGAGGTCATCCATCAATATTTTTTTCCATCATACAGTATTGTACTACTCGTAATACTCACATTGCAGAAAGAGTCGTTGACGAACACGGCGTCGCTGCGCAGACATCGCACAGCGCGTCGCTTGATGCCCTCGCCGCAAGGAGACCCGCCTGAATCATATCACCAATAAGACATTGTGTACTTTACAGTTACCTTTGTTGTATACTAGTCGGGTGATAAATAATGCACATTCGCTAGTTCCGATTTCATATTTACTCACACGCGTGCGCCAGAAACGACTCACTATGAAATTGAACTTTAGCCGATGTATATAATTTATCGTCAACATCTGTTGGTAATTGTCAAATAAATTATTGTCAGAGGTAAGAGCTGTTGAAAACATTGGAAAAAGATGATCTGCATATTTCCGTCAACATCAGAAACGGGCCTGATTATACATTTTTGATCCACAAAGGTTTTAGGTATATGGATCCGTGAGCTGATGATCTTGGTGTTTCCTGTAAGTGCCAGAAGCGGACATCACGCCATCTTAACTTCACTTTCTAAGTCGCTACGCTTTTGACAGAGTGGTAGAGGTCGTCCGTTGAGGATTGGCAGCACGTTTCATTCTCCGTCACCATTCTTCACGAACTGCTGCTTTCCTAGTACACTCATAGAGAGTATCAGTAACGGCAGCCTTCATTTAGTGTCCTTACCTAATGGCTGGCAGTCATCGTAGGGCCCTACATGCCAGGCGTAGGTGTAGGGCGAGCAGGTCTCGGCGGCCACGAGGTGTGGGCACGCCGCGCCGCCGTCCTCCGCCGGACGCAGGACTACACGGGTTCGGTCGCGACGCCCTCCCAGCTTTGTCTGCGAAGGGGGGGTTGTTTTGAGATTATGGGGGGATACGGGCTTTGCTCCACCACTCATTCCCACCGCTGCAACTACTGTGTAGGCAGGATGTACAGATCCTGAGATTTGACACTCAGGCCCGCCCCAGGACAAGCTAATACTGTCTTGGAACCCATAACAAACTGTATTGAGAAATAATAGGTACGGGGGGATAGTTGCGAGAGCATAGGGACTTCCTTCTAATACCCATGCTCCGATCTTTCGGATATACACACTGCAACTAATAACTTTTGCTTTTGCCGGTGTACCGTGTGTGGAGAGCGGAGAAGGAATAGGAGCAGAAAAGGAGGAGGGCGGATTCCTGCTATGTAGGGAGTTGGCTGACGGGGCAGTAAGTTGTGATGTGGTGTCCGCCCGCTAAGGGGAGACTGTAGAAGGTACTGGTCGAGAGTTGTAGGGTGTCTAGAAATGCGTGCGTTCAAAAGAGCTACAGGCAAGCACCGGCGCTGTGATTGGCTGCTGCTATTCATAGCATTATGTTGAGGCTGGTCCAGTTTGGTCCAACGACGCATGGCCATACATACATAGTTACCAGTTTTTTGAATGTGTTATTGGACTAAATAAAGATACGTCTATGTCTTCAAGAAAGTGCGCGCATGCATGCACGATTAGGTCTGTCCGCAGTCCGTATGACCGACATAGGTTATCGTTCATTCAACGGCATAAATAGATGAGGACCATCGGATAGAAGTGAAGTTAGCTGACACATTTAGTTAGTTACCTAGTTTCCACGTTACCTGTTCGCACGGGCTCCAATCGGACCAGGCGCTGACAACGCAGTCTGCTGGGCAGGGCGCCCTGCAAGGGGCCTCGCTGGGGGGCGCCATGCCCGCGCCGCCAGCCTCGCACACTGATGGTGAGGCTAGCCGCCCTGTGCCGTCCACGCAACTGGGGAAGCGTAAGTGTATTCGTAAATGTTATGTTGGATGCACATATATACAAGAATAGTAATAGTAAACGTTGTCATTGTCACAACACCCGGCCAGGTGGGTAATTACCCTTTTCTACCTTCTCACCATCTTCGCTTGCCAACATTTGGCGGCTACTATTATCCTGCACCGCCAAAGTCATAAGTAACACGAACTTGGCTTAGGCCTTAAACAGACGGGTGGTGAAAGGTAAGTTAGGGCTCAACAAGACGTTAAACCTCACTGAATCGTGTATCTTCTAACTTTGTACGTTCAGGATTTATAATAACGAAACAGTGTGAGAATGGATAAAATATGATGTTACTAATGGACGTGTGCTTCTGTGTAGGACCCTGACCAGACTCTGGCCTCCCCGTAGCCCCCCAGCACTCACGTGACGTTCCTAGTGACGATGGCCCGTCCGCAGAGCGCGCGCGCGGGCTTGCAGGCGCCCCACTCGCCAACGCGCCAGCGCGGGGCCGCGGACTGCGCGAACTTTACAGGCTAAAACAAGCCGCTACACCAACTTGCGCTCGAAGGCGTGGGACCCTGGATAGACTCTGGATTCCCAGTAGACAACAGAGAAGACGCATCATCACGAAACCATGGCCACTCTGTCAAGAGTGGAAGGCGGAGGTGACACCTTGCACTCGGAGACCCTGTATTCCCAGTTACCCCCCAGCACTCACGTGACGTTCCTAGTGACGATGGCCCGTCCGCAGAGCGCGCGCGTGGGCTTGCAGGCGCCCCACTCGCCGGCGCTACTATACAGGCTACAGTAAGCCGCTAAACCAACCTGCGCTCGGAGGCGCAGGACCCTGGATAGACTCTGGATTCCCAGTAGACAACAGAGTTTCATCACGAAACCATGGCCACTCATTCAAGAGTGGACGACTGAAGTAACACCTTGCACTCGGAGACCCTGTATTCCCAGTTACCCCCCAGTACTCACGTGACGTTCCTAGTGACGATGGCCCGTCCGCAGAGCGCGCGCGCGGGCTTGCAGGCGCCCCACTCGCCGACGCGCCAGCGCGGGGCCGCGGCCGTGCACGCGGCGCGCTGCAGCGTCACGCCGCACTCGCGGCCGCCGGCCGTGCTCTCCTCCACTACCTCCCTGTGGTGGTGAGGGATCGGGTCAGATGGATTACCAGGACATAGGCGTCATGGTTCCCAGGACATAGGCGCCGTCATTATTGGCAACGGTTGTTCGAGTATGGTCGTGCGACGGGCGGTTTTGAGGTCCCTTATTGGTCGGGTGAGGTCTCTCGTTCGACCATGGTCGCACGACCGCTCCCAATTAGGACAGCGACATAGATGTGAAATTTATCTTAATTATATTTGTTTCTTTCCTGAGGTGTAGCAGGTGGTTGGACTCTGTCAGGCCTGTGGAGTCCGCCTGGTCCGCCACTTTATTTATTTCTGTCGCAAATTGGCATTGTTATGTATCGGTTAATACTGATCTTAGTCCTCACTGAATTAACAAAATTTGCATTTGCATTAACAAAAATTATGAACAAAAAGCGCTGCACTCGTTCAGCAGGGACTCTAATGCGATAGGTAGGCCAATTACGTAACACTGTTGCCAACAATTATCTGAATTCAATGATTGAAATTGTGACTTCTACGATTACGTATGATCTTTGTTAGCAACTGAACCCATAAAATCTCTGATACGAAATCGCAAAAGTAACAATTTCAATCCCTGAAATCAGTGAACTGTTGGCAACAGCGTTACGTAGTTAGCCTACGGAACTTGGCCTATTACGTAACTCATTGTTGGCAACACCAACAATTCTCTGAACTCTACTAATTGTTAAATCTACGATTACGTATGATCTTTAAAATAAATAAATAAATAAATATTCATGGACAAATTCACACAGCGCCATCTAGCCCCAAACTAAGCAAAGCTTGTACTATGGGTGCTAGATAACTGATATACTACTTAAATACTTTTTTAAATGCATACTTATTATACATAGAACACCCAGACCCGTAACAGAAATTAAAATTCATCATTTCAATCTTTGTTAGCATACCCAAAAAATCTATAATACAAAATCGCAAAAGCAACAATTTCAATCGCTAGCGTACAGTAGCCGTTATTCACAATGGCTCGGAAATCGGATTCGGATACGGAATCGACATAGGACCCCACAAAAGTTCTTAGGAAACTGTGGTTTCTGTTAATTTTGATCTTCTTCTTATCGAGTCGATGGACTAAACTCTCACTTAAGCCAAGCTCGAAACCGCCTTGTCCAGCCTCAGTGAATATTATAAGGAGAACGCGTTGAGGCCCAATCCTACAAAGACCCAGTCATGCGCATTTCACCTACGAAATAGATCAGCGAATCGCAAACTTAATATCTCATGGCAGGGAATTCCAGTAGGCCATTGTAGCTCCCCAAAATATCTTGGCATCACCTTAGACCGTTCGCTTACTTATAGGAAAAACTGTGAGAACATACGCCACAAAGTAACCGCCCGAAACAACCTACTCTCACGCCTCATTTCCTCAAAATGGGGTGCCACGCCACAGGTTTTACGCTCTACCGGTTTAGCACTATGTTTCTCTGCGGGCGAATATGCGTGTCCTGTATGGCACCGATCAGCTCATGCTAAGACAGTGGATACAGCTCTTAACGACACATGCCGGAAAATCACAGGATGTCTTAAACCGACTCCGGTGAGTAAGTTGTATCCACTAGCTGGCATTGCTCCACCAGCCGTTCGCAGAGAGATAGCCAGTGCAGTTGAGAAACGCAAACAGGAAACGGACTCACGGCACCCTCTCTATGGTCAGGAACCTACTGTCAAGAGATTGAAAAGCCGATCCAGTTTCTTGACGTCCACCACTGCCTGTGAAAGTGACGTCCCCACGGCCAGAAGAAACCTGTGGATCACTGAATTTTCTAATCCCGCCTTTATCCCTCCTACTGAAAAGCTCCCACCCGGAAACAAACTTCCGTGGCCAACCTGGAAGGCGTTAAATCGGCTGCGAACCCAGGTGGGCCGATGCAAAGAGAATCTCTTTAAGTGGGGATATACAAATGACAGTTCTCAGTGCGACTGTGGGATATCTCCGCAAACTATGGACCACCTCGTTTCATGCTCGGCGTGCCCTAAAACTTGTACCATGGAGGACTTGTTCGAGGCCAGTTCAAACGCTGTTTCCGTCGCCGAATACTGGGCGAATAAAGTATAAGTGAGAGTTAATTTTGATGAAATGTTTATATGTTATAGAGAGTAGAGTTTCCGTGGAATCTATCGGGATTCTGAATAACAGTTTTCGAATTAATCGAAACTGATTCGCCGCTCACGAATTTCGTGTCGAATCGTTCGGAAACGGTTTCGAATCATTGTGAATACGGCTACAGAGGGCCTAGTGTGAGTTCCGCTTCGATTTTACTTAACTATCGCGTTTGCGTTTACGTCGAAATTAGTATGAAGAAAAAAACTTCATTAACGTACCACTAGGCGGCGCTATATATTTTTTCATACTAATTTCCACGTAAACGCAAACGCGATAGTAAAGTAAAATCGAAGCGAAACTTACACTAGGCCCTCAGAGCTCCCCCATAGCCGCACTCACCTGGTCCGGAAGCGGAAGGCGGCCTGCGAGCCGGGCTCGGCGGCGCACGGCCCCCACTGCCCCCACGCGCCGGCCGCGCAGTCGCGCGCGCACCGCACGCTGCACGCGCCGCGCAGCAGCCCCGGGAACTGCGAGTCGTACGCGTACCCGTCGGTGGACGCCTCGCGGACGCGGTGCGGGCCTGGGGCAGGTGGGGATTTGGATTTTTTTATGTTGCGGCAGACATAGCCGCTACAGGCTAGCGTCACGCGACAACATGCTGGAAAATGCCACTCAATACCCCTGATGATGCCGAAATTGGCATCATCAGGGGCGCCACTAATGCGTTACCCACCTCTAATGAGACCTCTTTGAGGTTCCCATATATAGTATTTAGTGCAAAGGAAACACTGTGGCTGAGATCTCATTTCATATCCGAATACTTAGCCCAGTCCGCGGTGGGTAAATTGTGCTGAGACCATCAAATCAAAAAGTTCCTCAGAACATTTCGAATTAAACAGCAGGTAAAAATACGCAGCAGCTAATGCCATAATCTCCACGCTCGGTCGAAGATCGTAGTGTTTCAAATACTCAACAGAAGAAGCGGTGAGGCTTATTCCTATACTACGTTGAAATAATAGGGGCTAAATTGGATCTCAGGTGCTGCGCGTTGGGCCGCTTTTTACAGTCCGAAAAACCGATGGCCAATAGGGAGGAAGTCTTCGAGACGAAATGGTCTGACGACCTTAGTTAACCGCAGGGAGTTTTATTGGAAAGTTTATTGAAGGCAAAATACAAAGTTTTCAACGTACAATGTTTTCAATATAAATGTCAACACACTAACAAAAACAAATTGTGTTGAAACGTGTCTTACCACTGAGCGGGTGAAACTTTTTGCAGACGTCCATCGGCACGTCTCGGCCGCCGACCATGCAGCGCGCAGCTCGCAGTGACCTGCCTTCACCGCATTCCATTCTATGAGAAAATTTAAGAAGAATTAGTTACTTAAGTAAAAAAAGACATACCTTACATCCTAATAGAAAAAATTAAATATATATTTACTAGTGAACCCCGTGCGACTATCTACTACTAGATACTACTATCGTATCTACCTTTCTTTTCTTGCTTATATACCTTCCTCTTGAATCACTATTGCTTAAAACCGTTTTAAACTCCGTTGTGTAGTTGCGCCATCTTGCCCCAAAGTAAGTAAAGCTTGTGTTATGGGTGTTATGATTTTATTTTTAAATATATAATAGGTACTTATTATACATATAGACCCGTAACAGAAATTAATTAATTATTATTATTATTTTCTTTATTCAAGTAACAGTGACTCAATTTGTTAGTATTATCACACCTTACTTACTAATGTTAGTAAAAAATTTTATATTAAAATTCATCGTTTAAAATTCTGCTCGGCCGGGAATCGAACCAACTGAACCACTCAGGTCGTATAGACACAGTAAAACTAACCGTAACGATGTCTATAGCTCCACTAGGGAAGCTCAAGACATATAAAAATCTCGACGAAACTTACCCCGGAGGTAAAATGCAGTCAGAATCGGCGGGCAACAGCTCCAGTGTGACGTTACTGCAGACGCAAGATGGCAGGTTGGGGTCGGCGGCGTCTAAGTACCTGAAATTTTATTGCTTTGTAATACTCATTTTAATTTTAAAGAAATAATATTTTCAGCACGACAAAGGCACTTTTGGTGCTTAAAAACTCGCAGAAAAGGCACATTTTGCTTTGATCGTGAGAAAAAATGATTTCACACAACTGCAACTGCAGCTGATGCTGCTGTACTGCGAGTTTTAACGCACTTAAAACACAATTTTTGTGGGAGAGGTAAAAAGTTGTATGTTACACAAGAGATAAATTGTTTGCCTTTAAATGTGCTCAGTAGTCTATATTAGATTAACTCGATACGCTCGTGATTCGAGGGTTTTCACTATTTCAAAATCCAACAGATGGTGCTAGTCAAAAGTAAAGTCCGTTGTTAAAATACTGCCGTGCTATTGGACAGAAACAACTGCTGTAAAATGACGGATAAATTCATGCCAATGGCAGGGCTTTATTTATGACATCAGACCTCACGTCGCACGCCATCTGGAATCACGAAAACCTTCTAGGCTAGTTCGTGATTTAAAGTCAACATTCGCAACAAAAAAATTACTTTCTTATTGAACAAATCACATATTTATTTAGCAAAAATATTTTATTTTATTAAAAGGAGGACTGGCAGAAATGTATGGACCACAGTTTATATGACAAATACCGTTGAGACAATGTTCCAGTACAAAATGAAGTTTATTTTAATTGACCATACCTTTTTTCCCACAACGATTCGAAACTTGGCACCATAGTAAAAATTATAGAAAATGAAAAAAAATATTATATGGGCCGAATTTTTCAGTACAAAGTGAAGTTTCATTTCAATAAAATAAAATTTAAATAAAAGTTGTATATAATGAAAACCCCTTTCCAATGACATATCGCTCAATGTTATTGGTCATATAGGCTGGATTGACCCTCCTTCTAAGCCACAATCCCCGTCCGAAGCACTCACTTGAGCGGATCGGCGCACACCTGGCCGCAGGCGGGCGGGTCGGCTGCGCGGTCGCAGGGCGCGCGGCACGGCGCGGCGGCGCGCGGCACCACCTGCCCCGCGCACGCGCCCGCCTCCACGCGGTGCGACTCCGACCCGCACCAGATGCCTGGGGTTGAAGCCAGGGTTAGTACGGACTGAGAACGTGTTTTTTACACCCATACAACAAGCAACCCTATGCATAAGGCATGAGCAAGGCCTCCGTACCAGATACCTGGGGGTTAAGCCAGGGTTAGTATGGACTGAGAAGGCGATAGCGGTTTTTCACACCCATATAACAAGCGAGCAGATACCTGGAGATAAAGCTAGGTCAGCCGTGGTACCTACAGCTCTGGCTCTGGCTTGCTGCGATTGGTCGCAGCTCAATTGCATCAATTTCGGAGATCGGCAGTACGGCTGCAGTACGTACTGAGAAGTACATCCATACAACAAATACATCCGTGGTAGCCTTGGCGTGATTGATATCGCGGATTAGTTCGAAGAGGCTCGCCTTTGCTGAATTGGTCGCGTGTTGCATAAGCCCCAGAGATACGTGGAAAATAAACGCCTAAACCATCCGGTATCAAAAAAGAGGTCCCGGGGAATGCCCAAGAAGCGATGGATTGACATCACCGCGTCTGATGCGAGAGCCAATGGCTTGCCCAAGACCGGGCGAAATGGAGGAAAATGAATCAGAAAGCGGACTCTGGCAGAAGCCGGGACCGCTCGGATGATGATGATGATGACAACAAGCGAGCAGACAGCCTATCATAGGCTGCCCTAGACGTGAAGGTAGATTCTCCCGAGACCGAATCTATAGATTATACATAGTGGGCTAGAAAGTTGGATAGATTTGAAAAATTCATAAAAAAAGGAGAAAATAGTACACAAACGAATCTTTATTAAAATAAAAATAGATAAATGGTAAATTTATATAAAAAAAATTACATCTTCTAGATGTGCACCATCGTGCTGCAAATACTCCACAAATCTGAACATCAGATTTTTTTTTTAAACTCGCTGGCGCATTGCGCGTGGAATAGCAGCCATTTCTGCTTGGATGTTCAACTGGGCAATCGTGGTTGAATGATTGCAATAAACTTGACTCTTCATGTATCCCCACAGAAAAAAGTCTGACGGTGTCAAATCTGGACATCTGGGCGGCCACGCAATCTCACCTCGGCTCGATATGAGTTTTCTTGCAAACATCTCGTTTACGACTGCTATTGAGGCATCAGATGTATGGCATGTCGCGCCATCTTGTTGTTTCAGTTTTTGCATACCAATTACCAATCTTTCAAAACTTAAAATTCCGAGCTCAATCTAAATTAAATACATTTTAAAATTTTACTACAAAAAAGGTAAAAATATGTAGCGACATCTATCGCTCCATTAGGGAAACTCAACGATACTCACATTACGAGTACACGAACACAAGGTTGGCAAGCATCCGCACATAGATGGCGCTAACAATCCTACATCGCACTAGAGAAATGTGCCAACTTCCACGGCATATATACAACTTCCGACGATCAACTGTCGGGCCCTTGGTCCCCTGGTCACAACACCCGGCCAGGTGGGTAATTACCCTTTTCTACCTTCTCACCATCTTCGCTTGCCAACATTGGCGGCTATCTTATCCTGCACCGCCAAAAATACAAAGCAAGCCGCGAAAAAAATTTGCGATGTTTATGGACCTAATGCAGTGTCTGTGAGAGTAGCACAAATTTGGTTTAAGCGTTTTCAATCCGGAAATTGTGATGTCAAAGATGCACGTCGCTCTGGCCGCCCTTTTACGGATAAAATGGATGCTATTTTTGAAAAAGTGGAGCATGATCGGCATTTCAGTAGTAACGACGTAGCTGAAGAACTGGGAATTGACCACCTGATTGATTTGGCGCATTTGAAAAAAAATGGGTACACAAAAAAGCTCGATATTTGGGTACCTCACGAGCTCTCTGAAAGAAACCTAATGAACCGTGTACTCATTTGTGATTCTTTATTACAACGTAATGAAACCGAACCATTTTTGAAGAAATTGATAACTGGTGATGAAAAGTGGATCACGTACGACAAGAACGTGCAAAAAAGGTCATGGTCAAAGGCCGGTCAGGCTTCACAGACTGTGGCGAAACCTGGGTTAACTCGCAACAAGGTGATGCTGTGTGTGTGGTGGGATTGGAAGGGCATTATTAATTATGAGCTGTTACCACCAGGCAGGACCATCGATTCAGAACTCTACTGCGAACAACTGATAAGATAAAGCAAGAAGTTTAGATTAAGCGGCCGGAATTAATCAACAGACGGGGTGTGGTTTTTCATCATGATAACGCTAGACCTCACACATCTTTAACCACTCAGCAAAAATTATATATGCTATGGTGATACTCATGGCATTGCTAACATCCATAGGCGTAATCGCTACCATTGACCGGGCCGTACGCTTGTTTGCCACTGTATTGTTATACAAACTTTGTCTGGGTCTTCATCACCTATATTTTATGGACTGATATCAGTTTACCAACTCACTCCTGGTTCGAAGATATTTTCGAACTCAGACTCGGTTTAGCATTTTATCTGTAATAACGTCCGTCTGTCGGTACAAGTGCTTGGAAATTTTTAACGAGTGGAGACAGCTATTTTAGTAATGCTTAGGATGTTTTAGACATCGGAGTCATCCTACGCAGCTTAGACTTCGCGCGTTGGTTAATAACATTCAGCGACGTTTACCCATCCCCCCTTTACAAATCGGCGACAAGCATTTACAACAAAATCATGCCGACTCCCTCTCTACTGTCCCAACTGCTCCATGAACACATCACAAACTTACTCCTGGTCCTATATCCGTCCCCACACGAGTGCTCTGGCGGGAGCTTGCAGGCGGACCACTCGCCGGCGACCCAGGCGGGCCCGCGGGCGCGGCAGGAGCGGGCCGCGGGGCACTCGCGGGACTCCTGCACGGCCCCGCAGTTGGGCCCCCCGTGGACCACGCGCACGCGGATCTGCTTGCCGGGGTCTGGGGGCAGATGGGGGTATTTAGGTGTTGCGGATTCTGTGTAGGACCATAAGGCGGCGCTGTCACCTAACACGGCTGTGACATAAACATAGATGTGTGGCGGCGCTGTCCTAATTAGACATACACATAGACGTTTTTGGTAAAATAACACATTCAAAAAACTCAAAACGAGCAGAATAAGTACCTAATAAGGAAGTAATTGGCAATGGTCGTACGACGAACATTGCCCGACCAATAGAAGAGCTAAAAAATCGCACGTCGCACGATTGTTGCGAATTAGGACGGTGCCTTAGAGAGAGGAGGACGAGTGAAGTTAAATGATAATGTAGCTTCAACTAAAATATTTGGAAATAACATCGAAACATGTGTCAGCGTATTTTTATATCAATCTACTAGCTTTTGTGTGCGACTTAGCGAACACACATCTAAAAACGTTTCCGCAGATATTTGCAAAACTTGACGCCTTAAAATTAAAATCTTAGCCGTAAAATTCGAGGTATGAAACTTTCACCCTCTATTTCACCCAATGAAGGGGTGAATGTTTAAAAATCCCTTCTTAGTTTACTCACAGAGCTTTTGGCTGTACGATAATAGCAGTCAGTCAATACTACAAAATTTCACCCCTGTCTTTCCCCCTAAGGGACGAATTTATAAAAATTATGAATTCCGTTGTTCATTATTTGTTTTGTGGGAATATTTGTACAAAGTTACATGTTAATTCGCTGAAGCAGTAAAAAGTTTCATATTAACTTTCACCCCCTATTATACCCCCATTCCAAAAAAACGTTCTTAATTCTCATTTCCGTCATACAATTACATACGAAATGTCATCTTACCGCAGGTATCCGGGCACGGCGACCACGGCTGCCAGGCCTCGACGCGGCAGCCGCGCGTGCAGCGCACCGTGCACGCGCGACGCGACGCCGGCCGCCGCAGCGGGGCGCACCTGAGGTGAGGATAGGCGTTTGTATTGTGGGAAATCATTCGGTTCCCTTATTTAAATAAATGAATGAATAAATAATTTATTCAAGAAAACTTAAGTCAAAATAACATCGTTAAATTTAAATTTAAATAGAACTATTATACTTATGTTAAAATTTAAATAGAACAATTTCAAACACACAATTTGAGACACAGTTAGGGCGCTTCTATGTTCGGTATCGGACGCCGAGGTATCGGACGTCGATATCCGATATCATGAGCTATCTTCTAACGTTTCTGATAAAATCGTTTCGATTTGGCCATTTTCTCGAGCTTTGTGCATGCCTGGACAAATGGGATATCCGATATCATGTGGTATCATAAAATATTTCTGATAAAATTGTTTCGATTGGGTTAAGTATGCATGGCAACCACGGCTGCCAGGCCTCGACGCGGCAGCCGCGCGTGCAGCGCACCGTGCACGCGCGCCGCGACGCCGGCCGCCGCAGCGGGGCGCACCTGAGGTGAGGAATGGCGTTTGTATTGTGGGAAATTTTTTTTCTATGTCATACGGTAGGCAAACAGGCAAGCGGGCCACCTGATGGAAAGTGGTCACCACTGCCTATAGACATTAGCAACACCAAGTGTATCGCCAATGCGTTGCCCACCTCTGTAGCACGTTGCTCTGGCAGCAAAACGGACAAATGCCCCTCCACTGCCAAAGCCACGGTTCCCCAAATCCCCACCCCATGGAGCACTGAAGACATTACTCACCGGTAGAAACAAAATACTATTTAAAAAAAGTATTGTTTAGCTGCGGTATTCTGTAAGGTGGAGGTACCTCCCCAGTCGGGCGGCTCCAATTCGAACGGGATACCCCGCTATGCCCTACCTCTCTTAAAATTAATTAAATAATTCAGTTTCCTTTTTTGAGATACAGCTAGAGCGTTTCCGTATTCGGTTTCGGACACCGATATCCGATATCATGTAGTATTTTCATATATTTCTGATAAAATCGTTTCGATTGGGCCATTTTCTCGAGCTTTGTGCATGTCTAGACAAATAGGATATCCGATATATGAGGTATCTTCAAATATTTATAATAAAATAGATTCGATTGGGCCAGGTGTCCGGGCATAGTGACTAAGGCTGCCAGTGCTGTGCAGCGCACCGTGCACGCGCGCACCTGCCGCGGGAAGCCGTTGAGTTGAGGGAAATAATACCTAATTCGATTGCCTTTTTTGAGGCACAGTTTTTTGAGCACACACAACTGAGCGTTACCACATTCGGTATCGGACGCCGATATTCGATGTCAAATCTGTTTTACACCACCGGTAATCGAACCCGGTCAAATTTTATAAAAAAGCAAAAATTGCTTTGATCATAAAGAGTTCTTTGTGCAGATGTGTTGAGAGTTTGTTATGTAGACAACAAGGAGTTCACGACGAAGCATACCTGCGGCCTTAGCCAAGAGGTTTCGTTAATCTACAATCGTTTGTGGTAGAAAAAATTTATGGGATTTGACATATGCTAACGTTATCTGACATAAGCTGTTTGTGGTAGAAATTCTTGGTCCATAGACAATTCACGTACTTTCGGTGCACAAAGGAGGCGGTTTGGCGGATGTTCCTACACAGTCAGAGTCAATGTAGATGTTGGTAGAAATAGTCGAACTTCAATCTGTAAATTTTCTACCATACACGCATCACGCAAGCGGAGCTGTCAAGGATGGCAGCTTACATTCCTGATTCAAGTCGACATTGACTGCTCCAGCTTACATTAATCAAGACACACAACGACGACGTCAACTCACAATGCCTCCCGAACGACATCCGCGTTGTTCTGCACGCACATCACGCCACGGCCCATCTCGCCTTCCTCCACGCAGGGTTCTTCGTCCTCGCTGTCGGTGAACGGGTCGGCGGCCGCGGCGTCCTACGGGGCATTGGTTGGAGTTGTATATTGAAACTGGTAAAGTGGCATTCAATGAGAGCGTCGTTGGGCTATTAACATTTATAGAAATTGTAACATTACAGTAAACCATTTCGTTACAGTTAATTTGGCCAGCTAGTCCGACTTCTAAGCGAGCAGTAGGTACCGGATTCGAAAATATTGGTGAGGCAGGTAATTTTCTTGAAAAGTCAATTACGAGGAACGTCATATTCGTTTTAAATAATTGTCTGGTTTAGTCATATTTATACATTGCAACAGTTTTTTCAAGTACTTCTTCTAAACCAATCTTGATGAAAGTTTGCACACATACTGAGTTCCTGTGACAGTGCAATATTGATTGATAAATGAGGATCTGATGATGGAGTCAGGAGGCGGACGATGGTGCCGCCATGTATCAATTATTTGTTCTAAGTTATGTACATATATTAGCTCTTACGGTGAGGGAAAATATCTTAAATAAACCTGCACATCCAGGCGACTGAATATGTAACCATGACTCAAATTAGTCAGGTACCTCTGCTAACAGGGTCACAGAGGTCAGATTGTAGTCGGTATCCTGCCCAATCATGGATCATGGCAATGGTGGGCCCCAAGATATTTCGAGAACACAATCGGGATATTGACATCAAGAAGATTGTATTCAATATTTATGTTTATAACAATTATAAATATACTCTACTCACAGTCAAGTCAGTGTAATTCCCAGCGACGAAGTCCCCGGTGCGGGGCTCGCACGGCCCCCAGGGTGTTGCTAGCCAGGAGTAGGTTGCGCAGGCGTGGTTGTTGCAGGTCTCGTTCTGCACCAGCTGCTCCGGGGATGGGCACGGCCAGCCGGCTGGAAGGCGAGAATAGGTGAATAGGTTGTAGTTTAGGATAGGTAAATAGGTTTTAAGAGAGGTAGGGCATAGTGGGATATCCCATTCGAATTTGAGCCATCCTATTGGGGAAGTTGTTCCACCTGCCAGAATATTATTATTAGTATTTTACTTTTTGGATCTCGGATCACAAAGTGAACTGGTTAGATGATTATTATATTCTTTATTCAGTATTTGTTGTACATTGTACATGAAAATATATTATTTAATTATATATCACATGTAGGTAATAAGTAGTAATGTTCATTTTAAGCAATTATTTTTAAAATGTCAACTTAACATATAATTTGTCGTACTAATATTCACAAAAATTATCCAACTAATAAAAATATTACAAATAGCGCATTACGAATACCGCAAACGATAATACGATTTTAAATAGTATTGTGTTCCTGACTGTTAGTAAGGTAGTAAGGTCTCTTAGTTCTACAAGGGGAGCCATAGTTTTGTCAATGGCGATGCCCCAGCCGCCCACTACGTAGTTGCCTGCACCTAAGCCAGCTCAAAGGGGCTGAGTCATTACCGCATCTAAATCCCCCAACAGCTACGTCATACTTACTAGGCGAAGCATGCGCCAGTATATGTCTAGTGCGTGTCCTGGTGGGCCGTGCGTGTCGGCCGGGCGTAGCGCAGGGCGCCGAGCATGGCGCCCACTCGCCCCAGGCCGCTACCACGCAGTCGCCCGCGCACGCGATCCGACATCGCTCGCTGCGAGCCGGGGCGCCGCTGGCAGCGCACCAGCCGCGTTGCGCTTCCTTCTGTTGGGGAGGGGACGATGTTACTGGCTAAGCGATGGTAGTGTTTGGAATTAGAAATTTTCGGATTATTAGAAGGAAAATTGGATTGGAAAGAGAGTATTATTATTAGATAGACAGAATGGTGTACTTCTACCAATTGAATTAATGTTGTAAGACACAATAAGTAGAAAATTTAAGGAAATAATACGACCACGCTCTACGGCTTTTCTTCAAGAATGGGCTAGGCACGGTAGCGCAAAATACCTCCATATACCATACAAGCAAACGTGGTTCTTTATAACAAGTCTCCGTGTCATAGATCATCTCCTTCTTATCTCTCTTAACCGCTCCACACTCGGCGTACAACTGGGCCAGCAGAGAAAGCACACTTCACGAGACAACGCCTCTGCTACTGAATATCACTGCAAAAGCAGATCCAATCCCCTTGTTTCATAATTACTGACTCCGTCGTGTTTCACACAGCGCAGCTCCATGGTCCTCCGTCCTGGGCCGCAGGCGGCGTGCGGCTAATGGGTCAGCACGCACGGGCCACAGCGACATATCCAACTACTCGATAAAACCCAAATCCTGATTTCCCCGCCCTGTCCCTCACAGTACAGCTGACACCTGTTAATCACGCGGAGTGCAACTGGGCCTGTACTCGCAGCCCCCACGGCTGCAGAGAAAGCACTCTTCTCGAGCCTCTGCTGGATACCAAATATCGCCAACCACACCAAAAGCAGATCATCATCCTCTTTCTACATAATTACTCACCCCATCATGTCCCACACATCGCAACTCCCTGGTCCTCCGTCCCGGTCCGCAGGCGGCGTGTGGCTGCGTGAGCACGCACGGTTCTCCTCGAGCGGGGGACACGGCGCGCCACCGCGACATCTCCAACTTATCAATAACCCAAATCCTTATTTCCACACTGTGTTACGCACAGTGTAGCTGACAGCTCCCTGATCCTCCTACCTGTTAACCACGCGGCGTGCGACTGGGTCATCACACGCAGTCCCCCCCGGTGTGCGATAAAGCATACTTCTCGAGAGCGCCTCCGCTAGGTACTGCCCCCCTCCCCTGCTTCTTTATTACTCACCCCATCATGTCCCACACATCTCAGCTCCCTGGTCCTCCGTCCCGGTCCGCAGGCGACGTGCGGCTGCGTGAGCACGCACGGCCCCCACGGCTGTGGATGCCAGGCGGCGCAGCGGGGGGCGAGGCATGTACTCCCCCTCTACACTGAGGCAAGATGCGTCACAGAGACTCCATAAAACCTTATTTCCCCGCCGTGTCCCACACAGTGCAGCCGACAGATCCCTGATCCTCTTTCCTGTTAACCACGCGGCGTGCGACTGGGTCAGTACACGCAGCCCCCACGGCTGCGGGGAAAGCACACTTCTCGAGAACGCGCCTCTGCTGAACACAAAATATCCCCAACCACTCATCCCCTTACTACTTTACTACTCACCCCGTCGTGTCCCACACATCTCAGCTCCCTGGTCCTCCGTCCCGGTCCGCAGGCGGCGTGCGGCTGCGTCAGCACGCACGGCCCCCACGGCTGCGGGTGCCAGGCGGCGCAGCGGGGCGCGGGGCACGCGCGCTTCTCCTCCAGCGGGGGGCACGGCGCGCCGCCGCCGGACGCCGCCGACACGACGCGACGGCGACGGACGCTGTAGCCTGATGGGGGATGGGTACGTGTCACACAACGAAGTTTTTATACTACCTACTCAGTGGGGTGACCAACCCTGTGTGCTGATTTAACAGGACATGTGATCTAAAATTACAAGATTGAAAGGAAAAATACGGGACAGCGAGGGTTTATCATATCAGCTTTTAAAAAATTAGAAATCAGCAATAAAAACAGCTGTTCTTTAATTATCTTGAATCTGGCGAGCAATCGTTCGTGTATGGTCCTGTATTTTTCCTAATAAAATACAGAAAACGGCCAGAACGATAGCCGAACAGCTATTACCCGTGGTTCCTCTAAAATACAGGATAGTTGGCCTGCCTACTACTCAGTTACTGGTACCCGTACGTTGGATAGTGTAATCCGGGAAAAACTTTATCACTGGTTATGATGATGATAAAATGTCTAATCGTGTGCAAAACTAGACTCCAGAGGCTTATCTAGGTATGTCATGGAAGTATGATATTGAATTCATAAGTTGCGGTTGCATACCGGTCGTAGTGAGTTGCTGCACCGGGTACATAGGACAGCCGTCGGTCGGCTGGCAGGCGCCCCATTCGCTCCACTCTCCCACTTCACAATCTCTCGGACATGGAACCTTAACCAAATACGTACATTTTAACATTCACTTTAAAAAAATTGTGAGTCTCAAGATGCGATGGATTGACATCACTGTGTCGGATGCGAGAACCAAAGAGCTAAACGCGAGGATACCGAACACAAAATAAATTGTAGAAAGAAGAATAGGACAGCGAACCCCGCGATGGACTGCTAGCATGATGATGATGATGAATATAAGTCAGTTTAACTCTACAAAGTTATAAGAAGAACTAAGTAAGAAGTTATGTGCTCATCCTGCTGCACGAGCACGAGCGTCTCGCGCCGCTGCTGCTCCCCGTCGCCGTCCGAGGATGGCGAGAAGGTTATGTGGGACTCGCCTATAATTAAGTACGAATAACAGTCCTATCCACTAAAAAATACCACGTTGAACCCTCGTATTCTCTGTCTCTACGAGATCACGGGACGGACTAACACACTCCGTAAGGTTGCAGATGTCCTGGACGACGGTGGCCCTTTCCATTCCATCTGACCGTTGGACCATCTAATCGTGTATAGTTTACCTTTAGGGTTGCCAGCTTTTTTTACAAGAAATAAAATATATTAAGAGGGCAACGCATTGGTAGGCCGCAGGTGTTGCTGATGTCTATAATCAGCAGTGACCACATTTCTTGCCTGTTTTTCTACCGTACATAAAAACGAACTTATCTTAATGACTCAATTGTAAAAATGAAAACTGGTGAAAACAGTTTTTTTATGCATTGAATGAATGAAATGAATGAAAAATTATTTATTGCTTATACATAGAATAAAACAAAATAAGAGAAAAAAAATTAACAAATAAAAGCAACCGGCGGCCTTATCGCTTAAAGCGATTTCTTCCAGGCAACCTTAAACATCTAAAAACAGATGCATTGTATTTATTCATAAAACAGACCAAATGAAAGGGTATTTACACTGAAAGAAGAAGGAGAAATCAAAGTATTTTGTTTACCTTATTTTTGTTCAACAGAAAAAACCGCCGCCGGCGCCGCCGCAGCCACTTTGGCTCGACTTTTACAAAAGGCTAAGGAATGGAACGCGTTGCCTGCGAGTGTGTTCCCTGATAAGCTGGATGCCTTCAGGGCTAGAGTGAATAGGTTGTTCCAAGACGGTCATGCTTCGGCCGCATCGTCACTTACCACCAGGTGAGGTGGCGGCCAAATGCCTGTCTTGTCTAGAATAAAAAAAACAGTACAACACAGTTTTTAACAGCATAGTTGCACGCACCTCGCACGGTTGCACGAGCGTGGGCAGCGACTGGTGCGCGCACTGCGCGTGCGGCAGCGCCCTCCCGTCTGCGCGCACGCACGCCGCCTCGCGCCGCTGCACGCCGCCGCCGCAGCTCCCCGCGCGCCCCTCCCCCTCCCCCTCCCCCTCCCCCTCCCCCTCCCCCTCCCCCGCGTCCGGCTCGCCCTCGTCCTCGTAGATCGCGTCGTTGGCCTCCACGTCGTCGTTGTCGTCGTCGCTCGCTGGGGTTGGGGAGTGTAAGGTATGGTATTGTATGGGTGGTTTTAGTGCTGCAGTGGGGGCTCTGATCCATAGCCTGCTGCCATGTCTTACGATTATAAAAGTTTCATACACCATAAGTATACCTACTCATAAATCAATAAACAATCATAAAAATTAATGTTGCTCATGTACAATAGATACTTGAATTAAGTAGAGAGGCGAAAATAGCTTGCTACTACATGTCGAAATTTGGCAGTAAAGTAGCTTATAGCCCCGGATAGGACATACGTTATAATGTGTTACCGCGGGAACGAGTCCGGAACGTAAAAACCGATTTTACGCGGACAAAGATGTGGGCAAAAGCTGGTTAAATATAACCAGACAGTAACAAAACAATCAACCTACGGTGAGGGAAAATATCGTGGTGAAACCTCCACATTCAGGCGACTAAAGACAGGAAAAACCATGGTCCAATCGTGTCGCATCACGGACTCACAGACTCACGGAGCAACCGCTTCACTGTAATTACCTCTGTCAAACCCTGGACCATGTTAAAGGCGGACCCCGGGCTCTCATACGCAAGAACACAACCGGGATATTAACGTCAGTATCAACACACCTGGTGGCGGCGTGGCCGGCTGCTCCACAGCGACCTGGCAGGCACCCCACGGGCCCGGCACCCAGTGCGCGGTGGGCTCCAGCGCCGCGGGGCGCACCTCCTCCACCACGTCACACTCCTTGCCGCCGCCTGCCAAATACACAACACCAACATCATCAGTGTAGAAGAAGCGAGAGAGATTTGTGTAGGCCATAATGTGGTGCAAGGGAATAATGTGGGCTCTACCTACGGGGAAAAGCGTGAGGATATGTATGTATGTAAATCATCACCTGAAAATGTTGTTACGGTCAATTGTTGACACCCGTATTCAGAAACATTACTATGCGAGGTCTCACAGTGCGCGAACTGAT
Source organism: Blastobasis lacticolella (assembly GCA_905147135.1). NCBI lineage: Eukaryota > Metazoa > Arthropoda > Insecta > Lepidoptera > Blastobasidae > Blastobasis > Blastobasis lacticolella. The sequence continues at coordinate 5,177,045 of LR990048.1, read as the reverse complement.
GATCAAGTAGCCGTGCGTTTATCTGTTCGTATCGTCATTCATTGATCTGGCTAGACCATTATCATAATATGAACAGCGCGCATTTTCAATTAAATGGTCGGCCATTTCACGAAATTATCAACTTTAAGATCAGGACCCTATTTATGATACGAACGCCCGCCTTCTTATGACTGTCTTTTCTATCTGTAGCAACTTACCACGAATGTGAAAGTTTCAAGTAGCGCACCCGAGCGCTAGCGTGGATGCGACCGATTCAAAAATCGGCCCCCGGCCACGACATATACATTACGAAAGTTGATTTACGAAATAAATATGATTCTTTAATTTTTTGTTCTTGAATACTAGTGACATCGTGAACCCGTGACTAGAGTACGATACCTTGCGGCAGCCGGCGCAGCCGTCGCGTGCGCACCAGCGCACCGTCGCCGCGCGGCCGCCACGGCAGCCACTCGCCCAGCTGGCAGTCCTCGCGCATTATACACAGCCGCACACTGCGCAGCTTCATTATCGCCGGGACGCACAATCTGCGAGCATTACGAAAGTCTTAAAACCTTTATTACTAGTGTAGCATAATCTCATTTCTGGGAGATATAGCAGTGAACATTTATACAATAACTTATAATAATACATTTCCGAGATATATGTAAGTTTAGATACATTCTTTATTATAATTTGTAATTGTAGTCTTTATTCTAAACGGGAAATATTTTTACTGCAATTTATGGCAGCAATACTATCAATATTAGCATGGCAAAATATTGCAGCATATAGCTCGGCAATACATACCTATTTCAGCAATATTGTTAGCAAAGATATGGAAGGTATAAAATTTATCTAACCTTTATTAATAAATAAACTTCGTTTATCAAATCCTTCATAATTAATATTAGCTTAACAAAGTACTTCTGATAAATACAACCCATGCCTAATAATTAAAATTTAAGCCCCAATAAAATCCTCATCGCCCTAGTATTTGTTTCGTAACGGGCTACGCCATCCAGCAACAATGGCCGACGAAATCAAACACCAAAGAAAGCACAGAACATAGCTCGTAGCGTCACTCACACCAAACCTTCAAACGACAAATAGAAAAGGAAGCATTAGGCCACAACAATAGAGAGCTGAAAACTAAAACTGGTCAAGCAATATTGCAATATTTTCGATTTCCTGTCGATCGTCCGGCAATCTACGGCAATTTAACCAAAATGCATCGGCCACACAAAATATGTTTGGCTATATAGCCGGGCCATGCTAAAAATATTGCGTAGTCTGGTTGATATTTCGGCCATATTGCTCAGCTACATTTCAGTAAAAGTATTGCCCGTTTAGAAGAAAACCTGTACAGAAAGAACAATTACATAAGAAATAGAAAACCGACGCGTACTTCAAGATTAGTAAACTGCGTGCTCTCTGGCTTTGCCGTTCTTATGGAGCGGTAAATTGCCAGATGTTTCTGGAAACAATGTTCACATACTTAATAATATTAGGTTTCGTATTTTACTAGAAGCAGGTTCCTGCTATGGGTGCGGTACGGGCGGGGTAACATCTGATGAAACAACACTTACGCGCGTGTTAGATATAAGGTATTTTAGTATGTTTTAATTGGTATTAAATATCGTGATTAATAATAATTAATATTTCAAAATACTTTTGTAAACATTTTACCAACTTCAGAACGAAGTGTGGTGTTTCTAAACGATTGTTTGTCTTTGATCAGTTAAGTACTGTTTATGAGAAACTTCCTTAATTAATTATGTAATAAATTTATAATAATGTTAAATAATGTTAAAATTAACATCTAATCAATCTATCAGTAAATTTAAGATACCGGAAATGAGAATAGAAATGACATTTGGGACTTTTGCTCCAGAGCCGGCACAGAGTTAAGTACAAACTTGCATTGTATTATTGTTGCTTTATATTTTATATTGGTTTTATTAATTTATATAATCGTTTACTTATTGAATTGTACCTAATACCACTGTCCTATTTTTAAAGGATAAATATTTAATTATGTGATCGATAATTGTATCATAACATTTGGTTAGAATTTTGTATAAATGTGGTTTACCTATGGTACTTTGTTTATTTGATAAAATCTCGTTTAATTCAGCCTATGTTGTTTAAATAAACACCTCATTTTATAATAGATTACATTGCTTATTACAATATACCTTATATATTTAAAACATGCTTTTGTTTAAATGAATAATGTCCACTATAATCATACGTTATCCTAGATTTATTTATTTATTTATTTCTAATAAACTCCTACACAAATATCAGCCTTGGATACTTCATCATCATCTGAACGACCAGTCCCGGCTTCTGCCAGGGTCTGGTTACCAAGTATTACTCCTCCACTTCGCCCAGTCTCTCCAAGAACTTTATTTTACATGACATTGATATCTATTTATTAATATTCTCTTATTTACTTAATTTAGCGTTGTCCATATATTTCACTGGGGTTTTGGATACTTACTCACACTCTGTTATTATTCTGTAGTTTAATGACTAAAATAAAGGTTTTAACTAATAAAAGACACTGTAGTTATAAGTAGGACATATATTAAAGCTGACACGCGCAATCTAATTCATGTCAGTCATGTGCAAGGGCCTATTGACTTTAGCTATTAGGTCTTAGAAGGCCTGCAGTAAAGTGAAAGAATGGTCAGCAGCGTTTTCCACAATAATTCACATTAATTACTAATTACAAAGTCATTTTCCGGATTTCCCGGTTTTGGTTGTCTTTCATTTCAGTTATCGATATTGAGGTACTCATAATTATATTTCCGCGTAAAATTTAAAGCAATCTACTTACTTAATGAGGATAAACTGAAAACAAAGTTTGAGAGTTCTCGGAGAACAAAAATCTCGCGTCGGAATATAATTCTCCCTGTGAACGATATTGATGGCTTTCACGAGTCCCGGAATACGTCGCCAAAAGTCGTCGTAACTTTTTCGCTTCCGTACACTTTGTATCATGAAGTGGCATTACATCGATCGGGACTTGTGACCTAGTTGGCGGTGAGACTGGAGTCATGATTGGTCGGAAACTTCGCGAATTGCACACACGAGTGTGGCCCTTGGAAACTTGGGTTTCGCGAAAGACACAGGAACTTCAATTCGTATGGTTGCCACATAAAACAAAAGTCCCGATTTTTTTATTGCCTAACGAGGCATACAGTCAGACGGTCCTGGACCATCAACGATATTTGAAACCTAAGGGGAGCGAATGTCGTGCCAGCCTTTGTTCATGCCGTTTCAAGGACTTCAAGTTTTAGTGCAAAGGTAAGATTTCGGTAGCGAGATTATTCCGCACATTTTACATAATTAAGCAGGGATTTTTCTGTTTCTTTTTTAAATTGTGCATTGGCATTTTGACCGTCATTTCATCTAATAGTAAGCGAGGATGCGGCCTAAGATGGAGCACATAATGTTGTCTAGATTCAGTTTATTCATGACGGCATTGAGAGGAGTGCAAATTGTACTGTTCGGGGAATATATTGGCAGGCAAACGTTCCGTTTCTTAGCTTCGAGCGAGAGTGAAATTTCACATTTTATCCGCACCCACACTGCTCTTATACCGCTTACGGAGGTGCTAAGTACATTTTATTTATAGTCTCACTTACTTATTGTTGACGAAGTCTCCGTACTTGCTGCGGCACATGAGCGTGCGCTGCTGCACACCCAACCGTGGAGTATGCATCAGAGAGCTGGTCTCCGGCACCCATTCCTCAGCGTTGACGCTGTGAGACAAACATGGCTGGTTAGTTATATTCTGGCTTCACTGATTATAGGCTGCTACAGACAGAGCTACTCGAAAGGCCCAAGAAGCGATGGATTGACATCACCGAGTCTGATGCGAAAGCCAATGGTTAACGACGCGAGGATGCCCAAGACCAGGCGAAATGGAGGAAAATGAGTCGGAAAGCAGACCCTGGCAGAAGCCGGGACTGACCTGACTGATAGCTCGGATGATGATGATGACAGACAGGGCTACTCGACTACAATAGACTAGAAAATGGATACTTACTTTTCCGTTTCCGACGTTTGTTGGGGGTCGGTCAAGCCAGAGTCTATGGAGGAGCATTCCGTCCATTGGCCCACGTGAACGGTATAGTCGCCCGGATATACGTATCTTATGTCGTTCCCTGAAACAAGAAACAGGGCTAGGTTAAAGAACTTTTAAATTATTAAATAAATAAATCAGAGGATTACAGTGGAAATCAACAGATGTTCATTTGCCGCCATTTTAAGAAGTATTATTCTTTTAAAAATATACCTTGCCTGAACGGCCAGTACTAATTTTTTTTTTTTTAATTCCACAGAATTAAAAAAAAGTTAATTGATTTAATCGTAAAGTGGATATTTATAAAATTTTGTAAAATATTAATTCAAAACATTATTATCGGTATTTATTACCTGTAGAAATTGTCGATAATCTAATCATTACGCGAAGAACGTGGACATAACTTGAAACAGAGTTCAAAACGGTATCTCGAAAAACCATTAATAGAACCGAAACGAGTACTTAGCCAATTAAAATACATATTGTACTCTATCCTCTTTGCAATATGGAAACTGAAACCTCTCTAGAGGAACGGAGCTAAAAAAAATCGGTTGTTTTTGTAAGTAGATACTGCTAATTTAAAAGCAATAGCTTTTTAAGAATTCTCCAGTGGGGCTTCAGAAGCCCATCAACGTCATTGATCGGTACGAAAAATTTATTTGAAAACCGAGCAATTTGTTTTAGTTCTGACGAGGAAACCTTACTCTCAAAGGAATATGAGCTTACTTAGGGAAAAGTTCGAATAGCACAGTGCCCAGCGTGGTGCAGAAGTTGCGTGACGCCGACTGTAGCTAGGTACAAACTTAACTAACCCGGTGACAGCGTCGGTGTTGTTGGAAATGACACATTTCAAAATGGCGATATTTATTTATTTATTTGTATCAGGCTACAGAGGCCCATAGATATAATACATATAACATACAAAATTATAAAAACAATAAACAATACATACCAAACAAAATAATATAACCTATACAACAATACCACTTATAAAATTAACAATAGACTAATAGATAATATAATAATTTTCAATACTAAATTCTAACACTTTTCACTTGATACCTAATGTCGTTTCGGCGGCACCGGAAATTCTGGGTCGCCCACGGAATCGCCGGTACACCACACCCTTCGGACAATAATCTTCCCTCATGAAGAAATCCAAGTCTGCGGTGGGAACCAACACCACGAACGAGTTGAACGTACGTTCATGGCTTGATTCCAAGAGCCGTACTCTCACGAGGTACTTTTTGGTTAAGCGGATATGCTCTTCCACGTCCTTTGCCGTCACTGTATTTATGCCCTTATTACATTTAGCTATATTCAGCCGAATAAATTCACAAGCAAAAAGCGTGAGCCTGAATGTGCAGGGTTCACGATGTTTTCCCTCACCATAAGAGCATCGGTTAGTTTTACTAAATTACATGACTCAGAAAAGAGTCATTGGTACATCGCGGCAGTGGGATTCGAACCCGATTATTTTCGCTTACGAGTCGGATACCGTAACCACTAGGCCATTGACGCTCCTGAAGGATGATGATGATGGTGAACATTTTACCCTATGCAGACCTACACTAATGTGTAGGGCTGCATAATTGTTGTGTTAATGCGAACATTGACCTGGGCGAATGAACTCGGAAGCGGACTGGAGGAACTCATGTGCGTGTACCGATACCATAATACTATGCAAATAGGTACCAGCAATGTGGCTTGAGGGTAATTAGGTACGACCTAAATGCCTACGAAATGGCTAAATGCCTTCAATGTTATAGCTTATACAATAGAACAACCACACATTAATGTTGTCAAACAATGGGACAAAAACCTTTACCTGAACTCGATTGAATTTACTGATTCTATTTATGAACACATATATGGCCGTTTTCACTAAACTTAGGAATCGCCTAAATTCCGCCTTAACTAGTTTTTAGCCAATCAGCTACGTCCAAATTGAGATAAGAAGAACTTAGCTGTTTCCCAAGTTTAGTGAAAACGGCAATCAGTCTCAAAGTTATGCAAATCGGTTTATTATTTCTAAGCACAGATTGAAATTCGTGGTTGTTAAAAAATTAATTATTTTGCTTTGTCTCAATGAATCATGGAGTCCCGCGAATTAAATTATGATATGATCAAAACAAAATCAAAATGTTAAAATTCGTTCTATAGCTTATTTCAAGTACCAAAACGTACAAACAGCCAAATTCGACTACATCTTAGTGCGGCTTGCACCAAATTCTTAAACGCATTTAAGCTTAAGATTAACTCCAAATTTCATAACAATGACCATTAAACGTCGTTCTTAAATGTGTTTAAGAATTTGGTGTAAGAATGTAATTTTTTTGAATTAAATTAAATTAAATATCATTTATTTCAAGTTTCATAAACTCATATTCTCATTACATTTCATTAATAATTATAGTTTATAATAATAAATACATTCATCATCAGCATTACAACGTCACTTTAGAATTAATTCATACCAACCATTAAAACACGAGAAATTATAAATAGCTTTCCGTTCGAGACCGAGTAAACAGCAGAATATTTACAAAACACCAACAATTATCTAAAAAGAAAAAATGTTAAGACTGCAAATGTGCTGCTGTAATTTCCAGGCCAAGCCAACTTCACAGGTATTCCAAGATGACGGGTGTAATGAAGTCATTAAAGTAGTATTAATTTAACGGCCCATTATGCCATTTGTACAATTTAGGAAGCACTTTTAGGTATTTCGTCGACTAATTTACATTCGTTTCTCGTGCGAGGAGCTCGTTAATTTCAAGTTTTATGTTTATTCTATTACTTAATTTGGGGGTTTGGGGGTCGTTATAATTCATTGTTGCTTGTGTTTCTTGTCTGTTGATGGCGGTTTCTATTCTAATTGTAAAGAGTCACTTTGCCACTTTGGGAGGACGACCCATAAAATTTATACCATATTCATACCCATTTACTGATCAGATCAGTAAAGTTCTCAAAAACTGGGGTCCGAAGTGGCAAGAATAAAAGGATATGTATGAAAAGATATATGCGAGGCTAGGGAGTTGTGTCAGGACAGAGCAAAGTGGCGGTCCATAGTTTCTGCCTACCCCACCTGTGGGACAAAGGCGTGAGCTTTATGTATGTATATATGCACTTTGGCACTCTCTTTTGGCTTGATGATGGTAGTCTTTTTTCTACACAATATTTTGAGTATGAAATATGACGTATATAATATTGCTTACGTAAATCTCTTTTTAGTAAGAATAAAAGGTTAACTACTAAACATAAGCACCTAATTCAATTAGGGCTAAATTTATTTTCGCCGTCTTCCCATCATCAAGGGTATTAGGGGAGTATCTGAAGCCGTGTGTTGCTCAGTTTTCAGCTAATTAATTACATAAGGCAGCCTCGGAGACGGGCCCGATTGAATTAGCCGCCCACTCTGTCGGGCGGGCAGCGCGGGCATTGGATAACATGTTAATAGTCCATTCGGGCTCCACAAATACAGTGGGGATAAAGTCCCTATTTGAATATTTCGGGAGATTTAATTGTAGACGAAAGCACCTTCTTTTTTGGGGAACTGGCGAACAAAACGGTATTATAACGCTTCCGGTCAAAATACTCTTTTTTTATCCGGAGGTTTTAGGCCCGTTGAATACGAAGCTCAACTTATTTCCAAGCAAAACGGGCTTTAAAACTGTGTTAATTAATGACTGTTCCATAAACCAACCATTTCCGTTTTTACTGTTCCCGAAATTTTTAATTTTATGTATTTATGTCGATTTCGTCGCCAGCACGTCCTCATTTTTGAGATATTTCGACGAAAAACTGATTCTCGTTGTTAAAGCTGCTATTTTTATAAATGTACGTTTGCGATCGCACGACAACCCGTCAATCAGAGTCGCGGAAAACAGGAATTATTCCCGAAGCGACTGCCAGATGAACGGGAAACATTTCGTAGGAATCATGATAAAAGAGCTCAATTCCACGAATGGAACCGGATTCCCGCCCTTTCAGCCGGGAGGCGTAGATGTGTTGCCATGGCTGTTATTTTTTGTAGATAGGCCCCTTATCTTCAACTCGGAATCGGCTTTCCAGTCCTAATGATTTGCCGGGCCCGTGTGGGTGCGTTCACGGGAGCTTGTTATTTTTTATCGGGCCCCCGTATCGGCCCAGGTCAAACAAAACAAACAAAGTACGCTCTGCAATAATAAGGGCTGTTTGTTCGGGGTTTCGGCAGCTCTTTGCAAGTAATTAGGCACACATCGAGCGTTCTTTTCCTTGAATACTTACTTTAATAGAAAATAAGTTATTTATTGTTGGATTTCCTTTCATCAAAGTTTATGAAGTGGTCCCGATTCAAGGCAAGTTTGACGTAAACAAATAAGATTGAGCGCGAGCAAACTAGCCAAGGGAAGGGAATATTGGGTTGGTGCTACGTGAGCGCGCACGGGTAGACTTCAATTTAGTAAACAATGGGATATTCGGGTCTATTGTGGAATATTCGGTCTCGGAACAATAAAGTGAAGATATGGGCCGAGGGAGATCGAACTTGAGGGTATAGTTCGATAAATCGGGCAAGTTTGGCGTAGGTCGATACTTCGCCGAACAATGACGGAGTTGCGGTTCCGCCTAATATCCATTGTGGGAGTTCCATGCAGAAATTAATGTGGCAAAAGCGTGCCATGGAACGAGAATTAGAAAACTTTAGTAATTCTTCGCAAGTGCATTTTTTTCTTGTAAGGAAGAAGGAAATGAATACCTTTGTTTTTAGCGTGCGTACCAATATAGTCAAGAAGTAAATTTTATTATTTAAATGAAGAGAAAGAAACCAGAATTATAATCTGCTGTGACAATACATACGGCATGGCCGTGTGGTGTCCGGCAGAGTAGAATAGCACCAACCCCTTACACTCGTGGGTGTCGTACAAGGCGACTAATGTTTTCGAGGCAAAAGATCAAGAGTCTCCGTAGTCTGGAAAATGGGCAGCAGCATTTTCCATTGTTATATTTAAACACTGCGATCTCCAACCCGCCTGCCAAGCGTGGAGATTATGGCAGTAACCTCCCCTTTCGTGGGAGAGACCCGAAGTCCTGCAGTGGACTGTTACGGGCTGTGGTGACAATACATTGTCAAATAAAGTTAAAAATATTCGAATAGTCCTCCCCAAGTAATGCCACGCTCAAAAGTGTCCATTAATCTCGCGTCTTATTGACGAACAGAGCTATATGAGTTCAGTTTTTAAACGACAAGTTAATAATATTGAGGAGTCGGTAGAACACGAAATTGCTTTGAAATAGAGCGAGGAGCCAGGACCTCGTGTGAGTTTGAAACACAAATATCGCGAAAGTTAAGTCGTCTAACTAAGACCGTCAACATTGCCCGGGCCCGTGCTGGCTCTATGAATAGATTGGAAGTTGGAGCATTGTGTTAACTTGCTTAGTGGATGGCGTATGCAGGCAATTAATTTAACGAATGTTTAAGTTTGCCGTTTAAAATATTATATTAAGCTACTTGTAAATAGGTAAATAACATGTGGCTGGATTAATTATATTTGAATGTTATCAAAACAGCTCGAGTATTTGCTTAAAATTTTTATTTATTCTTCTAAGATGGCAAATTTCGGGCGATAAATGAAAACATTGACTTTCAGAGTTTTAAAACCCTAATTAGAAACTTTAAGGGACAAAACAAATACTTACCTATGTATTGTGTATTTAAATTGTTTTGCAAATGGCACGAGCATTTGCTTAAGTTTCTGGCTACTACAAATGATAACATTGACTTTCCAAGTTATGTGGATAGTTGCAGCTTGCTTTCAGCTTTCATGTACTTGTTGTAGGTATTTCATTTATCTACGTTTTGTGTCTGACTGTTTACCACAAAATTTATATCCTTTGTTCCACCTAGAAAACCAAGTTTGATAATCAGTTATCCAGGAATAATATATATATTCCGCGAAGAAAACCAGTCCGTGGGAGTGGAATTGTTCGGAAGTGGAATTGTCCTTCCATGTTCATTCATGCTCGTAAAAAGGGAGTTTTTTATCGCAACGAACCCCCATTCGCTCGTCCGTTCGTCCGTTATTAGTCCATCTTGGTATATTCCAGACATCTCTTAACATTAAGCTTCTTCAACTCTACCATCTTGGTGTTCGATTTTCTTAGTCTGAATGGAGGAAGAGCAATAGGCATGTAATAAGTCCATGAAGGGACGGTTGTAGAAGGGTTAAGGGGAAGGGTTGTGTTGAACCCACAGAACAGAAAAAACTGAACCATGTAATAGTTGATTTCTGATGAAGAGTAAAACAGTAACTGATCTCACGGAGCAACCAACCATGAACCATGCGGTTCAGAAAAAAAGCAGGTTGAATCTATGGTTGGTAAAGACTATATAGAGGACTAAAGGAAAGACCAGATTACCGATTAAACTGTTATCAACGCACAACAGCTGTAGAGAGAACTGACCCCCCTACCATACATTTGATGTATGCTAGGGGGGTCCATTCACTCTGCAGCTGTAACAAAAAGTCGAAAATGTTTATTCTTTCTATTTTCGGAGCAAGGTCGTTATTTTCCCATTTGATATTTAAATAATGCCTTAAACGTATTCAGCCCCAGCTGCCGTGGTTCAAAACACCATTTACTAAATAACCACTTAGTAGAATACAGGAAGATGTATCTCTAGTTATGATTGTAGATCGGTGAAATTTTTTGTAAAGAGAAAAACAGTGGTTTCCTTAGGCAAAAAACAATTCATCGGTCTTCTTTTACCTGAGCTTCCCTGAATCTTCTTTTACGTTTACAAATATGGAACTACTTATCACTATTTAACACGCTCCGCCAATTATCTTTATGGATATATGCCGCGCCACAATGCTTTATTTATCACTTAAAAGGAGATATTATACGCGAGTCGATTCCATTTAAAAACCTAATAATATCTAATAAAATATTTTATTTGTTCAGCCCAAAACGCTGTTAGCTTCAACAATTTCGCAGGATCCTGTTATTTTTTCGGTATTAGATACAGTATAACAGAAAGTCGCTTCCCGTATGTACGCAACGGATTCTTATGCGGTTTTCAACAATAGATCGATTAATTCAAGAGAAAGGTTTATTAGCAAGAATAAAAGGGTAGGTAGGGGGTAAAGTAGGCGTACGCGAACGAAGTCGCGTCGGGTAACCATAAAGAGTTTCTGAAATCGGTTCAAGAGTTTGGAAATAAGCTGGAAACTGGAGTGGCTACACTCCACCGGTGCCCCCAGTGAGTTCTTGTCAATAAGTAGATTGAATTAGATCCCTCAGTGATTTCTTGGCATGCCAAGGCATTGGTTAAAACTAAGGGTTAGCACATAGGATTATAAAGATTAGATTCTTTTCAACGATACTCCTGACTCTGTGCTCAAAGTAGAACCGTAAAAGCAACAATATTATTAAAAAAATAACAACAGACATTCATCAAGATACTTTTATTGTGAAAAGGAAATTAAGATAACTTTTTAATTTATAAAAGTAAAACAAGGAAAACGTTTAGAGAAAGGGTTTAGGGGGAATTACAAATGCAGATTTAGATACTTGTATTATATTTTTGGTACAACTCACTTTGGTAAGCAACTTCTTAAGAAATTCCTATAACAATTTAATAATTAATTTATTAAACCAGTCATTTACTAGTTACTTTAATATCTAATAATACTTGTTGTAGTAGAAATATGTGTTTGGGAATTTCATAGGTAATTTTTTATTAATTGACATTACTTAAGGCAGCTATATCTATTAATTGTCTGATATGTGTTTGCCCGATGTCAAAATTGGTAGGTAATTACCCTGCCTGCTGATCTGAAAAGTAGATAGATAGATACTCTTTATTGCACACTAAAAAACTAGAAAGAAAATTTAACAAGTATTATTCAAACGTTGCAAAGGCAAACGGGCAAAGGCGGCCTTATCGCTACAAGCGATATCTTCAAGCCAACTACAGTTAGTAGTGTCGAGTCTCTATGTGTACAATTGTATAAAATTGAACTTATTTATATCAATATCTTACAAAACCTATAATAAATTAATACTATAGCCTTAAATTATATTCTAACCGACAGAAAAGTCCCCCTTCCAAGTAAACCACCTACCAAGTGTACTTAAACTTAAAACTTAAACTCTTTTTACGTCGGGGTTTAAAAATCAATACTCGTGTTCATCAATGAACGTAAATTAAATTGTTTGATGAGACTCCATCCGTGGCTCATCAAATTACCGAGAAGCAACGCGCTACGCAATTTTGCTAAGTGCTTATTGATTGGATATCTTCGGTCAAGTATTTGCTTACTCGTGGGGTTTGTGAGCACGATAACAAATTATAAATTATAGACTAAAACACGTTGATACACTAGTTCTAGAAAATATATTATATTTCGGATATCATCTTATGGCAATCTGGCATCTTGGCAGAAGATGATGTCCGAAACCGGTTGCAATTAATTAAACGTTTATAAATATAATATATCCTTGGAAGTAGTGTATCAAAATACTTTAATCTATAATATAATGGAGTTCCACAAAGTGACAAAATTATGAATGACCACAATTAATTCATTCATCATTTTACAGGGATTTGGGAAACCGTAGCTTTGGCAGTGGAGGGGCACTAGTTTGGCAATTAGGGGCGTAGTTTGGCATTTGCCTTTTTGCTGCCAGAGCAACGTGTTATAGAGGTGGGCAACGCATTGACGATACTCGTGGTGTTGCTAATATGTATAGGCCGTGGTGACCACTTTCCATCAGGTGGACAGCTTGCCTGTTTGGCTACCGTATGACATAAAAAAAAGTATGATCGACAGGATTTATTGTATTTATTATTTTGTGTAGAATGAAGGATCCACACAAAACAAATGAAAGTCGATTTTGAATGGCCTAGTATATTTTATTCCCAAGGTTTTAAAAAAATATATGAACGTAATATTAAATTGTTTAATTTTAAATCAATTAAATGTTTATAAACAAAAATTTTCGCCCCTTAAGAGTGTGGTACGGTCAAGTAGTTAGGATAAATAAACACATTATCATAAACATTTCTACGGCACCTACATATTAAGATTAGTTACTTATTTTGTAAAACGATATAGTCTCAGACTAAGAAAAGGGTCTAAAATTTCCCATCTGTATTCTACAGCTTACAGATCGCTGTCGCAAACTACTTTTTACAAACCTAACTTTCAGCGATAAAAGCGTTTTGCGTTTTGTTTTATTGTTTTCTGTACTTGGAACGTTCCGAGATAAGTTTCGGGTGAAAGCGGCGCGGCGGGCGTTAGTTATCTCTGGTATTTGCATAGTATGCTCAGAGGGAATGGGTGGAACCTCACCCCATCTTACCCACCGCACCTCCTGAGGTCACCTGAGTAAACTGTGGAACGTTTTTTCTAAAGATTAAAGTCGCTGTCTACTATTTAATTCGTTGTAGTTTAGAAGTTTGATTGCTTTGACTATCTGTCACATTGCCACCATGTTAAATATATTTCGACCGCTAACCAAGAATTCTTGCCATTGTGTTTAAGAATAATCTGGCGTTGTACCGATATCATGGAAGAAAGCTTTATTGCACCCGATGCCCAAAAAAGTTGTTGCTAAACTAAAAGCCTATAGCAAAAACCTTCTTGGTCGCTAAAGCAATGGAATCACTAATCATCCACCAAATCCTGCCACGTATGTGTCTTTTCTGTGTCCACGAGTTTCAGAACAACCTCGTGTCTGGAATCGAAACATCTTTTTACCGTGTTTCGAATTGGGGTCACAGTCACTTACTCCAGTTTGACTCTAAAATACACTAGTTTGCGCGTTCGGAAAATCCCTTTGTCGTGTCTCTTCCTGCCAAAACGTATAACGGTATTATTGGAGTCGACATATCGAGTGACTAAGGATGAGTCGATATACGTCGCTCTACTTCTTCTGCAATTATTAGTGTAAATACAGGATGGTGGTAGTCTTGACTAGTCGTTTAATAAACAACCACTACGACCTACACAAAACTACCACATACCACAGAATAGGGAGACGATGCATCATACGGAACGTACGCCTTACAAATCAAATCGAATATTGCAACCATGATAGACCAAACTAATTTCAACAGCGTACGCCATTTGCATATTATACGGAGGGGTCTCTCGCCCCCACCGGGCTGTGGCTAGGAAATGTCATTTCAGAAATGTATCCGGATGTCTAGTCTGGTCGCATGTCTAGTCTTGGTTTCAGATAGGAATTGTTTGCGAGGGCCTCGAATAATTGGTGTGGCGAGTGCATTGTAATACAGTGGTATGTGCAATCAATAGTGAGCTGTAGCAATTAGTTCAATTATATTGACAGCAGTTATTGAAATAGTTATCGGTAGAATAAATGTGAAAGTATGTAAATGTGCATATAAAAGCCTCGCTTTTGGATCATCATCATCACCATCATCATCATATCATCCGGAAAACGCCCAATGCTGGGCATAATCGTCTCCCAAACATCTCCACAAAAGCTGGTCTTGGCTTTTTGGATCAGATGTCTACTAATACGTGTAATATAAGTAATAAGAGAAAGGTGATAAAATGGTACTATAATATGGAGGAAACATTGTTTACGGAACATATACTGAAGATTACTTTATGAAAACTTATATACTTATAAATGACTCATCATCATCATCATCTCGGCGATATGTCCCGGTTGCGCTCCCGCGTGGTATAAAATAATCATCATCATATCAGCCGAAAGACGCCCGCTGCTGGGCATAGGCCTCCCCCAGAGATCTCCACAAATCGGTATAAAATACTAATGGTCTATTGTACTCCTTACCCATTTTATTCCTTATTCGTCTTATTCTCAACACAGATACCATTACTAAACTCGATCTCACCAGTGAAAAGTGCCGTATTCCATTCACAAACTTTGCCTGCGGTCTCGAGCGTCTACAATATCTGCAGCAATTCTCGGGCTCTCGCAATAACGCTGGATGTAGACGGAAGCAGCCGCCCCCCGGGTATTGCTTGCACAGAGCGCAATTACGCTCTTTACCTCTGCCATAAGATTGTGAGCACTTTAGTAGCTATAGTGCGGGTACTTAGTGTAAGCCTTCGTATAATACTGCTGGGAGAAGTTTTGTTTGTGTTTTTGAAGAAATATGTTTCTGAACCTATGTTTCTGAAGAAATGTGTTTTTTTATTTCCGATGACTAGTATAGTTTCCAATCACGTCTTGGCCCGTCTAAAATAGCAGTCATGGCAATTATTAATTGTGGTATTAGCTCCTGAATGGATGGACCGATTTGGATGCGGGTTTCTCTATTTGAAAGCCAGTTTCATCGGTCCTTAGCTTTGTTTCATTAAAATCGGTTTTGTAGTTAATAAATATTTGATTTTAAGTAAACTTGGTCGGGGTTTATCCGACTTTTTCTGTCGATTATTTTATGGATTTTGAGATAAACATATATTTACACGTATACGTATGTATTTGTGTGTGTGTGTTTGAATACATTATACATACACAAAATTGAATACCTTAACTAAGTTCATGGACGCACCAACGTTATTATCACTACACTCGTCCAAATTTAAACTTGACAACAAAAACCCGAAAGGGTCGTTATGACCCTTTCAAGCTAAACTTTTGGGTCGTAAAGGTAAAACGAGAAATATTTTAGCCACCATTAAAATTTCGCCGGCAAAGGTGTCAGGTTTCGTATGTGTGGTCTTGGCCACGTTTAAACCACCGAATGAATTATAGCTTGCGTACAATAAATCATGAGATTAGTACAGTTTTTATGGTCATGGTGCTATTAACCGCGCTTTTAACGGGCCCAGTAAAGTGCGGCGGAAGTACCGAATTTATATCCGGTCCTCCTTTTTTTCTTTTAAATTTTTATGTATGTATCTATGTAAAATGTTATTCGGATATCGATTTTTTCTACATTATTCCACAAATTTATTTGGATATATTTCCGTTTCAATGAAAACATTTCTTTGCTTTGTTTGATGAATAAGGTAGCCAGCGCAACCACGACGAATCACGAACGCGACCAAACATGCCCAAAGGACAGGCCTCATGCCCAGCATAGTCCTCACAGTGACAACACATCTGCAGTTCTACATGATGATAGAGGACAGTTACCACACATCAGGGGGTCTAAAAAGGCGACATTAGCGTTTCATAATATTATTCATATTAATTTGACACAAACTTATCTGCAGCGTTGCTGTTGTTGACATTGACATGACAATTCAAAATGGCGTCACTTAGTTCCAGTATTGGCCACCGGATCAGATAAGTTTGTAGCACTCTAATATAAATCATAATATGAAGCGCGAATGGGGCCTTTTTAGACCCCCAGAGTAGCTCGTGTCTCACTAAATAGTTTAAAAAAACACGTCAACGATTGCAATAATCCAAACCCCTCCTTAAGGAACCCTCCCCTACATCTGCACCATTACCCATAAACGCCATATTGAGTTCTTAATAGTTTTAATTTAACCCTTCACTGGCTCCCAACGGCTGAGGCACCTGAGCGGAGATCGATTGGGCTCAATACGTCGGTGAGCCGTGAGAAGGATTACCGCGCGCGATGAGTCGGGCCTAATGAAGATCTCGCTTCCTTGGGTGTGTGGGCGTCGGGGATTTTGGGGTCACAGGTTTATGGGTCGATATGGACCCGTGGCTCGGTAACGGGTTAAGGATAATATTTGTTGTCGTAATAATCGGTTTGTTTTAGAGGTATTTGGTGAGGCTCTGTTAGCTGAACTATTGATTTAACATGTTCTGTATGGTAAGGAGTTCTTTATTGTGATGGATTACACTAATTAAAATGTTTTTGAAGCGCTTGTCTGATTGATAATGTGATGTACACGCCGATAGAAATACTTTAACATTTTCACCCAATTCCTTGCCAAAAATAACAAAAGAATACCATAAGGATAATGAGACTCTGCCAAGGTGACTCAGATGAGGGAGTCTAGTACATATTTAGAAGACACTGCAATAGAAACATAGCAATAGATACCGTTACATTGTAAATAAATTTATTTATAAATTAACTTTTTTATTTTTTTATTTGAATAAATAAATAATTTATAAATTATAAAATTAGGGTATCTAGAGTCTAGAGAGACCCATAGTCAAAATATCTACAAGTTGTAAAAATATTACTCAGTGTTTAATACCCGTTCAAATTATCGACTAATGGCTCTTTATCTAGAGTCTAGACCACAGTGAAATGTAAGTCTAATCAATACATATATAAATAACCCCCTTTATTCACATGTAAAAGCACCATTAGAGGCAATCATTAGTCCAGATTAGATCCTGTATTAGCGGCCGATGCAACAGTTGCGTCCGAAATCGGCGCTACGCGTGTGCGCACGGCGCCCCTGATTTCGTAGGACATTACTACGCGTGCTACGGCTTCGTAGCAACGTGCTACAAATTTCTACACTGTCCATTTCCTCTACACCTGACTTTGTAGCTAGCCATGAAAGCAGATTTTTTGTGTGAGACGGGCGTAGTTTTATACTATACGTTTGCAATGGGATACGATGATCACATTCTAATCCATTGGCTACAGCATCTTTATCATCATTAGCCTATAGTAGAACACTGCTGGACATAGGCCTCCCCCAATGAGCGCCAATGGACCCTGGCTTCTTGCATCCATCATCCACCTGCAGCCTTTCGCGAATCGTCACTCCACCTGGTCGGAGCGTATCTCACACTTATACCGAGTCGTGGTCTCCACTCAAGAACTCGTTTACCCCAGCGGTTCTCGGTTTGTCGGCAGATATTTTTACTTTGTTTTATTAGGGAAAATTGACAATATTACAATATTTAAACCTTTAAATTAGGTTACAAAGTATTTAGACATAGACATAGACATAGACATAATATTTATTTGGCAATTTCTACAATATAAATTAACTAAAATATTTCTTACTAACATAGATTAGGTTAAATATTGTAGTGTCATGCCAAACTAGAGTAACTGTAACCCGCATATTGCGACTAATGTTAGTAACTTTGGTTCTGTCGGATTACTTCGTTACGAATTTGCTACAGTATATTACATAACTATACATGTATAGCAACTACGGCTAATGCCTTGTGATGTCGCCCACCCGATATACACGAGCAATTAAGAGGAACGACGCGCCGCGGGCTTCAGAATTTGAATTTATAATTCAAAGGAGACACAGCGCTAAATGGATTGTGGAACGGAGGAAATCAACGTTAAAGTTTTTGCGCACGAAAGGCTCTCAGTGTTTTAAGTGATTCGAATTCGTTAGGTTTTATTAATTCCGTGCTGTATTCTGTAAAGTGCTCATTTCGATTTGCCGTTGTATTAAGCTTTTATCAAAATTGGAACGAGAACAAGAGCATTATTTGTTGAAAAGTTACTGCCCTTTGTTTATCTATATTTTTCGCAGGTATACAAAACTGCCATTCAGCCTAATATTAAAAACATAGTAATTTGCATATTTGTGTATTTGCAACTTTATGTCGTATTAGATTGCTTTGTTATTGCGATTTAACAACCTTGTTACCTAGCTACCTAGCTAGCATGAGAGGCAATCACTGTGAGAATAACGCACCAGGGTGACCAATAAAGATGAAAATATTTTATGGACACAAAAAGTCTTGGATAGGTATGTATACATGTAATCTCTTTATTGCATCAATTTATAACATTACAGGCAATAAAAATACAGTTGCATTATAGGCAAAGGCGAGTTTATCCCACAACGGGATTTTGTCCATGAATATATTGAACAATCCGAATATTTGAGATATATGAACAATCTGAATAGTCACTAGTGTTTAAAAACAATTTAGTTGTGAGCAAATAAATAAACCTAGCGAAGATCGTTGACCTCATTACGAACTGGATACGGTTCCAAAGAGCGCGCCCTCATTACATCTGAATTTGAAGCGCGGTAAGCGGCGACGTATGCGGGTCGGTGACCCCACCTTTGTTTGTTCGAGTGTATCGAGATGGGTTCCATTCGATACCCGATAACTTGAACAATATAGAGCGAGGTCATTACTCCGCCTTTAAGATGAGACAATTAATTTCGGCATCGGTGGTAGGATGTAGGTCTTCGATTCGAGTATTTACGTGTTTGCCGTCTCTCTCCTTATAAAATAATAATCATATTGGCGTCAATATCCAGGTTGTGCTCTTGTGCGTGAAGGCCCAGGGTCCGTCTTAACTATGATCCAGGATTTGACCGATCAGGTAATTAAATTGACCTCTGTGACCCTGTTAACCTGACCAGAGTGGACCATGGTGTGTAACCGCCTGAATACCTTTACATTTATTAATTCGTCGATTTACTTAAATAATTATTTCAATTTAAAAACCTCATCCATTAACCATTTAGAGTCCGCCAGCCAGTGACACAGACGAGTATTTACAGTTAAAGCCGCCGGCACCACTTATCCACTGACTATAAATTGTACATAACCGTGACATATTTATAGCATGAAATAGTGGCGTTTTCGACGGGACGAAACGCGATATTTCCCCATTGTTATCCCCACAATCGGACACGGCCCCCGCCATTCGCCGCCATTTTATGTTTATTCCCGCCTTTTCCCGCCTTATATTTTATTCTTGTAACGGACGGCCATTTTCTCCGGGTCGGCCTTTTGAATATGATTTTATTGGAGGACTCGTGTAGCATTAGGCTGATTAAGTTATGCGAGTGTCGAGGCAAGTGTCGTCCCAACGATCATTTGTTGTCAATGGGGATGCGCGAGTTTACAAATTCTTACATCTGCTTACATCTTAGGCGGGCCGCCGTTTGTACTTTGTGTCTAATAAATGTTTGTCAATTAGTTGGTCTTCGGTTTTTGGGATAGACATATTTGTCTTACTAATCCTATTGTAATACCTAATATAAATGCATAAGTTTGAAGATAGATGGATGACGCAAAAACTGATGAACGGATTGTGATGCTTAGCGGTAATATTGCTTATAGCCCAAAATAGCACATATGCTATTATTTATCCCTAAATCGGAACGGTTGGAACGTAATAACCGAATACATACAACCATACAACATTTAATTAACAGAAGTCTGTGATAGTATGTGACATTTTGATTATTTTACTTTACACCAATATGTACATGGTACGTTATTTGGTCCGGTAAACTAATTACTTGAAACAGAGTAAACAACAAGTTGTTTAGTACCAAAGGTACTGAAATAAATGTATCAAAATTCTAGGTCACCTCTATAATAAAGTGCCTCGTTAGGTACCTCTACCCTTCACCCACGCAGTGAGAAGTTAAGAAGCTTATCCTCGCCATGACTCGTAAAAATTACTCGCTATTGAAAAAATGTGGATATAGGCCATTCCAGGTTTTCTCATGTTATACGGGCTATTATTTTCGTGTAGTAATCGTGTCCAAAATGAAAATGTAAGTTCACTACACTTCACTACACATATTATCGGGTTTGTTATCACGGTATGTGTAGTGAAAGTGTAATGAATAACCACGAAAGTCTTAAAACCTATAAAGTGAAAGTTATTTGGATGCGCCCCTTATCTGTTACAGTATCATGTCGTAACTATGACGTTGGCGTCCGTATAAAGAGAATTCCGTTTACAATTTCCTCTGTGCGTGCAGTTCTTTGATATTTCGAGTGTAAAATGAGATACCATTAAGAAAGGCGACCCGTAGACATCAAAGGTATTCGACGTTGCGAATAAAGAGTGGCACAGATTCCCGGTAACTTATACGCCGACTAGATATTTTTGGGAGAAAGTTGTCAGTCACGTTGTAAGGCTCGTGAAACGTTTTCAGGGTAAATGAACGTCGCATTCTGGTGTTTTTCTTTCAAAAAATTTCCGTTACCTACAAAACCACCATTTTGTGCAGCATGGACTTATTATACTAATAATAAGTCCATGGTTGGCCGTGTGGTGTCCAGCAGAGTAGAATAGCACCAACCCCTTTGCACTCGCGGGTGTCGTACAAGGCGACTAATGTTTTCGAGGCAAAAGATAAAGTCTCCGTAGGCTGGAAGCGTGAGATTATGGCAATGACCTCCCCTTTCGTAGGAGAAACCCTAACTCCTGCGGTGGACTGTTATGTGCTGTGATGATGAATATCAAATATTATTTATCAAATTAAAATTTAATAAAGGAAATAAATTAAATAAAGCTAATACTAAATTATAAAATAATATTTACAAATAAAAAACTTGCCCCAAGTCCCTTGTTACAGGAATTGTTCCCAAAAGGCTGGCCGCATTGCCTCGCTGTATCGCGAGGCTAATCCTTTGGCCAAGGTATTGGCCAGCCTTTTGGTCATGCGAAGTGTTAACCAGGCGCTTAGACAACTCTTTGAAGAGAGTATGAGCGCCTGGTCCCCACGGCCCAAGCGTTTCTACGCCACGTTTCTTTATCAAATTTAAACATAAATATTCGCAACGTCTTAAGCAAAAAAGGAAAATGTTTTTCAATATCCGCACAATAATTTTTAAAGGAAGGACTCTTCTTGTTACGATAAACATCGGATAAGGAAAAAATACAAAAATCCAACCCCGGGTTGCAAGGTATTCAACCTACGTAGTATCGGGGTGGATTTAATTTATTTCATATTAAAAAACATTAATATCATGAATTTTCTGGAGATCTTGACTAAAGATGTGCTACAGTAAAAACGAAATAAAGGTATTTTTACTAGGAAGTGAACGATCACAGTGGGGTTTCTTAAGGAGTTCAAGGATCAAAGGTACCTAATATCATTTTGTTATTGGGTACCTTTTATTTTTTTTTAAGAAAGACAGAAAGTATCTTTATTCGACGACACGATGTAACTAATACGTTGTTAAAATAATTCATGATTTTTCTTTGTATTTATGCTTTTATCCGGGTATATGATATAATGTGTAGCTTGATATTTTTTTCACTTCTTGTTTGTTTTCATTCTTCTGTTGTGAGTAATATTTCTATTCTCTTGTGTCTTCTATTGTGTTCCTCTGAGCCATATCCAATTTTATCCTTTCTTTATATTTGCATGTTTTTTCCGCTTTTGTTATGTTTATATGTATTTTTGTATTTTCTGTCTGTTTACTCTCTATTTGGCGATAAATAAACGACATATCTATCTATTATTAATATGGAGGAATCACAATTTGGTGTGTGTCCAACAGTGGACTGTCATGCATTTAATGGTTTTGCACTTCAGTGATTCGGCCCTATGTCGCACTTCGACTATTCGAGCTTCAGTGGCGTCGAACAATGCTTGTTCGCAATACTGTGGGTTTGCGCTTCCGTGATTCGTGATTCGCAATGCGGGTGAGTCGCTCTTCCGTAATTCAAGCCTAAATTCATGGAAGCTATATGTTCACTGAATCAAGCGAAAATCCTAAGGACTGTGCATCAGACGCATTACTTCGCACCACTGCATTCCTCTATTTACCTAAGTAGAGCCTGAGACTATCGGCGTATTACATCGCCACGTGAATTCGCTGCATCGTTTGGCGCGGATTCTAATCCATCCCTGGCCTTTTAGGCACTCTATCGCCCGGGCCACGTACCAAACCCGCAATGGATTACAAATCGCGCGTGGCTCCCGCCGACGCAGCGCAGTCCCTTATATAAATCAGGAGCGCGCGCGCATCCATCAGGCTCACTACCCGCGACGTGACCGGACTGCGGGCTTGCACTCCCATTGGCTGACTAGCTGTAATCAATCATGCGAAAACCCACAACTGAGAAGTGCTAATATTAGTTGCGAGGTTCTGTGTCGTGTTTGCCAATGAATTTTGGTGTTTGAGTGGGAGATTTCGTACGACGAGGCATAATTAAAATACGTTTATGAGTATTTTTTTAATTTAAATTTTATGTTCATCTATTGGTATCACTATGGTTACGAATCATAACCAGATCTCTAGAAGAAGAGATAAATTTGCTTATTTATATGAGTTTCCTCACAATTTTTTATAAATAAGGCACTTATTTAGATTAGAATTCCTTAATATATTTTTAACTAAAAACTTCTCAAGTAAACCCGGTAGGTGGTGAGGCTAAATTTAAATTTTTGCATAAACTCCAACGGTCCTGTCCCCTTTCCCTGGCTAATGAATTCCGCCGGCTTAGCCGACCGGCCCGCATTAATCTTTTAAAATTCCAGCTCTCACTCAATGGCGTCCTCTTCCTTTAGATTACGCCAGACAACTTTTATTGAAAAATAAAAATGGAAAGAAATTACGATCGTAAACAGTGGGCCTCGTCGCTCGGGAAATGGGAGCTATTTCGGGGCACGGGCGTAGACGAACATTCGATGAGGCTTCTTCGCTGTTATTCGGCTTCAATTCGCCTCCCAACTTTGATTTTAAAACAATACTGAGGTTCTTTGGCAAGTTTGAGATCAGAGTAATCGGAGCTCAAGAACAAAAGCGTAGGGAAGGAAAGAGAGTTGAAGTTGGTTTGCTTTTTTATAATTTAAAGTAATAATTGCGCGGCTAGTCGCATGCTATTGAGAGTTGTACGGGATTAATCGCTCGGATGATGATGATGATGATTGCGTGTATTTAAAGTAAAGTGAAGAAGAATAAAATCTAAATGTCATTCAAATACCGGTCAGTTAAGAATTAATCACCACTCACCGAACATTAGTTTTTCATCTAACACGCTCACGGGCACCGCCCAATTATTTATTTCACTCTAAGTAGCGCGTGTCTCCCAAACCGCCCGCGAGCAGCTTAGTATCTATTAAAACCGACAAATGTTGTAATTTGTAAAATCGACCGCGCGCGTCGCTCTGTTCATAATCCGGTGATTATAAACGGCTATGATCCATCACCGGCTCCCAATCTAGCGTACATCAATTTCCATTAGCCGAAACCGTTTATTTTGTCCGAAAATAAACGAGTTTTCAGAAGCAGCGGAGTCTTTTTCGGCTCGCGCAAGAACCGGCGAGACGAGCGATTGCTTTCGTTTTTAATGGCCTCTCGTAAGACACGAACTTTAATGTGGACTCGGAACTTCGCTGGCTTAGCGGGGGGCGCCCAGTCAGCCCCGGGGCCCATTGATGGGGAAAAAGCCGACAAGTTAGTTCGGGACAAAAACAACTTTTGCTGTAATTACTGTAAGGATTTACAACCAATCCTTTGGGTTTCGGTAAGTTCTAAAAAGGTATTTTTGTGAAATATTTGGTATATACCTACATCAAAATTATGTCAAGAAAGTCGGTACCGGTAGCTGCCTACAGTATAAATGAATTTTTCATAAACTGAGAATAGTGGCGTTGAGCCCAAGTGGCGTGGGTCCAAAGTAGAGCTAATAATCTACCTTTTCCGGTCCACTATAAAGTGTTATTGCCGCCGTTATCCCGCGCAGTAAAACCGCTCTTATTATAATGGCACCAAACTGTATTTTTTCACCGCTGTCTTCAGTCTATCCGCTTCCATAGAAACAATAAAGGATTGTTTTGTTTGGACCAGCATTCTTCAAGGAGAGCCCCTTCAATAATGATAGTGGTCTGCGCATTGAAATCTTAATTGGAAAGTTCCCGAATCTGAAATTTGGAATCTGTTGTCTGAAGTCCAGCCTATTATCAAGTTTGGGGCCGTCACTGAAACAATACGCGGTTAAACACGCTTTTCATCCCCGAAACTCAATTATAAACTTCTCGATTATCTAATAGACATTAACACGTCCGCTAACTGCAGAGTGCGAGCTCGCCCCTAGGCGGTTCGCGACATCACAGCCGATCGATTCTGCCGAGCGAGCGGGGGGAGGGTAATATCCCAGCGGGCGGGGGTACTATATCTGTGCTTTACAAGCGTAAGCGTCCACGAAGCGATAAACCTGCTCCCGTGCCGTGGCAAATACTCGGAACACGGGTGAATATTATGCAATTTAATTTTGTATACCGCGCGGGTAGCACGCAGTTCGGTAAGGTATTTTTATAGGTCAAATTTCACCTCCACGTGTTGGGGCACCGTGTGAATATTTTATGAGGCAAACGTTATGTGGAAAAGGAGAGCCGGGTGATTTTGGGCGTTATTTTATCACCGGTGACATTGCGGGGTGCTGATCGATTCGGGAGGCTTGAGCGAAAGTTATTTTTATTTTCGACTAGCGAGCCCGGCGCGACTTCGATCAAGTAGTGTCTTACTCTGTCCCTACCATACCCTACACTTACACCTACCCAACACCTACCTACCAACCTTTTTTATCTTGCAGAATAACCACCCCTGTATTATAGCAAACCGAACAAAAATAATTATTTAAATCTGTCAGCCCGTTCTCAAGTTATGGCGTGACCAAGGGAAATTTGGATTCATTTTTATATATTTCTCAATTAAATGTAATAGTAGTTTATGCAACGTTTATAAAAAGAGGGCATTAAAACATGAACAGTTTGACACGTGTGTACTAATTATAAGCAGTGAAGTTTTCGTATAATTTTCTCAACTTTGATGGAAGTAAGCTCAGAGTCATTTCTGTTGCCACGTCGAGAATAATTATCTATTTATATGCTTCAAACACGAAAAAACATTAACAAACACAAACAGTAACAATCAGAAAAAATATTCTCGCAGCGGAAAATTAATGCCATACAGCGCTCATCCCCCATTCACAGATAATGGCGTAGTTCGGTATTCAGCCAATTAACCGCGCCCGAATAGAAAAAAAAAGTTTAATATGAAACAATGAAACATAAAATAACTTTTTAATCATTTGCGTAGGAAAAATTCATCCTTAATTAAACGATTGTTTTCGAGTATTTAATCTATGAGTATTGTTTAAATGTAGGTCACAATTTTAAGGAATACGAGCTCGATGTTGTAATTAGGGAAAATCCATTTCAACTGTCCCTTTTTATGTGATGGCTGGCGACTAACGCTAATTAACGGCTTTTAGCTATTATAATGATTTATTGAGTTCTACATAGACTCAAGGCCAATGCTGGTTTGTAGATACCAAAAATTATTAAATATAATTATGCAGATAGAAATTGCTTTCGATATGATAACTGTTTATTATTACAAAAGTGTAAACTCGCTGTCGGGGAACATGTCGAGAACATATCGATAGAAACGAACGCTACCCATGAGGAAACTTGGTCGTACATTTCCAAAACCATTGATCAGTTGTTTACACTATCCTATGTACATGTCAAACCGTTTGATACTGTCTAAAAGCACATTAAGTAACTACGTAACCCTTCACGTGGCCCGACATGTCTTGGTCGGTTTTTATTTTCAATTGTAGAGCTGTTTCTTAAGACTCTGAAACTACTGTAGACATCTACTGTCTGTGTACTGTGGAGTTTACAGGAGTTTATAGTAGCAAAGAAATGAAACAATATTATATAGTAGTGTGGTTTTATACTTCTTCGGTCGAAGACGAATGGTGGACGGAGACTTTACTATGATTTTAGTAAGTATTCCAAGTCTGTAAACTTAATTCTGCAGTCTCAAAATGGTTGTTATTTCATTCCAGCAGAATGAGACCTGAGTTAGTTGAATGACCTAACTTCGCTTCGACGTATGGTCATCTTGGCGTGTGCTCTCGCGCGCGAGGGCCCGGGGTCCGCCTTGACCATGATCTAGGATTTGGCAGATCAGGTATAGAGCCATCTGACGTTAGTAAAATTACTGTTAGTTATAAGTTAGTAAACCCGATTCTTACTCAAAAGTAACAGTTATAATTATAATTTTTCTAAGTCGACTTACTATATCAAGCACACTTTAAACCATCAGCGAAATTGACAAACACTAGGTAAATTCAAATATTAACAACCCGTAAGTTTAAGTAGTTTTTTGCTCAGCGAGTGCGGTTGCTCTCATTTCCATTAGCAAAACAGAGCGTCAGTCCTTGATGTAACTTTCCACTTACATTATCGAGCGATGCACTGGTTACTTAATGGATGAACAACAGCTGTAGGAAATGTAACGACATACTGTATTTTTATGTACAGTACAAAAACATAGTGCATTGCCACCTTAAGAATTATATTCTTGTTAAAAGGTTTTTACAGCCATGAATGAAAGTTTATCAAAAAAACTGGGATTCAAGGATGAGTTCTTAGGCAAATTAACAGCTTTAAGGTTCCTGTTTTAGCCAACTGTCTAAATGTGCACAAAATCATTAGGTATGCTCCTGCAGCTGCAAAGGAAAACTTTCTATAAGTGGTAATGGACTATGCTCTTGAAACACAGTAAAGTACATAAATAAACATAACATGCCAATTTGATGAAAACGTATTATAGATGCAATTACAACTTCTGTTTCTAATTTATATATGTAGATAGGCATTATTTTCAGTTGTTTTTTTTCTGTTGCTTATGATTATACAAAAAGCTAAAAGTACAAATAAGTACATACATATTCAATAGCCAAAGCCGAAACAAAACAATTAGAACTGCCACGTTTAACTTTCCTCGCGTTTCGCAGGAACAAGGAAATTATCATACATAATAAGTCACAGTTCATTAAACTTCGTGGTTGTGTACCGAACAAAGAAACTAGATATTTATACCCGCCGGCTGCAAACAAAGAGCTGCATTAGCAGGATTTGCTTGCCTTTCAGCGTCAAGATAGCGAAAGCAAAAGAAAATAAAGTAGGTACAAAGCGCAGCCAGTATTGATTTTCCTTCACTTAACGTTGTAAAACCTGACTTCTTATCAGGCTCGTAATTTGAATACAAGGTAAAAAATATATCGCTATTTAAACACAAACGCAATAAAGTGTGGAAAGACTCAAGTTATTACCCATAAACTCAGGGGCTTCTTCTATATACGTAGTATAAAACATAGACGCTTCCCGCCGTCTGTCTTTATGGGTCTATGTACGCATAGATGATTAGATCTTTTAAGCTACACAACGAATTTTAATGCAGTTTTCAACAATAAGAAGAAGGTTTATAAGCAAGAAAAAAAAGGGTAAGGAAGGGTAAAGTAGATATACGAAATCGCGCCGGCTCCACTATTTATATATAACCTTAACGCTAAAATAGGCACATGGTGCATTAAGAACAAGACCACGTATTAGCCACGTATTGACTTTTAAAATGCCGATATCCATTTTGAATTTTGATGATCAAATCTCATAGAAACTACAGCTAATGTCAATGAGCATATTGCTAATAATATTTATAGCTATCTTTAGCACAGTTGCTTCCGAACGGAAGTACCGATTTCGATGCGGTTTTCTTTACTTCATTACCTTTGTTTCATTATTTCATTATTAAAGTTCGGTACTGATTAGACCAAAGAGATTGGAATGTTAGCGACCTTCAGACTGGCAAGAAGGTCTCTAACATTCCAATCTCTTTGGACTAGACTATATCGGGGATTTTCAGACATCTGTCGGTCGGTTCGGTCATTTTATTGTCTTTGATTTTTTATGTTAAAAAAGGATATAAGTAAGTGAAATGTCGGTGAATAATATTCTGTTCGATTGTAGTCTTCGGTCAACATATTATTATTTTCTGAGTAAAACTTTGTCGAATTAGGGTTTGTCGGAATTAAATTTTTGACTCAACTAAAGGTTGTAGTTCTTCGACTTTTATACAAGGCGCAATAAGGCCGCCTATTGCTTCTGTTCATTTTAAGTACCCATTGTATTCTTTCAAATGTGCAATAAAGCGGTATTCTTTCATTCATTCAATACTTGTAAAATTCAATGGAATTTCTATAATTATCCGCTGTTGTGCTCGCGTTAGTTCCCAGACATTCACTAATTAAAGGCTTTGTTAACGAGCCGCTCTCTGGGGGAACAGCCATGATTGTAACACGATTACAGTCTTTCTCTATCTACGTTGGTGTAGTAATGCAAACGTTTATTTCCATCTTGAAAGCTATTAACAAAGGAACTGTATTTTGATGTAATTTTCAATTCAATTTATTATCTTTAGGGTACTTTTTGTATAATTTAGTTTAGTAGTTAAGTTTTAGTGTTAGTTAGTTAAGATTTCATTTGCTGTATTGTTTTGTTTACGTAAAATAAATACAATTTCAAAAGATTTCTAACTGATTAAGTCTGTAAGTAGGTAACTGGTATTATTCTAAATAGAATTGAATAGATAACTTTTTGTATGCTAAGTGTAGAAAAAGAAAAAGAAATTAAAAAACATAACATTTATTTATCTTTACGTAGTATAAAAGAAAGTAGCTTCCTGCCGTCTGTCCCTATGTTTATATGTACTCTTATATCTTTTAAACGCGCTCAGATAAAATGTAAAAAAAATAATAATGAAAAATGCAAAAATATTTTTTTGTACAACCAGTAGTTCCAGAGACTAGCACACACAAACAACAAACAAGTTTTATTAGACATAGTATAGAAAGGTGAAAGTAAAATTAGTCCAACTAATAAGTAAGTATCCGTGCCGACTTTTCTATACATTCCGGAGTCCAATTACAAGTAACAAGCCTTAATATTAGAGTGGGAGTCCATTCGGGTGTATCGCGGCATTATTCAGCTGTCAGAAACACGCGGGTGAACAGAGCTAGCACAACAGCGCGATGAAGCTATACTATTTCGGTTTATTGGATAATGGAAATGATACTGTTTCTAAGTTATTGAAAATATCTACTTTATTAAATTCCTCTGTATCCGCCGAGCGATGAAGTCTGCTATTTTTAGTTATCTAACAATTCGATTACAAGTAGATTACAGCTCGAAAATAATTGGGTATTCTGCAAAAACTTGGAGTTGTAACTGAATCGTCTCTCAATCGAACCTCTCCTTGGTGTTGCCTTCTAAAATCTACCTACCAAGAGACTGAACAAATGAACGTATAATTTGCACGATTGATTCGCTTTAATTTATTTAATTTTCAGTTTTATTTTTATTTTACGTAAATTAAATTGTCCGCAATGAAGACTCCTGTCAAATAAGAGAAGAATACCGTTTACCGTCAATCAAAAACTAATATAACTTGATTGGTCTTTTATTAATAGCAGAATACCAAAAACTTATCGACCTGCGGTTGCGATCAAATTACATTTCCAGCCATTAGCGCGGTCTCAAGGCCCTGGACTGAGCAGGTGAACAACGTTTGTACAGCCGTCAGCCTCAACAACATCAACCTACCCTCCACCAGTATAAAACGAGCTACCATCACAATGGATGCGTGTACAAACTAGAGACCGTCCAAATTCCAACCAATATAGGTTGAGGTAGCCTTCTGTATAACACCTGTATTTGCAACATTCGATTTCATAATTCAGTCATTGCTTTCGCTTCTATTTATTTTGTATCATATTTACCACGTAGCTGCTTCGTTTCTGTGCCATCCAATATGGGAGCGGAAATGCTGCCACATCTGTGTGCTGCCTGAAGTAATATTTCCACGTGTGGTTTACGTCGAGTGCGGCTCGAGAGAACGTGATTTGATCAACGGCAGATCTTGTTTGATCCGGAGGAAGTGAATGCAACGTGACCTGGATAAGACTTACTTCTGTATTCAGAAACGTTCTATGGAGTCTCACCGAGAAGATTGGAAAGTTAGTTACCTACACAATTTTTTTTGCCCTGTAAGTTTGTCTTATATAATGAGCGCGAACGAACAGGGTTCCAGCTACAATACTTGAATGGCTTCGGCACCATGGAAAAAGGTCTCTCTTTCCATGTTCGGCACTATGTGTTCGTCAATATGAAAGGTAGTGAACAAAATTTGTTCGTTTTGCAAACATTGTTTACAAAAAAAAAAACAGTTAAATCGAATTATACGAGAAAAGAAAAAATAAGAAAACCGTTTGGCTTAACCATACTTCTAATTATCTTCTCTTTCATAGGTAATTAAGTTGTTTGTTATATAAAAGAACTTAACTTCATAGATTCGCGATAGAGCTTGATATTATAGCTGGTAGGGCCGAATGACCTCGCATTCTCATGACCGCACCCGCGTATCAAATATAGCGGCAAATGAGACTGCCACGCTGTTTCTCTCTTGATTTATATCGCTGCTAGCTCTTGTTAACTTGTTTGAGAATGCCTGCATAAAAGTCCCTCCGGCGCGCACAAGATTAAATAGGAATTTCTACTACAGGTTACTTACTTAATTTTGGCGTACGCGTCTTTAGGATCGGTGTACACAATAAAATTTGACTAAGCGTTCTACTAACTAGTGTTCAACTAACGTACATAGCTCGGAGTCATTAGTACATGGTGGCACTAGGATTCGAAGCCGGTACCTCAGGATACGACCCGGACCTCTTAACTATTTGGCCACAGGCGCTCTCAGCGGCACATTTTTAATCTATACAATGTACTTACGAGTGAATTCACCCTACCTACGCGTTGGTATTCATATACATTGCTGATTTTACACTTTTTACAAGCTTTTATTTACTTTCACATGTCCCCATGTTCGTGGATAATAAAATTGTGCAATTTTTGGACCCATTTCCCTGTTTCCGATTAAGCTGAATGATATGATACCATCGAGCTGATCTGATGATAGAGATGTAAGGTAGCCAAAGGAGCTCCTAAACTACGCATGATAAACCCATCGAGTTTGAGCTCATTTGATTAGTCTTGACAAGTACTCTGACTGATCATAGAGAACGCACGATAAAAGCTTGCTATGAAAATATATTATTCATTTGAGAACTTGTTTATCATCTCGAACGTAACTTAAACGATAATGTACCGAAAAATCGTACACAATGACGATGTATACGTACAGTACTAGCCTAGGTAATAAGCTATGTAACATTTCTCTTTGAAGGCGAGCTCGGCTTTCAGAAAAGCTTTCTATTCGTTATTTTATTTCTTCCACTATCTAGCCCGGGGGGATGTCTGCTCTAGTATTATTTAAATTCAAATCTATAAGATAGTCTGACAGCCGTATTCACAAATAATGTTTGCCTAAGTTTCTATCTATATCTAGACTAATATAAGAAAGTGAAAAGATTTGTATTTTTGTATGCTTATATTTGTTGTATTTTTGATTGTATTGAATAAATATAAAAACTACTGCCGCCATTTTAAAAATTTATTTGTCCAATTTGATGGACGCATAGTGTCGATCGCCACTCAAGTATTGTCAGTTGGAATCCTTCTGTGCAGCGCACTGTGAGACCTCACGTTTCTGAATACGGGTGTCCAAATTTTTCGGTGGCGATTTGCGCAATTTCAGTAGCGTTGCAATTGTTTCCGTTGAGTTCTATTGAATTCCGAACTCATTTTGCGTCGCGTGTGAATTTGCGATGCTTTCAGTTCTGTTTAACACTAAACCACGGTTTCCGTTTTGTCTGAAACTGAATTGAATGCAGCGCAAATTATACGACCGCAATGTAGTTAACCAACATGAACAAAAATCCGCAAAGAACGCCCGTGTGTAGTACGAGTACTACGAGTATACTTTGGTGTATAGCTTGAGTCTATAAAAAAACATGGGTAATTAAAACGGTTTCTTTTGATTATTAATTTGTAACTCCTAATTGACTTCATAATTTGTATAGTCATTCCTATTTATATTCCATACAGTTCCCTCCAATAACTTGGCATCAGGGAAAAAAAAGACAATTAGGTCGCGGGCGCAGAATAAATTATCGCTGAGTGGGAGCCATAAATCTGTTTAATTACACGCTAGGGTTTTTAATTTCAGGCTCGAGTGGTAGCTGGGCGCTTGACAGAATGATAAAAAATTCCCCAACAGTCGTCGTCCTTCCAGTCCGATTACGCTAAGCAAGGTTATCGCCGGGTCACTGACCCGCCCTGTGGCCCTTTCGTGATCCAATTGGGGCTGCTCAGAACTCGTCATAATTAATTTGATACTCCTTCACCCGAGCGACGACGGTATCAAGGTCAACGAAACGCTGAAATAGCGACAGAGTCGACTGTTTTCAGTGGAGTTAAATTGGAATGAATTGGATTAAAGTCCATTGTATTGTAGCCATTACTAGCCTCCCAGCGGCTTTCATCCGCGCGGATCTCTGTTAACAATCGACAATCCCGCGGGAACCTATTATTATGCCGGGATAAAAGTAGCCTTTGTTATTAATGAAAGAGTTTTTAAAATTGGGCCTGTGTTTTTGTGCTTATTAATTACAAACAACAATACAAAAATTAAAAAATTATTGCTAGTTGCACGACCCTACTTTACTCTGAATCACTCTATCAATTGTTGAAAACCGCATTAAAATCTGTTGCGTACTTTAACAGATCTAACCGTACATAGATACCTACATACATAGATAACATTGGGACAGACGGCGGGAAGCGACTTTGTTGTATACTATATAGAGGCAACCGAAACATGGAAAGGTCACTGGGAAAGGACTCAGAACTACGAAGTAAATACAGTTCAATTCATGTATTTGAGTCATGTACTTATTATTATAATTAAGAATACCTTGGCAATGTGCGGAGTAACACAAATCGTTGTTGTAACTTGGCTCTATTCGATTGTTTTATTTGATAGAGGTCGAATAGAAAGTACGGAATTACAAGCATAATTACACCATAGTTCTATGAATAGCCCGCCCAAATGTTTTCCATGTACTTTCGAATTTACCCGTGTCTCCACGGCGATTATGCTAAGTGGAGTTGCTGACCAAAAGTAATCCGCTATAATAATCCAAGGCTACGATCCATAATGTATCCGTAGAAGTTAGGCTCGTAGGCTTGATGTAAATATTATATGAACTACGCGCTTCTGTTGTTAATTACATACACGTTGACACGTGGAGCAGGCGTTTCTTCGTTAATTTTATTTATACCACTATGGTGGCAAACAAGCTAACGGCCTGCCTGATGGTAAGTAGTCACCGCAGCCTATGGACGTTTGCAATACCAGGGGCAACACTCACGCGTCGGCTTCTCCATAAAAACCTTAGTTACCAGAGTTACGGATTGAGCGCGAGGGAAAGCACAAATAGAATACCCTCGGGGAAACCTAATATTAAATAAATCTGTGGTTATACTATTTGTATCGGTGTGTATCGGTTTTGTGGTTTACTAACAAAAGTCTCTAGTGGTTTACTAACTGTATCGGTGGTATACGACCTCCACAACCTCGAATCAAAACAACACAATATCAATGACGTTGACAAGCAGTATCTACCTGTCATTTGTACTGTAAACAATTTACATTGAAATCTACCGCGCTCGACTTGGTCCTAGGCAAAACGCAGTTTATCCTCATTCAATCTGTGAACAATGCCACCGAAACCTAAAAAGAAAGTCAGCTTCAGGGACGTAAGTGGAATATTGCAGAAGCTGCGTGGCATTCTACTGGGCCGGGCTTACGCGCTTCACAACCGGTTTACCCCGTTCATGGCCCCAAGGTCGATCCCTCCGCCGGACATACCGCGAGGTCCGGAGTATAAGTACTCGGATCAGTACTACCATGCTCGAAGCGCGTACCACTCGGTGAGGCCCCCAGTCGTGGCACCAGTGGCGCAGGGCCCCCCGGTCAAAAGGGACCCCTTCACGAAGTGGACTGCCGGGGGCATGAATCCCGAAAGTGTAAGGGCACTTGATTAGTAATTACTTAGTATTACTGAGTAATTGAAGAGATCGAGCAATTACTTTAGGTTTACATTGTAGTCCAAACTCTATTGTATATTTAGAGTCGTTTTTGCGTATTTGAGCAATTGATCCTCCTGATAGGAAGTGGTAATGCGTTTGCATTGGTCCTTCTGACATATTATACCACCACCTACTACCACAAGTAACACGCAAAGAAATGTCGCATGGCGGAGAGTTTTCTAGGTGATAAAACTTTCTCATTTAAAATATTGTCATTGTATTTTACTCGATACTCGCCGCGTTACATCGAATCGAATCATGTATCTTTTACCTATTTCCGATTTGAATGTTCAGTATCAATTTACCGTTTCTTTTTAGTCATACGGCAGGCACACAGGCAACCGGGCTTGATGGAAAGTGGTCATCGGTCAATCGGCGTTGCCTACCTCTATAACACGTTGCTGTGTGTTGCCATCGAAGAATTAGGTAACCCCATCGATCTAGGAAACCTAAGTATATGAAATGGATGAACTATGTAATGAACTACATAGAGGAATGTTGCAGTAAGTTGAGGCCAGGCCGCCGTTATTTTAAATATCTTAAGTACCTAAGTACAATGTGTAACGTGGTACGTGATTTGCCTTTGCCAAATATATATTACCCTGGTTTGTCTGCCATTTAAAAATACCATATTTCGTAGTTTTATGTCCACAGGTTGCCTAGGTCGTAGGTCCTACATGCTCATTTAAAAAAACATTATCTCCACCAGGTGAAGTTCGACATGCCGCCAACACCGGGCCCGGTGTGGTGGTGGGACGGGCACTTCTTCTTCGATTCTGTTGGTCGTAAAGCCCCATGCAAGCCTGCATCGGCGAGTAGCGGCGGTCTCAAACACCCGTGCACTCCCAAGAAGGCGAAGGTCGGTCCGTGCGGGCAGCGAGCTGACCAAACGCCTAGGGTGCCGCGGAGCCCAGACGCCGGGCCGAGACATTAGAGACTGATGTCTTGCCAGCACACAGATCGACGATGTGATATGTGCGAATGCTTAGGAGCGATCACATGCGTAGGCGTTTATCAGCAGTTAAGGTTGGTAGTCATCAATGGTAAAGCATGACAAATGCCAAATGTTTTTGAATCTTTGTTGAATGCATGAGGTCTCATTTTTAATTTATCAACGTCAGAAGATTCATAATTATTTCCACTTAGAAAGTCTTGTCGCTGTGGATTCGGATCTTCATGGACGTGAAATTTCTCAAAGCTGTTTATAAAATTAATAAAATAGGCAAAGAGCATTGACTTACAGTTTTGCACATGTGATTGGGAATGTCACGACATCGTGCCGCGTCCACATAGGTACATGTTTCGTTTAAAATATGGATCTACGGCGAACATAATAACGTGCGTAGGTTTGGTGTGTAATAATACTGCGCAAAATATTTTATGCTATGTAGTTAAATTAAATAATTGTGTATAATTTTTCCTAGTTGAATCATGGTCACTTCGTAGATAAACATCTTGTGAGAGTACTTATGTTTTATTTAATTGTCCCATGTACCTACACAAGCAAAGATTTTGACATACTGCAAGATACACCCTTTGCCAAAAGCAAAATTAGTTACACACGTAACTACGTTTGCTTTTGGCAAAGTCCTCCACTAATAAGAAGAGGATTTTTTTTAATAATCGGCGCTCTTATATTTATTTCTATTAGTTTCTTTTATTTTGTTTGTCAGAAAGAAGCGTTTTGCTATTATCAAGCTCCTCGTAGCTACACACAAAGTTCACTGCGGTCATAACCTCAAAGTCCGTCGCAGATACCACTGTACATAACCTTCGTGCTAGCCGTATGGCGGATTTGCACACAGGGAGCGAGAGTAGACATGCTGCCAGGAGCGTCGCGCCGCCTGTCTCTGGCGGGTGTCACCGCCGCCCGGCCGTAATGCACGCTAATGGCTCCAATTTGGCGTGTTTTGCCGTCGTTTGCGGGCGTTTGCCTCTGCGGCAGGCGGGAGAGAGACCTCTTGTGACGACCGGGTAATATTAGGCAACATTGTAACGAGATGCACCGGGTTTCGTGTCATCCACCTGCGCTTACCCCACATGGTGGGTTTGGTTGTAGACATTGTTGTCACTTTCGGGAACGGGATTCGTATAGGTAACTTCTGACGTAATGTAATGTAAAAAGTTAAGGCCACTATTTCTCCTGACCACCAAGTCTGACCACTGGTCTGAACAACTGACAAATAAATCTGATCACTGGTGTGACCAACTGACTCCCAAGTCTGACCACTAACCATCGTTACTCCATTTTCCCAACTGACCAACAGTAGGCAAATGGAATGATTTGGATTTGGAGTAGAGATGTAATGCCCACAGATAGTATCAATCATAGGATGCCTTCATTAAATATATCAAGATATTAAAAACTAGGTACCTGTTGACACGCATAAACGATTGATATGAGTTCACTCATATCCATTGTCTACTGTCTAATTTCAAACTTACCGGACATTACGATCTTATTAAGGCGCGGTTATTGACGCTTTAGCTAGCGTATTATCTACCGGTAATCTTGACTTTTCACTTGTTGCTCCACACATGGGTCCAAATGAACGTCCGAGCTGGCCATTACTAAGTCTTACAAAGTTGAACCTAAACATCGGCTGTCAACAGTTAGCGGCGGCCGCGGCCAAGGCGCCTGTTCATTTCCGCAGTCTCCGGCATCCGGTACTCGTTGCCGCTGCGCTGAACTGACGTGAACGCTAACTGACGTCAGAATGGGTCACAAGAAATAAAATGGCCGTTTATTGTGATTCCTTTCGACGCTGAGTGGCAGCCTGACGAGGGTTGCTACGCGAACGAGGTTAAGAGTGTTTGGAATGTATTGCAACGTGCAATGGGTTGGAAGAATTTTGAAATTGCGTTGGGGAGGAAGGAGCCGTAAGTGGACGAGTTACGGGCGTGTAACGGTTTTTTATAAAAAACACTTTGCAGAGATACGAACTATGAAATGGTCAAAACCGTATGATATTTCAATGTCCGTACTTATCGATTTTCAGATTGTCGTGTTCAGAGCTTCAGTCTGACAGACTCAGCGGGTGGCTTATACACCAGCAAAATAAACCTTATGAAACCATTTATTACGTAAAAGTAAATAAACTTCGAAATGTTTTTAAATGGAAACCAAAAACTAGCACCGTTTTGCTTAGTTTGGGGCTAGACGGTGCTGTGTGATTTATTTATCTATTATTATTTTAAAGCGTGAAACATCTATTAATGGTGAAAAAATGTATTTTTACAGCCCATAATAGTCCTCCGCAGGACTCAGGGCCTCGCCCATGAATAGTAATCATCTTGGCGTTAATGTCCCAGTTGTGCTCTCGCGCACGAGGGCCTGGGGTCCGCCGTGACCATGATCCAGGATTTGGCAGGTCAGGTAATTACAGTAGAGCGACTGCCATCTGACCTCCATGACCCTGCTACCAGGGAAACCTAACCAGATTGGATCTTGGTTACACATCCAGTCGCTTGAATAGGCAGGTTTCATCACGATGTTTTCCCTCACCGTAAGAGCATCGGTTAGTATTCAACTAATGTACATAACTCAGAAAACAGTCATTGGTACATGGCCGGAGCGGGATTCGAACCCGGGACCTCTGGCTTACGACTCGGATACTCTAACCGCTCGGCCACCAACGCCCCCATGAATAGGGAGGTTATTGCCATAATCTCTACGCGTGGCAGGCGGGTTGGAAATCGCAGTGATATAAATATAACAATGAAAAACGCTGCTGCCCATTTTCCAGCCTACGGAGACTCTAGATCTTATGCGTCGAAAACATTATTCGCTTTGTACAACACCCACGAGATTACAAGATTTTCCGTTTAAATTATTTATTTCGTGTTTATTCGACGGATTGCACATCAAACAACGCCAATATCGTTCTCCGAGTACCAAACTCGATTCATTCTGCTCATTCCCCGTTCAATTTATATCCCCATTTATCAGTCGCACGGTGAAGAGGCTCGGCGAGGTATCCGCCGTTCCGATACATTCAATTTCCTGTTTCAATACGAGCTGTAAATCAATAAGCCTGACTGAATAATCTGATCACCTTCCCATGGGATTGTGTGTGTTTTTGAAACGCGTGTGAGTGTTTCGCTTCGGCCGGTGACTCGATTTATAATTATGCAATGTTCCGCTTACACTTTTCATTCAATTAATGCCTATGAATAAAACGTTTTTGCTGAATTGTTTGGTAATTATCAAATTGGAGGGTCGTGGCCGAGTGGTCAAGGTACCCGACTCGTATGCGTACCGAGTTCGAATCCCACTGTCGTGGACAAATTCACACAGCGCCATCTAGCCCCAAAGTAAGCAAAGCTTGTGTTATGGGTGCAAGATAACTGATAAACTACTTATATACATACATACATACTTATTATACATAGAATACCCAGACCCGTAACAGAAATTAAAATTCATAATTTAAATTTCTGTCCGGCCGGGAATCGAACCCTCTGCGTGGACCATCGACCATCGGGACCTTATGCGTGGCAGACCGGCATGGTTAGATCGAAGTAGGCACTCGTGGTGGCAACTGTCAGAACTGTGAGCGAACCCATGGAGCGAACCTACCTATAGCAGCCATAATTGCTTGTCGATACGACTTTCTAACTACCGATAACCTAACTCACCACATCACAACATGACACTCTATTTTCTCCCGCCATATTTTATACAGGGGATGTTATTATTATCCTTGGAAAGTAACACGTGCGGTGTGCAGCGTACCGTGATCCCCGCTCGGGCGCTATCAGAGCGCGCAGGCCGGCACTCGCGTCGTTTCAAACGGGATGCCTGTGTCTATCTATACCAAGACACGTAATGTGATGAGATGGAATGGAATACAGGCCTGTATATGTATCTATATTTTTACGATGGTGAAAGTAGTCTGTTTCTATAAGCGTTGTTCATGTCGAAATAGAGAATTTTGATTTTGTATTATTTTGTACATATGCTAAGTCTAAGTGCTTGTGGCACTCGATTGTTTCTGCCTACGCCAATGTGGTACTGGCGTGGGTGTGTATGTATGGATGTAGTAAGTAGATAGGCATTTGACTGGCATCTCACTTGATCTATCTAGACTCAGACTATTAGAATTGCACTGTAGAGGAACACGTTAGCAGACAAAGTATTCTGTTACTAACAGTATTAGGTTTGGCTGACAGACATTGTAATTTAATTAGTTACCTTACCAAAAATCATCATCATCTTGGCGTTAATATCCCGGTTGTGCTCTTGCGCACGAGGGCTCGGGGTCCGTCTTGACCATGATCCAGGATTTGGCAGATCAGGCAATTACAGTGGAGCGACTGCCGTTTAACCTGCGTGACCCTGTTAGCAGGGGAACCTGACCAGATTGGGTCATGGATACAAATTCAGTCGCCTAAATGTGCAGGTTTCACCACAATGTTTTTCCTCACCGTAAGTGCATCGGTTAGCATTCAACTAATTTACATAACTCAGGAAAGAGTCATTGGTACATAGCCGCAGTTGGATTCGAACCCGGTACCTCTCGCTTACAAGTCGGATACCTTAACCACTCGGCCACCGACGCTCCCAGTCTAACTTTACACTACTGTACGCTATCCTTGAGTTATATGGGAATGCCTATACCTCACAGACTATTCGATAATTA
Organism: Blastobasis lacticolella; assembly: GCA_905147135.1. Taxonomy (NCBI): domain Eukaryota; kingdom Metazoa; phylum Arthropoda; class Insecta; order Lepidoptera; family Blastobasidae; genus Blastobasis; species Blastobasis lacticolella. Next base: position 5,136,819 of record LR990048.1, on the reverse strand, counting down.
CTATACTTTAGGAAAGTTAAGGAATTTAATTTTCCAACAATGTTCACGTGGATAGGTACTATTACCTCGCATGAGAATTTCTTTCCTAATTTGGTATCATCGGGTATTCAGAAAGCGCTTGTAAAGTCACAGTACTAAGGTTGATAGTCGGCTGTCGTTCTGCTTACCAAACAGTACCGGATAAAAATTTCCATACGCGCTACATATTTGAAAGTGTCGTCGGAAATAGACACATTTTCCACATATTGTGTGAATTTTCCTGTCTGGGTTAGTGTTAAAGTCAACAATAACATTTTTATTAATATGTTAAAGTATTCCTTGTCATTGTATGACTTCTTTATTTAGAATTCATTACTTTACTCGGATAAATTTAATAACTCTTTGTTACACATTTCATTTTGATAATGATGATATTTTATTATCAACTCTTCCTTAATAGTTGTAAGTACTTATTTATACTTGTATGTGTATGTTCTTGTAGGTATATGTGGTAGGTATATGTTATACAGGGTGTTACATAATATGTGTATGAAACCGTGTACTGGATGGAGTGCTAAATGTATGAAAACGATAGGTACAATTATTCCACGTACGAAATAAATAATTGTGCCTATCGTTTTCATACGTTTAGCACTCCATCCAGTTCACAGCTTCATACATATATTATGTAACAACCTGTATTAGTATGTATTATTTAAAAATACAGCACAACATAAACTGTGTACGTCGTATCTGCGTTTCTTATGTAACATCTCACTTCTGCAGGCCTGCTGGAAGAAATTTCTTTTTAGAAATAAGTTGTGCCTGTTGTGTCATTTATAATGTATTTTTACCTGTAGGTTTTACTGTGTACAATAAAATAGTTAAATAAAATAAATAAATAAAATTCCGCGCCGTATCTATGTCTAAATAATAAAAAACCTATCTAATAAAGTAATACCTAGCGCTCTGATTACGATATTCTCCAAACTCACTATATTTCCAAGTTTCTTATAACGTGTTGCCATTTTCATGATAAAATACGTATATTGCGCTGGGTAGAACTTGTGTAACTTAAAATTCGCATCCCACTCCCAATGTTTATCGTATCACAAGCAGCGAAGGCGTGTACACAATAATATTTAGAATGCTCTCGCCTGGCGAGCGACGGCCTAAACAAACACCGCAGCCTCTGCTTGCGACAGAATTCGGAACCACCTAATATGAAAGTGAAGCAACATGGTATGAGCCCAAAATGCGATCCCAGCGCCACATTGAACGGTAAACCTTATTTTGTAGACCGTTTATTTTTGGAAGGCAAGGTACTGTCGGAAAACCATTACAGGAGTTCGGTGTGTAAGCATAGAAAGCGCTGAATATTGAACATTTTACGTTGAGAGTCGTGGCATAAATTGTCTGAATTTTTGTGTAGCGTGGAGTGTATGCAAACTATGGGAACACTAAGGTTGTGGAATGAACTACCTGGAGAGGGTTTCCCTGGAGAGTACAACATGGAGTTATTCAAGAAAGGGGTTAAAAGGTTTTTACGGGGTCGGCAACGCGTGGGTGATGCCCCTGGTATTGCAAACGTCCATAGGCTTACCATCAGGCAGGCCGCAAGCTTGTTTGCCACCTTTGTGGAAAAAAAAACTAGTTGTCGCCGCGGCAGCAAATAATGTCTATCTCGCGCCGCAAAAGAGTGCTTGTTTTCTTCTATCAATACTAAAATGAAATGAATAAATAGAGAGTAGTATCTATGTCGCATCTTTTCTCGCTTATCGCGTAAGAGCACACTTGTACTAACGATACAGCTAGTTACGGCTTCGTATTTACTACTACGACTACCTCCGAAGCTGAACTAAAGAATACTGTTCTAACGGAGAGCCGAATTAAGCGATATATGCAATACCACCGACATGTGTGCCTTTTGAAGTACCCCATGTTGTAGCGCATAGGATGCCCCATAAGATGCCCATAACTCTTTTCTTTTAAGCTTTTGTATTATGTTCACTCGGACATATAACCGCATGTTTTATTTTTCGTTTAGTTAGTTGTAATGTCGGATCAGATATCTTTGATGTGAAATGTTACATAAATTGGCTCGTTGCTTTGTAAAATCAAGTTGTCACAACACGTCGAGCGTCATGTTCGATTCGTGGAAGGGTGACACATTAGAGTATTTCGGTGTTCTGTGACATGGTAGGAGAAGGTCGTTTAGAATCGGACAATGTCGATAACACCTCTATTTCACTACATAGGCGTCAACTATGAACGCACATGCAAAACATAATATTCTAGACACGTGGTGAACCAGTCCGTGGCCAGCTGTTGACCCCTCTGGGTACACCATATAGATTTTTGTGAATTTGATCAATTTCCTCGTATAGGAAAAACATGGTCAGACGAAACTGCCCGATACTTAATATAACAGTTCCCCCGTTGTATATTTTGCGTTATTTTTATATGTTACTAGGTCTCCCTATAAGCACGATTGCAAGGTACTAATTGCAAGCATTTATTATTCTCACTCTTAGTAATATATTTTTATTGGTCACTCAAGTATGCTGTCCGATATAAATAAATGGCCCGGATACATCTATGCTGTCCGATAGAACACGCCGATATCCGATACTATACGACTTTATTGAAAAACAATAATTGATAGTTTTATCAATAAAGTTAAAACTTCACAATTATCAATTAAAATGACATTCATAACTCCAATATCGGGACTTATTTGTTAAAATTAAAATGTGTCCGATACTGTACGACCTCCCCTATGCTCACCCTCACAACACTTATAAGTTGACACCCTCATGTTTACTTACACGTTTCCGCGAGTCATTCGCGGATTCTTTCCTATCACATCACAATCCCCTGCTCGACTTGAGCATCCTCCATACAAGTGGAGGGTTTTGCCGTAATTTCAGACAGGCGGGTAGGAAATGTCAGTCTATAAACTAAACGATTTAACTTGTTAAGATGTTTTTCAAAACCACATGAAACCTGCACATCCAGGCTGCACATACATGTGTATTACGATGGTTAACAGGGTCACGGAGGTCAGATGGCAGTCAATAAACTGTAATAATCTGATCTGCCATATCCTGGATCATAACGACCTGAGTAGTTCAATGGTCAATATGCCACGCAAGAGGTCCCTGGTTCGATTCCCGGCCGGGCAGAAATTTGAAATGATGAATTTTAATTTCTGTTACGGGTCTGGGTGTTCTATGTATAATAAGTACGTATTTAAAAAGTATTTAAGTCGTATATCAGTTATCTAGCACCCATAGAACAAGCTTTGCTTAGTTTGGGGCTAGATGGCGCTGTGTGAATAGTCCGCGAATATTTATTTATTTTATTTAGTCAAGCCGGACCCTCTTACAACCGAGATTTCTGCTCGGCCAGGAATCAAACCCGTTACTTCTGCGTGGCAGATATTAACAAACTGAACCACTCAGGTCATCACGTATGGGCTATTGAGTGCTTCAAAATTATAAACACAATTACCAGCTTCAATCAACGTGGCCACCAAAGCGTTAACTCGGTAAAAGGTTAAATTTTATACGCTCCACAAAACTTTAAGCTCACGGTCTAGACGTCTAATGTGCGAGCTTACTAAAAGCGGAGCTTAAAAGCTGAAACACGTCCACGTTGTTAATGCGAGCTTTCTTCCGACTAGTTCCGACACATTAATAATAAAAATCCTCCCATTTGGACTTTCTGCAAATATATTATATAGTTTCTCAAACTGCATATGTATATATGTAATATTTTTTATTATGTTGAAATGCCATCGGTTTAACCGTTATTATGGTTACCGATGGTTACAAGATTTTTTCAAGAAAAATCGACGTTTCGTCACTGGTTACGAAACAAAGTTTCGTAATATGGATAGGATGGAATATGGATGAAATGTTTTTTTTCTGTTACGTGGATCTTTATATACATAGGTACATTAATTATGTCACGCTTTTTGGTGTACCTACCCACAGAACACATGATAATATTTTCACGGCTACTATTGGATAATAATGGAAACTACCGTAATGGCGTTAATGACGGAAACTGTAATTTCCATGTGGGTAAAACAGACACATTATTATTTTATTAGCTTATATCTGGTATCTATATTTTCTACTATAAATACTTTTAGAAAAATAATTACGTTTTTTCGACGCACAGTGTTTTTCCACACGGCTCACCTAACGTCACGTTCAGTGAATTCCCGTTGTCCCCATAGTATCTGTCCCCATGATGGGGACAACTTTCCGTCAAAATATTTCTTAACGGTTAGATGGCTTCGGCTTCTATAACCTCCTTGTTTTTACGTAGCAACACTACGGTGGTAGCATTTTCCTTGTATTCACGTAGCAAGACTACGATCATACTGTGCTACACTTGCTGTATTGAAATCAGGGCCCTGTTTTTGAAATCACTCGCCTTCTAATGCTTGACTTTTCCATCTCTGGCACCTTACCAGGAGTGTGAAAGAGAAAGGTAGCGTACACGAGCGCTCGCGTATATGTGAACAAAAATAGGGCCCCCTGAGCATGTTACTAATAAGGGTATTGGGGATAATTATTTTGCGGGTATTCGAATGTCCTTTCTAAATTTCATATTAACGTTATTGCTCATATTATAGCAAACAAAATAAGCAAAGGAGACATTTCCCCTGAAAAGGGTAACGACCCCGTAACGTCTTTAATTCATACGTCGTAATGTGTAATAGAAACGCTGCGCTGGAGCGAATATATCCTAGAAGCCAAAGACCAGAATAATTCCAAATGGAAATATATTTATAATGAAAATCACTATTTCATAACAAATATAAGCACACGTAACTTCTTACCAAGATGAAATAAGCTTCTTACGGTACATAAATGCTGCTACGCCAGCGCTACGAGAAATCGTAGAACCGCTACGCGGCTACGGAACGTAATTAAGCTTTTATTGAGGAAGCTCTGGATAGCGGTTATGTTCGCTCCAGGCCTGTTCGCAGTTATTATTTTATTACTGATCGCTTTATTAAGTTGTTTATTTCCCCCGCAACAGGTTACTTTGTTATTTGTGTCTATAAATAGAGCAACTCAATATCCAGAAGGCTTGCTGACTCGTGAGTCAGTGGAATGGGTGAATTATATATTTTATTTTTCTGTTTAACAGTTGTTTCTCTGTTATTACGTGGAAATCGTTAGGACAAGTATAATGAAAACAATGTAACTGAAAATAGAACGTCGTTCGGTCAAAAAATTTAACGTATTGCAATTATATATGAAATTATAATTATTTTATAATAGTGGGAGGCAAATGAGCAAGCGGGTCACGCGGGACATCTGCAAGTGTGGCAAGAAAGCCGACTAATTTGCGTATTCAAAAGAATTACCAATAATTAGGTGGACTGTCTGCTCGTTGGTTGGAGTTAAATTAGTACAAAAAAAAACATTTCGTTCATCGGAGATAACGCCATTGAAACGCCAACTTAAATTTGACGCACAATATGTATCTGATTGCATTCTGATTGCAAACTTCCCACGACCGTCTCGACCGCTCGACCGTACAATTTCGTTACTGGTTTCCATCAAACCGTTTCTTCTTTCAAACTGTTTGCGACCACAACTCAACAGCCCTATAAAGCCGTCTACAAAATCGCAGTTCCGCCTTTCTTCCTTCCACAAAACCATGTACTAGAACTTGTAAATGCGAGTGACTCACCGCCGAGAGACTCCACGACTCCGGCCGGCCCCGGCTCCTCGGCCACAGCCACACCCAGCGCCGCCGCCACCCACCACAGCCGCAGCATCGTGACTGCGGACAAAGAAGAAAAGTCAGTCAGTCTAGTGCTGATTAACAGATTTCATCGGTTTTTTAATGTAATTGTTTATTCATTTATTTCCATATATTCTTGTATGGAAATAATTAAATAAGTTTCTTGGTATTGCTAATGTCTATAGGCAGTGGTGACTACTTTCCTTCAGGTGGCCCGCTTGCCTGTTTGCATACCGCATGACATACAAAAAAAAAATACAGTTTTACAGCAATAAATTTCTTTTTAGAAATAAGCAGCGCCTGTTGTGTCTTTTGTTCTTTTATATTTCTCTGTATATCATTATTGTGTACAATAAACAGTTAAATAAATAAAGATAAAATAAAATTTCGTTAAAATTGTACAATTCAAAGTTGCCGTTAAAATTGTACAATTCAATGCCAATAACAAAACTGTGGTTTAAAATATTGAACATCAAACCATCTAGCAGTATTATAATCTAATGACAAAATAGAAAAGAAAAAGCTTTCATATACATAGGTAAATATACATGCCCATATATTTGTCTTTCTCCCACTGACTCTGTATGTGTGTTTGTGAATATGTGTGTGAGAGTGTTTGTATGTGTGTGTGTGAGTGTACGTTTGTATATGTGTAAGATCCTTCACTGCGACTGTTCAACAGTTCCTTCAAAAATTAAGAAAAAGATACTAATAAAGAGCCAGAAAACAGAAAACCTTGGTAAGGCTAGCAACCGAAAAACTTTTTTTTGGACATCTGAATTGTTTAGTAAATAGTGCTCTTTGTTGGACGAAAATGGAATACGTACTACGAAGTACCTTCACAAAATAATGTAAGTATGTTCAACTTAACTTTTCATGTCTTAATAAATATTTTAGCTACTAAATATTTTCATATCCGAAAGGATTAAAGTGTTCTTGGGACGAGATTATAATTTTGTTAACACCATTTATTGTACCAACATTTACTGAAAATAAATATCTTTATCTTTAATTAATTTTGTAATACTAACACTATGGGCATTTGTTGTATTCTTTTGTATAGTCTGATATTGTATTGTAAATCCACCAAAAATTTTAAGTATTATCATCATGCTTACTAATACTTCAGACTTCTTTTTGTAAGGCTTAATGTCACTACAGTGAAATCATAAATCTTTTAACACATCCTTCCCAGTAATATGATTAAAATATAATCTCATATTTTCCCCCTTCCCCCAACTCCTCCAATTTACGTACAACTCGTTCCGAAATTAAAAAACCCGTTCACCGCGCATCTTCTGTACCCCATTCATCATCGCAGTCGACCCGCCGGCCGCCGTATCTCTGTTCACGTGCCAGCGAGCGCTGTAACAATCTGCCAGCGACGTTTTTGCCCCCGCGTACCCTAGTTCCAGACAAACGTTCTATTGTATAAGTGAAGACGTGATGCCGGTGGACGGACTTGGGCGAGGGTAGTTGCGGTGCAGATAGGGGAGTTGTAGTAGTAGATTATACACCTAGGGAACAAAGCAGTGTTTTACGTCTGGGCGGCATATTGGAGCCTGAGCGTAGACAAGGACTTTATAATGAGGGAGTTAAAACTTAACTACTGAGGCTTTGAGAAGGGAGTTATGTAGAGTCCTCAGTGAAGAGAGGGGTTGAAGCCGCTTAAGACTAAGAATAGTTTTATTACAGAGGTAAATACTCTACATTTCAAAAAACGGTGAGACAATAAATAAAGCAATTATAGCATCTGATTTAGCAAACTCCGGCGTTAAATTAGCATTGCTTCACGACATTTTCGTGCCAATAAAAAATATAAATTGGAACTGAAAATTATAATAACATGAAACACATTTATTAGTTCACACTTTTCCATGTGCACAATTTGAGCCGTCTAAGGTTATGCAATTTAACCATAATGCCTAGTCTATAAGATTTTGCAATTCCGCCTTATTCTTTGTTTACGAATTTAAACATTCCAAATTTAAATGATATATTCCTTAGGGAAGTTCCCTAAGGAAGTTTCATACTATTTAATCGCCAGGTAACAAGTTTAAGCGTTACGTTGATTTTTTATGACAAATCGCACATAATAATGCTCGAGCATAATGTGTGAAAAGTGTCTTTATGGAGTCGATGCCATCCGCCCCGGGTTATTTATTCCGTACGGCGCAGATGGGAAATAGTTATATCGACTCCGTTAGCTCCGTACCCGTCGTTTAATGGGGAAGAGACACAGAACAACTTTCATTTACCTTGATTTGCAACGAAGGAACGAAATACGGGGCTAAATAAAACTAGATCTGTGCTACGTTTGTTAGACAGCCGGATGGTCTACCGGGATGACTAAATATTTTTTCCCATTTGTCCCATTGACGTAGACGAGCCACTGGGGTTGATGGGAGCAAGTCATGTGTTGCGTCTCTTATATGAACCTCTGAGCATGTTACGTAAGGAATACTTTGAAGAGATTACCGCTGGTGGTTCAGTAAACTAAAATTAGAGACAGGCCCTTGAGGACAAAATTTCATTAAATTACGTTCCTTTTGGAGATAGACGGATGCAAGAAGCACAGAGTCGATCGATGTGAATGAAGCCTATGTTTACCAGTGGACGTTCTGCAGCTGAGATGATAACTACACCGAATACAGGATTATGATGGATGACGTTCCTTTTTCCCTATTATTAAGGATGTCATTTTTGTTCTCACAGTAACAACGCACCTGTGGTGTGGTGTGTTACATGGAAGCTAATCCATCGTATATGTCTTGGGCGACAGTTACCGCTTACGATCAGGTGGGCTCCGTGCTCGTTTGTCACTGAACAAAATAAAAATGGGGTAACAAATACCTTAACGACAATTATAAAAATGTAAGCCATGGCTGATTGTAAATATGCACTTAGTTTTGATAGCTTATTGATTATGTAGAATTCGGTCGTGGCCACATCTATAGTCATCACAGCCCATAACTGTCCACTGATGGACTCGGGGCCTCTTCCACGAAAGGGGACTCTTCCACGAAAGCGGAGGTTATTGCCATAATCTCCACGCTTGGCAGGCGGGTTGGAAAATGCTGCTGCCCATTTTCCAACCTACGGAGACTAGATTTATTGGCCTCGAAAACATTAGTCGCCTTGTACAACACCCACGAGTGTAAGGAATTGGTGCTATTCTACTCCGCCGGATACCACACAACCTCTGTAGTATCCGGGTTTCATCTTCAAACCTTAGAGCCAAATCGGTCGCGAACTGTGCGGTTCTAAAGGTACTTTCTCAAACGCACACTAAGGTTGTGGAATGAGCTATTTGGAGAGGTTTTCCCTGGAGAGTACAACATGGAGTCCTTTAAGAAAGGGGTGAAAAGGTTTTTACGGGGTCGTAGACTGTTTACCATCAGGCAAGCTGTAAGCTTGTTTGCTACCTTAGTGATATAAAAAAATCGTCGCATTTTTAACAATGAACTACAATTATTCAATTTATAAAAAACGTAGGAGGTCCTAGAGCCGGGCCTTCGCAGTACAGTGCGCGCACCGGGCCGCCTACGCGCCGTCAAAGCGAGGTCACCTTTTGTGATGTGTGTAATCGTGGAGATATTTGAGACCCTTTTTTCCTAGTAGACATCAAAAGAATTTGACGGAATTGTTAAACTGTTGAAGGGAAAGATGGAATGTTCGCGGCTTGCGGTCCGCCTAGCAGCGATCGATGCTCGGAAATTCCACTGGAATATTGGTAGAGAAACATTTCCTTTGTGTAAGTACTTAATAAACTAATAACGGTGCGAACAATCTTCGAAGACAAACTGCTAAGTTATACATCTCAGAATCAACTTTGTTTTCGTCTATTTTCAGGTAAACAAACTGTATATTTAAAACTGGGTGAACATAGCAATAGAAAAATGAATTTCATACATTTTACCTTCAGATATCGGCGGTATATAACGTGTCACATCGACTAAGTGGCATAGCTAGTGTCAAATAAGAAGAGACTTGGCGGGTCACGTGGTTCGACTTGCGCTGTATACGATCACCTGCGCGAAATCCCCTCCACTGCCATTTGACAAGTCTCTTCTTTCGTGACGCGGGTTATATCATTTCATAGAGCATATCTACGTATAAGTAAATACGAAGCCGAAATGCATTAGTTATCGCTGAACTTGTACTGTATTTGATTTCTTAAGAGCGTCTCAGTGGCCTAATGGTTAAGGGGTCCGACTCGTAAGCGAGAGGTACCGTGCACGAACACCAGTACCACACGACTCTTTTCTGGGTAAACTGTCTTTCAAACAAAGAAAAACGCAACAAAAATCGCACCCCTGTAATTACTAGATCTTCCAAATCCTGGATCATGGTCAAGGCCCTATACATATAAAGACCCTAGCGCGAGGACATTAACGTCAAGATGTTTTTTTTTTACTGCTTTCTTAACAATAGGTCCTACAACACTCGTCTTACGTAGACTGATAGAATCAAATATTTTGATACGACATTTTCCTAATCGATACATGAAAGCTTCCGTATCGTGCGAAGAGGTATTGCCATGAGCATGAGTTCATGTCGTATCGCTGTAAAATCCAATATCATGCTGCAGTGCACTAACTGAATAGTTACATCGAAATTATAGACAGTCACGTAGGATGTTAGGAATTCAATATAGAACACTACGGCCAAGTAGGTCGGCAATTTAGGTGGGACATAGAACAGGCAGCAATACTAGTGTTAATACTTGCTTGTTTACACAATCTATATCCTATCTAAAGCTCTCCTAACCCTGGGGTCACAGAATAATGACGATTATTTCCTTGTAAATAAAACTAGCGATTATGCCGCTGTTATTACTTAGATACTTATATTATTTACACACATATTTTAAAGCACATAAAATTCCAAAAGAAAGAAAATTTAATTTCAAACATCGTGAACAAAGTCTGCCTTATCGCTACAAGTGATCTCTCCAGGCAACCCTTGTCTAGAAAGAGAAAAAGATGAACAGGAGTCAGACAACTTTGTTTCTTCAGCCAAAACGAGAGCCAACGACTTGTAACACCAGGATCCGAAGTGGAGAAGTAGCTATACTTACTGAATTCAATATTTTTTACAATCACGCTAAAAGTACTGAAGGCAGATTCCAGACAATGATATGAAATAAGAAAAAGTCAAAGTGACTACAGTCTTGGGCAAACAACAAAGGAACTTTCAATCGCGTAAAAAAACTCACTATTCCAGCAACGGGCACATTTACTTCCCTTTGTACACAATTCTACAGAATTGAAATTAAAATTGTCTTTTCATCTAAAAATACCTTCAAGTTGCCCCAACAAGTAGACTTCCATTCGCCGTACAAAGTTAGACCTCGATACTTTATTCATAAGTGGAAGGGATCACGTATATTTGTAGAGATGGAGGTAATACTGCTTTAATTAAACTTGTTCCGCCTTGGTTCCCGGCCAAATTACCACACGTGCCGACCGACTCGAGCAAGGAGTGCCTTTCAAACTCACGACTATTAATGCTACACGATAAGCCCAGGGGTGGGTTCAGGTCTTCCGCTGGGGACCCCGCCCGAGACTGGCTAACTAGTCTCAGGAGCCGAGACGATATTTATTCGAATGGTGGTAGGTACTCAGGCTTAGGCGTAGTACTAATTGGCAACGGTCGTGCGACCATGGTCCGACAGACGTCGCCCCACCAACAGGAGACCTCAAATCCGCCCGTCGCACAGCGTCTTATAGTGGCCACGATGTGCCACAAAATTACTTTCCCAAAGGACAAGGGGGCAATGTAATGCGAGTATGCATTCCTATCAGATGAGTCACTTACTTGTTAGCTTTACTCCATTGTCAATATCTTTAAATGGCTAACGTTCGACTACTAAATAAGTAACAATACTTGCAAATTCTTGATTACTTTTAAAGCAAATTGTGTAGTAAATTTCGATTAACTAGCGGTATCCATTAATAGAAAATGTAGATCTACGATCGACACAACGCCTCTCGCCTCTTGCAAAATGCTACTGCCAACCTCAACTTCTGATTACTACCCAACGATTTCAATATTCTTTGTGGATACTTTTTTGCCGTACCTCTGTCGTTGTCGTTGCCTGTGATGAGAGATTTCGCAGAATAGCGTCGGAACCTCCGATATGACATCGCAGGCGGCGGGCGGTTTCGTGGTATGCGCGAGATAGTTTGCCATAGCCACGTCGTAGGCTTTTAATAAGCTAACCAATTCAGCTACTTATTATTAAATGTTCGGCCAGAGGTCCGCCTTGACCATTGAAGATTTGACAGATGAGGTAATTACAGTGGAATGAGCCATCGTACCGCCGTGATCCTGTCAATTGGGGAACCTGACCAGATTGACTGCACCCTCACCGAAGGATCACAATGAGATCGTGTTTATTAAGATGAAATAATGAGAGTTACAACAACTGACGACCTGAGTGGTTCAGTGGTCAACATGCCAGTCAGCCACGCAAGAGGTCCCGGGTTCGATTCCCGGCCGGGCAGAAATTTAAATGATGAATTTTAATTTCTGTTACGGGTCTGGGTGTTCTATGTATAATAAGTATGTATTTAAAAAAAAAAGTATATATGTAGTGTACCAGTTAGCTAGGACCCATAGCACAAGCTTTGCTTAGTTTGGGGCTAGATGGCGCTGTGTGAATTTGTCCACAACAAATTATGTACAAATGTAATGAGATGGGTGATATGAGCATTCGAACAGAAGAAATGAAGAAATATTAATGTAAGCAGACTGTGGCAAACTCCGCGGGGTTGACCGCACTGACGAATCAATGTGATTCGCAGCTATTACCGCAGAATGAGAAAGTGTAACAGCCGTCTCTCAACCCTTCTTTTTTCACCTTCTACGACCGACATATCAATCGGGAGGGCTCCAAAGATGTAAACCGCTGGGGGCTTAATTTGCTAAATCGCCGTATCCCCAAATCGATCGCGGACAGCATTTTTTGTATCTTGTTTAGACAATTTTACCGATCGCAAGTGACGTACTCACACTTCTACCTTTATGACTCACACACACACAAATGAGGGAACCAAATCCGTTATCCATACATGGCTTTGACATGGCAAACTCGTGATCGAAACATTACGGTGATACGATTGATTCGCCATGCGGAAACGAGCGCTCCGAATCAATTCGAGGAAACGAGTGAAATAAGCAAATAAGGCTGCTGACCCCAACCATTTGCAAAACAATTTTAATTCCACCTCCTCAAAAACCGCAACAAAGACCAAATCGTTTCGAAGAATGCCAGCGTTGTCCCGTAGACGTGCAAGCTAGTATCTGCTGGGGACGCGCATTGTCCCGTAACGTCCCGCGCTGTTTGCTTTTAATTAAATTCCGTTGTCCCGCAGCGGGACACGCGAGACAAAGGTGCAGGGAAATGTTTACGGAGCTGACAACACTTATTATATTTGCTCAGCGCGTACTACTGTAATTTGTACGAGATGCGGACTCGGTGTTGCCAGTGTTGAATGGAATGTCCCATATGAAGGAACTATGTTATCTATGGCGAGGCTGTGGTGGGGAAGTGGTTAATACGTTTGTGTTATGTACGGATGATCTAGATTCAAATCCCACTTATGGCTCGTACCTATACAGCACCTACATCGGTTGCTCTGATTGGCTTTTGACGTAGTCCTTATGCTGATTGTAATAAAGGTTAAAATCAAACTATTAATTCCGCACCAATAGGTCAAAATAGTGTTTGGTGTTGGCATATAAACTATGTATTGAATCTCAATCAAGTAAAGGAAAATATTGAAATTGGAAGAAAATATATAGATCATCATCGTCTTGCCTTAAAGGCCCGGCAATGCTCTCGCGCATGAGGGCCGGGATCAACCTTGGCCATGATCCAAGATTTGGCAGATCAGGTAATGGCAGTGTAGCGACTGCCACCTTACTTCCGTGACCCTGCTACCAGGGGAACCTGGCCAGATCATCAATCATCATGGTTACATATTCAGTCGCCTGAAATCACAATATTCCCTCATCGTAAGAGCATCGGTATCGGATTCGAACCCGGTACCTTTCGCTTGCGAGTCGGATACCGTAGCCATTTGGCCACCGACGCTCCATACCTTACTTATTTATTAAAATAACATTATTTGGCTACGGTATTACCTTTGGAAAACTTCGCAATTTTCATAATAAAATTGTCTTGCCCTTTTCCAAACTTGACACTTTCTTAACTCGTCATCTTTTTCTAAACGTCAAGAAAGTTGTGTCAACTCTGTAGACAGAGGTATTTCCTCAGTGGAGCGGCTCTATTGAATTACAAAATATCTCTTGAGACAAACAAAAGTTAGAAAATGTGCAGTAAACCGCTTTGCATAGACTCTAAACTGAGTTAAGAATGTCTCGTAATTAACACAGAACGGTATCTCCTCTGAGTAACCCGCTAAAACGCCTCGGGCAGAGATATTCCAGTAAATCACTGTAGACGCAGTTAGGGACACAATACTATTGTATTCGGCTGTACATTACGACCGAGAGTGCAAGAGAGATAGAGCCTTAGGTTAGTGGCATGGTTAGTACATTATGTTACGTTTCTATATAGGTAACTGAATAAACATAAAGTGGCACAAGTTAATTTGTGTTCTTAGATTTTGACTCTTGGTCTTAGTTGTTAATTTTGGTAATTGTTTTGGTTAACGTGGCCCGCTTGCCTGTTTGTCTGCCGTATAACATAAAAAAAGCCAAGATGACTTCAATAAGCTGCAAGAAATTCAGGCTACTAAGTTAACACATTATGAAGATACGGCTATTTACACCTATTGTATTTATTTATTTATAACTCTTTATTGTACATACAAAGACAGTAAAACATAGTAACAGTAAGACAATATAGTACAAAGGCGGTCTTATCGCTTAAAGCGATCTCTTCCAGCCAACCATTTTTACGGACATCGTAGAAGGTTCCTAGATAAAGCAGGCATGTACAGAGAGTCAACTTAAACACTATCTGCACTAAATGACGAACAAAGGTTTCTACTACAAATTATGAAAAGAAAAAAAAACACAAATATTGCTATTCCATATATAATGAACACAGGCGATGGACTTCAGTTATTCGTTGTTAGGAGATGTACTTTCAGTTTCCTTTTAAATGTGAGCGTTGACTCTGAGCGTCTCACATCGCGGGGCAGAGCATTCCACAAGCGCACTGACTGAACAGTGAACAACTTGTCGTAGAAGCCTGTGACATGTTTAGGCATTACCAATGTTAGGTCGCGAGAGGATCGGAGGGATCGACTTTGAACGTCCGAGTCATACCGGAAACGCTCCTTTAGGTATTGCGGCGAGCAGCGGTCGAAGAGCACTCGGTACAATAGCGAAAGACAGTGACTGTTTCGCCGCTGCCGAATGGGGAGCCACCCAAGCCGAGCGCGGAACTCGGAAACGTGGTCGAACTTGCGGAGACCAAAAATAAATCTAATGCAAAAATTTCGTAGTCGTTCGAGTTTATTAAGTTCTTCAGTCAAGTCAGTTAAACATGAGTCAGCGTAATCAAGAATCGACAGTAACAAAGACTGTGCTAACGCGATCGTAGTAGGGATTGGCAGAAAATTGCGTAGTCTTCTCAAAGACGACGATGAGGCGAACAACTTACGACTTATCTCAGCAATATGTGGCCCCCAGTACAATGTTTCAGGACAATTGTACTGTATGAAACATCAGATGAACAAAGCCCACCCCTTCCACCACGCTCGCCTCTGTGCCTCTAGCATCAATCGACTCCCTACGACCATTACAAGGTCGTCCGTCAAATAATATGTTATGATAATTTGTATTTCGGTCCTCTAAAGATAAATACGGTACTTTAATAGGATAGCTTTATTGTCAGTCTGTAATCCAATACTCAAGATACATGTTCTCAGGAATGGATAAAGTTAAAATTTATTTCAAATATTACATTCTAAACTTTATTAAGATAAACATTGACATTCTATATGCTTCAAAATGCGATCTACCCTCAAATTATAATTAATACACTTAAGTTGTCACCCAATTTGATGGGAGCCCGAGGGACACAATCTGAGTTAATCACGACACACCGACAGCTTGAGGTAATTTCCTGTTTATCACGATACTAAATTATAAGCGGAAGACAGATCGTGGACAACCGTCTACTTTTTATCATAATCGTCCACCAAAGTATTGATGTTTAGGTTTAAACATATTTATTGTCATAAAATATATAACATCGATTACATGAGAAAATAACTTTAAATTAAATGTATGTCGTTAATAGCGTACACTAAATCACTTCACTATTAATCATAGACACATTAATATGTAAAAATTATTTGCATAGACACTGTATTGAATTAAGTACAATAACTAAATGTAAGTAGTAGTAGGTAGGTCATATTAAAGAAAAATTTTTTGTTTGGCGTTTAATTTTAATTTACTGAGTGACAAAAGTAAGTACAGCCATTTAGCCAGTTAATAATAAACAGTTTATTGTAGTATTAAAGTTTATTATTTCATTAGATTTTAACTGTCTGCAATAAGATGTAGTCGTTTATGTGTATGCAATAAAGTGTTTTAACTTTATTTCTAATCAAAATGCCATTGTAAAGATACATTGTAATGGAAACCAAAGAGGATAGAGAACACATTTCAATCTAGATTACTAACTTATTCAAATTAGTAGTTTTTTGCACGTTTATTTATGATAAATCAGAGTATTTGTCAAGAAAAATCAAAGGAGCCCAAACTCGATTGGTTTACCATGCGTAGCTTTGGAGCTCCTATGGCCACCTTCCGTCTTCGTCATCAGATCAGCTCGCTGGGATCATAACATCAAGCATTGTTACCGAAATTACAAGAGTCTTCATTTCAGCTTAATTATAACCAGGAAGCGGGTAAAATTTAATTTTCAGGATTGTATTATAAACCTACATGGGGACATTACTGATCATACGTTAAAGTACCACCCTACTCATAAAAAAAGTAATAAGTACTATGATATATCTATTGACAGTTTACTCAAAGCATTGCAGTTCACAATAATTATAATTATTCGTTCACTGTTTGCCATACCATTTTAATGACTTGTGGACAGAAATACGCCGAGTGTGACCCAAAACTATAAGGGTTAATATTAATCCCCGTTAAGGGTACAATTTAAATCAAACGGGGGAAACAGTTTATAGCTAAGCACAATTTAAGGGACCCCTGATAAGAGGCGGGTTGCATGAATATGTCCCGTAATAAATATATGTCTGAAATCTGAAATGCGAAATAGTAATCATTGGAATAATATTGTTAATGTATCGTACATTGATTATTGCCAAGCAATTTTAAATCTTAAATTCTGAAACCGTTGACATGGTTTAAACCATTCACACACCAACAACACACCCTGCTTCTGCTACTAGAGGAACTTTACCAGATTGGATCATGATTACATATTCAGTTGCCTGAATGTGCATATTCAACTGCGATATTTTCCCTGACCGTAAGAGCATCGGTTACCATTCGACCTGAGTGGTTCAATGATCAACATGCCGGTCTGCCACGCGAGAGGTCCCGGGTTCGATTCCTGGCCGGGCAGAAATTGAAATGATGAATTTTAAGTTCTGTTACGGGTCTGGGTGTTCTATGTATAATAAGTATGTATTTAAAAAAGTATTTAAGTAGTATATCAGTTATCTAGCACCCATAGTACAAGCTTTGCTTAGTTTGGGGCTAGATGGCGCTGTGTGAATTTGTCCCCGAATATATTCAACTAATGTACATAACTCAGAAAAGAGTCCTTGGAACATAGCTGTAATGGCATTCGAACCCGCTACATCTCGCTACCGAGTCGGATACCTTAACCATCTACTAAACTAATAAATTAGGCCATCGATGCACCGAACAAACAATAGACAGTTTAATATTAACCGAACCCAATTATCAAACGCCCAGTAGATCTTGTTTAACCAAAATTAAAATAAACAATTTCATTTTACAATTTCCAGTTTCAGTTTCAAACATCATGTTCCCCTAGATACTATAATCTGTGGTGTTCTGTGACTTTCTCATAGACAGAGCATCATCAGATGGTGACACCTTAGTAAGATATGATAACGTAACAAACATCAAAACGTGCCTACAATTTTCGAGGGTTGCCCTCGATTTCTCCAGAATTCCATCATCAGATCCAGGTCTGACCCTGACCTGGACAATATACCCTTTTAAACAAAAAAGAATTTTCCAAATCGATTCAGGCGTCTTGGAGTAATCGAGGAACATATATAAAAAAAGATTCCGCCGAATTGAGAACATCCTTCTTTTTTAAGTCGATTAAAAATGCGTCCAATGTCACAGATCTGTTATTAATTTCTTATCAAACTCCACTAGTTTACGAGCCATAAACTGTTTTATGCGAAATTCGTGACAATCGTCGATTACATAATGGAAAATGATAAAATGTAAAACAGTATAGGACAGATAAAACAGTATAGGTACTTAGTATTCATGTTATTCTGTAGTGTCTGATTATGAATAATTTTGACGTGTAAACATACGAGCATATGTTAGGTTTTAGATTATTGTAGTTTGTTCGTCAACCTAAAGATAATGGTTGTGCGACATAAACACGTTTCTAGTATACGAAGTCCTTAGTTTAGGTATCCTACCCTACAACTACCCTACCCTTTTTTTTTTACATACATGTCTTGATAATAACAATTCCAACAAAAAAATAATTGGTTAAATATTTGCAGCCGTTCTGAAATTATGCGCAAACATGCAATCATTTGAGACCTAGGGTTATATTATTGCGATTTTCCTAGGAATCTCCTAGGAATCTCAAATTTTTAAAAATTTAAATATTGACTATGTTTCTCGCTGATCTACTATCCCAGCTGATGACTAGCTTTCTATGGGTGAAAGAATTTTTTAAATCGTATAGTCATCATCACAGCCCGTAACAGTCCACTGCAGGACTTAGGGCCTCTCCCACGAAAGGGGGGTTTCATAGCCATAATCTCCACGCTTGGCAGGCGGGTTGGAGATCGCAGTGTTTAAATATAACAATGGAAAATGCTGCTGCCCATTTTCCAGACTACGGAGACTCTTGATCTTTTGCCTCGAAAACATTAGTCGCCTTGTACGACACCCATGAGTGAAGGGGTTGATGCTATTCTACTCTGCCGGACACCACACGGCATCGCCGGACACCACACGGCATTCCGGACACCACACGGCATCGTATAGTAGACACAAACAAATCTTACCTCTTTATAGTATTAATATAGACACTTGAACCGAATAACTTAGTCTATATGTGCTCGTATAAAGTCATTATTCAAATTATGTGATAGTAGTCAATAAAAGACCATAACAACGGTTTTTAGCCGTTCTCAGCGATTTTCACCCGCGCCCGCATAAAAGTACCCGCAGTGATAATGTAGCATTCTATTAGTGAAAGAATTATTAAAATCGGTATGGTAGTTTTTGAGTAAATTCATTATAATTTATTTTCTCTTTATAATACTTATTTATATTAAACGAAGTTTTTTCACCTGGCCGTAATTATTTTCCCACGGCAATTATTTGATTAAAAAGTTTAAGAATGTAAAAAAGCATAACGTTTAACGATATTGGTCATTTATATAGTCAGCGTTTTATCTTATAAGTCCCATGGTTATCAGCGGAACTACAAACATTATGGTACGTATGTAGCTAGAGACAACTCCGCCACTCTTCATAGTTACTAAATGTTGAAACAGATTATAGGCTAAATTGTCCGGTCCAATATGGAACTTTTTTAAGAAAACCTTTCCAACGATACACTTAACGTGTTTGGTCATATAGGCTAGGTGCCTAGATTCTATAATTTTTTTCCGATCCTCCAATTCAAATTTATTTCATCCGTTTTGGTGTGATTATAACGTATCAAACATCCAAATACAAAGATGATCCATCACCCATCAAGACGGGCAAACGTTGCCCGTTCGGAATTCGAAAATTTCGAAATATTCCCGCCCGATACTCGAGCCCGCGCAATCGATAACTGTTCCCGCGGCTTGGGTATTCTCGAGTTGTCGAGTCCTCGAGCGGCGCTCGAGTACCGCTGGCTGCTCGTAATGAAGTCGGCAGAACTCGATGGCCCTCGAATCCTGCAGCCTGTAGTGCAGTGTTGGCGAAACAAAGAGCGCGGTTGCGGCTTTGCTGCTGCGATTATCGTGTTCAAAATGCTTTTTGAGCTGTCTGACTGGGGTGGAAAACTAGTATTCGTTAAACGCGTAGATTTAGATTTGAGTAATTATTTAATTGATACGAAATTTGATGATTATTTAACTATCTAACACATAGTAAAAAACAAAGCCAATTCCCGCCGTCTGTGTACGTTTATATCCTCTAACCGATTGTAATACGGTTTTCAACAATAGATAGAGTGATTCAAGAGGAAGGTTTATGAGCAAGAAAAGAGAGTAGGTAGGGGTAAACTACTCGAAGGCAGTCGCGCCAGGTCTACTAGTTTATAATAATACTCTATGGTGTATTTTTTTTAAGGCGCTTTCCTAATTAGCAACGGTCGTACGACCATGGTCGTGCGACGGGCGGTTGGTCGGTCGACGTCCATCGTACGACCATGGTCACACCACCGTTGCCAATTAGGACAGCGCCTAACGAGCTAGCCCCACCACTGGATACTACCACTGCAACTCTTGTTTAGCCAGGATCAACAGCGGCAACCCAAAAGAATGTGTCTGTAAGAAGAAGGCTCATGATCAGCAGAAGAGGACTGTATTTATATTTTACTTTATTTTATGTATCGTGTCTATCTACACACTATGCCCTTCGTTACGAAAGGAGCATGGCATTAATCGGATAAACCATCTATCAAATGGAGAGTAGTAAACCCTGTCTCGAATATCCCGACTCAAAGTTCTACACACGTAAAGTTCATGATGAAGTTTAGAACAGGATCCGTAGAGCATGCTGTAGCGCATCGCATGGTTGTTAGCTATTTCTCTTTGTCTGTTTGCATTAGAATCTGGAATACTAAACAGTAATGAAGGCCACTGTATTTCTATGCGCTTGTGTTGTTCGAGCCCTTGTATTCATAGCTGTCGTACAGCGCACTTTCAACACTGCGATGTCGTCGTCTTACTAATGAAAATCGTTCATGGATATAACATATATGGTTATAAGGAAGACGTCTTTTTTATTATTATGTTATTTTATTAAAATGTTATCCTCCAGCAGTGGACTGCAATTGTTGATGCACTTATTCCCGGTTGAACGCATTGGGAACGTCCGAACGAACGAACGAATGAATAGAATATAATGGAAATCCTCGATGTATATAATAGGATAATATTTATGAAATTATTTCGTAAAAATCTGTAAATACGTAATAAGTACACAAATAAATGTAGCCCCTATCAAGAACCCAGTCTTTTCAGCTCCACTCAATAGATACAGCAAAAATATCTATGACGCTATCGGAATTACATTGGCATTCAACAGCCAACCGTGCCGCACCACTGATTACGGCCTATTGTAACGTGAACCAATATAGTTTCATACACACACTCACACACACACATGCTCGCCTATAGACTCTCGGGTCAACACAATAGCAAGCCAACCGCGCTGCCACAATGCGCGCGGCATGCACGGGCAATCAATAGCCAATTCATTTACTGTAGAGACGAGATTATCGGAGATGAATTTACAAATCAGTTCAGCGTGTATGTGGCTATTGTTTAATACATAGCTGCGCAAAATATTTGTTGATATAGACTCAATTTATGACATATAGTGTAGGTATATAGTGCATAGTCTGCCATACGTCTATGGGATACGAGCGTGAGTGAGTGTGTATGTACAATAGTATATATATAAAATTGACTACCCAGGTGAAGTAATACCACTCAGCAGCTAGATCTAATGGTATTTAATATTCATTCTATAGTTCTGTATCAACTCAAAAAAAAATACAGTCAATTTTCCTAACAAGATTTCCTTCAAGGGGCAATTTCAAATCGTTTCAAGTATACTTACCTACTTATTAGCTCAACTTTAGGGTCGGAATAAATAAATAAATTACAATTCGCAAAAAAGTATAACAAAATTTAAGACGCCACTCTTAAAACACTAAAAATACTTGCCAAACCGCTAAACCACAACTTTTTGGTGAAATTCCATTAAATAAGGACAAGTTAGAGTTGTACCTAGCCTACCTAACAAGCTAGATTTTAATAGGTATGGCTAAAGCTAATCTCGTAGCTATACCACACAACCACATAGGGGTTCTACGGCTGCAATGGGCCGTCAATTGCCACGTCAATTACTCTCAGGGAGATCTGCACTACGAGGGCCTATACAGGGTGTAGCAGCAGTAGACAGAGTTACGAAGCAAAAGGAATTTTACGAAACAGATTCTAGAAACTGTTTCGAAAAATTCCCTTACGCCTTTTCGGTCATTGTGTGAGTTATTAACATCTGATGTTGGATTTTTCAAGTCATTTTAGGGGCTTCCGACTTGACTTATAACGACTGCTATATACAATAATTGTGGGAGGTATCAACCCCCCTCCAAATTCCGAAGAGCGTGGTGATTCCATTATCTATAGATAGGTATTACAAAAACCCCATTGGTACGGGGTCCGAGCGGGATTCGAACCTATGTGGGCTTTACAGTTCATAGCAAGGTCGGATCTCTGTAAAAATTCACATATACCGCGGGATCCTATTGTTTTACCGGTATTAAAAGGACCCTAGGTATGATACACGGGAATAGTGTAGCTTCCTGTCAGTGCAAGAGTTTTCAAAATCGGTTCAATATTTACCCCCAAAATACAAACTTAACGTTTACCCTCAAAATACAAACTTAACGTTTCCTCTTTACAATGAGCATTAGTATAGAAAATAATATGATGAAAACACATCAGCCTGTAGCCCGACAGCGACGCAGCGTTGTCATTTACCCGGAGAGCCAGTTCGGGAAATGACAGGAGACGTGGTACTAGCCACTCAAACAAAGCGACGTCATGCTATCACCCTTTCTCCACAGGAATAAAGTCCAAATTGCAATGCCATTTTGTACGTTTGTTTGTAGTGCTCCGTTTTGTGGAAATGACATCTCTTTCCGGGTGGCAAAAGACTGACGAGTATCGTAGCTACAGGTAGAATACTACTGGTACCCTTTAATAGCAGTACCTATATCTAAATTACTAGGAATCCATAACTATGTACTAGACTGGTGTTTAAGACTTAGCAGATGAAAGCCACTAACTGGACAGAACAGTACAATATCGCCGCACTCTTCGACCCAGACTTTCTATAGTCTCAATCAATCTACTGGTTTGTTCCCTATTTGGGGTCAGCCCACCTGATAATATTAAGCCACTGTTGATGATTTGGGTCTCCATTTTCATCTTTTTATGTTGTGACTTCCGCTAAGCGGAAACCCGAAAGTGACACCAGCATGGGATAAAAAATATAGCCGTTAAAATGTAAATCACCTCTGTTTCAAGTCTAATATTTTAAAGTGATTGGCAATTGTTATTTCTAGTTGGAGACGATATGATATCAAAAAACGGACAAATAAAAAAGTATGAATTACGTTATTTTGTTTAGTAGTATTAGCGATTTTGCTAAAGACTATAAATAAAGTGACACCAAAATAATAAGCTTTTAAATGTAAGTAAATTATCTTCATGATCGTAGGTTGGGCGATAGTTACATCAGGTGAGTTACCAGAATCTGAACAAACTTGTGAAACTATATTTTTCCACAAACTGAAAAACTGCTGTCGAACACTTGTTTTCAGGACGGAGAGAGAAATAACGTTGCTCCATTTTCAAAAGTTAATTTGCAATGTGTTATGTATGTTTAGTCTAGTAGTAGTATGTCAACATAACAGTTAAACAGTATCACGAGATGTATCTACATTTTACAAAACAATGAGAGCTCGCTCGCTCCAGTCGCACACAGTCATCTGAAATTCAGTTCCTTCCATTGTTTTCAAACAGAGCCAACCAAAGTAAACTACGGACGACAAATTAAAGCAAATCCAATTCAATTGTTTATTTATTTACTGTTGATTGTTTATGTACATTAAATATGGGGATTATACGATAACATTACATATTTAACAAGGCATTATACAATAGAGATTAAATGAGAACTATATAAGTGATAGGTTATATTATATTGTTTAGATGTTAAATATGTTTTGTTTATTTTAGCACAGGAGTCCGGTAGTTCAAGTGATCGTTCAATTTGGAAAACCAAGCTGGCTCACATAAAACTATGTTATAAAGCATTACTTGGCCCAAAACTTCTGCTTTACAAGGACAGGTTCGGCCCTGGTTCAAGTACTTATTGACATCAGCCGAGCCGTTGAATCAACGAAGACAATTTCCTCTCTTTGCGTGTTCTACCGCTTACATTATAACTGTGTTTGTTTAGAGGCATTGTTTGACAAGATAACCACGGCCACGGACAGGGCATTCATTCTCACATACCAATTAATAAAAAGGTTTGGTGAAATTGCCCCTTAGGGTAGAGCTCGTCTAGTCTAAAATGACGCGCCCCACTACTTAGTAAGTTGATTTCGATGTGTGAGTGCAAATATTGATAACGACACTTCATCTGTGTGGGAGCCAATGAACGACGCGTGCTCCTAAGTTTGAATTTCACCGGCAACTGAATGACCAGTTACAACGGCATTTGTATATGTATTGCGTCCATATTTTAAACTTGCTTGTGTTCGTTAATGTGATAGTGGGGCGCGTCATTTTAGATTAGACGAGCTCTACCAACGTAGCAAGTAACCATAGCCGGTACAAATTATGGTCATCAGTCTTTACCTTACCTTTGTTCCCGCATTTACTCGGAATATCAAAATGAAGACGTGAAATCTTATAAATGTTGACGGTATGCACCTCGCACCGCAGGAGCCTTATTACAGCAATGTGTCTGTAATATACTATAGCTCATATCCTTCGTTCCTTTTAAGCAACTTTTAAGCTGGTTTTTGGTGTTAAGGTGTTTATAATTTTGAAGCACTCAATAGCCCATACGTGACGACCTGAGTGGTTCAGTTGGTTAACATCGCCGGTATCGCAGAGGCGCCGGGTTCGATTCCCGGCCGAACAGAAATTGAAATTATGAATTTTAATTTCTGTTACGGGTCTGGGTGTAGTATGTAAATTAGTATGTATTTAAAAAAAGTATACAAGTAGTTTATCCGTTGTCTACCACTCATAACTCACAAGCTTTGCTTACTTTGGGGCTAGATGGCACTGTTTGAATTTGTTCCAAACATATTTATTTACTTATTTTAATTACACTTGCCTACTCTCGTGCTGCTACGTCTACTTTTACAGTAATTACATTCGAGTTTACCAACTACATAAGCTCCTATGTATTACTGCACCTCGTTTATTAAGTTTCTAAGCTTATAAAAGTCATAGTTATTGTACCGGTAAAAGTAGCAAAACATATAGGAAAAAGCCTCCCCACAAGCCATGCGGTTGGCGGGCGTCGCTGTCGGAGGCGAAACAAAGCGGCAGGTAGACAAGCGAGGTCACAGTAATTGAATAACGACCATCCGTCACATCGTAATTACAACCCTTTGCTTGCCAATTTTAGTTCGTACCGACAAAGGCGAGGTTGTTTTTGGTTTTCGGCCCATTTTTTGGAATAACGACGGGCTTTGCACGAATTTCTGGTCTGGCGACTACGCAATGTAATCTATGTTGCTGTACGCTGTTCACTACCTTCGGTGAAAAAGGTATTGGGCTCAATTTTTATTTTTGGCTTAAAAAATTCAAATTATTTTAAATAACATTGGTAACACTGAAAGAGTACGGTTTAAAAATAGGGGAAACCAATGTCATGCATAGAAATATTCAATTTTCCATCCCGAAAGTCATTATTGAAAACCGTTCGAATCGATTCGAGCGATTAAAAATAAAACCCATGGTTAGTTTATTTCTGGAATGAATGCTTTCACGCAGATATCAAGAGGAACTTTTATTTATTTAAATGAATAAAAGTTCCTCTTGATATAAATATTTCAAAATAAATATTTCATTTATCAACTGTCCACGGCCATGCTTAACTCGAAAAAATCGGATAATAACCAGTGATTAATGAGACCTAAGATAATTATTACGATCGCTATAGGCCATTGATGAAGATAAAAAAGAAACCGATAATCACAGAAATTAAGTATTTATTGCCTCTAGATATTTTACATTAATTCCTAACCATAACATGAAATATTGTTGTCCGTGTATATTCAAATCTTGAAATTGCTAGTGATAGTCCCACTGTTCATAATTTTCCCATTTTATCGACTCTCGAACATAATTTATAACCGGCAAACCGATCATAAACAGGGTTGCCAGGTGTTCGGTATTTAACCGAACCATTTGCCGATTTGGCACCGATGTTGCCAATTCGAGAAGGTTTCTCACTGCTTTCCCGGGCTCACGACTCGTGCATACGATACAGTTTCAGTCTCACATGTCGCGAAATGCACGGAGCAGAAAAGGAAAACAAGAAATTGATTGATGCGTGCATGAGTTATACCTAAATCCCGTTGTGTTTTTGCTCCCTGTTCGATATTTTGTTAGGTTGTCTTTCAACTCAAGAAATAAAATTGTTATATTGTCTTGCTTCTTAACTAAAATATTTTACAATAGGGTTACCTACCTAAATCCAATTGTGTTTTGCTCCCTATTCAGTATTTTTTTAACCCGGCAACCCTGATCATAAGTCAATTGCCAGCGATCCGGGCGCACGGAGCGGAGCACGTACTGCGAGCTGTGTAATACCGTGTAATGGGCGGTATGTAATCCCTTATCTAGCAACGCGGCAGTTTTAGCAGCGGCACCGAATTATGAGAACGTAGGTAGTTACTTTTAGTCTTTTACTTAATGAATATTACTAATGCTAGGCATTAAGTTTTAGGTGTTCTGCGTTGAATACTTCGTTGTACGTGTTCGTACTCACCTTGCAGGCAAGAACAAGTATGTTCACGTATTACTTTCACAGAGAATAGACCCGCAAACAACTTGATTTTTTTAATTAGTACCTGCATTTTTGTGCCTTGAAAACTACGTGCAAAATATCGGAACGTTACTGAATACGATTGGGATTATGTTTCCCAGACGTACATAGTTTAGATGTTACGGGCGATAGTCACGGTCTTCCCGGATTAGTAATTCTGGGTTATTCCGGTTTCGGATGTGGAATGAGCTCCCAGCCACAGTGTTTCCTTTGGACTATGACATGGGATCATTCAAGAGGTATATTAGAGGTCTCATCAGAAGCGGGCAACGCATTAGTGACTCCCCTGGTGTTGCTGATGTCCATAGGTGGCGGTGACCACTTTCCATCAGGTGGCCCGCTTGCAATGACTTCTACATAAAGGACCAGTTCATTGACCAAAGGGAATAGCTCCATGTCATTGGAGCGTAAACTGCTATTGCGCTCCAACTACGTCTCAGTGACGTTTTGGCCACGTATCCGAATGGTCGTTACTTTACAATCTAAGAATGCCGAGTTGCGTAGGAAACACATGCACTAATTCTGATAAACAGTAACCAAAAACAAGAATGGAGTATATTTTTTCCGTAAAGTATAAAAATTATCATGTATTACTTGTAAAACTTATATTTTTAGCATCTCCAATAAATATTTAAGTGTTTATTGCTACATTATTAACCGGCCAGGATCAGTTGGTATGTTCAATCAAATTCAATGCACGCCATCTGCTTATTTTTTATTTGGCAGTCTTACATATATGCGCACGATGTGACTTTGCACCAGCGGCATAATGCCGTTGATTTTGTTTTCGCGGAAGTAATATTATTATAGAAAAAAAAAAATAACAGATGAGTATACAAATTAATCAATAACAATAATATCGTTATATAATGTAGCTTCTAAGCAGTCAACATATCAATAAAAACTTGTAAATGTGTTAAATCGTTAAAGAATTCTACAACAACAAAAATGGTATAATTTTAAAGGAGGTAAAATGATAAAGGTTGACGGTTAGAATTGAAGGTTGGATTTGTAATTGACGAATCCCAATTAATGTTTAGAAATTTATATTTAAGGCATTACGTTACAAAAATGTTGTACGCTTTTACAATGTGATATCTGGCGCCTTGGCGAGATTGATTACTGACGTCTATTTTAGTGCTAAAAACCGGTGGCCAAAACTGGAACTAAGTGTTGCCATATTTAAATGATATGTCATTGCCAACAACAGCGACGCTGTCACTGGGTCAAATAAGTTTGTGGCACAAGAGACTGGGTGTAAAAACTGGGTATACAGGGTGTAAAAAGACCGCTAGCGTTAATTGAAACCTCATATTCTACCCACGAAACTGAACAACCTTCCCAAAGAAAGATACCCGCGGAAACTCATAGTTTAGGCAGAAATCGAGATTAAAACAAAAAGTTTGTATTTTAGTGCTAAAAAATATCAAGTATCGAGACAGCACAATTAATTTAGATACTCAAAGTTCAAATTTAAGTTGAAATAAATGCACTTTAAGTAAAAGCACGCAATGTAAAGCGTGCAGGCTGGCCGGCCGCGCAGGGTCAGTGGCCACTGATCACGTGGGCGAGCGAGAGGCGTGCGCCGGACGATGTACATTGCGCGTCGCAATTAATTATTTATTTTAGGTAGCGATATTATGAAGTCATTGGGGAAAGTTGTTCAGATTCATGGGTAGAATATGGGGTTTCAATTAATGCTAGCGGTCTTTTTACACCCTGTATATCCATTAATCC
This sequence comes from Blastobasis lacticolella, assembly GCA_905147135.1. NCBI lineage: Eukaryota > Metazoa > Arthropoda > Insecta > Lepidoptera > Blastobasidae > Blastobasis > Blastobasis lacticolella. The sequence goes on along the minus strand of LR990048.1, from coordinate 5,108,271 downwards.
ATCGATGCATTACACATGGCCATTAAATACGGGCAGAACAGAAAAAAATACTTAATACTGTGATATGTTTAGTACAGCATAAAGCGCACTCCACATGTGGACAGTTCCGCGGGAACACGAGAATGTAGTGGGAGTATTCGTGTAGTCCCGTGCATGTTTGGCATGTCTCGCCTATTTCATAGACTTAGTAGAGATAGTTTGTTGTCGTCTCGATTCGATCGATTTTATATTTATATTTCTAGCGCTGAACGAACTAAAATTTGGAACTAGCGCCTTACTTACTTTTGTTCAGCTCGAAAATAGCTATCCAACTACGTATTACACATAGCTATTGGAATGGTTACCACTGTCCATACAAATTCTAGTACGCGTTAACAATGTTATATCTGGCGGCTTGATAAGATTGTTGACAAACCTATTCGACCCGGTGGCCAAAACCGAAACTAATTGTTGCCGTTTTGAAATGTAATGTCAATGCTAACAACAGCGACGCTGTCACCCGGTCAGACATGTTTGTGGCACTGTAGACAGCGCAGTTTTATTTACTATGGTGACTGTCACAGTTATTTGTTCGCTCAACCGGTTCCAGGGTATTTATTTCTATGCCCGCTTGCCTGTTTGTCTGCCGGGTACATAAAAAAAAAAAAAACATCAGGCGGGGTGTTCGATCGTTTGTCACTTTACAACGACTGTCATTTGTTTGTTGATAATTGGTTAGTAATTTATATTGCTTGATTTTGTATAATATTTACAAAAAGTTGTTGAGTTAATAATCACGAGCATGTGCTTGTCACAGGCACGGCTGGGCTCCATTATGGCATACCTCCAACTTGAATTTGGCACAGTGCACTCCTACAGTGGGTCGTTTAAGCTTCCCAGTTTCACGGTGTAGTTATTAACGACTCTACTTCTCTCTTCCTCGCTCTCTCTCCGCACTTCCTTTTAAATAAGTTGAGTAAAAATATGCTAATAACATACCAAGTGTGTCTGGCTAGCTCAAGTTGTTCTCGCACACGATAAGCGACAAGAGACACGACATAGATAATTCTATATCTTTCATTCTAGTATTGAGAGAAGAAAACAGAAGCTCTCTCGCGGCGCGAGTTGCATCGCGGGCGCCGATGTGCTAGGGGTACTGTTATCTTTCACAACTTTATTATTTTCTTTCACACATTCGACCAATTCACTTGACCTATTCCGCTTCTATTCTGACCAACCAACAATTCAGGTAAAACGCGGTCTAATCCAGTTTTGGTACAACCCATAATCAAGCCAACAGGAAAACGTAATTTAGCAGTAGGTCAAGGGGCTACGATTGTGCTCAAGCGAGGACTGCAAAGGGCCGCACGATGTAGAGTCGAGTGCTACGCGGCCTGTAGAGTACTGGAGAGTACTGCGTAGCGGTTATGCTACGTATAGGACCACGACAAGTCCGGATTGACTGATAGTAGTAAAAATTGTAAAATGTGGATATGGCAATAATGTGTGGATAATCTGTCCTTGTCAGGCCTTCTTGTAAACATTCAGTTATTTGGCTTGAACTTGTACTTTTAGTTTGACTAAATTATTAATCATGCCGAAAATTATCTCTCTCACTTCCTTTTTAATTGTTTCGCTCATTATTTAATACTATTTTTAATCACTTACGTAAATAAACAATCCTACGGAAATCAAATTGTTTGTTATGACTTTTATAAATGACGTTCTATTACTCTTATGAAACTTGTTATAAGTTGCCATACAGAGATTTTTTTTTACTTTGCGTGGTCTTATTATAAAACTGTACCTGTATAAGTAGAGATGCGGGTAAAGTGTCTGGGACTAAATCGCGTAACTGCCTTGTTTTCCGATACGTTAAAATTGTACACCGGTGTGATTTTCCGGATTTCCTGCTTTAAGTGATTGCTGAGAGAAGCTTTTGAAATGTCCCGGTTGTGCTCTCGAGCACGAGGGCTCGGAGTCCGCCTTGACCATAATCTAGGATTTGGCAGATCAGATAATTCCAGTAGGGCGACTGCCATCTGACCATGACCCTGCTACAAGGGGAACCTGACCATATTGGCCTGACCTGACCACGTTTCCACCTTTCGTGCTAAGCTTAAATGGCTTCCTATTAGACATCGGCGCAATCTGCGAGTTCTTTGTTTTCTTTTCTCGCTACTCAACGATCCAGCTGTTCCTGATTACTTGAAATGCGAATTTCAATATCTCAGCGACACCCATGAGCGCAACCTTCGTTCATGTGATACACGCTGCTTAAACCTACCAATTCACCGAACAGGTTTCCTTGCAAATTCTTTCTCATTAACTGCAGTGCGTCTCTGGAATGACCTCCAGGTGAATATACAACTATCTTCTAATAAATATGCTTTTAATAAAGCGGTCCAAGTACACTTTCTAAATAGTATGTAAAATCTACATAACAACCTTTTGCTGTTTCTTTATCATTCCCTTATTGTGGTGGAAAAACAATTTTTCGCACGTTGTGTTATATTTATTTGCTTTCTCTTTTCTTTCTTTTTCTTCTCATATTTTATGTTACTGTCAGTCTGGGTTTGTAAATATATGTCAAATATTATACATAAGTACTTAGAATTTATGAGTTCACCAATATTTTTGTCAATAATCCTGCACTGTTTCTTATTATCAACTTTTCGGTTGACTAGTAGAAAAAGCTATGAAGCTTTAAGTCCGCCATTGTATGTAATATGTGCATGAAGTTAAAATAAATAAATATTGGATCATGGTTACACATTCAGAATGTGCAGGTTTCATCACGATGTTTTCCTTCACCGTTAGAGCATCGGTTAGCATTCAACTAATGTACATAACTCAAGAATCAAGAAGAAGTATCTCTCGTTTACAAGTCGGATATAACGACTCGGCCACTGACGCTGAGCTGAGCGATTATATTGAACGTTATAGAATGCTTTTACAGAAATAACGTCATCTGTGATTACTAAAATCATGAAGTCCAAAGATAATAAAAAGGATTGTTTTTAGTCTTATGTGCTTTGAAACCACTAAACAAGAACCGGTTTAGCCGATCAATAGTCTAAAATAGACATCTCCAATATTCCCGCATAACATACAGTGCTTCGGTCCCAGTACATCCCACCGAGAGAGGGTGTAAGGGGGTGGGTGTACAAAAACTAATCCAGACGGACGAATGCGCGAGGGAAAGGCTGTAAAAAAGGAAAGAGAACTATAAGTTAGATTAACTCGTTGTGAAAAGTAAGTTACAATCAATACGCCCTCTCAAACACCGCCTCAGACGAATGAAATAAAAACGACGATGAGGAAATCCTTTTAGCGATTCAAAGAGGCTTTGTACTCGGCTCCGACTCGTTTGTTACGGGATAATGTGTTTTGGTAACATTTCACTTGGCATTTTATAAACAGATTAGGTGGAGGCTTTTTAGGTATTAACTGCCCGCGGTGTAAATCTATTTTGGCCGCGAGACGGCTGCGTAAAGTTTATTTTATTTAAAGATATTGTTATATTCATTTTATGGCGAATCTTGTGTAATGTGTAACGGGGTACCTCGCTACGTAAGGTCGAAATTTAATTAATTCTAATACTTTTCTGTGCCATGTTGTGCACTGGCAGACAAAAGTTTTGTGGATAGTCTAAGTATCTACTTTTTTTTGTACATGATGACGTAGGAAACCGGCAGCATCCTCACAGTCTATTATAACAATCCTCTTTCAGCGTCTAGGATTGAAACATTCAGCAGAGAACTCTATTGCCTAGTCTACGGATGGAGGTGGTCTGCTCATCAGGCGCTTTGTTCGACACTCTTACGAAATTTTTTATCAGATGTCGCCAGATATTTTTACGCCATGGCGACAATAATAAAAGGATTTTATGGTTGTTGTAAAACACCTAAGTTTATACCTAAATAGACTCTACTTCATAGCCTTATTGAATATATTCCAGCCTATTTGCGGTTTATTCGTCCAAGCTCTATTATTAAAAAAACGTGACGTGACGGGCAAGTTTTCTCCGATATGTGACACAAAAATGGATCCTATCCGACAGGGCCGTATTTTCACGGCCCGCTGGCCACTTCGAGCTGACACATCGTGATGTATGGCCCTCTAAAAGAGCTCGGCGGAACATTGGTAGTCAAATTCTAGCGATTCAACGCCATAATAGTGAATAATGTCGAAGTCTTTCATGCTATTTAATGCGTTAAACAACACGCAGCAGGAAATTAAACCCGGTCCTCAATTGATTTCAGTATTTACATTTCGTTTAGAGTTTGACGTGGAATAATGGCATATTATATTGAGTTTGAATGTTAATTTCTAAATGCGCCGCGTTTTCCAAAAGTACTCTTCAAAAATTAATAATAGAAAAACGCCAATTATTACAACCTTACAAAATATATTAAATCTTCATCTAGGAGTTTTGTCAAGTGCAATTGACGATTTCACTATGAGATTTCTACAAAAATTAATTGGGAAGGGGTGTTTCAAAAATAATTTAATTATTTAATTATGCCCTAATCGCAATAACGATTAGTTTTTTTATCCTCTTCTTTGACGTAAGTTGAAATATCCATCCGCATTTTGTACGAAGCTTTTTTGAATTCATTTGTGTTGATAGTATAATAACTCTGCTAAGCTAACAAGTTTGTACAGAACTTTGGCAGAATCCGATAAAGGTATTATGAGGGGAATTATTTATTCATATTCATCATTGACGTTTGTCTAGAGGTCTAGACAAAACTATTACAGATCCATCGAATATTGATAGTACAAAATTGCTGCTCACTCTAGCCTCTATCCAAATTGGCTGTAATTTGCCTATTTCATACAGAAAAACAGTGTTTAATGCTGTGGTGGACGTTTATGTTTTTTCCAGTAAGCGTTTCCCAGACAGGTGTGCCCCCGAGGGGGGGAAGCACTAAAAGCCCCCTCCCCCTCCCCCTCACCACCCCCCTTATTGGCCCGGCGCATCTGTTAACCGAGTTACATAGTAATAATGGTTGGCATACTCTGTTTACTTGCATTAGGAGCTAGCCGACAAAATAAATCGTTAGTGCACCTCGTCTTGTGTCTGGTCGTAAAGATTTGGTGTTTTTGGTGATGCTTTTCCTAGATACGGTGTGATAGATAATAGAAGCTGAGGCTTTGGAGTGAATACATGTTTAAATCAATATTTCTCAACTTTGGGGATTGCGAGGAGAGTCGACAATATGAACTTAGTCGACACACGCGTGTGATGTAATTGAAAAAGTCAGTTACATGGAAAAATATCGGAGATTTCTACAGTCTGGCCAAATTTCTGGGATGTGAAAAGGAACCTACTCTTGCAACAATCAATTTCTGTCAAACCGAGTACTGATGCTGTCAAGTGGCGCCCATAAATGTTTCACCATTAATGGTTGTCAACGACCTGTTGCCATATAAAAAAATTGATTGATTGACTTTCTTGCCAGATTATACATCAATATATTCCTAAGAGAAAAATATTATTTTATAATCTAAACAAATTATTATTTTATATAAATTTCTTACACAAGTTGTGGTAAGCATTTACTCATACCAACAAAATATGCCGTTGCCTCATAGAGTGAAATAATTAACACAAAAGTAAATGTATACCAGTAAACCATTGGCCCGATTATCATATCTGATGATCGAGTAATGGAGCAGCCATTACGGACGCGCACACATCATGCATTATTGATACCCGACTATCAATAGTCTGATAGATACGTACCGTGAAAGCCTACGGCATACATTCATTGTTTATAAGTTATTTCACAGTTTACATCAATTGCACACGACAAACGAGCAGATAACCCACCTGATCTAATATTCATACATTTAGGTTGCAGATAACAAAAACGCAGAACCGCAGGTGAGTTGTCATTGTGAGGACGAAGATGAAATAAGACTAATAATTTCGCTGGCTACCTTATCCTTCAAACCAGAACACAAAAATGCAAGCATTGTTGCTTGGCGGCAGAAATAGATAAGGCAGTGGTACTCACCCAGGTGGACTTCTCAGGCTTGACAGAGTCCGACCACCTTATAAGTAAGATAATCTATCAATACCTATAGAGCTAACATAGAAGTATAAATATCGGCAAAACACAAGGGGCACGCTCATTGAACATTGGCCGCCGCCGACATTGCTGCCAAAGCGCCGCAACTAATCGCCAGGAAACTCTGACGCTGCGATAATTGAATAGGGCTTAATGAGCCTCCACCTTTGCCGATCGTTGATTTATTGCTAATAAAAATGCATTTACATTTGTTTATTATTCCGAAATTTATTGACAACATCAACAAAACAATTCGGCATCGGATATACGGACTACACAACATTATGTTGCGGAGCCAGTCACAGGGCCCTATTTTTAAACCGCTCACATCCATGCGAGCGCTCGACTTCTACGTGTTTTCTACCTTTAGCAACTTACCACGAATATTAAAAAAGGTTGAACGAGACAGGTAGCGCACTCGAGCGCTCGCGTGGATGCGAACGGTTCAAAAATGGGGCTCCTGATCACAGACATACCGATACAGTGTCATCATTTCCTTTGATGATTTATATTTTGAAAATACAATCACACCAGCACAGTTCTCTGTAAATAACTAGAAACCGGCCGAAACACAATATTACTAATTTGAAATAGTATTTTTGGCATTCTCTAATGCTGCTGTATACTGCTCCAGTAGAAGCGCCGGTGGACGAGTGGTTAAGCGACTCGGAAGCGAGAGGTACAGGGTTGGAATCGGGTACCAATGACTTTTCTCTGAGTTACGTACAATAATTTAATGCTAACCGATGCTCTTACGGTGTGGGCAAACATCGTTATGAAACAACCACATTCAGGCGACAGAATGATTAACCATAATACAATCTGGTCTGGTTCCCCTGGTGGCAGGATCACGGCAATCGTATCACTGTAATTATCTGATCTCCCAAATCCTGGTTCATGATCAAGGCGGACTTCGGGCCTTTATGCGCGAGGGTCCAACCGGGACATTTACGCCAAGATGATTGTTTTTTATTGTTTTTGTTGGCATTTTGTACGGTGGCTGTATACTTCTCCAGTGGGTGGAAGGAATGAGCACATCCTTGGCAGCCTTGGCGTGAGGGATAAGAATAAGATCGAGAAGGCTCGCCTGCACTAGTATGATCCCGTGTTGCGTAAGTCTCAGGGATACGCTTGAAATCGGTGCTTGAACCTACCGGTATCAAGAAGAAAGTGCCGTGGACGACCCAAGAAACGATGGATTGACAACACTGAGTCGGATTCGAGAGACAAAGGCCTAAGGGAGGATGCCAAAGAGAATGGAGAATAAGTCGGAAAGCGGAGTCTAGCAGAAACAAGAAACGATAAACGGTAGAATGGTTATGATGATTTCTCCAGTAGGCGGTAACACGAACGGGATATCAAACTATGCCCTAACATATATCGCTATTCGCTAAGTATTGTTCAAGTCGCTATACATTATAAATAATAATAAAGAGACGTAATCGCGTTTCACGATGTTTGTTTTGAAATACTAGCAACATGAGACGAAAACAAAATGGTGAACCGACTATTGTGTCTAGATACACAATAGTCGCGTAAAAGAGAGCAGTCAAAATAATTTTGTTTTTCTTTTTTCAACAACTACGATGAATAAGCGTGATTTCATCGATAGAAATCGATCTGTCTATTTCTCATAAGTACCTAGTAATAATGTTTGTTTGTTTGTCTTGTCCGAATGCATTCCTAAACCATTCATTCATTCGTTTTTGCATGACAAATGGATATGAAACAACAAAAATACCTGACTAATGCGAGAAGGCGTACACAGGTACCTAATGGCATCTGATTGTCTCGGAGTGGCAGTACCTGTTTAGCAAGCCGAAAGTTTTCCTTTATACTTACTAACTGCTACTTGTATAGGTAGGTATGCTGTATGCTGCTATCACCATATTCTATTCGGAACGCTACGACATGGTAAAAAATTTAACCCATGGATAAAATCCCGGGTATCAAAATGTTTTTTTTTTAGTTGTATATCAGTCAATCTATGGTTTCGGACTTTTTCTATCAAAAGACCTCACTTCATGCCCAATTTTAAGGTTCTAGGTCTACGTAAAGTACCCTTTATTAGAGTTTACGAGGACCAAAATGTGCCGAAAACCACTCAATCGTGCAACCTTTTCACAGAAAATCTCTTAGTGCCATCGTATTGCCTGACAAGGAAAATCATTATGGCACTTACTTTGAAAAGGTCCCACAGTAGGTCACGATTCAGTTGGTTCGATTGTAAATGACATACGTGACATATCTTCTAAATACGTTGACAGAGGACCCAGATCTTTTCACAGAATGTTATGCTCCGGAGGGTTTGCGACCTCGGTTAATATCTATTAATTTCAATTTGGAAAAAGCGTCTTGAGCCTCCGTCCGGACAACAAAGTGATCTTACAAGGTATTCACTAGAGTTTGGGAGCCCTAAAAAAATTGAAGGTGAGAGGGGGGGGGGATAAAAGGCAGACAATGGAAAAATCTGTACATAAAACATAAATAGAAACATAATTATGAAAACTAGTGTTGTTGCGTAAATACCTGCCTTTACGAAATTTACGAAGCCCTATACTTTAAATGACTGCTCAGCACAGCTGACTGTACTGTATATTGCTGTTTTTTTTTAAATTTAACCAAGGTTGCTTAAATAAAACTATATAAAACAATTTGGGTTATTTTAACGGCTATTCTTCATATATTTAAATGCTTTAACCTTTAATAGTCAAAAAAGGAGTCATGAAACATTGTTGAACAACAAATAATATAGGTGTCTACAAAAGGTATTGGTATTTACCATAACGCTCTGTCGCATCGAATATTTAATTATTTACTGAGCTGGATAAATAAGCAATTTAAATTACGGCCCCAAACAAAAAGCAATAACTCACGATCGCCTCGTGCAAGAGATTTTTACAAATCGGCAATAAATTTTTATAACCCTTCCACCGTAAACGTAGGGCAAAAACGTTTTCTTACCTTAACTCGGCTTCTAACCTCCTTGGCACATTTCTGGAACTGTTCAAGGTGTTCGAAATTCGATTCGATTCGAGAATGCAATAGCTTGTGTATAGTCAAAGAGTATAAAATAGAACGTCGAGAGTACAGTCACCGTGGAGTGCGGGCAAGCGATCGCGAACGCGGCGCGCGGGGCACTGACCAAGACAGCCTGCGCCGCGCCGCCGACCGCCGCGCTAAACCTGACAGAGTAGCTACTGCTACAGACGTGCTATTAGGTACAATATTTTTCGGTTTTCCATACTGGATCTTTGATTCTTGGTAGATTTTACGTGGTTGAATGTTCTACACACGCCGATTATGAGCTCTACGCGTCTCTAATTAAGTTATCGATTGGTGTATCTAATACGTAGGTGCCTGAAAAATTATGAAAACTATGATCTTGATATATTCTATTGCCTCTTATCTTTCACTGAATATATTAACTATTACAATAGAGAAAAAATACTATGTGCAACTACGAGTTTTATAATAAATTATTATTGTCTATAATAAAAACACACACACACAAATTCACAGATTTGTGATAAATCTATTTCTGCAATCGCAAAAAGCTGTTTATTATATTTTTGCACAGATACTACAAGGCAGCGAAATGATTCCTACGCCGCCTAGTCTTTGGACATCCACGGGCGGGCGGCACTCGATAGCTCGCGCGTCCGCCCGCCCAGAAGCGCCTTTTGTAGCCTCAGCCTTACCGACTGCGGGGCGGTTTTTTCATTACCCACCTACCCACCCTTTCGGACCAATCTTAGATGAATCCATGTCAGACAACAAGGTTCTCAACCGGGATTAATTTTAAAACGAAAATAAAAATCCTGTCTGTTGGCGTTAAGTGTTTTTCGCGATGTACTCTCACACGGGTTTCGGAAGATTGGTTGCTTGAGATTACAGCGCGATATGCGACAGGTACTCGGCGGGCTTTTCCTTGACTCTTTAAGGACGAAATAAACACGGAAAATAGATTACTCGGAGTTTAATTCAGTATTTTCATCTACCTCGTTGCTTGGAGTTATATTTACCTTGCTTTTTGATTACATTTCTGCGGAAATGGATTTCCTTCAAATTTCAGGTGAAATTATTCTGTGGAATATTCGTTAGTTCGTTAGTAGGTTCCTTTAAATACGTTTTGCTATGTGGAAAACAACTACTAAATAAATAAACGTTTTAATACTTTGAAAGCCACTGAAAAGTCCAAGCGGCTCTTTTTTATCGTTTTAATAAAATGTTATGAAATTTTAATGACTGCACTTAAAAGTTCTAATAGCCTGTGGAATTATCGTCATCACAACATCGGAACAGACCATTATATCGTAGACCTACCTCCATGTCACTCTACTAAATAAAAATAATTACTTCATTATGAAATAATATAGCTTTAATTCCGAATCCTTGGCGTCCATATATACTTTGATACAAAGTAGTCGGACCTTGAAACTCTTAGGTAAGTTCTCTAGGGCGCATTCTGTTACTAAATACAAAAACAAATAAGGATCAACAAATCACTTAATCGGAAGTAAATAACAAAATATAGAATTTGACCGCTTTCGGCGTCTGGCTTATCCGCTAACTCCTTCTACAGCACGCAATGGATTTTGATGCGGTTATCACTATCATTATAGAATTTCTTGCAGTTTATAATAGATATGTATATCTAATAAATGGGCAGCAGCGTTTTTCATTGCTGTATAACACTGCGATCTCCAACCCGCCTGCCGAGCGTGGAGATTATGGCAACAACCTTCCCTTTGTGGGAGACGCCTGAAGTCCTGCAGTGGACTGTTATGGGCTGTGAGGATGATACCTAATAATACATGCACGTGGTTGCATGAAGCACGTCGGCGCGTTTTTGGTTTGCAACCGTGATTGCCTAAACAAGTGTTTGGTTATACGTTGTAAACATTTCTCGGCTCCAATACATTTGTTTTCGTAATTGTAGATTGGAGAAGATTCAAGGTAGGTGATATCAATTATATGGTTTTGAACCAATGCCTCCTCAGAAATTTTGAATTATACTTCATTCCACAGAATTTTAAAATTACGTTGCTCGCCCGAGTCCATTGAATAGGTTGTCTCTTGAACTTCAGTAGATTCACTGTTTTGGGAAGTTAGTTCAATTAGGAAAGGGACTCACCAAGATGCGGGTGGATAGTCGACATGTACAGTCAGTAATATAAGCTCTTGATCCCTCTCCTCACAGTGCTCGACTCCGAAAATGGGGTGACGTATCAAGGCGTAGACGCCTTGGAAGCGCGAAGCTCGTGTTAGTGTTGCACTGAAGTTGTTCATACAATCATCATCATTAATATAGCTACAATATAGCTAATGACGCAAGTCAGTCGAGCACTAATGAGGAACAGGCCCTGCACTGCCTCAGGCAACAGTGAGCGTAAGGTCTGTCGATGTATAAGTTTAAGGCGCTGTCCTCATTGACAACGGTTTTGAGGTCTCCCGTTGGTCGGGCAACGTACGTCGTACGACCATGGTCCGACTGTCAATTAGGACAGCGCCTAAGACTTTCTTGGTTATTTACTACACATAAATGTCACGCCGAAATATTGAGACAAAAATTATCAAAACCGTGGTGAAGTTTCCCTCGAGCGCGCTCCATACAAACGAATTGTGTATTAATCAATTTTGACATGTAACAATAGTTACCAATAAATAAACTTGAACTTGAACTTGAACGAAAAATGACTTTAATGTGGCTGAAAGATCAACGTTTTATAACTTTGGTCTATTGGTCTTCTAAAGCTCTACTATCGCTCCAAACTGCAATTTTTCATGTACTCGATGACGTAGGACCTACGGCGCCCTCACAGTCTTTTAGTAATCGCAAGGTTCCGCTACTTACAACCAACTGTATGACTGACGGATTGCGACACTCCACCGAAAGTATCGTTACAAGCCATAAAAAGCACGAGCTCGTCTCGTCTCGTTTACCATTCGTCATCATCCATCACGCTTCCCCGGCAGCCCTCACGATCCATTTGCCGGCAGCCGCGAGCAGGATGAATCAGGGTCGCTGTGAAACGATAAATTTTTGCAGTCTGATGCAAAATGTAACACGAATGAGTCCAACTTTTTAATACGGAACTCGGTGGCGGACTGAACTTCCAAATTGCGTTTTCATTCGCCTGGAATGGATGAGAGAGACGGTTTTTTTAATTGAAGAGCAACTGATGTGTCAGTTTGGTCGACAATAAAGAATATCACCTGAATTAGTACACTTTACTATTTGCTATTTTTGTGCATTTACTCGAGTTTGTCGCAATGGTTGAGTTTCACCGATGTAGGTACTAAATATTTTAACGTTAAGAAAACATAATACAAATAGTGCTTACTTCGCTACTCATGCTATCTATAAGCATAACTTAGGGCGGCTTGCACCAAACTCTTAATCGCATTTAAACTGATACTTAAACGTTAAATGTCATTCTTAAACGTATTTAAGAATTTGGTCCAATCCGATCTTAAAAATTATTACATAAATAAAGAAATGCTAATACCTACACCAGTCCCATACTGTCGTTTATCGAATACGGTAACGGTAAACAAACGACCCTTCCTGTTTACTCGTATTATTAGCGATGGATGACTGTCAATTTATGTTTTTACAAGGTTTTATTGAACTTGCAATGTTTGTAACGTGAAACCAAAATTGCATAAACATTTCGGACAAATCGTGTACGTCTATATGGGCTCATAAGGTCGGTGCTACATTCCACTCTGCAATTCTCCACACGATCAAGTGTAATAATGTAGGCAGTAGGCAGTGTCAAGTTTAATAATATAATATCATCTTAACGTCAATATCCCAGCTGTGCTCTCGCGCGCAAGAGCCCGGCGTACGACTTGTCCATGATTTAGGATTTGGCAGATCAGGAACTCATACTTACAAATTTTTTTACTGACCTCTGTGACTCTGTTAACACCCCCGTTAGATTGGATCATGGTTTCACATTCAGTCGTCTGAATGTGCAGGTTTCCTCACGATGCTTTTTTTTCTTTATACCACTAAGGTGGCAAACAAGCTTACGGCCTGCCTGATGGTAAGCAGTCACTTTAAGTTCCCTCATCGTAAGAGCATCGATTAGTATTCAACTTCGTTCTTAAGTACTTAACTCAGAAAAAATAATTGGTATATGTCGGCACCGAAGATCGAACTCGGCACCTCCTGCTCACGAGTCAACACACAAGTACAAACGGCGTGAATATGAAATGCTCGTAAATCAAATTACGTCCTATAATTTAAAACAGTTTTCAGCAACCACTACTTTGAATGAAAAGCTACGGGTCGATTGGTCCGCGAGCTTTTCGGGGTGAAATCAAAAGCTCGTTGCTCGTTGCAAAGTTGGACAATAACTGTCAGCATGGGGGAGCCGTAATGGAAGGGGGAGGGTTAATGCAATCGGTGATTTGAGGAAATTTGATATTTCATTTCACAGTGTTCTGTTGACGTAGTAACAATTAATAAATAGGTGTAGGTATAATTATCATGGGGGTTAATGAGTATTCATTGATAAAGTAATTTGTATAGTATTGAGCCTAATTTTGGCTAATAAGGAGGTATTAAAAATTACGTTGCGCAAGCCGGATGACCAATTGGCCCACACAGCAAAGGAGAAAGCCGATCTCTTGGGAAATCTCTTTGCTCATAACTCTACTGTGGATGATGGGGGAGCTGCACCGCTCACGGTGTGAGGGCATCATGCCCGAGGTTCGTTTCACCCAAAAAATCATAAGACGTGTGATTCTCTCCCTAGACATCCGGTGGTCCAGTGGACCTGATGGCATTCCGGCTATCGTTCTCAAAAACTGTGCTCCCGAGTTGTCTCCCGTGTTAATGCGCCTATTCAAGCTTTCCTACACCTCTGGAACGGTGCCGTCTTGGTGGAAGATAGCTCATGTGCATCCGATACCCAAGAAGGATGATAATTCAGACCCATCAAATTACAGGCCTATAGCGGTAAGGTAACCTCCTTGCTCTCTAAGGTGATGGAGCGGGTTATCAATATCCAGCTCCTCGGATACCTAGAGGACCACCAGCTGATTAGTGACCGTCAATATGGCTTTCGCCTTGGTCGCTCAGCTGGTGATCTTCTTGTGTACCTAACACACCAGTGGGCTGAGGCCGTCGAGAGCAAGCCTCCCCCTTGCTCTGGCTGTCAGTCTTGATATAGCCAAGGCATTTGATCGGGTCTGGCACAGGACACTGCTAACAAAACTCCCGAAGTACGGTATCCCCGAGGGGCTCTGCAATTGGGTATCCAGCTTTCTGTCTGGACGGAGCATCCAAGTCGTTGTCGACGGATGCTGCTCCGATACCAAGACCATTAATTCTGGAGTACCCCAAGGTTCAGTGCTATCTCCCACGCTGTTTCTTCTGCATATCAATGATATGCTGAATATTCCCAGTATTCACTGCTATGCAGATGACAGTACTGGAGATGCTCGTTATACTGGCCGAGCGAATATCCCTCGTTCCGTGGTGTCGAAAAGCCGAATAAGACTTGTGTCAGAGATTGAACACTCCTTGGAGCAAGTTGCTCACTGGGGCAGACTGAACCTGGTGGAATTCAACCCCTCAAAGACACAGGTCTGCGCATTTTCTGCCAAAAAGGATCCTTTTGTCATAGTGCCGCAGTTCCACACCCCTTTCCATCTCAAATAGTATCGGGATCCTTGGTGTCGACATATCGGATAGCGTGCGATTCCGGAGTCACCTAGAAGGTAAGGCCAAACGTTACTTCCAACGGCTAAGTCCAAGCGATACTTCACCCCAGGGCAGCGCCTGCTGCTGTACAAGGCACAGGTGCGGCCTCAAATGGAGTATTGTTCCCATCTTTGGGCCGGCGAAACTGCCGAACTGCTTAATCCTCTGGACTCCGTACAGAGACGCGCTGTACGAATTGTCGACGATCCCATACAAACAAGCAAGTTAGAACCACTGGCTAACCGAAGGGACTTTGGCTCCCTGTGTGTGTTCTACCGGCTGTACAATGGGGAGTGTTCCGAGGAACTTTTCGATCTGGTGTCAACAGCACAATTCCGCCATCGCACCACCCGCCGTGGGCTGGGTACTTATCCCCACTACGTAGACCCTCTGTTGGTCACCACGCGAAGGTTTAAAGAATGTTTCTCGCTCGTACTATTCAGATGTGGAATGAGCTCCCAGCCACAGTGTTTCCTTTGGACTATGACATGGGATCGTTCAAAAGGTATATTAGAGGTCTCTTCAGAGGCGGGCAACGCTTTGGTGTTGCTGATGTCCATAGGCGGCGGTGACCACTTTCCATCAGGTGACCCGCATGCTTGTTTGTCAGCCGGATAACATTAAAAAAAAAAAGCTATTCGTACCCTCCCTCGTCGTATCCTTTTGTAAACAAGCACTACATTATATTATCCGATTCGATGCGATCACATATTTATTGTTAATAAACATTGGTAGTGGTGTGAGTGCGCGAATTCTCCAATGAAATATTGCAAACGTCGGTAATATTCAGGTAATAAACCTATCAACAATATTGGATATCAATCTCGCCGCCTCTACGAACAATTTGGCAGTATTACCTATTGGAAATCCAATTATGAGGAGCGGCCCCGGCCGCCTGAGCCGGTCAACTCGTTCGTGAATTTCGATCGAACGTTGGAGAATTCATGATAAGAGTAAACGGGACAGCAATCCCAGTTACGATTACGGAGGCACATAGGCCTTTGACGCTATAGGCGCTGTTCTTATTAGCAACGGTCCAACGACCATGGTTGTACGACGAGCGGTTTTAAGGTCTCCTATTGGTCAGGCGACGTCCGACGTCCGACGTCGACGACCATGGTAACGGCTGCCGGACACCACATGTTCAGTTCTACTGATCTGCCTCTAAATAGTCGCCTTATTGACATCTGCCAGTCGATAGGGCTGGTGCTATATCTATACCCAACACTTACACAAATTCTGTCAGTACTTCTATACACAACAATTCTTTCGCTAGCGTAGTTTTCATCCCGAAAAAGTCGAGAGAAAATCCTGCAAATCATAGTTGAATGTTTACAAAGATCCGAACTGCGTGCGGGTGAAAGCTACGGGGAACGGCTAGACACAATAAAGACCTACACGATCACGCACGCTGTGTTGACTCGAATTGTACTGTTTTTAATCTGATAATCTTTATGCTACTCCAACTAATAAGGGTACTGCCCCCTAAAATTAACCTTGTCCACGCCGTCTGGGCAAATACACGGAGTTTTTATTTTCATGTCATGGTATTATATGGGAAAGTAAGCAAAGCTTGCCGCTTAGCCGTGTGGTGACCGGTAGAGTAGAATAGCACCAACCCCTTACACTCGTGGGTGTCGTACAAGGCGACTAACGTTTAGAGGCAAAATATCTAGTCTCCATAAACTGGAAAATGGGCAGCAGCGTTTTTCATTGTTATGTTTGCAACACTGCAATCTCTAACCCGCCTGCCAAGCGTGGAGATTATGGCAATAACCTCCCCTTTTGCGGGAAAGGCCCAAAGTCCTGCAGTGGACTGTTATGGGCTGTGATGATGAAGCAAAGCTTGTGTTATGGGTGTCACATAACTGAAAAACTTGATATATTTTTAAATACATATTTATTATACGTATAACCCCGTAGGCCGTGTGGTGTACGGCAGAGTAGAATAGCACCAACCCCTTACGCTCATGGGTGTCGTACAAGGCGACTAATGTTTTCGAGGCAAAAGATCAAGAGTCTTCGTAGTCTGGTAAATGGGCAGCAGCATTTTCTATTGTTACATTTAAACACTGCGATCTCCAACTCGCCTACCAAGCGTGCCAACCTCCCCTTTCGTGGGAGAGGCCCTAAGTCCTGCAGTGGACTGTCGGCCGGGAATCGAACCCGGGACCTCTGCGTGGCAGACGGCATTTTTACCAACTGAAGGACTCAGGTCGTAAACTGAGAAAGGTGGGTTCAGCGATAACAGCCCAAACAATCACAATCAAACACATGTGTGTAGTACTGATATTATCAATATTGAGAGCGCGAACTTAGTATATCATGCCAAAATTGGGGATTTACTCCAAAACAAGTACTGAATACCCATGTGTAATAAAATATGCTGACGATTATAACTTTAAATCGATAAAACTATACCTTTGTTTCTACTTTAAAAATTTCGTCGTGGCGTTAATGTCTTTATGCTCCGCACGAAGGTCCGGGGTCCGCCTTGACCAGGATTTGGCAGATCAAATATTTACAGTGGAGTAGCTGCCATCTGAGCTCTTTGGGCCTCCTACCAGGGGAACCTGACCAAATTGGATAATGGTTACACATTCAGTCGCCTGAATATGCAGGTTTCATCAAGATGTTTTCCCTCACCGCAAGAGTATCGGTTAGTATTCAACTAATGTACATAACTCAGAAAATAATCATTGATACATGGCCGCAGTGGGATCAAACCAGGTACCACTCACTTAAGATTCAGAAGAACTTAACCACTCAGCCACCGGCGCTCCTACTGCAGAAGTATACAGCCACCAAACAGTTTCTCTCACCCGGTATCTTACCCGACCCGGTAATTCCGAGTCGGATTCCTTAACCACTCGGCCACTTACGATCTCGCCTTTATTTTTACATGTTCAGCTAAAATCTTACGGTAAAAGTTACGAGTTAAATTGCGTACAGACTAGCAAAAGTTGTTCTCAGGTAACTCGGCCCAACTAGCTACTCACGCTCTGGCAGCGTTCAAACTTGCGTAGTTCGCTGTAAAGTTATAATAACGAACGGGAACGACCAGTCTACTGGAATGGCTGGAAACGCAAACTCTCTTTATCATTCTAGATTAGATATAAATGGTGCATAAACCATTGTGCTCGACCTGAATTAAGAAACCAAGACATCTGCAACCTGCGGGGAGCGGTGCTGGCCTTTGAGATACATGTAAGTACGCCTTCTAAAGAACCTCATGTTAGTGCGCGGTAAAAAGGCTAGCGATGCCCGTACTGGCACTAGCAGTCCTTCGTTCACTCCGTAACTCTCCCACCTCTGTCTCTACCTCTGTCACCTCTGCCTCTACCTCTGTCACCTCTCATATAACATGATTTATTGCGATTAAAAGTAAAAATATTATAGACAATCTTAACATATATACCATAACCAGTGAATGTTCACAATAATCACTATCCAATCTCGACTCCTGCCAAGGTCGGCTTTCTGTCTGTACTTACTAGTCCACTACTGACCTCCCCCAATGAGCGCCAATGAACCATGTCCTCTACTACTACATAGGTACAGCTTATACACAGCATGAAGTAACAAATTTGACCCCTTTATATGCACGGCAGTTGGAGCAAGTACGCGCGGGCTCGTTATATTGGAGCACACTTGAGTCGCACGCGACCGAGGCCGCAGACGCGTGCCTTTTTACAAGCTTTATTTAACTTGCACTGTACCTACGTGTGTATGTAAGTTGTCCGTCAAAATTTTCCAACCAAGTTTCGATTAGTTTTTGGTATCCGATTGAGCTGGATTTTTTTTATGACGTGCATTAATATGGTACTATGAAGCTGGTCTGATAAGATAATGGAGTTGGAAGTTGGTCACAGGAACTTCTTCTTCTTCTTCTTATCGAGTCGATGGACTAAACTCTGACCTATACTTTATTCGCCCAGTATTCGACGACGCATACAGCGTTTGAACTGGCCTCGAACAAGTTCTCCATGGTACAAGTTTTAGGGTACGCCGAGCATGAAACGAGGTGGTCCATAGTATGCGGAGATATGCCACAGTCGCACTGACAACTGTCATTTGTATGTCCCACCTAAAGAGATTCTCTTTACATCGGCCCACCTGGGTTCGCAGCCTATCGCAGCCGATGGACAGGAACTAATGAACGTAATAAGATAACCCAATCGTGTTTGGGCGCTTTGGAATGGTCTTGATGAGTAGGTACTGTACCGCGTAATAAAAGCTTACATAATTTTCTCTTTTCATTTGAGAACTTATTTTCATATTTACTCGGTTCTCTATAAAAATACAGCTGAATTATCATAGTGACGGCACCTATAGGTAAAGTACCTATTATATTGACAAAGAGAACACTCCGTTTTCTCGAATTTCTATTTTTCCCCATAGCCAAATTACGGCATAAATAATGTCGCACACAAGCCTAGCTAGAGCATTATCTTTTAATGTGGACTTTTATCTATACTGCTCTCTGACTAGTGAGTAATCAATTTTAAATTGCCTTCATCATAATGCCATAAACTGAAGTACAGAATTCCATCACTCATTAATTATT
Organism: Blastobasis lacticolella; assembly: GCA_905147135.1. NCBI lineage: Eukaryota > Metazoa > Arthropoda > Insecta > Lepidoptera > Blastobasidae > Blastobasis > Blastobasis lacticolella. The sequence continues at coordinate 5,088,926 of LR990048.1, read as the reverse complement.
TTGTACGACGAACAGAATGGGAACTGCACAATATGTGTTCATTAGTCAGCAGCACCTGTGCTACTCAACCGGCACGCAGGGAGACCGGAGGGTCGTTGTATCGAGCACTCTCAGCTTGGAAGCGCAAACGCGTACCTTTTTGTTTCCCATGCCGCCCGATGGGGCAAACAGCCCTTTCATCATTCTTAGTTTAAAAAAACGGTAGAACGGATGCTGAGAGAAAAAAAGCAGACTCAATTAAGCTTCCGTACTTCGCGAACGTTGGCTATAGTGTTACTATGGTTTGCCTGTCCCTGTCGTATGCCAACAACACGTCAATGCCAGTGGAAGAATAGGGGGGAGGCCTTTGCCCAGCACTGGGATAATTCAGACCGATATAAATAAATAAATTAAACTATGCCGTGTCGGTTTAAAGATCGGTGAGAAGAGAAACCCTTACAAGGTAGCGGTTGTTAAATCAAACTTAAGCAATATAAGTTTTAAGACTTTCCTGGTTATTCACTACACGTTCACTACACATATTATCGGGATTGTTGTTGACTCAACTCGTGACGTCGTACAACTGCGTCGAAATATCAAGGTAAAAAACAATACAAACCGTGGTAACAAACCCGATAATATGTGTAGAGCTCGTCTAGTCTAAGATGACGCGCCCCACTACTTAGTTGATTTCGATGTGTGAGTGCAAATATGGATAACGACACTTCATCTGTGTGGGAGCCAATGAACGACGCGTGCTGCTACGTTTGAATCTTACCGGCAACTGAATTACCAATTACAACGGCATTTGTATATGTATTGCGTCCATATTTTAAACTTGCTTGTGTGCGTTAATGCGAAAGTGGGGCGTGTCATTTTAAATTAGACGAGCTCTAGCAAACTATAGCATTTCTACTCGGCCGGGAATCGCACCCGGGACCTCTGCGTGGCAGACTGGTATGAAAACCAACTGAACCACACTTACAAGGTAACGGTTGTCAAATCAAACTTTAGCATTTCACAGTTAGAGAAACAGTTTTCGATACTGCAATAGAAATTGCTAACTATTTCGTTTCAAGGGGAAGTTGTTAAAACTTTTCTGTACGTGGTATGCCAGAGAGAGTTAAAACTTTTAATACGTAACGAACAAACTGAAGACAGTATCTAACATCTGTGTTGTTTAAAATGGCACGAGCAAAGAGTCTGAGATCGCAGCATTGGGTATACGAATAGAACAGTTGGAGAGCACAATAAACACTCGAATAGAACCGGAGTTAATCAAATATCCAATCTGGATTCGATCGTGGCGCTTGGTCTTCGCCGCACGAGATAAATCAGCTTTATTCGGTTAGGGTTGCAAACTGGGACGGCTGGATAGCAGATCAAAATGAAACCTACGTGCTACTTACACCTAGAGGAAAAAGAATACGACGAGAACTGCCTGAGATTGGTTTCCTCTTGCTTCATTCAGTGAAATGAAAATAATTGATTTATGAGGTGTCATCTCGTTTCCAAATACTTGCATAAGATTTTCACATGTTTTCGCGTGAGGGTTTAAATATAGATAACGAAGTCTTAAAATAATTGAAATTGTTACTTTTACGATTACGTATGATCGATGTTATAGTTTCAGTTTATTGTAATGGAACTTTGTTCGCAAAAGTATCAATTCAAAGAATTGAAATCAGAGAATTGTTGTCAACAGCGTTACGTAATTAGTCTACAGATTTCGCGAATGCAATACAATTGAAACAACAACCCATTCGCAGCGTGTTTGCAAGATCAGGGGCCTTAGCCCACAGGTTTCGTTAATCAACAATCGTTAATTTACAATCGTTAGTGGTAGAAAAAATGTATAGGATTTGACATAAGCTAACGTTATCTGACATAAGCTGTTTGTGGTAGAAATTCTTGGTCCATAGACAATTCACGTAGTTTCAGTGTACAAAGGAGGCGGATTGGCGGATGATCCTACACAATCAGAGTCAATGTAGATGTTGGTAGAAATAGTCGAACTTCGAACTGTCAATTTTCTACCATACACGCATCGCAGGTCGCTTATTTTGAGCATTTTCTCAATAATAGCACAACGTATTTTGACAACAGGATCATACTCCCATAGCTACTCTATGGCCGAGAATAAATGCAGTGACATCACGTAGTGGAACTTTCAATTCGTGTTAGCAAAGTAAAAGGAAAGTCGTAACCCTGTTGCAGGTGCAAGGCGCAGTTTTCAGGCATCACCGTCGGTCGTTCGCAGCAGCCGGTGAAATTGGATGGACTGCATTTAGATGCAGGCACCTACTCCGAGTTTCAATGAACTATTTGCGTAGACTGGTTCTATTTTATTGTTGATGGATTTGCTTTAGCTTAAACGATGGAGCGAGCGGCACTGGCCTAGTGGCAGCGTGCTTGCGAGACAAGGTTAATAAAGGTTAAGCAATGCTCGCAATGTCCAGGAATAGGATGGGTGACCGTTTCATATTTTGAGGCTAGTCAAACTTCAGCACCGCAATGAGCTAGCCACTTGTTAAGTATACCTCTTAATACCGTTGACAAAGCGAAGTTAACCATTTTCTTTCGCCGGGGACCAGGAGACTGGTTAAACAGTTTATAGCCCCGTACGCGTATATTTATTCTATTTTTAATTAATTTATTTATTTATTTTGGAGATATCTACCTACGCGGGCAGGGTACTCAACTTTTTTGCGACTATGTAGAAGAACTTCTGAGAGGGTTAAAGGTCAACATCGGCCTCGCAGAGGTCACGGGTTCGTTTCCCGGCCGGCTAGATATTAAGTGACGAATTTTAATTTCTGTTTCGGGTTTGGGTTTAAGCAATAAAGTATAGAGAATATAAATTATCTAGCACCCCGAATAGGTATTATATTCATTTTGGCTAGGTTATATTAATTACTGGAAGGTAGCATTATAACTCTAAACTTGTCGCAGTTTCCAGCCTTTCGGGGGAAAATTTTGGTAATTTTGGATCGAGGTTGTTAAGTAGGTGTTTCCTACAGCATTAAACTAGACTGCTCCCGTCTGTTTTAAAAAATCAGTTTGCCTCAAGCTCCTTTGACAGCGCTTTAAAAGGCAGATTTCCTGTGCACAAAGGGATCAATACAGTTAAATATTCATACAGCTGAGTGTACCTGTTTCACCGATGTAGATAGCAAATTTTGGCTAAACAACTAAGTAATAAAAAGGTTTTTATTGCGTTGTTATATCATGAGAACGAGAAAAAGTCGCTCCGCCATTTTCAAACAATTTCTGTTAGATTAAGATCTCGTTCCACCCATCTGGCAAGGACTTTGCTGCACTAAGTAGGCAGGGAACAGGTGTAAGTCTATAATTTCGTAGCACAACCGCTTCTACCATTAAGGCAAGATTTATCTTTACGAGGCGCCACTGAAGCCACGACCTGTGCACTCTCAGAAACATTTCCAGTGAGTCCATAACGATATGGGTCAAGCCATTCTACAAGGCGGAATTGGCTTTTACATTGATGTTTTCTTCATTGAGTTATGTACAGTAGTTGAATGCTAACCGGTGCTCTTACGGTGAGGCAAAATATCGTGATGAAACCTGCACATTCAGGCGATTGACGTTGTAACCATGATCCAATCTATTCAGGTTCCTCTGGTAGCAGGGTCACAAAGGTCAGATGGCAGTTACTCCACTGTTATATGATCTGCCAATCCTGGATCATGGTCAAGGCGGACTCCGGGCCATCGGCCTGAGAGCACAGTCGGGACATTAAACCAAGATGATGACGATGTCTGATGTTTTTTCTATAAGTGGTAATTTCATTTTAATGCTTAAATTGTGTTCTAATGAAACTTGACTGCCTGTGCAAAACTCGACACACCAATAAAACTTTAATAAAAAGGAGTCTTAAAGTCCATCGAAACTAATAAACGCAGGCTGGACAAAGTTTTGAAGCATCTGTCCGAACTTCAGAGGCCGAGATGGAAGGCATTCGTTCAGGATCGGGTTGAATGGCGTTTCGCTGAGACAGCGTAGTACCTACCTTCCTAAGTATATTATTTTGTCGGCCCTTACAGACACTTTATATCTAGACAATAGAAATAACTTCTTTGAATGTATTTTGAACCTCTGACGAAAACAGAAGGGTGTTATAAGTTTGACATGTGTATCTGTGTGTCTGTCTGTGGTAACTCCCGAACGGATAGACGGATTTGAATGCGTTTTTTTTGTGTTTGAAAACCGGTTTATGAAAATTGTTTTATTAAAATCGGTTTATTAGTTTAGTAAATATTTGAGTATATGTGTTTATTTGTGAACTTGGTCGAGGGTTATCAGACTTTTTCTGTCGGGTAAGTTATTAATATCTGTCTACTAGCGACCTGCCCTAGCTTCGCAAGGGTAACAAATTATACACCTCAACCTTCTTCATGAATCACTCTGTCTATTGGTAAAAACCGCATGAAAAGCCGTTCAGTAGTTTGAGTTTATCGCGAACAGACAGACAGTCAGACACGGCGTGGGACTTTTTATAATATGTAGTGATAGTAACGATGAGTTGAGATCACATACATACATAAAGCTCACGCCTGTGTCCCACAGGTGGGGTAAGGAGAGACTATGGACCGCCACTTTGCTCTGTCCTGACACAACACCCTAGTCTCGCAAATATCCACAACTCTTTTGATATTGTCATTTTCATTATTACTTACGTTTCTTACTTACTTTTCATATTCATTCTTGCCACTTCGGACGCCAGCCTTTTTGAGAACATTACTTAAATGTTGTGACGTGAATGTTTATTCGGGTCGTCCTCTTAAGGGCCGGTTTACCAAATTCGCGCTATGTATCTCTTTCGTCAATCTTTTTTTACCGCTTTACGCACCATCTTTACATCCCCTCTTTCTATTTTTGCCACTACATCATCAATTGAGATCCATTTTTGATGTTTGTGTGGTGTAAAGAGTTTCAAGCCTTGAAGCTTTTTAACTAATAACAATTTCTTTCTGTTAAATAATCACACGTTACCCTATTTGTTTACCACACCTCCCGAACAGAACCCTTCTACCGTCTTGGCTTCCGAGTATTGGAGGTTCGAATTCGTACGATTACTTTATCTGACTCATTGCGATCGGCACGGGCTTGTATCGTTTCACGGAATCCAAGTACACGCTATGGTGTAATGCTGACTCAGCAGCACACTGACTAACACAGAATCCACAAGGACGATGGTTTTTTTGTTGTTTTGTTATGGGACATATTGAAAACTCCAGGTTTCAGGGTCATCAACAGCCTGTAACAGTCCACTGCTGGACTAAAAGCCTCCTCTACATTAGTGGAGACTTGCCATAATCTCCAAGTTTGGCAGACGGATTGAATATCGTACGACACCCGTGAATAGAAAGGGGTAGTGCAATATTCTACTCTGTCGGCAATATACGGCTAAAACTCCAGATGTAGGTTCTCAGTCTCCAGAATAGGTACCTATGTATGTATGCATTAGTTTTATCAATTAGTATTGTGTGGTTTAATGTAAAAGCACGGTACCATTTCTTTGAAAAAGCCGCAAACACAACCAAGGTTCACTGGCACTGAGTCAGCGGGGTGACCTTGATATGACATGAGGTCACCAGCAACCAGCAATCGATATCTAAGTACAAAGTGGGACAAGAGCCCTTATAACAAGGGTGCACTGTCATATGTTTAGAAAGTCCTTAACTTTAGTTACACCTTGCTCGACATTGTAATGTAATTCAAATAACTATTCAAACCATCTGAGAGTCCGTTGTTTCTGATATTACTGTCCATTGTTGGACTTGATTCTCCTCCAAATTAATAAAGGGCTCTACCATTCTGATTATATTGTCCGTCCAAACAAGTTTTTTTTTACAAATTCACACAAGCAAGAGCCGTGTACGACACCCGCTAACGGGTGGATTTGTTTGACATACTCTACTTGTCTCCCGAATATACGTTATGTTAATTAATCACAGTATCTTTGTCCCAATGGAGACTCAATGGTTACAATCTAAATTCGAAAGTTCTAAAATCTAAAACCAAATTTTAAACATTGTTTTCCTTAATTTTCATTTCACTGAAAATTAAGGAATGATGAAGAAATGGAATATTATTAATCGTTTTTAACGTTGTTAATGTATTCTTGTATGTATATAGGAATCTACATACTCAGATATCTGAAGTTTTCGCCGAAGCTATGGTGTCCAGAAAAATGTTACTACTACTTACCTATTACAAAAAGACAACTTTCTTCTTCCTTTCCACATTTTATCTATAGAAAGCATTATATATATAGAAAGCCACTATTTTCAGAAAACATCTGCGCCAGTCCACAGATGCCAATCTTTATATTCAACCGAGGCTCCGGTAACGCTGTCAAGTTGTGATTTAATTTCGTTCGTTCAATTTTTGCGGCACCGGCAGGTATACGGCTGGATCGATCTCGGAATTTAATTTGGAACCGCTCAGATCTCGAGATGTTTAGAATAAACCCTGAGAGCGTCCCTCGGCCCGGCTGTAATAATTAACGGGAAGATTTCCATCTCCAATATTGGATTGGTATTATAAGGTGGCAGACGTTCGACATAATCTATTATCACTCTGTTATTTTTCTACCTTTAATCTAAAAAGTGTTCTAGTGTAGAAAGAGATTATCTACCTACTTAGCTATATCTCGTTATAGGAACTCTTCTTCTTCGTCAGTGACTGCTTGTAATGGAAAAAGCATGCGTCTTTACAATCGCACAGCGCATGATAGCGGGCATGTTATATGTCAAAAGTAAATGTGATTAGGTACTCAAGGCTTGGCCCGAAATCATAGCCCAGATGAGGGTTACAGTGAAACCATATGAAAAACAAAGAAATCTGACAAACTTTAACTGAATATCTGCCAAAATCTGCCCTGAAAAAAAATGTCAAAAACATGTCACACATATTTAGCTTACAAGTCATCGTTAAATCATGTAAGTAGCGAAAATAAAATTCTTTTTTGTTTACTGTATTGAATAGCGATAAATGGGTGTTTTAAATATGATTTCAATATTTGTATTTCACGTAATAACATCTGACTCGTGTCAAAAGTTTCACACAGACTAGGACAAAATCACTGCCTATTTTTTAATATAGAAAGCAAGTTCCTATTTAAACAGTTAATATTATTACTGAAATACCTACCATACTATTATCCGTGAAGTCGACTAACCACTATGGGTCCGTGTTTGCGTTCCAACCGGGCGGGATGCCGAAGTTGCGAACTATTCTAATAATTCACAACGATGAACCGAACTTTCGAGAAATCTTATGATTTTAGAATAAATCTATTATACCTTTCTGTTTGCCGTAATTGCGCAGTATAAAGAAACAGTAGAAGGAATTTATGCTGGAACAATATTCCACCTCCCTTACGCAATTTTCAATCGAGATAAGTATTCTTTTTTACAACATTATAATAGCTTTCTAACAAACTACCTAAAAGATTTGGGTCCTACCTATTATGGATCAGTCTGAAAACCAGCGTCGTTATTGGCTGCTGCCATTTATATCATTATGCTGAGACGGTCCAATTTGGTCCAACGACTCATCGCCCTGCTTCCTTATTATGTGACTTTTGTTTTTTGAATGTGTTATTGGACCAAATAAAGATACGTCTATGTCTATGTCTGTACGTTGTCCATCTCAGTCAAATGCTCGAAATAATTGAACTCATTCGTGACCCCACTGGTGTTGCGGATATCCATTAGCGGCAGTAATCATTTACCATCAGATGACCAGCATGCTAGTTGCCTTCCTTAATTATAAAAAAAAATTCTCGTAAGCGAGAGGTACAGCCGTGTGGTGTCCGGCAGAGTACAATAGCACCAACCCCTTACAGTCATGGGTGTCGTAAAAGGCGACTAACGTTTTCGAGGCAAAAGATCAAAAGTCTCCGTAGTCTGGAAAATGGGCAGCAGCATTTTCCATTGTTATATTTAAATACTGCGATCTCCAACCCGCCTGCCAAGCGTGGAGATTATGGCAACAACCTCCCCTTTCGTGGGAGAGGCCCTAAGTCCTACAGTGGACTGTTACGGGCTGTGATGTGAAGCGAGAGGTAGCGGGTTCAAATTCCACTGCCGCCATACTAACCATTACTCTTAGTAAAGGAAAACATCGTGATGAAACCTCCACATTCAGGCGACTGAAAGTGTAACCATGATTCAATCTGGTCAGGTTCCTTGGTAGCAGGGATACGGATGTCAGATGGCACTCCACTGGAATAACCTGACCTCCCAAATGCCAAGATGATAATTATTGCTAATAATAATAATAATATGTTTGTTGTAGGAAATGAGTGATGAATGTACAAACGCACCTAATCTTGAACGCACACTAATGCAGTGCGCTGCGCAGTGCACTGCACGATGTGGCAAAACTTGTTACACGCCGAGCAATTTGTATGCAAGTACATTGACAGATGGCGGAATGTCCCACTGTGCAGCGCGCCGCGCGGCGCACTGCATGATGGGGCAACACCCGCAATTGAAGCCCGAAATGTCAGTTCTGTATGAATTTTGTCTACGTTTTTCAATTTGACCCCATCGTGCAGCGTGCGGTGCGATGTCAGTAGATGTCAACATGACACGTCACATCTGACTGTTTCTTTTTACCAACAGTTCGAATCTTTCCTCTTTATGTGACACAGTTGACACACATATATCTGTCTACTTTTTTTAGTACAGATACAACGCGTGTGAATGAAATAGGAAACCGACCTTGTCAAAGAAAGTTTGACAGCTGATGCGTAAGCCCCTCCCCTTTTTCTGATTCTTTAACATTAACGAAGTTGTTTCGCTTTCGTGATCCTGTCGTCATTCTCTTCTCAGTTCATCCCGAATTATAAATAAGGCATGTTTGGTTCTAGAACACTAGTTTCTAAAAAGAAATGCTGGTACTCGTAGAAATCTACATTTTTGATGGCACCTGTCACACTTAAAACTGTAATAACTCTGAAACTATTGGTGCTAGAATACTAGTTCCTAAAGAGAAATGATAGTGCTCGTCGACATCTACATTTCGGTTGACAGCTGTCAAACTTAATACTGTAATAACTCTTAAACTATCACATCTAGAACACTAGTTTCTGAAGAGAAATGATAGTGCTCGTCGACATCTACATTTCGGTTGACAGCTGTCAAACTTAATACTGTAATAACTCTGAAACTATCGCTCCTTGAACACTAGTTCCTGAAGAGAAATGATAGTCGAGATCTACATTCCGTATGACAGCTGTCAATCTTAAAACTGTAATAACTCTGAAACTATTTGCCTTAAAACGCTTGTTCCAGAACAGCAAATACTTATAGATATCGACGGGCACTATCATTTTTTTTTAGGATCCAGTTTTCTAAGAGCAATGGTTTCCGAGTAATTTAAGTTATATTCACTCTCTTTATACTTACTACTGATGTTATACTTTGTAGTTATAGTTTTGAATGAGCCACCGTGGTATACACTCAGTTTAAGTAAACATTCGTAAAGGACAGAAATTCAAAATTCAAAATTCAAAATTACTACGTTTTAAAACATTTTGTCGTAATATTGTCCCAAAATCATGTCTTCAACCAGTTGAGGACAAATTTAAGCAGTGCGCTTTATCCTACAACAGAATCAATCAATGTGAATAAAAATTCCTAACATGACCGAATCAATCTTCTGAATTTAAAAATTTTGAAGTTTTTATGTTCTTATATCCTCAAGATAATTTAATTGAATGTATTATCATAGAGCCTGTAACCATCGGACAATCAATACGCTTTTAACGAAAATCGGCCAAGTAGTTTTTGAGCTAGAATAAACATCCATACAAACATTCATATAAACATACATACACACAAACCCCTTTCCCCCGCAAGAGTACGACATTGACGACATACGACAGAGACGACATTGTTCCACTTGCTATAGTCCTGACAAATCTCTGTCGATTCTTCCACGTTTATCAACTTTACATACATAGATTGTTAACTTCATTACCCTCCCTTAGCTCCATCGTAGTCGGGTAAAAAGAATCATTTATAGTATAGTATTCGCGGAAGTTGCATGGTTCAATTTCTTTAGATATTACTGATGTGATACTTTTTAGTTAAAATATGGAATGACTTACCACGGTCTACAGATGGTGAATCTATGGACACCTGTCAGAAGTAAACATCCAAAGAAAAAATTCGTTTTCAAAGATTTTAAAGTAAAATTATGTCTTCTTCCGGGGATGAAGACATGTTGGCCGTACTGCAGATGGTTAATATGCAAAAATGTAGACGACCTCGACGTAACTATTGGGTGCACCCTATATGGAATACCGGTGTAAAAATAGACTTACCAGTTGATGGTAAACCTGGAAATGTATCCGGACCGTTTTCAGCAGGTTTTCAGGATGTCACCATTATGTTATAATCAAATATCAACCCGAGCCAGATCAAGGTTACAAAAACGACACACAAATTGTAATGTCAATGTAGCATTGACAATAATATAAATTAAATAATCATCGTGGCGTCATTATGATGATGTTGACTTCAATATAATGTTTTATGAGCTTGTTGAAAAACATCCTGCACCATACGATTATAATCGATCAGATTACTCTAAACGGAACGTGAGAGACAAGATGCGGATAATGATAGTAAGGAAATTAAACGGCAAATTACGTGGGGACAATAATGTCTGACCATGCCAGCCCGCTAGGCACGGGAAGGAGAGTTCAACTCACGAAGCGATGGCTAGACGTCGATAAGAACGACATGCGTGCCAACAAACTCACCACCAAGGATACCGAAGACCGAGCGAAGTGGACCAAGAGGACTAGGAAGGCGGACTCCTGGCAACCGAAATTTAACACCAAGACGATGATAATGATGATCTTGGCGTCAAATCCTGTTTGTGCTCTCGCACGCGAGGACCCGGGGCCCGCTTTGACTATGATCCAAGATTTAGCAGATCAGGCAATTACAGTGGAACGACTGCCAACTGACCTCCATACATAAGGTCGACATAAGGTCAATAATCATGCAAGTCGTTTAAAATAACGCGCGTAAAAGCGTCGAAAAAGCTCTCGTGCAAACGTTGCCTAACTCACAATCATTCGTAAATCTCTCGTGCGATCATTGCCTAACGTGAAAAACCAGAATAACACCACCGTTTTCTTTGTTGTCACCGTGACGTGGCACTGCGTGGTGCGCCGCGCAGTGCACTGCACTGCATTAGTGGAGCTAGTCGCTAAGAGACGCTCCACTCATGCAGTGCAGTGCACTGCGCGGCGCACCGCGCAGTGCCACGTCACGGTGACAACTAAGAAAACGGTGGTGTTATTCTGGTTTTTCAAGTTAGGCAACGTTCGCACAAGAGATTATCGAATGATTGTGAGTTAGGCAACGTTTGCACGAGAGCTTTGTCGACGCTTTTACGCGCGTTATTTTAAACGACTCACATGATTATTGACCATATGTCTCCGACTGTCTGATCACACACAGGCGTAAAAAGTGACTGAAGATTTTTTATCTCCAGTCACTTTGCAACCAAGAAACTGTCTCAAATGCAACCAAGAGAAACGTACGAAATCGATGTCATTCATTTTAGATTAAAACGCTGAAAGTGCCGGCCAGAAAAATATTATGCATTTTTCAGAGACAGGTTCTATTATTTCTTACTATAGTGCCAAACCAGTACGCCCACCACCACCACTATGTACCACTGGGCGTACAGTAGGTACTAAGTATCGCTTTTCTAAAAGCCAATAACAATCGACCGTCGGACGTGCAGATTTGACGTCACAGTAAACAATGTTAAGAACTGTTTTCTCTATTGGAAACTAATAATTTTGTTCTGGCCGACACTTAAATTTTTTATCCAAAAATGTATGAAACGCGAATGTTGCTTTTTTTTAACTAAAAAGTATAACAAAAGAAATATGTCAAGAAATTGGACCACCTCGATTGATCTTCCGCGAATACTATACTATGACTGTTACTTTTTACCCGACTACGATGGAGCTAAAGGAGGGTAATGAAGTTAACAATCTAAGTATGTAAAGTTAATAAACGTGGAAGAATCGACAGAGATTTGTCAGGACCATAGCAAGTGGAACAATGTCGTCTCTACCTACTCGTGCGAAAGGGGTTTGTATGTATGTATGTGGATATGAATGTTTGTATGGCTGTTAATCCTAGCTCAAAAACTACTTTGCCGATTTTTGTTAAAAGCGTATTGATTGTCCGATGGTTACAGGCTCTATAATAATACATTCAATATATGTATTATCTTGAGGATATAAGAACATAAAAACTTTCAGAAGATTGATTCGGTCAAGTTGGGAATTTTCATTCACAATGGTTGATTCTGTTGTGAGATATACCGCACTGCTTAAATTTGTCCTCAACTGGTTGAAGACATGATTTTGGGACAATATTACGACAAAATGTTTTAAAACGTAGTTATTTCTGTCCTTTACGAATGTTTTAAGTATACCACGGTGGCTCATTCAAAATTATAACTACAAAGTATAACATCAGTAGTAAGTATAAAGAGAGTGTATAAAACTTAAATAACTCGGAAACCATTACTCTTTGAAAACTAGATCCTAAAAAGAAATGATAGTACCCGTCGATATCTATATGTATTTGCTGTTCTGGAACAAGCGTTTTAAGGCCAATAGTTTCAGAGTTATTACAGGTTTAAGATTGACAGCTGTCAACCGAAATGAAGATCTCGACTATCATTTCTCTTCAGGAACTAGTGTTCAAGGAGCGATAGTTTCAGAGTTATTACAGTATTAAGTTTGACAGCTGTCAACCGAAATGTAGATCTCGACGAGCACTATCATTTCTCTTCAGTAACTAGTGTTCTAGCACCAATAGTTTCAGAGTTCTTACAGTTTTAAGTTTGACAGGTGCCATCCAAAATGTAGATTTCTACGAGTAATAGCATTTATTTTTAGAAATTAGTGTTCTAGAACCAAACATGCCTTATTTATAGTTCGGGATGAACTGAGAAGAGAATGACGACAGGATCACGAAAGCTAAACAACTACGATAATGTTAAAGAATCAGAAAAAGGGGAGGGGCTTACGCATCAGCGGTCAAACTTTCTTTGACAAGGTCCGTTTCCTGTTTCATTCACACGCCTTGTATCTGTACTAAAAAAAGTAGACAGATATATGTGTGTGAACTGTGTCACATAAAGAGGAAAGATTCGAACTGTTGGTAAAAAGAAACAGTCAGATGTGACGTTTCATGTTGACATCTACTGACATCGCACCGCACGCTGCACGATGGGGCCAAATTGAAAAACGTAGACAAAATTCATACAGAACTGACATTTCGGGCTTGGACTGCGGGTTTTGCCCCATCATGCAGTGCGCCGCGCGGCGCGCTGCACAGTGGGACATTTCGCCATCTGTCAATGTACTTGCATACAAATTGCTCGGCGTGTAACAAGTTTTGCCACATCGTGCAGTGCACTGCGCAGCGCACTGCATGAGTGTGCGTTCAAGATAAGGTTGCCTCAGGCGCTGCTTTAATTGGAAACGGTCGTGCGACGGGCGGTTTTGAGGTCTCCTATTGGTCGGGCGACGTTCGTCGGAAGACCATGGTCGCACGACCGTTGCCGATTAGGACAGCGCCTCAGACTGGAAAACTATTTGCAGTCCTTCCGTAGGGCTTGCTACGAATTTCAGTAGCACCCTCTACAAGATCTAAAAGTCGACCGTAATACGAGTTACATATTTTGTGTATACGAAGTGTAAACTTTAATTAAGTTGCACCATGTTCTACTTTTAATGTAATTCATAACGTTCCTGAGCGTAGCGCATTCAAAGCAGGGCAAACAAAACTGACCAGTGCGATGTCATCAGCATATTCTGAGTTCGGAATTTCAGCTTCCCAACGCAAATTACAAGTATGGGTAGGTAAAACTGGAAGCCATACTCTAAATTAAAAACTGAAGAAAAGAGAAACCTTGTACTTTCTAAATTATCCATACGTCCCTTCCTAACTAATTGGGGCTTGGTTGCTCATATTGGTACCCAAATTTGTAACACTATACTTGTGGGCAGAGTTAGAAACAGACGAATAGGAAAGAAAAGCGTTCAAACGTTACTCGTGGTTACGAATCTTATCTTCAATTAGTGTTTGAATTGTGGCATCCAGCTTTATCTACAACTTCCTTGGTTTTGGCATGTATCAGTATAGCAAGGCCCCACTGACCTCAAATAATACAACTTGTAATATTTCGGCTCAGTGTAAGACACCCAAAGACTTTGCTGCTAAATCTGACCCGCACTTCGCTAATTTTAAGGTGGTCATGCCTTTCATAGCTTTTTTCTGAGCTGGATCCGGCGCCTTGCAGTAGTGGGCGTCTTTTGACTCATATGATGATGATGCCGCCTGGACCCAGGGCAAAGGACAAAGACTGGATTCATGGTGCTGCAACCCGGCCTGTACAGGTTTCCTACAAATTTAGGAACTTTGATTTCACTCATCGTTAACTTATAAGTTGCTACATTACTCAAAAAAAGTCATTGGCACATGGCGGCGCTGTGGATCAAACTTGGTACCTCTAAGCTGACCTGCTAACCAAAAGGCCACCGACGCTCTATTTATTATAATATTATTTCAACTTCTGAAATGAAAAAGGCTCTATACCTAGGCATTATATTGATAACTATCACAACATGCCACTTCTCTGCAAGATTTTTAATTCCACCGTTAGGTACACTCATTTATTACGCCGTCTCTTTGGATGCATTAGTTCATTTGTTAGCAACTTTCGGAGCCGGTTCATAACTTGCAGACTGATTAATGAACTTTATAGTCAGAATTAATTAAGTACAATCCGGTGGAATTTACATTCGTTGGCGTTTGCTTTCTACAGTTTCTTAATTGCTTTTACTCTTTATTATTGTTATGAAATTGAAATAGCAATTCTGTAACTTTGGTATGTGTAATTGATTGTATAAGTTTTATATTTGATTCCTATGAATAGATTCGATTAGTACTAGTAGGGAGGTACAATCTAGTTAATTAATATGTGAGCAAATATAAATAATAATATAAATGTACATGGAAGGGTACTTATGTATCTGAGCAGTAGCTGTATTCACAATAACTCGGAAATCGAATTCGGATACGGAATCGACAAAGGACCCCGCAAAAGTTCTTAGGAAAATGTGGTTTTAGTTAATTTTGATGAAATTCTCATATGTTGTAGAGAGTAGAGTTTCCGTGGAATCTATCGAGATTCTGAATAACAGTTTTCGAATCGATTCGCCGCTCACGAATTTCGTGTCGAATCGTTCGGAAACGGTTTCGAATCATTGTGAATACGGCTACAGATTCATCAATCAAACATATGTACATCTGCTCACATATTAATGAACTCGGACTGTACCTACAAAATAAAACTTCCTTTTGCAAGCTTTTATTTAATTTGCCCTGTTTTTATGTAAGTTGTCCGTCAAAATTTGCAAACCATTTTCGACGGTATCCGATTGAGCTGAAATTTGGTACACCTATGTTACTTGGGTGACAATGCATTAACATGTCTGACGACGGAGTCGGAAGGTAGTCATAGGAACTAATCAACGCAATAAAATATCCGAATCTTGTTTGGGCTCTTTGGAATGGTCTTGATGAGTAGGTATGTACCGTGGTAGGAAGTAGGTGGTTAAATAGAATAAAAAATCTCATTTGAGGACTTATTACTTTTACCTAGTATGTGCAGAGCGGAGTCTGTAAGTACCTATTACTGAACCGAACTGAATGCTCATTTGTAATACTAATAACAATGCCTATTTTTTTTAATAGAAAAGAGCAAAGTGGATTTCGTGATAAATATTATCCAAGTCAAAAAAGCATGAATAAAACGGTCAGCCACAGAAAAAAGTAACCCCCCGGTGATCATCGCTTAGGGAGTTACCTTTCTCTTCAGCAGACTCCACCTACTTTCATCATCGCAACACTATCCATTGTTAAAATGCGTAGTAAGTATATTGAAATGCGCAACTTAGAAGGAGTAGTTAGGTAAACGAACAGACAGACACTTTAGAGAAGAGAAAACATAGCGATAGAACTCTGTCAGTACCGTAATAAATTTCCCATTTGCCGATTGCACAAAGCCCAGAAAGTTCGGCCACGTTCTAGCCGATAATGACGGGGATGCTGGGAGCGCGGTTTCATATTGCACCGAGTGGGATGCGCCGGGAATCGATGCGGTTGCCATGGCAACGCCGGGACTTCATAGTACACGATCGAGGAGCAGACGACACGCGACCACCGCAGGGACGACCATTCGTTTTCTGAATTCCTATCTATGTAGAGATATTATATAATATTGTGTCGGTATTTGACTAAAGCTTTTTTCGAAGTGTTCCCTCCATATTAATCTTTATATACCTTCATGGTCCACACAGACGCAAATCGCAAAATTTGTACTTTAATAAGTAGATAAAAAATAGTAATCATCTTGGCGTCAATATCCCGGTTATGCTCTTTCGTGCGAGAGCCCGGGATCCGCCATGACCAAGCAGGATTTGGCAGATATTAGGTAATTACAGAAGAGCGACAGTAGTCTGCCCTCTGTGACCCTATTAACCCGGTCAGGTACCCCTGCTGACCGGATTGAAGCATAGTTACACATTCAGTCGCCTGAATGTTTAGGTTTCATTACGATATTTTCCCTCGCCATCAAAACATCGGTTAGTATGCTAATGTAGGTACCCAAATTTAACTCAGAAAAGTCTACATAAAATTTTCATAGAAATTGGTACATGTCGCCAATAGGGATCGAACTCGGTACCTCCCGCTTACGAGTGGAACTCGTTAGCCATTAGGCCACCTACGCTCTTCATACTTGGACACACGTAGATACAATTTAAAAACATCTTGTTGGGTATAGTTTTTTAAACTACTCGTTATAACCATGTTTTAACCATGTTATGTCGACCTGAGTGGTTCAGTTATTTAACATGTTAGCCTGCCACGCAGAGGTCCCGGGTTCGATACCCGGCCGGGCAGAAATTAAAATGACGACTTTTAATTGCTATTAAGGCTTTGGGTATAGTATGTATAATAAGTATGTATTTAATAAAAAAAAGTATATTAGTAGTTTATCAGTTATCTAACATTCATAACGCAAGCTTTGCTTACTTTAGGACTAGATGGCGCTGTGTGAACTTGTCCAAGCATATTTATTAATTTATTTATAACCAATATTCGCTTCGGAATCGTAAAATATGAAGCCGCCAACTCAGCCAAGGCTCACAATATTGGCAAACAATCGACACATGTGAACCGAATTTGCATATGGAGATAATATAAAGTGCCGACGGCCCGACGTTCAGCGAAATTTTATAACCTCCACCCGATCTCAACTTTTATCGTCCTACTTCGTAACCTAGCATCTGATAGATTTTATGAAAAGCGACGTCGGAACGTGTCGTACCTACCTACGTGGATACTACACTTTTACCCGTCTACGAAAATCAAAGCCTTTAGTACAGGCACTCTATACTCTTGTCAGGCGCAATATAAAAACGGCTCTTCTCTATTTTGTGGTAAAGGCAATAGAATACCATTTATAGGATTCCTAACCAAAGGATAGAAAGGAAAGTCTTACTAACCTCCGCTGACTGTTTTTCTCCAGAAGATAATGATTTCATTTTTTTGAGGAACTGGGTTAGGAAGTTTATTATTTGTTCCCCAAATGATAAACTCTACCCCCAATTCGTCGAGTTACGGAGAAATATAATCGAATCCTGCTAGAAACATAACATTTTCACATAATGTGTATCACTGCGGCTTTTAAAACAACAAATAAAACATCTTCACATTTAAAAATTAGCCGTGTGGTGTCCGGCAGAGTAGAATAGCACCAACCCCTTACACTCGTGGGTGTCGTACAAGGCGTCTAATGTTTTCGAGGCAAAAGATCTAAGCGTCTCCGTAGACTTGAAAATGGGCAGCAGCGTTTTCCATTGTTATATTATAACACTGCGATCTCTAACCCGCCTGCCAAGCGTGGAGATTATGGCAATAACCTCCCCTTTCGTGGGAGAGGCCCTCAGTCCTGCAGTAGAGTGATATGGGCTGTGGTGATGATTTAAAAATTAAGCAAAGGGCCCAAGAACGGAATCTTTTTTTTATTATTTCTTAGAAAATACAAGCAACAAACGCAAAAGAAATTTTATAATAAAAAACAGCCATTAAAAAACTGAAAAGTAAAAGACAAGCCGAATGGTGTAAGTAAATAAATGGTTAAATTAAACTAACGTGTGCACTTTATACTACTTTTTTGTACAACTTTCTTTTTTGCTTTTTATATTAATGGTCGGTACCATGAAACTGTAAGCGTAGTGAAAAAAGTGAGTATGATTGCTAACTTTAAATTGTAGATCCTAAACGGTCATTCTAAAGGAAAAATATATAAGAGAAACTATAAGGTGACGACTTTCATTTTTCTATATTTATTAAATGTTATATTAAATTTTGATCATATCATATCATGTCTTCAATGACACTCGCAAAGACAATTCGATAGATATAAGCACCATCCAAATCGGCCCACGCGTTTGGTCTCAGAGCGCCACAAAGGAACAAACATACCTACATACGCGTATATACCTAGGTTTATAAACACATTACACTCCTCTGCGTCACGCTGTCGGGTAATAAAATTGATACCTAAAGAGTGAGTCAGACTCGCGCAACAAGATTTCGAGATTAATAATTATATCTTTTTCGAGTTTCGCTCTAGCAAACTAACTTTATGCTCTCAATAGTCTCTGCGTACCTACCTCTGTGAATCTGTGAAGGAGCTTGCGAAAGGCGTTTCTTTGGCCAAATTGGAGATATGAGCCACCAGTCTGTCGATTTCTTCATTGTTAATGAACGCCCTATTCATTTCAGTTGTGATTCTACTCATAACCACAAAGTACAAAACGGGCGGTCGGATGGATCTGTGTCTATCTGTGGTATCGTAGCTCCCGTACAAAGGGCTTACCATGAACTCTTATAGCAGGACCTTAACAGAATTGCTTTCGGTTTGAACGAGACAAGCTTATGTGACACGTATAGCGCTGTCTCGTTCTAAGCAGGGCCGTTCTGTTTAGGTCCTGCTATAAGAGTTCATGGTAAGGCCCCAGAAGGACCGATATCGATGCAGTTTTGTTTATTTAAAAGCCAGTTTAATCGAGATGCTTGTCTTCTTTGTTTCATTACGATCGATTTAGTAGTTTAGGAAATATTTGAGTAGAGCTCGTCTAGTCTAAAATGACGCGCCCCACTACTTAGTTAGTTGATTTCGATGTCTGAGTGCAAATATTGATAACGACACTTCATCTGTGTGGGAGCCAATGAGCGACGCGTGCACCTACGTTTGAATATCACCGGCAACTGAATAACCAATTACAACGGCATTTGTATTTGTATTGCGTCCATATTTTAAACTTGCTTGTGTGCGTTAATGCGATAGTGGGGCGCGTCATTTTAGATTAGACGAGCTCTACGTCGGTTAGGCTATGTGTCATAATTGTATAAAATAATACGTTTTTTTTTGCTTTTTTCATACGCCTCGAATCCCTGTAGATACGAGCAGTATCTAACGGGGTTCCCCGTTAATTCATTCATTAGCGACCTTCATAAAATGTTGGCCAAAATAAACTGCGGCGTGAAAATTCAAATGCGAAATATATTCAAATTGTGGTTGAATTGATGTGAATAGTAATTTGGAGTTTTGTTCGCTGGGGACCGAGTAACAAGGCCACGCTTTATTTCCATCCACACTGGCTGTGCCTCAGTATTTTGCATGGAAGGTACTTACTTTAATTCTATACAGTGGCAAACGAGCAAGATAACGGTAACGATAAATCGGGTTTATTTTTTCTTTATGCTATCTATATTTTTTCTAATGGTAAGCAGTAACTGTCGTCTATAACATCGACAGTTTATACATTTAGGTCGCACGCAACTTAATGTAGAACCGCATGTGCGTTGTCACTGTGAGGACCAAGATGACATGCCTCATGCCTGTAATTGCGCTGGTTACCGTATCCCTCAAACCAGAACACAACAACGCATGCATTGTTGCTTGGCGGCAGAAATAGATAAGCAGGTGGTACTTATCCAGGCGGACTCCTCGGGCTTGATAGACTTGATCGTTACCCATCTTCAAAAAGAAGGTACACGAATATTTCCTCTCAAAAACTGTTTTTTTGCAAAAATTATAGTTATTTTATTGTTTATATAAAATTATGTTTATTGTATAGAATTATGTTTATCCATAGTTTAATAATAATATATTTATAGTATTCTCTTTATATATTTATTTATGATGACATGTGTAAGCACATCTTTTAGTTTTTTCCCCTTATTTGCTCTTGCACTACTATGAGATACAGTGATAACTTACCTCTTCCCAAAGGTTGTCTGGAAGAGATCGCTTAAAGCGATAAGGCCGCCTTTGCACGCATATAAATTGTTTTTCTTATTTCTTGTTATGTATAATTTTTTGTGTGTGCAATAAAGAGTTTTTACTTACTTACTTACTTGATAGACTTACCACATGATAAATCTGGTGTTGACACACCAGTGGAGGGTGAAGAGTCCGGCAGTCACCTAGAAACCGCTCACCTACTCTACTATCAAGACAGAGCTCATACGTTCCAAGGTTGAGATACATTTAACATTAACAATGTCCTAATTGCAGCTTTCGAAACAGCTAGACCGATTTTGAATTGTGATACTTAGGACCAAACAATTTTAATCAATACCATTTACAATGGACCATTTACATTTACATAATTTATAGTAAGACAAGCTATACGTAAAGTAAATACGTCGCTCGTCAGAAAAATTTCATCATCATCTCTTAAAAAAGAGATTGCCGGACTTGAGCCTGACTGACACCAACTTTAATTTCTATGTCCTATTTGCGTGGAGAGCAACCGTTAGCGCGTTCTAATCGACGCGCAGAGCCATCTATTGACGTCGATATGTCATCACAGTAACTTAGGACGTTTTTGTATCGGTAACGGATCGATTCTGTTTCGATAACATTTTAGCGTCGTATGTTAAACACAAGCATATCACAAGCTATGCCGCATTATAGCGATCCAGATCAACCATAACTAACCAACGGCTCGAAGCCCCGAACTAATACCAAATCATGCAAAATGACGCTCGAATAATATGCAGACTCGAATGGACTGCCGATCGGCACAAAACAAATAAAGCCGATTAGTATTAGTAGTAATCGAGCCAGCTTTTATGTTTAACAAATACTGCCGAACTCTTGTCGAACCGCCTATATTAGTAAATAAATAAATATTCGTGGACAAATTCACACAGCACCATCTAGCCCCAAACTAAGCAAAGCTTGTACTATGTGTGCTAGATAACTGATATACTACTTAAATACTTTTAAATACATACTTATTATACATAGAACACCCAGACCCGTGACAGAAACTAAAATTCATCATTTCAATTTCTGCCCGGCTGGGAATCGAACCCGGGACCTCTTGCGTGGCAGTTGCGTGCGTGTATGTTGACCATTGAACCACTCAGGTCGTCGCAGGTGTATTCTGCGATTATTTTAGAAACTCTCACAGACAGCCTAGATTCACAAGTTGGTCTGTACTGTAGTATAGTTATCGTTCATGTGGGCACATAATTGTAATTACTCTCTCCTCTGTCGTGTCGGTCTTTTCGTTACTTTTCGTGGTACTTGGTGGTTCGTTATAGTAGCCATCCGTAATACCGAAAGCTATGGTAAGTGACCACCACCGCCCATGGACATCCGCAACAAGGCAGAGCCAGAGCTCTTTTGCTGCGATTGGTATCTAGTCATAGGGGGATATTCAGACAGCTACTTTAAAAAGTAAAAAGTGTAGTTCGGAGTACCGCAGTAGATGGCGCTGCTTCTATAGGATTCTTAATTAAGTACTTGAAGTACTTATTTAATTTGGTAACCGAAATTACTCGGAAAGATGAAAAGATTCTTAGTTTTGGTACCTTTTGTGAGAAGAAAGCGAAATATATCTACAGTTTTTAACATCGAACGGTCACGTTTTGATTCATTCTTGAGAATCGTGTCTAATCAACGCCATCTATTACAATCATTTGAACTATTTTTTCTTTTTAATCGGCTCTCGGAAAATTTCCCAACATCTCTCTCAAGATTGTAGAGTACTATCGGAGATCAGCGTAACGGTTCTAGTCGCGAATAGTCGCGATGCCATTGCCAGCCTTTGAGATAGGTGTGTAGACTGGACCAGATTCTTGAAGGCTCGGGAATATAGCTGCCAGATCATTCCATAGAATGGTCGTACGCGGCACGAAATATCTTAATCAAAAGGGTACATTTTTTGACTGCCGCTCATACAGGTGATAAGGATGGTACGCGGCCGTACGATTGCAAAACACTGGTACTAGCCCAAACAACATCTCAAAACACTACCCGTAGAGGAAAGTAACCAAATATGGAATAGGGTCCAAATATGGAATTTCTTGATTTCTTCGGAAATAATATTTAAAATCGCAATAAAGAGCCATATTCTGTTTCATATACTCACATTAGACGTGTATACGTTTAATCTTGTCAGTAGGGCAAAGCCCGGTGACATGGCATGTGTGTTTTGTTTGGTCGCTGTTCAAAAGTGTGTATTTAAAGTTGCAAAGGATATATTTTTGAAAAATTCGCGAAACCCATTTCGCCTTGTACACGAAGTTACACCAAATTCTACTTTGTATTTGAAGCAATGTTATTCGATGGCTATATCAATATTTAATAAAATTCCACTGGCAATTAAGGAACAGCCTATAAACAAATTTAAAAAGTACTTGTATAAATGGCTATTGGAGCACTCCTTTTATTCTGTCAAGGATTTTTTAGAGTTTAAGGTAGCCTAAGGTGCATGTTCATTAATGCTGAACAAGTTTGCATGCCTGTTAATACTGGCTGAACATGTGAGAGCCACTGTGTGATGATTATCTTAAGACCTATCATTGTAACCATGTTTTAAGCAAATAAATATTCTATTCTATTCTATCGGCAATAAAACATTTTTAGGCATGTAAAAACGATCTATTTCTTATTATTTAGAGAGTCATAACATGTTCCTCATATACTTATTTATGTGGTTGCATACATGGTAGTTTTTGTATTTCCAGGCCATTTATTTGTTTTAGTTTTGCAATTGTTTTAATATTGACAATCATTTCTGATGTCATCGAATTCCAAATGTGGACAGGCACGGGTCCATTTATGGAATATTCCATATTTGGGTCAACATCGCAACTGATGGTTTAATTTTTCCTTTTAATGTGTTTATATTTATCTTTCAGAATGCTTTCTAATACATAAAGTAAAGAAAATACATATTCGAAAACCAAGAACGTATCGATTTATCACAAAAAACAAAAAAAAATATTTGCTGTTGGTCAACAGCATTTTTCATATAAAGCCTTAAGAAAAGCTGTTTTACCAACAGCAAATACTTATTTTAGTAGAGTAAAAACAGCACAGAGCCGCTTCATCTCTCCCGAGTAACAGCACACACACACAGCACAGCACAGTAACGGATAGATATCTGTCAGAGGCAAAAGCCAACAGGGACGATATACAGTCTTGTCGAATGCCATGGTTGATCGTTTGGACAAAGCTCTCAATGCAGTCTTATGGGGTGAAGCCAACCTGATAACGTTCAACGCAACCAAAACTCAGGCGTGTTTGTTTTCCGCCAAAACGAGTCCATTCCATCTAACTCCAACTTTTCGGAATGTTCCTGTTCCTGTTCCTGCACAAGTCCGGTCCTACATGGAGTACTGCTGCCACCTCTGGGATGGATCAGCCAAATATCAACTGGCGGCTGTGGATTCGGTGGAAAAACGTGCAAAGAAGGTAATGTGACCCACAGTAGATTGAAGCTAGGCTGCAGAGCCTCGAGCATCGGCGTAGGGTTGCGCGACTGTCGGTCTTCTACAGGTGACATTTCGGCTCATTCCGCGGATCCCTTTCCGCCATCGGGAGACGCGATCCGGGCGAGCGCTTCGTCCTTATGTCGTGGATCCGCCCACTATCCGCACGATCCGCTTTGGCTCGACTTTTATAATGCCTACGGCTAAGGAGTCGAACGCGTTGCCTGTGAGTGTGTTCACTGATCAATATAATCGCTCGCGGATCAATAAATCGGTGGATCACAAATTTTGGTTTAAAAATTCGGGTCTCCAGACCATGAACGTGGCCAAAAAGGTGATATTGAGGTACTCCGGGCCAGTAGCCGTATTCACAATTATTCGAAACCGTTTCCGAACGATTCGACACGAAATTCGTGAGCGGCGAATCCGTGTCGATCGATTCGAAAACTGTTATTCAGAATCCCGATAGATTCCACGGAAACTCTACTCTCTATAACATATGAAAATTCAATCAAAATTAACTGAAACCACATTTTCCTAAGAACTTTTGCGGGGTCCTTTGTCGATTCCGTATCCGAATCCGATTTCCGAGCCATTGTGAATACGGCAACAGAAATGGGAACAGTACTGCACGTCGCGGTCTGACTTGTGCTTTATTTAGAGATGTGTGTGAAATATCGCCTCGCTGTACCAAGGCATAGACAAAGGATACGGAACTTTTGCACTATTTAGAGGCCAATTGGCCTTATTTTATATACTCTAAAAAATAAATGAAAACATACAATTAAACAATTTGTGCAATATTTATTTTGATTGCCTATAATAAAATTGTACTTACATTTAGTAGGATGGTACACCAACTTTAAAGATTCATATTAAAAAACAAACTACTTATTCTACCTACAATCCAAATTAAGCTAAAATCACTTTGTATAGCTTAGGTATTTTACAGGGTTTTCCCGCGTATCTCGGCTAACGAAAAGCCCGATATTGCAACGCAGTTTCCTACCTCCTTGTTACGGGATCACTGGAGAAAGATACCAATGCATTTGCGCTGCGCTGCACGAGAAAAGGCAGGTCTTTATGGAGCAGGACATGTCGTGCGCGCCGTACCGTCGTACAAGTGCGTCTTGCTCCCAACAAACTCGTAACATATATTTTGGCAGGCAGCGCAGAGCAAATGCGTTTGGACTTTAAGGACTTGACCCCGTCAGTCAGCACTCAGTGCGGTATCGCATTTTCTGGAGTCTTTCATAGACAGGACAGCAAGATATATCACTCATCGGGCTTTTCTCGCTTCAATAAATGATGTAACTACAGAGAATGAACAAATGCGATTTCGTGTAGTTGTATTCGACAGCACGCAAACGCGAACGCACCCAAATGGTACGCGAAAGCATCGTTGTTTGCTGCTACTGGGACTCTCACTCAAGTGTCGGCCCGTAACAATGATGCATGCATCTGCGTCGAAATATCGGACTACTCGTTAACCAAGGTATGCGGTAAAAACCCGTGAAATACCTGTAAATGTCGGTAGTTTATAACATTAAGCTTAAATCACTATTGTAAATGGAAGTGACTAATACAACGATTTGGTACAGATAGCACCAAGATAGACTTTCAACATCACATTGGTCCCGTAATGGTTAGTTTAAGATATTGGTATAATTCAATTACCTAAACAAATTCAACTTTATTGTTATCTTTATCTCACCTCAGCTTTTTTTCATTGTATAATATATTATCATTTATAACTTATTTTAATATCAAATACTTTTCAACTGTAGGAATGTATATGTACCTACTTAAATATCTACATTGTCCGACCGATCGCCAATTTCTGGTCGAAGCTGATTAATTGGCTATCACAACCTTAAAAGCTCAAAGGAATTTTGTTCAAGATTGGCTACAATACAATTAATAATATAAATGATTTTATAACTTTAATATTGTTTAATATAACAGGTTTATATTGACTGTATAATATAGAAGGTAACTTAAATCATCTCTCAAAATTATCTAGAGATGATAAATAAAAGTTATTTGTCAAAAATAATAAAAACCACCTTCGCTGAAGTTGATTTTTGCCAAAGGTGTATGAAGCCGAAGCTTTGATCGGACACTTTTATTTGTCAAAAATAATAAAACCCACCGGTTTTGCCGAGGGTAGCCCATCACTCTAATTTACCTGAGACTCTTTTTGAGTAACACTTCCATAAGGTGTCCTTGTAGATAACTGCCTGAGTTTCAGGATTTTTTGCTCCTACAATTCCTCTTCCCACCACAACAATATCAGCACCATTTTCAAGGATGACCTTCTCAGGTGTATTGTACACCTGGCCAAGGTCATCCTTTGCGCTCTCCAGCTGTACTCCTGGGGTCAACTGAATAAGGCCTGGGTCACTGAAAGTGGACTTGTTTTGACATACAAAACCAGTGATCAGGTCAGGATACTTGGCGGCCATTTTGACTGATTCCTCTGTGTAGCCAGGAGTAATAAGATTGCCCTGAAATTTTACATTAGAGAGTCAGTTAATCTATCAACAAACAGTCATAAAATGTATATTACAACATATTTTTCTTACATCACTACTCATTTCAGCTAGCAAAAAAACACCTCTGCTGACTCCATTCATCGATCCACTTAATGCTTTCAACATGCCTTCACCAGGCAGTGAATGAGCAGTCACACAATCTGCCCACTCTGCGATCCGATACAATCCCTTCATGTATTGATATGACACAGTATTACCAATATCAGCAAACTTTCTATCTTCCAATATCAGGAAATTGAATCTATCAGCTAACTGTTTCAAACGCTCGGTAAAGTCATTTGTAAAGTCTTCAATGATGTCAACATGAGTTTTCACAAGACAAATATGTTCTCCCACATTTTGAAGCAAATCAAGTATTCTTGAAGAGGTTGTCAGATCAACTGACAAACACAAATTGGTCTTCTTGGTAGCCATAATAGTGAAGAGTTGTTTGGCTAAATTGCTTGTGGCCAATTTAGCTCTTTCTTCATATGTAAGGAAGGTACGATCCACAGGTGATTCTGTAACATAATATGATAATATTATTAATATTTCTCAATATAACTTCATACTGATTTCGTTAAAAAGAAAATATGTCAATTATCTGCACATAATATTTATTAAGATACCTTTTGATGGGGGTTCAGTCTCATTCAAGTAGTTCTTAACATTTACAGCCATATTCAGATCAATTTTATTTGTTTTCACCAATATCTCAATGAATTTTGTCATTGTAAAAAGTGATTTTGTTTTTACACCATATTTTTCCAAATTCTCCTTACCACCTTGTTCTCGGTCTAATATTACCACAGCCTCGTTGGCTATTAGGCCCTCTTTACGTAAATCTTTGACAGTTTCCATCACACTTGATCCTGAGGTTATAACATCCTCTATAATGAGGCATATTTGTTCAGATTTATAATGGCCTTCAATCATCTTTTTTGTGCCATAAGCCTTAGCCTCTTTACGCCTCATTAGCATTGGCTTTTTAGCTTTAATACTGAGAAGTGTGGCTATAGGCAGTGCAGTGTATGGTACACCGCATAGGTGGTCAAACTCTGTATCTTCTAAAGCTAGTTCATACACTAGGCTTGATATCAGTTCCTAAAATGAATGAATAATTAATTGAGTTGGTTTTAAGAGGTTCCAAACAGTTAAGGTTGACTAGAAAAAAATTTTGACAATGGTTGCCAACTTATTTAGAAGCCAATTTATACATAATAACCCATGCAATGATATGGGCGGCGGTGTAAACTATGTTAAACTCACTTATGGGAACTTGTAAAAGCTACCTACGGGATAAGTTATGCATAGTGTTTTGGTTAGGTTAGGGTAGTCACGAAACAAGATCATCGGGAACAGCCTACTATTTAACGAGTTACTATTAATCCCTATAAATTATAAAAACACAAATACGAACCATTACATCTGGGTAACTCACTATAACCCTCAAGTCAAAATATATCGGAGTTTTAATGCCGCTTTTGGTAATAAATTCGCCAAATTTAACTGCGTCTATGTGAAAAAGCTTCACAGCCAATTCTTCTAACTTGTTTTCTTGCGACATAGTGACAATAGAATATAGAAATACTGTTTAATTACAATAATGAGTAAAACTTAACAGCACGTGGAAACGTAAAATATTCCACAGTCCACACGCAAGGATACACTAAAAACAAACAGACCTACCTACCGGACGGACGATAGGCCGACCATAGAGAAAAAATTTAATTTACAGAATCTCTATCTGTCTGTGAGGCCGACTAAAGCGTACTCCACATGTCCGCCGAAACTTTCGGCAAAACTTTTGCCAGGACTTTGGTCGAGCATTCTCACATTCTCGCCTGTCAAAACGCGTCGACATCATATCGATTTATCGGTGTTATATCGCTAATCTGCTGTAAACAGGGTCACAGAGGTGATGGCAGCTGCTCTACTGTAATTACTTGACGTTGCTTTGACAGCAAAAGGCCTCTCCACTGCCAAAGCCACGGTTCCCCAAATGCCCACCCTATGGAGCACTGGAGACCTTACTCCGGGCAGAAACACAAAACTACTTAAAAGAGTATTATTTAGCTGCGGTATTCTGTAGGTGGAGGTGCTTCCCTAGTCGGGCGGATCCAATTCGAACGGGATACCCCACTATGCCCTACCTCTCTTCAAATTGTAGAGAAAAGCAACATCTAACACTTACGAATATATATTCTGGAATTATGCTCCTTTATAAAAAATAATGTCTTACTTTAAAACCACAGCAGTGAACAGAACAAACAAACGTAATAGATACATATATGAGATAAATGTACCTTCTACAATTAATAATGTATATGTATAATAAGAGTGCTTTTAGAGTGGGAATTAAAGTATATAATAATTTGCCTGCAGAATTAAAACCTATAAATTCAAATAAATTTAAAAATAAACTGAAAATATTTCTATTAAATAATGTATTTTACAACTTAAAAGAATTCTATGACTACAAAACCCACTAGTAGACCTAAGATAATCTAATCTAAGATAACTTGTTTAACTCTTGCTCTAAACAGTAAGTACGTTCTATTTGTTATGATAGAAATGTCTATTTTAGTTAACTTTTAGTTTAATTAAGCAAATTGTAACATTGCTTGCTTTGTAATTGCATACCCGCTACGGGTAAACTGGCTCTTTCTATTTGCAAAACCATCTGCAGTAATAATGATAATGCTACGCAATAAAGTTTATTATATTCTATGCTATTCTATTTACCGCGTTAGCGGAAAAAAATCTGCGAGTTATAGGTCCTACCCTGTACGAACATTTGCCCATACTCCTTAAAGGTGAGCGAAACTTTTATTCGCCAACTGAAGAATTTATTGAATAATATATTTTACTCTGTTAAATGATTTTTAAATCATAATTTCAATGAAAACTATTCATAATAAAAAATTGCATTTTCTTATTGACATTTAGTATTAAAATTTTTAATTATGTTTTGACAGTTTTATATTTTTGAAGTTTGAAATTGTTATTATGGGTGGTTTTACTTTGACATATTCTGTAAACTGACACAACTTGAAAATTTCTGAATGTAATAACTTTTGACATTTAATTACTTTAAGTATATAAATTTATTTTATTGATATGTTTGATCTCGTATATTATATACTTTTCATTAATTACGTATTTTGCTTTTCTTATTCTTTTTGGTAATTTGTATATTCCATTATATTTGACGATCTCTTTTCACAAAAATGTATTTAAGTGTATCTTAAATGTATTATCTTGTGTAAGAGTAATAAATAAAATCTAATCTTATCATTGTATGCATATTGTACATTTTGTTTGTAGTGAGTGAATTTACTTCTCTGTGAATTTTATACATTTTTGGATTGACTTGGATTGATTGAGGCGGAAACTTTTATACATTCACGCCTATTAGGGATGTGGTACATGTCAAAATGCGTCGATATTATATCGATTCATCGATGTAATATCGCTAAACTGGTACCTTCTGCTATAAACAGAGTCACAGAGGTGATGGCAGCTGTTCCACTGTAATTACCTGATCTACTAAAATCCTGGATCATGGTCAAGTGCACCCCGAACCTGATACGGGAAAAACGCTAGGAAGAAAAATATAAGATCGATACATCGGTCATCGGATACCAATATTGCTTGTATGTTTTTTCTGCGTAGCAGAACTATGAATAGAATAGAATACCATTTTATTCACACACATCAACACATCACAAACATGTAACATATTTCTATGCATATTGTACATTTTGTTTATAGTCAGTGAATTTACTTCTATGTAAATTTTGTACATTTTTGGATTGACCTAGTAGATTTTCGACTAGAAAGAACCAAAGTGTTGTGATTCAGCACAAGGCGAGACGACAATAAATAACCGAATGATAATCTCTACTTAGTCTATAAAATAGATGAGACATGCCAAACAAACACGGGACTTCACGTATATAAGTGAATACTATTATATACCTCTACATTCTCGTAATCCCGCGAATAGACGAACATGTGGAGTGCACTTTATTATTCACTAGTGACGTTCATGGATTAATAATCTGCGTGGGTGCGTTTTGTTCGCTTGCGTGCAGCCTTCGCTTCTGTCGTCTGTGGTGACTTCGTCGACAGTGGTTTTGTCTACGGGTTTTGTGGTTTTTCGTGTTTGTGTGTATTTGATCTGACGCCGTTTGTGAGTTGTCATCCCTCTAATTTTGGATTTTATCAATAAAACTGCCCAAATTGTAGTCTTTAGCTAAGTAAAAACGTCTCTGGATTAAATTTTAAGTTCATCAGTATCAGTCGTTAATTTGTTGTGGTGTTTTTTTCTTGGTGCAATCTGTGCGACAGGCGTTGTCTTCACTAAGCCGCGATTCTGGACAAATAAAGTCATATTTCCGTGTTACAGAAATTCGTAAGTATCCAATAACGTTATCAGTGCGACGGTTATCTTGCGATTTCAAGAAATAGTTGGTGTTATTATCTGGGTGCGGGCTAAAGACGGCGACTGCGGTGAGGCACGGAGGCCAGGCAGGCAGGCAGGCTAGTCAGTCGGCGTTCCGGTGCCGGGTAGTGTGCTAGTGTCCGCGCGTTGCTAAGCATGCAATCATAATGGTAGGGCCGTGTCTGTCTGCTTGTCTTGTAGTGTCTGTGCAGTGGCTAAGTGCTTGTTCTGTTGCAGGCCGGCAGGATGCTAAAATTCATACGAGGGAAGGGCCAGCAGCCCTCAGCAGAGAGGCAGAAGCTGCAGAATGAGCTGTTTGCATTTCGTAAGGTATGTACCTAGTAATTACTACATTTTCCCCTTAAAACTCATGTTATATTTGTGTTGATGATGGATTCTGCAGAACATGATATGCTGCTTGAGTATTGACAAATAAGTTTACTTGTGAAGTTTTTGTTAAATTGGAGTTTTCACTTTAAATAATGTGTGCCCAGCACTGTAGGTATCTATCGGATTTAGAATGTGAATTTGACGTGAATAAGCTATATGTAAAATTCTTTTTACAATATTTTTACAACTTTAATCGATTATACTTGACTAATAATAAAGTTTTCGTTAGTTGTGACTGTAATTTTTGAATGTTTCTGTGCTACTATGGTTTATAAAAACTTTCCAGGTTTAGTAGAATAAAATTGCAGGCAAATAATATTTTTTGTATTTCCAAACCACTGATTTACTTAACCCTAATTTGATTAAAACTGTTTGTACTGTGTGTTCTAATCTAGCAGATTGTAGCCCTGTGTTATTTGGTTTATGATTAGATGTGTCACTTAATTTTTACAACATAACAAACTTTACACTTACAAATTGGGCCATGGTCATAGGGTGTAGATAGAAAAACACTATCATTCTACTATCATAAAAAATATAGATATGTTGATAAGACCAGAATGTACTGTATAGGTTGGTACTCACTTAAACTATGATTGATCATTTATGTTTAATAACATATACCTATCTAATACTAAAAAGTACTTGGCAGGAGATAAGTAATAATTCTGTTGTAATCTCGATCCTGCATCTAATAAAAAGTAATAATAAACTATCACTGGGTGCCAATCAGCTGCTGAGACTTCAACAAGTATCCTCATTTGAAAGATTTTGGTTAACCAGGCTTCACCAACGAGGCACACCTATTGAGGGATGATGCAGAATTTTGATTTGCCTCAAAATATGAATCGGTCACTCATCACAAAAATATAGCCTACTAATTTTAAACTAGAAAATTTATTTTTGATAGACCAGCATTTATGTATTATCTATTTATTTACAATCGTTTAAGTAGGTATCGGCTTACAGTGCCATATCATCTTACTATTGTTTTTAAGTGATTAGATATGGAGTCAGGAACATACCAAATACTACCTACTCCCTTGTAAATCTAAGTTATCAAAATACTTGTGGTTCGGTGACATTTCTTGGATTGATGTAGTGTCTTTGAATCATATTTTCTTTGTTGAAATTGTTCAGGATGAGTGGTAATTGAAATGGCAATTGTATGTAATGCTTATAAAACGTCAGAATGAACAAACCACCATTCAAAAATCAATGTGTACTTCACTCCACTGTGATGCCACTAGCCATAATAGATTGGGATCATGGTCATATTAATGCTTCAATTTAAAAAACTAAACAAGTCATGATGAGCATCAAATTTTTATGAGATGCTTATAGTACTTGTTTTCAACAGTAAAATTAAAATGTTGGATTGGTTTTGATGGTCAAATGGGTAATTATTTGGCATTCAGTTCATTAGTTTCAGTTTTATTTTAAAACAGTGTACTGTGTAGGTAGTGGATCTTAATGTTTTGAAAGAATTACTTTAAATATGTTTATGCAGTCTGCATTATGTGTATATCATGTCATGGGGCCCTAAATTGTTTAACCAGTCTCAGGGTCCCCAGTGGAAGACCTTATTAGTAGGCACACCTAACGTGTAGCGAAATGTTGCGGTGCTGAGTTTTCTAGCCTTATAGTACGAAACGGTCACCCATCCTGTCTCGAGCCAGCGTTACCCCTGCGCCGACCGCACAATTTGCCAGAATACTCCCGGGCTATTACTGGGATTATAAAAAGGAGAAATTAAAATCCTTGTATTAAATAAGTACTAAGAATTACTAACAATATATGGGCATTATACTTATGTAAATCTGTATATTTTTAGCCTGAAATAAACTGATTAATATTATTGTTATTGCGAACAATGCTTAACCTTGGCTATCGATCTCGCAAGATCGCTGTCACTAGACCAGTGCCGCGTTTTGATTCATTGATGTTTTATGTATTAAAAATATAACTTGACCATACAAGACTTTCCATGGGAGTTTTGTTAAACCTGTTTCTAGCACTTAGCAAATGCCTGGTAGTCATAATAGTATGCCTTTCAGCAATTGCCTGTTAGTCATAATAGTATGCCTTTCAGCTCAAGTGTGTCCTCTTTTTGAAGTATTTAGTTAGATATTAGCATAACTCTAAATACAAAAGGAAATTCAATATTGGCCTAAATTCGTCAGTTTATCACACTGAGTTGCCAACTAACAGTGAAGTTTGCGCACTATATTTCACCTTCCTACTTTGCCTTCACTTCATGATCACATTTTACAATATTTCTATAAAACATTTTGTAGATATCAGAAATCTTGTGTACATAATGTGTCCTGCATGTATTTTATCAGTTATCAGCCGTCCGATAAGCCGATAGTGCTATCTTTCAATCGATATGTCGCCGGGCGTACGCTGTCGCCGGGCCGTTGTGCAGTGAGACCTGCACTTGTGCGGCAAAATATTCATATCTTTATGAATATTTCGAACTTCTTTATTAATTACGAGATTGTATATACGAGTATGAAAGGCGGCCTTACGTCGCTTTAAACTGGACAAGCGTGTCATTGTACTGTCTGATGTTATAAAATAGGTATACTGTAAACGTAGCTGCTTTATTGGACCGAAAAATCGTCTTTTGGTAATGCCCACGCCGACTTCGATAAGCAGTAGTAGTTGCATATTAATAAACTATTATGCTCTCGTCGCTCAGCTGCTGCTAGGACTAAAAAACTTATCTCATAATAATAGTCTATCTCATAATAGTATCTTTGGATCTTTCCATTTTCCCGGTTCAGACTTGTCAAGAGGTATGTCTAGAATCGTATGTAACGACATATAGAAGCGGCAGACGGTTTCCGGACCAGTCAAAAACTGACGTCTTTTTATTACAGGCATGAGGCATTCCATCTTAGTCCTCACAGTAACAACGCACCTGCGCTTATGCATTTTCGTT
The DNA here is from genome assembly GCA_905147135.1 of Blastobasis lacticolella. Classification (NCBI taxonomy): domain Eukaryota; kingdom Metazoa; phylum Arthropoda; class Insecta; order Lepidoptera; family Blastobasidae; genus Blastobasis; species Blastobasis lacticolella. The sequence goes on along the minus strand of LR990048.1, from coordinate 5,054,681 downwards.
GCCTACAACCTAAATGCTTGAATCGTGGATGTTATTGGCGACAGTTACCACTTATCATCAGGTGGGCTGTCTGCTCGTTTGTCACTGGGTTGTATAAAAAAACGCTTTCCCTCCCGGACCTTGACCTGTAGAAATTCGAAAACCATAATCAGGAGACATAGGTTGGGGATTCATTTCTACATTGATATTTCATGCCAAGCAGACGGTAGCATCACCAGTCAGTAAATAACATGAGCAGCTCTTTAACTATATTATTATGCTTCGATATTTTATACTGTAATCTCATCCAACGGTACATCGCACTGTTAGGTATTTTGCAACCGTTTATCACCACACATGACTAACACAGGTTGTTATCGATAAGGCTATTTCGGTTTAAGGAGTCTCCAGTTTACATTATCGCGCCGACATTGGTGCCATGTCGATATCTCGACGAGCTCGGTCGGTCTGACCGTGCCACACCTGTCTTCGCCTCGCCCTTGCCGTTAATAATCCACGGCTAGTTTTACTACTTTAGTCGTGGTTTAGATAGTAATCAGTTATTTGATTTTACAAAGTTTTAGACAAATTATCATTATGGAGATATCGTGGTCAATTCAAGCCAGCTTCTACTCTGCGAAACGCATCCAAGCGAATTATCTAAAAGTTAATAACGAATTTTCCAATGAATTGATTCTAAACTTTTTCATATATAGGTAAATAACCAACTATTCGCTAGATTGATAGATATTTAATATTTAAACTGTACTGTACATTTAGTGGAGTCTCTACAGCGTGGAAGTAAGGAAGCCGTAGGTAAATTACATACAATAGGTACCAATCTTGTTGTTCGACGGACTTTGATAACAACATTCGGTTGGTACCTACAAAAATTACACCTACTGACCTCATACACAAAGGGTACACAAAGTAGGAAGTACGAGCTCTGCGAACTCTAAGCAGTGTTGTAGGTATACCAGTATACTTACTATGTTGACGCAACGAAATAAGATGAGTCTTGGCCTCCGCAACTAAGATGTGCCAATCCACTCTGTCCTGTGCCACCTTCTGCCAACAGTCAGCCCGGAGTTCCAACGGGTCTCTTTCCACTTCGTCACTCCAGCGATACCTTGGACGTCCGACCTGTCGCTGACCACTGGGTCGTCCCAGTATGTTACAATATATTATTATGAAAGTGTGCCTCTAGCAAATAATGTTACCCCACGGCTCACTGAACCGATTTTGATCTTCTTACCGTATCAATGACAAAGACTATACCTGAAGAAGCTTGATCCTTAGAGAAGGACGGTATGGGCGACTTATATCCCGTCTGGGAAGTGATTTCCTCGATAGGTTTCGCTCTCATTGACGGCCGTCTTCCCACCATCGGTGTGAAGCAGACTCGATAAAAATATATGATGTAATGACACACGCGGCGACAGCGAGCATGTATAGAATTGCCAGTTGACTGTCAATCGTATGTCGTTAAGTGTTGTGGTGGTAGTTGGTGTGTTAGATGGCAGCCGTCATTATTTTGCTTGATTGAGGGGAACTTTTTATTTGTATTTCAAAAGATAGTATCTGTATAATTTTCATGGAAGTCGATAGGGACTCTGAATTAGACGTGAATGTGCAACAATTAATAAACAAATTTCGTAAATCAACATTTGATAGTCCGCTCCTCCATAACGCTGTCTTTCATTCCTATTACGTGATTCAGAACGTATACATACCAATCAAATGAAGCAGACATTTTTGCATTTAATTTATTATGAGTATTTGTTTTTTCGATAATGTATCTTTTTAATAATTTACCGTAGCATTACGGTACCTGAATAAATGTAAAATACAAAGTGACTCTATCTACGTCATATAGTCATGTCATGAACGTAGTCATCCGTATTAGTCATGTACATTGTCGATCTAAGTATAGTTTTCAAATAATATCAATATGCTTTAGCAACAAAGCAGCTTCATTTAGGCCGCGCCCGCTCCGTGGGAACCAGGCTGACCTGTTTCATGCTAATTTGTGTCTAACTTTATGCCTATCGTTAGCCTAGCGCGGTGACGTCACCCGCTACTTTTAGATTACACAGTACGTTGACTAGATCACTTATTAAGTTATGATTGTCTATAGACATCTATGATATATCATAGAATAGAGACATATCTTATGAGTGGAAGAGGTAAATAAAGGATTCGTAGTACCTACCATCATCATCATCACAGTCCATAACAGGACGAAAGGGGTGGTTATTGCCATAATCTCCACGCTTGGCAGACGGGTTGGAGAACACAGTGTCATAATTAAAACAATGGAAAAAGCTGCTGCCCATTTTCCAGCCTACAGAGACTAGATCTTTTGCCTCGAAAACATTAGTCGCTTTGTACCACGCCCACGAGTGTAAAGGGTTGATGCTATTCTACTCTGCTGACACCACATGACCAACTCGTAGATTACTACATCTCATCTCTGAGATATACTCGTAGTATCTATATTCGATTAGTACGCGTTAAATATTATTGTACCTACTAAGTAAAAGTACCAAAACGAAAGTAAAATTGTTTTCTACCTCAACAAATTACATTTACATGGATTTATTATGTCTCTCTAACGTTCCCGTGTGAAGCAACAGGTTTAGGCGTAGGCGACGCCGCTTCCACGAACCTTCGCGACCTCGCGAACATAACGCAGGTAGAATTTGTTAAAAATATTGGGTATATATTAATTTACTTTGTGTAAAGTGTTACCTTTTCTTCATAAATAAAATTAGAGCAGCGTATCGGAGTTCACTCTAATCCTGTTGTAGACGAGGGGTCATCAGTGGTCATCTGAGTGAGGTACACTTTTATGTTTGACTTTTCTTAGGTGGAATCGGATATAGGGTAGGTGGGGGTAATAACTCTACCGTGTAGGTATTTGGCTTTACGCTTTAGCCTTCACCGACACTTCACAGAGTTAGAAAATTATTACAATAGTTTAGTTGTTTTGTTTATTACAAATGTGTCATGCAAAATCTTACGAATTGTAAATGTACAAATTGTGTTTTCGAACTCGGGCATCAACACACAACTACGTGTACACATTGATCGTAACTTCGTAAGCAAGCCATCAAATGGTAATAGGAAAGAGGCAATCGCAGCTCGTAGCCGAGTACTAAAGGCCATTCTAATGGCGCGTATCAATTATGTGGATCGAAGAACGGACCGCATTCCGTTCACTGGCAGCCGGCGCCTACCGGCCCGCTCTTTTTAAATTGTCTTTCTTTATATACTCTGTTACAAAATATGTACTCTGCTTCACTATAGTCGTTGCGCACAAAGGCAGTCGCACGGTATATGGTGTCCTACTTTTTCATGCTATTCAGTCGAGGCGCTCTCTGCATGTGACGCAATTCGAGACTCTTCTTCGAACACAATTAAATAGCGGCAATAGTGGTAACCAATATTAAAAATACAATCCGTCAATAGACACTACTTAAAAATTATTAAGGAGAAGAAGGTCATAGTTGTTTACCGAGCCGTCATTCCGCCTCATCACCAAGTCACGACCAATCAGCTCTATTGATCGGAATGCTCATCGACAGCTACGCGCGGGGCGCTGATTGTGGCGGCTGCTACTCACCGCGTTGATATCAACATATCAGCGATATCGTAACATCGCTATTTCGGCTCCGCGGCCACTCGCAGACGTTTTGAAACTGACCAGACTTCTGCAGACGCACAGTTTGATTGCAGCTGGTGGAATTTTAATTTGACGCCGTAAAAGAGAACTGGCCGCACGCGCGCGCGTGACGTATTCCCGGATTGTTTTCACGAGTGCCATCACCACGGCGTAGCAACTGGCAGCTGTTGGGAACGTTGTGTAGGTTTGCGCCGAGGCCGATGTCAAGTGGCGGTTGCTGGAGCGATCCACCGCTGCAGGTGTATTTTTGAGGATTACTCACGGCGACGCTCGCCCGAGTGTTTTGCATACTCGATGCTCCCGCCCGCGCTGGTTATCGTGCCATTATTTATGCTAAACCGAGCAGAAATCGCAGACAAATACCGACCTCCGCGATCCGACTAAACCGAAACCTGTTTCGGGATAGGATCGGACTCGTACGGATTGGACGCTTTATGTACATTGCCTCGTTGAGTTGAAAGCTATGTATATCTTGTTAGATTAAGCGATGACTTGCACATACATAGTGTACAAATAAAACGAACGTCTCGTATCTCGGGCGTGATGTCAGCTCGTCCAATTTGTGTGACATTCCGGCGTCGCGGGCTCGTTACCGGGGCACACATCTTAACCCCCATTTAGTTGCCTCATTGGCCGGCCTACGGCATCCTGCTCGCAGCAGTCACCGCCAATTTGGCCTGCTAGCCTGCTACTGACTCGGTCTGGCCTAGACGAACAATGAGAGTAGCTATTTCCCACTCACATAAAGATGATGTGGCTCATTAAACTGTGACCGCGGTAGACGTAATCGTGTTATTTAAGATGTGACGACATCTCATGAGTAGGTATTTATAGTACGATGAATGTAATTGAATACTTTTACGTTATGTTTAGTCCTTACTATAAGAAGGCGCCACATCTCAACTCATGTCATACAATGCTGACATACGTAATATTATCTGGTTGCTCAATGGGTTCGCATCTGGTTTTTATTGAAAGCTTTATTTATCAACAGTAGTCACACGCCGCGTATCTGTTCAGGCGCTTGTCGCCAGTTTAGGTCATTAGGGTCTTAATTTAAAGACTTGTTACATTGTATTTTCTTATCTATGTTTATTTTGTTATTTATGTTTGAATAACTGAATCCATTCATTATTTTATATTCAAGCTTAGCAACAGATCCACTTGAATGCGACTGTGTTATTATGAATTTAATTGGCCATGTTGTAACTTGTTCGTTCATTATACTGGAATTTTACTCAAGGTAGTGGGTGAACTTGCATTGGGCTCCGCTGGTCCTGCTATCTATATATACATTCATAGATACCGTCAGGCCTTTTTCTGTTGGGATAGGCAGAGACCATATCGTTCCACTTGCTACGATCCTGACAAATCTCTTTCGCTTTTTTCACATTCATACATGGCATACATGAACGTCGGTTTAGGGTCCTCTTGACCTAAACTCTCTTAAAAATATCATCGATTTCTTCTTGATACGTACGTCATGGTCTTTCCTCCATTCCATTCCCTCTTACCATCTTTACGTTAATGTCCCGGTTGTGGTCTCGGGTCCGGGGTCCGCCTTGACCATGATCCAGGATTTGGAAGATCAGATAATTATAGTCGAGCGACTGCCATCTGACCTCCGTCACCCTACTACTAGGGGAACCTGACCAGATTTGACCACATTCAGTCGCCTGACTGTGCAGATTTCATGACGATGTTTCCCCTCACCGTTAGCGCATCGGTTACTATTCAACTAATGTACATAACTCAGAAAAGAGTCATTGGTACATGGCGGCAGTGGGATTCGAACGCGGTACCTCTCGCAATGCGAGTCGGATACCCTTACTACTATTCCACCGACGCTCCTCTTGCTATATATTTTTCATTTATCTCCTTTCATTCATCCTGTCTACATTGGTAAACCAGCTAAGCATTCCTTTCTCCATCTTAGTTTTTCTATCTATCTAGCTAGATAACTCAGTTCGGTCCTATGTAAATAGAAATACGAATCGTATTTGCATTGGAATCCATTTCCGCAACGATAACGTTGGCGAGTTCGTTCACACTGCACAAGTGTACCCCAATGTTTGCTCGCGAGGCCTTACCGCCACAAGAGTTTAGCTTTGAGGATTACTCTTATCGCCAAAGACTAATATTTGCCGATTTCCATGTTGAGCGTTGAGAAATACAGTTTTGTTAGACTTAATACGCGGTTTGAGACACTTGATTTAAGTACGTATGTGTGTAGAATTGTGCACTGCCTTTGATAGGATCATTATGTTATTTTAATACTAGTAACACACGTTCCGTTTTGGCTGCAGCCGACCAACCGTCAGTTGCATATGATACTAATCCTTAGGCTGTATAAAATAAAGTCGCTTTTGGGTATGGGGGACGAGATCGTCGTCCGACCAAGGTCGGCTAGCCCGCGCATCGGAATTAATCCAAAAGCGACTTTATTTTGTACGACGTGAGGATAAGTATCGATTGCAACTGACGATTGGTTTGCTCCAGCCAAAACGGAACGTCTGTTACTAGTTTATCAATGAAAAGGATAATTATGTTACTTTAAAATCTAGTGATCCGTCCGATTTTGTACAGGTTACCTACACGTGAGTTTTGTCAACACTGTATATGTATTAGTGAAAGTGTATTACGATTCGTTTTGCAAATCAATTTTTCCTCGAGCCGACAACCAGGCTGACGCGATCATGGCCTGTAGGTATGGCTCTGCAAAGTATAAACCAAGCGATTGCGCGGGCCGTCGCTCTACCGAAGCCTTTTACGAGTATCAACGGTTGTTATCGTCCAATCTACGAGTATCAAGTCGTTCGTAAACAAATTGTGCAGATGATAAGCATCAAGATCGTTAAGGGCGGATTCCTGGATCCCCAGAACCGCGAACGATCGTTTGTCATTGACGTTTCTAATCCATGAGGAGTTTTCCAATAGGTATCTAAAGCATTCCTAACCACACACTAGATGGCGCCCCGACAATATTGGTAATTGATAATCGCTTGAAATAGGTTCTTAGCAAACAGGATATAAACACTGGATACGTTGTATTGGATAATATTATATTTGTCAATTGTTTTCAACCATTTTAGAGGTTGTAATAATAATGGAACATAGTGCCAACTTCTATAATTTTTTCTTTTTACATTTCGTTCAACCTTTAACAGTTATGTTTATGTTAATAAACATTTTATTTTTAAGTTTAGTATTAGTTGGCTGTATGAAATCACTGCCACCATCATACAGATTATAAAAAGATTACCAAAATTGTAGGAGCGCCATCTATTGATGCTTTTTGAAACCAACTATCAATACCTACTGGAAAACTCCTCATTGCTGGCATTTCGGGCCATGCATCGTGAACTTATTTACTAAAGCCGCAATAGTTTGGAAACTTACTAGCGATAGTGCTATTTGCGTGAGTTTTCGGATGACGCAGTGCAAGGCCTCAAGGTCTAATATGGCGGACTTATGCGTGGCCACGCGCCACTGTTAGTCACGGGCCCTGTGAGTGATTATTCTCGAATCAGGGGCGACGCGGCCGAATTAATCTGCCGCTAAATTGCTGCGCGTGCGTCGATGATAGTGTGCATGCGTGTAGAGGAGACACATTACGGAATTAGTGTAGACATAGCGGTATTAATGGGTTTGTATTGTACTTTCTTTATACGTACACATTATATGTTTAACTAATCCTATAGCTAATCCTGGCAGGGTCGTTTTAGTACATACTATATCGTAAAGTACGTTTCAATAGAAAACGACAGCACAGCACGACAGCTGTAAGTATTATCCACAGAAATCCAAAGAATAATGTATATTTATTTAAATAAGTCTAATTTTTGCCAAAAACTAGCAGACTACTGCTTGTTTTTGGAGACCTGAGTGGTTCAGTTAGTTAACATGTCGGTCTGCCACGCAGAGGTCGCGGATTCGATTGCCGACCGGCAGAAATTAAAATGATGAATTTTAATTTCTGTTACGAGTGGTGTCGGTGTTGTATGTATAATATGTATGTATTTAAAAAGTATTCTAAGTATTATAAGAAGTTTATCAGTTGTCTAGCACCTTAACACAAACATTGCGTACTTTGAGGCTTGATAGCACTGTGTAAATTGTAGAAGCATATCTATTTATTTAACCGATATAGTTACAAGTTATCCAAACTGAGATCAATTTTCGCATTCGTTACAGTAGCAAAGCCACGTATGCAAAGTGTACAAAAAAGTCTGGTACGTTTCACGAACAAGTCCGTCCGTCGTAGAATAGAACGAGCCGCACGTGACCCGTACCCACTAATTTGAAGGCCCGACCATTTGCCGGCAGACGAAAAACGCTTTATCTTTTTTTTCTTTTTGCCTCTTTCCTCGGATGATTAATAGGAGTTGGTAGACGAGCGGATCAGGTTGTGAGTACCTCATCCTTTGTGGCAGGCCACTCACCCCGGGTCGATGCGTGTTATGTAATGTTCTTGACAGGGCTATTTGGCGGCAATGTTTCTAGGTACCTCTCTACCTAGCTATACTAGATTAGATAAATGTGTTGATGTTTTCTAGCCTATTAACTGTTTCGTGCTAGTGACAAGATTGATTCTATCTTATCTACGAAATGTATATTTAGTGATTAAAAGTTAAGTTAGTGAGTAAAACTACGGCTGACTAAACTATAGCTAAAAAGTGAATGTGTTCGACTCGTGGATGTAGGCGGAAAATTTTGTTGACGGCAGGGTTAACTTCGAATATAGCAATACAGAAGATGTTCAAAACAAAGTGGGTATACAAAATGGTTGTCCCCACGGGTTTTAAGTAGGTACTTCCGATCGTAGCGAATAACAGCAAGGGTGCAAAGAAGCCGTACCCGCCGCGATATCAGACCGCATCGGGTGCATTCGTCGCTTAGAAGCCGTACAGAGACAGGTTCGATGCTCTATCGATTGTCCAACCGTCTGTCTGGCGAATATAATCTTTTAAGGGGTCCAACACCGGTGGAGTGCCTTACTAAATAGCCATTTTATTACTTATACAACCACAGGTTAGGAAATCTTTTTATTAAAATAGGCACCTAGGACGTTGCCTACATCTAAAACCCTGTAAAAAGGTCGAGGGAGGGACACGTTGCTCTGGCTGCGAATAAGCATTTGCTTATTATTATTATTATTTTATTACGATTCCTTATGGAACACTTCAGAGCTTACTCACCGTCAGGAACACAATACTATTTAAATAAATCATAGTAATACAGAAACCCATCCAAATCATTATCATGAAATGATGCATGCCTAATCCACAAGACGTTTATTATGAGAGATATAATTTAATTAACTCAAACCACAACAGTGTGAATTACGGTGTCACATGTTATTCAGATGAATCAAGGTTGCTTCATGTCGTTTTATATTAACTCAGCAAATAGTTTACGTGCCATTCGAGTACAAAGAAAGCTACAATAAGAATTTCGTAAACAACGTATCATAGTATTTGTTTTTTATTAATTTTATTTTCTTCATTCGTTTATTCGACGTAAGCGCGTAACGTAAGCCACACAGAAAAGACGCGGACACGTCACGGACAGGGCACATACGGGATGCGGACGCGACTTAAAACATACAGAAAAGACTGTCCGCGCCCTGTCTTTGCTGCATGTTTTGCGTCGCGACGTTTCTATACATTTTATATGAAAGTAAATTGAACGAGCACCGCGTCTGCGACGTGTCTGCTTCTTACGTGTTCTTTACGTCTTTACGTCTACTTTTCTGTGTGGCCGCTCGCTAATAAATGTAACTGTTGTATTCATTATTTTAATGATCATTCGGTGTTCAGACTTCAGACCATTACTGAGTTCTGTAAAAAGTCGCCGACATCCTCCACAGGCCTATACGCCATAGTTTCGCACAGCATCACCGACAGGGACGGAAAGACGCTCTAATAAGGAGGCAATCTTGTTCTCGTGCCTTTCAAATATGGCCGTAACACTTTTACGAGTGGTTTTACGATTCCCACGGCTTACTAATAGTTTACTATCGCGTTAAACGCACGTCGGCTTTACGAGCCTTTGGGGCGTCTCGGACCGGCCGGCTATTACACGTTGCAGTGCTTTTGATGTTGCCACAAAGTCTGACGCGCTGGTCAGTGCGCCTGTGTACCTACGTCTTGCGGTGTGTAGAGCCGCCACCTTGGTGGAAAAGCTAGAGTAGGTACTGTATAGAGCGGGCTACTATCGCCTTTCAAATTAAAATATGATTGTTTGGACATTCATTCATTTGTAAGAGCGATAGGTAGCAGGGTATCCCGTTTGAATTAGAGCGACCCCAAGTACCTCCACTTTACAGAATACCGCAGCTAAACAATGCAATTTAAAATAGTATCGTGTTCTTGCTGATGAGCAAGGTTTCCAGTGCTCCATGGGGTGGGCATTTGGGAAACCTTGGCTTTGGCAGTGGAGGGGCATTTGCCTTTTTCTGCAATAGCATCGGCGATACCCCTGGTGTTGCTAATGTTTATAGGCAGCCGTGACCACTTTCCATCAGATGGTCCGCTTGATTGTTTGCCTACAATATGACGTAAAAAAAATGATCGTGGTCTATTCTTCGCATTTGCGATGAACCTTTGGCATACGTACGAACGCGGACCAGGGTTTGTGAATCGAAACAAGTATTATAGAATCAAGTCGGCATTAGCTTAGTTGCAAAACACACTTCCATATTTGGTTGTATTTGTCTGTCCTTAACTGCAAAGCGTATCAATCGAACAAACTTCGAAAACTATCGATATCAGTGCTCTGTCCCTGTCGGCGGATTATTCACCGGTGGTTCGATCATTATTTCCGAGAACACTCAGTACCAGCGGTAAACACACGTTGTTTTATTGCACTCGCCTTGTTGTAAAGCATATTGTACGTACCGTGGCCGTATCAGTGGCTTGATAATGCGCTATCGCACGATAGGTTTCCAGACCGCACCCTGTTCGCTGATTAGCGCCTTATTGCATTTGACAGCGATCGATGGTGCGCCCTATCTGTGTGGTTTTTGTATATGGCAAACTGTAAAATAAAAAGATTATTGATTGAATGTATACTGAATTTTCTTGTTGGTTTGGATTGATTGATAGGTTCGCTCAATCAATGGAAGGTAAAGTAAAAATGAAATACGAATGTGAGTCACGGGCCCAAACTGTTCAACCACTGATGATATATACATGAAAATAAATCTAACGTGGAAAACTTACCGCCTAATGGCGAAGTTACTGTGTTCGTTCGTTCAGCAATTCATTAACATAAATTATAGTGATAACCGATCAAATAGTTGAAGAAAAGTCACGTATGTCACTCCTCGCAAACTGTCTGTAGGTATGCTTAAGGTCGGTCCTTTGCTGTTTCGTAACAAAATTCAACTATACATATAAGTACCAAGTTTTTTCATTATTGTGTCTCGAAACATAATACAAAATTGAATAACAGTTCTGAAATTATCCACCTACCTCGCGTTGCCTATCAATGTGTTCAAACTCACAATACGAATCTGCTGACGTCATTGTTTAAAACAAAGTTCATGTTTGTTTGTTCCCGCGTGGCTTGCGTTCGGGAGCTCAGTACGGTACAGCCGACCGCTGATGCAGAGATGTAAACATCACTTCGCGAGCTTCCGAATAAACATGGCGTGTAATGTAATGCGCGCGTGATAAAAAGAGCACACGTGCGATTGTAATAAATGGTCACGCTGTAGAGATTTATCCTACATTCATCCAATTGTACGTTACAGGTGCGCCCTGAACATTATACGGTTTATCCTCCGTCGAAAGGGCGTCTGTCATTAACGTCTTTCTTTTACGAGTGCTAATAAACATTTGACTATACACATTGAGGAACATAACATGCAGAGTTCTATTTCACTTTCGGGCTCGGTTCAGTATGCAGACCATGGGCTGAACCATTATACGTCGTGTATTTCCACCAGCGCGTACTGCAATATCTATTTTGATGTTCGGCAAAATGCAGAACCGCATGCGCATTGTCACTGTGAAGACTAAAATGAAATGCATCATGCCTATAATTGCGCTGGATCCTTTTCCTTCAAACCGGAACTTCAAATTTAAACAATGCAAACATTGTTGCTTGGCAGCAGAAATAGATAAGGCGGTGCTACTCGCCGAGGCGGACTTCTCAGGTTTGACAGAGTCTTACCACCTGTTTCTTTCTCTCACACGTCAGCTCGTAGTTCCCATGTGGTAACGCCGAGACCTCGTTCCACCAGACGGTGTCGAGAGCGCGTGCGGCGTGCTCTATTTGCCGCGTTGCATTGCATAATGCACGCGTTGCATTGCACACGACAATCGATATACGCTTTCGCGCTCTATCGACGTCTGACGAGCGAATAGGCTGTTCCTAGACAGGCATGCTCCATATTCGGCAGCATCGTCACTTGCCACCAGGTGAGATGGCGGTCAAATGCCTGGCTAGTCTAATTAGAAATAAAAGGAGCGGCACTTTAAGTACCTGCATTTAAGTTAAACCTGTTCCTATGAAATTGCTGGTAGAAAACTCAATTAATGAGTTAAGCTCGCCTTTGTACATCTCTGTTACTATACTGTATCATGATGTCATGTTTGTGTACAATAAAGAATAAAGAAGGAGCGATGTAGTGGAGGCGTGTGAATTTGGCTATTTGGTAGTAGACAGTTGACACATTGTCTCCTGGGTCCACAAACGCAGGAGTAAATGAGTCATCAAACTCTCCAAGCAACGTGCTCCTAGCAAGCTCACGTGTTGGAGGCCAGATGGATTTACGGTTTGCGAAAGACTGCAGATGGAGGCTGTATGGTACAAGCCAACAGTGTCTAGAAATCTGCTCTCTTTAAGATTAGACTGGGTATTCGCGGCGATCATCATTGAGACAGTGATTTAAATGGAACATTCGTTCCGATTCTTCAAACTAAATGAATAATTCAAATCATTATCTAAATAAGCAACACCAGAAATATACTCACCGTCACAATTATCCACCCACCCCATTTCTTTTGGTTACAAATCAGTCTTTAACTTCATAAATACTTAATCGATTTTAATTAGGTTTTCACGGTTTGATAGTCAATAAGACAATGATTACTTATTACCAATTAATTTTTTCAACACGATTTTATATATTTTTCATATGCTCTTCTGATTGCAGCTATTTTAGTATTAAATCTCCTCATCACTTAATTAGAGCCCATTTAAAAAAATCTATCCACAGAAAAGAACCGTGTTGAAGTGATGAATTACATACCGAGGTTATCGTTGTCTTATTGGCTATTAAACCGAGAAAACCTAATTAAAATTGATTAGGTATATATTTGTAACGCCAGAAATGTATTTGCGTTAAAGAAAAATTATTGGTTGGAGGAATAGTTGTGCCTGTGAGTGTATGAAAGAATATTTGCTTGGCTTAAAAAGTCTTTTAAAGCCGCTTTGTAGCACCGTAGTAGAGTGAGTTTCAATTCATCTTCTTCCGGTAGATGAGTAACTTGTAGTACAATATTACTGAAAACAGGATGCCTTCCTCTATTGTATGTAATGTTCTCATTCTCATACATACACTGACAGCTTGTGTCAATAGCCACTATAAAATAAGTAATAGCAAATGTGGTAATATATTGTCTCGGTGAATCAGTCCTAAACGATACCATCACTCACTGAGCTAATAATATACAAAACTCAATTAAATCCGAAATAAACTATACTTAAACAGTTGTTACTCCATAAAACCCACAGTTGTTTACTTATTGGCAATAAGTTGTGTTTATAATAGAAATAAAATAAACATAGAGTTGCAGCGAAGCCGTTTCGCGTGTAACGGGAAGTGTACGGCGCGGTCTGAGCAAACAACTTGTAAAGATAATTTTATCACGTCACGCTTGATTCAGCATCGGCATAATCCGTGCCCACGCAGGAAGTCGTGTCGTGCCGTTCCGTCGACTCGACATCTGATTATAAAATCAACTAGTGGCCTCGGCGCGACTTCGCGTGGCGTCCTACCCCGTCCTACGCTACCCGACACCTACCCTACATACATATACTCTACGCCTACCCTACACCTACTCTATACCAACCTACCCTTTTTTTTCTCGCTTGGAAACCTTCCTCTTGAATCACTCTATCTATTGTTGAAAACAGCGTTAAAATCCGTTGCGTAGTTTAAAACACGTAGGAACACGGCGGGAAGCGACTATGTTTTATTCTTTGTATGTATAGGTGGGTTTTACAGTAACTATGCTAAGACCTAATCTTTTTATTAGTAGAACACTATCCCTTTGGATTAACGGACCGATTGGGAAAATAGACCGATTTGATCAGCGGAGATTGGACGGATCAGGAAAGTAGACCGTTGGTTCCGGAAGGCTATAGCATGGATAGACGGTTCTCTCATAATGTGGTCCTGAACCTGTAAAACCGCCCACGAGAGCGACAAGTTTAGCGATTAACTCGCAAGATGACATTATTATTCCTTGTAAGCTTCGCAATCTTGACAGTTTATCATGTTTGTCGCTGTCGCACGGCACTTGCTCTACTTGCAGACTATCCTGTGCAACTGTGTGTTGAATTTAAACGCAGGCAAGAATGCCGTGTGGTGTCCGGTAGCGCAGAATACCAATCCTTTCGACTTACGGGTGTAAGACAAGGCTGCTAATATCTATGAGCCTAACCTGACGACCTGAGTGGTTCAATGGTCAACATGCCGGTCTGCCACGCAAGAGGTCCCGGGTTCGATTCCCGGCCGGGCAGAAATTTAAATGATGAATTTTAATTTCTGTTACGGGTCTGGGTGTTCTATGTATAATAAGTATGTATTTAAAAATGTATATAAGTAGTATATCAGTTAGCTAGCACCCATAGTACAAGCTTTGCTTTGTTTGGGGCTAGATGGCGCTGTGTGAATTTGTCCACGAATATTTATTTTATTTATTATTTATTTTATTAACCAGCTGGGATCTCCGTAGACTCGAGGAAAATGGGCGTTTTCCGTTAAGCATTTTTATCGCTGCGATCTCCAACGCGCCTGCCATGCGTGGAGACTGGCAAACCCTTCACTAATGCTCAAAGAGGATCAAGTCGAGCAGTGAACTATTAATTATGTTTGAAATTGGCTACATAACAGTCCTGGCTACGTACAGCCACTAGCGTGTGTAATTAGTGCAAACAACCGTTCTGCCGAGACGGGGACAAAGCAGATGCCGTGCCCGCCAAATGATTTAGACAATGCTGTGCACCGTTAATTCTCGGTTCATTAACATCGTAATCCGCCGGAATGCGCCCCGGTGACAACGCGTAACTCTATTTGTGAACTCCAATGCTATTATTTGTAATATAGCTATCTGTACCTCGTTATCCGGACACTTAGCTTGAAAATAGTAGCGTTAATAGTTCGCGACTATTTTGACACGTGCCTGTGATATCGAATTAAAAATCTAGCTATTTTAATGTTTACTAGTGGACCCGGCGCGACTTCGTTCGCATACATCGACTTCACACCTACCTACCTTTTTTCTTGTTTATAAATCTTCCTCTTGAATCGCTGTATCTATTGTTGAAAACCGCATTGAAATCCGTTGCACAGTTTACAAGATCTAAGCGTACATAGATACATAGGGACAGACGGCGGGAAGCGACTTTGTTTTATACTATGTCTAGATATTATTTATTGTGTGCCAGCGCTAACTCTTCACCAGTCACCTATAGAATAGTCTACGATGATATAAATGTAGTATCTTAAGTTTTGTACCGCTTTTTATTCATCTCATGCATATTTTCAGGTCAGTACCGCGTGTGGGTTTGAGGCAACGGTATAACGCCCTCATACAGCCCGACCTGCGGTTGTTGTCTTGTTGTCGCTCGCGTTACAAGCTCGGTGCTCCTTGTAAGGCATCTATTATCGTTCGCAATATCTCAGGTCAAAGTAACGTCATATTTTTAGGAAAGCCCATCGCTGTAATTCAAAGATTCTTCATCCACAATGTATGGCAGCGACACAGTCATGTATGTATGTCTCGGGCCACTCGGGCTTTTTAATCCAGAAAACAGGCAGCAGTGTTTTCTGTTGAGATTTTCAACTTGCGTCGAAATTATGGCTGTGGTCTTCATTTTGGTGGATGATTTGGCCTAGTGGAGTTCGGCAAGGTAGAATAGCACCAACCCCTTACACTTGCGGGTGTCGTCGTACAAGGCGACTAATGTTTTCGAGGCAAATGATCTAGAGTCTCATCTCTCTAAATGGGCAGGCTAAGCTTTTTCCATTGTTATATTTGTAACACTGCGATCTCCAACCCGGCTGCCAAGCGTGGGGATTATGGCAATATCCTGCCCTTTCGTAGGAGAGACGCTGAGCCCTGCAATGGACTGTTATGGGCTGTTCATTATGTGAAATCCGATCAAGCCACGTTACAACAAAGTTTGCTCAAGCGGTCACAAGCAGATGTTTTCGACATTACACGATTCATTGCCCTGAAATTATCGTATTACGAGTACAATTTTGCGGGCATAATTTGTTCATCGTTTTGAGAACAATATTAATAATACAATCAGTTTTAATTAGTTTGTTACTTCACCTAAATTCAAATTGGACATATTCAAGAATTGTTGCTGTTTAATCGTAAAGACGTTAATCATATCAAGAATCAATTAGCATACGTATAACGAGAGGAAATACAAGCCTGATGGAAGCAGAAATATAGCTTAGTACTTAACCCAAATTGGTTCTCTAAAATAACACAAGTCGATGCCTTGCCTGGTTCGTAGGTTGGTAGTTGGTACACTTAAGGTGACGTAATCCAACCTTAGTGATGACGAGTCCAAATCAGGTCTGCACGAGTGGATTTGTTATTAACATGGAGTCTGCATTTGCGGGCCAATTTGTTCCAACAATACGTTATTATTGCGTGTTTCATAATGAGCAATTTTATCGTCAAGCACATTGTACAGTCAAGTTCTAATAACCAAATGTCGAGATTTTGTTTAGTTCTTTACATTTCAGAAATAGGTTAGTGTTCATATTCGCTCCCAATTAAATTATTCAACCAGTATAGAACCACGATATAAAAGAGATATTTTATACAATCTTGACCACTTGTGAATGTGGGAGTCGGTCTAATGTTATGCTCCCAGCCACAGTGTTTCCTTTCGACTAGGTATGACATAAGATCATTCAAGAGGTATATTAGAAGTCTCTTCAGAGGCGGGCACCGCATTGATAACTCCCCTGGTGTTGCTGTGTCCATAGGCGGTGACCACTTTCCATCAGGTGGCTTGCCTGTTTGTCTGTAGTATAACATAAAAAAATAAATACCCGTGTTGTAATGTTGAAATCGCTTATCTCCGCCCAGTACAGTCCAGGCAAAGCGGTTTGAAAAGCGAACGTCGCCCGCGCCGGCGCCGGCAGAATGTCAATGGCGAGTGACTCACGCGCGGGGCAGCCGCGATCACCTGCATGCCCGAGCCTTAGCCCGTGCGTCACTTGGAAGCCGCACGCGACCACTTGTACGGCGAATCTGTTTCTAATCCATTGAGGGTTTGGTACGCTGCGAGCGCGATTAATGGTCTGGAACGGCAGCAGTCGATTGGAAACTAATGTCAAACGGCAGATCGCTCGCGACAAATTAATAGGTTCAGCACAACCTTTTTTGGCGCGATTAATTCTAGTCTCCCATCGCCTCGCAAAACAGCTTTAGGTGGTTACAAAAAGAAAAAGGAAATACACTTTTTAACAACTGATTACAAAAATTACAAAATTGGAAAATATCTTCTATTGGATATGAATGTGACTAGAGGTGGACAGCGGTATCTACATACCTAAAGTACGTTTGAATAGAAAAAGACAAAAGTAGAGCACGACAACGGTAAGTATTATTCACGGAAATTTAAATATATTGACTTATTTAATGTTTTATTATCAGTAATTTTTTTCAATTTCTGTTGATATACTTATCGTTATCATGATAAGTAAGACTTTTGTCTTTTTCCATTGAAACGTACTTAACATGACGTGCGCTTCCACGAATACTTACCGAGATTGGCATTGAAAGAGGAAAGTGGTACTTTGTATAGCTTAGTAACTTATACTCATTACTACTATGCCTCTGTACTCCAGGACCACTGACTCATAGAGAACTTCCTACAAAATATTCAAGCGTCAATGGCACAACTGCGACCCGTGATCTTTGCTGTCGTGCTATTTTGTAGCATTTCAAGGAAATATAGAAGCTATCACGGTCCATACCGTTTGAGCACCCCTGTCTACTCTACTTATTATTAAGCGAAAGCGAAGTGAGAATTAGTGGTGACATTTATTGTATGTATTAATAGCTGGCCCTCCACGATTTGGTTCGCGTGTTGTCCTACCCTGTAAACCGTCCTCTTGAATCACTATGTATGTATGTAAACTCTTTATTGCAACAACATAGTACATTTCAAAAGGAAACACTTACAAAGCAAAGGCGAACTTATCCCACAACGGGATCTCTTCCAGCTAACCTTATACAAGCCGAAAGGAGCTTAAGCGAGCGGTAGAGGCAATAAGAGTACCTTACCTATTTTAAAAATAACCACTCACTAGTATCTGTTGTTGAAAATCGCATTAAATTAAAATGCGTTGCGTTGTTTAAAAGATCAAAGCGTATATACTTACATACATACAGAGCGACTTTGTTTTATACTATACTAGTGGACCCGGCGCGACTTCGTTCGCATGTCGCCTTACCCCGACATCCACCTACTTTACCCGCACCTACAATTCTCTTTCCTGTGTTACCTTTACCTTCCTCTTGAATCACTCTATATTGTTGTAAACATCATTAAAATCCGTTACGTAGGGTGAAAGATCTAAGCGTACATAAATACACAGGTACAGACGGCGGGAAACGACGTTGTTTCATACTACGTACCTATAGATATAGATACGTGACATCTTTAGTTTAATCATACGTGTGAAATACTTTACTAATAGTAAATTACCTAGTACCTACGAGTAACGTGTCGCTATGCTCATCAGCGTCAAATAACTTAAAGAGCATGGCCTAGAGCGATGTATGACGGTGATCCGGGTCGGATACAGTTGTACCTACTGGCACTGCAATCTTTGTTATGTTTACTCTTGTTCATGGAACAACTTATCACTGATATGAATCCCACTTTACGAAACGGATGTACACGTAACTTTTAGATAAATTCGTGGTCGATGCTGTCATGAGTGTTACGAGGTATTCACATTATCAGTTTCAATCGGGTCAATCTAAAATCTTTATCGAATTAGTCGGAACTTATAATCGGAAATCAAACATCGCACATCAGTTACATTTGTCTATGTTAAGTGGATAGTTTATCAAAAATAGCAAACACCTACCACAACTAGTAATGTGTACCTACCTACTATTACATACATACATATATACATACATACCTATCTACAAATCTATTTGCTGTAGACGCCGCGGTGACTAATCGCATACGTAATATTGACGATTAACATTTTATTGTCGCAAACCGGTAATCACGAGACAGCTCTACGTTAATGGAATGCGGTGTTATTTCCAATATGATTTAGTTTGTCGTGGTTTTTGGCAACTGACTATTTTATTGTCTGTGACTGAGGAAGTCGAAATCCTGTTGTTCTATAAACTTTCCCGTATATCGTTACAGCCTTAGAATAGTTCCATTCTGCCTGACTCCCGCTCTTTTTCATTATCCATGTTCTCTTTGGTTTTTCGGCAAATGACTAACTCCTATGTATAGCCATTTTCCATAAAGATATGGCAAAGTGTAGTTTATTATTACTCACTACCATATCTATTACTCATCAAGCTTTTGCACGCAATACTGTCCACATGGACGAGTTTTCTAAATACCCCTTATTTTTCCATAAAATACCTCCGATTCAGCCCCTTCCCGTCAAAATTTCCAACAAATCTTACTACTTTCAGACGCAGCGTTTTCCACTGTGCATTCATAAATCAATTGATCAGTTTCTACTTTTATTGATACTACTACCCACGCTTAATAGTAAAAGTCTTAAATATGTTGAATAAAATCCATAATAATTATCCGCGTTGCATCACCGGCGGCGATCGCGTGTGTAAATAAACATAAACTCGTCGTACGCGGCGCCCGCGCAGCCGTCAATGGCGGTCTCGCCCTGTATGGACCGAATGCGATCGTAACTCACTTGTAAATTCTTTAAACTCTATGTAGCAAAATCTAAATCGCGCTAGAGAAGTGTACCGACTTCCACAATAGATACTAGAAAGACTACTTCTGAAAATCATCGGATTGGACCCTTGTCCCCGCTCACAACACCCAGCCAGCTTGGTTTTCCACTTCCGCATCATCGCTTGTCAACATTGACCTATACCCATTTCGCTAAATCTATTCCTGTAAGTGTCAGGTACAGGCGGCTTCGCAGAGCCATGTTTATAAAAACTTGACGGCAAACTTATTTTTAGGAGCTTTGCACCCTCGAACACCCTAATTTTACTATGATTACATGTATTCAATACGTTCGTGCGCAAAATTACGTATGTCTCGAGCTAGGCCCAGCAGTGTCATTTGTACGAGTACGTTGATCAACCATCTGCTGTCTAGCCAGTCAATCAATTTTCGCTCTCTGTGTATTGAGTAGATGGCGCTAATAATACGTAAACATACGTAGCGCTTACACAGCCGCCGGCGTCAATGGCGCCGGTTTTGCCGTGTATGGGCCGAACGCGATCGGGAAAGTCATGCTTGGCTGCAGGCCTGCCCCTATACGGTCCCCAGCTGATTGCTTCCACGCTGATTACTCAGCTGAGAAGCTAGACGAGTACAACTTATGCGGGTTTGACGTGTGGACAGCGTGTGTAGCAATTCCTTCGGTGTGTTAGACAAGGGAATGTTATGCCTGTAAAAAAGGTACTTAGTATTATCCAGATACATGTTTATTATTGATTAAGAACCCCTTCATGGTGTCTTGTCTACCGGTCATTCCTGCACCTGCCACAACTGTTCAATGATTCACAGCGGCGACCTGAAGAGACGCGCTTTGAGACCTTGTACTATTGACGAGACGTATACTATAATTGAGCTATACTTTTTGTACCAATGAATGGTCGGTCGGCCCCAAAGGTGTGATCCAACGTGTAGCGTGCGTTGCCGTGTTGTGACGTCTCGCACAATGGGCGCCCGCGCACCGGATGCGGCGCAGGAAGCCGCGACACCACCGGCGCATACGCAAGATCGTGCTCACTCACTGTGCCGTACGGTCAGCGGCCGCTCGGCTGGCTTCGGGCACTTTCGGAAATCGAACACTGTACAAAAATCTTTACTCACGGCAAAGTATAAAGAACCACTCAACAAAATTGCCATTTAACAAAAATATATTACAAAAACAACAGTGCTTAAAATAAGCTTTTTAGTAACCACACATCTCAATATCAAGTGTAGGTACAGGAAAAATAGTCTTCTGAGATGTTCAGATTGGCCTGAGTACTCAGTAGGCGGCCCTGACGGCTGTTCTGAAGGTCATTAGTTAGGTCATATTCAAAACAACAACACCGACCTGTGTGACCTAGTATCCGTTTGGTCTAAAAATAATAAAACAAAATAATTGTTTCTGCCTAGAAAAATCAAGCGACTCAGGAAATTAGAAGGTTGATTGAAATGAACAAGGAAGACACCTGATTTTCAATTATGAAGACGTCCATCATTTAGATAATATCTTGTTGTATACATACGGACGTGTTCATTATTCAATAAGTTTTGTTTACTTGTTGATTTCGATCTATCTTATAATTACCCATGTCACTTGAGTTTTACACAGAATCTGTGTAAAAAGCTGTCATCACGTTTTAAAATGTTTTCCTAATTGCCTGCTTCGAGTGGTTGGATTCGTAATCAGACTATGTTTTGCTCGATACATATCCATCTTTAGGCAGCCTAGCTAGATTGCTCCGCTGAATGTTGCCAGACTCATAATCTATTTTAGTAATTAAAGATAACATCTGTCTATTAGTGTTACTGATAAGTTATTGACCTTTGTTATTATAGCATGCGATTTGGCTCAGGAACAAATGCACAGACTAGCATCACAACATTAGCTCTGCGTCTAGCTATAGGGTGACTCAATTTACACAAGAGTAATGTGTTCTTTTCCCTGCTGTTGTAAAAGGAAAATGCATATGAATGACGCCACACTACATCCATCCTTGGTGACTTACCATGTAACCATGTACATTGTTTTCTTTTCCACTGTCTTTGATACAAGGTTTACTTAAGCCAATATAAGTTTACGGACATTGTCGTAAAACAATTCCCCTACCTTTACCATAAATACGTATTTACAATATTTCAGGATTTCTCAAAGTGTGGTGGAAGTCGACTTAATTCGCGACAAAAACAATCCCATCAACTAAAAACACATGGATTCGCATCGAAATATAAGTAGACATCCTCATTGAACTGTTATTGAATTCGATTGCGTTGCGGTTTTGCATTTTTGTGTGATACGAGCAGTTGTCACTTTTTCCATAAGGTGGACTTACTAACTTGATTGTCACTAGCGCTGTGTAAAAACTAGGGGTTCCAGTAGAGTAACTTTGAGAAACCGCGAATGACCGGGCGCACCCTGTCCCATCGTGACGTCACGGGTTGGCAAACGCGCCTCGCCGGCCATACCGTGACTTGGTGACATCATATTGTCACCACGCACCATTGCCGGGATTTCTAGCAACACGAGAATTAATACAAAGACTTAGTTTTTTGTTGCTAGATTGTTCTGAGACCCTCAAACCCTCTAACAAACGAGTTATGACGTCCATGCACGGAAGGTTGGCTGTTCTTTTTTAATAGGAGATCAAATTTGTTGTTGGTTGTATGAGGGGGATCTCCACAAACGTCTCCACTGTCACTCAGCCTTCTTTGTCCGTTCGTGAGCCGTTTTTACCACGCCTTACAACATTTAGAATAATCTCTATCCTGACCATCTTTCCTTAACACTACAACTTGGAATTTCCGAAGGGCATGTCTACTCATTCGTTCCACTTTTGCAAGTATTCTGGACGACGGTGACCACTTTCCATCAGGTGGACAGTCTGTCCCGGTGACTGCCTAGGCTATAAAGAATCAAAAATATTGATTGATAAATTGTTTAAAAGCACGTGACGCTATAACTTTGAGAGACCGCGCAATGCCCCCACACACAGCTCGTGCCGGCACTCCCTTGTACTCGCGATTCGCGTAGTGACGTCACGGGTTGGCAACATTGACATGGTGACACCACATATTATCACCACATACAGCCGGGGAGCAATGGCGTGTTCCTATTCCTAGTAACACGCTCCGGTGACGAGCCACACCGATTATTCGAATGGAGACAGCCATGGAGAGTAACAGAGTCACGTCTTGATACGTGATATCATCATGTTTTACTCGTGTTAAAATTACTTGTAGAAGTTTTTGAAGCTGTCTCTTTAAACAGCATTCTATCCGCACTTGTTGTTAAGAGTTATTTGTGGAATTGACACAATATTTCAGTAACAGGAAAACAAACAGTCGCAGTTAGACAAAGTTATCAATGAATAAATATGAATTGAACGTGTTCCTTTAGTGTGCAATGTCATCTGTCTACACAGAAACGCTACTGGTTGGGGTAAATATGTTGCTGCTGGGTGGATCATCTAGTCATGGTTTTACGTGTAGGTATCATGTCATGGTATCCAGTCGTGGAACTATCCTATTTATGGTAACAAAACAGTCCCCGGAATGTGTCACGGTCTAATTGATGTTAAATGCCGCGCGTTGATTGAATTCCTGCGTAGCGTCATGAATATGAATGAACAATGTGGACCCTATTCACATAATTAACGCATAATGACGACAAATTGACACGCGCCCGTGAACCGCTTTATATGAGCCTTTAAATGGTTATTTGTAATTATGATGTTGTAACAAAACTGGAGAAGTGATAGTTCTTTTCATTCATCATCCTATCAGCTGAAAGACGCCCACTGTTCGTCATAGGCCTCCCCCAGAAGTCTCCTGCCGGTCCTGTACCTTTCGCATCCAGCTGGTACCCAGGGTTGTTTACCAGGCCGTCAGTCCCCCTTATGGGAGACCTACCCTATTATTCTTTACTTAAGCAAATCTTTTTAATATTCGCATCAATTTATTGCTGTATCGCAATGAGCAGTTTTCCAATAGGTATCTAAAGCATTCCTAACTACTCACTAGATGGCGCCCCAACAATTTTGGTAATTGATCATCGCTTGAAATAGGTTCTTAGCAAACAGAATATAAACACTGGGTACGTTGTATTGGATAATATTGTATTTGTCAATATTTTTCAACCATTTTAGAGGTTGTAATAATAATGGAACATAGTGCCAACTTCTATAAATATTTCTTTTTACACTTCATTCAACCTTTAACAGTTATGTTTATATTAATAAACATTTTATTTTTATGTTTAGTATTAGTTGGCTGCATGAAATCACTACCACCATCTTACAGATTACTCGTATAAAAAGGTTACAAAAATTATAGGAGCGCCATCTATTGACGCTTTTTGAAACTAACTATCAATACCTACTGGAAAACTCCTCATTGGAACAATACTGTAATAAAAATAAAAGTCACTTATTGCTTGCCGAACTCATAAAATATAAATCATAAATTTCGTGAAATTTTATGCCTATGATTAAACAAACAATGCGTCCACTTTTATAAATTAGGTAGACGTACATCTCTATTACAACGCTACAAGCAATTTATCAATCTCGGCAGACGCGAAACATGCAGCTTTTTCTACTATGCGTAGTTATTGGCCATATCTGCGTGCATGGTAATATGGATTTTATCTGGTTTGCAATAAGGACAATAACGTTTATGGTTGCGAAGATCGACCGGCTAAGCCCTGTAACGGTGCTGGAAACCGGTCCAAATATACGAACCAGTCGAGTTCGAGACATGCCCAAGCGCTAGATTAGTGATCTGTGGAACAATAGTTTTAGGCTAAATTAGAACCTACTACAGTTTTCGCTCACATGAGCATGTAACTCTTAGCTACGATTGTCTAAGAAGCCTCATACGATCTCTTCAAGGCATGAACTGGGGACTACATTCAAAATGCTCTTTCCTATTTTACATTATAGTGGTCGTGCGTACCCGAAGTCGCGGCGCGTTTTTGCTCCCGAGAGCAATCTCGTTTTACGACGCCTTTCTAAGCCCTTTAAGTTTGTGGCGGCGCAACAATGTTTCAAATCGATGAGTTGTTACTACACCTGGCTGACTGCCGTAGCGTAATGGCTCCAAGCCAACCTAGGGCACGCCGCCGCAGATGAATTCGTGCCACCACAGACACAGCACTCTGCCATTAAAATCTTTGAACTGTGAACTTACATTGTACTTCTCGTACTACGGTTGCCCTATTATTATTACCACTGACATAACCAACTGGCGCCCGCATGGAATCTGACATTCATGCAGTAATCATTCATAAACACCAGCGCTGTAACGAAGCAACATTGTACGATGATGAATATTAAACGGACAAACAGCTTAAACGAACTTCGCTTCATTTACGATGTAGAGCACGCACATGGCTCTCGTACTTTTTCTAACCAAAACAAGAATCAGTGAAGCGGGTGGAAGTGGAATTCGTTACACTTATCATGGGCGTACTTAGCTATTCTTCTTGTGGGGTACCCACATCTGTTGTGGGCGGCCGTCGTCGAGACTTTCACCGCGAGTGCTCGCCATAATCACGGGTTGCATCCTCGACCCCATGATGTATCGCTAGCTTTGCCGAAACGTAATTACACATATCGCCAATACAGTTACTCGGCCGCCGCATTAGACACACACACTAACGAACGGTAGATGGGTTTCTCTAATTTGGTACCTTTCGGTAGCCCTTATGACAATTGGGGGCAAATACCTCGATTTGTGATATTTTTGATCTAATATGAGGAGTTTCATAGGATATAGTATCTTTATATTGTTAGCAACATTATGAAAAACACCATGATAGTTCGGGCTTAGCGCCATAGATGACGCTAACATGGGGAACCCTTCAGCCAGGCGCTGCGTTTTTTATGGGAAGGCATTCGAAGGCCTCGCGTGAGCGATGTACTCGTATACCTATAGTTTTATGGAAGGCCAAATTAATTATTTATTAGTTCTGTTGTTAGTGTATAAATCTTTGCCAATATTGTTAGTATATTGTAAGGACTTGTGTTTTAGATAATATAGTAAATATAAATGTTTTGTATGTGTTTGATCCTAACAATACGTTCAAACTGCAAACCATGCAAAAACCATGTCGTACATAAATCTCTCGCTCTCTTCTGTCTACTCTCTGTAGTAAACAGAGGACGGAGTTATTAATCATAAGTTATTACATTGTTTCAAAAATGCGGCTGTGCATTGTTTACTTTTCCTTCATTGTCGGCACAGAATAACAGCTTGCATAATGACCGTGATTCCTTCGCACACGACTCGGCAGTTTTTATATCTAGTGGCGTTATGTCACATATCTGCTGTAAAGGCAGAACGTGCTCTTTGTATACGTTGTTCCCACGCTTTATTATAGGTTTACTGCTAATCTTGTGGTTACAGTGATTATGCAATCATCCAATGTAGTTTACAGCTGACGACAAATACCTTTATAAAATCACCTTTTTATACTGTTACGTCGGCAGTAAAGTACTTTCGGCTTCATATTATACTATGCATTGAGTGAAACATAGGAAGTTTTAGTACCTGTAAAATGATTCAGAATTTGTAACTATGCTAGGAATCTTAACAAATAAAACTGGTAAATTTATTTCAGTATTTACAATATTCTAGGATTCCTAATATAATTTCCAGGTTGTATTCTTGTCGTTATTGTCTTAGATAAATATGTTTGTTTTGAAAGTTATCAACCGAAACTCAGACATATAATTCCTCCTCTTATAATATTTTATAAATAGCAGTGGATACTATTGCGAACATAACAACGTTGTTAGGTGTCTCAAAATTCCCAATGAATAAAGTCGTATTTATAGTTTTGTCCATGATGTTTTTGTACGTCACCGCCATTCACGGTTCAATGAATAAAGAAGTAGTTGGGTAGACATTTCAATATTATTATATTAAAATGTTAGGAAATTGAGAACCAGCGGCGAGAGGTGTAAAATGCACTGAGTGATTAGCCTAAAGAAATCTTGTACAAATCTTCTTCATCAGCATTTCTCCGTTCAACTTTGCACCTATGCCTCCCCCAGCTTCTTCCATCCTGATCGACAGGAAGAGACTTCCTGATCATCATCTTCCCGATCATCATCTAGTAGAAATAAACGTAATACACTGTAATTGTTGCACACTGCTTGTGTCTTACGCCGTTTCATTACTACTACAATAATTAGAATTTAATCAAATATAACGTTAGATGTAACTGTCTTTTGCTGTCTTATGACTTCATAACTTACCGTCGTCATTTACCCCCAGGAAAACGTACCTTTGTATTGTGTCCAAAGTGTTTTCAATACTATCATTCCATTTAGTGGAATATCGAATGAGTCATACATTACGTGACAAGTACTCAGCGTATTCTTACCTGCCGTTTCGTGACCGCGTACTAGAATCACACTATTACGAGCCTGGCTAGAGGTGTCAAAGAACGGCAAAAAGTATGATTTATCTCGCAATTGTTTGCTTTGTGCGAATCAATTGTAGATTATTCTTACAACACTGTACGAGTATTGTAAGTGTTCGTAAGCTAGAACCTAAACACTAATTTATGTAGTGTATAAAATGATTTCAGTATGAGAATTATTACAGTGCCACAAAATTCCTGATCTTTGATGAAGTAGAAACACTCAACTTAGGTTTCGCAAGCTTCTTAGCTTGGTAGAGTTACTGTGACTATTGTCAGAGTCCTATAATGCGCCCAATAACATCACACTATTAAAATGAACCTACAACCAAATTTAATAACGTCACGTTGAGCAAGATTTAAACACTTTAAAACATTACAACAATTTACTTTCTGTTTGCTGAGATACGAAACCTTCCAAGGCTTACTTTTATATTGTAAAATGTGATGCACTGTCATCATTATCATCTTGGCGTTATGTCCCGGTCGTGTACCCGCGCCGTAAGTGAGAGCCCGGGGTCCGCCTGCACAAAAGCCAGCAGGGACGATATTCAGTCTTGTCGAGAGGCCATGGTTGATCGTTTGGACATAGCTCTCAAGGCAGTTTCTGATTGGGGCGATGCCAATCTGGTGGCGTTCAACGCAACCAAAACTCAGGCGTGTTTGTTTTCCGCCAAAAGGAGTCCATTCCATCTTACTCCAACTTTTCGGGATGTTCCTGTGGAAATTACCGACAACCTACAGCTTCTTGGTGTTGAGTTATCTTCAAATCTCAACTTCGGTCAGTACATCGAATCCAAGGCAAAGACTGCAGCAAAAAAACTTGGTATCCTCTCGAAGGTTAGGCGGTACTTCACTTCTAGGCAGTTGCTTCAGTTATATCAAGCACAAGTGCGGTCCTGCATGGAGTACTGCTGCCACCTCTGGGATGGATCAGCTAAATATCAAATGGCGGCTTTGGATTCGGTGGAAAAACGTGCAAAGAAGATAATTTGTGACCCGCGGTTGATTAAGGCTAGGCTGCAGAGCCTCGAAAATCGGCGTAGGGTTGCGCGTCTGTCGGTCTTCTACAGATTACATTTCGGAGAGTGTGCGAAGCAGCTGCACGACCTCATTCCGCCGGCCCCTTTCCGCCATCGGGAAACGCGATCCGGGCGAGCGCTTCATCCTTATGTCGTGGATCTTCCAGCCATCCGCACGAACCGCTTTGGCTCGACCTTTATAATGCGTACGGCTAAGGAATGGAACGCTTTGCCTGCGAGTGTGTTCCCTGATCAATATAATCTGGATGCCTTTAAGGCTAGAGTGAATAGGCTGTTCCAAGACGGGCATGCTTCATCTTCGGCCGCATCGTCACTTACCAACAGGTGAGATGGCGGTCAAATGCCCGACTTGTTTGTTATAAAAAAAAAAAAAAAAAAAAAAAAAAATGTGATGCACTGTGTAACATTACTAAACACATAGAAAAAGGAATGCAATGGCAAGGCGATGGAAGGTTATCCGTGCCAATGTGTGTACCCCGAACAGTACAATCTAAACTCCTACAAGGCTCCTACAATACAGGCATGTTCCATCCTCGGTCGCATCGTCACTTACCATCAGGTGGTGGACTAACGCTTACATATACAGTTTAATGTAAAAAAATTGTAAATGAGTCTTGTGTTGTTAAGACTTTTTTTATTGTCAATAGGCTTGCATTTGACCTCAAATCACCTGATGGAAAGCGACGATGAGGTCGAAGATGTAGCATGCGTGCCTAGAAAATACCTATTCAGACTTACGGCATTACTAGTCAGATCTTCTACCGATACTCACCCAGCACCCTCCCATTGTTACAGACAGTCCAACATGGGTTCCCGCACCGCGCCTCCGCGCTGTCCTGGGACCCGCTACTGCGGCTTGCGGCCATCGGGACCGCCACCGGCGCCCTCAAGGTCTACGGGCGGCCCGGCGTCGAGTTCTACGGACAGCACACCAACCCAGAGGCCACCGTTACACAGATAAAATTCGTACCAGGTATGAGCGTCATCGACACTTCCTCTTTTCGTGTTTTAGTGTGAGGCGATCAAACAAAATGCCCCTAAAATGTCTTCCACGGAAGTCTACAAGGCGGTGGCCATTCGCGATCGGTTGTATATTTTAGCTATTTTAATAAATATGTTTTGTCTTTATCTGTCACTGAAATGATTGAATTTGAAAGAAAGTGACTGACCATATTTAAGCTAAAATAAGTGTTATATTCGCAAATAACTTTTATGAATGAGGCCATTAGTATTTATTACTACACCGTTACGGACACCGGCGAGCTGAACAAACACTTTGTGTTAAATAAATAATATTCCATTCATCATTTATTTAAATAATACGTAACTTTTTCGCCACCATTCATGAACTGAACACTCCAATCAGCTACAGGCGTAACGCCTAACATATAAACACCGATCTTACATCTTCTCTCCTCTCTTTTGTTATATATTTTTACGAAAATTGTATAGTGCAGACCTGCTTGCGTATTATTTGTTTCTGAAGAGGTAATAAATACTTATTGATTTATTTCACGTTTCCAGGCACAGGGCGGCTAGTGTCCCTGTGCGACGACAACAGCCTGCACTTATGGGAGATCACTGAGAAATCGCTCGTCGAGCTGAAGTCTTACACATTTGAGGGCAAGAACAAGAAGATCTCCTCGCTATGCGTGGAGTCGTCGGGGGAGAACCTGCTGCTCGGCACAGAGGGCGGGAACATATACACCCTGGACTTGAACAAGTTCACAGTCACAGAGGATGTCATATACCAGGAAGTTGTTATGCAAAAGTGAGTGTTTTTATATATTCAAACTAGGTATATTAGCCGTGTGGTGTCTGGCGTAGCTCCAACTCCTTTGACTTACGGGAGTCGTACAAGGCGACTAATGCCTTAGAGGCAAACTATCTAGGACGTCCGTAACAGTGTTTTCAATACTGCGTCCTCCAACCCGTTTGCCAAGTATGGAGATTATGGCAAACCACTCCAGTAAAACGATTGATGTTTTCAAATCAAAACCTATTTAAAATACCGCTTCGGTATTCTACCTGGTGGAAAGCCATAACTGTCGCTCATAACAACTACTCCTTTATTACTTACTATCGCAGTTTCCACCCACTTCAATCCGAAACACTGCTAAAGGTCGCAACGAAATCTTCGAAATCGGTTCAGTTTGGGTGTTTATTGCGTTCAGACAGACGCGGCGGGGGGACTTCATTTTGTAATATAGGTTAGTGATGTAGGTTTCATGCAAAACCGCACGGGCTTCGTCACGGCCAGGATAAAGTTCTTTTAATTCATGCCTGTAATAGGGATTATGACTGGGTCAACGTTTAAAATTTTAATTAGTTCGTCAGTTCGATTTCATAAATTTATTGGACATGATTTTTTTTATTTATCTAATCAATAAAAAATTACATGTTAATTGCCATAAATGGCGGTTCGACAGTTAGCTGCTAGTGCAAGTTTCCTGCAAATTATAGTGCTTTTTATTGGCTAATAACTTCACTTCCCATGAACAATTAAACATCAATTTGAAATAATGCAAAATTATGAATATTTTTCATAATTTTGCAGCTAACTTACGAGCTGTCGTAGAGATTGACGCTAGATGGAACGTCACTGCAAAATTAGCTAATACGATGGCCATTATAAATATACAGGCCGACTCCACAAATTTCGCTCATTACCGCTTAGTTTAATGCCTGTTATTACAGCTCATTTGTTAAGTAGTCATTCAGAACGGTATGACTAATAAAAATATAATTTTATCAAAGCTAATTTTCTTTCCTTGTCTTTTAATTAGTGCACAGCAGAGTCATGTCATTGTATTGTTATATTTATGGTACAAACATGAATAAATTAATATTGCGATATTTATAGCTCATTCAATCAATTGGTAGATATGTTTTAGTCACTTTAACTCTGTACCTATATATGTATGCGTTGCATGGCAACCTGGCCACGGTCTGTCACGTTTGATCATTGCGCTCACGAATGTTGTCTGAGAAAATTGACCGGCTGTATGTGTATGCGTGTATCTGTATGATTTTTTCTTAAGTATAATATAGGTTACTATATATTATGTCGGGCGCGGTCCGGCTCGGCTTGGTATTGTCGGGCACTGACCGGCTCTGTCTGGTATTATCGGACACGGTCCGGCCGTTGTCGGCGTGGAATGGATATGCTCCGATCCTGGGGTGGCCAACATGTCACTGTGTGTTTCTTTCCTACTTTCCTATCCCTTCCTCTTCGACGATTGAAAGAGATATGTAATGTCCTACTCAATAAATAAATGTTGATTGATTGTGATGTAACCTCGTTCTTCCAGCTGCCCCGAAGACTTCAAAGTGAACCCTGGTGCAGTAGAGTCGGTATGCGAACACCCGCGCGTGCCTAGGCGACTCCTAGTTGGCTACAGCCGAGGCCTGGTCGTGCTCTGGGACCGCTCCACGGCGGCCCCCACACACACCTTCGTCTCCAACCAGCAGCTGGAGAGCTTGTGCTGGAACGATGATGGTAGGTGGTAATCGCTCGTCACTGGTGAGGGATTGATTCTGGTAGGAATTTGTGTGGGGCAGTAACGTTCTCGAGCGGCGACCAGGTAATGGAAGACGCAGAGTGAGTAGGCCTCCTGCAAGATGGACTGATGGGCTGGTAAAGTTAGCAGGTGCCAACACTGCATGCAGATTGACATCTCAGTGGAGATCTCGGCGGGAAGCCTATTCCCTGCAGTGGGCGTATTTCGGCTGATATGATAATGATGATGTGTGGGTACACCAATACATGTTTACATTACGCTACTGTGTGCTCTGTACTTCGGAAGCCACGTAAACCGTTGGTCCAATCTGTTATCGGCAACATCAGTATCTTAAGTGAAGTCTGGGACTAGGATTCCTTGTACTAAAAAAAATTTAAACACTACGATCACAATATATGCCTCCAGAAAGCCCAAATCCTCGTAGCCGTTAGTGTTTAAAACTCACTCAGGGTGAGCCTGAAAATCAGCGCTGTGATTGGCTGCTGCCCTTGCCTGGTCCGGTTTGGTCCGACGTCACAGCGCCCTACTTTGCTTTTTTGTAAATTCAACTTTTATTTCTTCTGGAAGTGTATTTGGGCAAATAAAGATTTGTCTATAAATAGCTAATTCCCACCCCCATTCCCCACAGCTGGCGAGCACTTCACGTCCTCCCACAACGACGGCTCGTACGTGACCTGGGAGGTGGCGGCGGCGGCGGGTGACCGTCCCCTGAAAGAACCAGTGACACCTTACGGCCCGTACCCGTGCAAGGCGATCACCAAGATCCTGAGCAGGACCAGCATCGGTGGGGACGAGATCACCATATATGCTGGTGAGTGGATGTGCACTAAAGTGTTGAGGTGGTGTATCTGTAGTGGAAGGTTAAGTTAGACTGCGGAGTGTGTATGTAAATTATTTATTGTAAATACATGCTTACAAAAATAACATAAATATACATTGCAATGGCGAGCTTATCCCACAATGTTATTGCTTCCAGCATACCCTAGATAGTTCGAAAGGAGCTTTAATGGACGATAGAGGCAATAATGAGTGTACTAAACTACTGTACTGTGATTCATAATTGTAAATACATATACCTACACTATGAAATACTATACTATATATATGTATATATATAAATATATACATATAACACATAAGGAGTTGGATGCGTACGACCACCTTATCAATTTCTAGCTGTGTTCCGGGTTGGTTCCGGTTTGATATGGTAGCCAGCGTAATCACAGGCAAGAGTTAGTATCAGCTTAATCCTGACAGATATAAACGCACCTGCGGTAATAACAGTTATTTTTTGTGGAAACGTAGATATTATAGACGAAATTTAGCACTCACCATCTGGTGAACTGTCCACTCGTTTGTCACTGAGGAGTATAAAAAAATGATGGCTGTTTTACCTCCGAAAAAATGCCATCAAAATTATACTTGTCTTCTATTCTACAGCTGTGTTATTTGCTTGTTTCCAGGCGGCATGCCGAGGGCGGCGTACTCGGACAAATACACAGTGACGGTGCAACAGGGCGACAAACACGTCGCCTTCGATTTCACTAGCCGGGTACAAACTTGATTATAAAACTTTATCTTGTTGTTTCGTGTTGAGTAGATTAGGGTGGGGGACGTGGTCGGATGTCCGATCAAGGGTGGCTCGCCGACCGAATTAATCCAGAAGCGACTTTATTTTGTACATCGTAAGGATTCGTATCGATTGCAACGACGGTTGGTTGGCTCCAGCCAAATCGGAGCGTCTGTTACCACTTTAAGTAGTATTGTGTGTGACCGTGTGGTGTCCGGCAGAGTAGAATAGCACCATTCTCTTACACTTGCGGGTGTCGTACAAGGCTACTAATGTTTTCGAGGCAAAATATCTAGTCTCCGGAAACTGGAAAATGGGCAGCAGCGTTTTCCATTGTTATATTTATAACACTGGGATCTCCAACCCGCCTGCCAAGCGCTCTTTCCATCAGGTGGACCGCTTACCTGTTTGTCTGCCAGATAACGTAAAAATAATAGATAACGGATTTAATCTCCCCTTTAAAGTTCCCAATAAATATTGATTACAAAAAAACTCCCCCTTTCGTGGGAGAGGCACTTACTCCCGCAGTAGATCGTTATGGGCTCTAATGATAACGACGATAACGTGTCTGAGTTAATCTATATGTTGCAGGTGATAGGATAACGTGTCTGATGTATCAATATCTGTGTTGCAGGTGATAGACATGTTCACGGCGACGCCGGTGCCCCCGGACGGTGTCCCGTTGCAAGAGGACCGGCCCGCCACGCCCGCCGCCATACTGCCACAGACCGTTGGACAGGTCGCCGCTACACTGGTTAGTACTGGTTACACTAATGATTGAAATAAATAAGGATTGACGATGACGGTTATTGACCCTAGCCTACGAATCTAAAATAAAATCCAAAAGTTAGTATTCTGATTAGTGGTTTGTTACGGGCTTATTGACTTGTGATATTAAGCAACAATCTATAAATAATAAGTTTGAATATAGCTGGCGATAGAACTGTGAATTCACGTTTCATTGAAACAAGAGGTTAATCCTACTGTCCAACAGCTTTAGTATTTGACGTGGCGATGGGGTTAAGCAAAATTTTATTTTATTTTATTTATTCAGAAACAAACGGTTACGTTGAAGTTGATTACAAGTAAGTAAGTAAAGCTCGTCTAATTTAAAATGACGCGCCCCACTATCGCATTAACGCACACAAGCAAGTTTAAAATATGGACGCAATACATATACAAAACCCGTTGTAATTGGTCATTCAGTTGCCGGTGAGATTCAAACGTAGGATAACGCGTCGTTCATTGGCTCCCACACAGATGAAGTGTCGTTATCAATATTTGCACTCACACATCGACTAACTAATCGAAATCAACTAACTAAGTAGTGGGGCGCGTCATTTTAGACCCTTAGAAAAGTCATGTCTTACGTAAAGGCAACCTAAATGTATGGAATTGTAAATGTTATGGGCGATAGTTACCACTTACCATCAGGTGGGCTATCAGCTCGTTGGTCACTGAGTAGCATAAAGAAAAAAAGGCAATAGGGTCGAAAATCACCTGCTCACACTGACCCCATTGTCCCCCAGGTGGTGCTAGCCGAAGAGGAGCTGGTCGCAATCGACCTCTGCGACCCTCGCTGGCGGCCGCTGCGACTGCCCTACCTGGTGTCGGTGCACGCGTCGGCGGTGACCACTGCTCAACTCGTGGATAACGTCGCCGATTCCGTATACGAGAATATACTCGCTGCTGGTAAGTGGGATTACTATATGTATTGTGCTTTTCCGTATGCCGTGTGGTGTCCGGCAGAGTAGAATACCACCAACCCCATTCACTCGTGGGTGCTGTACAAGGCGAGTAAGGTTTTTGAAGCAAAAGATTAGTCTCCGTAGGCTGGAAAACGCTTGCCAAGCGTGGAGATTATGGCAATAACCTCCCCTTTCGTGGGAGAGGCCCTAAGTCCTGCAGTGGACTGCTATGGACTGTGATGATGATTGTATTTTTCAACAGAATTTGCCTAGCCGATAGAAAAAGTCGGATAACCCTTGATCAAGTTTACATATATTCAAATAATTTCTAAACTAATGAACAAATTTTAATGAAATAAAGTTAAGAACCTTCTCGATTTGATTAAACTGGTTTTCAAACAGAGAAAAACGCATTCAAATCGGTTCCTACCTACGTTCGGAAACTACGATGCCACAGAAAGGACACACATTCGGTATACAAATTCGCGGCAGAAATGGCTTCTGTCGTTTGACTTGGTTGGTGACAGATGTCAATATTGTAATCAGAAGATCTTTTCACAATTTTTTTTTCCTTCTATGGCCTTGCTTTACCTTCATTGTTATACAACTTTATACAAGGCACGTGCCCTTTCCCTAAATCATTATTCATATCACGAATCAATCATCATTAATCATTTATCTCATCGCGTTGTGACATCTCAAATTCGACATTTCCTCTAACCAAAAACTGTATTACAACGTCACTGAAATTCATCTTCTGCAATATACGACTGTCGAAGTTAGTCAAGAAAATATGTTTTGGCTGCAATAGATATACTAATGTTATTAATGGAGATTTGTGGCTAGATCCCCCTGGATCCGCGCCTGTGTGTACCCTTTGCACCGATTTCGATAAGACTCTGTACGGAGACAAATAAAACTTATCACACATTCAACGCCAACGACATCTCAGCCAACCTTCAATTACTAAATTCAGAAACAAAAAGCGTAAGAGCAAATCAAAGTGGAATGTATTGCTCATAGAATAAGGTCCATTTTTGTATCACGGATATTTGAAAAGCAGAGCTACACGTTACATAATATAAGTGATACAAAAATGGACCTTATTGTTTGAGCAATAGATTCCACTTTGATTTGCTCTCACGCTTTTTGTTTCTGAATTTAGTAACTGAATTTGGGCATGTGTATCTCCATAGGCTACTTCTTATCACACATTCTACAACGACCTCTCCACCAACCTAACCTAACCATCCACCAGGCGAGCAGCAAACCGAGAACGTGTACTCGGAGGGCGCGTGGCCGATCTCCGGCGGGCTGGTGGATACGCCCGAGCCGGGAGAGCGGCAATTGCTGCTCACCGGCCACGAGGACGGCTCCGTGCGCTTCTGGGACGTCACCGCCGTCGCCATGACACCCCTCTACAAGTATACGACCGCGCAGCTGTTCAGGTTAGTGTTGGTGTGGTCTTGCGAGTGTTGTGGAGCGTAGGAGTGTGAGCGTCTTTGTGCTAACTGGGGAGAGTAAATAGGTATCGTCTAAGCACGCATGCTACATCATCGACCTCTTCGTCGCTTTCCATTAAATGAGTTGAGGTCGAATGAAAACCTATTGAAAAAAGGAAAAAAAGGTTAGCACGGTTTTATTGTGAACCATATCGCACATCGTCACTTCCCAACAGGTGGGATGGTGGTCAAATGCCTGTCTTGTCTAATATAAAAACAGACGTGATATTCTTGTCGTCTTTGTTATCAGTAGCCTGGGATCACCTATAGTCTATACTAATTTAAAAAATAGTGACAGAATAGTGTCATTGTGGAGTAAAAATTCAAAGAATTTTATTTTAAAAAGATTAAAAGTTTATTAACGAATAAAAATCGACTTAACAATGACTTCTACATAATGGACCCGTTCATGGACCAAAGGGAATAGCTCCATGTCATTGGAGCGTAAACTGCAATTGCGCTCCAACTATGTCTCAGTGACGTTTTGGCCACGTATACGAATGGTCGTTACTTTACAATCTAAGAATGCCGAGTTGCGTAGGAAACACATGCACTAATTCCAATAAACAGTAACCAAAACCAAGAATGGAGTATCTTTTTTCCGTAAAGTATAAGAAATATCATGTATTACTTGTAAAACTTATATTTTTAGCATTTCCAATAAATATTTAAGTGTTTATTGCTACATCATTAACCGGCCATGATTAGTTGGTATGTTCATTCAAATTCAATGCACGCCATCTGCTTATTTTTTATTTGGCAGTCTTACATATATGCGCACGATGTGACTTTGCACCAGCGGCATAATGCCGTTGATTTTGTTTTCGCGGAAGTAATATTATTATAGATAAAAATAGATAACAGATGAGTATACAAATTAATCAATAACAATAATATTGTTATATAATGTAGCTTCGTTCAAGAATTCTACAACGACAAAAGTGGTATAATTTTAAAGGAGATAAAATGATAAATTTGAAGGTTGGAATTGAAGGTTGGATTTGTAATTGACGAATCCCAATTATTACTGTTTAGAAATTTATATTTAAGGCATTACGTTACAACAATTTTGTAAGCTTTTACAATGTTATATCTGGCGCCTTGGCGAGATTGATGACTGACGTCTATTTCAGTGCTAAAAACCGGTGGCCAAAACTGGAACTAAGTGTATGTATATTGAAATAATATGTCATTGCCAACAACAGCGACGCTGTCACCGGGTCAAATAAGTTTGTGGCACAAGAGACTGCGCCATTATATTTAATATGGTATGGTTTATTTATACTTATACAGGTTTGTCAAAAGACCGCTAGCATTAATTGAAACCTCATATTCTAGCCACGAAACTGAACAACTTTCCCCAAAAAACATACCCGCGGAAATGACTTCATAATTTCGCTACCTAAAATAAATAATTAATTGCGACGCGCAATGTGGGCAGTTTCATGGGTAGAATATGGGGTTTCAATTAATGCTAGCGGTCTTTTTACACCCTGTATATCCATGAATCCATCGATGCATTACACATGGCCATTAAATGCGGGTAGAACAGAAAAAAATACTTAATACTGTGATATGTTTAGTACAGCATAACTCTGAACGAACTAAAATTTGGCAGTTAGCGCCTTACTTACTTTTGTTCAGCTCGAAAATAGCTATCCAACGACGTATTACACATAGCTATTGGAATGGTTACCACTGTCCATACATATTCTTGTACGCGTTAACAATGTTATATCTGGCGGCTTGACAAGATTGTTGACAAACCCATTCGACCCGGTGGACAAAACCGGAACTAAGTGTTGCCGTTTTGAAATGTAATGTCAATGCCAACAACAGCGACGCTGTCACCCGGTCAGACATGTTTGTGGCACTGTAGACAGCGCAGTTTTATTTACTATGGTAACCGTCAGAGTTATTTGTTCGCTCAACCGGTTCCAGGGTATTTATTTCTATGCGACTTAATGTTTTAAACTATCGCGGTTATTATCACACATTTTAAGGGTATGTTCCGGGTTTCCTACCCCGTACCTTTGTTGACGAGTAGCCCGATATTTCGACACAGTTGCATGCAACTGCTACTCGCTACTCCTCAACAAAGGTGCGCGGTAGGAAACCCGGAACATACCCTTAAAAATCATCTCAACTGTCTCAAATTAAAAATAAAGTCAAGGATATCCCTTATCTTGGGGAGCCAGTCTAGTATGTGCTGTTTACTCCGACCTTAACAAAGCTTTCTAATTTATTGCGTCCCGATTGGTCGTGGGGCGGGGCTAGGCCAGCGGACAACGACGACTCATTATTATCTTACTTATCCCGAATGAACTATAGTATTTATATCAGGTTTGAGTCACCTCTGGATAAAGGTTTTGTAACTGATTTGAAAACTCTCACTAGTGATGACTCAAATAAAATTCTAGGTTGTTCCAGGCTGCCGATGATAAAGATATCTAGTATGACTAAATCTACGCCGCTCGGTTACCGACTGTGGGTATCAGAATTCGAAAATGGAACTTCTACATTTGGTTTTAAATTTTATGCAAAGGGCTTGTGGCTAGTATTTTGTAATCCATTGAATGACAGTACAGTATTGGACTCGTTACTCATCTGACAAAACACACATCTGACTTCATTGCGTCTATTGTACTCCCTTTCATATATCCTGGCTTATGAACTATTATTGATAATGGATTCTTAAAATTTCACTTTGGTTTTTATAATTTTCACGTTGTTTCACAATTTATATTTTTTAACCTAGTCCAATACCGTATTTCTATAATTTCGCAGCCTCATTTCGGAATGGTCACTTTAAAAATTATATTTGTGTTTATAACGCTTGTAATGTGAAGCTAATGTAACCCCCACTTGGTTCTCGCTTGCCGCCCTGAAGTGGGCTGAAACGTTCGACAACGAGGTAAATACCCAGTTTGAATCGCATGGACACTTTCTCTTGTAGTTGTTTTGCTTTTTATTTTGTACGTATTTACTTTTGAAGTTGCAGTTTACTTTTATGTTGCATTTTGTCACTTCTTCTGTAAAAATTTCAAATTCGTTATTAAAACTTGTTTGGTTGGTGGTTTCCACAGTTATGTTTTATGTAGAAAGTGATATGAAAAACGTAACGTTTCTTAAAAATTTGAATAAAATATCTCCACGTATTTGTACGGCACAGAGTCCCAATCTAAAGTGGGTAATGGACGCGCCAGCTACAAAATCTACTTACTCGGTTCGACGGACAGCAGGTTTACACATAATGCCACAACCGGCGAGTTTGAATTAAAAATGGCCTTAGAAAAGTAAGCTATCATAAAACATTAATTTAGTGAGAGAATTACGCAAAATAGCGCATAGTCGCGCTTAACGAACAAGACTTAAATCCGGCTGGATCACTGACCAACTTTTACCATTTTAAAGTGTGACTCGCACGTTTATCACCCACTTAGTACTTCATTGAAAACCGTGGCTTTGGTAGTGGAGGGGCCTAGCATTTGCCCATAAATGCTGCCAGAGCTACGTGTCCCAGAGGTGGGCTAAACAATACCTCTGCTGTTGCCAATATCCATAGGCAACATTGCCAACTCTCCAACAAATGTCCCGCTTACCTGTCCAC
Organism: Blastobasis lacticolella; assembly: GCA_905147135.1. Classification (NCBI taxonomy): domain Eukaryota; kingdom Metazoa; phylum Arthropoda; class Insecta; order Lepidoptera; family Blastobasidae; genus Blastobasis; species Blastobasis lacticolella. The sequence continues at coordinate 5,014,457 of LR990048.1, read as the reverse complement.
TGATTGAAATAAAAAAACGACCACCTAACCCTAACTGAACCGATCGTTCCACAGTGGCGAGGAGATCGGCGAGAACAACGACAGCCAAACGGACGAGGAAGAGTGGCCGCCCTTCCGGAGAGTCGGCGCTTTCGACCCCTACAGCGACGATCCAAGGCTCGCCATCAAACGGGTTGGTATCTCTTTACATATTATCAATGCAATAAAGGAGCACGATCGAGTTCGCTACTGATTCCTGGTACTGGTACTGGTTCCTGATACTGGTGCTATAGCTGTTATTCAGTTGCAAAATTGTATTTACAGTCAGGCCAAGAAAGTGGTTTAGGTACCAGTTTCGATAAGACATCCTGTCTAACCAAAATATCGCTACGGTTGAGACAAACCTTAGGGTGATATGGTCGAGTTTGCAATAAGTCTTGCAATATGATTTGTATGCACTGAAGTCACCTGAAGTTTGATTTGGATACTGACTGTGCGATGTATAGGAATTATTAGATACGTAATACTAAATAAGCAATTAAATAAGATGTTTACTATCAATTTTATACCTTCCCAGGTACTTCTTACTACACTTAAATTAGATTTTTATTATCAATATTTTATGTTCCCAGGTACTTCTTTGTCCGTTGTCGGGCATGCTGACGGTGGGCGGCGCGGCGGGGCACATCGTGATCGCCACCATGAAGACTTCGTCCAACACCACAGAAGTTAAGGTAGGGTTGATAGCCGAAGCTTTTAAAAATATAAAACGGGCCAGCTACTTTAATGCAAATAAACTTGGAAAGTATTCATGAGGTTTAGCTCTGAATGTTTGTTTACTGTAATATGAGACTATGTGTAACCTTTGGTTCACAATCTTTCACTTAAGTACTTGGTATTTCAAGATTTGTTAACAAAGTTCAGGTTCTAATATCATCATCACAGACCGTAACAGTTCACTGCAGGACTTAGGGCCTCTCCCACGAAAGGGGAGGATACTGCCATAATCTTCACGCTTGGCAGGCGGGTTGGAGATTGCAGTGTTTAAATATAACGATGGAAAATGCTGCTGCCCATTTTCCAGACTACGGAGACTCTTGATCTTTTACCTCAAAAACATTAGTCGCCTTGTACGACACCCATGAGTGTAAGGGGTTGGTGCTATTCTACTCTGCCGGACACCACATGGCCATGGTTCAAATATGGATGTCTAAAATTCTACTATATGAATCAAATACAGCTTGTCCAAGACTATGTATATAACCTATCACAGGCGCTAGCAGTCGCGTTAGTCAATCCCCTTAAATTGTCATAATCGCAAAATCCAAATCTCATTGTGAATCTTTTCAGTCATTCCAAATATGTAAGTTATGATGGTCACGCGTAGACCAAGGTGTCATTTGTCCATCAAAGTAACGAAAGAACTATTCCCTTTCAGACGGTACCAGTGAACATAGTCTCGGACCGCGACGGATTCGTGTGGAAAGGTCACGACCAGCTGACCCTGCGCGCCGGCCCTCATACCTTCCCACAGGGATATCAGGTCAGTAATGGTTAATAATGTAGTTACCAGGTCACACACCCCATGGCTGATGGGGCGGAAAGGACTTCGAGTGGGGACTACGTACAGGAAATCGAAGCGAATGTTCCCGAAATGGGTGTCGCGACGTGCCGCAAACTTATTAATATATATGATATGATAAGTCACCCTTTCGATAATTTCGTCTCGACTCGTTTCGCCGGTCCATGGAAATATGGCGCTACGCGAGTGCATATGACTACTTTGGCCGGTCTATACAAACACAATCGGACTCGATTGGCTATGGTCTGGCAACTCGCGTCACACCAGCGCGGACTCAGCTCACACGCGTATGGTATATTTCGGCAGCCATATAGCTGTGCGCACGATTCTCTCTTTGATATTTGGTATCCCAGCAAAAGTGTTAAATGTCGGCAACGCATTCGCGACCCTCCTGTTATTCCGGGCGTCCATTGACGGCGGTGACCTACTTACTGTTTGTCATCCTCTGTTAGAAAAGAAACTTCGAAGAAAATCCGCGGTGACAGCAGAAAATACTAACGAATTCAAAAACAGACACGACAAATATTTGAGTACAGATTTATAATGAGTAGAGAAGAGCTGGCTACAGGCATCAATCTATTGTCTGACAACTGCTTGCCGGCTTAATAATAATAATAAAATTGTTAATAAACTTATTTGTATATAGAGTATTACCTCAATGATCTTTAGTGTTGGGGCTCACGAGTTTGTCTCCGATCTCCCCCATGTTTGACTGAGCTTCTGGTTTTGTCTCTCCTTTACTTGTGTAGTATTTGTAAGGTTATCTATTCTTGCTATATTACCCACTCACTCACGTTTATTTCTAGCTTTATTATATTTATATTACTTATTTTCAGTTATCTATCTATTTATCTGTATTGCTATCTCTGGTTCGGCTTTAATTGCATGAACGGTTCCCCTCCTCCATCTTGTTTAGTAGCTTCTCTTGCACCGCCTTACTTTTTCTTTACCCTTTATCTCCTGGTTGACTGGTAGATAAGGCTGTTTTAGCTTTAAGTCCGCCTTTGTACTATTTTGTGCATGAAGATTTAATAAATAAATAAATAAAATGTGTCCCACAATGTTTGAATAGACCTTTTAAATTTTCTTTTTTGTAATTTTGTGAGCAATAAAGAGTATATCTATCTACCTATTCCCCAGGCGACGTCGGTGGTCCAGCTGTCCCCCCCGGCGGCGGTGACGGCGCTGGCGGCGCAGTGGGAGTGGGGGCTGGTGGCGGCCGGCACCGCGCACGGACTGGCCGTGCTGGACGCCGTGCAGGCCAAGCCGCTCACGCACAAGTGCACGCTCAACCCGCACGGTAAGACCACACTACCACGCGTTACACTGCGCTTACTACACACTAGACTACGCGTGAGCTGGACCAAACACTAGCTAGATTACGCATCAGCTCGATTGTACACTAGGCTACGCATCAGCTCGACTATACACTAACCTACGCATCAGCTCGACTATGCACTAGGCTACGCATCAGTTCGACTGTACACTAGGCTACGCATCAGCCGGACTTTACACTAGGCTACGCATCAGCTCGACAATATACTAGGCTACGCATCAGCTCGACTATATACTAGGCAAGCCGACAGTTCGACTATGTACTATGCTACGCATCAGCTCTAATATACACTAGGTTACACATCAGCTCGTTAATACACTAGGCAATGCACCAGCTTGACTACACACTAGGCTATGCATCAGCTCGAGTATACACTAGACTATGCATCAGCTTGAATATATACAATAGGTTACGCATCAGTTCGAGTATACACTAGGCTACGTATCAGTTCGACTAAACACTAGACTAAGCATCAGCTTGACTACTGACTAGGTACGCACTAGGTCAAACAACATATGACGACAGGTAACTTAGTACATTCAAACCTCCAACTACCTCCTACTTTGCATTGCCCTACTTTACTTTCAGATAGACAAACACTTGATTACTCATTCAAAACATTATACAGTACATACAGGATCAAAAACATGTTGCCTCCATCTTTTAACAAAACCTCGATTCCCTCCCCAGATCACTCCGGCGCGGGCGATACACCGATTTCCCGCCGGAAGTCGTTCAAGAAGTCGCTCCGGGAGTCCTTCCGACGGCTTCGTAAGGGTCGTTCACAACGTCGGGCCACCACACCCGCGACCCCCGCCTCGCCTGCCCCCGCGGCTCCGCAACAGGTAACCTTGTGGCTTTGTGTTAAGGCTGATTTTTTAATAGTAATCTGGGATATGTATAGTATGTGTCACAAATTCGCACAGCATAATGGACATTGTGGCCTGGTGTTGGGAGGAGACCTCAAGTTTGTGTCGCTAATCTAGAAAGTTGCTCAGAGTCTCGGAACGATTGTGCGGTGGTGTCTGCCCCTTCCGCGGCACCCAATCAGGTGGTATGGCCTTGTCTTAAAATTGATATTCGCAATGGCAACTTTGGGTACTCTCATCTTATAGCGATAAGGATCTCGGTGATTGTGACATTCCAAGTGTCAACATACCTATGACATCCTACTATGGATCCAACGAATCCGTAGATTTTTACGAAGAGAGAACTGCGAACTAATGTTGACTTAGTGCGGTAAGCGTTCAATCGGGCCCGCTCGAAGTGTTACTACGCTATATTTTACCAACTGGTGTGCAATAAAGAGTTTTGTATTGTATTGTATTTATCAAGGTGGCTTTGCGGCATAGCACGACACAGTCATTTTACTGATTTGGTCATTTTTCAACTTGGGACATTTTGTTACCTGAACATTTTGCAACCTGCCCATTTTGCGCCTAAAGCGCATCGCTCGACCACCATAGAAACCTACTATACCCATACCCATTTCACATTAATAATGTCCCCCAGCCGCCCAAGAAGACGGCGCCCCCCGCCCCGGCCCCGGCGGACCCGGACGCGGACGTGAAACCAGTGGAGCGAGCCGTGGAGGCCCGCGCCAGCGACGACGCTTTCGGCTCCATGGTGCGAGCGCTGTACTTCGCTAGGACGTTCCTCGTTAGCAGTGAGTTGATGTAGCATTTCTTTTATGCCACTAAAGTGTCAAACAAGGTTACGGCCTGTGTGCTTGAGTGGTAATGCGTATTGACTAAATTCAGTAGCCTGAATTCAGAAGGTAAAAGCGTTAGAACAAATTAAAGTGGAATTTATGGCTCATAGAATAAGGTCCATTTTTGTATCGCTTATATTAAGATCCGCTGTTCAAAAGGCGTAATACAAAAATGGACCTTATTCTATGAGTTAAACATTCCACTTTGGTTAGCTCTCACTTCTGAATTTAGCCAAACGTTTGCAATACCAAGGTTATCACCTACACTCTGCAGACCCCATAAAAATCTGTTCAGGTCATCATAATCCTGTAAAATTGTCTAAAAACTGTCTTGTTGAAAAAAGTTGGTAAAAATTGGCAGTAAAGTTTTCAGTTCTGCATATTGAACACTACGATATCCAACCGGCAAAACTGTCCTCAAATACGAAATGTCAATGTCGTGGCCAAAACTGGGTATTTGATGCTGCGAAATTCTATCACTAGAGGTTGATTTCTTACGACTAAATAACTACAGTGAAACCGTTATAAATAAAAAAGTCAAATAATCACCGCTTTAGTTTAAACATGATGTTAGCGGTGCTAAAGCTGTCGGAATATTTTTAACAAATATACTCAAACTACCCAATATCATAAATGCTAAAACAATGTACATTTTTCAGCACAATCATCGTCGGCGACTTTATGGGCTGGCACCAACAACGGCACAGTGTACGCGTTCGTACTCAATGTGCCGGCCAACAACAAACGGAAAGAGGACCCGGTCAGTATATTATCCAAACGCATTGTTGTTTTCATGGTGACCATAGTCCATAGACCACACAACTCTCAGATCCAATAGCCATACATTGGCGACCACAGGACCACAGCTCGACAGGCTGCTCCCCAACAGCCGTATGAAACTGATGGATGCAGGCAGTTTAGAGCTGAACGATGTTGAAAGCTTCTGGGCAGACCTTTAATCCAGTGAATATTCTACGACGTATGTAGTGTATGAGCCTAGTCTCGAGCACATACACCACTAGAGGACGCGTCAGTCGACAGCGATGTACTGGTGACAGTGGCCGTGTTGGTGTTGTGTGTGTGTTGACGAGCCATGGGAATACGATAGACCGGAGATCCTACATTAAATTCAAGATTTCAAATTTTCTCAATTTCGAGCCAAGAAGCTTTGTTGTTGACTATTTTTTTCTCTTCACAGGTCACGTGTCAGCTAGCAAAAGAAATTCAGCTAAAGCACAGAGCGCCTGTAATAGGAATCACTATTTTAGACGGAGCATCAGTCCCACTGCCAGACCCACTAGAGGTGAGTTATTTGTACACGGTTGGACGGTAGCTAGCTTATACCAATGTATTGTTCCCGTCACATAAAAATAACATTAGCGACAATGGAAAGGAATATGGCTGATGATTTCATTTCTATTTGTTATATTTTTATCTCAGCGTTCAGAGATAAGAATAGAGGATAGATTATTTGATTGTGACATTAATGTAGTCAGTTAGTAGTGTTGCCATTCCGTAATATTCTGGCCCTGGAAAGCCCTGTACCATACCACAGAATTGCAAGGATTTTCTCTGACGTAAATGAGATAAATACGGCAAACAGGTTCTTACTCTATAGAAGTAAATTATAAATAAAAAGTTACCATTACCAAGAAAATGTTATAACAATTTTAATCTTCTGTCTCTCTGTGTAAGTGTGTCTGAGTCTGAGTGTGTTTCGCTTACTGCAACGCAAATAGAAGGACCTATCTAGAGTTATGTCGCTCTCTCGCGCGCGATAGAACCCCCTGTTACGAGGGCTGGTGGTCCGCTTGTCTGCTTGTTTAGTTTACTGTTGGACATAATTGTTGTTGTTGTGATTGTCATTTGGAATAAAAAAATGTGTTGTTGTTCCCAGGTGTCCCGCGGCGTGTCCCCGCTGCCGGAGGCGGGCGGGCAGCGCGTGGTGATCGCGTCGGAGGAGCAGTTCAAGGTGTTCACGCTGCCCGCGCTGCGCCCGCACAACAAGTACAAGCTCACCGCGCACGAGGGCGCCAGGGTGAGACACCACACTGTGCCTACCTATTGTTTTTTTTTGTTTATAGAAAATAGTCAGCTATTCGACTGCCATCTCACCTGTAGGCTAATAACGTAACGTTGTTGCAAACAATTATCTGATTTCATGTATTGAATTGTATTGAAACAGAATTGTGACTTGCGATGACGTATAATCAATTTAAAAGTTTTAGTTTATTGTAATGGAACTTTGACAGCAAATGAACCCTTGAAATTTAAGATACGGAATCGCAAAACTAAGAATTTCAGTCATTGAAATCAGAGATTTGTTGGCAACAGCGTTACGTAATTAGCTTGCTGATGTTAAGTGCAGATGTCTACGATGGCGTATACCTGTCTATTAAATACCTATTCATTTCTGTCTTAAAGAAACCCAAGTTGTAGCGCTCAGGAAAAACATGTGCAGGCAGCGAGTTTCAGTCTCTTGACGTTCGCAACAGAAAGGAGTTAGAAAAACGCATAGTGCGTATAGGTGGAATGTCGACAACATAGGGATGGTACGCTGGCCTACACCTGGAGCCCCGAAGATGGAATGATCTGTGATCTGTCCATACTGCCTTGTCTTATGTGGTGAACAAACAATACCCAATATTACGACTTGCCGCAACAATCACGCTACGTACACTGTATTTTACTTACATGAATTACATAAGAAACACATGCAATGTGAATTTCAACGAATACTGTTGCAAATTATCCATTTAAATACATAATTTTCATAACAAAATAATACAAATCAACCTGGACAGTTTTTAGACTATACGTTTCGGTTCGTGATTATTCGAGTTTGTTATCGATAGCTTTTTAGTTCGTTTTGGTTTCGTCGAATTGGGCCGCACATTTGACAAAAATGCAGAATTTGCTAACTTCGTTAGCAGCCACAAGGGCAAATCACCAATTTTTATGCCAAATCCAGTATAACTTCAACCATTAAACATGCCAAGACGCCCCAAACAAAGAGGTCAACATAGCCGGTCAAGAGGATGAATTAGAACGATCACAAATGCTTCAACACCACAACGAGCTCGTCACTAGTCATGAGTGCCTCCTTATATAGTTAGCAAAGCAAGGTTGACTAAGATGTTTCGTTGAACCGGCTAGGGAGCTGATTGGCACCCTATCATCATCATCGTCTCCCGATCAGTAATATTCGGCTTTCTTCTTTCGACTTTATACTGGGTAAGGATTAGTACCAACTGCAACTGACGATTGGTTGGATCCAGCCAAAACGAGACGCCTGTTACTAGTTTTACAATAAATAGTAGGGTTTCTACTAGAGATGAAACGGATAGTTGTTTGGCCGGATACCGGATACCGGATATCCGGCCAGTCTCATAGCCGGATAGCCGGATATCCGGCGGCCGGATATTCAGAGTTCTCTGAACAAGTTTGTGCAAGCTGTAATCGTGGCGTGGGACTTAATACGACTGCGTGTGTTTATGTAATTTAAAGTTTTCGTTTAATGTTAATAATTTGAACGTTGAACTGAACATTTCTTCCGCCCTCATACGGATTGATAGTTTCAAATACGGGCTTACACATTAGCCCACAGCATCGTAGAGGATAAACAACATCGTATACTACCTCTAAATATAAAGAAATTCATATTTGTAATCCAGGATAATATTTTTTCATATCTATAATATCAATATATATCTTGATTGACTTTAAATTATTAGACTAAGTACATTATAATACTAAACAGCACTTGTCAAAACTACACATGACAAAAATGCGTATTTATGCTGGTCAGTGGGTGTCACTCTGTTGGGAAAAGTACGTAATGTCCACACTCATGGAAGTTACAAAGTCACACAATTTTGTTAACCTACCAAATGAACGATACGAGTATAATAGGTGCCGATGCCGACATAATCAATAGTTCTTTGATTAATATTTATGGTTTTTAAACGTTTTGAAACTTTTACTCGACTGCTACAGAAGGGCATATATTTCCGATGAGCCAAAAACTTTTATGGGGCTCTTCATACATTTTTTACTATCCGGTATCCGGCCGGATAGTAAATTATGGCCGGATAGGCCGGATACCGGATAGTGGCCGGATATCCGTTACATCTCTAGTTTCTACACGCGTCAACCCTGGACACGGACTTGGCAATTCGTCTTCTGCGGATGGCGTTAAACGGGCGGACACGTGCCTCTAGGAACATACATTGATACGTGCAATGTCGTGGCACAGGTCCGCCGCACGGCGTTCGCGTGGTTCGAGTGCGGCGCGGGCTCGGGCGGGCCGGAGCGGCACCGCGAGTGCGCGCTGCTCTGCCTCACCAACCTCGGCGACTGCCTCGTGCTGTCCGCCGACCTCAAGCGGCAGCTCAACGCCGCCGCCGTCAGGAAGGAGGACATCAAGTGAGTACGATACCCGCGCTGCTCTGCCTCACCAACCTCGGCGACTGCCTCGTGCTGTCCGCCGACCTCAAGCGGCAGCTCAACGCCGCCGCCGTCAGGAAGGAGGACATCAAGTGAGTACGATACCCGCGCTGCTCTGCCTCACCAACCTCGGCGACTGCCTCGTGCTGTCCGCCGACCTCAAGCGGCAGCTCAACGCCGCCGCCGTCAGGAAGGAGGACATCAAGTGAGTACGATACCCGCGCTGCTCTGCCTCACCAACCTCGGCGACTGCCTCGTGCTGTCCGCCGACCTCAAGCGGCAGCTCAACGCCGCCGCCGTCAGGAAGGAGGACATCAAGTGAGTACGATACCCGCGCTGCTCTGCCTCACCAACCTCGGCGACTGCCTCGTGCTGTCCGCCGACCTCAAGCGGCAGCTCAACGCCGCCGCCGTCAGGAAGGAGGACATCAAGTGAGTACGATACCCGCGCTGCTCTGCCTCACCAACCTCGGCGACTGCCTCGTGCTGTCCGCCGACCTCAAGCGGCAGCTCAACGCCGCCGCCGTCAGGAAGGAGGACATCAAGTGAGTACGATACCCGCGCTGCTCTGCCTCACCAACCTCGGCGACTGCCTCGTGCTGTCCGCCGACCTCAAGCGGCAGCTCAACGCCGCCGCCGTCAGGAAGGAGGACATCAAGTGAGTACGATACCCGCGCTGCTCTGCCTCACCAACCTCGGCGACTGCCTCGTGCTGTCCGCCGACCTCAAGCGGCAGCTCAACGCCGCCGCCGTCAGGAAGGAGGACATCAAGTGAGTACGATACCCGCGCTGCTCTGCCTCACCAACCTCGGCGACTGCCTCGTGCTGTCCGCCGACCTCAAGCGGCAGCTCAACGCCGCCGCCGTCAGGAAGGAGGACATCAAGTGAGTACGATACCCGCGCTGCTCTGCCTCACCAACCTCGGCGACTGCCTCGTGCTGTCCGCCGACCTCAAGCGGCAGCTCAACGCCGCCGCCGTCAGGAAGGAGGACATCAAGTGAGTACGATACACGCCTGGATATGCCATCGTAGGGTTGTAAAAACCGGTAGTTTTTAATTTAAGTAGTCAAATAGTGCAGAATATAAACTATCGAAATATTGTGATGTACAACATAATCACGGAATCATTTGCAATTGAACGTATTATTTTTGGAAAAAAGATTACATAAATATTAGCTATAAATTAAGTTAGGTTAGGTTTGTGTTATGACAACTCGATGAGGTACCTCAGCCAACTTGGCCCAAAGCCGACTTGCCTTAGAATATACCAGTTCACAATTTTTCAACAGTTTATAACCTAACGTACTCTGAATACGTTAGAATTTAGATTATAAACTGACAGTTGTAACAATCTTATGTTAACAGACAAGTCTAAAGAAAATGTACCAGGTGGCGGATATCCACCCAAATCAAAATAATTAACTAGACCCCATGTTAAAATTAGAAAAATCACCATACACGAAGTTTCCCACAGGACTGCAGTCAGGTCCTTGATATCCTGTTCTGTTAAGTTACTGGGAAACAAGCCATAATATGAGTATCTAACCATCTTTATTGTTTCAGCGGCATCTCGAGCTTATGCTTCTCGAAACGAGGTGAAGCCCTCTACTTGCACTCGTCGTCAGAACTGCAAAGGATCACGCTCTCCGCTACTAAGGTATGGTGTCTTGCTTATTTAGTGTTAGTAGTAAACTAGTATAGTAATAGTAAATTATCAATAACAACATGGAGTTACAAATATCCCATCATCGCACAACAAATATTTTTAAATTTCTACAAAAATTGACTTCAAAAAGGCCAGTCAATATGCTATCTTGTTATACTAGTGCGTTTGAGTATCATGGGGATCGTTTATAGGGTGTTTGAATATTTACCCCAAGGGAAATTGGGGTTTAACGTGCCTTCCACCTACCTACCATTACCTGCCCTATCACACCTCCAACACTACATCAAATATTCAATTCAACACGTTGTAAAAAGTTGTAGACTCTTTCTATCAAAAAGTAAAGCGTCTTCGAAAATTATGAGATTGATCGAAAACAACAAGTAAGCAAAACTGATTGCATAACGAAGACGTCCATACAACAATATAGTAGCTTAAAGATGAACGTCTTCAAATTTAGGTTGAATTCGATTTCAATCAACCCTCTAATTTCCCAAGTTATTTCACATTTTAGACAGAGTCTAACACTTTCTGTTAACTTTTGTAGGTGACGGTGGCGCAGTGCCAGGTGCTTCTATCGCCGTGGGCGGTCGCGTTGCGAGGCGCCGAGGAGCCCCCGCTGACTAACGGCGACGCTAAGGTATGCGATTCAACATTAGACGTGTATAACCCGCGTCATGAAAGAAGAGACTTGTCAAATGGCAGTGGAGGGGATTTTTAACCACGTGACCCGCCAAGTCACCTCTTATTTGACACTAGTTGTACTAAACTGTAGATAGTTGCATGGTTATTCAGTACGTGTTGCGCAGAATAAACTTTTTATTTTCTTTTGAATTAATAATTTATTAATACGACATTAAAAACCCTTCCACAACGACGATTTCGACACGTGCGTATTTTTGTTGCAAAAAATAAATAAATAATCTAAACGTAATTTTAAATTACGAAAAACATTCACTGATCAGATCAGTAATGTTCTCAAAAAAGCTGGGGTCCGAAGTGGTAGTAATAAAAGAAGATGTATGAAAAGAGTTGTGGATATATGCGAGGCTAGGGAGTTGTGTCAGGACAGAGCAAAGTGGCGGTCCATAGTCTCTGCCTACCCCACCTGTGGGACACAGGCGTGAGCTTTAGTATTATGTATGTAATTTTAAATGTTCGATTATTTTATTTGAATACCGATTTTCGATTGTCTATTGTTATTCGTTATTCGTGGCACTTCACTAAAGGGGCGAGGCCTGTCTATGACGTACAATATTATCCGTAGTCATGGACTTACTACCCAAAGGGACTGCGCACTGCTTTGACTAAAACCGGGCAGAGCGAGAGTCACCATCGATAGTCCTGTGTCCCTTTCTAGTGTTGCCACCATTGTTGATGCAAATTCCGAATTACTTTTATTATTTGGCGCGGACACCAACCTCAGGGCCAGGCAGAGCCGGATCGGGTGCAATCTGAAGGTCATGTTTTCACCAGGGTCCAGCCCAAGCTTACCCTGCTACTCGGAAACTATTGGCCCTAAAACACTAGTTCCTAGAGTGAAATGATAGCACTCCTCAAGATCATCATTGCGTATGACAGCTGTCAAAGTTAACCCATTGGTCCTAAGACACTAGTTTCTAGAGAGAAATGATAGTACTTGTTGAGATCTACATTTCGGATGGCAGTTGTCAAACTTAGAATGGTTGTAACTCGGAAACGATTTAAGTTTGACAGCTGTCATACGAAATGTAGATCTCGACGATTACTATCATATCTCTTTAGAAACTAGTGTTCTAGAACCAATGGGTTCCGAGTTATAACACATTTAAGTTTGACAGCTGTCACCCGAAATGTAGATACGACGAGTACTATCACTTCTCTTTAGAAACTAGTGTTGTAGGATAAATCGTTACCGAACTCTTTTATCTGTTTTGTAGAACAAAAAGTCGTAGATTAATAATTATGTCGACTCGACGTTTGTCGGAGAAACGTTCAGCAGATCAAAAGGTATTTTGACAACTACTTTTCGGATTGTACGGATTACCTCATAATAATACCAAATTCACGGTAAATATATTTCTCCAATAATGGCAACACCAAACATGACACTTGTCAATTTAGAATGACGGTGATTATGCCAATAACATTGTGTTTACACTGTTAGAAAGGGACAAAGGACTATCGATGGTGACTCTCGCTCTGCCCGGTTATAGTCAAAGCAGTGCGCAGTCCCTTTGGGTAGTAAGTCCATGTCCGTAGTACATTTTACCGAAATAAAACACGAAACTTCATGGGCGTGCGCCAAGGACCAACAATTAGTGAGCTGTCAAAATTATCATCCTATATCGTCTTTCTACTAATAACGTTTAAAGGTTTTTCGAAATTTTGGCAACTATGTCGCAACATGGCAATACGGACGAATTGTATAACCGATCTTGCAGCTCTGCTACCACAGGACCCTACAACCACTTAACGATATCGTGTCATGGACCTCTATGTTTAATCCTAGTTCGTGCACCATTATTCCCTTATGCGCTTATTACATTTTGCTAAATTCAGAAGCAAAAAGCGTGAGAGCATATAAAAGTGGAATGTATTGCTCATAGAATAGGTAAATTTTTGTATCACGCCTTTTGAAAAGCGGAGCGACGCGTTACACAAAATAAGTGATACAAAAATGGACCTTATCCTTTGAGCAATACATAATACTTTAATTTGCTCTCACAGTTTTTGCTTCTGAATTTAGGCATAGTGCCAGGTGTTATAAGCGTATTATGCTAAGGTCGGTATTGTTACTTAGGAGGAAGTGAGCGTGGAAGCGCATGACGTGACGGCGGCGTCGGGCGACATCACCGTGGACTCAGTACGAGACCACACACAGGCGCAAGGCGAGCCCACCGACGGACTCAACATCAACTTGCAGGTACTGGGGGACACATAAGTGGTGTAGCATCTTGACGCCCGAATACTGGAATGTTTTTTTAAGGACTCCTTAAAGATCATGCTGTCACTTTAAAATGTTTGACATTCAAAAGGGATAGCATGATATCTACTGAGTTCCTAAAATTAAGAGACATTTCAGCACGTTAGATTAAAACAAAAAGTTGGTTTGCCCTAGCAATGATATTCAAATTCAAATCGACCTTATTACTTCATAGCGTGCAACTAAACTTCAACTCTAGGGTGGTAAAGCAATGGTCGAGTTTACACGCACCACCTAGATTCCAATTTAGGTATAATTGTTGAACCTCACTTAGGGTCATAGAGAGAGAGATTTTATGTATGACTTGACTTTCATTGACAATTAAAGTATTGAAACGAATGAGCAACCTTTCCACCCAGTAATGTAATGAACGAACGAGTGAATGAAAACACTTTATTTTATAAAATGACAAACAATACCAACACAATGGCTCAACAAACAGAACTTGCAAGTGAACACCAGCTCCATGGTGGTGAAGACGACGACGCGTACCGCCATGAACGAGAACAACGCCGACGGTAACACCACTACTACCACCACCACGAGTACTACCACCAACAACACAGATAACAGTAAGTAACGCTGCCTTGCCTTGGAGGCGGAGTGGATGACTCGAAAAATCTTCAAAAGTCTTCAATAAAAATAAATCATACTCATCTTGCCGTCAATATCCCGGAGTCCGCGTTGACCATGACACAGGATTTGGTAGAGGTAAATACAGTGGAGCGACTGCCATCTGACCTCCGTGATCCTGTTAACAGGGGAACATGCATGGTTACACATTCAATTGCCTGAATGCGTTAAATGTGTAACCATGCATGTTCCCCTGTTAACTGGTTGGAGTACTGGAGGAGGCCTATTCATACTATAAATACAGCCAGGCTGTAGGTCCTTGCGGTATGGATGAGTGGCGCGAAAATAATTAAATTTATTGTTGTCCTGCATGGAAGCAGTAACATGCTTTGAATTGGCTTTAATATCCCAGTTAAATTGTTGCTATATATTTGTATTTTTTACGAAGTGCAGATATATTTGTAAAGGAATTGCCTTTATAATCAATATTTGTGTTAATATTGTGTAAACTCTATAATTGAAAATTATGTTAACTTAATCATGTTGTGTGATTAGGTTTACTTATTTACTGTGTCTTTAATCAATAAACATGGAAGCCTCCTATTTGATAATTTGAATAAATTTATTTCACCTTTATCACCAGTTTGCTTGTTTCCGATAGTCACATTTAAATTAAATCGTAGAAGTCTTATATTACTTATATTGAATATTCTATTCCGTGATAAAATTAAACATGAAGTTTGGCGAAATAAGTACAAATAATAGTCATTAACATTGGTAGTATACGTAGTATAGACCAATATTAATGAGCTGTAAATTATACTACAGACTTGTCTGACCCAGTGACAGTTCCAAATCAGGGGGTCCAAAAAGACCGCATTGACGTTTCATATTAGAGAGCCACAAACTTATTTGATCCTGTGGCCAATACTAGAACTAAGTGACGCCATTTTGAATGTTCATGGCAATGTCAACAACAGCGACGCTGCAGATAAGTCTGTGACAAATTAATATGAATCATATTATGAAACGCTTATGTGGCCTTTTTAATCCCCCAGAACCTCGCGTCTCACTAGCGCCATCTGGATATTTATATGATATTTATACATGTAAAGAAAATTAGGAAACCTATTTAGTTTTCACTGACCCCATGACCTTTACTTCCAAATTTGACTGCCACCGGGCCAGACTAGTCTTAATATTATATCTTGCTTCATATACCATTGTTATATGTTTTGTTTGTTCGTCTGTACGTACACGTACGCTGACCGGTGCTTTGTGTTTTTGTTCGTAGTCCTAGAGCACAGTCGAGAGGAGGGAGTCATCACCCGCATTGAGGTATCCCACACTTTGCTTTAGTACCTTTACCTTACCGCAGTCGCTTCTCAACCAAACTGGAAAGAATGCAATACAAACTCAATTCAATACATTAAGTGTCATTCTATGCCTAAAAAGAGTGAAGTAAGCAATTTTAAGCGATACTGGACATGTTCCTATAGTCCTTTTTGCGTCTCATTGTGTAATTTTGTACACAAATTTTCTTCCCTGCCACTTTATATATTTATTTATTTAACAGTTTATTACTTATTTATGATTTAGTTGCAATCTGTAGTCTCTTGGTTGAGAAACGATGGCTTATCTATTTCTATTTACTCTTCTATCTAACTACCCCTATTACTTGTAGCTTATATTCTGCACGATAACAACCCCCTTTTGCAATGCTACAATAATTATTACTATTTTAATTTGCGTGGCAAATAATATGTATGAAATCCTGTGATTGAACACACAAACTACAATGCCATGCTCTCTACGTTATTGTAGCTCTTTATTTTTTCCAGCGACTGAAAAACTTTGTTCTCTAACCTGTCCCTCTGTTCTAACAAACCAATTCAGAGAGTGCTAACTAACATTAATAAGCGACATTGTTGTGGCGTCCGCTCGTGTCTCGTCTAAGGGTTCATTCATAATTACCACCAAGAATTTCATTGCTGTACAGGTCTTTTGTCACTGCCTCCTATTACTCTGAGATTGTAAAGAAGGAATGTTTTTGAACCGCTTTCCTATGCCCGCGGTAGCGAAAAATATGCGATGCACTCGCAAGATGGCCAATATAGAACAGAACAACACCATATGTTATGACATTTTGCTGTATACTTTTCGTTGCTAACTTGTAAAATGGAAAAGCGTTCCATCACAATTCCGCACGTCCCAGCGAACGGAGCGCAGTGACACAAACCAACACAACAACACCTAGTGAACCGTTGATATCCAATGTAGTGCCCGAACCGCCCAAGCCGACGCCACGCACCGCCGTAGAGAAGAACGTGCGGTGGTACTCATAACCGTGTGCGCAGACAGGGACCGTGACGGTGCCGGCCGGGACTGACCCCAAGCTGATTCTGGAGATGTTCGACCGGCAACGGGCACCGCTCGCCGTGCCAGTACCGCCCGCGCCCGCGCCCGCAGAGACGCACTAGCGACCATCACAGTATTGACTGGGCCGCACCGGACCGCGCGCGATGTATGGGGTAAACTGTCGCGACGGGTGGGGTAAAGTGTCGCGAGGTATGGGGTAAACTGTCGCAACGAATGGGGTAAACTGTCGAGGCGGACTTAGGGGGTAAACGGGAATGGGGAGCCGGCCAGTGCAAATGTTCAGCGGAAGGGTGCCGTGGTGCAAATATCTTTGAGAAACTTATACCGTGAGATTCGTACTCGCGAAAAACATGAGTGGGTGCAAAAATTTGGGCAAATTTTTCGCGATCTTGACTTTGGTATCAGAGTACCTCAAATGTCTTCAGAACCCTTTGGAGAAAATTTCCAAATTAATTTCTTATTCCCCGTTTTACGTAGCACCGGTCCGGTGCGTGTCCAGCGCTTCTTACATCAGCAACAGAACAGGACAACCCACGACCGTGGGACTGGGCGGCCGAGACAAATATCATACACCGCCGTCATAGTTCTCGAACGTCGGCGGAACGATGTTTCTCTCGGTTCCCCAGTCTGGTGAACGGTATCACTCGTGAGCCGGTAATAAATCCACCGATACACACTCTTTTTAGTACCGGTTTTTATATTATTATTTTAGGTAAAAATGTTGTATTAAATAATGTGACAGCCTGTAATTTTAATATGTTGTGTATTAATTATTCTATATTTATGATTGATTATTAATTAATGACTGTATTTAGCACTGCTTAGTTTTCTGTGTAAATGACAGCTAGAACATACTGCCATATTTCCTTTTCTAAACGGAAGTTCTGTCAATAACTGTGTGAAACATGGGATTCATCCCAACCTACTCGTGTTATTGGATATACACAATGATAAATGAATAAATATGGGAAGCCTTGTTTATTTAATTTTAACAAATTTTATTTTCTTGGTTATGTACAAGCATGTATGCGTTTTGTTATGTATTTTACTTGTCAATTTATGTGTATGTTTCATTCATAAATATATTTTTCAATAATTTTATCAATGTGATGTACTACTGTAATATTGCGTACTTAAAACTTAACTATTGATGAGCTTATGCCACAGTGTTTTTTATCATTTGAGTACAAATCTAAGACATTCTAAATTGTGCCTCTGATCATCTAGAGAACATGAATTTATAAAATTCTAAATAATACAATTAGAATAAACAGAGAAAGATGCGATTTCTGTATTGAAAAGCTGTATTGAATTATCCGTGGTACAAATACCGGAAGCCATAGTTAGTCCTACGTAAGCGATGCTACAATATGATTGTAGTTTATTTTAAAAATATTTATAATGTAGTGAACAATTTGAAATAAACGTATAATATACCAATTTAGTGCATTAAGTTTAAACCCCTTGAACATTCTCCGGGAATGTGATGTGCCTATTTATTTCTTTTTATAATGAAGAAAATTTGTATTTAGGTAATTAAATTAGTGATAAAAGTTTTTTGACAAGTAATATTAAAGAATATTTTACTAAGAGATATAGCATTTAGGTTTCCAGGCAGTGGAGTAACTATTACATTGCCAATTTTAATAAAGAGATTTTGTTGTATAGATAAGGTATCCTTCTGCAACATTTCCATTGAATTGTATATTCAGTAAATATTATTTTAATAAATTATGATAACCAATGGAAAGTTCTACGCAATATTTTTTTAGCTTTTTGTAGATTTTTTTAATTTTATATTTACTGTTTTGCTGTATTGTTTAGCTGACTGCAGTAGAGTAGTGGAGCGAAGATGGCAGCTGACTAGCGCCTTTATTACTTACATCACAACTTGTGATACCATGGGATTGATATGTTTTAGAAATTTTATTTTTATTATAGCTTTAAGGTGAATGTGTTTCGTTCTTTATACCTATATGACCTGTTCATGAATGTCCACGCGTTGGTTAGGCCGTAGCGTGCGTCGGAGCAAGCCGGCGGCGGCGCTCCAATTCGCTTTTTAATGTACAATTTTCTCTATAGCATTTTTAACCATTTGATATGAATTTTGCTATTTGTATCCAACATTCTTACACGAAAATAAATGCTAAGATTACAGTATACAAATATTGTATTATTTTATGATCACATCAACTACCTGCTCGATATTCTCGGCGTACCAGTGATGGCTATGGGGTACGGACGTGAGTGGGTATGTATGTATCAACAGCCTATTCTCCACATTAGTGGAGAATTTTGTCATAATCACTTGCTGTATTGGAAATATTCTAATTGGAAAGGTATGGGCATCAACATACGGCAAGCACATTTTGGACTTGCGATTCGCTGATGACATTCGCTTCATTGAATTACAAGATGTATGCTGGTAATGTTGAACACCGGTACCAGAACCAGCCACTCTCATCACTCATATATATTTAATTTTTTACTAGCGGAGACGCTGCTGGAGGAGATACGTCTGATTCGAAAAATTTCGTCAAGCCTTCCATCACCTGTACCTAAGTATTACAACAATACTTAAAAACAAGTTTTCAACCAATGTGCAGTTACAGTACGTGCCGTTCACCAGTTCATGGGCACTCAGTATGCTATGCTCGGAATCTGAAGGAATAAATTCGCCACGAAGTAGGTAGTCCGTCAGATCACAGATCACATTAGTATTCTGTGACAGAGAACCAAAGTTGCCCACATAGCGCACGAAATAAAACAGTCCATCAGTAAACTAGCATAAAATCTAAATACCGTCACGGGGCCCAAAACTGTTCAACCAGTCTCAGCTCATGGAATCTAGTCTCTAATCTAAAATCTAATCTCAGCTCTAGACTAGTTTATGCTGATGATAATGATTTAAGTAGGTATATGGTAGGCATTTCTATTGTCTGTTTACAACCCCCTATCCTATCAGTAGAGGAAACACCCACGAGTACGCCACCGTGCCGAGCAACCGCAGCTCAGATCGGCGTCCGGCCGTCCAGTCCTTGTAGATAAACTTCGCTATCTTTTTATAATAGGATCTCAAAGCAATCTGTACCGGGCAATTCCGCTGCGATTAATGGAAACTGCTTTGCGATCCTATTGCTTTGCTTAAAGATGGTGACGTTCAATCAAGGCAGCAGCCCCGAGAAGCCTCCTGAGGGCTTAGTGTGAGTTTCGCTTGGATTTTACGTTACTATCGCGTTTGCGTTCACGACGAAATTAGTATGAAGAAAAAAACTTCATTTACGTACCACTAGACGGCGCTATACATTTTTTCATATTAATTTTCACGTAAACGCAAACTCACACTAAGCTTTCTGTTGCCGCCTGTTTTGTTATCATAGCTTGAACCAAATTGTCCATAGACTGTCTTGTCAACTCTTAGAGCCCCCGCAGACTGCAGACTTTCTATCGGCCAATAGTTTAATCGGGCTCCTAATCAGTACGAAGATCGGCCGATTCCGAATCTTTATAGTGTGCGCACTTGCATACATCTTCGTACTGATTAAGAGCCCGATTAAACTATTGGCCGATAGAAAGTCTGCAGTCTGCGGGGGCTCTTAGATAAATATATGATCTAAGTGTCAACTAGATAGATGGCTGTTTTCACAAAACCTAGGAATTGATTAAGTTCCATAATATCTAGTTTTTGCGAATCAGCAACACCTAAATTGAGATAATGCACTTATTACACATTCCTAAATTCAGAAACAAAAAGCGTGAGAGCAAATCAAAGTGGAATGTATTGCTCATATAATAAGGTCCATTTTTGTATCTCGGATTTTTGACAAGCGGAGCGGCGCGTGATTTAATATAAGTGCACTTTGATTTGCTCTCACGCTTTTTGTTTCTGAATTCAGTTACTGAATTTAGGAATGTGTAATAAGCGCATAAGAAATAACTTAGGTGATGCCTAAGTTTAGTAATAACGGCAAAGAGAGCATGAAAAACTAGGCAGTATGATTTCAAAACCGTAGCCTGTTCGAAATGAAAAAACAAAAGAAATCAATTGACAGTGACAGCTGACAGTGTTGACATTTGTGACTTGAGTCTGCGTCACGCACGTCACGTTCGTACGTTTGTTTTTGGTTTGTTAGTGTCCGACCGAAGCTTCGGCTTCGGTTTCGGTTACCTACAGCCAAAAAAAACACATTTAGCGAAACGGCTTCGGCCCTAAGGGCTTTTTCTTGCAAGGTACTTTTTTAATCCTGATCATCTTCTAGAGATGATTTAAATTACCTTCCTATTTTCATCATCATCACAGCTCATGAATGGGGCTCTCCCACAAAAGAGGAGGTTATTGACATCAGACAGGTTGGAGATCGCAGTTTTATAAATGTTGCTCATTTTCCAGCCTACGTAGACTCTTAGCTCTTTTGCCTTGAAAACATTAGTCGCCTTGTATGACACCCACGAGTGTAAGGAGTTGGTGCTATTTCACTCTGCTGGACACCACCCGGCCGGAATTTACAGTAAAATAAGTTAAATATAAAAATTCGGCCAATCTTGAAAAATATTACTTAGAGATTTTAAACCTTTGGCTTAGGCTTTGGCTTCGAGTGAAGGTTGTGGCGATAGCCGATTAAAAGGCTTCGGCTTCGGTCAGAAATTGACCTTCGGTCGGACACTATTTGTTGTGTTGTTTGGCTGGCTTTGGTTTAGTTGTGGTTGGTGGAATGGATTGGATTTTGGAAGATTTTTTTTTCATGAAGGGCCCCACTTTTGTTTTTGTTGATTTTTTAATATGAACAGATATGAGTATGAAAATGGATTATTGTAGAATTTGTTTATCAACTGACGCCCCCAAATATATATCTGGAGTCCGTTCAAAGGAAAAATGTTTCTTAGAAAAAGTTTCATTTTGTTTAGGCATACAGGTAAGGAAAGTTTCTAATGATGAAATAGGTACATAATGATTAAATAAATATTACTATTAATTAATTTGCTTCTAACTTTAGATTACAGAGTGCACTAATAATACAAACTTATGTTGGAAGTGCTACAAGAAAATTCTTGATTTTCACTCATTCAAATGTTTAGCCATAAAGAACGACGCATATTTAAGAACTTTCCAGCCAGAATCCCTTGTAAACATTAAACATGAAATATATATTGGGGATGATAACCTGAAGACGGAGGAGGAAGACAGAAAGACGGATATAAACAGTAAAAGTAATATTGAAAACAAGGAATTCAAAGTGGTTGAATCTGATGCATTGATTGTAAAACAAGAAGTAGAAGTGATTAATGTAGATGAAGACAGAGACTTTGCATCGGACGATGAGTTACTTAGTGTTATTCAAAAGATCAAATATGAATTTATATCAACAGAAAGTAAAGAAAATAGTAAGTTACCTACTATTTAATTAATCTGAGTTGTCTGTTATTAGTTACTTGCCACCTACAAATCACTAACACTAAATTGATTTTAGGTACACCTAAAAAGCGTGGTAGAAAGAAAAAGGATCCAAACTTGAAAGTCATTAAACTGTTCGAAATATGTGATGAATGTGGTAAAGAAGTAAAGGATCTCAATTCACATAAGAAACAGCATAGACCAAAACAAGAAAGAAAAATATACAAATGTGATGTTTGTGATAAAGTGTTTGCTACACATAACTCAAGATCGAGGCACCATAGAGTCAAGCATTTAGGTTTGAAACAGACTTGTGAAATTTGTAACAAAGGTATTAAATTATTTTTTATTTCTTAATTTGGCCTAGTACATAAATTCTGTTTGAACATTTTAATACTTAGGCCACACACATCTGTGCCAACATATGCCGAACAGTACTGTGTCATGTTATATGCACTCATCAGGGGCAATCAGTGCCGACTCGCTTGATGTACCAGGTTGTAGAGTACAAAATTATCAAACCAATTCTTTTAGTTTTTTGTCACCCATCTTTGCCGTCAGTGAAACTATTCTCTGCGAAATTTGTGTCTTATCAACTCCGATATCAGCGAGCGTCGGCGCAGCACTGACATTATTGGACGTCACTTACACTGACACAGATAGCGTCTACAAAATTTATGCTACAACATAATTTTTCTCTGACTAATGGATGCCGATTTACATGTTGGCATGTTGGTCTGAGGGTAAGCCTTTACGCTGAAATATAAGTATTGGGAAAATTAGTATTGACACACATTTCATTGTGTCATTTTGACAATGAAATTTTTTATTGTACTCACTTCATGTGGTTTCAATTTATTAATAATAATAAATATAAATGTATGCTTTGACATATTCATAGAACACCCATACCCATAACAGACATTAAAATTCATCATTTTAATTTCTGTCTGGCCGCGTATCAAACCACTGAACCAGTCAGGTCGTCAACCTACCCTACCTCTATCTTACTTCTGCCTCTTCACTACCCTATGACTTCGAATTAGCAGCTAAGAACATACTTTTCAGTAATTTTCCTCTTCAAAGGATCTTCCTTGCACTTCATCAATGAATATATAAAAGATTGAGCTGAGTTTGTCCAGCCATTCTGAAGTTTTGTGCTTATCTGTTCATTTTTATTTATAGAAATATAAATAAAAATGCCCCGGCGCAACTTCGTTACACCTACTTTACCCCTATTTATCCTGTTTTCTTGCTATAAACCTTCCTCTTGAATCACTCTATTGTTGAAAACCGCATTAAAATCATGCATACATGATGATATGCATACTGAAATATAATAATTGCTTTTTCCCATGTCCGTCCCTGTAAAATTACATTCAATTTCAGGATAAATGATAGCCTATGAGCTGTTCTGGGCTATAAGCTAACTGCCAAACTTCATAATAATCCGATTGGAAGTTTTTACGTGAACGAGTAACAAACATCTATTCTTTCTTACAAACTTGCAACATTTATGATATTAGTAAATAGTAGGAAGTGTTTTTTAAAACTGAACATAAATCAGACTTCAGTGCGTTATTAACTATTTACATACACCGGAACACACGGCAATACCCCAAGTGAATGCCAGAAGTAAAAAAGCAAAATGTATTTATTGCACTTACTTCCAAGGCACAAAAAGTACAAAACATACAAGAAAGACAAAACATAAAAAGGGAAAAACAAAAATACAAAGTGTCATTAGTCATGCCATGGAGAAGTGCAATGGGCCGCACTCAGCATAATGCCACGGCTGACGCAGTGGCGCTGGTTTTCAGTGTGCACCAATAGTCAAACAAGTGCAGCACTGTGGGCCTGTGTATATGTGTATAGGGCCAAAAGAAAGTAAAAAACTTATAAAAGAATTAGATACATTCATTCATTAATCAGAGTTATTGTTCCAGCTGTAGTAAATCTCAAATGCCATCAACTGTTAAAGCACGATACTTCTGCATTGAAATTTGAATGTGCACTGTGCAACCGAAGGTTCCTCTCTCCGACAAAGCTTGAAGAGCATATAACTTTGCATACCAAAGACAAACCTTATGAGTGTTCAGAATGTGGCAAGAGATTCAGACTGAAAAGTGTCATGCAGCTTCACAGGTAATACAGCATTTCAGGAAACCTAATAGTATAATGTTTTGTATGTATAAAATATGTCCTAGTCAAACTGAGTATTTTACAAACTAGAGAGCTTTTGTAAACTAAAGACACCACTTGATAAATAGCACGTAAGTAAAGGGGGGAGCGTCGGTGGCCTAGTGGTGAGGGGGTTCGACTCGTATCCGAGAGGTCCCGGGTTCAAATCCCACTGCCGCCATGTATCAATGACTCTTTTCTTAGTTACATTAGTTGAACACTAACCGATGCTCTTATGGTGTGGGAGAACACCGTGATGAAACCTGCACATTCAGAAAACTAAATGTGTAACCATGATCCAATTCGGTCAGGTTACCTTGGCAGCAGGGTCACAGACAGTGTTGGGTGCAATCACAATTTTATTCAATTTATTGATAAGTCAAACAAAAAATTTTATTAGTTGTACTAAATAAATCACAACTAAAAGTTTTAGTTTTAGTTATGACTAAATGTTTAGTCATCAATTTTAGTTTTCAGTTAAACTAATTTTCCTATAAAATATTAGAAACTATAGAAATATCTAAATCTATCGATAGATGGACGAACAGACAACCAGCTTAACTGTAAGTTAATTGTATTCGCTGGCGATCTCTGTTAGGACCAAAATCTAACAGTAATAAGTTATTCGTTTTATATTCGGTCAGTACTTACTTACAATAGTACTTAATAGTACTTATATCTATGGAGGAGTATCTCCGACACAAAAATCGTTTAAAGACCAACTCAGGTGAGCTTACAAACTTCTAGGATCACATTGTTCTCGGAAATAGGTATTTTCTTATCGTCTTTACCACACCACAGTTAATAATACTAATAATATTAATGACATATGTATTACTATACTGGTAGAGATATCTCATCTCATGCAATCTCAGAGTAACTGACTCTACCGGAACCGGAGATTACCTGCTTTTTATTTGTTTTACTTACTGGAATTTTAATCAAAACTATCAATCATGACTAAAAATTAAAACTAATTAGTCATCACTCGATTAAAACTAATTCAATTTTCAATCGTTACTAAAACTTAATTTGTTAGTTTTAGTTTTTAGTCGTCAATCAAACTAAATTTTGCCCGACACTGGTCACAGAGGTCAGATGGCAATCGCTTCACTGTAATTACACGACCTGCCAAATCTTGGATCATGGTCAAGGACCCCGGATCCTCGTACACGAGAGCAAAACCAGGACAAACGCCAAGATAACTTTTTTATCAGCAAAGTAAATGAGGTAAATAGATTATGGTTGCTCCTGCAAAATACCCAAGAGCGCAATGACGCCAGATTCTAAGAATTGCACAGATAATTAACCGTAATCGAAATCAATAGGGAAGTTTAACCCGCGTCATGAAAGAAGAGACTTGTCAAATGGCAGTGGAGGGGATTTCGCGCAGGTAATCGTATACAGCGCAAGTGACCCGCCGAGTCTCTTCTTATTTGACACTAGTTGTAATAAGAGAACTACTTTATCCTAAAATTTCATACGTAAGAAATTGATGTTTACAGTTTATTTATCTTTTCAGGCGACAAGTGCATGACAATGAGAAAGCCCATCTTTGCCAGTTTTGCTCAAAAAGCTTCTTTAAGAAATACCACTTACAAATTCATTTAAGGTATAGCCAATATTAAGTAGCATAATTATAGAAATCCGTACATTTCCACATTAAAGAATTTACAATCGAGTCTAGCTTATAGCATGCTGCAGAACAGATCAATTACGTATTCTGATGGCCTCTCCCTTCTCTCTCTAATAAAAATGCATCTTATCTACAGGAGTCACACCAAAGAGAAGCCTTACAAATGTCAAGATTGTGGCAGATGCTTTAGCTCTAGCAGCATCTTGCGGAACCATCGCACCACGCACAGCAATGACCGGCCCTTCCAATGCCCGCATTGCGACCAGAAATTCGCCAGACTTGGGTCAGTATCTATCACTACATATTATTAAACAAAGTCCCACTCTCTGTCTGTCTGTCAATTGACAGGTAGTTACCGAGCTACTGTAACTACCTGTAACAGGTAACGGGATGTATGTACTGCTAGACATGGCCTCCGTACTGTTCGGATTTGCACCTTCTACATTCTTCTACAACGGCTTTACATCGATATACTTAGTTTCCATCTAAGCGATTAATGCAGAAACTTCAGCTTTATTCAAACGCTTGTAAAGCCAAATATGGTTTCGTCCTACAAAAACTGCGTTTATTTTTTCGTGCGCTCCACCAAGAAGTGAAATCCACCGCATGTGTCTGCATTTTCGTATGAATATCATAATCCGATAATTTTTAAAGACCAACGCTTGCTCCACCATCGACTTTACATTTGCCAAGCTCAAGAGCAACCCCATTTACAATAATCGGCGTGGTGACGGCCGGCCGTGCGGCGCTAAACCCTAACCTTTCTCTGTCACACTCGTGGTAAGTTGCCACAAGTGTGAAAGAGATAGCTAATTCTCATACGAATTGAAAATGCACCTGGGCGATCGTTCTGATACAGTGGACTTTCTGACACAGTAGCGGACATTTTGATATGGTAGATCATATGAGAGCCTTTGTGGATATCTCTGAGGGATGCCTATGCCCAGGAGTCTTCTGGCTGATATGATGAGACCATATGAACGTAAACGCTACATTCGTCTAAGTGGATAAGCTCGTTTAACGATCCCTTTCTTTTCCCAGTCTTTTGACGTTTGCTAAGATAAATATCGTTCAGTCCTATTTCAGCCTTTATTGAATTGACAAAAAAATTCTCCAACAGCTACATGAACTGCCACATCCGCACGCACACGAAGGAGAAACGGCACCCGTGCAAGTACTGCGGGATCCTGTTCGGGCGCTCGGACCACCGCCGCCGGCACGAGCACACCGCGCACGAGAAACACGTTCTCGTGGCCACGGACAGCACGGTTGTGGTGTGAACGTGCTACCGGGAGATACCGTTAAGCAGTATCGGTGGACCACGAGTGGTCTTGTTGTCTTAAGCCTACAAGTCGTCTTTGAGTCCTTGGTCCAAGAAGACCTTGAGTGGTCCGCGCGAAGGCTTTTTTAGTTATTTACTAACGGCTTTTTAGTTATTTACTAACGGCATTTAAGGTTCATCAAAATCCGTTTATAAAAACCTCCTGGGTAACTACTAGTTTTTGGGTGAAAATTAATAAACATCCACCCATACAACTATTTAAACATCATTTTGTCGTCACCATCATCCAGCACCACCACAGTTTTCTAGTATTTCCTTCTCCCTGATCTCAAGATTCAGTCTAACCCTGCTCACCAGTGCGACGTCATCAGCGTATCCTTACCATCGTAACGGTCAACCGGCTGCCAGGGTCGGTTTCCTACTCTGTCTTTGTTGCCGGCAAATTTCTAGAGCTTTTGACGTAATTGTGGAAAGCGTAGATGATGATGATGACAAACAGATGATGACAATATTGGGATACCAATGCAATTAAGCCTATTGAGTTCTAATGTGTATAAAAAAAGGTGCAAGAACCATAGTTTTTGTTATTATTATTAACCCTGAGAAGGACCAAGTCTAAATGTTATTTAGCTAAGTATTGTCGGCGTTTTAAAGATAATAATGTGTTTAGAATAAACGGAAATTTTATGTTGAAAAGAATACCGCAATTGAAATTGTCCAGAAAAATGCAAATCTCCATTGGCGAGAGTATCACAAGGATTGAGCCCTCATCCCTCCTACACGTTGCATTGAGAAATCGCCGCGAGCTTGATGCGTCACGTTGCGATATCGCCGCAAGCCCGATGCTTCACTTTGCGATATCGCCCCTAGAAAGATGTATCGTGTACGTTTGAACGTACAGTATTTGATAACACGGTGAGATTGCCGCGATACTCTCGATATGATGGAGAAGATAGGGGTTCAAAGTAAGACCAAACTTATTGGCCCTATTAATAAACACGGCATAACTTTACAGGAATAACCATAGCAGTTTCTGTTGCTAATCCTAGGTGTAAAGTTACGCTACGTTTTTATTAATACGGGGACTACTAGTGACTATAATATGTCTGTTCTTCATTATATAACTAAGTGTTAAAATTATATATTACGTTTAGTTTTATCAGACTATTTCATTAAAGGGTACAACCATAATAGAACTATTGAAGTTGGAAATAAATATTTTTATTCTTCGTTACATTGTTGTCTCATTAATAATTCTAGAAAAATATATTCACGCATAAAGTACTTATATGTAACTCGAAGGTAAGGGAAAAATTTAATCCCGTTAGGTACACTCGTCTCGTGCTTTACCTCGTATATACCAGCAGCCTCACCGCCTAGCTCGAATTGTTTGTCGCCATCTTTAAGCAATAGGATAGCAAAAATCTACCAATCGCAGTGGAGCCGCCTCGCTGTGATTGGTTGAGATTGCTTTGTTATCCTATTGCTTAAAAATGGCGATGTTCAATTCGGGTAAGGCGGTCGCACCCTCTGGAATACTTATGCGAGCGTAAAAATCGTGAACCACTCCCGGGGTCCTTTGATAGACGCGACGCGACCGCCACGACGCGAGCGCACGAGCCACGAGTGCGAGAAAACCAAATGTGAAATGACAGGTCTGACGGCGAGGCCACAGCACTGCGGCGTCGCATCGTAAAAACGGAGTCGCCGTCGGAGTCTCGCCGCACTACGATGCGAGGACGCAACGCAAAAAATTTCAACGCAACGGCATCGTACAAAAGAACAAGACCAAAACTTCAGTTTGCAGTGAGACATATCCCAAAGGAAGGGACGTTCTTTAATGAGGGTTTTCGCGATTCCAAAATCCACAAGACGGCGTTACTGTGACGTGAGTTTTGCCAAAAGAGTTTTTGTCAAAATAAAAAGCCTTAATCTTTGGCTGGACTGGATTTTCGTCATTTTACAGCAGTTGTTTCTGTCCAATAGCACGACAGTATTTTGACAGCAGATCTTATGATCCACTAACGCCAACTATGATCGCAAAATCCCTAATTAAAGAAATGAAATAATCTGTATCGCAATTACTCAATTTTCGAAGTTTGGACACTGAGTGAACGGTTGCGTGTCGTCGCATCGCAGATTTGTACGGTTGTGGCCTGGCCCTGGCGTAGTCACGAACTTTTCTTTGCAATCTTTTCTCCTTTGGCCTTACTTTAGATGCAAATAACAATAGATCCATATAATCGCCAGTCCTAAAGCGTGGAATCCGCATGGGTGCACTCCATCTGCCCCCTCGGGATCTTGCAAGGGCCGCAGATGGGAGTGTCTTCGAAAGGTTGTTCAGCTTCTTCCTGTACCGGCGAAGGCACGCAGCCCTCCGGCCCGTCGCGCGTCAGCCGCGGCGAGTGGTCCGGCGAGTATATGTTCAGCGTGTTCAGGATGCCCTCAAACTGCTCCTCCATATAGGGGTAGTCTCTGGCCAGCGACTGTCAACGGAATATTTTTTTTTATCCAATAGCTACTACTAGTTGTACCTACAGGAAAATGATCAGTAGCTCGTCAGTGTAACAAATGATCGAATCGCGTCGCGAGACCTTCTGATACTTGTTTGGTACTGTGCGCTGTGGCTTGATTGGGACGTGAAACGGAGCGATAGTTGAGATATTTCCTAATGCCTTAAAATTCAGGGTCTATTCTGTGCCGATGATGCCAAAACTCCGACACCGCGAGACATAGGTATTTAGTCTTCATTATCAACTGTCTCATGCTTCGTACTTAGTCAAATATGATGTCGTCCTTCCGTCCCATTGGCGTAACAATGGGCACGTTAGTATTTTTCTTAGATGAGGGCTAATAAGCCCTAATTTAGATTTCACACATTTGCTTAGCTCAGGACTTCCCAAATGGGTCGAGAGTACGTCCTCTTGGAGGCTTATAGTGATGTCAAAGGGGGGAGAACTTCCTAAGCAGGAGGCATGTCATGGCATGTTAAATCTCAAATCGTCTCGCCGCAAAAAGGTTAGCAACTGCGCACCCGCTCCCTACAACCCACACACGCACCTCAACGATGAACCGTATGCGGTCGTTGAGCGCCACGGCTAGGTCGTACTCGGCCAGCACCGACGCCTTCGGCTTCTTGATCTTGAGCGACTGCCGCTTCACCGCCACCGCCAGCTCGCCCGCCAGCCGCTGGCGGCGCACCACGCGCTCCAGCACCTGGGGAGTATGGTGTGATGGTACTGAACTCGGAGATGGAATTCAATCCCTTGGGTTAATTTTTAATGGTGGTAATTTGTGTTCTTTTACATTACAATTTGTGAATTTTCTCTAAGATAGATATAGATAGGCCTTAGATACCAGGAATATATGAGGTGCAGCCATCTTGAGAGTTTTTAGAACTCACTTCTTACACTGGCAATAGCAAGTAATCGGTGGGTTTTAGAGAACCGTGCGTGGCTTTGGCAGTGGAGGCGCATTTGCCGCTTTACTGCCGGAGCAGGGTGACCCGGGGTTTAGAGTTTGCGCCTAGAGGCTAGAAAGGTGTTTAATGGGTCGCAAGTTTCGAAGACGCAAGAGAGAGAGCGCAGTGAGGCCCGCTGCATAGGTACCTATACACGTTAATTTGACTTCGCTATCAGCATCTAGCTAGCCTCTATACGTTAAGCAAGCCATGTCAGTGCGGGCATAACTCCAGTAAGTGGTGGTAGTATTATGTAACAGTGAGGAGTCCGATTTCACTGCAGTGCGTTCTGTGCACACCGTTACACGAAAGAGAATTTTCTCGCACGCTACTGTTTTCCGACTTCTAATATTCGACGTCTGTAAGCTAACATTAATCCCGTTAATCACCATGGAACTTCCTGAAACAGACTAGCCTAACAACCAAGCCCGCTTACCCACTGCCTTTGCCGGTCCAGCCGCCGCGTCTCCCGCATAAGGTCCGCGACGCTCTCCTCCAGATTCGCGTTGGCAGCGGCCGCCTCGTCCGCCTCGCGTTCCAAACGCTCGCGCTCCGATTCTAAATGCTTCAGCTGGTTCTGCACGTCGGACAGCTCCTGAGGTTTGGGTGCAGACGGGTGGGGTGAGGCATGGTTAGCTACGTCGCGTTGGCCCGCAACAAAGTGCTGGATGGTGGCGGGTTCCTAATTTTGTAGATTTCGTAGCGGTCAGCACCGTCTACGACGTACGGCTGCTTGCTTAGGATGACATAGGGTAGCACTGTGTTCTCTGCATTAGCGCGCGTCTACCCATAGGCACTGTCCTAATTGTCAACGGTCGGGCGACGTCCGTCGTACAACTATGGTCGCACGACCGTTGCCAAATAGAACAGCGCCATATAGCACGTTGATACACATTTACAGCGAGCTCGTACAATCTGAAGCTTACCAGTGTAGCACTGCGATCCTTGTGAGCTTGGTGATGTCAACGCGAGACTAGCGCAGATGATTGTGTACTTACGTGACCTCTTAGTGCGGTGTAGGCGCGTAGTAGGGTGAAGGGTTCGAGCTGTACCTTGGTGACCCGGGTGACGTCGGCCCTGGCCAGCCGCAGCCGGTGGTGGTAGGCGGGCTGCGTGGTGCGGCCGACGGCCTCCGCGCCGCGCGCCTCGCCCACCGCCGCGTTGGCGCGCGTCTTCTCCAGCACGTTGCTGCGCCGCGCCCGTACTGCCCTGTCCCACCGTACCTTGGTGACCCGGGTGACGTCGGCCCTGGCCAGCCGCAGCCGGTGGTGGTAGGCGGGCTGCGTGGTGCGGCCGACGGCCTCCGCGCCGCGCGCCTCGCCCACCGCCGCGTTGGCGCGCGTCTTCTCCAGCACGTTGCTGCGCCGCGTCACGTACTGCGCGAGGTCGCCGGACAGCTTCTCGCCGGTGCGGCGCAGTTGCTCGTTGCGCACCTGTACCGTACAGCGCGCCAGGTCAGTTGCGGATTTAGGGAAGGGGGGGGGGGCGGGCAATGGGTGCAATTGCCCCCCTCTGACCCGACTCAGACTCACAATCGCCCACGGTTTTATGAACCAAAAGGCCTAAAAGTCGAAACTCGCTGCGCTCGCTTTAATATTTATTTGACTGTTACAAAGTTTCGTGCGCGCTCCGATTGCTCTTTTAATAATTTAAGTTACTTTTATTACAATCAGCATCACACATCATCAAAACACCGAAGCCAACATGTCAAAAATTACGAGCTCGCTCCGCTTGCTCATTCAATATTTGTAAAATTATTTTGATAGTCTATAGTACTGTTAATTATTATAAAAATAAAAGTTTCGTTAATCTCTGTAACATGATTGTTTTTCTTACGATTCTTGTTAGATGAACCAACTTGCCCTCCTCTCCCCTAGGTTTTGGTTACAATTCTTTCCATTCACCAATCTTCGTTTCAGTTAATTGTTTACCTTTCACTAAGCTCGTTGCCACTAAGACCAAAAAAAGACGCTTAGGAACCTGGGTAACGTAACAAAAAATGTTTACCTCCATCCGGTGAATTTCTGACTTCATTTGACCGATATCACCGGCCGCGCTTTGAGCGTTCTTTATGTTTCTCTTCAGCTCCACAGCAAGAATTCCCTAAAACGAGACCAATGCTAAGCAATTTTCAAGCAAACAAATATAAGTACTTACTGTTAGAAAACACAATTAAATTAACAGACCTTTCGCTGCCAAATGAGTGCCTCGCGTTGAACTCTGTCCAAATCCTGGGTAAGTTCAACCTTTTCTTTCTCCAATAATTCTATTTCCTCTTCTATTTGTATTATCTCAGTTTCAGCGTTCTACAAAAAAGTAAAATGTACTTAATCATATCGAAATAGCAAATACATAGGTAATTTCTAAACTATAGTAGGTACCACATGGCTTTAAGGCAATAGGTTCGTACGGTAGCAGTGCAGTCAGTGCAGGGGACAAACGCAGCTTGGGGTCTGTACCGATGACATATTTTCGCTGCGCGATCTAGTTCCTTACACATTTTGCGTATACACAACTACTTAATGTAAATCGGTCGCGTACTTCAGGATGTGTAGTCCAAAGTTTCCCGAGTTCCATTCACGCGTCAGTCGTACACTCTGGACGCGGAAATTGCCTCCACTCATCCAAAGATGCTGCGGTATGACGAGACTCTCTGTTGGTGTCCACGCGAAGGTTCGAAAGAACATTTCTCGCTCGTACAATTCGGTGAGACATGTCGAATGAGCTATATTGAACTCCCACAGTGTTACCTTTGGACTATGACTTGGATCGTTCAAGAAGTATATTAGAGGTATTTTCAGAGGCAAGCAACCCCTAGTTTTGCTGATGTCCACTTTCCATCATGTGGCCCACTTGTCTGTTTGTTGGCCTTATAACATAAAAAAAGATCTGGTAGTTCTCTACAATCCACCAACCTTGAGATTAGCCGCATACTCCTGCGTGATGGTAACATTCGCTCGCTGAGCGTTCTGGTTCCGCTCCCCTGCCGCTTTGCGCGTTCGCTCGAGCAGCTCCAGCTGACCCTGCAGCGAGCGCAGCGCACGCTCCACGGCACTTCGCTGGTCCTGAACCTTCTCTATGTCGGCTTGCACGTGCATCACTTTCTGCTCGCATATTTGGTTCTCTGTACAGGTGTAGGTTAGGGTCAAAAGATTTATAGGTTTAAAAACTTTATTTTTAAAACAAATCCATCACTTACAACAATAAAGAACCCGAAAAGCGGTCTTATCGATAGAAGTGATTTCTCCAACATTTTACAACAATCAAGACAGAAAATAACTTAATAGATGGTTTGAACGAGCAGCAATAGGTTGCGAAAGGGTTGATGGTGCCAAATGACGTCGTGGCCAATCAGGAGACCTTCTGGCTGACCCGACAGACGTTGATATGACATCCCCAAGTGCCTTTAAAAAAGTGCTTTAGATCAATCAGAATTTTCACAAATGTCTTTCTTAAAAACCTTTTTAGTAAATATACCCACGTATGAATAAAACAAATTTAAGTGATGCATCCAACAAATGAACAAACAGATAACTTATCTAATAAGACGATATCTGCAAAACCAAAACTACCACGATGACACCATTGACAGCGCCTCTGATGTTGCTAATGTCCATACGCAGCGTTACCAGTTTCCATCACACCGCTTTCCTATGTGACACATATTAGTATTGTTCACCAGGCAGGCAGTTGTAAACAACTGTTGGGTTTTCTGCATCCGGCTTGCCTCTAACCAATATCTACCGACTGACACAAAAGACATCATCACAACCACTTACGCTTCGCAAGCAGGTTGATATCAGCGATGCTCTTCTGGTGCTGCTGCGTGAGCCTCACGACGTGCCCCTGCTGCCGCAGCCACTCGTGCTGTAACACCTCCGTCTTGTCGCGTAACGCGCGGATCTGCAGCTCCAGCTCGGAGATGCGACGCTCCTGGGGCGATTTCATCTGCGACGAGGGATAATGGTTTTTGTGATTGCAAAATATACTGTACTTCGAGATGAAATACAAGATTAAAAACTGTAAACAAATTGCCATCTCGTGTGAGGCAGTCCTACGTTGCGCTTGGAGGACATCGGAGCTACGAGTTATGTCGTCGGCCCATTGGCACTGTCTTTGGATTGCTATTCTAAGAATGAGCTGTGTAGGTTACAAGCAGCAGTAAAACGACTTGACGCAAACGATCGGAACGAACCCGTTCACATGAACGGAACAATAGTGAGGATCCGTAACGTAAGTCCTAAGCCATTGCCCATGCCTGCAATTACTCCAGTCATCTTATCGTGACGTTTTTTGTTGCGTTGACGTTTCATGACAACTATGTTGATTCATAAAAGGCAAAATTATCCGTACATCAAACAACTCCTTCAGCGCGGCGTACTTCTTGAGCATCAAATCCAGCTCGCGCTGTCTGCGGCTCATCTCCAGTGTTCTCTTCTCGTGCATGGCTTCGGCTTCGTTCATCTCCTTCTCGACTTCGGCCACTGCTTCCAAGTGCTTGGACAGTTCCTGGTTGTTGAGGGTCTGCCTGTGGCGGTACACCTCGATGTCGAGCATTATCTTCGCGTGCGCGTTCTCTAGTTGCATCAGCGATATCTCCTGCAATTGGATGGTGGGCATTAGGTGTTGGTAATAAGGAGAATATACCTGATATTAATAAATATCTGAAGAAAGAATTGGATAATGGCAAAATTTCGACATGCCAACGATTTCGTATAAATGAGGAACTTATAAAATAAGTGTGATATTTCATACAATCACTGCATGTCTATTGTCTATTATGATCCCACATAAGGTTTAAAGCTGCCGGGGGAAAATCATAGGAATAGGGAATATCATATATTTATAATCCAAATGTTATTTTGTATTCTATTACAACCTCATAGCAATCGCAGCTGCTCGGGTCGGGCGTTTCCTGTAATTTATATGTATTGTACCATGACAATTGATTGTTTTATTGTAATATATTCAATAATAAAATTGTGCACACATTTAATGTTATTTAAAGATACTACTTGCACATTACACAACTTTAAGTATATTTAAGTGCCTGAACTAATTGATTTGTCATATTTATTGTTATGCCTAACCTGAATAAAGAAAAAAAAATTACTGCAAAATTACGGTATTTTTTGCTTACTTCGTCATTTTTGCTATCTTATTACATTACATTTTAATTATAAAACATAACATTGTTATACCAATCCAAATATGTATGATACTATAAAAATAAAATAAAATTGATTTTCTCCAAAACGGGAAATTTCTATTTTCCTCATTTTCCGGGGATAGCGCCTGCCACCCTCTCGAGATGCGCGGGAAGCGGTGCTTTAAAGGGTAATTTAATTACTCCAAATGTGTGAAAACCGTGGGGAAAATGAGATGACTATACTATTTATTTATTAGTTCTACTAATTCTATGGCAGAAGTATGGCAGCTGGCCAATGGAGCAGGAGAGTATTGTGACGTCAGCCCGCTAAGGGAGAGTGCATATGGAACAACAGCCGGTCTAGCCATCTTTGACAGCTCCGCTTGCTTGATGCGTGTATGGTAGAAATTTGACAGTTCGAAATTCGACTATTTCTACCAACATATAGATTGACTCTGATTGTGTGGGATCATCCGCCAATCCGCCTCCTTTGTACACCGAAAGTATGTTAACTGTCTATGGACCAAGAATTTCTACCACAAACGTTATGTCAGATAACGTTAGCTCATGTCAGATAACGTTAGCTTATGTCAAATTCCATACATTTTTTCTACCACAAACGATTGTAGATTAACGGTTGTAGATTAACGAAACCTCTTGGCTAAGGCCGCTGGATTTGTGGGTGTCAAGAAAGGCGCACGCACAAAGAGCCACTGGCAAGTGAGAGTGCGCATCACCCGTGATTGGGTCTGACGCGGTCCGGATGACTGAGAGGTCGATAGGACCTTGGGTGGAGTAGGGTTACGTGATTCTTCAAATGGATCCAACTCACCAGTTTGGTGGACATCTCCCTCATTTTCCTGATGCCGGCGGCCATCGCGCTGGCCGCCTTGTCGTTCAACAGGCAGTCCTGCAGATTAGACAGTATCTCGTTCTCCAGTTTACTCTTCCTCAGGTGGCGTCTGTCCAGCTCCTTCTCGACCCCTTTCAAGATGTTGCGCTTGATACTGTTCTCCTGTGGTGGTATAAATTGTGTTTAATATTGAGTTGTGCTTACAAGAAGCGATGGATTGACATCGCCGAGTCGGACGCGAGAGCCAACGCTCAAGAAGTGAGGATGCCGAAGATCGGGCCAAGTGGAGAAGAATAAGTAGGAACGCGGGCCCTGGAAGAAGCCGGGAATGACCGCGATGATGATATATGTGCTTACAAATATCGATGTTGGTTAATTATAACGAGAAGTTCAAATCAATCAAAGAATTAACTTTAATTTTATTCTAAAATATAACTTCTACTATTCGCTTACCACTTTAATCATGTTGTGATCCTTCTCAGTGAGCTCAATTGACTCGGTCAACTCAATTATATGTGCCTCTAGGTTATTTTTCTTCGTATCTTCCGTTTCAACTGTGGTCAACAAGGAATGAAACATGTGGTTAAATCAAGGTCATCATCAACAACCTGTGGCAGTCCACTGTTGGACTTAAAGGTTGACATAATCTTCCAAGCTTGTAAGGCGCGATGGATATCGCAGTGTACAAGTACATACAGAAGACGCAGCTGCCCATTTTCTGTTTTACGGTGTCTCTAAACCCATAATTGCAGGGGTAGTGGTGGTGATAAGTGGTAGTGGTAGGGGGCTATATTCTACTTTGCTGCACGACTTACACTTCTCTGCATACCATGATGTACCAAAAATAATTAGGTTACTTTAACATACGTGGAATATAAGTAAATAATGCTGAACAGTTATTAAATAAATAAATAAAAAATATTAAAACCAATGCTTCCACGTAGCGGAAGACGCAGCGTGGGTAGGTCTCCCACAAGGTGGACCGACTATCTGGTAAAGATCGCAGGTACCAGCTGGATGCGGAAGGCACAGGACCGGCCTCTGTGGAGATCTCTGGGGAGGCCTATGCCCAGCAGTGGGTGTCTTTCGGCTGATATGATGATGATGAATGCTTCTACAGGTGTATCATAGAGCTGTGTCTCGCTACTTACACGCCCTGGTGGCATTATTCAAGTCGTAATCCAGCTTGTCCTTGTCCATGGCCAGCCCGCGGCTAATTTGCATCTCGTCCTTTACAGCTTTCTTGGTGGATTCCAGGTTGGTCACGATGGTGCTGTAGTTATCTTGCAGGGTGCTGGAAATATTATTTTCTCGTTCAGTATTTCATGAACTAACATTTTCCAGTATGTCAAAACTAACCTAAAGATCCTAGGTCGTTGAAACCCGGTTTACTGCCCAGATGGCTGTCCCCGGACCGGGAGCTTGACTAGTACTTCCTAGGGTCTATCAGATGGAGCAACAACTTTTGTCAGTATTTTACAATAAAATTATTTTATAAAACTTAGAGCCGTAAGATATTTCAGAAACATTTTTCGGTATAGGATTCTGAAACGTACGTACGGGCAATTTTTCTTTTTATATTTCTTTCTCTGTCTGTGTCTGTCTCTTTGCGCGTCACGCAAAATCTACTGAACGGATTTTGATTCGAATTTACTTTGGTTGCTTAAAGTCCAGGGTACCTACTCTAATTCATGTTTTATCTAATTCGGGAAAGTTGAACCAGAGATGCAGCTTGATCTCCCCGTAAAACTAGCATTCATACAATAGGCGGACATCAAGCGTTCCGTATACTGCTCGTACAGAAATTAACGCGAACGCTCAAACGCATCAACGTATTCTGTCTGATAGATCAATTGATAGGCTCGCCTATATATTTAGGGTACACAAGTTACTTTTTAATATGTTTTAAACTATTGCGGTTATAAACATTTTAAAGGTTTCGCGTACCTTTGTTTACGAGTACTTCGATATTTCGAAGCAGACCATCCCGTGGCCATGATATAACTGCGTTGAAATATCGGTCTACTCATATACAAAGGTACGCGGTAGAAAATCCGGAACATACCTTTAAAAAGTTACCTTATGTTTATTATTTATGTTATTTTTATACAATGAAGAATACATCTTTTTATATAATTTTTCTTCTATTCTTCTTCTTCTGGAAGGTCCTTATCTGAGAAGCCCTCTCCGGCGTCCACATTTTAACCCGAGTCCTCCTACGCTATTAGATCTACACATCACAACATATCACTACACTACAAGAGAAGCCTAAATCGTACTTGTAATCGTCGCGCACGGAGTCGTACACCTTGTCCCGCTGTTTGATGTTCACGATCACGGAGTTCCAGAGGCCGACCAGCCGCCGCTTGTCCAGCTCCAGGTCCTCGAGCTCAGTCGCGTACATCGTCACCTGCACATCGATCACATTTCACGCTCATCACATCACCATCCACATCAACAGCCCTCCAGTTATGCAATCCCTTACATGGACTTGAGCCTCATTTAAATCAGTAAAGGTTTTAAGACTTTCGTAAGCGGAACCAGTCTTCTCGTGACCATAATATGGAGCGTGCAAGCGCTTTGAAAAAATAAAAAATAACCTTGGCGTTTACGTCCCGGTTGTGCTCTCGTTTAGGAGGGCCCAGGGTCCACCTTGACCATGATGTAGGATTTGGCAGATCAGGTAATTACAATTGCAGTGCAGGTTTCATCACGATGTTTTCCCTTACCGTAGGAGCATTGGTTAGTTTTTAACTAATCTCAGAAGAGATTCGAACCCGGTACTTCTCACCGGTAACCGCCCGACCGGCCACCGACGTTCCCGCGCAACCGCTTTAAAATATAGCGGTATAAATAATCATAACCGTGGTGACAAACCCGTTATAAATATGTGACAATTTTGTGACATCAGGAAAGGTTTTCTCCTAATTGTAGAAGGTTCTGTGCTAAGTCGGTTAGACACTAACCGACTTGCCATTGGATTAGGTTTATCTTTCCTTCTTGAAGGACCCTTGGGTCTCTCCTGTTCTGCGGAAGTCCTACATGGCCTGCCTCATCATAACACCCATGTGTAAAAGCAGTTGTTGGTGGAGGTGGTATAAATATTATATTTAGTAGGACAAGACCATTGCTGCGATAGGTTCTGACATTTCGAGGAAGCTAATGCCTACGGTCTTGGGAAGAATAATGTTGTATGAAGTAAAATATGATGTTGGACTCTGTAACACTTGCAAAATTGGAGATTATTGAGCCTACTGAAAACCAGAGTTGTGGTTCACGTCAAGCGGTGCAACATTATGCTGAGGAGGGTCCAGTTATGCTGGGCGCCTAAGAAAAAGCCACCGGAAACCTAATAATTAATTTTCTTAGTGTTCTAACTAAGTACGTACCCTTATTTTTTCATGTTATTGTATTGTAAAATTATTGCGCAATGGCGTCCATGTGTAATAAATGTTTCTTTCTTTCTTGCAGTAGTAGTAATTCTGTGTATGAGATTTGATTTATTATTATCTTAGTATCAAATTTAAATACTTACTTTGTCGTTCACTTTGCTCATTTCCCCGCTCTTGATCTCAATTTGCTTTTGGAACATTTCCATTCTGGATTCCAGCTTCCATACTTCGTTTGACAGGGCGAACAATATCATATCCTGCGAAAATGCAATACAGTATAAATACTTTATAAATACAGTATAAATACATTGATTTATGTTTAGGTCCGTTGACTCGTCATTAGTGCTTCAATCAGCTACAGAGCATACACCCTAAATGTTTTGGGACTCAGCATGAATAGTAGCTAAATGAACAGACCGTTCAAAATGATCTATCGTAAGCTAGAGTAGGCTACGTTTCACGTAAGAGCACCTTTAAATATGTTATTCAATTTCATTCGAAATATTTTACACCTACGTCAGTGTTCTTAGCTAATGTGTGTAGATCCACTGATTATCACGGAATTAAGTGAATCGAACTCTACTTCGTCTACAGTTCCAGTCAGAGTTACATTTGCCAGGAACGACGTCCATACCGACACGGACTTTGTTATGATATGTTTATGAGACTCTACTACTCGTAATGTACAGTCTGTTCCCTGACTTCAACAGACTGCAGCAGGCATACAGTTGGTTGTTGTAAATGCACAATATAGACTGAAGCGTTCAAATAATGCGAATAATTAAGTATGATTTTTAAACCTATTTTAAAAAGCGAAAGTAGTCAGTCAGTATGAGTCAGGTACTTGATACAAAAATATCATTGAGCCAAAATGACTATAAAATGACTATTGGTTACTATCTTGACGTGTCTATTTGGTGCAGTCTATTATGTGCATACAAAACCACCAATGTGCCTCGTGTTAGTATTCAAGTAAGAAAATACATAGAAACTCCATTCCACCATTTCGATCATACAAGACTTGCGCAACCTTACCAGCTGTCGTTTCTCGTCGGCGAGCGCTTTCTTCTCCTGCTTCATCTTGTCGGACATGCGGTGGCTGATGGTGAGCCCCGACTCCGTCTCCTGGCGCCACTGCTCCAGCTGTTTCACCAGCGAATTCAGCGCCGTCAGCTCTTCTTGAGCCTCGCGCTCTGAGATATTGCAGATATTTCAAATACGTTATTGTTCCATTGATTATTCGTTAAATATTATGATTATTGCATCACACCTTCGATGGCCTGCTGGAAGAGATTCGTTTTAGAAATAAGTAGCGCCTGTTGTGCCATTTATTACTTTGCCTGTTATGCGCTACGTATTTCTTGTGCACAATAATCTGTTAAATAAATAAATAATTCTTCAATTATGTAAAGTAACTTGACGTGAATGAAATCAACTCGAGAGCTATCAGCCTCCATTTCATGTGTAAGTAATATAAAAATATTATTTAGAATTATAACACCTAAAAACTTTTTAACACAAAAAGTCTTGCTAAATCTTACAAACTTTTCAAACTAGCTTTTACCTCGACCTTGATCGGACGTACGACCACCTCCCGCATCCAAAAGGGGACTTTATGTTACAAACTCAAATGCAAACTCAAACTCAAAAATTATTTACTGAGATAGGATTAATTAATCTCTCATCAAATATCAAAATAACTACGGATACCAAAGGGATCATTTAACGAGCTCATTCAGGTGGTGACGCAAGTAGGTCGGCCTGACCTGAGTAGCCGGTCGGATACTGCGTAAGGATTAGTATCAACTGCCTAGCTGCCTCTAAGAAAGGCCTTGTCGCAGTGTCGTAGAGTGTCGTACCGCGCATCATGCCATCGTCGAGTGCGTCGCCGGAGTCGCGGTGCTCCTCGGCGGCCAGCCGCAGCCGCTCCTCCATCTCCTGCCTCTCACTCGTCTTCTTCGCCAATTCTTTCTCGTATTCCACAATCAAGGCCTGACCAAATAAAATGAGTAGGCAATTAATTGGGGGAACCATCGTTATTGTCACTCAGCGGCGGGACGCCTGGAGCCTACCACACCGCGGCTTGCAATGGTCGGCTGTTTATCGATACAACTATCGTTTTAAGTACCTTACCATGAAATTAAAAAATAATTTATTTTGGTAGTTACGGGGTTTGGAGTAGAAATATTTCGATGTAGTTAGAACATACCACTGCTCTTTACCACGCATGCCGCTCCACGCTGGCATGAGCAAACTCTTGATACAAGTAACAAAATACATGCCCATTTCTAGTCAACAGACAGACATGTCACGTTCCGTCGTCACCTCTATGTACGTACGTATACCAGCCTACTTTGCTACATACCTAGCACCTTTTAGGTATTTACAGAAAGGTATTTACCCTTTGAGCGTTGGTGTCGTGGTCGTCTCTGTATATAGTCTCCAAATCGGCGTCGTACTGTTTCTTTTGGTTCTTCAGCTCATCTCGCTGAAAATGTTAGAATGATATTTTATTATAGTATTTATATGTTCTAAGCAAGCACACACTTTATTAAGGTAGTTCGATAATGGTTTATGGTTTATGGGTTTTTACCACGACCGACATACGTCGTCGTACCGTGACTGCGGCGACATATCGGGCTATTCGTTAACCAAGTGTAGTTGCGATTAGTTCGTAAGCTATAACTCAAAACCTGACGCAGGCAGTTCCAAAGTTTTTTTTTATTGGAAGTGGATACTAGGTACAAGAGGATTTCCAGAGAAAGAGTTGCGCCCCCACCAGTTTTGTTATTTCTTCCTCTGCAATGGAGTTCTCCTTCTGCAGGAAGTTCTTAAGCGTAATTTGGAACTTCTGCATGAGCGGGTGGGTGGCTTCCAGCACCGCGGGCATCTCGCCCAGCGGACGATTTCTTCGCCATCTAGAAAGTGGAACAACCATGTTTCTTAATATCTTTTTTATTGTCTAGAGAGGCACACGACGAAC
This sequence comes from Blastobasis lacticolella, assembly GCA_905147135.1. Taxonomy (NCBI): domain Eukaryota; kingdom Metazoa; phylum Arthropoda; class Insecta; order Lepidoptera; family Blastobasidae; genus Blastobasis; species Blastobasis lacticolella. The sequence goes on along the minus strand of LR990048.1, from coordinate 4,971,496 downwards.
GGTCTACCTGGATCTAAGGGGAGTGGATGCGGTCTACCCCGTTCTTGAATTGTGAAGTACAGAATCCGCGATTTAATGTGAGCCCTGGGCGGCAGTCAAGTGTATATGATGTAGGCTTTCTCGTGGCTCCCGCGCTGGTTCCAAAACTAAACACAGAATCTGCCTCGGTTCTTCAGTCAACAAGCTTCTACACGGTTGAAAGAAAAACTTAACTCAATGCGCTATATTTTGGTCCTTGGCAGCGAGGGATGCACACACGACAAAGTGGTTGGAAGGTCGTTTGGTTGACCAACCAAATTTTAACATCAACAAACGTGTGTCAGCCGTGTGGTGTCCGGCAGAGTAGAATAACACCAACCTCTTACACTCGTACAAGGCGACTAATGTTTTTGAGGTAAAAGTTCTGGAGTCAGGAGCAGCGTGTTCCATGTTTTTTTACTACTCTACGATCTCCAAACTGCCTGCCAAGCGTGGAAATTATGGCCTTAACCTCTTCAATTATAGGAGAGACCCTAAGTCTTCTAGTGTGCTGTTATGGGCCGCTATGATGAAAGTCTGTAGACTAATTCTACACCAACTCAACCAAGGTTACCTCTGTTGGTGGTTGGTTGCGATCGTGTACAATAGCTATGAAGTCGGTTAAATGTAAGGTGATAGAGATGGAGGCGAGGTGATGTGTAAGAATGAACTACATGGAGAGGTTTTCCCTGGAGAGTACAACATGGAGTTCCTCAAGAAAGGGGTGAAAAGGTTTTTACAGGGTCGGCAGCGCGTGGGTGATGCCCCTGGTATTGCAAACGTCCATAGGCTGCGGTGACTGCTTACCATCAGCCGGGCCGTACGCTTGTTTGCCTATTTAGTGGTATAAAAAAAATTAGCTCACTCCTCGAGGGCGGCGGAGCCAGAGCGCGGGCAGACGCACTGGTTGGGCAGGCAGGCGCAGCACTCGCAGACGCCGCTCGCGAACCGCGGCGAGGTGCACTCGCACTCCGTCACTTCCTGCAGAAGCCAATACACACACGTTAAGAAGATCTATACAGACGACACTGCTGACGATCTAGGATATAAGCGTGCAGTAGATACTCTTCCTTAGGTAGTATAAAATAAAGTCGCCTTTCGGATGCGGGGACGTGGTCGGACGTCCGACTATGGTCGGCTCGCCCGTAGATCCGAAAATCTACTTTACTTTAAACTTATGTATTTTTCATTCCTGAGATTATACAGGTCTTACAGTTTTATTTTACTTACATAATGAAACCCATGTGGGTATGGCAAAATATATTATCCAAGATAATACTGATATTTAAGCAAAGCCCGTCCGCGAACTCCACGTCAACGAAATGAAAATGTTGCAGTGGATGCAGACTTACGCGACTCGAACAAGTTAGTAACGAGCACATATGTGGCCAAGGCTTGTCGTGAGGGTTATCGCCGTTAGGATCGAAGAGGCTCATCTGTGCTGGTTTGGTCACGTGTTGCGTAAACCCCAGGGAAAAAGGCACCTGAACCTGTCGGTATCAGGAAAGAGGTCTTGATCGCCGATTCGGATACGAGAGAAGGTAATGTAAATATGATGGCTGATGGCTCCCCTTGAAGACACGACAGGTGGAAGCTCGCATTTGCCGTCATAATGATGGATAATAATGACCCTTTCCAGTACCTTTCCCCATATCGTATGCACCTGCAAACTTTAATTACGATACACCCATACCTAATGCTACATAGATATATATGACCGCCAATGATAGACTATGAAAGGTCACTTTGCGCCTGACACGACTCCCTGGCCTCGCATACCTATATCCTCAATTCATTTCAAACATCACCTTTTATTATCCTGTTAAACCTAAAGCTACTCTTGACAAAATCCAACTAACATGTGGATAGATGAGCTTCTCCCGCCGGTTCATGAGGCAGGGTTCCTCATGGGCCACCTCGCCGGTCGGTGCTCGAGGACAGACGCAAGGCGGCACCTCCGTGGTGACAGACGAGCTTGTGGTCTCCGTGCAAGGACAGTGGCTCCCGCTCTCCTCCTCGACGTCCTCACCTTCCAAGGCTTCCAAGGCTTCCAGCATATTCATTTCGTCGTTGGTTTCGGACATCGTGGACCTGGATTGGTGGATATCGACCGGTGAAACAGCCCCAAGTTAGTTTTATTTTCATAAGAAAAACAGTAAGTATATGAAAAAATACCAATTTTAAACTTTTCTTTTCATTAGAATGTGATGGAAATAAAACGTATTATTACTTACAACGTAAAAATATTTCGCTAAAACTTGCTAAAAAAATTCGCGTGAAAACTAAAACTGATTATAAATCTTCACTTCAAAAGTTCAAATGGCGTCTGTTGCTATGCTACCGCTACAACTTTTGTTTATTTACTTTCTCTATAACGTTTCCAATAGACATAACGATCAAACCTCCTTCCATTCATCTTTTTCGAGTCGAACAAACGTCAGCGTTGTCATGGCAACGGCTACGTAAACATTGTGCTGCAATTGTCATGCAGAGTTTTTGTGTAAAACAAAGATAAAGATAATAATTACTTCTTTTTTTGGCGTAAGTGGACAACAGGAATTCAACTAAAATAAAAATGGTAAGCCTTTATCTCTATCGATTTTACATGTGCTCATGTCAGAAATATAATATAAGTTTCACGTTTGTTTTCTGGTAGAGATTTTAAATAATAAAGAGTTACAAGTTACAAGCTGTTGAAGTAGGAGCAATACAATACGAAAACGTTGTGTTACTTTTAGATGCTATCAAGGTCCAAGCCTGCGGGCGAGGGTCGCGGAAGTGCTGGTAACTCGGCCAAGAAAAATTTTCCAGAGCTAGAAGACTTCATACTGAAAAGGGACTACGTTGGAGCGCTCGCCTTGCTAGATGTAAGTGAAATGATACTTATAAGTAACAAATTAACTATTTTTCTTGTAGGATATTATAAGTATGGGTAAGGCCTCTACTATGACGCCAAGAATGGACAGTAACGTAGGTATTGTCGAGGTAAGAAAAAATCCGTTTTCCTAATTTTTGTGTAACACTACTTTTGTATTTGTATTTGCTGTAAATAAATATTGTAGAGCTAGCGAACAAACAGACATATACGAATAGTTAAACATACGAGCTTTGCTTACCTACGCTGAACTGAACTGGGTACTTTGCGTGGGAAGATGGGACCGTTTACGCATGCAGTTAGCCACATGAGGATCTAGTTACTCTTACGATAGACTCTGTTCTAAGAGTATCTAGCTAGATCCCTAGGGAGGCACCCGGTAATACCTGGAACCCCAGGAACACCTGGTGGAAAGCGGCCACTTTAGTCCAGGACATCTTCAACCGAAGACGAGCGGATACGGTGCCGACTTGAGAAAATTGATTTCTAATTGCAGTTCCTAAAGCAAGAGGGCAACACTGACGTATGGGCGGAGGTGTGGGCGGCGTGGTGCTGGTTCCATTTGGGCGAGTACCGGCGCGCGTTGTCCGCGTATGAGCGCGTTCGCGCGCGGGACCAGCTCGACCCGGCTGTAGCCGACTGCGTTGCCATTGACATCGCTGTTTGCTACTTCTATCTGGGTGAGGATGCAGCGGTCTATGTTTATTTTCATGTTATATTGTAAGGCAAACTAGCCACCTAATGGAAAGTGGTCACTACGACCTGTGTCTCTTTGGTGGCAAGGAGAAAAACACCGATTTATTATACACAGTAGTAACTCAGAATTGAACTATTTGGTAAGAACACAAGCAGCCGTCGTTTTTTTGCTTGACATTGCTCTCGAATCATCAATAGACCTCTGTGGGCTCTCAATTTCATTTTTATTCGAGTGATACACGTTGTGTGAGCGGTATGGGTGACGTGGTTTTGCTACCACTTTGGCGTGTAGCCCAGCTAGCTGCATGCCGTGGCCGACTGTATGATCATCGACCAATCATCAACTCGCTTTTGCAACTTCAATTCAAAATTAATAATTTCTTTATTGATTAGGACATTAAATATCTCTTTCAATCGTCAAAAAGGAGGGGGTAGGAAAGTAGAAAGGAAACACACAGTGACACGCTGACCGCCCTATGGCCGCAGCAAACCCACCCCACGCCAACCACGACCGGACCGTGCTCGACAATGCCAGGCAGGCAGAATATAAATAAGAAAAGCCACCTAAAACTACTGAAAGAGTAAGCCAGTCCACCAAGGCAGCATCCGCTCACGAATATAACGCAGGGCTCAGCCATCGTCCAGTTCAACCATATTTGAGGGAAAATAGCGACCCGGCCCTCACGCCACCGCCAGACAGACTTTTAAGTGAGCGTGCATCATACATGCTACATGTGATAGGTAGTCGCTCCCACCTTACTCTATTCTATCCCTACCCTACCGCTACCTTACCCCTATCCTATCCTATCAATGCCTTAACCCTACCCTACCACTACCTTACCCCTACCCTACCCTATCACTACTTAACCCCTACCCTACCCCTACTCTACTCTTGCCTGGGTACTGTCGCCATGTGAGCCAACAGAAGTAAAATTTAACACGCGGATTCTTTTTTGTTTAGGAATGTACACGGAATCTAAAGTTATGGCCGAAGAGGCTCCAGATTGTGCTTTAAAGGTAAACATTATTTCATTCTTATTTACGTTGTTACTTTAATATTCGTCTCTACGCTATTGGGACATAACCCATGAACTTTGTTTATTACGTTTTTTACTATGTTATCTATTTTACTGGTTATTTGACAAAAAATAAAAACATGTAGATGAAACCTAATACCTAAGGGTGAAGTTTATAACGCTTTCCTTCAGTGCTGTATAAACAATTCATACTTAGACCTGAAAGTTAATCATCTCTCCTTCAGACTCGTCTGGTTTTCCACCTCTCCCACAAACTGGGGGAGGAGGAGGCACTGTTGGGGGCGCACGGGGCGCTGCGCGACGTGCCGGAGGACCAGCTCTGCTTGGCCTCCGTGCACTATATGCGCGCGCACTACCAAGAGGCCATCGATGTTTACAAGAAGCTGTTGTTGGATAGACGGTATGTCATCATTGCTTATTGACCGTAATCAGTTAGATCAGTGTCGTACTTTCTTGCGGTAAAACAGTTGACCGGACTACAGTAAAATAAATATTTCCCTAATATACCTAACTATATTAAGAATAGGTCCCACTTTACCGCATTTCTAGCTATAAGGCTGCCATGGCAGAGTAGAGTTGGTGAAAGAAGAATTTAGCACATTTTCCAAAAACGTTACTCGTCTGTTTGATATCATTAGTCCACAGTTGCATTCCAGATAAATAACACCTAATGCACAGACTGGATGGAATGAGGAATGTAGGTACAGAGAGAAGTCATTCTAAATGGTTATACTACAAGTAAAGTCAATATTTCAGATATAAACGATACGATAACGATGACTTGGGATGGACTAAAGTACTGCCACTCGTTTCTGGGTAAAGTTGTAACTTAGTATTATAAAGATTTTATATAATGTAGGCAGTGGTATACTTACGTAAATGTTAGTAGTTAATGTACCTAAATATTTTGTAGCTACGAGTACATACGTACGTACTTAATTTACGTAGAATTAATCATTTTACTGAAATTATGTTTGTATTATGTATAATGAAGGTATTGTTAAATTGTCGGACTAGGTAGAATCTCATAAATACATAACTTATTTGATCTGATAAAACGTCACGCCTTTTGTATGTACCACTCTTTAAATTTATAAGTATTCAATCGCAAGTATTCAAAGGCTCTATTTTTGAATCGCTCACTTTGATTCGAACGATTTTCAATTTTGATTTTCGGTATGAAAATTTAAATATTTTTAAAATTGACATTGACAACACCAAAAGAGTACGGTTCAATAATAGGAAAATCAGCATAATGCATCAAAACATTGAATTTTTAAAGTCGAAAATCAAAATTGAAAACCGTTCGAATCGAAGCGAGCAATTCAAAAATAGGGCGCCATGTGGTTCGACTAAAATTTTTCACCAACTGTCTCTCCCTCCAGGTCGTACCTGGCGCTGAACGTGTATGTGGCGCTCTGCTACTACAAGCTGGACTACTACGACGTGTCGCAGGAGGTGCTCGGCGTGTACCTCACGCACCACCCCACCTCGGCCATCGCGTGCAACCTCAAGGCTTGCAATCTGTTCAGGTTGGTCTTTAACCCACAAAAGGGGGGTGTTAGAAGTATGACGTGTATCTGGGTGTGTGTCTGTCTGTGGTATCGTTGCTCCCGAACGGATGAACCGATTTCGATGCAGTTTTGTTTATTTGAAAGGTAGTTTAATCGATATGGTTTTAGGTTTGTTTAATTAAAATCGGTTCAGTAGTTTAGGATATGTACCCGGTCAGGGGATTCCCGACGTTTTTCTGTCAGTTAATTTTGTTTTCTCTCGAATTTTTTTCCTGTGAAGAATACCTTGGTAGTGACTGGAGAACTATCTCCACCTTACAAAATGCCGCAGCCAAACTGTTTTAAATACTAATGTGATCCCACAGGTGAGTAAGGTTCCCATCTAGTGCTATACTTTTTACTGCCAGAGCAACGTAACCCATGGTTTTAGGGTGGACAATATTTTAACGTTACTAATTTTTTTATTGTTTCCGCAGACTGTACAACGGCAAAGCAGCAGAGACTGAACTGAAACAAATCTCCTCCGAGCAACACACCTTCGGCCAGGATTTGGTGAAGCATAATCTTGTAGTTTTCAAGAATGGCGAGGGTGCACTGAAGGTAAAATAATTATTATTTTCCAATAGTCTTGGTGTTGCCATGGACCGCTTATTTCGGTAGTCAAACTTCTGTATCGTGTGTTACTTGAGAGTTATTTATTTATAACCGGTATACGAACAGCAGCGTCGGATGCACTCCCCAAGAGATGTGAGGAGGACCTTTTGATAGGGACCTATCGATGCAGGGGTCAAAGTTCTTTGGTGTGGATGGCCCGATAGTGGTTGTCTGAAAGGACAACGACGATAAGAGGATGTTGACATAAAATTGATCGGTTTAAAGGATTTGTGCGGAAGTACATGTCTTTATAGACATGTACCTTCACACCACTGCGCGGACCATGATGACATGAAATCGTCACCGACTCATGTTCCGCCGAGTTAGTGGGTGGTGCCCGAGGCCTGGCTGGGTACCGTAGTCCACGATAATCTTGAAGGGACCTTGAAGGTAGCCGATAGTTACAGAAAAGTCACAAAGTTGATCGGTATGGGAGCCTTGGGGGAGGGCGTCTACTTATTTGCCTAAAGTGGACGACCAGCAACAGGTATTTAAAAGGCATGTCTATAGGCACCTCAAAGGCCGGCACAGCATCCGCTCCCTTTAGGTTGCAGATGTCCTGGACGACGGTGGCCACTTACCATCAGGTGGCCTTCCTGTCCAAGTGCCTCCCTAGGCAATAAAAAAAATTGGAATAATGAACGTTGCCGATAACATGAAACCCTCTCCGACCCAGGTCCTCCCCGAGCTAGTGGACGTGGTCCCCGAGGCGCGGCTGAACCTGGCCGGCTACCGGCTGCGGCACGGCGAGCCGGCGGCGGCGCGCGAGCTGCTGGCGCCGCTGCCGCCGGCCGCGCCGCTGCACTACATCCTGCGGGCCGTGGTCGCGGTCCGGCTGTACAACGACACTGGTGATGTGAGTGGGGGTGTTTGGGGGGCTGTCTTAATTAGCAACGGTCGTGCGACCATGGTCGTACGACAGATGTCTCCCGACCCATAGGACACCTCAAAAGTGCTGGTCGCACGACTGTTGGCAAATAGAATAGCGCCTTTGAGTTCGAGTGGAGGTTCGATCACTTGTGCTACTACTCCGAAGCGGTTCCGACAGCAGTGAGACAGCAACACTGAGCCTATGACCATGTCAGTATCGCTGTTTGCATGTTGCGTCCCGGTAAAAGGATACATATCAACTTAGCCCCACTAGTGACCAGGGAACTACACTTCTGTATTTTCGTTTTGTTTGCCTACTTATAATAGTAACTATCGTAGATATATGGGCGACAGTTACTGCTATCCCCTTGGTGGGTTGGCCGAGCGGCGAGAATGACTGCCTTGTAAGGAACCCCGCTCGGAACCCTATACCAATGCATTTTTTATAATATCTACGTACATATCATACTTTTACGTGCTACGTATTTCGGAGGGCACGTTTAGCTCTCAGCCCCGGTTGTTACCGAGTATGGATTGATAGCGGCCATCACAATCTATGTCAGAAGCCCTTTGGGCAACTTATCGAGTTGCTCCCGATACCAGGAGTTACTACCTCACGCGACAAAGAGGTCGAGAGGCCTCGTCTGCTCGTTTGCCCCCCCCCTCCTCCTGCCAACAGATGCACTGACCTGATGTGGTCCACAAGTCACTCACCTGTTAGCTACAGCCTTAACAAGCTAATCCAGCCCAGCCAAATCAGGAGGAGCAGCTGAAACTGGCGCAGCAGAGCTTCCACCTGGTGGGCAGCTCGGCGTCCGAGTGCGACACGATCCCGGGCCGGCAGTGCATGGCCTCCTCCTACTTCCTGGCGGCTCAGTTCGAGGAGGTGCTGGTCTACCTGAACTCGATCAAGAGCTTCTTCGTCAACGACGATACGTTCAACTTCAATTATGCTCAGGTATAAAAATAGAAGCTTAGTATGAAAGTTAAGGTTTCTGTTTAGACATATAATATGATATGCGTCCAGAATGTCGATCTGGATAGGTGCGCCGGGCAGAATGAAAAACGATTGCCTGGTATTCGGGTGCGCATAGCTAAACTCTCAACAATGGATTATGAATAAACAGACCCGCCATGTCACGAGATACGCTGCTACTTATGACAGCGACTATACGCCTATGTAGTGTGCTATTCGTGATCTACAGCGTGTGCAGAGGCGCACGTATACTTACACATCTGCACCAACCCTTTTGGCTTACGGATACTTACGTAAGGAAACTTCTTAGAGGCTAACCAGCTAGGACCTGTGTACACCCGATAATGGTTCTTCTGTGTTACATTTTAAACTCTGCGATCTCATGCGCCAAGCGTGAAGGATAGAATTTAAATCCAGTAGTGCAATGTTATGAGCCATTGACAATTTAAAACTACGTTGTAGTCCTCAATAAAATATGATTCCTATTTTATTGACGTCACAAAAAAGAAAAATTAAACGGTAGGTAAGCCATCAAAAACCAAATGTATGAATCGAAAACGTTACGGGCAACTGTTACCGCTTCCCATCATGAGCTGTCTGCTTGTTTGTAGCCAGGATACCTAGTTCCTACTGCCTACTTATAAGATATTTTTCCATTCAGGCCAAAGTGGCGACGGGCTTCTACCGCGAGGCCGAGGAGTGTCTCCTGACGATACAGGACGAAGCGATCCGCGGCTCGTTCACGTTCCAGGCGTGCCTGTGCCGCTGCCACGTCATGAACCGGGACGCGCACCTCGCCTGGGATATCTGCGTTAAGGTTCGTTGGCATGGAGCGCGGAGTAGTTATGTTATTTACTAAGTACCGTTATATATAACGAGTCAGAGATGTCAGTATTTTGGACACATAGGCCGTCGAGATACCAAAAATATTTTGTAATTGGTGGTACCTTGGAAGGCAGAAGATCAAAGTGCCGAAGTCCTAGGTGATGGGGCTTAACCAGGTTTCGGAGTGTCTAGAAATGCCAGTGAGCGCGGCCCTTCACGAGGCCGCCCATCGCAATTCATGATCCTCAGCTTTGAGGAACCGATTGACGAGGAAGACGATAACCAGCTTTGAATGACTCCCACGAAATGGGCATGAAATCAGAGTCGAATGGGTTGAGGACCCTGAGGGAAAGGATAAATTCAGCTGACAACGACTCAAATATTTTTTTCCTCCATCATGGTATTTCTGAAAATTGATTTGGCAACAGGGTAAGGGTTCTACTACGCAACAAGTAAAAGAAAAAAAATGTGGACGATCTAAAACCCAACCAGAATAACTTGTGTGCAGGCGGCGGGCACGCCGGACGCGTTCGCGCTGCTGCAGCTGGTGGCCAACGACAGCTACCGGATGGGGCAGTTCCTCGTCGCCGCCAAGGCCTTCCATATGCTCGACAGGTACGTGGTTGCTTCTACCCCTAGTTTTCCTTCCTTAGTTTTATCTTATATTTAGTGGCTCTACCTTATCAAACCGCCATTTTATCTGGTGGTGGTGGTGACAGTTAACAGTGATAGCCTACTCAATGGTATTTATGGTGTGCAGATTATATTTTTGGTCGTATACATTACAAGTGTGTGGCTACAGTATGCATTATAAGTGTGTGGCTACAGTAAGCACAGAACATTGATACTGTAGGGATTTTTCTCTTACCCCGTTTTTTTGTTAGAGTGAACAGTGGTTAGCAGATAGGAATCCCTTTATGCTCACTATGTATACCTCAGACTTGTGCATCTTTTTGTATGCCGTCGCCTCAACGTCTCGTTCTGGGCGCTATTTCGGAAATCTAGCGACCTTTATGTGTTCATATTCCGTCTATGCTTTAGATTGAATGCTACAGCCCGTTCGTAGACATTTCTAATATATCCCAATTTTTACTTTACCACACAGATCTATAAAACAATTACTATGACCGCAGTGCTACAGTATATTATAAATGTCTCTGCTGCTGCAATCCTTGGCTAGTCTAATAAAAAAGTACACAAATCATTCCCCAGTTTGTCGGTAACTATCATCATCATCATATCTGAGCACTCAGTCCCGGTTTCTACCATGGTCTGCTTTGCTGCAATTATTTCTGCACTTCGAGTCTCGTCGTTGGCTGTCGTATCCGGCTCGGCGAGGTCAGTCCATATTCTTAAGCCTCCCTCGGGATCTCCTCATTCCGGCTGGTAAATCTGCATATCCATGTATTTACTTAACCAAATCTATCCCACCCCAGACTAGACGGCGGCCCAGAGATGTGGGAGGGTCTCCGCGGGGCGGTGTGCGGGTGCGCGCAGGCCGCCGCGGCCGCGCGGCCCGGCGCCGGCCCGCGGCTGCGCGACGCGCTGGCGCTGCTGCGGCCGCCGAACGCGCATCCGAGGGCGGAGCAACTGCTCAGGCCTATCATGCGGTGGGCGCAGCAGAGTCGGATACCTGTTTAGGGGGTGATTGGAGATTCTGTTCATGTACGCAACTTTTTATACTCTCGCTATTGTATGTGAATCTGCCTATATAGCCCGCTGTACAGCAGGCGCGGGCCTGCCCACGGGCGGTGCAACTGCTCAGACCCATCATGCGGTGGGCGCAGCAGAGTCGGATACCTGTGTAGGAGGTGACTGGAGATGTATGCACCTTTTTTACTAGATCCCCCTGTATAGACTGCAGTACAACAGACTGGTACTGGGGCAGTCCGAGAGGATAAGCTAGTATAAAAAAGTGACAGGCAAGTAGGAAAGATATTGGTTTCAACTCAAAAAGCGACCCTTAAAAAACGAAGACTGTACAAAACAAATAGATAAAGATGAACATAAAGCTCACGCCTCTGCCACAGGTGTGGTAGACACAAGGTATTGATAAATACCAGAAATCAGGGGCAAAACGCGTCAGACACGCGTCTTACATTGGGCATTGATGTAGGGACTAGGATTGCGACGGTGCACGGTGGACGGTTTTAGGAGTAATGAGTTGTCTGTGGCGGGATTTCAAAATTCATGTTCATCCCGATTTTCATAAACAAGGTCCATGAAGCTGAACGATTTTTCGATTTTTACTATCAAATTACAATGAATTAAGTAATAATTAATATATTATTATTATTCTGCCGATTATTAAGTCCACTATTTCTATTATGAATATAATTAATACTAGTGTAATATTCACCAATGTTATTATTTGTAGTGTACAGTGAAATAAATTGATTGTAAAAAAAATGTTGTGTCTAAATCACCTAACTCGACTACTATCCACAAACCCGAAAGTAGAGCCAAGGCGACTCGATGTAAATCAGCCTCCGAGCTAGCAAGTGCAACGGATATATTACTCAACGGCGTAAAAAGCGGTCTCGCGAGAGCTGAGCGTTTCCGACACAACACGGTGACTGGAAGGACGCATACATACATACATACATACATACATACATACACGCCTGTATCCCACAAGGGTAGGAAGGGCGGACAAGTTTGTCGATTATAGTAGCTTTTGTAAAAAGAGCTAATATGAATGAATAAAAACGCTTTGTTGCATATTCACAAATAACAACAAAGTCAAAGGAAAAAAATAAAAAGCAACAGGTGGCCTTATCGCTAAAAGCGAAGACAACCTTAGATACATAGTAAACAAAATATACTCTAGAATACTTATATCTTGGAGTAGGTAGGTAAGTCTGTTCTACAGAACATTACTGTGGCACATTTCAAAATAAACCTATATCAGTAAAATACTGTAGATACTTATTCAACATCACAAAACAATATCGAAACGATAAAAAAAATATTTTTGACATTTATCATGTATCCGATATCCAAATTATGTTGGGTTTCTTTGTGTACTAGGATCAGAAATGAAGAGTGGAGGCCACATCTACTGGTAATATAACTAATTTGTTACCTAGACATGTATTGTAATTGGGTCTATTGTAGAAGCAATTCAAGCAAGTGATTTTCTCTATTATTTTGGGAAGTAAATGATCTCGAGCTGTTTAAGTTATTCCAAATTTCGTGAAAGCTTTTAAAGTGTTAACTTATCCTTGTATCCATAACGCATAAGGAAAAATTAATGAACTTTATTCCTTCGCTAGACAGCAGTTTTCCTTGCTCTGTGTTTCCACGGGACTAGTTTTTTAGGCCCAAGCCAAATGCGAGCAATGTTCTCGCGGTCGAGATACCGTAGCTAATTGCCTGTGTGACATTAAACCGATACGGGCAAAGCATCTCTGCCTGTCTGTCTATCGACATTACATCACGTGCGATGTTCACGAATCCAGCCCTCGATTCCTAGAAATAGGTGTCCTAATCTTGCTTGGTTTTTTTAAACCACTAAGGTGGCAAACAAGCTTATGGCCTGCCTGATGGTAAGCAATCACCGCAGCCTAATGATGTTTACAATACCAGGGGCATCACCCACGCGTTGCCGACCCCGTAACGACCTTTTCACCCCTTCCTATCTGAGATATTATCGCGACTCATCAATGTTTACTTGTAAAGGATCACTTGAATAATGAAATGCTCAGGTAATACTGCAAACATTGCATTTATATTATAATAAAACTACACATTATATTTACATAATACAACGCGTCAAGATCTAGTCCGTAGGCAACAGTCAAAAGCAGTACAAAATAAATAAATCAGTAGTCAGTATCGTACAATCCATTGGCGAGGTCTTCGTAACAACACCGCATCGCTACATGAGGTTTTACAAAAAAAAACGAACTTTACAACATTAAATATTTCTAACAACACTCGAAAACTCTTCTTAAAAACATTTCGATCTACACTTGTTGTTTACCAGCACAACTCTCTCGAAACCTTCCCATAAAACCTATTCCTAGATTAATTAAACAAAGAACATACAAACTTTACATAACACAATGACCAGAATCAACTTTACACATCACTCCAGCTCAATAACTATCACAGACACAATTTCCAATACTCATATACTTTCTAAGTTAATAATACCATAGTGTAGTCTGTCTATTTCGCATCCATATTTCTTTCCAGCGCATCGTGGCGTGACCTCATGTAGATATGCCGTGTTGTAGTGTGGTTGGTGAGTGCCCAGGGGATGGTTAGCCCCAGGGGTGGGCAACACCGACGGCGGGGAGGGTGTAGCGGGCGACGGGCGCGGCGACCGCGACATGCGCCGGCGCAACCAGTTTGGCTATCGCTGGCCCTGCTGCCACCTGAGCCATAAGATGGAAGATAAGATGAAGTTTATTCGTTATAAAAGCTTAGTCTAATTACATAATGTCGTTTTGTTGACAGTCGCGATTGGGTCTATCGTCGCATATGTTTTGGATTTATTTCATAATGCCGCACTATCTTGAAATCAAATATTTAATATTTAAAAGTCGTCATGTATGTTTATATAAGCTTAAATTAAATTCGGTTATGGTGTAGTCCTATGGGATCAGTTTTGATTTTCAGGATAAATTTGATATCTGGGGGCGGGCACTTCCGCCGAGCCGAGCAAAAAGAAGATTGTACTGTTAGAGTTACTTTCACAGATTCAAAGGTATCTCTATCAAAGACATGCTAGCTAATCGCTATATGACATTAACCGTCGCGTTGGTCGAGCACAGGATCCAGCCAATGTGTCCAGCAATAGTTCTATGAAACGGCCAAACCATACTTTCTGACCAAAGTGAAGGACTTTTAAAGTCAGGAGCTTGACTCTTCATGCGATCTGATAACTTTTCTCAATGAAACCGTTGCTTACGAGGCTTGGCCAACAAATTTTTGGTGGGATAACATGTATTATTATGGGGTTTTATATAACTGAGTTTGATCAATATTAGCATTTTTTGCATGAACGAGTTAAAACGCATTTATAGTATCAATAGTATAAGAATTAGCAGTTCGCAGTCAGAGACTGGTTCCCAATCACGAGACTCCATGATTTGCTATGAACACGCGCGCGTTGATGTCTTTTGTATTCGAAAATTATAAAAAAAAGTGCAATATAAGTTGGATTAAAATTAAAAAGGGTATTTTGCAAATCTCAAGATTGCAAAGTTGCATCACAGGTTGCATAAAACGCCCGAGATGGTAACAAAGCGCTCTCTTATCATATTTCGCATCGAATTATTTATTATTTAAATTCTCGATACAAAAGCGCGAACGCGCTCGAGTTCGTGGCAAATCGTTGTGTCTCGTGATATAACCAAACAGTAATATCTCAATAAAACCGCTTAAAAATCTGTCTATCCGTTCGGGAAGTATAATGACACAGACAGACACACACAGAGCCACAGATATACACATCAAACATAACAACCGTTTCTAGCGCCGGAGGTTAAAAATAACAAGCAACATCTCACCGCATGCGCACCACCCGAGCGCTCGACGACTGCATTGAATCCGTTGATCTTATCAGCTGTGTAGGTGACCCTCCTCAGGTGGCCATCGGGCTCCACCAGGCTGTATTGGCCGTGCACCACGCCGTTCTGCAGGGTCTCCTCCTGGTTCTTCTGGTCACCCGTCGTGGGGTCCGCCACGCCGTACGAGAACGAATACGCTGGGTTCGGGTCCACGGGCTCTGCTCGGATCACCTGTGGGATGTACAGGGTGACTTCAAATTCATTATACTAAGAGGTCCCGTATGCTTGTGCTAGTGATAACAAACAATTTTTACTATGACACAAATTCTGATATCACAAAAAAATCTGCAGCTTTGGCAGAATTCGTTTTAAATTTTAGATGAAATAGCAGTTTTTTTTTCGCGTAATATACACAAAGTTTAAAAACATAAAGTTTTGTAAAGAGAAGTGGCCTACCTCTCTTGGATGTGACAAGTCACTGGAGAAGCCTTAAGAGTCTTTAGAGAGGCGTCAACGACGCATGCAGCGTTATCCTATCCTAATGTCTATCCTAGAGCAGAATTTGTGGTATCGGAGCTTGTGTCACTGAAGTCTCTGATTACACCAGGGGCCTTACCATGAACTCTTATAGCAGGACCTAAACAGAACTGCCCTGCTTAGAACGAGACAGCGCTATACGTGTCACATAAGCTCTTCTCGTTCAAACCGAATGCAATTCTGTTCAGGTCCTGCTATAAGAGTTCATGGTAAGCCCTCTGAAGCATGTTAGACTAAGAGGCGCAGGCGTCATAACAACACACACGGTTGTCAGGCTAACAGGTTTACGTAATAAGTTAAGCGGTCGGTGAGCCGACGCAGTATAGATTTCAGACGTGCACCACCGATGCTGCAAATATCAAAGAGTCTAGACACAAGTTCTCGTCATACTCTAGTACGTAAAGCTCACCGGCGCAGCATACACTGTTCCCGGGACTTTGGCAGCCGCTATGGCCGCACTGACGGGTGGATAGCTCAGTTTTCAGCTTTGATAGGCGCTTAGTGGGTAGTGAGTAGAGGGACGCTACCAAGCGCGCAGTGCAACCAACATTCTCTTCGATTTACTTCGCTATAGGCGCCTATCTGAGCTCTAAGTGCTAAACAAGCCACCTTTCAGTGCGGCCGTAGCGCAGCGTTAATGCTGTAAGCTGTGAAACGTGAACCCACTGCGGCGGGTGCGGCGTGTACTACCGGCGCGGCGTAGGCTGGCGCAGCGTAGGCTTGCGCAGCGTAGGCTGGCGCAGCGTAGGCTGGCGCGGCGTGTACCACCGGTGCGGCGTAGGCAGGCGCGGCGTACCCCAATCCGCCGTAGATCCCGACCGCGTTCGCCGCCGCGCACGCGCAGCATAACATTAACAACTGTCAACACGACATGTGGGGTGAGCTGTACATGCTTACGACGTGAGGATGCCGAAGACAGGGGAAGAGAACGAGCAGAAAAGTGGCAGAAGACAGGATTGGAAGCTCGGGCGATGATGATGACAATATATGGGTGGGGTGGGGAAAGAAATGGTAACTCGATCCCACCTAATAGGGGGATAAGGGCAGGTGGATGATGACAATCATGCAAGGATTTCAAGTTCAAGACCTTAACAGCTGTAAAGATTGTGGTAATCTCTGTCTAAAAAGTAAAGCGACATGAAAAATTATATGATTGGTCGAAATCAATAAGTAGGCAAAAATGATTGAATAATGAAGACATCTGTTGTATACAACAAGATAGTAGCTAAAATATGGACGTCTTTATTTTTCAAAATCAGTCTTCTAATTTCCTAAGTCGTTTAACTTTTAGACAGAGTGTGAGTTGCGAAGACGGTGGAGTTATGCATGCTTTATTTTGTAACTATCAATTATACATTGTTACAAAGTGCAATGCGGCTGTTGGAAGGAAACGCATAGTAATTTGATAAATATAAATAAGTAAATAAAGGCACGACGACATTTAATCTATTTAATCTTGGTATAAACCGGTCTAGATCTTGCACGCGAAGGCCCAGGGTCCCCCTAGAGTCTAGGGCCTAGACCATGATGCAGGATTTAACAGATCAGGTAATTACAGTAGAGAGACTGCCATCTGACCAGATTGGATCATGGTTACACATTCATGCCTTCTGAATGTGCACATTGCTAACACGTCGCACTTTGCATTAATGTGTGTCTAACTAATGTACCTACATGTGAAATATTCACTTCTTAAAATAATTGGAGACTAAAAAGATTTCAATTTTTGTGAGGATATTATGAGGAGATATATTTAGGAATTGGAAAAATTAGAACACTTCTACTTATACTATCGGTTGCTTAGGATGTGGTTAGTGCTGTATAATTTAGCTGAATGTTCGGTCGCGCTCATAACTGCATTACCACCTTCAAATTCACATTCCTGTGCCAGTTAAAAGGTTAAATTAAGTAGAAAACATTTTAAAATTAAAATAATATCAAAATCCCTTGTAGTTATTCTACAATTCTAAATCATTTTGCCATTTTCCCTTTTAAAATTCATAATAGTTTTTTTATTTAAAAAGTTAACATGTACAGGTAGGCACTAAATTTAAAAAAAAATTTAACCTGTATTAGCAAAATCATTTTAATTTTAAATTATAAGACAAAGTACGGAAGTTCATTATAGCAATTTTCATTTATTAGGTAAATAAAAAAAACCTGTAGTTTAAGAATTAGTTATTGGAGCCTAATGCGCTTAAGTCACGCGTCGCTCCGCTTTTCAAAAATCCGAGATACGAAAATGGACCTTAATCTATGAGCAATACCTACATTCCCCTTTGATTTGTTCTGACGCTTTTTGTTAGTGAATTCAGTTTCTGAATTTAGGAATGTGTAATAAGCGCATAAGAGACAGCTATAGGCCCTTCTTTTAGCCAATTTCATTTGTTTAACAATGCACCTAATATCCTGTATGTGCCAATAACTACAAAATATGTTTTATAAAAGTGGTAATGCACTTATGAACACGACTGTATATGTATTGCAAATAGCCGTACTTGGAAGCCGCTTTACCTGGCTTTATTGGCTGAACCATTGGAAAATAATCTATAATCTTTATTATCGACAGTTGTTTAGCTAAAATGAAACACACATCATAGAATAAGTATTGTTTTTTTGCAGTTGCAGTTTTTCTGCATTGGTTGCAGTTTTAATTGCAAACAATTGTTAAAAAGGTGTTTCAGCATCGAAGGAAAAACAAAATGCACACAATCTTTAGAAAAAGTAGTTACTCAACCTATCTATGGATCTAGGAATCATAGAATGTCGAGCTCATATTATATGAAACCACAAAATTAGTTCTAACCGAACGTGTATCGAAAATAATCTCAAAATAAAATACCAAACGGAAGGCTACTAGAAGGATTAACTACGAGCACAGCCTACCTACCTACTACCAATAATTTACTTCCTGCGTTTCTCTCACCTCCGTTTAACTTTAAACGGATATGGCAGATAACCCCCCGGCTATTACTGGGATTATAAAAAGAGGGGAATTTAAATCTTTGTATTAAATAAGTACTAACACATAATGTTTAAGTAATTACTAACAATATATGGGCATTATACTTATATATCTGTATATTTTTTGCCTGTAATAAACTGATTATTATTATTATTATAACAAAAACCCCACTCGAAAAATAGAAATCAACCACCACGCTAGCTAACCACCACCGTTTACCTTAGCGATCATGTCTGCGGCGTCCACGGGTCGAGTCCACAGCACGTGTGTCCATAGTACTTCATGCGTGGTATATAAAGCCGACCTGCGCACGAGTGTCCGACCGCACACATGCGTTGCGCAACCAAGGATACCAACGGCAAGCACGAAAGCTTTTGCTGGTGGTCGCTGGGGGAACTAAACACATGTAAAGCGTAATAATGTTCGTGAGATTTATTGAGAAGCTTACTTTGAACTGTGTATATAAGTATTAGCTTCAACAGTTACGGTTGAAGTCAAAAACTTTTTAAATACGAAAGCGACGAATTGACAAACTTTTTCTTTTTTGCAGTCGATTAAAACTTTTCTTAACTATTAAACGTGCAGTCTTGTGTATAACTTTCTCCAGTTTTGTCGGAAATAGTCTGGATTTCGGTAAAAATTGCAGCTCGATTGCTAGAACTTAATTTATTTAATGTACAAATTTTTAGCTTAATCCTATCCAGCGGTACCCTTCGTCTGAATGATGCATGACATATATTTCCCACCATCAGGCCTCTATTTCATAAACAGGATAGATAAGTATTGTCAATACACATCGAATTGTATTAGTGACTAACAATTCCACCTAATGGCTGGATTTGAACGCAACCAAATTCAAACCTTAACCTCCAGCGCCACCAAAGCGTACGCGATCAAAATGGCAGTTGGCCCACACTTGCCCGCCCGCGCCTGCGCTAACGAGCCACTTGTCCTGCCGCCTA
Organism: Blastobasis lacticolella; assembly: GCA_905147135.1. Taxonomy (NCBI): domain Eukaryota; kingdom Metazoa; phylum Arthropoda; class Insecta; order Lepidoptera; family Blastobasidae; genus Blastobasis; species Blastobasis lacticolella. Next base: position 4,952,048 of record LR990048.1, on the reverse strand, counting down.
TGTGTGCAGGGTGATATGGAGCACGCATGATAACGCGGCCTCAGGAATGCAGTAGACGTTGAGATATGGCCGGGGCACTAAATCAAATCAAAAGATTTGGAATAGGTTTACTTGCGAGCCTTTGACTGACTTTCCATAGATATGAGATGTGATCGAGCTGCATACTTACAAACAATAGTAGGCAAAGACGACGGTTTAAATCTGAGCATCAATTGAATTAATCTTTAATTGATTGGGATCGACCCGGCGCAACTTCGTTCGCGTGACGTCTTATCCCTATTTTACACCTACTTTACCCCTGCTTTACCCCTGCGTACCTTGCTTATAAACCTTCCTCTTGAATCACTCTATCCATTATTGAAAACCACATTCAAATCCGTTCCGTAGTTTAAAAGATCTAAGCGTACAGAGATACATAGGGACAGATGGCGGAAAGCGACTTTGTTCTATCCAATGTATAGATGACCCTTCATGCCATAATAATGGAAACACGACGTCTTAATACGGAAATTCTCAGGCTTGATCTCCGCTAAGCATTGACTTTTCACCACCTTATTACTACAAAATGAAAATATCGCAATTGGATCTGGCCAATCTGATGCAATATCAAGTTACTTTTGCTATTGACAATATTTACTTAGGCGATATAGACCTTTCTATGTTCCGCAGTGGACGTTCAACAGCTGTGAGGCTTATGCTGTATCATTTTTCGTTATACCTATCTATCTCATTTGTATGCACATGTCTTTAATTTGCATAACTTATGTTATGGGGTACCCTAGGCAATAACAATATAACTTGTGGTAATTGCTATATTTGTAATTGCCAATTTTCCGCCAGTTGCGCCAAAATTAGATCAAATAATTCATGTGAATTCCAGATCTTAAATAAGTGGTTTAACAAGCCGTGTGTTGACACAAGTAGCTAACAATGTGTTATTAAACGGTTCACATCTTGTTAATTACTTGTATGTTGATGATGATGTATTTTTACGAGCTATACACTTATATAAGGTCCTTTTAAACGAGGGCAATAGCCAGGACAATATAATAACAATAAGCAATGGCTTATTGCTTACAATATTTGCTTAGGAAATTTATGGAGGCAGTCCAATGGCTTGCAAAAATCTCGCAAGACATTTATTTTACTTTAAACAGGAAAATCAGGGAGCTTCGGTGGCCGAGTTGTTAAGGTATACTCGTGACCGAGAGGTACCGGGTTCGAATCCCAACGCGGCCAGGTACCGACTCTTTTCTGAGTTATGTACATTAGTTTAATGCTAACCAACAGAACATCGTGATGAAACCTGCACATTTAGGTGACTGGATGTGTAACCATGATCCATTCTGGTCAGGTTCTCCTGGTAGCGGGATCACGAAGGTCAGATGGCAATCGCTGCACTAAAGGTCACTTCTTTGAAATTGTTTAAAAACAATATGTTATATACCTACAACTTTTACTTAGGTACTTTTATTTAAGGCTGATTTCTGATAAACAGATGAGTTCACTGGAACCCCCTAAGGGATCGGGCTAGGGATCCTGGTAGCCGAAATGCAATTTGATGATATTCGCATTGTTCTTACGAGTGGCACAAAATCTTGGCTTGTAATGAAACGTCAACTATCTTTAGCGCATTAACACGCTTGCAAATCATCACTCGTAGTCCGTTCATCAATCATATAGCTAATTAGCGATGTGAATAGGGCAGAGGTAGGATTCCCGGTCGGGCAGAAATTGAAGTGAGGAATTTTAATTTCTGTTCTAGGTCTGGGATTTACACTCCACTATACTGTGGAGTGTAAATTTAATTACCTAAATTATAAAAGAATATCTTCGTTTGCTGTGCGTTTGTGAGTTGACATATTCGAAAACCATTCGCGAAAATAAATACATTGAAAACAATAATTGGTTACCGCATACTGATAGGTATTAAGGGCGGCTTGCATCAAATTCTTAAAGGCATTTAAGTTGACACTTTAACAAAAACTTAATACTAAAAAAGGTTAAACGTTATTCGTAAACGTATTTAGGAAGTTGGTGCAAGTCATTAAATTATTCATCATCATCCGAAAGCAATCCTGTGCTACTCAAGCACTGTGATTAGAAGCGGTTACGACCATTCAGTTTGACTACTTATGCTAAAATACGCTATACAGCTTGAGCAGCTGCCCGCAACCCGTGGACCGCCCTACATACGAGTCGCAAAAGCTTACGTCGTCGTCGTAAATCTCAATTCTTATATAGGTAGCTAAAATACGAAAAATCTCGAGCTTGTCGCTTAACGAGCATAGCTCGCTCATTATGTAGTTTGTTGTTTTCTATTACAATCATTTAGTAAGTTTTAAGATCGATTGCTCTACCGACAAGAGCGAGACACTTCATTTTATGATAATGAAATTCGTTAACTAGTGAAAATTCTAATGTTTCGTTTGTCAGGTTTACTTATTTTAAGTAGAAAAATCCTTGATACGAATTTCGAGCTCGCTGCGCTGGCTCTTTCATTTATTTCAGTTGCTTTTTAGATAGGTAGCGAAAATATCAAAAATATCGAGCTCAGTGATCGCTGTGCTTTTTGTTACAACCAAGCAATATTTTTTAATAGCCAAAATGTTTACAATTGTCAATTTTAATTTTTTCATAACATTAACATGTAATTTTTTTTAAATGAAATGAGCGAGTGCGGCCTTCACTCTATTTTTAAGGTTGGCGACCGCTGAGCTAGATTTCGGGGGGTTGGTCAAGGGTGTGATACGTCAAAAGTTAAGTATCCTCTAAACAATAGCGATTTTCTCAAAGAATTGCCAATAAAGTGGAATAGGCAACCGATTTTTGGAAATTCCCACGGGAGGGCGATGGGACTATTGCGTGGAGAATAAACCGCTTATTGTGGGCGAGCCTGGGAGTGGTTAGCACACCTGTCAGCGATGCAGAGGACATGGACTCGATTTCCGCCTTCTGCAGAAATTACCAAAATTATTTGTGTTTCAAAGTTAGAAAGTGTCCATAGAGAACAGCTATATTTTTGGGACTAAAACAATTCAAAAACATTCAACATAAAGAGAAAAGGTGTTTTATACTACTACGTATATTAGGTCTGCGTATTTAGAGGTTAGTTTTGAACGCTCCGGAAAGGAATTATCGCGAGATATCTGAACTCATAATTCACAACTATGAAACCCAGGTAACGTGTATGTTTTCCTTACTATGCAAATGTTGCAATGTAAAACAGGATCAGCGCACACGTGTCCCATACGCGCGGCAACTTGAACATGGACCAGTGTGACATAACATAAGGGCCAAGCCTGGCCGAATGGTGTGTAGCGCATGCGACTCTACGCAGGTACATACATACTAATTGTAGCCAATTATTGGGACAAAACAGTCCCAATCCAAATCTAAACTAAGCAAAGCTTACACCTATTACGGGTGTAATAGTTATTCCGTATTTTTTGGATATAACCTAAACGACGGAGTATTCTAGAAAATATTTAAACTCAAATATTTTCTAGAATACTGAACCGATTTTAATGACACAAAGCTAAGATTAAAAAAAAAAAACATCTTGGCGTTAATGTCCCGGTTGTGCTCTCGCGCACGAGGGCCCGGGGTCCGCCTTGACCATGATCCAGGATTTGGCAGGTCAGGTAATTACAGTGGAGCGACTGCCATCTGACCTCCATGACCCTGCTACCAGGGGAACCTGACCAGATTGGATCATGGTTACACATCCAGTCGCCTGAATGTGCAGGTTTCATCACGATGTTTTCCCTCACCGTAAGAGCATCGGTTAGTATTCAACTAATGTACGTAACTCAGAAAACAGTCATTGGTACATGGCCGGAGCGGGATTCGAACCCGGGACCTCTGGCTTACGAGTCGTATACTCTAACCGCTCGGCCACCGAGCTCTCGACACAAAGCTAAGATTATTGCGATTAAACTGGCTTTCTTACAGAGAAAATCGCATCCAAATCGGTCTATCCATTCTGGAGCCACAGTCACGTCAAACTTATAACCCCTCTTTTTTCGTCGAGGGTTAAAAACACAACAAGTTTCACAATTACAAATCAGTAGGTTTCCCTCGTATTATTTTAATTTTAATGGAAGGCATGCGAACAAGCGGGAAGGTCCAACGATGGTAAGGAATGATCACTGTGCCCCATAATGTGTGTGCCCCAAATGTGTTCCTAACCTGGATGGTCGCCAATACGTTGCCAGACTTTGAGAAATGTGATAGGTTCGTTTACAAAATTAGTAGAAAATAATGGATTTTACACGACGATGTAAATTAAAACCTGCGTTTACCAATCACAACAGTTAAATTACTTTTGAGAGATGCCGGGTTCGAACCCCAGTGCCACCAAGTACCAATGACTTTTTCTGAGTTATGTACAGTACAAATACAAATTATTTATTTGCTCGAGACATGGTAAATACCTACATAAGGTCACAATATTATTAGATAGAACAACACAATGACATCTCATAAATTGAATGCATGTGAAATTTTAAATTCTATAAGTTTGTCATCATTTTGAATTTTAATATTAACATTAGTAAGCACTTGTCATAATTTATAGTTTAAAATCCCTAATACTATAAAAACATTGAACTGTTAGCCATTAATATAATTTATTTATATTGTTTATACAACCAGTAGTTGAACAATAACCGATGCTCTAACGGTAGTTAGGGTGAGGGAAAACGTAGTGAAGAAACCTGCACATTCGAACAATCTGGCCAGGTTGTTAAAGCGATGCTTTGCGCAATTTCCCTGACTCTACAAGGCATATACAGGGAATCACAATTAGACGCAGGGACGTAAATGAAAATTGTGGAAGTTCATTATGAAAGACTAAATTCTTTAATAATTAAGTAATTTATTAATACTTTTGTAGCGGGCCGGAGGAACTATATTTGAAATTAGTTTATCGCCGTCTACACTGCAGGCAGCTGTGTTCCTTCTCGCATGAAAATTAATGTACTCGTTGAAACTTTTTCTACCGTCAATCAATCCTTATAGATCATAGTTATCATTAATCTTAACCTTCTACGGAACGCACACACTTATTGGTGCTTAGTTGAGAACTTGAGAGTATCATTTTTAGGTTACGCCGGTCCGCAATGTTCGCCTTTTTTACACTGCATTAAAATTTAATTCGTAAAACGTAAATCACACTGGCAGGCCAAAATTGGGTCAATAGCTATCGAGTAATCAAGCCAAATGGCTAGAAACGACCTATGGATTTAGTTTATTAACTACGTAGCTACCTATTCGAATGCCTACAAGCACAATCTAAGACTGCTTTACGATGGCTTTTACTAAGTGCTTAAGTATTTCCCATAATATTATATTAAACGGGACTCACATGCCGCGTGTCTTTTCGATTTGTTTTCCCGAATTTCGGCATGTGAGTCCCGTTTAATATGGGACACAAATATTTCCCATAAACCGAAAGGAGTTGACGTGAGAGCTCTAATAATAAGCTATTTTTACCTCTTCATTCATGTTTGTTTGAAGTGGTTCATTATTATCAGAATATCTTTGTATATTTGTCACAAACAGTATAGTATTATAATTTTTCGCGAAAGGAAACTTTCTAATTTAAAAAGGTACCATCATCATCATCAATCGGTGGAGCAATCCCTACTCCTCTCTTCTGTCCGCCAACATCTTCACCTCTTAATAACCAACTTATGTGATATGAATAGCAGACAAAGTTGAGAGTAATAGTGGAAGAGGAAGGCCAAGGTTTGAGTATTGGAAGGACGAAGGTGCCATGTTCTAAAATTGCTATACTGAAACAAACGAATCTGAGTGAACAAATGGTGTCGGCGACCCATTCCGTGTTCCCACTTCTACGACCAAATTGAGTTGCGTACCTATCTTATCGCGCAGGGTGCAGCCATATTGATACGGTTCAATTTTGTGCGAATACGAATGCATGCACACACGTGTGGGGCACATTTCGGTGCGATCTGGGTCACATTCTTGCGTGTGCGGCGCAGCGCAGCAGGTTTACAATTCATAGAGACCGCGCCCGTCTGTGCCCGTGCAACGAACACTGCACTGTTGCACTAAATGCGACTAATGACCAACTAACGATATACCTATGTACTAACATTTAGGTACAAATGCTTAAGTTTATTGTTGGCGACGTTCATGATCACCGAATAGAAGATAAAAACTGCATAGGTGTGTATTATAATTAGATAGCTGAAAATAAGTTCTTAAATGAAAATTATTTTTTCATTAAAAGCTTTTGATTGAATATCATAGGTTACTTATAACTCATTAAGACCATTTTAAAGAACTCAAACACGACGGGATTATCTTGCAGCGTTCATTAGTTCTTATGACCACCTCCCAACTCCAACATCAGACCAGCACCATGGAACCATATTAATGCATTGTCATCCAAGTCACACAGGTAGGTATACAACATTTCAGACCAATTGAACGCCAGGAAATGGGTCAAATTAGAATTAGGAATCAAAATTCCAGAAATTACGTCGAGTTCAATAAAAGCTTGTAAAAGGATTTCAATACGGGTTTTATCGATCCATCCATGATGAAGGTTTAAGGCGTACGAACGTACGTGTTTTCTTTGTGGTTAAGGCATGTATGTACAACACAATAGTATGAGTGTTTTCATCATCACAGCCAATAACAGTCCACTGCAGGACTAAGGGCCTCTCCCACGAAAGCAGTGATTATCCCCATAATCTCCACGCTTGGCCGATGGGTTGGAGATCACTGTGTTATAAATATAACAATGGAAAACGCTGCTGCCCATTTTCCAGCCTACGGAGACTAGATCTTTTGCCTCGAAAACATTTGTCGCGTTGTGCGACACCCACGAGTGTAAGGGATTGGTGCTATTCTATTTTGCCGGACATCACACGGCCAATGAGTGTTTTACCACTTTGATAATCTAATATATATAACATTAGGAATAAGTATCATTATCTTTAGATTAAAGCATATAAACAGAGGTTCCGCCGGCACAACCTGTTAGGGAGTTTGCCAGAACCTTGTCCGTATGTCAGCAGGGAGACCGCGAGCTGGTAATACCTCTAAAAGTAAAATTTTGAAAACCATATCAGCAAAGTATAAGTTATACCCGGAAAGAGTCTCCCTGCCCAATACCGGGTCCTTGTGATGGAGTTACGCGTGAAGCTCCGACACAAATACCGGGAGCAGTCCCGACGCTAAACCCGGTGGTGGCTACTTTAAGGAACTAAGTCCCACGAGTTCGCCGCTGCTGTCAACGACATTACTCTAGCGACAGGCGGCGAACCCGTCCAACAACTCTGGAACAGAACATAGGTAGGCGTCACACGGGCGGCGAGAACGGCACTGGGGGTGTCTAGGGCCGGACGCAGGCTTGACAAGGAGACCTGGTGGTGGAACGACGCTATCCAGAGGGAGACTAGGGTGAAGAAAGCTCTCTTTAAAAGTAGCAAGCGTCTAAATCTCCCGAAGATTCTAGCGGCATTTTGGGTAACGATTAGTTTTTCCTTTTAAATCGGACCTGCTGAACACGAATTTCCAGGTTAGCACTCCCGATTTTGGACCGGACTCAGAATTCAAGATGGCGGACGTGTGTAAAAAAAAAATTCAAAAATTTGATGTACACACATTACCCCAAACTATTCCCGAACAAATTCCCAAAAATTTAAATCGTAATTGTGTCCAGGTCGAAAATACCTGCCTGACTGTATTAATCAGCTACCTACTTCAGATTCGTAGTATCTTCTCTGACGCATATAAATAAAAATAATCTCCCCGTTGTGCTCTCGCGCACGATGGCCCGGGGTCAGCTTTGACAATGATCCAGGATTTGACAGATAAGGTAATTACAGTGGAGTGACTGCCATCTGACTAAAAAACTAAAAACTAAACTCTACCATCATAAGATTGCAGTTCAGTTGCATGTCACAAAGCAACAAGGTCGTTTCCAAGAAGTCAAATATTTTTCACAATTAGTACCTACAATAATCTTTCTTTACAAATTCCAATCGGCCGGATATATCTACTACAATTCTAGAAAAAACTAACGAATATTATTTAAATAATGTTTAATAAGCATTATCTATAATATCTTTATATTTAGTATATATTGTGTATATTTAATATTACTCTTTAATAATTCACAAAAACATAATTCTACGCCCTAAAAATGAAACAGACAGGTACTCGAATATCTAAACTAAATAGAAATAGCTAATACATTAATAATAAGTTTCTTCTTCTATCCACTTAGATATGTTATGTCTAATTAAATAACGGCGTAATTCGTCCCCCAATATCATTAGGACCATGAAAGGAACAGCTGCAAAAAAGTCATACCAATTCAAGGCCTCTGTGCCGAATATCTCGTGGCACAGCGGCAGGTAGGTGACGAGGATGGCGGCAATCAGGTCCACCACGATGCTCACGTTCAGGACGTGATTATGCATACCCTTTTTTAACAACGATATTCGCCTTGTTTTACAAATTATTACATCCGATATTTGCGTCCAGCAAACGGACACAAAGTAAGCTGTCTGAGCTTTTCTTTCCACCTGCTTTCTATCTTTGAAGGTCCACGCGCGGTCATAAGTATCTGTTATCAATGCATTTGCTTCCCAATCGCTGCGGACGAACAACAGACTCGACGGAAAGAAACCCTCTTCAGCAAAGATCATGAAATACGCATACATTCCACCACAGAACTGTATCATACCTATTTGAAAGTAGGCCATGTAAATGAGCATCCTGGTTACGAGATGATCAGACAACTTTCGTGGCGGTATTGACATGATGTCTTCCTCGGAGGTTTCGTATGCGAGGCTCATGGCTGGTAACAAATCGGTCCCTACATTTATCACTAATATAAGCATCAGAGTCATTGGCAACGGCATGCCAACAAGAGCGTACAATACAAAAGGCAACATTTCGGGCGTGTTGGAAGTCAACGTGTAAGCGATTGTCTTTTTCAAATTGTCAAAAATACGCCGCCCTTCTTGTACTCCTAAAACTATAGAGGCAAAATTATCGTCCATCAAAATCATGTCCGCAGCTTGCTTAGAAACTTCTGTGCCTGTAATACCCATTGCGATGCCAATGTCTGCTTTTTTCAAAGCCGGCGAGTCATTCACGCCGTCTCCAGTAACCGCGACTACATATTTCAAGGCTTGGTAGTTTTCTACAATAAATAATTTTTGCTGAGGACTGGTTCTCGCAAACGTAATTTCTTGATAGTTCATAATAGCTTCTTTCAAAGTTACGTCAGTCATTTGTCTTAAATCATCACCAGTTATAACAGCCGATCGAAATTGTCTTTTAATATGTGGCGGCACATCAGCTACGTCGATTTTATTTTGAAAGGCGTAATCATAAGCTGTAGGCATAGTAATAGTACCAACCTTTCGTGATATGGCCAGGGCCGTTACTGGGTGATCCCCTGTCACCATAGTCACCTTTATCCCAGCTTGTCTGCAGAGGGCAATAGCATCCGGGACCTCGGGTCTTGCCGGGTCGATCATAGATATCGCGCCGACGAAGGTAAGCCCTTCTAAGGGAAAATTTCGGTCCTGAGTATTGAAAGTAAATGGAAAAGGAAATTCATCTGTAGGTAGCTTGTAATCGCAGTACCCTATTACCCGTTCTCCCATGTTTGCCAATTTAATAAAATTTTCTGTGAGTTTCTTTTTCTCGTGCAGTGATAGGGTCATTTCATCCTCTTCGACTTGTACCTTAGAGCAAAATTCCAATAATATTTCTGGTGCACCTTTCATAATTAAATAATAGCTATTGGAAATTTTCAGGTAATGTATGGTAACTTGATATTTGTAAGCTGAACTAAAAGGTATCTCGGCAACTTTTGGATTTTCCTCTTGAATGTGAGTCGCAGAGCGAGTCATCTCCATATATCGCAGTATAGCCGATTCAGAAGCATCGCCTAAGATTTTTCTACTATTTATGGGCAAATGTAAAGTATCATGTGTAAATGTAGCTTTAAGATTAAGCGATGCAGCTAAGCACAACTGCCGTAATGATGGTGAATCGATATGACCTTTGTCATCCTTATCAAAAATCTTGTAGTTGCAAAATAAGTGCGACACGGTCATTTTATTGATAGTCAGAGTCCCTGTTTTGTCCGAGCATATACACGACGTGGATCCTAGAGTCTCTACAGCTTGTAGTGTTTTAGCAAGACAGTTTTTCTTCTTTAATTGTTTCGCAGATAAAGTCATGCAAACTGTTAAAGTTACTATCAGGCCCTCTGGCACATTCGCGAGAATTATGCCCAGCATATATTGCAATGCTGAAATAAAACTTTTCTGAACAAGATATACCATAATAAAAAAAATTGCACCGAAAAAAAATGCCACTCCACAAATTATTTTGACAAAATGAGTGATTTCTTTGGCAAGAGGCGTTTCGACTTTTTCCAGACCTGTAACTAGGCCGGCTATTTTCCCAATTTCCGTCATCTCCCCTGTAGCAACTACAACACCTTTAGCAGAGCCTTCAGTAATCGGACAGCTGAAATATACCATGTTCTTTGATTCTAACGGATTCTTATTCGTACACTTCGGACTGTGAGCGATAGCTTCCGATTCCCCAGTCAGTGACGCCATATCAGTTTTGAAGTTTGTGCAAGTTATTATCCGCACATCGGCTGGTACTATTTCTCCGCCCGTCATTTCCACAATGTCTCCTACCACAATGTTCACGTTAGATATAACTCTCTTTTCGCCGTCTCGTATCACAATTGCGTTAGGAGGGACCAACTTTTCAAATCCACTCATGACGGCTACATTCTTTGCTTCTTGGTAAAATCCAAAAAGTCCGGTCCCAAGTACAGTCGCTGATATAACGCAACCCAAATACAAATATTCCTTATCTGAATGGGCACCTTCTTCTTTGTTTGAATAATGTGTAAAAAAATAAGCTCCGAAATTGAGCAAAGCGCCTACCCACAGGACACATTGAAACCATCCAAATAAATTATGGCGAAAAAGTGTCCACTTACTAGTACCTTTGAGATCTTTGAGTTGGTTCGGCCCGTGTTCTTGTAACAGTTTTGCGGCAAACGCTTCGGTTAGTCCTCTGTCGATGTTAGTGCGATACACCGATTCCAGCTGTTTTAAGGATAGGAAATGAGCGCCGCTAGTTGATTCCTCTTTCATTATGTTCAGCTGCGACGGGCTAGACTTCGTCAAGCTGAACCGGTACCCGTGCACCGAATGGGTGGAGCTCGATGATTGTCGGCGGTAGGGCATTTTGATTTCCAAATTTACTGAAAATTATAGGATAAAATGCCCCGAAAACCTTTGCCTTCGTTACATTATGTTGACAGAAATGACAACGTGATTACTGCGCAGTCAGAGAGAAGATAATCACTATTCTCAGTGGTCAAAGATGAAAGCAATGACGAAAGAAAGTCCTTACACATTAAAAGGAGTTTCATTCCTCATTGTCATTGCCCAACACCTATAGATGAATCTATCCTTTGACGCAGGTTGATCCCTATGCTTCTGACCCACTTCCAATGGTGCTACATAAATTTTTCTTCTCTTATTTGTCAACATAGTTCCTTGTAACACTATTACACTTTTTCCGTTGGCGCTCCAGCATTACAATACCCTCGTAAAAACACGTTTTCATAGTAGTGGACGGTGTACACAGCAAATATTGGCAAAAAACCGCAAATCGATGTACAGGATAGCCGTTTGGTATACGAGTACTTTAGGTTTAAACAATCATTTTGACCGGTAGTTCCTAAAAATATTCCCAGGGGGGGAGCAGTAATATCGATATTAATTTTTTATATGGGATTTGAATTTTTTTTTCTCAGATTCCTATCGTGTTTGGTATCAAATGAAAGGGCATCATTAGCCGGTTCTAAAAATATACTACACCAATACCATTCGGCCACCTGTTTTCTAAAAATCCACGAAATATTTTCAAAACATACCAAGTTTGGACTCCTCCAGGTAGGAGACGGATTAGTAAATTTTTGTATAACATACGCCAAATGTCTCTAAATATACCCATATCCAACGACAAAAAGGCGATTTAAAAAATATTTTAATTTACTAATTTTAAAATATTTTTTTCTTTATTAAAAAGTTGAGATTTAGTATTTTTTTAAACTTATCGAACTCTACTGTACTGTACTATTATTATTGTGTTTTATGCTATTATCTATGTAAAATAATGCTCTTACGGTTTCTATCTCCCCCTCCCCCTTTCCTCTCTTTACTTACTAAATCTCAACTTTTTAATAAAGAAAAAAATATTTTAAAATTAGTAAATTAAAATATTTTTTAAATCGCCTTTTTGTCTTTGGATATGGGCATATTAAGAGTCATTTGGCGTATATTTTATAAAAATTTACTAATCCGTCTCCTACCTGGAGGAGTCCAAACTTGGTATGTTTTGAAAATATTTCTTGGATTTTAAGAAAACAGGTGGCTGAAAGTTATTGGTGTAGTATATTTTTAGAACCGGCTTATGATGCCCTTTCATTTGATACCAAACACGATAGGATTCCGAAAAAAAAAAATTCGATTCCCATATTAAAAATTAATGTCAATATTACTGGCCCCCCCCTGGGAATATTTTTAGGAACTACCGGTCAAAATGATTGTTTTAACCTAAAGTACCCGTGTACCAAACGGCTATCCTGTACATCGATATGCGGTTTTTTTTTACGTAGCTCGACCACTATAGTAGATATCACCTTCCAAGTGTCAGAAAATTGTTTCCCACGTGAATGACGTTCACGGTTGGACCCAATATCATCCTTCTTTTAATTTTGGGAATTAACAGCATGTAATCAAGGAGCCACCGGACACGGGCACTGATTTCTAGCATTTCCCAAAACTAAAGAAACGTTTATCTGACTATCTCTTGATCACCTCTTGGTGATATCCATTGTGCAAGAGCAGTTTCCTGAGTCTGGATTGAAAGTATTGGAGGAGCATATGGTACAGCTCTCGCACATATAGTTACGTTTCCGTAATTACAACCAAGGCCGATTTCGCCATATTCAGATGTTACTGGGGTGGTACCGCCGATCTCCAATTGAACGCCGCCGCGCCATCTTGATCAGCCAGCCATGACGTCACAGAATCGGTACCGCCCAAAGTATCGGTCACGAATGACGACCTAAGTGATTCAGTTGGTTAACATGCCGGTCGCCAGAGGTCTCGAGTTCGATACCCGGCCGAGCAGAAATTGAAATGATGAATTTTAATTTCTGTTACGGATCTGGGTGTAGGATGTATAATAAGTACGTGTTAAAAAGAAATATATATACAGGGTGTTACTTAATACATGTATAAAGCCGAAAGGGTGTTAAAGTATAGCTTGCAAAGAGTACACTGGCGACTTCATATTATCCAGACATTGAATTTTAATTTTCATAAAAAAATCTTCGTTTTTAAAGAAAAATAACCATATCGACTACGTTGAAGCGCAGCTCTATTTCAAGTTGATGATCCTAGAAGGAGAAGTTCAATAACCGCGTGCGACCCCTATGAAAGTAGAGCAACCTCCTTAAGCCTAGTACCAGGAGCCTATGAAAAAACTATGAAGGAACCTTTTAAATTAAAATCATAATTGATTACAATATTTTTTTGTACAGAACCCTCAAACCAAAAAATACAAAACGGCTTATTTAGATCTCCTTAATATCCCATTGCGCCTAGTACTATGAACTTGAGTGACCTTTTACAACTGATTTCTAGAGATGCGGTCTTCCGTTTTCAAAATGTCGATTATCGACATTGAAAAAGAAAAAGTTCGATAGTCATTTTCTCGCTTACTATTCCACGCACGAAAAAAATAATTGTACCTATCGTCTTAATACGTTTAGCACTCTATCCAGTTCACGGCTTTATACATGTATTATGAAACACCCTGTATAATAAGTAGTTTATCAGTTATCTGACACCAATAACACAAGCTTTGCTTACTTTGGGGCTGGATGGCGCTGTGTAAATTTGTCCTAGCATATTAAGCATTAAGCAATGAAAGAAATGAATGTCATTGGGGAGTATAGTGACGATCCTTTACGCATTTTAATATGATGTTATTACACACACACATGTTAATATTTCGAGTGCATTACATGCATTCTGCAATGTTATTTCTAAATCGATATCAAATAATAACTATATATAAAGCATGAAAATTATGTTAGTAGAACGAAATAATAGTATTATATACTCCTCTGAACTTCATGTCGTTTAAAATCGTACATTACAGTCCACTTTACTGGATAGGCTCTATTGGAGTAGAGCCTATTCGAATCAATGTTGTGACGTCGTTCAACTCTATTGGACTAATATGGCGACATTCTATTGGAGATCGGCGGTACGGCCCCTGGACGGAATTAGGTAATATTGGAATGGATTCCACTGATGTTAAAAAAGCACAGGCAGGGATGACGCTTTGTTGTTGGACAGATTTATCGAGCGATATTTCGCTCCCCAGAATCAAGAGGGATGTTTGAGAGATAACGCTCAGCAAAGGTTTCTCCTGGGGTAGTCCGTCTTGATATGCTAAATTCGGTGAATAGGGGCTGGTTGGGCCAACGGTACTCTCACTTATCGAACGAAATATAGCAACTGCGACTGCGTGGATTTTTCGTGAGAATATAGTAAGTACTTCCCAGGACAGCAGAGGCTGGTATATTCTGTTCATATTGCTGGTCGAGTAGTAACTGAACTCACCACTATAACGTGGCTTTACCACTAAATTCTAAACCGTTAGTACACTTAATTTGTTTTGACGCCGACTGTACTTAGATCGTATCTTATTATCATTAAATTGAGATCCGAGTTTAATACACGTATCATCACATCACAAATAAATATCTCCTCGAGCCTAGCATTCGCTCAGATAAATTATTCTTTCTTCTGAGCGTCACAAACTTTTCGTCAGAAACGTGACCAAACTTTATCGCAATGAAATCTACTGGGGGCGTACCATGAGCTCTTATAGCAGGACCTAGACAGAATTGCCCTGCTTAGAATTCTAAGCAGGACAGTTCTGTTTAGGTTCTGCTATAAGAGCTCATGGTAAGCCCCCAGCTCCGTTCGAAAGCGAACACCGCCCCATGGACACTCGATAAAAAAGTCTTTGCTCGCAACACGAAGTGCCTAGCATTTGAAAAGTTAGTCCGTGATCGTGGCATTTCAGCAAATATTATGGTATTACCTATTATTATATTAATTCATCCGTAGTCCGGTGACCGGACTTCGTGAAAATATATTTTCCCTGTAGTCCGGTTACAGAGCCGGTTACAGGTTGACCGGCTCTGTAAAGTTTATTCCAAGTGTGTATTCAGACAGCACACAAATAAAATTAAGTACTGCCTTATGCGCTGATTACATTTGACTTAATTCAGTAACTAAATTCAGAAGCAAAAAGCGTGAGAGCAAATCAAAGTGACATGTATTGCTCATAAAATAAGGTCCATTTTTGTCTCATTTATACTTACGTGTCGCTAAGCTGTTCAAAAGCCGTGATACAAAAATGGACCTTATTTAATGAGTTATACATTCCACTTTGATTTGCTATCACGCTTTTTGCTTCTGAATTTAGGCTACTGAATTTAGTCAAATGTAATCAGCGCATAACCCAAAACAAACGTGCGCACCGCCTAAAAGATGGTCGCGGCCGGCTCAGTAAATCGGTGCTCAATGCTCATCCAAGTTTTCGGACAGTAGAGTTTATAATTTTACGAAAATAGTATTTTTCGAGCTTATGAGCTTGGATCGTTCTTTCGATATGGAAATAGAAACGGTATGCGCTTAATTGTTTATTAAAATAAGTACCTTAATTCACTAATTCAAACAAAATATCATCTTATATCGCACCTTCAATCCAGAAAAATGTTATAACTAATAAACAAATATTGCGATACTGCCCAAGTATTTTAAAAATTATCATTCTAAGGATTGGTACCTAAATATTTCGAATACTATCTATTAGTAGTACACATAACATAACTTTCATTCTCTTACATTATTTTAAACTTAAAAAATAACTTAACACGAATTCTTGAGGGTCCAACTTTAAAAAGTAGGTACTTATCAAAATCATTACATTTAATACAAACCATACGAATAGCGTGCCATATTTGACTCTAGTAGCATTCTACATTATACTCTTTCTTAATAATAAGTTTCTTGTTCAACCCATTTAGATATATTTTTCCTAATTATATAACGTCTGAATTCATCTCCCAATATCATCAACACCATAAAAGGAGTTGCAAGGAAAAAGTCATACCAAGGAAGTGGCTCCGTGGAAAAAATCTCATGGCAAAACGGAACATAAGTCACAATAACTGCAGCAATCAAGTCTACTACGATGCTGAAATTTAGGTAATGGTTTTTCATTCCCTTGTTGAGTAGGGATATACGTCTGGTTTTGCAAATAATGACGTCAGTTATCTGAGTCCAACAAATAGATACAAAATACGCAGTTTGTGCCCTACGTTCTATCCTCTTCCGTTCATCGAACAGCCAAGACCGACCGAAAGAATCATTGAGGGTGAGACTTTTAGAGTCCCACTGGGAACGAATGAAAAATAAACTAGACGGAAAGAAACCATCCTGTGCGAATATAACGAAGTAAGCATACATTCCACCAAAGAATTGAATCATACCGATTTGGAAGTAAGCCATGAATAATAGTACTTTGTTAACGAGATGGTCGTGTAACTGTCGAGGTGGCAGCTGCATGATGTCTTCCTCGGAGGTTTCGTACGCGAGGCTCATGGCCGGTAACAAGTCGGTCCCCACATTTATTACTAAGATAAGCATTAAAGTCATTGGTAACGGCATACCGATAGTGGCGTACAATACAAAGGGTAACATTTCCGGTGTGTTAGATGTCAAAGTGTAAGCGATGGTCTTCTTTAAATTATCAAATATTCGACGTCCTTCTTGAACCCCTAAAACTATTGAAGCAAAATTATCGTCTAATAAAATCATATCTGCGGCTTGCTTAGACACTTCTGTGCCTGTAATACCCATAGCGATGCCAATGTCTGCTTTCTTCAAAGCGGGCGAGTCGTTCACTCCGTCTCCGGTCACCGCCACGACATATTTAAGTGACTGATATGTTTCAACTATAACAAGTTTCTGTGTTGGACTAGTCCTAGCAAAGGTGATTTCTTTATATTTCTTTATGGCCTGTTGTAATTCTTTTAAAGTCATTTTTCTCAAATCATCGCCTGTTATTACTGCTGACTTAAACTGGTTTTTAATATGCGGCGGCACATCGCTCACGTCAATTTTATGTTCAAAAGCATAATCGAACGCTGTTGGCATTGTTATGGTTCCCACCTTTCGAGATATTGCCAAGGCTGTCACTGGATGGTCTCCAGTTACCATACTCACTTTAATTCCAGCTTGTTTGCACAGGGCTATAGCTCCTGGAACTTCTGTTCTAGGTGGATCGATCATAGATATTGCTCCTACAAATGTTAATTTATCTACGGGGAAATTTATATTATCAGTGTCAAATGCGTACCCAGCAGGGTATTCGGACTCCGATAGCTTGTCGTAACAGTATCCAATAACACGTTCACCCATATTCGCTAGTTTAATAAAATTCTCTTTCAGCTCTTTTTTCAATTGGGGATTCAACTCAAGTAGACCTTGCTCAGTAATGACAGAGGCGCAATACTCTACGACTATTTCAGGTGCACCTTTCATTACCAAAAAATGTCCTGGATGTTCATTCAAAATATGTATAGTAACTTGGTATTTGTATACCGAACTAAATGGTATCTCGGCAACTTTAGGATTGTCGAATCGTACTTGTGTCGCACCACGATTTTCTTCCATATACCGCAAAATTGCTGCCTCTGAGGCATCTCCAAGAACTTTTCTTTTTGCTACTGGCATATGTGCGCAGTTTAAATCAAATACTGCTTTTAGGTTAAGACATGCAGAAAGACATAGCTCTGAATAAACTTGATCAGCAACTTGGCTGTGATCATCCTTTTCAAATATTTTATAATTGCAAAACAAATGTGATACAGACATCTTATTAATAGTCAAGGTTCCAGTTTTGTCAGAGCATATGCACGAGGTGGAGCCTAGCGTCTCTACGGCCTGTAGAGTTTTAGCAAGACAGTTTTTCTCTTTGAGCTGTTTCGCAGATAAAGTCATACATACTGTCATTGTAACAATCAAGCCCTCTGGCACGTTTGCAAGAATTATGCCCAACATGTATTGCAAAGCATGTATCCAACTTTTTTGAATTACGTAAACCATAACAAAAAATATAATACCAAAAGCGAATGCAACTCCACAAATTAGTTTTATAAAGTGAGTGATCTCTTTAGCTATAGGGGTTTCCGTTTTTTCTAAGCCCGTGACAAGTCCCGCAATTTTTCCAATTTGTGTTAACTCGCCTGTGGAGACAACAACTCCCGTACCAAGACCATCAACTATAGGGCAGCCAAAATAAGCCATGTTCTTTGATTCTACTGGATTTTGATGTGTACATTCTGGCGTATGTTGAATAGGTTCGGACTCTCCGGTCAATGCTGCCATATCGGTTTTGAAATGTGAACATTTTAGTATTCTCACATCAGCGGGTACTATGTCCCCGCCTTTCATTTCAACAATGTCTCCTATAACAACTTCGGTGTTTGGTATTTGCTTTTTATGTCCATCACGTATGACGGTGGCATCTGGTGGAACCATATCTTCAAAGCCGCTCATGACGGCTGCGTTTTTCGCTTCCTGGTAGAACCCGAATAAGCCCGTAGCAACAACAATAAATGCTATTATGATTCCCAAGTAAAGGTATTCTTTTTCACTGTGTGCTCCGCCATCCTCGCCCGCCTCGGCCCGGGCCTGGGCCTTGGTGGAGAAGTAGCCGACGAAATTAAGCACAGCGCCAGCCCAGAGTATACATTGAAACCAACCAAAAAAATTTCGGCGGAATATGGTCCAGTAGTTGGTGGTGTTAAGATTTTTGAGGGCGTTCGGGCCGTGTTCTTCGAGAAGCTCTGCCGCGAACAGTTCCGTGAGCCCCGTCTCGATGTTGGTGTTGTAGACCACCTCGAGCTGCTTCGGCGTGAGGAAATGGTCCCCGGTGTGGGTCTCCTCCTTGAGCATGTTGACCTCGTCCGAGAGGGAATTCACTTTCCCCAGGCTGGTGCGGTGCGTCCAGTTCATGCCCTGCAAGCTCAGCCGGTGCGACGACATCATTTTATCACCTCGCGGCATCTTGCTTACTTATGTATGCTCACAATTCACACAATAAACTGACGTATATATTCTATGGTTCACGAGATATGCATAAGCAAAACAATATTTTACGATTCGAAAAAATCGTGGTGAAAAAATGTTACGTGGTGTCACCATTGTGTCAAACTTCTGCCAAGTGATTATCTTATCTTCTTTCTGCTTCTGCTAAGGCACAAGGAACTTGTGACCATAAGCTAAAAAAGTTCTTTGCTAAGGCATTTCAGCGCCGTCATCCTTTTGCTTTTCAGAGACATCCAGCTGACTAAGATCAGAAGCAAAAAGCGTGAGAGTAAGTAAGTCTATTTTTGTATCACGCCTTTTGGAAAGCGGTGCGACGCGTAACAATTACATAAGTGGTAAAAATTTGACCTTATTAAATGAGGTATACATTCCACTTTGATCGTGCTCTCACGCTTTTTGCTTCTGAATTTAGACGACTTAATTTAGTTCAATAGAATGCAGTTACTGCTCCAGCAACTCACGAGCGGTGCATTCGCCAAATCTGGACGCATACTTCTATCGAAAACTTCTTTTTTCCCATGAATCCTGTCACAGACAGCCGCGACGCGTCACTATTATATGTGGCACAAAATGTTACCTAATTCTATGAGCAATACATTCACTTTGATCTTGCTCTCACGCTTTTTGCTTCTAAATTTAGTCGACTGAATTTAGTCAAATGTAATGCAGTTTTGAAAAACTGCTTTTTTATTAACTCGCGAGCGACGCATTCGCTAAATCTAGACGCACACTTATTTCGAAAATGTCTTTCTTCCATGAAGCCTGTCACACACAGTCGCTGCCCGCGGTGAGCTAGCTCTCTGAGGGCCGAATTTTCAATACTTAGATAAAACATATGTCTGATAACTTATTATGCAATTAAAATAAAACCGTATCATTAGTTCAAATACAGTTGAAGGACTATAGGTTGTTTTAATTTGGTAGTATATTACTTTAACGCACATATAAATTTTATCTGAGGATTGAAAATACGGCCCTTAAGTAAAAAAATATATTTTCTAGGTCGGCTTTTCAAATGGTTGGATGAGTGATGATGATACATATATAACCAACATAACCTCTATCATATGTGATGTTTAGATGTATTCAAATCGACTGTTTTGCCGTGTGATGTCCGACAGAACAGAATTGAAACCCAACCCATTGACTGGGTGTCGTCAAAGGCGACTAACATCTTAGATCAGAAAATGGGCTGCAGCATTCTCTGTCTATTTTGAACACTGCGATCTCCAACCCGCCTGCCAGGCGTGGAGAGTATGACAAAGCCATACACTAGCATCTCATATATAAAATAAAAATAAATATATCCACAATTATTTTCATACATCTCCTTTTATTCTTACCACTTCGGAACCCAGCTTTTTGAGAACATTACTAATCTAATCAGTGTATGTTTTTCTGACTGGTTCTCTAAAGGGCCAGTTTTGCAAATTCGCGTTATATACCTCTTTCTTCAATCTTCTTTAATCCATCCGCTCTACATCCTTCTTTCTCCTTCTTATCTAAAAAATATTCGATACACGATTAAACAATCACCCGTATAGCTAGGCTAGAGATAGCGTCTCTCTTCATATGAACCAAAAACTTTTAAATGTCTTTATTTTTTATTTAGTGAACACTGTACTGCTAACATAACTGTATAGGTACTAAATTCTGCAAAGGAAGACTCCCCATGGAAAAAGAAAAATCAAGGGTCTACTATAGTAGATATTTTATTTTATTTATTCATTTATTGCGATTGTGTAGGGAACACTGTAGCGTCGTTAGAGATCTGTTGGCTAATTCGTAACGTTGTTGCCCACAATTTTCTTCAACAATTACTTTTACGATTACGTATCATCGATTTAATAGTTGCATTGCAACTTTGTTAGCAACTGAATCCAAGAAATCCATGATACGGAATTGCTAAAGCAACCATTTTAATTACTTATATCTGAGAATTGTTGGCTACAGCGTTACGTAATTTGCCTACTGATCCTATAAAATAAAATAATCATTTTAATATTGTAAAATAATTTTATTGTAAAAATACCTCTACCTTGTAATACGTTACAGGTATAGTCAAGTGCCATGTTACTTTATTCTTTTACATTTTTATAACTACATTATTATTATAAAATCTCAGATAGCTACCTGCACTATGGAATTATTGTTGTCTTTTACATTAAACAAAATATCTGTAAGCAACGCATTAGTGGAAAAACTATGGAAAAAAAACACAGCCTTAAAGGGAATTTTGAAAGTATAAGGTACCTAATTAATATTTGGAATCATTTTTGTCTTTATGGTTTAAACATCTCAAAGATAAATCATACATACTAACTAATATTGCGTGCCTTATAAATATTTATGTAAGAGTTTGTAGGCGAGATCAACACAGAGAAGTCAGAAAGCAAGTCTACTTTACTAATTGCAAAATTAAAACGTAATACGCAACAAATTATGCAAAATCTCCCTCCAGCCAATCAACTCTAAAAATAACCCTAAAAATATTACGGAAACTCATCTGTATTAACCTAAATATATTTATGATATAAACAATACATTTCTATTAAAATTATTAATCCTAAACTATTAAAATGATTAATAACTCACAAACAAGTTGGGTAAAACTTAGAAATAAAAAGGTACAGGAAATTAACGTTGTTCGCACTATCACTTGGTTTAATAAAAATATAACAAGTACCATCGCTGTCGGCACTGGACGTGAAACCAGCACTAATATGGAATGGTACAATATCGCAGACCATTGGAAAAGGTGGTTGGGTCCGAGTGTACTTCTCTCAAAGACGAAAGAAACGAAATTTCTTAGGGATGGAAAGCGGTCACTCGTTCAGACGTTCCGCGTTCGCGTTATACATATTGACACAGCAGGCATTCTGACCGCGTCGGTCACCCAGAACAAATTCGAACTTCTAAACGCGTGACTGCTTAAATAAATTAATATTCAAACATAACTGATTCTGAACTTATAACGGAATGAAACAGAAGTATTAATAGAAAAACGCCCGCGAAAGAAGTGGAAGTATAAATTTATGCCTAAACTCACGGCGCCGGCAGCGTGGCTCCACCCAACACACAAAACTATACTTACCTAAACAAAATTTACACTAATATAGTACAACTGTTCTAAACAGCAATAAGGTTTATTAATATTAAATCAGAAAATTATTTCTACTACATTATAATTTTTCAATCCAATACAATCATACAAAAATAATACATAATACGAAAGCACGATACATTCATTAATTCATTTGGTAGTAATTAAATTGTTTTTAAAACTTATGAGATCGATCGTATTGAAACTAATTATAAGCAATGCGTAAATAAGAAAAGCTTCAACATTTATTATTATGCTTCCAAGTGCCTGTACAATGTCTAATGGTAACATTACTTTGTACTTGCAGATATACGCTTAACCAGGGCCCTGTACATTCGGAGTACTTAGTGTTCATACATTTTTAATTAAAACAAAGATGAATAAATAGGTTTTGATAGGAAATTATCTTTTTTTTAATATTGTGAACAGCACATAAAATAAATATGATGCACGGATCAAACGGTTAAAGACTTTAGATTCCTACGAGGTATGGAGAATAGGATATTCTTTGCCACATACAGCTTATATACGTTCATGCGCGAAGGTACAGTTACAAATTAAATAAAAAATACCACATTTCTGAGCTAGATTTATGATTCATACATGTAAAATGTCATGTAAACCATAACATGATGTGTTAAATTATCTTCGATATATTTTATTGTGTGATATAAAAATAGGATAGAGGAATTTTATCTAAAATTTAGAATAGGAAGTTTAGAACTTCAGTCGAAAAAAGGTTAAACAGACATTAACATGGGTCGTAAATCGCTTGAAAACGTACACACGGTATTCACAGCATGAATCTGAATTTGACATGAGGCGTCATGCAAGATTAACCGTTAGATCTACAATGCATCATATCTATTTGGAAAAACTTTGTGATTCTGGGACTTAAAACTCAAATTATACATAAAAATTATACAATATCCTATAGCTGTACATGTATTCACAATAAAAATATATTGGTTACCTTATTAACTGAAACCCTGTCTATAAAATGCATGTACGTATCTTATTTTACATAAAATACATCAGTTTAAATTCAGTTAAAATTCTTTTTATAAACAGTATCTCTCATGCTTAAGACCTTTACAATAAGGAAGGTATGGGTGACATTTACTCAAATGCTTAATAGTTCAAAATATTATTAAACTACACAAATTATGCTACAAAATTAATTAAATTAATAAACCGCGAAACGATAAATCTTTTTATACTTTCCGCTTTACTCGCACAATATGTTTTTACAAAGGAAATACGTATACTCTGATTTATAATTCAAGTCAGTAAAATTACAATAAAGTAGGTTAGTTTTGAGTAATAACCAGTGTCAATAACTCATACATAAGCAGTTTTAATTATAATTTTTTTGTACAAACAGATGTCAGCTGTAAATAATCCACATCGGCAAGTTCGGCTCGGCAAAGCCGAAACTTTAGTTCATACCCAATGGATTGGCAATAGCGTGTCTTGATCTCTCGGTCAAATACTGGCTTTATTTAATGAAAAGTACATGAATACTGTAAGAAACTATTATATTTCGTTAAATTGTAACTAATACGACTACGTATGAAGCGTTACAGCTATCGCTTTGACCGCTTATAAATTAATTCAGACTGAAAGATCAATGTACGCTGAGTTTCGTTCGGACCGCCACGCTGTAAAGACGTGTCCACCCGCACGTGTTTAGCCGTGAGCGACCAGCGACCCTTAGAAGGCCACAAAAAATTTACAGCGCGGCTTTTGTTCGAGTACCGTATTGCGTCGCGTTTCTTATTTTAAATGTTTTAGCAAAACATGTACTTAAATCAAAAATTAGTTTTAGTAGTACAGTTAGAAGTGATAGTGAAAATAAGTGAAATGTGCGACTCCAATGGGCAAGCGTCGAGTATCCACAATATCCAGATCTGTCTCGCACCTACACGGCCAAAGGCTACTGATCTGATATCAACTACTTACACTTTCGTCACGTATCCTGGTGAAACCGTTCTTATTATATCTACCAGAGTCTAAACTTAAGTAGGTACCACAACAAGTAGAATACTATATAATACACGCTACAAAAATTTGATAACTAAAATATTTGGGTACCTTGTCTACACTGTTCAAAGAACAGTTATAAGTTTACATCAGTTAATACCGTATCTATTATTTTAGTTGGACCAACGTCCAGACTACCGTCTAGCGTCAAGGTACCCCAGTGCTAATTTGTTTTACTTTCAGATTACATGTAACTTTTTAATCCCATAGAAATAAACCTAAAATTTTTTTTTTTTTTTTTTATGTTATACGGCAGACAAACAGGCAAGCGGGCCACCTGATGGAAAGTGGTCACCGCCGCCTATGGACATCAGCAACACCATAAAATAATCTTCGCTTAGTGAGGGATAAAAATATCGACATAGTAGACGGCGTCTATAATCCACAATCACAAAGCACAGACCCCAGTATATCCAGAATAGATTTCACAAACAGCGTCTGAAGGTTTACGGCATATTTTGACAAAATAATGAGAGGAGAAAGTCCATATACCTACGAAACTGAGGATATATTCTACCAACTACTGGACTTAAGTGGCCACCTAATGGAAAGTGGTCACCACTGCCTATTGACATTCGCAACACCAAGAGTATCGCCAATGCGTTGCTCACCTCTATAACACGTTGCTCTGGCAGCAAAAAGCCGAATGCTACTCCACTGCCAAAGCCACGGTTCCCCAAATCCCCACCCCATGGAGCACTGGAAACCTTACTCACTGGCAGAAACACAATACTATTTAAAAGAGTATTATTTAGCTCCGATATTCTGTAAGGATATCCATGCATTGAGAACAGAAATACTTTAAACTATAACCTCACTACCTATGTCCTCACTACACATCGTCGAAGGCGTCTATAATTCAGAACATTTACACTATCGTCCGGGGTTTTACCGCATATTTTAATAAGCCAATATGAAGAACAAGTCCAATTAGAAAAATGAGAAGTAACTAAGTACGGCACCTAATAAGCTAATAAGAGGAACAATTCCCAAGTAAAGTTACGGCTATACTGCTGCTACAAGACATCGAGAGACAACATACGAAGAAAGTTGCATCGAAGGATAACACAAGAACGACAGCTGGATGTTACGGGTACGCTGCTTACGTCGCATCACGTCCGACATCGAAGAAAAATTAAGAAGAATAGCTGAAAGACAAGAGAAGAAGAGTGACAGGTACGACTAAGCTGATTGCGACAGGACATGGATGGGCAACACAGGAAGAACAGCTGAAACCTGCGGGTAAGCTGCTTACAACAGACATTGAAAGCAACATCAGAAGAATAGGTGAAGGCTGCACATATGCTACTTATGACTATAGGATATATGAAAATAACCAAGAAAAATAGCTGAAGGATACTGGTATACTGCTTACGACAAGACATCGAAGGAAAAGTAAGAAGAATAGCAGAAATACAAGAGTTGAAGAATAACTGATAATGTGAGACGGGTTGCGACAGAACTTCGATGGATAATTTAAGAAGAATATTAAGAACATTACGGGTACGCTGCTTGCGACAGGACGTCAGTAGAAAATATAAGAAGAATAGCTGAAGGTTACGGGTACGCAGATTACGGCGGGACATCAAAAGACAGCAAATCTCGACGATAAAACTAGCAGAGCTCTCCGAGGGATCAATTACAGCAGTCAATATCCTTTCTTTATATACTACACACTAAGTATATTATCTATCCTCCCTCACACTGACTCGATGCTAGTATTCTTGTCGGCTCCAAATCCTTTCGCTCCCATCCTGACTGCGACAGTCCTACACTCCCCTTCGCATCTACGTACGCACTGATATCTCGGGCTGGAGGTAGCGCAAATCAGTGGAGGACGAGGTGTAGTGTCGCTTAAAATCAACAACTCCCACGTCTGATACGGTATCCGGAGCAAACCAGCTCTTTGGGTGAGACCCGTGACATCCACTGGGCTTGGTTGCTCAAAATACAAGTACAGACGACGGAACCACCGATGAGGGCGACGCCATACTTAGTTCTTGCTAATATGACCTACATACACCCTTGCAGAAGCATTTCTGGCTGGTGTTGTACCTGAACGGAACGGAACGCACTGAGAGATCAATGTACGCTATTGCCAATACATTTGGTACGAACTATAGTTGATGTGCATTATTACCGAACTTAGTTTGTTCATTAATAACATTGTAACATTTGTTCCTAATTTATTTTTTACTATTTAATGTAATAAAAAGAAATCCGAGCGAAAACGCTTTGGCGCTACCACAAGTCTAATCAACTCAATGAGAAATTTTATGGCGATGTAGCCAGCTAATCAACTGTTATTTGAGACTTGACAATTTTCAGTTCAGTTGTCTTACGATATGTCATGTCTTTTTTTTATTTGTTGTCAGGCATTTGGCTGCCACCACACCTATCTAATTGCTGGCATGACGTCGTCTCACCGGCAAGGGCTCGTTGAGTGTCATGAAAATGGTCATTGTGAACCCATGACGGTCACTATGCGGTCACTTTCTTTGTATCAGACAGCCCCACTCCAACGGCTAGTCCGATTTCCGATACCACAAAGCATGTTGTGCTGTGGCTGTATACACGCGCATAATACAAGGCATGAGTAAGGAGGACGCCATGATTCGTAGTCATGGTTCCTCACGGAAGGGTAAAATAGATTTTCTATTATAAGTGACGATAGGTATAAGGGCCGAAAATGGAAGATGGCTGCCTGGGAACTACCAGTTTCCACATTGTATTGAGTCCAGGACGTTTAAAAATAAAAGGTTTTGGTTTTGAAGTAGCGTAGAAAAAAATGTCAGCAGTTTTTGTAGGGCCGTTCGCGTATTTGTGAAATAAGAGGTCAATCACCTACCTACCGATCAGCAGAGCAGACTAACCGTGCCGTTGTCGCTTCCTAATAGCAGAAGCCTGTTCAGAGGCAGTACCGCCATGCAGGTCAGGACTCCCTTGAACGTGTCCGAGCGGAGCTTGGTGCTGGAGAAACTGGCTTCCTGGTCCAGGGAAGTGTGGACCCCGATCCTGTTGTTGGTGGTGCCGGAGATCAGCTCGTTGTAGTACACCGAGAGACAGTGCACCGGCTCCGTGCTGCCCCTGTTGGTGAATGAACTTTTCTTTTATTCTACGCAATGACAAACGAGCAGATTACCTCTTGTATTGGCACTCTTCAATGATATAATGTACTGTTAAAGGTTAGTAAATATTCGGCTATTATAAAAGAAAATCATAATAAACCGTTTAAAAGTATAATCCGACGA
This sequence comes from Blastobasis lacticolella, assembly GCA_905147135.1. Classification (NCBI taxonomy): domain Eukaryota; kingdom Metazoa; phylum Arthropoda; class Insecta; order Lepidoptera; family Blastobasidae; genus Blastobasis; species Blastobasis lacticolella. Next base: position 4,924,353 of record LR990048.1, on the reverse strand, counting down.
GCATATACGAAAAGGTTGATGAATTTATGTGGTATCATAGAATAAGGTCCAATTTTGTATCTCGGATTTTTTAAAACGCGTGACTTACAAAAATTGACCTTATTCTATGAGCAATACATTCCACTTTGATTTGCTCTCACGCTTTTTGTTTCTAAATTCAGTCACTGAATTTAGGAATGTGTAATAAGCGCATAATCCCTTCTAGACTGTGAGGGCGCCGTAGGTTATCCTCGCTAGGTCGAACTGTGGGTAATAAAAAAAAAAGATTTTTTGTGCCAGGTTGTGCACGAGCAGACCAACGTTTTGTGGGTCTTCTAAATGTCTAGTAATGCTGTAAATTGGTTTTTTCCTTGTACTCGATGATGTAGGATACCTACGGCGTCCTCACAGTCTACGGAAAGCAGCGTAGCCTTATGTCTGTGATAAGACAAAGACGTAGACGCATCTTTATTTAGTCCAATAAAGCATTAAAAAAAATTTAAAAGTAACAGAATAAGTACCATGATAAGGAAGCAGAGCGATGCGTCATCGGACCAAATTGGACCAGCCTAAGGGCCGATTTTCCAATCCTCAGATAAAACATACCAGTCAGTTAAGTTATTATGCGACTAAAATAAAATCGTATACACGACAAATCAGTGAAGGACTATAAGTTTGTTTTAATACACTATATTTCTTTATCGGACAGATATATTTCATCTGAGGATTGAAAATAGGCCCTAGAATAATGCTATGAATGGCAGCAGCTGACAAGCTGTTGGTAATTTGGTATACTGACTTGAGATGCGCGACGAGTTCCCCGTCGTCGGCGCGCCAGAGCGCCGTGGCCTGGTCCAGCCCCGAGCTCAGCACCGTCCCCGCGCCCGCCCACGCCACGCGCAGCACCTGACACCACCACATCAGACGGTTACCACCTCATAATGGGGGGCCCAAATGTTCCTACCAACTATGTGATCGGCCCATTACCACTTCGGGGACTCTATTTTTTGAATCGCTTGCCTCGATTGGAACGGTTTTATATTTTTATTTTCGGCATAGAAAATTCAATATTTTTTAAATCATATTGGCAACACCGAAAGAGTACGGTTGAAAAATAGGGACAAGCAGGATCATGCATAAAAATATCTATTTTTTCATGACGAAAATCTAAATTGAAAACCGTTCGATTCGGGGCGAACGATTCAAAAATGGAGTCCCCGAAGTGGTAATGGGCAGATCACATAGTTAGTAGAAACGTTTAGGCTCCCCATTATAAGGTGCTAATCATTATAATGTTTTCGATTCTTCAGATGGACGGATAAGTTCCATTACCAGATCGGACACGAGAGAAACGGCTTGCGACGAGAGGATGCCGAAGACCGGGCGAAGAAGAAGATTGAGTAGGAAAGCGGACCCTGGCAGAAGCCGGGATAAGCGCTGGGACGATGATGATGATGATGTTGGTACCATTGCCAGATCATCGAGGGTTGGGCCCTACCTCCCAGCAATCTCTACGACTAAGCCAACCTCACCTCCTGCTGGTCACCATGCTGACAGACAGATGAGGTTCTAGCGAATCGACTTATCCAACAGTATCACCAAACATTTTTAATGAAAGACTCTTAGTGTAAGCTCTACTAGAACAGCGGACCTCGGAAGTCGGGATTGACCGCTATGATGATGATGGCACCATTATCTAACCAGGTCGTCCCGTTCCCAGATGCACCCATTGCAAAATCGTTTAATCGTTGATCTAGCGATGGGACCATCTGACACCGTGACGTTTTGGGAATAGGACCATTCAAGAATGCGTAAATGGACCCATTTGCAACTAACCCCTTTGTATTCTACACTCTACCCTCTTTGTACGTTAATTTTAATCTTACCAATAGCACTAAAGAATCACGAAAGAGCAGCGACATCTAGTGAAATTAAAGTCGTACGGTAATCCTCCTTAGCTTTGAAATCAATTGGTTATCGTTCTGCAATAATCACTGATAATTAATCGTAACGTTGAAATCGGTTTTGGTTAACTAGAATTTTCAATATTAGCCCCGGTTCTAGCACACACACTGTTTCATATGTAGTATATTCAAGTATATACTAGCCCATAGTACGAGTTATGCTCAATTTCTGACCAGATGACACTGTATGAACATATCCAAGAACACATTAATGTATTGTGTTTTAATACGCATACCTCCCCATCATGCGCCTTCCAAGCGGCCCTTGGCTGTCCAGTCCTCAGGTCCAGCACACACACGTGTCCGCTGGCCAGCCCCAGCGCCACGGCGCCGCCGTCCGGGCAGACGCACATGCATCGGATGAACGTGGACGCGCTCATCGGGAGCTGTGGACGGTGGGGCAGTGAGAAGCGGTACCATACTTTCACTACACATATTAAGTTGGCACATTATTGGAATAAGTATGATCTAGCTTTGAGTAAAAGGAGCTTACCTTGCTATGCGCGTCTGTAGAGACGCTAGGTCATCTTTTACTAGTTTTCGGTAGATCGAAATGCTGTTGACTATTAGAGTGCCGTCCCCATCGTTGTAACAAGATTTGTATGAAACGAGTATGGGCACTTTTCATAGAAGACAGCATTTCGACCTACACAAAACCACTACAAAAAGAGCTAACATTATTATGCGCGTCTGTAGATACGCTAGCTCATCTTATACTGGTTTTAAGTGGATTGAAAAACTGATGACAGTAGAAATGCCTTGTAATAAGTTACGACTTTCTTTTTTATACCACTAAGACGACAAACAAGCATACGGGTCGCCTAATAGTAAGCAGTTACCGCAGCCTATGGACGTCTGCAATATCAGAGGCGGGTATTGCTTACGGGCTGCCAACCTCGTAAAACTTTTTCACCCCCTTCCTGAAGAACTCCATGTAGTACTCTTCAATAACAATTTTCCCTGAAGAGGTTCTTATTTTATAACCATAGTATAAAGTTCCTTTCGAACAATTTGGTTCCAAATTTTATGGTTTGATTGGTTTGGTGCGCACTCGCGTAGCGCCAAATTTCGTATGGACCGGCCAGACGAGTCGTGCGCACTCGCATACGACTCATTTGTTGAGTCTCATTGGCGCTCACCTTGAGCTCGAGGGACCTGGCGGCGTCCCGGGCGTCGCGGGCGTCGAGGACGGCGTCGGTGGTGGCGGCGGCGGCCAGCGGGCGGACTATGCTCACCTTGAGCTCGAGGGACCTGGCGGCGTCCCGGGCGTCGCGGGCGTCGAGGACGCGCAGCGTGGCGTCGGTGGTGGCGGCGGCGGCCAGCGGGCGGACTATGCTCACCTTGAGCTCGAGGGACCTGGCGGCGTCCCGGGCGTCGCGGGCGTCGAGGACGGCGTCGGTGGTGGCGGCGGCGGCCAGCGGGCGGACTATGCTCACCTTGAGCTCGAGGGACCTGGCGGCGTCCCGGGCGTCGCGGGCGTCGAGGACGCGCAGCGTGGCGTCGGTGGTGGCGGCGGCGGCCAGCGGGCGGACTATGCTCACCTTGAGCTCGAGGGACCTGGCGGCGTCCCGGGCGTCGCGGGCGTCGAGGACGGCGTCGGTGGTGGCGGCGGCGGCCAGCGGGCGGACTATGCTCACCTTGAGCTCGAGGGACCTGGCGGCGTCCCGGGCGTCGCGGGCGTCGAGGACGGCGTCGGTGGTGGCGGCGGCGGCCAGCGGGCGGACTATGCTCACCTTGAGCTCGAGGGACCTGGCGGCGTCCCGGGCGTCGCGGGCGTCGAGGACGGCGTCGGTGGTGGCGGCGGCGGCCAGCGGGCGGACTATGCTCACCTTGAGCTCGAGGGACCTGGCGGCGTCCCGGGCGTCGCGGGCGTCGAGGACGGCGTCGGTGGTGGCGGCGGCGGCCAGCGGGCGGACTATGCTCACCTTGAGCTCGAGGGACCTGGCGGCGTCCCGGGCGTCGCGGGCGTCGAGGAAGCGCAGCGTGGCGTCGGTGGTGGCGGCGGCGGCCAGCGGGCGGACTATGCTCACCTTGAGCTCGAGGGACCTGGCGGCGTCCCGGGCGTCGCGGGCGTCGAGGACGCGCAGCGTGGCGTCGGTGGTGGCGGCGGCGGCCAGCGGGCGGACTATGCTCACCTTGAGCTCGAGGGACCTGGCGGCGTCCCGGGCGTCGCGGGCGTCGAGGACGGCGTCGGTGGTGGCGGCGGCGGCCAGCGGGCGGACTATGCTCACCTTGAGCTCGAGGGACCTGGCGGCGTCCCGGGCGTCGCGGGCGTCGAGGAAGCGCAGCGTGGCGTCGGTGGTGGCGGCGGCGGCCAGCGGGCGGACTATGCTCACCTTGAGCTCGAGGGACCTGGCGGCGTCCCGGGCGTCGCGGGCGTCGAGGACGCGCAGCGTGGCGTCGGTGGTGGCGGCGGCGGCCAGCGGGCGGACTATGCTCACCTTGAGCTCGAGGGACCTGGCGGCGTCCCGGGCGTCGCGGGCGTCGAGGACGCGCAGCGTGGCGTCGGTGGTGGCGGCGGCGGCCAGCGGGCGGACTATGCTCACCTTGAGCTCGAGGGACCTGGCGGCGTCCCGGGCGTCGCGGGCGTCGAGGACGCGCAGCGTGGCGTCGGTGGTGGCGGCGGCGGCCAGCGGGCGGACTATGCTCACCTTGAGCTCGAGGGACCTGGCGGCGTCCCGGGCGTCGCGGGCGTCGAGGACGGCGTCGGTGGTGGCGGCGGCGGCCAGCGGGCGGACTATGCTCACCTTGAGCTCGAGGGACCTGGCGGCGTCCCGGGCGTCGCGGGCGTCGAGGACGCGCAGCGTGGCGTCGGTGGTGGCGGCGGCGGCCAGCGGGCGGACTATGCTCACCTTGAGCTCGAGGGACCTGGCGGCGTCCCGGGCGTCGCGGGCGTCGAGGACGGCGTCGGTGGTGGCGGCGGCGGCCAGCGGGCGGACTATGCTCACCTTGAGCTCGAGGGACCTGGCGGCGTCCCGGGCGTCGCGGGCGTCGAGGACGCGCAGCGTGGCGTCGGTGGTGGCGGCGGCGGCCAGCGGGCGGACTATGCTCACCTTGAGCTCGAGGGACCTGGCGGCGTCCCGGGCGTCGCGGGCGTCGAGGACGCGCAGCGTGGCGTCGGTGGTGGCGGCGGCGGCCAGCGGCGCGGCGCCCGGCAGCGCGCGGACTATACTCACCGGACTCTTTAGGCTGTCCAGCTGTGGGGTACGATGGAATTATCGTTTATTTCATATTTTTATTAATAGGGAGGCAATCGAGCACGCAGATCACACGATGGTAAGTGATCATCGACTCCCTTGGAAGCCGAGCACAACAGATGGGTCGCTGTATGTTAATTAACAACAATTTGATTTGATAACAGGCGATGGGTGATGCTGACACATTTGCAGATACTTTGATCAGTTACAAAAAGAAAGTGAGTGAGCTGTTGAAGGGCTAGAATGGTAAATTGAAAGTCTAAGACATTACTATTAATTTCTCATATGACTTAAGAACTATACTTGGGTGATACTGACATGTTTGCAGATAGTTTGATCAGTTATAAAAAGAAAGTAAGTGAGCTGTTGAACACAGAAATAAAACAAAAACAGAATCCCTGTCTCCTAAATCATTAATGAAGCATGCAAATAGCCGCCATTTTATATGTGTGTGTGATTTGAGGGTTGCCATAGACATCCATTTTGCTCTCTTTACGAATTTATGTATTAGGTTAGCAACACAACTTTATAATAATAAATAAATAAAAATTCTTCATTTCAGAATTTTTATTCTTTAATTATAATTTGCAAGTGGAAGATGTGGTATCTGCCTATCCCAGAAAAAGGCGTGTAGTGAATTCTGATTCTGGATTCGAATTCCGGCCTTGGATACCGGTCTCGTATTACGGATTCAGATTCTGGATTCGGACTCCGGATTCGGATTAAAGTTTCGCATTGCGGATTCAGATTTCCGATTCGAATTCCAGATTCGCATTCCGTATTCAGATTCCTGATTCTGATTACGGATTCTGATTCTGATTCCGGGTTCATAATTATCATCCTAGCGTTTATTCCGGCTTATGCCAGGATCCGATTTCAGACAAATCATCCGCCGTGCTTACATGTGGTATGAATTGATTACAAATATTTTTTTTCAGTAAGTTCTTTTGAGATACGGAACCCTAAAACATAAGAACCGGATCTGACTGACTGCGTCACAAATGCAACAAATAAAGAATCCCCACATTTAGGGAAATGTTCCCGTAAAAAAACTAGCCACATCGTTGTAATTTTTGTTCGAAATTTACACCTAAGTCAATAAAACATAATTATGAGAAATTAGCACGAATCATCATTACTTATGCGTCGTAGGTAATCCCTCATGATTTTCAAAATTATTTAACGCTATCTTTGCTATATTTCACAACACATGACGGCATTTATAAATGGTTTTGGTCTAGGAAAAATATGTGTTATCGCTACGAAATGGCGGCGCGTTGTAAGACCTGAGGAGCGTATGTCACGTATAACAAAGGAGATTGTCACACCTTGCATGCACCCCATCTCTTTAAGGTACCATGACTTCTGTTTTTGTTTAATTTCTGTGCTGTTGAAGGGCTAGAATGGTAAATTGAAGGTCTAAGATATTACTGTTAATTTCTCGTACGACTTACAAAACTATACTTGGGTGATGCTAACATATTTGCAGATAGTTTGATCAGTTATAAAAAGAAAGTGAGTGAGCTTTTGAAGGGCTAGCTATAATGATAAATTGAAGGTCTAATTTATCTAACTCTAGGTCACATTGAAAGATAGTTTTTGTTAGTAATATCAAGATAAAACACAGGTACAGAGTCGCCAGTGCCGCCAATGAGATTTCTGAATCAGATAGACATATTCACATTAGATAGACAGATAACATTAGTTGAAAACTAACCGATGCTCTTACGGTGAGGGAAAACATCGTGAGGAAACTTGCACATTCAGGCGACTGAATGTGTAACCATGATCCAATCTGGTCAGGTTCCCCTATTAACAGGGATATTGTCGTCAAGATGATTATTTTATTGTAGATGTTTTGTGTCTCTCAGAATATTTAAAACAACGCCGTCAAGTTACGTGTTCCGTACATGGTGGGTAATGTCTTACAGGCAGATCAACTAGAAACCTTCGTAGGCCAGAAAATGTATCACAGCTAATTTATTCTGGTGATCTGTAAAACAGATTTTTATAACCTAGTGCAGACACCAGTCTCTCACGCAGCTTTTATTATAAAATATATTTTTGTATTTTTCATAAGTGCCTTTAGGTTATAATTAGCGACTCGGCTATTAATGCCATACGAATAAATAAATAAATAAGTGCCTATGTGAAGAGAAAATAAACCTATTATTACTACGCCTCACCTGCGTAACAACGCTCTCCATGAAAGGATCCCATATGTGGACGACGGAGTCAGTGGAGATAGCAAGACGCGACGACTCCAGGAAGGAAAGGGACAGAACGCCCTTTTTGTGTCCCGTGTACGTCCAGTTGCATTGTGTCGTGGCGTTGCCGTCACCCTGTAAAACATAGTATAGTTAGAACACAAATCCATACATTCAAAAGAAAAAAGAATCTAAAATTTTAAGGTTCTGTCCTTATTGGCTACGGTTGTGTTACCATAGAGACCAAGAGGAGACCTAAAAACCGCCCGTCGCATGACCATGGTCGAACGACTGTTGCCAAATAGAACTGCACCTAGACCACACATTTGTGGACGAAAAGAGTTCACATGGTGTACATTTGTAGTCCGGTGACCCAAACGCGGAACACATATAGCGGTCTTAGAAACGAATTTTAACAAGCTTTTATTTAACTAGCACTATTCGTATGTAAGTTGTCGGTCAAAATTTGCAAACCATTTTCCGACCATTTGTTGGTATCCGATTGAGCTGAAATTTTGTATACCTATGTAACTTGGATGACAATGCATTAATATCGCACCATGAAGCTGGCCTGATGATGATGTCGGAAGGTGTTCATAGGAACTAAAGAACGCAATAAGATAACATCATAGTGTTTGGGCTCTTTGGGATGGTCTTGATGAGTAGGTATCTATGGGTATGGTATGGGTAGGTAAGTAGGTATTTATGAAGCAATAAACATTTGAGTATTGAGTATATACAGCGCCATAAAAGCTTGTTATAAAAAATACTTTTCTTTCGGAAACTTATAATGTTGATGTTAATTTGAGGTTTTAGTATAAAAAAATTAAGTTTCTCTAAAATATTTGACATCCCGACTTTTTGACACGAGAACATTTTTAAATTTCGCAAAAACACATAACATACGAATCCACAATACCTGATTACGTAGAGACCACAGCTTGACTGTTTTATCCTTGGAACCGGTCATAAAACTGTTCTCATTGTCCAGGCAATGGATGGACTTCACCGAATGCGAGTGGCCTACAAACGTTTGTAGCTTGATCTGTTTCAGGTTGAACCGGTTGTCCTTCTCAGGGCGGCCTATCTCGTGCTCCCAGTATATCAGCCAGTCGCCTCGCAGGTGTCTGGGTTGTGACACAAATACAAAATAATAATAATAATTAGACGAAATTAGTCGATTATGAAACCTACACAAAGTAACAATAGTACTAATTGTGTTATACCCACACATTTACACATATCCTTGCTAATGCTGGATTTCCCACGACACGAGTTTGTACTGTTACAAAAAGCGATGATACTAAACACTTGCCCAACAGTTAAAACACTGTTGGGCAAGTGTTTAGTATTTCGATTTTACACAAACATATTTTACAACCTGATAGCTAAACAATTAAACGAATCCGCAGGCTGCGACTGCAACAGCAAATTACGTGTTCCGTACGTGCAATAGAACAGCATTAGAAGTTGCTACGTGAATACTGAACAGTTCAAATGCAGTTCATTCAAACGAAAACAAATTGCGTAGTGAGTCAACAGTGTGTGATACACACAATACAATATTGATGAAAATTAGAAACTCACGCCACAGTTTCTGAATTTTAATAAACGATACAATCATTTTAAAAATAGACGGGTTTCTTACCGCGTATTTTGGTCATATTTCTAGGCCAATATTTCGACGCAGCAGTTGCAAGCATCACGTCCCGTGATGTGCCGTGTATGTTTTTATACCACCAAGGTGGCAAACAAGCTTATGGCCCGAATAATGGCAAGCAGTCACCGCAGCCTATGGACGTTTGCAATACCAGGGGTATTTACGTATTTACGTTTTACCCATAAATCCATGGACAATACCGCCAAATGACAAACGCCAACACGTGGCATAACATTCAACACTCACTTGTCCTAGCACTAGCACAAACTTACAACACAACAAAATTACCTGCTACTCTTAGCCCCATTATCCAGCTTGCAAGCCACCACATCAAAGCCGGCGGCGTGCCCCGCGACTTCACTCGCGTCACTCGCCACCTCTATCCGGTTCCCGACCAACGTCACGTTGGAGCCAAAACTGTTGGAGGACGACAGCTGATCGGCCGCCGGGTGGGGGGGGATGTCGATCGTGCGTCTGTGGAGCGGCTCGTCGCTTAGGGACGATTGGAAGCGGGCCGGCTCTTGGGGGGAGCTGGTCCTGTGAATTATACAGTATGATGTAACTAACTGACCACAGCGCAGCTCAAAATAACTGGCATTAGCCAATAAAAGATGAATGATGATGGATGATGAAAGAGGGGAATACATGCATAATTTTACAGCAGTCGTTTCTGTCCAATAGGCCTAGCACAAGTTGCTCTCGCGCGCGATAAGCGAGAAAAGGCGCGGCATAGGTATTGCTATCTCTTTCGTCTTAGTATTGAGAGAAGGAGACAAACGCTCTCTCGCGGCGCGAGCTTTATCGCGGACACTCTTGTGCTAGGGCCACAACAGCACGACAGAATTTTGACAACAGACCTTACGACTCATTTACCGCGTTCTTATGGGAGCGACCACATTGATCTTTGCGTATTGATGCGTCATTGTGACCGTTTTTTGGGCTACGGTCTGGTCAATCCTTATAGATGGATTTTCATTATTTCTGCCTGTGTAGCATATGACGGGCTTTTGGCGAAAGAGCGAATAAGCCAGATGCACAGTTATCGCAATTATTATTATTTGCTCGACAAAAGCTCATCTGCTACGCAGGCCGGAAGCCACTAGATGGCGCTGCTGATCTCGTATGTATCAAAAACTACACGACTTCATAAAATGCCCAAATTCACACGGGTAGCATGCGTCCCTAATCTTTAGGAAGTGTTCGGCTGTTGCTCGTGTCTTTCCTTAAACTCGGCATTGCATCGCAAATCAGACACAGCAGCTGGCGGCAATTGTAGGCATTTAAAAACGGCGCCAGCAAATGGACTGGGTTTTGTTGTGGCTCGGCGGTGGCGCCAGTGACCCGTTACGTGATTGAGGCTGTTTTAAATTGATCCAGTAGCTGGATTCAGCGTAACCTGCGGCCTTAGCCAAGAGGTTTCGTTAATCTACAATCGTTTGTGGTAGAAATGTATGGGATTTGACATAAGCTAACGTTATCTGACATAAGCTGTTTGTGGTAGAAATTCTTGGTCCATAGACAATTCACGTACTTTCGGTGTACAAAGGAGGCGGATTGGCGGATGATCCTACACAATCAGAGTCAATGTAGATGTTGGTAGAAATAGTCGAACTTCGAGCTGTCAATTGTCTACCATACACGCATCACGCAAGCGGAGCTGTCAAAGATGGCTAGACCGGCTGTAACCGTAACCCGTACCTGTGTCGGCGCTCGCCGGCGTGCTGGCTCGCGAGCGCGTTGACGGTGTCGGGGTTCCGCAGCGCGCGCTGCAGCGCCGCCGCGCCCGCCAGCCGCGAGAACGCCGCCCGCGCCGCGTACGCCAGCCGCGCGTCGAATACGAGAGCTAGTTCTTGTTGCGCCTGACACAGGGGTTTTATAAATTATTTATAAAAATCTATAATGATTTAGTATTTTTAATTATAAAAATTTTAATATTTTTATTACAATTTAAATTTTTTTATTTATACTGTACTGTAACCCAAAATTTTTGACAAATACACATTTGAATTGAATTAAATTAAAGCTTATCCCCTAAACTATGTAAATAAATATTTTATTTTATAAATATTTATTTCAGTCTCCATTTTTACAAGATTGTATTTAACTGTAGAATTTTAATATCATTATCATTAGTACAGTGTACAACTGTTATATGACGTCATCTCAGTTAAACACTAGCCATAGCGAATACCAAATTAGGGTTTAGTGGACATCTAATGTCAAATTTAGTTAAACGCTGAGTTAGCCAATAGCCGCAGGTCGGCACAAAAAAATGGCCGCCCTGAACACTGTAGTGTGGACTGACCGTGAGCGCATCCGGATCCCTGATAGCAGTCCTCGGCGGCGTGGCGGGCAGGTCGGGCAGGTCGGCCCGCACCACGCGCCCGCCCAGCACGCTCCACTCCGCCGTGGAGCCGTCGCGGCAGAGCTCCAGGAACCGCTCGCCCGGCCCGGACGGGCCCGGGGACCAGCTCTGCGGTCAACCAATCAATAATTTATTTTTTAATTAAGCGCGATCGATTTTATTGTGAAGTTGTGTTTAAGATTTTTCATGTAATATTTAATGTAACACAAAGTGTAAATCTTTTGGCAAATAAATAAATAGATGAAAATAAATAATACTTTTTTTTAATTCTTAGGAAAATCAACAGCTATTTTAACATGGATTAGAAGTAAACTTAAGTATCAGAAAGCCAATTACAGATTCTCACAGATAAACGCTAAACTTTCCATACATTAACGTCGGTTTAAGGTATTCTTGACTTGACATTTCTTCAGGATTTAATTTTTTAACATAATGTTTTAAAGTTACTTACTTGCGCTTATTATCACACATTTTAAAGATATGTTCCGGGTTTCCTACCGCGTACCTTTGTTTACGAGTAGCCCGATATTTCCTTTCTTTATCCTAGACACTACATCTTCTTTCACTCCACCATGTAATTAAAAACTATTACATTCATAATACTAATATGAATATAATATCGGTTTACCTTGTCATTGTTGCTTTCTTCCGGTTTGGGCCAATTATCTGTCTTCCCGCATGCCTTGTCGAATGTCAGAAAGAACCTGCAAAAAAGTTGTTTCTATTATCTTTATGAGAAGTAAAGTGAAACACGTTTACGCCACTCAGAGACACGGTACAACATTCAAAAATATTTCAGCAAAAAAAAAACGTTAAACAGAGCAATATCGATTGAATGAACATTTAAAGAAAACCAAAATTAATTAATTGAGAATGTCAGTAGGCTGAGGATAATAGATACAGACATATCAGTTGTTCCAACTGCCTGACTGTTCAGGAATAATAATAATAATAATAAATCGTCGGAAAAAAGATAATTATGTATTTAGTTAAATTCAACCTGTTGTCCAACTATGCAGTTAAAGTGCAGTCAGTGTAAATGAACTGCAATTTTGGGTGTGAGCATAGTTTTGACTCGTCGTAATGACAACAATCGCTCCTCCTAAAGTATAGTGCCTCGTCGCCACAAGACGCAGTAGACTGGGCTTATTCCAAAATTTCTCTCCATATTTCGAGTGGGAGGACTTCTACTCTAGAGATTGGGTACCTCTGCAGTCGTTCAGTACGAGCACACACTACAGGTGGCGATCTTCTGGCGAGTCATGACCCCGCTGAGGTATATGTGCCCAGTAGGCTAATTACGTAACGCTGTTGCTAACAATTCTCTTATGTCAATGATTGAAATTGTTACTTTTACGATTACGTATAATCGATTTCATGCGTTGACTTACTTACAAAGTTACACTGCAATAAATTGAAACAATGAAATCGATCATACGTAATTGCTAAAGTAACAATTTCAATCATAGAAATCAGAGAATTGTTAGCAACAGAGTTACGTAATTAGCGTACCGGCCTCACCAGCTTGCACGCGGCGACGCCCCGGTGCACGCCCCGCTGGGGTGTACGGGAGCCGGCCTCACCGCTGCAGCGACGGGTCCAGCAGATGGACTCGTCATGAGCCGCAGCATTACCAGGGTGGACGACGCGGGCGTCATGTGAGGACTTGATGATAGGTGCCATTACCCGGATCCACTTCCCGGGCCTGCACTGGGCAAGATGTTATTTCCTGGTGCTTACTGGTGGTTCTCCCTCCAACTGGATTGTCTCCCCAGGGCCCATTCTATCACCCCCGCAGGCTGGGGTGGACGGGACAGGCTCACCTCTGCAGCGGCGGGTCCAGCAGATGGCGGCGGGTCATCTCGGGCCCGACGCGCAGCGCCAGCGCGTGCAGCGCGGCGGCCAGCTTGCGCGCGGCGGCGGCGCGGGCGCACGCCCCGCTGGGGTGGACGGGACGGGCTCACCTCTGCAGCGGCGGGTCCAGCAGATGGCGGCGGGTCATCTCGGGCCCGACGCGCAGCGCCAGCGCGTGCAGCGCGGCGGCCAGCTTGCGCGCGGCGGCGGCGCGGGCGCACGCCCCGCTGGGGTGGACGGGACGGGCTCACCTCTGCAGCGGCGGGTCCAGCAGATGGCGGCGGGTCATCTCGGGCCCGACGCGCAGCGCCAGCGCGTGCAGCGCGGCGGCCAGCTTGCGCGCGGCGGCGGCGCGGGCGCACGCCCCGCTGGGGTGGACGGGACGGGCTCACCTCTGCAGCGGCGGGTCCAGCAGATGGCGGCGGGTCATCTCGGGCCCGACGCGCAGCGCCAGCGCGTGCAGCGCGGCGGCCAGCTTGCGCGCGGCGGCGGCGCGGGCGCACGCCCCGCTGGGGTGGACGGGACGGGCTCACCTCTGCAGCGGCGGGTCCAGCAGATGGCGGCGGGTCATCTCGGGCCCGACGCGCAGCGCCAGCGCGTGCAGCGCGGCGGCCAGCTTGCGCGCGGCGGCGGCGCGGGCGCACGCCCCGCTGGGGTGGACGGGACGGGCTCACCTCTGCAGCGGCGGGTCCAGCAGATGGCGGCGGGTCATCTCGGGCCCGACGCGCAGCGCCAGCGCGTGCAGCGCGGCGGCCAGCTTGCGCGCGGCGGCGGCGCGGGCGCACGCCCCGCTGGGGTGGACGGGACGGGCTCACCTCTGCAGCGGCGGGTCCAGCAGATGGCGGCGGGTCATCTCGGGCCCGACGCGCAGCGCCAGCGCGTGCAGCGCGGCGGCCAGCTTGCGCGCGGCGGCGGCGCGGGCGCACGCCCCGCTGGGGTGGACGGGACGGGCTCACCTCTGCAGCGGCGGGTCCAGCAGATGGCGGCGGGTCATCTCGGGCCCGACGCGCAGCGCCAGCGCGTGCAGCGCGGCGGCCAGCTTGCGCGCGGCGGCGGCGCGGGCGCACGCCCCGCTGGGGTGGACGGGACGGGCTCACCTCTGCAGCGGCGGGTCCAGCAGATGGCGGCGGGTCATCTCGGGCCCGACGCGCAGCGCCAGCGCGTGCAGCGCGGCGGCCAGCTTGCGCGCGGCGGCGGCGCGGGCGCACGCCCCGCTGGGGTGGACGGGACGGGCTCACCTCTGCAGCGGCGGGTCCAGCAGATGGCGGCGGGTCATCTCGGGCCCGACGCGCAGCGCCAGCGCGTGCAGCGCGGCGGCCAGCTTGCGCGCGGCGGCGGCGCGGGCGCACGCCCCGCTGGGGTGGACGGGACGGGCTCACCTCTGCAGCGGCGGGTCCAGCAGATGGCGGCGGGTCATCTCGGGCCCGACGCGCAGCGCCAGCGCGTGCAGCGCGGCGGCCAGCTTGCGCGCGGCGGCGGCGCGGGCGCACGCCCCGCTGGGGTGGACGGGACGGGCTCACCTCTGCAGCGGCGGGTCCAGCAGATGGCGGCGGGTCATCTCGGGCCCGACGCGCAGCGCCAGCGCGTGCAGCGCGGCGGCCAGCTTGCGCGCGGCGGCGGCGCGGGCGCACGCCCCGCTGGGGTGGACGGGACGGGCTCACCTCTGCAGCGGCGGGTCCAGCAGATGGCGGCGGGTCATCTCGGGCCCGACGCGCAGCGCCAGCGCGTGCAGCGCGGCGGCCAGCTTGCGCGCGGCGGCGGCGCGGGCGCACGCCCCGCTGGGGTGGACGGGACGGGCTCACCTCTGCAGCGGCGGGTCCAGCAGATGGCGGCGGGTCATCTCGGGCCCGACGCGCAGCGCCAGCGCGTGCAGCGCGGCGGCCAGCTTGCGCGCGGCGGCGGCGCGGGCGCACGCCCCGCTGGGGTGGACGGGACGGGCTCACCTCTGCAGCGGCGGGTCCAGCAGATGGCGGCGGGTCATCTCGGGCCCGACGCGCAGCGCCAGCGCGTGCAGCGCGGCGGCCAGCTTGCGCGCGGCGGCGGCGCGGGCGCACGCCCCGCTGGGGTGGACGGGACGGGCTCACCTCTGCAGCGGCGGGTCCAGCAGATGGCGGCGGGTCATCTCGGGCCCGACGCGCAGCGCCAGCGCGTGCAGCGCGGCGGCCAGCTTGCGCGCGGCGGCGGCGCGGGCGCACGCCCCGCTGGGGTGGACGGGACGGGCTCACCTCTGCAGCGGCGGGTCCAGCAGATGGCGGCGGGTCATCTCGGGCCCGACGCGCAGCGCCAGCGCGTGCAGCGCGGCGGCCAGCTTGCGCGCGGCGGCGGCGCGGGCGCACGCCCCGCTGGGGTGGACGGGACGGGCTCACCTCTGCAGCGGCGGGTCCAGCAGATGGCGGCGGGTCATCTCGGGCCCGACGCGCAGCGCCAGCGCGTGCAGCGCGGCGGCCAGCTTGCGCGCGGCGGCGGCGCGGGCGCACGCCCCGCTGGGGTGGACGGGACGGGCTCACCTCTGCAGCGGCGGGTCCAGCAGATGGCGGCGGGTCATCTCGGGCCCGACGCGCAGCGCCAGCGCGTGCAGCGCGGCGGCCAGCTTGCGCGCGGCGGCGGCGCGGGCGCACGCCCCGCTGGGGTACGCGCGCCGGGCGGTCGCGGCCAGGCGCAGGGCGGGCAGCAGGATGCTCTTCAGGAACGTGTCCTGGTGAGTGACAGTTGGATTGTTTAGCAACTAGGTTGCTGGGGTACGCGAGCCAGGCGGTCGCGGCCAGGCGCAGGGCGGGCAGCAGGATGCTCTTCAGGAACGTGTCTTGGGGGGTGACGGGTGAGGGTTTAGCAACTAGGTCGCGGGGAGATTCTTCAGGAATGTGTCCTGGTGGGTGACAATTAGATGGTTTAGCAACTAAATTGCGGAGAGATTCTTCGGGAACTTGTCCTGATGGGTGAACGTTGGGGGATTGTTTAAATAAATAAATAATATAAATGAAAAGTTTATTAAATCTTGTGAAATATATTTCAATTTTAGATGTAAAAGCACGTAAAAGGTAAAAATAAAACATATTTTTTTGCCTAAGCTAGGATAATATGACTATGATATGTTTAGCAACTAGGTCGATAGGAGAACAAATGGGGGATGGGGCAGGAAAGTTCGAGTGGCGACCACGTACCGGAAAACGCAGCGTGGGTGGACCGACGATCTGGTAAAGATCGCAGGTACTGGCTGGATGAGGAAAGCACAGGACCAGCCTTTATGGAGATCTTTGGAGGTGGCCTATGCCCAGCAGTGGGAATCTTACGGCTGATATGATGATGATGATGAGGTCGCGGACAGATACCGCTGGCACGGCGACACACTTCGCAATACAACGTGTGTTACGAGTAACAAGCTACTGCGGTTCCACTCAGCGTGTGACGCAACGCAATCTTAAACCCCCACCACCACCACCAGTGTGATTCCATAACCACAACAGAAGAAAACACCAGACAAAATTACACATAATCGTTAATCAAGATAACTTGAACAACCAACTACACCGACATTCCTCACACAGACAGATCAACTTACACTGGTACGTACTCGCCCACCCATATGTAGCTGGTCCATTTAAGTGTGTGGTCCCTGAGGAAGCTACTACAGGGCTACCACCACGCCGTCGCCGAGATGAACTTCCGCTGGTACAATCAACTTGGCAGGTTGATAAGGTGGCTAGCATCATATTTATCAGATAGACTTCAGAAAGTCGTGGTTTGCGGCAAGGAATCAACAAAATTTGGGGCACCTTCTGGCGTTCCTCAGGGCTCCCATGTCGGTCCTGTTTTGTTCTTGATTTTTATTAACAATTTGGCCTCTAAAATATGTCACTCCAAGTTCCATTTTTTTGCGGATGACTTAAAAATATTTCGCACTATTAAATCGCCAATGGCCTCTCAACTTTTGCAGCAAGACCTTGGTGCGATTTCTAAGTGGTCACTTGATAATAAACTGCCGCTTAACTTAAGAAAAATTAAGCATATTAGGTTTACCAAAAAGATATCGCCACTGCAAACTTCATACTCAATAATTGGTCACACTCTTACTTGGTCTTAGAGAAAGTTAATCAAATAAGAGATCTCGGCATTATACGAGACTCTAAACTTTCCTTCAATCCACATATTGATACCATCATCAGTAAATCGTTTCGTATGTTGGACAAATGTCTGGAGAAACTGCAAATGCTTCAAGAGTGCATCGGCGCTAAAATACTTGTATAATGCATTGGTTTGTAGCACTCTGGAATATTGTTCTTGCATCTGGTATCCACAGTACGAGTGTCATATTTCTAGAATAGAGAAAATCTTTATGTTCTTCCTTACTGTGCACCAAGGGCATTTATCTAGGCTTACCTCATACAAGGACCGACTGTCGCATCATAATATGTTCACTCTCAGAGATCGTCGATGGATGGAGGGTCAAATGTTTATTTTTAAAATTGTTGTAGGGCCGATTGACTGTTCGTACTTGTTAAATAGATTATATTTTTCGGTGCCTAGGCGTTATGCCAGATTGGTTAATTTAAACCCTTTACGTAGAAACGAGATTGTTTCTAGGTTATCCAAAGAATACAACAAGTTGTTGAATTCGGAAGAATCAGTCGATATATTTAACTATTCTCTGCCGAAATACAAAATTGTTTATATGATTATATAAGTCTACTAGCAGACCCGACAGACGTTGTCCTGTCTACACGTCTTTAATTTGAAAATTTCAAACTTTTTTTTACAAAATTATGAATCTAAACCATTCCCAGATCCCCTTGAACACACACAAAAAATTTCATCAAAATCGGTCCAGTCGTTTGAGAGAAGTTCAGTGACATACACACTCACAGAAGAATTATATATATAAAGATTAACTCAGATGTTTTTCTTACTAATTGCTTAAGTCTCATTTTACTAGTACTTACGTTATAAGCATGATTTATATAGTGCACGTATGGTTTGCCTGTTATTGGTTTTACATTTATGGAAATTGGTATTGTCACTATAGTTTAAGAACATTGTAAAAAATGTAAATTTGGCAAATTAAATAAATAAATAAAAATAAATAAACTTTGGCTATAATCCCTACGCACCCGCGGCGCCAGCACCCACACTTCTCACATACATCGACCAATTTACACTAGTTTAAGCTGATCCCCAGTCTCTCACCTGCAACTGATCCATCAGCGTGTGGTCCCCGAGGCAGGACAAGAGCCGGCGCACCTACTATAGGGCTACCACTACCAAAGATGTCAATGAAAACTACAATGAATTTAGTAAAGTTTTACAATTGATTCTTAATAAATGTATACCAAAAAAATTATTAAGAGTCAATTCAAAACCAGCAAGACCTGTTCTCACTCCGGGAGTTAAACAATCATGTCGAAATAAAAGACTACTTAGACTATTCCTATCTCAGACAAACAATAAACTGATAAAGAATTACTACAGAGCATATTCCAAAATATTAAAAAATGCGGTTCGAAAATTAAAAAAAATTCATAATATTAATAAATTTGAAAAATCAACAAATAAAATGAAAGCTATGTGGCAAATTATACGGTGTGAAGCTAACAAAACACGCAATCAAAACAAACAAAATGTAAAATTAAAAATTAACAATAAATGTATAAATGATCCGAAAGAGGTCGCGAATGCATTTAATAGTTTCTTCGCATCGATTGGTAATATCCAACCCCAAAATCGACAACCGCCACTGCAAAATGATGTGAATAACACATTTTTCCTGAAACCTGTTGAGCCAAGCGAAGTGCTGAAAATCATAAAAAACTTAAAAAACAAAAACAGTTGCGGAGTTGATGAAATCCCCCCAACACTTATCAAAAGATGTAGCGATGAATTACCTTATCCCTATACGAAACGAATAAATCAGTCTTTTACTGAGGGTATATTTCCTGAAAGTCTCAAGATATCTTTGGTAAAGCCGATACATAAAAACGGAGAGGTAACTAACCCTAGCAATTTTCGCCCAATTGCCCTTTTGCCGACGTCGGCTAAAATATTTGAAACTGCAATGGTAAACCGACTTTACTCATTTTATAAAAAATATAATATCTTTCATGACAGCCAGAACGGTTTTAGGAAAAATAGATCAACAACATTAGCCCTATACAAATTCATTCAGGAAGTACTTCATCACTACATAGTATAAAACAAAGTCGCTTTCTCTGTCCCTATGTCCCTTTGTATGCTTAAATCTTTGAAACTACGCAACGGATTTTGATGCGGTTTTTTTTAATAGATAGAATGATTCAAGAGGAAGGTTTATAAGCAAGAAAAATGGGTAGAGGGTGGGTAGGTGTACGTGAACGAAGTCGCGCCGGGTCCACTAGTAATACAATAAATAATAAAAGATATGCTGTAGGTCTATTGCTCGACATGAGCAAAGCATACGACAGAGTAAACCATAAAATTCTCTTAGTTAAATTATACGGCACTGGAATCAGAGGAATTGCACAAAATTTTTTTAAATCATATCTCGAAGATAGGTCACAAAATGTAGAGATTGAAAATACAGACTATAAAAGCGGGAGGATACAAACCATACGATCGGATGTGGAAAGTAACATGGGCTCCATTCCCCAAGGAAGCGTTCTAGGGTGTTGCTTATTTCTCATTTATATTAATGACCTTCCAAAACAACTGGGTGAGGACTGTATCCTTTTCGCAGACGACGTTTCTATAGTAATATCATGTTCAAATACGGAGGAGCTCAATAATAAATTAAATATTATTATGGAAAAAATTGTAACTTGGATGGAATGTCACAATTTAGAGCTCAACTTGAAAAAAACTAAAATAATACAGTTCAAACCTTATCAAAAACTTCCATTGCAAATTGATTATAAATATAATAATGCTGTGATCGAGACTGTGACTTCGGCTACTCTGCTAGGAATAGATATTGATACAAGTGTAACCTGGAAACCGCATATTCAAAAACTTACTAAGAAATTGTCCTCATTTAGACATCTAAAAATGGTAACAAATTTTAAAACCGCACTCACAGCATATTATGCATATGTCCATTCTAGACTTGCATATGGAATAACATTGTGGGGAAACTCTACAGATGTGGAAGATATCTTTATCCAACAGAAGAAATGTGTGAGAATTCTTACAAATATTGGTCAAATGGATTCCTGTAGACCCCAATTTATAAAGTACGGCATAGTTACAGTGACGTCATTGTATATTCTAGAGTCATGTAAATTCGTAAGAAAACACGAGTACATGTACTCACCTATAATCTCCGTTAGACGAAACGATCGCAATGTTAACAAATTAAAAACACCTTTTTCTAAATTATCTTTATTTACAAATGGTCCTCATGCTATGATGGTTAAAATTTACAATCACATACCTAACTACATAAAAAACATTAAAAAATTTGAGTCATTTACCAAACAACTGAAATCTTTTCTAGTGCAAAAGTGTTATTATGATATGAATGAATTTTTTGCTGACCTCGAATTAAGATAATCCGGCACATCGCTATTTGATTATTTGATTACATTGTGACATGAAAACGGATGACAAAAATTTATTGCTATACAGAATGACATCTGACTAATATATCTACTAACTTGACATTATTATTATTATTATTTGATTGATATTTTAAGATGCAACTAATTGATTATTATTATTTTTATTTAAGGAAAGTACTCTTAATTAAATACTTAAGTTATGACATAATGTAAATAATGCATGCTCTCTCTCACTTTGTTTGCGATGCCCTTACAGGGTGTCACATGTAAGTACTTTATAATATTGTGAAATCTTTTAAAAACTGTGATACGCAATAAATGAAATAAAATGAAATGACCACCACGCCCAACGGCGAAGACCAATATATCTTGAACCACCTCCTCCACCAATCTCTTCACACACAGAGGTCAACTTACGCTGGTCCCATTCCCACTCAACAGCAGCATTACACGCTGATAGTAGCAGCTAGTCTGCTAGATAGGTTCAATTTCGAGAAAGAGGTCTATCGACGAATCCAACTCGGTTGGGCAACGTTCAGGAAGCTACGTCATATATTTTCGTCCCAATTACCGCAGTGTCTGAAGACGAAGGTCTCTGACCAATGTGTGTTGCCCTATGAAACTGAAACGTGGCCGCTCACTATGGGCTTTACAAGAAAGCTCACTATTACAAAAAGGGCAATGGCTGACCTGCAACTGATCCATAAGCGTATAATCCCCGAGGCAGGGCACCAGCCGTCTGGCCAGCTGCTAGGCCGCCACCACGCCGCCCTCGAGCGGCGCGGACAGCCGCCGCCGGCACACGGCCAGCCAGCAGCTCGGAGACCAACATAACTTGAACTACCAACAACACCGACACTCCTAACACACAAAGGTCAACATACGCTGGTTACATGCTCGCTCACCTGCACCGTGACACGCTCATAGTCCCCGAGGCAAGGCACGACCAAAATTACACAATAACCAACATAACTTGAACCACCTCCTTCTCCAATCTTCTCACATACAGAGGTCAACTTACGCTGGTATATTCACCTATAATCAATACGCACCCGCAGCGCGCCAACACCCACTCCTCACATACATCCTACACTGGTTAAGCTGAGTTAAACCATAGCGTATGATCCCCGAGGCAGGGCACGAGCCGCCTGGCCAGCTGCAAGGCGGCCACCATGCCGCCCTCCAGCGGCAAGGCCAACATAACTTGAACCACCACCTCATCCAATCTCCTTACACAAAGAGATCAACTTACGCTGGTCACTCGCCCGCTCAACAGCAGCGTGACACGCTCATAGTCTCCGAAGCAGAACAAGACAAAATTTACCAGCCTAACTTGAACCATCTCCTCCTTCAATGTACTCAAACATAGAGGTCAACTTACGGTGGTACTATCAACTTTAGTCCCTACGCACCCGCTACGAGCAACTGACACTAGTTTGAGTTACTCCCCACTCTCTCACCTGCAACTGATCCATAAGCGTGTGATCCCCGAGGCAGGGCACCAGCCGCCTGGCCAGCTGCAAGGCCGCCACCACGCCGCCCTCCAGCGGCGCGGACAGCCGCCGCCGGCACACGGCCAGCAGCTCAGAGACCAACATAACTTGAACTACCAACTACACCGACACTCCCAACACACAGAGATCAACTTACACTGGGCATTCCCCCGTTCACCTGCACCGTAACACACAAAATTACACTTATCCAACATAACTTGAACCACCTCCTCCTCCAATTTGCTCACACACAGCGGTCAACTTACGCTGGTACCTTCAACATGGGCTCTAATTCCTACGCACCCGCGGCAAGCCAGCACCGACACTCCTCACATACATCGAGCAACTTACACCAGTCACCCAGCCCTACCAGCTCACCTGTAACTGGTCCATAAGCGTATGATCCCCGAGGCAGGGCACCAGCCGCCTAGCCAGCTGCAAGGCCGCCACCACGCCGCCCTCCAGCGGCGCGGACAGCCGCCGCCGGCACACGGCCAGCAGCTCTCCCATATGCGGCAGGTACTGGAACACCACCACTTGCTCGCCGTACATCTCTGCGGGGAGAATTGGGTGGTTGGAAGTTGGAGAAGAAGACGCGAACCCCCCGCGTGAACCCTCACGGGGGTCCATAGTCACTCACTGTTACGCTAGAACCCGGAACAAAGGGGGTTTAAGGTATGTATGGCTGAAAATGGGTATGACGGTTTTCGCGATGCCAAAAGATCTATGAACACTCGAACCCCCAACCAAGGGCGTTCAAGGGCGATAGGTATGGCTATGAATGGGAATGAGTCAAAATCCACCAGGTGGCGCTACTGAGACATAAGATCTGATGCCAAAATAAGGCCCTGTCATTGGCTGGAAAGGATCCGTCATTTTACAGCAGTTCTTTCTGTCCAATAGCACGGCAGTATGTTGATAACGGACATTAACTCAGTAGCGCCACCTAGTGAATTTAAAAACCGTGTAGTGAAAACCCTAATGCTTGGTCGTAACGTAGACAAAAGCCTCTACCAAAGAACTGTACAGCGAATAGTTTTGCACTGTAGACCCTACATCAAACCTGGGCTACAGTTTCAAATCTTTTCAAGTCTCGGATTTTGAAAAACCGTATCACCTTTTATAACATGACGAACAAATTACAGAAACGAATAATGCACTCACCGACTATAGCTGTGAGACAGTTGATGACCTTCGCGGCGTTCCTGTCCCCCACGACCCTGCTGTCAACAATGTCTATCTCGTCAAACTCGTCTTTCTCGTCGTCTTCGCACGGCGCCAAATTTTCTTTCCCTATATAGCAGAGGGTCAGCATCTTTAGCAGGTTCCGCGTGATATATCGACACGTCAGCACCGGCCCCAGTCTGTGAGCTAACCAAATCAGACTCTCGGAACTCATGTCGGAAATCTTGACCGCACTCATCTCCTTCTGACTCAATACCTCTTCCTGCAAAATTCTTGACGTATTCGGCGAAATACTTTCGCTTTCGCGACTCATGTGATGCGCCTTTGCCCTTAACTCGGCTTCATCAGACTTTGAATCGTCATCCGCAAAGTGAAGGTAGCTTGTGAACATGGGTTTCGTTGGTATGTCAATAGAAGGCGATTTGACTGGGGTTTCTGGGGAATTTTGGTCTTCTGTTGTAATTATCACGTTGGGTTCTAGTACCACCCGTGATGTGGTCGGAGTTAATTGTTTCGAACTGATCGGTGAAAAGAACTCTGACCCTGACGACGGGCTTTGGACGGTTATCTCTTGGCCAGCTAGCGACGAATACGATTCTATCGACTCAGCCGGCGATTTACTCCTGCTGCTTCGACTTGGCAGCCTTTCTTTGTCAGTTTCAAAATGGAACACTTCATTCTCACTTTTGCTGTCAGGGTCTTTCTCTCTAGAGTCATTTACTACAATATTTTTCTCCACATTTGGCGTGATTGGATTCTCGGAGCCGTAAGAGGTGTCGGGAGAGAAAATATCACCCGTAGCTGAAAGAGCGCTTTTCAGATTGTCATCGGAATATCTGGGCTTTTTATTGGCCATCAATCTATTATGGCAGAGATGACCTGGAGATCCAACGTCTGTGGTGACGTCTTTGTAGCCTCCGACGGCTTCGACTAGGTGCTGGGTGAAATTGTCTAGAAAACACTGAAGGCCGAGTCTAACCATCAGTTGCAACAAGAATATATTGTGGTACAACTTCACGAATTTCTGTTTGCCAGGTCCTGGGTTCGAGCTATCGAGGTCGGCGGAGCGGTTATGGTCGGGCGGGTTGACAGCAAATTCATCATCCTCATAGAGATTCAGAATATGTCTCAGCAATTTGCTCCTGGTCTCAGCCGGGCCGATCGCCTTGCTGACTGTGTCAAACAAATACCAAGCTGCCAGGACCGAAGTCTCCTTATTCTGCAGTAGCTCTATGTAATGCGTCAAGAAAATATCGAGCACATCAAACTGGTTGCTGACTTGTGAGAGCAACACATTTAAGTGTGTTATGCAGGCCTGGATTTTCCCTTCGGCTATCCTCTGATTAAAATAAATCTTCGTTTTGTCTACGTTCTGATACTTTTCACATTGAACACCGTCACACTCGTACATATAAAGGATGTTCAGCTCATTGCTGGTCAGCTCGTACTCGTGTAAAGTGCTCAGTAGGCTGTACAGGACATTGTAGCTCTGCGAGAATGGTATCAAGTGTTGCATAAGCAGAGGCTGAAGTAGCTGCGCCGGCGTCGGCGAAGGGAGACCCTTATCGGTCACAGTGACCTTCTTCAACGGTTCCTCCTTCTTTGGCACCAATTCGTTCCTATAACTCAAACTTGGCGGCTGAACGTTCAACAACAACGAAGCTATATACGAAACGCACTTTGGCAACGAACTGAAGTTGAATTTCAGAACTGTACGGCAATTGTTGTATCTGTCTATGAAATTGGAATTTGTGAGACGCAGAGGCCGCATGTGTGTGTGTAGAAATATCTCCACAATAAGGCACCCGATAACCAGCATATCCTGGCGGCGGCTCTCGGTCACGAATTGTTTATAGACGACGGCGTCGGTGGTGTATCTGGAATTGAAGGTCCTATTCTTCCGTTCTTTCAGCACGGTTTCTAAATGGGAGTCCTGGCTGAATTTCCGTAAATAACTCTGGTCGTAGGACGCGAGAAACATGTGGTTGGTGAAGGCGTTTTCGTCGGGAGCGTCCTTGGGGGTCGGCGGGTTCTCCTTAATCTCCTCCACGGGGTAGAGGTTGAGGGTGGATGTATTCACACTCTGTTTCTCCTTTTCGTGCGCTCGGCTGAAGAAGCATTTGGTCCGGAAGTTGTCAAGGCCCTCGAGGGCCTGGATGGAAGCGACAGGGTTGAACTCCTTGGGGAGGTAGATGACGCCCTTTCCCAGCTCGGAACGTTGGACGCGGTAGTGGCGGGAGTGGGAGGAGGCGCGGGCCTCAGAGGTGGGGGGCTCCCCGCGCTTGGAGAGCGAACGCGCCCGGGGTCCCCGCGGACGTGCATGCCGTTCCCCGGGGCCCCCCGCGACCCCCCCGCGCGCCAAGTGCTGCGATATGCTGACCGACTCCTCCTCTTCTTCCGAAAACTCGTCAGAGGTCTCTTGTTTTATTGATTTCTCTGCAATAAAAAATAGTTAGGAAAACTTGGGGAATAATTTTGAATTTTATTTAATAAAGAGTGTTTAAGTATTTGTGTTACCGGAGTGTTTACTTTAAGTGGGGGTGCCCACATGAAATAAGTCAGTCAGTCATACAGTGCAGTCATCGTAATCTACTTTGTACTGTTTGATGTATGGTGTGCTACTGGATTTGGCGCTCATTTGCACACGAGAGATCAGTCGAGAGATCGGTTAGAGGACTTAGAGCCAGACTATAATAAGTTGCTCCGTAGCGAACAGGCTTGCCTGCGCTGGATTTGTCGCGTGTTGCGAAGCCTCGGGGATACGAGGGAAATAGATGCCTAAACCTGTCGGAAAGCGACCTCGTGGGAGTGCTAGGAAGCGATGGACGAACATGGCTGAGTCGGATACGAGAGATAACCGCTAACGACTAGTTACGACGCGAGCATGCCCAAGACAGGGCGAAGTGGAGGAGAGCAGGAAAGCAGACTCTCTAGCGCGATGTAGGACGGTCAGCGCCGTCTATATGCGGATGCTTGCCAACCTTGTGTTCGACACGTAATGTGAATGTGAGTATTGTTGAGTTTCCCTATTGGAGCAAAAGGTGTCGCTACAAGTATAACGGTATGCACTCACTGTGTTCCCTGGGCGCGGTCCAGTGCAATCTCGGCGGGCGTGGCGGCGGCGGCGGGGGGCGGCGCGCGGGGTGCGGCGCCGTCAGCAACTGAAGGGCGGAGCCCCGCCGCGCCCGCGTGTGCCCGTCTACTAGCGACAGACACACGTTCTTCGCCTTCACCGACGCCGGGCCCGACATCCTGGGAGGCGAGCGTGGACAGTTGGCATGTTAGGGTAGCTATAGTCAGTGTGGTTGTTGGTGTAATTCTAGTTACTAGAGTAGATCAGGTGGAACTCAGAAGAGCGTCGGTCGCGAGCGGTTTGGATATAAGACTCGTAAGCGAGAGGTACCGGATTCGAATTCCACTGTGGCCTGAATAGACATGACGCATGACGCATGACGCATGACGCGTTTCACGGACGCACGCACCCTCTTTGTCCTACAGTGACAACAAACACAGGCTCTGCAGTTTTGTTACATGAAACGTCAGTGCATGACGTGGCTGTTATGGGCGGCAGTTACCTTTTACCATCAGGAGGGCTGTTTGTAACTTTGTATAAAAAGTTGATTCAAGCCAATGCCAAAAATGTTTTAGGAAAACTTCATCAGGTCTATAATGTTTTTAAACAAAAATTGACAGCCAGTATTTCCTACCTAACATCACCTACACTGTGGTGACATACAATGCGAGTGCAATATCTAAAGAGAAATCTTAAATTGTTAATTGATGAAAATGTATTGAATTATGGAATATGAAGATTTTTGCTTACTTGTATCCAAATGTTATGTCGATCCAATGATGTAGGTTGTCCGACACATGAGTGCTTTCCAGCGCTTCGCGGTGCTTCATGATAAAGTCCTCAACGCACGACGCCCACGACGGTATGCCAAGGTCCTTCAAATAATATGAAATTATAAATTAGATTTAATACGAGCACATCTGTGGCAGCCTTGGTGTTAGGGACAACAAAATTAAAGAGGCTCGCCTGCGCTGTTTAGCCACGTATTGCGTAAGCCCGAGAGATATGTTGGAAATAGGTGTCTAAGGTTTCAGGAAAGTGGTCCCATGGGAGACCCAAGAAGCGATGAATTGACATCCCCACGATGTGGAGGAGTAAAAGCAGGAAAGCGGATCCTGATGGACACCGGGATTATTCACTCAGATGATGATTCTGAATGGGTTTTTTATAATAGGTAACAAACTTACAGGCAAATCCTCATGTATACTCTTGAACACTGTTGGATCTGTATAGAACTCTGGCACACATTCCTCGGGGGTCCATTCTTGCATACGCTGTATGGAAGCTGGGTACTCAGC
Source organism: Blastobasis lacticolella (assembly GCA_905147135.1). Lineage (NCBI taxonomy): Eukaryota > Metazoa > Arthropoda > Insecta > Lepidoptera > Blastobasidae > Blastobasis > Blastobasis lacticolella. The sequence continues at coordinate 4,896,555 of LR990048.1, read as the reverse complement.
TGGCACCCATTTGTTACGCACATACTTGCATAACACTTCTTTTGGGGTTCTGCAATGTTAACGAGTGTTTAAAAGCCCTATAAAGGACTAGACAAGCTGCTATGGTAGGAACTATGCCAAAGCCTATAAAATGTTTTTGGTAGGTATGACATAGAAGAAATAAATTGGTCAGTACATTTTTTATTTGGAGCACCTCACTACACTTGGTTTAACAGATTGATACTTTTATAAAAAAAATTTAAATATAGTTTTTAGATATTTAAGATTGTGTTACCTTCAAATATTACTTAATTAAATGTGTTCCAAAGTGCAATGAACAATGGATAAAATAAAAAGTTTAGGTAATAGTTTGAGTCTACATTTCATTTTAATATTGCTAACCTGCGAGCAAGGTAAACATAGCAGGTGATATCTGACAGAGCATCAGACACATGGTGTGGAATCTGCTGAGAACAGCTGGACACTTCATAGGTCATATCCAACTGCCTGTCACCCTTATTCAAACGGTATTTAGACTTGCTCAAATCACGCCAGTTGCGACCTGAAAAATAAATTCCTTTTAACAAATTTAACAAAATAATATTTTTACAAATTTATTAATGAGTCTCGGGAGCCAATTGGCATCTCATTATTATGTTACGTAACAATTCAAAAAGGTTGTATTTACCACATCTAGATGCAAAATCTGTTACCCAAGGAACAAGAAAATGTGCCTGTGGATCAGTGGCTGATCTACCAGCTAACTTGTTAAGATGTAGCAAATAGTCCAGATTTGATATCTGACCACGCACCCACAGCATACACAGCTTTTCCATTTGCACAGTGTCATTCCTCCAGCACCAATCCTCCCCTCTCTTACTCTGGCCACTTTGAGGTGCACTCACAGAGGCAGTCTGCTTGTTCCTACTATGCTCACAGATCAAGGAAGCATCCAAAGTGTGTATATTATTTGTTATCACAGGTACAATTTGCAACCACAAATTCTCTGTCAAATAAATATCCTTGAGCTCCAGCATGCCTAAACTAAGCCCTCTATCACTCATTGCTTTCGCTGCATTCAGTAACTGATAAACAATAAATAATCCCCGTCCATAATTCTTATCTAATAAAGCTGGACTGAAGTTAAGGCAATCGAGCAAGTTATTCTCATAATGTCCTCTGTACACTATAAAATAGTTATTGTCAGTTTCTAAAGTGAACATAGCTGCTAATAAATTGACATGAGTTTCATATGATTTAGTGACATATTTGTTGGGTAGGATTTCTTTGTACTCTGCAGACTTGTCATTGTTTATTCTTATCACATTACAGCCATACAACCGTAATATTACTTCGGATATTAGCTGGTCATGCTCCAAAAGGTTGACAATTGTACTCTCTCTGGTGCTATCACCATTCTGGCAATATTTCTTATAGGATTCTTTCCATAGGTTTCTCTGATTGTTTTGGGACACATATTGGAGTAATTGTGAAAATGTGAGGGGCGGGTCTGTATTACTTTCGCTAAGCTTATATCGAGGCAGTGGTAAAACTTTGGACACTTTTTTATGTAATACCTACAACAAGAAAATTAAATTATTTGCACATGTTGGTAATTATAGTTATAATCTAAATTATTGTTGCATACATACTCTGATAAAAATTCTACGCCAGGGATAAAGGACACTGTCGCCAGGTTGTAAAGAAAAATCTATGTTATTCACTGTATTATCAACTTCAATATTTTTTAACCAGTTTTTCAACCAACTTGTATGAACAACCACTGTAAAAAGGTTATGCGAGGCAGTAGGAAATATATTATTGTTGCTGATTTCCAATTCTCTAACAATACTTTCCATTTCTAAACAATAAATAATACTCTTTGTTTTGATTTATCGCGAGTAGCGAGGTCGTTTGATAAAAAATTGATTGACAATCAATGCCATTTCTACAAAGTGATTGACAAATCGATTCTCGCAGTAGTGCTGTGCACATTCAAATCTGTCAGTTTGTCAATCGTTATTAAATCGATGAAAACCATCGAGATACGAAACTCCTTCGAGTTTCAAAGTCGAGGGCGATGAAAGCTTGAGCAAAGTTGAAAATTCATTCCCGAAATGCACAAAATCATAAGTCCGCTACCTATAAATATCGTCCGATCGTTGCCCGCCCTAAATTATTCACGCCGTTCAATCACTTAACAATAAACCATTCATTCATTACGAGTCCAGCGTCATACTAGCCGTTTTCATCCGTTCCGAAAAGAATAATATGAAAACGAAAGGTGCAAATTCAATATAAACGCCATATATTGTGCCACACTAGACCGGTCCGTTCCGTTAAGAATGGCCGGTAAGAAAGCTGATGCAAAAAAAATTATTTTAATATTTTCGTTCGGGTCTAGGCTTATAATAAGTATTTATTTAAAAAGTAGTATACAGGGTGACCTTAGCCTCTGGACAAATAATGAAACCATGTATAAGACTGTTATTAAGCAGTATCAGAAAATAGGGTTTTCGTTAATTTGACAAAAAACCATAAAACAATGTTCTCTAAAAAATTAAATTGTTACTTAATCGGCAACATTTACAACAAACTGTATCACGACAATACGAATGAATTGATCTATCATCTACTGCCTAACTAAACCATGCAACTGCATACAGGCTGTTAATCAGTAATAAATTTAAAATCGTTGATTTTCGGTAAGTACTGGACTGATTGTTATGATACGTTGCAGTTTTGATTTCAATACCCTTCTAGTAGTATACGGCTTTGTCCAGAGCGTAAGGACACCCTGTATAAGTTGTTTATCAGTTATCTAACACCCATAGCACAAGCTTTGCATACTTTGAAGCTAAATGGCACTGTGTTAATATGCTTATATTTATTTCAATGAGGAGTTTTCCAGTAGGTATTGTCAATTGGTTTCAAAAAACATCAATTGATCCTACAAAGTTCAACGAAATGTATTTTAATACTAACATTTTATATTTGTATTGCGTCCATTCTTGATCCTAGTGTCCATGAAACGAATTGACTCAGTCAAATTGATGTTTGTTTTGTTTGTAATAATTTATTACAACCTCTAAAATTGTTAAAAATGATTGATAAATACAATATTATCCAATACAACGTACCCAGTGTTTATATCCTCTTTGCTTAGAACCTATTTCAAGCGATTATCAATTATCAAAAATGTCGGGGCGCCATCTAGGGAGTGGTTAGAAATGCTTTAGATACCTATTGGAAAACTGCTCATTTGCCGTAGGATTTGACTGCCTGACAATCAAACCGGAACAAAACGTTTTATCCTTACCGGAACGTATGAAAACGGAATGTATAGGGCGGGCCTTATAATCCTTGTCCCCTTCATTCATTCCTTTTTTCAATCATTCATTGACATTTTAAATTTTTCATTCATTCGCCAAACCTACGTCGGCGGGGAGTGTTGTGTGTGACTGTGATTGTTTGTTTTTTGTGTAGTTTTTATGATTATTTTTCGTCGTAGTGCTGTTTTTAGTATTATAATTAAGTTTAACAGTAAGTACGATAGTCTGTAAGCAATAAAAATAATTTTAGGTTAAATTATTTGTAATTAAAATGTCGTAAATCGTATATCGGTTCTAAAATTTGTAAATGTGAAATGGATTATCTAATTTGTTTTAATACCCTCAATATAGGTACTCATTTAACATTTTAGTGGTTAAGGTACGTGTAGAAACTGTGAAAGATTTACCAAGAGGTCGATATTATTATTACTTGGGGGGTTTCGAAGCAGCAGGTAGCGATTTTGAATCGATGTACGGGTACGGTACGGTAAACCCGAGCCCGAGCCCGCCCCTCCTGTCACACAGTGGGGTCCCCTCCCCTCTTTTAGGTAGACAAAGGGTAGTCACCCCTATTGCGGAGGGGAGCCGGCCTTGGGTGATTCCCGCCGGTGGATGGTAGGGGAGGGGATCACTATTTCAAGTTTAGTTTTTTGCCTCTCCCTTTACTAACGGTTCATGCAACTGTGGGAAAGTTTAAAGACATGTTTGTGGGTGCATAAAGGTTACCTTGTGTTGAGGATATTGGTGAATGTATGGAATTAATTTTGGGGTACTGTTATTATTTTTTTTAGTTTTATATTAATTTTACACTCACAAAATAAATAAAGTCAATTTATTTTTATTATTTGAATTTGTTACTTTGAATTTATATTGAACTACTATTGTGTTGTGACATTCTGAGCCTCAATGAGTAATATTGTCTTTTAGGATTTTCATTATCATTTCTGAAACTACACACACATCACAGAAATGGCTTTGCGTAACATGTTGATGCCAAAGAACCAAATGGCAGTGATCGACGATACTGACGAAGGTCGAACATACCACTGTGTGGAGTGCGGAGCCCAGTTTAACGATAAGAATAAGATGGAGGTGCATTTTATATCACACAACAAGGTCTACAGGTTTCTTTGTGGTATCTGTGGAACGGGGTAAGTGTCTGCATGTTATTCAATTTGATTGTTGATGATGTAGATATCTGTAATGATTATGATGCTTTAAATCATTGTTTGAGTGAGATCGTCACTTACCACCTGGTGAGATGGTGGTCAAATGCCAGGCTAGTTCTTTTAATACAATACAAAGAACAAAAGTAGTGTCAGCATCTTGAAAAGTTACTTTATAAATTAAAAATATTATGCAACTACATAAAATGCAGTTCTTTTATTACTATAATAAAATGCTAAATGAATTACCTCTCTTCTGTAATGTAATGTGTGAGAGCTGCATGAATGAATATGCCTTTTAAGAGACTCTTGTTATCGCAGATTGAAACGCAAAGAGCACCTGGACCGACACACACTTGGCCACCAGGAGGTACGGCCACATGTTTGCCCGGAGTGTGGCAAGGGCTTCAAGCGGAAAGAACATTTAAACATACACAGGGCTATACATATAGGTGACAAAGCCCATGCATGCAACTTATGTGATCGCTGTAAGTTTTCAGTTTACCTTTACCTTACCAGTTTTACATTAATATTTCAGTAACTAATGCAATCACCTTCAAACATTAGTGATCAGGCTATACCTACATGCTCATTTGCCTCCTATTGAAGGATATACAGCAAAAACTTACAGTTCATGCTTGTTTCAGCATTCTATCGTAAGGACCATCTTCAGAAGCACATTCAGACCCATAGTAAATCTTTTAATGTACATGAAGATTTCATGCCTGATCACGAATTTGTGGATGTCAAAGAAGAGGAATTTATGGATGTCAAGCAAGAGATGCTGGATTATGATGAGGGAGACTTGAGTAGTGAACAGAATTTCATTGCCAGCATGGAGGTGAGTCACAAAAATTATTAGCTTCAAAATTGTCTGCAACACCACAGGTGTAAGCTAATTACGCAACTCTCTTGCCAACAATTCTCTATTGCAATGATTGAAATTGTTACTTTTTTTAATTACGTATCATCGATTTCATGGGTTCCGTTGCAATAAACAAACTATTAAATCGATCATACATAATCGCAAAAGTAACAATTTCAATCATTGAAATCAGAGAATTGTTAGCAACAGAATTACATAACTAGCTATTGCCTATATCTATTGTCATTCCTATGTAGAGCTCGTCTAATCTAAAACGACGCGCCCCACTATCGCATTAACGCACACAAGCAAGTTTGAAATATGGACCCAATACATATACAAATGCCGTTGTAATTGGTCATTCAGTTGCCGGTGAGACACCAACGTAGGAGCTCGCGTCGTTCGATTGAAGCAGTCGACGCTCCCACACAGATGAAGTGTCGTTATCAATATTTGCACTCACACATCGAAATCAACTAACCAAGTAGTGGGGCGCGTCATTTTAGACTAGACGAGCTCTACCTACTGTATTTGCCCAACAGTTATACATGATCTAAACAAGGTAATAATGTGACTGTAAGTTTGTCTTGCGTTTTCACGTCTAACCCGCTGAACAGATTTGTATAAAATTAGGCAAGGAAATAGATGACGGCCAGGGGGAAGGACATAATCTCCAAATAACCACATTTTACGCGGACGAAGTCGTGGACAAAAGCTAGTTATAACTGTATACGATAAGGTACCTACATAAATGATTGAATTTTAAAAGAAAGGCCATGGGCCCTTACTCTTGGCATTTGCGATAGTTTTAAAGCTTCCTTAATACGCGGCGCTTTCGCAACCGAGCGAGATGACAAGTCACGCGATGGCATTCGAGGTAGACGGTTGGGCGCCCTATTGAGACTTGAGCCTTCTCTATATTGCCTTATCTAATTTATAAAGTCCTACGATTGGACCTACTACCACCCATTGTCCTATAGACTTCCCGCTCATGCGGACCGCAGCAGACCTAATCATGCGCACTTTATATATGGCTCTTTTGGACGCATGCACATCTTGACACCCTACTCTCGACCAGACCCTTCTGCACTCCTCTTACACCACTCCACACACTTCTGCCCCGTCGGCCAGCTCACATGCTCCTACCACTATTCTTGTTCTTTAGCCCGGTGTAACGTCTCCCATAGTTGGATATAGGCGTTCTCTTCGTGGCTTTTCTAATCTCACCGGTCGTTGGACAGCCTCGACAATCGTAATTATCTTGGCGTCAATATCCCGGTTGTGGTCGCGCGAGGGCCCGGGGTCCACCTTCACCATGATTTGGTAGATCAGGTATACTTTCCCCCGCTCCCTCCGCCCGGGCAAATGCCAATATCGTCGGCCATCGGGCGGTCTGCCTTCCCACGCCCCTACAACGGGTTCTGGGTCTTTACGCTGCGGTTTTATCGAACCACCATTTTGGATTTTAGTGACAATGTGGCCAGTGCGATTTGTTATGATTTTTTTGGGAATGTTACAGAAACAGGTTTTAAGTAAATTTCAACTCGCCCTTGTCAGCAAAAGTATTAAAGCTTACCAGAACCACACCTTTCATACGCTTAAGCATTCATCGTGGTCATAAAATCTGTTCGTTTATTTTATTGTCATTTCTGAGCGTGTACCTTAGTCAATGAAGATTGCTGACGTAACCATCTTTCAAAACCCCCATCCCCATGCCCCCATGTCATAAAAAATCCCAAGCCAAGACCCCCATTGTTACTTATCTATTACTTGAACAGCGGCGAAGGCGGACAACAAGAGATACCCAAGCTCGCTCCATCGCCTTTTAAGTTGAGCCCTTTGTAGGCGTACGACTATTGACCTCGCCCATACCCAAACTAGGTAGGCGGTGAGGAGTTGGAACCAGTGGGCTCTTCGCAGTCGTCAGGCGCCGGCGTACCGACCAAGGAGCGCCCACACGCGTGCGACCTCTGCGAGAAGACATACAAGCGCAAAGACCACCTCAAGATGCACAGCTACACCCACACGAAGAAAAACAAAATATGCACCGAGTGCGGTAAAGGTGAGTGATGTTTTGCTCTTATTCGTGGTCTAGTGTTGCCCAACTATCGATTGGTGGCCTCGAAAATAGTTTAGTCTCGATATTACATATTCGGCCAATATTTTTAACCTCTTGAAAAATTGGGGTGTTACAAGTGTCACGTGTGTATCTGTGTATGTGTGACTATCCATTGGCAACATAGTGGGCAGGCAATTTACGGCCCTCTTACCTTTCTAGTGGAGGTGGGACGACCGTGAGTAACGACGTGACCGACGATCACCGTAAAAGACATCTGTGTAAAATGTGTTTCCTTTATGTCCAATAACTTGGAATATGAAGCCTATCTAAAATAGCCTGCTTTATTCTTATACTCTAACGTGTCCAAATTTAATATTGTTAAATCATTTTTTATCCCAGTACACCATCTAGTTTTGCTCCTTACGGAATAAGAGCTAATTATACCGTAATCCATGAAGTAGGTACTCATGGTACTTATGAGCTAGTTATTCCTAAATTGTAAATAATCGAACTTAAAAAAAACACTTTGAAACATACCGACCTAACCTATTACATAATCCCACCGAAGCTTCAAAATCGCTTACACACACTCCAGTACGTAAAGACAACGAGTTATAATGCGCGAGTTTCAATTATACGTTCACTAGGCCAGCCGCTAGGTCAGCGCGGTAGATAGATTGACCGTGTGGTGTCCGGCACAGGAGAATGCAGTGTAGCACCAACTAAGGACCGACCGTGATCTCGGTCTCGGTTATTCTCAGCAAAACATCCAGCCGATATCTCGGAGAAATCGGTAGAGATAGACTGAGACTGTACGGCACACAATGGAACACCAAATTTCGAACTTACCAAGTGTTTGCTCGAGTAATGTCTGTACAATAACTTTGAACCAAAGCTGGAAAGTTAAATGATAACAGATTACAGACTAAAGGGCGATAATGATGTATCTATGAATGCTGAGGCCAAATATTCTGTATACATTTTTCAATATTATCCCATTTCAATGAATGTAATAAATTTTTCTCGATCTCCGTCGAGACAAAATACAGTCGCGATCGGTCCTTAGCACCAACCGATCCATTGAGGGTGTCGTGAGAGACAACTAATGTCTTTTAAACCTAAATAGGTATTTCTAACACTGCGATCTCTAACCCGCCTGCCAAGGAGATTACGGCAATGCCCTCTAATGTGGAGGGGCCTAGTCCAGCAGTGGACTGCTATGGGCTGTTCATGTGATAGATAAGGGCGGAATGCGTAATTCATTGGCACCAACATTTGTAGTAGGCCTGTGGCTCAACAGGGCGATTATGGACTGATGATGATTACACTTTAGATTAGACTTTATGGTACGTACTGTAACATGCCTACGTGCGTAGTCCTATCCTATAATGTACCTAAAGCTGGACGTTGTCGTCCATTGATCACGTGGGAGGGAGGGGGGCTTGTACCGTCACTATTGATCGCAATGAGGGGGGGATTATGACTTGTTACTGCCCCCCGAATGGAGTACCCAAAATAGTCAATTTAAACCTATAGTCTGCAGACTCTGCTTTTGAAATTCATTCACATGTGGGTGTTATTTTTACCATACCAAAAGTACTGAATTTACCTACACATAATGTTAGATTTAGATGGGTGAGGGGCGGGGTCGCTTAAAACCTGACCGCGTATGTCTAGGGTTCTTCACGCCATTAATGGACGACCTCAAAGTGCATTAAACTAATTTGAGCTTTTGCGTTGTTTTACAAACTTAGGTACGAAAAAAATCTAATCTTTTCTCCGTATTATCCTAGCCATTAGTTTAGATAACGGATGGTCTTTACGAGGTAAAGTTTATCTATCGATGGACGTTAAAACTGAATTGATTTCGAAAATACTTTCACTAACATCCATCTATTCGCCATTGACATACGGCGCTTTGATCTCAAGAAATCCCACAGGAAGGGTCTGAGAATATTATAACGAAAAAGTAGAATACGTAATAATATTACAAACTGGTTCTCGCGAACGCACACGCTGGCGAAGCTAGTATTCATGCCAGTTCACTCTAGTTTCTTGCTGACACTGAGGTAGCTTAGAAAATAAAGTACATAGAACAAAAATTATTTTTATCCCATCGTCTTCGATCGCCATGTAACACTCCCCCTCTCCCCTTTACAACCTAGATCCATCTAGTCTAGATTAATATAAGTGGTTGGTTGGCTGCTATTCCCCGGGCTGGCAAACAGCGCACGGGTTGTGGTATTTACGACCTCTCTAGTTTCAAGTCATTCTCTTTAGTTTCAAACTTCTCAATACAGGGCAATAATTATTTTTGGACCGTTTCCTTTCGGTGTTGTAATATAAAAAACTATGAATTTATCATGCTGAAAATCAAAATTTGAAAACCGTTCGAGTCGAGATAAACAGTCTAAAATAATGACCCCTGATCGCCCTCGGCTCTCCTTATTATCAACCCCATTTAAACTGCCATCTCCTTGTAAACGGATTGAATAGCGACCATGTGTAGTCGGACTTTACGTCACCCGTTAGGGTGTGGGGCAGGTCGGTGTTAGGGGATCGGTGTCCTCACCGAAGTACAACCCACATACAACCCTCCCCACATAAAAGGGGAGGCCCGGGCTTAGAACGCACGGTCCACTATACTGTCACTGCAAAGCCACGGTACGGTGAATTGAAATTGTCTAAGCTTTACTCTTTACAACCATACCTTTCTTTCTTATTTATTGCTGGACAGGAATAGAATGTTAATACATTTACATGTAGGTAGTAAGACGAATTTGCTGTCAAAAGATATGCCTTCATCTCTCCGCCGTTTTTATTCTTTGCTCTCCTTAAAGAATGTAGGCACCTATCAGTTGTCAAGTTGTTTGTACAAAGGAAAAGCTCTGTCATTCCATTCCACTTCCATTCCACTTCCATTCTGACCAATTACACTAAACCAAGGAGCCACAACATATTTTTCATACCCAACAACAAACTATTCAGTTAGGATTTGTTATAGCGATAGGATTTGTTAAATCAATTTTGTTCTCATCTGATCAGCTAGTCTTCATACTTTATCCGCGATATAACTGTTCTTTAGGTTGGACTGGACTCTTATAATCACTCGCCTTGTGTCGAACGGGTTTCAATTTTTATTTGCGGTATGAAAAAGTCGGATAATCCCGATTAAGTTTATTTAAACTCAAATACTTTCTAAACTATAACTAACGATTAAACTGGCTTTCAAATCAAAAAGAGCGTCGGTGGCCGAGCGGTCAGAGTATCCGACTCGTAAGCCAGAGGTCCCGGGTTCGAATCCCGCTCCGGCCATGTACCAATGACTGTCTTCTGAGTTATGTACATTAGTTGAATACTAACCGATGCTCTTACGGTGAGGGAAAACATCGTGATGAAACCTGCACATTCAGGCGACTGGATGTGTAACCATGATCCAATCTGGTCAGGTTCCCCTGGTAGCAGGGTCATGGAGGTCAGATGGCAGTCGCTCCACTGTAATAACCTTACCTGCCAAATCCTGGATCATGGTCAAGGCGGACCCCGGGCTTCGTGCGCGAGAGCACAACCGGGACATTAACGCCAAGATGATTTATTTTTTGATTAGGATTAAAATTTTTGAAAATCAGTATATATCAGATCAGTAAATACATTCGTGCATCAAAGTATTGTATTTTTCATGCACCTCGATTAAAAACCGTTCCACTCGAGGCGATCAGTTCAAAAATAGGAACCGGAACACTGTAACGGTTCCGCGAAGTCTTTCGCAAGTCGGGAGACTACCAACAGAATTTGCGACTGCCGTAGGGCCCCTCGATCCTGCCCTCCCCATAAGATTCCCGCAAGGAAATTGAAAGTTCTTATAGGCACTCGCGATTCTCATTATTATGGCGCTACAACTCGCTAGTTAGACCTAGGTACGAAGTGTTGCAAATCTTTATCGACGAATTTGAATATCCGTAGTAAAAACGGAGACAGTAGTTCTTATACAAGTAGTGGTATAAGAGCTTTAAACAAAACGAACTTAAGTAAAACCGGGGAAACATGGTAACATAGAAAATCATTCAATCTAATTCAGTAGCAGATCTACCTGTATAAACTTGCACGATAAATATAGCAAGCAAAAGCTGCTTCCCACTGAAATGTATTCCAGCAAACATCATCCTGATACTGAAAAACTGTCGTCAGATAAAAAGGATCGGATAACGTTATAAAAGGTGGTCCTATAAAAAAGGCTCCATTTTTACCCTAAAGGTACAAGGAGACACAAACATAAAGCTTACGCCTTTGTCCTACGGGAGGGGTAGGTAGAGTATTATGGACCGCTACTTTGTTCTGTCCTGACACAACCCTAGCATATATCTACAATTCTTTCCATACCTCTAAAGGTACGCAACCCTAAATTGATTCGACCTTTGCCTTCTAAGCTTAAAACCTAACCGACCGAAAAACGTCGTAAACCGCCAACCAAGTCTACATATACTCAAATATTTTTTAAACTACTGAACTGTTTTTAGTAAAACAAAGCTAAGGACTATCTCGACTAAACTGCCTTTTAAATAAAGAAAACCGCATCGGAATTGGTCCATCCGTTCGGGAGCTTCGATGTCACAGACACACACCTCCTTGTGGAGGTACACGCGTCAAACTCATAACGCCCCCCTTTTTTCGTCAGGGGCTAAAAATAGTGTGCAAGCAACGCAGACTGCGCCACGAGTTTCGCCACCATCGAGCGTATATCTTTCGCCTTGCACACTTCATATTAACTGACGTAGTGTTACTTGCATTACCACTTAAAATATGGTATTACGACTCGCGTGGGCCGTATATAGGCCGTCTGGTTGCCCTTGCTCCTGACCTGCTTTCAGTGTTGCGAAGTAATCGCGCAACGGGACCCTTTGGTCTGCGTCATTTGTCTGTCACTCTTGTTTAAAAAAGTAGGTAAAGACATATCGGGTTGTAGGGTTGTGTGTAGGTTGTAGGGTCCGTTCCGTAGTTGCCTGCCACAAAGTTATAAATGCACCTAGTTCAATTATTTATATGAAATTTGTATGAATGTGTTGTTTACTCAAGTACATAAGTTGGCCGTACTTAACTCTCATTATGTTTTAACTCTATACAATTTCTTGTTTTACTACGAAAAGGAACAGCTCTTCCCCCAATTAATTTAGATAATCTAATTTAATTTAATCAATTCAACCTTTAGATAGACTCAATAATATCCCACGCGTTTACGTGTTCCATATTAATTAGCAATACACATGTACCTCTACAGGGCTACTAAATACTGATCCAGTATGTCTGTGATCTACTACAAGGACTGTTTTTGTCCCGATAAGCCTCATTTGGGCCCCCATAAAACACGTTTAGATCAGCGCGTCGCTCTCTGAAGCTGGTGGGTCGTAAAGCCAACGTATTATTATTAGGACGTTGGTTACCAACCGCCCGGTGCGCGCCACTCAGCCCCTCCCCTATCCTCCCCTAGAATAGGGGAGAGAGCCCCATGGGTAACCGAGGGGGTAAACCGGTGGGGAGCTCTAACCCGCCGACCGTTTTTTGGATCTAATTTATTTTAAGGGAGGGGTGCCTTTTGAACAGGAGCTTATGGAGCGACGTCCTTTTTCTATTTTTATTTGAGAGTGAAAAAAAGGAAGCCCCCGTCCGGTTTTCAAGAGCGATTTGCATGTCACTGGATGTCGTCACGACGCATTGCTTAAGTGTCGTCTGTTGCATTACGCTTGCGTGACCTTTTTGCGTAGAACCACGTCGCACCTGTTGAGAATAAGACCGCAGTTGATTTATAATGCGTATAATGTTTGCTAGATGCACATGGATATATTTATTCGTTTATTAAGATGATTATGATCATAATTTAAATGCTTAGGCGTCTTTGTTTAGCATTCGCAATGAATATTTTTTAAATAGATGGTCGCTTAGCCCATGGTAAGTGTAGAAACATTAACATGTGAAGCTAGAACAGGCGCCGCGTACATAGCCGTGTCGGGGTACGGCCGTACATAAGCCCCGGTAAATAAGCCCATGTACTGGCAATTTATCGAGTTGAACTGGAGCCGGTCGCCTCCCACCGGACAAGTTTTAGGATCAAATCCCTCCCACGATCCAAAATTCCTCTCCCGAGCGCGCTGGCTTCATAATGTAAATGTTGGGGCTTCGCTTGGGAAGTGGAACGAGATACCTCGCGGTCGTAGGGCGAAATCTGATGACTAAGTTAAGATTTTAATATAAAATAATAATTTTGTAGGTACCGATAAGTGATATTGTTACTCCAATTACGGAGTTCACTAATAAATATGTCGATTAATTTCGACGCAAAGTATTGGGAAGTAGGGGGGCGATTCTCTTTAGCCACAAATAACTGTTAAAAAGTTACTGAATCTCAAATATACGCAAAAACTTACTATCAACGATATTCGTTAATCCTTTATTGTCAAGGATGGTTTTAAATTACATTTTTATTAGAGATTTTTAAATGAAATGTCGATTTATAAATGTCACAGCGCGAGAATCAGACCCCAGAAGCTCTAATTTCCCCTTGACCTACTTTTTAAACTTTGTGACCTTAGCTTTTTGTTAGTCAGGTTTGAAGGTCACTAAGTTTAAACTTCAAACTCGTATTTTCTGTCGGTAACACTACGTACGATTGTACTTAGTAAAACGTTTGTTTATTGGCAAAACGAAAAACTACACCTCGCAAAATTACCGTTAATATCCATATTCATACGCAAATATGCATGTAAAATTTCATAGAGGCGTCTCGTGTTTATTTTACAAGATTATTGTACGCGTTGTCGACGATACACTAGCGCGCGTTACTCGCTTGGCGGAGGCAGCCCGGTGCGGCACCACGTGGGCAAAGCAAAAAGGCATAGGGGAATAACGGAGGGGAGACCCTGCGTATGGGATCTAATCACATTTTTGTTTGCCGGTGGGGGAACCGGGGAGCCGACGGTTATATCCCAAGCCATGACTCGTTTCGGGGGGAATAATGGCGAGATTTCGCGCCGGTGTTCGATATTTGGTTTGTTTTTTACTTATTTGTAACGTCTGAACATATCTCCTAACAGTTATTGTTTGGAAGTTTCAAATGAAATTTAGGTTAGGTAATATTTTTGAGTCTGGGCATTTGCGTGTTTGTCTCATTGTCAAAGGGTTACTCAACCTTGTATCGTGTTACTTATACAACATGAGTCATTTCGGATTATGAGTGTGAAAAAAATGAATTATCGCCGCGACTTCCAGTCGACCAGTTTGTTAAAATTATTTTGAGTGTGTATCTGTAGCATCGTAGCCCCCGAACGGCTGGACCGATTTCGATGCGGTTTTCTTTATTTAAACACCAGTTTAACCGAGTTTGGTTCTAGGCGCGTTTCAATAAAACCATTCAGAATAGTTTGGGAAATATTTGAATATATTTAGACTATGTCTAGGTACTTGTCTAGGTGTCTAGGTACTAGGTACTTTCCTACATCGGTCGGTCCGGTTATTATTATTCCTTCCCCCGTTCTACCCCATTCCCTTTGGAAATTTCGGAATCAATCACTCAGCTTCGGGTTTGGGATCAAGGTAGCTTTCTTTATACTACTCTGTGACCAACGAGCAGACAGCCCACCTGATTGAAAGCGGTAACTGTCACCCATAACATCTACAACGCCTGCACTTAGTTTTTAAAGTAACTAAAATTCAGAAATAGCTGAATTTTGAAAGTCTACTCAGTAGTTTCGAATTTATCCATTCCAAACAACCAATAATGAATGGGATTAAAGAATAGGTTACAACAATACGCAATAAGCGCAGTGACGTCACCGGCACCCCAGATCCTAACACCAATTAGTTAGAAAACATACATAGAGTATACCTACCTAGGTACTTAAAATCAAGCGGTCCACTCCATGCAGTCGACCAGTGCCCAGTGGGTAGTACTGGGTAGCCGGGTCGGGTAGTCGCAAGTGGGAGGCCGTGGGTGGGGGGGGCTATACCAAGCCATACTCTATTTCCCAGAAGGCTCGGCTGCCCTCCGTTCGGTACACGTGGATACCTACTTTCACCTACCTGGGATTGCGACATGGGCAGAAGGCTATTTGTGGAACAATTCCGACAGAAAAATGTAGTGTCGGGACTTTCCATCGTCACATTTTTGCTTTGTAAGTGGACAGGTAGGTAGGGTAGGATACTGGGTAGGGGAAAGGATATGTCGACAGTAAAATCTATATTTTTTTAGTATTACCCTGTCGATATACAATAGGCGGTAACAGTCGGTGGTAACCAGAAAAATAGTTTATTGTTACGAACCTATTTTTTTTTTGGGATCCGTATCTCAAAAGAAAAAAGGAACCCCTGTAGGAACACTTTGTTCTCCGTCCGTTCGTCCGTCTGTCAACCCTATTTCCCAAGAACGTGGACGTATCTAGCTGACACTCGCAAGGGAATCAAAACCTATAGGTAGGGTTCTTCCCGTTGAACTAGAATCATGAAAATGGGCAAGAAGCAATGCCATGTAGCACAAGTAAAGGTAAAAATCCAAAAACCGTAAACTTGTAGTTACATCGCAAACAATAGTCAACCGCTTTATAATGTAGTTGGATTAACAAATTTTTAATACAAATTGTATGGAAGCTAGGTGCATTTGTAACTTTTTAATGTGTTTATAGTAACAAATAGCCCTCATTAAATCATGTATATTTACGGGTAACTACGGAACCCTACACTGCACGTGGCCCGACACGTTTTGGTCGGTTTTTATTCCACTGAATCTGTGCAACGCTCTGTGTCACCCTGTTATATTGTACTTATGACAATGGTGATTTCTTTTTCTTTGGTTCAAGTATCGTAAGGTACAGGTGGAATTTATTTTCAATAATAATAATCAGCAGTTAGGTCAGGTACGGTACATGAAAACGGTACGGTCAACAAACATGATAAAGAAACCATAACATCATGCTGAATTTGACCAAAATAAGAAACTTTAGCAAAAAAAAATCTTTTGGTTTCGAAAACGCTACCGTAGCGATACATAATATGTTTCCTCATGTGTAAGTCAGTACTGTTTGTATTCTTTTGAAATTATACAATAATGAACGTTCGTCTTACAAGATACACGTAGGTACCGATGTCATTGTTTGATGTGACGACAACAAAACAGCGCAACTGTTGTGTTAATTTGTCTGTCAAGGGCGTTCTAAAGACGACACGTGCTATATACGGTAATACTTCATCCAAGTACAAAACATTTATTTATTTATTTGTTGGAGTACCATATATAACAAATTATATAGCAGCTATAAAACAAATTAAATACTATAAGTAGATATAGTCAAGCCAATTATAGGTACTGGCTGATAACCACGACTCTAAAAATATATTTAAACACTCAAAACACATAATTGCAGAAAAATAAAATAATCGACGTGGTACCAATGTAAGCATCTTACTGTCTAGCTATTATATGCATTACATAACATACATTGAAATATAGTAATATCAAAATTAGTTCGTATTCGCGATACCTGTATTTGGCGAACTATTCGTGGTGTTAGGTGCGTGGACGGGTGGGGTTATGATATAGCTATCTACTTAACCCCAGCAACCCCGGTGCTCTGCCTTATGGTCGATGAAATGATTTAATTAGTGTTAGTGTTGTGTTAAAATACCTATATTAAACACAAAATGTGTGGGACTCCGTTCTCCACCTTGGGTCTCTAGGGAAGCAGTTTGTGACCTAAAATGATAGAAATCAATGGAATAGACTTTGTACTTTGTGACATAAATCCGTAGTTTTTTTAAATCTCTTCATTTTATTCTCCTTCTAATTATATGCTAATAGTACAACAACAAGTTCTTGAATATTGTCATTATTTGACAGTTTTTCTCAAAAAACTGGGTTTTGTCCCCGAAAAATCTTAGTAAGAGCTACGTGTAAGGTTTCATTTTACTTTTAAAGTGAACTGCAATGTTTTATAGCATAGACGCATTACATATTATGTCTTCTTTATTTTAAGATAAACCCCAATAGACTTTGTTCGCGTAGTTCTTTATTTCCCGCTCGGACTCCATACAATATTCCCACCCCCGTCTCGCACCCTTCCCGTGGGAAATACCGGCATCAAAGTGCCTTAAGTCTCTCGCGAACGTTCTAGCTTCGTATTTGTAAAGAATTTTCAGTAGAATTTAGAATCGGTTCTGAGGGAATAAACAAAACAAAATAGTAAAGTACCTATTGTGCTTAACAAAAAAAAAATTAACCCATTACAAGCCCTTCGCTTTAAGTTTTCCGCTCTAGAAATAAAGATAGGCTGGAAATTATAGTGTTTACAAAATTTTTATAATATCAGCTAGCTAGACAGCAAGAGGCACGCACGACTTCGAGGATTAGATGCTACTTTTATATTAAAGAATATGAACGAGAACCAGCTAAAACGTGTCGGACCACGTGCAGTATAAGACCCCGGGGTTTCTAACAAAAAAATCACCTACAGTTAAATATTTCTGAAACAGAGTTTTATCGAAAAGTACTCTTAACCCATCCTAAATGCTTTAAAAAGACCTATTCAAGGACACCCCACACAATAGACGACGAAACAAATTCACCCCTGGTTAAAGGGTAGGGGAGGTACCTACCCAAAAAAAGATATGACGTCAGTCTAAATTTTTTTTTGTTATACTGCTGAACAACAGGCAAGCGGGCCACGTGATGGAAAGTGGTCGCCGCCGCTTATGGACAGTTACCATAGTATTTTAATCTTATATGTACGTAAAGTCGCTACTGTGCCCAAGACGCCTTCAAGGCTAGCGTGAATAGGCTGTTCCTAGACAGTCATGCTCCATCAACGGCCGCATACTTACCACCAGGTGAGATGGCGGTCAAATGGCTGACAGCCTGGCTACTCTGTAACTAAAAAAATAAGTTTTTTTCTTTGCCCCACCACTCATTCCCACCGCTGCAACTCCTGTGTAGCCAGGATCTACAGCGGCGACCACACAATGGTCCCAAGTTTTGACACTCAGGCGCGCCCGAGGACAAGCTAATACTGTCTTAGAACCCGCAACAAATAGAATTAAGAAGTAACAGATAGGAGTTAAAAAGAAGTTTGCCAGTGTGTCTTTATACCATACTCCCTTTAAAGGGTTATTTATGTTTTTAAAAGTTGGTGCTCACCTTTCCAGCGTTCCACCGCGAGGAGCAGCTGCTGAACCACATGAGTACGCACCTGCGTTCCGGGCTACGCGATGGGCTGCGGGACAGCGGCGGCGATGAGCCTTACGTCGAGCACAACATCGGGATCATGGTGAGGGGAACGTGTTCACTTGTGTTAGCAGCTGGTTTCGTACAAGGAAGGGCTTTGAACGTAACTGGTTTTGAACAAGGATGAGAAAGTATGCGGTCGAAACCGCGGTTCTGTGCTCGGCGGAAGGGTTGTTGATGCTTTCATTGGTTAGCTCTATGGAGCTATGTCCTGTAACCATATAGCCCAAGGTCAAACTCGAGAGTTACGCAGCGCGTATCTAATCGGACACTTCTCTTTTATTATTATTATTAGACTAGCAAGGTATTTGATAGTTATCTCACCTGGAAAAAGAATGCTTTGCTATTTGTTGGAAATAGCAAATCGACATCCATTTGGCAAACATACTATTCCAACGTTAAGCACGTGAGGTAACCATTTTTCTACTCAGAGTTACTCTCTCATCTCGCACTAAACCCCGACGAAAAAAGAGCGGTGTTATAAAAATGATGTGTCTATATGTGTGTCTGCATGTGCCATCGTAGCTACAGAAGTTCTGGACCGATTTCGATACGGTTGTTATATTTGAAAACCAATTTGAGACGGTTCCTAGCTTTGTTACATTAAACGACAGCTTAGGATATATTTAAGTATACGCACTTGCTCAGAACGGCTTATAAAGAAGCATTTTTATTTGCCGCTTAAGCCTCGTGCAACATTAAACATTTGGTAGATTTTTAGAGATGCAGCCTTTAAGTTTGGCAATTACTATATTCCTTATCTACCTACAGATCTATCTCTCTATGATATTATAAGAACACAGAATCAGGTATCCAATGAGAATGTAGGTCGTTCGGATACTGCCAATAAATACGATATCACAAAGAGCCTACGTCACATTCGGGTTACTTGCATCGTACTGCACGGCACGACATTCGAGATTTGGCGGGAATTGGCGATTTTTTCGCAATTACACATTTGCTGAAATATTTTTATTTGTACTACATAACATATCAAAATTAATACTCGACTTCTAAAATAGAGTAGGTAAGTTTAGATCCCATAAGTCTCAAAAATTGAATAAAAAAACATCTTAAAGTGTTTAACGGGGTTTGAAATTTCCCCTTTTCATTTGTCGTCAGTTTTACCCACTTTTAGTAGACGTAATTTTATTAAAAGGGTAGTTATCAAAATGAAATGGTATACACCAGTTAGTTATATGTTATTTGATTATACCTACAAAGTTAAATCGTAATCGGATTGGCCATTTCCAAGAAATTGAAACATTGGCTTCCAGTTACATCATTTTCGGCATACACAACGTCAATTTCATAGGTAATAACCTAATATAGCAACTTCCTCCCTCCCCCCATTGTGATCGATAGTGATGTTAGAAAAGAACCCCCCTATATGGTGCTCAGCTCACATGATTAATGGGACGACCCCTGAGGGTGCGCCTCGTGTTTTTTGTACAAGAAAAGAGCGATTATTTATAACTGGTCACCCGATATCGCTGAGATATGAAATTACACAACCCTTTATATTGCAAAATGCGAAAATGACCATGTCTGCAGCTTACGGCTAAACCTCAGCATGGACTATGATAAATAAATAATAAATCCGTCTTGACCATGATCCAGGATTTGGCAGATCAGATAATTACAGTGGAGCGACTGACATGTGACCTCCGTGACCCTGCTACCAGGAACCTGACCAGTTTGAATCACTGTAAGGCTCCGAAGCTCCTTCTAGCATCGCCTATGACAAAATTAGCAAAAGAGATTCTACTAGGATTTACTACACTTCTTTCGCGTAAGTTTCTGTTACTACGGACCCATTCCCGTGAAAACCACATTGAATTTCGGGTAAAACTGTAGCCTGTAACTAGTTAGCCACTGTTTAGGCAAAATAATATTTAAAATCGGTCAACTAGTTTTTGAGTTTCAATCAAATTTTTGCTCTTTATAATATTTATATAGACTAGGCAAGCATTTGACCGCATCATTTAATAGTAAGCTACGATACGACTGAGGATAGAACTTTTATTGGTCAATTCACTCTGCCTCTAAAGGACTCCAGCTTGTTCTCTTCGAGGGCTCCCAATCCCCTGTCAACGCTCTCAATCGTTCCTCCCCTCCTCAGCCAATAGAAGATCTGCTGGTCCCCCGACCGGACTACTCGGACGAGCGTCCCCACGCGTGCGACATCTGCGGGCGTCGGTTCAAGAGGAAACAGCATCTGAAGGTACACGCCAGCGTTCACATGCGACTGCGGGCGCCCGCCTCCGCTAACTGCAGCGTGTGGTGTTCCAGCTGCGGGGACGGTATGTGATACTGTTTTTTTTACCTACATACACGTGATAATGCATTTCCTCTTTGTATTATTACCTAAGCAAAACAAATAAGTATTTAACACTTTGCGTTGTCACTTCATGATGGAACTCCATTATTATGAATTAAATCACTTATAAAACAATATAAAACTAATTGCCTGAAGATGAGTAATTCGAAACCGGTTGCAATTTAATAAAATTGTATAATAAAGTGGAACTAGTGTACAAAAAGTGATTTAATTCATAAAACAAATAAGCGTTTATATTTTTTTTTCTCATTTTCATAAGTGCGTCTGTCAATATCTTCTAAAACAGACTGGATTATCTAAATAAATGACTGACACAGTGCTAGTGATATACACGTATCAGCAAACGGTAAATGGTATTGCAAACGTCCATAGGCTGTGGTAACTGTTGTTGCGTATTGAAAGAAGCTTCAAGCTAGTGCTTCAACAAATCATAATACACACTCACGCCCGAATCCCATAGGGGTAACCCTAGTCTCGCAAGAAACTCGTGAAAAGGAACTACTGCTCTTGCAACAGTGAAATTCTGTTTTATCGGATATTTCTCAAAGGTTTTTTTTCACATTCGATGAAAAAAGAGAGATGGTACAAGTATTAGTGAATCTGTGTGGCTGTCTATGGCTACGCAGCTCCCGAACGGATTGAACGAATACCGTGCTGGCGAAGACCAGACGAAGTCGCGAGGTTCTGCTATTGGGAGGCGTTATTTATGCTATGGCAAAAGTGATGATTACAGGACGCTTTATCATTTAAACCCACGTAACTTTACATTCCCATCGATCTCGCAGGTTTCGAAGACAACGGGCAATGAGCAGTTTTCCAATAGGTATCTAAAGCATTCCTAACCACTCACTAGATGGCGCCCCGACAATTTTGGTAATTGATAATCGCTTGAAATAGGTTCTTAGCATACAGGATATAAACACTGGGTACGTTGTATTGGATAATATTGTATTTGTCAATAGTTTTCAACCATTTTAGAGGTTGTAGTAATAATGGAACATAGTGCCAACTTCTATAAATATTTATTTTTACACTTCGTTCAACCTTTTAACAGTTATGTTTATATTAATTAACATTTTATTTTTAAGTTTAGTATTAGCCGCATGAAATCACTGCCACCATCATACAAAAAAAAAAAGATTACCAAAATTGTAGGAGCGCCATCTATTGATGCTTTTTGAAACCAACTATCAATACCTACTGGAAAACTCCTCATTCGCTGCCTTTTCATTTAAATCCACCTAACTTGATTCCCATCTCCCACCAGGTTTCGAAGACACCGGGCAATTCGCTGCCTTATCATTTAAACCCACCTAACTTGATTCCCATCTCCCACCAGGTTTCGAAGACAACGGGCAATTCGCTGCGTTATCATTTAAATCCACCTATCTTTATTCCCATCTCCCACCAGGTTTCGAAGACAACGGTCAATTCGCTGCCTTATCATTTAAACCCACCTAACTTGATTCCCATCTCCCACCAGGTTTCGAAGACAACGGGCAATTCACTGCGTTATCATTTAAATCCACCTATCTTTATTCCCATCTCCCACCAGGTTTCGAAGACACCGGGCAATTCGCTGCCTTATCATTTAAACCCACCTAACTTGATTCCCATCTCCCACCAGGTTTCGAAGACAACGGGCAATTCGCTGCGTTATCATTTAAACCCACCTAACTTGATTCCCATCTCCCACCAGGTTTCGAAGACAACGGGCAATTCGCTGCGTTATCATTTAAACCCACCTAACTTGATTCCCATCTCCCACCAGGTTTCGAAGACAACGGGCAATTCGCTGCGTTATCATTTAAACCCACCTAACTTGATTCCCATCTCCCACCAGGTTTCGAAGACAACGGGCAATTCACTGCGTTATCATTTAAATCCACCTATCTTTATTCCCATCTCCCACCAGGTTTCGAAGACAACGGTCAATTCGAGCGACACGCGTGCGAGGCTTCTGCCGCGGCGGCCGGCGACGCCAAGAAGGAGAACGAGCCCCAGTACCAGCCGGAGTACCAGCCCATCTACGCACGGGACTACCAGCCGGATTATCCGCCGGAATTCATTGATGTTAGTATCATCATCACAGCCCGTAACAGTCCACTGCAGGACTTAGGGCCTCTCCCACGAAAGGTTACTGCCATAATCTCCACGCTTGGCAGGCGGGTTGGAGATCGCAGTGTTTAAATATAAGAATGGAAAATGCTGCTGCCCATTTTTCAGACTACGGAGACTTTATGTCTTTTGCCTCGAAAACATTAGTCGCCTTGTACGACACCTATGAGCGTAAGGGGTTGGTGCTATTCTACTCTGCCGGTCACCACACGGCCATATGTTAGTATCACTACTTCTTAAGTACAGTCGTCCCGTGACCGTGATGCATCGGGCTACTCGGCAACAAAGGTTGGCGGTAGGAAACCCGAAGCATACCCTTAGAATGTGTGATAATAACCGCGATAGTTTAAAACACTGTGTTCGTCCTTCTTCCGTCAGATCTTGTCCCAGTTTAGCTGGGGTCGGGCGTCCTTGTGCTTTCGCGCCAGGAGCTGTCATCGGTGACAGTACACTTAGTCAGTTATTTATTTTTAAAAGTATATTCCGGGTTTCCTATCGCGTACCATGATGCATGCAGTTGCGTCGAAATATCGGGCTTCTCGGCAACAAAGGTACGCGGTAGGAAACACGGAATATAATTTTGAAGTACGTGATAATGACCGCGATGGTTTAAAATTTTATACTACGTACTTACCGCGCTGGACTCAGCGACCAAAAGTAGATCCTCAGACCAAATAAGAGGCACGCAAAACTACGCTGAGCTGTGTACCAACATCTACATTGACTCTGATTGTGTAGGATCATCCGCCAATCCGCCTCCTTTGTACACCGAAAGTGCGTGAATTGTCTATGGACCAATAATTTCTACCACAAACCGCTTATGTCAGATAACGTTAGCTTATGTCAAATCCCACACATTTTTTCTACCACAAACGATTGTAGATTAACGAAACCTCTTGTGATTTCTGTAAAACTGTAAAATAAATAAATAAATGAGGCCGCAGTTCCCTCAACCATAAGTTATTACTACAACAGGTCTCTGAAGTGGCCCCGGTGGCAACACCGTCTCGCAACGGGGCGACACTCGCCGCGTTAGCAGCCGAGCGCTCGCTGCCGACACCACAGAAAGTGTTCGTCTGCAAGTACTGTTCCAAGCCGTTCAAGCGGAAAGACCACTACAAGATTCATTTGAACATACACACGGGCGTGCGGTCGTTCTTCTGTCCGGATTGCGGGAAAGGTGGGTGGTTTGAGGGATTTTTTCTCTTTGTTTTTATTTCTAATCTTTTGATAATAGCCTGCGTTGCGAGATGGGCTTTGTGTCAAGACTCTTCCTTCAACGCAAATTGAAAGAAGTCGGGCGCGACAAAGCCCATTCTGTTATAGGCTGGTCATGCGTGATAAGAAATGTATGACTCTATATATTCCTATTAAAGTTTGAAAATAGTTATTTGTTATACAAGAGAGCAATGTTACTTTTTGTTGTGAGTGTCTCGAGACTCGTTTAAATCACGATCTAGCGAAGTAGACCAGAATTTAATCACGAGCGTAGCGAGTGATTCATTTACCCGACTACGGAGCACAGAGAGTATTTTAAAAGCATAAATCATAAAATATTTTCTCTCGTGTGTAATAAGCATTTTGCTGCGAGTTTTCACGCAACAGACGCGCTCTTTTCGTGCTGCTGAGGTGAAAAGAACATTGTTAATATTCTGGATCACCATACCCTCCAAAAAGGACCTCCTTTTGTTGCACCAAAAAAGTAACGCAAACAATGAACTACCCACAATTACACCTAATTATCATAAACAGCCTGTTGTGTAAATTATTACTTTATTATATCGTGTACCATATATTTCCTATTCTCAATAAACTATTATATACTCCCAGGCTTCTACCGCAAAGACCACCTCCAGAAGCACTACATAGTGCACATGAAGGCGAACAGCGTGAAGGCGGACGGCTCGCCGTACCTGCAGCGGAAGGCCGTCCCGGGGCTGGTGCCCATCAGGCGGGCGCCCAAGGCCGAGGTCAAGACGGAGATCAAGCCGGAGATCACTATCACTGTGAGTAGAGGTTACCAACTGGGAGTGAGGTCTGTGCTTCGTGGGGTTGGCAGTGAAGGGGCCTGCTACGAAGCGTGCGGCATCATGATTTTGAACATAGATCATAGATGGAACTTCGACCTATAGAGAATATCATCATCACAGCCCGTAACAGTCCACTGCAGGACTTAGGGCCTCTCCCACGACAAGGGAGATTATTGCCATAATCTCCACGCTTGGCAGGCGGGTTGGAGATCGCAGTGTTTAAATATAACAATGCAAAATGCTGCTGCCCATTTTCCAGACCACGGAGACTCTTGATATTTTGCCTCGAAAACACTAGTCGCCTTCTACGACACCCATGAGTGTAAGGGTTGGTGCTATTCTACTCTGCCGGACACCACATGGAAGAGAATATACACTGTCACAACTTTATACAAATGAATTCAGTATCATACAGAAAGTTAGAACATTAGGTGATCCAGGCCACCAAATTTGACAACAGCGGTGGTTATGGAGGGCTATTTGGTAACTTTAGCACCCGCCTTTGGATATGTTATATGTACCATTAAAAGGGAAAGAAAATGTAGATTGTGAGTTCAGGGGGCTTACCATGACCTAAACAAAACTGTTCTGCTTAGAACGAGACAACGCTATACGTGTCACATAAGCTTGTCTTGCCAACTGAACTTGGCGGAAATTTGACCGTTTTATAAAGTTCATGGTAAGGCCTGGCTGTGAGTAGACTTCATCTAGGCTCTATGTCCAAAATATTTGGTGTAGCATATTGGCTAGACCTGCTGGTATATCTATCTTATTTATACCTTTCTTTCCCAGGCGCCGTCTGCGGCCAAGCTGCGCGTACCGCTACAGATCAAAGTGCCGTACCAAGTAGTGGTGGCCGGAGCCGCGGACCAGCGCCCCGTGACCATACACCCGCAGGACTAGACGGCCGTGACATGGTGTGGGGTACAATCAACCCCAAGATAGCAGTTCCGCAGCAGGGGTCCATTCTTCTTAGCGAGTCGTTGGCAAATTACATTATATTTTAGACGCCCAAAAATTTGCCACGCACACTGCATTTTTAGTGGCTTCGTGGAGGTCTTTCTTTGTGCAGGTGTCAGGACCCAAAGGGCAGAATAGAAGTTGTAGCACCAGGGGTCCATTAAGTAAGGATAATCATCAGCTTATACTTAGTCCACTGCTGGACGTAGGATTCTCCCTCGCGTCAATGCTGCCTGTTCTCTGTCGTATCCAGCATTCACTTGCAAACGCAAATCGCCACTCCACCGCAGCCAGAGGTGTCCTACGCTTGCTGACTCGCAAGCGCGCACTATTCGTTTTGCTGTTGTGAAATTCATGGTCATGGTACGATTCTTCATACAAATTTCGGTGAACGATTTAAGAATTGTTTTTCTGACAAGCCGGCAAGCCTGCTAAATGTTGTTCATGGTACGAATAAGCAGGGCAGTTCTGTTTAGGTCCTGCTATAAGAGCTCGTGGTAAGCCCACAGGTGGCCCGCTTGCCTGTTTGCCTATCGTATGACATTAAAAAGGAGTGACAGGATAATGTCTGATTACAAGGGGACCTCATACGATGAGTGAATGACCGCATGCACTGTAGCAGCCTCACGAATGCCCCGAGCAATAGCTATATTTAAGGCGAGGGCCATATCTACACTGAAATAGATATTCGAAAAGATAACATTCCTACTTATAGAAGTGGTACTTACAATATCGTGGTGAATGTTTAAAGGATGTTGATTGCGAAAATGTCTTTGAAAAATTATCTACTATTACCACTGCATTCTGATTTAAGTATTAAACATCGTCACCAACCGACCATAATAAGTCCACTTTTAAAATGAATAAAAAATTTACTGTCATGTTATTTTGTAATCAATAAAAATGTATTAGGTCTTACTAATATTAATTTCTGAATTGATTAGACTAGACCCAAATTACTTTTAATTAATTAAGAAATATCAGGATATATTGAGATTTTATATGTGTATATTGTACAGGTTACTAGATAAGCATAAGTTTGTTTTTCAATCAATTATGTAGGTGATGATCTTTACTCGAATTCTAGTTTTAAGATACATATGTGAGAATGTATTTAAATTGAGAACCTTGCCCATGTGACATGTCTTTAAAAGATGAAATGTGTATTGGTGGTCCCAAAAACTTTAATTTCCTAGCGTAAATATTTAAATAACTTTATTTGTATTGAATGGGTCCAAATTGTGTCGTCACACACAAATACGTATACATTGTAGTTTACGTGATCTCAATGTAATAGTACTTAGGTCAGTTTTGTTTGCTGTATTAGTTAGACAATGAAATAATTGTACATATCCCGCCTTACACGGCTAGCAGAAGTATGCCCGCGACACAGCTCGCGCTGCGAGAGAGCGTCTGTTTCCTTCTCTTAATACTTGATAGAAAGTGATAGCAGTATTCTGCCGTACAACATTAAAATGCAGTGAGCGCATTTATCTAGTTTTGAGAAAAACGTGTTTGCAGTACAGGTTTTTATTTTTTTGTAACAAATTTTGCTTTGACAAAAAGAACAAAGTATCAAAAAACAGGTATCTGATTCGAGTAGATTTCGTTTTCTAGATTCCGAAAAATAAACCCAAAAGTGAAAAAATGCACTCACTGCATTTTAAATTTGTACTGCAGTATTTATGTGGCCCTTTTCTCGTTTATCGCGCGCGAGAGTGCACTTGTGCTAACCATGTAGTGTAATTTTAGTAGATTATAACACGCATGAAATTCACAAAAATCATGGTTTAGGTGTTCATAATCCGCTTTTGTCATCATATTTAAAACAAGAATCGCCTATCGAAATCGTTCCGTCACAGATTCACTAAATCCATTTGAAAAACAATATCATGTTGAATTTACATCGCCTTTCATCATTATTACATTCCTGCACAAGGTATTGGCCAAATTTAATTCTTATTTTCACCAATGTAAATACAATTTAATTAAGTTAATGTGACACTCGACGTGCCATCGTACCAAATAACTAGTTTTAACTTTCTAGTTCCTCCACTTCGTCTTTAAATCGTAGATTTTTAACGCATAGTTGATGTGATGTAAATGATAAGTTCGTAATTATGTATAAAAAAAGAGTACAAACAATAAAATATTTTGCACGTCATGGAAGTACGTATTTTGTTTTCGTTGTAGTTTTTAAGAGGAGTTTCCCCCGAACGCGCTCCATACAAACGTAGGCAAATCCAAACTTACTATACACAGTGCAATCACAATTTAAATACAAGTTAAAATATTTTCAATATTACGCTATCAAAGTCAAAGAAATTTTCGATTTGAGAGAGAACTTTGAAAATACATATTTTAACGAAAATCTGAAAGATTACAAGAACAGATATTGGTCTACAAAATTTCATTGGCTTTGTAATATTGACAATATGATCACTGCTAGAGGGACTCTAGCCTTAATACAGAAATAAAACATCCAGTAAATATAACGCTATGAAACTTTATTTGTATTTATTTATGGTTAAATCAAAGCAAATCTTTCATAAGTTAAAGGAAGCACAATTTTCAATAAAAATGTACTATCGATTGCAACTTTTATTTACATTTTAATTTATCTTGATTAAGTATTAATTTTTATCGTACTTATGAAATGTTTGTACTTTGCTTTAGACCTACATTAAATATATTTTCTGAACAATTTGGAAAACTACTGTTTTCTATAAAAAATATTTTGAAGGAATATAAATATTTATAGATAGAGAATACTCCGCTAAGATGGTGCCTGGCTTAAGTAAAATCAAACTGCATCTTACGCTACAAATGTGGTTTATTACCACTACATTATATTATATTATAAATATTTAATTTATGAATTTATACAAACTACGCTTCGACACACAAAAATATTACAAATAATAAAATATCACATAAAACAACTCTTTTAGAGATCACCAACATTTATTAACATTATTTCAACCCTTAATTCTTTTAAAATTTCATTTCCTAATTAAACAAATCATAGCAACACAACGAATAATTCCATACATTAATTTGCATTATTTATTAAAATCCTCTAAAAAATATCTTCCAAATCGAAATACTATACAACTCAGGGCATAAAACATGCAGTTTTCGGACATTTTCCATTTTTTCCAGTTTTTTTCATACCATTCTTTAAGAAAAGCTTTCTTTACCTATCTACCTTCATAACCGAGATTGTTTTGCTCGTAAACGGTTAGGAATTTGAAAAATATGTTTTTTGCAAACGTTGTAGAGAATTTTATACATAATTATACCTACCCTTACTTATTATATTACCTTGGTATAAGTTTTTTTTGCTAGAGGCCGCCGTTTTCGAGTATTAAGTAGAAAACTGGGAAAGGTCCGAACATTTCGGGTTTTCTTTTATTTCTAGCCCGTTCGGAAGCGCGGGCGAGCCAACCTTGGGCTGACATCCGACCACGTCCGCCGGACCCAAAAGCGGACTTTATTTTGTACTGCGTAAGGATTAGTATCGATTGCAACTGACGGTTGGTCGGCTCCAGCCAAATAGGAGCGTCTGTTACTAGTTTAACGAGTATTCTTTCCACCATTATCTACAACCTCATGGTCATAGAACGCAGTTCATAATTCTATATCAATCGTCCAAATAGCGATAACTTAAAGCCGATGCTATGTGCGTGAGTGCACGTCCTTGGCGGTGAAGAACATGACAAATTAGGTATATGGTTAGAAACCACAAAACCAGGACCAGCGGGGCTATTGACTATCTCAGTGGGCAACTGAATTTGACATACAATAATCTTACACTACTCCAATTTGGTAGACACTAGCCAGTGGTTAACGTAGATACGTAGTGTAGAATGATTAAATGTCAAATTCAGTTGCCAACTGAGTTAGACAATAGCCGCGCAAGACGGCTTTCATGTCATTATGCGTCAGAAAGCAGCCTCACTACTGCAGCGCATGCGTAACAGTCGGAACAAAATCCTGAAAATGCTACTTGCTAGACCAGACTGTCCCATCCAAAAACACTGCATGGAGGTGGTTAAAAACTAAAATTATATTAAAACACGCGCTTAACAATACTAACGTTAATAAGACAAATTGTCACTAGCATGTTACTAATCCATCAGACAGCCCGTAAGCTTTTGCCACATTAGTGGTACAAAAAAAACTAATAATCAAGTTATCTAAAATATTTTCTTGAATCATAATTTAAATCGCTTAAGCTTAAAACGTACTCAATAGCGAGCGTCACGTGAATGTTCATTTATCGTTCAGAACACGTCCTTGGCAGTTGCGATTAGCGTGAGCAGGTCGTGTTTGTCGTCGGGTCAGGAGGGTTCGGGCTGCGGCGCGGGCACCGCGGCCGGGAGCGGGGGCCCCCCGTCCCCCGCCGCCCCCGCGCCCCCCGCCGACAGCTCGGCCTTCACGCGCCGCGCTATGTGCGAGCGCGTGTGCTTGCGAAGGTGGTCCTTGCGGTAGAAGCCTGGGGATATGGGTAATTGTTGCAATAAATCAATGTATTTGTTTCGTCGTCATAGGTGCATACAGTTGACAAATATAGAGTGAGTAGCGGCTATATGATATCTGCGATTGGTCCCTATCCCTACAGGCTAAATACGGCGACGTTCAATTTGAGTTAGGTTCCTGAGTGGTGTTTGCAACTGCAATTTTGCAGGTGTGCGTGCTGTACCAATAAAATTTGTCTAATTTAATTGAGGTTAGGATTTAGCCTACAGATCACGAATTTTAGTATGAATAGGAATTGCTCACCCTTCCCACACTCGGTGCACACGTGCCGCTTCTCGCCGGAGTGTATGACAAAGTGTAGCGTGAGCTGCTCCTTGCGCTTGAAGGCTTTCATGCAGACGCTGCAGGTGTGCGGCCGCTCCGGGTTGTGGGACTGCTTGTGCCGCGTCAAGTGGTCCTTGCGCTTCAGAGCCGCGTTGCAGATGTCACAGATGAATCTGGGAGCGGAAAATGTTTTTTTATATATCACTAAGGTGTCAAGCTTGCGGCCTATCTGATGGTAAGCAGTCTCTGTAGTAAGGACGTTTGCATACCAGGGGTATCACCCACGCGCTGCCGAACCCGTAAAAACCTGTTTTTTGAAGAAATCCGTATTGTACTCTCCAGGGAGCACATTCCACAACCTCAGTGTGCGTGTCGTCACACCATGTTTTACCGGTGGTGACTCTGGCTTGAGGAATCTGCCTGGTAAGGCATCACTGCCATAAATATCCTACATAATAAATGCGAAAGTTTGAAAGCAAGGATGAACTTTTGCGATTTCCATCGACTGCGCTCGTAATGGGGTCAGCATGACTATCCATCAAAGTATGATATTAGCATGATTTTTTTATAACCTAGAGAGGCACATTGTCAGACAGTTTACCTGATAGATAGCAGTCCCAAAAGAACGTGTACGAGACCGCTTACAGCTCAGACTTCAATTATATAAACTTCTTTGATATAGAAATATGGTCATACTGAAAGATGGCTTGCTTATGGTGGCCACTGACCATCTTGCCGTTTGATACAGTAGGTAGCAAGGATAAAGTACCCTTGAAAAAACCAAAATGACCGTGTGTGGGGAGAAATTTTAGAAGGACATGCCACTTGACGGAAATTTTTATCTCGCACACGGTAAGATCAAGCGCCATGATGGTGAAATCCACCATTTGAGCCTAGCTAGTCGCTTGGCTAGTGGTTAGCCAGTAGCGAAGCTGCCACGCGAGGCGCCAAGCGTGCAGTGAGTGCCTCCGGCCGGCTGTCTAGTCTAACGTAAGGATGCATTAAATATGCTTAAATAAATAAATATGTTTGGACAAATTCACACAGCGCCATCTCAATTAACCACATCTAATATCCCAATTAACCTTTAAATCGCACATTAAGAGAGCTCTGTTTGAGCAACAGAAGGAAAGTGTACTAATTATATGAACACATAACTACTAGTTACTGTATTTCTAACATTATAATATTAAAATTACTGTAAGCTATGGAAATATTGAATTAAGTATGTATTATTGGTTTCGGTTAAGATTATTTTTTGTTTTTTTGTAAAAGAGTGTAGCTTGAAATTAATTTAAAATTTAAATTCGTACTAGGTATCATTTACCTACTTTATGTTTGCTTGCAAATAGTATCCTGCTATTCCAAATATATATTACTGATAAAGTCAGGGGCAGTCTGAAAATCAGTGCTGCAGGCCTTTAGCTCTCAGCGTAAACTGAGACTGTGCCCTTCCACACAATTTCTTTTTTTCTGTTTTTAATATTTAATTTTGTATGTACCCTAGGTATAAGGTTCCAATGTATATGACATATTACGTTATTCTTGTGTGGAAAAATAAATATTCTTATTCTTATCTAGCCCCAAAGTAAGCAAAGTTTGTGTTATGAGTGCCAGAAAACTGATAAGCTACCTATATATTTTTTAAATACAAACTTATTATACATACTACACCCAGACCCGTAAAAGAAATTAAAATTAATCATTTAAATTTCTGCTCGGCCGGGAATCGAACACGCGACCTCTGCGTGGCGACCGGCATATTAACCATCTGAACCACTCAGGTCATCAAAATTGCGGGTGATGCATACCTCCTCTCCATGGTGTGTCCCAGCAGGTGCTGCTGCAGCAGGCCGCGCTCCGGGTACGCCATGTGGCACTCGGGGCAGCAGTACAGCGTGCTGCCGTCTGGGGAAAGGGACAGTTTATAAATAGACGGTATAAGTAGTCGCACCCACTCCGTAGCAGGCGACCACGTACCGGAAGAGGCAGCGTGGACAGGCCTCTCACAAGGTGGACCGACGACCTGGTAAAGATATCAGGTACCAGCTGGAAGTGGAAGGGAAAGGACCGGCCTTTGTGGAGATCTCTGGGGGAGGCTTATGCCCAGATGTGGGCATCTTTCGGCTGATATGATGACAATGATGATAAAGTAGTAGTAAATTCGCGATCTTTATAATATTAAAAAAAACTCTTACGGCTAGAGTTAGACCCAGCCCCTGTTTTAAATAAAGAATACATAAGCGAATACACCCGCCCCGGCTTAGCATGGCTAGTGGCATTTACAATTATACTCATGAATCACTCTTGTCTATTGGTGAAAACTGCATGTAAATCCGTTCAGAAGTTATTGAGTTTATCGCGAACAGACAGACAAACGTGGCGTGGGGCTTTGTTTTTTAATATGTAGTTATGTATAAAAGCAATGTGTAACTCGTAGGTACCCCGAGAGGTTCCGGATTCCTTAGCATTCCTTAGAAGATGCCGATATCCTGAAATGATCCAAAAGTAAGAACGTAAATCAAACGGAAGTACCCAAAGCGGTCGTGAGCCGTATCTCGCCGGGCACGGGGCGTGGCTTCTTCTCTTTCCCGTTCTTCTTCTTCTTCTTGCTCTTCTTAGAGACGGAGGTGGGCGCGGGCGGCGGGGTGGGGGCGGGGCTGTCCTCCGCTACCACCAATGTGCTGTTATCCGCGGCCACCATCTGATAATAAAAATAACAATAAGGAAAGAACAATCACGTGCGCACCCCATTCCTATGGGGTGTCGCATTTCAGTGGCCGTATTCACAATGATTCGAAACCGTTTCCGAACGATTCGACACGAAATTCGTGAGCGGCGAATCCGTGTCGATCGATTCGAAAACTGTTATTCAGAATCCCGATTCATTCCACGGAAACTCTACTCTCTATAAAATATGAAAATTTCATCAAAATTTACTGAAACCACATTTTCCTAAGAACTTTTGCAGGGTCCTTTGTCGATTCCGAATCCGAAACCGATTTCCGAGCCATTATGAATACGGCTACAGGAAACCTAAAAAGCCTTCCCGGCTATAAGTACTCTCAAGGCAAGGTTTAGCTGGAAGACTCCTAGGTCTCTTGCGAGTCTAGCCGGCCGGCCGCGCTGGTACACACGAGTGTTTTTTGCCTCCCTTCCTTGATAATCAGGAGCGCGACATTATACCCTTTGCGGTAGCGGCAAAAAAAAGGAACAATCTTAATACCCCATAGGAGTACCTATTCTCCCTAAATGGGAAGAGTCAAATTTGAATTTCTCTTCTTAACAATAATATTTATACCTACGCCTAGTCACGGGGTGCCAATTGGTTCTTGAAACTGTTCAACCAGTCTCAGGGTCTCCAACGGTAGACCTTGATCAACCTTTTTTTGCCAACGGTACACCTAATGAGTGGCGAGCTCGTTCATCCATGCGAGTGTGAGCGTAAGGTGCTTAAAGAAATGAGCAAAAGTAAACTCCACGAGTTTGTGCAGCAGACGGACCGCATTTGTTGCACACGCAAGCTGAAAATATCACCAACTTCGTGGTTTATGTGCAATTGAAACAAAGTGGGGCCATACTACAACTTCCCATCTGGCGCCTAACGTGCAGTTTAAATGCAGTCGGTATGTCTAGATACGGCCTTGTCCAAATCTCAAAGCTTGGCAGGCAGAACATCTTGATGAAACCTGCACATTCACTGCGGCGACTGAATGTGTAACCATGATCCAATCTGATCAGATTCCGCTGGTTCACGGTTGTCAGATGGCAGTCGCTCCACTGTAATAACCTGATCTGCCAAATCCTGGATAATGGTCAAGGGAAATCCCAAGCTCTCGTTCGCAAGAGCACAACCGGTACATTAACGCCAAGATGATGATATACGTCGAATGTTTTTTTTTTTTTAATGTCATGCGATAGGCAAACACGCAAGCGGGCCACCTGATGGAAAGTGGTCACCACTGCCTATAGACATTAGCAACACCGAGACTATAGCCAATGCGTTGCCCACCTCTATAACACGTTACTCTGGCAGCAAAAAGGCAAATATCCCTCCACTGCCAAAGTCACGGTTCCCCAAATTCCCACCCCATGGAGCTCTGGAAACCTTACTCACCGGCAGAAACACAATACTATTTAAAAGAGTATTGTTTAGCTGCGGTATTCTGTAAGGTGGAGGTACTTCCCCAGTCGGGCGGCTCCAATACAAACGGGATACCCCGCTATGCCCTACCTCTCTTAAAACCTTTACTACCTTTCTACTGCTATATCCTACTTTACCGAACACAGTATCACTCCAGAGTATGATAGACACCCCTACCGTAGCAACAGGCACAGCGCCAGCCGGCAGCGCGTTGACAGCAAGCACAGTCGGCTGGTCATCACGCTTGTCTGCCGAGTACTTCAGCAAGTGGTGCAACGGCAATGGCAGCGCCGACAGGTAGTCCGCCACTCCTGTCACGCCCGCCACGCCTGTCACGCTGCCAAGCTGCCAGGATGCGTCCGACACGTCGCCCAAGCCGGAGAGGTTGACAGCTGTGTAGGGTCATAGGAGAAGAAGGAGGAGATAAAAACGGTTTCTTAGGGTTCTAAGATGGTTCATCTTTTGTTCTAAGGTATCTAAATAATTTATTTGCTATTATATTAATTAAAATAAGATTCGATATTCTACGGCAGTCAATCTGTATGAGGTTATGAAGTTGAAATTACGTTGGACTTAAAATAAATAAACCTTCCTTTTTTACTTAATTATAAATGCGAAGGTAATTTATTTATCTGCACCGATTTAGATGAAATTTTGTTTTATAGTTATAGTGTGGTTATCCAAAGTAGAAGCTGAGCAAATATTTCATAACATTTACCTAATAAACTCGCAAAACGTAATTGCTTGCACTGACCATCACGAGTAGATGAGGTTGGCTTGGGCCAATGAGATGATGGTACGGCCCTCACGGAAGGAAGAGTAAGTAGTTTCATTTTCCAAATAGCAGACTGAACTGTGGACTCTATAAGTCCACTCACTGTGTGATCGAGAGTGGTTTGAAGTCAAGTGCGCGCGCCCGGTAGCTCGTCAAGTAGCGCGCGCACCTTCCATGATTGTGACGCAATCCGTAAACTAGTAACAGACGTTTTGTTTGGAGCTGACCAACCTTCAGTTGCAGTTGATACTAATCCTTACGCAGTATAAAATAAAGTCGCTTTGGGTGCGGGGGACATGGTCGGACGGCCGACCAAGGTCAACTCGCCCGTAAATCCGCATTAATCCAATAGCAACCTTATTTTGTACAAAGTAAGGATTAGTATCCACTGCAACTGCCGGTGTGTCAGCTCCAGCCAAATCGACGCGTCTGTTACCAGTTGTAGTATGACCCAAAGGACGATACCTTGTGTGGTGGTGGGTTGTACTCACTGATATAATCGTTGGGCCCAATGGCTCGGTCGGCGCGCGCCTCCTGCTTGACCGGCCGCAGCGCTGCGTCTTTCGGATCGGCCAGCACTACCACTAGCTGCTGCGTACCCATGCTCAGAGGCGCCTGCGAGACTGGGAACACACGCTGTGATTATGGACTGTCGGTGTAGATATACAGCGTACATCGAGATTACCTGGCCGTGTGGTGTCGGCAGAGTAGAATAGCACCAAGCCGTACACTCGTGGGTGTCGTGCAAGGCGACTAATGTTTTGAGGCAAATGATCTAGCGTCTCCGTAGGGTGGAAAACGGGCAGCAGCTTTATCCATTGTTATATTTATAATACTGCGACCTCTATCCCGCCTGCCAAGCGTGGAGATTATGGCAATAACCTCCCCTTTCGTGTGGGGAGGCCCTAAGTGCTACAGTGGACTGTTATAGGCTGTGATAATGATGATGATCGAGTTTACCAATAAAAGCGCGCCTCACCCCTGATTAGGTCTGATACAGTCCACACGTTCAAGCGAGGTGTGTTAAATCTTATAAATAAAATGTACCTAAATCACATCAAAACCATAACAGTTCACAGTATTGACTGCTGGACTGAAAGGGCTTGAAATAATCTCTACTCCATGCTTGGCAGACGTGATGTTGGAGATTTCATTGTTTAAAAACAATCAACAGAATACGCTGCTGTCCATTTTCGGGTCGACGAAGGTCCTAGCCGGGTCATATAGTCGCCTTGTGCAACACAAGTAAGTTGTATAAGTAGTAAGTCGAATTGGATGCTGTTAGTCTACTCTAACGAACACCAAACAGCAAATACAAATTAAATAATAGAAATGGTTGCAGTAGTTTGATTGTTATAAGTTTTAGTACCTAAGTTTGGTACTTAATACTTACTTATTATATCTATGAAATTCCCTAGATAAATGTTAGTTACATGGATCGGTTATCTTGTGGTCCCTGTATCGTGGCCATACATATTTACAATACCACAATGAACGGAACACCCGTATTTCTAAGGGGCTCGTAGTGGAAGGGGGCGTTATTGGGGGTGGGGGCTATTTTAATAGAACATTAGGAGAAAATTTGGTGAATGTCTATAAACTAGTGAATCCCCACCTTGCTGTTGCATCATAGTGGCCATGATGTCATGGTGGAGATCCTCCCGGTACTCTCGCTTGTCGCGCTGCTCCCCCTTCAGCTCAGCCGCGTACTGCGCACCGCCGTAGCCCAGGCTCACGGATGACGACGATATCGTCTGGTACTTCACGCCAGTGTTCACTGCTCGGGAAGGAATGAGTAGGTAATTATATTTCGGAGAAGTCCTTCGTTATGCAGAAAGCTCGTATCGAGTAGGTTACTGTCGTAAAATAAGTAGAACACTAGATAATTATGTGTTATTAACGTAGGAACGAGAATGATTAGTAAAGCAAGAGAAGTTTGGGCTGAATGTGTTGGGAATTTTATTTCTATTTTTTTTATACCACCAAGGTGGCAAACAAGCTTACGGGTTGCCTGATGGTAAGCAGTCACCGCAGCCTATGGACGTTTGCAATACCAGGGGCATCACCCACGCGTTGCCGACCCCGTAAAAACCTTTTAACCCCTTTCTTGAAGAACTCCATGTTGTACTCTCCAGGGAAAACCTCTCCAGGTAGTTCATTCCACAACCTTAGTGTGCGTGGGAGAAAGTTCCTTTGGAACCGCACAGTTCGCGACCAATTTGGCTCCAAGGTGTGAGGTTGAACTCCCTGTCGATGGCGAGCGGTGCGATGAAAGAATGTAGCTGTAGGCATCATGTCAAACAGTTCTTCAGAACAAACACCGTTGTACAAGCAAATCAGATAATAAGGTAGAACACACAAAGGGAGGCGAAATCCCTCCGCTGACTCAGCGGCTCAATACCACTTGTGAGCATAGTATCGTATTTTATGTTAAGACAGTCTTAGAAAAAAAAGTTGATTAGAGATTTGTTAACAGGAAAATTCACGATCACAACCAAGCCGGGTAAACAAAAACAGTGCAGTAAACAAGGTACAGCTGACCTGTGTGTATGGGCGCGATCCCGGCGAGCGCGACGGCGGTCGGCGGCGCGGCGCTCACCACCACGACGCCCTCGGCCGGCCGGAACTTGGCGTCCATCACGGCCGGCGCCACCGCGAACTGCACCCCGGCCGCCGCGCCCGCCGCCGCCCCGCCGCCCTCGTACCCGAACTTGGCCGCGAACTGGTGGATGCTCGGGATCGCCGCCGCCGACGGGATGTGCCCCGTGAACGGCGCGAAGTTCATCGCGGCAGCACCCGCGGCGCGCTGAAACCGCAACCATGCCCGCTAGTCCCGCGGCATCGAGTGCCGGGCGCGAGGCCCGCCCCGGAGGGCGCTCACTCAACCCCCGCCATTCTGCCTCACCCCAGTCGGTCGTGGCGCTTTATTTTTACCGGCCCGCGTCCCACACCATCGCGGGCCGGCGAGCCACCGCGGGCCCCGGAGGCTGGCGGACGGCGAGGGTTGCGTGGATACGCGGAGCGTTACCTGTTTCTACGCGTCGGGGAAGGTTTTCATGCTGTTTTAGCGCTCTGACTTCGGTGAATTATGGTAGACGAGGGTTGCGAACATGCGCGGGGCGGTGCGCGGCGGCGCGCGCGTGCGCGGTGCGAGGGGCGGCGGGTGGCGGCGGCGGGCAGTGCGCCACCACGCGCGCCGGGCGCCGGGCGCGGGGGCAGCCGCACCTCCCAGCCCAAGGTCCCGTATATAAACAACGGTTTATTTACAAACAAAGGACTTTTGCGTAGGTTACGTAGACATGATGGGTTGGACGTAATTATTCCAACTACAATAATTAATTTTGCTAAAAAAGTAATTACAGAGAGAATGACTCTTTTCTGTGATACGTACCTTAATTCGTTGAACACTAACCGATGCTCTTACGATGAGGGAAAACATCGTGATGAAACCTGCACATTCAGGCGACTGAATTTGGTCAGGTTCCCCTGATAGCAGGGCCAAGGTAGTCAGTGGCAGTCGCTCCACTGTAGTTATCTGATTTGCCAAATTCTCAATCATGGTTAAGGTAGAGCGCGGGCATTGGCGTATCTAGGGCTATTTTCCAGGGGGGGCCTGGCCCCTGAGGTGGCTGATGAAACCGAGTCGATCGCCAATGTGCAGTCATTGGCGCGGATCCAGGATTTGGTTAAGGGGGGGGGGGGGGGGGGGCAAAAGTCAAAATTATAGGTATTCTCTACTCTACTTTTAGTGGGGTGAACGAGCGGATAAACGAGCGAGCGAGCTCGGATATTTTAGGTTTTAAAACCTGAGGGAGAACACCGAATGTGTCAGCGAGCGGAGCGAGCTTGACATTTTTTACTTTTAAGGTCTTAAATGCTGGAGTAATCATTGAATGAATGAGCGAGCGGAGCGAGCTGGTAATTTTAAACATTTTAGTCTTAACAGCAATGGGTGATCCTCACAATAGTAATTAAAGGAAATTAATGAATGAGTGACCGCAACGAGTTAGGTGAATGATAAGAAAAGTGTTTGAAACTTATGAATGAGCGAGCGAAGCGAGCTCGAAATTTTTTACATTTTAAGTCGTAAAAGTTGGTGTGATAATGTATTTTTAGCATTTTAATTTTGATATTTTAGCTTAGGTGCTGTGATGATGTGTGATGCTGATCGTAATAAAAGACAACAAAAGTAATATAAATTATTGAATGAGCAATGGTTTTTATAAGCTAGGGGGTCATCCATAAATTACGTCACACCTTAATAGGGATGGGAGGGTATTACTGAAATGTGACATAATGTGACAAGGGGCAGGGGGGGTCAAAAATTTTGTGACATCACATGTTAAAAATTAATAATCAAACGCGACGTTAAGATGTGAATAAAAAATCTTAAAATTTAACGAATTTGATCCATATTTATTAAGATTTCGCATTCTCACTATGAAATTATCTCTCATGCTCGAACATTTAACTTCCAGAACGTCGCTGTTATGCAATTCAGACACTCATATTCATGAGAATTTTGAATGATAAGGGTTTAAATAGGTTTAAGTCAGCGGCGAGTGCTCGCTCGCTTTTCTATCGTTCTTCGCGTCGCACATAGGGGTATTTTGCATTCCTAGCCGGGCGAAATTATTTGTTCGGTTTTTTCTGCTCTAAAGTAGGTAAGACTTCATAAAATATACAAGACCACCATTGGGGAGGCTTTTATGCAACAGTGAGCGTCATGGGCTGATATGATGATAAAATAAAGGAGTATTCACGATTTGAAATTTATTTATCGACAAATAACGTAAATTTTTATATAAAATCAATTTGATGAGGAAGAATGCCAGGGTTCATCGTCACTTTCTGCGACCTGTTCTGTTTCAGATTCCGAATCTGGATCATTTTCAGATTCTGGAGAAGGTGGCAAAAACATTGCTATCGCTTCTTTTGAAAAAGTGTGACGTCACATCAGGAGGGGGGGATTATAAAATTGTGACAACCTGCGACAAGGACGGGGGGAGGGGCTCAAAAGTCCTAAAATTCGTGTGACGTAATTTATGGATAGGGTGATTGTTAAAATGATCAAATATTTATTGTAAAAAGTGTTTGAAACTTATGAATGAGCGAGCGCAGCGAGCTCGGAATTATAGGTTTTGAAAGATTGGTTATAGTATGAAAAACCTGAAGCAAATGAATGAGCGAGAGACGCGAGCTCGTAATTTTTTACATTTTTGTTATAAAAACCGTGGGCGATTGTGAGTCAGAGTCGGGGCTCCAGGGTGGCCAATGCACCCATTACCCCCCACTTCCCTGGATCCGCGCCTGGCCTGGGCACCACTGGTACCGCTCTAGTTACGCTACTGACGGCGAGCAGGGCAAATACTGTTGGAGGCAGCATACGACACTTTGTGCCGTTCGCTGCAGAGACTGCGCGGGGGCCCGCGGTGCTCGAATCAGCATAAAAAACTGTATCAGGAGTTGGGGCATCGGTTGAGGTATAGGGTCCCACGATCTGGACACTTTTTGGGTCAACAAATATCACTCGCCGTCGATCGGTTGAACATTCGACTATTATTTACTGGTGGGCTGAAAAATTCTCTCTTAAGTTTGTTAGCCGACTTTTGGAAATATAACTCAATCTAGCTTTGATTGTAATTTAATTTAATTGTAATGAAATGTGGTTGTCATTTTAAAGGGCAGTGTCCTTCTTTCAGAATTCGAATTCGACTTTCAGAACTCGACAAGCTGAAGAGAGCAAAAGTCAGGCCACCTATCTAGAGTCGAAGTTTTAGTCCACCACTAGAAATACAACTTATACCTACCTACACTCCTTTGCAAAAAAAAGTTTCTGGATTCCTCGATTGTATTTAGAAGTTATTAGAAGTTTTTTATGTGTCCAGCCCAGAATTTCGTATCATTACCTGGTATCGGTATCCTGTACCGTACAATCGGTACAATCGGGACATTAACGCCGAGATGATGATGACAAAGGACAGTTATTATTAGAGATACGGTAAACGGCCTATTAGAAAATGCCTTTTTCTAAAAGGGCGTGCTTTATTTTGGCTCTGCAATAAAAATACCGAGGATGACCGTGTAACCTTTATCACAGGAAAAGATAAATTACCGTTAAAAAAATTTTGAAAATATTTTCTCATTCAAAGGAGTTAATAAATTGAGCTTGGTATTAGGTCCTTACCTACCCTATGAAACTAGCATTTTGTGTGGCAAAAATGACGGAAAATGGAATTTTCATTAAACATTGATATATGTATAGAAGTAGAAAGCAAACTTACCAATTTCTTGAAAATGGCCAATCTTATTACGATGGTAGATATAATCAGACAACATTCAGCATGTCATTTTGATAACTACACTTTTCATAAAATTACATCTGGTTAAAGAGGCAAAACAGACGACAAATGAAAAGGGGTACCTATTTTCAAACCCTTCTAAAAACTAGAGAAAATATTTTTGTTATATTTTAGACATACATTTGGCATCTGAACTTTTGATGTGTTATATTCAAATAAAAATATATGAGCAACGTGTAATTGCGAAAAAAAATACCGCCAATTTCATAAGGACCCAATATTTTTGTATCCGACTATATCAACTAACGCGAAAGTAACTCTACGCTTTCACGGCTAAACCACTGCACAGATTTTGGTTAAGTTCGGTATGTAGATAGAGCACCACAAGATAGACATAGAGTTTGTATTTTCTGTTCCACTCCACTCGCAAGCTATAGCTACAATTTATTCCACGCGGGCGGAAAGCTAAGGTAAGTATCGATGTTTGTTTTCCTTCACGAAAAAACTACAATGGATTTTGATCCCAGAATAATACATACGCTATAATTTATCCCGAAAGGTTCTAGCGGGAACGGAGTCACGCACAATAGCCTGTAGACTCTAAACTCAAAAATAAGGTTTATTTTCTTTGTGTAAAAACAGTTACAGGAACGATGCATCATTAGCCTTAGCCAAGATACATTTCAACAATAGTGACGCTTAGTTCTTGCATAGCCCCCAGTCGTTACTACCTTACATGTGAACTCATCAATTTGATAATACAAAAGGGTACCGAATGCTCGTACAATATGTGTGCTCGTGATAACAAACAACTTTTGTATCAAAAATAATCTTTCATACATTTTGACAGAATTCGTTTGTCGAGATATCAGAGTTGCACATGTTGTCAAGTGAAGTCAAGTCAAACATATTTATTCAGTTTAGGTTCTTAAAAAACACTTATGAACGTCAAACTAAACACAGTTTTAAAAAAATTACAGTGCACAAAACATTAGAAATTAGAAAAAAATATATATCTTGTAGAACTACAAAATTAATAGTAAATTCAGACTACATGCATACGGAACCAGTTTGTATCATCAATTTGGGTTCCCCCTGTATAAGTTAGTCGCTCTGCCACCACTCCGTCTGTCTGCGCTGACCCTAAAACTTACGTGCACTATAAAAAATAAGAATAAAACACTGTTTTTGAAAAAATCGTTTTATTTTTAATCTCATTGCATTATGTGGTCTCACAAAATGATGATCCAAAATGTTTACAGCTATAATACTTAATTAATATCAAAATTAACAGTGAAAAAATACATCTGCTTAAACATATTGATTGGTTAACATTATTAATATAAAAAGAGAGAAAGTTAAGTAAGGTTTTTGGCTGACAACATTTTTGGTAAGATGACCTGAAATTCTTTGAGCGAGGGTGTGTTGGAAGGACGTTATGTTTTAAGTATTTACATCAGATAATGGGAATAACTTCCGCTGGAGAAAAAACATGTTCAGCCAAAAATTTGT
Source organism: Blastobasis lacticolella (assembly GCA_905147135.1). Lineage (NCBI taxonomy): Eukaryota > Metazoa > Arthropoda > Insecta > Lepidoptera > Blastobasidae > Blastobasis > Blastobasis lacticolella. The sequence continues at coordinate 4,852,906 of LR990048.1, read as the reverse complement.
AGATGATTTTCTTAGTTTGCGTACAATGAGATTTCAGGATCTTTAATTTAAAAGAAATACTGTGATGATGATTTACTTATGTTCTAGCTAATTTTAAAGTATAAAAAACAACACTTTACAGCTTACAAAATATATGAAAATAGGTACCCTAATGTTGGAAAATGTTGAACTTATGCAGATAAACTAGACCAGCTAATTGTGATCGCGGGCCAATTCGAGCGCTGGCAATGTACAAATTATAATTGTGCAAATGTACAACGAATAACTTAAATAATACGATTTTTAGGCCTCGCAATCACATCCAGGCTACCCAAATCCGAAGATCTACCTATAAAAATTGCCTAAGAGCACCTTCGAAAATTAAATTCTAGTATTCCAAGCAAAATTTACACACAATGTCAAAATTACTTATATCTAAGTACAAAATTGTAATTTAAAAAATCAGTTTTTACACCTATATTAAAGCTGATATAATATTAGTTTGTCGTAGAAATTACGTTTTAGACTGATTTTTTTGTTCCAAGGGTAAAAATTATGGGGAAATAAATATAACTCTTCATTGAATGTTACTAAAAATGACGACATTTCGTCTTCATGAACGATACCTACCAAAGAGATTGGAATGTTAGCGACCTTCTTGCCAGTCTAATTTTTAAATTTAATAAAATTACAAAGCCTATAACACAAAATATAAAAATATTTTACCAATAAATAAATTGAAATTGTTTGTTTACAATGAGGAGTTTTCCAATAGGTATTTAAGGCATTCCTAACCACTCACTAGATGGCACCCCGACAATTTTGGTAATTGATAATCGCTTGAAATAGGTTCTTAGCAAACAGGATATAAACACTGGGTATATTGTATTGGATAATATTATATTGGTCAATAGTTTTCAACCATTTTAGAGGTTGTAATAATAATGGAACATAGTGCCACCTTCTATAAATATTTCTTTTTACACTTCGTTCAACCTTTCACAGTGATGTTTTTATTAATAAACACTTTATTTTCAAGTTTAGTATTACTTGGCTGCATGAAATCACTGCCACCATTATACAGATTTAAAGAAGATTACCAAAATTGTGGGAGCGCCATCTATTGATGCTTTTTAAAACAAACAATCAATACCTACTGGAAAACTCCTCATTGCGTCTGACAAAAAAAATGATTGTCAAACTGACGGGTAGCATGCATTTTACCCTTCAGGGCCACTCTTCTATAACCATGAAGGTCGCTAACATTCCAATCTCTTTGATACCTACACTATTGAATTCGAATTTACCCCACAATACTTACCCGGTACTCGTTTATCACGCTACATGTAGGTAAGTAGTTTACATATCACAAATACGACGGAATATTATAAGAAATCCGATATAATTTCCATCACAACATGATTAGCGGCAGTAAATAAGGAAAATGGTATAAATATCACAGTGGAAATGACATTTACATTTCCTACAACTTTTTACAATGGAGCTTGCTGCCTGTGATTATGAAGGAACCGCACACTATTTCGCTAATTTGCAGTGTTTTGAAACTCCAGGCTCATAATTCAAAACATACCACAAAAATTCAATTGCGATAATAAATTGACCTTTTAAGTGTACATAACAATTGCATTTCTTTTCGTGTTTACTTCATTATATTCAACCTACACAAATTGCGGATCAGTTTCTGCAATGAGCAAAAAGATATGTATTTTTGTATAAATAATCAAAAAATCAAAAAAATTGGTCCTACATCTAAACTTCTAAACCGATATCTTTTGTATGACAACCTAAAACATTTTTAAGAATATGATAAATAAATTCTTATAAAACATACTGACCAAGTTCGCCTCGTATTCGCCAATTGCTTATTTTTTCACATAAAAACTGACGTGTGACGCCAAAAGATTACATTGGTATATAATCAACATACCCTGTCCTCTCCAATTCTATTAAATTAATTAAGTCAGCTGTAGTATACTATACACACACTAAAGGAAAAGGTGGTTCAGACAACGCAGCCTATATGACCAATATCGTTGAGCGATATGTCATTGGAAAAGATTTTTAGATGCTGAACTTTTCAGTACAAAATGAAGTATATTTTAATTGACCATAATTTTTTTTTCTACAACGAATCGAGAGTTGTTACCTTAACGAATAAAAGTTATAGAAAATTAAATATCCTTTCTAATAACATATCGGTCAACGTTATGAGTCATATAGGCTGGGAACCATACATTGCTGCATTGGAAAATATCTTTATAATCATAAAAATAAATTATTAAGAACTGGTTAATATAGCAGCTCTAGGTAGAAGATAATTTCGAGAGTATCATTCTGACATTATTATAGAAAACCATTCAAAAACGAATAAATTAAAAAACTGTCATGGAAAACATTCCTCTAATATTATCTATCACGTGACCGACTCTTCCCTATTGTTATTAGCCGGCAACTTCAAAGCCTGCCGCGCTCACCAAAACTAGAACTACCTTAGAACTTGTGACGAGACAAGTTTTCACTTCGCCAAATTAATTTTTTTGCAACCCGCCTAAATATGTTGACGAAAAGACGCTGGCCGTGGCCGGTTTAGTAATTCATACAAATATTTTCATTCATGTGTTGATTTAGGTACGTAACGACGGACTCCACAAGCGATGGCAACTGTCGACCGTAGCGATCAAAGAAATTGGACATAGATGCATAGAAGGAGCGTACTCACAGCCGAAGCTCGTATGTCCAATATCTTTGGTAGCGATGGTAGCAACGCTACTGCTTTGGTTTCTATGAAATTACTGTCAAGATGGCGATCAAAATGTAGTTAAATTTCAACGCCTTGACACAACTCGTTTGCAGACTGAAATTCAATCAACCTATGAGATTTTGTAAAAAACACTGTCTGCGGAATCACACAACACGTTGACCAGTGACGTCAGGTTTCCAAAAGGGCACCCTTTTGGAATACAACCCCAAAGTTTTTTGTTACAAATTCCTCGACTCGAAACATGGAAGGGTTAAAGGCGACGGCACTAGTCACGGCGTGTTGGTCCCCATTGAAGCAGGTAAGACCTTACAAATTCCTTGGCAACAGATGGCAAGGCGTCTGGCTTATATGGCTTGGTGGCTGGCATGGCGTGCGGTCCGTGTGACCCCACACGTAGGCCCAGTATCATAGGTCCTCTCGCCAGTGTAGGTCCGCCTAGGCGCGGGGTCACGTGTGTTGAGCCAATAGAGCGTCTAGCTGCGAGGTAGCGTCACCGTTGGCCGCGGCTTGAAGCGACGACACGACGTGCTGGGGGATGTTGATCTGGACGGGCATCTGCATATTCCCGCTCGTCGGTACCTGGAACCAATAACAATTTTATTTTTACCTTTATTTAGGACACCAACAGCCAGTTACAAGTAATAGTTACGAACATTTATAACATTGAGACCATTAACAGGTGCTCGCAGATAGTACAATGGCTATCGTTGGTACCTGATGGAAAGTGGTCACCGCTCCGCTGCCTATACACAAAGGCAGCACTAATGTCCGATTGCACTGAACTTAGGCGACTCTTAAGTTGGCGCCTTAAGACATTCCTAAACTTTTAGGGGTCACAAATCGATGTCATAAAGTTAAATTCTTTTATTTATTTAGAAACAAACAGTTTTTATCAAGTTTTATAAATTCAAAAAGCTATTTAAATAGACCTTATAGTTTCCTAAATGTAATTTATAATAATCTGCTACGACTGATAACAATACTAAGTACCTAAATAATATAATTTGCTACAATTGTGGTAAGTACAATAAATTATTCTATAGTGGTAGCATATATAATAAGACCTTGCCTTAGTCCGAATGGCATATTTAAATCTCTGTATGGCAACTTATGCCAAGTTTTTTATCCGTCATAGAGCGTCATTCATAAAAGTTATAACAATTTGATTTCTGTAGGACTGTTTATTTTCGTTAAGAAAAATATTATTAAATAATGGGCAGTTGACCTGTCAACTGTCATTCGTAAGATGTACAAGTGCTCCAGAAAATTAAATTCAGTTTAGTGTTAAAAAGTGACTCTGTGCTCTAAAAACATTATAAAAGTGTAGATTACCACTTGAAGACTGTGTGATAGTGTTATTTCCACAAAAGACATTAGATTTAGTGCACAAATAGTACTTAAATTATCGCCCTTTGAACTATTACTTTTGCCTACCCTCATACAAAATTATTAATTTTTTTTTCATAATTAATTCTTAAAATTCTAATTATAATAACATTCTAAGAACTCCAGACAAAAAGAACTTGCCAGAAGTGGCTGTCCAGGCTTCTGGCAAAGAAAATGCTACTGGTGAATATATACAAACACCAAGAATGAGCCACTCAAGCCAAATGCAATCTTCTGATCGAATAAATTTAGACCCAAATAATCAAGATTGTAACAATGATTGGCAAACTGTACCATTAACTCGTCAGTACAGAAGCACAAATAAACAAGCACAGGGTGCAATTGCTTCCTCACAGAACTCAAATAACACCAGAGAGCCAGTCAAATACCCAATGTCCTCCTTCATGGCAGCGGTTGCCATCCAGTAAACGCCGAAGAACCAGTGTCTCCCCACCAAACACCGACTATGTTCCTTTGACGACCAATAGATTTGATGCACTCCCACTGGATCCATCTACCGAAATACCAGAAACATAAACAAAAACCTACAAACCTCCACCAATTGTGCTATATGGTATTGATGATGTAAATGAACTTACAAAACTTTTAAATGGCTATTGCAGTCCTAACAACTATAAAATACGCATCATCAATAAGAACTTGCTCCGAATACTTGTGGATTCCTCTGAACACTATAAAAACGTAATATCTGGTATCCGAAGCCATCAATTAATTGGACATACATTTACTCCCAAGGACAAAAAACCTTACCGAATAGTCATTCGAAAACTGCATCACACAACACCGCACAGTGAAATTGTGGAAGCTATTGAAGCCACTGGCAACAAAATTCAGGGCGAAATTATTAATGCCCGTTTTGGTCCTGAAAAACTTCCAACATCAACATTCTTTGTCAATATAGAACAATCTGTTAATAATAAAATTGTAAAAGAAATAAAGTCCATCTTTCACCAACAAGTAATTATTGAGGATCCTCGAAAAGCTACTTCTATAGTGCAATGCCATCGGTGTCAACAGTACGGACACTCCAAAAATAACTGCATGAGGCCATTCAGATGTGTAAAGTGTGGAGATGGACATAAGACATCGGACTGTGACAAGAAAGACAGAAACACTCCAGCTAAGTGTGCCCTATGCTCCTGTGACCATCCAGCAAATTACAGGGGCTGTCACGTCTATAAAGAGATTTTAAATAGAAAAAGTAATTTTAAACCTCCAGCTAAACCTTCCAAGGATATGTACAAGAGCAATCTTGTCACACCGACACCAAAGATAGAAGTGCCTTCACATAAAAGCTCTCAGCAGCCAAGGACATATTCTGATGTTACGGCCAACCGTCAGCCTATTGATACCAACAATGAAAACACAGCAACTACCAGCCACCAAACTTCTATGCTAGAGAAAATCCTTACCAAACAATCTGAAAAGATAGACCTGCTAATTCAACAAATCGGCACACTATTAAATCTCTTAACAACTGTAATATCCAAAATGAATCCATAACCAATGACTTCTCTAAGAATAGCGACATGGAACATAAATGGTTTGGCACCAAACAAATATAATGTTGAAGTATTTTTAAATATAAACAAAATTGATATACTATTAATATCTGAAACTCATCTAACCAATCAACGGTCTGTTGACATTATTGGCTATAAAATATACTACAGTAATCATCCGGATGGAACGGCACATGCAGGAGCTGCAATAATTGTGAAACAAAGCATCAAACACTTTTCACTTCCTGAAACAACCCATTCATATCTACAAGCAACTGTAATATCTGTGGAGGACTGGATGGGAGTATTGAATATTGCTGCAGTATACTGTCCCCCACGCCATCGAATCGAGGAAATAACATTTAAGAGGTTCTTTCAGTCCCTGGGTCCACGATTTATTGCTGGTGGGGACTGGAATGCGAAACACACGTTTTGGGAATCACGGCTCATTACAACTAGAGGTCGGGAACTGAAAAAGTGCGTGGACACATTAAACTTGCAAGTGCACTCTACAGGAGAGCCTACATATTGGCCAACTGACCCACATAAAATACCAGACCTAATAGACTATTTTGTAGCAAAGGGAATCTCCAATAACTATATGAAACTGGAATCTAGCCTGGATAGTGCATCTGACCATACCCCTATAATTTGCATAATAAGCACCTCCATAGTTCAACTAGAACAAAGGGAGAAACTATATAATCACAAAACCGATTGGGATTCTTTTAGAGATTATATTGACAGGCACTTGAATTTGAAAATATCACTGAAAACAAATAGTGAAGTGGAAGAAGCTGCAAGATCTTTTACTAATCTTATACAAGTGGCATCTTGGAAGTCAACTCCAGTCATCAATGGGGGCCTTAAAGCAAAAGATTATTCTGTTTTGGTTAGAAACAAAATAGCTGAAAAAAGACGTTTGAGACGTAAATGGCAATTGAGTAGACATGCAACTGATAAGACAGCATTAAATAAATGCCAAAAGGAGCTAAAAGATATACTTGATAAAGTCGAGAATAAAACACTGCAAGGAAGACTTGAAACTTTATCAAATGACAAAGCTGACAACTACTCACTATGGAAGCTAACAAAATCTCTAAAGCGACCCAAAGACCACATCCCTCCACTGCGTAAAAGCGATGGCAGCTGGGTTCGAGGTACCTCTGAAAAGGCTGAACTTTTTGCCGAATTCCTGTCCAGTGTGTTTAAGCCAAACGATCCGGTATCTAATTATCAAGAAGATGACATTGATTTAATACTTGAAAGTGATCAACAGATGTCACCACCAATAAAGGCAGTATCTCCCAGAGAGGTGTACAGGCAAATTAGGCTGCTCAAACCAAAAAAGGCACCAGGTTTTGATCTAATAACTGCAGAAATACTACAACAGCTGCCAAGACGGGGAATAGTATACATCACGGTGTTGTTTAATGCTGTCTTGCGATTGCAATACTTTCCTGCATTATGGAAAATATCCATCATACAAATGATATCAAAGCCTGGGAAGCCTCCTCATGAAGTAACATCTTATCGACCAATAAGTCTCCTACCTGTGTTATCAAAACTGTTTGAAAAAATTGTCCTAAAAAGAATGGCACCAATCCTGAATGAAAACAAAATCATCCCTGATCATCAGTTTGGATTTCGAGCCAACCATTCTACCGTAGAGCAAGTGCACAGAGTTGCTCATAAAATTCGCCAGACATTGGAGAAGAAAGAGTACTGCTCAGCGGTGTTTCTTGATGTACAGCAGGCGTTTGATCGTGTGTGGCACAAGGGGCTTATTTACAAAATAAAATGCAATCTTCCGAACTCCTACTATAAACTTCTCGAATCATATGTAAAGGATCGAAAATTTCGGGTGCAGTTGGAGGGCAGTGCATCAACTTGTAGACAAATCTATGCTGGAGTACCCCAAGGCTCGGTGCTTGGCCCGGTATTGTATACCATTTATACATCAGACCTTCCTGTTACAGAGGAGATTTTAATAGCCACATATGCGGATGATACAGCTGTCCTGGCTGGTAGTGACTCTGCCGAGGCGGCTTCGGAAATTCTACAAGAATATTTGTATAAAATCCAACACTGGCTTGACAAGTGGCGAATTAAAGTAAGTGCATCAAAGTCCAGCCACATAACATTCACACTTCGGGAAGGTAATTGCCCTCCAGTGAAGCTTCATAATACAATTTTGCCACATCAGGAGCATGTTAAATATCTGGGAATGCATCTGGACCGCAAGCTGAACTGGAAACATCACATAAAAGCAAAGAGAGATCAGGCAAACTTGAGAATGAGAGAGTTGAACTGGCTCATTGGGAGGCATTCTGCATTAAGCCTAAACAATAAACTGCTTGTATATAAGACCATAATCAAGCCGATATGGACATACGGGATACAGTTATGGGGATCAGCTAGTCAATCCAATACCGACATATTGCAACGTTTCCAAAACATTACTTTGAAAACTATAACAAATGCCCCATGGTACATAAAAAACTCAGAAGTGCATGAGTACCTGAATATCCCCACAGTAAAGAATGAAATTGAGGTGTACTGTGCAGGGTATAAAGATAGACTGGAAAACCATGTAAACAAACTGGCCACCAACCTAACCGATGATAGCAAAACCGTGCATCGCCTGAAGAGGGCAAGGCTAGCCTCGCTATGACAGCTGTCTAATGCTGAATATGGGTAGCCACGTCATTGGATGTGCGCCCTTTACACCCAAAACCGACAAACAATCTGATTATAGCCAATGGGCTGATGGCAGATGGAGATTACGAGGGAAGAGAAAAAAAAAAAAAAAATAATGGGCATGACTATTAATTAATAAGGAAGTGCAGAAGATAATTTTCACCACAATTAATATTTTAGACAAACTAAAAGTACAAGTTCAAGTCGATAGTGACCAAATAACTGAATGTTTACAAGAAGGACTGACAAAGACAGATTATCCCCAGATTATTGCCAATCTACACTTCATAATTTTTACTACAGTCAGTCTATACCATTGATCTACTAAACCGTAGATAAAGCACTTCATACAAAAATGCGCTTGAAATCTGTCGCCTAATTGACAACACATTTGTACGTAGCAATTTTATGCCAAATACGCACGCCCCAATCAAAATGCCATTACGTACCGTATCGTATTTACCAAATATCAACTTTTTTTCATACTTATAAAGCTCAAAATTGCTTTTTGCGCTGTGGATAATGCTTTCTTTTTGTGTGCAATTTGTTTTCGCTTTAACGCATGCGCATGAATGAGACAACTGACGTGATGTCTGACACTGACAATATGTTTATGAATAAAATAATTATTTTTGATGGTTGTTTATGTGTAAATCGCTATATTTATGCATGATAAGATGTATAATGAGTTTATTCACGCAAAATATGAAATTCTATACTTTTTTCGTCGTATAAGGCTATCGAAACAATAGTGTTTCGACAATTTTTGAACGCGCACTTGGGCATGCTTACGTGCCAACGGCTAATGACAGACTACGGAAAAGGACTGCTTGACTAGCGATTAAGCAGTCCTTCCTCGGCCCACTTTTCAAGCGTTCATGTGCTATCTACGGTTAGTAATAAATCAATGGTCTATACGGACTTATAGTGGTCCTATTATATCACTCAAGTGTCATTATAGAAACGTGAGGTTCGTCTGTAAAAACAATTTTTAGCGAGTTTAGTTTCACCACTCACATGTATAGTAATCTCCGGCAGTATAGTGTTGCCCCCGGGGTTGGGCACCGCGGGGGGTCCGCCCCCCCTCGTGAGGGGGGCCATGGCGACCCCCCGATCCTCCCCCGCGGCCGCCTCGTCCCGAGCCCGCTTCGTCTCGTGCGAGCGCGTGTGCTTACGAAGGTGGTCCTTGCGGTAGAAGCCTGGGGGATGAGATGTGAAGGATGTAAGTATGTTGTAGGGCAATGAGGGTTTTTTTATCATCAGTTGCCTAAAGGTCTTCGTTGATTTGACCATTTGTACCACCTGTAGGCTAATTACATAATGCTGTTGCCAATAATTCTTTGATTTCAATGAATGTAATTGTTACTTTTGCGATTAGGTATGATCGATTTAGTAGTCGAAACTATTAAGTTTCAGTTTAATGCAATGGAACTTTGTTAGCAAAGGAACCCATAAAATCGATAATATATAATAATAAGGTAACAATTTCAATAACTGAAATCACTGGCAGTCACCAGGTAGCTGGACACATCTAGGTGGCGGTCAACTACTCTTTTCAAACTTCCTGCCGCGTATGATCATTCTACGAAATAAATTCCCTGCAGCGGTGTTTCCGAGCCGGTACGACATTGGAATATTCGAAGAAAAGTCTACACCATACGCGACACCCCTGGCGTTGCGTTGTTCATTTACCATTAGGTAAGCTACTTACTCGGTTGCCCCCTTGTTATACCTTAATTTTTTTATAATTGGACTAGCCAGGCATTTGACCGCCACCTCACCTGGTGGTAAGTGACGATGCGGCCGATTATGAAGCATGCCTGTCTAGGAACAGCCTATTCACTTTGGCCTCGACGGCGTCTAGATTATAATGATCAGAGAACACACTCGCGGGTAATGCGTTCCAGTTCTTGGCCTCCTTATTAAGATCAACTACCTTGGAGGAGGGCTTGTTATACATATAGAAAACATCCAAATCTCACCCTTCCCACACTCGCCGCACATCTCGGTCTTGACGCCGGAGTGTATGACGGCGTGTAAGTTGAGGTGTTCCCTTCGCTTGAAGCCCTTCATGCAGACGTCGCACACGTACGGCCGCTCCGGGTTGTGGCCCAGCTTGTGGCGTTCCAGGTGTTCTTTGCGCTTCAGCCTGGGGGGAGAGGATTGGATGAATAAAATAAATAAATGGCAGTGGGGTTCCAGGTGCTGTTTGCGCTTCAGCCTGGGGTTGAAAGAAAGCAAGGTAGAATAGCTTTAGTTTAGTATTGTTGCGTTTGTTCCAGCATGGCAATCAGCTACTGTAATTCGGAACTTGTCGGCTGCGTTCGGCGTACTTCGTCTGTACGAGCCTGTATGCTGCGAATGATGCAATGCTGGCTGAAAGCAGTCGACAAATTCTGATCGTCAATCGCAATAGAATCGCTTCAAAGCGATTGACATCTTGCCTACAGCCGCAGGAAACAAACGAGCAACGAAACTAAATTTATTTCTTTTTTTAAAGCAAAACAAAACCTGGCTCCACAAATCCCGCATACGAACCACCTCTCAATCTAGGAGGCATCAAAGGATCTATCAGTCCCTTACTAATTTAACGAGCTTAACGAAATTTGCTCACCAGATTCCACTGGCGAGCGTAGTCAAAATAGCGCCGATTCATTTGCTACAATTCCTATGGCGATGTCAAGGCATATTGTACTATATGATGCCAGGGAGTTCCTAGTTCTTTTTGGGCCATTTTCTGATACAGTCATATTTAGGTATACACGCATTATTTAACAGTAACCTGTCTTCCTAAAAGGAGTATCATTCGTCATAGATCAACCCCCACACATTGGCACAAACAAAAAAACTAAGAAAACCATCTCACCCAGCCCCGCAGATGCCGCAAATGAACCGCCTCTCAATCTTGTGTACAATCAGATGCATCTCTAGTTGTTCCTTCTCAGGGTATGCCATCTGGCACTCTGGACAGCAGTATATGGTGGTGCCATCGGCCGCGGTGGCGATCACGACTTGCCCGGGCTTCGGCCTCGCGGGCTTCGGGGGCTTCTTCTTGTACTTCTTCTTCTTCTTGTTGGTGACGACGAGCAACGGGTCTGGGGGGAGTGGGAGGGTGGTTAGTGCTAAAGGAAATGAGAGGAACATTGAAAGAATATGATGTCCGAAACAGAGGGGCTATTGGCTAACTCAGTTGATAACTGAATTTGACATAAAACAATCTTATACTGCTCTATTTTGGTAGACGCTATGGCCAGTGGCCAACGTAGATGACTTAGTGTAGAATTATCTAGTGTCAAATTCGTAACCAATGGCCCCACAGGTCGGAATTAATTAAAAGTGTGATACTAGTGTATAATAGTGTTTTAATCTATAATATATGGGAGTTCCATCAAGAATGCACAACACAAAGTATCAACTACCAAGAAAGATGAACATGGAAGAGATATATCTTAAAGAAACAAGAAAGGAAGGTCAACTCAAGGGTACCCTAACCCGACGAGCATGTACGAAAAGGTTGATGTATGTGGAAGAACCGAGAGAGATTTGTCAGGAAGTCTAAACAGGCTGGGTTGAGTTTAGATGCTGTCTTCAGTACGTAGATAAAGCTTTTTTTCAACAAGTTAGCAAGTAGGGTTTTATAAATTTGACGTGTGTATCTGCGTATGCATGTATCTGTGTGTCTGGCTATGGATGGACAGATTTCAACCAGATTTTGGTTTTCCTTTGGAAGCCAATTTTATCGTGACCGTTTAATAACGGTGACAAGCTAATGCTTTGGCTTCATTACATATTTATCGTGGATATTCCGACATGTTACATAACATAAATAACTAGGGTTGTAAATAACTTGTAATTGTTCTATTTACTTGGTACTTTTAAATTTAGCTACAGTATGGTGTTATTTTAGACTTTTTTTTCACAGTATTATTTTAATTTCAAATTTAAATTTAGTTATAGACAAAATATTTACAATTAGAAATAAAAATTAAACACTAATACTAAAATTTTTGACTTAAGTTTCATGAATAAATTAACTATTTTTATTTTTTTATAACAATGCAATTTCTTTTTATTTTTTTTTATTTAGCCACCTACCATCAGGCATTTCGGACTCGGTGTTGTCGGCGTCCATGGCGCTGTTCTCGCTGTCGGGCGCGGCGGGCGGGTTCAGTCGCAGGAACTGTTGCAGCGACACCGGCAACGCTTGCGCTTGCTGGAATGTACCGTTTATGTTAGCTTTTTAAAACAACGACGAAAAATGAGGGTGTTCTGAGTGTGACGTGTATTTGTGGCTGTCTTTGTCTGTCTGTGGCATCATGGTTTCTCAAAGATATTGAATATAGAGCATAGAAAGAGCCTATTCACAGTATCTTTGGCTCCCGAACAAATGGACCAAAGCCAGCTTAATCTTAGCTTTTTACATTGAAATCGACTTGGTGGCTTAGAAAATTCAATGAGCACACGTAAACTTGTTCCTGCGTTTTCCGACGGGTTTCGGTTAGTTATTTATTCCACTAGAACAGTAAACAGGGGAAACTTTGAAAATTACAGATAATCAACACATCATACATATAGACGACACAACAGGCACTACTTATTTCTAAAAGAAATTTCTTCCAGCAGGCCTACAGAAGAGAGATGTGATAAGTAAAGCAGATCGACGTGCGCGATATAGAATACATACTAAAATACTTAAACATACTTATCTTCTCAAATAAAATATATTATAAACTTATAATAATACAATACTATACATACATATCTATGTACAACTAGACAGAGATAGATAATGTTCCTTGACACGTTTTTTAAAAGTCTGTAGTGACGGACTGTCCCGCACCTCATGTGGAAGAGAGTTCCGAAGTCTCGCAGCATGAACAGTCAAGGAGTAGGAAAAGAAATTGGAGTGATGGATAGGGATGGCCAATAACGATTTAACAAACTAGATAAATTAGATTAAATAAATTTACTGAGCAATACATTTAATACTTATACCAACAAAATATGGATTTGTTTGTGTAACTATGTCTTATACTTCACTGTAAGGCCTGAAATAAACGTTATATTTTACGTTATTATTACATTAGTAGACCATCTACATGTGGTCCATATCGGTTTCCAGTCCCGCGAAGCGATCTTCCTCGTAATCTTCCTCGCGAATATCCTTCTCGATTGCAGCAGTGGACGCTAGTGGTACCGTCATATACCGCCACCTGCACGATAGGCCCCTAAACTGTGCCACCAGGGACCTAAACTGCAGGTGCCGGCGTGAGGGTAACGCCCACAGTCTCGGGGCGAAGTACGGTGGGAGTGGGCGTGGCCTGGCGGGCAGTGGGCGTGGCCTGGCGGGCATCGGGCGTGGCGTGGTGGGCAGTGGGCGTGGCCTGGTTGGTAGTGGGCGTGGCCTCCGCAGCATGTAGCGCCTTCGTCGCTCGTAGTCAGTGGCATCACCAAATTTCGCTTGCGGCACCAGTTGTTATGTGTTAGGGGTTCGTTCTTTGGAGTGAAAACTGATGACAGGGTCCGAAGGTCCTTTCACAACTGTAGTTCGAAGGTATCGCCCCAGTCGTAGGACATCGCAGGTTATCGCTCGATATTCGCTCTAAAGTTACATCATTTATTCATTCATATCTCTTTATTGCACAAAACACATTAGAAACATAGTCACAAGACAAAGTACAAAGGCCAACTTATCCGTAAAAGAGATCTCTTCCAGCCAACCTACCAATCCGTGAAGAGACCATAATGTCGGGGTGTAATACGTGCAAATGAAATTTTAATTGAATTGAATTGATTTAATCTTCGGTAATCAAACTAAACTGAACTCGCGCCACGCCAGATGCACACTAATATAGCCAACTTTCCTCTGTAATTGCTATACATAAAACTCGTTTTAAAATTAGTTGGAGTATGGGTACTATCATTTTAATGGGTGTGTTAGACAGAATATGCGAACCAGAAGAACAAAAGACATTAAAGGCGAGTTCACAGCCGACAGCAGTGGGATAGACTGAAGTATCTTGTATAGGTACTTAAATCTATCTTTGAAAATGAATTTCTCCGGTCCCATCTGCTGCTGGTGCCTCGCACTTCAACTCCGCACAAGAAATAAAATATTTTAGTTACCTGTGGCGGTAGCGTATGTAAATACTTGATGAGGTCGGCGTTGACCCCTGTGGTGGCCCAACTTGTATCCTTATCGGCGGAACTCTCCTGCAATCAATACAAGTGCATATTTAACGCATAATTTCTTATGTAACAGGTAAGCGGTAAGACTTACCGGCAGAAATACAATCTAGAATTTAACATTTACTCGACATAGGCGTCAATTGCTCGGCTAACACAATAAGCTTGCCACATAGCTCGCGCCGCGAGAATGCCTCCCATTTCCTTCTCTCAATACTGAGACGAAAGAGATATGAAGATCTACGTCGCGCCTCTTCGCTCGACAGTCTTACGCGTATGCTTGTGTTAGCCGTGCTTGTGACCAAAAATCATCATCATCGTCCTATCGCTTATCCCGGCCCCTGCCCGGGTCCGCTTTCCTACCATTCTTCTCCACTTCGTCCGGTCTTCGGCATCCTCGTCTAATAAGCCGTTGGCTCTCGCATTTGACTCAGTGCCGTCAATCTATCGATTCTTAGGGCCTCTTTCCTTATTACAGCCGGTTGAGGCACCTATTTCCCACGTATCCCTGAGGCTTACGCAGCACGTGACCAAACCAGCGCAGGCGAGCCTCGTCGATCTTAAATGCGATATCCCTCACGCTAAAAATATTGTGACCTTTATGTCATGGTTTTTCGACACCCACCTCATCGTTCATGGTGTCGTCGAACTCTTCCTTGATGACGATGTTGGTGACGCCGTCATCGCTCTCCGTGACGCCCGAGCCGCCGGTGCCGGGGCCGTTTATCACTATCTGCTGGTTCGGCGTTATGTACACCTGACGGGGTAGAATATCATAGTTTAGTTTAGTTTTTTTTGTTACACAAAGATACAATTTTCACATAAAATCTTGTGTGAAGATTTTTTGTGAAATTGTGTGAAGAATTTATGATATGATATTTTTAGATACATACCTTTATCACATAAAATCTTGTGTGAAGAATTTATGTAATAAAGATATGTATCTAGATAGTTATTATTATATAAATACCCTATTGGTATTCATTATTATCATTTAAGTAAATAAGATCATTATATGTCCTTAACAATACACTAATAATTATTGACATAATTAAAATTTTAAATAGGGTACCTAATTAAATTTTAATTACATATTAGTGTGATGGCGATAGGTTTCGGTAGGTTTAATAAAATATAATGTCAATCGGGTTAATTAATGTGGAGGTAGCTGTATATAGTCAATTCGGATTATACCCTTGCTATTGACAGAGGCATTTTTTATTTCTCTCTGAAATACCGGACTCCCATATATCATAATTAGCGGGTATAATATATTAGAAACCACCAAGATGGGGTACAGTATTTACGGTGAGGGAACACGTCATGATGAAACCTGAACGTTAAGGCAACTGAATTTGTAACCATGATCGAATCTGGTGAGGTTCACGCAGGTCAGATGGCAGTTGCTCCACTGTAATTACCTGATCTGCCAAATCCTGGATCAAGGCGGACCTCAAGATCCCGCGCGCGCACAATCGGGTTATTTTAGCCAAAATTATTATTTTATTTATATTTATCAGCATTATATGTTCGAGTCCACTGCTGGACATAAGTCCTCAGCTTGTCAGACACTGTCTGACAATGCCAGGCAAAGCCGGAGCAGATACGCTATGCTTATCAACTGCAATAGAACTGTATTAGAGCCGAGCTTATCAAGTGTTGGTTTATACACATATCGTACCTTAACAACTTAAACTTAAGCGCATAAATAAGTACAGATATAGGCGGTAAATAACGAACATTGCTAGTGCCATTTACCAGATCATCGTCGTCTGTCGCACGAACATCTGCTAGTTCAATTTCCTGGAGCGTCGTCGTCTATCGCACGCGTGTATTTAAATACGAAGCCGAAAGTAGCACCAGATATGCGTCATCTACCAGCGACTAGTGTGAAAGATTTCCACGTATATACATAGTAGAAAACAAAGCCGCTTATTGCCGGTATCTGTGTTTGTTAAAAGATATATCTATACTATATGTAGAATTATATCTTTTAAATTACGCAACGGATTTTAATGCGGTGTTTCAATAGGTAGAGAGATTGGAGAGGAAGGTGTATAGCAAGAAATAGTGGGTAGGTTGTTGTAATGTAGATGTAGGGTAGTGTAGGGAGGAAGGTTCATAGCAAAAAAAGGGTAAAAAATAAAATAAAATAAATACATAATCGTAGACAAATTCACACAGAGCCATTTAGCCCCAAACTAAGCAAAGCTTGTACTATGGGTGCTAGGTGGTATAGGTAGGTTGGGAAGTAGGTGTAGTGTAGGGTACGGTAGGTAGGACGCCACACGAATGAATTCGCGCCAGGCCCACTCGTCGCTCTAAAATGTTCGCGTCCATATGTAATGTGCACTTATGACATCGTGATAGCACTGACCTGATGAATCGGCTGCTCCTCTTTGATTTCTGGTTTTAGAAACTGCATCTCCTGCGGCAGTGCGGCCACCACTTGGAGACCTGGAAAGGTGCACTGGTTAGCGGAGAAAACTAGTGTTTGAAAGAACCGTGACTAGTTATTTTTTAATCCATAGAAAGCAACATTCAATGCAAGATAGACTCTATCTTATTTTGGCTGGCATGTTTTTGTGATAATATTAGAGATCATTCAACCTTCACTTGAAGTTGTTTCTTGTTTATTGAATATAGACTTTTCTGTAACATTTCCCATTTCCCATTGGATGTGAAGCAATGTTTCTTTTTCTTTATATCATGAACCAGAAGGCCTATAAACCTCATTACCGGCAAAAAAGTCCTTTCCTTATTTTTCAATTCACAATAATTTGTTTCT
Source organism: Blastobasis lacticolella (assembly GCA_905147135.1). Lineage (NCBI taxonomy): Eukaryota > Metazoa > Arthropoda > Insecta > Lepidoptera > Blastobasidae > Blastobasis > Blastobasis lacticolella. Next base: position 4,835,562 of record LR990048.1, on the reverse strand, counting down.
AAACATTTAAAAGAAAATCACATAACTACGGATGAAAATAAGGTGAAATAATGCTGCTAATCATTCTTTAATGAAAAAGTGCGTAGTGATCCGTGATAAAGTCCATACCTTATAGTGAATGGGCAGGACTGTGTGCATGAGTAAATTCAATACACGTTACACATCAAAACAAATAATAAAACAATACAAAAAAACTTAAGGCACAAAATGAAAGTAATGCACACACAACAAACGTTAAAAACACTTAATAAAAATCATTGACAATTACCAAAATCACTGGTTCTCATCCTTATAGTACCTGTGTATTTGGGAAAAATATGTTTTTATTTATAAAAGAACATAATATTGTGTATTTTGACCGTTAACACTACTGAATTCAACAAGATAATTGCTCGCTATAAAGATGATAACATAAACCGATTCTGGTTACTACTAGTACTAAACACCGACAATATCTACTAATTATATAATTTGTGATTAATTTGTATACATACGCCAATAAAACAGGCATACTCATTCATAGTTATTTATAAACACGCAATCTTATCAGCTATTCTGGAACATATTGTAACAAAACTAAAATTCGAATCCTTTTCAATAGTATAGTCACCGTGTTTTTTCTTATGGTATTTGGGTATGATATCTGATAGTATTTATCTACATCCGCCACCCGGATACCCGGCTATACGGACTACGATTTAAAATAGAATGACATAGAAATAGGCTCACCTTCCGGCAGGGTGTTCCCGAGCAGTTGTATGCCGCCAGCCTCGTTGGCCTCGGGCGAATACGCCACTGTCAACACGGCGCCACCTGGATCCAACCAATGTATGATAAAACGGATACAGTACATAGATTTCTATTGGACCAAACTTGGAAAGTTGTGAATTCCTGGAATTTCATTAAAGTTCATATGGGTAGTACTGACACCTATCTATCTAGTTCACAGCATGGGAATCAAATTAGAACGCTTAAATGCGGCATCAGGAGAGCGCATTCGCGTAACGTCGAATTCGTCTCAGCTGTGCAGGGCTATAGACTTTAAGAAATTCATTATAAGCATGGTGGAAATTTTAATATAAATTTATTATACAGCTCATGTAAATAATAACCCAATAATATACCATTCGTTCCCCGGTCGTACCCGCTGGGAACATACTGGGTAAACATTCAACTATCCTGCGAGACCCTATCATTTTTCCGGGATGGAAAGTAGCCTATGTAGGTTCCTATTCGTGAAAGAATTCTGAAAATCGGTACAGTAATTTATGAGATCACCCCCAAACATACAAAATTCACAAACATACATACTTCTCCCTTTTTATAATATTAGTATAGATTTCTAAAGTCGAGCCCTTCGCTAGCGCTGTGTACCAGCTCCCGTACCTTGACAGATTGACCGCGCGTCAGAGAGCGACATAACTCTAGCTCTTATAGGCATTGGAATAAGCGCCACAGTCCGTCATCATGCTACGCAGGCAGTAGTACAACGTATCTCACCCTGTGGAAATCCCTGTATGGGTATCTGCATCTGGTACTTCGGCTGCTGCTGTTGAGCCAGCATGTTGGGGTTCAACACCTGGATTTGCACGGTCGGCTGCGGGTCGCCTGGAGGGGACAGAGCGTTTGTTTAGTAAATTGTTTATTTGTTATAATCGCAAATACATGTAGCGGCCTAGCAGATGGTAGTGCGTAAAATCTTCAGTCACTTTACCTGTTTTTATGGCCGAGTATTAATGATATAGTAGCGAGGAACTACTACGACACGTATATCCTCGTAGGCACACTGATATGATAAACTAGTGCAACCACCAAGAAAATGCATGCTTCGATAGGATGATTTTGTACCGTTTTAGGTTTAACAAAATATTTACTTTTGTCCTTATTCAATCTTGGAAACTTTGATCCACATCCCTGGCGAAACAATACATTTAAATGACAATATTATTGAGATAAGAATGCGCGCCACAACTCACCTACGTCCCATCTAGGTAAGCAGCAACTGTCGCCCATAACATCTACGATTTTTATAACAAAAATGCTAAATCGCATGTCTTACCGTCAGAATCAAGATGAAATGCTTCATGTCTGTAATTGTGCTGGCAACCTCATCCTTTAAATCGGAACATAGCAACGCCCACATTGTCGCTTGATAAATAGATAAGGCGCTGGTACTGACCCTGGCGGACTCGTTGGGCTAGACCTACCACAACCTGTTTTTTTTTATTATTTATCTTAAAAGTAGCACGTACCGGGTTTGGCGCCGGGCAGCGCGATCGGCACGGAGATGAGCTGAGGCGTTGCGTGCGTCAGGTACTGCATCTCACCGCCCACCATACCCACCACCTGCCGGAGACGGACATATTAGCTTGTAACAGATAAGCCTCATAGGAACGGCAACAGTGAGCACTATAGTAACAAGTATAACGGGAAGTATTCGGACAGGGAAAGTGCTAAAGGCTACTCGGCTAGAGAAAACAGGCAGATTTGTAGGCGCTGTCCTAATTGGCAACGGTTGTACGACGGACATCACCCGACCTTTAAACCGCCCGTCGCACGACCGTTGACGATTAGTACAGCCCCTTATACTTTGAGTTCGACGAGTATTAACGAGTTCTTGAGCGGAGCCAGTGAGTCGGCAAGCGGAGTGTGGGACGCTCACCGGCTGCTGTGGCGATTTGCAGAAGGTGGATGCTTCCGAGGATCCGGCAGTAAACTATGATGATGATGATACCACACACTGTTGTAACCTTGTTTTTTTTTGTAAATCTCAAGGACGACTACACAAGTCATTTAGTGCGGAGCCTACTGGAACCCTGTATTTCTTTGAATTGATGATGGAAAACAAATTTTACTTTACTACCTGGTCTACCCCTATGACATTATGCCATCTTCAATGACATATGGTAAAAACACACACCTGTTGCAAAGACGCGCCGTTGTTGCCGACATTCTGCTGTAGCTTGGTGACCGGGATCTGGCCGCCGGTCGTGGCTACGAAGTGGGTCCCGGAGGTGCCCACCGCTTGGAATGTCGCGAAGTTCATGTCTGACTCCTCCTCGCTGGAAATAAACAGAAAAATATTGTAGGATTCAAAAGATCTGTACACAATATATACATATTACGAGTATAAAACATAGTACCCCCGCTGCGTCTGTCTCTCTGTCTCATCCCATGGTCGGTCTGTCGGAAAAGTGACAGGCCTAGGGCCTCCTTTAATTAAGTGGTGGAAACAAGCCATTATCTCCGAGCATGGCGGGTTGGAGATCTTAGTGTGAAAAAACGCAATAGCAAATGAGGCTGCTCTTTTTCTGGTCTACGGAGGTCCTAGGTGATCCACACACCACAGAATCATAAGTCACCGCAACCTATGGACGTTTGCAATACCAGGGTAAAACGACCTTGTTGCCGACCCTGTAGGTATTTAAATCCCTTTCTTACAGAAATCCTTATTGTATTCTCCTGGGACAACCTCTCCCATGGAGCTCAATCCACAATTTTTAGCGTGTGCAGGAGAAAGTTCTTTTGGAACAGCACAGTTCGCGACCAGTTATGATTAGGTTTTAAGTTGTGAGGATAAACTCCCTCGACCTACCTCTAGGTACATATACCTCTTATCCCTTGCGGATCAGACACACGTCCCGAGCAATGCTTAGGTACAGGTATCCCTAAATTGTAACCTTTACGTTACCGGGGCGAGTTGCTAGTACGCTAGTAATAAAAGAAATAGTGCTTTATAGGTTGTGTTATTTGGTCACTTAATACTTAAACCCCAGGGGTACCTGGGTATATGGGATATGGAAATACACGTTTCGCGAAGATTTCGCTAAATCGGGTGCGAGAGCTAACGGTTTACAACGAGAGGGTGCTCAAGACTGAGCGAAGTGGAGGAAACAGGAAAACGGGCAGAAGCCCTGACCGCTAGGATGATAATGAGGCAGAGGTAATGTTACATCCGGAGTAGATAGCACACAGCACTTCCACTAAGTGTAATTCTTGAGTGAGGCGTACAGAATTAGTAAGCTGAAGTGGCAGTGGGCTGGCAGTACTATTTGCCGAAGAACCGACAACCGCTGGGGTAAACGAGCTCTTGAGTGGAGACTGGCCACGCGAATCAACAGGCGTAGTGTAGGTGTCGTCCGCAAATCGTAGAATTAGGCCTATCGTTTCATTTTTAATACTAGTCAGGCATTTGACCGCCACTTCACCAGGTTAGTTGGAAGTTTCAATTCGGTTAGGCTTTGTGTTGTGCCAAAGCGCCAAGAAGCCCCGCGAACACGGGGCAAACCGAATAGAATTGAAAATTTGAATTATATAGGCTGATAGTGATGACTGAGGCGTATCTAGGACCATCGCATCGCAAAGTAATAAATAGGCATAAGCATTATTGTCGCGCATTTTCGATCACATAGAAGCCAATCCCAAATGCCTTCTTGCAGTTCCAACTTTCAATATTTATGGGGAGCCTTTGAAAGCTCTTTGAAGAGGCAATAAGTGTAGGTTCGAGTTGGCTACAGAGAATCACCGACGAATCTTAAAAATAGCATCTTAGTAACATTGTTCCATTGATGTTCGCAGTGACGTCTAACGAAAATAAAAACACGATTGAAAAAATCACGACAGCATATTTGCTAAGTTCGATTAGTTAATGCCTACGTAAAAAGTTTATATTACCTACGCATTAAGTTCGTTAGTTAATAGTAATTTAATACTTTCCTGTAGTACCTACGTAAAATCTAGGTTGGTAATTGTTTTCTAATTATTTCAAACTTCACTAACGATTTACTAATTCTATTTTATTATTTCCTAAAATTACAAATGAACTATAAATGGACCCATTTCCAGTGTTAATAATTGTAAATTAGAAAGTAGTTTAGCGAGTTCGCGAAAATATTGCTCAACGAGGGACAGTGAAAGCAGGAACTGCGGCCGTATGTGAATTAATGTGTACCTACACGATATTGATAACTTGTAAAGTACACAAATACCCCATACAAAATGAGTTAAAAAATATAGCAATAACAACTAATCATTAAACTTGGAACATCACTGTTGCACCATACAGCTCGGAATTTTTACGATCGAAGGACAAAATAATTATTGATCCTCACTCATACCAGATGTCATCGTCTCTCGATTGAGGCATTTTCTGCATGTCACACATCGCGTAACACCCTCCACTCCGCCGCGCGGCGAAGCGGGAGACCGACGGAGACGCGTCGACGGCGTCCCACCACGTCCCACCCGCGGGACTACGCTGGCACCCCGATGGTAGGGCACATACCACTGGCGACCACCACACGCGACACACTACTAAAATCACCCAGCGAGAGACGCGAGATGATCGCGCCCAAGAAAGTGGGTTAAAGAAAGTTTTTTATGCGGGCGCGACAGTCGACGGGCGAGTTAGTTATACACACTGGCCGGTGTGTATGTGCGCCGCTCCCGGCCTGCTCTAACGTGATGCTCACTTTCTCTTTGGCTGCACTTTCACAAGACATCACACAACCGAGTGTGGTCTTGCTTCGTTGGCTAGTGTTGGGTAATCATGTTATTGTCTGCAGTAGCTTATTTCTTACTTTGGTGCTTATTTTCATAGATATTAGCATTTTTAAGTAAAAAATCGAGGCCCCTACCCTATCATATAGTCACTGTATTGTGGTAATGTTCTATGAAAAAATATCATGCATTTATTCTTGCATAAATATGTGAACAAAGTCCATATTTGTATTCTGGGGGCAAATTGCTAGTTGATTACATAAAAATATAGATTTGTAACTGTATCAAGATAAGGGGCAGTCTGAAAATTAAATCTATCTGTTTTGTCACTCGTAAACTATAAATGAAAAAGTAAAACATAAAATGGATTTGAATTTTAAAATTTTTTACATACTACTTAAATACTTACTTATGTCGACGCAGCAACCCAAAATGAGTCTTGACCTCTGATACATTTTATGCATAATTTCCTAAAATATAGTTTACTAGTGACCCACCCTGGTTTTGCATGGGTAGTAACCTTAACAAATTATACACACCTAAAACTTCCTCATGAAAACCACATGAAAATTGGTTCAGTCGTTTGAGTTTACCGCGAACAAACAGACAGACAGATATGGCAAGGGCCTTCATTTTATAATTGTAGTGATGTTTCTAAACATAAAAGGAACTTAATTTATAACTATTATAAATAAAATATCGTACAAGTAATATATTATTCTAAAGTTGTTGGTGGATACATAAATTGATTTTATTAAAAATACCACAAGATAGCTTTGATAATATTTTTAACTGAGAAATTTATGACCAAGGTCGTTCTGCTGGGGACCCTGAGACTGGTTGAACTGTCTTGGGAGCTGGTTGGCATTCCGTGATTGTATATTATTACTTATTATTAAATTTAAGACTATTTTGCTGTAGCACAAGCTACAGTATTTTGTGTATGTCCAATCTTATAACTTTGTAGATACAAACAATAATAACATAGGTACCTAAGTTAGGTATTGCTTATATTTTGGTAATCATTAAAATAACTTTTAGAAAGTTATATTGAGGTCAAACATTCGCTGCACATTGTACCTCCAAGGTGGCGGTTCCATATAAATTATGATTTGCCTCTAAGCACATGAAATACCAAATAAATTATGTAGTTAGTGATCTGAGTAGTGTTTTTAGTAATTAATGAAACTTTTTTACAGCTCAGAGCTTTTGTTAGATCAAGCAATACAAGACAAAGAACGATGACAAAAATGGCGTACTGTTTTTTCGTTACGCAATTACAAAAAGGTTTTGTATTTACGAAGTTTGTAAAGTTTAGGAAAACCATATGATAGTGGGCGGATCCTGACTGAAAGCGAAGGTTGTTCACCCCTACCAGTTCCTTGGATCGGCCATCGCGCGGACGCCACGCATCCCCACCAAGTGAGGGATCCCCTCCATGCGCGAACGAGTCGATACAAAATCACTCCCGCTCCCGGCGCTTCCTCCACCGCCAGGGAAACGAGAGGAGAGGTTGCACGCGGCCCTCGAATCGGACGGCACTCACACCACCACTCGCCACGCGCCAGGCCACGGCCTCGCTCGGTTAACGGTACACGAAGTACCGCTCCATTATTCGGGTCACGGATTTATATGCGTATAAACAAAATGATTGTTGTTATTACTTACCAGTTATTATAAATCCTAGTGTTTTGGTGACGGCATAAACTTGATTATAAAAAATATCTTCATACACATATATAATTAATTTTATTGAATTTACGAACTGGGTTTATTACAATCTCTCTCCTTGACATGTCAACAAAATGAATCCGAAAATCCGCCATTATTCATTTCCAACATTAGTATCAATAATTAGCGCTAGATGGCGCCGCTGTCAGTCAGTCGAAGACCATAAATATATTGGTCTATGATCTAAAGGAGGCTCTACATAATGGCCTAAACTTTTGGCAAACTATTTGCCGCTATTAAATTAAATTAAATTAAATTAAAAATCATTTATTTCAGACAATGTCCATACATTTAGGTCAATAATAGAAGTATATGTATAATAATGTTATAGTGTAAAATAAATGGAAATAAACATAAATTATTATTGATCATAATAAATAAAAATAAATAAATTCATTAAATTTTATTTGATGAAAGGCAATGAGCTGGCATGCATGCAGTCTCATCCACCTCTCCATCATAGGGGAGTCCCACCGCCCGACGAATGCGTTCACGATGCTGTTAGTGCTGTTTTTGCTATGCTTTGTCTAATATAGGCATAGAAAAAAAAAATATCTACAGAAGCTTTGGGTAGTAAGTCCATGACAGAAGCTGAGAGAACCAAAGACATACCAGAATTAATACAAATCACAAAAAAATCCCTGTTCGTTCACTCTACAATGATTATGAATCTTGCTATCCCGTTTTTTCGTCTGTTCATATTAAGTCCATGGTTCATATAAGCTCAAAGATAATGACGCGCGCAATGTTTTGAACGTTCGACATGCTGCTCAACTCAAGCTACCAACGACCTGACGTTTCTTTTGAAACATCAGTGTAAATTTTAAAATCTTTTAATAATTAATATAGAAGTAATATAAAAGTAAAACGTAATATAGTGCACAGTTATGTAAAAGCGCAAAGTATGGAAATACACCTGAATTATCCTTTCAACGGTAAGTAAACAATCGTTTTCGTGGCTATCGTGAATCAATTTTAGAAATTGTGACAAAAATATGCATCGCAATCGCAATAGTGTGAATTTGCAATCATTGAAATGATTTACCTTAAAACAACATGCCATTAAAGATAGATATAAAATTATTGGCAAATTGAGCAATATTTCGGTGATCGTAAATATTTTGATGCTAACAGGGTCGGATTTAGTATTAATTGTATAAAATAATAATACTCAAATCTTGTAAATAGCGGTCCTCAATTTTATATGTATAAATTAGGGTTTCATACCAAAAATGTACCTAAATGTCATTTTTAATGTTCTGACAGTTTATGAAACAACTTAACGGATTAATCGCGTATTTACGTTTATTTACATTTATTTGTTTTTCTAGGTTTCCTAAAGACCAGACATGGCTATGTCTGGGTTGCAAATTGGAAGTGTAGCGTTGTCAACATTTTGAAGAACAAGATAATAAGTAAAAGCAAGTCCCTTCAGTCCTGGTGTATCATCATTATATGAATTTTTATTGAAAATAAAGAATACCTATGCTGCATGTTTATTATATTAATGTACCTATCCATTTCATTTTTTGTTTATGACTATGTCCTGTAGAGGGCATCATATTCAATTTATTGTGAAGTCACATAGGCCAACCAAATGTGGATAATGAAGATACTTCTAACGATAAGTAAGTAGGTACCTACTTAGTTTAGAAGTAATAAGACAACAAATAAACATTTATACAGGTCAAAATCCTCAAAACCCTCCTTTATGCAAAAACAAGCACTGCCGATTCACGGTATGTAGGATCGAGAGATCAAAAAGACGGTGGCAGGTATCAGGGCGTGGGTTTGATTCACTAGACACCTTACCTTTTATTATAATGTCAATAAAAAATTATAAGGACAAATGTTTATATTTATGAAAGACTTTTCAATTTGACCATTGTTTCATACCGTGATTGAATGAAAATATTCTTTAGTGGGCAATTTATACATTTAAAATTTAGGAGCGTCGGTGGCCGAGCGGTTAGAGTACGCAACACGTAAGCCAGAGGTCCCGGGTTCGAACCCGCTCCGGCCATGTACCAATGACTCTTTTCTGAGTTATGTACATTTGTTGAATACTAACCGATGCTCTTACGGTGAGGGAAAACATCGTGATGAAACCTGCACATTCAGGCGACTGAATGTGTAACCATGATCAAATCTGGTCAGGTTCCCCTGTTAGCAGGGTCATGGAGGTCAGATGGTAGTCGCTCCACTGTAATAACCTGACCTGCCGAATCCTATATCATGGTCAAGGTGGAACCCGGGCCCTCGTGCGCGAAAGCACAACCGGAACATTAACGCCAAGATGATTATTATTCTTTAGTGGGCAATTTAGTGAATTCCAGATTTTTAACAGTTTTTGTTAGTGTTTTTCTGGAGCTTTTGCAAAAAAATCTGGTGGGGAGTTGGCTTAAGCGTTGGCAACACTGCATCTGGCAACCCTACCTCCGTAGTCCGGCAGACAGTGTTGCCAAGTGCACCGTAACTACGGTAGACATTTTCTTCTAGTTCGGCCACCTATCGTAGTAATAAATTATTGGGTTTGAAAGTGACCGTATTTTTTAGTATACTGTCATTGTCCCACTCTAACGCAGAATGCGAAAGAATATTTAGCATAGTAAATGAACTCAAAACAAAAAAGCGTAATAAACTGATAACTGATACCATTAACGGAAATCTATTGGCAAAATAAGCCAATAAAATTAACAAAATACATGTGAACCCAATAAAGATATTTTGAATAAAGTTAATATATCTATGTACAACAAAACTAAATCAACTATAACTATTGAAAGTGACTCTGATACATGAATATATATAAAATCAACTAAGTAAAATTTAAAATAATTTCTTTATTTTTCCCTTCACGTTAATATAATTCATAAATATTATAAAAAACACAGTAAAACGTAAGCTATTTATTGTTGTTGATGTGCAATAAAGTGTTTATCTATCTATAATACTAAAATTTATCACCGTAATTCTACCGTATTTTTATTATTTGAAACACCGTAATTTTCCCAAAAATGTGGTAATTTTGACCCGGCCGGAAACACTGCCGGCAGATGACAAGTTCGTCCGTAAGTTGGCTCGTCAAATGTTCGATCGATCCCAACCAATCCAATCCCAACGACCACGGGCGCAACCACACGTCTACAGCATCGCCCCGCACCATGCCCCGCGAGCTGTTGCGTTCCCCGTCCTTGAACGGGTGAGACGGCCTTCGCTCCCCGTTAACTATCGGCACATCACGACTGCCTCAACTGAAAAGCAGTTACCCAAATTTTGTCCTATCCTAGATGCAGCCTGGACACGAGGACCGCCTCACAGGCGCGCAGACCTCCCGACAAGTTCTATAATCTGCAGACGAATAAGAAATTCCGTGCGCTCTGTTATACATGGGGCTTAGGGGATACCAATGGGTGCAATTCAAAAGAACTTAGAGCAAATCTAGAAAAAGCACCCGGGAGGCCTACAATACTAGAAAAGGTTGACGTGGTCTTCATGTAAATCCATCCATAATGAATTCCGAACAGGCTGGTTATGAAGTGGAATAAGTTACCACATAGTGTTGTGACAGTGTCGTCAGTGAACTCGTACAAAACAAACTACCTAGACAATTGGTTGAAGTCCAATAAACAATCTGTGTATTGAAGTGAATTTGATGTGACTTTCAACACTGCTTGGGTTTGGGTTTGTTGCTAGTCAAGTCTACAAGTTCGTATCTCTTACTAATTTAAATACATGCAATAGAACTATATATTTTGAGTCAATACAATAAAAATGTAGTAGAAAATATATAGTTTTAATAAAATGATATATGCCCCTGGTCTACAGAGGTCTTGTCTTGCATAAAATTAGTCACAACAAGCTCTTCAAGCAAAAGAGTATTTATTTATTATTTATTTAATGTTTTACATAGTTTGTTAGTGTTTAGACATACCTACAAACAGTATACATATGTATTATGACATTAAATAACTTTCATAGTAACCTCAGGTGGCTAATATACATACCATTTACTTACTTTTTATAAACATATGATATATTTTATGTTTACACCACAGTAATGAGGCTCCAGTGGAGCATTGGTGGCCGAGTAGTTAAGTTATCCTAATCATAAGTGAGAGCTACTGGCTTCATATCCCACTGCAGCCATGTACCAATGTAATTTTTCTGCATTATGTACATTAGTTGAATACCAACTAATGCTCTTATGGTGGTGGAAAATATAGTGATGGACCCTGCACATTCAGGCAACTAAAAAAATAAATAATAATATAAATAATCGTGGACAAATTTACACAGCGCCATCTAGCCCCAAAGTAAGCAAAGCTTGTGTTATGGGTACTAGATAACTGATAAACCACTTATATACTATTAAATACATACTTATTATACATAGAACATCCAGACCTATAACAAAAATTAAAATTTCTGCCCGGCCGTATTCAGTTGTTGACCACTGAACCACTCAGGTCGTCATCAACTGAATATGTAATCATGATTGAATCTGGTCTGGGTCCCATGGTCACTGGCTCACAGATGTTATGGCTGTCGGATGGGAGTTGCTCATGATGAGATCATGGTCAAGGCGGACTGCCCAGGCCCTCGTGCGTGAGCATAGCTAGGACTTTAACACCAAGATGATATAATAAAAACATATTAATGTAAACCAACCATCCAAGAGGGGAGAAAAAATTTGAATAATCAAGTATTAATTTATAATTATATATACCTACACATACCTACTAATTATACATACCTACACATACACTCAAGCCCATATGCCATAGGGTTAGGCAGATAAGTGCTATATGCTTCAATCCTGAAATACCACTCTTGCAGCCCAGTGGCCATTTGCAGACCAATTTATATTTATGAAATACTGACAAAGTTTGAGATATAACATATAGGTAATTATCACTTCATAAAATCTTCCGCAGTTATTATCCATGTGCAGTTTGGATCTTTGTGGATATTCAACTATTCTGTGAGATCTGTGAGACCAAAAGTATATTTCCCTATAAATAAATAGTGTAGCTGCCTATTAAATTAAGTTGTTGTCAGGATTACCAACTACAAACAAATTTTTCCTTTAAAATACAGTATTAGTAAATTGAAACATAAATAAAATCAACTTGTGCCACATAGTCAGGTAAACCAATATGTAGATTTCCCTAAGAATTCAAGTATTTTTTGGCTAAACGTTCCTTCAAAGCTCTATACCAAATTTCTTAAATTGTATTTGCCGCACATGAGGTTCCTTGAAGTATTCTTGTTTCTTTGTTGCCGTACACATATTTTGGGGAACAGGTATGCCAAAAAAACAACAACTACCATATTATTGAGAATTTTATTTAGTTCCATTCCTGAGGATCATGTTATTTTTTACTATACTTTTAGTTTTATATCTTTATATATCTACATAATTCTTCCATATGTGTGTCACCTAACTCCTCCTAAACGGCTGGACCGATGAAATTTTAAGTGTATACTTGAGCAAGTCACTGAATTGTGTAACATTGCATTTTTATGAAAGTTCCCTTAATTTTTTCAAGTAGATGATTGAGTAGGAGAAAATTTATGTAAGGTACATCACAATTTAAATTAAATTTTTTCTTGTAGTTTCTGAAAACTTGGTTTTAATTTTCATCGCTACAGATTTGTAAAAGTAGTTCAGATATTTATACTTTAGCCTCCCTTATGCCTAAGATTTCTTATAGGGTATGTAATAATAATGGTGTAGTGGTGTCCACAAACTTTTAGTGTCACCGGAGAATGGGGAAAAAAAAAAAGAAGTAAAAGGAACATTCATAAAACTGCAACGTTACAAAACCCCCAACTAGTAAAAGTTCAATCCAAAAGGATTAAACACCACTGACCCTAGCGTATAAAAATGTTTGAAAATGTAAATAGTTCAGAATAAAAAAAACTTTATGTTAAAAGTTCAACAACAAATACGTTCCCCGATATAATTATAATTTTAATAATACAACTTTTAACAACACAATTATATTAGAAACTATAAGGCAGCAATTTATAAATGGATAAGCCCTAAAATTAAAAATGTTTCGTTTATCCATAGAAAGCAAAATAGACTCCCACTCCATTAGCTTTTTGAGTGTGATAGCCAAATAGTACGGCTCACACTTTAATCCCACTCAATTATAAAAATAAACTATACAGGTATCCCTTGTAGTAAATCTACTTAGAATAAAGGTCACCACTTAGGACTACCGGATAGAAAGTACCCCTGTGGTGGTGGTGGACCTAGAAGCAAATGGTCTTCACCAAAAAAAAATAACCCCCTCGAAACATCAGAGGATAAAAATTGCAGTAGCCTACTATACCTAAGAAACAAATAAAATAATAATGAACGCAAACTAGTAGTTTCTTATATAATTCAAACATTTTGTGAAATGTTGTTTTAGTAAAATTTGAATGATATTGGGGAACGGGGTGAAAACTTGTTTTTGATTATCCTGTATATGAAAAACTATGCGCATAACAAATGACAACATTTCAGTCAAGTCTCTTTACTCGCATGGCGGCCTGTGTGATTGCTACACACTCGCATTGGAATATGGTACTATGTTTCCTTAATGGTATGGAACTCTTAATATTCAGATCCAGCAAGAAGATTCCTGCACCGGTGCCTTGGTCGGTCTTGGATCCGTTCATGTAGATATGACTTCTCTTATCCCAGACCAGTCTGCCTCCGTTTCCGTTTGTATCTGGTATCTCTTTCCAAATGTAAACTGTTTCGCGATTTGGTCACACTTGGCTTCAAACATAGGGTTACTCTGAACCATTGTTTCCCATAAGATTCTAAATCACTGGAATACCACACCCTTGGCCAGTAGTCTTCTGTTATGAAGAAAGTTAAACTCTCATGAGGTACTGCTTGGTGAGGAGGATGTGCTCCACCAACGCCGTCCTTCGCGATCACTGTGTAATGAAGATTATGATTCTAGTCACAGAACTTACGAGGCTTTCTGAATCAGGAAATGGGATGATGGTGAATGTAGATGAAACTGGGCTGAGAAAATAATTTCTAATGTAACATTCACTATGTTCATAATTTATTTTTTTATATTGGTATTTGCCACCCACTTTATCAATATAAATTGATAAACTTCCACTATATCTTTAAACGACACTGTAATCCGAAATCCTGTAGGCACTAGTCCCGTTCCAATGCCATATATGGTCGGTGTTGCCCTTTGGTGGTAGTGTGGTTTCGCACCCCGTTACAATGGGGTGGTCGCTGGAGTTGGCGCCTTCTTCACGCCCCCCGAGGTCAAGCGCACCGGGTGGATCAGCCCGGCGAACGACCTCGCGTAGGGGTAGGGATGCAAACGATGCATCGATATTTACAAAACATCGATGTATCATTCATGAACATCGCTGTTAACATCGATATTTCGGTGAACGATACATCGACGATATATCGGCGACCACATCACACACAAACATCGACAACGTTTCATTCCGTTCGTGGGAGCTTCGCCGTCTACACGTATATTATTGCCTTATCGCGCGCGTAATTAACGACTTACTCGCTGTTTTGTTTATTTTTTTGCACTTTTGGAGTGATATTTTGGTGGTACTTTCGGTAGGTGAGTAAATTATTAGGTTTATGATAGCTTTTATAATAACTATATTTGTTTTCTATCGCTGCGTAATGTAAAATCTCCTTGCTTACCAATGTCGTCATGTTGCCATGTCTGCATGTGCCATGTCATTTATCTACTCGTACTTGAGTTGCGTTTGTGCGTTCGGGGCCGACTGGCTGTTTATGTGTGAGTAAATATTTAGGATGCCAGTAAATGAAATATTCCTGATTATTTAGGAAAAAAGTTTCCTTGTATATGTCGAATTTTATTTATAAAACTTTTGACTAAAGTAAGCTTTATATTAAAATTTATGAATTTTTCTGTTATTATAAATATACAGGGTGTTTCATAATACATGTATAAAGCCGTGAACTGGATAGAGTGCTAAACGTATTAAGACGATAGGTACAATTATTTTTTTCGTGCGTGGAATAGTAAGCGAGAAAATGACTATCGAACTTTTTCTTTTTCAATGTCGATAATCGACATTTTGAAAACGGAAGACCGCATCTCTAGAAATCAGTTGTAAAAGGTCACTCAAGTTCATAGTACTAGGCGCAATGGGATATTAAGGAGATCTAAATAAGCCGTTTTGTATTTTTTGGTTTGAGGGTTCTGTACAAAAAAATATTGTAATCAATTATGATTTTAATTTAAAAGGTTCCTTCATAGTTTTTTCATAGGCTCCTGGTACTAGGCTTAAGGAGGGTGCTCTACTTTCATAGGGGTCGCACGCGGTTATTGAACTTCTCCTTCTAGGATCATCAACTTGAAATAGAGCTGCGCTTCAACGTAGTCGATATGGTTATTTTTCTTTAAAAACGAAGATTTTTTTATGAAAATTAAAATTCAATGTCTGGATAATATGAAGTCGCCAGTGTACTCTTTGCAAGCTATACTTTAACACCCTTTCGGCTTTATACATGTATTAAGTAACACCCTGTATATCTTAGTTTTTTTTTTTTTTAATTATTTTATTATACTTGACGACCTGAGTGGTTCAGTGGTCAACATCGCTAGCCACACAAGAGGTCCCGGGTTCGATTCCCGGCCGGGCAGGAATTTAAATGATGAATTTTAATTTCTGTTACGGGTCTGGGTGTTCTATGTATAATAAGTATGTATTTATAATAAAAAAGTATATAAGTAGTATATCAGTTAGCTAGCACCCATAGCACAAGCCTTGCTTAGTTTGGGGCTAGATGGCGCTGTGTGAATTTGTCCACGATTATTTATTTATTTTTATTTATACTAATTACTTTTTAAAATAAAGTTAGTTATACAGTACGTTTATTCTAAAATTACATTTTAAAACTGTGTTATTGCTTCTTTACAGAAAATACAATGCCACCCAATAAATTAAAGAGTAAAATCTGGAATTATTTTAACAAAACTGGTGACAAAGAAGCTGTCTGTAAGATATGTAATAAGATCTTAAAAACATCAGGTAATACGACTAATCTTCGTGGTCATTTAGAAAATGTACATTTACAGCAATGGCAAGATTCAGAAGCACCTAGCAAGAAGCCAAGAAGAGTTAGTAACATTACTGATTATATAGATGTAGATACCGCAACTACAACCCCTGAAAATGATAATAAGGTCGACCTTCCATCGACATCAAACAACAATGTAAATGTCAATCCTTCGACCAGTTCAAGCAGCGTCAAAGATATAGTTTTGCCACAAAATTCAGTTGCCAGTACATCGTCTGGCATTGTAGTTCGTGGTTTTAGGAAAAATACACAGCCAAATGTTGATGATTTCATAAACAACATAAAAAGCATAACGACATAGGATGGGGCTAAATCCAAAAAAATCACTGAAGCCATTGTGAATTTTATAATCATGGATAATAAACCATTTTCCACTGTCGAAGGTAAAGGCTTTTTACAACTAATGAGAGAAGTGTGTCCATTGTACAAGGTACCAAGTCGAGAGACAATGAAAACGAGGATTGACGATAAATATGAGGCAATGAGTCAACTTTTTAAAACATACATAAAGAACGCTGAAAACTACTGCATTACCTATGATATTTGGAGTGAAATGATGCAAAATAAATCATTTGTAGGTATTACGATTCACTTTTTGGACAAGTCTCAACTACTTAGCGGAACCTTAGGTGTTTTTGAGCTGACGGAAAGTCACACATCGCTATACATTACAGAAAAACTTACAGATATTTTCGCTGATTGGAATATTTCCATTGAGAAAGTTTCAGCTGTCATCACGGATAATGAGAGCACTGTCAAGAAAGTCAACCGAGATATGTTTGGAGAAAAAAAGATTATTCCTTGCTTTGCCCATACAATTAACTTAGTCGTAACGAAATCCATTGACGATGAAAAAAACTGTACTGAATTAATAAGTAAGGTTCGAGATATAGTAAAATATATTAAAAGGAGCGTCAATGCAAGTGACGAGTTACGGAAAAGACAAATAGAGATGGGATTGAAAGAAGGCCATATAAAAAAAATGATACTCGATGTTCGCACAAGGTGGAATGCATGCTTTTATATGCTTCAACGATTCATTGAGTTAGTGTCCATTGTAGGAGCAATACTTCTGACTCGACCGGAGGCTCCCCCCATGGTATCCAGCAGTGAACTGGATTGTGTCAAAGAAATGATAGAACTACTATGCCCATTTGAGAAATTGACAAAAGAATTTTCTGGAGATACTTACGTAACAGTAAGTAAAGTTATTCCTCTAATAAGTTGTGTCCGAGAAGTAGTGGAAAATATTAAACCTAAAAATGAAATTATTATACAATTTAAAGCGGAAATAAAGAAACAACTAGCAAGAACGTTTGGTAACATAGAGCATTCGTCAATTCTTGCCATCTCAACTACTCTCGATCCTAGATTTAAGTTTATGCATTTTAAAGATGCAGTGGCCAAAAGCAAAGTAATTAATTACTTAAATAAATATTTGCGAGAACATAACAGCTTGCCTACGGCCAGTGACACATCTGATGAGTCTGATAAAGATGATACAGAATTTGACATCTGGAAATATCACAAGCAGTTGACACAAAAAAACATCAAAAATAAATCTTCTGCTACAACTACAACAGGAACCATCACCATCAGCGAAACAGAGGTTCAGATGTACCTATCGTCACCTGTTACACCAATAAAAAGAGACGCCATTGAAATTTGGGATGATATGAAATCTCTATTTCCCAAACTTGCAAAGATTGCAATGATATACCTCCCGATTGTTGCCACGTCTGTGCCAAGCGAGCGCTTGTTTTCGGAAGCCGGGGCAACTATCACCCAGGAAAGGAATAGGCTTCTGGGGACTAGATTATCAAAGCTTCTTTTCCTAAACTCCATTTCGAAATTGTTGAAGACTAACAAATGATTAGATCTATTTTAATAAGTTTGGTTGCTTTGTCTACTGTGGTATGTTGGTGACGAAATATACATAATATGTATAATAAATATTTCTAGTTCCTTACTTTGTGTTTTTTTTAATGACTCTTATCACACTTTAAGTCGTGTGTGCGATAGATATAAAATAAAAACATCGATGTATCGTTGTTATTACCGATGTTTATTAACATCGATGTTTGTAGTTTGAACATCGAGGTTTTCAAACATCGATGTTTTTAAGAACGATGTTGCATCCCTACGTAGGGGCGGCTTCCAGGCGCGGTATATCGCCGAAGTGGGGGCTGCTACTGGCGTCAACTGGCCGTTTGTTCCCGTTGAGTCACACCATTTTGTGTAACACTGTTACCCATTGGGAAAAAAATTACCGATTAGTAACACTGTTACTCAATGCCACATTATTTTCCCCTTTGAGTGACAGGGGTAACTCAACAAAACGCTGTGTTCCCGTTAAGTAACACCTTCTTTTGTAAAATCATTGTTCAAATACATCTTGACTTAATAAAACGATTATACCACAATAACGAGTATCTCTTAAATCAATTAATCGTTTGATCGTAAAGAATAGTACATTCATTAGTGTAATTCAGATGCATTGCTATGACCCCAAGGTAAGTAACTAAAATATGAATCAGAAACAACGGCGGAACCACAACAATCCAGGCTCAATTGATAGTCTGTTATCTGCACTAGACCAGCCGGAAATCGAATGCGTTCCTCACAGAGCTGGGTTGTTTTTTTTAATTCTTTATGATAAACTTACAACTAGTACAAATGCAAAAACGATGTCAGATAAATCTTAAACAGATTTTTCCGTACACCGCTGATCATCGTCTTTTAGTTTTCATTACCCGCTGAATTAAATATTTTGTATATATACTGCAACATCGAAGCTGCGGTGCAATTAAAAGCAGTTAAGTATAATCTTGTATTGTATTACTTTGGTGCCTATTGCTGATTTCTAAATGATTTATTTGTGTAATCCTCAGGCGATATAGCCGCTATACTTCATTTCGCTATGTTTTATTATGTTTAGAATATATTAGCATATTTCCCATGTTAATTTGTTAGCTGTGACTGCTATCCTACATAAATAACTTATCTCATTTGATCTGATCTCGGTGTTTGAATGTGAATATCCTTTCCTGAATAAATAAAAGGTTATATTTAACTAATGTGCCCTATTTTTCATTTCATTCAACTTTCTAACCTTAGTTACTAGGCCAACCTAACTCATATCCCCTAAATACTTAAATTCACACATTATTTATTAGAATTAAAAAAAACAACATACAGCTCTGTGAGGAACGCATTCGATTTCCGGCTGGTCTAGTGCAGATAACAGACTATCAATTAAGCCTGGATTGTTGTGGTTCCGCCGTTGTTTCTGATTCATATTTTAGTTACTTACTTTAGGGTCATAGCAATGCATCTGAATTACACTAATGAATGTACTGTTCTTTACGATCAAACGTTTAATTGATTTAAGAGATAGGTACTCGTTATTGTGGTATAATCGTTTTATTAAGTCAAGATGTATTTGAACAATGATTTTACAAAAGAAGGTGTTACTTAACGGGAACACAGCGTTTTGTTGAGTTACCCCTGTCACTCAAAGGGGAAAATAATGTGGCATTGAGTAACAGTGTTACTAATCGGTAATTTTTTTCCCAATGGGTAACAGTGTTACACAAAATGGTGTGACTCAACGGGAACAAACGCAACTGGCGTGACAGGGGAGCCTTTTCGGCTCGTCGGAATCCGGGGGTCTCGTTCGGTGGTGGATCCGCGGGACAGAGTTGCTCAATTAATTCCAGTAAAGTTGCGTTATTTCTTTAGAGGCAGGGGTATCCATCCCTCTTCCTCCTCAAGGTCTCAAATTCTCAATCGCAGATCACTATAGATAGTCTCAATGCTATTCGTGTGAATCAGGGTTGCCAGATGTGTTTTCTCATATTTCCCCAGATTCATAATTATTTTTCCCCAAAATACATTATTAAAAAAAAAGTCCTTCAAGTAGGTACACAATAAACATTATTTCTTCGTTTTTTTTAAATAAGTTAAAGGTAGTTAAATTTCACTAAATGAGAGCGTCGGTAGCCGGGCGGTTTAGTATCTCAACTCGTAAGCGAGAGGTACCGGGTTCGAATCCCGCTGCGGCCATGTACAAATGACCCTTTTCTGAGTTATGTACATTAGTTGAATACTAACCAATGCTCTTACGGTGAGGGAAAACTTCGTGATGAAACCTGCAAATTCAGGCAAACTGAATTTCTAACCATGATCCTATCTGGTCAGGCTCCCCTGGTAGCAGGGTCACGGAGGTCAGATGGTAGTCGCTCCACTGTAATTACCTGATCGCCAAATCCTGGATCATGGATAATGCGGACCCCGGGCCTTCGTTCTCGAGAGCACAACCGGGACATTAACGCCAAGATGATTTTCTTTTATTTTACTTAAATTTCACTAAATAAATTTAACATTTCAATGTCTTCGTCTTCGGTTGAGTAGACGTTTTCGATTTTGAACCGTTTTATCATTTTGGCAGTAGGTTCACGTATTTTTATTTAGTTTTATCTATTCATATTGATTCGAATCATGATTCGAAGTTTTGCCGGAGGATTTGAATATTAACTTTCGATTCGAGTCCCATCACTAGTTTGAATGGTCCACAGACTTTTTTTGTTCAAGGGTTTTATGGCACTGGAATCAATTTTATAGAACTTGTCCTAAAGACTCATAGAATTCATTTCATCGTTATTCGTAAATGTAAGTTATACTATACACATTTAAATAAAAAAATCATCGTGTCGTTAATGTAGTTATATGTAATAACGAGTTGAAAAGTGTTGATTTTAATTCAGAAATTCAATATTGTTGTGAATGTAGTTGCAATAGTTCTAGTCATAAACAAATTGTAAATAGTTTATATTGTAAAATTGTCGGAAGTTTGAGTCAGGCGGCTGCTGCCACTTATAAAGTTAAATCTACGAGGCGTGTTGGGAGAAGGCCGTTAGTTAGGTGGAATAAGCATGTCTGCGAGGCTCATGGGAATGCTAGGCTAAAATTCGCTACCTGGCTATGGTACAGTAAACCATCCACGGGAGTTGTGTATACCGAGATGGTCGAATCGCGAAGAATGTTTAAAGGGAAGCTTAGGTGGTGTCAGAACCATCAGGAATAGTTAAAAATGGACGTGTTGGCGAAACATCACTCACAGGTAGACTTTAGAACTTTCTGGAAGTGTACGCGGAACCTGAGTAATAAGTCTAGCATTCCTATGAGTGTCGAGGGTGCTTCTAACCCCAGTGACATTGCCAACATATTTTGGGATAATTTCTCGGTGCATTCGCCTCTGGGGCCACCATGCCGGGGGCACGATGCTGATACCCTGAATGTCAAAATGTCCACTATTATTCTGGCTAGAGAGGTTACAGTGGCCATTAATATAATGACTGTAACGGACGACTTGAAGGATGAGGAGGATATGGAGAGGGAACGCAGGGCGTTGTCGGTCCGGGCGAACATGCTGGCTCGTAGGTTCGCACGATGTACAGACACAGTCAAAGTATTGCTATTTAAAGCATACTGCACATCACTGTACTCGGCGAGTCTATGGGTCCGGTATACGCAACAGGCCTATAACGCGCTGCGGGTACAGTACAACATGCATTCAGGGCGCTGTTACGGCTGCCGCGTTTCTGCAGTGCGTCTGTTATGTTTGTCGAGGCGCGCGCGGACGGTTTCGATGCCACCTGGCGCAAGAAAACCGCGTCGCTAGTCGTCGCTAGCAGAGTGCGCGCCAGCAGTAACAGCCTCCTGAAATGCATAGCTGACCAATTAGAGAGTCCTGTCCTGTGGGTACTCACGCAGCGGACGCAATCTAGGCTTAAAATATTATATTAGAAAATAATTAAATTAATAATTTTATGACATAGGTAGTTTTTATAAATTTTGCTAACATAGACTAAGATTTACTAACAACAAATGGACCACTGTTGTCTCGTTAATAAATATATTATTATTATTATACTATAATGACCAGTTTTCCAAAAGGTATCTAAAGCATTCCTAACCACTCACTAGATGGCGCCCCGACAAATTTGGTAATTTATAATCGCTGGAAAAAGGTTCTTAGCAAGCAGGATATAAACACTGGGTACGTTGCATTAGATAATATTGTATTTGTCAATAGTTTTCAACCATTTTAGAGGTTGTAATAATAATGAACATAGTGCCAACATCTATGAATATTTCTTTTTACACTTCGTTCAACCTTTAACAGTTATGTTTATATTTATGAACATTTTATTTTTAAGTTTTGTATTAGTTGGCTGCATGAAATCACTGCCACCATCATACAGATTATAAAAATATTACCAAAATTGTAGAAGCGCCATCTATTGGTGCTTTTTGCAACCAACTATCAATATCTCCTGGAAAACTCCTCATTGGGGCTCATTATTTTCCCTAGATCTTTTTCCCCAAAAGTTACCCCAAAGATTCTGTCTCCCCAGTTTTTCCCTAAGAGTCAATTTTTTCCCCAAAATTGCGAAATAAACCCCCATTCTGGCAACCTCACAATTTGGCTCAAATCTGGCGAATTCACACCAGGTGAATTCATTTCATGTCGTGCTGCATGTGATGGCACCAAAACCACAGACCGAAGCTTGAGCAAACTAACCAAACGTCATGAGAGCGGTGACAGTGACAGTATCTGCGACTGCGGAATCGGGTAGTATGTCCATAGCAGTATCGGTCAATTCACTTTCTATTTGTACATCATACACTTGGTCTTTTCGTTTTAAATCATTCGTCCATCGCGCTATTTACACCGTTTCTTCACCATCGTAACGGCTATTTACACCGCATAAATGAATAAACGAATGAATGGATAAATGTATTGAATGAAAGATTAAATTGAGATGAACGTATGTATGATGTACAAATATCCACAGCCTAAAATTTAATTATACCTTGTCTAAAATAGGATGATAATTTTGACAGATCACAGTAGGGATTGGTTGTGTAAAATCGTTAATGAATCTATTCGATTATCGATTATCATTCTCATAGAATTTGGAATCGATAGTTGCATGGTTATGCTATACGTATTATACAGAATAAACTATTTATTTTCTTCTGAATTAATAATTTATTAATACGACATTAAAAACCCTTCTACAACGACGATTATGACACGTGCGTATTTCTATTCGGTCAGTCATCCTATTACGTAGAATACGCGCGACTCGAAATTGTTGTTGTGAAAGGTCTCTTAAGGTGAAATGCAAACAAAGAATAAGAGTTTAGTTACAAAAAATAATAAGGTTACCTAAATGTTAATTTTAAATATTCGATTATATTATATCAATATCGATTTTCGATTGTCTGTTGTTATTCGTTATTCGTGGCACTTCACTAAAGGGGCGGGGCCTGTCTGTTAAGTACGACATTTTCCGTAGTACATTTTACCGAATAAAAACACAAAACTTCATAGGCGTGCGCCAAAGACCAACAATTAGTGAACTGTCAAAATTATCATCCTATTTTAGACAAAGCATAGGTACCCTATTTACTAATTTAAATAGGTACCCTATTTAAAATTATAATATGTCAATAATTATTAGTGTATTGTGAATTTTAATTAT
Organism: Blastobasis lacticolella; assembly: GCA_905147135.1. NCBI lineage: Eukaryota > Metazoa > Arthropoda > Insecta > Lepidoptera > Blastobasidae > Blastobasis > Blastobasis lacticolella. The sequence continues at coordinate 4,811,673 of LR990048.1, read as the reverse complement.
GTCTATAATTATAAGTGTCTTTTACTTAAATGATAATAATGAACACCAATAGGGTATTTATATAATAATGGCTATATCGATACATACCTTTATATTTCATGTAAAAATTGTATCTTTGAGTAATAAATAAAACTAAACTAAACTATGATATTCTACCCCATCAGGTGTACGAAACGCCGAACCAGCAGATAGTGATAAACGGCCCCGGCACCGGCGGCTCGGGCGTCACGGAAAGCGATGACGGTGTCAGCAACATCGTCATCAAGGAAGAGTTCGACGACACCATGAACGATGAGGTGGGTGTCGAAAAACCCTAATATATATTTGGTCACAATATTTTTAGCGTAAGGGATATCGCATTAAAGATCGACAAGGCTCGTCTGCGCTGGTTTGGTTACGTGCTGCGTAAGCCTCAGGGATACGAAATATGTGCCTGAACCTGCCGGTATCAGAAAAGAGGCCCCGTGGGCGAACCAAGAATCGAAGGATTGACATCGCTGAGTCGGATGCTAGAGCCAGCGGCTTACGACACGAGGATGCCGAAGACCGGACGAATTGGAGAAGAATGGGTAGGAAAGCGGACCCTGGCAGATGATAATGATTTTTGGTCACAAGCACGGCTAACACAAGCGTACGCCCGACATAGATATTCATATCTCTTTCTCTTTTAAATCTTAATATCATCTCAGTATTGAGAGAAGGAAATTGAGGCATTCTTATGGCGCGAGCTATGTCGCGAACAAATTATGCTAGCCGTGTAGTTGGCGCCTCTGACGAGTAAATGTTAAATTCTAGATTGTGTTGCAGCCGGAAAGTCTTACCGCTTACCCCTACCAGAGTCCTACCGCTTACCTGTTACTTAAAAAAATATGCGTTAAATATGCACTTGTATTGATTGCAGGAGAGTTCCGCCGATAAGGATACAAGTTGGGCCACCATATTGGTCAACGCCGACCTCATCAAGTATTTACCTACGCTACCGCCACAGGTAACTAAAATGTTTTCTTTCTTGTGCGGAGTTGAAGAGCGAGACACCAGCAGCAGATGGGACCGGAGAAATTCATTACAAAGATAGATTTAAGTACCTATACAAGGTACTTCAATCTATCCCACTGCTGTCGGCTGTGAACTCGCCTTTAATGTCTTTTGTTCTTCTTGTTCGCATATTCTGTCTAACACACCCATTAAAATTATAGTACCCATACTCCAAATAATTTTGAAACGAGTTTTATGTATAGCAATTACCGAGGAAAGTTTCGCTATATTAGTGTGGCGGCCTTGTATCGTCAAGAATAATCGAGAACGCTTGCGCACGCCGTGATGTCAGCTCAGTATTTTTTGTGTCGTAATGTATGTATCTTATGTTATAAGCCCGAATGTGTTGCCGCAGCTATTCTCGGGCAACGTCAGGACTTGTACTTACATTCTAGAATCGGGGTCGGGGTTTATAAACAGCATCTGGCGTGGCGCGAGTTCAGTTTAGTATGATTACCGAAGATTAAATTATTTCAATACAATTATAATTTCAATTGCACAAACATTATGGTCTCTTTACGTATTGTGAGGTTGACTGGAAGAGATGTCTTTTAGGGATAAGCTCGCCTTTGTACTTTGTATTGTGACTATGTTTCTAATGTGTTTTGTGATGAATTCACTATATTTTCTAATGAATAAATGATGTAACTTTAGAGCGAATATCGAGCGATAACCTGCGATGTCCTACGACTGCGGCGATACCTTCGGACTACAGTAGTGAAAGGACCTTCGGACCCTGACATCAGTTTTCACTCCAAAGAACGAACCCCTAGCACATAACAACTGGTACCGCAAGCGAAATTTGGTGATGCCACTGACTACGAGCGACGAAGGCGCTATGTGCTGCAGAGGCCATGCCCACTACCAACCAGGTCACACCCACTGCCCACCACGCCACGCCCAATGCTCGCCAGGCCACGCCCACTCCCCATCGTACTTCGCTCCGAGACTGTGGGCGTTACCCTCACGCCGGCACCTGCAGTTTAGGTCTCTGGTGGCACAGTTTAGGGGCCTATCGTGCAGGTGTCGGTATATGACGGTACTACTAGCGCCTACTGCTGCAGTCGAGAAGGATATTCGCGAGGAAGATTACGAGGAAGATCGCTTCGCGGGACTGGAAACCGATCTGGACCACATGTAGATGGGTCTAACGTAATAATAATATTAAATAATATAACGTTTATTTCAGGCCTTACAGTGAAGTATAAGACAAAGTTACACAAACAAATGTATATTTTGTTGGTATAAGTATTAAATGTAATGTTTAGTAAATTTATTTAATCTAATTTATCTAGTTTGTTAAATCGTTATTGGCCATCATTCCAATTTCATTTCCTACTCCTTTACTGTTCATGCTGCGAGACTTCGGAGCTCTTTTCCACATGAGGTGCGGGGCAGTCCGTCACTACAGACTTTTGAAAAACGTGTCGACGACCATTATCTATCTCTGTCTAGTTGTACATAGATATGTATGTATAGTATTGTATTATTATAAGATTATATTATATTTATTATATTTTATTTAAGACCAGTTGTTATGTGTTAGAGGTTCGTTCTTTGGAGTGAAAACTGATGATAGGGTCCGAAGGTCCTTTCACAACTGTAGTCCGAAGGTATCGCCGCAGTCGTAGGACATCGCAGGTTATCGCTCGATATTCGCTCTAAAGTTACATCATTTATTCATTCATAACTCTTTATTGCACAAAACATATTAGAAACATAGCATGGAAACAATACAAAGTACAAAGGCGAGCTTATCCCTAAAAGAGATCTCTTCCAGCCAACCTCACAATCCGTGAAGAGACCATAATGTCTGTGCAATTGAAATTTTAATTGTATTGAATTGATTTAATCTTCGGTAATTATACTAAACTGAACTCGCGTCACGCCAGATGCTGTTTATAAACCCCGACCCCAATTCTAGAATGTAAGTACAAGTCCTGACGTTGCCCGAGAATAGCTGCGGCAACACATTCGGGCTTATACATATATTACAACACATAAAATACTGAGCTGACATCACGGCGTGCGCAAGCGTTCAGGATTATTCTTGACGATACGAGGCCGCCACACTAATATAGCGAAACTTTCCTCGGTAATTGCTATACATAAAACTCGTTTTAAAATTAGTTGGAGTATGGGTACTATAATTTTAATGGGTGGGGACAGAATATGAGAACCAGGAGAACAAACGACATTAAAGGCGAGTTCACAGCCGACAGCAGTGGGATAGATTGAAGTACTTAAATCTATCTTTGAAAATGAATTTCTCCAGTCCCATCTGCTGCTGGTGTCTCCGCACAAGAAATAAAACATTTTAGTTACCTGTGGCGGTAGCGTATGTAAATACTTGATGAGGGCGGCGTTGACCCCTGTGGTGGCTCAACTTGTATCCTTATCGGCGGAACTCTCCTGCAATCAATACAAGTGCATATGTAACGCATTATTTCCTATAAAACAGGTAAGCGGTAAGACTTACCGGCAACAACACAATCTAGAATTTAACATTTATTCGTCAGAGGCGCCAACTACACGGCTAGCATAATTTGTTCGCGACATAGCCCGTGCCGCAAGAATGCCTCCATTTCCTTCTCTCAATACTGAGATGAAATTTAGATTTATTAATTTTATAAAAGAAAAAGCGAAAGAGTTATGAATATCTATGTCGGGCCTTTTATCGCTTGTCGCTCTTACGCGTACGCTTGTGTTAGCCGTGCTTGTAACCAAAAATCATTACCATCGTCCTATCGCTCATCTTGGCCTCTGTCAGGGTCTGCTTTCCTACCCATTCTTCTCCAATTCGTCCGGTCTTCGGTAACCTCGTGTCGTTAGCCGCTGGCTCTAGTATCCGACTCAGCGATGTCAATCCTTCGATTCTTGGATCGCCCACGGGGCTTCTTTCCTGATACCGGCAGGTTTAGGCACATATTTCGTATCCCTGAGGCTTATGCAGCACGTGATCAAACCAGCGCAGGCGAGCCTCCTCGATCTTAAATGCGATATCCCTTACGCCAATAATATTGTCACCAAATATATGTTAGAGTTTTTCGACACCCACCTCATCGTTCATGGTGTCGTCGAACTCTTCCTTGATGACGATGTTGGTGACACCGTCATCGCTTTCCATGATGCCGTTTATCACTATCTGCTGGTTCGGCGTTATGTACACCTGACGGGGTAGAATATCATAGTTTAGTTTGGTTTTATTTATTACTCCAAGATACAATTTTTACATAAAATTATTACATAAAATATAAAGGTATGTATAGTCATTATTATATTAATACCCTATTGGTATTCATTATTATCATTTAAGTAAATAAGATCATTATATGTCCTTAACAATCCACTATATTTGCCGTGTGGCGAATAAGGAGGCTAACGGATGTGAATACAGCTAGATTAGTTTATTATAGTTATTTTTATAGTTTTATGTCATACGGCATCATACTATGGGGCAAGTGTGCTGAAAGTGACATCATTTTCAAACTACAAAAGCGAGCTGTAAGAGCAATATATGGATTAAGTCGACGTGATTCGCTTAAAGAATAGTTTAAAGAAATTTATGTACTGACTTTCTCAAGTCAATATATATTTGATAATATTATGTATGTGAGAAAGCATATTACCCAATTTGCTAAAAATACTGATATTCATAATGTCAATTTAAGAATCAAAAATAAACTGGTAACACCGTTGTTCAGACTTAGTAAAGTAAATTCATCTTTCATGGGTAACTGTATAAGATTTTATAATCATATTCCTGAATGTATTATTAATTTGCCTGAATCACAATTTAAAGAAAAGGTGAAAACAACTTTAATGAAAAAAGCCGATTTTTTTTATGAATATATTAATGACAAAAATGTATGGTGTACTACTAGCTCTTCGAAATAAGAAATTATTAATAAATTTATAATTTTGTAAATTGGGTGAGGATGATTTGATGTGGAATAGTCATTGAATGGCAAATATTAGGTTGGGGAAAAAGTCTTTAGCATTTAGTATGTATGAACTTGTAATATGGCTATAATATTTGTACCTGGCTAGTTTTTGTATCATTTAAAAGTTTACATATAGAAGATAATTCCAAATTCAAATTATGAAAATGCGTGATTTTCATTTGTTTTTCTTACCGTCAAGATGAGTGAATCTAATGAAGAAATTAGATACATTTTAAAATTTTACTACAAAAAAGTTAAAATGCAACGCAAGCCGCGAAAAAAATTTGCAATGTTTATGGACCTAATGCAGTGTCTGTGAGAGTAGCACAAATTTGGTTTAAGCGTTTTCAATCCGGAAATTTTGATGTCAAAGATGCACGTCGCTCTGGTCGCCCTGTTACGGATAAAATGGATGCTATTTTTGAAAAAGTGGAGCAAGATCGGCATATCAGTAGTAACGATGTAGCTGAAGAACTGGGAATTGACCACAAAACAGTTTTGGCGCATTTGAAAAAAAATGGGTACACAAAAAAGCTCGATATTTGGCTACCGCACGAGCTCTCTGTAAGAAACCTAATGAACCGTGTACTCATTTGTGATTCTTTATTACGACATAATGTAACCGAACCATTTTTGAAGAAATTGATAACTGGTAATGAAAAGTGGATCACGTACGACAAGATCACGTACGACCGGTCAGGCTTCACATACTGTGGCGAAACCCGGGTTAACTCGCAACAAGGTGAAGCTGTGTGTGTGATGGGATTGGAAGGGCATTATTCATTATGAGCTGTTACCACCAGGCAGGACCTTCGATTCAGAACTCTACTGCGAACAACTGATAAGATTAAAGCAAGTAGTTAGATTAAGCGGCCGGAATTAATCAACTCTGTCCCGCAAAAATTAAGAGAGTTTGGCTAGCAGGTGTTAATGCATCCACCGTCTAGTCCTGACCTTGCACCTTCAGATTTCCACATGTTTCGGTCTCTTCAGAATTCTTTAGGTAGTGTCAGGTTAACATCACGAGAGAACTGCCAAAACTACTTTACGCAATTTTTTTATCAGAAGCCTCAAATTTTCTATAGCAATGGGATCATGTTCCTACCTATAAGATGGCAAAAAGTTATCGAACAAAATGGTACCTACGTACTTTAGTTAAATGTAAATAAACTATATTAAAAAATGTTTTGAATTTTCATATAAAATGCGAATAAACTTTCTCCCCAACCTATTATTTTTTAAATGTGTACGGCATTGGCAGTGCATGCTCACTTAAAAGTCTGCCTGGTGGTGGCGTGGGGGTCGGGTCGTTCTCTTCCCTTAAATATGGTTGAATTGGTCGATGGCTGGGCCCTGCGTCATGCTCGTGAACGGGTGCTGCCTTGGTGGACTGGCCTGCTTTAGCTGTGCCATTTTCTCTTTCTTTTTTTAACTTTTGTTATTTAGACAGATTTATAGAGTTTCAAATCATATTCCAATCTAGACAGGCTCACTCAAATTAAATTTACAAATTTATCAATGCAATGTAATCATACTTAAATGTACCTGTGGGTTTCTTGCCGTTTCTTTTTCCCACAGATGGTCATTTTCCTAACTAAAGCGGCATACTGACAGACAGACGACATTCTTTTTACTTATTTGTTCCGAGCTCAGGGAGCGACACGGGTAGGCCGGCTGGTGCGTGCGGGTGTGAGCGCCGGCGGGCTGGCTGTGACCGGGCACGCGCCGTACATGATTCGCGGAGGTGGTTATGTGTGTGGCGTGTATCGGTGCCCGGTGTTTCGTCGAAGTAAGCCCTCGTACTCGTCTGCATGCGTCACCCCCTACCTGGATGAGCTCGCTTAACTTTCCCTTTGTTTTCCGTTAGATTTTTGACTATTGAAAAGATATTAATTAACGTAATGCTAATTCAATAAATGCTTTTTCATTCATTTTCACTAGTCATTATTAACATAATTAAAATTTTAAATAGGGTACCTATTTAAATTAGTAAATAGGGTACCTAATTAAATTTTAGGCTGTGGATATTTGTACATCATACATACGTTCATTTCAATTTAATAGTTCATTCAATACATTTATCCATTCATTCGTTTATTCATTTAATCAGTGTAAATAGCTGTTACGATGGTGATGAAACGGTGTACAGATCGAGCCAAACTTCTAGACGCCTCTGAAGTTGGAGCGAGCCGCGTCGCAGTAGCAAAAAATAGGTGACAGCGGGGTGCGACACGGGAGACGGCGGCGTCTAGAAGTTTGGCGCGATCTGTAAATAGCGCGATGGACGAATGATTTAAAACGAAAAGAGCAAGTGTATGATGTACAAATAGAAAGTTAATTGACCGATACTGCTATGGACTTATTACACGATTCCGCAGTGACAGATACTGCCGCTGTCACCGCTCTCATGACGTTTGATTGGTTTGCTCAAGCTTCGGTCTATGGTTTTGGTGCCATCAAATGCAGCACGACATGAAATGAATTCACACGAATAGCATTGAGACCTTGAGGAGGAAGAGGGATACCCCTGCTGCTGAAGAAATATCGCAACTTTACTGGAATTAATTGAGCAACTCTGTCCCGCGGATCCACCACCGGACGAGACCCCCGGATCCCGCTGAGCCGAAAAGGCTCGCCGCGGCGCCGTCGACCCCCCTGTCGCGCCAGTAGAGTCCCCACTTCGGCGATATACGGCGCCTGGAAGCCGCCCCTACGCGTGGTCGTTCGCCGGGCTTCACCCAAGGTTGGTCCACCCGGTGCGCTTGACCTCGGAGGGCGTGAAGAAGGCGCCAACGGGGTGCGAAACCACACTAGCACCAAAGGGCAACACCGACCATATATGGGAAATGGAACGGGACTAGTGCGTATAGGATCTCGGATCACAGTGTCGTTTATACCTATTGAGGCCTGATGTCCAGGGTTGAAGAGGAGGAAGACAACTTACCATATGCCACTGGAACAGGACTAGTGCCTACAGGATCTCGGATTACAGTGTCGTTTAAAGATATAGTGGAAGTTTATCAATTTATATTGATAAATACCCTGTGTTTTAATTTTTTGTTTTCCTATGATAGACTCAAATTTAAAACGCCAGTCGGCGGATATATTGTACTTAATTAGTGTTTTCTCTGTAAGTGATATTTATGTCTTTTGAGAAAATAAATTTCTTAAACCGTAAACCGTAAGTGGGTGGCAAATATCAACACAAATAATGAAACTATGAACAAAGTGAAAAACTAGAATTCATTATAATAATGTTACATAAGAAATAGTATTTTCTCAGCCAAGTTTCTTCTACACTCACCATCATCCCATTTCCTGATTCAGAAAGCCTCTAAGTTCTGTGACTAGAATCATAATCTTCATTACACAGTGATCGCGAAGGACGGCGTTGGTGGAGCACATCCTCCTCACCAAGCAGTACCTCATGAGAGTTTAACTTTTTTCATAACAGAAGACTACTGGCCGAAGGGTGTGGTATTCCAGTGATTTAGAACCTTATGGGAAACAATGGTTCAGAGTAACCCTATGTTTGAAGCCAAGTGTGACCGAATCGCGAAACAGTTCACATTTGGCAAGAGATACCAGATACAAACTGCGGAAACGGAGGCAGACTGGTCCGGGATAAGAGGAGTCCATATCAACACTAACGGATTCAAGACCGACCAAGGCACCGGTGCAGGAATCTTCTCGCTGGATCTGAATATTAAGAGTTCCATACCATTAGGGAAACATAGTACCATATTCCAATGCGAGTGTGTAGCAATCACACAGGCCGCCATGCGAGTAAAGAGACTCGGTATAAGCGACCAAGGCATCCGAATTTTATCGGACAGCATGTCGGTCTTGAAGGCATTGGGAATGAACAGCATAAACTCTGCCCTAATCCTGGCGTGCCACCAGGCGCAGGAAGATATCTCCCTGTCGAACAGGGTTACGATACAATGGATCAAGGGTCACAGCAATTTGATGCCGCCGATGAGCTGGCAAGAAAGGGATCAGGAATGGAAATTGCTGGCTATCTATCTATTTGTACATCATACACTTGGTCTTTTCGTTTTAAATCATTCGTCTATCGCGCTATTTACACCGTTTCTTCACCATCGTAACGGCTATTTTCACCGATTAAATGAATAAACGAATGAGTGTATAAATGTAATGAATGAACGATTAAATTGAAATGAAGGTATGTATGATGTACAAATATCCACAGCCTTCTTATAAATAAGCGATGGCGTTAATGACACTCTCGAATAATGTTTAGTAATATTTATTTTAAATAAGATTGTCTAAAAAGGCAGTAGTATGATTATCATACTTAATTTCATTAATAAACAAACAAAACCGAGTGCTAATGTTACAAAATTAAACTCACAAAGTTAAATTACCAGGCAAAAATGAGTTTCTGAACGTCTATCTGAATTAAGTTAGTTACTAAATGCTATTACACCTGACGGCGCATCGAGTTATTGGTCGTGATAAGATGTCTATCGGTTAGATACTCTTTAGCTGGTCCTTGTTTGTTTGTTTGTCTGTGGTTAGTTAACAATGGCAGCGCGCGCACGCATTATTGTGCGCTGTGATGTTCTTGTTTTGATTAACACCAGAAATCAAGCACCCACGAGGAATTTCTATATAAGTCACGAATACCAATACCATAGCCTTTAAACTAACGTCGTTGTAAGTTTGTGTCGTGGTGGACCGCGGGCCCTCATGCGCCGCGCTGGAAAAGTCGGCCCTGATGTTAAAATAGTGATGATAGATCCAATTATAATGATGTCGGCTATCTAGACTATAGGGCGCCGATATCAGAAGTGGGATCCAACACGACGCCCACTTTAGGAGATGAAATCTGAATATGATAATCACACCAAGGTGAGGTCGTTCCTATGGAAGCTAAGTCTTACCAACAGACAACTGGTTACCACTGGACGTCTGATTCCTCTCTTATTCGATGTATACGAGTCCCGCTACAATAAAACAGAGAGCAAATCATGTTGTTGTCAAATGGCTCATGCCTACAAGGAAGAGAAAGGAATGTGAAGTTCCCCTCATTGTGATCACATCGTGTAAGAGATCAACAGAACAAAGTATAAGGTTTGTAGTTGTGGTTACTATGGTATTCAGGTCCGGTGTCAAATGCTATTTTATTATACTGTCCCGTATCAACAGTTTAATTGGTCCCATTCTTATAAATCCTGCCGTACAGGTACAGAGCCTACCATCATAAATTGTGCTCCTTTTGAATGTGCTCCCAAACCATTCAATATACCCAAGAGAATTTTATACATTGAATTTAATTTCATAATAGCAGAATGATGTAATAAGTTGAAGATTAAGATGTAATAACCTAACTATTGATTGTTGGGATAGGCCCTGTCAGAGCCGAATAGTATAATTATGTTTCTAAGAGGCTATGCCAATGGATTTGGGTTGGATTCCCATCGTTCCCATGTTGGAACGGTTTAAGGAGACTGATTTGAAATTTTATTGTACGGGTTGTTATTTGTGTTTTTATTCAATTCTTTATTTGGAATATGTGTGGTGTATGTATGCAGATACTATAATGTAATACTGATTTACATAGTTAGTCATGATTACATTTAACTTCATGTTTCAAGTTTTCTTGTCATTAAGTAACCTCTAGAATAAATAAGCAATTCTAATTCTTAGATTGCCATGGAGCTTATTTCTATTCCAAACGAAACTCTCTGAGAGTGTCAATACCATGGCACCCATAGCTATTTGTGCAGAGCTTAATACAAACAATTGATATTGTAGCAGCAAGTAAATTATTTACAAAAAATTATAATGAAGAAGTTTCAAATTGAATTTAATTGCAGGTACATACCTACCTATATTAAATTTAAGTACTGATTTGAACCATTTGGGATGTACTTGCCTACTTACACTCTTTATTATTATGTTGCTGGTATTATCATAAATCCATAATAATGTTGTGACCGCTGTGTCAGTTAAATTGTGACCCTGCTGCTGCGCGGATTCTCCCTGCCCAAGTGGTCCATAGTAGTCTTTGTTGGAAACAGAAAGTTGTTTTGTATCACCACACCATGTTTAGCCCTATTGGAGGCATACAAACATTGAATTGGATGTAGGAGCATAATGGTACAGTGTGAAATTATTATTTAATGCTTTTGTGCATCTCTTGAGCCTTAAGATATTTAGGTTTTTGAGATGGAGCAGGTGGACGATGATGATTTGGGTGTTTAGTGATTTTACACTAAAGGTGAAGTCAAGGCTCACTATTTCAAGTTTTAAATAGATCTACGTAGGTTTAGATAATTATTTGTGTAGTGTATTCTTAATGGAATTACATGCTAATAATAAAATATTTATTGAGCAAGTACTTAGTCATACACAATTGATCAAGCTGTACGTAAAGTAGGTGGCAGCCTGTGCTATACCACCAGCTAGCGGAAATAATGTTCATTTTGCCAAACAGTACTTTTGAAGAGAACATTGGACTTACAAGCCAATAGCATTCTATAGCATTATTTTATACTTATGTATGTGTATTGTGTATTGCATTGTGTTATGTATTTGGTAAAACGTAGGATAGCAGGTAACTAATTTGGAGGACGAATTGGGCACTCAACAATTTCATAGGAGAGGTTCTGGAGCCAGTTTGTGACACTTGCTTTGGCTAGTTTGTGACACATGATAATATATTATTGATGATGACGAAGATACTGATCTTGATTTATAAGAAACCAGTCGCAATGTGTAGAGTATAATTTAATGATAGTGGAACTTGTGAAAAATAATTATGTTTTAATTGATCATGCTGAGGCTGTAGTAGATACTTACTTTGTGTGACTTAATTTCATAATAGGTAATAAATATTACCCAATCTTATAAATGAAATGCTATAAAAGAAAGTCTTAATTTTACATGCTTAGGGGAACTAGATTGATGGACGTGGTAACTCGACAGGACGAAATTGATGATACAAAGTGAGAACAAGGCGACTGTCGAGGAAGGTTATATCAATCAATATGTGTGTTATGGTTTATTTTCTTAAAGTTAAGACGGGTAAGTTTTATTAGCTAAGTGCCTAGTCGTCGTATGGGAGCTTCGGTAGTGTTTCGGCGAGTTGTTTTAAGCCTCATGAGAAAATCTTAATTGATAGTATGACATAGTTTGGTTGAAGATACTGATTTTATATCATATTATCTTTGGTCAAAGCGTGTGGTAAATCACATGCCCTTGATAATTGGAAATGAGTAGAATGAGAGGAGCACGTACTTGTTGAAAGTCAGTTTAGACTTAGTTACAGTTGCGGCATAGGCTTTCCTCTTGGTCGGTTATTTGATGCAGAGTGTCGTAACTCCTACCTTTATCAACTAACTGCTTCCATTGGCTGCGTTCCGTCGCTTGGTACAGTGTAGCGCTGACTGGTGTTTCCAACTCTTCGGATACCTGCACGACATAGTTGTCGACTCTTTTAGTGTATCTCATTGGATAGTTAATGTTATGCTATTATAATGATACAAAGAAATCAATTGTCGCGTGATAAAAGTAGGCTGGGAAGTCTTGATCTGTATTTTGTTCGTAACTCATAGACCCAGAAGATATAGATACCAACCAATCAAGTCAACACTGAGCAAGCGCGGTTGAGCATCAGCAATGCAACATATGTAGTTACAGACATTCACTACTCGGTTTAGCAAGAAATGTCAATAATAAATAATTTTACTCATCTTACTCTAGGAGCTTGACATGTCTTTTTAGTACTTCTCAGATTTTGGTTTAGGTCACAACTAACATGTTCGAATTTACGTGCAAAGCTTTCCATCAATTAACAACGTGTTCATTTGGATACGCGCTTTCTAGTTAGAATCCTCTCGAGGGAGAAAGGGAACCAGGCTTTGGAGAGGAAGTCCACACTGACAGTGTTTTGTATGGTAGGTTAGGATGTGATAGATCATCCCCGTTTTTCAAGATAGTCAGGAAAAAGTGATCGTAAGTTACTTACTTACGAGTAAGTATTTGTTGTTAATGATGATTAAATAGGTACGTTACCTACTTACCGCAGCCTTGAGAGTTATACCTGCATAGGTACTTTATTGTGCTATAAATATCTTGGATGACATGATTATAGCAGAAGCGTGTTCTAATTATCACTCATGTCACTGTATTTGATACTTGACGGCAATTTTGTCATTGAAAGAGTTCACCAATTACTTTAATTAATTTAGTCTACTGATGTTATGGTTTTTGACGGATCATCAGAAGTCCGCACTCGAGGCCAGCGAGCCAGGAAGCGCAGTATCTTGAGAGTCAAATTGTCGGACCGTATAAGAAACAGTGTATTGCGCTCCAAATATCAATTCGCCGATAGGGGTTAAAAAGCTGCCAACCTGAAGTGGGACTGGGCAAAAATATCTATGATGAGTATCGGAGATGGCGGGACGAGTGGGACGCCTTTTCTAAGGATTGGCCGTGGAAAGCATTCGACTGGGAAGCCTTTGCCCTGCAGTGGGTCAGAGATGGCTAAAAATAAAAATTAAATGTTTTGGTAATTTATTCCGAGCGTTCATAACGCTATTGTACAGATAGTTGCACCTAGGATTGGAGGTCCTTAACGATCATAACAATGATAAAGAGATCCTCTGTGTAGAAATGGATATTGTGTACGAAGTTTCATAATACGATGTAGTTAAGTTGGTCAGAATAATGGTCCTGTATGACAATACACAGGCGTTGTATTAGTTGGTATGTTGGTACCATATCCTGGACACCTGACGCTGTCATCCGAACCCTACTCTGTGCTTGAGTTGGTATAGGAGTCAGTAATTAGAACCAGATAGTGTATGTGTGTTTATGTTTATTCTGGACACCTGATGCTGTCATCCGGACCATACTCTGTGCGGGAGTTGGGAGAGGAGTCAGTAGTCAGAAACAGATGGTAGATATATGTTTGTGTGTCCTGGTCTATGCCGTTGATATCCAGATCCTGCCCTGTTGCGGGGTTTGGTTTGAAGGATTCAATGGATAGAACTAGCTGATGTTTATGTGTACCCTGGTTCTTAGCCGCTGATATCCGGATCCTGCCCTGTTGCGGGGTTTGGTTTGAAGGATTCAACGGATAGAACTAGCTGATGTTAATGTGTGCCCTGGTTCTTAGCCGCTGATATCCAGATCCTGCCCTGTTGAGGGGTTTGGTTTGAAGGATTCAATGGCTAGAACTAGTTGTTTATGTGAGCCATACCGGGTATGTGCGGGTTGGTTTAAAAGAACCAAAGATCAGGCGCAGACGAAGACTTTGGTACGTTTAAGGTTGATCTAGAGTTGCTTTTTACATGTTTACGATGTTGACGAGACGGCGAAGTAGATAAACATGGATGTACATTGTACCTACAGATAAATTTGGTTGATGGGTGCACATCAACACTATGGGGCTGTTTCATTGGACGCACATGATCGGTCCGTGTGCGTTACTTAGACGTTGTTGATGGGTAACTACAAATTAGGTTTAGTTTGCAGTTCTATATGTCGGGCTCGAGTCAATGGTGGAATGTTGTCCTCTTGAGTTCGTTTGAGAAATTGGTGGCAATCATAGTAACAAATCTTGATTGTCAGGATGATCGAGCGGATCACTAGCGGTGAAGCTGTTAGAACAACTTAACGCCCGAGGACGGTCGTATTATCAGAATGGCCGTGACGGCGCATCGAGTTATTAGTCGTGATAAGATGTCTATCGGTTAGATACTCTTTAGCTGGTCCTTGTTTGTTTGTTTGTCTGTGGTTAGTTAACAATGGCAGCGCGCGCACGCATTATTGTGCGCTGTGATGTTCTTGTTTTGATTAACACCAGAAATCAAGCACCCACGAGGAATTGCTATATAAGTCACGAATACCAATACCATAGCCTTTAAACTAACGTCGTTGTAAGTTTGTGTCGTGGTGGACCGCGGGCCCTCATGCGCCGAGCTGGAAAAGTCGGCCCTGATGTTAAAATGGTGATGATAGATACAATTATAATGATGTCGGCTATCTAGACTCTAGGGCGCCGATACACCTACCTAATTAAGCGCATAAGTCCGAATCGACAAACAGTGGTTGAAATTATAAAGTGTGGATATGGCAATATCGATTGGATAATTTGTCCTTGTCAGTCATTGCCATGGACTTACTACCCAAAAGGGACTGCGCCCTTTTTTGACTAAAACCGGGCAGAGCGAGAGTCACCATCGATAGTCCTGTGTGGTGTTGCCACCATTGCTGATGCAAATTCCGAATTAGTTTTATAACTTAGCGCGGACACCGACCTACCGATCAGGGCCAGGCAGAGCCGGACCGGATGCAATCTGAAGGTCATATTTGCACCAGGGTCCAGCCCAAGGTTTCCGTGCTACTCGGAAACGATTGGTCCTAGAACACTTGTTCCTCGAGTGATATGATAGCACTCCTCGAGATCTACATTTCGTATGACAGCTGTCAAAGTTAACTATTTTAAAACTCGAAACCCATTGATCCTAAAACACTAGTTTCTAGAGATAAATTATAGTACTTGTTGATCTATCTACATTTCGGATGGCAGCTGTCAAACTTAGAACTGTTGTAACTCGGAAACGATTGGTCTTACAACACTAGTTTAAGGTTTCCAGTGCTCTATGGGGTGGGGATTTGGGGAACCGTGGCTTTGGCAGTGGAGTGGCATTTGCCTTTTTGCTGCCAGAGCAACGTGTTATAGAGGTGGGCAACGCATTAGCGATACTCTTGGTGTTGCTAATGTCAATAGGCAGTGGTGACCACTTTCCATCAGGTGGCCCGCTTGCTGGTTTGCCTACCGCATGAAATAAAAAAATATGGAAGCTTCAGAATGTAACTGTTTTGTTTTTATCATTGGACCTCTGTGATTTTTGCGTTTATCTCTTTGTTGTGTCGTACCTACATGGAGTAAGACAAATAAAGTGTCATCGATGAAATATCCCCTAATTAGTATAAGTTGGTTTTGATGGTAACCAAACCTTTGCCTACCGTATGACATAAAAAAAATATTCCCACAGTAATATGAAAGTACTCATCGAGATCTACATTTCGGATAATAGTTTCAAGTTTGACAGCTGTAGAAACTAGAGTTCTAGAAGCAATATGTTCCAAGTTATAACATATTTAAGTTTGACACCTGTCACCCGAAATGTAGGTATTGACGAGTACTATCACTTCTCTTTAGGAACTAGTGTTGTAGGATAAATAGTTACCGAACTCTTTTATCTGTTTTGTGGAACAATAAGTCGTAGATTAATAATTATGTCGACTCGACGTTTGTCGGAGAAATGTTCAGTAGATCAAAAGGTATTTTGACAACTACTTTTCGGATTGTACGGATTACCCCATAACGGTAAATATATTTCTCCAATAATGGCAACACCAAACATGTCACTTGACGGTGATTATGCCAATAACATTGTGTTTACACTGTTAGAAAGGGACAAAGGACTATCGATGGTGACTCTCGCTCTGCCCGGTTTTAGGCAAAGCAGTGCGCAGTCCCTTTTGGGTGGTAAGTCCATAGTCATTGCCTATTAGCTCCATTATTATTTAGGTGATTCGCGCACTGGAACACAGCACCATACGGTTGTGCGTGACGTGCGTTAGTACGTGACATAAAGTTCCTTGAGCTGTCATCTGTTTCTATGGAAATCACGCATAGTCGAACACACTGAAAACGCATCCACGCGCGTTCGTGCGGATTTAACACGCGTGCTCTGTAGTCAATATTGCAATGTAGGTCTACTGTAATAAGTACTGAATTAGTGCTGACTCCAAAGAGATAGTATATATTGGCTGAATCCACGGGCTGTCCCTAATGAAATGTACAAAATATCTAATGCTTTGTGGGGAAATTTCTTGATTGCGATGCAATATTTAAAAGCCAAAGCCAAGTGTGTCATATACCAAAGCTTTAAGCTACGCGTCGACTAGCCCGCACCGCAAGAGCCGCACGCGCCGCACGCGCCGCACGCATCGCATTGAGATATTGCTGACGTTGCTGATGGCATGGCCACACTGGCCGCACCGCACGAACCGCAATTGCGGGCAGGGTTGCCAACTGAACATGTGTGTCATGATTTGGTACTAATAATGACATCTCAAAAAATGCTTAGATGGTAACCCTGATTACTCGTTCTGTGCTCTCAAAAAAAAAATTAAGTCTTTGCTGTATGTCGGTTATAGGATTATCCTCTCTCAAAGTGAAAAAAAGAAACAAAAATATACGGTTATCTCTCCAAATTTTAATAGAACTAGAAAATGACGCAGTAAATGGAGCAGAAAATTTTTGGCACTAATACACTATAAAAATATCAAAACAAGACGACTGTGGAGTCGCCAACGATCAAAGATATTGAAATTAATTATTGATAATATCTAGTGTTTACCACTAAGAAATCGGGTGAAATCTAAATGACACAATATTCATAATCTTGACCATCATCCAAACAGTCAATCCTGGCTTCTGCCAGGAACCCCTATCCTGCTTCTTCTCTCCTCCAATTCGCCTGATGTTCGGTATCCTGACGTCGTAAGCCTCGGTTGGCTCATGTCCGACTCAGCGATGTCAACTCATTCATTTTTGTATCTTCCAAGGAGAGGTGTGTTATCAATCAAGGAGACGCGTTCAGAATTTCAATGGGAGGGCCTAGAGCAACATCAGCAGCATCATCTTTTTGACAAGCTATATGTATGTATTATAGCCCTTCATGAATATTTTGGACGTGGCCGAAATCAGAACTAACGTCGCCTTCTAGTAAAGTGTCACTTTTGACAAACAGATGAAGTTGGTGTTGACAATCACGTCCTCATCCAAGTACCAAAAGATAAATATGTAATAATCACAGAGGTCTAGTTTCTATATACCCGGCCCTTTATAGGTCGTTAAATGAAGTATTATTGAAGTTACTCCATAGATCTTCTGTTCAAAAAGCAACAAACAGTTTAATTATTGGCGATGGTTCCATGACAACCAGTTCTCAATTTATTCTTCGTCAAAATATTTATTTTAAATATAATATTGCCTATTGTACGAAAATAGTTTTATAAAAATAACGCTTCTTAATTTATTTTTCGCCAAAGTCAAAAAACACATTAAAAAATTTTTCCACGCTATCTCCCAATTTCGCCACTATGACGAAAAAATTATCCAATATGGCAACACTGTCAACGAGAATTTATTTCTTCAAAAGAGAAGATTATATTTTCGATTGCTCTATGCTCCAAAATCTTTGGTTTTGAGCATTAATCTAGAACTCTCAGTCACAAATTTAAAAAAAGTAACAATTGGCAATAGCAGAAGGTTCGAATGGGTACTTAACAACTTATATCCTCCTCTATCAGACATGTCATATGCACCATTAAAAAACGAAACAAAATATAGATTGTGACTCAAGCTGTAAGTAGGCTCTAAAGTCGAAAATATTTGCAGCAAATTCTATAGTTTAATATCCGTGTGACGTCACGGGCCGGCCCTCAGGGTACCCAACCCAGCGATTTCTTCCACAAATTTAGGGGTATGTGGGATTAGATATTTTAGATAATGTTCATATTGTTGGGGTATATTTAGTGGCTTAGGTACTTTGTTTATATTTAATTTTACATAAAATTATTAAGGCAGATTAGAATATAGCTTTAGACGCTGTCTAAAAAGTGAAGCGACTTAGGAAATTATAAGATTGATTGACATCAACAAGTAATCAACCTGATTTAGAATAATGAAGACGTCCATCTTTTAGCTCCTATCATGTTGTATACAGACGGTCCTCATTATTTAATCAGTTATGCTTAGGTATCTACTTGTTAATTTCAATCAATCTTATAATTTCGCTGGTTGCTAAACTTCTTAGACAGAGTTAAGAACATTAAGTTCACAGATGTTGTACGCGTACAAGGAAGGAGATTAATGTCATAGGCGGATACTACACACACGATATATATCGTGATACGTATCGTGATCCATATCGAGTAATATTTTGGATCGCAAGTCGACCCTACACACACGATAAGAATCGTCGATATTGTTATTAGTCTGTGCATTCTTTCATTCATTTTGATGGCTGAATAGACTAAGTTGCCAATGCCTAGCCTAAAAAAAAGCATTTTTGACGCATCGCTGGTGTATATTTACGATTTTTACGTATTTTTACCAAAATGACTGATAAAGCTAGCGTTGCTATAGTATTAGCATTAGGATTAAAAAGACGCGTGAAGAGAAAAAAATGAGAAAAATTATGAGGATGAGGATCTTGTTGACTTTTTATACTTTTATAGTAACTGTCCAGGTCCATAGTGGCCACAGCAGCTTGAAAATAAACACAAACAATGAAAATAAATTTGAAATTACGTTATTTATCTGTCAGTTTGACAAAGAACAAGTGCATATTGCCTTAAACATAACAAAGATATATTCGCAATGTAAACATTACACATGTAGTGTATGTATCACAACGCATAGGTATGTATGTGTTAGCGATCGAGTTTTACTACCTTATCTGTACCTTACGAATAGTTCACTGCATTGTAATAACTATAATATTATTTGTAAACCAAGTTTGTGCTCAACGTGGTTGGTAATGTTAAAGATGGTTAGTCAAAATGCTTGCGTGCTAATGGACGTAATATTTATTAGTACGACGAGTGATTGTTGCATTGGATCGAACGTACTCACACTGAACGTTCGATCTAATGTAATAGTTACTCTTTTAAGCAGTAGTCACTGTAGGCATAGACAGACAATTGAAAAGACGAGATACGATCAATCAGTGTTTATCTTATGTTTATGTACCTCCTATGAGCACGTAAGTGATTGCATAATTGCATTAAGTCTAATAAAAATATTCCCTATTATGCAAAAGATTAAAAGTGGATAACTTATCGGTATACTATCAAAATTGTCGAGGACTCCGCACAAAATTACATACAGTTTACATGAATGTATTATCACATAATTACGATATCATTATATTGGCCGAGACGTGGTTGAATGAGAATATTTCTAATAATGAGATCATAGATCCCCGGTACCGCGTATTCCGGTGCGACCGAGACCGCGCGCGCAGCGGGCGACGCGACGGCGGCGGAGTGCTCGTGGCCGTCCGCCGCGAGCTTGTCGTCGCGCCCGTCGCCGGCTCGTGCGCCGTCGGCCCACTTGTCGATTATTTACTCCTGGAACTACGCACCCGTGACTATTGTTGCTTAATTAGTGCGGTTTATATACCACCCAACCTAAATGTTGACACATATTCATCATATTTAGATCTCCTCACAGAGACACTGCAGTCACGAGACACGACGGGCTTTATTTTTGCGGGAGACTACAATCTGCCTACAATAAATTGGAGAGATGCTGGTACACACTTGGAACCTATTGTACACGATAATTATAACCTATCCAACAAATATTTAATCAACTTTTTATCGTTGATAAATGGATTCCAAATTAACAAGTTCAGAAATTCGCACAGCCGTATACTGGATTTATTTATTACTAATAATAATCATTATACGGTTTCTCTAGTATCTGACACACTTGTTCCAGTAGATCAACATCACCCATGCTTCTGTGTACTCATCTCAGTCAACAATCACATTCAAACCATACCAATTAAACCTAGAACATTATATAATTTCAAAAATGCCGACTACGCACAGTTAAACTCGGATATATCTACAGTCAACTGGAGCGAGCTTATCTCTAATAAATCCACAGATGCTGCTGTGGCATCATTCTATGATTGTATTTGTTCCATTATACATAAGAATGTACCTACTAAACTGATCAAATCTTCACAATATCCAGTTTGGTTTTCTCCCGCACTCACACATATTTTTAAGAATAAATGCCGAGCTTGGACTAAATGGAAGAAATATCAAAATGCTGCAGACTATAATATATTTTCTATGTACAGAAAACGTTTCAAAAAAGAATCACAAAAATGTTATAATGATTATCTATTGAGAGTGGAAAACAGTACACGTAAAAACGTGAAATATTTTTGGAAATATGTAAATAGTAATAAAAGTAAAGAAGATATACCGGATTCCATGTCCTATGGAAACTTAATTGCAAATGATCCCAACGAAGTATGTAATATGTTTTCTTCTTATTTCCAAACAGTTTTCGAACCCTCTAGTTTAAATTATAATTCCAATGAACCCAGCGTTGAAAATTCTGACTCTGATCTTAATCTAAATAATATATATATACCTAAACACAAAGTGTTGCATGAGCTGCAGGCGTTGGATGTTTCTAAAGGTCCAGGCATCGACAATATACCAGCTATTTTTCTTAAAAATACAGCATTAACAATATGCGAGCCCTTATATTTAATTTTCAATAAAAGTCTCTCGGAAGGAATTTTTCCGTCCGCATGGAAATCTGCACGTATTGTCCCGGTGCATAAAAGTGGTTCCAGGAATAAAGTCGATAATTATCGACCAATATCTATTTTGCCCACTCTCTCAAAGGTCTTCGAAAAATTAGTACACCAAATCATATATCCTTCACTACATAAAATAGTAATCGAACAACAACATGGATTTGTACAACGGCGATCCACAACTACCAACTTGCTTATCTATACAACTTACCTTTTCGAATGTATGGATGCTAACACACAAACAGACAGCGTATATACTGATTTTCGAAAGGCCTTTGACAGAGTGGATCACAAAATCTTGCTTGAAAAATTGGCTTTTAATGGTATACGAGGCAATCTATGGCGTTGGTTCCAATCCTATATTTCTAATCGTACTCAAAAAGTTGTAATTAACGGCTATGAATCTATTTTCATTCCAGTTAGCTCAGGGGTGCCACAAGGTTCAATTTTAGGGCCGTTATTATTTATAATATTTATAAATGATATACACAACTGTTTTAAATACTGCAACATATTACTATATGCCGATGATTTAAAAATTTTTCACGTGATTAACAACGACGATGACCATGCCAGATTTCAGGAGGACTTAAATCGATTCTCCATATATTGCACCCAAAATAAACTTAGTCTAAATTTAAGTAAATGTAAACGTATTACGTTCACAAAAAAGAGAATTACTCATAATGCCAAGTATGTGCTGTGTGGCAGTTATATCGATGATGTTACATCCATACGAGACCTGGGGGTCATACTCGATAGTAAACTGCATCTTAATCTACATGTTGACCATATTATAACGAAAGTCTATAAGATGTATGGTTTTATTATGCGCTCCTGTAACAAGTTCAAGCAGTATTCAACATTTATCTATATTTATAAATCTCTTGTACGATCCCAGCTTGATTATGCCGTGCCTCTATGGAACCCTTTCTATAAGAAATACATAGATGCACTTGAATTGGTACAAAAGAAATTTTTGCGGAACATATATTACAAATTTTCTCATTCCCGCTTGCCATATCAAGAGCTCCTTAAGAAATATGCACTTACAAAACTTAAATGCAGACGTCTTCAACTCGAAGTTATGTTATTATATGACTTGTGTCATAACAGATATGATTGTATTCCAATCACGAACAAATTATGTTACAGAATCCCCGCTAGAACGCATTGTCGCAATCTATCACAACTATTTGCTACCCCTCGATGTCGTACTAACGCTGGCGAACGCTCGCCACTTTATCGTTTGGTGCACTCCTATAACACCAACTTTAATAATGTAGATATATTTGGAATGAGTCCTGGCATCTTTAGAGGTGCGGTACTAACGAAACTAAAGAGCATTCAATAATTGTCACTTAAATTATCTATATTAAACAGCCTTTAACCTCTCTCAACTAAATAGTATTCTTACCTACAAACTAATAAAACACTCTAAACCTAAGTTGTTAGTCTAGTTGCAGATCATATTCTATTATTAGAACATAAATATGTGCCATAATAATGTAAGGGTATTGTACAGACAGCATCAGAGGCAGCTAGATGTGGCGGATGGGCCGGAATGATTTGAACAACTAAGACGTAACAGATGAAATGTTTCTGGCGCTGACTGTACAAGCACCTATGCCTTTTGCTTTATAGATTATGATTAATGGTTTGTTTAACTATTTTATGGAAATTATCAGATACTAAATACAGTTGTATTGAAATTTTCATTACTTAACGGTAATTTAATTTAACGTATATAGGTATTACGACGACCATTCTTTCCCCCAAAGTTTTTTGAAATTATCTGTGGTGAACGGTGCTGGTGGCACATTCATAAATAACTATGTAAACCCACTGTTTAATTTTAAGACTCAATGTACCACTGTTTGTTTACCCAAATAAATTGAAAAAAAAAAAAAGAAATGTCGTGATAAATATCGACTAGATAGGGGAGAGGGGGGCAGCTTTGAACGGGGGCAGTTTTGAACAAATGCACTAGTAGGCTAAATTTAAACGCAACTTTAACTTTTTTCTTTTTTTTGCACTGGCAACACTAACCCACATAGCTGTCAGTTGTCATTTGTAGTCTGTCAATAAACGTAAACAAGTGAGAACGTTTTTTTGTTTTCGGCAGTTAAAAATAAATTATTTTGAATTGTTTTGTAAGGATTTCACGACTACATTTGAATAAAGTGGTAAGTTCAGTTCGGTTAATATGATGGGAGCATCTATTACTTGTATGTTTGAGTAGGAATAGTAGCAAGTTTTGACTGTCTTCTCGGAAAATCATTACTGTTATTTTTTAAAGTGCTGTTGGGGCAGTTTTGAACAAAGTAAAGGGGGCAGCTTTGAATTTTGTTCAAAGGTGCCCCAACCTCAAGGGCACCTTTGTAAGCGACCGGCCTCACAGAAAAGACGTAAGACGCAGACGCGGCGCCCGTTTAATTTACTTTTATACAAAATGTATAGAAACTTCGCGACGCAAAACATACAGCAAAGACCGGCCGCGGACGCGACGCAGACACGTTTTCGCCCTTTTGCAAAACATACCGAAATGACAAGGCACGGGCGAGACCGGGAGTGCGGGCGGGCCACGGGGAGCCGGGCCTCGCACGCAGCGCTTGCTGTCCTTGTCTCGGGCCACGGGGAGCTGGGTCTCGCACGCAGTGCTTGCTGTCCTTGTCTTGCTTGCGTCCTTGACTGGTCCGCAACGCTACCGCGTCTGTGCCCCGTCTTTTCTGTATGTTTTAAAAAGTCGCGTCCATGTCCCGTCTTTGACCGGTCTTACGTCTTTCCTTTGTGGGCCGTCGCTAAATTGGTTCTTGTACAGTAAGTTTATTTATTTATTTATTTATTTGTTGTTGGGTTTGTTGTTGTCTAGTAGGGTTGGGACTTGTACAGTAGGTACTTATATGTTACTTTCCTCATGATGTTTTTTATGCAGGTACTTAAATATAATCTTATGTTTGCAGGCGAAAATGGTAAGGAACTATAAAAAAAAGAGAGAATCTGAAATTAATGAAGAGGATATAAATAATGCTATACTTAAAGTTATGACTGGCAAAATGAAACTGAGGCAGGCTGCTGATGCGTATAACATAAAACCGAACACGTTACACTACAGAATAAAGAAGTACAAAAAAGAAATACAGCCAAAATCAGTAAATTATACAACAAAATACTCTACTTCCCAAATATTCAACAAAAATGAAGAGAGATTGTTAAAAGAATACATAATTATGAGATCTAAGATGCATTACGGCATGACATATAAACAAACACGGCAGCTTGCATATGAATATGCTACTGCACTTGGAAAATGTCCAGTAAAATGGAATCAAAATAAGGAAGCTGGTATAGATTGGTTAAAAGGGTACATGATGAGACATAGAGACTTGTCTCTTAGGAAACCTGAAAATACAAGCTTGTCCCGCTCTACTAGCTTTAACAAATGTAAAGTAATGGAGTTTTATGATAATTATGAAAGAGTACTGAGAAAATATAATTTTACTCCGGACAGAATATTTAATCTTGATGAGACTAACATCATGACTGTAGTCCAAGCGCCAAATGTCATAGCTCAAACTGGGGTGAAGCAAGTAGGTCAGAGTGTTTCTGCGGAACGTGGTCAATTAATCACCATGTGTGGAATAGGAAATGCTATAGGAAATTCCCTTCCTCCAGTTTTTATTTATCCAAGAGCGCGATTCCACGATTCGATGCTCAATGGAGGACCACCTGGCTCAGTCGGCTATGCCAATAGTCCCACTAGCGGTTGGATGACTGGACCGTTATTCATGAAGGTCCTTGAACATATAAAAAAGCTAGTGAGGTGCTCGAGGGATGATCCTATCTTAATATTGATGGATAATCATGAGAGCCACTGCACTCTGGATGCCATTAACTATTGCCGTGAAAATGGAATGGTCGTTGTAACGTTTCCTCCACACTGCACCCACCGCATGCAGCCGTTAGATGTAGCAGTTAATGGCCCTTTTAAACAAAAGCTATCTGTGGCTCAAAATGATTGGCTCGTAAACCATCCCGGGAAAACGATTACTATCCATGATTTAGCTGGTATTGTGACACCAGCATATAATCTGTCATATACCGCTCGCAATTTGCTCGCAGGATTTTCCAAGCCAGGAATCTACCCTTTTAACAGAAACGCTTTCTCTGACGAAGATTTCGAATGCGCAGAGGTAACCAATCGTCCTATGCCAACAACGTCTACTTCGCATACTGCTGACGCTCCCCAGACATCAACATCATCGGCTGTACTACCTCTGACTACGCTGGAAGACGAGGACATGACTGATTGCGAAGACGAAGAACATCAAGCCATAACCTGCAATCCGGAAAATCTAAGAAATGTGGAAGACTCACCTGTTCTAGCTATATCAGAACTATTAGATATGGCTGCTGGTAATTCATTGGAAGTGTCACCCGCTCATTCAATATTTTTACCTGAAGCACAAGGAGTATCTGATTTGACAGCGCTGCAGGCCACAGCAGTACCCTCCACAGCTATACTACCTATAGTCAAAGATAATGAAGTACCTGGTTTGACAGCACCAGAAGCCACAGCAGGACCCTCCACAAATTTACTACCCGGGGTCAGAGATTGTGGAACCCCTCCATCTCTAATTTGCTCACCGTTAGCTCACTCTTCTTTAGATAATCAGAATATTATTTCCCCTGAAGCTGTGTGGCCTCTTCCCAGAGCTGCACCTCGCAATAACTCAAGCAGGGGCAGAAAAAAGGGAAAGTCTAGAATTCTTACAGATACACCGGAAAAGATTGCCTTAGAAAATGAAGTTCGAGAAAGGGAAGATAAAAAAATAAAAAAGTTAGCTGCCTCTGCAAAAAGGAAGCTGGAAAAGGAAAAATCAAAAAAGAAACCTGGAAAGAAGCTTGAAAAGAAGAAGAAAATAATAAATTATGATATTTATAGTAGTTCAGATGAAGAATATTTTATACCTCCATCCCCAGAATCCGATTCAGATTTAGATGAACAAGATGAAGAGTCCGAAAATGAGGATGGTGATGAAGAAAACATACATGAAGGTGACTGGGTCATAGTTAATTTTGTATCTGATAAAAATGTTTTGCACCGTTACGTAGGTCAGATAACAAATGAATCATTGGCCAGCTACGATGTGAAATTTGCTAAAAAATTAACAGATACAAAATTCAAGTGGCCAGAGAAACCAGACGTTAGTTTAATTGGTAAATACCAAGTTGTAAAAAAAATTACACCTCCGATATTTAAATCCTCCTCAAAGCGGGTAGGAGCTTTCGAATTCCTTAAGTCGTTGAGAAAGTTTAAAATTGATAAGTAGATACTTATTTTGAGATATATTACAAGATGTGTTCATTAAATAAAAGAGGAGGTATAATAGATTAAGAATATATTGATATGTTTTTGTGATTTTTGTAACTTCAATCTGAGATTAATACTTATTGTGCCATTTTAGTTATTATCAACGTTTTTAAAACTATTTAATAAGAAGATATAAAAGATTGTTTTTTATTTTTTAGGTTTTTGTTAGGTTTAAAAAGTAGAAGTGTTTTCAACCTTGTAAGGAAATGTTTTATTAACCTGTTCAATACTGCCCCAGGGGATAGTCTACTAGATTTATTTTTTGTGAAAAACATTTATCATACTACTAGATAATCAAACTTTTATATTTTTCTAGTACCTATGGTGTATTTGGCCTGTTAATTAAAAATATAATTATCGTCTATATTGTTGTATTTCTTTGTAAAACCGATTATTCAAAAGTGCCCCAGGCGTGTTCAAACCTGCCCCATGTTCGGGGTAGTTTTGAACATTTCCCTTAAGATACATATAAGGAGATTCCAACTTTGTCGTTGGCATATTGATTATGCGACAATATTAAATTTCATCCTTAATAATGTAGTAAATCAGGCAGTGAAAGCAGAATGTTCAATCTAGATAAAGTTTTAAGTTTTCATGTTTTTTATAAAAAATGTTCAATGCTGCCCCCCTCTCCCCTACTAGACGCTCGATATATATCGCACGATAGTTGATACGGATCGTAGATTTCTGGATTTTCGGAAATCCTGTGATCCGTATCACGATTCGTGATACTCTAGGCTACACACTCGATAAATATCGTGATCCTGCGTGAATCACGATATATATCGTGTGTGTAGTATCCGCTTTAGAGCCTAGCTCAGGACATTTCTTTTGTTATAAAATTGGTCAGCAGCGTTTCCTGTTTTTTGATTTACGTGCCAAGCGTGGAGTTTGTGACAAACCGTAAACTAGTTTGTGTAAACTAGTTTATAGCAGGCTTAAATACTGAAGTGCAGTTACAATTTAAACTTACAATTTTTTTCTTATATTTATGGGTAAATATTTTAGGACTTAGTCTCCCATTTTAAGCAAATAACTCCTTTTTTTCTTGTATCCCTGTCCGCATCGCCCGCATTTTATGATGGTATCCCTAACTACTGACAATGCGGTGCGGCTGTGCGGCGCGGCCAGTGCGGGTAGTGAACGCACTCCTATACAAACTCATACAAAGCAACCCGAAATGCGATGCGTGCGGCGCGTGCGGCTCGTGCGGTGCGGGCTAGTCGACGCGTAGCTTAACTACTGACAATGCGGTGCGGCTGTGCGGCGCGGCCAGTGCGGGTAGTGAACGCACTCCTATACAAACTCATACAAAGCAACCCGAAATGCGATGCGTGCGGCGCGTGCGGCTCGTGCGGTGCGGGCTAGTCGACGCGTAGCTTTAGTGTCTTCAAACTGACAAGGATCAAGAATACATCATAAATGTGGCGTAAAAAGGAACTATACCTTGTCTAAAATAGGATGATAATTTTGACAGATCACAGTAGGTATGTGGTTGTGTAAAATCGTTAATGAATCTATTCGTTTATCGATTTTCATTCTCATAGAACTTGGAATCGATAGTTGCATGGTTATGCTATACGTATTATACAAAATAAACTATTTATTTTCTTCTGAATTAATAATTTATTAATACGACATTAAAAACCCTTCTACAACGACGATTATGACACGTGCGTATTTCTATTCGGTCAGTCATCCTATTACGTAGAATACGCGGGACTCAAAATTGTTGTTGTGAAATGTCTCTTAAGGTGAAATCCAAACAAAGAATAAGAGTTTAGTTACAAAAAATAATAAGGTTACCTAAATGTTAATTTTAATTATTCGTATATATTATATCAATATCGATTGTCTGTTGTTATTCGTTATTCGTGGCACTTCACTAAAGGGGCGGGGCCTGTCTATGAAGTACGACATTTTGCGTAGTACATTTTACCGAAATAAAACACAAAACTTCATAGACGTGCGCCAAAGACCAACAATTAGTGAGCTGTCAAAATTATCATCCTATTTTAGACAAAGCATAACATTCCGCTTATTTGAAAAGTCCATTTTCAATATGGTGGCATGCACATGGGCGTAGCCCCCGGCCCACCTAGCAAAATGTATGAATTGAAGAGCAAAATAAGATCAGAAAAAGTTGCATTTCGGGTTACAGCTTTCAAACCTAAAACTGTAATAACTCTGAAACTTATTGTCCTAGAACACTAGTCCCTATAGAGAAATGGTAATACCATAGCCTCCTTCATGGTAATACTCGTCGAGACCTACATTTTGGATGACAGATGTCAAACTTGGAAAATGTAAAATCACTTGGAAAGTATTGATCTTGAATCTCTTTTTCCCATGAGTCTATGTTTAAAAGTAGTCCTACGACTACCAGTGATTTGTTTATCAAGATTTTTCGTTCCTTGATAATATTTCGTATAGCTGCGTATTTTTCGTTTCATTATCTCTTTTTTTCTCTTTCATATGGAAGCCATCAACAATACCACGGACTAATTTGTCAAACTGACAAATAGAGATTAAACGGATATCCGGTTACAATCCGGTATCCAGCCTATCCAGCCTTAATTACTATCCGGCCGGATACCGGATAGTACGCTAATATCCGGCCGGATACAGGATACTTAAAAATGAATAAAAATTCATAAAATTGATTTTGCCCATCGGCAACATAACCTTTCTTCTCCTGACGCACTCGGGTAACAAGTCGTGTTAAAAAAGTTAATAGACCATAAATATTAATCAAATCACTATTTATTATGGGTACTTTCCACTTAACGCCCGCAACGCTATCGACCACGACCGCTAAAATTGCCGTTCCACGAACGTAAAAAGGCCGCGGGCGTTGTAGGCGAATGTTATAGGTGGAACGCACATCTTGAGCGCTGTGTGCTCGCAATATGGCGGCATGGTGAAAACGTGCAGCTGTGGGGGTTGTGAGTAAATATTTCGCATGGATTGGAGTTTATAAAATTTAATTCTACATGGATTCCCGGTTGAATGAATTTATGGTTGCGTTTTTGACAAAACGATTGCGAGATAATGAAAAAATAAATTTAAAACATTTCAGAAATATTTTTTATTAGATTTTTAAATTTCAACAAAAACATTCCAAATTTTGAACTTTGAGTTTCAATAAAAAAAAAGTTTTCTGTTTTCTCGTATAAATAGTTTAATAAATAATCGATATTAAATCTGAATAGTATAGATATTTTTTAACTGCGTATGAAAACTTACACTATTACACTTACTTTCTAGTTTTACAAAAATGATAATATAATCTCTCTTAACACGTAAAAAACAGAAAATTAATCAACTAATTTAGAAAGTAACGTGAGCATTTTTTCGTCCGTTTCCAAGCGCTCTTTATGCCGTTTGGCACGCGCTTCCTCCTCTTCCGATTTTTGCGGGAGTCTCTTTTTCAATAGGGAGGCCACGTTTTCTTTGGAAAATCGTGTCCATTTTCTACAAAGGAAGCATATAATTTAATGCAAGAATGAAAATAAGTTTAGAAAACAAATATAAAAACATAGATTTTATTTTACTTCATAAAACAGCCATGTTCGCCTGTCATTGCCACTTTTATTGTTATGGTCTTTGACACTTTAGTACGTTTTTTTTAAACTCCTTATCTTGGCTGCACACTGAGGTCCAGTGATCAGTGGGATTTTGCTTCTCATAGCTTCCGCAATGTCTTCCCAAATTTTTTTTTGCGAAAACTTCCCGCTGGGGAATTTCTCCTCTCTCTCTACATAAGTATCGAGGAGGAAGAGCACCATCTCCGTAGTCCAACGATATAATCCTAGAATGCGAATAGAAGAAGAAATGATTGTTTGCATTTATCAATCTGGATTATATGCTCTAGATAACACGGATAGATTTACGTACCACTCTCTTCGCTGGTAACGACATCACCCTGCTGCGCTGATTGCGAGTGACCCTCTATATTTGCTAAATCAAAAATAAAGAAAATGTAATTATCATTTTATTTTAGACTCTTATAGGCACGCCATAAAAACTTTTACAGATTTTTTATGAGTTTAAATCATTTGTATATAAGCATATTCAAATTGTTTAATAGAAAATAGAGCTTGCATACCACTATCAGTATGGTCAGCATCTCCCTGCTGTGATTCCACAGTTGTTGCGGCCCTTTATTTTAGTGCACTATTCATTAGTGCCGTTGCAAATTATAAATCTGGAATAAAAAACTCAGTTCGTTAGAAAATGTATTAGAAACGATGAAAATACATGAACGTTCATGAACACATGTGGTGTGTGGTGCCGCCAGTGGTGTGTGGTGCCGCCACTTAAAAGAATAGCACAACCCTATCTCTTCCTATGGGTGTCGTAAGAGGCGACTAAGGGAATAACCCGAAAGATGGGCAGCAGCATCTTTCGGGTACATTTACATCTACTTCACTGCGATCGCCAACCCGCCTGCCAAGCGTGGCGATTATGGCAACCCCCCCCCTGATGACAAGCACACACAGGCCACGGCCCCCAGTACCCGGCGGCCCCGCTATTCCGGACTATGGTAGCGGTCACGGTAACGGCGGGGCAGGGGGTGCGAAGAATCACCGGATGCGACCAGGCTACCACAAAGCACGACCACTGGCCCTGGCTACATACAATGTCCAGACACTGCGGACCGACGAAAAGCTCGTGGAACTGGAGGAAGTGGTAAGCAGATTAAATTGGGATATTATAGGGTTATCTGAAGTCCGAAGAAAGGGGGAGGACTCGATAATCCTAAAGTCCGGAAATCTGCTTTACTTCCGGGAGGGCGACCAACTGTCCCTAGGTGGTGTCGGGTTCCTCGTCCACAAATCCCTCGTGAACAACTTAGTCAAAATCGAGAGTGTGTCGTCTAGGGTAGCGTACCTTATACTCAGAATTACCAAGCGGTATTCGTTGAAGGTCATACAGGTCTACGCACCGACTTCGACTCACTCCGACGATGAAGTGGAGGCTATGTATGAGGATATTTCTACAGCCATGCATACCTCCAAGACACACTATACCGTTGTCATGGGGGATTTCAACGCGAAACTGGGCAAACGAGGCGGAGACGAGTTGAGAGTGGGGCAATTTGGAATTGGAAGTCGGAACGCCCGTGGCCAGATGCTGGCCGGCTTTATGGAGAAGGAGGGACTCTTTATGATGAACTCATTTTTCAGGAAGCCGGATCATCACAGATGGACGTGGGTTAGTCCCGATGGTGTCACAAAAAATGAGATTGACTTCATCCTATCTACGAAACGGCATATATTCAATGATGTCTCGGTGATCAATAGCGTTAAAATTGGCAGTGATCACCGCTTGGTAAGAGGCACATTGAATATTAATCCCCAGCTGGAAAGATCGAGATTGATGAGGTCCACGCTCCGGCCTATACCCATCCAAATCCAAAACCCCGAGAGCTTTCAACTCGAATTACAAAATCGCTTCGAGTGCCTAGGAGAGTGCGTCGACGTGGACGACTATAATAACAGGTTCGTGGAAACTGTCTATACGGTTGGTTCAAAGTTTTATAAGGCCTGCCGTACAAACAGAACAAACAAAATCTCTGACGATACCCTCAAACTCATCGAAGAAAGACGCGGAATGACTCTGCAATCCCCTGATGATGTCTCTCAATTTAGGCGACTTAATCGACAGATCTCCAAGTCTCTGACTCGCGACATACGCCGCTTCAATACTACCAATATTGAGGCGGCGATCGAGCGGAACAAAGGCTCTAAAGTCTTTGCGAGAGATCTGTCGATTGGACAGAGCCAGTTGACGAGACTGAAAACGGATGACGGCAGAGTTGTTTCGACCAAGTCCGAGGTTTTGAGGGAAGTCGAGAGGTTCTATGGACAGTTATACACGACAACACGGGCACCTGTTACCAGTATGGCAAAAGACCCCAGAGCCAAGTTGACCCGACACTACACCGAAGATATCCCGGACATCAGCCTGTACGAGATTAGTATGGCTCTCAAACAGCTTAAGAACAACAAGGCGCCGGGTGATGATGGAATTACGGCTGAGCTTCTGAAAGCTGGTGGCAAACCTGTGCTTAAGACCCTTCAGAAGCTGTTCAATTCCGTCATCCTCGAGGGCAAAACGCCGGAAGCATGGCACAGAAGCATAGTCATATTGTTCTTCAAGAAAGGTGATAAGGCTCTCTTGAAGAACTTCAGACCAATATCGCTGCTGACCCATGTCTATAAGCTGTTTTCGAGAGTCATTACGAATCGTCTCGCACGCAGGTTTGATGACTTCCAGCCTCCCGAACAAGCCGGATTCCGAAAAGGTTTTAGTACCATAGACCACATACATACGCTGCGGCAGGTTGTACAGAAGACCGAAGAGTATAACCGGCCATTATGCTTGGCGTTTGTGGACTATGAGAAAGCCTTTGATTCGATCGAAACTTGGGCGGTGCTCCAGTCTCTACAGCGGTGCCAAATTGACTATCGATATATCGAAGCACTGAAGTGTTTGTACGAAAACGCCACTATGTCAGTTCGTCTCCAGGACAAGACCACAGAACCTATTCAGCTGCAGCGAGGTGTTAGACAAGGTGATGTCATATCACCGAAGTTGTTCACCGCTGCACTGGAGGATATCTTTAGGCTTCTGGACTGGGACGGACTTGGCATCAATATTAACGGCGAGTACCTCACGCACCTCAGATTTGCTGACGATATCGTAGTCATGGCTGAAACCCTGGAAGACTTGGGCAAAATGCTCGATGACCTCTGTAGTGCCTCTCAACAAGTAGGTCTTAAAATGAACATGGACAAGACGAAAATTATGTCGAATGTCCATGTTGTGCCTACTCCAGTGACAGTTGGAGGCACTCCACTTGAAGTTGTTGACGACTATACATACCTAGGACAAATAGTCCGGCTTGGTAGGTCCAATTTCGAGAAAGAGGTCAATCGACGAATCCAACTCGGTTGGGCAGCGTTCGGGAAGCTACGCCACATATTTTCGTCCCAATTACCGCAGTGTCTCAAGACGAAGGTCTTTGACCAATGTGTGTTGCCAGTGATGACTTACGGATCTGAAACGTGGCCACTCACTATGGGCCTTATAAGAAAGCTCACTGTTGCCCAAAGGGCAATGGAAAGAGCTATGCTCGGAGTTTCTTTGCGCGATCGAGTCAGAAATGAGGAGATCCGCAAGCGAACCAAGGTCACCGACATAGCTCTAAGGATTGCCAGACTGAAGTGGCAGTGGGCAGGGCACATAGCTCGAAGAACAGATGGCCGATGGGGCAGTAAAGTTCTCGAGTGGCGACCACGTACCGGTAGACGCAGCGTGGGTAGGCCTCCTACAAGGTGGACCGACGACCTGGTAAGGATCGCAGGTACCAGCTGGATGCGGAAAGCACAGGACCGGTCTTTGTGGAGATCTCTGGGGGAGGCCTATGCCCAGCAGTGGGCGTCTTCTGGCTGATATGATGATCATGAACACAACTATCGCAAGAAACAATTGGAATTGAATGGAACAAAATCTTAAATAATTATTTATATCGATATTTAGAAAATATGATGAGTTGTTCCATTTTTTTCAATAAATATTAGGATCTTGGTCTCCAAAAAGACCTCACACAACAACAAAAAGTTTATTTTGAGGTTAGTTTAAGAAAAATATAATTTTTTCCCCAACTAAAGTTATTCGATTAAAAATTTTATTTATTCTATAAAATTAAAGGAGTGCTTACCATTTTCGGCACGTCTAGCATCCTCCTCTGACAATATCACTTCCACTGCAATGTTAGTTTCAGGATTGTATAAAGTTATTTGTTTCGTCGCCATTGTTGTTTTTTGAATTCCCGCTACATTTTGGTGAAAGCCCACTCAGACCCATCAATATTTTGTGGGCGAAGTGGGCGCGATGTGGTCGCAAACAGTGACGTCATCTATGTCGTCGTACGATCGCTCGCGACGACCACGGGCCTTAGGCGGAACGATACAGAGGGTGTTACAATCGTTGCGGGCGTTAAGTGGAACGTACCCTATGTTGGCTCTCTACTCGTATTATTAATTTAATAGGTTAGCATTTTTTGTAAATATTTTTCTTCTTTCCCTAAGCCTTTTCCCATTAGAATGTTTGTTTTATATTAAGTAAAGCAAATATGCGTATTATTAATGTGTCAATTGGAACGATGATGCCTTTGAGAAACGGAGGTGGGTCTTAATGACAGCGACACAGTGAAAACTAATGCTGTTGTTACCGTAGACTAGTGGTTAATGTATATTGTCTTTGTTCCAATAAATATTTATTTATTATTTTATTATTTATTATCTGGGGTCGGGTCTCCTTGTTTGCTTTCTCCAATTCCCTCTATTCTGAGTATTAGTGGCATCAATAATATTGTCCTTCAGCTCCTGTTGGACCGCCGTCAGCCAGGTGGCGTTTGAGGTCTTTCGCGGCAGCGCGACGTCGTTGGCAAAGATAGGGCTACTTGCACCATGGTGGTCTTTTGGGTGACGGAGCACCATCGCGATCGGCGTTCTCTAGTTTTCTCGGGAATATGTGTGACTTTGTAACTTCCACGAGTGTGGACATTACGTACCTTGCCCAACAGGGTGACACCTGCTGACCAGCGTGAATAAGCATTTCTGTAGCCGTATTCACAATGATTCGAAACCGTTTCCGAACGATTCGACACGAAATTCATGAGCTGCGAATCCGTGTCGATCGATTCGAAAACTGTTATTTAGAATCCCGATAGATTCCACGGAAACTCTACTCTCTATCACATATGAAAATTTCATCAAAATTAACTGAAACCACATTTTCCTAAGAACTTTTGCGGGGTCCTTTGTCGATTCCGTATCCGAATCCGATTTCCGAGCCATTGTGAATACGGCTACTGTTGTGTACCTATAGTTTTGACAAGTTTTATTAAGTATAATACTGCAGAGTCGCCTAGCTGCGATTGATTCGTTTGAGTGTGTTACGGTTTATACTCTTAGTAAATGTAATATAAAATAAAGCAGTTAAAAACAGCACAATTCGCCGCTTGGCGTTATTTTGTGATCGTATTATATTTCTTTTTCATTGCTTTATTTTATATTGTAGAAATTCGTTTTACGCTTAGTTGGATACTTATTGACTTAATAGGTAGGTATACTAAACACTTTTTAGATATAAGATGCTATAACTTTTGTTTGTGTAAGTCTTGTTGGTTGTCCTAAATAAATAAATAAATACCAGCGCAAGCGAGCCCCCTCAACCTTATTCGCGGTATCCCTCACGTTGATATAATTACTTGTCGAAATTGTATAGGTACATCGGTACATCGGACGGGGCGCGGGCGCGCCGCGGGCGAGACAGGGGTTGCGGGCGGGGCGCGGGAGCCGGGCCTCGCCCGCAGCGCTTGCTGTCCTTGTCTTGCCTACGCTCTTGACTGGTCCACGACGGCGCCGCGTCCGTGCCCTGTCTTCTCTGTCTCTGTATGTTGTAAGTCGCGTCCGCGTCCCGTCTGTGACATGTCCGCGACGTGTGTGCGTCTTTTCTGTGTGGCCGCTCGCTTAGGTAGGTATAAGACGGGCATGATGTTATTAACCTATATATGTCCATCTGACATTTTATAGCGTCATATGAATTTGATGACAGATTATACTACTTCCGGTGTTCCTACATAAAACGTAGAACTAGCGCCACCATTGACAGGTCACCTCTGTCGCTGGTCAAGCTATACCACTCCCGCTGTCGTATCGAAGGACGTTTTGTCTATAGCAAAAAGACAAGTGAGACCTCCGAGTGGCCCAAGAGGCCATGTCCCATGCAGATTTGGCCAACAAGTGGAGACTCCTTTTGTAATGAGTTTGTAATGAAATCTATTAGCTAGTATCATAATAGTATGTAAGTCCTCACCTCACTCTCCGTAAGCTACAATCTTCTCTTTGGGTCTCCTTTCTCCAGTAGGTAGGGAGTGACTTCTCAGCCAGGGCACAACCTGACCGTTGGGATAGGCGCTACGGTTTTACCGGCGCTCACTCTAGGCTGCGTCTGGGTGTCTTTCGAATCCCTTGGGCGTGGCTCCGTGGCTTGTGCCTTGGTTATGTGAACTTCTCGTTCCTTGCTTCCCTCTTCCATGGGCTCCTCGGCGCAATCGCGCTCATTGTATTGCGTGCGTCGAAGTGTCCACCGTGTGTCTAGCCTCTCGGTAGAGAGTATACAGTATATAATGTTCTTTGTGTTCTGTGCTCTAGCATCTCGCAGTTACGCCGTCTTTGGCGGCGCCTCGGTTTCATGGGGGCAGCGTCGCGGGTCGGGGCAGGGTTGGCGGGCGGCTGCAGCATTATGACGATACCTGCTAGAGCGCTGGGTCTTCCACGATGGTTTGTAGGTTGCGGGGGGCGATGTACATGCGGGGGAGGCGTGGCTACTACCCATCCGAAGAGCGGTAGTGGCATTAGTTTGTACCTCCTCCTCGCCTCGCGGCGGGATCTAAAACAGTTCGCAGATGAGTGCCCGAAGTCCTTGCAGTGGTGGTAGTGACGGGGCCCCTTGCGCCCACGCCGGGCTTCGATCGTGACGCCCCAACTCTTCTAGGGTGAGGCGCTTTAGCTGAGCAAAGATAAGGCACCCGCTCAACCTGTCTTTGCCAGGATGTTACGTCTATGGATAACGTAAGTCTGCAGCCAGTTCCAGCGGGGGATGCGGAGTAACCTCTTATCAACCTTGGTATCTATCTACCAGTTCATCCTCAGTAGTGTAGCTGACGAACTGCTCAACCAGCGCGAAATTTACGCCGATCTTGAACGCCTTAGCGTGAGGCGCATAGCCTAATAGGGCTTAATTTGCGCAAAGTAGTGGGTCCACTTTAATTCTCCACGACGGGTCGCTGCATTGACCTGTATGGGCGGCGATTGTGCGGGCGTGGGTATCTGCGGTGGCGTGACTCGGCGCGCGGGGCTCGGGGTTGATACCAGTTGGGCGTAGCTACGACGGGGGCGAACTTCACTGTGTGAGTCCAAAGCAGCGTAATACGTGGAGTCCAATGTAGGAATAAATTCCATGCATGAGTGGGCCTTTAGGCGGCTGCTGCCAGCGGGTCCCAACGTGTCCGGTGGCTGTAGTCAAACGCTCGGCTGGTACATTTGCGGCGGCGGGGGACCCACGACTCTGGCTTCGGAAGGGCAGCCCTTCTGGCGTGGCCTCTTGTTAACCTCGACGAAGCTGCTGTCGAAGCTTTTGTATTTGGCTGATCCATCCCAGAGGTGGTAGCAGTACTCCATGCAAGATCGGACTTGTGCTTGATATAACTGAAGCAAATGTCTTGAAGTGAAGTACCGCTTGACCTTCGAGAGGATTCCAAGTTTTTTAGCTGCAGTCTTGGCTTTTGATTCGATGTACTGTCCAAAGTTGAAATTGGTTGATAGCTCAACACTAAGGAGCTGTAGGTTGTCGGTAATTTCCACAGTCACACTCTGGAAAGTCGGAGCTAGATGGAATGGACTGCGTTTAGCGGAAAACAAACACGCCTGTGTTTTGGTGGCGTTGAACGACACTACATTGGCTTCGCCCCAATCGGACACTGCCTTGAGAGCCTCGTTCAAGCGACCAACCATGGCCTCTCGACAAGACCGAATATCGCCCCTGTTGGCTTTTGCATCTGCCAGATATATCCGTTACTGTGCTGTCGTCTGCGTACCCAAAGATACCGGGTCCAAGCATATCGTTAATATGCAGCAGGAAAAGAGTCCCGGACAGGACCGACCCCTGAGGAACTCCCGCGTCGATAGCCTTCAGATCAGACGTATAACCATCTAGAACTACACGGATTGATCGTTCACTCAGAAAATCCGACATCCAGGTACAAAAGCCAGCAGGAATACCGTATGAGGGAAGCTTGCTTAAAAGGGCTGCGTGCCAAACCCTGTCAAAGGCCTTGGAGATATCAAGAGACACAGCAAGGGCTTCGCCATGCTTCTCAATGGCCTCACTCCAAATATGAGTGGCATACACCAGAAGGTCCCCAGTCGCCCGACCACAGCGGAATCCGTACTGGTGGTCGCTCAGGAGATCGTTACCTTCAAGATGCGCAAGGAGTTTTTTGTTTAGTGCACGCTCCATAACCTTACAGAGTATGGAGGTGACCGAAATAGGGCGGTAGTTGGCAGGGTCTGCGCGGCTGCCCTTCTTGGGCACGGGCTGCATTAGCAAGCTTCCATGTCTTAGGTACAATTCCAGTCTCTAGTGAGAGGCGATACAGGCGCGTGAGAATGGGAGAGATCTCAGGGGCACAACTATGCAGGACTATTGCTGGTATACCATCAGGTACACTAGCCTTTTTCACGTCCAGACACCGCAAGATTTTTAAAATCTCTTTCTGATGTATACGCACCTCTGCCATAGTGCAGTCAGCGCGGGGTGAGATAGGTGGAGTTTTTTCTGCAGTATCCAACCGTGAATTCGCCGCGAAATGAGAAGCAAGTAAATTTACTTTTTCCTCCGCAGCATGCGCCAGTGTCCCGTCCGGTTTCAGCAATGGTGGTAACGAAGATTGACTAAAATTGGATTTGACCGCTTTTGCCAAAGACCAAAACGCCTTACTCCCAGGAGGGTAAGAGGCCAGTTTGGTGCCAATCCGACTTATGTAGTCGAATCGAGCCCTGCGTAGCGTCCTTTTGCAAGACTTGACGGCGACGTTAAAGGCTTTCTTCAGTTTGCGAGTATCTGGAGACATATGCGCTCGAGCCTCAGCCCAGGTAGAGTATGCCGCCTGCTTCAGTGCGACTGCAGTCAGCACTAAACCATGGACGAGACTTGCCGTTCATCGCTACGTCAGAAAACGGAATAAAGTATTCCATTCCCTGCCGTATAACCGCGGTAACGGCTTCAGCACAACTCGACGGATCGCCCGAAGAGAAGCATGCCTCCCGCCAAGGATAGGATGAAAAAAACTGACGCATCTCATCCCAATCTGCTGACTTGTATCGCCACACCCGTCGGGGGTTGCATGGGCTTTGCTCGGGTGGGGAAAAGACGAATACAGACTTCACCAGACTGTGGTCGGATGTATCCAGCGGTGCGGAAACCGATACTGAGTGCCTGTCCGGATCAGACGTCAGCAGAAGGTCTAAGCAATTGGCGGATTGGGTGTCGACATCCAGTACCCTCGTGGCGCAGTTTACTAGCTGGGTGAGATCTAGCGACAGAGCTAGTTTACGCTCCTCTCTCCCAGCATGATTGGCCGCCTGGTATGGGAAAAGCCTTCTTGGTGGTGGGCATTGAAATACCCCAGGATGACCAGCTGCGCCGTGGGGTAACGTTCCCTCGCTTCATCCGCCGCTTCAATGAGATGGTCACATAAACGAGTCGTCTCCTGGTCCCCGCTGTGGGATCGATAAACGCAGGAAAACAGGAACAAAATGGACAAACCAGACCCTTCGAAACATCTGAGACGCCGAATGCAGATGTCGTCGCAAGCGTACACACAGACTCCGGCACGAGGTACGAACTTGTGCTTGAGAGCATGGCCTGGGTAGCTGAGGTACGCCGGTCAGCCGGACTTCTAATCTGCGTGAGGAACAGCAGCTGCGGCTTTTCAGTCTTGAGGTGGTGGTGGACTGCATTGAGATTTGAGTGCAGGCCTTGGATGTTAGTGAGGTGCACTTTGAGTGGGAGGGAGTGCAGCCGCTGTTTAACGTTTATCCGCCGACCAGCTACGTTGCTCACCATTGCCGCACGGAAAGGTGCCTGACGCGGAGACCGCGGAGACGCCCGAAACCCCCCAGATTGGCTACCTGGCCCTCCCATTCGGT
Organism: Blastobasis lacticolella; assembly: GCA_905147135.1. NCBI lineage: Eukaryota > Metazoa > Arthropoda > Insecta > Lepidoptera > Blastobasidae > Blastobasis > Blastobasis lacticolella. The sequence goes on along the minus strand of LR990048.1, from coordinate 4,771,133 downwards.
CGTCAACCGGCAGGGTAGAGCAATCTGGGATTTTTCGTGAGATGGCGGGGCAGCCTTTTACAGGTGGCTAACCAGCTACTTGGGCCTCCAACTATCTACGCTGTTGGGTCGCAGGCTCGTCCGTTGCTGTTAAGTCACCCATCTGCCACCGAGAACAGATTGTTTGTAGGGGTGGCTTGTGTCACTGTAGAACCAGTAGTTTAACGTAGTTTTTTTCTTTCCTCTATGCGGGAGAGTGGACGATCCTTGTTAGGATACCCCCTGCGCGGTAAACTATATTTCGAGATTTTTCACACAATTACAAATTAGTAATGTCGTTTTCTAAGGGGTAATTCAAATTCATAAGCTTTAAAATGTCTTTAAACTACTTTCTCGTAACTGCGGTCACATTCCTACAAATTGAGAAGAAAGTTAAGTATAGAAAAACCTATTAAGAATAATTAATTTCTTTTTCAACAATTATATCCCTATCTGGAAAAAATCCACAGCAAGGGACACTGCAGGGGTTTGTAATCGGTATTTTTGGATTCAGCGAGGTCGAATTAGTAAGAGAACATAGGTTACCAATTGGTAATATGATACGCTTTTCCAATTCCTGTTCAAGACTAATATATTCCAATACTCATTGCAAAGCACAATTTTTAAACTGTTGAGCTGAAACTGTTCATACCTCTGTTGAGATTTTAGATATAGACCAATTATTTTATAAACAGGAAGATAAAACCCACTGTGCTGTTACTGTTAGCACAAAGAAAAATATTAGTATACCTAGTAAAAACTTCACATTATCATGTAATGTACTTCAATGTATAATTGGTGTAATTGGTACTTGAGGTTTAGTTAATTTTGTTGTTTGTTTTCCATTAATACTAAGGACGAAGGATATATAGGACAAACATATCTGAAGGATATAGAAAAACAAAACAACTTTTGTTTTCTGTGAAATTAAAATAGCACCAAGAGGATAGTATTAATAATTATTTCTTATTGTGGTTATTAAAATAATATAAATCACAAACAAGATTCGAGCTTTAAATATATTAAAATGCTAGTGTCCGACCGAAGGACAATTACTGGCCAAAGCCTAAGGCTTAAAAGCTCTAAGAAATTTTGTTCAAGATTTGCCACTAGTTACAATTTACAATATAAATGATTTTAAAACTTTATATGAAGGTAATTTAAACCATCTCTGGAAATTTATGTAGAGATGACAAAAGATTTCCATCCACTTTATTTATAAAAAAAATAAAATAAAACCACCTTCAGGCGAAGGTGGCCAAAGCCGGGCGAAGCTTCAGTCAGACACTAAAAATACACATATTTAATTTTCAGTCTCATATGGTAATCAAAACGGAGAATCTTTTGTACCTGCTCAGTGGCTAATACTTTGTAAGTAAATAATAAGTTTAAGGCTAATAAAATAAGTGTATGGCTAGTATATAAATAGGTAGGTACAAGCCTAAATGAAAATTTTTAAATTAATGTTACATTACATTCTATATTAGAAAGTACATACTAAGCATAACAATAAAATCACACAAATGCTTAGAAACAATCAAATAGATCACATGCACAAAAACTAAAATTTAAAATGGAAATTGTTGGCCTGTTCTTTGTATTCTTTCTAAATGTAATTCAAACAACAGTTTATTATCATAGTAGTATCTGCTTTGTACAGAGGAAACGCCAGGGTCATAGCTAGGCCTTCTATCAGAATCTGAGGATGAGCTTGGTGATGAGATTCCATTTTCTATTAAACCATTTATCTGACTAGCTTCTTGTGATGGCACAGCAGCATTTGGGAACCCTGGGTTTATGTGCAAGTTGTTAATCCTCTTGGAAAGTGGCATGAACTCACAGGAGTCATCTTCTCGATTTCTTTTCCTGAAATAAAAAATTGTATTTATTATTACTTTTTACTTTACCAGACAATAACAATTTACACACGTCAGGGAAGAGGATAACTTAGTTGTGAATATTTTTGGCTTCATCTAATGTAGAACGAAATTAAATACCTGCTATTATCTGTCATGGTTCTGATCATATAATTTCCATTATTTTCATAGGAATTCCAGTTCAGCGGAACTCCCTTGACAAAAGTCATCTGATCACAAAATTCTTGCATGCAATATTTTTCGCTATGAGATTTCGGAAAACAGCTTAATTTGATTTTTTTAATGTATGCGAGTCTGTAGTAATGGAAGCAATGTAATATAATTAAATTTTGTATGAAAACAAATAGCAGACACTGTAATCAGCCAGCATGAGCCAGCAGACAAGAAAGAAGATACACAGACAACCACAGACGAACGAACATTGCTTTGTTGACAACAAAGGCAGAAAACGAAATCGTACGGAAAGCTGTCACATTGCACTCACTACTACGCCACCTTGTTGAGTATTGTAGAACCACGAAAGAGCTCGTCCAAAGACATTGCTGAATAATAGTAACGTGAACTGAATAGATGACGCTACGTAGACGGATTTGTTAACTGATACTGGGTTTCTCTGGCCCACTAATTTTGAAACCTTTTACGTACCTAGGTAATTTAATTATCTCCTAGATTTTTCGTTTTGAGTCATTGTGGGTAATCAGAAGGGCCATATAATAAGTATACAGTGAGGAGCTACGAAACGACTACGTTGCCATTTCCACAGACAGATACAGTCGCAGAACACGTACGTCTCGAAACTTTTCAATACCCCTCTTTTGTGTCGGGGGTTAAAAATAATCATTATCCAGAAAAACAGTACGGCGTCGCCGCCATTTGGCCTTATCACTCCTTCCTACCTATATTTCATATATGATTCGAAGTGTATATGTCTTACTTACCTACTTACTAGTGTCCGGCCGAAGCTTCGGCTTCAGACCTTCGGCCAAAAAACACGGGTCCCGGGCCGAAAACAATGGTTTCGCCGAAGGTTTTTCCTAACAAACTGTTGACCGAACATATTAGTAATTAAAAAGAGAATTTTTTATCATATCGAGATAAACTTCTGGATGATTTAAATTACCTTTCCATATGATACAGTCAATATAAACCTTCACTATTAAAGTTTTAAGATTATAACCTATTCATTGTAATTTGTAGGCAAAGATTTTGACATATAGGTACATAGAGGGTCATGAACAATTATTATTAAACCATTTATTTGACTACCTTCTTGTGATGGAACCCTGGGTTTATTTGCTAGTTGTTAATTCTCTTCGAATGTGGCATGAACTTACAGGAGCCATCTTCTCGATTTCTTTTCCTGAAATAAAAAATAGCAAGTATTTAGGTACGTTTTACTTTACCAGACAATAACATTACACATAGAGGCTTGTAGCCAATTTTTAACAAAATGACTTAGAGCTTTTAAGCCTTCGGCCAATTAGCCAATTATCGGCTTCATCTTCGGCTTCGGTCAGAAATAATAACCCGCCCGAAAAACGACGGAAAACGCCCGACTGAGTCCCTGTCTCCTAGCATCAGTATGGTACCTAGGGTACCTTAATGATGCAAATATTTTCTAAAATATTATACCGTTAAAGGAGAGCGTCGGTGGCCGAGCGGTTAGAGTATGCAACTCGTAAGCCAGAGGTCCCGGGTTCGAATCCCGCTCCGGCCATATACCAATATGATTGTTTTCTGAGTTATGTACATTAGTTGAATACTAACCGATGCTCTTACGGTGAGGGAAACTTCGTGATGAAACCTGCACATTCAGGCGACTGGATGTAACCATAATCCAATCTGGTCAGGTTCCCCTGGTAGCAGGGTCATGAAGGTCAGATGGAAGTCGCTCCACTGTAATTACCTGACCTGCCGAATCCTGGATCATGGTCAAGGCGGACCCCGGGCTCTCGTGTGCGAGAGCACAACCGGGACATTAACGCCAAGATGATGACTATACCGCTAAAGCCGAGAACTACCTTTCTAAGAACTGGCTTTCAAATAAGTAAAGAAAACGCATCGAAATCGGTCTATCCGAGACACACCTACTCTAACCTACAAATATACCGATACCACCGATACACACAGCACGTCATATTATAACAACCCTCCATTTTCGTCAGGGGTTAAAAACGCTAGGTACTTTGAGGAGACAGCGTTAACAACAACGCAATTAACTACATAGCAATAGCACAAGCATAGAACGCAAACTGTTGAGTTGCGACAGACGGCGTCTGGCTGCCGGTGAGCTCTCGGAAGTGCGTCCGCGCATACTTTTCCGCTTAGCTGGGTGCCTTGCCCACCAGTGGGCATCCATGCCTTATATGGTCTGGTATTTGCCATCTGAACCACGCCTGATCCATTGTCTGATTACCTAGTACATACCCGTAGCTTCCATTGTTGCCAAGCGTGGGAATTAGAGCGCGACCTATATTTTAGGGCTTCAGTAATCAGTCGTAATACCAATACTTACCTACTATGTACATTGTGCCTATACTACTTTCATGTGTTCTGTGGTGCCTACTTACTATATGCAGGTACGTATTTGTGTTTAGTTAGATGCCATAGTCAGATTGTGAAAACCCGCCTCGGCCGCACGGATTTTCTCAGCTTTTCTTTACTTATGTATGAAGAAATTCTTTAACTGACGGTGAAAACCGCATGAAAATAGTTTTTGAGTTAATTTCGAACCGATAGATAGCCTCGGAATGGGACTTTGTTTTATAATATGTAGTGATTAGTTTATATATAAACTGTTAAAACTCTGTGAACTGACATTGGTACATTATGTATTTCTGGTACAGTTATTTTTTATAAATGTTATAAATGATAAGTACTTTACTTACAGCAACAAGCTAGTATCAACCTACCTAGGCATTCTGTGTATCACTTAAGTTAATAATCTCTTCATGAATGATCTCAAATATTTATGTCTACTTTACGTTCAATAAATAAGCGAAAATGTGTGATCATTATCATCAAAACTGTCGGGAGATTCCTCACTTTCGTGTAGTGTAGAGATTTACTTTCTCTATTCATACGAAGTATTCTCACTTTCCCGCCATTTCTGTGTTAGAATAGTGCATAATTCTCGTAATGTGCGAGCAGCAGACTAAGCAGCCAATGCAAAAAAAATTCTAGGTAGATCGTTAAATTAAAATCCTTAAGGCTCGAATAAAAACCTTTAACTTATGAGCTAGGTAATGTTGAAATTTTAAGAACTATAGGTTTATATCAGATACGTAATTAGGTATCTAATCTACTGTACATACCTACTATGGTAGGTACTTATTATTTAGCACGCAACTTTATTTGTAGGTAGGTTACTTAAAGAATGCGGTGATGTTATACAGAGCGTCTAAAAATATAGCCGCCTGTGCAGGACAAGAAGTTTTTTTGTTAGGTACCAAAACAAAATACTGGCCGCCACAGCCACTGCCTGCGCCGGCGCCGCGTCCGTTAGCCGAATTCGCGAACGTTGCGCTTTGAATTTGAATTGTAACGGATGTAGTGGTCGACGACTCGGCTGCGAGCTCAAGGCCAAGAAGCTTGTCCGTATAACTATTTCGGAACATGATGATAACAGTTAACGGAAGTTATTAAGTACCTACTATAAGATTGCTTCAAGAAAATTAATTCGTAGTTAAGAGTTCGTAGGACAAAAAACTTATGTCCGATTGCATTACACTTTAGGCGATACCCAAATTGACTTCAGATATTCCAAACAAGAAAAGCATTGCACCAATCACCAGCCGTATGTGAAATCTTAATTCGCTAAGTCACTCTTAACTTTAATTAATTAATTCATAATGTTTATTTTGTCTTCACATAGGTTTCAACTTATAAACAATAGATATATAGTAATATACTAGAGCCTGTGTGAGAGACTGGTGTCTGCACTAGGTTTAAACCTGTCTTACAGATCACCAGACCTTGTGAACGCCGACTTAAGTCCTTAAGTGTACCTAATTATATTCTGAGGTGTCGCCTAAGTTTGCTATAATCGGATATACATAAATTACTTGAGCAGGTTCGCTGAAGACAGATATTAATTAGATGTATGTAAGTACCTACATCTCTATTTACCTACAACCTACTATACCTGGATTAGGTAAAAATGTATGGAGAATTTTCTTCTTTTATTTTCTTCCCGCACGAAAACAGACTTTTCAATAAAACAACAAAGGGAATGAGAGGAACATTTTCCTTTTATTACTTAGGTATTAAACTACAGATCACATACACGCGGTGACCTAGCAAGTGGACTGGTTCACCTTCACTTGTTACGGCTGCTTCCTTCCTCCATCCTTCCGCCAGATGTGTTCCGCTCTGGCCCAGTTTATGGCCACTGGAGCCCTATACAACGGCCACACCTGCTCGAATTTTAATTTAATGTTTACAACTAGAACCTGAATGGTCATTGATACAATCATACAATGTTTAGTGACAAAGTAATATTTCTTAAACGTACTCTTGGGCTGTGGAATGAACTCCCTGCGGACGTTTTTCGAAGCGTGTAGGTACAGTTAGCTGCGGAGTGAATAACATGTACACATTAAATACAGGTATAACTAGATACTGTGCCATACCTACTATAGTATACCATACCATACTATAGTAGGTTGAGGGGTCATTTCTCTCTGCAGCTGACTGTATCTATCTATAATTCGTGGACTTCTTAAAAAAAGGTTTACAGGGGTCGGCAATCCGCTATTAGTTATCTATACCAATTTGTACAAGAGGTTTTATACTTTTAAGATAAGTAGGTGGTACCAGATCACGAGCCAAATCCTTTTGATGTGTTTATTTTACTAGGCAACACATTAACACATTAAACGATTAGAAATCATTTATTTTATCTGGTCAAGGCGAGAGTTAATAGGTAGGTACGCTGTAAATATTTCAGGATTGTAAACACGCTCCACCATATACTTCATAACTTCAATTTGATTATTAGGTCTTCAATACATAGGTGCACATTGTGTGTAAGTACACCGCAAAAGTGGCTCTCAGACTCTATTACGGGCCGTAGAATAAGGTCACGGGTCGGGCTCCAAGGTTTAGCTCTGAATCGGCCAAAAATGGTCCGACCGATGGCGGCTGCGCGCGTGCGCAGCGAATAGTCCTTTTAAGGTTTCCCACCAACCTTACAGTGGGCTAACTACTTCGGTGAAGGTAACGCGAATTTCTGAAAGAGCATGGGCTGTACTGTACACATTAACAAACGAGGCAATTGTATACTTCTATGGGTTAAGTTGGGCCTTGTATCTAATTTATTCAAGGTTGTCATTTCCATGAATACCCTTCAAGCGATTCCGACGAGGAGAGAAAAACTGTAAGCAAACGCAACAAGAACTATCAAGTTTAACCAGGTTCGCCAAAGGTGATCCACGTAGATCCTCCGCTAAGCTGTGATAAGGCTCTGTGTTGCTAAAGTGAGATAAGTATGTGCTAATGTTTACATACTGACTAATCACATGATCGCAGTGTTATCGTTTATCAATATGTGCAAGAATGTGGTAAGTGTATTTACATAGGTAGGTAGTACTGATGTTACTATGTGCATTGAACTTGTAGAAGCGGATCGCCTCGACCTTGCGCTGGCGCACGCTACCGGCAGGCTGGTTATGCCAATATGTAAGACGCAAGAACAATCGGACATTCAGTTTATTCACATTACTATAATATTTTGATTAGCGTTTGGTTTTTTGTTACCCACGTAGGTTTTCAAATATCAACATTTCTTCAGTTGCCTGACTGTCAGAACTAGTCAGAAGTAATAAGAACCCAACTAAAGTAGGTAGAATACCTCTCTCTATAAAGCTTTCTTCTTTATTTTTTTAGCTCGACGAAAAATACAAGTTCACATGTGTATCTGTCTGTGTCTGTCTTTAGTATAACGTCGGATCAAGAACAAGATCCGAGCCCTAATCGGATCGGCCGATTTTGATGTGGTTTTCTTTATTAGAAAATCAGTTTGATTGAGATGGTTCTTTCTTAGCTTCGTTTTTCTCGAGTCCCAATGCCAATTAATCAGTAATTCTTTATCTATACTGTGACATGCGTGTTGACGAACTGGTAGAATCTTATTTATTTTGTTTTATTGCACACAATAAAACACGTAGAGAAATATCATACATATAGGTAAACGACACAACAGGCACTACTTATTAATAATAAGAAATTTCTTTCAGCAGGCCTACAAATTTCTTGAAGAACTCCATAATCTTTTATGGTAGGTAAGTAAATCTCAATCCACCCTTAGAAACATCGCAATAACCAAATCGTTGACAAAAAACGCACCCGAGATAGGGGAAATACGAGTCACTTAAATAAACACATTGTTTAAGTCATAAATAATGAGTCTTTAAAAAAAAGTTTTATTAAATAATGTGAAATACATTTCAATTTTAGATCTACAAAAACACGTACTTAAAAGATAAGTATATTTTACTTATTTTAATATAAATCTAACACTAATGACGTATGGAGTAACTTGGGTAATCTTTGACTATCATCATCAGATCAGAAAATTTTGATTCCAATGTACCTACCAATGGTCGATCCTTGGGGAAATCTAATCAGAATCAAACAAAATTTCTAAACTTACTTTTGCTAAACAAAAAATCGACAAATTAAAGTTTCAATGAATAAAGGTAAATTATAACGATGGGCGGCATTTTAATAAGTATTATCTAAGTGCGGAATCACCTGAGCCTGATAACTCCAATGACGGTTTTCGATTATGATTCAAAATTCAGCTTAAAAAATATTACAAATTCAAATCACACCGAAAGAGCCGGGACCTAGCAAGAAGGATGGTTCTGTAATGTGTGGACATTATAGCAATATCCTCCACTAAGTGGAGTAGGCTCAAGTCGTGCAGAGTATTGTTGCGGTCTGTTGTTGAAGATGAAGAAGCTTACGAGAGGAATATTTAAACTTATATTATAAGGAGAAAAGATTTGATCGTTTGTTTGTAATGGATAAACTCAAAAACTACATAATCTATTTTAAAATCTTTCACCTATACAAGGTACATTATCAGGGGGTGTCCTAGGCTATACCTAGTTTTTCCCGAAATTCAACGTGGTTTCCACGGGTACAGGTCCGTAAAAACCGATTTTTACGGGAACGAAGTCGCCGGAATAAAAGCTAGTTATAATTATAAATATGGCATCATGTTATGATATTTATTTCACTATCATGTTATGCTAGTAACATGACGCTCGATTACTAGTACTATAGGTACGTACGTAATGTCTATTTAAAGATATTTTAACTTGAATTTACTAGCAAACATCGGATCATTTCCATGTCTCTTTAAGTCATGCCTTCCTTTCCTTAATGCCTACCAATTTTAAATAATAGGTTATTCCTTAAGTTAGTACTTCATTATGAGGAAAACATAACCTTGCTGGTGTGTTTAAAACATGACTAAATACTTATTTACCTACTTGGAATAATGACTTATTTTAATAACATTCGATTGATTATCGATATTGTATAGGTTAGTGTATAAGGTGAGGCAAGGCATCACCTCCAGGAAATTGCAGATTGTCTCAAATTGCATATTCGAGATTCCTATCAGTGTATTAAGTTGTAGTTATTTTAACAGAAATATCTCATAGTTGTATTGCGAATCGCGATGGAAATGTCGTATACAAAAAAAATTGCGTCACGTCTACGAAAGATTCAAGAGGAGAAGAGAATAAAGGGACTAATAAACTACCTGTAGGTAGTATTCCTACCGGTACCGGCTAGTTTACGTACCTAGGTATAGGTAGATGGCCACCACATACCTACCTGGAGACCGAAACAAAACGTAATCTTGGCTGTTTATCACGGAATACTTGTGGAGTGACGTCACTCACGCCGCATTACATCTGGATGACGCCATCGGTCGGTCTCCAGTCAGCTGATATGATAAATATAATGTAGGTACGACTTGATGTTTATTCTAATTTAAATAATCTTGTCTTCGTGATCTTATTCGTCGTTGTAAGCGCTAGACATAAATGCTTTGGAATTTAAATGTCGAGTAACACTCACACTAAAATATTATGTATTTTTTACCTTTTGTGGTTAATGGGAACAAAATTAAAACAAATAATAATTATAAGCAATGACCTATGGTACATGTCACGGTAATATTGTAAACGCTTAGGGAACAAAGAAATAGTCGTAAAAATAGAACTCAAACATATACATATTAGGGTATTTAATACCTTTTGGACTTCACCAAACCTTAAAAAATTTAAGACATTATATTTCGAAGAACCACATGAATAAACACTAAACATTACCTAGGTTTAAATTCGGTTTAGGTTAGGTTAGTGATGTGACAAAGGACGGGGTTGTGCGGGTCAGATAGCAATCGCCGCACGTAAAAAGTTAAAAATAAATATAGTTTAAAAAAACTAAAGAAACTAAACTATATTTATTTTTAACTTTTTAGTTCAATATTCTTTTAAAGCGTGTTTCTTCGAACTATATTTATTAGTTACAGTGCTCCGATTTCCCGCTTAAATTGGTGCTGCCTTCTATATTATTAATAATAATTAAAACTATCGGTTTCTCTTCACAATCTCAGGGTGACATAATAAAGAAAAATACAAGTTTGACGTGTGTATCTGTCTGTGTCTGCCTTTAGTACCGTAGCCCCTGAACCTCGGATCAAGAACAAGATCCGAGCCCTAAACGGATAAGCCGATTTTGATGCGGTTTTCTTTATTGGAAAATCAGTTTGATTGAGATGGTTCTTTCTTAGCTTTGTGTCCGAGGATCTATTAAATAATACAAAATAGAATATAATGTAACGGTTTGTTTTCACAATCTTATGGTGACATAATATTTTGTTTATGGCAAGTATAGTACTTATGAGGTAAGGTATAGGAAGGTTTAAATACGTTTATCGATACGATAAACCGATCCATATAGATAAAAGGCTTATAAAACATTATATTCCAATTACAACCACTCCTGTAGATAAAACTATTAAATTCTTTAGATATAAAATGTAGATTAAGTGTACCTATTTGTAATTATTACTCAGAAATCACCGAAATTATAAAATTCTTGATACGATATGGATTTATTAGTAATAACGTATTCCACGTAAGGATCAATTACCTATATGACGATATTATGATGTTGAATTGAGATGACGCTATGACAGAATAAATATGTCATACCTACTGTATGACTCCAATGATGGTATGACTCATAGTTTAATTTATCCTAAAGAGCAAATCCGCTTGTAGAAAAAATCTATTCGAATCTTAAATTAATTATTTATAATAATGATTTGCTTTCAATAATAATTACTATATTAATTGTAGAGTAGCCTACGTCTTACTCCAGACTCTAATTTAGCTACCTACCATATTTCATTAAAATCTGTTCATCCGTTTAATCGTGAAAATGTAACAAACATACACACAAACTTTCGCATTTATGTTTATTTATTTATTCGTATGGCATTAATAGCCGAGTCGCTAATTATAACCTATAACGCATTTATGTTATTAAGTAGGAAATCTACACATGTTTTTTCTGTAACGGATTTGAACTACTGCATGAGGACAACAAACACTGACATAAGTACTTAGTTCATTATGCTGTACCTATTAATAAAATAAAATAACTCAGAAAGGAAATATTTTAGTTCAAAATATCTCGCCGATTCTTGTCCATTAGTTTCAACAACAAACTCTGCAAGTATAAAATTCCTCATATTAAACTTCATTGAATAAGATATGAAGTTACAAGATGGTGGAAACAAGAGTAGACTTACCTACCTTTGGAGGTATTTATTAATCGTTATGGTGTCTACGATGAGTCATCCGCACCGTGACCCCCCGAATCGCCCCTGCAGAGCATCTCAGGGGTGGCACAATCGATAGGCAGTCACTTGCAGACATCGCCAATCGATTCGATCCTTGCACTGCTCACATTACTTTCCAATTCACGAGTGTTATCAATACCGGCACAAGTGAATGTTTTCGAATATAGAATTTTAACGTAGACTTTCCATTTATTTGGCACTTTCGTTCCGTATCCCTCGAAACTTGCGGTGTTGGTGATGCAAATCGACCAAAGTTGTTATTCCTGCTAATCGGTTTAATACAAAAGCTAGGAACAAGGTCGAAAAGATTGTTAGCGGATAAGTGTGCGGCCCCATATGGCTTTAAGGCGACATTGCAAAATGAGGACACTCCGAAGATGGTCAAACATCGGCGGTGGCGTGTGGGTCGCTGCTTGACATAATTGTCTCTACAAATAAATTGTACTGTCTACTCTGCGATGGATATTTTAGAGTATTTGCCATATACACACTTGCCATACACTCATGTTAAGCAAAAAAGAAGTTAAGCAAAATATAACCTACTGGTACTCGAACAGTAAAATCCGCCTAATCTCGTTCTGTCTCACAGATATGAGTTTCATCGTCCATAATAATAAGAAGTACCTATATGACTGGTGCGTCCGTTAGTACAATGCTTTCTAAAATATTTCAATTTCTTTCAACATACTCTGGCTGGAACAGAATTTCAGCTAATTAAATACAAAATTTAGGTTAATGTCAGACGTCGGCGGTAATTAGCGCAAAACCGCCAACTCATAGAGAAAGCACCGAGAAACCGAGGAGAAAAGCAGTTAACATGTTCAAAATCACGGCCACATTCGGCGGACCTATTGAAATGAAGTGGGCAGCGAGCGGGCCCGCGGACTCCGCGCGCCACCCGCCCCGCCCGCGCCGAGACGCCGCCGCGCCCTGCTTATCACAGATGCGATGCGATTAAGCGCTTATCATACAAAACCTTATCAGCTGCACATGAATTCAAGCTCGTTGTACCGCGTTACCATATATGGTAACAAAAATTGAAGCGGCTCGTGATTGGCGCACAATAACTTCTCGCCGATAGTAACGCACATACGCGAACTCTTGATAAGGAGTGTTTTATATAGAGTATCCTCGAGTGCCGGTATTCATTTTGTGGTGTGTGCTTGACCAAGGCGGCAGCGGAGTTGCACCTAGTGTTTCCTCATATTATATAAAACAGTAAGTTTCAATTTGTTATAGTAATCATTATTGTGTTTGTGGGTGTGTTAATGCCATTGTTAAAGTGTTTACAATAGTTAAACAAGTGGATTCAGACAATGTGGAATACAGAAAACAAACGACAAATGAAAGCATTACATAATGACGGTTACGTAAGCAAGTGAAATGAAACCCCATTTTAAAGCAGTGTGTGAACTGTCTCATCTCATTATTTAAGACGGCCGCGAGTAGAGCAGTGGAGAGTTTGGGAATTTTACGATTTTATCTTTACTTTCAGACTAATTGAAAATGTGCGACGAGGAAGTTGCTGCGTTGGTTGTGGACAATGGCTCCGGCATGTGCAAAGCCGGGTTCGCCGGCGACGACGCGCCGCGCGCCGTGTTCCCGTCCATCGTGGGCCGGCCGCGCCACCAGGGCGTCATGGTGGGCATGGGCCAGAAGGACTCATACGTAGGCGACGAGGCCCAGAGCAAGAGAGGCATCCTCACCCTCAAGTACCCCATCGAGCACGGCATCGTCACCAACTGGGACGATATGGAGAAGATCTGGCATCACACCTTCTACAATGAGCTGCGTGTGGCGCCCGAGGAGCACCCCGTGCTGCTCACCGAGGCCCCCCTCAACCCCAAGGCCAACAGGTAGGTGTCGCGTGACGTCACTCTCGTCCGGCCCTAGCGCCCGTGCCTCGGAGTCGCAGTCACTCACCTGCCTCTCTTGTTGTTTCAGGGAGAAGATGACGCAGATAATGTTCGAGACGTTCAACACGCCCGCCATGTACGTGGCCATCCAGGCCGTGCTCTCTCTGTACGCGTCCGGTCGTACCACCGGTATCGTGCTCGACTCCGGCGACGGTGTGTCGCACACGGTGCCCATCTACGAGGGCTACGCGCTGCCGCACGCCATCCTGCGTCTGGATCTGGCCGGCCGCGACCTCACAGACTACCTCATGAAGATCCTCACGGAGCGCGGCTACTCGTTCACCACCACCGCCGAGCGTGAAATCGTGCGCGACATCAAGGAGAAGCTCTGCTACGTCGCTCTCGACTTCGAGCAGGAGATGGCCACCGCCGCCTCCAGCAGCTCCCTCGAGAAGTCCTACGAACTTCCCGATGGACAGGTCATCACCATCGGAAACGAGAGGTTCCGGTGCCCCGAGGCTCTGTTCCAGCCCTCGTTCCTGGGTATGGAAGCCAACGGCATCCATGAGACCACATACAACTCCATCATGAAGTGCGATGTGGACATCCGTAAGGACCTGTACGCCAACACAGTATTGTCCGGTGGTACCACCATGTACCCCGGAATCGCCGACCGCATGCAGAAGGAAATCACATCTCTTGCTCCTTCTACTATGAAGATCAAGATCATCGCTCCCCCAGAGAGGAAGTACTCCGTATGGATCGGAGGGTCCATCCTGGCCTCCCTCTCGACCTTCCAGCAGATGTGGATCTCGAAGCAGGAGTACGACGAGTCCGGCCCCTCCATCGTGCACAGGAAGTGCTTCTAATCGCGCAGTGAGACTATTAATTTATGATGCCCTACACCGAGACCCTTATAGGGATGCTCAAATTACGCTTGTGATCTATTATTTAAGTCCAGTATTTAACTAGGTTGTAAGGTGTCGTAATATGCATATTACGTAAATCTAGGGATCGTTGTTGATTCCTTTTTGACAAAGATTTATATTAACTTATTACTAACAAACATTTGTAATAAAATAATTTGTACCGGTATAACCACGTCATTTTCTTTAACCCCAACACAGTTAATATGTTTTATTATTGGTAGAATTAAACCAGTAACGATGTTAACATCATTCTGTTAGATACGAGTAGGTTAGAAGTTTGCCTAGATAAAGAAAATAATCTAAATAAATAAATTTCTAGAATTTGTTTAATTAGCATTAACTTCATCAATTTTGGAATTTTAGTTGAGAAGTTCAAGCCCTTAAATTAAATAATTTGCTCTACTATTTTTAATGTTCCCATATTGCAAATGATACAGAATTATCTACTTTCTGAAAGGCGTGGACCTTTTAATAACTCTAATGGGTTGACATAGGGCGTGGCCTGTATTAGTCATATGCATGTCATGTAAACAAGTCGATGAATAACAAGAATTTAATTTTTTTTCCTCAATTCGTATTATTATGGTGTTTATTTGCGCATCCACTACAAAATTATATTGTTAGAGGAAAACAAATGTTTAATAATAGGTACCTTTTACATTTTAATGGAATTATATTCCCCTATTAGCCAATTTATAGAAGGAAGTACGAGAAGACGAGATATACATCCTTGTAGCCTGTGTTGTTGCGTGCCCTAAGATGCTCAGTAGCCTCTGTTGCTGCGTGCCCTAAGATGCTCAGCTGCCCTTCGCCAAGTGTTACACCCGGTTACTGAAACGCTTGTCAACGCAAAAATTACGTAACAGCTTGTTAATCTCTGATTAAATGCAGTTTGGGTTTTTGAAACGGCTGATTAATATAATTTTGGGTTTCCGGAAAGCTTTTTCTCATGTTAACTGTATGTTATGGTCTTGTTATTTTAATTAGCGAAAATCGACCAATTAACCGATTGTCAAAAGAAATTATATCCGAATTCTTGGTCTAGGTCTTCGTCCTGGCCCTGGTCCAGGTCCTAGTTTTGGTCCAAGGCAAAGTCCAGGTCTAGGGTCCAGGTTCTGGTCCAGAACCATGACCAAAACTGGAACCTTGACCACAATTTGAGCTTGAACCAGAACAAACTGTCAATTGGCCCTTTCAGAAACCCAAACTGCATTTAATCAGAGATTAACAAGCTGTTACGTAATTTTTACGTTGACAAGCGTTTCAGAAACCGGGTGTAATAAGTCTCAGTAGGAAGACTAAAATATGCATCTACATAACGGCCATCATACCGATTTCGATGTATAGTTACGAGGCCTGAACACTAACGTCAAAAGAGGAAAATTTAAGCTCTTGGTGACTGGACAAAAAGTGTTGCGGACAATACCCACCAAACGGAAGTACTTATAAATAACAGGAATAATATGTAGATATTATTTAATGACGCAAAAAGGAATTCCTAGTAGAGTATACTACTACATTTGTCCATTGGCAGGAAAAGTTTGTCACAATTTTTAGGAAATTAGGTACAAACGGATGTAAGTTCTATATATTTTACCACATTTACATAACGTTACGTTTGCTTAGCAAGATGCTTTCTTCGCCTTGACTGAGTGAACCTGACCTATTTTGTAACGTCAACATCAACAAGGCATCGTGCTAAGAATATCTCGAGAGTCGCATTTAGACCCACTGCAACGCTACGGATATAGTCTCCGGCTATTTCGGGACGCCCCGTAGACACACCCACTTGCCACGGACGATTCCTTGTAGTTTATACATGGTTAATACTGCAGAATTTGACTGAGCCACATAATACTAGCTGTTTTTCAGGGTTTCGTATTAAACCAAGGAACCCTTATAGTTTCGTCATGTCTGTCTGTTCGCGGTTTTTCTAAGAAAGTATTGCTACAAGAAAGCTGACATTTTGTATGGTTTTACAAGTTAAATACGCCGACAAAGTTGTAATGAAAACTTTTAAAAGTACATTGCGTATTTAACCATTTAGGACAGCTGAAAAACTTCATTTTATGATTAAACTTCCCTTTTTCGATATATTTACTTTTAAATATTTTTGGAAACACGTGCCACGTGCTAACTGCTAACCATAATATTTAGATCGGTACGTGACAAATATTCACCATAATAGTACATAGTAGATAGTATGTATAATGAAGTTAAAAGGAAAATTATCACAGCCTATAACTCTTCAAAGTAACGAGTAATATTTGTTTCAAACTAAACTCGCGTTCTTTACACATATTATTATATTAGACGGGACTTGCACGCGACATACCTTTTCGATTTGTTTTCCCCACAAAACAAATAGAAAAGGTATGTCGCGTGCAAGTCCCGTCCAATATAATAACGAGTAATAGTCGCCCATTTTATAAAATGTGGTTGGATTAGCTAATATGTGTTTATAGTGTCAGAAAGCTCTCTTTTGCTCGCATATTATGACAAGCCACTACGGAACCCTACACTGCACGTGGTACGACCCATCTTGGCCGGTTTTTATTTTAGCTTGTGTACTTACCATACCTACCTGTATTGTTTTGGTTTTTATTTTATTGATAGGGAATAAAATCGTCGGTAGCCATTATCGCTAGCGGGTCCGACTCGTAAGCAAGTGCTACCAAGTTCGATCCCTAGTTCCGCCATGTACTTACCAAAAATCTTTTTCTGAGTTATGTAAGTAGGATTAGTTGAATACTATGCTCGTGACTACACGTGAGGGAAAATCTCGCGATGAAACCTGCATATTCAGGGGACAGAATGTGTGACTGATCAGGATTCCCTATTAACAGGATGACGGAGGTCAATTGGCAGTCGCTCTACTGTAATTAACTTATCTGTCAAATATAGATCATGGTCACGGACCGCGAGAGCACAACTGGGATATTGACGTTTTTACGGGATCGGCAGCGCGTGGGTGATACGCCAGCGGCCTTAGCCAAGAGATTACGTTAATCTACAATCGTTTGTGGTAGAAACAATGTATGGGATTTGACATAAGCTAACGTTATTTGACATAAGCTGTTTGTGGTAGAAATTCTTGGTCCATAGACCAATTCACGTACTTTCGGTGTACAAAGGAGGCGGATTGGCGGATGATCCGACACAATCAGAGTCAATGTAGATGTTGGTAGAAATAGTCGAACTTCGAGCTGTCAATTTTCTACCATACACGCATCACGCAAGCGGAGCTGTCAAAGATGGCTAGACCAGCAGGTGTTGTAAACATCCATAGGCTGCAGTGACTGCTTACTATTACGCAGGCCGTAGGCTTGCTTGCCACCTTAGTCGTTAAAAAAAATTCCGAAGAACTGAGAACCTCCTTCCTTTTATGAAGTCGGTTAAACATTATAGGGAATATAATGTCATGTTTTGAAATATTATAGGGAATATTTTTCAAGAACATATTATAATGAAGATGTACGTAGATATAATCTGTATGTAATGTACTACTGAACCGATTTTAACAATTATATTACTACTAATTTACTGTAACTAGGTTGTGTAGGTAGGAACCTACCTATAAGACATAAGTACTATTCCTATTATGGGGACTAGGTAACATCTAGTAACATTCTGCCCCGGTCTCCTCTACTTAGTCTCGAATTCGGAACAATAATTAAGGCAGCCAAAGATACGATTTCAAGAGAGCAGCAGTATTATGTGTAAATAGGTACCTATCTGTGCCTACATATATGGCAAGGGAAACACAAAATCGTAAATTTTTGTAAGAAGGCCAAAGTTCATGTTCTGCAGACCAATTTGGTTACACAAAGCAGTAGTAACTCCTAAATATCTCCTCGCTGGAATAGTGCAGCACCCAGCACGTTTCCGAATCCCTATTTAATAATTTTGAGTAAGGAATAGTGTCACAGAATATTCAATACGGGCGACGGCACGAGGGGGCGTCCCGCCGCGCCAGACGGCTGGTGTGGTGCAGTGCAGCGGCGGTCAAGGGCGATCGATCCCGCGCCGCCGCGTTGAGCTCTCCGCACCCTTCCCCCGCCCGGGAACGGCAAAGGAGTCACGAGCGAACAGCCAAGCCGAGCCTGTATGCCCGCCCCCCGTACAACATAATAATAAATCAGTCCGAACGGAGCGTGTGCCTTCTTCCCGGCACGGTAGGTATAGAAGTAGACAATATAATACACTACATACACACAATATGTATAAGCATAGGTTTAGGTGTGAATCCAGGAATAGATCCAAGGGGGCAAATTAAAAAATATAGGTAGGCACTTAGGGTTCTATCAATCAAAGAAAGAGCGAGCAGGGCGTGCCCGAAAACTTTGACATTTTGAGTCATAAAAGCTGAGGTGACCGTAAAAAAATTTACTGAAAATTGCTGGGGTTATCGTTAAAATCGGTAAAAATTATCGTAAGAAGCGCAACGTGCTCGGATATGTTGACCTTTTGGCTAATAAAACCGTGGGCGATTGTGAGCCAGGGCTCGTGTGGCCCATTGACCCCTGGACCACCTGGATCGGCGCTTGCATAGGTTTGTATGCCTAGGCCCATTGAAGAGACCCAGCTGCGGGTCAAAGTACGCGCCAGAGTAGGTTATCAGGGTGGATCGAACAATGTTAGCTGAATGCGAACATATTTTACAGGAGAGACTACCTACAATATTAATATTCTGTGATAGGTACTACGCACTAGGCAGAGACTATTATGGAATGTTCTGTTTTGCCTGACAAAACTCCCTAGGTACCCCTGAAAGCACGGAAGAAAACAATTTCGGTTCTGTGCCTGAAACCGTGGGCCGAGCCAAAGCTTAAAGTTAGTAGGTAAGTAGGTACATATGCGGTAGTATCGTACGTACTAATTTAACTTTATGGGGCAGAGTGAACGAACCGCCCAGCTTTATATTCAAATGTGGGTAGGTATGCCTATAGGTAGGTAGGGATTCCGTAATTCCGTTCTATGATTGAATGTACGACGAGACCTTTTGGTAGGGTGATTCGCACCGCACCACACGAAAGGGTTGAAATTACACATAACATAATATCAGTTTTCGTTGATATTTTAATGGACAAAGCGATTTCGATTTAGACCACCAAGTAAGTTTCTAAACATTATGATTTAGACTGGCACGACTTCGCGTTTTCAAATCAAATATCCACGGAAGTTAACAAGCAAATTATCATATTTGTTAGCACAAACGTCACGACACGAATCGAAAATCGAACGCAAATCGCTAGGTAACTTGATTCGATGCATATTTAGGCAGGTAGTTAGCTACTTCCATACATAATTACGGAAGAAATTTTACCAGAACACGAAAATATATGCATAATTCAATATGTAAAGTAAATTTTAATCTACAATTTCTACGTGTAGTTATGTAAACTATGTTATCGAAAGAATGTTGCGCGCTCAGCTGAGCTCGTCTCGTCGAGAACATGCCTAACCACTAACTACGTGTTTTTCGGATATATGGATCGGTATTCACGCTATGTTGTCCAATTAATTTGTGGCTTAAAATTCTAAAAATGAGAAGAGTTGTTTTAAACAATATGTGAGTCTGTAGGTTAGTAGGTATGTGATGTGCATGCACGCTATCCTTCACGCCGAGAACGTCGTACGTATCGTCATTAGGTTAATAATAAATTAGATAGCACACCTACAACAGTTTGGGAGTCTCGTCGCCCTATACTGTCAGCAAAGTAATCAAGGGGCAGCCAGATCTTCGTTAAAAGAGTGTGTAATTGATCTTGCTTTACTATAATTGCTTGCTAACGGCTTACGGAGCGAGCATGTTGAAGACTGGGCGAAGTGGTGAAGGAAGAGTAGAAAAGACCCAGGCACAAGCCCGGATGGACATTAGGTATACCTATAACATCACGCCTATTCCCCCACATTGTTCCACTTGCTACGGTAGACGGCACTGACAAATCGGTCTCGCTTCTTCTACATTCATCAACCTTTTCCATACTCTTCAGTTTAGGGTATTCTTGCCTAACCTTTCGTTAAAATACGGTATCTCCGATTTAATCGTGAAATGTAAATACGTCTCGGTGTTCCCTGCCAACTTAGCATTCCTTTCTCTCGCCTAGTCACTACAGCACGTTCGCTTATTATACATTCCGTATTTTATATTTAATTGACATTCCTTTCAAACTTCTTATGCTCTCATTTCTACTGCATTTATCCCACTTTCATGCTTCTTCTGCCATGTCTACCCAATTTCGTTTCCATACATTTATGTTGGAAGAAGGGCCCCTCTTTGAACAGTCTTTTCTGCCTGGCTGTTTACAAATGTATGTAATGCTCCACTCTCTTTTCCACATCACACTTTTCATCACTCGTAAACATTGATCCTAGAAGTACAAATTCTTTCATCTGTTCGAATTTTTCACCCGATTTCGCATTCAGTCGTATCCACACCTTTTCCAAAAACCATTACTTACCTTCTTGCATTCACTTTTTTAACTTTCCCTAACCATCTCCTGCAACTAGTCTGCCGACGATGCCAAGTCAACAACAATAAAAACACACCGACGGTAAGTACAAAGTTACAAGGCTATACTGACAGGAGTGTCTTTACATCAACTGTTCAAATGATGTGAAATTGATGTGGTAGTGAAACTGATCAAAGAATGTAATATTGTCTATCCGGCCGCCGTGTATCACGCGGAATCAAATGGATAGACATTGGTGAAATTTGTTTTTATGTTAATAAAAACAACCCGTTTTCCGAGTCAACATCTTAATCAGTATCATAATTAGCCGATCGATATTAATGAAACAGCAGATATGGTAGTAAACATAAACATAAATAAACTTTCGATATTAGTATCTAGTACTGTGCTGTTCCGTTTCTATTTTTACAAAATAGAACGGAGGTGCTGCTGTTGTTAAATACGATAATACAAAAGCCCTTAAAATATCCAGGGTAGGTTCGCAGACAGGTTGATAAAAAAGGTCAAAGAGACCCGTATCTCGGCCTGTCATCCCGCACCACGAACCTATTGTGTTGGAATGGATCCGACCCCATTTTAGAGCACATTTTATTTTTTAATCCAATACTCGGAATTGTGTCAACCACGTTCAACAAACTTAGCTTGCACGAAACACGACATATACTCTGCTTTATTACGTTTGAATAGAGTTCATAGCAATGCGTAATAAAATGATGGTTTACCTAACAATCAAACGGGCTTCAGTTGCACTGCAAAGTGAACCGTCCAAATTGGATGAAATGTGACGCTATTGCATAATAGGCAGGTAGCTCCATCAAGTAAACTTTTAACGAGCAAATCATGTGTATACATTAGGAAGATAATTGGTTAACCTAATGGTTTCTCGGAAACGGTATTACCTAATGGTATCTATAAAAATAAGATATGTTGGGGATTATTTTGGTCATGAGATATATATGTAAATTCGTAAGAGGTACCTAATTATTCATTGACTTTTCCGTATATAGGTAGCGTCCGCTAAATCTACAAATTGTAATTGAACTGATTCTGTGATTCACTGAGCAGCGGCTGATAAAGACCAGGCAGATTTATAAACAAGAAGCAACAACGTAATTCTAACAAAAAACGTAAGACTAGGTAATGCTTCTGGCACATAGCATAAATAGTTCTTGTTATGTTTGCTCCATCGTGGCGATATTGTCCGTCATTTTATCAGAACAAGACGTCAATGTCCTTCTGCAAAGGATTTCAGATCTAATATTAAATTATTGTTTCCAGAAAGCTTAACTGATGGCAGTGGCATCGAGTTTGTCACCATCCGTGCAAGGTCTTCGAACGTGAATGTTAATGAGTCACCATAACGGCTGTGTCAATACAGTATTACACTAGCTGACCATATGTACAGCCAGCCGCTTGCATGCAAGACACAATATGTACGCGTGAAGCATACAATTTCCTTCGTTGAGTCATTCCGCTGAGTTGTTACTTCGTCACAGTGCGTTTATTGGAAGAAATCGATGTAAGTAGATTGCATTGCATTGGCATTGGCGTTTATCGGAAATCGCAACGAGTAGTTCTAGTATTACCTAAGTATATGCCCACTTTTTCCTATTAGCTAACATTTAGATTCGTTTACGATTTTTGAATGTATTGAATCTTCTCTCTATGACGATGAGGTTATTGCCTTATTTGAATGAACAAAGCCTTCGATCTATATACTATAATACACAGCAAATCGTGTAAACATAATAAGGATCACGTGGATGGATAGCTAGCATGCACATTTTGCGTGACGCATGTTAATTTTTAACCTTAGTTCTTGGTGTAGCCCAAATTTATTCAACTCTCGACCTCCACTCTAAAACCAATGGTGTGCGTCTGCCCTCATTTTCACCTGATGGTTGAAACCATGTGAGGTATATTCTCAATTCTTCCTAAAAGACTGAATGCTAAAACTGACTACGATAAGTGAGTAAGTAGCAATATGTTTTAAAACATAGGTACTGGCCATGAATATGCCAACATACCATATCATACATAATTCTAGTCATATGCATACAATACTGCTACTGCACTGTTACAAAACGACATCGGCGCAATATAGACCACATCCTACGAGGCAACAATGAAGAAATCTTGATTTCTCTTTCAATTATCTACACTATTATACCCACACGTTTACGTTGGCGTTTGAGATCATTCGTCAGATACTTTACGTACTACATAGTAAGATAGGCTACTCATAGTAAGCTTGGGCCCAGTTAGAGGATCCGTAACTGGATTGACGAGATTTAACGAATGACTCACTGAAGAATTAATAAAATGCGTAACGTAAAACCAATGTTTACATGATGTGTCATACAATGTCTGCGGCGTTTGCTCAATTGATTTGAACTTGTTGTTTGTCTCGTTCGCTCATCGAAGGTTCCGACAAGAATGGAGTTGAGAATGTGAAGCTACAAAACCGAAGACGATCATGTTGGAAATCCGACCATTCGATTCTTTGCGATTTGAAGAGGCTAGTCATACAAATTAATTGCAAAATAGGGACCTGGTAAATCAAAGTAGGTAAGAATCATAATGATACAAGTCATTGTTAGCACTTATCAAAATAAGAAGACATATTTTCCTTCTTCTTAATATCTGTCTCGTAAAAAAGGTACCTAGTTAAGGACTAAGCGCAGAACTATTCCGTTACAAATAGGGATAATTTGAAGCCATTTCCTTAAATACAATTTGTAACAATCATTTTAGCTTGAAAATCGAATTACTAAACGTGATTACGCGAGCTATGAGTCTTATGACGCGAATCATCATGAGTACCTATGGGATGTTTTGTACATTATCGATTCCGCCTGCCGCTGCGATAGACAGTCCAGTTAAACGTACCTAATACATTAGTGGTCCCCGGAATAATGACTCACTGTCCCCTGGCGGACTACTACGATCGTTATATTATGATGACTCAGACCATAGGGTTCTTAGTATTTGCATGTCCGTTCTCATTATGGCTTTATCGTCATCGTTCGTTTTCGTTTAGGATATTAACAACAAAACCTTCCGTCCGGTCAGATTCGGGAAAGTGTCGGTCGCGCAAATGTCTTCTTGATTACAAATGTGAAGCAGTGGTTTCCTTTTCCTTGGCCTTTTTACGGCTCTTGTTAGATGTCACTCGCCTGATTTCTTGCCACTTATGCAGGGACCTCGCCTACTGCAGATTTAGATACATTACCATACCAGTTTATTACGCAGGTTCAAATTCCAGCAGTTTACGCAGTACCTTATCTGGTCTATAAAGGTTCAGATATTATAAAGAAGGAAAATCTTGAAGAAACCTTAACAATCTTAAAATAAATTCAAGGAATTTAGTGATATCTGTGTAGGCCAGCAGGCCTAACTACCTTGATTCCTTTTCGCCAACTTAATGGATCACGGTGATAAAGATGTAATTACTGAATTTACCATTTGAAGAATAATGAATGTCGTGTCTATTCCAGGGTCAGGTATAGCTTGCTTTGTGTGCGGCGAATTTCCTCATAGCCATCTCGTAGACTCTTTCGAAGCATATTGAGATATGTATGTACCTATGCCCCAAAATAACGGATGTCACAAATCACAAAATGGGAATTTATTAAAGATCCACCCCAGGTACTAACTCATTTCTCATCAAGTCATCTTTTTTGAAAATATTTGCCAAGTCGACTGTTAGTAATCGGCATACAATGCATGAAAGGTAAAATTAGTTAAATTTAGTTAATATAAACAACACTCGTGGGTATAATTATGCAAAACAAAGTTACTTGGGTAGGTGTGTCATAATAACTTTCTAAAACTTAGCATCCAGCGAATGCACCTGTTAAATACAAATTATGGGTGGCAATTTAGAAAGAAGATAAATTATTTATGCCTATGATCTGCGTCGTTATGTTGGCTAACATCGACTATGAACAAATTTCTTTCGCTAAAAATATTCGTTTTATTGTAATAACACTAACATTTCAACAATTTAAATTGGCTTAGAAGACTTGAAATTCATAACCTTAGAGCGAAAGTTTTATGAATTAATTAACTCTCATTTGTCAGCTGGTTAGCGAGTGGTTATCTCATGTTGTGCATAATCATGCACTGTTTCTTCGGCTAGGTACCGACTATCTTCATTTCGTTTTAGATTTTGCTTTCTATTCCATGGAAATTACAATCGAGATTCTGTTCGTGTTTTGTGTCTATTGATTAAAACTTGGGTACTTATGTTAGGGTTATGGCTCTCAGGCGTTACTCTTGATTCGAAGGGAGGTCCGGTGGCTGCATTTCTTCATGTTGCTTGTTCAGTAGCTCGTGGAAACAAGATCTCCATTTTTTTTTACTGCGCGATCGTTACTTTTCAAATTACCGTGAGGGTCATTTGCACAGCGGCACTTGGAAATCTCCTGTGCAACGCAGCGTGGTCGTCGGGAGATCTAGACGCTTGCCATTTTCTAAAGAGGGCTATCTTCATCCTAGTCTCCATTTTTAATGGGTTATGTCGTTCCATCACCAGGTCTCATTGTCAACATGCGTCCGCCCCTACACACCACCAGCACGTGTCAGCATCCGTAGCCCCGTGCGATAGCTGCATGAGTTAGCTGTCTGTAGTTGTCTGCTGTCTGTAGCTGTCTGTAGCTGTCTGTAAGATAGTTGTTGGACGGGTTCGCCGTCTGTCACAAATTCGCAAGTAGTGGCTACACTAAGGTCGTTGACAGCAGCAGCGAACTCATGAGTTTTGGTTCCTTCAAACAGCCACCATTGTGTTTGGCGTCGGCACTGCTCCCCGTATTTGTCTCCGGGCTTCACGAACATGTCCATCACAAGGACGCGGTCTTGGGCAGTGAGACTTTCTCCGGGTATGACCTTACAGATGGATATTTTGTCAATTTTGTCTCTCCGAGTGTGGAAATAAACGACCTGGGCAGCACAGCTATCACTCTTATAGGTAAGCAAATGCTTGTATTTCATTTGGAAAAAATGTAGGTGCCTATTCACGACGGCCAGATCAGCAGCCGGTATCCTTTTTGTTTAACCTGCCCTAGTTTTTAAGGTGTTGTTACGTGCAGCGACTCCCATTATCACATCCTCGTCCGTCTAATAGCAATAGACTACGTAAGCTTGAGTAAGTAAAGTAATATTAACAAAGTATATGGCACCGGAACTTACTACCTACACATTTAGCTAGACTAGACTGACTAGATCAGTAATCAGTTCGATCAGCCAGCTGTATTGCAACGCATCATCGCGTTCATCTGGAAACGCAACGCATGATACGCACTGTTGGATCTTTATTACAAAACTACTATCTGGGTATTAATCAGGCATTTATTAAGCTCCCCAAAGAGTTTGGAAAGTTAGCTCCCATTTCAACTTAGAGCGCTTCATTTTCTCGACGTGTGTCGCACGGCTCTATAATGTTTTGTAGGTATAAGTCTAGAAGATATACCTACTTATTATAAATTAGTTCTCGTCACCTAGCATACTTGAATAGAAATTAAAATGAGAAGGATTATTATAAGTATGGGAATTCGCAGAGATAGGTAAGTCACGCGCACGGCCCGGCCCAAAGTCGGTTAAAGTAACCCCCTCTAATTCAGTACGTAAGAGGTCTCGTAATAATACGATGCCCTATAGACCTTCTCAATGTGGCCGCGTTACTTTGCCGTCAATGCCGCGATATTGAATGAATCGTTTTTGCTACTTAGCACACACAAATAAAACTTTAGGGTATGTCATTGTGTGCGCGCCTCGTCTGTACATGGACCGTTGCTAGCGTGCACCAATCACAAGGCACGATATTCCCGATGCCCATATATGGTAATGCCATCGGTTGCTCCGAGTGGGGAGTCGGGCGAGTCCATTGTTATGTCAGAAAAATAATGAACTCTAAATTCAAATAAAGAACAATTGCATGACATTTGTCACACGAGTTTGTCAGCGGACGTATTTTGGAGACCGTTTTGATTAAATATTCTCGTAAATTGATAAAATATTAGAAATTATTCTGGTGATAAGAGGTCCGTTAGGAGAGTCGATTGCGCGTCGCGTGGCGCTTGCGTAGAGTAGTGCTAGTGAAGCGGATCGACCTCGGCGAGCGAGCGACAGACACCGGCCGGCATTTCTCACGGATCGCCGATTGCTGTAGTACTGTTTGCTTACGGCGGTTATCATTATCACTGGTAAGTACCAAGCCTACTTCAATAACTAACTTCGCCTACGAATACCTACGCGGTGCTCTAATAATTAACTGCTTTAGAGAGTAATGTTGCTGGGAAACTGCACTTTCTTACATATTATCCGCCATTATCTTTACGATTGTTGAAGTGAGTCTGTCATATTATTATACATTTATACCAGCCTCACGTTATTGATAAGTCATTGTGAATTTGTGATAGTATAAAAGGACCCAGGATAGGTAACCTTTTGTACCAACCCTATTAGCGGGCGGTATCCAAACCACCCGCTTCGTAATTTGGTAGCCCACCCACCCAGGTAGGTCGGTAACCGAACGGCTGGCTGGGCGGGCCGGCTCCTATTGGATTTGGAATGATGCCAAATTAAGACCGTTAGTTTCCTACCTTCCTATTTGAACTTTGTCTAGTTTTCTTATAGGATTTTGTTTGTAAACAGGGACACTTTTTCTTGTGAGAATGATATTGATCTATAAGATAAGATAAGATAATTGACCCGCAATGTGTAAAGTCGTAAAGTGCAGATGCCTAACCTCAATGCGCCTTGGCTCAAGTTATCAAGTGAGGCGCTATCAAGGCGGGGTGGCTGGCGCGGGGCGAAGGGGGACGCGCAGGCTCCATGCAGCGCGCAATACCATATATGGTAACGAAAACTCAGGTTCGCCGCGATTGGTCGAGCCCGCGGCGGCGGCGGGTAGGGGCGCCCGATAACCACTCTCATTTATATACCCCGCGAGTCGCGCTCGCCGACATTCCACGAAGTGAGCTTGAGCTGAGACGTTGTGCAGGACCCACCGAGGCTGTGCAATAGAAACTTAATTAATTTATTATTTATATAGGACTATTTAATTAAAAGTAAGTGTTAATATTAATGTGATATGTGTCTTGGTGTAGTGATAAGTAGTGCAATCTAATTACATAGTGGTGTGCGGTCAGTGACACGTCGCCGGAGGGGTGCCGGCGTCGCGTGTCCCGGGTTCGGGACCCCGGGAGCGGTTGCGGTAGGGCGTGGCGCGATCACCCGGACCTTTGGCTCGGCCGTTACCGAAACTTATTCCTAATTGGATTGGAAAGTGGCACAACTGGTGCTCTCCTTTTACCTGCCGGTACAGCAGCCGCCTCCGAGAAAGGTGGTCACGCCACGTCTCCGCCGCGCCGCCTCTCGTTAGACCGGACCATATTTGGTTTCGGTTTGCGACTTCATCGCCCACTTTGCTCGAATACCTAGCCGCGTAGGTTTAATCCTTCGAGCTACTCCTAAAATGGAAGCCTGGTCTCACGCAATCAATAAGTTTTCAATTATTCATGTAGTTATTGAAGCCGATATAGGCAGTAGGTACTAGTAGGTTACAAGTTTAATTTTTTTTTTTGTAATTTGCCTGTAGGGTTACTTTCAATGAGGGTAATTTATATCTTTACTTGACATACTTTAGTTAGGATTCTGAATCATTGTGACTTTAGGCCATGTCTACCTACATAACTAATCTTTTATGAAATGTCTATTTCAGACTAATTGAAAATGTGCGACGAGGAAGTTGCTGCGTTGGTAGTGGACAATGGCTCCGGCATGTGCAAAGCCGGGTTCGCCGGCGACGACGCGCCGCGCGCCGTGTTCCCGTCCATCGTGGGCCGGCCGCGCCACCAGGGCGTCATGGTGGGCATGGGCCAGAAGGACTCGTACGTAGGCGACGAGGCCCAGAGCAAGAGAGGTATCCTCACCCTCAAGTACCCCATCGAGCACGGCATCGTCACCAACTGGGACGATATGGAGAAGATCTGGCACCACACCTTCTACAATGAGCTGCGTGTGGCGCCCGAGGAGCACCCCGTGCTGCTCACCGAGGCCCCCCTCAACCCCAAGGCCAACAGGTAGGTGTCGCTGACGTCATTCGTCCGGCCCTAGCGCCCCGTGCCTCGGAGTTGCAGTCACTCACCTGCCTCTCTTGTTGTTTCAGGGAGAAGATGACGCAGATTATGTTCGAGACGTTCAACACGCCCGCCATGTACGTGGCCATCCAGGCCGTGCTCTCTCTGTACGCGTCCGGTCGTACCACCGGTATCGTGCTCGACTCCGGCGACGGTGTGTCGCACACGGTGCCCATCTACGAGGGCTACGCGCTGCCGCACGCCATCCTGCGTCTGGATCTGGCCGGCCGCGACCTCACAGACTACCTCATGAAGATCCTCACGGAGCGCGGCTACTCGTTCACCACCACCGCCGAGCGTGAAATCGTGCGCGACATCAAGGAGAAGCTCTGCTACGTCGCTCTCGACTTCGAGCAGGAGATGGCCACCGCCGCCTCCAGCAGCTCCCTCGAGAAGTCCTACGAACTTCCCGATGGACAGGTCATCACCATCGGAAACGAGAGGTTCCGGTGCCCCGAGGCTCTGTTCCAGCCCTCGTTCCTGGGTATGGAAGCCTGCGGCATCCACGAGACCACATACAACTCCATCATGAAGTGCGACGTGGACATCCGTAAGGACCTGTACGCCAACACAGTATTGTCCGGCGGTACCACCATGTACCCCGGAATCGCCGACCGCATGCAGAAGGAAATCACAGCTCTGGCTCCATCCACAATGAAGATCAAGATCATCGCGCCCCCAGAGAGGAAGTACTCCGTATGGATCGGCGGCTCGATCCTCGCCTCCCTCTCGACCTTCCAGCAGATGTGGATCTCGAAACAGGAGTACGACGAGTCCGGCCCCTCCATCGTGCACAGGAAGTGCTTCTAAGCAGTCCCCTCGGCGCTGGCGCCCGCCCCAGGCGGCAGTCCGCGGCCCGGCCGGCTCGCGGCCGGCTGCTCAGCTCAGGCTTGTAATCTCCGTTAATTTAATTGTACGTAAGATATTATTGTAATTAAACGGTAATAGTGACGGCGGGACGGAGCGCGGCGCCGCGGCGCGCGCCTCCCGCCGGCCTCGGTACTGCACTCGCCAAAGGATCTTTTTGTAATCTCATGAATGATGATTGTATGTGCTGAAACGGATAAGACTACTTTCTTACTAGGTCATTTATAAATTATAAAAAATAATGAAAATTACAAAAAAAAATCTGAAAAATTGTATCTGTCTTTCTTTTTGCCAAACCTGCCATCCCTTCCACTTTCGCACAATTCCACATCACGCTATGACACATCATCATCATCTTCCGAGCGGTTAGTTCCCGGCTTCTGCAAGACGGGCCGCTTTCCAACCATTTCTCCACTTTGCCCGGGGCATCTCGCGTCACCCTATCATACATCATCTTCCGATCACTTAACACCCCCTTGCTTACTCAAATACCAAAAAAGGCTACAGAAGTGCTAAGAATCGTAGCGTGCGTATTAATCCCCGGCTTATGCTAGGATGGGTCCGCTTTCCGACTTTCTCCACTTCGCCCGGTCTGGCATCCCATGACGTAAGCCATTGGCTCTCGCATCCGACTCGGGATGTTAATCCAACGCTTCTTGGGCCTTCCACCGGACTTCTTTGCTGATAGCGGCAGGTTTAAGCTCCTATTTTTCACGTATCCTTGGGGTTTACGTAACACGTAACCAAACCAGCGTAAATTAAACAACCGAAACTATCATCATCAGTATTACCCTAAAATTATACCAGTAATTAACTAAGAAGATAATCCATTTCAAGGTTTTTGAACTTTGATTGGGGTGTCTAGCATTAAAAAAAAATCGATTAGGTACTAAAACTCCCAAACAAAATAATAATGTTTCCTTAACTTATTAAACTATGATTAGATTATCCATTTCGACTAACTGGCTTACAAAGAAAACCATATCGAAATCGGTATATCCGTTCGGGAGCTACGATGGCACGTCACAAACGTTTGAACCTATGGTTTGAACATTTTCAGTAAAACGAATTTTACTTCTACAATCTATACTAATGGTCGGGGCTTAAAAAATACATTCTATTGACAAGAGTTTTCCAGACACATTGGTCATTTCCTTATTTCTGGCATTCACCTTTTCGCCTGTAGTATTTAGAGTGGCATTCCAAGATTTGCTTAAACATCTTGACGTCAATATCCCGGTTGTGCTTCCGCTCCCGAGGGCCAGGGCCTGACCATAATCTAGGATTTGGCAGATCAGGCAATTACAGTGGAACGACTGCCATCTGACCTCCGTTACCCTGTTAACAGGGGCACCTGACCATATTAGATAATGGTTACACATTCAGTCGCTTGAATGTGCAGTATGCAATGCCTATCCTTAGGCCCATTTCTACGAAAATAAATCAAGGCCTTGACACACATGTCCCAGTTCAAGAGCATAAGTGAATTATCTGTACCACCATAAGAATCATATTCTTCCTGTGCGGTTGTTAAAATGTATACGGCAAATACTGGAGTTTCTTGAAATATGTTTATTTTTTTAAATAAAAGAACCCTGAGGATCTTCCATCCGACCCATCTTTTAGCATTTCAATTAAACTAACGATGCAACAAATACCCTGTAAGTTGCTTTTATGGAGATTTTTCTAATAGAGGTAATGGACTTATGCTTTTGTATTTTACATACTATGTGATACTAGATATTTATTTATTTATAGTATTATACATACATCGTCATAACAATAAGTGATATAAAATTATCAACAGTTAATTTCAGCAATCAAAATACAATTGAAATAATTAGATTAGATGACGAATAACAATCATTGGCATGTCAAATTAAAACATTCAAGTAATTATAATATCAATGTCAAAATAATATATGTATAGATAATAAAGTCAACTTAAAAATATTAAAATAATTATGAAATAAATGTAATCAATTACAATAAAATGAAAACAAAAAAAAAACAACATAATAGAACATAAAAAAAAGAATATGTCAAATAATATAATCGATTTCAATAGATGTCAACACAATCACAAAGCCATTACAGCGGAGGAGAATGAAGGGCATCACTCATCAATGAACTCTTTTACAGAATAGTATGCTTTTTCAATTCACATAGTTTTTAATCTTTTGAGGAAGCCGTACTCAGTTTTGCTCCTAATTATAGAAAACTATGGAACTGACCACCCGCCGCGCCATATGGGCGGCGGAGTAACAGAAGTTGTTTGTTTGTACTGAATCGGAATCCCCCTCGACATTTGGAAAGTAAATATATTTGAATTGTTAATTTAGAATAGAATATCAATTGAGTCGGATACAAGAGATAACTCTGACACAAACATAATATAATACCTAAACCTATTTTAAAAATCCAGAGAAAAACAATCTCACCTAACCACAGGGACCTTTGATTATCTACATATTATCATTTTGAGCGAAGCGAATTTTTTATCCTATGCCTAACACTTAAGACCTCACCTAACTGGCCGCCGACTTGGCCTTTGTGAACACCTTCCCGAGAAGACCCGAACACAACGTCTCTTACAAAAGTGGCCCATAGCAATCACAGATCGATTATCTGCTGATCCAAAGACATCGCAAGGTAATCCAGGGGAATGCCTTACTTCGCAGCACCGAGTCCTTGTCATGGTTGTCCGGTAACTAGTAGACGGCTTACGGCAGAACGTTGCGGACCGTCTATTAAGTGGTGGACTCTGAAAAGCAAGAGCCAGATTATGGAAACAGCCGATGGCCTCGATTATAACGCAATGAGTTCTGGTGCCTTTATCAAAATTTTTATACCTGATGCGTGGCACGTGGCGCTTGGCGCGTAAATATTAATACGACAATCTATAAAGGAAAGGGCAGCATGCAAGAGTGAGGCAACTATAGAGGTATGAAACGTATGAGCCACAGAATGAAGCTATTCGAACGTGTTATAGACTAGAGAAATGCTTCTTGTCGGAATTCCAATACAGTGTCAGGCCGGACTGCAGCACAGTGGATCAACCCTCAGGGTCCTCCAGAAGTGCCACTGCAGTAGGGATAAACCTTTGCATTTCACATTCCTCGACCTGCAGAAGGCCTTCGATATTCTTCCTCGGGAGGTAATTTGGTAGGTCTGATATCAAAGTCTGTGCCCGAGGCGTACATTAAAACTATCCAGGACTCGTACGCCAACACTGAAGCCGTCGTTAAAACCATTCCCGATTACTGTAGGTATTCACCAGGGTTCAGTGCTGAGCCCTTACTTGTTTTGTGTTGTTCTCGATATCCTCTCAGCAGAAACTCTGGGCGCACCTATGAAATACGCCGATGACATCGCACTGGTGCGCAAGCTTAGGCAAGATCTTGAAACCAGGGTAAACACGTGGAAGAAAGTGCTAGAAAACGGTGCTTTGAATCTGAATGTCGCCAACACAGAGTATATGGCCAGCTGCAGCGCGAATCGTAAAACCATCAGTATTAGATTTGGAACGAGATTGTCAAAAGAACAGATAAATTCAAATACCTCGGATCCGAGCTGCATGAGTCCGGCGATATCTGTATTAACTTGTGACCCTAAAATCCCGATCAAGCTCAAGGGGCCAATATACAAGAGCATAAGTAGGCCTGCGCTGACGAGGTACGTCCGCGAACTCCACGCTAACGAAATGAAAATGTTGCGGTGGATGTGTAGCGTTAGGCGACTTGATCAAGTGCATCCATGGCAGCCTTGACGTGAGAGATATCGCGGATATGATCGAAGAGACACGCCTGTGCTGGTTTGGTCACGTATTGCGTAAGCCCCAGCGAATCCATGGAAATTAGGTGCACAAACCTGCCTGTATCAGGAAAGAGGTCCCGCGGGAGATACAAGAAACGATGGATGACACCGCCGAGTCGGACGCCACAGCCAACGACTTACGACGTGAGAATGCCAAGATCGGGCAAAGTGGAGAAGAAAAAGTAAGAAAGCAGACCTGGCAGAAGCCGGGATTAACCGCTCGGACGATGATGATTATGACCCTAGACTTGGCAGTGGCAGAATGCGAACCGGACATTCGAAGTCAAATTTTTTAATTTTTTTATTATTTTTTTTTATTTAGAAACAAACAGTCATTTACACAAATAGTACATTTCACTAGATAATCAATTAGACCTAAAGTTTCCTATTTTATTTGCAAAATTTGATATTTAATAAGCTAACTGTTGCGACTGATAACAATGTTAAGTACATACATTAACCGTTACAATTTTGTTAATAAATGCTACAATGCTTACATTAACTATTTGTGCCTTAATTTGTTTTTGTACTGCAACAAATCGTTCGCAAAGATGTCGATATCATTCAGCGAAACATTATAAAACCGTGCGGTTCTTCTGATAAATGAATTTCTTGCATAGTTTGTGGTACAGTGCTCAATATAGAATGTGTCTTTAGAACGTGAGGAGATGCGTGGTATCTTAAAGTTAATTTGTTCAAGAAGAGGAGAATAATCTATGTCACTGTTAACAATTTTAAATAAAAATACCGATTCTAGGTACGACCTGCGACTTTGCAAAGTAGGTAAGTTAAGTTTGTTGGTGGCCATAAGAACCGAGGGGATTCGTTCTTTTGTATGTCGTTTGTCCACCCACTGGTGGTCATTCGTTTGGTCTTCCTTGTTATGATGAGCGAGCGTTACACAGACAAAAATAATGTTACTACTGGACACAGAGCATCCAGCTATGGTCAGTACGTACGGGTAGGGTTAAACCTTTCACCTATACCAAAGGACTGGACATATGTTTAGGATGTATAGTTTGCGGGCAGTACATTTACATGTTACACAAAGAAGAAAACAAGTAGGCACTTTATTGGAGCAAATTTATTATTGTTTTTAAGCCGGCAATACGTAAATACGGAGTAAACCGATAAAACATAATAATTACATGCCAATGAGTTGATTCATTGGCTTACTAATGGCCGCATTTGACCACAATATCACTTGGGCGGTGGTGACAACACAGCCGAGAAAAATCCACTCTAAAGCAAGATCAACGAAATAGAAATAGAAGAGAACAAAAATTCGCAACCCCTGTCGTCAGTTCATACTGTGGTCTATCCCAGTCTATTGGATCCATAATCCATCCATGGATCCATAATGTGGTATAACCATTAAGTTGAATATAATGGGTTCAGGCTTGTAGGAGTGTACTTCTACTAGGAGCGTCGGTTAAGGGGTCCGACTCGTATCCCGGTACTCCGACAGGTACCGGGTTGGAACCCCAGCTCTTACGGTGAGGGAAAACATCGTGATGAAACCTTCACACTTAGGCGACTGAATGTGTAACCATGATCCAACCTGGTCAGGTCCCCCTGTTAACAGAGTCACGGAGGTCAGATGGCAGTCGCTCCACTGTAATTACCAGGGGGCTTACCATGAACTCTTATAGCAGGACCTAAACAGAACTGCCCTGCTTAGAACGAGACAGCGCTATACGTGTCACATAAGCTTGTCTCGTTCAAACTGAAAGCAATTCTGTTTAGGTCCTGGTATAAGATTTCATGGTAAGCCCCCTGGGGGTCTAAAACGGCCACATTAGCGTTTCATAATATGATTCATATTAATTTGTCACAAACTTATCTGCAGCGTCGCTGTTGTTGACATTGACATATCAATTCAAAATGGCGTCACTTAGTTCCAGTTTTGGCCACCGGATCAGATAAGTTTGTGGCACTTTAATATGAATCATTATATGAAACGCTAATGTGGCCTTTTAAACCCCCTGATCTGCCAAATCCTGGATCATCAAAGGAACCTGGACCCTCGCGAGCGAGAGCACAACCGGAACATCAAGCCAAGATGATTATTTTACTTTAGGTACGTCTACTGCTCGATATCTTATATCCATCCATGTACGACCAAGCAAGACAGGATAAAGAAATCACGCAGCCGGAAGGCGCCAACAGATTCTGTGGCGTGCCCATCTACGGCAACTACCAAAAGCAGGCATCGTAGTATACGGAATGCATAACAGCTCCATAGTTGTGTTTGGTTACATATGAAGTATTAAATGAAAATACAATGTGTACAATAAAACTTTTATTTTGGAACTTAGCGACATTTTGTTTTCACAATTATAAATCGTTAATTGACATGAAAATACATACAAATCTTATAAAATTACTTA
The DNA here is from genome assembly GCA_905147135.1 of Blastobasis lacticolella. Taxonomy (NCBI): domain Eukaryota; kingdom Metazoa; phylum Arthropoda; class Insecta; order Lepidoptera; family Blastobasidae; genus Blastobasis; species Blastobasis lacticolella. The sequence goes on along the minus strand of LR990048.1, from coordinate 4,734,874 downwards.
ACAATAAGTCAAAAGATAAAACTTTGTGGACATAATCTTGTTTAGAACAGCGCCTTGAATATACATAATTTTATAAACAATCAAAAACACATAATAAACATGTCTTTGGAACAATCTAAAACGCTTACCATAAAATTTAAGTTTGTACAGGTTTTTGTAATACAACTGATTGATCTTTGGGGGGTTGTAAATATTTTTATAAATAATATATAGACATTAACACCTCGTAAGCTGTGCTTCTAAAGTATATTTTATAGAATATGACATAACTTTACAATAATTGTGTACTCTTGAAAACCAAAACCGGACTGCATTCAAATAAGTTACGTCACGTACGACCATTTTTATACACATACACTGAAGTTATTCGCAGTTGTACTTGTTAACAGACTGTAATAGTTAGCCTTGTATCTCGTATTCAAGTTGCAATGAGAGACATAGGAGAAGAATACATTACGTAAGAAATTAAGTCACAAACGATTTTCATTTCTTAATCACCCATTGTTAGTAGGACGTTGGGATTCACCTACAACTAATTTAGTGTTTGAGACAACTAAATAAAATACTTAAATATAAGTTGGCAAAAAACGTAAAATTATACATTAAACTGGACTAGCTCCTTCACTAAATCTAGATACTATCGAAATTAACTCTAAAGTGTGTGGTTGTAGTTGCATTAGAATTATTGCTCTCATCATAATCCCTTTTTCTTTTTCTAAGTATTATGGCTGCATGCTATGCACCCAAGAACTACTAAAATCAAATTCGAGTTATTCTTTTACAAACATGTGCTATAACTGTAAATACTTAGTCAATAAATTTTCTTTATGCATTGAAACAGTTTATAAAATAATCACTGACTGTACATAATGATATGATAGACAAAAAATTGCCTACTATTCCTAGATTGTACACAATTCACGCCATACACTAACACAAACATAGTTCAAATTAAGTTATCGAAACTAAAAACATGATTAAAAACTTACAAAATTAAAATTAGTTATAAATTAATGGTAAAAAGAATCCAGAAAATCTAAGCGTATTCAAACGATTCTTGTGCGATATCCTACACACGAGATTATCAACAAATACAATTCTAACAACTGGGCGTCCGGTACACGATCACGACATCACTATGCTAGTCACTGAACTACCAATTTGTACTTTGGACCGTTAAACATATAGTTACAAATTCTAAGGCCACGACACGAACATACCTTATCGACTAAAACTGTAAACCTAGGAATGATCACTGTCCAATTTACGCTAGCTAATTGAACACAATTCATTTTTAAACTGGACGAATATTAATTTCGAGATGATTTCTTTTGCTGCACACTTCACAACACGGTCTTGTGTCACTGAACTCTCTGAGTTATTCACTGATGCTAGGATTCGCTGTCTTTTATACTGTCTTCGGTGGCCTGCCGGATATCCGTTAGAGGATTACCATGTATTCTAATCCGGTAGACACAGGTGTACGTCGGATTGCCGTGGTTGGTCTCCACCCTAAGCTCAAACGTGTCGTAAGCTTCTGGGTACAGCGTGCCGCCAATGTCGGTAGTCTTCGGGTATTGAACCGGGAAATACTGGATCGCTGTGCCGTTCGCGTCGTACATGTAGTCGCCGAATAGATGAGGCTCTGGGTCCAGCTCTCCATGGAGGCCCTGGTATATTAAGGACATGTAATGCAAGTTTAGAAATAAATATGGGTATCCACTTTAACCGACTACATAGCGCCGTACTTTCCCATTACAGTGTATTTATGAATTCTTGGCATGAATCAACTATTAAGTAAGATTAAATGTCTTCAAGTCATATCGTCATCGACACTTACAACGTAACATCCACAAGCACTCTTTTCTCACGTAAAATATCTTCAGATGACAATAGAAGAGTTGCTTCATGCAAAATTATATCGTGGTTTAATTTTAGTACTGGAATTACAGTAGGCGCTGATTCCGCGGCCATGGTGGATACCAGCAGATACCAGAAATTAAGCGTTTTTGCTCCGATAACAACAGAGTGAATTGCTAGCTCTTTTTTTTATGTCATACGGTAGGCAAACAGGCAAGCGGGCCACCTGATGGAAAGTGGTCACCACTGCCTATAGACATTAGCTACACCAAGAGTATCGCTAATGCGTTGCCCACCTCTATAACACGTTGCTCTGGCAGCAAAAAGCAAATGCCACTCCACTGCCAAAGCCACGGTTTCCCAAATCCCCACCCCATGGAGCACTGGAAACCTTACTCACCGGCAGAAACACAATACTATTTAAAAGAGTATTATTTAGCTGCGATATTCTGTAAGGTGGAGGTACTTCCCCAGTCGGGCGGCTCCAATTCGAACGAGATACCCCGCTATGCCCTACCTCTCTACGGAAGCCGTATCTAAATTGAAATAGTAAAGTAAAAGCAAACAAAATTAATGCCATGCAATTAGCAAATGGGTGCAATAAGCATGCTTCTGTTAATGAACGCTGTGCGATCCTTACCTTAGCTTAATAAGAAGATTAGAACACATTAAGTAGACATTAATCGTGCACACAAGTTAGCATTAGTATTTCTTTCAGAGATAGACTTTGCTTTGCCCAATTGAATAAAAGCCAGCACCAAAACTTAATTACCTACTCGTTAGATTTCGACTAATTATTAGAGTTTATAGTGTTAGATTGGTTAGTCACATCATCTAATGCAGTTATTCCCATGTCGCCCAAGATAAAGGTGTTACTTATTTATACATAGTATAAAACAAAGTCGCCTTCCGCCCTATGTATCTATGTACGATTAGATCTATTAAACTACGCATAGGATTTAAAAGCAGTTTTCAATAGTAGATAGAGTGATTCAAGTGGAAGGTTTATAAGCAAGCAAGACAAAAAAGATAAGTAGGGGTAAAGTAGGTATACACGAACGAAGTCGCGCCGGCGCCACTAGTAAATTATAAAGAAATCTTTCAGCTGGTCTGGCCTCATTTTGGGTGACTAATACGTATTAATATAGGCGGACCCTGGGCCCTCGTGCCGCGCGGGGGCGCAACCGGGACATAACGCCAAGATGATGATGATTGACTTTAGTATTAAAATGATATCCACAAGAACAGCGTAATATTATCCACCTTCTCATTCTGTAGGAACATGTCAACATCAACAAATACGGACTAGAATCATATGACTGTATCAGGCCTTATTAGTACCAACGCCCGTTTAGGCGTGCGCGTGGCAGCGTGCCACCGTAGAAGGCAATCTGTGGCGGAAAATTCTATTAGGCATTCTGTGCTATAGATGTCCAGTATGTGAGATTGTCATGTGGTGCCCAGCGAGTACTAGTGCATCAACCCCTCCGACTTATGTGTTTCGTAATAGGCGACTAAGGGCGGCTTGCACAAAATTCTTTAACGCTTTTAAGCTGATACTTAAACAAAAAACTTTATACAAAAAATTTTAAACAATTTTATGCGTACTTTAGAGGCTAACCAAGACCTCGATAGACCAGAAAATGGGTAGCAACGTTTTAAGTAGTGTGCTTTAAAAACTGGGATCTTCAACCCGCACTGGCCTGGCGTGAGATCCTCTATGAGATAAAGCTCATGTCCAGCAGTGGACTATTTTGGGATGTTGTTGTTATACAAAACTGAACCGATTACGATAGAACATCCTACAGCTGTTATTTATAAAGCAACGAAATATCAAACACCATTGATTGACTTTCTATAGAGATATTTTCTTTCTGAAATAGAAAATCATATGGTATAAAGATGTGGTCTCTGCCCATGTTTGTAAAAGACAAGCCCTGATTTAATACGCAATGACGTAAACTAATAAATATATCCATTTTTAGCAGTGCTCAACTCAAGCATATCACCTAAGTGGTAAGAAGTTTGTGGTTGTAACTTGTAAGGTTGTTTTGAAACTCATGAGAACGTAGCCTATCGGACGAAACGACACTAGCCAGGAGGAAGAGTATTAGTAAAATTCTTAAGCACTTCTTACAGAGTGGAGGAGCGGGAACGCTTGCATTTTATGAAAAATGGCTACAGTGCAGTCAAGATCAAGTTCAAGAAGTTTGTTAGTTTACTTTATTTTATATATATAAAAATTCAAATTGTTGTCACCACCATGAGAAACCACTTGCATATGAAGCTCTTGTAAAAATGAAACAGACCTTCATACCGAAACAATTTCATTGATGCTTCATAAGTATTAAATAAACCGTTGAATTTATCCCAGTGATGCTTTACCAATTTCAATAAAATATAAAACCGCTAAGATCAGAATTGCAATGCACCGGAAACGGTAGCTTTAAGACCGCTTTACACCCTCAGAAAAACCTTACCTTCCTGGACTAATACAGGAGTATAGTATCTGTCATACTATTCATTCTGACCAACTGAACCGATTAAATATGGGACTCGAATATTTTTCACTGTGCACGTAGTCCAGGAACATGGAAGTACATGTTCCATCCATAAAAATTTAGAAATACAGGGTTACTGTGGGCTCTGCACCAAGATCGACTTGTGTCTCAGGCCCAAAGATTTACAAAAACCAAGTTTACACAATTCTTCATTTTGCCGTGGTTCAATCTTGATAATAGAAAAGGTTAATAATTAATGAAAAATAGTAAGTAAGTAATAGGTAAGTTAGAATAGTCGTCCCGTGACCATGATGCATGCAACTGTGTCGAAATATCGGGCTACTCGTCAACAAAGGTAAGCGGTAGGAAACCTGGAAAATACCCTAAAAATGTGTAACTTCTTTTTAATAATTATTTTTTCCTTGTATTAGGCAAAACATGCAGCTTAACAATTTTACATAAATAATAAAATGTACAACATGTATCTACTAACATTCATCAGGGTTCGGTATAGCCATTTCAAATACACTCCATTACACGAGAAAGCGACATAGAGCCATCTGACCTGGCATGACTTAATGGAAAGGAACATAAAACCATTGAGTACGACAACGACAATAATGGCTGCGTGGGGGCGACAGTTGTCTTTTTTTGAGCATAGTTTCCCTATTGCATGCATAGCTCCTATTTACGCCACATACAGTATTATCGTTGTCGCGTTCAATGAGGGTATTCGCGATTCCAAATTCCAGAGATGGCGATACTCAAGACTTAAAAGTCTACTGTCAAAAACAAGCCCTGTCATTAGCTGGAATAGATTCGTCATTCTACAGCAGTTGTTTCTGTCAAATAGCACGGCAGTACTTTTACAACATACATGCCTTACTAGCGCCATATGGAATAGCGAAAACCCTTATTGTTTTTTTTTCTTCCCTTGACACGTACTTTAGGAAAGTGTAAAACAGCAGGCGTAGAATTCAACTCACATAAACGGAGAAGTTCTTGGGCGCGGACTCGATCTTCCCGTCGGCAGCGAGCAGCCTCGACATGTGCTCCAAAGAGAAGCCTGTCACTTCGATTATCGCGTACGTGCGTACCACTGGAATGGAATATTAGGTCACGTTAATACAGAGCGAGATATCCATGGGTACCTGTATGTCCCTGTTTTTTGGGTGCGGCAGTCAGTGCGTCCAGCACAGCTATCAAAAGTGTGTCCGCGACACAGCTCGCGCCGCGAGGGAGCGTTTGTTTCCTTCTCAATACTAATACCAATGTCGCGCTGTTCTCGCTTATCGCGCGCGAGAGCAACTTTTGCTAGCCGGTTGATTGAATGTCTCCGGGAAAAAGACACAGGGATTATAAGATTCTCCATTTTCGGCCCATAGATAGTATTAAAAGAGCTAGTCTGGAAGTCCCTACGTAACCCTTACATTTTCCTTCTTATTTAAATTTATTGCGACTTCCAAGACAGTATTAGATTGTCCTCGGGCCTGCATAGGTCTTTTTACGCCACTGTACCACGCCAACCATGAGTTATAGCGGTTAGAGTAAGGGGTGGGAACCAGCCCGCCAAAAAACGTTAAAAGTGTACAGCTGGCAACACAGCTCACTCACCAAGGTAACCCGGGAAGCCTTGGAAGGCCCAGCACTCTGCAGGCATCGCACCTGGAGTCAGTGCGAACCGCGGCGAGGTGTACACCCACCACACCGGCAACCCCAGTATGGAGTACTGCTTCGTCTTGATCTGGTATAGCTCCGTGCATTTGGTGGATATCACTTGGCCGCCTGGGGATAAGGAAATAGGCGGGATTGAAGAATATTTTATTTAAGATTTACATGTATACTAATGTTACAAGGGGGAATTTGTATGGTTGAAAGTTTAGATGTTGGGCGGTTGTCTCAGAAACTACTAAATTGATTCCGAAAATTCTTTACCTAACTGGAAACTACACTACTTACATTTTGAGAAAGTGGCAGGTTCGCGCGGCACAGTTGAATGTTTATAGAGTTCTATACTGCAATTTCAGAACCAAATAGCCATAGAGAGGCCTTCATTTCATGACTTTCCAAGAATGTACCAAAATAAATCTAACTAATATCATAAACAGTAAAAATTTGTATTTTTGTTTGTAATGAATAAACTCAAAAACTACTGGGCCGATTAAAAATTCATTCACTTATAGGAAGCTACATTATTCCCGAGTGACATAGGCTACTTTTTATCCCGGAAAAATAATAAGGTCCCGCGGGAAAGTTGTATATTTACAGCGATCCGAACTGTGCGCGGGTGAAAGCCGCTGGGGACGGCTAGAACATTATAATACAATAGAAGTGCAAACTGACCTGCCGACTCTAGCGCGTAGTCCACCATCCCCGTCTTGTCCGCGTCGTAGACATCCAGCATTCCCGCCACGATCCTCTTTATCGCATCCACGTCCATCGCACTACCATCTCCCCTTATCTCAATCTCCCTAATGTAATGTCTCACTTTCTCCACGACCAACTCCACCTGTCGCTTCTCAAACACCGACAGGTACTCTTGGATCATCATTCTAATCTTGTCCTCGTCAAGGTCTGGCTTCCACGAGCTTATCAACTTCTCGTGTATCTCCTGACTCATACTCTGAACTTGGTCTTTCGTCACGTAGTGCTGGTCGAAATACGCCTTCAATTTCAACGCTATAGCGTCACTGTTAGTCCCCGCATTGAATATCTGTATCAGGTTGTTCTGCATATGTTTTATCGAGTACTGTTCAATCTGGGCTTCTAGGTTGTCGAGCTTGGACAGTTTTTGGTCGAAATGCTTCAATCGCGAATCGACATTCACTGCCCAGCTTTCCAAAGCGGACATGCGTTTCGACAGTTCCTGGTCCTGCACTATCACTGGTGGTGCGTACATAGGCTCTTTTGTGACTAAAGGCACGATTTGGTCGGCGTAGTTGTAGCCTGGAAATAGAGAAATTTGCACGTTCACTTTATGCAGTTTAAATTGTCAGTTATATTCTCTGTCCTTCCCACATAATGCCTTTTAAAAAAGATAACTAATTTAACGAGATACGTGTAAAAATATAGGGAAGGACAGAGTAAGATATTTATATAAAATAAAACGCAACTCACCATAAAGTGTAGCGTCGGTATGCATCCACTTTGTATAGGTGATGTTTGACCTCTATCCTTCCCAAGCTTTGATCGTTCATTCATTAATATTGAAACTCATTTACTAATATTCAGAAAGGGAAGAATTATGTGGGAATCGGAAACAGATTAAAAGTCGTGTGGCATAGAAAATAGTATAATTAAGATAAAAGTAGACCAGAAAATAAACTTAGAAACAAGTCACCAACCCATGTGATAATAAATTAGCAAATCATAAATAGGTATTGTCTATAGGACCATTATAACTAGGATATGTTTGAAGTAGTTGAGTATATTAAGTCCTTGCGGCAGATATTGTCATAAATAGGAATGTACCAGCGACCCAGCTACGAAATGAATTTTATTCATTAAAAAACGAGTGAATCCTTTAATGTCTGAACATAAATCATATTTAATAAGTACAAAACTATCCTTTTAATAAATTATATATTTAATGCTGTAGCTGCTTCGCCGTATTTACGTACTACGTACAATATAAAGGTAATTAATTTAAAAAATAACAGTTTTTTTTATAAAATATCTGCGAATATAGTGAGGTTTGAATAAAATGGCGCGATCACACTAGGACGGTTGCCCGAATTCGGACCGGCAACTAGCTTAACTCCTGGTTCCAATAGGTATATAACGTCGAATGCTGAGCCGTCATCGTTTAACGACATCATAAAAACTATTAGTAGAATCAATAGAGTTACGGCCAATTATTCATTTCTATAGCTGTTAATCAGATTGGCTCATAGCTCATAGTTTTAGCTTTAAAAGACCTTTGAATATAGGAATTATTGTGTGAACGTCATTCGGGTGAAGGACCTAATGTAATTACGCCCTTATTTATCATTTTATATCACAATATTTATTATAGCTGCATTTACGTTAATAAATTATTGTCTACGAAATGTTTGAAACATGAAACATAGAAGCACTTATTTCTCTCCAATGACTTAATTTTTAAATTAATTTAACTTTGCAATGACTTACTGACTAGTTGTTAGTCTTCACAATTGATTAGAACACAACATCTTTGAAATTAATGCCCAATTACCGCCAATATTTAAAATTAAAGCTTGTCCAATTTATGGCCACATTATTAAGGTACACAGTTGAAATAATATTAAATAGTAAAACTTTAAACTTAAAAGCATAATAGGCTATAGAAAAATATATATTTGTACTTGGGATAATAATCACCATTTTATACTTAACCTACATTGTTCGTTTTAAAAGGGTCAAATATACTAATTATGCCAACAGGAGATTATTACAAAGAAATTACAAAACTGTTAAGTAATTTAGACAACGAAATACATCTTAACAGGTCACTCCCAAAAAAATTTGTAAAAGTATCAAAGAAAATTGTATAAATCAGTTTTTCGTCTTTCGATTACTAGAAATTTGACATTTATGGAGCATATATTTACCTCATCTCGTTAGTATTACGTTATGCTCTCGCGCACGAGGACCCGGGGTCCGCCTTGACCATGATCCAGGAATTGGCAGATCAGGTAATTACAGTGGAGCGACTGCTATCTGATCTCCGTGATCCTCCTGCTACCAGGGGAACCTGACCGGATTGGATCATGGATACACATGCAGACGCTTGAATGTGCAGGTTTCATTGCGATATTTTCTCTCACTTTAAGAGCATCAGTTAGCATTCATGTAAATACATACATAACTCAGAAAAGAGTCATTGGACATGTCCAGAGCATGTTTTATTTATTACCTAACTTAGTATATTGTGTTCCAACAATGGGAGCGGCCCGTTAAGAGTACAGAACACGGACATAAATTCCCCTGGGCTTGGAGCAAATTTATCAATGACCCTTCCTTTCGCGAATGACTCATTTTTAAAGCTACGATAAAACTGTGAAAGTTGTAGTACCAATTACACACAAAAATAAGACACAACATTTTGTTACTCGATATGACCGGACACATATAAAATATAAATATATTATCATTATTTTATTAGCAAAAGCTCTGGTGGACGGGCTCAGATTTGCTATGTAGTTTGTTCCCTTATCATAAGTATTCTGCTATTCTATGTATATTAAAAGAAGAGTATAAATTGAATAAAAAATAGGTACGGATTTTTCAAATTTGTGTCATCCCATCCTTTACATTATTCCTTTACGTTCTTTATTGTTCTTCAATTTACGTCCACAAATTCTTGAAGTAATTAAGTACACACAGGAAATCGGTGCCCGAATAAATATTTGTATTTTGGAACAAGTTTGTAACAATTTAATAATAGTGACTTGAAGGACAAATTACTTTGTGTTGTAGTAACCATTATAGTACTATATTATCATTGCCATGATGAAAATCAGCTGTTGTTGCCCACACTATCAATGAAATGTTACACATTTCAGGTAAAACTTTCAATTGCCAATACCATGCATATAAGTACAAAATATTGTACGTAAGCACTCATAAACATTTGTTCATTTCATGTATTTATGTATTTTACACTGTGCGCGCTACTTTGGCCCTGGAAGGTTATTTTAGACCAAAGCAACGGTAGACTATTAAATTTTTCCCGTGTCCTTGTAACGTATGTTGACGACATCTAGCAAACAAAGATGCTAATAGACATTTCATAGATCCAGGCGGAACATTTTGTGCTCAAGTAACCCGTTCTGTCTTAAATGAAACCCAAGCTCATGGCTGATTATACGGGCATATTTAATATGCGATTGGCCAGCCAACTCAGCTGTCCCCCAGCTCGTTCCAAAATACAAACACAAACGCTACAAACAAAAAGCCTCCATTATAGTCATCCAATTATACCGCGCCAGTATCTCCTCAATTCTTCACCACAGCTCTTTGCTACGACTCTAACATAGTCCGAGGCATCCGCCATTCTGTTCTGAACTATGTCTTTATACTCGTTGTAGGTCTTCGATACTTCCGGAAGGTTGTCGCTCAGGTCTGGCAGGGTGATGTTGATCTCTGGCATGGTCAAGTTGATCGTCGGCAGACTGATCTCCGGCAGGGATATGTTAGGCATTGACGGTAATTCGAACTTAGGGAATTCCAATGCAGAGAACTCTGACAAATCTATGCGGAAATCGGTAAAGTTCGGTATAGTGAAGTGTTCCAGGTTTTCGTACGTGTAGTGCGCTGAAATATCGGATTTGGGTTGTTGATTTCTGTGTTACTCTAAATGGTATTCCCATGTAATGAATTATATCTTTACTATGCATTTCTTTTGGGAAATAGTTTTCTTTATATTGTCAACTTGAAAGCGACACAAGCTCATAACATATTATATCAATTGATTGATACGAACTTTGCTATTGGCTATCTCAGTGGACAACTGAATTTGATACTAATCTTACACTACTCTAATTTTGTAGACGCTATATCTAGTGTCTAACGTAGTTGACGTTGTGTAGAATAATCGAATGTCAAATTCAGTTGCCAACTGAGTTAGACAATAGCCCCCTTGAACTGCATAACTTCATGTTAAATAATCGATTGATATGAGCTAATTTAGTTATTTTCAGCTAACGGTCGCAAGTTCGGCTGAGTGACAGAAATACTATGTGAAGTGTAAAATTCGCAGTCAAACGAGCTGCAAAATTAAGTATGCTTTAGACGTTCATAGTTGAGAACGATTTATTAAGTCTTAGTAAGTTTTTTTCAAGAGCAAGCTGCTCAACTTCCATAGCATTTCGTCACTTGCCACCTAGATTAGACTACTACTCACATCCATATCCGAGAATGGGTAGAAGCAGAAGCAGAAGCCACGGCCACCACCGCCGCTTCGCTTGCTGCTGGTAGCTGCGCGATACGTGCTTCTCGCTCTCTCCAACGTGGTTCGGCGTTATCTGAAGGAGAGGGTACGATGGGGAATGAGATTGCGTGTGCTTGCTTGTTAATAGGTATAACCTACACGACATATGTCGGAGAACTAGAGGACTAGAGACTAGAGGTTGGTTTCAAACTGATAGTACCAAGGGTTACCGTATGCATGTGCTTGTGATAAAAATATCGTGATTATGTTATGCCAATTAGATATTTATATAATATTTGTATGCCTAACGACGGATCACAGCGATATCTCTTAATTGTAATATCTAACTGTACCTGTGTTTCACAAATAAATTATTTGATTGATTGATTGATTGAAAAAGCAACTTTTTGCAACTTGGTATCATCAATTTGAAATCAGCTTGTATATTTTCCAAAGTTCTGCATTTCCAAGTATTCAGAGATAATAATGGGCTATGAGATGAGGAAGCTACGTACGATGCCACAGACAAACTGAGATCAAAGAAAAAAATCTCTTTGTAGGCCTACTGGAAGAGATTTCTTTTAGAGATAAGTAGTGCCTGTTGTGTCATAACTAATCTGTACTTTCTGTATTTGTTATATTGTGTACAATAAACTGTTAAATAAATAAATAAAATAAATAAATCTCACATTTTACAGATATGTGACTATGATTTGACAGTACAAGCGAAGCATTCACTTTCACGGCCAAAATAGTAATTCAATTCAAGCCTCTTTACAGTTTCAGTGACTGCAGTTCTACCATGCTTACAGTTTCAGTAACAGTGGTGACAGTGGTGGTGACAACTTTCTTGATGATTGTGTAGATCCAGTAGAAGGGCGCGGCTGCCACTGCCGCCGTCTGCGAGACTATGCCAGCTGGAAAACGGAATGATACAGTCAAAACATCATCGTCATCACCCTAACTCCCAAATCAGCGCAGGCGAGTCTATTCATTGTTACACGCGATATTCCGATACAGTCCAAACAATCTTTGCCCATATCATTCTTTCACAATGCTTATCTGCACTCTAAAACGTTCCGACATCAAAGTAATGCTCATGGAAGTGGAAAGAGAAGAGAATTGCTTGCATCAACATAGGTCACACAAGGCTAGAGTGAATATGCTATTTCTAGACAGGCGTGCTCCATCTTCGGTCGCAGGTGAGATGGCAGTCAAATGCCTGCGTGTTTGTATAAAAGAAAAGTCACCAGTTGTCTTTTCTTCAATATCGTCGCCCCGGTGGCGACATATTGCTTCCATTATACGCCACATTCAGTATAGTTTTTTTCTATTGAAACTTACAAATATAAGTCGCCTTCAACTCATGAGGGGTCGGATGCTATTCTACTCTACCTGTCCACAACACTGCTGCCTGATATTTCAACTTAAACGTACTACTAGCTACAAGCAGTCCTACCTTGCGCCGGCCGCCGTTCCGTGTAGGGGTACCGGTGGGGCGGTCCAACCACGCTGCGGTACGCCGAAGTAGTGGTGGTGGTGATGGTGGTGACGATGGCAACCAGTAGCCGCGTGATCCACCACCGGCGGTCGGCTGGCTGGTAGCCGTTGGCTCGCTTCAGGTAGGACGCCTCGTCGTCGGAACCCTCTAATGACTGTGGAAGTAATGTGGAGATGAGCGTATGCGTTTCAGTAATAAATATTATAGCCCGAAGGATTGCCAAGCTTAAGTGGCAGTGGGCAGGGCACATAGTTCGTAGATGGCAGATGAGGCAGAAAAGTTCTCAAGTGGTGACCACGTACTGGAAGACACAGCGTAGATAGGGTTCCCACTAGATAGACCGACGAGCTGGTAAAGATCGCAGGTACCAGCTGGATGCGGAAGGCACAAGACCGGCATTTGTGGATCTTTGGGAGAGGCCTATGCCTAGCAGTGGGCGTCTTCCGGCTGATATGATGATGATGAATAAAGACTGATGCTTGCTCGCAAGGGGGCACAACAGGTGTGCCACACGCTATGACCGTCTTGACATAACTATTGCTCTTTCATACCATCTAGGTTCAAAGAAACAAAAAGGCAAAATTTAAAAATAAGTTCTCAAATGGAAAACTCTTTTTATCAAGCTCTTATCGCGCAGCTTTTGATTGAATACCATAGTCAATATTCTCTCATCTCATTCCAAAGCGCCCAAACACGATGGGGTTATTTTATTGCGTTCAGTATTTCCGCAGGGCTTACGCAAAGGACCGCTATAGCCAACACAAAAACACTACTTACAGCGTACCGCTTCCGCAAGCTATGTTCCGTCACTGCGCAGTCTATCTCGTCCGTGGACGTGACCGGGCCGTGGGTCCGGAAGTAGGCCAGGGAACGCCGAGACATGTTCGGCACCGCGACTTGCCCCGGCGCCAGCTCGACGCGGTCGCGGGACAGCGGCGAGTACGTGTAGTCCGTTTTTGGGTATTTGCTGGAATGGAGGTGGTAATTTTTTTAATACATAAATAGGAAGTAGTCATTCCTGGTGCTATGGCCATTAGAAATACCAGGGGCATTATCAAACCATTGATCACATGTAAAACGAGATCTGATATTTCTTAATTTGGCATTAGGGTATATGTATACCAACAATATTTTAGTTTATGTTGATCTGTTCTGCACAAGCACTACTATTTTAAATAAACTAATGGCAACCAACTTCCTTCTGCTGGTCACAATCTCATCATCATTCCCATCATTGCTCATTGTGGGCCGCCTTTGCCCACAATGTTTAAATAGACCTGTTAAATGTTCTTTCCTGTAATTTTGTGTGCAATAAAGAGTTAATCTATCTATCATTAGTCAATTGTTTGTGTTGGTGTGTGTTACTTGGTTCTGAGGGCAACCACAGTACCTTGTTTCTCGTGACTGCTTGTGACTCCGCTTCATCGGCCACCTCGGGGGCCAGGCCCCCCTTGAAAATAGCCATAGATACGCCAATGCATATGATTTTACATTTGTTACACTCTAAGCGTTTATTACGCTGTAAGTCACTCAAAGAGTAAATGAATCGACTCTTTATTTGAGCCCTAGAGCCCTACCACTCGGTATCTCGGTACGTACTAAACTCACTTCATTCACGCGCATGCCGTCATTCACAAAGTCCATCCATTGGAGATGCTCCGTTTCGTTGAGAAGAAAGGGAAAATAAATAGTTAACTTCTAATATATGGGTAACCGGACGAATAAACTTACGCAAACCTACGACTATAACAATTCGATCGATGTTTTACTGGATGTCAATTACAGAAATAAGCGGTTCGAATTGATGTGAAAAACAATTTACTTAAGATTGATAGTAAGTAGATAAACGAATACCTATGTCTATGACACATAACTAAGTCTGAAATAAGCCATTTCATATCATTTACAATCATGAGAACGAGATAAAACCTCAAAATGTAAACCGATTCGATCGTCATAGACAATCTATCCACCAGCGTTATTGTCTCAAGTTACATGTTTGTAAACAAAATAAACACTATGAATGAATGCACAAGCGCAACACGAGAATTCAACAGTTGAGTGGGTACCTTGCGGAGTAGTGGAAAACTTCGCGCATGACTGCCCTTCACTGTTCAAGTGGAAAAGACATCACGCCAACACTTGACGACACATACACTACACATCCCATACAAGTTCTTCAGCACATACACTTCGTAAACCATCAATGGACATAGCAAAGTTTCAACCGAGAAAGAGCAGGAGGAATGTATTTAGCAAGAGCATGGGCTCGGCACTGTGGCATTTGAAAGCGCGTGGCAAATATAGCACCAACATTATATTTAATGTCACACTAGTTCTAGTTGGTGCGGTCGTTTTGTCCTGTCGCTGCGTCGGGTGCACGGGCTAAAACGGCTATGGAGGCTCAATGCGTTGCACTATTTTTAGTGCTTACTTGAAGCTGCATAAGAATTGTTACACAGTGTCACTCAGTCGTCATCGTTCTAAAGTTAGTTACCATTGTATTGTTACTATTAAAGGATTGTCTTTTTCCTGTTTGCTCGTTCCACGTTTAAAGGTTAATCTAACTAATGTGAATCTTAATGCGGAAGTGAGTTTGTTTGTCCTCCAACCACACCGAGATGCGTCTGAATACAGTTTAAGCACGTAGGGTCATCCTGGATTAAAGCTACATTTTATCTGACATCAAGTTTCTGAAAGACAGGATACAGGATGAGCCGAGCTGCCGGTGACGGATTTATGTATAAATTACCAACCTCGTACCCTAAGTGGATTTTCATTGATTACCTAGGAAATATAGATTCTTTTTTCAATTTTTTATTACTTCTATTTTGTAATTTCCTCATCCTCAAGTCATCAAAACCTGGTTTAATATATTACCTCAACGTGAAGACATGTTCAACACTTTCGACGTTTGTAACTGTTATAAGATTCTCCATTTCGTTAAAACTAAATATCTCACTTTTACATAGAAAACAATTTTACACAACACATCTAACTAAATATCGCAATAAACAAACATAACAAACTAAATAAACAAATTATAATTATTCACCAATCCGATTATAAATTAAAAATGCAATTAAAATGTCAACTAGCCAGCCAGCTGGCATGTATCTGAAGTAATATTAGCATTCGGTGATATATAAAAACAAAATACCCACAAGAATAAAACTAATAAAAATCAGTCGAAGGTATATTGAGACAAAAACATCTGGAATAAATAAACTTTTTTTTTTCCAATAACTTAACGCATTGGTAACTCCCCTGGTGTTGCTAATGTCTATGAGCGGCGGTGATCACTTTCCATCAGGTGGCTTGCCTGCAGTATCCCCACTGGTGGGATATGTCGGTGGGGATTTCTGGAATAATTCACGAGTGGGTATTTTAAACTGTCATCAATGATTGAGCAACGTAACTTTAACACAGTTTTAACTAAAGTTTAACTGCCGAGACACTTGAACACTAAGTTATAGGCAATGTTGTTTGAGAATGGACGATAAGGAATAGAAAGGAGCCGATATACATAAACATCATATTTTCAATATAAAACGTGATATTGAGGCATCAACAAAATTTACGTATTGCCTTGTAGTAAATCAGTCATAATCAGTCATCTTATGGGAAGAAATTCCTCAGAGCAGTTATCTAATCTCCGTTATCTGAACGGAACAAAGAGCTTTTATACTCCTGAAGCTAAAAGAGACTTGGCATAAGCTTGATATTAGACATTGGGCGAACATTTAATTACTTTTTATTTAACATTGATCCTCTGAAAAGCAATGGAAACGTAGATGGATAGAGAATACAGAACGTATCGTTATGGCCAGAGTTGAGTCAAGTATTAATGCGAGAAAGAGCTTAAGTTTGATCCTACAGGTCAGAACACTCTATTATAGTTGAAAATATTGTACACACATGATGCGTTGGGCTGCGTTCGCTTTCACGGGAACACGCCGGTTTGCTGAATAAACTTAGAACGCATTGATTGAAAACTCATTCTTTCCGTTTTAGACTTCTTTATAGTCAAGCTAATTGTGAACTATAATCCAATCTGGTCTGGTTCTCCTGTTTAACAGGGTCACGAAGGTCAGACAGCAGATCTGCCAAGTCCTACTTCATGGTCAATGTAGACCGTGCGCCCTTGCGCGCGAGAGCACAACAGGATAATGACGCCAAGATGATTATTTTTTTAGTCAAGCTAAATTTTCCGTCTATTAATGGTAACTCTATTCAAAACATACACTAGCAGTTAGGGACCGTTGTCCATTGGCAAGTACAGTCAGGCCAAGAAAGTGGTTTCGAAACGACACTGTTTCGTAGACATTTTGCGAAGTAGACGTTTTGCGCCTGAGCGTATTTTCGACTAAACTTCCTGCGCTCCGCTGGAACACCGCAGCGCAAACTATCTGGGGTTCTGTGTTGTTCCAATAAACAGCAGCTGTGTATACACAGAGGGGTTTTAGTGAGTAGGGTCCTCTATCTATCTGTGGGATCCCCCCGTCAGTCCCCCAAGTAACGGTATCTTTCGCGGACAAATGTTTGGTTAGTTCTTATTGTTTTTAAGTTTTGACATCTTAAAAATAATAAAAACTAGCCAAACATTTGTCCGCTATCTCACATGCCTGTCTAACTATCAGAATGTCAAGCAATGGATAACCTAAGCGACAGAAAATGTAGTATAACCCCCGACGAAGTTTACATATACTTAGATATTGTCTGGACTATTGAACCGATTTAAATGAAACAACGCTAAGAACCTCGATTTAATTGGGTTTCAAATAGAGCAAACAGACACAGAAACACAACGCCACAGATACTCACTTCAAACATATAACACCCAGCTCGGGTGAAAAATCGACTGTGTTGCTACATGACGTCAAAGTGAATTTTTACCTCCTACATTGAAAGTGCAATTTGCCGGTCTCGTGTACTCACTTCCAGTACTCGCCAGCCATCTTGTACAACCTATACGGCAGCAGCTCGGTGTTGGGCTCCCGCTCGAGCAGCAGGCTGGCGTCCGCGAGCGCCTGCTCCGCGAACGAGCTGTCCGACGAGCAGCCGCTGTACGCCGGGCTGCCGAAGCGGGACCTGGGGCAATGGGGAGGCAAGCATGAATTTCAGTCGGAAGACGCAGCCTGGGAAGGCCTCCCACAAGGTGGATCGACGACCTGGTAAAGATCGCAGGTGCCAGCTGGATGCGGAAAGCACAGGACCAGCCTTTGTGGAGATCGTGATATGATGATGATGACACATGTATAGTAGGCTGACGCATGCTATCGGTGACGCGGGGCATAGAGTGCAACGGATATAGTAGTCAGTCCTCATTAGTACCCTGTACCGCACCGCATTTACCTGTATATCGTGCCCGATACTGTCTATACATAGTTTTAGCTTACGGATATTAAATAACCTTTGTGTGCTAGTGTTAATAAACGTTCTAGTGAACATTACCAACATCTAGTTATTTCGACATCACCGTCTCATACAACCTTCTGAATAGAGCAGTAGCATCCTGTATACTGCAAGATACAGGCCCCTTATTACCTTGTGCCAAACTTCAGCAGCAGAGCAAAGTCTTTCCTTTGCACTATTAATTTGGGGAGCATTGCATCTGCTCCCCTTAGCTTGCATATATCCTGGTCGACGGTGGCTTCGCTCCGCGCTACGCTTTCTATCAGGCGAACCGTCCGGCCGTGTTTCATTAGAAAAAAATAAAATGTAGAGGGATCACGACCGAGAGGTCGGTGTCCAATGCGCGTGAGACCAAATTCGTTCCGCTTTAACTAACTGGATCTGTGATCCATATCACCGAGGATAGGACGAGATGGCGCCATATAGTCCGCGTAAAAGTGCTCCAGCCAGGTCTCGATGCAAAGAGGAGCTATAACTTTATTTGCCTGCGAGATAGTTATAGCTGGCTTTTTCGATTTTCGTGGGAGTAAGCGGTGTGGTGTTCCGCAGAGTAGAATAAGACCAATTAATTACACTCGTGGATGTCGTACAAGGCGACTAATGATTCCGAGGCAAAAGTTCTGGAGTCTCCGTAGGCTGGAAATGGGCAGCAGCGTTTCCCATTTTTATATGTAACACTGCGATCTCCAACCCGCCTGCCAAGCGTGGAGGTTATAGCAATAACCTCCTTGTAGGTTTTAAGATGGATATTACTAGGAAGTAAGATTACTGACATCTAAAACTAAATAATGAGACTCGAATCGAATGCCGTCGCTGGCAGGGACAACACGGCAGCTAACTGCTCTTTATTAGGTACGTTCGCAATTTATTCATAATTGGTTATCATTCTCGAATAATCTATTTTATGCTTAATTAAAACGCATAAACTCCAATATCAACGTTTAAATATAAAAAAATCTTACAAATACGAAAACATCTTCATGGCCAACGGGCGCTTTAGTTGCATAACATCTTGTGATCTAGCTAGGGCACGCATCGGATGGCGATAGGGTTGCCAACTTTTTAAAGACCAAATATAGTATTATTCGATTCAGTAGCCATAAAAACATTGTAGGTAGGAAATTAATTAAACAATACATATGTTAAAAAAAAAAGCTTTTTCTTAAATGACTACGCATGTGTTTAATTGACTTGTTTCTGGATTTAAGTTCTTAAAATTTAAATTCAGGACACATTCCGTTTTACGGTATACCACCAAGGTGGCAAACAAGCTTACGGCCCGCCTGATGGTAAGCAGTCACCGCAGCCTATGTGATACTGATCATCTACTTTGCTGAGAAAATATAGTAGTTTCGCCTACTATATTAAAATTTTAAAATAATAATAGGCGGGCATCTAAAACTAGTAGGTAGGGTTGGCAACCCTAGATGGCGACCGCAGCATTTTATTTACATACATAACGCACGAGGCCGTTACCACCAAAGCTTATAAACTCTCGATTGAGACGGTAGCTGCTACCGGTTCACCTCATCATAGGGAAGCTTTACGTCGGCGATAAAAAACACATCCTTAGATCTACATTTGCTGTCCCAAGTTAAGAGTTTTGTTTTGGAATACTCCGACATTTATATACAAGTGTGATTTTTATTAAATAAGAAATTACCTCATTCGTTTAAAATAAATATCCCGATTATTCTCGCTTCCCGAGCATGGACCGTACATCATAATTCCAGGTACGCTTTGTAATTTGGGTCATGGTGTAGAATAAATTACTATCCAGCAAGGGTAACATTATCTACCTCTCACTTTAAGACTGGTCACGATTGTTTGCAAATTCACACAGCGCCAAAGCCCCAAAGTAAGCAAAGCTTGTGTTATGGGCATTAGATAACTGCTAAACCTCTTATATACTTTCTTTAAATCATCATCATCATCACAGCCCATAACAGTCCACTACAGGACTTTGGGCCTCTCCCGCAAAAGGGGAGGTTATTGCCATAATCTCCACGCTTGGCAGGCGGGTTGGAGATCGCAGTGTTGCAAATATAACAATGAAAAACGCTGCTGCCCATTTTCCAGTTTATGGAGACTAGATATTTTGCCTCTAAACGTTAGTCGCCTTGTACGACACCCACTAGTGTAAGGGGTTGGTGCTATTCTACTCTACCGGTCACCACACGGCTAGTTCTTTAAATACCCTATATAATTTTTAAGACCCGTAAATGAAATTAAAATTTATCATTTCAATTTCTACTAGGCCGGGAATCGAACCCGGGACCTGTGCGTGGCAGACCGGCTTGTTATCCAACTGAACCACTCAGGTCGTCAAGTCAAAATTTTTTTCAAATCTCTGATGGTATCCGAAAAAACTGTACTTCGGTCACTATCAAAGATTTAAATCGTGAATATCCCGCACTTAACTCCGGTAAAAAGTCAAGCACAATTTTTCTCTTCCGACTTAAGTTACTTAAATCGAGACTTCAAACTAACAATCTATTTTTATTATCAAAATAGAGATAAGGTGGCTTTCTATTCGATAGTTCCAGACATTACACCCACACAAAGAAAGAAATAATGTAATTAGTATTGATAACTTCTAATAGAATATTCAGTTGTGTTAGTTTTTAATCTCACTAAAGCAACGTTGCCCGTTGCCTTTATCACGTTTGCAAGGCAAGGACAGTCAGAAATGCCTCATGGCCTCAGGGCTTCATAAGTGCATTACCACTTTAAGAAAACAAATTTTTGTAGCTGCCACATTCAGGATATTAGGTGTATTGTTAAACAATTCGAATTAGCTTAAAGAATGGCCTATTAGCTGACCCTTAGGCACCAACAACTAATTCTTAAACTGCAGGTTTTTATTTAAAAATAAAATTAAAATATTTTTAGACAATACAGCCTCAAATTTTTTTTTTAATTTAGTAAGTATTAATTTTGCTCATAATGTTAACGTTTTTTTAAGTAAAGAAACAATTGTGACAAAATGGTTATAAATAAAAAAAAATACATGCGATTTCGATATTATTTTAATTTTTAGATGTTTTCCTCTTTATTCCCTATACAACAGTACGCTACATGCAATAAAACCTTTAAACAGCTGCACATAAATATGAATTTTAAGGTGGCAATGTACCTACTTATGACCTCCACCATACCGCAGCCAAGGACAGTCTGAATTATGCATGAACTCTTGCAGCTGCTGATATCAACCCAGCAGCTGAATCTGTTATCGTGCACTTTAATTTAAATTTGCGTCACCGCAACCAGACTATGCGCAAATACTTTCAAGAAATGCGTTTAAGAAAAAACACTTGGACGTTGGCCAGGCGCATGGAATTATGCAGGTTACGTACATGAAGCGATTCGATTAGGTATCGTTCGGATTACATTATATTTTTGTCATAAAAACTGGAGTGATGTCATTGTAGGAAGTTGTAATGTTTACGATAGCTATATCTGATAACAAAACAGGTGTTTAAAGGTTAAATAGAATTACAGTAACTCAGTTTTTAAAATGTGACCTTTTGTGTTAATGGTTTCGGTAAATGGAATTACTGGCTTTTAAGTTTTTACGGTTTTGGGTTTTGTTTTAGGCACTGACAAAGAAAACAGCTAGATAGAACCGTCCAAATTATTTTTAACAATAAATAAGTACCCATTGTATTCTTTTAAATGGGCAATAAAGCGTTATTCAATCATTCAAATAATAATTTGGGTTGAATATATATATATATTTTTAATAATTATACTAGTCAGGCATTTGTCCGCTAAATCACCTGGTGATAAGCGACGACGCGGCCGATGATGGAGCAGGCCTATCTAGGAACAGCCTATTCACTCTAGCCTAGAAGGCGTCTTGGTTCGGAGCACAATAAAATATTATTACAGTAAAATATCGTTAAAGTGCCATTAAATGGGATCAAACCAGATATTTAGCGAGATGCAAATTAGATTTCTTCTTCGTATCGGATCCGGTATCCTTTGTGCATCAATAGTAAAATGAAAACACGTTCTGACTTCTCAAGCCGATATTGTATATGGAATTATACAAAAGTAGGTCATCACGTGCGGATGTCCGGTTTATCACCTTTGGGGTGTGGGTTTAGGAGGGTCCGTATTCTTATTTATTACTACTATCACTCGGGGATAATGTAACTTCCTATTTGTGAAAGAATTTTTGTAATCGCTCCAGTAGTTTTTGAGTTTATTCATTACAAACAAAAATATAAATGTACAAAAATACAAATATTTTCTCTTTATTAAGCACTAGTGGGGCCGGCGCGACTTCGTTCGCGTGGTTACCCATTACAAGTAGTTAATCACTACATAGTATAAAACAAAGTCGCTTTCTCTGTCCCTATGTCCCTTTGTATGCTTAAATCTTTGAAACTACGCAACGGATTTTGATGCGGTTTTTTTTAATAGATAGAGTGATTCAAGAGGAAGGTTTTTAAGTAAGAAAAAAAGGGTAGGTAAGGGTAAAATAGGTGTACGCGTACGAAGTCGCGCCGGGTCCACTAGTAAGTTATAAGTTTAAAGTTTTTATTCTGTTAAATACAATATATTTTTTTGGTACTTGCAATACAATTAATCGTATACTTACTGAATTTGTAGCCACTAATAATTACTTTATTAAATAAAAGTGATATTTATTAATTAGTTCTTTTTTATCTCAAGTAAGGTTATCATTTAAGTTACGAACTCTTGGTCATTCTAACCAAACATCTATATCTACTTTAACAAAACGGCTAAATAAAGTTTAGTCAAGTAGCTGAACGTTACATTTAACTACTAGGCTAGCTGTCCTTTAGCCACTCAATTGAATGCCGGCGTTTAACTAACGGACTAGCCTTAATTTAACCAGAAGGCTGCGACATATATACCTTCTTCTTGCTTGGTGTTGCTGATGTCAATGGGCGGCGGTAACCACTTTCCATCAGACGGCCTTGACGGCACATTCATCTGCCGTAGATCATTAAAAAAATTACTATCTATGGTTGAAAACCGGATTAAAATCCGTTGTGTAGTTTAAAAGATCTAAGCGTACATACATACATCGATAGGACAGCGAGAAGCGACATAAGATTATTACGATCATTGGTCAACGCAAAACCAGTTTTCGGTAAACAGCTTCCTTTGTTGTCTTTCAGATAGTCCCGCAGCTTGGGGCTTTTATGACGTAATATTTATTATTACTGGAAGGGATTTCGAAGACAACTTTCCAGTTTGGTAGGGAGGACATAATTTTAACGGCTTTAAGAATAACTCCCGCTTTTGGGAAACGCAACGACGCGGGCGTTCCACCCTTATTTTTCAGTTCTTCGAGCTAGAAGCATAAACCGTTTTGGTTCGACTTTATAATAGGTACGGTTAAGGAATGCAACACGTTGCATGTGAGTGTGGTGTCTGAAAATTATATTGTAGGCTGTTTCTATACAGGTATTTTCCATCTTCGGCCGCTTAGGCGGCCGTTAGGTTAGGTTAGGTTATCTTAGGGATATTTTAGACAGAGAGCGGTCACGCGGTCAGACGTATAGAGAACCTCCTTCTTTTTCAAAATCGGTTATATAGATATGGCCCGCCACTTCAGGCAGCCAATTCCATGCACTAATACACCTTGCTCCTCTCTCGGATAACCTCTAAAAGTATCTAATCTACGTAATTGGAAGCTTTCTCACCGGTCGTTGGTCAGGTTGTGCGGCAGGTGTATGGGGCTGAGGGTGACGTCCTCCAGCGTCCCGTAGCGGCGCGAGCTCGTCGAGACGCGCTCATACTGCGAGTTGATCTCGTTCTGGTGACAAACATACCACGCTACATTATCACACGATAGATATACAGAGACACCAACTTAGCTGTTCAGCGGAGAAGACCGGGACTAAGCCATTGTTGTACTAAAATGACAGTTTGGTGAAGCCAGTGGCGACGCCGCCAACTGAACTGATAAGTTGGTCGCATAGTGTATAATAAATTAATAATACAGCTGGTAATGACCCTGCCCGCGTGTGATCTGAAGGCCGAGGATCCGATTTCCCCCGTATGATACCAATATTTATTATATTTATCATGTCATGATTAGGATTATTTATGTACAGCTTCGCGTGGTTTGGTGCTACAAATTTAAAATATTTATTTCAGATAGTGTTAGTAACAATGAACTTAACCTAGTGATCATAAAGCTAAAGTAGGTATAATATTTTACACATATTATAAAATTATCTCGTCCTTGGCGCAAGTGATACAAAATCCGCGCACTAAACTCATTAGTCAGTCATTTTTGTAAAAGGAACTACCGTTCCAACCGTGCCATTAACCTTTACCTAATTAAGAATCCATCTGACACTTTAAACAGTGATCTGAGCAAAAAATGCCGACGTTACGTTGCTCAGAACCCATCCGTCATCCGAAATGACATCATCAGTAGCGAGCAAAATAAAAAATCACTGAAGCAAGTGCTTTTCTCTGCGAATGTAATTGAAGCGTGGCGAAGCGCCCGATCAGCACGTACGTATGCGAGCGTACCGCCGAAATGGTGACTCACTGGTTACCGAGTATTGTCCAGGACTCGGGGCCATAAAGCCAGCGATGTGATTGGCTACTTAAAATTAAGAACGACATTTGAGGACCTACACAACCTTGTCGCCGATGTGGGCCATCATATCATATCCACCGACTGGACCCCACAAAACGTAACAAGGAAGCGCGGTAGACCCAGACGGAAATGGCGGGACGAGTTGGACGCCTTTTCTAAGTATTGGCCGAGGAAAGCATCCGACCGTAAGTCGTGGAAAATATATAGGGAGGCCTTTGCCCTGCAGTGGGACAGAGATGGCTAAGTAAATTAATAAATAAAATACACAACCTTACTCCGGCACAACCACCCAAAGTGGACTTTGGCTAGAGACTTCCGACAGAAGATTACGCTGGAGTGAGGGGTATCGTTACATATAGGCAGATGTCTGAGGCAGATCGTCTAGGAACACCGTAATTCAAAACAGATAGCAGTATATCGTGTTGTTACAGTCAACAGCTCAAATTCTCACCAGCCTGCCACCAAATAAGGAAATTACCAGCAGTCTTTTTAAAGACTCATGTTCTAAAGTAGACAGTGACGTAGTTGTTGATGATGATGAGTTGTCGTGAGTTCATGTTTATAACTGCCCATTGGTCACAGAATACAAAAACAGGGCAATATTGTGTGCATTCTTCTTTGATTCTTCTACATAATATTACAGAAATCATTCAACAGTTTTTGAGAGCTTTGCCAAAATTCTCAATTTCATCGCGCTAGTTTCGTGGCTCTAACTGACACGTTTCGATGAAACGATAAGTATCTATAATTGGAGACGGAAGTTTAGAGCTCAATTAGCCTTCGCTAATAATGGCATAACAATCAATCTAAGAAGGATAATCTATAGAAGAAGGATAGATTTGAAATAAGCAATGAACAAAATTAGGGACATGGAACACATCACGTTCCTACTTTAATTATTGAATAGGTATGAGATTTAATAAACAAATGTCGATCGTAGCGCAAACAAATCTGATAAGCACTCATTAATACCTGCACAATACTGCAACATTAAGTACGATAGTAATGAAAAACACTTTTTAATCGTTCGAGCTAATTAATCAAGTAAAATCCAATATCGCATATTACATGATAGGCACTGACCTTGTCTGACCAGGAACACATGACACACGAGTATTGAAATCGCAGTTGAACTACAGAACAAACACCTTATTGATCGAAGATGCACGGCTCACCTTGAAACCACTCATCACTATAGCAACATTGGACGTACCTTGCGCTGTGGGATCCTTGGGAACTGACTATAAAAACCACGAAACTAGGTCAAGATTCCGCCATGCACACTCATTACTACACTTATCTTGGACTCGGAAAGCGAGAAGTATGACCAAACTCAGATATCCCCGCGTTGGAAATGAAGCAGATGGCTCGAAATAATAATATCCATATGTGAGCCGGCAATTTAAAAATAAACCGACGCGGGGGAAGTTCGATTCCGTTTAATTTTGGAAGGTTAATGCTGTTATACTGTCGAGGGAACAAAGTGGTAGCTTACAAGTGAACCGTTATAAAGCTATGCACTTAATTTAGGAGTAGCTTTCCTACTTGCATTTAAAGCACAAAATAAGTATTCGTAAAACGAATAAAGTAATCAATTAAAATTGAACTTTATGAGTTGTTTTTGTCGCATGACGGCGTAAGTAATCCTAGATTTAATAACAGATAGAATTCCGCTGAAAGGTAGCCACGAAATTGTCACAATGACAGCGCAATGCTCCTGCATATGCATCGTACGCATGACCTACAACTAAGGTGGGCGCACCGCGTCGCTCGTGACCAAATCAGTCTTCATAATGTCCTCAAACAAATCGTCAATAAATAAATATTGGTAACATAACACAGGACTGTAGGGCGTACGTTTATTTATATGGTACACATGTCGCGGAAGCCGATGGCTAGAGGCGGGTGGGCGGTCGGTTCAATTGACTGATTGTTATTTATGGATGCATTATGATTCGGATTCAATTAGGATAGACGCACTGGGCGGAAGATAAGGAACCGAGAGGGGACGTTATTTATGGCAAGTTAAAGAACCACTTAAAGAATTAGCTGCGTATTAAAAATATAATAATTTGAAGACAAGTATCGGAATCAATGCTTGCTTTAAGGCTAGAGTGAATAGACTGTTCCTATACAGGCATGCTCCATCTTCGGCTGCATTGTCGTTTTCCACCAGGTGAGATGGCAGTCCATTGCCTGGCTAGTCTAACATAAAAAAAAACAGTATTAGGTATCGCTTCAGTGTCCGGCAGAAGAGAATATGGTACCACGTACTGTTACGGGGCGACTAGGCTGACCACCTTATGGATGTCCATAGACCAAAAAATGGAGAACGGCGTTTTTGCGTACTCCAGCCCGCCAGCGTCGAGATCGCTCTACTAACATGATGGACTTGATGATTGAGATGAGAAGAGATATTTTTTGGGCTGCTGATGCGTATGTGTGTATGTAGTACGCATGTTACCCGCGTCTTCAGCTATTGATAAGGTGAGCCTGTTTACCAATGCCAAACTTATCAAAATCAGTATCTAACGTAACAGAAAGCGTGACGTGACAGATAGCTAATTCTTCCCTCATTCATAGATTGTAGTAAGTTAAGTACACCATGAAAAAGAAAATGTTTTCGAGACTTGTTTTTCCAAGAAGAAGAACGAAATTAGCACGACGCATTTCCGTGAAAAATACGTATATCAACACGTCAACACCGACCGGGCCCGTAAATCCGGCCTTGTGCTAGTATTGACGATGGCGAGTACTAGATCACAAAGGCCGGGTGACGTAAAACCATGAGGTTGATTGCCTCACCTCACCAATGCTGTTTTGTGAGTCGCCTTGAGAATGCAAATCTAGTTTAATGTTACGCGCTTACGCTGCGCGGCTATTATTATGCGGAAACATTGGACGGAACCGAAATAGGTGCAGATATACTTTTGAAAGTTTGATCCTTCAACATAAGTTCAACGTAAGTATTATCAGTTATTGTTCGGTGTAATCTTATGTGATATGGATATGGTTGTAAAAAGAAATCTTTATGTACATAATAGATAACTGTGCCACTGGACAACATACCATACATTCATGTATGGATGTTTTTTAGTTTTATTAGACATAGATGATGTTTACTTGGCTGTTCTTGTTCATGTTATTATTGTTAGCATTGCTTGACATTGATGTGACATTCCATTATATTAGTGCCTCAGATGTAAATCATAGTACCCACTGTACTAAAGCAATGTATTGTCAGCATCTAAAGTAGCCAAACATGATGTCATAACTGAGTTCTTGCTGAAATGGACTTTATCCAAAATTAAGTTTATAATGTCTCAGATCATTCTGATCTTTTTGTTAATTTACATGCTTTTAATGCTGACTGTACCACCTTTCTTACATCACCATCATAAAAATGAATGTAGACAAAATAAGTAAAAAGTAAAATAATTTGAGTAGATTTATAATAATTGCAAAAACATTTGAGGAATGCGTGATTAGTTGCTTTTCTACTCAAATATTATTCTGAATTGAACTGGTTTGTTAAATACCTTTTTATGGTACTTACCTAATGTCTTATAACTAGTATTTAACTTTTTTAGTACATAGTAGGGGTCGTTCAAGTATTACATAAGTTGAATTTTAGTCATTTTAGTAACTCCCCCCATCTACTTTTATTGACTAGGGGAGTCAATAAAAGTACTGTCCATCCACATGCCTCCCTAGGCAATAAAAACAAGGGAGGCAAAGCTCTTACTACCCCTCCTTTGCTTACCTAAGAAGATGGAAGCCCCTAATCTAACATCAACCTAAAATATTGCTGACATAACATAATTATTACAGCTTGAAAGAATTCTTTCATGAAGAAGATGGGAGCCCCTAATCTAACATTGGTCTAAAATATTGCTTACATAACATAACATAATTATTACAGCTTGAAAGAATTCTTTCATGACAAATTGAAATAACAATAGTTTTAAGATGTTTTAATTAAAATAATCTCCTAATGTTGAAATTGACTGTATTAATTTCAATTTAAATTTAAAAATGACATGTAAAATTTTGAATTTTATGTAATAAAGAGTATTTGAGTTTTTGAATTGACTTTGGCTTTGTTTATTTTTTAAGACATGGAGAATCCCCCGTGACCCCCATCCTGTAGATGCTGCATACTTGAACGGCACCTAATTAGTATAATGACAATGCCATGAATTATTGGAATGTTACCTGCACAATTTCTTTTCGACTGCCTCTCAGTCTATCAAGACTCTCCTCAGAGGAGTAGTCTGAGGTCTTCATCAGTTTTTCTGCCATTCTGGTGTGATGTGCTGGCACATCCTCCTCCAATTCTTCTATGGGTTCTGACAAAAGCTTGGTGCTGGCATGGCCCAATTGTCTGAGGAAAGGAAATGTATTTCATGCAACTATACAAAATATATATGAAAATATTGGAATAACAACAAAATATCCATATCATAAATATAATGATATTTTTTCATTTCTGTACTTCTTGATTACTGCAGGCATGGTAATAACTTTTGTATTATTGGTGTATTTTTTCTGATATGTATGTATTTAAGTTATGGTGTAACTTTGTCACCATTTACCATAGATGACCTCATACAGTCAGTATTAAATTACAATGAACAGGTATGTGTGATGTCACCATGTAAACATAAGTTGAAGCAAAGTACATGAGAACCTTGTACCATATTTTTAAGGTTTTGGTGACATGGTCCTTTGTTTACATCTCCAACTAGAAATTTAGTTATAAATCCTATTGGAAAATTAGTTACCTATGTACCTATGTTGATAAGAGTTTATGATTGACAAGAGATAAGCTATAGTACAATGATAAAGCAGAACTCATCAATATACTCACTTTATTGGCGTGCTTCTTTTTACAGGTGTCTTTCTGCCAGACTTGTGATGGGTGTGTTCTCCACCTTCTGTACAGTTCTCCCGGTCACAGCTCGACCGCAAAAAGGGTGTTTTCGACCGCGACCTTGACCGCAATCCAGTTACGGCTGGACCCTCCATAGCTGCTTCTAAATCCACTCGATCTTCGGCTTATCTTTTTGAATGCATCTCCACAAACACATAACCTCATGGGCCGTGACCCATTTTCACAAATCGGTCCAAAAGTTATTCAGGACTCACTCTAGTCTTAACACAGATATTGCACAAGGAAATCTATTTCTGTGGCTTCGTTTGATGCCGCCAAAAATGTAACCAATTTTATCACGACCTCGACACACAAGACACTGTAACTCAATTAGAAGTTTAACAAAAATAATGAATTAGTAAAACAACCCGTTTTACAGTAAATAATACAAACGTACATGTATTTGTACGAACAAACAGCGAGCAACCATGAAATTATGGAATTTCGTAATTTTTGCTCGCTAAACATAAACTGATGACGTCATCACTCAAAAAGACGTTACTTGAACAAGTGTTGCTAAAAAAGAAAAATATTTAAAAAGTAACGTCTTGAAATAATATTATTGGTTTATGTAGCAAGCTCTACCGGAAACCATAGATCACAGACAAAAACATGAAATGGATATATCGATATCTTGCCTCTCTTTCCTAAAATGACAGTTGTTGGCTGATGGATGGCCGTAGATGCCACAGCCATAAAAGAAAAAGAAAATTGACAGATTGTTGAATTTAATGGCGGGAGAAAAATGTTCATGTTCATTCTTGTTTATTTCCAATTCATTGTTTGTATTTTTTATTGTTTGTAATTTGAATGTAATGTAAGAATATCGTAGACGAAAACATGGATGTTGAAAATATTTTCAAGAATATGAAAGAGCTGGGCCATTCAAATAACAAACGAAATGAATTGAGAGAATATTGTAAACAAGAAATTGACAAAGTTAGTATTAGTTACTAAAATAATATTGGTATCCAAAGAAACTTTTAAAGACTTCTAAAATATTTGTTACAGATTTTAGATTGCTTATCTCGTCGTATATTAAAAAGCGATGGAGCTAATATCTTAGACTGCCTTCTCAATGGGCTCCCTGAATTTCCTGAAGGTGCAGTCTCTATCAAAACTAAAGTTAAAGTGGGTTACTTTATTTACTATGTATTTGATATTTGTCCTTTCCTTTTGTTCTACAAAACAATTATTGCAACTATGTTTTAGGTGCTAGATATTGTTATGACATCAATGAGATCTGAACTTACTTCACTGACCCATTGTGGAGATGTAATTAGTAGGCTATGCTTAGAGTTAGCTCGAATGCCAGCTGAAGATCTGCTGCAGTGGTCCAATGACAGTATCCAGTCTATTGTGGAGGATAGTGATGTTAACATGATGTAAGTAAGGGTTTCAAGTTTGATTGCACTTTTTTGTTTTCTATCAGAACACTACTAATTTAAATTATTTTTTACACAGCTGGAAAGATGTTCTCCCAGAATGCTTAAGAGCGTTGTCTTCACATGGCAGTGTGAGGCATTGTGGCACTGAGTTGACAGTAGATGAGTATAAGGAGCAGTGTATTCACACTTTGTGCCAGTGTCGCTGGAAGGAAAAGCAATTGGTGCAGTTGGCAGCCATGTTCAAGTATGATAGAATATTTTAACAATTCTATAATTATTCAGACACCTGTTTCTATTATAGGATCAAAATATTTAGAAATTTATCTTTATTTTTTTTTGTGAATTACAGAGATATGCAATTGCCCCGCAATGACCACAAGCAGGTGGTGAATAAGATATGCTCCTATATGCTAGATTTCCCCCCTGAAACACTGCCAGCTCTAGTACATCAACTGTTGAAGTAAGTGTATCTGGATTTTTTTTTCTGAATGGGAGACTGTTTGGCAAATATTTTTATTTTGTTGGACGGTCTGTAGACTGGACTGCAACAAATGTTTCTGCAAAATAATGGGGATCTCTTATGTCAAAGAGTTATGGCCTGGCCCTGCTCTTAATTGATGAATTATCGTCATCATTATTGTAATTTGTTGTAAGCAAGCGGATTTGTCTATCAAATTTTGGAATCCTCTTTCTTACCCTTCCTCCTCCACTGCACCTGGCCTTCAGCACCCTTTGTGTAAGCTGTTTACTTTATTTTATTTAACAAGGATTTACAGCACATTATATTATAAGTGAACAAATTAGAAGTTACTTGCAAACAGGCCAGTTACAGATTCACACTATGTTACCTACCCGTTGTTATGTCATGTTGTCCTTATAGCCATTGCTGTTGATGTCAATCTACAGTTTCTTAGGTGTTCCACACAGTGGCGTTACTGTCATACAAGCCCAAAAGCCGGGCTTGCCTTATAAAAATAATTATCGATAAAAAATCAAAGCTAATGCGAGCGCGAACTATTTAAAGTTCGCGCTCCTAATGCTTTTCAAACTGCCGCGCCGCACAGCAGCGCCATCGTGCGCCTAGGTTACGAAACTCGATCCGAACGCACACGCAAGTTGAGGAAATTGAGACTCGGTCAGTCATCTCGCTCGCACGCGCTGGCTTGTAAGCGGGCTTTGATTCCGGCCGGTATATCTCTTTCTTACATATGAAAACTGTCCTATAATGAGATATAACTATACGTTTGTTTATATAGTAAATTGTACGAGACTTTAAGCCCTGCATGCGTATGAAGTTGTACACGGATCTTTGAAAATGGCAACTTGGCGCATGCGCAGTAGGCACGTTTGTTTAATGCTGTAATACGTACCAACTTCACTATTGTTTTGTTTGAGCCTTTTGGGCGGATAAGTAATTAGTTTTTGGTTGTATTTTGTAGTAAAAGTGATTTAATTAGATTAATCAACAATAGACGAAGTAAAGTCCCTTGTGATGGTTTAAAATGTGCACAAGTTTTGATTTGCATGGAAAAGGTAAAGTTTTTAATCATTTCTCAGAAAATAACAAGTTATTTCCTTATATGTATTCCTATTATATCTATTTCTCAGATTAGTAAATCGCTTATAAGACAATTTCATAGATCGGTGTATCAAACTCATTGAATTGTTGGTTGTCTCTCTCACAAGTTATATTGCTGGTATAAAACTGAAGAGTGATAAGTGAGGATTGATCAGTAATGTGGCAAGGGGATGGATTTATTTTTAATAACCGTAAAAACTACACAATCTTCATCTCTCGGCTTGCCTTACTCTGAACCCCTAGACACGCCACTGGTTCCACAGGACCCCATTCTTCCAACCGTCATGTTTAGTTGTGGTTACTATTGTATTTAAATATTTACAGGCTCTGTAAAGTATTCCATGTTGAGGTAGTCTTGGCTCATCTAAGCCACTACTTCAATATGCGGGTGTATGGCAACATCCAACCTCCACCAGAAGGTTCAGAATCTACCACTATGGACATTGATGATATAGGTCAGTAATAGTTGAAGGTTTTTCTTTTTTTCTTTGAAGACATACCATAGGCTAACAGGCAAGCGCACCTGCTGAAAAATGGTCACCACTGCCTATAGACATTAGCAACACCAAGAGTATCACCAATGCATTGCTCACCTCTATAACACGTGCTCAGGCAGCAAAAAGGCAAATGCCACTCCACTGCCAAAGCCACAGTTCCCCAAATCCTTACCCACTGGAAACCTTAAATTATTATTATTAGGATTATATTTACTGTCAGTAAATAAATTCATGAGAAAATAAAATATAGGAAATAATTATTGTATCTGAAAAAACGAAACTAGTAATTTATTGTGAGAAAATTAAATTGTGATCTGAAAATTACATTAATCTTTCATAATCATCATTATCTTCATAACAGACCACCCTTCTAGTCTTAAGTATCCTCACGTCGTAGGACATTGGCTCTCGCATCCGACTCAGCGATGTCAATCCATCACTTCCTGTGCCTCCCGTGGGATTTCTTTCCTGATACCGGCAGGTTTAATCACCTGTTTCCGACGTATCTAGCGTAACTAGCGCAGGCGAGCCGCTTCAGTCTTGTCCGCAATATATATCACGCCAAGGCTGCCACGGATGTACTCGTTACGGACTCGATCGGGTAGTGTAACACCGCACAAGCGCCGCAGCATTTCGTTTTCGTTGTGACGTGCATCGTGAGGTGCCGACCCCCATTCCTACCTTCTGCCGATCCCTTGTATACAAACTTATATCCCTGCCCTATGTCACTCGACTTCAAGGCCCTGCCGAATCTTTTACTTCGATACACTTAAATTACACTAGAACAAAGCTTGTAATAGAGGTTTTTCCTGTCTTGTATTTTGTTACCGTATAGTGGCAAAAGTTAGCCACACGCCAAAGTCTTACTGGCAATATAAAGAAACTACCTTAGAGGTTGGAGGGTATTTCATGTCTAGAACATTTTTGCTCTCTGCAGTGCAATTTTGTCTAACAGAGCTGTGCTTTCTTATAGTGCAATACAGTCCATCGGAGCTGACCCAGTGCCTCTCCACCTGCATCTACCACATATCGCAGGGCGCGGCGGAGCCCGAAGTGATACGAAGGCACCTGAAGCTCTGGCCCCGAACACAGCTGATGCATTCACCGTTCATGCTGGATGTCGCTTTGGCACTGTCCGATAAGGGAGCGGACTTCAGATCCGTTTGCTTGGATGTAAGTAAAGAATATATACAGCTATTTGGGAGGCGTCTGAATGTATGTTGGCAAAAGAGTAGTCAGTCCAGCTGATCTTAAGTAAAAAGCTTTCTTATGGTGAAAACTAACTCATTCATCATCGTCATCATCTCGGCGTTAAATCCCGGTTGCGCCCCGGCGCTACACGCGGGTGCCCGGGGTCCGCCTTCCTGCTATTCCTAGTCCACTTTGCTCGGTCTTCGGCATCCTTCGTAGTGTGTCCATTGGCACGCATGTCACTCATAACGACGTCCAGCCATCGCTTCTTGGGCCGGCCTCTTCTTCCCGTGCCTGGTGGGGGCGGCATGGCCAGACATCTGTTCCCCACATAATTTGCCGGTCTGCGCAAGACGTGGCCATACCATCGAAGGCGACACTCTTGTAGCTTATCTGCGATGTCACGGACACGTAGGCTACCGCGGATGTGGGCGCTCTGCACGCGATCTTTGCGGGAAACCCCACACATCCACCGCAGCATCTTCATTTCCGTGACTCGCAACTTCTGCTTCTGTCTTTTGTCGCTCTAGTAAAGGCCAAGTCTCGCTGCCGTATAACAGAACAGGTCTAATAATGGTCTTGTAGACCTGTCCCTTTAGTTTCATCGGCATCTTCGGGTCACTAATGACAGCCGTCACCTCCCGCCATTTGGCCCAAGCCGCGGATATTCGGGCTTTAACGTCGCTGTCGATGTCACCAGTTGCGCTTAGTACCGATCCCAGGTATCTGGCCTGATCCGTTCGTTTGACCTCTTCTTCATCTATGCGGACGAAGATGCATCTGTACATGGCGGTGAAAACTAGCTCACATGTTTGTAATTACACTGGTGCCTAATCCTTGTTTTCTTTGAATTGCACACAACAACGCATGACTTGGTGCTTTGCCTCAGAACAAGATACTGTGGTGGCGCCCATCGAGGCGGACTCTTCATACTTGATAAGAGATCTAGAAGCGATCTAGGATGTGTTAATTTTGCTATAAATCAAAGATTGTAACTCTCACTTTAACCCATTCACAATTTATATTTGACGTGAATTTGACAGCCGGATTCGTTGTTACTATTGACTACTATGACCCTCCACGAGATGGTTGGACGTCGTTATAAACGTCGTAGGTAGCCAATTAATGCAAAATCGTTAAAGGCGTCGGGAGTGGCCAGAGGTAGATGCCACGTAGGCCTAGGCCAGCTACATCAGGACCAGCAAGAAAGGGGAATAACCAGTTTCCTTGCTGACGGACCTATTGATAGCGAACTGTATCTAAGATAGGTTAATAACCAGTGCAGAGATTGCCGTGACCACGGTTCCATTCTGTCTCTCCACTGAGTTAAACTGGTGGCATTAGCGCGGTCCAAAGTCCTGAAATGATGATGATGTAGTCATCATGACTCGTAGTGGTTTGTAGTCGAGTTACGAGATTAGTCGAGCTAACTTGCTAACCTGCGGGTCTAGCTAACTTGCAAATCGCTACGTATGCAACTCCACTGCGTCTGGCGATTTGAACTCACCCAGCGAAGCCGGCCGAACATTGCCGACAAATTCCGAACGTCAACTGCTACGAAAAAATTGGCATCGTGGCCAGACCCGCTGTGTAGAACCTCGCTCACCTTCATCAAACACAGCCCATAACAGTTTACTGTACGACTTTGGGTATATCCCATAAGAGGGCAGGTTGCTGTTTGTCAGGCGGGTTGGAGATCGCAGTGTTGTAGGCAAATAAAAAAATGGGAAACGCAGCCTACGAAGACTTTAGAACTTTTGGGTCGAAAACATTAGTCGCTTTGTACGACACCCACGACTGTAAAATGGGCTGATGCTATTCTACTCTGCCGGACACCACACGGCCATCTCTCACCTTCTCTCACCTTCGCTCCAGGTAATAAAGTCGTCAGTGGAAATGGTCTGCCAAGACTCTTTCCGAGCTCGCGAGTCCGCCGCCGCGCGCACCGCGCTACCGCCCGCCGCCCAACCCGCCGCTGTGCTCAAACTTATTACTACTGAGAGGTATGTGGATGCTACTAGCGATCCGCCCTGGCTTCGCACGAGTATTCTCGGGTTTTATCTGTTATAATATGCATGTGTTATAGATATATACTTTCCTTCCGGAAGAAATTTTTCCAATGGTAGTGGAAAGTACACCATAATCCGTTGCGTTGCTTAGTAGTTAGAGGATGTACGGACAGAGGCGGCTGGCGACTTTATTGTATACTATGTGTGATGCTTTGGGACGGCCGCACATAGGGGTATTTTGCATTCCTAGCCGGGCGAAATTATTTGTGCGGTCTTTTCTGCTCTAAAGTAGGAAAGACTTATTAAAATATAGAAGACCACCATTGGGGAGGCTTTTATGCAACAGTGAGCGTCATGGGCTGATATGATAATAAAATAAAGGAGTATTCATGATTTGAAATTTATTGATCGACAAATTACGTAAATTTTTATGTAAAATCAATTTGATGAGGAAGAATGCCAGGGTTCATCGTCACTTTCTGCGACCTGTTCTGTTTCAGATTCCGAATCTGAATCATCAGATTCTGGAGAAGGTGGCAAAAACATAGCTATCGCTTCTTTTGGAAAAGGATGCATTCTGCTCTTTGGCTTTGGCCTCAGACTTGTGATCAGTGGATCCGAGGACAGTAGAAGGCGATTCAATACATCTTGATTGCAGTCTTTTCTCGAAAACTTCCTAGCAAAACTATATCTTTACATTCTGAAATGTTTATTCCTAGCTTCAGCAGCTTCTTCCGATAATAATCCGATAGGCAATAACGCCTTTTCCATGACTGTAGCACCATGCATCAAAATTTTGTGCATAGTCGGGGTCATCGGATGCCAGTCATAGAGCGAGAGGTAGACTTTTGCTGTGTCCCTACAATATTGAGCAAATTTTTTCAAGTCAACTTTATAGCCGCTTGAAATTACCTCTAGAATTATTTTTAATCTGAATATCAGGTTGTAATCAATACCGGTAATTTCTGCAGCCTTCTGTGGGTCACCGAAAAAGCGCCTGCTGGTGTTACCATCATTGGTATTACCAAACCCAGCTTTCGGCACGTCCACATTTAATCCAGTTACGTTTCTAAATCTTTGTTGTATGCTAGCTTTCCTTTCTTTAACTGTAGCTTTGTCCAAGTCTGATCTCACTTGCCATTTTTTTATCGGAAGCTTATAAGAAAGGTGCAAAACACTTTCAAACATGCGAATCCTAGCGTGACGGATAGATAAGCCAAAATCCAAAGCTTCTATATAAACAGGCATTTTGATGTTTAAATTATTGAATTGCTTAGAAGTAGCTCCGCAAATGTAACATCTAATTGTAGAGCTGGTTTGCATTGCTGCATTGCACACTTTAGCGTCCACCATTGTTAATGTCAAAGTATGCTTAACATTAGCAGACAAGCCATCATTTATGAATTGACTGTTTTCTAATTGTTCTATTTTTGACGATATGTATTCGATTTCTTCATTTGTTAAGTCAGTAGTTTCTTTAACAAACCTTATTCTCATTGGTCTGCAATAACGTGGGGAGGAGGGAGTTGGATTTTGCCATACAATTTTTTTAACACTTTTTAACTGCAGTGGTACTAAACAGCTTTGGAAAATGTTGGAGTCGGTGGAGTCTTCATTTTGCATTTTCTGTTTAAATTGGGTCTGCTGCGAGCCACCACAGCCCCACTT
Source organism: Blastobasis lacticolella (assembly GCA_905147135.1). NCBI lineage: Eukaryota > Metazoa > Arthropoda > Insecta > Lepidoptera > Blastobasidae > Blastobasis > Blastobasis lacticolella. The sequence goes on along the minus strand of LR990048.1, from coordinate 4,696,848 downwards.
ATAAATAAGCTCCAATGAACTAAGTTCTTCTTCAGTTAAATGACTTAAAGTTTCTTTTAAATAAGTAAGCAGCCTAGTAACCGTGCGATTTAATAGGTCTTGCAAATTAACTTCTGCAATTGTCTCAGACACAGTAATTGAGGACTTTGGTGGGTAGCAGTTTAGCTTTTCTTTCTGTATTAAGCTATAACATGGGTAATATTTCTTATTGGAATTTCTGACTATCTCATATTGTTTTCTTGAAAGATCTACTTCAACAAACATTGATAGTGCTTTAAAGGGAGATAATTGTGTGTCATTATCTTGCAAACATTTTGTATAAGCTTGTTTGTATTTTTTTGCTCGCTTCGGTGACTTCATGACTTCTGATAGTAATCGGGACCTATTCCTATGTCCAGACATCTCTAGACTGGTTTTGGCTGCATGTACTAACACTTCTTGACTAACAGTTGACCGTAGTTCACTGGTTTTCTTTCGCTTGTTCCTGTCAGAGAGTTCTTCAAAATATTTTGATGGGCGACCGGCACGCTTTTGTGGTAGCGAAACAATAGGTATCTCAAACGTTCCTTGAAGCCACGTAGCATTGGCAGTAATAAATTTATGAAGTATTCTATTCGCCTTCAACCACCTTTTTTTCAGATCACTTTTGAAATGTGAAATTTTATGTTTTAAAACCTTTAATTGTTCTTTATTAAAGTTGTCAGACGATAAAAGGAAATTTTCTAAATAATCGACTTTCTCGTCAAAAGTGGGCAATTCTTGTTGTTGCATTTTATTGAACAGGTATTCTTTAGTTACAACATTGTAGTTAGAGCCCCCTGGTAACCCTGAAACAATAATAAATAAAACATTTCATAATTTGCTCCAAAATAACGGTTAATACTTTTTAGCTAACACCAACACTAAAGCGTAAGTTTTGTCGAAAGTAGCATAAAGTAGCACACAATTCGTGAAACACCTATCAAATGACCGTTTTTGTCATCCATTACAACATAAATCGTTACTCGGAAGCACTCGGAAGGATAACTATTATCACTTTGAAATGTACAATTCAGATAAAAACTGCTTAACTAATGGAGACAATTGTAAATTTATTTGAACCATACAAATACATGTGAACATAAGTGAATCGTTATAAATAAGATTATTCTTACCTGTATTATGATAATCCATGGTGCTTTTGGTTAAATAACTCACAATAATTAAGCACTGAGGTCTCAAACACGGTACGATTTTAATGTAGCAAGTAACTGACGCGAGCGCATGCGACAACGATCAAGTTCCGACTGGTTCGTGGCTGGATGGCGCAGGCGCACGACCCTGGAAAGGGTCGTCTATTGTTCAGTAGCTACCTGGCTCGCTAACGAGTATTCATTTTTGCTTTTGTGTTGGAATTTGTTTTATCAATTTCGCCCGGCTAGGAATGCTTAATACCCCTATGTGGGCCGATAGGAGGCCTCAACTTCCGTTACAGTCTAGCGAAGATGTCAATCGCTTCAAGCTATTCTATTACGAATATTGTCCAACAGTTTGGTAGAATTTAATTAATAAGGGATTCCAAAATTCACTAGATGACGTTAGTGCAATGCAAGGTCTGCTCTCAAAATAAAGCCCTCTCATTGACCTCTAATAGATTCGTCATTTTACAGCAGTTGTTTCTGTCCACGACAGTATTTTGACAATAGACTTTACGCCTCACTATCGCCATCTAAAATCGAGAAATCCTTCATTGAAAATTGACTGATCTGTTATTATTGCACACTCTCCACCATCTACCGAATACAACAACTTATGCTACAACTTAGGGATCTATTAGGCAGAAAGCGGTCAAGCGTTCCGCGGTCCATTGAACTCGTGTCTGGACCGCGGAACGGTTGACCTCGTGACCTTTCTGTCTGATATATCCCTTATATCATTGTCCCACAGCACGAACCACCAGCAACTAACCGTAGTCGGTCTGGTCAACCTAGCGTTTCTACTACTCAGCGTGCCCCGGACCAAGCCTTGGTCTTCCGTCTGCTGGTCCCACGGGAAGCTGGTACTGGCCAGGCTTTGCCGGCAACAGCCCGCCGCGGCTCCCACTGTGCTGTCCAAATTGGCTGACAAGCTGACTACGGAGGGGAATCAGACGCAATATGCTGGTAAGCGCTGACTAAGTTTTATTTTATATTCCAACTTCTCTACTTGTAAAGGAATAATAATATTATAAAGAGAAAATTTGATTGTTTGGCGGTTTGTATGTAATGTCGACGATCTCATGTATACAAACGAGACAAGTAAGTTCGAACTGGCTGTTTGATTGGACTTTGGCTCCCTGTGTGTGTCCTACCGGCTGTATAATGGGAAATATTCTGAGGATCTTTTTTATCTGGTGCACAGCACCAGAGGTGCTACAGCACAATTTCGCCAACGTACCACCCCTGCAGACTACCCATTCTGGGTAGATAGTTGGCATCCATGCGAAAGTTGAAAATAACGTTTCTCGCTCGTACTATTTGTATATGAAATGAGGACCACAGTGTTTCTTTTGGAATATGGGGGTGGAAAATGCATTGGTGCCCCTAAGATGTCCATAGGCGACGGTGACCATGTTCCATCAGGTTGCCCGCTTGCCATTTGTCTACCGTCTACCTAACATAGAAAAAAACCGACTTCCCATCAGACGAGACGTGCGCCTGTTTCTAACAATACATAAACTTCCAGCCTGCCTCCTCTCCCTCTGTGCGCTGAGTCCAGTCGCCATCGAGCGCTGTTCCCAGCTGACCACCATACTGGAGTGCTGCCAGCCGCCGGCCGGCGCCGCTGTGTTGGATGCTGTGCATCCACTCCTGAACTTCAGCATGAGGACTCGTGATGCCCTGGTCATGGTTTGCCGGAAGATGCTGTATTCCAGGTTAGATGCCACATACACACTCATGCCCGTATCTCTTAGAGGTAGGGAGAGAAGGTCGAGTGCCACAAGCTACGATCCTCTTCTGACTCTTCCACATTCATACCTAATCTGCATCTTGTCACAACTTTCTCTTTTTCTTTTCGTTAATTGACTTCGAATTTGTTTTTGTGCGTGCTATTTCTAGGCACAGTTTTCTGAGAAAACGCTGCCGTAAACCATTGAAGACAATAAAAATTTGTAACGAAAACGTAGGTGTAAATTGTTTTAGGAAATTATATGCTACTTGATGATACATCTTTCATAGAATGCAAAACGAATCGGAGAGAATTCGAATGAACCCTTTTTTGACGACCTGAGTGGTTCAATGGTCAACATGCCGGTCTGCCACACAAGAGGTCCAGGGTTCGATTCCTGGCCGGGCAGAAATTGAAATGATGTATTTTAATTTCTGTTACGGGTCTGGGTGTTCTATGTATAATAAGTATGTATTTAAAAGTATTTAAGTAGTATATCAGTTATGTAGCACCCATAGCACAAGCTTTGCTTAGTTTGGGGCTAGATGGCGCTGTGTGAATTTGTCCACGAATATTTATTTATTTATTTTGTTCACCATCGCCCATGTAATTCAGAGTATTTTCGCAACAAACCCCACGTTTTCGTTTTGTTGTACCTAAATCATCATCATCATCATCATATCATCGTCCTCTCTCGCATCTGACTCAGTGCTATTAATCTGACGTTTCTTGGGTTTCCCTCGGGATCTCTTTTGTAATACGGCCAGATTTAGGACTCTCACATATCCCCGTGGCTTGCGCAGCACGTGACTAAATCAACGGAGGCAAGCCTCTTCATTGTTATCCGCGATGTCTCTCACGTCAAGGTTACCACGGATGTACTCGTTACGAACTTGGCAGAGTCGTGTTACGCAGCATATTTTCTCGTACTATAATGACAAACGCGCTAGAGCATAACTGAGATTGACAGCAGACAGCTCATCTTCATAACATTTACGATTCATGCACTTATGTTTCATGTAACAAAAATCAGAGCCGTAAGTGCGTTGTCGCTTTCAGTACTATGATGAAATGCCTGCCGAATGTAATGAAAGGTTTTGCGTTGTTGAAAATCCTGGTGGCGCTGCTAAGAAGTAAGGCAAAATATTGCCGTGTTATTGGACAAAAACAAGTACAGTGCTGCAAGGATCATGGCAGAAATCAAACTAACGTCGCCTTGTAAAGCGTCCCTTTTGACGGACAGCTGGAGTTGATGTTTCACACCCACGCCCCCATGCAAGTGCCACATGATTCTTGTAAGCACTGTAAAATGACGGATCGAATCCACCCTATATTTTGACATCAGACCTCGTCTCAGTGGCGCCATCTGTTAGTTTTTGGAATCGCAAAGCTCAATTGCTACAACAACAACCTTTACCCAGGGAGTCCACATACCGCTGCCTGGCACTAAGCGGGTTCCTGACGCTACTCCGTCACGTGAGGCTGTCTCGCCGAGGCCTCCCTGCCAGCGAGGGAAGTGCGCATTCGTGCTTAACCCAGCTGACTTGCGACGTCCACGCTACGCAGCAGGGCGGACAGTGAGAATTTACTTATTATACTTAACTTTTATAATGTGTACGGCTAAGGAGTGGAACGCGTTGCCTGCGAGTGTGTTCCCTGATCAATATAATCTGGATGCCTTCAAGGCTGGAGTGAATAGGCTGTTCCTAGACAGGCATGCTCCGTCTTCGGCCGCATCGTCACCTACCAACAGGTGAGATGGCGGTCGAATGCCTGTCTTGTGTAATATAAAAAGGAGCTCCCATTTTCCGTACTTGGACTCAAATTTGCTCCTTCATACGTGACTGAGACGGCTATTGTAGCCAGCCCAGCTCCTTCCAGAAGTCTATTAAGCTCTTGGGACGTTCAGACTTCTCGAAGGGACCCTGTTCCTATTGAGGCTTTAGCTCTGTAGTTCTTTAGCTTCTTTTATTATAGTTATTTTACACCTTCACTATTCATATTATCGGGTTTGTTACCACGGTTAGTATTGTTTTCATCTCGATACCTCAGTCTACTCGTGACAAAATGTCGAGGTAAAAACAATACTAACCGTGGTAACAAACCCGATAATATGTGTAGTGAATAACCATGAAAGTATTTAAATCTATATTATTTTATTCCTTATAGTTTTTAAATGGATTTTACACCTCTAAGCCAGACATTGATGTTTGTCAACAATGCAGAGTGTGACACAACGTTAGAATTAAATAACTGTCAGTATATGAAAATAAAGGAAATTTTATTATTCAAAATTAAACGTAAAAAGTACGTAAAAGGTAAACATTTGATAATGACGTCACGAGCTTGTGATGCATCATTATCACCATTACAGCCCATAACGGTTCACTGCAGGACTGAGTACCTCTCCCACGGAACGGAAGGTTGTTGCCATAATCTCCACCCTTGGCAGACATATTTTAACAAATTCTAGGTTTTGATAGCTCATAAAGAGTTGCTCACTTGCCTTGCACTCAACACCACTAAACACACACCACTTATCTACTATCATACGCATCGACACTGTGCTAGCTTTAATTTGCTTCCACTTTTATGTGTTTTTTGTTAATTATTGTGTACTCTTTCTTTTCTTCTATGTTACAAAACGTCGTGTTTTCCAAATTTTTGTGTTGTGCTGTTTCTGTTTGTGTAAATGAATATTTCTTATTCTTATTCTTGAATTTCGTACCCTTAGGGTGACGTCCCGCGTCCGCAACGAAGCCATGTGCTTAGAGGTGGTGGCCATCCTGCGGCGCTGCCTCGGACAGGACGCGCCCGTCAAGCAGATGCTGTACACCCGTGAGTCCATACATACACACATACATATATTTATAGAGGTGGGCAACGCATTGGCGATACTCTTGGCGTTGCTAATGTCTATAGGCAGTGGTGACCACTTCCCATCAGGTGGCCCGTTTGACTACAGTATGTCATAAAAAAATCTGTTAAGGAGGTACGTTTTTCATACAAATTTTATTTAACTTATATTTCTATTCTTTCAAGTCTGACCTTTTTAACGGTGGCCTAATAATAATATTAAATGTCTCCTATTGAGCGTGAAATTAATTTATACATGTTAATAATATAAAAAAAAGCAATGAGAAAGAAAATTAATACAAATTATCGAAGCTGACGATTACCTTATTATTTAATTAATTCTTCCATTGCAGAATTATACGACTGCGCGAAAGAGAAAACGGTACTCCACGAGTCAATCCTAGAGCTGTTGTACGACCATCTCTGCAAGTACTTGCCGGACGACGCGGCTGGGAGCCCTATATTGTTGGACAAGTGTGTCCAGATGAATGCCACTACTGCTGTTTTGACGGTAAGTAAAACCGTCCATACATGTTCAAGCCATCGTCCAATCGGCATGACGCTGCATGTTTGAATCAATCTGCAGTCCGTCCATATGTACACTACACCTTCATGCTTATCGTCCAATTCTCATGATCCGATTGGCTGTCAATCCTGCAATGAAAGTACGCTATAAATTTTGATGACTGTCCGACTTCCGGTTTTGACAACTTCACGAAATCACTCACACAGATTAGGAAAGCAATGGGAAAGATGTTAGACACATCAATAATTATTTCTTTTAAGAACAATATTGTGAGTTTTCCCTTGAGAGCTTCGTGTATGTATGTGTTCCAGTAAAAATACATAATACTTTTTCCAATGAGGCCTGTCGCAAGTTCGAAATTTCACCACATGGCGCCACTGGCGAGTAAGATCCGTTGTCAAAGTACCTCGTGCTGTTGTCCAGAATCAACCGCTCTAAGTTGACAGTTAGATTTCAGACGACGTTATTTTGACAGTGACCATACTCGACAGTTGCGCCCACTGGCGACCACAAAACCGCCTATTTAGATAGGTAATATTGTGGCACGTCCTATCGGCGTCTCATGATCACATCACACTTCCGAAGGCCTGCTGGAAGATATTCCTTTTAGACATAAGTAACGCCTGTTGTGCCTTTTATTATTATGTCTGTTTATCACTATATATTTCCTGTGCACAAAAAACTGCGAAAGAAAATAAAGCGGTTGCCCTCATTATACTTCGGTCATCATCATCATTCGAGCGGTCAATCCCGGCTACTGCCATGGTCTATGTCTGGTCTTGGTCTTTCTAGCTTTGCTTTTTTCACTTTGCCCTCATTATACTTCTCTGTATATTCGTATATATTCCCAGGAACCAATAGCCTACCTGCTCTACGCAGCTGCCCAGTTCACGCAGCCTGTCGACGAGGACCTGGAAGATATCCTGTCCAGCCAGAGTAACGATACCACTTGCGGCTACCTGAAAGCCAAGCTGACTACAGCACTGGATAGGCTGTGCAGTAGCGAGGGCTTTGGAAGGATTGAGATGGTATGTGGTCCTTGTGGTCCTGGGGTGGCCAACATGTCACTGTCTGTTTGCTTCCAAATATCATAAAAATATATCGGTTTGGCATTAATGTCCTGGTTCTGCTCTCGCGCACTAGGACCCGGTGTCCGCCTTGACCATGATCCAGGATTTGGAGGACCGGGTATTTACACTGGAGACACTGCCATCTGATCTCCGTGACGCTGTTAACAAGAGAACCTGACCAAATTTTTCCGGAGGTCAGATAGCAGTCGTTCTACTGTAATTACCTGATCTGCCAAATCCTGGATCATGGTCAAGGCGGACACAACCAGGACAGAGCACAACCGGAATGTTGACGCTAAAATCGCGGGCGATACGCGAGAAAAAGCGTGACGTAGATATTGCTGTCTCTTTCATCTTAGTATCGAGAGAAGGAAACAAACGCTTTCTCGCGGCGCGAGTTATGCCGCTAGCACACTTACGCTAATCGTGTTGGTGGCCCTGGGGCGGCCACGCTCCTTTATAACTATTGAAAGAGATATTTAAAGTCCTACTAATTAAAGATTTCTTATTTACTTTCATTATAATATTATTTTCCATTTATTATATGTTGATTCCGGTATCAAAATATTTTTATAATATTAATCTACATCTATTTACATAGTTATTTCACCCTCACAGGATGACCCAGGCCTCACAGACCTCAGTCCAGAGTCCAAAGCGAAGAGTCTGAAGGTCCAGCAAATCCTGCAATGCTACGAGGCATTGATCGCTTACCAGGTAACTTGTATCATCACTTACAAATGAGAATTATCGTGATTTCAAAATACACCAGATGGCGCTACAGAGAAGTAAGGTCCGCTGTCAAAATACTGCTGTGCTATTGGACAGAAACTATTGGTGTGAAATGACGGATCTATTCTAGCCAATGACAGGGCTTTATTTTGACGTCAGACCTCCCGTCTCAGTGGCGCCATCTGGAATCGCGAATACCCTCATTATTAACTTTAATGTTTGTGGGTAAAGTTTTCCTGGTGACAGTGGGATGGGCACACCGCCCTGTCTACTCTTGTCGCCAAGCTATTCCTCTTTGAAGGATAAGGTAGCCAGCTCAAACTTCACAGTGACAACGCACCTACTGGATCACTATTCTCTATGGTCACTATTCTCCAAAAACAAATCTGCAAGGGGTGAAATAGTTACAGATTACTTTATTGGTACACGTGCCGGAAAACGCAGCGTGGGTGGGCCTCCTACAAGGTGGACCGACGACCTGGTAAGGATCACAGGTACCAGCTGGATGCGGAAGGCACAGGACCGGCCTTTGTGGATCTATGGGGGACGCCTATGCCCAGCAGTGGGCGTTTCTGGTTGATATGATGATGATGATGATGAAGACTTTATTGGTAATATTGAAATAGGGTACCATTACCGCGTTTTAACCACCCGGACAGCGCCATCAAGCGTCTTCTTTGTGTACCTTCGTAAACGTTACGGATATAAAAGTTGGTAACTAAATGTATGTAAATTCTCGTTTCAGATCCTACATTGGAACCGCAGCAGTGGCGAGGAGGTGCCCAACAAAGTGTATAAGCTTTACAAAGATTGCGCTCAGCTGTTGGATCAGACTAAGGTAAATTACGAGTTACGTTTACCTTCATCATCATTACTTATACTTTCATCACCATTATAACAGTCCACAGCAGGCCTTAGGGCCTCTCCCACGAAAGTGGAGGTTATTGCCATAATGGCGACGCTTGGCGGGTTTAGATCGCAGTGTTGTAAATATAACAATGGAAAACGCTACTGCCCATTTTCCAGCCTACGAAGACTAGATCTGTTGCCTTGAAAAACATTAGTCGCCTTGTACGACACCCACGAGTGTAAGGGGTTGGTGCTATTCTACTCTGCTGGACACCACACGCTACCTTCTTATTCGAACAGTACGAATTTTCAATTAGCGAAAACGTCACCAATTCCCTCAAGGACTTTTACGATTTCAGATGGCGCTACAGAGACATGAGGTCCGATGTCAAAATAAAGCCCTGTCATTGGCTAGAATTTATCTGTCATTTTACAGCAATTGTTTCTGTCCAATAGCGCGGCAGTATTATAACAACAGACCTTACTTCTCACTAGCGCCAGCTGTTGGCCTTTGAAATCGCAAAAACTGTCATTATGTCATCTTCTCCGAAGCTTCTATATCATTCAGATTAGTGCCATCTATCGGCTCTCTATTCTCTCTACTCTGTTCTCGGGTAAGTTCATCTCTGACGTGTATGTACGGCGAGAGACATACGGCTGAAAATTTGCATAGTAAAATAAAATCATACTTTTTTCTTTGCCCTGCCAAGCCAATTTCAGTCGTATGTTGGAGTATATTCAGTGGCATTTCGATCGCTTTTGGGGATACACTAAGGGACTATCCTTCGTTGTGTTAGCCACTTCAAAGCATTGTTCCAATAACGCCAATGGCCGGCACCTTCTTATTCGAGGAGCTTTCCGCCTCCGGGTCTGCGAGTGGTAATTATATTACGTATAGGTATATTATACATATTATAATGTTATACATATTACACATTATGTTTACATAATAAGACCTTTCTATTTCTACAATCATCATCACAGCCCGTAATAGTCCACTGCAGGACTCAGGGCCTCTCCCACGAAAGGGGAGGTTATTGCCATAATCTCCACGCTTGGCAGGCGGGTTGGAGATCGCAGTGTTTGAATATATCTACAGAAAATACTGCTGTCCATTTTCCAGACTACGGAGACTCTTGATGTTTTGTCTCGAAAACATTAGTCGCCTTGTACGACATCCATGAGTGTGAGGGGTTGGTGCTATTCTACTCTGCCGGACACCACACAGCAATACAGCATTTTTACAATAATAATTCTTAATTTCAGTTGCAACCTAAAATAAGCAAAAAGGCCAGCAAGTCGACTCTGAACGAAACAAGAGAGACAGTCAAGTCGCAGAAGAGCCAGAAGTCCCAAAAAGGGAAGGGTCCGGTGAAACTGAATAATGTGGTCAAAGACAGGGCTGGCCCCTTCAAACCGCTGCCGTGTCTGTGGGACTTGAATTTCTGTCTGCGGGTAGTTGAACTATTGTACAAGTAAGTCTTAGAACTAGTAGAAAGAGTGATTTTGAATTGGTTTAAAACTAGCGACGCGCCCCTTCGCACAGGTTTACTCCATTATAATATGGAAATCGCATCCAAATCGGATTAAGCGATAAGGCCGCCTGTTGTTTTATTTGTTGCTACCGGTATGTACCGACTATATCCTGTATTTATGCAATAAAGTGTTTGTAATTCTAATTTCGTTTTGTGGTTTCGGACGAATATACAGAGAGACAGACAGACGCAGAAAGTGACTATGTAAGGGTAAGGATATGCAGGGATGAGGTTGCACATTTTTTCATATTGAACTAGTGGACCCGACGCGACTTCGTTCTCGTTCACCTACTTTACCCATACCTATCCTTTTATTTTCTTGCTTATATAAACCCCTTTTTTATTATTATCAATACGCTGGCATTTGACCTCAACACACCTGATGGAAAGCGACGATGAGGTCGAAGATGTGGCATGCGTGCCTAGCAGATACCTATTCACTCTTGATTTGAAGACCACGGTTATACTTATCGGGGAACAGTGACTCGGGCAGAGAGAATTAATCTCGCAATTTATTTATTTGTTTTTAAAACTTTATTGCACATATGACATAAAATACAATTAGCGGACTTAAAGTCATTAAGGCTTTATCTAGCTATTGTTGAAAATCACATTATAATCTGTTGCGTAGTTTAAAAGATCTAAGCGTACATAGATACATACATAGAGACAGACGGCGGGAAGCGATTTTATTTTATACTCTGTCTAGATGACAATATTAAAAAAAAATACATATTCTCATTATTCGTTTGAAAAGCGAATAAAGTCACGAAAATATACCCCTCTCCCCAGCGACGACGTCCCATGGTCCACTCTCGAGACCCGTAACATCCTACGAAGCAAGCGTGAGTTCCAACAGTGGGCCTTGCGTGGGATCGCGAGCTCGCTGCCCACGGCCGACCGCCACGCCGTAAAGACCGCTGCCGATATCGCCTCGGTGCTGTATCACCGGTGTCTTTGCAGGTGAGTGTACGACTGTACTGTGAGTCTGTAGCGACATCTATCACTCCAATAGGAAAACTCAACTCAATTAGGTTGCAGGTAACAAAAATGCAGAACCGCAGGTGCGTTGTTACTGTGAGGACTTAGATAAAATGCCTCATACTAATATAACAATCTGTCGCGGCCTGAATGTGCAGGTTTCCTCATGATGTTTTCCTTCACCGTTAGAGCATAAGTTAGTGTTCAACTAATGCAATACATAACTTATTTTTACCTACATTAGGGTTCTTACTACTCTTGCTAAGAAGTCGGACCCGTTAGCCATAAGGCCATCAATTCCTTTCGTGGTTAGATTGACTGATTGTATTTAATTCTCTTGACTTTCATTGGAGACTGCCATATTAATATGTATTCCGTGACTGAGCTCCAACAAACGACACTCTCGAATTCCCGAGTATATCTTGACGATGATGATTGTTCCAGATTCCAAGCGATGTGCGAGTTCGACGACCAAACGACGCTGTGCTGTCTGGATTTGTTCAAGGACTGTCTCACTGTTCTGTTCTTACCGGCGCACGCACTGAAAATGGAACGCTTCCTGCCTACGATAAGTAAGATTTTTTTTATCCTACCCAGTGACAAACAAGCAGACTGCCCACCTGATGGAATGTGGTAACTGTCGCCCGTAACTCCTACGATTTATGCACTTCGGTGAAGACTTATTATTTTGGTCGAGGAAAACATACTTATGCTTACAAGTGATGAAAATGAACATTTCTCTTATGACAATCATTAAAATATGTAGTATGGACAGTCTGTTCACCACAATATATAAATAAAATTGTGATAACTTATCATTCTTATAAGTCTGTTGCCAACGATTCTCTATTTACAATGATTGAAATTGTAACTGTTGTGATTACGTATGATCGATTTAATATGGCAATGAAGCTTTGTTAGCAACTGAACCCACGAAATCGATGATACGGAATCGCAAAAGTAACCATTTCAATCATTGAAATCAGGGAATTGTTGGCAACAGAATGGCCTAGATGGCCTTCCTCTGTTTAAAAATAAAATCCAATCCCCAGCCGGCACCACCGTCGACCCATCCGTGAACATATCAGCCATCCTCTCCCGGATACTGTCGGCTCTCACACGACTGGAAGCCGAAGAGGAGGCTGGGGCGGAGCCCGACGCCACACAGCGAAGGATGATTGCCACGCTGGTGGCCACAGCGGCCATGTTGTTGGAGGTGCCTGTCGACTCGGATGCTGACAGTTATGAGGTGGGTGACTTTGAGAGGTATCGTGGAGTATGGGAGTGCTATGGGCCATCCGCATACTGTCGGCCCTCACGCGACTGGAATCCGAAGAGGAGGCTGGGGCGGAGCAAGTAGAGAGTAGGAGAGTAGGCAAACAGGTAAGGGTCTCCTGATAGAAAGTGGTCACCACTGCCTATAGATGTTAGCAACACCAACAGTGACACCGCCTATCTCCGATAGTTAGCCGCCATTTTGATGCAATTGAGTTTAAAGCAATCGCAGCAAGACTGCTCTAGCTCAGGCTTGCAGCGATTGGTCCACACTCAATTGCTTTAAAATGGCGGCATGCTATCGGAGATCTGCGGTACCACTGCTAGGGTACCACCGATACGTTGCCTACCTCTATAATACGTTGCTCTGGTAGCAATAAGACCAATATTTATAATCTCCACTGCCAAAGCGACGGTTCCCCAAATCCCCACCCATGGAGCACTGGAAAACATTACTACTAACGCTTTAGTTTGACATCAGATCTCACGTCTCAGTAACCTCACCTGCAATCACGAAAACCCTGATTAATCCATACATTATTTCCAGGTGGTAGAACAGTATACGCAGTACATCCGCAAGTCCCGCCAAGAGTGGTCGCCACTGCTGGGGCCTTTGTTGACGGCTGTAGCGCGCGGGCAAGGACACTCGGCGCTATTGGATGACTTGTTGAAGAAACTACATGCAGTTTTGGGCAGGATCGATGTGGGTAACTTACATATAAAAAATACATTTTAAAATCGGTATATAATGGGTGATTTTCAGGCTACTTTAAAAAGTAAAAAGAGTAGTTCAGTGTGCCTGACCAGATGGCGCTGCTTAGACAGGCTTCTCAAATATTGAATTTGGTAAGAGAAGTTACTCCGAAGGTGTTTCGGGAAAATATACTTAAAGTACCTTTTTTGAGAAGAAAGCGCAAAATGTCCACATTTTTATACATCTTACGGTCTCGTTTTGATTTATTTTTTAGAATCTTGTTTAATCAACGGGATCTGTTACAAAATTATATGAACAACTATGTCTTTTTAATCGGAACTCGGAAAATCTCCCATTGACCAAGAAATCGGTGCTTTATTATTGTTAGATGTTGGATCCTCCTTCGGCCATGTATTTTTTCAACTATGGTGTACAAATTACATGATCACCTTGACGTTCAAACAATTTTTTTTACACATTCATCGCACATGTTGTCGGGTTAATTACCTACTACTCGTGACCATGGCGCATGCAACTGCGTCGAAATATCGAGGTAAAAATAATGCTAACTGATAACATGAGCAATGCAAGTGTAGTGAATACCACGAAAGTCTTAAAACAATTATTTTTGTCGTAAACTAAACTAGGAGATGAAATTGAATATCAAAAGTGTAAACAAATTGCCCGTATAAAAAATAAACCCAAAGGGTGGATTAGTGTAATAGTGCTTTTTAATATATTTACTAGATTACATTTTTTGACGACCTGAGTAATTCAGTGGTCAACATCTGTGTCTGTCACGCAAGAGGTCCCGGGTTCGATTCACGGCCGAGCAGAAATTGAAATGATGAATTTTAATTTCTGTTACGGGTTTGGGTGTTCTATGTATAGTAAGTATGTATTTAAAAGCATATAAGTAGTTTATCAGTTATCTAGCACCCATAACACAAGCTTTGCTTACTTGGAGGCTAGGTGGCGATGTGTGAATTTGTCCACTGTTATTTTTTTTTGTTCATTTTGGATGTGATAATGTTTATCAATATTTCATTTTCATTTTTCATCATCATTTGGCGAATAGTGGCGATTTGTTTACACTTTTAAATATCATCTCAGAATATGAGTGAATATATCAAACTACTCTAGGTTTGCTTGGAAGAGGTCGCTTGTAGCGATAACGCCTTTGCCCACAATGTTTGAAAAGACCCGTAAATATTTCTTTTTGTAATTTTGTGTGCAATAAAGAGTATATCTATCTAACAATTCCCAGGAAGAAGAAGAAACCACATCAGAATGCTCCCTATTCCCCTCGCTGACCACCCAAACGGCGCACACTGCTCTCGGCACGGTCTGCTCCCATCTGGTGCTCCGACTGCGGCCAGTCGAGCATCTGTTGCATCGAGCTAGGGATATGGCTAACGGCAGGGTGTATGCTGTACACCAGGATTTGTTGAAGATTGATAAGGGTGAGGGATTTGGTTGTGGATGTTCCGTGGAGAGTGTAAGTGTGAATCTCGAGGTTCACAATAGCGATGTATGTACAGTCCCAGAGCATAAGTGCATTACAAGAAAATGTTCCTTTGCTGTACAGCAACAGTCACGGCATTTGCAAGCGGCAAAATCAGTTTTCTAAAAGAATGGTGAATTAGCTGTCCGTAATGCCCGACGGAGTCGTCCTTCACCCCCAGAATAATTTTTATATGATACATAAAAATTTAATTCATGAATGCTATTAAAACCGTTTAACAACGGCACTGTAGTGCAAAGGTATTTGATACTTAAGGTGGTCATGCACTTATGCTCTTACATTGTGTTATTGTTTATTGAGAATGTTCATCAACACGATGCACGGAACTTCGGAAAATTATGTATGAAACTTCGAAATTCTCAATACATAATTTTTCGAACTTCCGTACATTGCGATAACAAACATTCACAATATTAGAACTTCGTTATTTTGAACTTCGAGATTTGGAATTACTCTTCTGTAGAGGACAACACTTCTAGCTCTAGTCAATCTAGGTCGCCGTATTTGACGAAGGAGAGTTCTCACTGTCATGGAAAATTCTCTCAATTATTTCTGTTCTATCTCAATTTCCCGCGTGGATGCGAGTGGTTTCAAAATTAAGGCCCCAACCTACACAATTTATATTGCTATTATTATTTCTTCAACATCCTCGAACACTCTCGGGAGTCAATTAGCACTATGCCAGTCATCATCATCATCACAGCCCGTAACAATCCACTGCAGGACTCAGGGCCTCTCCCACGAAAGGGGAGGTCACTGCCATAATCTCCACGCTTGGCAGGCGGGTTGGAGATCGCACTGTTTAAATATAACAATGGAAAATGCTGCTGCCCATTTTCCAGACTGCGGAGTCTCTTGATCTTTTGCCTCGAAAATATTAGTCGCCTTGTACGACACCCTAGAGTGTAAGGGGTTGGTGCTATTCTACTCTGCCGGACACCACACGGCCAACTATGCCAGTATATTATGTTTATTACTCCTTCGTTGACAAATCTTTCCGTATCCCAGATCTAACCCGGCTATACAAGGCAGTGGTTGTCCAGCTGTCGGCTGGCGGCACCTGGGTATCCTCAGCTGCAATGACCCGCTGCAGTGTTGGCGCTGGCTCAGACCGCGTAATACAAGCGGCCACGAGACTGTACCAGGTGTTGGCAGCCTTGGCCAGGCAGATAGACCCCGCTATGGCTGAGGCCGTCAGGTAACAGGCAACTGCAGCGACACCGTCGATCTCCAATCGCATACCACCCTCTGGAATTACGTTCCAAAATATCCGAAATGCATGTTGTGACGTCATTCCAAAGGGATGGTATCATGCGATTGGAGATCGGCGGTACCGTTCCTTTACTGTGCTATTTATGTTGCCCAAGCCCCAGAAAGGGGAGAGTGGACAAATATAGGATTTAAGTTTTTTTTTTTATATTAAATTAACCAGTCTGTTGACCACCATCTTACCTGGTGTTATCACTTACACCAGGTGAGTACACCATCGTCACCGATGCGGCCCAAAAAAGGAACATGCGTGTCTATGAACAGTCTACTACAGAATATGTAGAGAGTCAAGCAGTGTGGAAAGGAGCCACTGGCAAGTACTTCGCGCACCTCCCGTGATTCGGTCTTACATGGTCCTTATTACCTTGATAACAGGCAACGAGGAGTGAGTTCGTTTTAGCATAGATCTATGAAGCTACAGCAAATTCGGACGTGGTTCGTCATACCTACTCCTACACAATATACAATACACGCAAGCGCCTGCCCTAAACCTGGGAGCAATCAATCACGAAATAATATTTGAGCGATATATTTACAAGTGGTCTGACAAATTATTGTGTCCGTAATGGATAATACATACATAATGTAAACACATTCGGGTGAAGCAGTTCTGACTGATAAAAAAATTAATAGTCATCTTGGCGTTAATTTTCCGGTTGTCCCCGGGGTCCGCCTTGATTAGATTTAGAATTCGGCAGATCAGCTAATTACAGTTAAGCGACTGCCATCTGACCTTCGTGACTCTGCTACCAGGGGAACCTGATCAGACTTGATAATGGTTACACACTCTGTGGCCTAAATGTGCAGGTTTCATCACGATGTTTTTCGTCACCGTTAGCATCGGTTAGCGAGCGTTAGAAGCTTGGACTGATACTTGTCTTAAATAAACACTGACGTGTAATTCCTACATTTAATATTAATAAAGTATGTATAATAAAAATGTATATTAGTAGTTTATCAGTTATCTAACACAAGTTTTGCTTTCTTTGGGACTAGATCGCGCTGTGTGAATTTGTCCAAGCCTATTATTTATTATTTATTTATACTATCCATTCCCCCCAGACTAGACCGCCTCCTGAAGACCTGCGGCAGGAAGCTCTCAGGCAGCCTAGACGCCCTAATCCCGTACCTAGAAGCGGCCGCGAACACAACTACTGGGGGTGCGGCGCGGGTGCTTCGCGATACTAAGCTCATACCGCGACTGGTGCTGGCAGCTGAACAGTTCAACAAGAATATCGTACTGCTGGATACGAGGGGGAAGGTTTGTTTTGATATTCTTAGTAGAGCTCGTCTAGTCTAAAATGACGCGCCCCACTACTTAGTTAGTTGATTTCGATGTGTGAGTGCAAATATTGATAACGACACTTCATCTGTGTGGGAGCCAATGAACGACGCGTTATCCTACGTTTGAATCTCACCGCCAACTAAATGACCAATTACAACGGGTTTTGTATATGTATTGCGTCCATATTTTAATCTTGCTTGTGTGCGTTAATGCGATAGTGGGGCACGTCATTTTAGATTAGACGAGCTCTAATAATATACCATTGAGGGTACCTATAATTATAATTTACTGTACTTACCTTAGGTTAAGGATGTAATGAGGATCCGAATAAAATACTGTCTATGTCTATCGGCACTTAGGCGGACCCGAGCCCTCGCGTGCCGCGCGGGCTCTCAACCGGGACACAACGCCAAGATGATGATGATAATGATGATTGACGGTGCCTATCGAATCGCGGCGGTTCGATTCTCGCGCTGTGACATGTCAAATTCGACATTTTCTCTAGCCAAAAAACTGTATTTCTTGTTTGCCACCATAGTGGTATAAAAAAACATTATGCGCCCACTATCCGGTGACGCAGTGTTCGGACTGGCTTCCAACAAGTCCTCCGTTGTGTTAGTTTTAAGGTCACGCCGAGCATAGGACGAAGTGGTCTATTTGTTGCCCATATTATCCCCATCTGAAAACATTCGCGCTGCGTCAACCCACATGGGTTCCCAGCTTATTAAGCGCCTTCCAGGTAGGCCATGGTGAATCTAGGTTCCTTGTCATAATCAAGAGTGTATCACAGTCAACTGTCAGCAGCTGACCAGCTATTGGATTGCCATAAGTCGTGCCTATGGAACCACTCCTAAGTTCTGCGCCTCCATTCGTTGCCAGCCGTTTTGTTTTAATTCTCGCTCTGTGCCATCTCAAATTCGACATTAGCCTCAATCTCTGTCGCCAAAACTGTATTAAAACGTCACAACTTGATTATTTCGAACAGCAAACATGTAATTTTCAATATACGCGCTACACAGTATTTAATCAATATCATGTTATCGAGTGTTTCTCGGAATGGAATTTAGTAACAGGGCTCGCGTACCACGAAACAGTGGGCTGAGATAACAGTAAATACTCGGAAATCGAGCTCTAAATATTAAACTTAATAAAGTAAATAATCAAATGAGAGTTGATTTAGTACAAAGTAATTTTCGTAACTTGAAAATAATTTAATAGAATATAACATTGTTCCACCGACTAGAGTCAGAGGGGCCGTCTTAATTCGAAGTGGTCGTACCACCACGGTCGTGAGGTGGGCGGTTTTGAGGTCTATTTATCGGGCGACGCCCGTCGTACGATCATGGTCGCACGACCGTTGTCAATAAGGACACCGTCTAACTCTTAAAAGCCCTAATACCCAGCCGCTAGACAAGCGGACGCGACACCAACGATAACGTCCACACCCATCGTGCGAATGAAACGTAATCTATCAACAGACAACATTAAGTTTCATTTAATCAATTTACATAAACGCATACTAAAGTAAACTTATATAGAATGTAAAACAAACAGTTTGTTTAAGTAAAATAAAAATGACGGCTTGATAACATGTGATAGTGTAAACTGTATTTTTTGTTGCGCTTCCAGAAAGTGCAAGTAGGTACGTTCGAAATCTCAGAAATGTGATTGTGGCAGTTTTTCCCCTTTTGTTTTTTCCCTACCGAGTAATACCGAGATGTACCTAGGTCTTTGAATTCCGGGGAATCAGGTGGTAGAGGTCAATGAATTTTCTTATTCCCCGTATTTAATAACCAGCTCGTTAATTACCGTAATAACAAGAAACATGTTAAGTATATTGTTTTAGATTCTGATTGAGATTTCAACGTGTTTTCGCCCTGGCTCCATGTTTACAGGCAAAATAATTTTGATTTTCTCAGTAGTCCTATCTTAGTACACGTAACCTGTACATACACTGCCCAAACAATGTATCCTTCCCTGAAGATATTACGAATCATTTTAGGTATATTTTACAAAAAAAAATACCTGTGTTATCTGGAGTGCATTGATTTGCAGTTTTTGTCGAAATTCGGCTCGTACGACGACCACTGCAGCGGAAAACCTAGCTTAAGATAATGCCAACCGGATAAAATGATAAAACCCGTTAAATTTAAAAAATAAGTAGAGTAACATTAACGTACCGCTTGTATAACTTCAGAATATACATATAAAAAAGTGACTAAGTCTGTCTGTTACGTTTTCACGCGTAAACCGCTACACAGATTTGAATAAAATTTGTCAAAGCCATTCTTCGCCGTCGCCATTCGTCTCGAACTGCTGCTTTCGTAATATACGTTCTGTTATTTAAATATGGCTACTGATCCTAACTTAAAACTGGTTTTGTATGATTAGAGATCAAACTCCTCTCGAGTTACGTTCTTAGAGAGTACCATTAACAGTCTTCATTTTGACGGTCCAGCGCAACTGGTCTTCCGCTTGGTCTTGAGCCTTTGACGTTTCCCTGCCACCACAAGGCGCTCCAACGAGGCAATAATGTTTATTTACAGGCAACGTAAAATTCATGTCTATTCATGTCACATTAATAAGCAAATGTCCCCGAAAAAGTACACATCGCACTCGCCGCATTGCCGCGTTTAATGGCGATGGACATCCTCTGCATCATCCATTTATTTACATAATTATAATTTTATAATTTCCATTCGTTCGATGGCAGGTGAACTACCAACAATATTTGTCGCTGGGCACGGCGCGCGACTTCCGCATCAAGGCGCCGATACTGCAGGAGGTGCTGCAAGCGCAGGCAAGGGACGACACTAATGTCTCTAGAGAAGAAGGTAACTAGATCTTCCTCCTTACATAGTATAAGTATAACCCGACAATAATAACCTTGGGGTCTTCAAGTCAAGAGTGAATAGGTAAGTGCTAGGCATGCATGCTATGGCTATATCTTCGCAAACATCTTCGTTTTCAGGTGAGTTGAGGTCAAATGCAAGCCTATTGATAATAGTTTCGCGTCTGTCTGTTTATCCGCTAACTACTTCTAAACCACGCAACGGTTTTTAATGCGGTTTTCACCATCAGTTAGAGAATTACTTACGGAAGGTTTAAACATGCATATTATAGTAAAGAAAAGCAAAAAAAAAACATGTAAAGCCGAGGCGGATACTAGTTTGGTATGAAACTTTAGAAATACCATCCAGTTTTTGTATGGCAATTGATATACCTCGTTAGGGACGATTAATTAATGGGCGTGTAAATGAAAACGAAAAACTTTGCACCGCACCCCAGGCTTTGTGCAACTAAGGTCTAAGACTTTAATGTACCTAAATAGTTGTTTTACAATGGTTATTTTCTAATTATAATTTGTTTTACTTGTGCCACAGATGACATACACGACCTCTCCACGGAAATGCCTGAAGCCAATGACCAGGAGGACGACAGCGAGGGAGAGCAGTCTCCACAAAGGAAGAGACGAAAATCATAAAGCACTGTGACATCAGTGATCTTCATAAACGTACGCCACTCTAAATCTTTTCAAATAATTAGCGGCCAAGTCTTGTTGTGATAATAATAACTTATTTTTGTGCCCTGATCATTTGACAGAATTTTTTATTACAACAATAATTACAAAAACATGTGCCATTGTCACTACAATAAAATACATTTAATAAGTTAGGTATATTTAGACAACAAAGAGTATAAATAACAATGTTAATTGTCTTAGCATACATATAGGTACTTATTACTTATGAGAACGTATCTCTTTCTTGGAAAATAATGTTTATTGTTTTAATCTAGGTTAATAACATGTAAGTTTCTATGTAATAATCCTGAGGTTATTATTATACTCGTATGCGGTTGAAAAACCTACTGTGATAAGAAATTTGTTTGGTTATAAATATAAATGTAATTTGGTTATAAATAAAAATAAGTAATTTGGAACTTTTACAGGCACGCCTACATAGGTAATCATATTGACTGTGTTATTGAATCTGGAGTTGAATAGACAGTGTGTACCGTAGTTTATCAAATGTCTCTCTTTAATAATATTTATGATTCGTCATTTCTGTCATAATAATAATATCCGTATTTTTGAAGCTATATCTGGTTTTATTTCATAATATTATGCATTATCAAGCCAAACCATGTTCACACTATCTGTCAACATAAAAATGAAATGACGAGTGCTCACGGGCCAGTAGGCCAGTATTAAAGACTATAAATTTCCAATTCATCTAGGACTGAAACTCTGCCTGAGTCATTGTTCCCCGATAAGTATAACCTTGGGGTCTTCAAGTCAAGAGTACATACACATCTTCGACCTCATTGTCGTTTTCCATCAGGTGAGTTGAGGTTAAATACAAGCCTATTGATAATAATAATAAAAAAGAAGCACGTCCGCGAACTCCATTACGTCAACGAAATGAAATGTGAGGAAGTACGGCGTCTCTACCAGAACGAGTACATTGTCGCATCCTTGGTGTGCGTGTGTGACATAAATAATACGGATGAGATTGAAGAGGCCCACCTGGGCTGATTTGGTCAGGTCACGTCCTGTGAAAATCCCGGCCTGCGATGGTTTTATCACGTGCTGCGCAAATCCCAGAGATACGTAGGAAATATATGCTTAACCTGCCGGTATCAGGAATGAGGTCCCGTGGGATGCCCAGAAAGCGAGGGATTAACATCGTTTGTAACTCCACCGACGCAGAAAGTGTTACAAAGAAGTGTATCTGTATGACTGTTTGGGTTCGTAGCTCATGAACGGATGGACCGAATTGATGCTGTTTTCGAACACCAGTTTAATCGAAATGTTTCTTAGTTTTATTATTAAAATCGGCTTAGTTGATTTAGTAGTCAGGAGATTTCCGACATCTTTCGGTTGAGTTATAATGCTGGTCCTGTTTTAGAGTGGAACAATGCTTTCATCATCACAGCCCATAATAGTCCACTGCAGGACTTAGGACCTCGCCCCTCTCCACGCTTGGCAGGCGGGTTGGAGATCTCAGTAAAGAAAGACACTAGATTTTTGCCTCGAAAACATTAGTCGCCTTGTACGACACCGACGAGTGGTAGGCGCTATTCTACTCTGCCGGTGTGGTGTCACGGACTTTACACATACAGATTTTATACACACCAAACAATGTTTATATTTTTAATAGTTAACACATATTTTACGTATACTTACCTTTTTATCATTGGGCAATAACAGGTACACTAGGTACACTCTAGTCCTCAATCTACTTTCTTCAAATATGTTTTATAATCACCAATAGGATAAGTTAAAAAAAACACTGTTTAGGTACATTAGATACAGCTGTGTACCTATCTGTTATCCAAACAACTAAATCTTGGAACTCGGCAGTTCTCGTAATTTGGGACGGTTAGCAACATGTGCTACAAAATAGCGATCCGTATCCCATTTTGTTACAAAATAAGTATTCCGACGAACCCACTCTAATCTACATTCTAAATAATAACGTTTACTAGGTATCGTTCGAATTCTGCGTAACTGGGCGGCATGAAATTTCACTGCAACGGAGTTATCGGAAAGCCGATGGGGGCTGGCTGGTAGCTGGAACCGTCGCCGCATGCCGACATAGCGGCTGTGAACCTTGCATTGACGTCATCGCATGCAGTTACATTTTACCTCGATATTTCCGATGCAACATTTTAGCTGCGTCGTCGTCGAAAAGATTCGGAAGTTGTCTACCTTCACGGGTATAAGCGCTGAATTCCTTAGTAGTATTCTAGCCTGATAGTCTAGCTAGGTCGTTATTTAAAAAAGGAAACGCCCTGTAAAATACATGACAGCGGGCGAGCCTATCAGCTATTTAGGTACAATGTTTAGTAAATACGCGACGCGAATGGAGCAAGCAACTAGCAAGATGAAGGGATAATGCTATCGCAAATGCGATAATGGAGTTAGACAATAGGACACCAGTCCAGGTGTGTCTTTAGGAAACACAATGAAGAAACAGGGCAAATTTTCTAAACAGATATCAATACTTTAGTTCCCACAAAGGTCGCGACATAATATCTATGTAATATTATGTCGCTGCCGATTGGTTAAATTAGCTGTTCAGTTAACTGTTAAATCGTTAATCAATTATTCAATTGAATGGAACTCAAAATTCAACTAATTTGAAGGTATTGTCTAACGAACCATAATGCCCCGTGTTAACAGAGCTAATCCACGTATTGTCACGACACTATCCTACCTTAATTAAGCGACTTCAAACGATAATAAAAGTTATAATCCGCGTCAAGTAAGAACAGACTTGCAAATGGCAGTAGAGGGGATTTCGCGCAGGTAATCGTCTACGGCGCAAGTCGAACCACGTGAGCCGCCATGTCTCTTCTTACATGACACTAGTTATAACATTAAGTTTTAATCAATTTAGTTTTTAGATTAGCGTTGTGATAATGCATGGAGAAGGTCCGTAAACTTAGTCTCGTTAGACGTTACTTTTAAAGCAAGACTTTCGGTCTGCATGCGTCGCCCCCTACCTGGATGAGCTCGCTTAACTATTCCTTTGTTTTCCGTTAGATTTTTGACTTTTGAAAAGAGATTAAATAACAATAAAAACTTTTTCATTTTCATTTTTAAAGTTCATGAATTTGGCATTCCGTTCCGTTCAATTAAAAAATTATAATTAATAATTCAATAGTATAATTAATAGTCTAATTTAACCATCCGGCGGCGACATCTACCTACGCTATACCTATTTATTTACTATCTACCCACCCTCTCTAATTTCATTGAAATCATTCCAATAGCACATACGAGTAATATCTATACTTAGAGGCACTTGTCTATTTTTTTATTATTAGGTCAGTATACCATCTAGCTCGTAATCATAACGTAGATACCTAATTCAACTGAATTTCGTCGGTTGTTTTTTCGACGATGGTATTTTAATTGGATCGCTTACGCAAGAGGCACCGATTTGTGAACATCCCACTTGTCTGGGCACGCCAACTATTTCCGAAAACTGGCCCACGCCGAGCTTGGCCGTGGGGCTTACAAATAAACCAATCAGTAGATAACCTAGCTATAGATTTTGATCGATTCCCGCAACTCGGTCTAGGTGAAATCCGTTCCAAGAAGGCGAAATTGGGGTCTAATAAGGAATGTCCTTCCTGTTATAGGTAGGTATCTCATGTAGATTTGAGACGACGCAGCCAGCAGGGGCGTAGCTACCGCCGTATCTGCCGTATCAATTATACGGGGCCCCCGGGCTATAGGGGCCCCCAAACGTGTATAAGCAAACACTCGTCTATAATTTCAGTTAAACTTTTCCTATTTCCCGATAAAAATAATTATTTTATAGAATTACAGACCAGGGTCGGAGCCCCCCTCCGCAAAAAAGACAATTGAAATCAAGTGATACAATCCGATCCGAAAATATGATCATATTTTGAACACAACAACAAAGGCTTAAGAAACTCCTTACTTCGTTTTTTCCTAAACGGGTCTTATAGACCTGGTTCATAATAATCTTGGCCCACACGCATAATCGTCTTGGCTCACACGCAATCAATCTTTGAATTTGTCTGTTTTCAAGTTAATAATGGAACGTTTTGATAGCCAAAATATCAAGAAATTTCGAGTTCTTACGCTCGCTCATTAACTGTTCGCGAAGTCGATTTTATTATATAATCTCGTCAAAAATTTCGAGATAGCCCGGCGCTATCGACATATTGCTGATTTTACGGAATTTTTTATTTAAATCGCGCAAGGTTTTAATGGATAAATTTAAAAAAGTTCAATGATAAAAGTTATAATCGCGCAAGGTAATAATATAGCCAAGCCAAAGGCCAATATATCAAAAATTCCTAGCCCTACCTAGCCTTGCGAACCTGACTGTTAGAGTCTATTGTCACTCAAATGTAGAACTCGCTATGCTAGTCCATTAATTGGCTAAGACTAGGATTTAAGTTACTCTTTAGTACCCCCCCCCCCCCTAGTTGGAGGTATCTGCTAGGGGGGGGCCTACACAATTAGTGATACGGGGCCCCCGAAGGGCACGCTACGCCACTGGCAGCCAGGTAAAAATATCCATCATAAAACTTTGGTAGAAAAAGTAGCTTGAACATAATTGGACTAGCCAGGCATTTGACTGCCGCCTCACAGTGATGATGCGGCCGATTACAAATATTTACCTTTACTTAATAAAAGCCAAGAAATGTACGATAAAAATAACAATATTCTGTATCCAACATCTCTGATATGATGCGCCGAGTCCAGGTTAGCACCATCCTGGCCTGATCGCGGGTCTACTGGACTGCCAGTGCCAACTCTGCTCGATTGCACATGGAACCAGGCCACGCGGATTAGCAGATAATTTTGTTTTATTTTATACTTATTAGCCCCTGATGCCACTTCGTTTGCGTGGTTTCAGTTTGAACTCTACCTCTACCCCTAATCCTACCAGGGCAATTTTTCTCTAAATACGAAGGAATTTTCCACGGACTTGGATAAATATTTGAAAAAAGAAGTTGAATAGAAGCACAATTGATTCAGCCGTCCTTGAGTTAGCAGCACACCTAACGATTCATTTTAATTATTTTATGATTAGGTTTATTACCTGTGACTATCGCCATAACGGTTGTTTTAGGTTTTACGTGCGCGACTCTCATCTGATCCACACCACCCGTTAAGGAAAATCCGATTCGCCAGAGCCTCGTCCGTCTGTCAGCAGGGACCAGTACAAGTGAGGGGCTTGGGCCCCTGAGATGGTGGTGGGACTCCACAACACCCCTTCATCAAACTCAGCACCAGAGGTATTTTTTGATAGAGATTTTGATTGTTTTTGCTACCTTCTGAAATCTGATGACTGACTTGTGTTTTCCTAAATACCTTTGTGTTCTTTTATTAGGTAGTTTCAACTAACGTAACATCGCTAATAGTTTGTTTTGTCGCGGATCCGAGCCAACTCAACAGGTATTTATGATAATTGATCAGCAGCGGAGAATAATGGTGCGCGCGGTATTCGTTAAATTAAAGCAATGCGACGTATCGCCGGACGTTTGAACCGGGGCCAACATCTAAGTAATTGAGACGTCGTTCGAGTGATTAATGACGGCATTAATACCATGTCGTCGTGTAAATACGTCGCTCACTCCAATTTCACTTCGGGGAACCACGCGTCTGAACTGGTCGGAATAACAGATATTAAAAACAACTCGGCATGCATCAACCGTCTTCTTTGAAATTGAAATGGCAAAATATTGTAGTGCCAGTTTAACGTTTGTTCGCGGAAACTTGCACCAATTTTGTTTTTGCCAACGGCGCGGCTGTTGTTATGAAAACGTTCCGATCCGACGACTTCGTAATTTTGTTAAACTTGCTCCTTTTCAAACTTGACACTTTCCTAACTCGTCTCATTGTTAACTCTCGACTTGACACGGTAGGTAAGAGATATTGACAAAGTTTGCCATTTATTTTCATTTGGCTCGAGCTCATCATACCTATATACGAGTTGTGTCTCGTCTTTTCATTAACATTCTATCTGCATTAACCCCGGGCGCAAAAGGAGGGAGTCCATTCTTATCGCCATTTTTTCTGTCAAAAATGTTTATGCTAATCCAATTATATCTTCGAAACCCTAGCGTTTCAGGTAAAGCCTTTATCAAGTATTCTATTGTTTATGAAAGTGAAATAAAGGGATATAGGAATCAATATTTTTTCAATTAATGGGCAGAGTTTTACGTAAAATTGTGAACGGAGTAAAATATTGTACAGTCTTTCAACTTAATTAGTTGACCCCAGACCTTATGATAGTCCATATAACAGTTTGGAGTAAGGGGTCAGCTAATTATTTGTATGACAGTACCTATTCTCAAAGTTTTGGAGAACCCTAGCTAGCTATTAATCCTAGCTAAGTGTGCCTCCTAATATCGTTGGCGAAGTGTCGTTGACCAAGGTCTTTCGCTGAAGACCCTGTGACTAGTTGAACAGTCTCAGGAGCCCATTGGCTCACTGTGACGGTATAATAATTATTATTATAAACATAAATTAAAATGTGTTTCTTCCCATTTAAGGAAATTTCTAATCCTCGACAGTGGAGGCCAAACGTCCGACCGTAACAAGGAATCCGCTAACAGATTACGAGTTTACATGGGTACTTATCTATCTACATATCTAGATATTAACCAAACCCACAAAGCCGCAATGGCTTTAAGTCCGCCAATTGCTGTAATTTGTGCAATAAAGTTTTTAAATAAATAAATATTAACAAGTAGTCATGAGGTACTTCATAAATTTCCAACTCCCATATCGGTATCACTTGCTACAAGTAATTACATTACAGTCACCGAATATTAGAACTCATAAATTTTTCTGCGTTCTATTAATTTAATTGAAGCGTATCCCTTTTAATGGAGGCCGACCCCCTCGCGTGCGTGCACTAGGCCTTTGACCTCGTTCCGACGAAACCTCAATTTCGCGTTTATTATTAACATCCTAGATAACACGGCCATTTAATTTGGAACCATCCAGCTAAGCTGCTCGTTGATCGCAGAGCTCTGCGTACAGTGGTTTTTTTATGAGATATTTTTATACAAAGGGTGACTGTTTCATAGAAGCGTGGCAGTGGCAGAGGTCGAGGGAGTGCCTTCTACGAAACCCCTATACAATGTCACTGTTTATTTTAGTAGTTAACCGCAGCGTGTTAGTTGGTAGACTTGCCTTCGTTGTTAATAAATCAAAAGTTTCGAAAGGTACAGCTTGATTGTTCCCACAAATGCTTATTTGATGTTGTCGTGGTGGTGCGACTTACCATTTATTCTTGTTTAATGTCTAAGTATTTGGGAAGCTCATACATAACGGTTTCACTGTGAAAGGTTATTAGATCTCATGAAGAGCCAAGCTCAGTAGGTCCAGCCAGATAAACTAGAACTACAGTGCACAGCTAGCTACGCTACAGCAATACAATAGAACTCTGTGAAACGGCCAACCTCTGCTTCCTGACCAAAATGTAGGGTTGGTAGAATTAGGCTTTGTAGAGCTACGGGCATGGCTCTTCATGAGATATTATAACTTTTTCACATTGGAAACCTATCAGTTTACATGTAATGTTTTTGGAGGAGACCTACCTTTTTGTCCATTTCCATAGGTGTCCTACGAAAAAATTAAAAATATTAGTTGTCCTATACACTAGACGGCTACGACGCTTTCGATAATCAACTAATTTCTTAAATCTTTACACTTCATTATTGTTAAAGTATTTGTATTTTTATTTGTATTTGTTAGGGTTTAATAATACTTAATACTCGGCGACCTGTTTGTCCTGGCAATACTCTATAACCGTGTGTCTAAGGTATTGTATGCAATTTTCGATTCTGGTGCACAGAAGTTTGTATCCGTCAGATTAGAATAGCACTGACGACGCCTTCTGGTCACCGGTGTCGCACAAGGTGAATTATTTATTGGAGGATTTAGAGGTAGACCATCTAGGCCATTCGTAGGCCAGAAAAAGGGGCAGCACCGGTTTCTGTTATAGGTACTTTAAACATTGCTATGTCAACCCAGCCTGCGGCCTGACAAGTGTAAAGTACAGTCCAAACTCCTCCAGTAACGTGGAGGAGGCTCAGATCCAGCAGTGGACAATTATGGGCTGTTCATGGACCTATAAAAAGGACCTGTTTATGTGACAAAGAAATGGAAGCTGGGTTTTGTGATACTCGGGGGAGAGGCAACCAATCACGTTTTGCTGCTCCTATGATGGTCGGGATGATAGTGTGTCGGTTTTAAAAGTGGGTTTAGTCTGTAAATCAAAACGCAGTTACTACTAATAACTATGGAATGCACCAAAAACGTTTATTACACGAAACGTTATTTCCGAGGTCTGTTGTCACGGCCTTCGCTGTTGTCACCGTTACAGCAGGTCTCCAGTGGGGGGTCTGTTGTCACGGCACTTCGCCGCTGTGCCTGTTGCAGCAGGGCCCCAGTGGAGGGCAGTACTCCCCTTGCACACAGTAGGGCGGGCAGCGACACAGATGAGAGTGACAGGCGCCAGGACACCGCGCGAAGCAACCGGTGAGGAAGTCGCGGTAGCAGCCAAATTCTGAAGGCATTTTGGGGTGCTTCTGGATAAATACTATTAGCTATTAGGTAGATTATTGGTGCACTGTTGATGTTTTTTTCCAATTTTTTCTTTGATTTAAGATTTTTTTGGTTCTGTTATTTAGTATGAAAACAATTTGATTTGATACTGAGGTTTGATATAAACTGATTGACATTTGACATTGACAAGTCAATGCAGAGGGAAGAAAACCGGGAATAAAATCAGGAAATGAAAAGATTTTATTATTATCACGATAAAGCTGGCCAAAAAATTTTCCACCTCGCCTTGAGATTCAAAACATGTTCAAAATTTAAAAAATACTTGTGTCTGTCATTTTTAGTCGGTTTCAGACTTTGGTGACAGAAATTGAGTAGGGCCACCTCGAAAATTTCAATTCTCGATAAAAATTCCTTTTCTTCGGAAGCGCAGTCGGATTCGGTATCTAAATCTAATTTCAGTACCAGTAGGTACCTAATTTGAGGGGCATAATAGAAGAAGAAGAATGCCTGTTTATTACGGAGGATACCCCGGAGGCCCGCAGGGGGGCGGGTACTGTCTGTTCTCGCCAGCCCCCCCGAAGAATACCCAACCCATGTGCCCTCCCTATTACCCAGCCTATCTACACGGCGCATATCCATAAAGATGAGGTATCTATACGTATTGCCATTTGCCAGTACATTCTAAGGTTCACACGGACCGTGGGCACCAAGACCCAGCTTCAATGCTGACACTGGCGGGAACACACAGCCTACGGTCCGCCCACGTTCTATTTTTTATCCTAAGATGTATGTAACCTTTCAACGTGCAATCAACCACTCCCCACCTCGAACCTGATGATGTAGCATATCCCCTACGGAAGCGGGGAAGCGGATCAACTATCCCCCCTATCAAATAATTAAAAATAAGCATTGAAAAGACCCTCCCCCTTTGTAGCTCACGTAAAACCTAATCGAGTGGCCAGGGTACTCTAACTGTATAGAATCGAGGGTGCATTAGCCATATTCCATTCCACATCATCTCGTTAAACATTTTTACTTTTAAACTAACAACTTTCATCTCGTATTGTTTCAGAACCCTGCCCTGGATATTACAAAGCAATTAAAAGAAATCGTATGGAATATATTAGCTTTTGCAGTATGCTTGACTGTGATTTATTACATATGTGCGAAGTCTCTCGGCGAAGACGGTTTTGCAGTCTTTGAATCCGTTGACGACGAGTTTGAAGCATGTGTATTAGACAACAGTTGTGATTTTTAAGAACATGTGGCCAATAAAAACAGTAATATCTCCGTAGATATGTTTATTATTTTGAATGGGTTTTTCTTATTTGATGGTTCGCAGCGTCACGCTAAAACTGCGCCGTAGATGTCTTATAAATACAAGTGTACCCGGCGCGACTTCGTTTGCAAGCACCTATTTTCCCCCTACCTACACTTTTTTTGCTTATAACCTTGTTCATGAATCACTATCTATTGTTGTAACCACATTAAAATCCGCTGCGCAGTTTATTTGATCTTAACTGTAGGGATATATGGCGGGAAGCGACGAAGAACAGTACACAAAACAATCAGTAGGTAATTTTTATTGCAAATAGAAGTTTTAGCTCGACACGACATTAGCAGCGGTAAAGCCCATTTTAACAATTGATTAATGAACATTACAACTACAAGTGAATATACTTTCGCGCCATTAATTATCTGTATATCGTCATTCAACATTATCATCATCTTGGCGTTATACTCTGCATATCGTCATTGTAGAGCTAAAAAAATACTAAGTATGTTCAAGAGAACATAAAGGCGATCCTCCTGCGCGTTATAATGGGGGCATGCCCAAGCCGTGTCGGCTTTTGTTTTAGAACTAGCTTGTCATATTTTATTCGGTGTTTTGGTTTTTTACGTGCGCTGACTACCACCGAGCCGCCCAATCTGATAGGAAAACGCCGATTTGCCATTAGTTACCAGGCTTAGGCCCCTGAGATGGTGGTAGCCCCATAATCCCCATTATTATAAACCTCATTTATATGACACAAAGCAACGCTATGGAGATAAGGTTTCAAGTAATCCCTTTTGAAAATTAGAGAGATATTTTATGATATGAGATAGATCGGGCTGACCAAAAAAGTGATCTATTAATTTTGATGATAGTCCCCATGGCACATTGCCGCCATTTCTCTGGCTTTCTTTCGCGTGGCGTCTTACGGTCTACCCTTACCCCTACCCCTACCCTACCTATCCTACACCCACCCTGCAATACCCTACACCTACATTATCCCAACCTACCCTTATTTTCGTAAAAACCTTTTCTTGAATAATTCTATCTATTGTTGAAAACCGCACATCGTTTCATAATTTCGTAGTCAATCTCAGATCTGTGCCTCGCTTCTTCTACAATTTACTACGACTCAAATAAACTCCAATATTAATGCAACGATAAACACATTTGTACTCATACTACAAAACACAAATATAATCATATTTGTACTGATAAAAAAAAAATTCGATATTTGATCATATATCGAATTTTTGTTCTCGTGTGTTCGTGTGCGTTTTATTGTAAGCAGCGTCGCAGCGCATATGGACTCTTACAATGCAATAACATCAGGAGCGCCACGGTATATGAAAATGGTTACTGGTCTGTAAAATTTAAAGTAAATACGTAATAGACCGTAAGGGCGCCGTATGTTATCCTACGACATCGAGTACAAGAAAAATTTCATTTTGTAGTCCAGATTTCTTTTTTGACTCTAATGTGCCTGAAAAGGGAGACTGCCAATAGGATGTGAGGTACCCCATTTTTTTACTTATAGAACCTACTCAAGAGGATATGTAGGTAAGTAGATTAATATTTTATATTTTATTATCGCTACAAAATATCGAAGTTTGTTCTCCAAAAAACATGTTTTTATTGGCAGTGGGCTATGTGCCCTGCCTACGCCACTTTAGCCTGGCAATTCTTAGGGCTATGTCGATGACCTTGTCATTTCTGATGGGGTGAGCCTAGATATAATAATTTTGCTTCCCTTGCTTTTATTTTTATATATTAGGCTACACAGGTATTTGACCGTCATCTCATCAGTTGGTTAGTGACGATTCGGCCGAAGATGGAGCATGTCTGTCTAGGAACAGCCTATTCACACTAGCCTTGAAGGCTATATATTCTTGCTTTATGACATAGGTAGGAATAGAACTTCAACTTTATTCAGCCAAAAATGACAAAAATTCGAGCTTGCTACGCTCGCTGGGTGGGCACCCCATCAAAAAAATTTAAATAGTTCAGTACAACATTATCATAGAAATACTCATCCATGAAATAGCAGATATCGCAATAAAAATAAAATATTCCGTCTTGTTCGATGTGGAAGAAAATGATAACGTATGCAATGTTCGTTATAATCACGGGACTTAATTTTAGCCCATAATCTCTATAGGTGGTGTATATCTCTTTTGGAGCTTTTGTATATTTCGTACATACTGAGGGCTCCACACTTGAGATGTATGCGTACTCTAGATGACTGTGCAGAAATGAACAAAGAGGCCCCGAGGTAGGCCTAAGAATGGCGATGGATAGAAATAGCTGAGGGACTATGATTAAGAAATGTCCTATTGAATTTTGCGCATCTTATGAAAAAAGTTTTTTCCCCAAATTGTGCTTCTTGTGGGGTGATAGAGGTTGTGCAGCATTTATTGGCGCAATGTGTGCAGTACGAGGGTGCTAGGAATCGGTTGAGGATTGAGCTTAAATTAATTCCGTACGATGCGGGGGACTTCCAGTCATTGTTAGCCTATCCATCTACTGAGAAAGTGTTCTTTTTTTGCTTTCAGGCGATGCGTACTCGCTCGTCTATACTAGGGAATAATTGTGTAGATGTTTAGTTTATAAGTTAGCCTTTTTATATAGTTATTGTTTTAATACAGAGCTGGCATGCACAATTTTGTATAAAAGTTCCCAATAAATAATGATTGAAAAAAAAAAAATTACTGAGTCAGATACGTGAGCCAACGGCACGAGACGCGAGGATGCCGAAGACCGCGCGTTGTGGAGAAAAGAAGAAAAGTAGGAAAGCAAGAAGTCCTGCCTGACAGTGGGCCTGGGAGAGACCGGGATAAACGTTAAGAAGATGATGATGAGACCTTTTTGTCGACAATAGTAGAAAAAAGGGAAGGTGTACTTTCCAGCAAGTACATGCCTGAATATAATACCGTCACAGGGCGCCAATCGGCTTCCGGGACTGTTCAGTTCGACGTATATAAAACACTGATAATTTATATATTTTCACAAATAAAAAACTTTGGATGTTACAGCGTTTTTAAAAAGGTAATTTTACTGGGCTACAATGCAACTTCCATCTCTTTACTTCATCATCTCGGTTCCAAATAAAAACATAAAACGAAGAAACTCAAATATTCAAAATATATCTAAACAAATTTTTATATTTAATACTTACAGAAAAAAAATATTGTCAAAATCCCAAAAAAATCGTAAAAAATCTCATAAAATTTTAAGTATGTTCTAAGT
Organism: Blastobasis lacticolella; assembly: GCA_905147135.1. NCBI lineage: Eukaryota > Metazoa > Arthropoda > Insecta > Lepidoptera > Blastobasidae > Blastobasis > Blastobasis lacticolella. The sequence continues at coordinate 4,662,755 of LR990048.1, read as the reverse complement.
AAATTATTACATACATCACAAGCTCCTTTATAGAAGATAACTGATCAATTATAACGATGGTGTGTGGAGGTTGTGTACCTAGATGTATACCGTACCCTGGATGTTCTGCACCATCGGGCTGCGGATATTTTCCCTGCGGACCGCCGCCCTGTGGACCGCCGAGCTGTGGACCATCGTTCTGTGGACCACCGCCCCACCGACCATCTTGCTGTAAACCACCGTCCTGTAAACCATCGTACTGCCAACCATCGTGCTACAAACCGCCATCCAGGCCACTGTGCTGTGGACCACCGACTTTCGGACCACCGCCTCGCGGACCACCGTGCTGTGGACCACCGCCATGCAAACCACCGTGCTCCGGACCAATGTGCGTAGGGTGGTGCCAACCGAAAAAGTCTCACCACTCCTCCTCCAAAAGCCACAGTAAATCACACTCAAAACCCATTCGACCGTGTTGCACTCCGAAGTGTTAAGACTGTGTGGTGCTTCTCGCTGAAGGACATAGAGAGTTCTACAAATACATTATCAAATATACAGCTTTTGTTACCACGAGTAGACAGTTTACTCGTGATCATGGAGCAAGCAACCGCTTCGAAATAGAGGTAATAAAATCATACCCGTGGCAACAAACCTGATGTGTGTAATGATTTATGTGTAGGTAGTGAATAACCACGAAAGTATTAAAACCTACAAGGAGAGTTCAGTCTTGTACTCTGTGCAAACAGCCAGAAGTCTTTCGTGATATGAGAGTACCTATGTATTGAACAATAAAAATATCATTCATACTTAAATGTTATTTTCATTTCTTTCGACATAACCATTACCATTTCGAGATTATTTTTATTGCATAAGGGAGACGGTTCACCTGATAGAAAGCGGCCACCGTCGTCCAGCGGCTAGTGTCCTCCAGGTCATCTGTAAATGATTCCTTTGAGGTTATTGTAGACATCCTTTTGAAGAAAGGATATGTTATGGTGCAACAGAAAGACTTCGGGCCAGATCATTTCACATATTGCACGTGCGTGGTGAAGTGACTAGCGAAGCCCTTATTTGGATGCCAGGCATCTAAATGATATGGATGAATTATATCCCATCGTCGGAGATGGGGATTAATACTGTTGGCGTCCGCAGGTGGTAGCCCTCGATTCCCTGCACGTAAACCTCGGGTGGCGCCAAATTGACAGTGAAACGCTGATGGTAGTTTCCCGACTAGTTAGCGACCACCCTCACGCCCCGGTGACGCAACCGCAAAGCACCTTTAGGTGTGATCCGGGTGTAGCCCTCGAGGGCCACTTCCCGCCTTCCCATCGCATGTGGTGTAGGCGACCCCTGGTCCCGCATGTACTATTAAGCTACACTGGTTGGTGAAGCGTCGCAAGTTGGCTTGGAGACTAGAGACTCAATGAAACGGCGTCCCCTAGCCTTGGAGGCTGCCTTCAGCCAGTGAAAAAAGTCTGTTGGTTTGCCGTCGTGCCGAAGTGGGATACCGGAGTGGAACGCGGCGGTGGACATCGGGTTAGAACGAGAACCCTTCCGTCTCCCAAGCCAGCTAAGCACCACTCATTAGGGCTGTTTACATACTAGTATTTTCCCAGTGAACCGTCCCCACTGTGACATTCCCTTTGTTTGGCTTTCGAAAGGATAGTTGTCATAAACCAATAGTACCTAGTAGTAGTAGTTAAGAGCAATATTACTCTAAAAAAACTGTCAAGACGTGTCGTGCCACGTGCACTGTAGGTACACGTACGGTTTCGTAGTTGCCTGTCATAACATGCGCGTAAAAGAGGGCTATCTGATACTATAAAGACATTGCAAAGTTACATATGTAGCGCACTTCAAATATTTTCCATAGAATTTGTATGATATACTTGCTAATCCAACTACATTTCATAACTTGGTCTGAAAGGCTGTGATAATTGTCCTTTTAACTTCATTATATGTACTATTATGTTGAATCATCATATCAACCGAAGACGCCCACTGCTGGGCATAGGCCTCCCCTAGAGATCTTCACAAAGGGCGGTGCCTTCCGTATCCAGCTGGAACCTGTGATCTTTCTTTACCGGTCGTCAGTCCATCTCGTGGGAAGCCTACCCACGAGCAGGTTCCATACGAATATACGCTATCAAATTCTATATTGGTTTCTAGATCACGTTTACATATATTTCATTGGCTTTGATAGCGTAACATTGAAAATATGATCAAACTACGTTTGTATGGAGTGCGCTTGGGAAACACTCTCTTTAACGTGTACAAATAGTTTTACTACCTACATTTATGCCTTCAACTGTATCTGATATAAGGTTGGAAGCTTCAAAGTGTCTGGTCGTTTAGGAAACGTCTTCGCATAGTTGCCCAAATTCTTAATAACGTATTATACCTAAAATTTTGACGAGGCGCTGCTGGCGGCCATTCCTGGCGCATATACAAATGTTGACTATTGGCTTGGCATAGATTAAAAAATAGTAATGGTCTGAGACGAAGAACAGGCTCTCAAAGGACTACCATGCAAAAAAATCTACTAAAATATAATTAGGACAGCATTTGCTCCAATAGCAGCTGCCAAAAGTTTAAGGAAGGAAAGCGAAGGAAATTAATATAACGTAAGCTGATAGATGCTCAAATACATTTTATTCCTATCTACGGCAACACTTCAACCCGAAAAGCTCTCGCTCTTACGATTTGTGTACACGAAGCAAGGGGCTGCCACCAGAAGATATTATTATGTAATTTGGCAAGAGCCGCCACAGCAGTGTTAGCAAGTCGGCGGCTTCACGGGGGAAATGACCGACAGATCGGCGGTCCACAGTACGGTGGCCGGCAACCCGGTGGTTCACACGGTGATGGTAGGCAGGGCGGTTGTGCACAGCAAGGAGGTAAGTAGCACGATGGACCACGGCATGACGGTGGCCCATACGGCCGCGGTGGTTCATAGGGTGCTGGACCGCACAGCGGTGGCCCAAAGCACGGTCCTCGATAGGCTGGTATTACGCTGGACGATGGTCCGCAGGGTGTCGGTCCAAGACACGGCCCACAAGGACCGCAACAACGCCCGGAGTAAGGGATACATCCTCCGCCTACAAAAGACGACATGGTCCGATATTTTTATTACTTTGTAAAAGTTTGAAAATATTTTTATGTAAAAGTACACGGTGATTTTTACGACATTTTCGTGAGTTTGTCAAGTTGGTTTATTTTTATTTTTTTAGGCCTGATATTTTGAGTCCATGGAGATGGAGAAGTACCCCTCTATGATGACGACGAAGATTTTGATTTCTAAAACCATAGCCCCCTTCATCTTACATGAAGGAGGCTATGTAAATTCGACAAAGAAATATTGTACAATATGAAAGGATTTAATATAGCTGTGTGGTGACCGGCAGAGTGGAATTTAGCATTGATGGTTATGCACGAAGATTGGAAAGAGTACATTCTTTCCAGTACTCGTACAAAGCGATCAATTTCTTATAGGCAACCCTGGTACCCGCAGGGCAGTTTTACCCGCGTGCAGTTTGGATCTCTATAAACATACCGCATGGCCCCATTATTTTTCAGAGATGAAATGTAGCATATGTCACTCGGGAACAATATATTATAGCTTCTTATTCATAATTACATAATTACAGCCCGTAACAGTCCACTGCAGGACTTAGGTCCTCTTCCACGAAAGGGGAGGTTATTGCCATAATCTCCACGCTTGGCAGGCGGGTTGGAGATCGCAGTGTTCAAATATAACAATGGAAAATGCTGCTGCCCATTTTTCAGACTACGGAGACTCTTGATATTTTGTCTCGAAAACATTAGTCGCCTTGTACGACACCCATGAGTGTAAGGGGTTGGTGCTATTCTACTCTGCCGGACACCACACAGCCAGCTTCCTATTAGTGAATTAATTTTCAAAACCAGTTGAGTAGTTTTATACCTCCAACACACGAAATTTACTACACATATTATCGGGTTTGTTACCACGGTTAGTATTGTTTTTACGTCGATATTTCGACGCAGTTGCTTGCGTCATGGTCACAAGTTGACTGGTGCCGCTGTGTGAACAAACCCGATAATATGTGTACTGAAAGTGTAGTGAATAACCACGAAAGTCTTAAAACCTTCATATATGTTTATCTTGCTACGAAACATGAGGCCAATAGTCCTGAACGTGTATGTAGTACATGCTAGGATAAGTACCCTAACATGAATTCTTTCCTTGTAGGATTAAGTAGAACTACTTAATCCCATATATACACACTAAGATAGTGCGAACTATATTGTGTAATAATTCGGTGAACGCGTTCTCGCATTCTCGCATCCAGGGCCGGATTAACCATGGGCCTAGGCAATGAACCTCTCAGGGCCTCTTTACCCTTGGGTAAGCAGCCTGCAGCCTGCAGCCTGCTGCAGCCAGGTTTGCACTTGAGGATGAATAGAGCAGAAACAAATTATTGGTCTACTCATGTTCATTGCAATTACCACATCAGTGCGACCCCCCTGCTACCGAGATCCCCTATTCTCCAAACTAAACCAATAATATTAATTTGTTTGTGTTGAGCGTGTGGTGTCTCGTGGCCGTGTGGTCTCCGGCAGAGTAGAATAGCACCAACCCCTTACACTCGTAATCGTACAAGACGACTATAATATTTTCAAGGCCAAGATCTAGAGCCTCCGTAGACTTAAAAATGGGCAGTAGCGTTATCCATTTTATATTTATAGCACTGCGATCTCCAACCCGCCTCGCAAGCGCGAAGATTATGGCAATAACCTCCACTTTCGTGAGAAGGTCCTGCAGTGTACTATTATGGGCTATGATGATGTGTTTATGTTACGCGATGGCGGTAGACGGTAGTCATATTGGAGTGTACATGTCCTTAGATGAGCGTACGCAGCGAACTTGAAATTTTTGTCAATTAGAGCCTTAAAACATTGTGGTGATTGTAATAAAAATGAATTTAAATCAGTGAATGAGCGAGTACAGCGAGATCGATATTTTTGGGCAATTTAACCCTTAAAATTTGTGTTAAAAACCACTGGAATCAATGAATAAGCGAACGCAGAAAGCTCTTAATTTTTGGCAATTTGGCGCAAAATATTAGGGTGATCGTAAATCCTGATAAAAGTAATTTAAAAACATAGTTTTCCTCGTAGCAGTGGCCCCTAATCGACGCGGGGCCATAAGGCAGTTACGTTCTCTGTCTTAAGGATAATCCGGCCCTGTTCGCATAGTATCCTTGACGATATCTACGTTAGTGCGTGGCCGAGTAGATAGAATAGGCTCCATCCTTGGCCGCATCGTCATTTACCATCAGGTGAGATGGCAGGAAAATGCTTCATACATCGTCACGCCTTTTCCGTAGACCAGAGACCACATTATTCCACATGCCTCCTGACAAAACTCTCTACATGATCTTGGCTCTCGCGCCCGGCATCCGCCTTAACCATGATCCCAGACTTGGCAGATTAGATAATTAGAACTATCATTGAGACAAACCTGACCAAAGGTTTACCAATGTATTCGGGTATAAACAGCAATGCTTTTGTGCATAAATAAATCTATAAAAAACCAGCATAAAAAAATTTATACCAGGCATTCACAAACAGAAAACCGCAACCATGTAGTAGGTACCCCCTAGGCATGCATGTTGCCTGTCCGTTGCATACCAGTACCCAGTAGCGTTACGTAATGTGTTGCAATTGGAAGGCGGCGAGCAATTTGCGGCGATTGTCGGTTTCCGGCGCGGTTCCCGGGAAGCCAGCCCGCATGGCGCTGGCCCAGCCGCCGGCGATGCAACGAGGCTACTGGAGGTACAGTCAGCTGTAGAGTCAACGGATACTCCCAGCTTATACGGTCAGCTGCAGCTAACTCTATAGAGCAAATTGTCTTTATTGGCATTTAGTCCTCAAACTTTAAAGTTACCTAGGGAAGTAAATACTTAAATTAGAAGTTGAAAAGCCTCTAGAATTTTCTGGAGGAACTATATTATAATTCCTCCAGGAAATATATAGAGGATTTCTACCATCAGGTAGGAACATTTTGTGTATCAGTGTGTGTATTTTGTGTAAGATTAAAATCCTGGTTACAAAAAATATTCGTAACGTGTCCCCCTCTCTCGTTTAAAATGCGTCAAATAAATATACACACCTGTCCCAACTGTTACGTGTTCTAAGAATCACTACCACATTATTACAGGATAGTTTGTACCTACTAAAGCATTCACCGTTAAAGTGGCAGGGATGGAAAACCTTTTAATTTTTTTTATCAGAATTATTATTTGGAGTAAATTTATCCTGTTCTGTCCTACTATTATCTTTACATAGTATAAAACAAAGTCGCTTCCTGCCGTGTGTATCTAACGTACGCTTAGATAATTTAAACTACGCAACATGTTTTGTAGCGGTTTTCAACAATGGATAGAGTGATTCAAGGGGAAGGTGTATGCGAACGAAGTCGCGCCGGGTCCACTAGTAATATTATAAACAATTTTAATGAAATTAGGTAGTAATATAGCTTCTAGCCTAGAATAGCACATAGAAATAACGATACAGGGTCTGATTTTTTATAGTTACTGACGGGCTTAGAGAGCAACCAACTGGTAATAAACATTTTTGTCTCATAATTGTAAGGCAACAACATTGTGTGCAAATATTCAAAGCATTTTGTTTCAAGGTTTACTAGCTTTTGCTCACGAGTCGTGACTTCGTCCGCGAAAATTCCAAAGGTTATATAGTTTCAGTGAAGGGGAAAAAGCCAAAATTGTTAATTTTTACATATAACATTTTTCATACAATTCCCTGAGAAGCGGATAGTTTATCTGCCACCACAATCGAAAGTCTGTTGTTCGTAAACGGTTGTGAAAAGTTGTAGAGAATTAATAAAATATGAACATTCATGCGGTAGAAGAAACATTTTTCTCTACGACGCACCGTTTTGGAGATATTAGTGAGTGACCCCAAAAACGTCGTAATTATCTGCGTTTTATGGACATTACTGAGCCCGCGGCAGCACCCCGATAACAAAAACTTAGATTTTTCATCAAGGCCTCTACAACAAACCTGTATAACATATTCACTCATACCCGACCTTTCTTAAAACCAATTTATTGGTCTACAATTCTCAGTATCGGAAAAGGTGTGTCGCCCCTGCCACCGTCACGTCCGGTCGTTCCGCCGCGCGCCCTTCCCACGACAAATCGTCGGAAACGCGTCCCGAATGCTCGGCAAATTGGGGACCAGCATTACTACAAATTCGTTTGCCGACTTCCTAGTAACGGTTGCTCGCACTACGTTGCATCGTACCAATGTCAATTAAGGCGTAGAAGGGGTTTCTATTTAGACAGGCAGACCTACTAACTGCTTGTAAGCGTGCAACTTATGCCTAATACAAGCAAGTGCAATATAAGCAACTCTACTGCTGTAGTTGGAGCGTCGATGACCGAGTGGTTAAGGTGTCCTATTCGTAAGCGAAAGGCACTGAGTTCGAATCCCACTGCACTGCAAAGCAGGCGGAGGTTTCCCTGCACATCCGGCCCGCGGGCTGTGGCACAGGGGCTTCCGCTATCACGATTCAGTGAAGATCCCGGATATTATTTGTACAAAATAATATCCGGAACGCTCGATCCAGTCCTCATTAACGGAACCGATAGCGTCGAGCGTTCGGGCCCATACTACTTGCAAACCATGCAAAATAGAATAGAATAGAATATGGTTTATTTCATACTTCATGCACACACAGACTTAAACTTAGAAGGTATATAAGTACAAACATTTGTATAGAGGTAGACTTAGTAATTAATTTACTATGTTACACAGCTGCCATGTTATCCTTCCAAAGACGGAAATGGTCTCGAGAGCTTCTCGCCGTACGGCGTCACGCTCCTCACCTTGCGCCCTCTGTGCCGCTGTCTGTGACGACAGCTATGGCATCATTTTGACATGATTTTATGTAATGTTTTTGGCTGTTTGTTGGTGTTTAGAGAACACATAATGCATTCTCTTGTATCCTGCAGCTCGACACTACCTGCTGTAAAATTCCTATCTCAATTTTTGTAAAGGTTGCCTGGAAGAGACCGCTTGTAGCGATCAGGCCGTTTTGCTCATATGTGTTCCTTGTTATTGTGATATTTTATGAGCAATAAAATGTTTATCTATCTATCTATCTATGGCCACCAACACGCAGGGGGCAGTATATGTAAGACCTATGGCATCATCATCAATTGTATGTAACAGTCCACGTAATCTTTACGAGTATTCCTTGTTTTAAAATGTTTAAAGTGCACTGTGATAAAGTCAAAACGTAGAGCTGAATTATTTCGACTTTAAACAATATTTGAGGTTGGGATTTCTAAAAGGACAGAATTACTTTATCTCTTAGACCTCATCGAAAACGTGGTACACCTCAAATGATGATAGTAAGGGGTGGTCAAGGATACCAAACGAGTTCTAACTGTGTAAGTACAGATTTTAAGGCACCTAGGTATACTATAGAAAGTGCTTTGAATACCTACCTGACCTGCACTAGACCAGCACGGTGGATGCAGGTACGTCATCATCATCATCATCCTAGCACCCATACTGGCTTCCACCAGAGTCCGCTTTCCTACTTTTTCTTCTCCACCCTCAATCTCATCCACAATATCCCTCACGCCAAGGCGCCTCGGATGTACTAGCTACTTAGTCGGTTCGGTGTATGTAGATACCTACCTACTTAATTAGATTTCTGAGAATGAAGCACGTGCCTCAGACTATACCTTGTCTAAAATAGGATGATAATTTTGACAGATCACAGTAGGGATGTGGTTGTGTAAAATCGTTAATGAATCTATTCGATTATCGATTTTCATTCTCATAGAACTTGGAATCGATAGTTGCATGGTTATGCTATACGTATTATACAAAATAAACTATTTTTTTTTCTGAATTAATTATTTATTGATACGACATTAAAAACCCTTCTACAACGAGGATTATGACACGTGCGTATTTCTATTCGATCAGTCATCCTATTACGTAGGATCTTAGGATCAACATCGCGACTCGAAATTGTTGTTGTGAAAGGTCTCTTAAGGTGAAATCCTAACAAAGAATAAGAGTTTAGTTACAAAAAATAATAAGGTTACCTAAATGTTAATTTTAAATATTCGATTATATTATAACAATATCGATTTTCGATTGTCTGTTGTTATTCGTTATTCGTGGCACTTCACTAAAGGGGCGGGGCCTGTCTATGAAGTACAACATTTTGCGTAGTACATTTTACCGAAAAAAAAACACAAAACTTCATAGGCGTGCGCCAAAGACCAACAATTAGTGAGCTGTCAAAATTATCATCCTATTTTAGACAAAGCATAGTGGCAGTGTGCTTGCGAGACGAAAATGACAAAGTAACGTCACGCAGAGTCCGGGAACTGGATGGGTGACGGGTTCGTCTGGTTTACTTACCTTGTGGTTTCGTAATAGAGGGGTGTGTCACATTTACGTACTAACTTTGTGGTTTTCTACATTGAAGTTACTTTAGAACCGCAAATCGCTACTCGTTAGGTGTGCCTCTTTGGTGATGTGAGGTTGACCAATGTCTTATGCCGGGGGCTGGTGGAACAGCACTCCTTGATGGTATATGTATTTTTAAAGCATGTGCCTCATCTCTTATGATAATACGCGTAGGCAGCATTTGTCCGCCATATCACCATAAAATAGTGACGATGAGGACGATGAAAGTGTAGTATGCTTATGTGGATATGTCTTCACACACTCTTCTCTTTTGACTTAAAGCTCTAATCAAATTATTTTTTGTATGTATAATAGTAGTTTATGCAACTGTCATATAATACCTAATTATATGCAGTTGCATACACTACTTTATCTACACTCATACTTTTATGTTAAAATATCGTACCTATAATTTTCTCAACTTTGCTGGAAGTAAGCTGCGAGTCAGTTCTGTTGTATCTACGCGTCAAAGATATCAAGCGGCGGGAAATTCACTTAACTATTTTCACATTTATCTATTTATTTGCTTAAAATAAGGTAAAACATTCACAAACACAAATTACAACAATTACAAAAAATATTCTGTTTAGCGGGAAAATAATTACACAGAATATAAACAGGAAAATTTAAATTTGAATTTGAATTTGTTAAAGACATCTAAGTATTCAGCCTACATTACGCCGTGTCCCGGCGCCCGACAAAAATAAAAAAATAAAAGTGTTGCATAATGATTAAAAGTTATTTTACGATACAGCTGTAATGAAAATAGTATGGGAAATGCTGTATCGAAAAGTAATTTTTTAAAATTTTATAGTCTGGCGCAGGGGCGTAGCTACCGCCGTATCTGCCGTATCAATTATATGGGGCCCCCGGGCTATAGGGGCCCCCAAATGTGTGTAAGCAAATACACGTTATCTCTTAAACTCAGGCCAGGGTCGGGGGCTCCCTCCGCCAAAATAGCAAATGAAATCAAGTGATACAATCCGTTTTCATACCTTTCGTTTAAGAGATAATTAACATTTTTATTATCATATTTATATTTAACACCAAAGGCAGAGCTCCGTTCTTTCCTAAATGGGTCATGTGGATCAGGCTTATAATAACCTAGGTCCACACGCTCACACGCATAATCGTCTTGGCTCCGAGCCCTCAACCTTTGAATTTGACTGTAGTCAAGTTAATAATGGAAAGTTTTGATAGCCATAATTTCATAAATTTAGTGCTCGCTACACTCGCTCATTAATTGTACGCAAACTTGATTTTATTATACAATCTCCTAACAAATTTCGAGGTAGCCCGATTTCGATATTGCTGATTTTACGGTATTTTTCAACGAAAACGCGCAATGTTTTAATGTATATATGCAAAATTTCGAGCTCGCTACGCTCGCTCATTCATAGTCATGCAAGGTTTCAATAAAGCCAAGTCAAGGGCCAATATATCAAAAATTCCGAGCTCTACCTAGCCTCGTGGACCCGACTTTTAGAGTCTATATTCACACAAATGTAGAGCGCGCTAGGCTAGTCCATTTATTGACTTTAGCTGAGACTAGGATTTATGTTACTCATTAGTACACCCCGTAGTTGGAGGTATTTGCTAGGGGGCCCCTACACAATTATCGATACGGGGCCCCCGGAGGGCACGCTACGCCACTGGTCTGGCGTGAAAAAAGTGTACCCTTAAACGACTGTTTTCGAATATGAAATTGGAACATTAAGCTATGAGTGTAGATAAACTACTATTACGTTACAACTGTAATGAAAATAGTATGGGAAATGCAGTATAGAAAGTAATTTTTTAAAATTTTATGGACTGGCTTGAAAAAATTGTATCCTTAAACGTCTTTTTTCGAATATGTATTTGGAACATTACGCTATGAGTGTAGATAAAAAAATATATATAAGTAGTTTATCAGTTATCTTACCCCATAACACAAGCTTTACTTACTTTGGGGCTAGATGGCGCTGTGAATTTGTCCAGGCATATATTATATTTAAAAATTTCAAGATTACAGAACAGATCACGCTTAGCAATACGCTGCAGTAGGTAGTAAGGGTATTTTCCGAATTTTTTTTAAACTTTCCTATTGAACCTAGACTTAGTAATTCATTTACTATGTAGGTAGGTATACACAGCTACCATGTCATCCTTTCAAAGACGGAAATGATCTCGAGTGCTTCTCGCCATACGGCGTCACGCTTCTCACTTTGCGCCCTCTATGCCGCTGTCCATTTGTAAACGACGGCTACGGCATCATTTTGACATGTTTTATGTAATGTTTTTGACTGTTTGTTGGTGTTTAGACAACGCACAATGCATTCTCTTGTATCCTGAAGCTTGACACTACCTGCTGTAAAATTCCTGTCTCAATTTTTGTAAAGGTTGCCTGGAGGAGATCGCTTGTAGCGATAAGGCCGCCTTTGCTTATATATGTTCCTTGTTATTGTAAGTGATTGATATTGTGATATTTTATGAGCAATAAAATGTTTATGTATCTATCTATGGCCACCAACACCCAGGGGCATTATTCGTAAGACCTATGGCATCACCATCAACTGTACGTAATAGTCCACGTAGTATTTATTCCCTGTTTCAAAGTGTTTAAAATGCACTGTGATAAAGTCAAAATGTAGAGCTAAATTATTTCGACTTTTAACAAAATTTGAGGTTGTGATTTCTAAAAGGACGGAATTACTTTATCTCTTAGACCTCATCGAAAACGTGTTACGCCTCAAATGGTGATAGTAAGGGGTGGTCAGGGATACCAAACGAGTTCTACCTGTAAGTACAGATTTTAAGACACCTAGGTATACTATAGAAAGTGCTTTGAATACCTGCCTGACCTGCACTAGACCAGCACGGTGGATGCAGGTACGTCATCATCATCATCCTAGCTTCCGCCAGAGTCCGCTTTCCTACTTTTTCTTCTTCACCTCCTCGATCTCATCCACAATATCCCTCACGCCAAGACGCCTCGGATGTACTATGCTTTGTCTAATACAGGTGATTATTTTGACAACTAATTATTGTTGGTCCTTGGCGCACGCCTATAAAGTTCCGTCTTTTTTTTCGGTAAATTGTACTATGGATAATATCGTACTTCATGGATGGTACCGTTTCTTTAGTGAAGTGCCACGAATAACGAATAACAAAAGACAATCGAAAATCGGTTATCAAAGAAAATAATCGAACATTTAAATTTAACATTTAGGTAATGATATTATTTTTAGTAACTAAACTCTCATTCTTTGTTTGGTTTCACCCTAAGAGCCCTTCACAACAACGATTTCGACTAGCGCGTATTGTACGGAATAGGCTGATTGAACGAATAAAAATATGCACGTGTCGAACTCGTCGTTGTGGAAGGGTTTTTAATGTCGTATTAATTATTTATTAATTCAAAAGAAAATATATAGTTTATTTTGTAAAATACATACAGCATCACCATGCAACTATCAATTTCAACTTCTATAAGAAAGCAATCGATAATCGAAGAGATTCAATAACGATTTTACACCACCCCATCCCAACTGTCAAAATTAAGTTCCTTTATTTGACAAAGTATAGCTACGTAGTCGGTCTCGGTGTACGTAGACCTACTTAATTAGATTTCTGAGAATGAAGCACGTGCCTCAGACTAGTGGCAGTGTGCTTGCGAGACGAAGATGACAAAGTAACGTCACGCAGAGTCCGGGAACTGGATAGGTGACGAGTTCGTCTGCTTTACTTACCTTGTGGTTTCGTAATAGAGGGGTGTGTCACGTTTACGTACTAACTTTGTGGTTTTCTACATTGAAGTTACTTCAGAACCGCAAATTGCCACTCGTTAGGCGTGTCTCCTTGGTGATGTGAGGTTGACCAATGTCTTATGCCGGGGACTGGTGGAACAGCACTTCTTGAAGGTATAGGTATTAAAGCATGTGCCTCATCTCTTATTATAATACGCGTAGGCAGCATTTGTCCGCCATATCACCATAAAATAGTGACGATGAGGTCGATGAAAGTGTAGTATGCTTACGTGGGTATGCCTTCACTCACTCTTTACTCTTGACTTAAAGCTCTAATCAAATTATTTTTTCCAATAATGACGATAACATATTATAGAGCTCAACTAAACACCCAGGCGTGTCTCCGGTGAGATAACGAGTTTATGTTAACCCACTAGTGGGACAGAGTAACTACGATTCCGAAGGGGATTGTTCGGATTCGGAGAACAGATCCGCAGCCAATGAGTTCCACCGTTCCACATCGCAGGATGCTGATCATGAAGCCAATTGTCACAATTTCCGAGTACAATTTGAATGCATTGTTTTGCTTGTATACTCTACAAGGTATTAATTTGTTTATATATTGTGATATCACTAGGATATTAATAGGTACTAATTACTAGGTAATTGATTGATTGATGTCAGATGGCAGTCGCTCCGCTGTAATTACCTGATCTATCAAAACCTGATCTATCATAGTCATGTGGGACCCCATGCCCTCGCGCGCGAACCCTGGATAATGACGTCAAGATAATAATTATTACACACGAAGTATAGGTACACTGTTAGCTGTTGCCACGGAGATTAACTGACGTGGTTAATGATAACTTAGTTTTTTCCAGGGTTGCCAACCCTACTATGTAATATAGTATCCTGCTGTTTTAGGTGTCCGCCTACTATTATTTTTAAATTTTTATTATAGTAGGCGAAACTACATTATTTTATCAGCAAAGTCGCTTATCAGTATCTGTTAAAGTAAAACGGAATGCGTCCTGAATTTTAATTTTAACAACTTTAATTCAGAAGTGTCTCAATTAAACATCATCCTGGACTTGGTAACTACTCACTGAAGATCAATTTTATTCTAAATCTTGCAGCTGATTAATGGCAACAACTGCTGCTTTATCAGCTGCAATACAGCAATTAGTCCGATGATTACACTAGTGAATCAAGATTTTCTAATATTTTTAAAGATTTTACAAGTTTTAAGATTAGTGTAACAAGGCCACTACCTCTCATTAAAGCTGTTATTTATAATTTAGAATTAGAATGTAATAATAAATATAAAGCGTTCCTCAAAATTACTCATCACCTAAGAAATAGTATATATTTTATAAAAAATACTATATACATTTTTATTAATTCCCAATGTACTATATTTTTAATGGTCACTGAATCTGAAATTACTATATGTGGTCTTTAATAAGTTGGCAACACTATTTATTACGTTTTTTTCCTGTACGTGTGGGTTATCACTTGACATTGCGTGTATGGTACAATCATTTGAATGTTGATCATGCAATCGGGTTTTCCGGCGAACGGGCTATGGACCCACTTAAGACGATATTACAAGTATTTAACTGTAAGTTCGTGCCATGATTTAGGTATTTAGTTATTGACGACCCGAGTGGTTCAGTTGGTTTACATGCTGATCTGCTAAGCAGAGGTCCCGGGTTCGATTACCGGCCGAGCAGTATGTGATATAATTAATTTTAATTTCTGTTACGGGTCTGCGTGTACTATATAAATTGTATAAAACAAAGTCGCTTACGCCGTCTGACCCTATGTATGTATGTATAGATCTTTTAAACTACGCAACGGATTTCAATGCGGTTTTCAACAATATAGTGATTCAAAGGGAAGGTTCATAAGCAAGAAAAAACAGGGTATGTAGGTGTACGCGTAGACCACGCGAACAAAATCGCGTCGGGTCCACTATTCTATAATACATAGGTATGTATTTAATAGTTTATGCAACTGTCATATAAAAGGTTTATTAAAACATGAGTTAGCCGAGTATGATAATAGTTTGACACGAGTGTTTTAATACCTAATTATATGCAGTTGCATACTACTTTATCTACACTCATATTTTTATGTTAAAATATCGTACCTACATATAATTTTCTCAACTTTTCTGGAAGTAAGCGGCGAGTCAGTTCTGTTGTATCTACGCGTCGAGGATATCAAGCGGCGGGAAATTCACTTCACCACTTTCACTTTTATCTATTTATTTGCTTCAAATAAGAAAAAACATTCACAAACACAAGTTACAACAATTAGAAAAAATATTCTTATTAGCAGGAAAATAATTACACAGAAATATAAACAGGAAAATTTAAATTTCCTTAATTTGAATTTGTTAAAGACATTTAGGTATTCAGCCTACATTTCGCCGTGTTACGGCGCCTGACATAATTAAAAAAATAAAAGTGTTGCATAATGATCAAAAGTTATTTTACTATACAGCTGTAATGAAATTAGTATGGGAAATGCTGTATCGAAAAGTAATTTTTTAAGATTTCATGGTCTGGCATGAAAAGAGTGTACCCTTAAACGACTGTTTTCGAATATGTAATTGGAACATTACGCTATGAGTGTAGATTAAAATAGTAGTTTATGCAACTGTCATATAATACCTAATTATATGCAGTTGCATACACTACTTTATCTACACTCATATTTTTAAGTTAAAATATCGTACCTATAATTTTCTCAACTTTAGAAGTAAGCTGCGAGTCATTTCTGTTCTGTATCTACGCGTCGAGGATATCAAGCGCGGGAAATTCACTTCATTACTTTCATAATTATCTATTGATTTGCTTCAAACAAGAAAAAACATTCACAAGCACAAATTACAACATTTAGAAAAAATATTCTGTTTAGCGA
Organism: Blastobasis lacticolella; assembly: GCA_905147135.1. Lineage (NCBI taxonomy): Eukaryota > Metazoa > Arthropoda > Insecta > Lepidoptera > Blastobasidae > Blastobasis > Blastobasis lacticolella. The sequence continues at coordinate 4,646,622 of LR990048.1, read as the reverse complement.
GAAAATAATTACACAGAATATAAACAGGAGAATTTTGAATTTGTCAAAGACATTTAGGTATTCAGCCTACATTTCGCCGTGTCTCGGCGCCCGACAAGAATTTAAAAAATATAAGTGTTGCATAATGATTAAAAAGTTATTTTACGTTACAGCTGTAATGAAATTAGTATGGGAAATGCTGTATCGAAAAGTAATTTTTAAAAATTTTATGGACTGGCGTGAAAAAAGTGTATCCTTAAACGACTGTTTTCGAATATGTAATTGGAACATTACGATACGAGTGTAGATAAAATTACTTTTCGATACAGCATTTTCCATACTATTTTCATGACAGCTGTATCGTAAAATAACTTTTTAATCATTATGCAACACTTTCATTTTTTTATTTTTTGTCGGGCGCCGGGACACGGCGTAATGTAGGCTGAATACTTAGATGTCTTTAACAAATTCAAATTCAATATTTAAATTTTCCCGTTTATATTCTGTGTAATTATTTTCCCGCTAAACAGAATATTTTTTGTAACTGTTGTAATTTGTGTTTGTGAATGTTTTTTCTTATTTTAAGCAAATAAATAGATTAATGTGAAAGTAGTAAAGTGAATTTCCCGCCGCTTGATAACCTCGACGCGTAGATACAACAGAATTGACTCGCAGCTTACTTCCAGCTAAGTTGAGAAAATTATAGGTACGATATTTTAACGTAAAAATATGAGTGTAGATAAAGTAGTGTATGCAACTGCATATAATTAGGTATTAAAACACTCGTGTCAAACTATTATCATACTCGGTTACGCCTCGTATGATAAACAGACACTCATGTTTTAATACCCCATTTTATATGACAGTTGCATAAACTACTATTTTTTAAATTTTATAGTCTGGCGTGAAAAAAGCGTATCCTCAAACGACTTTTTTCGAATATGTAATTGGAACATTACGCTATGAGTGTAGATAAAAAAATATATAAGTAGTTTATCAGTTATCTTACCCCATAACACAAGCTTTACTTACTTTGGGGCTAGATGGCGCTGTGAATTTGTCCAAGCATATATTATATTTACACCAGGGCTCTGTGCTCAGCCCACTTCTGTTCAACGTGATATTAGACGTACTGTCAGACAGCATCCGAGACTATCATGAGGTACCTCCGTGGCTACTCATGTATGCTGACGATATCGCGTTGACAGACTCTGACAAGGGGCGTCTTGTCCAACGGGTGGAAAAGTGGAAGGAGTCGCTTGAAAACGGCGGTCTGAAGATAAATGTGGCGAAGACAGAGTACATGGCTTGCAACAGTACAGACCCCCTACCCATCCGCATAGGTGAAGAGGAGGTCAAACGAACGGATCAGGCCAGATACCTGGGGTCGGTACTAAGCACAACTGGTGACATCGACAGCGACGTCAAAGCCCGAATATCCGCGGCTTGGGCAAAGTGGCGGGAGGTGACGGCTGTCATTTGTGACCCCAAGATGCCGATGAAACTGAAGGGACAGGTCTACAAGTCCATTATTAGACCTGTTCTCTTATACGGCAGCGAGACTTGGCCTCTACTAGAGCGACACAAGCAGGAGTTGCGAGTCACGGAAATGAAGATGCTGCGGTGGATGTGTGGGGTTTCCCGCAAAGATCGCGTGCGGAGCGCTCACATCCGCGGTACCCTTCGTGTCTGTGACATCGCAGATAAGCTACAGGAGTGTCGCCTTCGATGGTATGGCCACGTCTTGCGCAGACCGGCAAATTATGTGGGGAACAGATGTCTGGCCATGCCGCCCCCACCAGGCACGAGAAGGAGAGGCCGGCCCAAGAAGCGATGGCTGGACGTCGTTAAGAGTGACATGCGTGCCAACGGACTCACTATGAAGGATGCCGAAGACCGAGCAAAGTGGACTAGACATAGCAGGAAGGCGGACCCCGGGCACCGCGTGTAGCGCGGGGGCGCAACCGGGATTTAACGCCGAGATGATGATGATGATGATATATTATATTTAAAAATTTCAAGATTACAGAACAGATCACGCTTACCAATACGCTGCAGTAAGTAAGTAAGGGTATTTTCCGAATAATTTAAAATCTTTCCTATTGAACATATGCCATATATGATAACCTATACATGTATTTGTAAGTACAAGTTTCAATTCTTAGGTAATGTACCTACTAGAGAAATATTAAAGAGGAAATAACACATTTAGTCGCCAAATTTTTTTTTTTTTATTGTGCACATGAACATGGCAATGTGGTGTCCGGCAGAGTAAAATAGCACCAACCCCTTACACTCGTGGGTGTCGTACAAGGCGACTAATGTTTTCTAGACAAAACATCTAAAAGTCTCTGTAGGTTGGAAAATGAGCAGTGAGCAGCGTTTACCATAGTTATATTTATAACAAAGCGATCTCCATCCCGCCTGCCAAGCGTGGAGATAATGGCATACCCTTTCGTGGGACAGGCTATAAGTCCTGCAGTGGACTTTTATGGTCTGTGATAATAAACAAACAAACACATAGGACATAAATAATCATAATTTCGCGAATGCGTAGCCACGCCGAAAACGCTTCAAACGCACATGCAGTTGTGTAGGTATTTGATGAGTATTACACCCTCCGTTTTCCTGTCGCTAGGTCCCACACACGCCATAGCAACAGCCTACGTAGGTAACCTTCAATTATGAAACTCGCAGGGAAACCGCGGAATGATCCCTAATTCATCCCATGACCGGTGCTTTAATTGCCTTTCACATGACGTAGGTTTATTATTAAATACTTACACAACCGCATAGAGCTGGTTATTGGAACTCAACTCGTGTTTCCTACGTGTTTAGGTACGCAACGGGAATATTGACCACAAAATTAATACTTGCAGCTTACTGTGTATTACGTTACACATGCCTGATTACATTAAACTGTAGCCAATGAATCAGTTGATTTAAAATGTTCCTAACCAGAAAACCGCAGCTAAACAATACTCTTTTAAATAGTATTGTGTTTCTACCAGGATTTGGATAACCGTGGCTTTGGCAGTGGAGGGGTATTCGCCTTTTTGCCGCCAGAGCAACGTGTAATAGAGGTGGGCGACGCATTGGCGATACTTTTGGTGTTGCTAATATCTATAGGCAGTGGTGACCACTTTCCATCAGGTGGCCCGCTTGCCTGTTTGCCTAACGTATGACATAAAAAAAAGCATTTCACTAATACCAAGTTTATGTGAAAAGAACACATTGGTCATACCTCTGGTGACTACAGGGTTGGCTTATTCCTTGGCCAACGTATATCAATAGCCATCCAACGGGGGAATGCAGCCAGCTTTATAGACACCACCCCTTCCAAGGTAAAAAACATTACGTATTGAAAGAGCGATATGGGAAAATTCGGAATAAATTCGGTTCAACAATTACCCTTTTACGAGCAAGTGTGTTGAAAACGTACTCAAGAAAATAAAGAATAGTAATTTAACCCTACAAGTAAATAATAATTACCTAGTTTTCTACTTAGGTACTACTTGCTATGGCATCGATACAAACAGAAGCCTCCTCGCAACAGCTATCTACCTATTATTACACAATGCGACGCCTTACTTGCTATATTCATATATGTACTCTATTCAACAAATTGTTCAGTCTTCCTCGTATTATGCTTCTAGGAAGGACATGAAGCTACCTAGTGATTTTCTATTATATGAATATTCCAGTTAATATTGGACGAGCGAATCTACGAACAAACCTTCAAGACCTTCTGCGAATCTATGAAAGGAATCCATATACGCTGTTACTATGAACTCTACATTTTCAATTAGAGTTAAATTGAAAATGATATTATGAGGCTCCATACATTATTGGGCTATTTTCAAACATGCCTGACAACAAAATAAGACTTAATATTTGAGTAGAGCATAACTGGTTAAATATTTTTTAATATGACACGAAAGTCATTATAAGTCCAGTCTCTGACATATTATTTAACTTCAAAATATCACTTCTGTCAGTGAAATAAAACTGAACTACATGCGTATGAACTTAATTAATTATCTTCTGATATAGCCGAGGAGTGCCTGGAGGCACTTCAATTCCACGGGTTGCCTTCATATTTGCAGGTCCTGTTACGTGATTACTTCTACAACAGGGAAGCCTTGTTTGTGAACTTTGATGAAGCTGGTGTTCCATGGGGATCCGTTCTCGGGCTACTGCTGTGGAACATCGAATATGATTGGTTGCTTAGGAGTGATCTCTTGGTGGGCATCCCCGTCATCGCACCTCCTAAAGATGGCTGATGCGTTCAGCTGGCTCCTCCCTAACCTGGGAGGTCCAAGCTCAAGGTGTTGGCATTTATATGCCATATTACGGCTGTATGGCGCCCCCATCTGGGCATTGTCCCCATTATTCCTTGAATAAGGAGAAGAATGCGGCCCTTCTTCGGAGGCCTCAAAGAACGAGTGGTAAGGCCTTATCGCACGGTGGGGCTGCAGCGTGCGACTTTGCAGGCACTTCCATCCCATGACACTTCCATTCAGACGATGCAGGAGCGCCGCGGAGTTTAGTGGGTAGACCGGCGAACGCCAAGAGTCCTACACAGGGCCTTCGTCCCCCGACGGAGGATAAAGTACGTTAAGATAAAATGCATTCCCCGCATTAAAAAAAGGCTGATACCTTTTCCATTCTGGCTCGCACCTAATTATTTAAGATTATACACATCTATTAAGTATTATTCCACAATCAGAATAGAGGATAATATACCAGAGACTAGACTTATACCTTTAGCATCCCAATAAAAAATGTTTATTGTGTTATGCTCTATTTAGCATTAAGAGTTTTTTGTTGGCCGGCACTTCTGATAATAGCCCAATCTGGGTTTTCCCTTTGGTTGGTTATATCAAGCTTGGGTTTTCCTCCGTCCCGTAGGTAGATACCACGGTATTAAGGAAGGTTATAAATAATTCCAGTGACATAAAATTGTTCCAGTCGAACTACAAATTTTCCTTTGCAGCTACTAATTAGCTATCGATGGACTAAATACCTACAGGGTCGGTCATTATAATCATAATCATCTTCATCATCATCATCATCGTGGCGGTCAATAATAAAATACTTCAATTATTTATTTATCGTATGGCTTTTCCTTCCTGCTACTTTAATTTTCAATTTACATTTCGTCAAATAGGCGCGAGCTTCGGCCGAAAGGGACCGAAAATCTTCCGCTTGCCCACTGTACTTGGTATCCGGACATTAAAATATAATCTGATTTACTGACTTCTCAGGGCAGCCGCACTGGCATGCCGCTGCCTCGCACCAACCCCATTTAACTGGGTATAAAGAAGTAGGTAAGGTATGAAACAACTTAAATTCTTAACAGTATGTACTGATGTAGTATTTCTGGGAACGTTCTTATCTACTTATTTTGTGCACGCACGACGGCCACAGTTAACCGTTTCCATAAAACTATTTTTTATTTTACGCAATACCTAAACGTAGGATATCTGACAGATTCAGAGATGTTTTATCATGGAGACTCTTCAATCACTCTGTCAATAATGTATGTTTGCTATACCGTGTAATTTTGCTAATGTATGTTTGTATGTAAAGTAGAGATGTAACGGATATCCGGCCACTATCCGGAATTCGGCCTATCCGGCCATAATTTACTATCCGGCTGGATATCGGATAATGCGTTAATATCCGGCCGGATACCGGATAGTAAAAAATGTATGAAAAGCCCATAAAAGTGATTTTGCTCATCGGAAATATATGCCCTTCTGTAGCAGTCGAGTAAAAAGTCGTGTCAAAACGTTTAAAAACCATAAATATTAGTCAAAGAACTATTTATTATATCGGCATCGGCAACTATTCTACTCGTATCGTTCATTTTGTAGGTTAGCAAAAATTATTAATAGTTTCCTGGTCTCTTCTTTTTGCACTATGCCTTTTCCATTAGCTGGAGTCAGCTCTCCTTGTGCGCTTCCTCCAATTCTTTCTATTTTGAGCAGTAGCAGCGTCAATAATATTGTCCTTCAGGTCCCGTTGGTCCGCCGTCAGCCAGGTGGCGTGTGGGTGTCTTCCGCGTCAGCGAGTCGTCGTCGCCAAATTTAGGGCTACTTGCACTAAGGTGATCTTTGGGGCGGCGGAGCACATGCTCACACCATCGCCTTGAGCGTTCTTAAATTTTCTCGGGCATAGGTGTGACTTTGTAACTTCCACGAGTGGACATTACGTACTTTGCCCAACAGGGTTCATAATTCATAATTCATAATTCATTTATTCGTTCGCTCTCTAATGGTTACATTGGTGTTAATGTTAATACAAATATTTGATCACATTAGTTGCCTTTTAAGGCTTAGCGAGTTACATAATTATATGTCAATCTAATTGAGATTAAATGTATCTAATTCTAACAATTAATATACAAAATAAACCGAAATAATCAAATATGTAAATAAAATGTCAATGATCTACACTAATTATTGAATATGTCAAACAAATAAATTAACAAATGTCAATTACTCTACCAAACAATTTCAATTAGGTACCTACTTAAATTAAATTTTCGTGTCAGATAAATAATCATTCACTGAATAGTAACATCGTTCCATCAAAAAATTCTTTAATTGTCTCTTAAATTCGCTAAAAATTTCGGCATCTCGAATGCGTTTAGGCACTTTATTATAAATTTTTGGCGCCATTGCAAATAAACTTTTATGTAACAAGGCTGTTCTCGACGGAATCAAACATAACTGGTCACATCGGCGGCTTCTTGTAACAAACGTAAATATATGTAAATTCAATCTTACAAATGTAGCAACCTCCAAGATATACAATGAAGGCACTGTAAGAATTTTTAATTCTTTAAAATGTGGTTGACATGAATCCAATTGTTTTAGGTTACAAATTGCTCTTATACACCGTTTCTGCGCTACAAACACTGCTTCCTTATTGGTAGCGTTTCCCCAAAAAATGATCCCATATTTTATTACGGATGCCACATGATCAGGGTGACCCGCTGATCAGCATAAATACGCATTTTTGTCGTGTGTAGTTTTGACAAGTGCTGTTTAGTATTATAATGTACTTAGTGTAATAATTTAAAGTCAATCAAGATATATTATAGATATGAAAAAATATTATCCTGGATTAAAATATGAATTTCTTTTTAAAATTGAAATTAGTATACGATGTCGTTTATCCTCTACGATGCTGTGGGCTAATGTGTAAGCCCGTATTTTGAAACTATTAATCCGTATGAGGGCGGAAGAATTGATCAGTTTAACATTAAATTTATTCACATTAAACGAAAACATTTAATTACATAAATACATGCAGTCGTATAAAGTCCCACGCCGCGATTACAGCCTGCACAAACTTGTTCAGAGACTATGACCTGTGAGTATCCGGCCGCCGGATATCCGGCTATCCGGCTAGGAGGCTGGCCGGATATCCGGTATCCAGTATCCGGCCAAACAACTATCCGTTTCATCTCTAATGTAAAGCAATTGAAAATATGTCTAGACATTTTTCCATTTGCTTGTTTTCAGCAAACAAGAAAATAAGCAGGTTCCAAGAAGTCTTTGGTCCGATTAACTATTTACTTAGGTAGGTACATCTATTTAGGATCTAAATGCAAATAAAATCTGATCAGGTTTGGCTGCAGAACACTGTAGCCAGAAGTAGTAGGATTGGAGGATTTCCGTACCTACCAGTACAAATAAAAAGGAGACACAAGACAGCTCTTCAAACTACCTTACTCAGGATACCTACATCCAACTTTCACAGCCACACGTTCTCATTTTCACTCAATGTTTAATAAAAAAACAAAATTTTAATCTTAACAGATTACTTCACATCATGTACCGCTAGTCCTACCTACCTGTTTACCCAATTTCCGAACAAGAGACTACGTGAGCGCCGTTCTAAAAGCGCGGAAGCTTCATCTTGTGACGTGTGCCATCGCTATGCGGCGCACACTCTCAATAGCAAACAGACGCATTTACGTAAAAAGCGACAATGGCGACAAAGGATCTGTGACAAACATCGTGAGTAACTGAGGAGCGGTGACGCTGCGCCTACGCAGCGTCAACCGTCGCGAGGTTGCGTCTGGTCACATGCCGGTCTTATTTCGCCATCGTGATTCATCACTGGTAAAGGAATGGTTCGGAGACGTTTTTTGGAAAGAAAATGGATGTGAGGATTGTTTACGAGAACTTTAGTATATGGAGTAGGTATAAGGAGTATAATATGAAATTGTTGGCTACAGTATCTATTAATTTTTTATATAGTAAGGCATATAACCGCTATCTCACCTGGTGAGAAGCAATGATGCCTAACGCGGAGCATGCCTTTCTGGAAACTAAATGAAAGAAATGAATGAATAAATGAAACCAGGCTAAATGGGGCTTCGTCAATCAGGCATAGCAGTAATACGACTGCGGGTTTCCATCCATCCCAATCTAATTGACTCAACGAAGAAGAAGACTACCTACAGGTAGGTATGATAATATATTTATTTATTAAATGTGGCAAAGTTTTTTTTTTAAATCCTCTTAAACGATAGTGACAATAACAATTTACATAAAATTTGCAATGCCAATAACTGGCACAAATAAATGCACTATATAAATCGTGCGTGTAACGTAGGTCGAGCGGGGTCTAGGGGTGGCGTAGAATAATCTACTACATTCATATATATACTGAGACTTAAGCAATTTAGTTAGAAAAAACATCTGAATTTATAGACTTATATGTATATAAAACCAAATACATTTTTTTTAATTCAGTAGAGAATAGCTTAATATGTCGACAGATTTCCCCTCATTAAATAACTTGTTATGTTCCTTGGATAACCTAGTAATGATCTCGTTTCTACCTACATTCGCTCGTTACATAAAGTAAATGTAAAACCCGATGCTTGTAAAATTTGATAAACGCCCACGATGGGTATTTTCAATAGATTGGATGGTTTACATTCAATGTCTAGGTTCGCATGTTTACTTTAACTTTACGTTGGTCTGTCTGCAGTTCATCTTTTATATAGGCACTCATTATCAGCAACTGGGACACGCCCACTAGGGTAATAAGATGCTTATACAGTGTTCGCCCTTGACTCTCTTCCGCAACCCCTGGCCTCATTCCCGCTGCTACCCATTTCAAGCTGAATAATAATCACAATAATAATCTTGGCGTAAATATTGGCCCGGGTCCGCCTTGACCATAATCCAGGATTTCATGGATTCTACCAAATAGATCAGGTAATTATAGTGGAGCGACTACCATCTGAACTTCGTGACCCTATCAACAGGGAAACCTGATCAGATTGGATCGTGGTAATACATTCAGTCGTCTGAATGTGAAGGATTCCTCATGATGTTTAAACTCACCGTAAGAGCGTCGGTTAATGTTTAACTAATGCACGTACAGGGGTGCCCTAGAAGTAAAGAGACAAACTTTTACTTAAAATATTATATAAGTAATTAAAGAAGTTGCACTAAATTTGTTAATTACACATAAATGATACGAATATACGAATAAATTATTTTAATTTTAATCCAGAAACACCCATGTAACCAATTTTCCAAAGATTTGTCATAGAATGGTTTTTATGGGAATTCCAGATTCTTGGAAAGCCATAGCTTGCCAAGTCAAATATTTTTGAAAACATTTGCTTTGGGAGTGATTGAGTACGTATTCGTAATTAACGTGCATCAAAAAATTGTTTTCCTGGAATATCTGTTGGGCACATAAGTCTCGTCATAAATATAACAAAAACGTTTTGAAAGACTTCATAGACTTTTCTGTAACCAAAAACGTTTTTGGAAAGACTTTTCATAAACTTTTCTGTATCCCTTCTTGGCTCGCGTTTCTTGATCTCAATATTACTTTGGTACTTACTTTGAATTTTGAATACATTTTCATACTTAATATCTCTAACTTTAGTCTGGATAAAGTTCCTTCAGTTGGAGGTATACTTAGGTACTTCAGTAGGAATAGTATATATTTCTTATCGGCTGACCAACCAGAAATTTGTTTCATTTTTGTCTCACCTGTATCTCAATTATGCGATAAACACTCGTCCGTCAAATATTTTCGTGAGACAAGTGAGCAGCGGCAGCACATTTACCATTTAATCTATAAAACCGAATTATACAATTCGCTATTACTTCTTGTTCATGTCGGTTATTTTTAGAAATAACCTACTTTAAGCCTACCTACCTTTTTTTCTTGCTTATAAACCTTCTTCCTATTGTTGAAAATCGCATTAAAGACATAAGCGTACATAGGTACAGAGGACGGGAAGCGACTTTGTTTTATAGTAATGTATATGTTTAGATGTAACATAGAAAAAGATGGAACTCGCTGCCTCTCGCCTACGAGTCGAACCCTAGCCTAGCCCACCGACGCGCCGCTACGCACTAGTTGACTCATAATTAAAAACGTCCGAATACTTCGCTGACAAGTATTTCTGGCGCAGTACGAGCGTTATGCAAACACATCTAGCTATATTGCGACGGCGACGCTCTCCCAGCGCACGTGCCGCCGGCGCCAGAGCGTTGGAAATAAACGATTAAATTGGTTTTCCAAGAACAGCTATTTGTGTTTGTGAACCGCTCACGAGAACATCATATCGCTTTGTTTTCGCTCGTGAATTGGCATCGATTTATTTATTGCTTTGTTTTGTTTCCGAGCAGTAGCTGAGTGGAAGCTGCGAGCTGGAATATGTGGGGCTAATAACGTAATATTCCATGTATTGGCTTCCTACGCCCTTGGCGAGGTCGTCCGTCCGTCTAGCTAGCGAGACAAATATTCGCTGCATCAGTCACCGATCTGCTTCTGCTTCTGCGGCCCTGCCAATCTTCTCTATACATATAAGTAAGAGCTATAGGCTCAGGAATTACGTCATTGATATGACGATGACCTTAGTACGTTGGTAAGGAAGGTTTTCCTTAGATTAAATTGGTTGGCTAGGTTCGCATAGTGCTCTTAAATGGGTCAGTTTGAAAATCAGCACTGTGATTGGCTGCTGCCATTCACAGCATTATGCTGAGGTTGATTCAATTTGGTCCGACGACGCACCGCCTTGCTTTCTTATTAAATTAGTTTTAAGTTTTTAAAATGTTATATTAGACCAAATAAAGATACGTCTATGTCTTATTTTCTCTGAACCATTAAGATTTTATGTTTCCGTACTGCGTCACGGGCAAAATGTACACAGGACATATACGCTTACCTATACATATAGCAAAGAGCCATACAAATGGAGTGCTACAATAAGAAGTCCTACGCACCAGTATTTTATAAACGGAACAATAGCTCCGGGGACTCTCGTCGTTTTATTGTGAACCAAACAAAGGCCGATCAAAGTAATATTTCTAGAGCACGTGTCGTGTAAGATTTCCTTTTCGAGTATGCTTTATCAACGTGTACAGAAGACAGGGCATGGATTATTTCAGCGTGTATTTGAGATACTTTGGCAGTTATTCTTAACTTTACCCCTACCTACACTTTTTTCACATAAACCACTCTATATATTATGGAAAACCACATTAAAATCCGATGGGTATTTTAAAAGATCTAAGCGTACATAGATACATAGGGACAAACGGCGGGAAGCAACTTTGTTTCATACTATGTATAGATATAGAAGCAGATGTATAATTTTAGTAAAATAACCTAGTTAACTACCAACTAATATTGTATTTTATGTCAAACGATTTCAATCTCAGGGCTACGCTGATTTAGGAAAGATAAAAATATAATATTGACCAACTTTAGCTATAAAATACAGTTTAACTACTTGTGTACCCATCTATAGACCTTCCAACAAATATAAAAAATCCAACACTGACAAAACATTCGCGATTGGCATAGCCCGACACGATTAACGACATTCACCCACTTCCTTCACGCGATCTCCTTCAAGAGAACTAGCAGATCCCAGAACTACAAAGCGCGGTATGTGTGCTCAGCCATCCTTGGCGAGTGGTTCCACAAATCGGTTGCATTTAACGTCTTCATAGTATCTGCGTGTAAAAACAAACGGCTGCGGTCGCGTGCGCCCGCGCACTCCGGGAACCGGCCTTCCGCGAAGCCAGGCCTACTGTTGCGCACTCGTGTGCCTACCAATTAATAATAATAAATATTTAATGATAAAGTTCGGTGATGTATCTGCTAGTTGTATTCGTTGTATGATTAGTTATGGAGTTCGGTATTGTTGTAGTGGGTGGGTACAGTCGAATAAAAATGGCCTATTTAAAGGTATTATCTGGGTTACCGGAACAGGGTGCCTTTGTTTACGAGTAGCTATCGCTAGAAGTTGGATAGTATTGCTAGGAGAGTAGTTATCGCTAACCAACACCGCCCTCGCTCGCAGCTCTCCAGTCGTCCCGTGACCATGATGCATGCAACTGCGTCGAAATATCGGGCTACTCGTAAACAATGGTACGCGGTAGGAAGCCCAGAACATACCTTTAAACTGTGTGGTAATAGTTATGATGTGTGATAATAGATATGTGTGACATATCGCGATAGTTTAAAAAATGGCGGAAGCCTGTTAATGGCTCCCCACAATCACATTACAACCGGACACGTACAAATCTCACTTCTCCACGGAGCTTACCGCAATGTTTTTTCTGAAATAAGTAGTGTGGTGTATGTACTGTGTATATTCGTCCCATCATCTTCAATATCATGACTTCCCATCAGCAACAGCATAAGCAAAGTAAATAACATTTTTTACAACAAAAACTTACAACAAGTTTAGTTCTTTGTAATGTCATACGGTAGGCCAACAGGCAAGCGGGCCACCTGATGGAAAGTGGTCCAGCAGTGACCCTATACCCTACATGTTACTCTGGCATCAAAAAACAAATATCCCTCCATTGCCAAAGCCACGGTTCCCCAAATCCCCAAACCACTGGCGACCTTACTCAACACTATATCTACTATTTAAAATAATACCTATTGTTTGGCTGCGGTATTCTGTAAGGTGGAGGTACCGCAGTCGTGTGTCACAAATAAATTTTGATAGATTCTATTAGCAGGCAGTCTTACTTTTAGGTACAGCACTTGCTCGATTTCTTTTTGTTCTCACTCTAGAATGAAAACTCGGCGCAACTTATACGTACGTACACCTACTTAACCCTACCTACCCTTTTTTTTTGCTTTTAAACCTCCCTCCCTCTTTAACATAAACACAACCTATTGTTGAAAACCGCATTAAAATCCGTTGCGTAGTTTAAAAGATCTAAGCGTACATAGATACATAGGCACAGACGGCGGGAAGCGACTTTGCTTTATACTATGTCTAGATATGAGCTAGTAGTGTCTAGACTGTATTGTTCGCTTCTCGACTAGCTCATATTAGGTACGTAGGCAGGTACCTACTTAGTACAAATTGTGCGGGGAGAGTTCCAAAAGAGCAACAAGGTAAAGATAAGACTATTATAAATAATCCCTATGCAATCACGTTGATTCATGGCTTAGAATACCTACTAGCAGTTTCCCCACGGTTTAACCAGCTTGGAATTCGAGGCTCTCACAAAGGTTTTCCCCCAAGACGTCTATGAAAAGTGTGAATATCAATATTGAATACAGTAGTAAGTAAGGAAGTATTTAAGTTAAGGAAATATCTTCCAAATTGCTCCGGGAAAAATCCATTATGTAATATTATTTTGACGAGCATTCCCAGTACTATCGCCCAAACTATGCAATTAGTACATTTACTGGTTTCGTCGTATTGAAATGGAGCGATCATCACATGTCTGAGTATCGCTGGGCATATGATTTCTATACGTCAACACTGCCCCGAGTTTATGGAACGGGGCTTCTCTGCACTGCATCACAACTTGTATAGCTACATGTGCCCAGACAAATTAATGATTGGCTCACGACGAATCTACCTAAATCCGACAGACAAAATCTCGACTAACGCTATCCCGACAGGTCATTATTTCGACCGCTGACCGAAAACAAAACCGAAATAGGGACGTATAAAGGGTATTTTTTAGAGGTAAATATCTTTAAATTCAAATAAAACGAAGAAAAAGTGTTTCATAGCAGTGAAACTAGTTTTTGGAAAAATAATTTTAGGGCATTATTTCAATTTAAAGTTTTCTGCTTCTAAAAACTGCCTTTACTTTGGGATTTACTTTGGGAATACCCAACTACGGTTCAACGGACATAGTGATAATGGTTTATCGCCGCGGCTTTTCCAGTGTGTCGTTGCTTTGGGTTTTTCAGGATTTGCCTACATTTAATGAAATATTTATTTAAGGAACTTGATCACATTAAAGCGACCATACCACTCCATATTGTTATCTTCTTTAATATATAAAATTCACGTGTCACAGTTTTCGTTGCCATACTCCTCCGAAACGGCTTGACCGATTTTGATGAAATTTTTTGTGCTTATCCGGTATCTATGAGAATCGGCCAACATCTATTTTTCATCCCCCTAAATGTTAGGGGTAGTCCACCCCTAAATTTTTTTTTTATTTTTTAGACAAAATTTTTAATTTCTATTTTTTTATGATACAACATACAAAAATACATACAATCCTCAATTTTCACCCTTCTACGATCAACCCTTATTTTTTAATAGCCATTTTAGTAATTTAAATTATTTATATGGCAAAACAACGTTTGCCGGGTCAGCTAGTACTTTTATAAAAATGGGTTTTAGCGCTTCAAACCCACCCCAGACTTTGTATATTTCTCGGGCATCCCTCTACAGAGGGAGCGCCATGGCACTATTACATCCACCGACTGTCCAAAAAAATTTAATTTAAGTTTTTGTTACTAAAGTAGGTACCTACCTAAAATATAAATAGATATGTATTTATGTATGTATAGTATTTTACAAATTATTATATAAATATGTATGTATGTATCCATTACATATTTCCATTATATCCACCATATATGTGAATATGAATATCTAGTAGCATAATTATTATTATCTATTGGAACATTACGCTATGAGTGCATAGCGTAATGTTCCAATTTCATATTCGAAAACAGTTGGTTAAGGATACACTTTTTTCAAGCCAGTCTATAAAATTTAAAAAAAAATCTTTTCGATACAGCATTTCATATACTAAAATAACTTAATTAAAATAACTTTTTAATCATTATGCAACACTTTTATTTTTTTATTTTTTGTCGGGCGCTGGAACACGGCGAAATGTAGGCTGAATACTTAAATGTCTTTAACAAATTCAAATTAAGGAAATTTAAATTTTCCTGTTTATATTTCTGTGTAATTATTTTCCTGCTAATCAGAATATTTTTTCTAATTGTTGTAATTTGTGTTTGTGAATGTTTTTTCTTATTTGAAGCAAATAAATAGATAAAAGTGAAAGTAGTGAAGTGAATTTCCCGCCGCTTGATATTCTCGACGCGTAGATACAACAGAACTGACTCGCAGCTTAATTCCAGCAAAGTTGAGAAAATTATAGGTACGATATTTTAACATAAAAATACGAGTGTAGATAAAGTAGAGTGAGTAGAGTGTAGATATGACAGTTGCATAAACTACTATTATTCTGTACTGTGCACGTCGTATCTGTGTTTCTTTTATAACATCTCGCTTCTGTAGGCCTGCTGGAAGAAATTTCTTTTTAGAAATAAGTAGTGCCTGTCGTGTCGTAATTGAGTCTTTTCCTTTATGTTTTATTGCGTAATAAATAAATAAACATGTACACACACTAAATTCATATAGCGTACAAAATAAGCGTTTTCTACGCGCGTAGTCCCAAATTCTTGTGTAATTTTGGGTTCTGTCGTATACCTATTTACTGCGTTGGCTCAGCGACTCAAAGAGGATGTGGGCCAAAATATGCCAGCGATGCCGATCCTGAAGGATGCTTATTACTATAAGTAATAATATATTGTGTTTCTGTACCACAGTAAGCTTATAATATATTTATAACCTTTCCACAAAAACTGGAACATGTAGCATCAGAACAGCAAAGATATACATATATAGCTTTCGCCTTTTCACCGCATAGCGTCTATACAGGGAACGCGCTGCGCCTTTCTAGTGACCGCGTAGCCACCACATAACCGCCACGTAGCCGCCGGCGCCGTTTAGACGCCGCGTAACCATCACGTAGCCGCCGTTTAGCCACCACGTAGCCGCCACGTAGCCGCCACGTAGCCGCCACGTAGCCGCCGCATAGCCGCCACGTAGCCGCCGCATAGCCGCCACGTAGCCGCCACGTAGCCACATCGTACCTATACTATGTGACCTATTTTTTAGTATTTTGACCCCCTCCCCGCTACGGTTACCTACCACCCGTAGTATATGTAAATACCGTCCCCCTCTAGTTTTCACGTAGTAAGTCATAAATGTGGGTTAAAATAATTTTATGCAAACAGAATGTTAAAAAATATAATTTGCTCATATTTTGTCTATTAATGCGGCGCTTGCCGCGTGTCGCTTAGAATACATACTACTACAGGTTACAAGCGAAAGAATGTAAAAAATTCAATATAGCTCGAAAAAGCGCGACATTTTTCTAAAGGATATTGACTAGGTGACGAACACCTAGCCCCCCCCTCCCCCCTGTGACCAAACATGGTATTTTGCAGACCTTCCTCCCCCTTGAATGGGTCACGTAGTAATATTACATTTTCGTTTTACACCGACCTGCTCAAAGCTTTTCAGTGGCTGTATGCGTTTGTGAGACCTTTAAAATATGCTTGGACAAATTCACACAGCGCTATCTAGCCCCAAAGTAAGCAAAGCTTGTAAGTTGGTGTTAAATAACTGCTACTTATATACTTTTTTTAAATACATAAATATATTATACAACTACAAACAGACTCGTAATAGAAATTAAAATTCATCACTTCAATTACTCGGCTGGGAATCGAACCCGGGACCCCTGCGTGGCAGACCGGTATTAACCAACTGAACCACTCAGGTCACACCACAGGTCAACCACTTAGGTCGTCACCAGTAGTAGATATTATCTTGTAGTTTATTATGCAAAAGGCCCCTGTTCGGTCGCTGCTTGTAGGTAGGTACTATACTCGGTCGCAGCGTATTCGCTGTTCGGTTATTCGGTGTCACAACTCACAACTAAGCTTTGGAGTGCCTAGATTAGTTCCGCAAACACGTTTGTTCTGCGTAGCATAATTCCCACTCACAATTTTCCCCACTCGCGTTTGTTTTCGTGCATGTATTTCACCTTTTGCAAGAGTTGACAGGCACGTTCTCTAGTAGATTTTTATTCCGATCGTTCTTTTTTCTAGGCGCCCTTTATCTATGCGCATTTTATGTTATTCACTTTATTTTTCACACGCCAATATTAACAGTCGATATTTTCCACTAAGATAATTGGCGTGTA
The DNA here is from genome assembly GCA_905147135.1 of Blastobasis lacticolella. Taxonomy (NCBI): domain Eukaryota; kingdom Metazoa; phylum Arthropoda; class Insecta; order Lepidoptera; family Blastobasidae; genus Blastobasis; species Blastobasis lacticolella. Next base: position 4,629,298 of record LR990048.1, on the reverse strand, counting down.
CTTATCTGTGTTTTCGTGAATTGTTTTGCCAATTAATTGTATGACCTTTAGGCTTTTTTAGGCTTTTTGTAGACCCTACGTGAATGGTTTATTAGAGAATAAAATACGATATTTTCCTTATACTTCAATTCAATAGTCGTAGTATCGCCGAACTATCTCAGAATATATCAGTCGTTATAGTTGTTGTGTACAATTGTTATTGTTATTAACTTTTCTATTTATTCTAAGAATTAACTACAAATAATTACTAATAGTGCGAGATAAAGTTTCTGACTTATTATGTAGATAATTTCAATGACATGTGGCACCATTAAACAGAATTCACCTCTATTAGCCTCGACTGCACTTTGACATTGCTAAGATACATAAAGGAAATGGAAATACAAAGAGACTTTGTACTTGTATTTGCATACCGGAAAACGTTGCTAGGCGAATTATATATAACTATTAGCTAGTACTATTCTACTAAAGCAGTGTCGCAAGGGAGCAACAGGGGGGCGAGGGGCGGTTTTCACTCGAGTGCATTTCGAAAGCCTGTTAACATTCGACTAGCCCGCGGGATCATGTTATATTTATTACACTCAACGAAGCACGCTCGCAAACTCCACGCCAACGGAATGAAAATGCTGCGGTGGATGTTCTTCACTAATCCCATTTGTAAATTGCAGTATTGTAATTGGCAGTACCACTTTTATCTGTATCTGATTGTAAACAAATGTACATTGCTGTAAGACTGTGAAATAAATAAATAAGAGAGCGTAACGATACATGGGAAATAGTTTCCGGTATCAGCAAAGAGGTCCCGCGGAAGGCCCAAGAAGCAATGAATTGATATCGCCGAGTCAGATGCTAAAGCCACAGAGGAGGAGAATTAGTCGGAAAACGGACCCACGCAGAAGCCGGGACTGGCCGCTCAGATGATGATGATGACGAATTTCGGTGATTACCCTCAAAATATAGGGCTTGTAGAGTTCGGATTTGTATATGTGGATCTGATAACTTCTTCAGAGTTAAACCGTGAGATTGAGAGGCTTGGCGAACCAAATTTAAATGGACAGTTTTTGTTGAATTGGAATGAGATGAGTAAGGTTTCTGATGCAATATATAAGTCATATCTACTTATAATTCATATCTACTTTAGGTATATGTAAATATAAGCAATAAAAAGAAATAGGTATATGTTTTAGTTAGTATTTGACGATAATGATAATTTGAGTGACAGAATTCATATATTTCATATTCAATTTTTTCTCTCTCTTTACACAATTCTTATTTCCTTTGATACTTTGGTCATACTGCAAGTTTCTGTCTTATTATGAATAGGACCAGATATAAGACTTATGATACATTTATTGTTTTTCAAACATTTTGTTTATAATAAACTAATAATTTGACTATCATGAGTAAACGGGAAAATTGAACAATAGTGAAGTAGATGATGTTATCTGCGTTGCCTTGACGTCATGCTATGAAGTAATCTTTGGTTCTTCTCTGGCCTAGTCTTCCTTATTATTTTCCTTACTTAGAAGTTACAGAAATACCATTTTACTTTGTTAGTCATTGGCCTTAAAATATTGTTTTCCGATAGGTGAGCAATAAGGCAGGAAATAAAATAAAAAACAATTATCTTGGCATTAATGTCTCGGCTGTGCTCTCGCGCACGAGGGCCCGGAGTCCGCCTTAACCACGATCCAGGATTTGGCAGATCAGGTTATTACAGTGGAGCGACTGCCATCTGACCTCCATGACCCTGCTACCAGTGGAGACTGCCCAGATTGGATGTGCAGGTTTCATCACGATGTTTTCCCTTACCATAAAAGCATTGGTTAGTGATCAATATTGTCATTGGTACGTGGCCGCAGCGGGATTCGAACCCGCTACCTCTCGCTTACGAGTCGGTTACCCTAAGCGCTCGGCCACCGAGACTCCTAGCGAGCAAAGAGGCAGGAAATAATGTGTGCTAAATGGTGTAATAAACCTATTATGGATTGTTCACTGACCAAAAATTATAATTTTTAGCAAATTAGACAACGCACCAATAAGTACCTATCGTTATTTTCTTTGAAATCGTTAATCTAGTCTATCTAATATAATATTAGTATTCTGTGGCTGAACTCTGAACAATATTCTTACTTTAATAAAAATTATTGCAGACTCCAAGTAGGTAATTGATTATAGTTCGGTATACATGCTTAAATTGTCTGATTTGTTACACCTTTCAGTATCACAGCCTAGTTACAGATACAGAACGAAATAAGTAACGTCGGCGTAAGTTACGTCGACCACGCAGGTTGCGTCATGCTGTCAACTTAAAATTGTAAGAATTTCTAATGAGGGTTGACGCAGGTTGCGTCATGGTGTCACCTCAAAACTGCATGAATTTCTAATACACGTCGACGCAGGTTGCGTCATGCTGTCAACTCAAAATTGTAAGAATTTAAAATTTCATATAATTTTCAGTTGACAGTATACGCAACCTACCTCGCTGACGCTTGATAATTATATTCAACATTTTTATTATAATTACGGTAAGTACCTAACTATCTGCTACTTACATCCTACTTACTAATACATACCTATATTTATTGCTATTCCGTTATTGCGAGAATAAAAGGACCACTTTGTTGCATAGAGATAAGTAATTCCTGACCCAATTCTATCAATTGGATGGAATCGCTACCTTAAGTGATTGCTAGTTTGTACAATGGGTTTATTCTTTGTTGTAGGTAATAAAAGTAATGGTATTTGTGGTACCTACAAACTTAACGATTGTAATATACATATATACATACATACATAGACTGATAAACACATTACCCTCAAAACACCCCCTTGGGACTACCTGTAGCTGGGTAGGCTTATCAGGTTTCATCGGATGCGACACCCCATTTGGAAGGGATCATGCCGCACAAGAGGAAAGCTTTTATCTGCCTAATCTCGCCACAGCCCATACCAGTCCACTGCAGGGCTTTACTCCCACTAGAGAGGAGATTATTGAAATAATCTCCCCGCTTGGCAGGAGGGTTGAACATTGCAGTGTTGTAAATATAACAATGGAAAATGCTGCTGCCCATTTTCCAGCCTACGGAGGATCTAGATCTTTTGCCTTGAAAACATTAGTCGTACAAACGACACCCGCGAGTGTAAGGGGTTGGTGCTATTCTATAAAATCATAATCATAAAAATGTTTACTGTGTGTTACATAGGTGGAAAAATATGTATTTGACATTCGATCAGCAGTAAATACCTGTCTAAATATCTATTGACATCACACGGCCACATGGTCTGCCGAATAGGTACATAAAAAATATATATTTCCTAATAAACGTCCCGTCACAGTGGGAAGCACAATCAGACGTGATACTATGGAACGGCTGCGCATGAATGATCCGAACCGGCGTTTCCCTACAACGAGAGCAAACAGGAAAAACTTGTTCCACTAAAACTGAATGGGTTTATTTCCCATGGCGTCACGTTACCTGCCCATTATGTGGCTCATTCAAGCGAGTTAACGTTTGGCTGAGCTATCCAATAAGATATATGGTAATGATACAGGTTTCCAGTTTGATCATGATGAGTTCAACAATACGCTTTTAGCTTTTCCAGTTTTTATCAGGCTGGTAGTATTTGATGGGTTATCTCACTTGGTGGTATACCTACATATTATATCAAGGATTCTGGTTGGGGTAACATACACTTAGTACCTATTGCAAACCTTGCCCTTACGAACTCAAAATATAAACCACAAACCGCGGCTATGTGCTTTTAACAAGACTTGGGTGAGACTCGATAACACATGCATGATGATTCAGGTTTTTATTACCATAGACTGTTTGACTCAAACAGACGAACACGAAAAACAATAATATTTTCTTTTCAGTTCTCTGAAGCGGGCAATGTTGCAGGTATTTTATTACCATTAATTATCTAACGCGTAAATCCCGGAATGGCGAACCTGAAGTCATTGAGTACTGAAGTTTTAGTTGAAACTTATTTCACGCTACTTACTGGTAATTCGTGTCATCATTCATATCCGAACACATAAACTAACAAGGTAACTATTACTTAATAACAATGAACGATCGTTCTGTGTAATGTAGTGATCGTGACGTAAGTAATTAATAATAGTAGTGTTTCGTACAGATGAAATACATTTGCCGCCACCGCTGCGCGTTCGCTACGTGTTCGTGAGCCCGAGACAGACAGAAAAGACGTAAGAACGTTTAAAACATAGAAAAACGGGTCGCGGACGTGTCGCGCCTCCTTTTCTAGGACTAGCCAAGGACGTGTCTGCGTCTTACGTCTTTTCTGTGTGGCCAGTCGCTAAGGAAGTCGTCACACAAAACACGTAAAGCGGACGTCGCGCTGAGGTCGCCAGCCCTTGTCACGATGACAAACTGCAGCGCGACAGCGTGGCGTGGTGAAAATGGACGTAAAAAAATGTATCAATTGTATACAATTGTAGTATATTAATACAATTTATTACAGTAGGTTGAAAACTTAGGGTGAATACAATTGTACAGCAAAATTAAATTCTTTACGATTTCAGTAAAGATTACTAAATGTCACTGATTTGGGAAAGTATTGCAAATTAATTTAAAACCCGCTGCGGCCATGTACCAATGACTCTTTTCAAAGTTACGTACATTAGTTGAATACTAACCGATGCTCTTACGGTGAGGGAAAACATCGTGATGAAACCTGCACATTCAGGCGAATGTGTGACCATGATCTAATTTGGTCAGGTTCCCCTGGTAGCAGGGTCACGGAGGTCAGATGGCAGTCACCCCACTGTAATTCTCTGATCTGCCAAATCCTGCATCATGATGAAGGCGAACTCCGGGCCCTCGTGCGCGAGAGCACAACCGGGACATTAACGAAAATATGTTTTTTTTTATTGCAAACCAAATTCGATACCGGTGGCGTGGCGTGTTGCCTACAGTGTAATAGACTATCGCGCCATGCTTATGACCCGCCCTGCCAGCCTCGCTACCGCCAAACTCGCTGTTTGTCAGAGGAGGAGGTTATGAGGCTCAATACCTACCGAAACGGCGGGAAAACAAATCGAAAAGATGCGTCGCGTGTGAGTCCCGTCAAATATAATAACCGATATATTAGCATATCATATGAACACAGCGAATTCAATCTACACAATTCTCATAACCCTATCTTGGTACCTAGTAAGAATAATGTGGTACATATTGTAAACGTAATTTATTTATCATTTTCTGGAATTCTGTATAGGTTTATGGATTCGCGGATATCGCGCTGATAAAAGACTTTGACAGATAATATTTCGTCGGAAATTACGAGGTAAACGAACCCCAGTCATAAAGAATAACCTTCATGTCCTTTTCACCTAAATTCTGCTTTATCAGGTTTCTGAGAATTGTAAGATAACATTTTAAACCACGCGACATTTTGAGGGCATACCCGTGCTGTGTTACTAATAAAAAACTGTGGTATGTAATCAAATCAACAGCGAAGTCTAGTGAGTTGTTTATTGTTTAGCTTTATTGGAATGAGAAAAGAAAGTATTTCCCGTGACGCGCCTCCACTTGTTGCAGTCTTCAGCGTTACGGGAACATTGGACTATATAGTTCTTTGTGCGGCAGCCTTTATTAAGTCTGTCTAACGCGACCTCGTACCGTAAAAAAGTCTCTCCCAGAGAGCGTTTGAGATATTTTCTTCAGGTCAGATGAGCGCTGGTGGACAGCCCAAACTACTGCGTATTACCTAACAGGGATTTTCTTAAGGTTATACATCTTTGCAACTTACGTGAAGTACGGATTTTGTCATTAGAGCTCATTTAGATAAATGAATGAGCTCAATTAGAACTTATTTATGGAATGGGTCGTTGTCGTCAGTATCTACAATCAGCATAATTTATTTCACTTCATGCACTAAAAGTACGACGAATAGCTATAATTGCATTATCTACCAGTCTACGAGGAGAGATAGCAATTGAAAAACGTATGCTGTGCAAAAAAGACTATTACCATGAATTAACTAGGTACACATAAGCTTATTCAAATATAATCAAACTACATTACATTAGATATTAATATCGCGTCGAACAAAGACCGTTCAAAATTATTCGAGCACCTGCAAATATTAATCTTCATAACTCCTACTTAACAATGTAGAATTATGTCTCGAAATTGTACCGTAAAGCATGGCATTGTTCCACGCAGCAAGATAATTTTGAATAAAACTCTTAAGAGAATGTTGTTTGAATTTGCTACTTTCTAATTCGTATGAAAACTATGAGCAAGCAGGCATTGTTAAAAGAGTTTATACGAAAGACGCAATTTTTCTCACAATTGAAAAAAGAAAAATGTCGCGAATGCAACTTTATACTTCTACATAGGGTTGTGTACTTTACACGTGTCTTTGGCTGTAAGGTTACAGAATCCTGTTGTGTGGTAGACTTCTCATATTGAGCAAATTGAGTTAAACATGAATATTTTTAAAGTGTGTCGTGTTACAAAACTGCGATATACTCTTGCGTATAAACCATGTAAAAACCGTCCTCTTAAATCACTCTACTAATTGTTGAAAACCACATAAAATACGTTGCGTAGTTTAAAAGATCTAAGTATATATAGATACAGAACGCGGAAAGCGTTCTTTATACTATGTATTTATTTTTAGACAGCCAACTGATTCAACTTTGTTGCAATTATTTTTTAACATAGAGCGTAACTTGAACATACATAAGTGATATTTTTTTATATCACTAAGGTGGCAAACAAGCTTACGTCCTGCCTCATGGTAACATAATTTAAGTTCCACCCACAGGTTGCACGAGAGTTTAATATCTTAATGTACCTAAACCTTGTGTACAATTAAAATAACTTCCAGGCAAAAACATTTTAGGCAGAACTTTAGCTTTTCAGGTGGGGCTAATAGGTTAGGTTACCACAGGTCGCTATGGGGAAAAGTTGTCGCCATAGTAAAAGTGGTACAAAATGAAAAATCCTTTCCAATGACATATTACACAACGTTATCGGTTATATAGTTGAGTTGTCCGGACCTCCTTTGTTCATTTATTATATTAAATATTAAGTCTATTTGGAGAACTGGCTTCATTAGCAAATTCTCAGTAAATCGTCAGTGCATCGCGTCAATTAAATACGGTTATATAATTGTTCTCCGAAATACTGCAGTCTAAATAGGCGAAGTTCCAAGAAATTCGTATATTAACTTCGTAATTTGCTCTAAATAAATTTAGGTAGTTATCACGTCAAGGCGAACAATATTAATGCGGGCATTTGTAATCTCAAAATTAATATTAACATAATTACTCCTGAACGAATATTGCGAATGTAGTCGTTATACTGTTTCCTAAGTAATTTATCTCAGTAGAAAGTTTCCGAATCGTGGAACAAATATGATGACATTACACAGAGCCGAACTCCATAGTCATAGACTCTCTTGGAAAGCATGCTCCGACCATTTTCGGCTGTCTCCTCCCTAACTTCTTAGGTGCTGTATAAACTAAAATAAACACATTTGTTAGATATATAAAGAGCTGCCTTACGAAATATTTCCTTCGCATTTTATCAGGCGGTAGGACTCTGACAAGCCTGAGGAGCTCGCCTGGGTAAATACCTCCGCCTTGTGTATGTGCCGCCAAGCAATAATGCTTGCATTGTTATTTTCCTGTTCAAAGGATAAGATAGCCAGCGTAATTATAGGCATCATTTTAGTCCTCACAGTCCTACGGTTCTGCAGTTTTGTTGTATGAATCGTAGATGTTACGGGCGACTGTTACCGCTCACCATCAACCGTCACCTTGCCTTAATGTCCCGGTTGTGATCTCGCTCACGTGGGCCCGGGGTCCGCCTTAACAATGATCCAGGATTTGGCAGATCAGATAATAACAGTGGAGCGAATGCCATCTGACCTCCGTGACCCTGAATCAGTCGCCTGAATGTACAGGTATCTTCACGATGATTTCCCTCCCGTAAGAGCATCCTCAGAAAAGAGTTATTGGTATATGGCGGCAGTGGGATTCAAACCCGGTACTTCTCACTTATGAGTCGGATACCTTCGGCGACCGCCGCAATAAAACACATTGACATGCTAAAAAGCCACTCTTTTCCTTCGGACTACAGCTGGCTATAGGCTCCTTCGCCTCCTCACTGCGTCCCTGGTTTCCTGCCTGGTACCACGAACGGCGGTAATTACACTTGAGATTACAACGCGCTACTCGGAACCATGATGCCGCGCCGGCGTACGCGCAGGACAAAAAACACCTCGTAATTAACTACAATTTAAAACTATAGTTCGCTTAGCGCGAAAAAGCATTTTAAGATTAAAAAGGATTCCATGTCTCAATCGGCTACCTAGTAAGTCGTTACAATCATTACTACCCATGACAGAAGGCACTAATTTTCTTGTAAGTACAGGATAATGAATGGTTGGTAAGCTATTTTGTTATGTACGTACGCATTTTAATAGTAGCCCTAGACTAGAGTGAGCAATTTCGCTCTTGAACATTAAAGAGACGCCGTCGAGTCCAAATAATCGCAATATTTATAAGGTTCATAGCTGAAATTATGTTGATAAAGAGGGAAGAGTTGATAAAAACAAATGGTGTTTGTTTACCTAACCTTTACCGCAACAAAGACACCAAGGTATAGACGCACGAGAACATTGAAACAAGGATGGCTGTTCCCAAACCAGGTGTCTGATCTTGCTGGAGAGGCGTGTGTATTAGCTGTGATGTTACATTTCACCTTGCTTGTAAACTTGGAAACTGTGCCACGAGCGTACCTGATACCGCCAATTGTATTTATCTTCTGCTGAGAACCGATCTAGACATACTCTCAGTGTCGGTTTCTGTATCACTGGCTATCTGATCACTGTCTGATGAATTCTTAATCCATTTATTCTCAACCCGAGCACAATCCTGCTACCCCAGACGGATGTGGCGCTACAATAAGTCAACAGACTGGCATGATACTTCTTCTCATCCGGCGGTGGGGGGCATGATGAGAACCTCAAGAGATTCGTCAAGCTGTGCTACCGTTGCCGCGGTTATACGGCAGGGTATGGAATCTTCCCCATTCTGACTTTGCAATGGATAGTAAATCTCGTCCATAGTTTAATACCGATTCCAGTCGCGTTGAAGTGCTAAAACAAAATGCAAATGCCTCTAGCATATATACCTATGTCTCCGCATACTTGAAAACCATGAAGAGAGCCTTCATTCTTTCCGACAAGTCTTGCAAAGTGACGGTTGACCACATAAGCCGGATTGGTACCAAATTGGCTTGCGGGAGAGTAACGTTGACAAAAGGGATAAAATCCAATTTCAGTCAGTATTCGTTAGTAACAAATTGGTTGGCCCATGCTGCGATGGAAAAAGCAATTTCGTTCCTCTTTTTACTGTGAATTCAATTACGTGTTACTGTTAATATAGCAATTAAATCTCTGTGTATCTCGTCCCGTGCTGACTTCAACATGCCACATGACAAAAGTGCGAATTAGACAAAAACAGACCTTAAAATCCTACGGAGTCTCGACTTGATTATGATTTGAAATTTAATTTGTCCTTTTTCAAAATGGATATTTGAAAGCATCCGTTTCTAAATTCTAAATAGGTTTCACGGTAAAATTAGAGAGCTCCTGAATGTATATTGTATATGCAGAGATCTTCATGTTCTAATGCCGGAAATACTGTGAATATTTTCTCAAAATGGGTCTGTTGGTTTTTCTGATCGAGAACAAAGACGCCAATAAATACTTCATGAGGTAAACCTTGTACAATAGGTACCCCTTGTATTACGTCATCACTATCTATAATATTTTAATATTATAAAGAGAAAAGATTTGATTGTTTGTCGGCTTGTATTAAATGGATTAATCCAAAAACTTCCAAACGATTTCTTTAATTCTTTCACCAAGAGAAATACTACATTATCATAGTAACATACTTAGGCTAAATTTTACTTTTAAAAAATTCTAGATTCCTTGGAAAATTGCAATAATATACTCAAGGTTTCAAAATGTTACATGTTCGAGCATATTTTCAGCACGGCTGCACCTATTTAACAAATTCTTTTTTTGTAAGATTTGTAATTGTTAGGACAAGGGCTGTATGTAAGAAAAAAGGGTGAGTAAGGGTAGGGTAGGTAGGGGGAGCTAGAGTAGAGAAAGAGGAGGGTACGGTAGGACACCTCGCGAACGAAGTCGCGCCGGGCCAGCTAGTTGGTTAAATACAATTTTATTTATTTATCCTAATTATTAATACAATAGAACAATGAAAACTCAAATGCATTCAATAACTACAATAGTAAGAACGCGCAGCCAGCCTGGCGTGACGTCAATGTACTCGTCACTTCTCGGTACAGTACAGAATGAATGCAACCCGAAGAATTCCCAATGGGGGAAAAGTGTGCTATGTACGCAATTCAAGTATCTCTATTTCCTATAACAGCTGTTCTAGCTAGTGCGCGATTATATGCTTTCTATGTTTCCAGTGATCGTGGAATTGTTTACGCAAATTGTAGGAAAAATGCGTTGGTAACCGACAATTTAGCGGCGATTGCGTGCCGGTGGAAAGCGCTGTGAAGTGAGATATAAGGCCTAGTCTATCTAGTATTTACTACTAAATTAGCACTTGTAATATAAGTAGGTAAATAGTTCTATATAATATGATCTATTAGTATTTACCACGTAGCATTGGTAATGGGTTATTTGGAGCTTTGGAAAAACGTTGATACAAGCTGACAGTTTGCTTTCCATTACCTAGACCTAGTCCTGGAACTCTTGAATAAATAGGATTAAGTTGTAGGTACTTAGGTGAGTTTGTTTTAGGTGCAAAGGTGAACTGAGTAACGGACCTGGGATATCAAAGGATCCAAGAGTAGGTGGTAGTGAGAAACAAACTTGTAAGGAATGACACGAAGGCGAGATGATTTTATGTTAAATAAAAGCTTTTAAGAATAGCTAACAGAAACTGATCCACGCCATCAAATTCGCAGGAAATATCTAAATGCGTACGACAATGAGATACACTAAGCTGAACTGCGAATGTTATCTTATCGCTGATTTGCCGAAATCGTTAAGTAGTTTACGTAGGTACATGTTTAGACAATAGATGGATAACGATGATATATTAAACTGCTCCCTTTGATGGTGTGATATGCGATCCTATCATGTACTGTACCTAATATAAAAATAAAGTTTGAATGTGATTTATTTGATTGGTGGTTAGATATTTGAAGGGGAAAACGAATTTCAGAAAATTAATTTTTAATATAGAAATGTTTATTGTAAGTATATAAATATCATACCATAAGTATATACCATAACTATATAAATATCATATTATATCATATCAATCATTCTTTACACCTCTTCAGTTGCACAAATTGATGAAAGAAATAAAAAAAATACTTAGAAATGGCAAAACAGTGGCCAGCGTGCCCCTACCGCTGGCCACTGTTAATGTGCCTAGAAAGCTGACTACGTTACCTCAAGCCACAGACTAAAGAAGATACTAGATATCAAAGATAGAAGATATAAGATATCGACCTCGAGGAAAGGGACTGCTCACAGCCAGAACCCTGACTCGCTCTGTAATGGCTAAGAAGCGTGCCCGTTCCGAAATAATCCCGAAGAATCTAACAAATCTTTTAGAATGTTCTCGACTCCTTATCGTTGGTGTATCGAAGATTCTGGGCCGGGGGAGTCTCTGAGAATCTGTCAGATCGTAGGATTTTCTAATAATTAAACAGAGAGACACACTGGATATGCGTACCTAGTCATTTTGCCTAGACGAAAAAAGCAGTGAAACTACGGACCATATGCACGTAAATTGAGATCTAATTTTAGAATTTTGGTGATTATTGTTGTGTAATACGTTAAACAGTTAGGTCTATTTGAAATGAAAATAAATCACATTGAACACCGGAATGAAGTCGTGGATTAATGTTTCATAATTACTTAACTATTTAAGTAGTAGGTAAAACCCTACAACTTTCGCCTTCTTGATTATCTGCAGACATTGTAGTACCCAAAACGTTTACCTCGCCGTCCTTTTTTCAGGTTCATTACCTACATCTAATTCCTGACCGTCTATTTTTATGTGTATGGTTCTACGTCGATGTTTTAGTGGTTACGTAAGAATAAGTTGGGGTTTTCTGTCGACGCGTCGACTGGAGTCGCGACCGCGTCGACATACGCGCGTCACACGGCGCCCGCGCCGCCGCGTGCGTCGGACGCATTGTGATCGCGTAATTGCTCTCATTTGGGACACCGCGACACGCATTGCACGTTTTCCCGGAACCTTCCTAATTATGTACGGCCCACCGGCAAAAAATAGAGCGAATACCGAGAAACGCGTTTCGTGTGTGCGTTTACGAAATCACCTACTATTTCATTGTTTATTATAGCGACTACTTTACTAAGTACGTACGTACAGTCAAGCGTTCTTTATGATGTCGTGTAGTACCTTTATAACGTATAAATATGTAATAACCAACTGTGGCACAAAATTTCGTTTTCATTTAGCAGATTTACATAAAAAGGAGCCTATTCCAATTATCTTTGTGTGGAATTTCATTTCATACCGATGTCGTCGGTACTACAAACCTTCTAAAAATTAATATGAAGACTGCCTGAAACATATTATTAAGTAGTAGGGTGTAGGTAGATATAGTTAAAAGGCAAACTCTCTGGCAAACCGTATCTGGTACCTAGTCTAGTCTGAGGGTCTATTTTTTAACCTAGTTAGGGGTCTCGAGTCGAAGGGTTTTCAATTTTCATTTTAGGCGAGAAAAGTCAATATTTTCTTAATTACTGACATTGGCAACAGCGACAACCAACGGTTTAAATCCTCACCTATCGGAAATATCAAATTTTTCATACCGCAAATAAAAATTGAAAACAGACTCCAGTTCTTAAAAAATATGGCGCCTGGAAACGTACTGTCTGTTATCTTTAATTTATTCGCCTCCATTCTCCCAGTTATAACTCCTATTTATTCTTCCAAAGTTATTTGATATTGTTATCCAAGAATTTTATACTACGTACTTTATTCTTGTTTCCAAGGTGGCGATGTCGATAAAATAAAATAAACTGAAGTCTTCTAAAACTTCCCTAAGATAAAACTTTCCCGAATATCATCATAACAGGAAAAGAGCGCAGTAAATTATAAAAAAAAACATATTATAAATATCAAACAGCAATTTTGATAGTCATGTTTATAGAACATGTAAGGAAATAAATATTCTATCAGATTAGATTACCCGTTACCCATAATCCGAAAGTACAAGGAACTATAGATAATAACACGTAACATTACGCACATAAATTTTGTAATGTACCTATGAATTTCATTTTGTCTAAGGTATATCATAGATAAAAAGGTAGATGGTAGTAATACTTTCCATGATCATATAAGTGTGTAATCATATAACCAAATTATTTTAAACCGACTTCAAAAAACGAGGAGATTCTTAATTTCGTCGCATTAATCTTTTAATTTTCCATTTGAAAGACTTGCCGCAGTAGTTACGTGCTGATGAAGGTTCGAGCTGTACTCCACCTCGTGTCTTTTCAGCCGATCCTTCGTTGGGAACTTCATTTCGCAAGTACTGAATTTGAACGGTCTTTACTTATTTTTTTACGCTACTTAGTAACAAACGAGCAGCCAGTCCACGTTAACACTTATTTAACACTTTATGCACAAAATAGTACAAAGGCGGACTTAAAGCTTTGTGGCTTTATCTACTAGTCTAAAGTAGTTTCGGACTTCAGTTGTCTCAGGATCTGATAGGATAAGAAAACGTCTTGTCACGGTTGTTGTACATCGGCACTGCCACTTCGTGGACATCTTCCTGGTAATCGTAATGATTGAACGAATAACCTTTATTGCACATTAAAATAATACAATGGGTACTTAAACATTAAGAGCAGTAAAAAGCAATAAGCGACCTTATCGCTGATGCCATCATATCATATTTAACTCATCTACTATTTATTTAAAGGGCTACTATTACCAGTAAACATAGGGCCAGTCGGCTGCAGATTCAATAAACACTCCAGATACCTTTCAGCTGCAGCTGACTGTATTTTAAAACAAATACTTAGTTCTTTTAAATTATAGACGGGATTATTTTTGTCTTCAAGTTTTAAAATTAAAATCATCTCTGTAGTTGGTACTACAGTGATGGTCTCCTTTGTGGTCAAAGAATCTTCACTCTCATCATCATATCATTGGCTCCCAGCAACAGGCTACTAGGTTTCGATTTTAACTTAGTATGTAATGGAGGACCACATTACGTTGACGGTTTTGGATTAATCTGAAATGCTGTCTTCGCCATAATACAACCGTAGCAGTACTCTCAAAAGTAGAGAGGTAGTAGAGATTTTGAGTTTAGAAAAGTTTGGATATGTACTCGAAACATTTCCTTCTCACTCCACGTTGACACAAGAAAGATTCAAACAAAATTGATCTGCAGATAAACCAAATCGGCCTCAATCGAATTCTAGGATTGCGTTAGTAATTGTTATTGTACTCCTACGTGCTCTGCTATCTTTTATTTGTAAACAAGTTTATTATTGGCTTACGTGTATTACGCAATCGCATTGTATTTCGTAAAAAATTATATCGCCCACGTCGTGTTCATCATGTTGTTATTCAGCGCGTGGAATACGCCGAAATGCGTATTATGAAGCAAGATACGCACTTTATATTTTGTTTTTTTATGTTACACGTGAGACTGATGGAAAGACCGCCGCCTATAGTCATCAGCTACGCCAGGGGAGATACCAATGCGTTGCCTGCCTCTGAAAAGACCTCTAATATATTTCTTGAACGATTAATGTCATCATCATCATCATCACAGCCCGTAACAGTCCACTGCAGGACTTAGGGCCTCTCCCACGAAAGGGGAGGTTATTGCCATAATCAGGTCATTATAGTTATTGACAGGCGGGTTGGAGATCGCAGTGTTTAAATATAATAATGGAAAATGCTGCTGCCCATTTTCCAGACTACGGAGACTCTTGATCTTTTGCCTCGAAAACATTAGATGCCTTGTACGACCACCCAAGAGTGTAAGGGGTTGGTGCTATTCTACTCTGCAGGACACCACACGGCCATTAATGTCATAGTCCAAAGCAAACACTGTGACTGGGAGCTCATTCCTCATCCGAATCGTATGAGCGAGAAACGTTTATTTTTGGAGTTTCGAAGCTCTAATGGTAAAATTAGACCACTTGGTGCTAAAGCACATTAAAATGTCTGTCATGAGTCTGAGGTGAGTTTTCTCATGTACGGGTAAAGGTATCAAGTTTAAATTAAAATCTTACATACACTACGATATAGGTCACCCAATTATGCTTTGAAACCTATATGGTTCTTCCCGTAGATTACTAAGCTACAAATTGTAAGGAAAACGCGAAGCATCGCAAGAAAATGTGGTCTGTGTTTACCATACCTATTTAAAATTTTTATGTGATAATATTTGATAGATCACATACAAGGTGAGTTACCTATTAAGTTTGTGGTTTATTTATTCGTTGGTTTTAATAATAGGCTGGCATTGAAGGAATCACACCGGGAATCCCTCAGTAAAGAATTTGTTCTCAGAAACGGCTCCTCTATATTTAGGTACATGCTTACCACGTGAAAGCTCAATTCTGTTTACTTTGAACGTTCAAAGAAAAATGAAATATTCAAACATTTTTCTATTCTTTTCAAGGAAAATTTGGTAAGTAGATTATTTTGAGAGTGAAATGTAAGTTTTCATTTCTTTTGCTCAGAATGAAAATGAAGTAGGTATTATTTTTAATGGTTTTAATAAAAGGAGGAGATTTTCAATTTTCCCGATTACTCGAAACGCCGGGACCAATTTGGAAAATTATTTTTTCGTTTGAAAGGGTATACTTCCCAGGTAGTCTCATGGTCATCAGGACAGGATCTGATGATGGAAACCCTGTGAAATCATGGGCCACCCTCGAAAATTATAGGCACATACGTAATAAAAAATATAATCATCTTGGCGTTAATGTCCCGGTTGTGCTCTCGCGCACAAGGGCCCGGGGTCCGCCGTGATCATGATCCAGGATTTGGCAGGTCTGGTAATTACAGTGGAGCGACTGCCATCTGACCTCCATGACCCTGCTACCAGGGGAACCTGACCAGATCATGGTTAGACATCCAGTCGCCTGTTTGTGCAGGTTTCATCACGATGTTTTCCCTCACCGTTAGAGCATCAGTTAGTGTTCAACTAATGTACATAACTCAGAAAACTGTCATGGCATGGGGATTCGAACCCTGGACCTCTGGCTTACGAGTCGGATACTCTAACCACTCGGCCACCGACGCTCTTAGGCACATACGTATGAGGTGTTCATCGTTACGTTATAATATCTTACTCAGGTGTTGGCTTCAAAATATCATCATCTGATGACTGCTCTGCTTACGATGAAACCACAGAATCGATTTAGAGGACCTACTGCAACTTGTCGACATAAAATACTTAGTAATATCTAGGGGTTGAAAGGGAATTATTATAACTTCCATTGTAAATTCTTAAAAAAATAAAGATACAAAACCGACTCCATATCACAAACATGTAAAAAATAAGCTTTTTATCAACCTACAATACGAGTAAGTTAGATATCATTATTTTTGGACTCGGTGTCAGCAAAGCAATGTTCTTCAGGGGAGGAGGTAAAACCCTTGGGGGAGGGGGAGGGTGTGGCACCGACTCCACACAGGAACCCCCCCCAACGATATCTAACTTACTCGTATTGTATGTTAAAGCTTACTTTTTTGTAATTTGAAGTCGGTTTAATTTTATTTTTTATTTAGGAACCAAATGGTTCACTAGGAAAATCGTTGAATATCTTTGGTCACACTTTCGTCATCATCATCATCAGGTCCGCCTTCCTGCTCCTCTTGGTCCACTTCGCTCGGTCTTCGGCATCCGTGGTGGTGAGTTTGGTGGTAGAGGTTACAGATTGAATAGGGTAAAAGGAGTTTGTGGCAATAAAAATACCATAAGGCGCCTTAGGACGAGGCCGTTCAGAAGCTTTTGTTTACTTACACTGATAGACCAAACTAGAACGCGATGCTCAAAGAATAAGGGTCATTTTTGTATCACGCATTTTAGAACGCGGAGCGAAGCGTAAGTGCGTTTATTAAAAAGATATCCCCTGAAAAAAAATTCTATTCGGCGATTACTTTTAGTTAAGTTATAGATCTACATATTTGTATAAAAGAAATTGTAGTCGTAACTGTAAATCCTGAGGTCTAAGCGATGAAAACGAATTGTTGGGATAGTTCTTGTTTTTTTTTTCAATAAAAAAACAGTAATACAAAAATCTGTTCGGTTTAGTTCTTAGTATAGGAGCTATCCTCAATATTTTTTCTAGATTGAAATTATGGCCAGCCACGCCAATCTGGGCGTTTAAAAATCATTCGTTTCACGAAATGGACGCCATGCCCGCAACTCACATTAAATTTGAATTTACCGCGAGCGGCGCCACGCGCGCAATCTTTTCGCGCCTTGGCGCTACCTTTCATTCAAGAGTCCGCCGCGCGTCGACCCCAGACTCGTTTCGTTATACGTGGGTAGTTGGCGCTTTGAAAGGCGCAAATTAAATATTTAATCTTGCAAGATTCTCATTAAAATTGAGATTGTGTTTAATTGTTTGGCTTACGTTTTATTTACTTGTAGGAAATGAAAAAATGAGTAGGTAGTCCAACGAAATATTTCGGAGAAGTTTAACAACGTTATTTTCTTTTTTACTACTCCAGTTTATTTATTAGAAGCCCACCCGCCGCGACTTCGTTCGCGTGTTGTCCCAGATACCCTATAAACTTCCTCATGAATCACTATGCTTATTGTTGAAAACCGCATGAAAATTTATAATTCATTCAATAGTTTTTGAGTTTATCGCAGACAGACAGATAGACAGCAATATAGTGATTGTGTCGTTATATGCTAATTGCCCGATTGCACTAAATTTGGCGACTCTTAAGTTGATTTCTTCTGATACCTACTCCTAAGCTTCAGATCAGATTAGAGTTCAGCTTTTACTTAGAGTTGGTGTTGGCGCAATGCTTTTTCTTTTTAGAATATTATAAATCAACTAAAGAACCGCCTCAAAGTCAGTGTAAGTATAATAAATGTTTTTATGAGACGATCATACGCGACGAACACTTCCTGCGTTTAACAGACCATGGTCTCACTGGCCTCATCTTCCATCGCATCTTCCGGTCCAAGTATACCCGGCTAAAAAAGTACCATCCCATATTTCCGTAACAGTTCCGGCCAGTGACAGTGTCCTCGACTGTGACGTCATGGCCACTTGACCAAATGGCGCTAAACCGCAACGACGCTACTCCCGTTTAATATTTATGATGCTCTCTAGCTGTGCGCAGCGGCAGCCACACGTGTGTGACATCTGCCTTCTGGAGCGAGTACAGACGCTAACAAAGTTCTTATTATGTTGAATTTTAATTATTTATTTATTTTTTACTCTTGATTGTACATCCTTTTTAATTATGTGGCAGCTTTATTGTGAATGTAAAAATTGTTGAACTGAAACCATTATCCAGTCTAGTCAGGTTCCCCTGTTAGCCGGTCACGGAGGTCAGATGGCAGTCGCTCCTCTGTAATTATCTGATCTGCCTAGTCGTGGATTGTGGTCAAGGCGGACCCCGGGCCCTCGTGCGCGACAGCACAGCCGGCACATTAACGCCAAGATGATTATTTTTTTAATTTTAGTGTAATTAGAGATACACTTATCTAGGTATTGTACAGGTACGTACAGTACGTAAAGCCCTAAGTCGATGCGTCACACGTGGGAAGAACCATCGCAAGCTGTCCTACAACAAACACCTACTAAACGGGACGGGACTAATGCCTACGATAGTTTAAACAATAGCCCGCTATGTTTTCGTAATGATAATGTTCTCCTCGAGCACAGATTTTAATTGGATTACCGTGCCCAAATAAATCGAAATAACATACATATCTTTGGCCGTACTTCACAATCAAAATATCGTTCGTCTATCAGCAGTGGGACCATGCCTCGTGGTAGCATTGGATTCTTTTTCTTTTTAAAATATGGCTTCTATCGTTACGACTCAACGAAATCGAGTATTCGTATAATAAGTACAAGAGGTTATAATATGTTCGTGCGTGGTGGTGTGGTAATGTGGGTGCCTTGTCTCGCGCCGTGATATGTTGAAATCGACATTGTTTCTAGCCACATGACGACATTGACGATGACAGTTATGTTTATTGCAAACAAATTTTTTTATCAACTATCTTCGACAATCGTATAATATCGAAAATCGATTTCAGTGACGTTTTGATACGGAGATGTAACTAGAGATGTCGAATTTGAGATGTCACAGCGCGAGAATTAGGTTCGTAGTCGCATAGAATGGTGGTAGGGCCAAAAAAAGCAATTAAAACGAATCAGTCGCGTATTTCGACCCATCGCTGGTTCGGGCCAGTGCGCAGACTAATTGGATTTAGGCAGGTAGGAATTGAAATTCATAAAAGTTATTTGCGACTCGCGAGTGTTCTCGGGTTTTCACTATTATAATATTATACATATAAACTTTCTGGAAGCAAGTCTCCAAATGGTAGGAAAAACCGCATCGAAATTTGTTGCGTGGTTGAGGATATACAGGCAGACTGACGCGGTGAATATTTTGGATGATTAGATTGAAATTAAACACCACTATAGGTATTTTCGCAAAAAATCAGTTTTACATAGGTAAAGCAAATACCTACCTACTGCAGAACAGAGGATAATCAAACTCGACGAATATTTAAGTAAAAGGAAAAATATCTTAATAAGTTTTCCGCCTCCCGGAGATTACCTCTCGCGCCTCGTGCCTTATTCTACTGATCGTTAATTACCTCATCTGTCGCTTACTTAACGATCTCGGTTCGAAGGATAAAAATATGGCTTTATTAGAAAATGTAAAAGTTTTCGTAGAACCTTTATGTAATTAATTGTAGATTCAGCTGCAGAGAGGATTGATCATTGTGGTTCAGTTCCTATGACATGAGCGTATCAGTTGGTTAACATGGCGGCGTCTGCTCACTGTAACATAACGGTTCCGGGTTCGATTCGGGCAGAAATTTGAATGATTATTATTTTAATTTCTGGGTGTAGTATGTAAAATAAGTTTGTATTTAAAAATAGATATAAGTAGTTTATAAGTTTACTCGCACCCATAACACAAGCTTCGCTTAATTTGACGCTAGATGGCGTTGTATGAATTGTCCAAACATATTATTGACTCTAGCTCTCCCTCCATGAGCGTCAATGCACACTGTCCTCGATGTGTCGTGTCCGGCGCCCACCTGCAGCCTCCGCAAATCGTCACTTCACCTGGCTGGAGCGTCCTACGCTTGTCACTGCCACTTTAGCTTGCTAATTCTGTGCGCCATGTCGTAATTTTTGTACTTTTGCGGACAACGCTTATCACGAATTTTATCCTTTAGACAAACTCCAAGCATAGCAAGTCTTCGATTTAATTAAATTAAATTGAATTAATTAAATTGAAATAAATTAAATTGTTTCGGCAGTCTTCAAAATATGCTTGTGTGCCAAGTGCGAATGCTACCGAGAAATCACGTCCTCATCCGACTCGATTAGACTTGAATAAATAATAAATAATCTTTATTCAATCAAAACTGATTACACGTTTAACAAGTAAATACTGAAGCCTGGGGTAGTTAAAACTGTGCTACAGGCCTCAGTTCTTCCCAAATGCTGTAGATAAATGATTGTAGGTATACAGTTCTTAACCGTAGGTAAACTTATAATGCAGATATAAAGACAAATAGGTATAAATACAGTAACCATACTATAGATACCTACTTACATACTATAGATGCCTACTTTCCTTCACTTTTAATATAAATGAACGAAAATTATAGTCGTGTCTTGGAAATTATTCAGCGATTACTGTAATGGGTCTAACTAATTACTTACAAACAACTGTAATTATAGCAGTTTGTATTTGTAACTAGACTCATTACAGTAATTTGTTTACTTGAAAAACTCGCATTACCTATATTTAGATATTGAAATTCAGAGCTCTGTATGCGCACACGATGTGACTTTTATTTTGTGACAACAGAGAGGGGAAGATAAGTGTCCACTTAACTTCAAATGGTATCTAATATAATCCATACCATTAGCAACAACCTGTGTATTTTATCATACTTAAAGTTAGGTTATAATGTAAAGTCGAATAGATATTATAAAAAATTCACAAAAACAAAAAGCTTCGTGTCCGTAATTACCCAGTGCTCGTGGGGTAAATTCAGACATGCTTCAATTTGTCCCAACATGCCCCATCTTCGACCTCATCGTCGCTGTCATCAGGTGAGTTAAGGTTAAATGCAAGTCTATTGATAATTATAAAAAAAATATAGACTCCACGTCGGGTAATTAATACGGACGCTTTTGGTTCAACATACAAATTAACCAACTTTTCCTCTTCATACTATTACTGTTGAATAGTTAACAGATAAAATTGAAATAACATATACTTCTGATTTTTAACGTTATTTCTAACAAATATACATTTTTGGGGTAATCGTGGACGTCCAGATATAAACCTCTTCACTAATCCGCAAATAATCCAATTGTCATTGTCTGTTTCTCATTTTTTTGAGGTTATGGTAGCACATGTGATAAATTTTTCGCGACAGTTTAGACGTCGTCGTTACGGTCTCACCCAAAAGAACTTTTCGGTAATACATCTATTACTGCATATACACGCGACATTTAAAATTGCTAACAACTATAAGAATTTTTTTGTTGCTAGTTACAAAAAATCGCTACGGAATCTCTTCTGCACTACACAGCCCATCCAGTTTTACCAGGCGTCCGTGTTAACCCCACTCTCCCCTAAGCTTTAGAAATCAGAAATAAGCCCCTTATTTCGGTCTACTTCACAGTCAGGGCGTCACACTCGTGTCATATTAAATATAGATAGCCCTTCATGCCACCTCTCCCGTATACTGTCGACGTACACGTAAATGTCACGTTACAAATTATAAAAACGCTCAATGACATAACAAAATACATATTATATTATATTTATATTTGTATGTATTATGGACTATTATGTATGGTGTATGTATTTATATTTCGTTGTACTATAGTAGGTAAGTAAATTTAAGGTGCACGCCATCTGCCTCTCGATTTTGCCCTCTCTCTTTCGTTGGTCGTCTGGAAGATATTTCTTTAGAAATAAGATGTACCTGTTGTGATTTTTTTCTGTATGTCAATTTTGTATACTATTTATTGTGCTCAATAAATGTTAAATAAATAAATAAAATAAAAATAAAATATTAATCGCGACAAACACTTCTCGACGCGCTAGTACCCACGCCAGTATGAAGAAACACTCTTTCAAAGAAGCGTGGCGCATGTCATGTCACACGCGGCGCGCTTCGAGGAATCCCCGATTATCTCCGCTCTTATTGATTGCACTCCACGCCACCTCCACTTGGGTACGAGTACACAACGCAGCAAAACAAGTCATATTTCAACTCAGTTAAGTCTGATAAAATTTTGAATCATATTTGAATTTCTTTCGCTACAGAGGATAATCTATTATGTGAAATGGAATTTTGGTGCTGACGGCACGGAACGGTATGGGCGTTTTGAGGGACGAGTAAGAATATCATACTGTTTTAAACTAACGCTGCTATTATCCCACATTTTAAAGGTAACAAAGGTACGCGGTAGGAAACTCGGAACTTACCTTTAAAATGTGAGTAATAATATTTCTTTTTACTAAATAAGCTTACGGCTTGCCTTAAGCAGTGCCTGCCGTAGGAATAGGTAACTTAAAAAAAGTATGACAATACCGTGCTACCTGTGGGCGCCAGGTCTCATTTCCTTTTAAGAATACTTACTTCGTGGTATTTTCCAACCGACATGTCCGTTGTGACGTTGTGTCCGATGTGACCATTTGTGGGTGGTATGGAAGTAGAAGGTCCCTTACTTTTGGTTTTAATTTTTTGTCTCATACTATCATCACGGAACTGTATAATACAGCTTAAACTCAGCAATTCAATAGCGGAGTCTAAACCGTTCTTATGTAAAACTTTAACAGCTAAAGATTTTGGTTCAGTGGGCCACCACCAACTGGGTCCCGAGTCCGATTCCCGGCCAAGAAGAAATTGAAATGGTGAATTTTATTTTCTGCTACGGGTCTGGGTGTAGTAGGTATCATACGAATGTATTTTGAAAAAAGTATATTAGTAGTATATCAGTTATCTAATACCCATAACACAAGCTTTTTTTACTTCGGGGCTAGATGGCGCTGTGTGAATTTGTCCCATCATATTTATTTATTTAATTTATTTACTCAGAGATAGGGGCAAATTGTGCCGCCGTGTGTACGCCCATTGCGGCGACAATAACTGATGCCTTCACCATTTACGGCGACGTCACGCGGGTACGGCGAATTGACATTCTCGTTTTGGTCACGGATGCTCCTCCCGATGACACCAAAGAATTTGGTATACCAGGATTTCATATTACGATTCATATTAGAATGCCACAAACTTATCTGTTCCGGAGGCCAATACTGGAACTAAGCTATATACTGGAGCTAAACTAACTAACCATGTTGAATTGACACGTCAATGTCAAAAATAGCAACGCTGCAGATGGGTTTGTGATAAAAAATAATATGAATTATATTATAAAACCCTTTATACCTTGTCTAAAATAGGATGATAATTTTGACAATTCACAGTAGGGATGGGGTAATGTAAAATCGTTAATGAATCTATTCGATTATCGATTATCATTCTCATAGAACTTGGAATCGATAGTTGCATGGTTGTTCAGTACATGTTATACAAAATAAACTATTTATTTTCTTTTGAAATAATAATTTATTAATACGACATTAAAAACCCTACCACTACGACGATTTCGACCCGTGCGTATTTTTATTTAATCAGTCAGCCTATTCCGTAGAATACGTGCGAGTCGAAATCGTTGTTGTGGAAGGTCTCTTTGGGTGAAATCCAAACAAGGAATTAGAGTTGTAGTTGCAAAAAACAACTTTTATCAAAATATTAATTTTAAATGTTCGATTATATTATATCAATACTGATATTCGATTGTCTGTTGTTATTCGTTATTCGTGGCACTTCACTAAAGGGGCGGGGCCTGTCTATGAAGTACGACATTTTCCGTAGTACATTTTACCGAAAAAAAACATGAAACTTTATAGGCGTGCGCCAAGGACCAACAATTAGTGAGCTGTCAAAATTATCATCCTATTTTAGACAAAGCATAGATGGGTCTGGTGTCACAGACCTATTATTCATTATTCATAATAAACACCTACCTAATATTCTTATTTAAATCCCTTATACAACATTAACATGGCAAACTCGTGATCGAATCTTAACGGTGATACGATTGCCTCGCCTTGCGGAAACGAAGCTCGGGATCAATTAAGGAAAATGGCTGAAATTAGAAAATAAGAACCCGGTATATAGCGGGTATATAGTGGTGTGTGGTGCCACCACCTCAAAGAATAGCACGACCCCATATCTTTTCGTGGGTGTCGTAAGAGGCGACTAAGGGACAAATCCGAAAGAAGGGCAGCAGCATCTTTCTGGGTAGAGTTACATCAACTGCACTGCGATCTCCAACCCGCCTGCCAAACGTGGAGATTATGGCAATGACCTCCCCCTTCGTGGGAGAGGCCCGAAGTCCTGCAGTGGATTGTAATGGGCTGTGATGGTGATGATGATATAGCGGGGGCGGATTGGGGATCATTTACAATGATCAATCAAGCTACAAAATAAATAGGCACTATGGGTTGGCATCTTGGCGTTGATCTCCCGGTTGGGAGGGCCCGGGGTCCGCCTTGACCATGGTCCAGGGTTTGGCAGATCAGGTAATTACAGTGGACCGTGTAACATGGCAACCTGACCAGATTGGATCATAGTTACACATTCAATCGCCTGAATCTACAGGTTTCATCACGATATTTTCGCAAGAACATCGGCTAGTGTTCAACTACTTAAAGTTATTGGTACAATTTCATTTTATACCCACCACCAAGCATAATGCAAACAAACCATCGCACGGCGCGCCTGATAGAAAGCAGTTACCGTGAACTTTGGACGTTTGCAATAATTTCCTTGGAAAATACTTCCTGTGTGCCACCTTTGTCCACTCGCTGGACGTCGGGTAGGTACAGTTCGAGGGCATAAGTAATAAGGGCATTACCACTTAAAGAAATTTTCCTTTGCAGCTACAGCAACATACAGGATATTTGGTGCATTTTTGGCCAAAATAAGTTTGCTATAAGAAGGGGGCGTTAGCCGTCCCTTCTGCTTAAAGAAGTCGTCTTTGATACCCAGGTTATTTTTTAACTTTTAGATAAAAATGTAATTCATGAATGCTTTAAAACCTTTTATCTACACTCATAGCATAATGTTCCAATAACATATTCGAAAACAGTCGTTTAAGGGTACACTTTTTTCACGCCAGACTATAAAATTTTAAAAAATTACTTTTCGATACAGCATTTCCCATACTATTTTCATTACAGCTGTATCGTAAAATAACTTTTTAATCATTATGCCACAATTTTAATTTTTTGTCGGGCGCCGGGACACGGCGTAATGTAGGCTGAATACTTAGATGTCTTTAACAAATTCAAATTCAATATTTAAATTTTCCCGTTTATATTCTGTGTAATTATTTTCCCGCTAAACAGAATATTTTTTGTAATTGTTGTAATTTGTGTTTGTGAATATTTTTCCTTATTTTAAGCAAATAAATAGATAAATGTGAAAATAGTTAAGTGAAGTTCCCGCCGTTTGATATCCTTGACGCGTTGATACAACAAAACTGTCTCGCAGCTTACTTCCAGCTAAGTTAAGAAAATTATAGGTACGATATTTTAACATAAAAATATGAGTGTAGATAAAGTAGTGTATGCAACTGCATATAATTAGGTATTAAAACACTCGTGTCAAACTATTATCATACTCGGTTACGCCTCGTTTGATAAACAGACACTCATGTTTTAATACCCCCTTTTATATGACAGTTGCATAAACTCCTATTAACAACGATACAGAAGTATGATTCTTAAAGCGGTGATGCACTTCTGCTATTGTACCTACCTAAATATAAATGCCCGTGGGTCCAGCCCGCCAGGTGGACTAAATTACTGGACTCTTCGTAATAATCTTTTGATGTTTATTAATATCAAGTCTTTCTTTTTTGAAATTCACTCGAAAAATGTTCTAAAAACTGTCACAGCATTTAGTACTTACTCTCAGTACCGCTAAAGAGTGGCGGCTGTTTCTAGCTTAGCTATATATCTAGCTTATTTTTATAGTTCTGGTGTACTCTTACCTGAAATGTTAATTCAAGTTAGATGGGTGAAAACAACATTGATAAAACATCTAAAAAGTAAAGCTTGGGAATTTAATAATCATAAGATTGATCGAAATCAACAAGTAAGCAAAACTGATCGAATAATTCCTGAAGACGTCCGTCTGTATACAAAAGATAGCTAGAAATTTAAATTTTATTATTCAAAATCAGATTTTGTTCCTTGAATCAATATTCTAATTTTCCAAGTCACTTTTAGACAGTCTACTTAAGACAGTTGAAACATCAACATCTGCCTACCTATAAGGTACAGTGTAACAAAAGTGTGCGAGAGAGAGTATGCTATAATTTTGGAAAAGAAAGTTTCTGAATGTTGCTGTACAATGTAAGCTAATCATTTGTTTTGAGTGCGTAAGTTCGTTTTACGTATCTACTTTGTCTCTTTTAATTGTTAATTGTGATTTCACGAATTCCGAACTTTCACGAAGCCGACTAAGATGAAGGTAGTTAATAGTTAATTAACATTTGGTGTGTACAGGTCGCTCTCTAAATTGAAGTTGACGACAAATAGCAATAGCGAATTGGTCCCTTAATTAACTAACTTTCCCCGAGTGAATGTAGACTGTAAACAGGGAAACGTAGCAACGAGCCACCTGAATCACTAACTCACAAATAGAATCGAATGTGAATGAACTTTCCAACATTTATTACCTTGAAAGGCAACGGAGGCGCAGCCCGAAGGCAGCGCCTGGGCCTCGGCTGATTGATGGTCGGATAGCGCATCTACACACGTAAAGTAGGGCTGAGGTCAACAGACCGCGCATACGTTATCGAGATACACGACTCGCTAGCCTTGGACGGAAGAGCATGAGTTTTATAAATTAGTGAGTGTGTAGGTAGGCGCGTTGTTTCGTGGAAGCGTGCGGCGGCGGCCGGCGGCCGGCGGCCGGCGCGCGGCGAGGAGGCGGCGAGGCGGCGCGGGCGACGCGGCCGCCGCCGCTCGGTTCGGGGAAGCGCGCCGCGGCCGCTCGCCGCGCGGCAGTCCGCCGAGGCCCACCGCGCCGAGTCCCCGCTGGCGCGCGCGCCGAACTTTCACCTCCGCGCACTCGTTATCTGTGATAACCCGCGCCGCAAGTGAAATTTCATGTACGCGTTCCCAGAAGTCTCAGCGAGCCCGCGGACGCTGCGCCCGCGGCGGCCATTCCCGCAAATTAATTTCTCCAGTGCGCTCGCCTTCTGCGAACCCGCTTCCATAGAGTTGTACTGAGAAACGAAACGGCCATAAAGTGGATTTGAGGAAATACGAGTAATTATAAGTGGCCCTGTGTGTTTCTGTGTATTGTTGTTAAATAAGATTGTTACATTGGATCCCAATCGCCCCACCAGTCCTCCAATGGTGGTGAAACTACCAGGTGAGTGTCGAACACGTCAACTACTTTATACCTTGAATTTTGTTGTTCGCTATACCTTCTTTATCTAGCTATTTATTCTGTTTATCAACTTAAAGTTTGTTATGAAACGTGAACAGTTGCCGCAAGTAGAATGTAAATGACGGAGCATGTGGCGCGCAGTGACGATGTCGCGGCGCCAACCGTCCTCGTATCAACAGGTTAATTAATGCGAATATCTTCTGCGTACTGGACTGCAAGTATGCTACGGAAATCAAAACAAACAGCTCTACAAGTTGGTATTATAGCTAGTCGCCTTAATATAGCACAATATTTATTAGGTAGGTAGTACCTACGTATTTGTACGACTACGTACGTTTTGTTACATTCATTCAGTTTTGTTTCACCTACGTATGGGTACGGTACGAGCTCGTTGTAGTGTAGGCGAGCCGAGCAATGTATTGTAAACGATGACAACTCGTGCTAGGTTGTTTCCATTTTCTATTGAAGTTGAAATACCCACTGGGTAGTACTGGGATTATTATTCCCAGTTACTGAAAATAAAATTCCCACACGTACCCGGTTGTAGTAGGTGTAGCGTAGGTGTAGGGTAGGAAGGAATATCTATGACTTCCAGGAA
Source organism: Blastobasis lacticolella (assembly GCA_905147135.1). NCBI lineage: Eukaryota > Metazoa > Arthropoda > Insecta > Lepidoptera > Blastobasidae > Blastobasis > Blastobasis lacticolella. The sequence goes on along the minus strand of LR990048.1, from coordinate 4,600,876 downwards.
GAGAAATCTAAATACATGCCACTAAAATTACCACACACGCAGTCCGCTTTTCGTAGGTACAGTTCACTAGTTGTTTAAACTTAATCAGAGAAAAAAAACGTAGATAAATAAAAGTAAGTTATAATCTCAAAATTGTTTGCATTCACGTTATACAAAGAAAGGCAGCTGCAATGAGTACAAATATTTACACTTATACGATTGCTGTTGAGCGTGAGCGTGTCGTGACATATTATTTATAGAAAATGGCGTCTACGTCAGCTGTTGTGTGTACTGTAACGTTGACACATGTTTGTTTGGACTGTAACAACTGTTGTTGCTAATTACACTGTGGTATTCGCTTTTAACGGCATGTGCGTCCTTAATACGTTAACTAGGTACATTTTTTGTTGAGTTTTTGCAAACGTCTTGCATTCCAGACCACCCAATGTAGCCTAGTCGAGCAGCAAATTGACTAATTAAGTAAAGTTTCAACAATGAGCAGAATCCCACTGCGGCCATGTACCAATACTCGTTTCTGAGTTTTCATTAGTTGAATGCTAACCGATGCTCTTACGGTGAGGAAAAAACATCGTGATGAAACCTGCACATTTAGGGGACTAAATGTGTAACCGTGATCCAATCTGGTCAGGTTGCCCTGGTTGTAGAGTCAGGGTCAGATGGCAGCCGCTCCACTGTAATTTTCTGATCTGCCAAGTCCTAGATCATGGTTAAGGCGGACCCCAGGCCCTCATGCGCGAGAAGACAACCGGGACATTAACGCCAAGATGATGACTATTATTATTAGTTTCAACAATGAGCAGCACATTCATCTCGATCCGGCTATGTACTTGGACAATAAATGATGCCATACTAGCCCGTTATCTTGACATAATAGTACCTACTACTTCAACGACTACTTACTACGTAGATAACTGAAAGATAAAGTTGTTTATCCAATTAGAATAATAATGACCAGCCTAAGTACTTGTTTTTGCTTACAGTTCATATATGACGTATATGGTGGCGCGATGGTTGGTGGTCTCACACATTTTGTCATTAGGTACCAACCTAATTAGGCACCTAGTTGTTTCTTTTGTGTTCGATTGACAGACACGTGACATTTTATTCTTAAATGTCGTAAATATAGAAGTAATTAAGTGTGTCTTTCTGTTTACTATATGTTTTAAGGTAGTCGGGTGTTCTTAATTTTTATTATTCCATGTCCATTGTCTCCATTTTCCAAAATGCCGCTACAAGTTAATTTAAATAGGTATGTATTAGGTAGGTACTGTTCGTGAAGGACATGTCCTTCTTGTTTGTCATGCAGAAAAGGTTATATGCGGATTGGATCCGCTATAGTAGGGTGAAACAGAATTTGAAGAAAAGAAAATTAGGTAACACCCTCGGACGAGTGAGAATTTTTTTTCCGCTAGTAGGTACACTTCCCGTGGACGTGTGAGTGGCTGATTAGGTATGAGTGCCCACGTGTCGATTGTGTGTACATTTCTTATCATTCGTAGTTATTTTATGTGATACGGCAGACAAACAGGCATGCGGGCCACCTGATAGAAAGTGGTCACCGCCGCCTATGGACATCAGCAACGCCACGCTACCAATGTGTTGCCCGCCTCTAAGGCGACCTCTAATATACCTCTTGAACGATCCCATGTCACGTCATGTTAAATTTCATAAAATGAAAATGCAAGCTATTCTTACATCAGATAGATTTGGAAGGTCTACTTAGGTCGTTGTATAGACATTCTGTGATACATGGAACTGTGAATGAATGGTAGATGATATAGGCGACAGTTACCGCTTACGATCAGGTGGGATCTACGGGGGCTCGTTTATTACTGAGTAGCATAACAAAGATAATACCTAGACGTAGCTAGCACCTACCTATTAGTCCGAGCCCGATTTCTCAGCGAATTCGAATTCATGTATTGCTGCACTACGCTAACATCCTGTCGTGTCATAATCAATGTTTTCGTGCAGCTACTCAAAATATTGAGTAAATGTTTTGGTTCCTGACGAAACGCTGTGTTTCGGTAGCTTCGTTGTGACAACATAAGTAGATACATCAACATAAGCATATGTAGAATAACATAATATTATGAAATCGTCTTCACAAAAACGTGGTAATCCTTACCTGATACGCAATTCATATCTCCAGCAAAATCGATTCTCGTTCCACTTCCACTCGGCTTAGGTACTACGACGAGTAATCATTTTTGGAGCTTTCTCGTCATTTCCCTTTAATATTTTATGATTGCTTCCAAGAACTAGACGTTAAAAGTTGATCAATACGACTTTGTCGATTCAATTTCGTTACTTACATTTGACTAGTACCTTAATCACGGCTTTGTTAGAGCTTCTTCCAAATAACTACTTTGTTTTGTACGACGTAAATAGGTTCTCGGAATCGCTTTAATTAGAGTATCGAATGGTATCGATTTATTTAAAATAAAACCTAAAAAATTGACAGTTTAAACGTTTTATTAACACTTACGAACACGATACGTGAGTAACCATTTATGATTTTCCCAAATAAACAATTCAGATCGGTGTGTTAGTTCACGAATGGTGATGCAATGCAATAAGTAATAAATTCAATGTAGGTAATACTCCGCTATAACCTGTAGTACTTATTTTATGTAACACTCAATCAATTAAGTTTAAATTCCGTTAGGTTAGGTTAGTGTTGTGAGTTGTGACGACGCATTGACTCCACAAAGCGGAGCTCGGTCAACTCGGGCGGGGCAGAATGATAAGTAGGTAGACTTGATCATCATGGAATCTGAGTTTGCCTACCTCAGTTTTTCCCGCTGAGTAATATTAACTAAATCTTGTCTACATTGCCGGCTTAACAGTATTTTCGCGTTCGCTGACCTAGTCATTTTGAGGGCAACTTAGACGTTCACGCAAGTTCATGTTTATTACAACCTATTTACATAAATCAAAACCACAATGATTAGGTCATTCTAATGGCATGTAGCATATCTTTCGTCCGAAGCACTTTTAGCACTAGTCATTGAATAAAATCGAGGGTATAGAGTCCGGTATATGCGTGTATTGTTTGCATTCCTTGGCGCGAGGCGGGCGGTTGCGATTCTTGCTACTGTCTTGCGGCAGCACCCAACATTGTGCTCCAATACAATTGTTGGACAATTGCACATTGTATTGTTTACCGGGAACGTCAGGCACACACAGGGCTACCGCGGGGACAGCAGCACTGTGGCGCAAATGACCGGAAAAACTTATAAACATGAGCATCGATCGTACGATTCCAGACTGGCGCTCATGCGAAATATAATTCTCTAAAAGAAGCGTACGAAGGCAAATAATGAAGGGAAAACATACAAGAAGCATGATCCGATCATATAACGGAGAAATCTCTCTAAAATACAGAAGATATAATTAAATCGTGGGCGGCGCGCCTAGAGCACAACTTTTAACCATTTAATAAAACTTTTCTCTTCAAAGGAAGAGAGAAAATAATATACATACCAACGAGAATAGACAGGAAGTCGACTGTTCGAAGTTATTATTGCTTACAAGGAAATATTCCTATTAACACCAATTTACCTTTCTAAGCACAATCGAGCCCAATTAAGTTTACTCGTAAATCAATTATGCTAATGCGTACGATTGTGAATGGCTGGGCGCTGCTGCGACAGCCCTGTGCGATGTAAATCGTATACCAGGAACTGCGGAATAGCACTGTTTATCTACGAAGGGAGACAATGAGCCTTTTTGCGGCCGTTTCCAACTAGAAAGGGCCGCTCGGATTGTCAAGCCATTGTTCGGAGTAGAGCCCGTTACCAGGAATCATTCGGGTCATTTGCCTAGTACACCATGGCCCTGAATGACTAGGTACCTAGCCTGAGAACCGCAATGTGACCGATTTGGCGGAGGTTTCGCAATCGAATGCAGCCTTTGCGCATTGTTGCCTGAGTGTACTGAGGTTGTTTGATGTGTTGGTTACCGAATGCGAGTGTTTCTATGAAAACTTGACGACTATTAGAAATGATTACCATTGATAACCAATAACAACGTTCCGAGAATCCGATGTTACGTCGCGTGGCCCGTTTAGATAAGATTGTTTAACGAGTACCCACAAGTATTAAGCCAGGTCACAAGGATAAATAGGTAGGCGATGTTTGCAATCCTATGTGGCCGTGTACACCGTAATCGTATTAGTGTATTGTATGCAATCAGACCTGACAATTTAGCTATAAACGGAGGAGGATCCAAGATCCACCCGTTTCTATTAAACTGGTATATGTTGCAGATTGATTGCGTCCACTCCGGATAGGATGGATTCCGAAACGGATCGGAATTAACGAGCATTCCCATATTATACTCGTATTATCCCATGGAATATCACACAGACGTCTTTACCACATTGATTAATTAATATCATAGTTAATTGGCGTATTGTGAGCACACAGAGAGATGATATGGTAGATCTCGGGTATCTTTACGCAGCGTCCAATTACCATATGTATGGTAACTAGGTAACTATCGTGAAATGTATACATTATGTTACATAGTTACCTTTCCAAGCCAGTGCGTTTGTACTTACCCACGGCTCTGTAGTTCGCTACCTACAGTAGAAAAGGAGATGAAAATTGCGTCAGTAGGTAGGTTGTAGGTAGGGCAAGGAGATTTAGGTAGGGATAGAGCTCTTGGAGAGAGCGGAGTTGAAACAAAGCTTGCGCGGGAGCGGCGCGGCGCAGGCGGCGGCGCGCGGGCGGCGGCGCGGGCGCAGGTATGCGTGTTCTCGGAACACGCTGCGCTCGTTTTTGCTCCTTTTTCGATTCGACTCTACCGAGAATTGAATGGCCCGGTGGCGGCCCTACTCGGAACTCATAATTAATCCTTGGAAGCCTCCGACCTGAGGGTTGTTATGAGAATCGCAGGCGTTGTGATTGTTTTTTTCTTCTCCTTCTTCTTAAATTGTTATTATTATATTTTGCATTGTCTCGTTTTGGAAATTGTGAGGGTTATTGTTCGGCGCAGGGCGGACAATGGCGGGCTCACGTGCAGCCTTTGACCCTGTATCCGCCGACCCGCGGCGCTTCATGGAACCCTGCTTTGTGCCGCGTTCGCGGTACTCGCCATTAAATTACAGTACATTGTAGTTTAATTACACGATGCGCTTTTACGTGACGGCGGCGGACGTGCATTGTATCCTTTCTTTTATGGATAATCGTGCCATCAATTTTTAAGGCGTTCCGATAATAATAATTTTTGGTCTGTACGTTTATATCCACGTTCCGCAATTACGTAGGTATGATAAGCATTTAATCTTATATGTTTTCATCATATTGGGTTTTTTATTAGGAGTTAAAGTTTGAATGGGATAGAACCTATCTACGCGGTAACTACAATATTGTAATTTATAAAAATATTAAAGACTTACTTTTAAAATAACACGAATTCTTTTTATATCACCGACTTTGTATCCTAGTCTCTTTATATACATACAGTCTCTACACAGTACAGAGAAATAGAACCGGAACAATTTTGCTCTTTTTATAAACCACAAACGAATCTCCAATAACTAGTTATAAATGGCACCTACAAATAAACAAATTCTAGATTGGATGCGCACTGCGGGCATCCCTTTCCTCGTCGAGCGGTCCGTTCGCGTAACGCAAAAAGAATGCGTGCACTGCCTTCCCAGAAGAGCTAGTTTAAATTTCAATGGCGGAATACTGCGAATCCGACGGCTTCAGCTAACGAACCGATTGAAATACGGCTTTGATCACAGATGCCGAGCCGAAATCGACCGTATGGCAAACTTCGTAGAGCGCACATCGGGCCAACAGATAACGTGGCTAAATTCACCGCCGTTTCCATTTGCAAAGCGACGAGGGCTTCAATTTAATGTTTTAGCAAAAATTGCACAAAAAATCTTCATTCCACTTAATATCGTATAATCAGGATACGTAGGATACTCTCGGTTTATTAAAGAAAATAAAGTTGTATGGAAACCTTAAACATAAGCTACCTATAATCGTTATTGTGCAAAAAAAACCGTTTTATACCATTGATGATTTAATGGAGTCGCAGTTGGCTGGGTGTGTAACCAACCCCGTCAACAACAATTAGCACCGATACAAGAAAAGTCCGTCCACGCTCTATCCTGTAGAATAAACAAGCCATGTAGGTAAAGAGGGCTGTAGGAGTGGCGGACGTCACGACACGAGATAGTCGTGTACGTAGCCTGTAGGTAGGTCGGCGGGTCGTGAGCGTCGGTCGACGTCACAGCTCGTCGACGACCGCGCGCGACCCAATGAATAATGCAACAGCTGATAACTGGAGGCAGCCGCGGCTGCCGTGACCGCCACACGACTGCTATGCCTGCTCTAATCGAGTGGAACCAACGTAGTAAGTGTGGCGCCATACTTTTCGCACGCCCACAAACAAGCGAATGCTCCACTTCTTCGACGTCGAGTCTCTAGGAATACAAAGACAATCCGCAACGAGGAAAGGGCACAATACGTTCCCGATTTAGACAGAGCGCCACGGCAACGAAATAAAACCTGTTGGCGGTAAAACTTGTTGATCCAACTGGTCGGATCCCTTTCACTCGGAAGCGTGTCTGGCACGAGACAAAAATAGTCGAACTCTTCCAAGATTACACAACATCCTAATTAGCTGGCCATAAAGTTGGGCCGCTATCGTTGTGAAGGTGTCAGTATTTGAAAGAAGATAATAGGCACGACTAAATTCATTAAAAACTACAAGGTGCAATGACTTATAACCACATAACCACCCTGCACGAGGACTGAATTGATTTCTGCCATCTAGTGAAAGTAAATTTTTTAATTCATCAATAGTCGAGTCGCCAATTTTAACATACCCTTATTAATGTTGAGGTCAAACGACATTGATACGGCTATTACAATTTTAATTGAATTTTATCACTTCGTCGAATATCAATATCAATTTTTGTCGAAATGCAATGATGGCATTGCAATTAGGATTTCATTCGAAAATTTGTTGGGACACATTACCGGACTAATAATTTAGACGGTAAGGAAACAAGACTATTTGTATACAGACTGTATATATGTTTGAAAATATACAGTCAGGCTTTGTTTCGAAAATAAATAAAAGAAAATTCGAGAAACCAAGATAATTTTGACAAAATAGTTGTGCCCTGCCTAAGGCAAGGTTTGTCAAAGACAAACCGGCCATCTTGAAACTGAAGTTTTAGCGAAACTTTCTTCTTTATGACTGTTTTATCTTTGGAATATTCATTCCGGGAACCTTAGAGCTTACATTTAACCGGTCGGTGCTTCTCGGAATGATTCGAGCTGAACGAAGGTTGCAGAAATATGCGGTGCGCCCGCACTTCAAACAAAAGCCGTAGAAACTTGTTTTCTCATTACAATGCCATTTTGAACCCTATTTGGTTCTTTATAAAGTCCATGCATCGCCTTTGCAAACGAAAGGTGTCCTCTTTAAAGTACGTAAAATTAAAGCAAGAGTTTTCATTGTTAAGGCTTCTTATTGTCCGTTAATTTTAACCGTCGATTTACATTGAAGTCGATTACTTCCAAGTATTTTTATAGCATAATTTGTTTTTTAAGGGTTGTGTTTTCCTTTTACATCCTGATACATATCGTCACCCCTTTTCCCCGCAGAGAGGCAGAGAGAGGCATTCTGTTTTCCTTTTGTAAATTACTTGACACGTAAAGGGCTACGCACACGCAATTTTAGGGATGCGGAGAAATGACTTCACACCGAGTAGGTACGTTTTTAATGTTTCACATTTGAAACAAAAAAGAAAACATACATCAACCAACTAAAGGCCACCATATAGTAGAAGGCCAACAGTGGAATGCTTACAACTCTTGACAAAGATCTGTACTTGTACTTAAATTCTCCACCATCCAAGATCCATCCAACATTAGCCATACAAAAGACATCAAAGAAACATCCTCTTCTTAGCCATAGGAAAAACATCAACGAGCCATCTCTTAGCGATACAAAAGACATCAACGAACCGACCTACGTTCGCCATATAAAAGACATCAACGAGCGATACAAGCGAGACTATAGTATAAAGAATTTGTACATTGTACATTTAGTAATTCTAACGATTATTATAATATTATAACATTATCTGTATCTACTGTACAATGTTATTTAGGTGCTACACGTGTAATTTATTATTATTATTATGTTAATCAGGCCGACAGTTTAACAACTGATTCTCCTGTATCCTACTGATGAATATGTTATTTATTAGATTTAATAATACATTCGTTATTAGTTAATTTGTTATAGATTTAAAATGTAAGTATGGAAATCTAACCTACATAAAAACTCGACAACGTGTAGGAAGTATATGTTGGCATATCTGCCTAGCTAGAGGCCATTACGGCATTCCACGGCCGGCACGCTGATGAGATCAGCTGTGGGACGCGGGCGCCGACCGGGCAAAGGCTATAGGTACATACCCGCGCTGGGAACGCCATTTTGAATGTTCAAACGTTGAGATAATTACAGTTTTGAAAGTGACACTGGTCCGGTGGTAGCGTGCTAGACCAAAACCAAGATTAAGTAGTGCTCTCAGTCTTGGAACTTGATGAGTGAGCGTTCCGAACTTTGAGGCTAGTCAAACTCCAACTCCGCATTGTGCTTGCCACTTGTACCAATGCCTCCAAATACTTGGCGAAGCGAGGTTGACCAAGGTCTTCTACCGGGGACCCAGAGACTTGTTGAACAGTCTCGGGACTTGGAAGCCGATTGGCACTCTGCGACGGTATATTATAAATAATAATATTATTTACTAGCGATCTGTCCCGGCTTCTCACGGCACCTAAACCTTCCTCTTGAATCACTCTGTCTATTGGTAAAAACTGCATGAAAATCCGTTTTGGTTTTTGAGTTAATCGCGAACAGACAGACAGACGCGGCGTGGGACTTAGTTTTATTGTATGTAGTGATTTGATATAGGAATTTCAAATGATTTATGTCAGTTTTGCCCTGTTAAAATTCGATAATTAATAGGCATGTTTCTCCATTTTCGGTTAAACACGGCGCGAATCGCCGAATACTCGGAAACATTGCAAAACGTTTACAGCCTTAATTAAATTTGTTTGAATTGGTCGTAAAATCTTTCCTCTCGTGTAGGTGCCTGAATGGATAGTCACGCCTACGTGTCGGTACAACATACAATCAGATTTGAGGCAAAGGTCATATCAGCGGCTGCTCACCACCAACAACCTCAAACGTTACTGAAATAACGATAACATCAAAACATTTGACGTAAATATACTTTAATTAGAAGATAATTTTTAGAAGCTGTCAAGATATACGCATACATTTCTAGGTACATAAATCACTAAATCAATAAATGGTACAATAATTAATAAATAATATTGTGTCGACTTAAAATTAATACTTTTGAGCAAAATGCTACTTACTTACTAGCTACAGAGACATATTTATAGCTATATAGCAGCTACGATCGTCGCAAAGTAACAGGCCCTATTTTGACTTATTACGGCTTAGAGTCCCGTTCATTACCGGTCACTGTATCCGCCGATAGATTGGTGGACGGATTGAATTGACATTGCTCAGACAAAAAATTGTAGTTGGTTTTTACTGCTGGTATATTTGATGTTTAGTTCAGTTGGCAACACTCGTTGCACTGCTTACTACGGCTCCTGTTAATTTATTTCGCTACTAGTGAATCTGTGCAAGGTTCTTTTCAAAAGTTCATTGGTCGTGTTCGGTGTTTGTCAGTGCGTGTGTGGCATTGTTATCAAGTGAAAGTACTGGGCAAAACGTCCTAAAATCAACGAACTCATAACCTATTTTTATACCCTCATTTATTAATGAGAATAGACTGACCGGCAAAACACGGTGAAATACCCACATTCTGTCATTTTTCTGCACGTCAAACTCAATCTGACGTTGACACTTGACAGTGGCACGTTGACACTGACAGTGACATATAGCAAGTGTTGCCAGTAACTGCCGAATTTCCGCAATATTGGGAAAGTTGGGTAGTCTTCATTTAAATAATATTAGTGATAGATAACAAACAAAAATGAGCACTTGCAAGGGATGTCAGAAAAATATCAAAGCTACCGAAATTAAGGTGTGTTCGCAATGCCGAGGCGCCTACCACTACCAATGCGTGGGAATTCCTCCCGATAACTATGCCAAAGAATCTAAAGCCTACAAACTAAGTTGGAAGTGTTCAGAATGCAAGATCGCTGATAAGTCATCTCCTGCAACTGTTAAATCTTCTCCACCTGAAGACAATGCTGACCTTAAGCAGTACATTAATGCTAAGTTAGCCGCACTTACCTCTGGACTACTAGCTGATCTTAAGCGTGAATTTTCGGCGGAGGCTTCTGATACACGTTCTAAAATAGATGAACTTACCAAGAGCGTTGACTTTCTGGCTGCGAAATATGATGACTTCAAGTCGCTCCTGGAAAGTAAGACTCAAATTATGGACCAGCTGGAAATTGAGAACAAAGTCTTGAGGGAAGAGGTTAAAGACCTACACTTGCGGCTTAATCAGGTTGAACAACAGTCACGCGACTGCAACCTCGAACTACAGTGCGTTCCTGAATTCAAATCGGAAAATCTATTAACCACAATTGAGCAACTAACTCAGGTCGTAGACTGCAAACTATCGGAACATCACATACTGAACTATCACCGAGTTGCTAAAATCAACAAAGACTCGAACAGACCCCGTGCAATCGTGGTGAAGCTGTCTAGTCCCCGGGTTCGTGACAACTTACTTGCAGCAGTGAGATCATACAACAAGGACCACAAAGAAGATAAGTTGAACTCATCTCATTTGGGAATCGCTGGAGACAAACAACCAATTTATGTTGTTGAGCACTTATCACCCGCAAACAAAAGTTTACACGCGGAAGCCCGAAAAATCGCCAAGGACAAGAAGTACAAATTCGTCTGGGTACGAAACGGCCGGATTTTCATGAGAAAGGAAGCTGAATCGGATTCAATAGTTGTGAAAAACTTGGAAATTTTGAAAACTCTAAATTAACCTTAAATTGTTTAGTTATTGGGCAAGATCGTAAATTCCTAATATTGTTAAAATTCAATCTGAAAATATTTTATCAAAATGTAAGAGGTCTTAGGACCAAAACTGAAACTATTTTGATGAATGCTCTAAGGTCTGACTACGAAGTTATTGTTCTTACTGAAACATGGCTGAATGATACAGTTTACGATCACGAGATTCTGGATGACAGGTATACTATTTATAGGCGCGATCGGTCTTCGTCCAGCAGCACAAAAACGGAAGGAGGCGGAGTACTAGTTGCTATTCAGAAGCATCTGGAACCATCACGCAAATCCTCATGGGAGTCTATATCTAATGAGAATCTTTGGGCAGTTACTAAGTTCAAACAAGGCAACTCAGTTGTAGACGTTAATATATGCGCAGCTTATATGCCTCCACCGGTGTGCTATACTGCAATGGAACACTTACTTAATAATATTACGCAGATTGTCCAAAATAAAGCTACAAATAAATCAATCTTTATTGTTTTGGGCGACTTCAATATGGCAAACTTGCATTGGGATTTTGATGAACAGTTAAATTGTCTGGTACCGCACTCTGTGATAAGTCAAATCGAAATCCTTTTTTCCGACTCCATTGATTTTAACGGTCTCCATCAGGTCAACTCAATTTCAAACATAAATGGTCGCACTCTTGATTTGGTTTTGACGAATTGTAAGGAATCAGTTGCAGTGTCACAGAGTTCTAAACCTTTAGTTTCTCTGGACAATCATCATCCAGCCATAGACATAATTTTAAAAGTACAGTCGCTAAAACCTCCTAAAATATATAAACCTCAATCTCTTAATTTTAACAAATCCAATTATGAGGCTATTTGTGACGAGATGTCCGACATTGATTGGAACCTCCACTTGGATGCATCAAATAATGTTGACGACACCGTAAATAATTTTTACGAACTTATATTACCTATTATTAAAAAACACACGCCTCTTACCAACAATGATAATAGTCACTACCCTGTTTGGTTCAGCAAATCCCTTATCCGATGCCTTAAAGAGAAGGCTAAGTATCACCGAAAATTTAAGAAATACGGCAACCGAATGGATCAACTAACATTTGAAATGCTCCGAAAGCGGTGTGACAAAATGCTTAGTGATAACTTCACCGCCTTCAAATTACAAGTTAAAACAAACCTTCGCAACAACCCTAAGTATTTTTGGACATTTATAAAATCAATTAAACGTGATAGCTCCACAATACCTGATGAAATGATGTTGGCAGATCAAGTAGTTCGCGGTGGCCAGGACATTAGTAACTTATTCTCTCTGCACTTCAATTCTATTTACAACTCCAACAATATTTCCCAAAACTCAGCACCGGCGACTGAGACATCCTCCGCCGCAGCTAGTGGAGGTGGATGTCTTAGTACGTGCAGATTCTCCGAAAGTGATATATTTAAAGCTCTCAAATCACTGGATACTAACAAGGGACCAGGATCTGATGATATACCACCAATTTTCTTAAAAAGATGTGCTGACATTCTGAAAGTTCCACTTACAATTATATTTAACAAATCGCTGGCTTGCGGGGTATTTCCTGCTAAGTGGAAACTGGCACATATTACTCCAATTCATAAAAAAGGCGACCACAGCGACATAACTAACTACAGGCCCATTTCTATATTGCCAGCTATGGGTAAGAAGAAGGCAGTGCGGATTTTGTCACACGTGGCGCTTGATGCGCCAGCGAGGCAATTATTTATAGACCTGAACATCATGACGCTTCCTTCACTTTACATCTTCGAAGTAGCCAAATACGTGAGGCGTAATATGGGCGAGTTTCCTAATAACGCAACTCTTGGCCTACGAGTATCCTCTAGGAGACAACATGACTTACCAATACCGACTCACAGACTGGACAAAACTACCCGTTCGCTATATATCATGGGCCCGCGGATCTATAATAGACTGCATACGGATATTCGTGAATGCAAAACCTACCACAGGTTCTGCAAGCTATTGAAATTGATATTAATAAAAAAAGCATACTACTCTGTAGATGAGTTTTTAGATGAGCGAAGCCTTTAGTCCCTCTCCGTTATTAGATTGATATCACCCACTTCTAGTCATTTAATTCAATACAATGAATAATATTATACTATAAAACATTTTTTTCTTTCTGTGACACGCAATATTGTATGCGACTATTTGTTTCATTGTATTTGACATTTTGATTAATTAATATTTGACATATAGTTTTCGAACATTGTATTTGACATTTCATATTATGATTTAATTTTATATTTGACATGTTTGAAGCATTTTGTATTTATCTTATAATTATTTAATTTAACATTTGACTTAATTATTATTTGATATTATAATACTTATTTAATTCTTGACAATTTCGAATCATGATAATTTGATACTATTGAATTAATTGTTTTTTAACACTGTCATCAACTATTAGTACTTAATTCTATTCATGAAACTATTTTAAATGACGATGTATGCTTATTACTACGAATAAATGAATATGAATATGAATATGAATATGAATATGAATATTCGAGTCTCTTATTCAAAAAGTTCTGCATCATTATCTTAAACCACTTTTTAATCAGCATCAGCATGGTTTTCTCCCTGGCAAGTCCACGATATCTAACTTACTCAGCTACACCACCGATGTTTTGCTGTCGATCGAGGAAGGATCAGAAGTGCATGCTATATACACAGACTTCAGCAAGGCATTCGATGTGGTTGATCATAGGTTACTGGTCCTAAAGCTTCAACATGCGGGAATATGTGGCTCTTTATTGCGGTGGTGTGAATCTTACCTTAACAATCGTAGCCAAATTATTAGAATCCGCGGGTTTAAGTCAAAAGCTAGGCCAGTACCCTCCGGTGTCCCACAGGGGTCACATCTGGGACCACTTTTCTTTGTACTATTTATTGATGACCTTTGCGATACCATTACATCCAGCTACAAGTTATATGCTGACGACTTAAAGATTTATAGAGTTATTAGAACAACAGATGACATTGAACTTTTGCAAAGGGACGTCGATGCTATACATCGTTGGTGTGTTCAGAACCGAATGCTACTTAACCCTGCCAAGTGTGCTCATATTAAGTTCAGTCGAAAACGAGAACCTACTGACGCTACATACTACATTAATGGTGAGCCACTAACCGAGGTCTCAAAAATTCGGGATTTGGGCGTGACATTAGATAAAAAACTTGACTTCCGGGAACACATCAATGGTATTGCTCGCCGAGGAGCTCAGCTATCTGGCTTTTTGGTTCGTCAAACTAAACTTTTCCGCGAATCCGATATATCAATACTGCTTTTCAACTGCTTTGTCCGCAGTATTTTAGAATACTGTAGTCCAGTCTGGAGTCCTACGTACGAAACGCACATAAACAGATTAGAGAGACTACAAAAGCGTTTTCTATACCACGTCTCATATATGGACAAAATCTGTCACACACACCCAAACTACGAGTCTAGACTTGCGTACTACAAAGTGACCCCCCTCCACAAAAGACGTAACACAGCTGACATGATATTTTTGTACAAGATTTTGCATGGATTGATAGATTGTCCAGAGTTACTGCAAAAAATTAACATTTCCGTCCCACGTTTATCCAGCAGACTGCACAATAGGCTTACCTTCAGCCCTCCTTACAGTAGAACTAACTATGGGCAGCACTCTTCTTTATCCAGAATGTGTGCAAATTATAATAGGTTAATACCATTGTTTGATATCTTTGGCACATCAATCGGCTTTATAAAGAAAACATTGAACTCGTGATCGTGTACCTGTATATGAAAGTGTTTAATCTTTAAATTCTAAATTTATTTTGTGTTTTGTTATTATATAATTTAGTGAAATTTATGTGTTAGGTACCTCATAAGTAGTGATATATATGCATGCTGTGTCTACTTCGAGAAGGATGTACACTGTTTTCTACCATACGAGCTTTGTTAATTAAGTCTTCTATCTTGTGTAACATCTAGTTTAGTAGACCTAATAAAAAAAAAAAAAAAAAAAAAAATGTTTACATCATCGGGAACACTGGCATAACTTGAAATCGGCTTATGTCGATTGACATATCAAATAAGCTACTTTTATTTCCGGAAAAGAACACCTCGGATAACTGTTGTTCTTTTTTTATTTTTTTCCTTTTAAAATATGAAATGGGAACACATTTGAATGTTTTTGATGTGTTTGGCCAGTTCAAAGAAAGTTCTCGTCTCCCTATCTTCATACCAGTCGCGCTGCCTACCATAGCGTATTGCACCTTATGAAATATTTCAACGCAAGTACTCACTCTCAATAACCTCCATCCGAAATAAAGTTTATTTATAGTCGTTCGGAGAGATCCCGCTTCTGAGAATTCGCTGATATTGCCGGCAGCTCGCTTCTAAGGTTCCTTGGCGCCTGCACAAAACGGAACACGGTTTTCTTACGCAT
Organism: Blastobasis lacticolella; assembly: GCA_905147135.1. Lineage (NCBI taxonomy): Eukaryota > Metazoa > Arthropoda > Insecta > Lepidoptera > Blastobasidae > Blastobasis > Blastobasis lacticolella. The sequence goes on along the minus strand of LR990048.1, from coordinate 4,585,385 downwards.
ACAGTAGCAGTTTTTGTTGTTCGAAACGCGTTGTTTCACATTTCCTTCTTTAATTCAAGGATTGAGACACGCATCTAAAATGGACGCATACTCTCTAAAATCATAAGTGAAGTATAAAATGGCCGCCCATATTTAGTTGTGCGTGCTTTGACACTGTCACTGGTGTAACAGCGCGGTAAAATACCAAACAAAATGACTGAGGATTGTCAGACCTGGTTTATTTGTGTGTATAGGTCATGTACAACAAAATAAATTGTCAAGAAATTGTCGTACTTTACATGCTTTAGTTTTCTTTAGCGTCTAGAATGGCGTCCGTAATTTATCAGGTCCGTGGGTTGAATTGAGCCCCCATATACGTCAATGTTGAGAGGTACTGTCTTATTTTGTAGCATTCGTTCCCAAGGTTTATTTGCTTAATGGTGTTACATTGTTTGCATCAAGATTTATTTTTTAACTATCTTTCCAAGTAAATGTGCACTCCACGCGACTGTAATAGATAAGGAATATAAATCCAATGAAGATAAGATTTCCATATCCAAATGATGAAGCATATAGTTATCTGACAACTGATTCAGGGAAATTGAGTAGGTACACTTTAATACACAGTTTCTAAGAAATTACGTATGTACCTAATGATTTAATTTACTGATATTCTTGTTTGATAAAACTACATATCTTGTCATGCCTTTAGAAATTGAATTTCTATTTCAAACAGAACCCTTGGTTAAAGTTCATGTCTATAGTATTTTTCTCGTTCTATTCGGTAGGCAGTACAATAAAATATTTCGTTTCATGTTTCCCTTACAAGTATATTGTATTTTATCTTTTCTAACGTTATGTATCTGCCTACTTTAGTAGATATTTGCCGAAATTTCTCATGTCGTCCTTTTTCAAAGGGCCTCTCAATTTTTATATCCTCTTAAGTATTTTCTTTATTGAGTCAAAGTTTTCTTCAATGAAATATTAATAAGCTTACAGCGTTCAATGGATTGAAAATTGTTTACATGTTGTTGTCAGACGTTCAATATAAAATATATTTTGTCGGAGGCCAGGATCCACTTTGGGTCTCTGAGCCAGCGCAGAAAGTATTTTAATAAAAACTATTTACCCATTCATCAATTGCGTCTAGCTACTAGACATGTGCGGAAATGGGATACCACGTAACATTTTATAACAAGGTAATGAATCATTAATGAATCATTACTTGATTATCTGGTAACTAGACGGAACTAATAAATGGGTAATTATTTTATTATTTATTATTCTGCGATATAACGCGGGCGGCGAGAACCGCGTGCGGAGAGCTAGTGGGAAACTAGCTTACTAGAAATGAGATTACTATTAGTTTATTTATTTTATTTTATTCAGCTGAGTACATATATTGACATATAGAATAAAATATGGTTTATTTCATACTTAATGCACACACAGACAACTTAAACTTAGAAGCTACTTAAATACAAACATTTGTATAGAGGTAGACTGAGTAATTCACTATATAGGTAGGTATACTCAGCAACCTTTATTATGACTACCCTGCATTATGACCATAGCTTATAAATTAGTTGCATTCATAGGATAACAATGGAATCAATCAATCAACATTCACAGTAAAGAACACAAGTATATCGCACTATAACAACAACAACAACAACTATTACTTTATAATTTTATTCATAATTTCATCAAATACTAACTCATCCGGCTACAGTACTTCTATAAAGTATCAAAACATGCAATTAGACACCGTTATGGTTCCGGAGAAATCCAAATACAGTGAATGGACAAAATGAACAGTTAGTCCCAGCAATTAGCAGTAAAGAACGTTTGTTGCCCCGCAATCGGCGCCGACATGATCAAGGTGTCTATAAACGCGGCGCTGGTTATTCGAGTTTTCTATTTGCATAGTTATTGAATAACCTTATTCATAAACGTATTCTCGGTACTTGTGCATAACTTGTTGGTACTGCCTTTCATATTCGTTACCATTGACAGTGTAATATTGCGATGCTGGACTTGTATAATAATTTATGAGATAGTAAACGCTTTGGTGTCATGAATAAACTTTTGTGCTTATGCTTTTATGGGCATGAGCATGTTTTAGTAATAAATGTATAAATATGGGTATTTGAACTTTTTCGTTACATTTTAACTAAGTATTTGAGCACCATAAGCGTAGAGCGCCTTTAGCAACGTTAGGTACGTTGCTAAAGGCGCCTAAAGTGAGAAATAAGAATAAATTGTAAAGGAATAAAAATTAAATAAGTATGAAGGTTTAGTAGAATACGGGTTTCTTTTTCACGGTTGATTTCATTTTGGCTACAAAATAGCACCTATCCCTTCGACTTACGGGTAACGTACTAGGCGACTAATGTCTTAGAGGCATTATCTCCGTAGACCTGAATAAAAGATGGGCAACAGCGTTTTCTGGTTAATGTTTTGAACACAACCAACCCCGCCTAAGAAGCGTGGAAAACCCTCCACTTTAATTTGTATGGCTAATGTAAGGCTATGGAGTGTCAGGACAGAGCAAAGAGGCGGTCCATCCATCTCTGCCTACCCCACCTGTATGTACAATGCAAGACCATAAGTACATGACCACCTTAAGAATTGTATTCCTTTGTACTACTGTGCAGATGTTAAACAGTTTTTATAGCATTCATGAATTGAATTTTTTATTTATTTATTGTATAAAAGAAAACGTTAGGGGTAAAGCAGAGTCCTTTGGGCATAGGGGACTGCTAAAACTCCCTTCTTTTAGCAAACTGATTTAAGCTTTAGACGCACCAAATACCGTGAATGTTGCTGTAGTGTCAAAGGAAAATTTTCTCCAAATGTTATGTACTATGTATGTAAGAGAAGTCGTACTGGAAGAATACCTACAAGTGTAATACGAACAACACAACTATGGCTTCAAAATCTTGGTCGACCTTGCGCTGTTGCATCTGTGGTTGCTGACTCAGGTCATTATCCTTCAATGTTGTTGTAACGACCCAAGTATTTATTGATTTCATACACACATACTTACATACCCATACACATTATACGGTGTCATGTCCTTGTTACTTTTTGTGATATACAAAGTCGTAAATGAACCGGTCGTGCAACTTAAGTAGTTAGCTGTATTGTAGTCGAGTCTTGACCCATGTGGAGACCTCAGATAATAATTATAAGTAATAAGATACAACAGCCTATAAATTAGACGTTAGTAATGGATGTTTATTAGATGGCTATTATTAGAGTGACTTATTTATATGTATCCGAACACACTCAATATACTTGTCATAATTAAGATGTTTTGTAGAACTGCTTACTTGTGTGTATAGTGCAAAAAGCGTCTTTCCTAGTTTAAATCAAAGTTTGAAATCTGTCATCTCCCTTTCTTGACTCTGGGTGGACTTAAAACCCATACCAATTCCACCACTGTGCAAGATGTAACAATTATATGATGTATAAAATTCGTACTACTAAATGGCTTTGTATTTGTAGAAACTCTATTACAAACAATTACCTGTCTATCTACAACAGACTTGGCCACTACAAGACTCTGTACAGATTAGAAGCTTGTGATAAATTGTGGTTTTCTATTAATATGACATTAGTCGATCATAAGCAACTGATTAGCTGTCGGACAACGTGGTGTGTTCTCAGAATAACAATTTGCAGTTTCATTCCACGAAGTAATAATGACAAAAAACTTTAATTAACATTCGGTTTCCAATCGCGATCGTTTCTGTGAACTCTGGCGCATTATTATGTGTATTTTGTAAACGATACAGTGGAAATTAAGCAAATTGTTTCATGCCAATAAATTGAATTGGTACATTCGTTCGTGTGGTTTAGGATATAATTGTTTAGTTAGGAGGTTGAAATTGATATGCCGGCCGTTGGTGATTGTTGCCGAAATAGTAGGTAAATAATCGATAGTATAAAACAAAGTCGCTTCTGTAATTATGTATCTACCTATGTTTGTATCTATTTGCGCTTAAATATTTTAAACTATTTCTATTTACATGAAAACCTTAGATCAACTATACCTGAACTGAACATGAAGTAAACACCATCTGCAAAACACTACCTAACTTCCTAGGTCCTAAATTGTTTTTTTATGTATAGGTATAACTTGGTATATTATGAACTATATACCCCTACCTACCCTGTTTTTATTGCTTATAAAGCTTTCAAACACTCTATTTTAATATTTAGTAGCTGTAGTTCAAAAGATCAAAGCGTACAATAGACACACACATAGCTACATTAGGACAGACGACGGGAAGCGACTTTGTTTTACAGTATGTATAAATTTCAGATAGAAACAATGGAAATAAATAAACTGACCTGCTAACATTTGTTTTGCTACTTTTCCCCACAACAAAAGGCCGGTTATAAATAACTGGAAGCAGCTATTAGCGGCAAACCTTAGCCCTGCGATGAGTCAGTCCACAAAAGTAGTGGCGATGCCTATTTCTAGAAAGCGATTGTGACTCCACACTTCCCAGTAAGCCGTTACAGTTATAACACCTAGAAATAGGTTACGTTTTAATTCGACCGTGTTTCATGCAGCATGTTGCCGAGTTTGAAGATTTCACTGAACGATGTTGTTTGGTACTCGTTACAATACATACTTTAATAAGTAGGTAATTAGGATTCCTAACTTCCGACTTTATACTGATTTAAGTTAAGTTTGTTTAGTAGGTGTACGTCTCAAGACTTTCGTGGTTATTCACTACACTTTCACTACACATATTATCGGGTTTGTTACCACCGCCAGTCCACCAGTCCACTAGTGACAATGACGCATGTAATTGCGTCCAAATATCGAGGTAAAAATAATACTAACCGGTGTGGTAACAAACTCGATAATATGTTTATTTAGTAAATTTCGTGCACTTTCCTACCAAGTCCACTTCCTAACTCGTAGCTACACGTTTTTCGAAAATATTCACGCCTATACCTAATTCACGCGCAATAAAGTGTAAGAGTTATTTATATAATTACAAGAATATAAAACAATATAATTCGCAAAATAAAGTTATTCACAAAGATTGTCATCGCGTTAATGTGAATCGCGTATCGCGACCGTTATCTATCGCTTTATTACAATACAGGTTAAGTTACAAGTAACCTTAATATTTGCGATGATATCGCAAGTTCGTAGAAAGAAACTCAGTTGCCATGGCGACCGTGGGGCGGGGGGAAGGGGGGAGGTCCTAGAACCTTATGCTCTTGAAACAGACTTATTTATACTTACCAGAAACTTCGAAGCTAGAGTGCAGAGCAGACTTCAGAAAGGCATATTTAGCAAACAACTTATTAATGGAGCTGGACCTACAACGTAAAGGAGCGTCAGTGGCCTACTGGTTAATGTACCCCACAAGTAAGCGAGAGGTACCGGGTTTAAATCCCACTGCCGCAATGTACTTATGCTCTTACGGTGAGGGATAACATCGTGATGAATGATCTCCACCATCTGAACCATGATCTAATCTGGTCAGGTTCTCCTGGTAGCAGGGTCGCGCAGGTCAGATAGTAGTCGCTCCACTGTAATTGCCTGATCTGCCAAATCCTGGATCTTGGTCAAGGCGAACCCTTGGCCCTCGTGCGCGAGAGCACAACAGGGACACGCCAAGATGATTTATTTTACTTTTTAAGTAACTCACAACTCTAAAAGACACGTAAAAAGTGATCTAAACGGAAGTAGTATAGCCTTCCTACATTTCCCTGAAATCCTCACTCGTATGTAGGTGTTTCAAAGCTAACTGGGGATTCACGCCCCTTCCTATTGAGCTCTCCGTACATATAATTTACTCTCCTAATTAACAAGCCTTTTGACGTGGTACGGCAGTGATTAACAGTTCAACCGAACTGTTCAGAACTCGATTCTTGGCATGACATGACACATAGACGTACATTGTATACTTGTCTACATTCTTGCTAATGAAATCAACGAAACGATGTAATACTGTGCGTGATTATTAAATGAAACGTACTGAGTCTCAGTGCTCCTGGTGCATATTCAATATAATCAATTAATTTAAAGTACGAGTATTCTTTTTAATAAAGAAAACAAAGAATATTGATACCATTTTATATTATTAATTCCGTGACAATTGTTTAAAATTATTCTACTTCCCTCCAAACCGGAATACAATCGCAAATATTTCTTTCAACGGAAGGCACGTTCGAAGTACACCGACATTTTAATTTGGAATTCGTAATTGCTTTCCAACGTTTCCAATTAAACTCGTACATCAACATCCTACTACCAACATTGCTTTATCCTTTGAGTGTGTTGAGTGTTATACTTAATGAACGAACGGTCCCTGTTTGAGTTCTGCAAAATTAATTGGGTACACCCTGGTTTGTTTGTTCATGCGTAAATTTATACACGTGTAACGTATTATCCCCTATATATAATTTGCCTACACAGTTAAGTATTTAAGCATATTAGTGATGATAATCGTAGATGTTATGAGACAGAGTCACCTACCGCTTGTCTGGGGGGCTGTCTGCTCGTTTGTATACCTAATTATTTTATTTCTTATTGGTTGTTTGTTTGAGTGTCCGGTTTTAGTACCTACTGTATTTACTATTTCCCACCGCATTCGTAAACGGAGACCTGCTGGGAAATAAATTGTATTATGTCAAGTAACAAAATACGACGTCTAGTTTGACCTAAGGTTTTAGGGTCCAAAATACTTAGTTTGACAATCCTGACAAACTTATTTCTCCGCTACCAATCAGGTCCATGGGGAACCGAGGGTTGCGTATTTGCTGCCAAAGCAGCACACGTTGCCCGCCTCAGCTCTTATAGAGATACGCAACGCGTTGGTGATGGCTGGCGACGGCCGCTTTCCATCGAGCTGCCGCCTGTTTGTCTACGTCTCCCGATAAACATAAAATAAATTAAAATCAATCTAAATCCGCATAGCCGCACAGTGGATGGGCCACGACCGGTCACGTGACCCGTGACTTTGGGTGACGTCCTCGTCGCCGCCCGGACATCGCCGAACGAGGCGCGCGATTTCTAAGAACTCAGCGCAAACTCGGCGTGATTTATATACATACACTTTGATTATACATTATATACATACATGTGATTTATATTTATATATATACACTTGTTATGCATTTGACTGTTGTAATCCAGTACTGAATAGAGTCAAGGTAGTTTTTAGAGCATCGTGAAAATGTGGTGTGGTTGAATTCGCACATTATTTTGCAATATTTGCGATACTCACCTAATATTTTTTTTTCGTGCTTCTTAACTTATAAGTATACCTACTTAAGTGTAGAAGTTACCTAGGAAGCTACCCAAATAACTAGTTTTAGGCATAGAGTGCTAGTTGTAGGTAACACGGGAGTGGATAGATACCAAGGTTCTTCCAATTCTTATTACTAAAATCATCGTTGCAAATTCCTGATACGATATTAGATAGCATAACTTATCGTTTGGGCGTAGGTAAACTTACTACAAATCCTGTTATCATTTAATTTCCAACTTAATTGGAAAACCATCGTATGATCTGATTTCTCTTTTTTAACACTAAACATGTTATAGTGTATAGTCATGACTAGTATACTGGCTACTGGTGTGAGCTGTCAGTTTACCTATAGTACTTATATAAATAATTGTTTATGTTCTGTGTAGTAACACTACGCCGAAATGTTGTTTTTCTACCTAGGTAGAGTCATAATTTTATTTGACTAAAAGTTAATGACTCATTGTTTTCATTTCCGTGTGTTTACCTTACCTCGTTATTTTAAAATGTCATAGTTCGCTTACATTAACGAAATACGATCGTTTATAATCTTACATAATCATCACTGATCACACTGAATCATCTATTGGCTAAATACACTACAGTGTTTCATCATTCATTCATAAGAATTCGTAATCTTTTTGTGTTTAATAGGTAGGTAAGTACGGCTTCTGCGATGGCTTTATCAGTCGCACAGAAACTATGACACTAACTACCTACATAGTTTGACGTTCATTTTGTTTATGATATTATTTAGCCATCCTTCTCCTTGGCTGGTTAAATTTGCGAGGACCAGTAGGTAGGTACTCTGCCACCAACAGCATAATCCGTGGCCGCGCACAAATCTAAGCCATTGAGTTATTGATAATGATGAGTTCAATCTCTTACGCCTCAGTTTCTTTTTTATTAGACTGTCTAGGCATTTGACCGCCATCTCACTTAGTGGTAAGTGACAATGCGGCCGAAGATGGAGCATGCCTGTCTAGGAACACAGTGTCCATATACGGAGCGCCCTGTCGTCTAAAGTTTAGGTACACGACGGAAGTCACCATAATTCCGATAGCCGTACCAATCAGTGATTCATGCTTTACCTAATACTGCGATAGCAGACTCGGAACAATTATTCGTCACTTTTTTTCTCTGAACGGTTGAAACATAACACTAATCACGTTTCCATGCTTTACGCGTCCCTCTTCCGAGTATTGGGGCATTCGAGATCTGTTCTCAGAAATATACTGTCATACGACTGAGGGTTTTCAAGAATGGAGAGATTCGAAACAATGCTCGGGGCAAAGGCGGGGCAGATAGGACAGTATTGAGGACAAGTCTCCTTTGTGACTTTATCGAAGTACCTTCCTATCTACACCACCGATGTACCCCTTTGTGTTCCTACCTACACACGTAACACAGGAAGCTTACGCCTACTACTTTCTATTAATAAAGGGAAGTCGGCAAAGACGACTCGATACGCAGGTCGATACTTTCGTATATCTCAAGTAGGTGTGTACCACGCAACCATTCCATTAATATCTTACTAGTTAACTAATTGGGTACTTATCCACTAATTCAGCTACATCGTTTTTGGTATTGTGTACGTAGAAACTTTAATGTAGAAAGCTACGTGATTTGAACGTACTTCGTCTAGAACATAAAGCTCCCTTAACTAAGCCGACAAATATTTAATCTTCTCCTCATTATTTGACAACGTTTCGCCTTTGTTCTCTCAGTAATTACTGTTCAGAAACTCCCGTCACTGTGCTTTGCCGTTTATTAAAAAACTTGAGGATTCATTATCGTTAAGAAGTTTAGTATTGAAAAGGAAGAAGGGAAGTCTCCCTATCTATTGCTATACCTACTTCTTTGAACAGAGAACTGACCTAGGGAATCTAAAGGACGCACTCACTGGAAAATCGCTTAGACTCGTCGACGTTATTCTAATGTAAGTACCTACAAATACGCAAGCGTAACGGCATGGAACAAGATCGGTTTAAAATCGGTTTCCGCGAACCTCCCAAGCCACGTCTTCCTCGTTCAAATAAAGAGTGAGTACCAAGAACGGTATCCGCTGTGAAATCGAAATCCAAGTGTGCCAGAGCCCGTTCTCGGAACTACGATGACCTGCCTAAATGCTGCGTCCGTATTGATTCGTGTCGTGAATGTCACAACTGTATATAGGTAGGTACGTCTTTCGTGAGTGACCCACTGAAATAGATTGTATCTATTGTAATCACGGTAAAAAGCTTTACAAAAGAATAAGAATTGACGGCGTGAGTGGTTCAAATGGTTAACATGCCACGCAGAGGTCCCGTGTTCGATTTCGAGTTGAAATTATGAATTTATTTTCTGTTACGGTTTGGGTAGTTTATCAGTTATCGAACGCCCATAACACAAGCTTTGCTTACTTTGAGGCTAGATGGCGCCGTGTGAATTTGTCCAAGTATATTTAATATTTAACTAAAAATCCGCCCAATGCTCGTGTGCGATTCTACTCAATTAGGTACCAACGGTTTTGTACATCTGCACTTACAATATAGGAATACACTTTTCTAGGTACTTACTATAACTAAACTAAATATGAATACAGAACACATCATAAGTTGTGATAATGTACTATTTTGTGAGGGCGCCATTGATTTATAGATCAATGGAGGGAGCACGGCACGGCCTGAGCTCGTTATTCGTACTCGTGAGACGTTATTCCACGCAGCTGCCATTGCGACTGTCATGTGACAGCTGTTGGCTAATCCCCCATACGAATAGACATCGGATCCCCTAAAATGATTGAGGCACCCCGTCTCACTCATCGGAGCAGTTTTTGTCACTACCAAGACTCTTACTTCTCAGTAAACGGTGTCTATAGCCTTAGCAATAAAGTTCAAAAGAGAGAACGTGTTCGCCTAAAATTGTTCGCCGAACGAACCGCCAGGCAGATGGTCGTGAAAGCGAACAGGTAAGAGATTCCGAGAACGCCGAATATAACCGCGTGGCGGCGCGCCGCTACGCAGAACTCACGCCCAAACGCGAACCGCACACCTGCGCGCGCACCGCTGCGTCTGCGGCAAACTTATCATAGGAATATGGCGCGTTGATAAGTCGCCTCGACACTGTGATTCATTTGGACACTTCGGCGGAAACACAATTTATCTTGACATCAAGCCTAACATTCGTTTCGCGTCCAACACGTGTTATCCGAAGCGGTTAGTCATTAATCAAAGACGCAACGACTGCAGAAAGTTGGAAAGTTCTTAGTTTCATTATTGGATTATATTGTTAGCGTCCGAGATTTTAGATCGAGTGTTTGTCAGATAACAAGGAGGTACCATAAACATTTTAAATCTCTAATACACCTACAATAAACAAAGCCAAAGTAGGTATAATAAACAAAGACTGTTTTAGGTACCTAGAGACCTATTATAAAGCATCATCGCCAATTCGCATCGAGCTTATGGGGCGCACATGCGTGAGCGCAATACAATGCTATTGATCAATCAATTCGCGGAATACGAACAACATCTGCGCACGAAACCATACGAGCGCAATGCCAAAGGAATGATGGATGTCCATCGTACCTACCGAAATAGGAAAATCAACGACAACAATCGCTGTTCACTAAAGAACAATGGATAGTTAATCTATAGCAGTGTTGGGCATGAACAATTGATATTTTAATCATCATATTAATTGATTGAAAAATTAATTGCAATTAATTTAATTGCAATTGATTTAATTGCAATTGATTTAATTGCAATTAATCTGTTATTTGCGTATTGCAATTAATTTATTTAAATAAACTCACGTTAATTGCAAGAGACAATTAAAATAATTCAAATATTATTTTTAAATTGTAACAAGAGACAATTAAAACTAACAATTAACAATCACAGATTTATATTGTTATGCGGCCCGATCGGGCCGCTCGAGGGCTGAGAGGTAAGAGTAGGACGCGAGAGAGACAAAATAATATGTAAACGCATTATTATGTTGAAAGCTATTTGCGGAAAGAATTTTCTATTCTTAAGTACTAGTATATATATTCTGTGTGGCTATCATGAAGAACGATTTAGCATGGCCATTAAGGTCAAGCTTGTGAAAGCCCTACCCTGTGCCACTCCTTAATCTTATAATATTACTATTTACATTATTTAAATTTAATTAAAGTTTAATTACAAGAACAGTTAACAATTGATTAATTGTTAATTGCAACGTCACAATTAACAATTAATCAATTGTTAATTGATATTTCACAATTAACAATTAATCAATTGTTATTTTTAATTGTAACTTGCAATTAAATTTTGCCCAACACTGATCTATAGGCTCTACAGCTCTACCGATTTGTAGATAGGTAGGTATGTGGATTTGGAGAATGGATCCGAAAAATTGCTTGGTATACGTACATATGTTTATTATTACGTTAAATATCAATATAATAATTTAATAGATAAGTAAGTAAATGTTTGTAATTCTTACTTTTCTCAGTTTCGTCATTGCTATTTTTAAAGGTTAACATATACTTAGATAGTTAAGTTACGTCAAGATAAGAGGCATCGCACTTTACCCCTAGTAGCCAGTTTTAGGTAAATGCAAACAGAAATACCTACTACTACTACTATGTATTGAAAATTCGATGTGCATTGTGCATATCCACAGGTTAGAAAAATAAATTTGTATGAAAACTGTATTGTGTGTTCTGAATGTCCAACCTCTCACACATAACTAAACTACCTCTAACTAATATTTAACATATTCCATAATTGACATTTCCGTAAATACCTGTCTAGGTATGTAATATAGGTGTAGGTAGGTATTGTTCACTATTATATTAAATAGTTTAATGTAGAGTATATGTACCTACATTACGTCCAATTTTAATACGCTTTCATTCTAAGAACTGTTTGCGAAAGCGGAGTGTTGCATAAGGCCACCTACATGCATACACCGCGGCTCAGCACGATCGCACGGGACCTCATTCAAAATGATTTCAAAAAAGCCTCTCACTTTCGCTTTTCTAAATACGCTTTCATTTGTACATATAAAGTTAAACAAACGAAAGTAATAATAATTTTGGTTTTATTCAAATGATTGCTTGCTTTATTTAAATTTCCCGCTTCCCGCTCCCGCCTTTTGCTTAATTTCTTCTAATAGAGATGCCTTTAGTACCTTCATATATTATATCCGATAACGTTGCTACGCCTACGAGTACGAGTGCTGTTATACCTTGTCTAAAATAGGATGATAATTTTGACAATTCACAGTAGGGATGGGGTAATGTAAAATCGTTAATGAATCTATTCGATTATCGATTATCATTCTCATAGAACTTGGAATCGATAGTTGCATGGGTATTCAGTACATGTTATACAAAATAAACTATTTATTTTCTTTTGAAATAATAATTTATTAATACGACATTAAAAACCCTTCCACAACGACGATTTCGAACCGTGCGTATCACTATTCGGTCAGTCATCCTATTACGTAGAATACGCGCGACTCGAATTCGTTGTTGTAATAGGTCTCTTAGGGTGAAATCCAAACAAGGAATAAGAGTTTAGTTACAAAAAATAATAAGGTTACCTAAATATTAATTTTTAATACACGATTATATTATATCAATACCGATTTTCGATTGTCTGTTGTTATTCGTTATTCGTGACACTTCACTAAAGGGGCGGGGCCTGTCTATGAAGTACGACAATTTCCGTAGTACATTTTACCGAAAAAAAAACACGAAACTTCATAGGCGTGCGCCAAAGACCAACAATTAGTGAGCTGTCAAAATTATCATCCTATTTTAGACAAGGTATAGGCAATAACATGGGGAAATTGGGGAAAATGGGAAAAATGGGAAATCAATTTATTTTAATATGCTTAAAAAAACAATAAGCCTACTATCGCTTTTTGTAGTGTTATAATGAAATAGCACGCGCGTAACACATTTCTGCGGAATAAGATAACATACGACTAGATAACCGACTAGTAATTATTGGTCAGTGAATGAATTCTCGGAAGCAGTGAACGTTCGAGTTCGTATCGCTCTGTTGCTCTCGCAGCTAGCTCGCTATTCGGCGGCCTCGGCCCTCCTTGTCCTCCCGCGTGCCCCGCACACCGCACCGCACCGTTGGTTGTTGCCCACAACGAAGCAAGCGATTCATTCGCTCGCTACTCGTTTGCGCCAGTCGCGTTTGAGTTCGCCTCAATATTATTATTCGGATTTTATTTCTGTTCACGGTACTAGTGAGGTAGAAACAAATAATACCTGCCTAAAATAAATATCGTGAACGTGACATTTTGTGCGTGACTCTATTGCTGAACTTTTTTGGATTTTGTTTGTGTTGTGAAATTATTCTGAAACTGAAAGAATACAACATTTTTAGTAGTTTGTGGTGATGATCGAAAGGAAATGAAAAGTGTTTTATGCGCCATGGAAGTTGTGTACTGACGGTATATTTGTGGGTTTTTGTGTCCGACTGAGACTATAACTAAATCGTGGCCTCTGAAAGTGATACCGGTGGATTGCATCACGGTCCCCTTAGAAAGGAACAACCGATGTGTCTCCTCGAACGGCGTGACGTGAACATAAGTCCTTTAAACATGACTGTAACAGCAACAGCAAGGTTAAATCCCCAAAGTAAGTGAACAAATGAACATCAAAAATTTTACGTTTTAGGAAGTTAGAAACTCCGAACTCGGTACGTTTCTACGTTGTAGAGTCCTTACAACGTTTCTAGTGTGATTTATTTTTATTAGGTAGTTCTGAGATGTACCAACTTATCAAATAATAGGTTACAGTTTTCGCCTAAAACAAACCTAAAATTTTTCCGCTATAATAGACTTCTCTGCTTGAAGCACCAGGAAAAAGTGTGTTGCGAATGTAATAAACCGTAATGTTAAAACTATTTCTTAGATCATTCATTAATAATTTGTTTCTAAGAAACAACTGTAGTGAGTAAGATTAAATGTAGTATTTAGTGTTTTCTATAGTTTAAAAGCTTGTTTTATACCTATTTTCATTAATTTAAACATACCTTAATTAGTATAATTAACATAATTACCATGAAATGTTGAATTACAACTCTGGGCACTTACATAAATACATTTCCATGTAACGCTTATCACAATGTTTGTGGGACTGCTCTTAAAAATAACTGATAACGTTGTCAACTTATCTAATACTGGTGAATGTTAAAAGCTTTATTTACTGTGGAAATTACGTTTTTAAACATTGCGATATATGCTTTTATGTGATAAATTGATTAAGCATCCATTAAGTAGGTTGGGTGTTAGCTATGTCCTATCCTTGTCCACTATAATAATACTTATTCATGATGTCACAACTTTTTCCCTTATCAAATGTTCCTACTATTATTATTACTGTTTTTTTTACTAATTAGGTTAGTGTTTACTTGACCAATACATTATCAATAAGGGAAATATGAATGTGCACCAATTAAAAAAATAAGCAGACATGGTATAGGAATTAGGTTAGGTTGCATGTATTCTATTTATTCCTTGTTATGTGTATTCACAATTTGTTGTGAGCACTTTAATAATATACCTACACAAATTTCTAAATATAACCAAGAATCTACTACCTACATATTATAAACAATAGAAATGTAAAGGGAGGTTACACATCACATTGTTCAACATTTTTAATTCCAAAAAGTGATAGGCACACAGTTATGATAAGGTGCTGATAAGACTTTCACCTACAACATGAATCATTCCATTCAAACACTAAATAAAATAAACTTAATAATTTCACTATCTACTAAATACTATTTCCAAGAATACCACAAACCCAGATACATAAATCAGCAGCACTTGAATTGAGTTTAAAAGTTTTCTCTTTCTTTCCAGACTCATGCACCGAGGTTAGGGTCCCATTCAGCTGGTCGAGCGTGGCGTGGTGTCCGAACTGTCGTCGTGAGCTGCGGCTGTCTGTGACGCCGTGCTGTGGGAAGAATGCCCCCCCATCACCGCAGGCCTTCTTCCCGTGCCCACAAGCACCACTCGGACCACTCACGCCTGTGCTACAGGCACAGCACGAAGAGCTCAGCAGGCTAGCGGAGACACTCAGAGTCCTCAGAATATCTGGGTGGTTCTACAAGAATTTGGACTGGCAGGTAAATTGATATGAATACTGATATTGATATAATTAATTTTTAATATAGTCTCTTACATAGTCCATACATTTAAAATGATATATAAACTATAAATTCATTTTTTAGGCAAGAAATTGTAGACAAAATACCAATGATTAAAACAACTAAGTTTATTACGCAATGTAAAATAATGCCAAACAAAATGGAAACTAATTATATGAGGCTCAGTAACTTCTATTGCGTCTTATTGTTAATAACTACAGGCAAACTTTCGCATCATAAAGAGTTGACTAACAAAACTTTTATAATTTCCAGGGTGCACGAAGTCTACTAAAGGACACCTGTGTCGGCACTTTCTTAATACGGGAGTCTGGAGATAGCAACTTCTACTTCTCTCTGTCAATCCAGACGGAAAGGGGTCCTACTTCCGTGCGGTTACACTTCGAGTATGGTTATTTTAGGTAAATATTGTTCTCTACTTAATATATAGTATATAACATATACTTCAGCCATTGTTTCATAGTCGTAAAGAATTTAAATAATATTTACTGCTTCTGCTTTCAGTAGGTACAATCGTATTGTATTTCTTTGAAACAATGTGGCGTAATTGTTATATGGCATTATTTATATGTGGTTTATTATTCACCATAAATGTATCTTCTTGGAATCCTTTTCTGTTAATAATGTTTTTTATGTAAAATATGTATGGTTGTAAAACAGCTGGTGAATTTATGAGTTACATTGAAACACAAATAAATTGTGTGAATAGCTTTAAAGATTTGAGATACACTAGTTAAATGTTAACTGATGCTCTTATGCTAAGGAAAAACATCGCAATGAAATCTGCACTTCAGGCGACAGAATGTGTAACCATGATCCAATCTGGTCAGGTTCCCCTGGTAGCAGGGTCACAGAGGTCAGGTGGCAGTAATTATGTGATCTGCCAAATCCTGAATTATGGTTAAGGCGGACCCAGGGCAATTGTGCCCGAGAGCACAACTGGGATGTTAACGCCAAGATAAGAGCTTTAAAGATTTGAGTAATAATAGTTCAAAAACAGTACCATTTCATGTACTTATGTTTATTTTTATTTTTTAACATTTGAACAATATCTCAAACCGATTTACAAAAAATCGCGTAAATATAAAGTTTTGTTTGTTATACATTAGGCTTAGGGAATTCGCTGACACCAACAAAGCCAAACCCTCTACTATAGTAAATAACAAATTTAAATTATTTCGCATTTTATTGACCTCCTATCCTTTATTGTCCACAGGTTAGACTGTGACAAGCCGTTGGCGCGCTACATGCCTCGCTTCCGCAGCGTGATGGAGCTGGTGGCGCACTACACGCGCGTGGGGCAGAAGGGCATCCCGGGCACCATGTGGGTGGACCGCGAGGGCTGCCCACACTCCCCGGTCCATCTCAAGGCACCGCTGCGCAGAAGCCCGCCCTCCCTCATGCACTCCGCCAGGCTAGCAGTCCACAAAAACCTCGACTCGAACCCCCTCACACCGAAACTCTGGTGCGCCCCCAAACACAGGCTACTACCGCTACCCCCCTCGCTCATAGACTATCTCGGCGAATACACGTATGCGATCTAACACCCGGATCTGGTTACTCTAGTTATTTATTATTAGTTCAATCGTGTCTACGGAGATATTAGTGTTATTTAGATAATTTTTATTTGATTGGTTATTTTGATTCCTAAAATTTTATATTGGCGATATTTAATCTGTAGTTAAGTAATGTAGATTCGGTTAGGGACGCGCGCGAGGCGCGGCGCTTTACCTCATAATATTTACTATTGAATTTTGTACAAAGCGAGCGTTTTAGACTCAACAGCTCGATATTTAGAACTATATTTTCTGGTACAGGTTGCTAGAGGAAAAGGGCCGGTTCCTTTTCTATTATAATAATTTGTAGAATGTTTAATTACAATAAGTTATATTATAAATATGGGACTCAACTTATGGTATTTAGTGAAATGTTTATGCAGAATATAGGTATTTGTTATTTCATTCAGTGTCTGTATATAAGGATGTTCTCGAGAATGTGAAGCAAGACTGATTACTTATCATGGTTTGTGCTGTGGCTACGCCCGTACTGTACCTACATTTTATCTCCATAAAGCTAATGAGTGTTCCCTATAACATGCCGCCCGATCGATCATGACTTAAAGTGATGCTAGGAAATTGTTCACTAATGCCTATCTTGTCCATTGTTTTAAGATATCATCACACTCTTTTATAAAATTATTTATTTATTAATGTAGTTTCACAGTTGCATTAGAGAATATGTAATAATTATGATTGTTCCTATCAACTACTGTTAGCTGAGTTGTGTGTACGTTCTGTGGCATGCCATTCGTTTACAAAACAAGTGCCATTTAAAATCTGCAATCCATAGTGCGAATTCTCCCACACATTAATGTATTATATTGTGAAAGGATGTTTTTTGAGGCTGAAAATGTAAATAGTTCTTGTTTTTGTTTTCTTATTTATTAACTAAATATAATTTAGTATAGCTAATTGGAGTCGCGGGGTAGCAAGCCATATAATGGTCACCCTGGCTATGGATAGAGAGCAAATAATAAGGTCTTAAATGGGTTCGCCTATAGCTGTCAGCACACAGTGTCAGCAGCGCAGATCAGTGTTTAGTATAGAGCTGTAAAAAGCCCCATTAACGTGTATCCTGGTATGTGAGAGCTGACAGATGTAGTTAAACTAATGTAGAATATTGTGTACCTCTGATAATCTCAATTAATTATAGGCTTCCTCATTGTTGAAAGATTATGCTTGTTTAGAGCTCAGCTTCAAAGTGAAATGTGTATTTATTTCATCCATTACAATTTGCTTGTCATTAGATTTGTTCATCTAGTATATGTTTGATTGAGAATCAATTTTATTTTTTTATACCTTTGTCAACATAAAGCACATATTAAATAAGCGTGACATAATATAAACTAAATATCTACTTTGTGTTAATACAATGTTAGTAAAATAAACTAATCAAAAGAACTGCAAATAATTTATATACAAGAGAAAAAAAGAAAATATACATTCTGTCTATACTACCTATATGCTTTATTTATTTCTCTTCAATAGATTTATCCCTAATAGAATAATATACTATGAAGTTGGTATTACCTTACAAGTTTTTACAAGATATTCGTGGCGGCGACTGTATGAAATGATCCAGTAGCCAGGTCCAAAAGTAAAAAAAAAAAAATTTTTATTCTTGGTGACTAGTGAGTTCAGTGGAAGTTGCAAGATGGTAGTCGGTAGATTATTGCGATATAGGAGTGCCAAAGATGGGCGGGAGTGAAACCTGTAGCCGTATTCACAATGATTCGAAACCGTTTCCGAACGATTCGACACGAAATTCGTGAGCGGCGAAGCCGTGTCGATCGATTCGAAAACTGTTATTTAGAATCCCGATAGATTCCACGGAAACTCTACTCTCTATAACATATGAAAATTTCATCAAAATTTACTGAAACCACTTTTTCCTAAGAACATTTGCGGGGTCCTTTGTCGATTCCGTATCCGAATCCGATTTCCGAGCCATTGAGAATACGACTACTGAAAGTAAAGCGCGCTCCACATGTGGGCAGTTTCGCGGGAACACGAGAATGTAGAGGGAGTATTCGTGTAGTCCCGTGCATGTTTGGCATGTCTCGCCTATTTCATAGACTAAGTAGAGATTGTTTGTTGTCGTCTCGATTCGATCGATTTTATATTTATATTCCTAGCGATTTTTCCCGTTACAGGTTCGGGGTACTCTTGACCATGATCCAGGATATTAGTAGATCAAGTAATTACAGTAGAGCAGGTGCTATCACCTCTGTGACCCTGTTTACAGCAGATTAGCGATGTTACACCGATGAATCGATATAATGTGGACGCGTTTTGACACCCACCACATCCCTAATAGGCGAGAATGTAGAGGCCGACCAAAGTCCCGGCAAAAGTTTCGCCGGAAGTTTCGGCGAACATGTGGAGCGCGCATAACAGCCCTTTTCGCGCCCGTACCCACAACAATATACTGCCCGTACCGTCTCCATATCTATTGAAAGCGCTAGGCCCGTACTGACCCGGTGGCCAAAACAGGAACTAAATACCGCAATATCGTCACGACATTTATTCACAATAGCAAGCAAGCAGCGACGCTATCAACCAGAACACAGAAAAGTAGTTTTCAGTGTTCTATGACCAACAGCGGTACCTATCGACAGCCTATCTCCGATTGAACGCCGCCATTTTGATTCCACCCTGTGTAATGACACAGAATTCGTACCGCCGCGCCGAACGCAGTATCGGTCAGAATCATCGAAATTAATGCCAATGGACTCCCAATAACTGCACTCCATAAATTCCCGCCAAAAATTCAGAAAATGATCCACACAGCCAACATAGAAATAAATACCCTGGAACCGGTTGAGCGAACAAATAACTCTGACGGTTACCATAGTAAATAAAACTGCGCTGTCTACAGTGCCACAAACATGTCTGACCGGGTGACAGCGTCGCTGTTGTTGGCATTGACATTACATTTCAAAACGGCAACACTTAGTTCCGGTTTTGTCCACCGGGTCGAATAGGTTTGTATGCCGCTGGTGCAAAGTCACATCGTGCGCATATATGTAAGACTGCCAAATAAAAAATAAGCAGATGGCGTGCATTGAATTTGAATGAACATACCAACTAATCATGGCCGGTTAAGGATGTAGCAATAAACACTTAAATATTTATTGGAAATGCTAAAAATATAAGTTTTACAAGTAATACGTGATATTTCTTATACTTTACGGAAAAAAGATACTCCATTCTTGGTTTTGGTTACTGTTTATTGGAATTAGTGCATGTGTTTCCTACGCAACTCGGCATTCTTAGATTGTAAAGTAACGACCATTCGTATACGTGGCCAAATCGTCACTGAGACATAGTTGGAGCGCAATTGCAGTTTACGCTCCAATGACATGGAGCTATTCCCTTTGGTCCATGAACGGGTCCATTATGTAGAAGTCATTGACAGCCAAAGATTTATTAGGCACCGATTAGATTTATTATTTTTGCTATACTTTGTCAAATTTAGGATGATAGTTTTAACAGCTCACTGTAGGGATGGGGTAGTGTCATGGGCTTATCATATCTAACAGGACAGTAAACTCTCCAAAATTACAATTGCAAAAAACAAACTTATGTTCATATAATATTGTTTATTTTGCTTTGTCGTGAGTACAGAGGCTAACCCAAGCCTAGAGGGACAGCGAGAACAGAGGCGGCGAGTCCCGCTTTTTTATCTTGCCAAACTATCAAAATAGATAATAGTGTATGAACATAAGGTTGCTTTTCGCAATTGTTATTTTGGAGACTTTTCTGTCCTGTTAGGTATGATAAGTCCATGGCTTGGTCTTAATATAATTTCATGCCAAGAATGCGTTCGTTTCAATTTTAAACATTAATATAAAAGAATTGTCTA
Source organism: Blastobasis lacticolella (assembly GCA_905147135.1). NCBI lineage: Eukaryota > Metazoa > Arthropoda > Insecta > Lepidoptera > Blastobasidae > Blastobasis > Blastobasis lacticolella. The sequence goes on along the minus strand of LR990048.1, from coordinate 4,564,531 downwards.
GCTAAAGAATTTAAATAATTACGCGAAGACATTAAGTTTTATATGCTTTATCCATCCATTACAACTCTTACTATGCCGGCTGGTGGTCAGGGGGCTTACCATGAGCTCTTATAGTAGGACCTAAACAGAACTGCCAGGTTAAGAACGAGACAAGCTTATGTGACATGTATAGCGCTGTCTCTGTCTAAGCAGGGCAGTTCTGTTTAGGTCCTGCTATAAGAACTCATAGTAAGCCCCCAGGAATATTTTATACTGTCTCCTTAGTTTAGTTTTTGACTGAAACATAAAAAAAATATAATTTTTTTTGTCTAAAATAGGATGATAATTTTGACAGCTCACTAATTGTTGGTCTTTGGCGCACGCCTATGAAGTTTTGAATTTTTTTTCGGTAAAATGTACTACGGAAAATGTCGTACTTCATAGACAGGCCCCGCCCCTTTAGTGAAGTGCCACGAATAACGAATAACAACAGACAATCGAAAATCGATATTGATATAGTAAAATCGAATATTTAAAATTAACATTTAGGTAACCTTATTATTTTTTGTAACTAAACTCTTATTCTTTGTTTGGATTTCACCTTAAGAGACCTTTCACAACAACAATTTCGAGCCGCGCGTATTCTACGTAATAGGATGACTGACCGAATAGAAATACGCACGTGTCATAATCGTCGTTGTAGAAGGGTTTTTAATGTCGTATTAAGAAATTATTAATTCAGAAGAAAATAAATAGTTTATTTTGTATAATACGTATAGCATAACCATGCAACTATCGATTCTAAGTTCTATGAGAATGATAATCGATAATCGAATAGATTCATTAACGATTTTACACAACCACATCCCTACTGTGATCTGTCAAAATTATCATCCTATTTTAGACAAGGTATAGGTTTTCGCGCATTTTTCGCTTTTCTTTCATGACAATTCATGAATTTCTTTATTGAAAACAGTTTCGAGTTTTCTCTTATTAAACGTGCTGTTATGATTACACGTGAGGAGCAATAAGCCATGACAACAAATGGAAATGGTGGTATTTACGCGCCACTAAAGCAAATAGTAACCGATTCCGATTCTGAAAACGACCAAAAACTGGATAATGTTCTTCACATCAAAAGTGGCGATAGCTGTAACAACCTGGACTTCAATAGTGGTCTTCAGTCGTCTAAAAACTACAGCATGAGTGATATGGATGAGTTTAATACAAAGAGCACTATGGATAACGTTAGTTTTTTGCAATCAGACATGTCCAGCAAGATGAGCCTGCCTCGCCGGTGTGCATTCATCACCTCAATTCTGGTGTGTATATTCACCGTTGTCATATTCCTGTGGGGGATTCCATGTTCAGAAGTTGGTGGGTGCGCCGCAAACGAATGGCAAGATAAAACTACAAGCTGGGAGCTTCCCTACGATGAAATAGAATTGTCAGGCGCTGTGCAAGTTGTCGACGGCGCAATACCCAACACGAAAAACTTAATATTCATATATCGTGGAAACCACATGAAAATTCAAGATAAAAGAAGCAATGAAAATGTGAATGGTGTGTTACTGATTGTCGGGAACTCTGGCAAAGTGGGTTGGTATACCAGAGAATCTAGAATACCAACAGAAATAAACTGCCACCTGATTGATGTTAATAGAGATAAACAAAAGGACTGCATAGTGGCGGGATCAGAAGGGTTATTGGCAGCCCTGAATCCCTTGTCTGGTACTTATCACTGGTACATACATAAGCACGGCCATGTTTACAGTAATATTGCAGCTATAGATTTTCCTGTTGTTATTAAGGATATGGACAAAGATAAAGTTAACGATCTTTTAACTGTAGCGACTATAATTCCTAATACAAACCATAATTCATTGCTTATTATTTCTGGAGCAACAGGCAATGTAATTGGAGATCCAATTTCTATAGATTTTTGTTTGACTGTGAAATTACTTAATGATTCTGAAAGAAGCTACATTTGTAAGAATGGTACTACTGAGGCAGTTCGTTCCATATCATATGATTTTTTGATGAGGAGAAAAGGAAAACTCGATCAAACTGCTAACCACCCACCATCAATGTCAGCAGTATCAAAAAGAATAAATTTGAGTTTAAAGAAAAATATTGGTAATACTAGAGGTGTATTTCCTAATGGGCCAGGGAAACTGATAGTTGAGAACTCTGGTGAATGTCCAAACTCATGTAGAGTAACTCTCAAATTGTTACTCGAACGAAATGGCACCCAGAACATAAGCTGGGAATACTCTGCTAGTCATGTGTATGCTATGAAGCCCAGCTCTTTTGCATTTGCAAACTCAATACGAGGATTCGTCTTGAAATTATGACAGTGGAATATTGCACACTTGGCAAAGGGTGCATTAAAAATTGATGAAGTAAAGTACAATGTCCAAAACCAAAGCCCTAAAAATCCATATGACTACAGGCCCCCAATAAATGTTGCTTCCATATCATCATTTATAAAATATGGTAATTTTACAGCTCATGACATTTCTGAGAGAATAGTTCTTGTATCATTTGATAAACTTCAGACACATAATGTTAATGTGAGTCAAACGGACATAGTGCAGATATGTGCGAGGGGGCCAATCGATACGCAAGTTCCTTTGCCTATATGCCAACCTGACCTGGAGTACCAAGAGAATTCTCTAATGATAGCAGATTTGGATGGTGATCAGTCACATGAACTGATCTCTTACTACAGTACTTTTGTGGCTCCAGAATCTTATAGCCCAAAGAATTCAAACCCATATGACAATTGGCGTTTAACTTCTATGGTAAGAGTTATTAGACTTGAAACGGAGTTGCCAAAATTGTTTGTGAGCGAGTCATAAGAACAGATGTCTGTATTTATAAATTCATTGATTGTTGCAATTATGTGTAACCAAACGCACTCAGTATGTGGAAAATGATATTCACTGATATATTGTGTTACTGTTTTAGTAATTTTTTATTAGCTTAGTAAAATTAAGTTTTTCTTCCGCCTAGTCATTGATTTTCATAATATAGCAAATATTTATAATTAATTTTTATATGTTAAGATAATATTAATATCATTGTTAGTAAAACATAATATCATCCTATTTATGTAAGAAAACTTGTATAAACTCACATTAAATAATAAATATCTGTACGCTACAACTTATAATATTCAGTGTAATTTTTAAAATATTCTTCATGTATTATCGGGGGGAGGCTGTGGGATTTTTCAGCTTTGCTCAGCAGCGGGATGATTCAGGTTAATACAATATGTATTCACTGCTATTTAAATTATTATTACTACTTATATAGTGAAAAGTAGGTAAATGACTTTTTGCAATACAAAAACATTGTGTTAAAGTTTTTATCTTAGTTTGTCAGTTATCCTGCTGAATTTTTTTAGAATGGGATTATGGCCTGCCACACCAATCTGCGACATTTAAAAATCATTCATTTCGATTAAATGGACGCCATGCCCGGCTTAAGATATTATTGCTTTAGTTGTCTCAAGACAACATCGGCGTCATAAGGTTGAGAGCGACATAACGAGTTAAAATTTCACATAAGGTTGGTGTTTGTACAGTACTTTTTTTGTTAGAATTAGGTATTTTAAATAATCTAGGCGTCAACTTAGGCGTCGCCTAAGTTTAGTGCAAGTTAGTGCTTCTGTAAGGATAACCACACCAACTCATATCAAGACGAGACAAATACTTAAAATGTGGAGACTAGTGCCGCCAGGTAGTAACACCACGGTACACCCATACTAGCCGTAGTCTGCGGCTATCCATCCATTGTAACCGGATAAAAAAGCGATAACGCAAAAACGCGCCAAGTGCTCGCAAATGCCCCGGAGGGTTCCACCGTTGCGGTGTGTTTTCCGCACATCTAAATTTAGATTAGATTTAAATGTGTTTGGTGTCTTTGGTGTGGGTTTTTCCCATATATTTGGCAATGTGGATTGTAAGAAGGATGTGCCTTATGGGACGGGTGACGTGTAAGAAAGGATGTTGCTATAGGTACTTTGATATGAAATAAAAATGTAATCTCATTTTCGTGTTTCAATGAAAACACAACTATTTATTCATGTTATCACCACCAAATATATTTCTGTGGCATCTCAAATTAATTATGTATTTGTAATAAAATTTTTGATAATAAAATAGCAAATCCCACTATTACTGAATGAAGTTATTACCTACTAAGCTGGAAGGCCAAATAAATTCAACTTGAAAAGTCAAGAGATAGTTGAATGCCAATGCAGTCTGCTTAATAATTTTAAAATGTGAGTGGAAATCATCAAATTAACAGCTTTAAACCCTGTAGACAAATACGGCAATCTAAAGTTTTAATGCAAATAATTAAAGTGTTGAAGCTAAAATAAAAATACGCGCCCAAAAATATAATAGTCAATAAAAAATACAATTGATTACTTGAAATGCTTTTAACCCCACGAACCCCGAAGGGGACATCTCCCTTCAGCAGACGTAAGTAAGTCGTAATAACTTGACGTGACAATGATAAATCTTAAACCTAGCTTACATCTTAAAATTACAAGTACTTATTATGATAATCATAATCGAGTCTGAGTCCAAAAAAATATCAATCATTACCATAACATGTACTTAAAAGCAATAAATCACAGTTTCTTGGAAATTCAATTATTACTATCTTACTTACTTTAATAATTATTTAATGGCTGTACTACTTCGGATACGATTATTACATTATTAGTAATGTAAGGCTATATTTTAACAATTAACTTAGATTTACTAAACTTAGGTAACACAACATTTTTAACATTTGTAACTTAGGCAAGGCAAAAGTAATTAAGTACTTAATCGTTTACAAGCAAAGTAACGGATTAAGATTAACATGTTATGGTAACTCGTCGTATGACAATCAGTTTTTGTCTGCCCACCGGTTGATTATATTCGTGCTTACCCAGTGGCGTAGCGTGCCCTTCGAGGGCCCCGTATCAATTATTGTGTAGGGGCCCCCCTAGCAGATACCCCCAACTACGGGGGGGGGGGGGGGTTAATAAGTACCTAAAATCCTAGTCTCAGCTGAAGTCAATAAATGGACTTGCATAGCAAGCTCTACATTTGTGTGACAATAGTCTCTAACAGTCAGGTTCGCGAGGCTAGGTAATGCTAGGAATTTTTGATATATTGGCCTTTGGCTTGGCTATATTAATACCTTGCGCGATTATAACTTATATCATTGAACGAACGAGCGCAGCGAGCTCGAAATTTTTGTAATTTATTCATTAAAACCTTGCGCGATTTAAATAAAAGAATCCGTAAAATCAGCAATATAACGATAGCGCCGGGCTATCTCGAAATTTTTTACGAGATTATATAATAAAATCAACTTTGCAAACAGTTAATGAGCGAGCGTAAGAACTCGAAACTTCTTGATAATTTGGCTATCAAAACGTTTCATTATTAACTTGAAAACAGACAAATTCAAATATTGATTGCGTGTGAGCCAAGACGATTATGCGTGTGGGCGTGTGGGCCAAGGTATATTATGAACCAGGTCCTTATGACCCGTTTAAGAAAGAACGGAGTAAGGAGTTTCTTAAGCCTTTGGTGCTACCGATAGTGCTGAAAATATGTAATTTTCAATACGCGCACATTTTACCTAATGTTCAATGAAGTAATAAAAGAGTGCGCGTGGAGGGCACTACGTTGTCTTGTTTTTTTTTAAATAAAAATGATAAATATCTCTTAAACGAAAGGTGAATGAAAATGGATTGTATCACTTGATTTCAATTGTCTTTTTTGCGGAGGGGCCTCCGACCCTGATCTGAAATTCTATAAAATAATTATTTTTATCGGGAAATAGGGAAAGTTTAACTGAAATTATGGACAAAGAGTTTTTGCTTACGTCCGTTTGGGGGCCCTATGGCCCGGGGGCCCCGTATAATTGATACGGCAGATACGGCGGTAGCTACGCCCCTGTGCTTACCATGTGTTCATTGATTTTATTACTATTACACTCGCAAAATTATATTAGATGCTGAACTATCTGTACATATTGAGTATTATTGATAATAGCATCTATTATAGTTAAATCGAGTGTCAGTAAACCACCCGTCATAAACATCGCTACAACAGTACAACTGTTACATGAACTTCGCTATAACGAAGTGTAAGATTTATTTGAATGCACTAAGCCTTGGTAAAGTTAATTATCTGAATGTAATATGATATTGAAGTGTTCTAAAATTACCTTAATATGTAACCGCTTGTGGATTTTTGATATGTTTGACATCACAAATCATCATAAATCATGTCTAATAGATTCAGATAAAGTGATACATTATTTCGTAACGTTTCAATCGGCGTGTCCCAGCGGTTATTTGAGCGAAGCTTCATTTCCGTTTAACTAAACTGATAGATGCTTAAATATTAATTTAATAATAATTTAAATATTAATATTATTTTGGTTGCTTGACAAATGTTTCATTCAAATAGCACCCTTAAACACACTTGACAAGGAACTAAGGCACTTCAACACATACCACAAATCACTTTTAGACTCACATTGGCAGTTCTGACAGTGTTCTAGCGACACTGGCATTTCTGACAGTGTTCTAGGGGACACTGGCAGTTCTCACAGCGTTCTACGGGATCACATGTTTTTGTGGGACGTTGCTATCGTCCATAAAGGTGTAGGACTCCAGTTTGAGCAGTTGCATCGCCTCCATGTGCTCGGCGATGTTGCAACCCTCCTCGTCGTAGAGAACCACCGTGATCTCGTCGTAGTCGCGACCACTGGAACAATAAAAACAGATTGTTTTTGAACTGTACGTAGAGCTCGTCTAGTCTTAGATGACGCGCCCCACTACTTAGTTAGTTGATTTCGATGTGTGAGTGCAAATATTAATAACGACACATCATCTGTGTGGGAGCCAATGAACGGCGCGTGCTCCGACGTTTGAATCTTACCGGCAACTGAATGACCAATTACAACGGCATTTGTATATGTATTGCGTCCATATTTTAAACTTGCTTGTGTGCGTTAATGCGATAGTGGGGCGCGTCATTTTAAATTAGACGAGCTCTACCTATGTAAGTTGTGACAAATATTGTCTACACAAAGTACAACACCATTATACAGTTACAATAAGGGTTATCACTCGTCAAGTCGCTTGTAGAGCGCCAACGCAGTAACTCGCGGCTCGCTATTGTCCAAACCGTTCTCCACTAGACAGTCCATAATGTTCCCAACAATGCGACATGGATAATTGGAACATGGCGGAAAGAGGAACTAACATGTCCGCTTTGTGAACTGCGGCGCCCGTCCTCAGGACCACACCCGCGAGCGCCGCCCCTACGGCACAGAGCAGCGTAGAGCAGTGTACCAACCACATTGAGCCCCTTGTAGTCCTCGAGTCCGAATGCAGCCATTTGTGGCTCGCTATTGTGCCAACCGCTCGTCACTAGACACCACAACACTTTTTACACTACAATACTCACACAACAACGACATCCAGCCGCTTATCCAGCGCCAAAGCGGCCAAAAGCGCGGTGGCTTTCGCCGCATGCGCCGGGTCTGTGGCTGCGGCGCCCGGCGTTGGCACTACTTTGCGGCACAGACTGGTAGAGCAATGTACCAGCCACATTGAGTCCCTTGTAGTCCTCGAGTCCCAACACACCCATTAGTGGCTCGAACTGTTCCCCACTAGACACTATAACACTTCTTATAATCCAAATACTCACACAACAACGACATCCAGCCGCTTATCCAGTGCCAAAGCGGCCAAATGAGCGGTGGCCTTCGCGGCATGCGCCGGGTCTGTGGCTGCGGCGCCCGGCTTTGGCACTACGCCCGCGAGAGCCGCCCTCGCGGCACAGACTGGTAGAGCTGTGTACCGGCGGTGGAGGGCGCGGACCTCGTCCTCACGCACCCAGGACACGTTGCCGTAGTCTATGTACATCACCTGTGGGCGAAGGGTGGGGGATTAGGTATGGTTCTGAATAAAAAATGTTTATCTACACTCGTATCGTAATGTTCCAATTACATATTCGAAAACAGTCGTTTAAGGATACACTTTTTTCACGCCAGTCCATAAAATTTTAAAATTACTTTTCGATACAGCATTTCCCATACTAATTTCATTACAGCTGTAACGTAAAATAACTTTTTAATCATTATGCAACACTTATATTTTTTAAATTCTTGTCGGGCGCCGAGACACGGCGAAATGTAGGCTGAATACCTAAATGTCTTTGACAAATTAAAAATTCTCCTGTTTATATTCTGTGTAATTATTTTCCTGCTAAACAAAATATTTTTTCTAAATGTTGTAATTTGGGTTTGTGAATGTTTTTTCTTGTTTGAAGCAAATAAATAGATAATTATGAAAGTAATGAAGTAAATTTCCCGCGCTTGATATCTTCGACGCGTAGATACAGAACAGAACTGACTCGCAGCTTACTTCCAAAGTTGAGAAAATAATAGGTACGATATTTTAAAATAAAAATATGAGTGTAGATAAAGTAGTGTATGCAACTGCATATAATTAGGTATTGAAACACTCGTGTCAGATAAACAGATACTCATGTTTTTAAACCCCCTTTTATATGACAGTTGCATAAACTACTATTTTTTTGTACAGTCTGCAGCTGACTTTATATGGAGGTTTTCGTACGATATGAACGATAATATACTAAGGAGTAAAGAGGGATCGCTTATTTTGTTCGACCAAGAAAAATAATTAGAAAAAAGAAATAAGGACATTGAAACTGATTCTGTCGAAAGCAAGACATATTGCTCCCTTTGCCTCAGGTAAAATAATTGGAAGAGAAAATAAACGGGAACTTAATTATTGACACCAATTCAATTTCTTTATTTCGCATTCCATCAGTTCAGATTCAGTCGAGTAGTGCTTCCAAATGTAAGAGAGCAAATAAAGCAAGCGGGCATGATGGTAAATGATCATCACCGCCACTCGCGACCTCCTCAACACTGGTGGAATCGTGAATATTGAAATAAATAACAAAAAAATTGATCCAATATTAATTTTATACACATAAATACTACAGGTTACAGAGACAGGCGTAAGAGATTCGTAAGTTTTATACGTTGCAACAATCCACTCTAAATAAAATTAAAATAAAATTCACTAAATGGCGCCACTGAGGCGTAAGGTCTGTTGTACAAATTATATCGCGCACTGATAGTTGTGAAATGGCGGGTCAATTCCAAACAATAACAGGGCTTTATTTTGATAGAACTCATGTTTCAGTAGCGCCATCTGGTGGGTTTTAGAATCGCGGTAACCCTCTCAAATAACAAAACACTTAAAAATCTTTCAGGAGGGTATGGCGCCGGCTGCCAGTAGGGTCCTTACCTCGACGGTCTGGTCGGCGCGTTGCAGGCTGAGCACCCTGGCGCGGTACCACTGCCGGTCGGGCGGGTACGGCGCCGCCCCCGGCTGCCAGTGGGGTCCTTACCTCGACGGTCTGGTCGGCGCGTTGCAGGCTGAGCACCCTGGCGCGGTACCACTGCCGGTCGGGCGGGTGCGGCGCCGCCCCGGCTGCCAGTGGGGTCCTTACCTCGACGGTCTGGTCGGCGCGTTGCAGGCTGAGCACCCTGGCGCGGTACCACTGCCGGTCGGGCGGGTGCGGCGCCGCCCCGGCTGCCAGTGGGGTCCTTACCTCGACGGTCTGGTCGGCGCGTTGCAGGCTGAGCACCCTGGCGCGGTACCACTGCCGGTCGGGCGGGTGCGGCGCCGCCCCGGCTGCCAGTGGGGTCCTTACCTCGACGGTCTGGTCGGCGCGTTGCAGGCTGAGCACCCTGGCGCGGTACCACTGCCGGTCGGGCGGGTGCGGCGCCGCCCCGGCTGCCAGTGGGGTCCTTACCTCGACGGTCTGGTCGGCGCGTTGCAGGCTGAGCACCCTGGCGCGGTACCACTGCCGGTCGGGCGGGTACAGCGCTGCCACCAGCTCGCCGGGCGCCGGCGGCAACTGACAGTGGAATCCATGGGTTAGGGATAGAGTATAGACAAGAGGTAAAGACTACGGAATCCCAACTAATATTACAATTCACGGCTAAACTACTGGATCGATCTGGACCAAACTTGAGAGGGACTTTCTCGGGAACCCTGAGAAGGGCATAGACATAGACAGTGCTGCCATATTGCGGTTTTTTAGAACTCTATTCTTACACTATCAACAGCAACACTGGCACCCCTTTGACACTCTTGACAGACTTCACTGTTTACATTTCTCTACAGAGAGCTATCGATGCGCCTTTTATTATCTACTAGTGGGCACAGCGCAACTTCGTTCGCGTAGCGTTCTACCCCTACCCTACCCAACACCAACCTTACACCTACTCTACCCCACCTCTACCTATCCTTTTTCCTTTCAATTGGAAACACAACAAAAAAAGAATCAGTTAAATTGGTACAGCCATTCTGTGAATATACGCGAACATGGGATCTGTCATTGGCTCATATTTTTTTAAAGATAAAATATAGTGTATGTTACACGCTAGTAATGTAGATTTCTATAGATAAAAGAATTTTTAAAATCGGTTAAGTAGTTTTCGAGTTCACCCATTAGAAACATACAAACTAACCGGCAAACAATCAAATGTTTCCTTTTTATAATATTAATACAGATCTACAGTTGGTTAGTAGTTCAGTGCATACCGTAAGTGTCTCGTAGCTGTGCACGGCGGCGGGGCTGTTCATGTCCCGGACTAACGCCTCCAGAGACATCGGGGGAAGAACCACGCCGAAGCTTGGCAGCGAGCATTCTAGGTGGGAAAAAGATAAAATAGTTATTGGATGAATCACACGTTGTAACGTAATAGAAAGATGGAATTTCAGATTATCCGTTTGTTTGATCATAAATATTCAGACCAAAAGACTACGTAAGTATGTAAGTTTTTAACCATGTACCTATGTATGTAAATTTTTAAGCTGCATTCTTCAATGTTTTTGTTTGTTGTTGCAAACTGGATAATATTGAAAAAATCAGAATTGTGCATTTGGTAACTATGTATTTAGTTACATATTTAGTAGAATTAGTGTATAAAAGTGTATTAATCTATAATGAAAACTTGTAAATGGCTAAATATTACCCAAATATTTATAAAATCTAGTAATAAGCTGTAAGTTATCCAAATAAAATAAAATATAACACACAACGAGGTAGGCCACCATTGCGGAGTATTCTGTTTGAATTGGAGCCACCCAAATGGGGAAGTACCTCTATCTTACAGTATTCCCGCGGCCAAACAATACTACGTTGAATATAGTATCGTGTTCCTACCGGGGAGTAAGGTTTCCAGTGGTCCATAGGATGGGAATTGGGGAACCGTGGCTTATGCAGTAGAGGGGCTTTTGGCTTTTTACTAGAGATGAAACGGATAGTGGTTTGGCCGGATACCGGATATTCGGCTAGACTTAGTCTCTGCACAAGTTTGTGCAAGCTGTCACTTTTGGCGGTGGAACTTTAGACGACTGCATGTGTTTACGTGATTTCAAGTGTTCTTTCAATGAGAATAATTTTAACGTTGAACTGAACAATTCTTTCGACCTCGAAAGGGATTCGTAGTTTCGAAATACGGGCTTACACATGCCCCCAGCATATTGGAGGACAAACGACATCGTATATTACGGTCAGCGGGTGTCACCCTGTTGGGTAAAGTACGTATCTTATGTCCACACTCGTGGAAGTTACAAAGTCCCATATATCCTGAGAAAATTAGAGAACGCCGAATGCGACGGTATGGGCATGTGCTCTGTCACCCCAAAGACCACTGTGGTGCAAGTAGCCCTAAATTTGGACTCCACAAGCCACCTGGCTGAAGGCGGTCCAACGGCACCTGAAGGATAATATTGAGGCGGCTACTGCTCAGAGAAATGAAGGAAGCCGATGAGCAAAATCATTTTTATGGAATTTTCATAATTTTTTTTCTATCCGGTATTCGGCCGGATATTAACACGCTATCTGGTATCCGGCCGGATAGTAAATTAAGGCCGGGTACTGGATAGTAACCGGATATCCGTTTCATCTCTACTTTTGACTGGCGGAGCAACGTCTTATGTAGGTGGGCAAAGCATTAACGATACCCCTGGTGTGACCACTTTCCTATACTATATATTTTTTTTCTTTCTTTTCACACAGGTGGCAAACAAGCTTACGGCCTGCCTGATGGTAAGCAGTCACCGCAGCCAATCTCAAGGCTCCATCAACAACAATAAAAGGCTCTCACCTTGCGTATCGTTGTCAAGGAATTGCAAGAACACGTGGTCGAAGTGAGGCACACAGGTTACCAACGCACGGCGCTCGGCCCCCGGCGGCGGTAGGACCGCTGGTGGCACCTTCCCTGTTACCTCTTGGCGGTCTAGGGTCCAACCGTCTGGGGGGGATGGAAGAAATAAATCATAAGTAAATATGCTTGGACAATTCACACAGCGCCAGCTACCTATTATTTTCCTGGGATAAAATGTAGCATATGTCATTATCATCGTCCTAGCGTTGAGCCCGGCTTCTGCCAGGGTTCGCTTTCCGACTCAATCTTCAAAACAGTAAAGTAAAGTAACATATGTAACTCAGTGATAATGCAGCATTCTATTGGTGAAATAATTGTTTAAAATCGGTTGTTGAGTTTCATCATTACAAACAAACAAAAATCTTCTTCTTTTTTATAATATTAGCATAGATATCCCCATTGCCGTACAATGCTACTGGGAACCTAATAATTATCTCAGTGTTCTAACTTACTTTATATTCTATTGTAAAATTATTGTATTCTGTATGGCTAGCACAAGTTGCTCTTTCATCTTAGTATTGAGAGAAGGAAACAAACGCTCTCTCGCGGCGCGAACTGTGTCGCGGACACACTTGTGCTAGGGCCACTGGTAATAAATGTTTCTCTTCGACCTATCTGTGTCAGTAACGACATGAGTGGTTCAGTTGGATAACAGCCGGTTATAATATACACTGCCGAATTAAAACTACTATAATCCTTTACAATTATGAAGTAATTATACAATTTTATTTTAGTTGCATAATAACTTATCAGACTGATATGTTTTATCTGAGGATTGAACAATCGGCCCTAAGTAGTTTATCAGTAATCTAACACCCATAACACAAGCTTTGCTTACTTTGGGGCTAGATGGCGCTATATGAATTAATCCAAGCATATTTATTCATTTTATTTATACCTTACGCCTCATCTGAAATCGTTAAACCCTTCATTATTTTCACATTGACGATAGCAATGTAGGCATTGAACGTAAGTATGACTATGACGAAGTAAAACCCAAGTACCATACCCGGATGTTTCAGGACGTGCCTCTTCTTGCAGTGGTTCCCCTTGAAGCACGTCTTATCGGGGCCGCCCTTGTAGTGTTTGCAGATCTCAGCGTCGTCGCGGCACTTGTAGCCCTGGGGATGGCAAATGCATAATTTTGTTCACTTATCCAGAAAAGGAGCGGAAAAGAGCAGTTCTGGTGTGAAATACTAGCTCAGGGTTCGTTGGCTATTGGACTGGGTAAGTCGGCCGTGTGGTGTCCAGCAGAGTAGAATAGCACCAACCTCGAGTTTTCGAGGCAAGAGATCTGGAGTCTCCGTAGGGTGAAAAATGGGTTTTCCATTGTTATATTTCACCAAGGACACAAGACCTCGTGAAATGGACAAGAAGCCATAGGCGTGGCGGACCACAAACCCTAGGTATAGAGCACACCAATTCTGCTTCAGGCACTATTTTAGGGTAGAATATAAGTAGGGTGACACTATAGAGTGTAGGAATTGAAAATGCACCTGGAAGATTCTGTATTTAATTCAGTACCTATTGATTTTAATATGTAAAAAAGATTTTATGCTGTATTGTATTAACTCAGATTGTATTATATCGGCATCGTTAATGCGCTCGGTGAGGTGACAGTGTCACAGTGACAGGTAGCCAGCGGCAGTGCTGGAGTTGCGGAGTTTATTTTATTTTCTTTGGCCGTGCTTACTGGCTGTTTTGACTAGTCGGTGACTCTCAGCATGACCAAGGAAATTCGCTCGATGATGCCGCGGCGTCTAGCCTTTTAAAATTATTATACATTTTTATTTACGACCTGAGTGGTTCAGTGGCCAACATGCCAATCAGCCACGCAAGAGGTCCCGGGTTCGATTTCCGGCCGGGCAGAATTTAAAAAAATGATGAATTTCAATTTCTGTTACGGGTCTGGGTATTCTATGTATAATAAGTATGTATTTAAAAGTATATAAGTAGTATTATATCAGTAAGTTAGCACCCATAGTACAAGCTTTGCTTAGTTTGGGGCTAGATGGCGCTGTGTGAATTTGTCCACGATTATTTATTTATTATTATTATTAGTATTATTATTTAATGTTACCTATGTACGTGTGACGTTTATAAGTGTTTCTGAAAACCTAAATTGAATAAATATATTTGAATTTGAACTTACCATAACGGCTTCCACTGCGTCATCATACTCGGGACAGTTGGTGATATCCAGGTCCAGTTCATCCTCGCTTTTAAGCTTCCTCTCTGGAGGAATGTATTTGGGAAGCGGACTCTCGGCCGCGGCCGCCGCCGACTTCCCTGAAACTAGAAAGCCAGAAAAGCTTTAGCGAGTGTGTGGTCGACCAAAAATGTGTTCTACAATCCTCATTCATTCACTCCGACGTGGTAAGATGACCCTAAAATGTAATAACCTCATCATATCAGTCGAAAGACGACCGCTGCTGGGCATAGGCCTCCTCCAGAGATGTTTACAAAGGCCGGTCCTGTACCTTCCGTATCCAGCTGGTGCCAAATTTACCTGTAATAACCAAACCAGCAGAAAAGTCGGATAAACCTCGACCAAGATTGCATATGCTCAAATATTTTCTTAACTACTGGACCGATTTTATTAAAAAAAAAGCTAAGAACCATCCAAGACCGTCGGTAGCTAGGCGGTTGAGTATCCAACGGCGGCCATGAACCAATGACTATTTTCTGAGTTATGTTATGTTGTATTAGTTGAACACTAACCGATGCTCTTACGGTGAGGGAAAACATCGTGATTGAACCTGCAAATTCAGGCAACTGAATTTGTAACCATGACCCAATCTGGTCAGGTTCCCTTGGTAGCGCAGGGTCACGGAGGTCAGATAGCAGTCGCTCCACTGTAATTACCTGATCGCCTAATCCTGGATCATGGTGAAGGCGGACCCCGGGCCCTCGTTCTCGAGAGCACAACCGGGACATTAACGCCAAGATTATGATGATGAAAGCTAAGAACCATCTCGATTGAGCTGGCTTTCAAATAGAGAAAACTGCATTTACATTGGTATGATACAGACAGATACAGAAAGCCACAAATACATACTTCAAACTAATAACACCTCTCTTCCTTTCGTCGGGGGTTGAACAGAGCTGGAAACCCAACTGTGGCATAAATAGGTATTGACCAGTAGGCGAGAAAAAGCGCGACATAGGTATAGCTATCTCTTTCGTCTTAGTATTGAGAGAAAGAGACAAAGTCCCTCTCGCGGCGCGAGCTTTGTCGCGGACACACTTGTACTAGGGCTACAGTCTGACAAAGGATAAGAAGCGACAAAGGCCTCACTAAAAGATCTTGGTAAATGAGGCTTTAATACAACAATGCTGTTGCTTCCTGCAACAGTGATTCCAATGCGTTACGACATTGAAATCTTCAAGAACCAAGGCTGTACGTATCTCAAAGGGCTGCAGCCGGCAATGTTCTCTACTCCCCTAGTATTGTGGGATAAGGGCGGCTATTGTTGCCCCGACATGTGGACCGTGTGATACATTTGCCTCCCTCCATTATAAAAAAATGCTGGCCTATTACAGATTTCACGCAAATCCTGAAGAAACCTACAACTGACGTAAAAGAAAAAAGAAAAAATAAACATACTGTCTATAGCCAGCCCTTGTTGCACGACCAGGTTGTTGAGGATTGTGTTATCCTTCAGCACCACATACACACCCAGAGACTCTGAAGTACTGGAATGTAAATATTATAAAAAAGGTCAAAGACAAAACGAAATAACTGCCGTTTCGAAGGTAATTTTAGAGATATCTTTGACCTTCTAAACTTCACGACTACATAGATACATATGGACAGACGGCGGGAAGCGAGTTTGTTTGATATTTTACATACATACATACATACATAAAGCTCACGCCTGTGTCCCACAGGTGGGGTAGGCAGAGACTATGCTCTGTCCTGACACAATTCCACTTTGCTCTGTTCTGACACAATTCCCTAGCCTCGCATATATCCACAACTCTTTTCATACATCTTCTTTTATTCTTACCACTTCGGACCCCAGCTTCTTTGAGAACATTACTGATCTGATCAGTGAATGTTTTTCTGGGTCGTCCTCTAAAGGGCCGGTTTTCCAGATTCGCACTATATACCTCTTTCGTCAATCTTCTTTCATCCATTCGCTCTACATGCTCGAACCATCTCAACATCCCTCTTTCTATTTTTGTCACTACATCATCTTTCATGCCACACCTTTCACTATTGATACTTCACTACTACCTATTCGATACTTGATATTTTACTATGTATAGATTACATTAGTGGACTCGGTGCGACGTCGTTCACGTGGCGTCCTACCCCTACATTATCTACAACTACTCTACACCTACACCGAACCTATACCTACTTTACCCCTACCAACAATTTTTTTCTTGAATCTCACAACAATATTCCTTTTTCTTGAATCACTCTGTCTATTGCTGAAAACCGCATTATACAATCCGTTGAGTAGTTTCGAGGATCTAAGCGTAGATACATAGCGACAGACGGCGGGAAGCGACTTTGTTTAATACAATGTTAAGATGGAAGATTTATTCAGTTATTTGCTGTTAATTTGGGTATTTGACTTGAATAGCAAGTGTTTAAACAAAACTCTCCTCAATTACATAGGCAATAAGGTACAATATAACTCGAAAGGTTAACATACTTGTCGTCGACTTCGATCGTGACATTCAGGCCGATGTATTTGCGCATGAAATTCTCGAATTTCTCGAGCTGGACTTCACAGTCCAGGTTGATTAGTTCCACCTGCCAATGCACAGAGACTTATATTAACATACATATGTCGCAGCCGGATGGTTAAATTAGCCGGTTAGCTAAACGGCTAGCTTTTTGAGCAGTTATTTAGTTGAAAATTTGACAGTTTCATAACATTTTAAAGTGATGTTGAAAGAACGATATTGCCTCGAGTTTACGCAGCTCTTCCACACATTGTTCCAATGCTAACCTACCCACAATAACTTCAAAGTATAATAATAGTTTGCATTAGGTTTCTATTCGGTTAGTTTAGGTTAGCATTATGACAATGAATGGAAGAGCTCCGTAAACTTGAGGCAATATCGTTCACTTGACTTTACTTTCAAAGTTTATGAATTTGGCCAATTTTCAATTAAAAAACTGCTTAAATAGCTAGCCGTTTGATTAACCGGCTAATTTAACCATTTGGCTGCGACACATACATAACGTCAAATACTTTTTACGGTAGGTTCAAAGACAAAATTGTTCCACTTGCATGCCTTGCTTGATAGTGTAACAATCAATAGTTTATTTGCATCTGTATTCAGGTCTGAGGGCCTATCGGCTATCCCAGTGGACAACTGAATTTGACATAAAAAAATCCGACACTACTCTTATTTGGTAGACGCTATTGCCAGTTTTCAACGTAGATGACGTGGTGTAGAATTATCTAGTGTCAAATACAGTTGTCAACTGAGTTAGGCAATAGCCCCGCTGGTCAGGTCTGATATGTTGGTAAAGTGTGTTGTTTGTGGCCGAAATTTTTAGTTTGACTATGAAGAAATAATGTATTAGAATTAGACAATTCCACATTGTATGATAAAGCGTTTCAGTGAAGATTAACATGTATAAATACATACATTTACTAACGGCACAAACATACATTAAAAACGTAAAACCCTTGAATAAACTGACATTAAATTTGTATGAAAAACCCACCACCTTAAGCCGGGCAAACTTAAACTAGAGCAGACGTTTTGTTTTGGCTTGAGCCGACCAACCGTCAGTTGCTGTCTATATTAATCCTTACGCAGTATTAAATAAAGTCGATTTTAGGTACGAAAGACATGGTCGGACATCCGGCCAAGGTCGGCACGCCGGCGCATCCGAATTAATCCAAAAGCGACTTGCTTTTGTACGTCGTAAGGATTAGTATCGACTGCAACTGACAGTATCTCGGTTCCAGCCAAATCGGAGCATTTTACTACTTTTAAACATGGCAATCTGTTCGTGAAACGAAGCGTCGTCGGCGGGCAACCGCGGGACTTTCATTTGTAATAACGATCGACTCAGTACACATTAGCTTTTCTGATATAAGCATATCAATTACTTGTTATATCTATTAATAACTTTAGTACCCTGTGTTGTACGAAGAATAAACCAGTGATAAAACTAAATACAACACATTTCACCGTCACAAGATCTGGACCCTAAAGAAAGGATTGTGGCCCACATAAAGGTCCTGCGAGCCGGACATAAACCAGCGACCTGTGGATATGATATGATATGTCAAGGTTATAAAAGTGCTCCTCACCCCCGCCAGATGGCAGAACCTTGCGTAGGGAGGCCTCGCGGCGAACCTCGGCGCCAACGGCTGGAGGCAGGAGCGCGCGTCGCCGCCGCGGACCTCGCCCGTGTCCACTAGGAACACCTCGGCCGTGCCGTCCTGGGTATAGACCAGATACGAATATAAGAAGATTATAGCGACTTTAAGTTGTAGAGATTTACGAAGTCATTTCATTGTGTCCACAACATAAAGTTCATTGTCTACGTTGCGCGACAGAATAATAATACATATCGTTGGCCGTCTTGTGTCCGGCAGAGTAGAATAGCACCAATCCATTGCACTCGTGGGTGTTGTACAAGGTGACTGTTTCCGATACAAAATATCTACCAGGAAATAAGGACCAGAGAGACACAGACCGCCCGCTTTTAAAATCCGTGTTTCCTGTGACAATATAACATTTAAAGTTCTGTATCTACATAGGTACTTAGTGTAAGCTGGTTATATTTTTAAATAAATAAATATGCATGGACAATTCACACAGCGCCATCTAGCCTCAAAGTAAACAAAGCTTGTGTTATGGGTGCCAGAGAATGCAGATTGGCATAACAAATATATTTTATATTTATTATTAACAACGTCATGGGTGCTAGATAACTATTTATATACTTTTAAAAACGTACAACACCCAGACCCGTAACAGATATTAAAATTCATCATTTCAATTTCTGCCCGACCGGGAATCGAACCCGGTCAACCGACTGAACCACTCGTTATATATATTTAATATTTATAGGTAAAGCCAAGCAGGACGCAGGCAACCCATCAGTTGTTCACAACTGCCTGTTTGATGAATAATAATCATCATATAATTAAGAGTATGACTCTTGTCGGTGGAGCAATCGCCACTCCTCTCTCCTGTCTGCCAACCTCTTCATCTCTTTATAATCCCTAGCGCTCACTTTTCCTTCACGTCCTTCCAATATCGAAATTTCCTCTTCCTCTCTTTCCCTCAACTTTGCCTTCTATTATCATTAAAC
The DNA here is from genome assembly GCA_905147135.1 of Blastobasis lacticolella. Taxonomy (NCBI): domain Eukaryota; kingdom Metazoa; phylum Arthropoda; class Insecta; order Lepidoptera; family Blastobasidae; genus Blastobasis; species Blastobasis lacticolella. Next base: position 4,544,949 of record LR990048.1, on the reverse strand, counting down.
AATAATCATAATTAATAATAAATAGAGTTACCTCGTCCAGCCTTATGAGCAGTCCGCGGTAGAAGCAGTCGCTCTCGATGTCGTAGAAGGCGTAGTAGCACGGCGCGATGATCTCCTCCGGGGCCATCTCCACCGTGTTCAGCTTGTAGTACGTTGTCATCTCAAGCATCAGACTGGTGGTGGGAGATTAGGGATTGAAGGCAACAAAGGTACGGCACAAAGAGCACAGTGTCCCTAGAAGTACACTTAATGTAACTAGTCTAACTAGAACTTCGGCAGTCGGCCGACATTCGGTTCAAAACACTGTACAAGAAAATATTGAAATACTTATCTCAACTATTTTCGATAAAATAATAATTATTTTATCTAAATTAATAAAACCAACACTAATGCCCGATTTCACCAACAATCCCAAAATTTTAAGTCACATTTAACGTATTTTAAGGGCCACTTAAAAGAAATTTCGTTTTCACCAATGTTTAAGGGTTTCCTAACGTCTTAAGTGACCCCCTAAATTTAGGAGGCCAAATGTCGGGCCCTTAAAACTTAGGTGACCGTTTTTCAAAGAAAAGTTTATATTTAATTATACGAAATGGAAGATATTTTTTATTATTTGAACGCTATTGACAGTATTGAGGCTGTCGAAATGATACAAAGGCCTAATTTTTTTCACTTGGAGGCGTTTATACCGTGAGACCTCATTTTTTCACGAAATATTACGAAAAATGCTTTTTGAACTGCTTTAGGTTATCTAAGCAGTGTCATGTTTTTGCTTGAAAAAAATAGAACTAAGTATATTTAGAATATCCAGATAATAGGTAGCTACCTAGTAACTACTTCCCATTTCTATTTAGTTTTGACCTCGCTTTCTATTTCTGCCATTATTACTCGTATATGTAAGGAATAAAATAAAATAAAAATGAAAGCAAATATAATAGATATACAAAGTAAACAGCGCGAAAAGATTATCACGAAATGTCAAATCAACTTTTTTTTTTACAAATACGTACTACGCTCATACAGCCATGTTATACATTTTCCCCCGTAAATTTACACAATCGATATTTTTAATATCAGAATTACTAATTTTAGTTATGTTGTTGCGTGTATTAATATTATTTTGTAATATTTTCATTAAATAGTGTGTTAAATCATGTCAAGAAAATTTTACAGGCATAATTACGGTTTTTGAAATCACTATTTATGTCACTTAGGTAAGTATCACCTAGAGAAGTGCTCCATAAGCTGGTGAAAATGAATTTAAGATAAGGAACGGTTTAGGGGATACCTTACGATAAGGATGCCTTAGTAAGAGTATTCTTTAGGACTGGTTGGTGAAAACGGGCATAAGACTTCAAAGAAACATTAGTATGGAAGTGTATATTTGTATCATAAATTAAGTACAGGTTTCAATTATAATTTTTTTTTCTGTATATTGACTTGCCTCCCTCATTAAAGGTTCTTTAGACAAAGGATGCCTGGATCACTTGCGATAAGGCCGCCTTTGCCCACAATTTGTTACGTTTTATATTATTTTTATAAAATTCTTGTGAGCAATTAAGAGTTACTCCCAGTTTATGCTTGTCAATGTTAATCATCAATTAACATTATTTCCGTCTCTGTCTACAACACACCATAGATGAGGATGGCGAATTTTAATTGATGATTAACCATATATGAACGTACGAGAAACTGGCCGTTAATCTATATCTATATATCAATCATAGCCCTATCATTATATCAACCGCAGAACCCATAGACGCAGGCTTCCCTCCACCCCCACACCGATTAACTTCACACCTAAACTGTCAGCCACTCACCGGTACGTCTCGTCGATGTCATCGGTGATGACCCAGAAGGAGCCGCTGTCGGCGTTCATAATGAGCGCGGGGTAGCTCCTGTCGGCCGGCAGCACGTCCTGCCCGGGCAGCGTCACGGCCTCCTCCTCCTCGTCGGATTGCTGGTCGTCAGGGCCTGGAGGAGGGCAGGAAGAGTGTTAGGTTATAGAAGGGGTAGAGTTCCAAACACGAAGGTGGAAGGAGGCAGCTAGTTCAATTCCTGCCCCTTTGGTGGCAAACCAAAGCAAAGATATAAATCCTGCGCCGCACCGCGCAGCGTAATTGCGTGTGACCCACTACAGGGAGCTTATTCTCGCGCTTTCGACATTGATTCTAGCCACAAATCTCTAGATTAGAATACAACTTTATTGCATAAACTGTGTAGGTGACTGCACAACTGCTTTTCTCAACTATCTCCCCGCCCAATCTTTAGTGTCGAATAACGTTTTTAATGACATTTTTAAAATATATATTTGGTTAGAAAACTTGTCGAATTCGAAATGTCGCAGTTGCAGCGCAAGAATAGGCCACCAAATGTTGTGCTAATCTCAACAGGTTATGCGTGGAGTAGAAGTGGAGGTTAAATCAGGGGGCTACACGTTACTTAGCCCAGGGCATAAACTCTCACATAAATTTGACAAGTCCTTCTACTACAAACAGATCTTTACTTCTTCAGATTGAAAGTTGAAGACCTGGTCAATACAAATGTAAGGTTTTGGTCATAACCTCACGTCACTGGGCGGACGTTGTGGTGGTTGGTCGTGTTTAGGGGTCAGTTTAAAAAACAACGAAAGAGACCACCTGACACAGCACGGCTAGCACAAGTGCGCTGTCGCGCGCGATAAGCTATCTGATCTGAAGATACTGCTGTCTCTTTCATCTTCGTATTGACAGAAGGAAACAAACGCTTTTTCGCGGCGCGAGCTGTGTCGCGGGACACACTTGTGATAGCCGTGCTGGTCGTGACAGTGAAAAGTGAAAAACGGCGCGACAGAGATCCTGCTATCTCTTTCATATTAGTATTGAGATATGGCAATAAAGGCTTTCATGCGGCGCGAGTGACATCGCGGTCACACTTGTGTTAGCTATGCTGGTTTATAGGTAGTGGGGTTTATAACCTAACTAGCATATGATAAGCTTTCCTTCCAGATTGTAACAACCAACTTGTTAGTTTATTATTATTATTATTATTCCTGAACAGACAGGCAGTTGGAACAACTGATATGTCTGTATCTCATTATCCTCAACCCATTGACATTCTCAATTAATTAATTTTGGTTTTCCTACAAGTGTTAGTTAAAAATATGTTTAAAATAACAATTACAAAAATGTTGTACTTACTTGACATTTTGAGCATCTGCATCTTAGTACCCAACTGACACTGTGTTTCTGCTTCAGCTGTTTTACTTGCTGCTGCAACATCCTTGCGACACAAACAGCTCTCTTTCATGTCCGTATTCTCTTTGGCAACTTTATTCTTTAGCTGAGGGACACTCTCAGATGAGGTGGAAGCACTTGAGAACTGAATAAGAACTTGTTCTGCTTTGGGTACCTTTTTGACGAATGGTTTCTCTACACGACAGTTATTGAGGCACATACTCAGCTGCGTTGTAGGAGCTGGTTCACTCAATGTATCCATGAGGTTGAAACTATTCGGCATTATTGGCGGTAACACCTTTAAGCCTTGGACCGGAGTTACATCTACATTATTTGTCCCTTCTGCAACATAAAGAGGATTATTATTATTATTTTGAGTACTTTATTTCGTGTAATTTTCATGTGCATGTATGTACTGTATCCATCTTAAAATTTCTTAAATAAGACCTATAATCAAATTTTATGGACATGTATAAATAATCATCTTCTTTTCGAATTATGGGTTGCACTGTCATTGCCCATGTCAAGTTTAATGATAACACAATTAATTGGCAATTGATCGGTCAGGCAGAGATTCTTTTTTTTTTAATTTTCTCTGTATTAAATTGCAGATTTGAAACAAGTGTGGTGATATCACACTGTCAAACCTGAGAAGTTCACCTGATCCTACTTTTATTGTGGTCAACAAAGCTTCCTGATTGGTGGTTAAGGTAGCCAATGTAATAACAGGCTCATGTGTCATGGTAGGCATATCAGCATAGTCCTCAGAAATAGGGAATGCCATCCAGCATAAAAAATGAATTAAATTGAACTCTCAATCTAATCCAATCCAATTTTGAAGTACCTACTTCCAAAATTGCAGCCTATGCTTTGTCTAATATAGGATGTCTAATGATAATTTTGACAGCTCACTAATTGTTGGTCCTTGGCGCACGCCCATGAAGTTATGTGTTTTATTTCGGTAAAATGTACTACGGATAATATTGTACTTCATAGACAGGCCCCGCCCTTTTAGTGAAGTGCCACGAATAACGAATAAGACAATCGCAAATTGGTATTCAAATAAAATAATCGAACATTTAAAATTACGTATGGATAATTAAATTATTTTTTGCAACTATAACTCTTATTCCTTGTTTGGATTTCACCCTAAGAGACCTTTTACAACAACAATCTCGACTCGCGCGTATTCTACGGAATAGGATGACTGACCGAATAAAAATACGCACGTGTCGTAATCGTCGTTGTGGAAGGGTTTTTAATGTCGTATTAATAAATTATTAATTCAAAAGAAAATAAAAAGTTTATTCTGTGCAACACGTACTGAATAACCATGTAACTATTGATTCCAAGTGCTATGAGAATGATAATAGATAATCGAATAGATGCATTCACAATTTTACACCACCCCATCCCCACTGTGAATTGTCAAAATTATCATCCTACATTTGACAAAGTATAATAAGATTATTTAAGATTAAGTAAGTTCTGCTGAGCTCCATGGCACGGAGGTGAAAAGCTTTTGCTAATTTGTTGCCAGAGCCACAAATCCTGGCAGCAAATAAGTGTTTTATAGGTGGGCAATACATTGATGGTGTTACCCCACATGTTGTTAATAGGTACTGTGATCACTTTCCGTCAGTTGGCCTGTTTATCCTGTTTGTATTAAAAGGTACAGGATGCACTTGCAGTGTCAGCATTTGTACATGCAAATGTGACTGCTTTTCATCAGGCAGATTGCCACTTGTGTTTTAAGAGAAAGAAATGTATATTTACCTAATTTGTTGATAGACAGATTGAAATCAGTAACAAGATATATGTACTCGTCAAGTTGTCTCATACATCTGAGAAATCGCTCCTTCAATTGATCCGGCTCACAGTTCAGGTCGAGAACAAAATTTTGGGCCTAAAAATAACATTAGTACCTACTTAATTTGTAATTAGAAATGTACACATACATTTTAATTAAAATTTTAGTGGCCATTCTGCGTAATTCATCGAAACCAATAAGAAATGAAAATTAGAAAGGAGGGAATTTATGATGCACAGACAGTCAATTTAGAAAGTAGGCAAGTATGTTTGGCAAAGTTTCTAGGAAATAGTAGGAAGACTTTAGTAGTGTAGATTTTATAAAGAAAAAAATTACTTTACCTGCGTTTTTAGCCTAGTAATATCAGATATGGCAAGGTCACATTTGGACATAAACACGTGTATCCGTGCTTCCATTTCGTTGCGCCTATGAAGGGCCAGCGTGGCGAGATCCAGGAAACTCCTGAGTAAACGAAAATAATGTTTTTAAGTACTTACGAAAACATGTAATATTGTGAAGAAAGTATTTCAAAGTTCTTACATTTTTCGTAGATTGTATGCATTTAAATTTCAGTTGTTGTTCATGTATTGGTCTCCTTTCCTTTTTCGAAGAAACTGGAATAGAATTTGGGTGGATTGGATAGACTAAAATAAAACTAAAATACCTCTTTCACTTTACCCGCAAAAAGTGATCGCATGCAAAAAAATTTTTGACATTCATATAATCAACAAAACTTAAAAAACAGTTTTTGTGTTCGGATACAAGCAAGTTCATACAAGTTTGTAGTACACAAGTAGCGACATCTATACAGTACTTACCATTCTATGTCGTTGACATTTAAACCAATTCATATTTCTACTTGACACTAGAGCACACACGTTCAAAAACAGTAAGTTATATCTATTCTATACAAGATGGCGTTGGTTGTACCAAACACTAGCGTAAGCCAAATTTTTTCCATGCAAAGCCCCGTAGAAACATAAATATTTCGATGCAAAGACCACAGATATATTTGACCTTTGCGTCATAGACCCTACAAAAACCCATGAAAAAATTATAATATTTCTAAATATTGATTTTCACTCATTTTTTTTAGTTCAACTTAAACAAAAGCTTCAGGCGTTTATAAATTGGTGCAAGCCGGGAGTCTTTTCATATTTCAATATATTCTAAACTACTGAACAGATTTCGATTACATAAAGCTAGGAATAATTTGTTCGTCCTTTGAGCTCACAAAGTATATGACATACCTAACTGACAATGCAAATAAAGTAAATTGTAAATAAGTAAAATATCTGTTTCTATTACCTATGCAACTTAAAATAAAGACCGATAACCTTACAGAAATCCTAGGTAAAGCAACGTTCGTGGCATCCATTTTTGGACACAGTGATAGAAAGACAGTACCTAAAGTTTCCTATCGATTGGCATGAGTTTTATGAGTGGACGCAATCTCCTTATTTTTTCAAAATGGCCGAAATTAATTAACGTAAATAATTTATTATAAAAACTTAAGTCTAAACTTAGGAAAGTGATTATAATGTTCAATGCTCTTTGGAATACCAAATGTTTTATCAGCAAATTTTATGATCCATAAGTATGTGTCATCTAATGGACGACTGACCAACAGATGTAAACTGAAACAGTACCAAACCGAAGTTAACAAAAACGTCGTTAGTTCACAGAAGGGTTAGGATGCGACGAGCCGAGCGAGCGAAGCGAGCCTGCATGAACCTATTAACAGGCGTTTTTCGCTAATTTATTTATTAAAAGCCGAAAATTCTTTTGAAATTTTTCTTTAAAACCAGTTTATAGTCTTAGGTATTACTTATAAATTAATAGGTATTTCAACAATAAATATTTACTTTACTTTACTTCATATTTTTGGCCTTTGAACGACTTGGTCAGTACTGATATTGGTTAAATGTTGATATTCAGACTTTGACCATTTCTAATTTTTTTAAGTATGTATTTCATTCGTAGTTCTTTCAAAATTTGTTTAATGAAGTTTTGATTTTCTAGTAAACCTTATTCAACACACTAAACCGTAAATTTTTTGAAACTGGGCATCAGCAATTTCCATTGTTATATTTAAACACTGCGATCTCCAACCCGCCTGCCAACCGTGGAGATGATGGCAATAACCTCCCCTTTCGTGGGAGAGGCCCTAAGTCCTGCAGTGGACTGTTACGGGCTGTGATGTGATGTGACCTATTACCTATTATTTTTTTCTCTGTGCTATTACTTACTATCCTCCTAAAATCCTCAGCAGGCGTTTTACCTAAAATTATAACGGAAAAGAATGGCAGTACTGACTATAGATAGGTACTTTAAAAATGGGTACTTAGGTAATAAACACTGGCAGACGTCTACTGCTGAAGAAAGACTTCAGCAAAGAGTCACGTAGGTAATTGGGTAGCTAGTAGGTAGGTACGATTTATTATGGCTACATATACCCGCTCTGTGCATCTTAAGTCCTAACGGCGACTAAATTATCATAATCCTAGCGGTCCATCACAGCATTGCCGGCTTTCACCAGGGTCCTCTTTCCTAGTTTTCCTTCTCCACTTCGCCTGATCTTCATCCTCGTGTCGCAAGCCGTTGGTTCTCGCGTCCAACTCAGGATAACAATCCATCGCTTGTCTTGGGCTCTCTTTTCGAATACAGGCAGGAATCGGCTTTGAAAGCGGGTTAGTGATTGCAATAGATGACATCCGAAAACGCTACCAGAAAATGTAGTAGGACTAAGATGCACACATCACAGCCCATAACAGTCCACTGCAGGACTTAGGGCCTCTCCCACGAAAGGGGAGGTTATTGCCATAATCTCCACGCTTGGCAGGCGGGTTGGAGATCGCAGTTTTATAATATAACAATGGAAAACGCTGCTCCCCATTTTCCAGTCTACGGAGGCGCTAAGATCTTTTGCCCCGAAAACATTAGTCGCCTCGTACGACACCCACGAGTGTAAGGGGTTGGTGCTATTTTACTCTGCCGGACACCACATGGTCTAAGATGCACACGTAAATCCAATATGAAAATCCGTTGTGGAATATAGAGTATATTCTGTTTTCTAGGTGTCTAAGGTTACCTGGAAAAATCGCTTTAAGCGGCAAGGCCGCCGGTTGCTTTTTCTTTTTTCCTTTGTTTTTGTTACCTATATATGAGCAATAAATAATTTTTCATTCATTCATCCATTATTTCAGAGGAATCAAACGCACTACACGCAGTGTGGATTTCAACTCAGTCTGCAATGTTTGACAGTTGCAATGCAAGACTTTCATCACCATTAGCCTTAAACATCTATTATAGATGATTCAAACAGCGTCATCGTTAGGGGTTTGTGTACGGCACTTTCTCTGATGACTGTAGAGCCCAACATGGGAAAGACAGACTCGGTTATACAGACATTATACTGTTAAAATAGAGGCATAGTCCTTTCTGCTTTTAAATTACCTCTTACGAAAATCGTTGATTTCGTTCATATTCGATTAAAGTGTGCTTACTCTCAAACTCTCAAAATTTCTTTGTTTATTAGTACATCAAATATTTCTTTCAATGGTCAAAAAGGAGTCGGGTAGTAAAGTAGGAAGGAAACACACAGTGACACATTGGCCGTCCCAGGGCCGGAGCACACCCAGCCCCCACCGACCACGGCCGGACCGTGCCCGACAATACCAGACCGAGCCGGGCACCACCCGACAATGCCAGGCAGAGCCGTACCGCGACCGATGTATATCTTAGCCCTGGGTCCACCACTACCTCTAATCGTAAGCTTGTTTGCCACCTTAGTGGTATAAACAACCTTTATTGGCCATGTCGGTACGTCACCCGAGAGTAGACGATGATGGTGCTAAATTCTACTCTAATGGACAGCACACAGCTAACTACTTCTTGGCTGCCTAGGTACCTATATTACGAGATAGGATAAAGTGAAAAACTCCCAAAGCAGCAGTGCTCATTACTGTCAGCGGCGGGCTACGCACTACGTTTCAATTAAAAATGCCACATACCTACCTACCTCGGCGGGTGTCTCACCACAGAAGGGAGGCTTCAGCGTGTCTTCAGCGTGTAAGTGAGTGCCTACTTTAGAGTTTGGCGCTAGGAAGTACTTTTGCCCGTTGTAGGTAACTGCCGCAGTTTCCGCACGCACCGCATTTTGTATTTGAGTCGCACGCACCGCACCGCGCTACACGCAGCGGACGCGCAGCGAATGCTGCGACCGTCTCACTCTCGCAACTACTCAACATATTTTGATTAAAATGTACAGTGCTGTAGCTTGTTTATAACATAAAAATAACACAGACTATGTTTATCCGGAAATCCAATGTGGTTTCTGAGGGAACATTTAGTCGAATTAAGTAAGTCTGAGACCTTTTTTCCGAAGGATGTTTGGAAGAGATCGGTGGAAGCAATAACATGTAAGTTTAATTTGCTGTCTTTTGAATACCTACATTGTAATTTATATATGTGTACAATAATTATTTACCTATTTAGTTTCAGATGCTTCCTCTATACCTTTCTAACCCTATCAACAAATGCTGCTGTTCTGCATACTCTCATCTTCAGTTCATCATAGATGAACCACTGAATTTTCTGAATCACTGAATTCCTTGGCACCTGAATCACTGAAATACTCTCAAGTGTCATATCGTAAGATGGGCAGCTAAAAGCAGAAGGGATTGACTTTCTTTCGACAGTTTTTTTAAAAGAAATGCGTTTTATTCAAATTATTAATGGCAAATTTATCAGTCTAGCATTTCAACTGTCAAACAATCCGAATGGTAGACTTGTGTAAATTGAAATCCATACTGCGTATTCTATGATTCCTAGAGAATGGATTTTCTGTGTTATATCTATAATCCACAGCGGATTTATTTGTGCCTCTCAAACCCCCGCACAGCGGTTTCTAATATCAGATTATTCTACGTAAATTTGCAAAGATCTTAGTACATTGTGTGTTAAGTATGTACCTACACCTTGACGTAAACACTACCTACTGAACGTATTTTCTTGAAATTTTGCCTATATTCCAGAATATCATATAGGCTAATATTATAGCGTTTTAAAGTATTTTACGCGGACGAATTCTCAGGCAAAAGGTTCACAGTAGAGCCTACTCTTACGTCCGTATTTCGTAGTTCTATCAGCACAGCGCAGCCAGCTACTCAACTTAGCGAACCATGATCCAATCCAGGCAGGTTCCCCTGTTAACAGGGTGACAAAGATCATATGGCAATCGCTCCACTGTAATTACCTGATCTGCCAACTCCTGGATCTTGGCCACAGTAGACACCGGGCCCTCGCGCGCGGGAGATGACCACTCAGCAAGTGTGTGTCGCTGTTATTACAACAACGCCGATCAGCTCATGCAGCTCACCCTTAAAGCTCTTCCAGCCTGCTGAAGAAACGCGTCCACCGTAAGCACTGCGCTGTGGCCGTGCTAAACCAGGGCCACATAATAAATTCACGGCACCCCGCTCTCTCGCCTCACTAATTGGATTCGGGGGCCCGGCCAGCCAATTAGTGCGAGAGGGACGACCGTATATCCACCGGGTTCTCTCCCAACATGTCTGCCGCAGTGGCGAGATAGAATTTTACGTCGACGGGGATAATTGGAAACAAGAGGCGTTAGGGTAAGTAAAGATAGTTGGGTGACGTTAATGATAGTTATGGGGTAAGTTCCCCGGTTTGGTCGTAACCGTGATTAGGTTTTGGGACAACCGCAGTGTCGAAGTCGTCCATTTTTAATCAAGCTGACATTAATCGTTATGGTGACGCAGTTCAAGTACCTACTTCTAAGTATGATCTGTCCAGACTGACTTGTCTTATTTGGTAAACAGACAATACCCTAAAAAACGACTTACCTTATCAATTACTATGTATACTATGTACGTATACTATGTACCTAGAGATGTTTTGAATTATATTAGAAACACATAGTATGTGAATATTAAAGAATACTGCTGCAAATTATCCATTTACATACATAATTTCCATAGTCCAAAGTTCCAAGTCAGTCCTTACAGATTTTATATAGTTTGGTAGAGATTTATTTATTAGTAGTTTTAATAGTTATTCTTTTCCCATTTTACGTAAATACCTACCTACTGTGTCAAGAACTAAGTAGTAATATTGCTGGTCACTGAAATATCCTGTGTTGCCCTTTGAGTACTTACCGTTAACTAATTTCAGATGGACGTAGGCCATAGACGCTAGGAGAAGGAGGCGATTGGATTCAAAAAATCTTGGTCTTGCTGACACAATCAGCATCAGTGGCAAAAGTAGAGTGAATATTATATAGCATATTAGATATATGGAACTTAGCATCTGTCGTGACGACATCACTGCATTACATTAGAAATGTGTAGAACGTGTAACTCCAAAGGAATTATATAAGGTGTACAATTTGAAGCCCACGAGCGTATCAAATTGTGATATTAGCACAGTTTATGAGTGTCAGCTGAGGCTCCTGGAGCCACAGGTGATAAGGAATTTTTAGATAGCGATATCCTACTGATATTATAAATGCGAAAGTTTGAAAGTAAGTATGGCTACTACTACACTAAAACTACGGAACGAATTTCGAAGAAAATTGGCAGTAATGTTTCTCCGAAAGGAGGACCGGCAGAAATGTATGAACCCCAACCTAATGACCAATAACGTTGAGCGATATGTCATTGGAAATAATTTTTAATTATCTGCAACTTTTACTATGGCGATAACTCTCGAATAACTGTGGGAAAAAAGTTATGTCATATAGGCCGAATTTTACAGTACAAAATTAAGTTTATTTTAATTAACCAAGGTCCTCTTTATAAAATTGTCAAGTTGTAGAGCTGTATGTTGGCCGAGTGGTGTCCGGCAAAGTAGAATAGCATCAACCCCTTACACTCGTGGGCGTCGCACAAGCCGACTAATGTTTTCGAGGCAAAAAATCTAGAGTCTCTGTAGACTGGAAAATGAGCAGCAGCTTTTTCTATTGTTCTATTTATAGTACTGCGATCTCCAACACGCCTGCCAAGCGTGGAGATTATGGCAATAACCTTTCCTTTCGTGGGAGAGGCATTAAGTACTGCAGTGGACTGTTATGGGCTGTGATGATGATGCTGACTATGAGCCCTACAGACATAGGTACACGCATTTTTTGAGCACGCAGTCCCTAATCATCGTCATCTTGGCGTTAATGTCCCGGTTGTGCTCTAGCGCATGAGGGCCCGGGGTCCGCCTTGACCATGATCCAGGATTTGGCAGATCAGGTAATTACAGTGGAACAACTGCCGTCTGACCTACATGACCCTGCTACCAGGGAAACCTGACCAGATTGGATCTAGTCGCCTAAATGTGCAGGTTTCATAACGATTTTTTCCCTTACCGTAACAGCATCGGTTAGTATTCCACTAATGTACATAACTGAGAAAATAATCATTGGTACATGGCCGGAAAGGGATTTGAACCCGGTATCTCTCGCTTACGAGTCCAATACCCAAACCGGTCTGCCACCGACACTCTACACACAGCACGCAGTCCCTAATGATTTACGCAATTTAGTTGGTTAAATTAAAAATTAAATTAAATTAAAAATCATTTATTTCAGGCTCATGGTAGCCCATAAAGTAAGTACATTCATACACTAGCTGTTCAATGACTGCAGCTGGAATATACTTATCTATTTAAAATGAATGAACACTATATTGCATAACATAGTCGATACATATCGCTTGTAGCTGATATGTTGTGTTAAATAATTTATTTTTGTAACCTGGTTTTAAGTGAACCATGTTGTTCAACAGGCGGCCTTATCATTTAAAGCAATTTATTCCAGGCAACCTTTGAGTTGACGAACACAATGCTTATTTATAATCAACTAGTGGACCCAGGACTCCGGCCAGATGGAGTGACGATTTGCGAAAGGCTGTGGGTGGGTGCTGGATGCGGTAAGCTCATTGGGGGAGGCCTATGTCCAGCAGTGGACTAGTATAGGCTGATGATGATAATGATGATGATGATGAGTGGACCCATCGCGACTTCGTTCACGTAGACCTAGTGTACGGTAGGTAACGCTACCCTTTTTATCTTGCTTATAAAACTTCCTTAAAAACCGTTCACATTGAAATCCGTTGCGTGGTTTAAAAGATATAAGCGTACATATATTAGTACATAATTTCCCAAAAAGTATAATTTTCAAGGCAGACAACACGCGACCTTGGCAAGGCTTACCATCAGATGAACCGCGCCACGCGTAGTAAGTACATCAGAGTTCGCGCCACACGTGTAATAGACATAGACATAGACATGATTTATTTTGACATCACAAAAATCCATAAGCGCTTACTCCATAATATGAAAATTTTAGAACACATCAATACTAAACAAAAATAATGCAGGTACAAACACACAAACACAACAAATCACGGACCAATGCGATGCCAAAAAAAGACCCCAGCTCAGCATTAGCTACAGCAAATGCTGCAGCGCTGATTTCCAGCAATTTTAAGTATATCTTCCCAGTGTAGATGGTTTTTGTTGTTACCCACCTCCAATGATCTGTAACACGTTTAGAACATAACACTTCCCGCTGTTTAATACGCAATTAGAGAGCCTAACATCACTCGCGGGCTAATTTCGAGGCTAATCACTCGCGCGGCGGCGGCCGGCCGCGGAGGCGTCAACACGCCCCGTGGACCGTTCACACGGGCGAGGTTATACGTTAAATAATAAAAAAAACAACAGGTAATACACATGTATTGATTAGGATAAACTAGAGTGAATTATTATGACCTGAGTGGTTCAATGGTCAACATCTGTCTGCCACGCAAGAGGTCCCGGGTTCGATTCCCGGCCGGGCAGAAATTGAAATGATGAATTTTAATTTCTGTTACGGGTCTGGGTGTTCTATGTATAATAAGTATGTATTTAAAAGTATTTAAGTACTATATCAGTTAGCTAGCACCCATAGTACAAGCTTTGCTTAGTTTGGGGCTAGATGGCGGTGTGTCAATTTGTCCACGAATATTTATTTATTTAATTCACTCTAGTTTTTCTGTGGACAATACTTACCGTTATCGAGCTCTACGTTTGTCTTTTTCCATTGAAACGTACTTTACTATTTACTATATGTATATTCGGTTAGAGCTAATCTAAGTATCTATATTTTTATCTGTATTTCCTGGAATCAGATGTAATATTTATGTACGCTCCAACTCCAAGCCTAACAAACGTAATCTTTATCTTTTGATACAACAATCTAGCCGATGTGCAAAACGTATTTATCATACAAATAACGTCCCTAAATTTGGTCCCCAAAAGCTCCCAAAAATCTCCATTACTGGCCTTAGCTGCCCCGGCCAAGTCTGTCAAAGGGGAACGGGATGACGCCGTCAACTTGCAGCCTGTAATTCATCATCACAACCCGTAGGAAAGGGGAGGTTATTGCCATAATCTCCACGCTTGGCAGTCGGGTTGGAGATCGCAGTGTTTAAAAAATATAATGGAAAATGCTGCTCCCCATTTTCCAGACTACGGAGACTCTTGATCTTTAGCCTCGAAAACATAAGTCGCCTTGTACGACACCCATAACTGTAAGGGGTTGGTGCTATTCTACTCTGCCGGATACCACACGGCCAAGCCTGTAATTATTAAGACCAAAATGGTTGCAGATAGGAGCAAAACAATGGATGCCATTTTTGTCTGTGTGTTCGTCTGTTCGCGCATCACGCAAAATTACTGACCAGATTTTGATTCATTTTTGATATTTTGATAGCTTGTCGTCCAGGGTACAATCTAAGCCATGTTTCATCTAATTCGGGTTGGAACCAGAGATACAGATTAACCTCACCGTAGTAGGTACTAGAATTCACAGTACTCATACAATACGGAGGTAATTTAAAATGGTAACCCGGGCAAAAGCTAAACTGGTCATTACAACTATTTGCACGGGGATGAAGTCAAAGCTAGTTCTTTATATTTATAGAAAAGTGACAGCATTTATTAGATTATATAATACATACAGATATTTTATGGCTTATGACATTACCTAGAAAACTATATCTGATTTACCACTAATAACCATTAGTCGTGTGATCAAAATCGTTATCGAGGAAGAGTTTACCGCAAAGGTGCAGCCTCGCTCTCCCGCTATAAGTTCAATTGAGCAAATCTACTTTTCGGTAAACGTTGTTTTCTTACTATTTCTATCCCGCTGCATCAAAATTTGCTGGTTGCTCAAACCGAAAATCCCTTTACTGTCATTGGCTGGCCCTGCCAAGTGTACAAAGGGGGCACGGGCTGTATTTATTTCATTAACAGATCACAGCAACATGAAAACTTGACCATAAAATACATTACAAAATGAGTATGTGTCAATTAAGATCAGTAGCCTTGTTAATCTCCTTTCATTGATTCTCTCTACATGTCCATACGAGCCAAGTTCTAAGTCACTATATCATTTTTCACTCCAGCACGTTCTCTTTTATTTAACAGTTTATTGTTCAGAAGTTAGAGCATACAGTTATGTAACAGAAGATTAAGACACAACAGGCACTGCTTATCTCTAGTAAGAAATCTCTTCCAGCAGGCCTACTCTTTATTAAGTATAGGTACACTATTCCGTAATTTTTATCAATATTCCTTCCACACTTTTTAAGGCTCTCGTTGATACTGCATTTATTCAAAGAATGACCTTAGTGGTTCAGTTGGTTAACATGTCAGTCTGCCACGCAGAGGTCTCGGGTTCGAGTCCCGGCCGGGCAGAAACCGAAGAGATGAATTTTAATTTCTGTTACGGGTCTGGGTGTTGGATGTATTTAAAAGTATACAAGTAGTTTATCACTTGTCTAACACCCATAACACAAGCTTTGCTTACTTTGGGGTTTTGTGATGCTGTGTCAATTGTCTAAGCATTATTTATAGGTTTATATCTACAACCATTATATATTCTATGCCAGATAAACGTATTTCAATCGTCATTGTAACGGGGTAAGCTGGCTAGACTTACTACAGGCTAGTCGCCAAACCCGCCTGCCCCCGCCAACCGTCCAAAGGGGGCACAGGCCGTCGCCGTCGGCTCGCAGCCTGTAATTATGACCAACATTGAGTTGTAACGCCGCGGGCCTCGGCCGGTAATTAAAACATAGTTAGCCGCGCAAGCGACGCCTCCGCACAGATTAATGCCTTAATAGAAATGAACCGCTCGATTACGTTAATAAAGAGTTGGCGCGCTTTTGCGCAAGGATGTGTGGATGGGGCAGGTTTTCAGGTTTTCGAGTTTAATTTAATTTTGTTAGTGAATAAACGGCTATTTATTTTTGTTTGAACATGGAGGTATTATTAACCGAAATGATCACAAAAAGTAGCTATTCGTAACTTGTACAAAATATTATGATGGTGCGCCTAATTAATATCGATTTTAAAAAAAATCTGCTGTTCTATAAATTATAGAGTTTAAAAGGAACCATTATTCATTTAATTAAATTCTGCTAAGTAATATTTGTGTGCATAAAATGATGATCTGATCTCTGAGGTAACACTTCTCGTGCTTCACATTACCAACCCTTAACTTACTAAATACCACATATTATAAAACAATGTACATTGTTTTACCACGCCGCGTCTGTCCGCCTATCTGTCCGCGATAAACTCAGAAGCTACTGAACGGATTTCCAAGCGGTTTTCACCATTAGATAGACTGATTCATGAGGAAGGTTTAGATGTATAATTTGTTAACATGTGTTACTTACTTACTGCCCAAGTTACTTATAACTGAAACTTCAAAACCGATTTAAAAAAATGCCAAAGCTGCCATTTTAAATATACAACCAAGGAGTAATAAAACAATATAACCATCACTTCTAGCCTGTTCGTGATCTGTCGAGCAAGGGTGCCATAAACGGGGCGGGGCGCAGGCCACGAAAACTCTATTAGCCTGTCACTGTGAAAGAGAAAGCACTACGCCCCCGCCTGAGGTGTGACAGAGATAGCAGGTTGCTGTGCGCCTGCGCCGGCTACTATTGTTTTAACTATACAAGCATCTTCTAAAATGCCGGTGTCTTGGGGATATATTAACGATATCTATAGCAAAGAATAGAATTTATTTGGTACATCATGCACACATATCAACTTATAGGTAAACTAAACAAAAGATAGGGGAATGCGCCTTCATTTTTATTAAAATTTTGACGTATTTGTGTGCTGCAGCAACACAAAAGTGATGGCTCAGCACAGTGTTACTGATTTACAACCAAACCTAGGTGGTACCAACAAGGAAACCCAATGAAATAAGTTTTCAAAATAATGTATTCCACATCTTCTATATTTCGCACGTGCTAGAGTTGTAATCGCAATTTATCTGGCTTCCCTACGATATTATATTATCTAATATCTATAAAAGAATCGGTGTGGACTGGCTAAATAAATAACCGAATTAGGATTATTTAAACAATTTTTTAGTTTTCTTTTTTTATAACACCAATGTGGCAAACAAGCTTACGGCCCGCCTGATGGTAAGCAGTCACCGCAGCCTATGGACGTTTGCAATACCATGGACGCTTGCAATACCAATACCACGCGTTGCCGACCCCGTAAAAACCTTTTAACCCCTTTCTTGAAGAACTCCATGTTGTACTCTCCAGGGAAAACCTCTCCAGGTAGTTCATTCCAAGACCTTACAGTGCATGGGTGAAAGGTGTTAATTTAATTAATTTGATATTCATCCATCATTTCGTTCACTACATTGCAGTTACGTTGTCACTGTATGCTTAACTGATAAAAAAGGCATATTATAAGTTAGGTAAAACGCTATCAAATTAAACTATTAAAAAATCAGTCATAATGCGACGATATTCGAGTACGCACGATTCTACTGGCCGGGCCATGGGCTACGCAAGTTAGCTCATGGTGCACCGCTATCATCATCACAGCAAATAACAGTCCACTGCAGGACATCCTTAGGCCTTAGGGGCATCTCCTACGAAAGAGGAGGTTATTGCCATAATCTCTCTTGGCCGGCGGGTTGGAGATCTCTGTGTTATAAATATAACAATGGAAAACGCTGCTGCCCATTTTACAGCCTATGGGGACTAGAAAACATTAGTCGCCTTGTACGACACCCGCGAGTGTAAGAGGTTGGTGCTATTCTACTCTGCTGGACACCTCACGGCCAAGCACCGCTATACAAGCTAGTTATTATTTATCTACATATACCGCTATCCTTGCAACAGGGAAACGCAATTCAGTCGTCATTGTAAAGGGGTAGACTGGGTAGGCTCAGTACAGGCGAGTCGACAAATCGCCGGCCATTATGGCCTGTCAGTGGAGTGACAGCGCCGAATTAATATGGGAACGTCTCAACTTTCGATTGACATCCGAAAGAATGGACTGTAGGCGCACCATGAGTTTCTTCAGCCTCCGGGACACAATTCACGGGACCGGACGGGACAAACTTTAAAAGACGCGATGCAATGTAGATATTATCACGATGTTCTTGCAGAATCTGCTAGAGTTAGACTGTCATTGCTTTTTTTATTGCCTAGGGAGGCACACGGACAGACGGTCCACCTGATGGAAAGCGTTCACCGTCGTCCAGGACATCAGTAATCTAAGGGGAACGGATGCGGTGCTGGCCTTTTAGGTACCTGTAGACATGCCTTTTGAAGAACCGCTGCTACTTATTACAGGCGTATTACTATTACATATTACTTAATGTAGTATTCAGTTTCGGGATAAGTTATAGTCTGTATGCTATTCTGGGTTATAAACACATCACGGCCAAAACCCGTTCAGTACTTTTTCTGTGAAGGAGTAGGTAACAAACATCCGGACATCCTTCCAGCCTTACTTTCTTTTATAATAGTAGGCTGTAAGATAATTATAGGGTTTGTATATAACCCACGATGAGAACACCTCTGTGTTCAATCTGGTTAAGTTCCCTTCGTAGCAGGGTCATGGAGGACAGATCGCAGTCGCTCCACTGTAATTACCCAATTTACAAAATCCTGGATCACGGTCAAGGTGGACCCCGGGCCCTCCTGCGCGCGAGCACAACCGTTCGATTACCGCCAAGATAACCACTACGACTAAACCAAGTCATTAATGACCAATATTTATGCCTACAACATTACTGTTATAATTGTACACCGGCCTCACGAACGCATGGCCACACCAATCCAGATCGTGAGCGAGTGAATGAGTGAGCGAATGCGCGCCGTTCTCACGCAGAGCAACTAACACAAATAGCTTTAATTCGACCCCTAATGACTCGTTCGCGTGAATGGGTCAAATTGATTTGTCGGCGTAGTGTTGTGACTCTATTTACGGGTCTGTCTCGTCAGTTTGTCGCCGCGATTGTTCGGCTTGGACGAGCGAGCTTAGCTTGTACCCCCAGAGCTTTGACTAATAGCCCTATTGTGACAATTATTTCGGGATGGTTACGCTTCCATGTTTCGTGGACGTTTAAGTGTGTATGGACCTCGTGGTTTGATCGGACATGGATTGCGGTCGACGTCTATTATAATAGAGGCTCCAGCGATACTCGTAGTGGAAGGATAACCATCAGGTTACCTGCAGAGTGAACGGTTATAGCTTTATGCGCTTCCATGTCAGGTATATAATAATTTTATTTCAAGAACAGTGGAACCGAGTCGAGAGTGTTGATCTCGGCTACACTGCGCTCCTAGCAAGCGTATTATAAAAACTGAACATATTTACCTTAGCGAGCCTTCAATTACTTCCACCACACGGACCAAACATCTATAAATGAGTTAAAGCAGTCGCTGTCGCTGGATCGCTTTTCGTTTTAAGTGTTAAAATGTAGTCGGATCTATTTGTACTCGACGACATATAAAAATGTGCCTACTGCTTCCCGTTCAAAACCATATTTCTCAATAATTATAGTTTCACCCGCTGTACCACATAGACATATGCGCAGAGTGGCAAAGTGGTCTGCGAACAGTGCACTACTTCAAGGCGTCTCGACAGTCATGTTCCATCCTCAACCACATCGTCACTTACCATGAGGTGAAATGGCGGTCAAATGCATGCGTAGTTTATGTATTTATTTATTTATTTAAAAATTTATTGTACACAAGAAAATTAAAGATATAGTACAAATTAGATATTAGACAACATACGTACGAGTATAATGTAAACCCTACTAAAACTACGACGCCTCTGAGCCTTCCTTAGATTCTTTAGAATCGATACAGTTCTTTTTTAGTAATCGAAGTATATTTTATCGAATTTTTGGTGCACATCCACAAGCCTAGTCTTTGCTGTCAAAAGATTTCTTACTTTGGACAAACTTTAGTAAACTATGAGTAATATAATATATCTATTGTCTACTGTAATAAAATACAACAGGCCCGCTATACCCCGCATGTAAACATTTACAAGCACCAGCACAGCTATTAACACGTACAACCTTCCGTACTCTACAGTGCTCTATATAGAGTTGTTACGCGGAGTGGGTGTAAACGTGTCAATCTCAGCAGGTGCGCAAGCGCAGACGGGGGCGTGATTAAAAACGCATCAGCGACGCTCGTGGAGATGGTATGCACGGAGGGAGTAGCGTTTAAACTCCGCATTGTTCGGAGATTTAGGAGATTGAAAAAAATTGCGTTATGGTTACTTTACAATATTTTTGGGTGGAGATTTGTTTTTGGCGTCGGTGGCATAATGACTACCGGATCGGTTTCGTAAGCGAGAGGTACTGAGTTCGATTATCAGTGCTGCCATTACCAGTGACCTTTTTCTGAGCTACCTAAATACATTAGTTGAACATTAACTGATGCTCGATGAAGGAAAACATTGTGAGGAGACCTGTACATTCAAGCGATAGAATGTGTAACCATGATGCAATATCGTCAGGTTCCACTGTTAACGAAGGTCAGATGGTAGTCGCTCTTCGGTATGACCTGATTTGCCAGATTGTGGATCAGGGTCAATGCGGACCCCGGGCCCTACCGCGCGAGAACACAACCGGGATATTGACGCCAAGATGATTATTTAGTGCCGTGTCTTTATAATAAACGGTCCTAAAACAAAAATTCTTTGACCATCTTCGACTGGAGCAGCGAGAGTGTGATTCAAATTGTTTCGTTGTTGTTGGAGGCTCCTTGTTTTTTGCCTTCGAGATTTATCAAGTAGACATGTACAGTAATGACGCGTACTTATAATATTATTTATTACTCTTGTGTTTTGTAACTTCGATGGGAGTTTATTATGGTACAGAACGACTGATTACAAACACAAATTATTATTAGATACCTACTTATTTTGTTTACCAACCAAAATAAGCGAGGGATTTGACGACCTGAGTTGGTCAGTTGGTTGATATGTCGGTCTGTCACGCAGAGGTCCCGGGTTCGATTCCCGGCCGGGTAGAAATTAAAATGATGAATTTTAATTTCTGTTGCGGTTCTGGGTGTTAAGTGTATAATAGTATGTATTTAAAAATATATATATGTAGTTTATGAGTTCTTTAGCACCCATAACACAAGCTTGGCTTACTTTGAGGCTAGATGGCGCTGTGAGAAAGGTCGAAGCATAAGCATAAGCTAGCATATTTATTTGATGTTGACCGGCTAACAAATGTCTGGCCATGCCAACTATACCAGGCACGGATAAAGAGTCCAGCCCAAGAAGCGATGGATTGACGGACATGCGTGCCAAGAAACTCGAATCACCATTAAGTATACCAAAGACCGAGACAAGGCAGGAAGGCGGATCCCGGGCTCTTAGCAGTAAATATGGGACTGACGCCAGGATGATGATAATTTTTCATCTCCACTTGGAAGTAGAAAGTCGAAAGATTAGTTACCTTTTATAGTCGTCATATTAGGTAAAATCAATAAATATTAAACGCAATACACAGATATAATTGTTATCCACACATGAAAGTCATAACTGTGTAAAAGCTTTCTATACATCTATTATCTATTATTAGCTACCTCCAACGATCGCATAATCCGTAGCTGTATAAAAGCAATAAACCAGCCAACCAATAATCTACAACCTACAACACATTGATAAAAAAAATCAATAAATACATTAAACCAACACTTTGATAGACTCGTAATAAAACGTTGTGGTTTAAACGCAGCATTATAAAGTTAGAATGAAGTCATTGATTCGAACGCGTTTGTGTTTTCGAAATTCGGAATGCGCGGCCATCTTTCAAATTGCCGCCATAAACGGGATAATTGGAACGCCTCATTGGCTGCGGCCGTGGCCGGTAGCTAACGGGTACCAATTTTGGGGGCTCACTTTTATTATGGTGTTTTTGTTCAAAATCATTATGGTTAGTTTGGTGCCTAAGTAAATATTGTTTGAGTGGTTGGTTACCTACGTATTTTTTTAGAATTAAGTACTTGATTAAGAAATCTAAGGTATTCAAACTGATATTGTAAATGCTAAATAGCTCCGTCTGTCTGTTACTTCATCATGGCTAAAATGCTTCCTTTACTATCTTGGAAGGAACAAAAAAAAATGAAATTTGGTATCTCGGTATCGCATCTATCTTGCCTTGCCAGATGGCCACGTACTTGGTTGGATCGACTTTTTATCTCCAAAAATACCGAACTTTACGCAGAGGAAGTCGCGGGCAATTTATGGATGTTGGTAAGTGTAGGTATAATTTAAAATTGTATAGTTTAATTTTTTTTTAATCAATCCACCGAGTTCACACCCAACACCAATGTGAGAAAAGATTACCGGAATTTTATTAAAATTTATAATAATTAAAATAACCGGTCCAATAAATACAAGTTCTGATTGATTCTAAACGGTTTCATCATCTCAAATCACTAGTTTGAAAATACAAAAGCAAATTAATTAGATAATGGTATTCACGGCACACCTTGCCCGTCCCAGCCCAATAAAGTTAAAATAAATTGCACGCGCGCGGCTCTGCGTGGATGGGGCCGGTTACACAACAATCAGTTAAATGTTAAGCTGCGATCGCAAACTTAAACGTATATCCTTGATTAATGAAATATATTTCCATGATTAAATAAACAATATCAAGGATTTCTGGCGAAAATTAAGCATTTTAATTAAGATCCTTAACGGGATAATAATATAATAACTTCTTTACACGGAAGTTGAAATGATGATTGATTATTCCGTGACTCACACATTTAGTTTGAGCGAACTCGTTTGTAATTATTTAAGAATGCAATACTTACCTTTAAACAACTTAATTAATAACACGGTTAAAAAGTCAAGGCAAAGTAGGTCGTAAATAACAGAAATCTATTCTCGGTTTAAAAACGACAATAAATTATAACACTGGCCGGCTCATTCCGTAAAGTACAAAAAAGCAAACGGCTCGGGGAAAAAATGAAGCGTTCGAAATTTAATTTATTCAAAATTGAAACGTCATGGCGTACAAAGGCGCGGGCCACAATGGCGGCCGGCGCGCGTGAGTGTTAACACGAAAATTAAATGCTGATATCACAATTAATCAAGTGCCCATATTAATAATTGGCTATTCACTCGCCGTGAGGTGTCAAATTATATTGCTCAATTAGCCGCTCATAGAATAGAATAGGGCGTGTTTGGCGTGTTTGTAAACTTGTTTTCCCTTTGTGTGCCGAATGTAGGTGGAAAGGTTTTTCTTTATTTAATTTTGAGTTTGTGTAGGATAGGAAATTGGTTCCTTTAACAAATTAGAAGTTCTATTCAAACTGTTTTCGGTTTACTTCGTGATGGTTAGCTTATAAAGCATAGATTCAATACATTGAACGACTGAGAAAGGAGGACATTCACGGCCATTACAAAAAGCACAAAAATATGAAAATGTTAGACAACAAAATTATGATACTTAGAACATGATAATCACTAGAGTTGTTCTTTAAACCTTAAAGTCTAGATTTTCAAGTTTCACTAACAACTTTAGTAATGGTCGTAAAGCGTGGCTGATGTAATAAAAATATTTAGTGTTAAGTGTTCTATCTATCAAACTAATATTCAGTTTTTAGTCGGCACTGCCCTACATTTTTGGGAGGTACTTTTGGCATGATGTCCAATAACTATCTCAATTCGAGTTATTTCAAGGAGAAGATTAGGGTTATGCCTGATGTGTGTGTGTGTGACGTTTTAGTCCAGAAGTGGCAATTCACTGGACCGTGGATAATGATGATGATACATTCTGGTCAAGGTATGAATTGAAATTCGGATTGTCTCGAAATTTGATCTTATTGATTTATGAAATTATCAGTTTATGAGATTATGACATTTCTTAGCGTAAACCACCATGTTAAAGTAAAACAATATAAATAGGTGGAAATGAACTCGTAAAATTTTTTACGGCTTTGTTTCCGTAAATAATGGAAATCGACCACATGGATAAGAAAGATGGATATCTTTGAACGGAGATATCTTTCGACCGGTGATAATATAATGGACCCAGTGGTGGCATATTGCATAATAAGGTTACCATATCACCAAGCGTGAAATCAGGGCAAGATAGTGATAATAAAACCGTTTAGGGCGACCGGCCTTTAAGAGGATCACCGCCGACAATAAAAAGAATATTTTAATAAGCATCCATTCTAATACCCATATTATTATCCATACGATATACATTTTAATTTACACTTTGAAAGTGTTATTCCGTTTAATGCTCTAGATAGAGATGGTGATGGTGTGTCGATATCGATAGTTAACATGGTGTGGCATCAATGCGGTGGTAGCCAAGACTGTAAGTTATCCTGTATGTCGTCATCGAGTATAAGAAATATGCCAATTTGTAGGGAGAGTAGACCTTTAGGAGACCTACAAAACGTTGGTCTGCCCATGCACAACCGGTACAGCTGTCTAGGAACAGACTATTCACTCCACCCTTTTGGTGAGTCACATTTTAAAGACATGTGGCTGACTAGCGAAACTGCCAAGAGGATGTAAGGCAGACCGAGACAGATCTATAAATTAAGAAAAATATTGTCGCAGTATTGCGCGCGCGAGTGTACAACTTAGACAGTCACGACAAGATAACATATTATACCCTATATTAACCAAAGTTCTCTAGTCACACGGATTTCAAGAAACATAGAGAGCACGGTAGCTGCATCAACAAATTTCATCGATAAGCCGCAGTATCGATCCCACCTCTAGCTAAAGGGTTTAGACAGGCGGCAATACGAGACATTATTTATGGTCGATATATTTTTGGGATTAGTGTGGAAATTATTTCATTTCTCAGCCACTAGCCGTGGACGAGATTACTTCATAAGGCCGTTGATTTTATTATCGAAATGATGCAACTGAGCCGAGAGGGTTTTTGACATTATTAAAACAAATTCTAATGTCGCTACGCTAGTCTTCAAAT
Organism: Blastobasis lacticolella; assembly: GCA_905147135.1. Taxonomy (NCBI): domain Eukaryota; kingdom Metazoa; phylum Arthropoda; class Insecta; order Lepidoptera; family Blastobasidae; genus Blastobasis; species Blastobasis lacticolella. The sequence goes on along the minus strand of LR990048.1, from coordinate 4,519,601 downwards.
ATGTTGTAAAATTACAGTTACCTTGTTGTTATAAAAAACTTGCTAAAGTGGCACACTGCTTATAGAAAATTGTATTTAATTATCTTCTTGACTGAAATTATAAAAGTGTTCTAATGAGCAGTTTTCCTATAGGTATCTAAAGCATTCCTAACCACTCACTAGATGGCGCCCCGACAATTTTGGTTTGATAATCGCTTCAAATAGGTTCTTAGCAAACAGGATATAAACACTGGGTACGTTGTATTGGATAACATTGCATTTGTCAATAGTTTTCAACCATTTTAGAGGTTGTAATAATAATGGAACATAGTGCCATCTTCTATAAATATTTCTTTTGACACTTTTTAGTTTTAGTTTTTACTTTAACCTTTAACAGTTATGTTTATATTAGTTGGCTGCATGAAATCACTGCCACCATCATACAGATTATAAAAAGATTACCAAAATTGTAGGAGCGCCATCTATTGATGCTTTTTGAAACCAACGATCAATACCTACTGGAAACCTCCTCATTGTTGCTACTTAAAGTATCATAGAGCACCAAATCCTATCTCAGTAAAAAGTGTTGAGACTACATGAAGTGTGTAGTATTTTCTTTGTTTTACAATTGAAGGAGGTTTTTTTACGTGGTCGTGGTTGGTCCGAATAGGGCTAATCCCTTTCACTCATGAGTTACGTTCAAGACGACTCATTATAGCTGATTAATTAGATTAGATTCTGCCTTACTGAATGTGGCTTGTGCCCGATTGCACCAAACTTTAGGCGAGGCCTAAGTTAATCTCAGATACCTAGTCCAAGAAAAGCATTACACTAATCATCAACATTAGGTGCAACCTATCCGACAGAAAAGGCGGATAACTCCCGACAAAATTGACCTAAACTCAAATATTTTCTAAACTACTTAACCGATTTTAATGAAACAAAGTTAAGGAACCATCTTGATTAAACTGAATTTCTAATAGATAACCTCATTAATCTGTTCGGCCGCTACGATGCTACAGAAAGACACAAGATCAACCACTAGGAAGGTTTCCATTCTCATACCCAAACTGATTATTACACACTCCAGTATCTACGTCTATTATTGCAACGAACAAGAACCAATTTAATACCACGAATCCATTTAAAACTATCGTAACATTCATAAACACTGGTCGTTGAATGCAATTAATGCGTAAGTAGGCATGAATTGAGTTTCTTAAAGTAGTTAACTTTCGATAAGGAATAAAATATATCGATAATTTATTCATCGGTGTCGATACATCGGTATCTATTAGTGAGTGGAATCGCGTCACGCTATTTAGATAACATCTCGTCGCGTTGGCTCGACGGAAGCCGGAGTCGCCACGGCATGCCAACAATGTCAGATACTGTTTTGGGGTTCCGTGGGGCTTGAGACTGTCACACGTTCACCTATTCAGAAACGTTACTGTGAGGTGTCACAGTGCGCGCGAATGCACAGGGTTCCGACTGACTATTCTTGAGTGGTGATCGGCACTATGCGTCTGTCAAAATTATCAAACTTACCAATCATAGAGTTGCGTTAAAAACAAAGATCCGATGTCAGAAGTGTTTCTTTACATAGTAACGCTACTTTACTTAGACTAGTATTATTTGTGGATTTTGTGCATAAATATCTCTTCGATTATAAAAATGGGTTTATTTAGGTTTATTTGGTTACCCATTTAGTTTAAATATACACATACTACCTATTATAATGTTATCCTGATTGTGCAAGCATCTTAAAACAAGAAGAGAGGTAAAATTAAATTAATAGAAACCCATTATCATCATCACAGCCCATAACAGTCCACTGCAGGACTTAGGGCCTCTCCCCCAAAAAGGGAGGTTATTGCCATAATCTCCACGCTTGGCAGGCGGGTTGGAGATCGCAGTGTTATAATATAACAATGGAAAATGCTGCTGCCAATTTTCCAGTCTACGGAGGCGCTTAGATCTTTTGCCTCGAAAACATTAGTCGCCTTGTACGACACCCACGAGTGTAAGGGGTTGGTGCTATTCTACTCTGCCGGACACCACACGGCCGGAAACCCATTATGAATGAATGAAGTTCGGACTTCCCCGTATGAATGATATCCTAAAAGACCTGAACTGGGCATTCTCGATTGGCAGGAGATCGCGCAGGATAGAAAGAGGTGGCGATCTTTTGTGTCGGAGGCCAAGATCCATTTTGGGTCCCTGAGCTGTCGCAGTAAGTAAGTATATTAAACTAACACAATGGAAACTTGTAAATAATTTTTAATTATCTTTAGAAAATACCATCAACATACATCCAATTCATACGCAACGTCTCGCAAAAGTAGTAGCCTAAGCCGCTGTTCCGTGATTGGTCTAATAATAGGTTTTCAGCGCTGTGATTGGTTTCTCGCCGCCGGAACCCGCGATTGGAGCGCGCGCATTTCGCCGACTACTTTATGACGTTTTTAAGTCGTTTACAAATAGATTAGAATTCGCTTTATGGCCTGTTCGCGTGTCTAATTAACGTTAGCCGCGTTTTTATTTCGTATTTTTTTCTATGCATTCCATTCGTATGTCTAGTTAAGGCATAGGTACTTTCGTAGCCGTAGTCTTTCTTCAGTGCTTACCTGTTATTTTTGCATCTATCAGCCCGATTTTCTTTTTGAAAGAAAGAAAGAAAGAAAGAAAAGTATTAATTAATTATTTTCTAATTATTATATTAAAATATTATGTAGAGTGAAAACAGCGCTGTGATTGGATGCTACCCTGCTGAGGCTGGTCCAGTTTAGTCCGACGTCGCCTTATCTTTCTTTTTTGTAAATTAATTTTTATTAATTTTGGGTGTGTATTTGGGATAAATAAAGATTTGTCTATGTCTGTGTCTAAAACATGAACATTACTAGAATGAAAAAATTTATATGAATAACTATCTTGGCGTTAATATCCCTGTTGTGCTCACACGGGCCTTGGCCCGAATCTAAGATATGGCAGGTCAGGTAGTTACTGTGGAGTGACTGCGATCGTGACCGTGACCCTGTTAACAAGGGAACCTGACCAGATTAGATCATGGTTACACTCATTGTATAAGCTACATACTTACATAATTCAAATACATACATGGTATACGTGATGCATGGCGAAATACTGAGGATCGAACTTGGTACCTTTAGCTTATAAGTCGGACCCGCTAGCTATTAGGCCAACGACGAGTGAGGTATGTAGAACATATCCCATAACCCTACAATGGATTGAAGGACACAGCGGATCAAGGGGAAACGATGCAGCTGACGAGTTGGCCAGAAGAGGCTCAAGTACGAAGCCCACAGGCCCTGAACCAATTCTACCTTTGCCATTTGCATGGACCCGCAAACACCTGGTGGATAGAATCAAGGTAGAACATAACCAACTCTGGTCATCACTAGAGGAATGCAGACAAGCCAAGGAGGCTCTACCGATAATTAACCCTTCCCTTTCTAAAAGGCTCTTAAAACTAACCAAAAAGCAACTTCGTCTGGTAACCGGAGAAAGGGTGAAAGTGAAAGGGTTGCTACGTTTCCTGGAGGAGCTGGGATGGCAGGAACAATGGGGTATCTTGGAGTACACCATATTCACGCAGAATGGGCGCGAGTTCGCCTGAAAACGGCCCGGATACATCTATCTATCTAGGCCAACGACGCTCCGATTGACATGACGATATACTCCGATTTATTTATTTTAATTTCATTCTCAGTTTTGGACTTTGTAATAAAATTCTTCGAAATTGTGTCTACAATAGGGGTTTAGTTTACATTTAAAAAAATTCTAAACTGTTTTTATTAATACGATTAATGAACAGATGAGGAATTTAAAATTGTATTTAGTGTTACTATAGACTTATAATGTATCTGTAGATGAACTTAATATTAATTTTACAGCGCAAAAGTTTCTAAACTGTAATGCTGCAAAGTTAATAGAATATATAAAAATAAAGAGATTGGAACAACTTCGCCTTAACCGCGACGGTCTTTGGTTGGCTATTTAAATTTTTCAATTAAATCAACACAACGGTTTAATTGGCCCGCGCCTGATTGTTTATTAGCGACGTGTCTAATAGAAATCTTATTAGATTTATATCTCAATTTACCGCTGCCCGTTGTGAGAACGTTCACGGGGAACCTGTGAAATTGCTTGACGGAAGCTTGCGGCACTCTATGATAAACAGGGTAAGGATAGGATGTGGTTTGAAGCTCTTTTTAATGTAGTGAATAACTGAGTTCATCAAATTTTTAAAGTTATAAATTCAGCTATGTTGTTCTTTAAGACATCCATAAATGAAAACCCTCACTCCGCCAAACACAGGACACTAGGCGCTGCATCGCGAGGGTGGCGGTGGCGCAGGACACGACCGACACATGACCACGACCTCTCTATCAAGAGTGCACGACTAAGAAGAAGAATTTTCTAAGACAACATCCGTGAGCGCAACGATGACACGTGACAGATCGTGGCCAGGTTGCCAAGCAACGCGCTAATTTTTATTAAAACCATTCATTTTAACCGTTGCCATCAAGCATTTTTTTTAGAGTATCACACCTCAATTTATTCAGTATCGCTGAATGAGGAGTTTTCTAGTAGGTATTGATAGTTGGTTTCAAAAAGCATCAATAGATGGCGCTCCTACAATTTTGGTAATCATTTTTTAATCTGTATGATGGTTGCACTGATTTCATGCAGCCAACTAATACTTAACTTAAAAATAAAGTGTTTATTAATATAAACATAATTGTTAAAGGTTAAACGAAGTGTAAAAATAAATATTTATAGAAGTTGGCACTTTATTCCATTATTATTACAACCTCTAAAATGGTTGAAAACCATTGACAAATACAATATTATCCAATACAACGTACCCAGTGTTTATATCCTGTTTGCTAAGAACCTATTTCAAGCGATTATCAATTACCAAAATTGTCGGGGCGCCATCCAGTGAGTGGTTAGGAATGCTTTAGATACCTATTGGAAAACTGCTCATTAAGATAAAATATTGCCTTTTGGGGGCCGTATTACCCACACTTACTTTCAGAACAGCAGCTGCGTTGAGAAGTGTCTGCTACCATGCTTTATTTGTTAATAGAAGGAATGGAATCGTTTTGACGGTCACTTGGGTAATGCATGGAGCTTTGCCGCTTGTGAAGGTGGCCGCTTATCATAATGTGGACCGTCCAACGACCGTGTGCCTTCCAAGACACAAAAAGAAAAAAAAAAGTAGTTTAGGGGAAAAAGTTCTTTTTTTTATTCCGCCAATGTGGCAAACAAGCTTACGGCCTGCCTGATGGTAAGCAGTCACCGCAGCCTATGGACGTTTGCAATACCAGGGGCATCACCCCCGCGTTGTCGACCCCGTAAAAACCTTTTAACCCCTTTCTTGAAGAACTCCATGTTGTACTCTCCAGGGAAAACCTCTCTAGGTAGTTCATTCCACAACCTTAGTGTGCGTGGGAGAAAGTATCCAATTTGACAAATAATTTTGAAACACACATTTTACCTATTTACAACTAGTGGTTCACAAATCTGGAGGAGGCTTCAGTCCAGCAGTGGGCTGTTGCAGGCTATTGATTTGACATTCATCATCACAACCCGTAACAGTCCACTGCAGGACTTAGGGCCTCTCCCACGAAAGGGGAGGTTATTGCCATAATCTCCACGCTTGGTAGGCGAGTTGGAGATCGCAGTGTTTAAATGTAACAATGGAAAATGCTGCTGCCCATTTTCCAGACTACGGAGACTCTTGATATTTCGCCTCGAAAACATTAGTCGCCTTGTACGACACCCATGAGTGTAAGGGGTTGGTGCTATTCTACTCTGCCGGACACCACACGGCATTTGACACGGCATTTGACATTATTAATATAGATTTAAATATTGTAAAAGCTATGTATATTTTTCAACATAATTGTGCAAGACGGATACACATTAGTTAAACTGCCACAGGTGTGAACGCTTTTTAGCTGATAGAGCTGACTAACACACACCTATCCATGAATTCTTTCCGAGGCAGTTATAATTTTGAAATATATACATTTTTATAAAGACCGTGTAATAAAAGAATTCGGCGTGAAATTCCGAAGCGGTAACAATTAATTAGCATTATTGGACAGCGTCATAGGCCTCATTATGAATTTAAACGCGACCCACTAATGAGACTGTGTGGGAAACCAGACGGGCGGTTTTGTGAACGCTTCCATTTATTTTAATATAATTCTTAGCAGAGAGATTTGTTTCAACGACAGAGTTATCCTATTAGACCGGTCATACTTTACTTACAAGAATTAGTCCACGAATATTTATTATTTATTTATTTATACAATATAAGAGCAAAAATGTAGTCAGAAGTTACTTACTAGAAGTTACTTTAATTAAAATTCATTTGTAGCTGTAGCCTCAGACATTGCATCGTTACTTGTGTGCCGGGTAACTTTAAGTAATAGCATTAAAAATAATAATCATCATAGCATAATATACCGGTAGTGCTTTCGCACGCCAGGCCCCGGGGTCCGCCTTGCGACCATAAACAAAGATTTTTCAGATCAGATAGATAATAATTACAGTGTAGCGGTTGCCATATGACCTCCGTGACCCTGAGGAGAACCTGACCATATCACACATGTCATGGTTACATATTCAGTCGCCTATATGTGCAGGTTTCATCACGATGTTTTCTCTCACCGTAAGAGCATCGGTTAGTGTTCAACTAATCAAAAAGAAAAAGGTCATTGCTACATAGCGGCACTGATCCAACTCGGTACCTCTCGCTTACGAGTCGGATCCAACAATCATTAGTCCACCGACGCTCCTACGATTAATTATTGTTACAAATATAGGTGTTACAAATTGAAAATCCATAAAAACAAGTTACAAACAAGCGTTTTTAAAACGCCAGTATAATCGGTCCACCCTTAATCACATTATCGATTTGTCTCCTAACGTGACACCCCGTTTAGATAATTAAAATTATTTAACGTGAATTTATGGTGTGATTTACTGTTAATTGGAAATATAGAAATTACATTGACCCATCCAGCCGTATTGGACCCAATTTGGGAAGAGAAATGGCGCTTGTAATTTAATCCGATTTTTTATGTTATTATATTAATAAGGAAGTGAAATATGGGTGATCTCGAACTCGTCTGCCGTGGAAATTAGACATAAGGCTCAGCTCAATAGTGGAGTGGCGGGTTTTCCCCGACTGCGGCGAAACCTACAAGGAGGGGTTCTGGGTTTAATGTTATGAAACGCAATTGAATAGTACACTATAGCGAAATAATCACCCAGTGTAATTCTATTGTTATATTTTCAGATTTTAATTGTTACTAAAAAGGTCGCTTAATCGGCCACTCCGTCGGTCGACTTTGATCCACTCTCTAGTTTTCGTGAAGTCTCCACTTTGATAGATGGTTAATAAAACAAAATCACAATCTTTGCGTTAATGTCCCGGTTGCGCTCTCGCACGCGAGGGCTATGCGTCCGCCTTGACCATGATCCAGAGAATGGTAGCGATGATAAAATGTAGATATTTAGGGGTCTATGGTACTATATACAAATTATTTATAAGTATATGTCGTATGTTGTGGGTAAATAGATAACTTGATTATTATATTGTTATTGAAAATCTGTCATTAAATTGCCTATAGATCTAGAATAGAAGAAATAGCACACAGGTTAATCAATATTTTTGACAATTGTGACCGACCTGCTCATCACAGCACAGCCCTCGTTGGGGGAGACTTATGTCCAAGAAACCTGTTCTGGCTCTTTCTCTTTTTTATGTTATGCGGCAGACAAACAGGCAAGCGGGTTACCTGATGGAAAACTCTGCTCGGCTTGGCGCATCCAGTCTCCACCTGCAGTCTTTCCTTGTCCCACCTGGAGCATTACTTTTTGAACTGCTGGCCTCGACTAGGACGGGTTTCAATTTTGATTTTCGGCAAAAATTCAAACATTTTATAATTACTTTGCCAACACCGAAGCGGACCGTATAAAAATAGGAAAAATGAGCGTCATGCATTAAAATATTGATTTTTCTTGCCTAAAATCAAAATAGAAAACCGTTCGACGCTAGGAGGACTAAAAAGTAAAAAATACAGCCCCTGGCTGGATGGCACTTCTCGAACTGCGCTCTCCACTCAAGAGCTCGTCTACCTCAGCGTCGGTTGTCGTCAGGCAGTTGTCGGTTCTTCTCCTGATATGGCTAGCCTTTTGCAACATCAGATTGCTATTTATGTTTGCGAATAAGGTACCTTGTTGCAAAGTTTTCCTTTGAGAGAAACTCTGTGTATAGCGCCTCGTATAGCATGCTTAGCGACCCAAATTATGTAACTTAATGACGCTCAGTTTGGTTTCCGTAGTGGTCTTTCGACAGACATGGCGATATTCGCTCTGAAAAATTCCGTGAAAAGTTATTTGAAGAAGAACACAGCAGTACATTCTTGCTTCCTAGACTTAAGCCGCGCTTTTGACACAATTAACTATAATACTCTCTGGAACAAGCTAAGGCGTACGGGAGCAGCGAGAGATATTTCATGTCTGTTGGAATTCTGGTACGGGAACCAGACCAATGTAGTGAGATGGAATAATGTGGAATCCGACAGCTATAAGTTGGAATGCGGGGTCAGGCAGGGTGGACTGACGTCGCCTTTACTGTTCAACCTCTATATGAACGACCTAATCGAGGAGCTCAGTAATATCAAAGTGGGATGCTACGTTAATGGACACTTGATAAATAACCTGAGCTACGCGGACGATATGGTGTTGCTGAGCCCCTCGATTCAGGGTCTCAGAAAATTAATAGTAATCTGTGAACGATACGCTATGATTCATGGCCTAAAATTTAATGTGAAAAAGTCAGAAGTTATGACATCTGTGTATAAGAATATGCCAAAAGTTACCCTACCGGTTTACCTATGTGGAACACAGCTAGCGGTTGTAACCAAGTTTAAATACTTGGGCCATGTGGTCACGGATAGGCTGGTGGATGAGGAGGACCTCGAGAGGGCGCGGCGGGCGCTGGCCGCGCGAAGCAACATGCTGGCGAGGCGGTTCGCTCGCTGCTTGAACGACGCCACCGCCAACTTCAATAGTATTATTTATAATTTATATTAAATATTATTTTTGTAGTCTAATGTGATTTACCATTAGTAATTTAACATTGACATTGTGAATTTTACATCTAGACATTTTAATTTTTAATTACATTTAATTGTAATTGCTCTTTGTAACATATGTTATTCTTACGTGTATGATATTATTATTATGTTATGTTATATGTGACATTATTAATTATGTATTTATGGGACCTATGTACCTGAAATAAATGACATTTAATTTAATTTAATTTAATTTTAATAACCAGCCGCACTGTAAATGTCCATGGTTTCCACACCAGCTTGCATGATATGATTTGTGAAGTCAGTCGCTGTCCATTTGTAGTCGTATAGTTATTCAATGAATTAGTTGATCACTTAGTTAAATTATCGTATGTTCAGGAGTCAGCATAAGCTTTGAATTACTATCCTAGATAATAAGCCAAGTCGGAGAAACAGATCGAAAAACTCCGTACCTTGCTTTAATAACCCTTAAGGTAACCTAACATAACCTAACTCGAACCTAAAACATTCAATCTAAAAAGAAGGTTATTATATTATACGCTGGTCAAATATGTTTTTCGACATGTTACGGCTTTCAACCAACCGTAAGTCCATTTTTGTTGGCATACAAAAGTTTATTTATTACATTTTTTCCATTTGGAACGGTAAAAGTGTTAACTCTATTATTTGTTTGGTAACCCGAATGAAATATATCACTAAACTGACAGAGGACCGTGTGTACATATTAATTTGAATGCCCGCTGGACCGAAAAGTATCGGATCCAGTTTTGGGTAGCCTATAAATCTTGATGCCGTCCTGCAGGTATGTGGGGCATGTAGTTTTAAGTAATTGCTTAGTAGGTTGATGAATTTATTTGTCGTGCTTTTTGGACATTGGTCGTTATTAACTTCATTATTATTAACAGATTTGGGCTTCGAGAGCGTCGTCTTTGTCGCACGCGTGTGAGTAAATGCGAATTATGAAATGACGTCAAAATTTTATTTTTAATTCGTTAAGCATTGCCGCCGTGTGGTGTCCGGCAGAGTAGGATAGCACCAACCCCTTACACTCTTGGGTGTAAGGGGTACAAGGCGACTAAAGTGTTCGAGGCAAAATATCTATAGTCTCCGTAGACTGAAAAATGGGCAGCAGCGTTTTACATTGTTGTATTTACGATCGATATCCAACCCGCCTGCCAAGCGTGGATATTATGGCAATAACCTTTCTTTTCATGGGAAAGGCCCTGAGTCCTGCAGTAAACTGCTACGGGCTGTGACGATAATGATGAAGTATTACTGCATTCTCCAGTCCTTCCTTTGCTCTATCTCTGATCTCTCTCTATACCACACTTCTCCACTATCTGGACCCTACACGGCTAGCACAAGTGTGTTCTCGCACGCGACAACAACATGCGCGTCATAGATACTGCTATCTCTTTCATTTAGTATTGAGAGAAGGAAACAAAAGCTCTCTCCCGGCGCGAGCTATTTCGCGGGCACACTTGTGGTAGCCATGCAAGTCATGCTACGCAAGCTGGCTGGTATAACACTGGAGAGACTGCATGCCGTCCACCGACCAGGGAAATATTCTCACCCACAGTAACCACTTTTCATCAAGTACCCACTTCGATATCAACTCTGATGAACCTTTAATAAAAGTTACACTTCTTAAATACGTTCTTTGACTAGCGAGGTACCAGGTCCTCATAACCCGCGAGAGACTGCCCGCCGCCCACTGCCGGCCACTCGAGGCCCATCGGTCGTACATCCGCAACGAGCCCTTCCCTTTCTTATATTTATAAAGCTGTCAATTTCCGAACCGTTTCTGGTTAAAATGGAAACGTCGTACAGGCATCGGTACAGTGGAGGCACTACATTAGTGTGGGTTGTGTTTGTGGTGGTTTTGATATAGGAATACTGAAAGGGATATACACGATAACTAAGCTGCCGTGCCCAGCTCAGTAACGTGATATGTAACTTGCTACTAGAATCAAAAGCGCCCATACGTGTAGCGTGACACGACTGTGACAAGTTACGTGTTCGACCACGGGTCATGTTGGTTAGATGGGCATGGCACCGAAACATTGAGTCATTAACAACATTAAATACACATACATTTTTAGTAATATTAACAGTGTCAGCGTTTCTCTTTGTCACGGAAAAAAGGAGTATAAAAGTTTGTACCGGCTCTAATTCTAAACAATGGTAAGCGTACGTTACGATAAGATACCTAATTTTTGTGACAGATACCTACTTATATAGATCTAAAAACAACTTATCAGCTACCTTCTATCCTCCGTCCACGATATAAAACCTAGCTAGTTAAATTAACAAACCCGTTAACAAAAGCAACACTGCCCATACTGGATACTGACACCGCGCGTGGAAAGGAGCGCAGATGCGCCGACGATCGTAACTCAGGAAAAAACGTTCTTGAGGCGGCTTCGGCGAGAAAGGCACGGTCGCATTAAATTATTATGATTTATGTGTTTTAACGCGGTGGAGCTCGCCCCTTAATTATATGTGATGGTGTAACGAACAAAAGCCGGTCGTTAGGGCTCCGCTTTGGCGCGCCGTGGGTGCGCGGCCTTACGTGGGTTTCGGCGGTGCTTCTGATGTATATGAAACCTATGCCTAGAGTACAAAAATGCCAAGCGTTTGGCTGTCTGTATGAGAGTAGCTTAAGCTTTAAAAAAATAATAAATAAATATTCGTGGACAAATTTACACAGCGCCATCTAGCCCCAAACTAAGCAAAGCTTGTACTATGGATGCAAGCTAACTGATATATTACTAATATATATTTTTTAAATACATACTTATTATACACCCAGACCCGTAACAGAAATTGAAATTCGTCATTTAAATTTCTGCCCGACCGGGAATCGAACCCGGGACCTCTTCCGTGGCTGACTGGCATGTTGACCACTGAACCACTCAGGTCGTCATCTCGACGGATTTACATGCGGTTGGAAATGGGTGGAGTTTCATCTCGAGGAAGGTGTGAAGTAGGAGCGGGTCGCTAGTGCCAAGGAATTTTTATGTACCTACATACACACTCGCTCCCGTATCCCATAGGGGCAAGTAGAGACAATCAAAATTCAAAATTTCTTTATTGATTAGGATATTAAATATCTCTTTCAATCGTCAAAAAGGAGGGGGGTAGGAAAGTAGGAAGGAAATACACAGTGACACGCTGACCACCCTATGGCCGTAGATAAACGTATCCCTCGCCAACCACGACCGAACCGTGCTCGACAATGCCAGGCAGAGCCGGAACGCTATATTATATTATATAGGTATGTCTAGTATAATTAAGAAAAACCACCTAAAACTACAGCAAGGGTAAGCCAAGCAATCGAGTGCCACAAGCTATGATCCTGACATCTCTCTCGCTAACAATTTTTATTCTCTTTTATGTAAATTTATTTTAAACCAACAACCCCGAAGCACTTTAATGTCAAACGGGACCCTGGCTCACCGTAAGCTGAAAGTAGCGAAGTGTTGCAGCGCTGATTTCAGCAGGATTGGATGATCTCAGCGTTCAACTCACTTTTAAATCCCGACCAAAATATTTGAGTATATGTATACGTGGTTAGGGATATTCCAAGTATTTCCTGCCGATCTGGTTATTACTTATTAGCCAGGATCTAAAGTTACACAGTTACTTAGTTAGATTTCGTTTACTAGCAATCAAACAACAATGCTTGTGCTGTTGTATTTTTGTTTGTAAGGCGGGTAGACAGTGAAGCTAATATATTACAACACACAACCTATCATTCACTCTAATACCTATTCTAGTCAAATGGGCATAAAACAGACAGTTAACACACGTCACCGATTAGAATGCGACAAATTTATCTGACGAGGCGACAGCGTCGCTGTTCTTGGTATTAACATGACTTTTTACAATGGCGTCGCTTAGTTCCAATTTTACCCACCGGGTCCGATAAGTTTGTGCCACTGTATGAAACCGTCGATTCCGAACAAATTACACTTGATGGCTGAACAGAAAGAAATGTCGCTGCCAACGTATTTTAGGTAAATCGTTTTCCATTTTTACGATTCCGTGCTTAAAACTATTTAGGCTGCGGCGTAGGCTCAGCTGGATAATTTGGAAAAGTGATAAAAAAAGTACGCGCCAAGGTTCAGTGGGTGGAACTGAATAGTTTTTCAGTGAATGTGTTTCTTTGAATATTTAGAAATATCCATTAAACGCCAGCAGTAGGTACGCTTCATAATTCCCACTAAGTATACAGAAAAAATTGTCGTCTTGTCGTAATTAATTTCTTCAGGTAATTACAGTGGAGTCGTCTGCCATTTGCCCTCTATGACTCTGCTACGAGGGGAACCTTTTTTTTTATGTTATACGGCAGACAAACAGGCAAACGGGCCACCTGATGCAAAGTGGTCACCGCCGCCTATGGACATCAGCAACACCAGGGGAGTCACCAATGCGTTGCCCGCCTCTGAAGAGACCTTTAATATACCTCTTGAATGATCCCATATCATAGTCTAAAGGAAATACTGTGGCTGGGAGCTCATTCCACATCCAAATCGTACGAGCGAGAAACGTTCTTTCGAACCTTCGCGTCGTGACCAACAGAGGGTCTACGTAGTGAGGATGAGTACCAAGCCCAAGCCAACCTGACCAGATTGGATCACGGTTACACATTCAGTCGCTTGAATATGCAGGTTTCGTCTCGATGTTTTCCCTCACCGCAAGAGCATCGGTTAGTATTCATAACTCCAACTAAATAAGTGATTTTTGTTATTATCTAACGCAGAATTTGCTTCAAAGTAGTGGGTATATTGTGGTACAGGTATATTAGATAATGTGATAGAAGTGTATATCTTAGCGATTACCTTATTACATAAGTATGAGTGTCGCTTGTTAACTAAACAGTCAATGATGGTAAGTAGTTACATGCAATACCGCTTTCACATTACTGACATTGTGAAAACATCTGCATATTATCTTGAAGAGTTTCGTACTATTGTTGAATTTCTTCAGGGAGCCTCCAGGTATAGCCATAGTGATGGTGGTTCTTCTTGTTTTTGCCCAGAAGGACGATAAGCAATCGGAACTGGTGATGAAAAATCATGATGTAGAAAGGTAGGTACCGTTTTCCATTTCATTTTTTATTTTTGAATCTCTCTGTCTGTTACCTTTTCACGGCTAACCCGAATCGATTTTGATGAATTTTAATACCAACCTAGAAAGCCCAAATGTCTCTATTTTTGATTCGCTCTGTCGGTAGAAATCAGTTGGTTCAAAACTAAAGAAAATCGGTGTAATGCATCAAAATATCGAACTTTTGTTTCTGAAAATCAAAGTTTAAATCCTGTCACCTTGAGGCGAGCGCTTTAAAATTATAGCCCCTGGGAGGGAAATAGACTACTTTATTTTTCGAATACCATGCAGGCGGAGCCGCTGGTACAGCTAGTTTTTTATAGAAACATATAATGCCAAATAAATCAAACCCCAACTTTGAAACTACAAGTTTTCATTGCTCACGTACATACGGGCCCCGTCCCTCCCCGCAACTTTCAACCGCGTTTTCACCAATCTAAACAGTTGTAAAAATTACACCGCATTACCGTATGTAAATCCGTGCGGTGCTCTAAGTAAAATGTGATAATAATAACCTTTTTAGTTGTCAATCTGATTCGGCGCGGCACAATCACTGTGTGCGCCGACTCAAGCTTCGACTTTCGACCTATGCCGCCTGCGATCGGAAACGGACTTTACTGTACAGCGTTTTAGAGCACAATATCGATTGGAGCAGAGTAAATTGCTTCTTGGAGAAAAGCGACCCTAGGCAGATGCGTGATAAAGTCCACAATGTGATGTAAACCCCTCGCGGTTAGATAGGAATCTTTCGCCGCGGCAGTAATGATGTTGTCGGCCAAGAAGTCATTATTCATTTTTTTAATACAGTGTTTTGTTGAAACGACATTTTCACTAGAGTAATCACGATTTGTACAGGCAATATATCAAAGTAATAAAAGCCACGCTATTACGTCGGTAACTGTGTAGGTGATTTTCAATTTGATGTCTTCATTTCGTATGACGTTTTAATGTGGGCTCTTTTGTTTGTTGAGGATTCTGGTTTTTATGCGTTCCGCCATTAGCTGTGTGGACGCTGAAGTATTGTATAGTGGTGGTTGTATGGAAAGGTTTTCATTCTATCCGAGTGATCGTGTTATTAAAGCAGTCTATCTGCATCTTATTCAGACTAGAGCGCATACAGATGCAGGTGCGCGATTTCTGCTCGATTTGGTTTCTATGCTAATGACAGAAAGCTTATTTTATTATTTGTAAACACTCACGCACAGCTCGTGTCGCATTTTATTATTTGTAAACAAAACTGTGCGTGAGGCACAGCTCGTGTCGCGCCCGCCTAGCCACCGCACATAAATCGCACGACTAGGCGTAAACGTAAAAAGGCCCTTAAGAAACTTATGCGTAATCAAAGGTTCAGTTTATTTATCTACTACAAGTTTACTTCTTTACTTAAGAAATAAATTGTCACTCCATAGAAGAAAATTACAGGACACACACTCCACAGAAAAATTATATACGCGAACACCACAAAACTTACCAACCAAACAACATTTTGGTGACGAGCCACACGTTTCCCTCGCCTCTCCCACCACCAGCTTACGTTATTGCCGTAAATAAACACGTAAGAACGGAACTTTGACGCCGATGAAATTTGCACAGTGAAAAAGCAATATGCAATAAGCATACCCCTTTCTGCGGTCCCAAAACTGAAAGCCGCCACTCTGCACAATGTACGCGCGCTAACCACAACAAATAATAGTTGCTGTCGCCGCTATTGAGTTATGGCGACATTCTACTTCAGGCATCGCAACTTGGGTATGCAGCGCGGTTTCGAATCGGCAACCATATTAGCACTTAAGGGGGAAGCAATAAGGGCGGTGTGTGGTAGAGACTCGTATTGGGACGTTTTGCGATGGGCTGGGACGGATTGAGAGGCCTACCACTTTTGTAAGTGGCAGCGGCAATATTAAATAGTAAGGCCGACTAAAACTAAATCCTTGGGTCGTGGGCTGCAGGGGTTCTATTTTTAAACCGCTCACATCCACGCGAGCGCTCGCCTTCAAATGCCTGTCTTTTCTATCTCTAGCAACTTATCACGAGTGTGAAAGAGATAGGTAGCTAGATAGGTTTGGAGATATTGAAATTGATAAGTTTGGCGCAATATTCTACTCTGCCGGACACCACTATAAGTATCTACCGGTGGTAACATGCTAAGTAGTCAGATCCTTCAGGACTACCCAATACTAATGTATATTCCTCTAGAGGAAGAAACCGCTATGGAGATACCAATGACTGTTTAAGCACTAACCGATGCTCATACGGTGAGAGAAAAATCGTGATGAAAAGTGCATATTGTACCAATGTGTAACCATAATCTAATCTGGTCAGGTTTCCCTGTTAACAGGGTCACGTAGCTCATTCCCGGATCTACCAATTCCTGGAATATGGTCAAGCCGTACCCCACGCCCTCACGCACGAGAGTATAACCGGGGCATTAACGCCAAAATGACATTCTGGAGATTTGGGTCTTGGGTCCCCCCCAATTTCTCTGATGTCGTGTCGTAGATGTCTGCAGAACCGCAGATTACGCTGACTATCCTCTCCTTCAAACGGGAACACAAGAACGAAAGCAATATTTTTTGGCGGCAGAAATTTATATGGCAATGGTCTTTATTCATGCGTGTGTCGCATTCGATGAAATCTAAAAAGCCTTGCCGGTGCTTCCAAGGCTTACCTTGCCGGTACTCTCAGAGTTTAGCTGGTAGGCGCCTAGGTCTCATACAAGTCCAGCATAACCAGATAGCCGGCTCTATGGTACACATGAGTGTTCTCGGCCTCCCTCCGTTAATAGTCTGGAGGGTGACATTATACCCTTTGCGGTAGGCGCAATAAAAAAACCAGACCTGACAGAGTCCTACCATACGCCTGTAGACTGTACATACCATCACATCTTAAAGTTTTAAAGAAAAAGTGCCTACCGCCAACCGCAGTCCGTCCCTGTCCACGTAAAGCAC
Organism: Blastobasis lacticolella; assembly: GCA_905147135.1. Taxonomy (NCBI): domain Eukaryota; kingdom Metazoa; phylum Arthropoda; class Insecta; order Lepidoptera; family Blastobasidae; genus Blastobasis; species Blastobasis lacticolella. Next base: position 4,502,419 of record LR990048.1, on the reverse strand, counting down.
CCGGAATGGCGTCAGTGATGGCTCAATCAATGCGAGCGGCTGTGGGTGTAGCAAACGTGTCGTCGGGAAGACGGGAAAACAATTTGCTATACAATGTACGCATAAACCGGCTGGCGTGCCTTCTCAGCCCTTTTGTTCGAGATCCTTACTCCCCTCCGACGCGATTGCAAGTGGTCGTTTAAACTCGCGCGTTTTGTCTCGACTCGTACGTAAGTACATATTTAGTTTTACGACGCGAGCTTTTTCTTCGTAAGAGTGTTGTCGTCTGAGATTTTTATGTCAATCAACGCTTTTATGGGGCTGTTAGTTGTTTCAAGGAGGGCGAAGTACCTATGGGTGATATTGCCAACAAAGGCATTGTCGTCAGGCGACGCTCATGGCTTGGTTGGGGATTTAGTGAAATAACAATGCCAATAATAAAAGTTCTAATTTCAGAATCAATGCAGTATGTATACTTGTATATTGATATACAGTTGGCAAGAAAGGTTTATAAAATTTGAGGACGCCACTTGACAGCAGAAGTTACTTACTTCTGCTGTCAAGTGGCGTCCTCAAGTTTGACAGAAATTCATTGTAGCAAGAGCAGCAGTTCCTTTTCACAACTTTCTAGCCAGACCTATCTTCTACTGATCCCTTTCTACCTACTGAAAGCTTTCTTACAACTTTGTTCCGTAATACATACGGCAGGTATAATAAGACCACGCTAAGTCCGAATCGCATATTAAAAATATCTCTGTATGGCAACTTATGACAAGTTTTTAAAAAGTAATAGAACGTCATTCATAAAAGTCATAACAAACAATTTGATTTCTGTAGGATTGTTCATTTTCGTGAGTTAAGAAAAATATTATGAAATAATGGGCAAAACAATTAAAAAGGAAGTGCTAGAGATAATTTTGAGTATGATTAATAATTTAGTCTAACTAAAAGTACAAATACAAGCCAAATACTTAACTGAAAGTTTACAAGAACGACTGACAAGGACAGATTATTGCCATATCTACATTTTAGAATTTTTACTACTGTCAGTCAATGCGGACTTATCGTGGTCCTACTATAGGTATGTAATACATGGCCTGCTTATGTATTTAACTTCAAATAATAGCTGGATACCCGCAAAGCCCGCGGCACACAGGCGTACTTTCTAGCGCCTCATCATCATATCATCCTGAAGATGCTCCCTGCTGAGCATAGGCCTCTCCCAGAGATCTCCACAAAGGCTTAAGTACCTGCGATCTTAAGTGCCATGGGAGGCTACTCATTGTTTAAATGTTTTTAAGTGTAATAAAACTCTTTCTTCCTTCTTTCTTTCTTTAAACCACAGTGATCCCAATCACAACGGGGCCATGTATTAAATTATTTCACTTACCTAATCCAAGTTGACAGGCGGACATATTGCGCGGGGGTGAGGCGGGGGGCGCGAGGCGGCGCTCTTTGAGCCGCGAGGTGCTAATAACGAGGCGCCCTGCTGCGTGAGCGCGCCCCGCTGCGCGAGGAATGCTGGGGTGAATGCGCCAGATATCGCCAGTGTTGGGAGAGTCAGGTGTTGGTCTGTTTGTTGTACTTGCTTGGAATTGGGATGTTGGTATGTAAAATAATCTGAATTTTGTGTCATGTGTCCAATAGGTACTGTAATCTACGGACGGGAGTAAAGATCTTTATTTTTAAACAGAGGCATATATCATGTAACTTGCTCTTTTATACGTTGCCTGCGAGTGTGTTCCCTAATCATTATAACCTATCCAGGTTCTATATTTATTATTAAGGCATCCGCCTTCAAGGCTAGAGTGAATCTGTTCTTAGTCTGGCATGATCTATCTTAGGCCGCATCGTCATTTACTACCAGGTAAGATAGCGGTCAAATTACTGGAAAATTCTTATTAAAAAAAATCTTTTGGTGACAGTTTTTACTTCGAGATATCTATTTTGATTATTCACTACTTAATACAAAGTGATTTATTGATTGACAAATTGAAAAATTGATTTACTTTTGTTTTCTTCTTATACGTAGGCCGTCCGATTTTAATCCATTCAAATTATTTGTATATCAAGAAATTAAAAATATTACTCAAGAATTGATAATCAAAGTATATCATAAGTTCTATTTTATTTAGACAACTTATGTGGCATAAACTTAAGGTAATATGTAGGTGTATTATATTGGTATGATATGGTATGTCATGACATCAAGCTGTGTGGCTGGATATATACTTACACACTTACAGCCACATTTCGGCAGCAATTTTTATTAATTTACTTTTACAATATAGATATTCAAATTGTGATTGAATTGTAAGATATGGAACAACTGCCAAAGCTCGAACTTGTTGCCATGGTTTTATGCTGGAATGGTCTAAGATATTACCTATTTATACTAGAAATGTATGTTTCTTATACTAGAAATATTTATATTATTATTTATTTATACTAGAAATGTATGTTTTTGATTTTCTATTCTTCTTAATCAACATCAGCTTTTATTCGCCCAGCTTAGGGAATTTATATAATCCAACTCCTTCCATCCTGATAGACTGGAGGCCTCTCTTCAATTCTATCTTGGTGGTGTCGTCGGACTATCATGTTTTTAGTTTTCCAGGCTTCCTAATGAAAGTTCTCGGCCGTCACACGATACATTTTTGGGTCCAGCTCATTTGATTTTCTATTATATTACGAAGAAATAATTAAAATGGTAGTGTCAATATTACGGGTCCGGTGTCCCTGTTCAGGGTCACGGAGGTCAGATATCAGTCGCTCCATTGTAATAAATAATTACTGCCTGATAATAATAAAGTCACACCCCGGCTCTTGCACGTGAGAGCATACCGTGGACGATATCATCTAAATGATGAAAAAAAATATAATTAAAATTGTAGTGTCAGCACGCAGGCCATCTACCCGACGCCGAGTGAGATATCTCACTGGCGTCTCTATTAAGTGTAATCACACGAGCGCTGCGAGTGGATACTCTTAACACTGGCCGCGTGTTGATCAATGACCCGCGCTGTTTTGTTGTGAACTGGCTGGCCGTTAGAACTGTTTCACTGTTCACTGGTATCTTCTAGTTCGAAAAGCATGTCTACAGGTACCGCATGTGCTCCTCTTAGGTTCCAGATGTACTGGACGACGGTCACTTTCCGTTAGGTGGAGAGTTCGTGCGTGTGCCCTCCTAGGCAAAAAATAAATAAAAAGCTTATTCACTTAAGGACACTGGTGTACTAAGGACGGCTTGTTTTGGACCACTAGGACCTCAAAAGTTCTGCGAGGGCTTTTAAATCGAGAAATATCCTTATAGTGCATATGGGAGCTTTCGTGCTTCACATGCTTATTGTTGTATTGTTATTTCTCGACTCTTAACTTAATTCAATCAAGCTTAAATCCTTGATCAATCAAGCTTAAAAACCTGAAAATTATTTATTTATTTATTTTATTTATTAGGAAGACCAACAGCTTTATAATACAATAGTTCTTCATATAAAATATTGGAGCTCTAATTCACAACACAAGTATAAGTAAAGTGTTTATCAATGTTTATGTTTGGCGACCTGAGTGGTTCAGTTGGTTAATATCACCGTCATCATCATCAACAACACCGGCCTGCCACGCAGAGGTCCCGGGTTCGATTCCCGGCCGAACCGTAATTGAAATGATGAATTTTAATTTCTTTTACGGTGTTGTATGTATGATAAGTATGTAAGTAGTTGATCAGTTTTCTGGCACCCATAACACAAGCTTTGCTTACTTAGATGGCGCTGTGTGAATTGTCCAAGCATTAATTAGGCCGTGTGGTGTCCGGCAGAGTAGAATAGCACCAACCCCTTACACTCGTGGGTGTCGTACAAGGCGACTAATGTTTTCGAGGCAAAACATCAAGAATCTCCGTAGTCTGGAAAATGGGCAGCAGCATTTGCCATTGTTATATTTAAACACTGCGATCTGCAACCCGCCTGCCAAGCGTGGAGATTATGGCAATAACCTCTCCTTTCGTGGGAGAGGCCCTAAGTCCTGCAGTGGACTGTTACGGGCTGTGATGATGATGATGATTAATTAATTAATTTATAATGTCATTCATGTTGCACTGCCTAGTAATTTTCATATTGTAATCGCTCCGGTTGACTGGTAGATAATAATATAAAACTACATTCTTTAAATAAAAAATAAAAAAATAAAGATAGTATTACGGTTAGAAAAATATAAGGAACAAATCAAAGAAGTGTAAAAGCACGTAAAAGTTAATAATCGCCTATACTTATTCAATACTGACTATACACATCCCAGTCCGCCGTACTAATTACTCTGTGCGGCGGAGTGCGCGCATTGTTTTGGGCGGGAACGCCCCCCGCGAGGCAGCCAATGGGGGCGCTGCGCGGGCGCCGGCGCCGACGACACGCCGCGGTGACTGCGCCAGTGATACACTACAACTAGTAACAGACGTTCCGTTTTAGCTGGTGCCGACCAACCGTCAGTTGAATAGAAAAGCATTTATTTTATACTTCATGCACATACCTCAACTTATACCTAAACAAGAAATATTAATAAATACAGCTTAATCTTACCAAAAATACCACTTAATATATAGGCTGTATGTGAGCGCTGCAGCAACATCAAAGGGCATGACCCTAAGGCTAGAAAGGGAATACACTGATTTTCAAGCAGTATGCGGCACCTAATGAAATACCTTTTTAAAACATCTAGTGTGTAAAGTGATACTAATCCTTATTAAAATAACGCCTCTTTTGGGTGCGGGGGACGTGGTCGAAAGTCCAACCAAGGTCGGCTCGCCCACGCATCCGAATTATTCCTAAAGTGACTTTATTTTGTACTTCTTAACGATTGCAACTGACGGGTGGTCGGCTCCAGCCAAATCGGAGAGTCTGTTACTAGTTGACGTTTCTAATGTCAAAATACTGCCCTGCTATTGGATAGAAACAACTGCTGTAAAATGACAGATCTATTCCAGCCAATGACAGGGCTTTATTTTGACAGCCATCACGAGGATTATGGAATCGCGAAATAGCTTGTAGCTATAATAAACTATAGCGGTTGTCGAAATGTAAAAAGCCCGTTTCGACAAGAAAAGTTTCCTTCCTGGCAATGATATAAATATTATATTACACAGAGTAGATAGCTACGTCTAAGGGAGACAATAACAAGTTATAAGAAAGACGATAAGAAAATAAAACAAATATTATGTAGTGATTTATTTAGCACTCACAATAAAATAACATAACATGACAAACAAATCTTATCTATTTAATTCTAAACTTAATAAAAAATTCCAAAATTCGGACACCATAATTTTTAAACAAAATAAAAATGAAATATACCACCAATCTTTCCCATACTAACGAAGTGAAACATACGCAAATTAGTTCTAAATCATTCTCGACTTTCAAAATTATAATTTCCAAACGCAGTTTCGTTTGCTATAGAAATATTTGCCTATTGTAAGTAGGTACTTTAGAAATTATTTACAGCTACAATAAATAAGGCATGGGAACTTGTTACGTGTTATAAATTACACTCAATGTGGAGTGTGATAAATTACTAATAGAGATCTCCATTTTGTTTGGACGCGAATGGTAATTAGTTTGCTTTGGAAATCGCAGAGACGTTGTTATGAGTGTGGACTGTGGAGGAACATTGCTTGGTTAAAGTTATGTCTACATGAAAAGGCATGAAAGGTCATTTCTGTAATTCATTGAAAACGTTGAACATTTCTGATTATGGAGAGAGTATTTAGAATTTTTAAATGTACCTAATATGTTTATCAATTTGTTGCCGTGCTGGAAGAAATATTATATTCTTAAAAAAAAAAAAAAAAAAGTACCTATTTTTTATTCTATTTTATTTTAATGATTTATTTGTGATAATTAATTAAGTGTACCTACTCTAATTTTATATTGTATGCCTAAAGGTAGACCACAGCGCTCTAGTCTCTATTTATATAATATGAGACCTGCATTTAACCTGTGTGTCACAATAAACATATTTGATTTGATTTGATTCCTACCAAATGTGAAAGTTCAGTAAAATTTGTCTGTCCTAAAACCGTAAATGTCAAAAATTATTTTACATATTTTCGTACGGACTTTACCAATGGATAGAGCGATAGACAGTAGGTAGGTACTAAAGATATTTAGATACATAATATTTTTCGCACGTCTTTTTGTTGGAAAGTGGAGTTCTGTGCTCGGTATGGTCCATAGACTGTCATAGCATTGAAAATTTCTCATTATTGATAACAAAGAAGCTGGCCCGGCGCGACTTCGGTCTTGTGGTGTTTCATACCCTTCTTACTCTACCCTTGCCTACCCCTACCGTACTAGTACCCTAAGAAAACGTACTTGTATCTGGCGTCTGGACTACCATTATCTTTTAAAGTTAAAAAGTTAAAGTCATCAGCAACTCATCTCAGCCGCAGGATAACGGTGGACATAGGAATGGAACCCCTTGTCTACCACACCGATCACCTGCATGCCTCTTGAATCTATCAACATACTCGTAGATTACGGAGGCTATGATCAACATAATGATCAATATCCTACGATCATCCGTTTATCTCATCGGGGCGTCCTACGCTGTGATTGTTGGTTCGCGGCACAAAGTACGCCATACAAAAGACATCAACGCGCTCCTGTTTGTCAAAGGCAAAAGTGGGTATAAAACTATTTTTTTCATACAATTTGAAATCAATCAAAAAGTTCGTATTCTTCTTTTTTCATACAATACAATTACTCTTACATAAAACTGAGATTGGTTGCAATGAAAAAATTATTGCTTGTATACAAATCTATCATCATCAATAAATTTCAATACACCGGAACTGTCCACCAATGGAGTTGAACCTCTTTGCGTGTAAGCACCTACGTACCTACTCGGTGATATAATTGCTTTTAATCAAATGCTTTTATTTTTATCATTTTCCAATTATCGAAGACCCAATAACCGTGACGGGGTAGAAAGGAGTAGGAGTAAGTTTGAATGCCTCGTCACGGGCAGGAAACGTATTCACTGAAGCTCTCATTTGACGAAGCAATAAATGTCAAAATTATAGTATTTTGTTTTTTAAAACTCTAACTCAAAACTCAACATTTCTTTATTGATTCGGACATTAAATTAGATTCCGGAATTTAGAGTTAGAATTGTGATGTCAAAATAAATAATGTCTATGTCTAAATATCTCTTTTAATCGTCAAAGTAATACTCAACTGGGGATGGGGAAAACTTAATTATTTTCTTTTTATGTAAATACTTATTACTACATTTAGATATTTTATAAATCACTCTGTAATGTAAATGATGTGTTTCTTGTAAATAAATATACTTAACTTATTTAGTCTTTGTCATGTATTGCTCCAGTAGTGACAAGACTCTATGAAGCTTGAAAAGTCCTCCTGGATGGATACTATGCCGTGGTACTCAGACAACTCACTTATGGTACATTTTTCTTACATAAAACTTAAGGTGCATGAATCATAATTCCTACGATGAACTTTCTATACTGCTCGTTAAGCGCGTTCTTAATTTAATTTTTACATTACCTTAACAAATCTTTTGAAATAGGACGGATCCAAACTTACGAATAACGGAAAAACAGAGTGGCTGAAAGGAACATGTTTCAAATTAATGTTGAGCATCGCCATTTAAATTACACTTACAATAATATAAGATCTTGTAGGTCCTATGTTTTCCAACCTATATTACTTTCTTTTTGAATTTTTGTTATACGCAGTTTTAAAACCATTTTCAAATTTTGTTAATAACTATGACATATTCAGTACAAGACATCATTGTTATCATAATAAAAAATAAGGCAGGAAGACCGGATATGTCGTCCCTCATTGTACATGCGCGGGCGCCGACGCAGACACATTGTCGTCGGGCGCCATTGTCTTATTGGAATTACAATTAAATCCTTGCAAGTTATTAACGTTTAATGATCCGTTGTACGGCTGTTCTCGGTACGGAATTGATTCTTGACCGGGGAGTGGTTCCATTTAAATATAGGGCCTCACAAACGTTTGGGTTTGTTTATGTGGATGTAGGAGACTAATGACCGATTACTCTAAACCCAGGAGACGCGGTGACGTCAGATGGTTTAAAATATTTCCAACATGAAAAAACATTGCACCAACACCAACCTAAATTCACTAGAGTCGAGAGCCACCTGATGGTAAGAGGGAACTGACGGTTCATAAAAAAAATTAGAGCTACAGATACGTTGTCACTGTGTAGCGGAGCCCGTTTTCCTCATGCCTACTTACTACGTCAACAATATCGTTTTATACAAAAGCATCAGTCCGATAACATTATAATACACTAGCTGGCCCACAGCGACTTCGTTCACACTACCCTACACTACTCTACCCCTACCCTACCCTACCCTACTCCACCCCTACCCTACTCTACTCTACTCTACCCCACCATACCCTCGAAAAAACTAAAAACCCAACAGCTTTACCCCTTTTACAGTACCGCATTGTACGCAAATCCTTCAACCCGCTGCCACTAGAGCCACGGGCGTGATCGCACGCGAGCTAAAACACGACCAATTCCAAGTTATTAGCGGAGCCGCCGCTCGCAACGGGACCGACCGCGTTGTTATTTAGCCGGATAATAATGGAGTCATCATTCCCCCGTGACAGCTTCGCACCTTGAGAGTGGACGTCTGAATTGACTCTCTTTATTATGTTCTCTCGGTGTTGCTTTTCTTACCTTTTTTATACATGTTTATGAGCGCTTTGTGGCCCGCCGGCCGGTCGTGAGAGGTGTTAAACAGACGGCTCGGGAGATAATCTAAATTGTTTATAAGGTTTTAATAAATTGGACTTTGGAAATAATTAAGATAATGGTCGTGTTATAGACTTTGTTGTCTGTTAGCCGTTGAGGTTGTTTTTGGTTGACAGGTTCAGGCTGTAGGTAAGGTAAATGGGTTGGTAATTACTAGTTTATACTATATAAATCATATAACGGCATGTATCAGTTTATATGTAGGTACTAAATATTTCTATTGATTTTTCTATATTAATCAGAATTTTCATAATATAAATGAAAAAATAAATAAATGACGTAATGTTGACATCTTAGTTATCATAATATGACAATGCATTGCTAATATAATAGTGAGTAAAGCCTAAGCGTTTCGATGAGAGATAAAGTCGGTATATCAGCGTTTATCACGGTTAGATAAATTACTATCACTACATATTGTAAACCAAAGTCCTATTCCGCGGCTATCTGTTTATCTGATCGCAATAAATTCGAAATTACTCAACGGATTCTCATGCGGTTTTCACTAACAGACAGACCACAGTTTTTTTCACGTGGTTTTCGCCTAAAGTACCCGTACAATCCATGCGAAGGGGGGCAGGTAGCTAGTTTTTAATAGGAATAAAATCAAAATCGAATCGATGAAATCAACATCATCATCTTAGAATTTATCCCGGCTTATGCTGGCGACAGTATGTCTAAGTTTAATCATGTGAACAGCAAATCAAAATGAACCCAAGCAATCATCATAATAAGCTCAATAATGAACTAAGTACAATATACAAGCGAACAATTGACCTATCTTAATTATCACTTATCTCTCGTGTCGTGACATATTATGGGAAAGTTTTCCCGGGATAATGAAATATTGACAATGGCGGCGAAACAGAATGCCTTGTAATGATCATAGATAGACTGCGATCACCGAGCACATACCCAGTAGAGGCGCAATCGAAACGACTTAATGTTGTCGTCGTCGATAAAATAAGTTCACAAATGAAAAGTATTTTTTCATAACAAGCTTTTATCGCGCGGTATGGTACTCATAAAAACCATTCCAAAGAGCCCAAATGGGGTTATCTTGTTGTGTTTAGTAGTTCCTATGAGCACCTTCCGACTCCATCGTCAGACCAGCTTCATGGTACCATATAAAAACATTGTCATCCAATTTATCAAATATCAGCCTTCTGGGGACTTTTCCGTATTCAGGGGACTTGGGGCAAATTTTTTACCTAAGTATTTAAGTAATTTTAAGGTTTTTATTTATATGTAGTTTTAGTTTGTAATTATATATTGTATAATTGTAAATTGTAATTTAAATTGTAAATAAAATGTAAATTTATCAAATTACCAATACCAAACACCAAATATATACTAAATTTCAGCTCTTGAACAGTGTTCCGGTGTCCCGTCTGAAATTTGGTGCATGTATGACCCACTGATCAAATTAGGGTTGCAAGATTTGCCCGGAACATACATTGCAAGTTTTGTAAGAAGACAAAAGTAGAGCACTACAGTGTAGTGTAAACGAATTATGTAAGAATAAAAAAAAACATTTTGGCGTTATTGTCCTACGCTCTCACGTGCGAGGGCTCAGTGTCCGGCTTGACCATGATCCAGGATTTGGCAGGGTAATTACTGTAGAGTGACTGCCATCTGACCTCCGTGTCCCTTTTAACCTGACCGAATTGGACCATGGTTTGAAATGAAATAAATTTGAAATGGACCATTCGTTCTCTACTGGGTCCGTGCTCTGTGACCGCGATGAATGTATCGCACGATCGCAATGACTTATCACAATATGGTAACAAAGAAGTGCGGTTTTTTAGAAGTAGGTTCACTTGTAAATAACGTGGTACAGTTACATTGTCAAGTGTAATCTGTTCTTGTTGGGTTGTTTTTATATTCTATTCAATTACCTTTTAGATTAGTCTGCAATGACTATACCGATACTAAAATATTATGAAGACGTACCATATATCTATAATTGTATCATATCATATCAAATTAGTTCGCTAATTATAGTGCAGTACCTATTCGTGGCTTACATAGGCCGATTTTTTTGGATAATAATTTCGGTTTAGAATTTTCGACATTAGTATACCAAGGCCGAGAAAAAAGGACAGCTTGACAGCTTCATCAACATCCAAGCGGCCAATACCGGCTTCTCAGCGTCCGCTTTAATACTTTATCCACTAGCTTTTGATCTTCAATATCCTCATGTTGTATAGCGGTTGGTTTGCTGCTGGACAGAGTTAAACAAGTACCTAACTGTAAGAAAAGTTCTAGACTAAAAATGGTCTTGTCGTTTTTTTTCCAAGAAACTACAGACCCGCAAAGGTCTCACTGATACAAATAATGCAAGGAAACCTTTTCAGTAGAAATCGTAACTAAATTTCTGATAACAAAACTGTATCAAAAACCATTACAATGCGTTTTGATTGCAACACTCAGGGGGTCGCAGATGCTTTGTCGGACGACTACTGAGAAAGGTACTCAGTCCTATATTATGGTTCTAAACAAAAAAAAACTTTACTTTAGTAGAACTGTACACGCGAACAGATCCTTCAATTAATCTCCATCATCACAGCCCATAACAGTCCAATGCAGGACTTAGGGCTCTTATTGAGGGGACGTTATTGTCATAATCTCCACGCTTATCAGGCGGGTTAGAGATTGCAGTGTTGTAAATATAGATTTGGAAAAATGCTGCTGCCCATTTTTTAGCCTACGGAGACTCCAGAAAGTGTACCTCGAAAACATTGGTCGCGTTGTACGACATCCATGCGTGTATATCACACGGCCATCTTTTCCTACTAATGCTATAAATGTGAAAGTTTGTAACAATGGATAGATGATTCGATGTTTGTTATCCTTTACGTAAAAATCACTAAACGTATTTTTTATTAAATTAGACATTAATAAAGCTTATACACCAGAATAGCACGTAAATTATCCCGAAATTCAATGTGGTTGCTACTGGAACGGGCCTGGAACGTTTTAACCGAATTTTTTGCGGACAAAGTCCCGGGTAAAAGCTAGTTATAATTATCCCCCAATATTAATCCCCCCCAAACCGTTCAATAGCCAAATTAAAAACGAAACACCAAGCTTTGTAAATTGTAAAAGTAATAACGCGGCTACATCCGTAACCGCGTCCCGCGCAGCGCAAGCGCACGTTTGGAGGCGGCGTGAAATATGATGATGACGTTAAATGATAAAGCCGTGGCCGCAGATCAGGGGTCATTACGCTGAACCGAACGTACTATGCCGTGTAATTATGTACTTAGCGTAGTAGTTTTTATTACATACAACGGCGGTGTCAAGTTCTCTCTCTGGTGCTTAGATCGAGCTTATGGCGACCGCTGTAAGAGCTGATATCGGACAGCATGTTAACTTGATATGCCATGTGTATTTGTACCGGTACCGGTGGGAGTTCACACTTTCGTGTTATGTCAGGGACGCGAGCGGTTTCGTGATAGTATGCCACCTACTTACTGGCTTTTAGACCAGCCCAGAACAGACCAGGTATAGTATAAGAGGAAGGCGCTGTCCTAATTGATAACGGTCGTGCGACCGTACGACCATGGTCGCACGACCGTTGCCAATTAGGACTGCGCCTAAAAGTGCAATACCACTTAACGAAAATTTTCCTTTATAGTCACAGCTACATTTTGACTAAAGATGTACCAAAGTAAACTGTGTATTTGGTACATCTTTAGCCAAAATGCGTTTGCTAAAAGAAGGTAATATTAGTTTACCCTTAGGCCAGAAGAACTCGTCTTTGAACACCAGGGTACTGTACAGTACCATACACAAATTAGTTATAATACCAAAGCTCGCTTCTCTTTATAGGCACTTCGAAATGATTAAGAAAGATTACGAAGAGTTAATATGGCCGTTTTCCCGCCAAATGATGCAATATGGCCGCCACGCCTCTCGCGCCCGCTAAGAATGTTGCAGTAATTAGCAATACATTAGCTATTCAATTACATACGTGTTGTTAATTAAGTTGTGTTGCTGGGGCCAAGTAATTTAATTGAAATACGTACGTCTGGGCGTCTCGCTTGAGCGGTTCAGCGCCTGCTCAGTAATGGTGTTGCTGGGCTAGAGGAAAACAAATCAGTCTTTCAGTTAATTTGTAATTTATTGTATCATATAAACATGTTTTGACATGTTTATGGCGTACTACTATTTGTAGTGTTGGTGATAACACGCAGCCCTGCGGGACCCTAGCTTTCAAACGTTTAGAGTCGGAGCACCCTCGACAACGACCATGATGCTACGATTCGTAAGAAAGCTGGAGACCCAACTGCATAATTTCTCAGAACTCAAGGAAGGCAGCTTCGATCGAATAGCCTTGTGCCAGACCCGATTGAAGGCTCCATGTCCAAGCTGTTGGCTAAACTTTCAATATTTGCTCTCAATGACTCCAGTCCAGGTTGACCAACAGATCACTAGCCAACTGATCCTGATGAAATCCGTACTAAGCGGAGTATCCGTAAGAGAGATGTGTTCAAACTAAAACCAACTCCGGGAGCATAAACTTTCTGCACAATGGGCCGGATGCCGCCTGCTGACTTGTGACATCTAGAGAGAACAAAGCGTCTTGCACAGATTTTGGTGTAAACTGGATATCCAGCATAGAACTGCTGATTTGAACTATAAGTGACGGTTGTTTGTTCTTAACATCCAGAGTAGATTTGCAAGCAAGAGTGAGTCAACGAATCATCTCTACGTAGTGGTGGAAAAGAAGTGCCTAGAATTTATCTTCGACAGCTTAGGCGAAAGACTGGCGAAGTACGTGTCGTGAATGATGATCGTGATTGAAGACATGCCAGTCTCTCGCCTAATTTTGCGAATATGCTCTGCCTTGGCTCTGTTGCTGGTTTCCTTCTGGTTGATTTTGGAGCCTGTTTAAGCCTGAAATGTTTGTCTGTTTTAAGTAAAGTCATCTTGGCGTTAATATCTTGGTTGTGTATTCGCGCGAGAGAGCCCGGGGTCCGATTGACCAATATCCAGGTTTTTTCAGATCAAGTAATTACTATTTACAGGGGAACTTGACCAGATTAGAGAATGTGTTAGTTTCATCACAATGTTTTCTTTCACCGTCAGAGCATCGTATAGTATTCAAGTAACGTACATAACTTAGAAAAGAGGCATTGGTACAACGTGTGTTTGAGTACAAGCTTCGAAATAAATTATTGTTATCTTGTCACATCTTTCAAAACAATTTTCATTACTGGCAACTCCTTGCTACGTATTTTTTGCGTGCACTCGCAGACAATGTTGAAGTTGAAGGCGCATTGTTCGTGTAATGGCAATCACGTACACAACCAGTGAATAGTAAATGTTGCCGTAAATACGGGACTACTTCAAAACTCCTTTTGAGCCATAAATATATTTCGCTTTTTACTTCGCCAACATGCTTCTTACAGACAACTCAGAAATGTTGCACATTGTCTCCATTGCTTGCTACCGGCTTATGATATGGTGATGGTCATAATAGTAAAACATCATATAGATAGACGGAAATTATTGATCAGTAAAATTGTTCTTTATTGATGCCTAACGACTGCACTGCCAGGCTTCCAATTGGAATTAATACGCTATATTATTTTGTACCTTATTGCTGAAAAGTGTAAATAACAAATTCATTCCATAATGCATGAGTGCAATGCATGTAATTGAATACCAAAGTCACGTTATGTATGCTGATTGAGAGGGCAACCGAGTAAAATTCAATTCTCGTTTTGCACTGCATTGGCATTGACTTGGAATTTTTGTTAAACAAACTTATTCTTCTTTCAAGGATCCAGCTCCTCCTTCCGTCGTTTATGAATGTTGAGGACCGTCAAATGACCGAGGATGAATGACGTCGTCGGATGCCTCTACAAATGACTTTTTTGTGGACTATCTTGCGCCAGCTTACTCTATCTTCGGCAGCATAGATGGCATCGCATACCGACGTGTCCAGGGTAGAGCGAATCTGGTCTGACAAGCGTATTGGGCTTCAACCTCTTGGCCTCTTACCGCTCATATTGCCCGTTATCAGCAGTTTAAGTAGGTTCAAAAGGTACGGTATATTTTACACTCGCTCCAAGCACGCACACACAGTTTTCATCTCTATAAAACTGACTCTAAGCACTTACTTTTCTTGAAAATTCCTTGAAACGCCAAAACCAGCCAGCTCTAAGACGAATTGAAAAGCGCGTTCGATAATTAAAAACCATCGCGCACTCCTTGGGCGCGATTATTATTATAAGCGCAGGTCAAACCCTCGATGCGCTTTAATTAATAAGGGCTATACTAATTATTGTAAAAAATGACGTACAGTAATTGCGGGGCGCGGGAATGCGGCGGCGCGCACGCTCGATGCCAATCGTAAAAAACACCCGCCCCGCCTCGTTTGGCTGCACAGTGCGCCGCGCCTTGGGCTGAACTGCCAAAACTCAATAAAACACGAAGATTCTAAATAGGTAGTATAATAAATAGGTTATGTTTATAAATTAACCCTTTTCACCAGTTTCTCTGTCGTATTAAGGTGGGTTTGTAATATGCATAATGTAGGTAGATGCTGGATGCGTGACGCCGAGGACAGACTTTTTGGGGGACACTTATGTCCAGCAGTAGACAAGTTTAGCCTTATGATGATTATGATCCAATCATGAAGAACTCTACTTGACTTGAGCCATCCAAATTTCCAATATTTTTTAAAGCATTGCTATTGACAACTGAATTGGCTTTTGGACACAACGTACGATAATCTCACCAACAGCACACAAGCATAACACAAAACTTCCAACACGTTTGAAGAAAAGGGTAAATCGCGATTATACCCATTCCACCCGGTGCGCGTGCGCACTGTGCGCGGCACCGCCGGCCAATTACATAAAAGCATTTCATTTGCCGCTGCAAAGTGTTATTGTGTGACCCCACGATACCATCGCGAAGGTGCGCGCCACTACGCGCACGCTGGTGCATTCGTCGTACTGTAAATAACCCCGACTTTGAACCTTATGTCGATAAATGCAAGACACAAAATCGAATGCCATATAGGTTACATGATGTGACAGGTCTGCTGTCATGCGTCACACGTCAAGCCAGGAAGTGTCAGTTTGAATTTTTTTGAAACGAAACGAGCCATTCTAGACGACGCGAGACGCGGGCGAGGGCGGCACTCGGTACTGGTATTTCGAACACGTCAGCTTTGACGTTGAAGTGTTAATTTTTATTAAAATTAACTATAATTTCATGTCATATCTGGATTAAGTGAGTAATAAAGCAGCACAATTGCTGAGGAACTTCCTGTTATTTATAAAAAAATGGATGTACCTATTTCAATAAATGCACTGGGATCCAATAAGACATTGGACAACGAGTTATATACTTAAATGAAGTATGAGTTTGAAATTGTGTTACTGGTAGATACACTTTTTTTATACAACTTAGGAGACTAATATATAACCTGCGTCAAGTATCATATAATGTTTGTCTTTTAGTAGTTATTTTATATAATGTTTTAAATTATCGCGGTTATTATCACACATTTTCATAGTAGGTATGTTCCGGGTTTCCTATCGCACGCGTAAAGCGTAAAGGTACGCGACAGGAAACCCGAAACATACTTTTAAAATGTGAGTTATTTTAATATTGCTTTACTACTTAGACTATATTTTTATACTGCAAGAAGGCAAACAAAGGTAGGTTGTATCTATATAAAAAGCCAAAATGTTTATATTATAAATTTGATCACAAAACGTTGTTTCAATATTAATCAAGATTTGTAACGGGGCCCAATGGGAACCTGTCACTCTCCTTGAAGCGGGCCGCGATACGAGGAGGCGCGCACTTGTGCGATATTAATTAATGTACTCCATTACTCTTAGCCCCTTTATCTTCAACTTGAACCTATTTTATAAATGTACAAATCCATGATTACAGGTATAAACTCAAAAGGAATATCAAAATATGCTATTAAATGTAAGAATCGGGAATGAAGAAAGAATCAGTCACTGTGTGTTCACACAATCAATGTGTAGGTTTCATCACGATGTATTCATGACTATCTTCCGCCTATCTCGTCACTTACCATCAGGTGAGATGGCGGTCAAATGGTCAGCTAGTCTAATAAAAAACCCTTTCTGTAAGAGCATCGCTTAGTGTTTAACTAATGTACATACCTATAAACAATCGGCTAGAAATTTACATTTAATATATACTGCTTCCAAATTATGCGAAACATAAGACACAATCGAAACTCTTAAAGAATTGAGAGAAACAGTATCTAGTCAAAACATAGAGCCATTTCAGAGAAACCAATTACTTTACAATAATTATTAGAATATTAGATTAGATAAACTACATTGACACGTCTAAACAATATATTATTAAGTCGTCCAACAGACAAGTACAGTGTTAAAAAGTTTCGTAAACAAGACGATTACACAACAGTTAAATCGAAATACCATAATGGCATTATGAGCGGTGAAGCCTTTGCTATCGGATTAACTTTTTCTTTCTAGTTTTTTTTGGCCCCTGACGTTTGTATATCTAATCTTTTTGGTGAAACTGTTGTCATAACTGGCTGGTTTTTTTTCATTCTTGTAATATTCTTTCACGTTATAGCGTGAAGTAGGTTCTTATTGAAAGCAGTTTGGAAAGATTGAGAGGGTTTTTTGGGGAAACCTATTTTGTCTGCATTTCTCAACGTTTCTCGAGAGCAATAACGAATAAGAACGAGAATGCAAAAAGTAATTAAGCGGGGAATTCACTAGACGGACGTATCCGCGGACAAGTTTGTCCGGACACAGTCTCTTCAGTCGATATTCGGCCAAGTACGCAATTAGTTGTGCAAATAATGCTAAAGCAAAGAAAAACCAATTGCATTTATGGTAGTGCTGCACTGCTAGGTGCTAGGTTGCTAGATGAGTATAATGAGTGCAACAAGTTAGATAATAATAGGAGTCAATTATCAATTTATATACTTCAAGAATTAGACATTCATCATTTGTATCTTTAAGAAAGCTGATTAAAGCTAAATTTTTTCTCGTAGATAACCATGTTTGACGGACAATCCGCGGTAAACATTCACATTCGGAAATGTCTGTGTCCGCCCAGAAGAATTAAAGTTTTTGGGACGGACTACAAAAAGTTCGTCATACTCGCGATGGCCCTAAACTAGTCAGGCATAATACGTTGGTACGGCGAGTACGCCCGCGGACATGCTCGCGGGCAAGTCCGTTTATGTGTGTTCCCAGCTTTATTCTTTTGAAAGTAACAACTATTGCTGTATATACGCTCATAAAGTTAATAGTCGATTTGCTGAAGTTTTAATAATCCATGGTAGCCACGAAAGATTGTGGGCAATTAATAAAAATTACAAGATTATGAGTTTTAATTAAAATATTAAATAGCTTTACAATTACTGCCCATAAAAGCATTTTAATAACTTCGTAAGTAATCCTGTGCGATATAAAATCATGGAACGTGATTGATTTTGAATATTGCATGGAAAATTATTACTATGGGTACTTATTGCAAAATTATTTTAAATGCTGGATAATTCAAAGCGTAAATTAATATTTATGCGCTCGTAATAAACAGTAGGTATATTAATTCGACAATATGACGAATGAATGATTTTTAATATAAAAAAATACATCTGGAATACATTGTATTATGATATTATAATTATATAATTCATAACACTCAAAGCGAATAGCTAATTAGCTCACATTATGCGTCTTATCCTTTAACTACCAGGTAAGCATTAATTTCACTCAGACCGGCAGTTACACCCCATTGTCTTCGTCCAATAAGAAAAAGAAGAAAAATAAGCTATAAAATCTCCTTGGAGAGAGTGTTCGCTCAATCGTGGGGATTTATCAAAATTATAAGGCGTTAAAAGGATTCGTTTAATAGTTTGTTAAGCGTTGTAATGTGGGCATAATGCGAGTACTGGCCGCTATAACGATAACAATAAAAAATAATAACCCCGGCCTGGCAGATAGAGGCGCTCGGCTGAACCTTTTATCCTGTTTTATTGTTACACTGTTTAATTCCAAAAGGAAAAGCGAATTAATTTTGAATGTTATTTCCTGCTTTGAAGGCGATATTAGAGTAGGGAAACGTACTAATAAACCTTTTACTTTTAGTACATTGAAATGTAGGACGCTTTACTTATTCATTATATATTTACTTAGGTACAGAAGTTTTATGAAACCACTTTATTACGCCTTTTGATCATGTTCTTAATCATTTCGATAACTACGTAAACATTCTGGATGACGTTGACCGCAATCCATGAGCTGGACGTCTGTCCTTATATTTTTTATCCATCCAAAGGTAATATGGTTTTATGTTTCTTTCGTTTGTTCCAATCGATTCTGTCGATAAAGCAAGTAAATGTGGCTGGCGTCACAAAACTGTTATGACTGCAAGCCGGTGCTGGTTGCAATAACGTCTGCTGATTTATCTGGAAAATTGATACAGGCTATTCTGGAAGCGGTAACTGTCGCCCATCCTACTAATCCTACTAATATTATAAGTATTCAAGTTTGTAAGAATGTACATTTGGAAGCTCGTTACTCCTTCACGCAAAAACTACTTAACAGATTTTGATGAAATTGGTAGTAGAATATAGCATATAGCCCAGCTTATAGCGCGTAGGCTATAATTTATTCCGAAATTCAATGTGGTTATCGCAGGAACGGGTTTGGAGTCTAGCCGATTTTTACGCGGACGAAGTCGCGATCAAAAGCTAGTAACAAATAGGTAATATCTACTTTTATTAAACATTTACAGGCGACTGAAAGTGTGACCGTGATCCAATCTGGTCAAGTTCCAGTGTTAATAGGGTTACAGAGGTCTGACCGCAGTCGCTCTACTATAATTAGCTGATCTGCCAAATCCTGGCTCGTGGTTAAGGCGGACTCCGGGTTCTAGCGCGCGAGATCACAACCGGGATATTGACATTTATAAACACTCGAAGATATTGGAGCCAATGCTACCTCTAATGTTGGAGAAATAAAATCATTTAGCAAAATCACGGCTTGCACGGACTGGGTGCGCAAGCGCAGGTCGTACGTATGGAGAGCGGTACGGTTAAGAAGCGGAGCATAGCGCGTGGGCCTTCCGTATGTTATAAACTTGTGCAGTGGCTTCTTCATGTCATGACAAACATTAAAACGTGCAGCAGCTTACACTTATATTCAAAAACGTTTCTATGAGATCTCACAGTGTGAGGTAACGTACAGAGTTCCAACTGACAATACTTGAGTGGCGATCGACACTGTGCGTCAGTCAAAACGCAAAGCTAAGTTAGCAGAGCAAATCGACCAATTATAGAGTCGTATTGAATGCTGTGTGTTCACTTAGCAAAGAGCCGCTAACGGGCTCTGTAAGAACGCATAGTAAGCTACTTAGAAAAGTATTATTTGTATTGTTTCAGTGAAACACCAATGTCTTTATTCTCCATAGTACAGTCTGGAATCCTCAACTTTGAGCATCCCTCGCGACGTCCTCGTCTGTCATTATATAGCAGCTTGTGGTGCAGGGAAAAGTGGAAGGCACAAGACCTCGCGGTAGTTCACCGATGCCCTGGACCGATCAAGTGTAGGCTGCCGTTAAGGGCACAAGGCGAAGGGTACACTCTATGAGTGTATACTAGAAAAGCAATTGTTTAAGAAGAGTGCCGACGGAGCGCAGCTTTAGCTGACAACCTCTTTCTTTCAAGAGTGATGGGATGTCGAAGACCAACAGGTTTGTATTTCCAAACCTTTAAGACATTGAAGGCTTCTTTGCTTGAACCTCTCTGAAACGCCGAATTTGAATCTGCGATCGTCTCTGTTGGGGACGGTGATAGCTAAGGCAATATCTCATTGGCCCCCCTCTCTAAAAACTGGTAAATTCATTTAGGATATTTCTTACTTGGTATCTTCGTTTGTTTCATTTGTTCCAATAAATACTTATCGTTGGAAACACGCAAATTTATAAGGAACAATATAGCGTTGGCACGATTGTACACTACCGTCCAGTTTCACGTTTCACACCTACCTCCGAGTCACCTGCCGCTGAACGTACAACTTGATCAACGCAGCTACATAGTTCGCAATGGAAGGCAATTAGCAGCAAATCAATGCTGGCCCCGTGGGGTGTTTGCCAGCCCGATGGAGCCGCTCAATTTATAACCGCCAATAACAATGTGTGCGGATCTGAGCGGCAATTTCTCAAACACACACCTCTCTCAGCGGCCAGCGGCCGGTAAACGCCTGTACTGTTATTAAATGATAACTCCAGCCCTCCATAGAGCAAGTGGATTTAAATTAACGCAGGCATCAGTGGACCGATTTAGCTAAGAGCGAAATTATACGGTGCGAGCTCGTGGCGGTTTCGAAAATGCCTTATTCATTAAACGCAGATAAATTGAAACATCCATGTAAAAAGCGGTCGAAGTAAGTGCGCGCGTTGTTATTCATTGATCGCGTACGGACTGGTATGAATATGTAGCGATTAACGCAAAAAGTTAAACGAACGGAGTCGCGGAGACGATCCCTAGCGTGACTAACGCCGCACCTCGCAAAAAAGCTTAATCTTCTCAGAATTAAACGCGTAATTAATTTACAGGGCAAATCAATTTGCGGCGCCTGGGAACCGCCGCGGTTAATTGCCGCCCGAAAACAAATGTCAAGAAGGCATCAAAGAAAAACAAGAAAGGAGATGATGAAGCCCTCAGCGCGAGAGCGTATACCTGGCCGTTCCCGCACCTTCTGGCAAATTGAAAAGGACGCGCTTGCTCCCCGAGCTAATAATAAATTCTCAAATAATAATAATTCATAAATAATAATCGTGGAGGAAACAAAATAAAAGTATTATTCACGTCGAAATAATAAAGGATTCGGCGAGGGCGCGGCCGCCACGGGCGGGTTCTCGCGCGCGGATTAGTGTCGCGCCGCTTTTTAATTTATTTACCAAGTAAACGGAACACGATAATTTCTTTTAAATTTACGATTACACAGTTTAAGCTTTTCGATTTCACCAAAGTAGTGGCTTGATTTATTTGAAAGATTTGCGTATTATAAATTCGTCTTACAGGCGTGTTTATCAGTCTAAAGTATGTTTCCTGTTGTGGGATTACATCGGCGTGAAGAGATCCTTATGGGCCATATGATAGTTCCTGCCAGTTCGAATCAGAAAAGAAGGCAGTAAAAAGCGTCCCGTGTGCGCTGCGCCTGCGCACATAAAATTGTTTTTTCGAACAACAGCTATAATTAGGCGATACGTTACGTTTTTGTTTGGCCCACATTTCCCGATCCTCTAATTTCAGTGTTTTTTGCCGCTCCTTTTGTAGTCGTTAATATGATTACACCGTTCGGATGATGGCTTCATACGTGTTTTAGGTTATAACTTAATTTGCTCGGGTTACTTATTTGTTTTTTTATTGTTTGTCGGACTTCCTGAGAGCGTCTGTCGTGTGTTTTTTGCTGGTCGTCGTTAGGCGGCGGTGATTGAATGTGATGGTGCTCGGCGGCACGTCGCGAGGGCTGCGCGTGATTCGGTCAGTGTTTAGCGGCCTTTGCGTGCGCCTTGCTCGTGTCTAGCGTACGTGATATTGTAATAGAAACATGTTTTTAAATTGTGTATTATGTAGAAAGATACAACAGTTGTTACAATAAAGTCAGTCTGTTAAACTGCAGCGCAGTTTTAGGACAGAGTTCAAGCAAGCAATACTAGTATTAAACAAAGTCGCTTCCCGCCGTCTGTCAGTATGTATCTATGTTCGCTTAGATCTATGTATGCTTAGAAACTACGCAATGGATTAAATGTGGTTTTCAGCAATAATAGATAGAGTGATTCAAGAGCAAGATTTATAAGCAAGGAAAAAGTTAAGTGTAGGGTCAATCTCCCCGGGTCTCTGTCTCAGGGTCTGAGCTGGCGAATTCTTCACCTCTGGACGAAAGTCCGAAGGTCTGCCCCAACCTATACATACTGGCTGTTTTGGCGGTAAATCCGTTCCCGGGTACGTGGACCGTGGCCCTGGACTGGGCGGAGAAACGAACGTGACTGGCCCTAGAAGGGGCGGTGTTGGCGGCGCGTCTGAGGCGAGAAAAGAAAGACGGCGGTCGGCTCTTCCGGCTAGCTCTTCGGACATGGGTGGTGGCGTCACGCCTGATGGTGTGAAGACCAGAGCGGGTAACGCTAGCACCCGACTTAGGAGGCAATGGAGGCCTAACTTTAGTCCCACATATAAAATTTTCCAAGGAAATATAAACCACTGCCGCAGGGCGCAAGACCTGCTCATTTTAAATCTTGTGGAATGTTAAATTGCCTTTGGAGTCATCTCGGAGCCATACAGCATTCCAGTCCATCGCTGGTTCGGAGATGACACTGGCAACATTACTGGGGAGGAGGGCGCGGAGACCCCGGGTGCCGTAAAGTGGCGTCAAGTCCCGGTATTGTAGTGTTTATGTAGAGCTCTCTTCGTAATGGGATAGTATATCTCTCCCAACTGCAATCTCGAAGACTTTGCGGAGTATCCCGGACTCCATCGAACTGCACCGAGGTGGACCACCGTGGAGTTTTCAGTGGGTAGAAGTCTTAACCCAACCCAAGAGGCTGGGTACCTGTATCGCAGGTTTTCTCCAAGTTTCAAAAAAAGGGTAGGTGTGTTTTAGGTAGGTAGGTTTTGTCTTTTTTTATTGAAATGTACTTTACGTAGTCGACGCTCGAAGATTTTTCTGTCCTATCGGCCAACGGCTCTGCAATCTATATGTCCGCAGCCACTTCAGTTCTGCTAGTCTTACGTGTAATATAATCATCATCCTAGCGTTTATCTCTACACCGTAAGACACTGGCACTCGCATTCAACTCGGCAATGTCAGTCCATCGCTTCCTGGGCCTTTCGCGGGGTCTCTTTCCTGCAGGTTTGACACCTGTTTCCCACGTGTCCCTGGGGCTTACGTAGCACGTGACCAAACCAGCGCAGGCGAGCCTCTTCAATCCTGTCTGCGATGTCTCTCACGACCAGACTGCCAGAAACATCCATCATCAACTGCAGCATTTTAATTTCGTTTGTATGAAGTTTGCAGACGTGCTTCGTCAACGCTGGCCGGTCTCGCAGCCAAAAAGCATTACAGCTGTAATGTATAACAATCTAACCGACAAGAAACGTCGGAATACCCCTGACGAAGTATAGATACATATGACTAAAATATTTCTTTATTAAACTACTGAAGCGATTTTAATGAAACAAAGCTAAGGAAGAACCATCTCAATTAAACTGGCAGAAATTTACGACGACTTCAGTGGTGCATTTGGTTTACATCGGCGCCGGTCTGCCATGCAGAGATCCCGGGTTCGATTCCCGACCAGAACTTGAAATGATGAACCTTAAGCTACGATGCCACAGACCGACACATATAAACACAGAGCCACAGATACACACGTCAAACTTATAATACCCCTTTTTCTCGTCGGCGGTTGAAAATCATATCTCTACGCTCGGTTCGGCTCGGCTCGCCATCCGCGGCGTGAGCGCGCGCGTCGGCCGTAGTGTTGATAATTGCCGCGCGGCTGACATGCAAATTGAGCGATCGACCGACGGGACGGCCAAATTGCCGCGCCGGCCGACGCCGCACGCAACTAGGGGTGGGACAGGTGGGAAACCGAAACCAACCGAAGCCAGGAGCCCTCATTTTTTGAAAGTACTTGTATCCCCGCTAGTGCTAGCCTGTCTTTTCCATCTATAGCAGCGAGTGTGAAAGAGATAGGTAGCGCATGCGAGCGCTGACGTGGATGCGAGCGATTTAAAATAGGGCGTCAGATCGCCATCTCACCTGGTGGTGACGATGCGGTCGAAGATGGAGCATGCCTGTCTAGGAACAGCCTATCCACCCTTGCCTTGAAGGTGTCCAGATTGTAATGATCAGCAATCATCTAACAAATTGGACATAGAGGCATAGAATAAGCCTACTCACAGCTAAAGCCACAATCCATATTTTGTTCTTTTTTAATGGTACATATAACATGTCCAAAACGGACGGCTAAGGAAGTTGTCAAATACCATAACCACTGCTATTTTCAAATTTTGTATATTAATGAGTAATTTGTATAGCGTTGTGACAGATTGACAGTGTACACTCTCTATCCTGTGCTCTATGTCCAATATAATTGGGAATCACACTCACAGCTTACGAGTTCCATAACATATATTATGATATGAAACATTTTACACCACCCAGATTTACCTATCTATGCTCTGGGTGGCTCTAGGGAGGCATTTGCTGGTACTCTGGACAACAGGTAAGTAGCCTTACTGGAACCAGCCGTATTTAAATCCTATTGTAACTCCAGACACAGAATAGTGACACCAACGTAACTGAAGGAGGACTTTGTAAATACAATTAAGCTAATAGCAACTTTTGTGACGACGTAATACAGTGCAATTCACTTCGTACAGGGTAGGCCATGAATTAGCTAACATAAAAAATAATAATAGATAGGATGCACCCTGGATTCGGTTCCAAGTTTCCAACCGCGGGCACCACTAGCGCCCTCGTGAGCAAAGTTTCCGCTGGGTGGGAAATGTCACTGACTCGTTCTGAAACGTTGCTCTTTTTAATTTCTCCTCACGTTAATTGCCATTTTTTGAAGATGGCAAGTGGGCTGGCGTGCCAGGGATTATGTACAACTTTGCTTACAGTGCTACAAACTTTACTGACCCTGTGATAGCGTCGCTGTTGTTGGAATTGACAAGACATTTCGAAATGGCGACACTTGGTTTGGGATTTGGCCACCGGGTCACATAAAGTTTGTGGCATTGTACTATGTTTGTTTTTAGACATTATGATGTCAAAGTTATAGGACTATAATCTACGTTCCGGCTAAATGGCAGGAAAATTATGAATATATATACTTAAGAGGAGTCTCCCCCATGCAAACGTAGTTTGATCATATTTTCGTTGTCCGCGAATATTTTATTTTCAACATAGCGCTATCAAAGCCAATGAAATTTTGTAGACATGATCCAGAAACCATAGGCTGCGGTGACTGCTTACCATCAGGTAGGCCGTAAGCTTGTTTGACACCTTAGTGGTATAAAAAAAAAATCTATGCTTGTGGTTATTCAGATTTTCGTTACAATATATCGTTTCAAAGTTATACAGGGTTTACTATTTCCGTACACATTTTAAACCCTTTGATATTTATATGACTGTTAAAGGAAGTGTCATAGGGTAGGTACACTTTTCATCCCGGAAAAGTAATAGGATCCTGCGGGATAGTTGAATGTTTACAGAGATCCGAACTGCGTGAAGGTGAAAACCGCGGAGCACGGCTAGTTGACACCATTTTTGTCACTATACGAGTAGGTTACACAATATTTCTGGCTAACAACGGCTTTAAAATATACCTGACGAACTATAAGCTAACCAAACCACACCAAAATCTATACTTAACCAACTCGGCGCTATACTTAAACCAAAACTGGTATAAGCTGTGGGTAACCAAAATTAATACTGGACGAACTTGTCGCTATACTTAAACCAACACTGATATAAGCTATGGGTTACCAGAAATAGTATCTTAATTATTTTGAACTGTACAATGTTCACTATACACCCAGTCTACCACCATTGTGTGTACATGATTTGACACCTACGCTAACTACTGGGTAAGTGTGACCATATTTTACCGCGGCACGTTTAGTCGCCAGCACGGCTAGTTAATGTCTCCTAATAATTGCTCAGTCACTTTACTGAGCGGGTTGCGGGTCTACTATCCTCAAACTGTGTGCGGCTTTACAGCTGATTAGATAAGTAAGGATATCATTCTTATCATCATATTAGCCGAAAGACGCCCACTGCTGGGCATAGGCTTTCCCCTGAGATCTCCATAAAGTGCATACCGTACCATAAATAAAATAAATATATCTGGACAATTTACACAGCGCCATCTAGTTCCAAAGTAAGCAAAGCTTGTGTTATCTGTGCCCGAAAACTGATTAACTACTTGCTTATATATATTTTGAAATACATTCTAAATACTTATTATACATACAACTCGTACATGCCTACCTGCTTAATCCTTTGGACTTCGCATTCCGAAGCGAGGTTGACCTATGTCTTCCGCGGGGACCCGGAGACTGGATGAACAGTTTCTAAATATTTTCTATAAAAAATACCCATAAAGAAATCGGATGCGAATATCACCATGACGATAGCAGCAATCGAACGACAAACGATTCACAGCGCGAATGATTAAAACAATCATTCAATGCAAACATTGGTTTGGTTTGTATTGCTCCCTGGAGCCAAGGATTGAGCGCCGCTGTCCACTCTCGTACATGGTGATTACCCGATTGCTCTCTGTGAATCTAAATCAATTTTATTGGTTGCCGGTCTAGCGCCGCACTCTTGTTAAGTAATTACACACACCAGCCTACAATGACCCGCCTCACCTCCCCCTCTGTCTACTTCGCTGCTCTTCTTGGAGGAGTGGATAGGAAGGCAAGAGGGTCTTGCTAAACCGGCCGCATACCGAAACTCCGGTTTGTATGATAATTTCCAAATCGTCCGCCGCCGATGAAAAATTGATTTTCGGTTGATACGCTTTTGATTATACGTTTGGCAGTCGTTAGATACAATTATTTGGATACAAACGGCGCACAGAAATTGTTTCAAACGATCAAACAAGCGGGTGCCGAACCTTTATTACGAGTTGGAGAAAAAAAGATAATGAAGCAATTCTGTTTTG
This sequence comes from Blastobasis lacticolella, assembly GCA_905147135.1. NCBI lineage: Eukaryota > Metazoa > Arthropoda > Insecta > Lepidoptera > Blastobasidae > Blastobasis > Blastobasis lacticolella. Next base: position 4,474,897 of record LR990048.1, on the reverse strand, counting down.
ATACTAGATTGTGGTGTAAAAAATTGTTTAGCATATTATTCTTGGCTCCATGGTAGAGGCTAAACGGTCGGTTTTTGTTGCCTGTATTTGTAGATCAACTCATGCCCTTCTACCTATCAATTAATTGAAATCTGTTTCAACCATATGCATGAAAATGCGGCGGAAGCATACCCCTTATTACCTATTTTATTTATTAGCTCAGGGCGTAGTTAAATTGCTCAGAATAATTACTTTTTAAAAGTTATTATTAGTCAAACTACTTATCTATGATAATTTGCATCATGTAGGTAGGTACCTCATGTAATAATCTACTAGAACAGTATTCTAATTTGGAAGCTCATATCCATCAGTGGAGGGGAATACGAACTCGTATTTTATTGAAAATTTAAACATATAGCTTTTCATCAGACTTCGTCAGCATAAATATGGTACCCATACCAAATTGTATTTCGGGGTGACTTTATAGCTCATGTATTGTGCTGGACTGTACAGCATAGAGATGTCAAATTTTAATAATATCCGTTCATTCGTTTTTGCGAGACAGAGTAACTAACATCCATCTAAAATCTATTCTTCAAGAAACGAAACCTTCTATCTCAAATGCCGGCAAAACATTCGAGACTATGAAATACCTACTAGTTTTAAGATTTATAATTCAGAACTCTATATACTTCAAGTCGTATTTCGTTCGGAAACTATACTATAGAGCGATTGTGGCAGATAAACGTTCAAATTGTTATCATTAAAGCACAAATCATAGGTTGAAGTGAGACAGAGGAGGAATTACGTCTCAGTCCGCGCCTCGGCCAGTAGTTACAACAATTTTGTGTGTCGATAGTAATACTGTAATTTGCATTTACCATTCACAGTGCGGCGTTTGTATGATATAGGTAAGTTATCATAGTAAAATGCACGGCTGTATTAGGGTAATAAGTATACTAGTGTTTAATGTTTGATTCAGTTTAATATAACATGCCAGCCTAGTCAATCAAATGTCTGGAACATTTGATTGACTAGGCTGTTGCTTATTACTATGATATTTTTTGGTATGTGGTACTTACCCCTAACAGTCATCTTCACAGCCCATAACAGTCCACTGCAGGATTTGGGGGCTTACCCATGAAAAGTGAGATGATTGTAATAATCTCCACGCTCGGCAGGCGGGTTGGAGAACGGAGATAATTAAAGCTTTGGAAAAAGCTGCTGTCCATTTGCCAGGTCACGGACTCTAGATTTTTTGCCTCGAAAACGGTAGTCGCCTTGTACGACACCTACGAAAGGTAAGGGTTGCTACTACTCTATAGGACACCACACGGCCAACAGTGATGCTGTTTCAATCATGTACATCGATGTTGAAGGCCAGTGATTATGGTACCTAAACACCAGAAAAACAGACATGAGGGCCACCTGATACTCCAAATATGCTGACCTGGGGGGTTGGAAAATAAAGCCTATCGACGAATCCAACTCGGCCAGGCGCGAATCCAGGGGGGGGGGGTCAATGGGTGCAATTGCCACCTCCTCCTCCGACTCTGGCTCACAATCGCCCACGTTTAATTTTCAATTTTCATTTCATTTAATTAATAATTCAGTAATTCGAAGTTCGCTGCGCTCACTCAATTCTTTTATTAATAGAATAGAAATGTCAAAAATTTCGTGCTCGTGTCGCTCTCTCATTCATTGTCTTCAGTTTTGTCATACTATTTACCAATCTTTCAAAAACTAAACTTTCGCGCTCGCTACGCTCGCTCAAATATTCAATTTAACAATCACCGCTGTTTTTAAGAACCATAATGTTAAAAGTTGGGTGTTATTGCTACTTCAATAATTTAATTTATTTTATACTTATTTATTCGATCAAGCCAAAATATTAAAAATTTCGAGTTCGCTCCGCTCGCTCATTAATTTATGGCTCACAACAGTTTTTACGATTCAAAATATCAAGCTCGCTTCGCTCGCTCATTCATAGGTTCAGTTACTTTTCTTTAATTTCAGCAAGCTCGTTGCGGTCGCTCATTCATTAATTTCCTTAAGTTACTTTTGTAAAAATCACCCATGGATATTGATACCTAAAATATCTAAAATTTCGACCCAAATTGTCTAAAATGTCGAGTTCGCTTCTCCCGCTCATTTATAGGTTTTATAGGTTAAGACCTCAAACGTAAATAATGTCGAGCTATTACCAGTCGCTCATTCATTGATCACCGCAGCTTTTTGCCCTCCCCCCCCAAACTAATCCTGGATCCGCGCCTGAATTCGGTTGAGCACCGTTCGGGAAGTTACCCCATATATTTTCGTTCCAATTAACGCAGTGACTCAAGACGAAGGTCTTTCACTAGTGTCTAAGTGAAATATCTGTCACAAAATACTGAACGTTAAAGTGTGACTAGGTGTTATAGACAAGTCTGTAACATACAGCAACTTACAACCTAGGTGAACCTAGGTGTAAATTAAAAGCGTATCTAGAGTGGGGGCATTCAGACTAGCCTGAGTATGCCTCAGTAACCGTGATTGCGTCGGCGTGCTAGACCTAATGACTATTAGGCAGATCGTGATCTTTGCAAGGGTTTCAGTCTGTAATGTATTTTGCAACTTAACGCAAAGTAAGGCGCAATGGCTGCTATTACTCTATTGAATAACTTCTTTAATTATTTAATAACCGAGCGCCTTTGGCTCACACTACGTGGAGGATTTTGAACGATGGAATAACATTATGTTTCATGATCATCGTTAAGAGCCGGAAGACCTCAACTGCTTTACCGTGGCAGAGGACTACTTTAAAGAACTTCATATACCTTGACTTCTGCTGCCCTTGATCAACGTTTCGCATGTATTATTACTTTATTAGGTATTATTTCATTATTAATTATTATTGGTATTAATTGTAGGTAAATGGTAGGTGTAATATAAAAAAACGGGGCCCTATTCAACCAGTCTTCGGGTTGCGGAAGACCTTGACCAGGTCAAATATGTTTAATATAAAATAAATGTTTGTGAATGGATACAATGTTATAAACTCTAGGTACCCAGGTTAATAAACAAGTAGAAAGTCACGCATAACATTTAATATTCATACATTTCACAATACACCTTTGGTTTCGGCCTTTATTCCAGCTTGTCCAGAGCTGTAATGCTGACCTCGCTGTGATGGCCTGCGTTCCTGGCACCGCATAGCCAGCAATGCAGTCATTAAAGACCGTGGCAGTAATGTACTATTAGTTATCTCAAAATACATATAACAAAAGACGCTAAATCAGAAGAGCATTGTTAACAGTGCGTTCACGAAGCAGACGAGCTCTTTGACAGCGAACAGTACCTAACGCTACTTTACTTAGACAAGTATTAAGTTTGATTGTAAGTTTGTGAATAGGGGTGTAAGGAAATATTGTAGGAGCTATTCTATACATGTAAGTATTAATATTATGGCTAGTAAGTAATATTAGGCTGCGTTTCACGGCGAACGTTCCGAAATGATTAGCTTAGCGGGTTCCCGACGTATCGCACTGGCGATCTGGCCGCTCGCTTAACAAGGAGCTATTTTTCACAATTTCCACTCTTTCTATGTTAGCCTGGTATTGGTAAGTCGTGACCATGATTTTGTGGGTGGTTTACTATGAGGTTTAAAGCGTTATGTACTTGTTTTTTTTAAATTAAGTACTTGAAATACTAATTTGTGATGAGAAAATAAAACATTTACAAAGTTTAGTCGTTTATTTTCTTCTCTAAATAGAACAAAGCTTTTAAAATTAAAATAATATACAGTGAAGAAGGATAGCTTCTTTAGCCAGGCCCTACTTATCTAGCTATTTGTTACGTAAAAAGACGATTGGACACAGCCAATTTGAATTTCAATTTATTTATTGGTGGTATACAGGTTATGCAGTTGGTACTTAAAGAGAATATAATATAAAATTAGTCCTAAATAATTATTATAAAATTTCAATATTACCCGTTCAATGCCATTATTAAATAAAATGTCAAAAGTAGATAATGTCAATAATTATTTGAATGTCAATAGAAATATAAGTAATTAAATAAATTATATACCTTAAATTATTTCCCACTAGAGTTCAGTTTCGGCCTGTATACTCGTAAACCTTCTGGAAGAAATTCTCCATCTGTGGTCTAGTGTTCTTTTTAATATATACGGTATTTTTTTATGTTACACGGCAGACAAACAGGCAAGCGGGCCACCTGAATGAAAAGTAATCACCACCACCTATGGACATCAGCAACGCCAGGGGTGCTACCAATGCATTGCACAAGACCTCTAATACTTCGGACTTCACGAAAGATCTCATGTCATAGTCCAAATGAAACACTGTGGCTGGGAGCTCATTCCATATCCGAATCGTACGAGCGAGAAATGTTCTTTTGGACCTTCGCGTGGGCACCAGGGTCTACGTAACAGGGATGAGTACTCAACCCGAAGTATGTAAGGATAAGGAAAGATAAGGTTATGGAAGGACTATGTACTTTAAGGATAATTGACACAAAATTCTACCGCAACTATTACTATTATTACCAACCAAAAGAAAAGCGGCAAACATCAAACGCGATTTAAACCGAGAACATCACCAATCTTTGACACGTGAACGCCAAACAGGTCAAGTGCAACTTGTCGCGTGGCAAGAAACAGTACTAATTTCGATAGCATTGTATTCCATTATTTCGTACTTGGTGTTTACGGGTGGCGCCACCACAGAACAGAACATAAACTTGTCAGTAAAACTTTGCGTGCAACAATTACTGTCATGGCGGCACCCGTCTTATTATTTTGTTGTGTCGGATCGGATATCCACGTCTCAAGCGAGGTGGGTGCACCCTACCCCGGGGCGAAGGCAATGGCGGCATAATGGAGTGATTAAGCCACCTTGCGGCTTACGAGTACAATTTTCACTTGCCTTTAAAAATAACTGCCGCGGAACACGGTAATGGATATTATGCTAATGTGATGAAATGAAATATTCGCGCTATGGGCCACAATGGGGCATAGAGCCGATCGCGTTTCCCTTTCCCTTATTAAGAGTTTCGAAGGCGTGTTCTGGTTATTGCTGATTAATTTTATAATAGTGTATGGAATGGAAACTGAACGATTACAATAAAGGAAATCGGCAGTAAATAATAAAAAAGAATCATGCTGGCGTTAATGTCCCGGTTATGCTGTCGCACACGCGTCCGCCTTGACCATGATCCAAGATTTGAAGGATCAGGTAAAAAAAAGCGATTGCCATCTGACCTCTGTGACCCTGCTACCAGGGGAACCTGACCAGATTCGATCACGGTTACACATTCAGTCGCCTGAATGTGCAGGTTTCATCGCGATGTTTCCCCGTAACGCACCTGCTACAGTAAATAAGATCGGCTACTTTCGGAGATGACGCTCTATGAAACGGAAATAGCCGATGTGTATTTGGTAGATATCAGCATTACTAGTTGGTAACTAAAGGTAGATTTCAGGATATAATACATCCCGAAATTACACTCTATTGAGTCCGTTAGGCCTCACTACACGAAAGCTTGATGCTTTCACAATTTATTTCAGACCAACTTAAATAATACTCACTTATTTTGCTGTCCTTTCTAATCAATTTCCGCAAATAGCTCCTATTACTTTTTGCAAAAACAAGATGACGACCATCAGCGACCAATTTGGGCTGTTATAAATAATATCATATTTACCTGGAGTCGGCCGAACAAACATCGTGTAGAGTAGGGATGTTACGGAGGTGATTTTTTGGAGCTGAAGTTGGACTCGTAAGTTTTTTATTTTATTTATTATTTATGCTTTGGAAAAAGCAGACAATACTTGAGTGGTGATCAGCACTATGCGTCTGTCAAAATGGATGAAATTGACCAATGATCATAGAGCCGTACTCATCTACAATACTTATACCCGATTGGAGTCACCTTTAAGCGACACCTAAGTTGATTTCAGATATTTATAACAAGAGAAGGCATCCCACCAACATCAACCTCAAGTGAAAACTGAACTTGGTAAGTCAGTCTCAACTTTATGACAAGAACTTTGTGACGCCTAAATGCTTAGGAATATCTTAAGGCGTCTACTTAGGATTAGCCTAAGTTTAGTGCAAATCGGCTTAGACAAGTATTGTTTGTAAATACCCCTATTTAATTCAATTCATCAATTTTAAGTGCAGCTTTAAAGTCACTTTTTTACATTATACATGACCGCCATCTCACTTGCAAGTAAGTGACGACGCAGTCCAGGTTGTAACATGCCTGTCTGGAAACACTCTGGCTATAAAGGAGTCTTACATTGAACGGTTCGGGGAAAACAATGGCAGACAAAGCGTTTTATTCATTGTTGTTTGACTCAACAATAATAGTTCAATCCACATTACCTTTGAACTTCAAAAATAGAGCTAACCTAAAAAAATGTTCGACGTAACCACCGGCTAGTCAATCGCAAGTACATACCAACCTTCCAAAGTCGGAGTCGAAGCCTGAAAACGTCCCTAGTACACAGGAGCGGACGTCTGTGGACAGTAATTTGCGGCGGCGGATTCCCTGAACGGCCCAAATTGGGTAGTTAGTGGCGAGTTGTGGCTTGTGACATGTCGCCGGGATGAGCGCCAAATGTCGCCGGAAATAAGGACGAACCACGAACCACGAGCGGACGAACTGGTGCGATTAGGTGACTAATATGGTAATTGAGGCGATTTCATTTCGTCGATGCTTTTTGTTTTGTTCTCTTGATAGAAGGTTTTGCATGATTTAATAATAATAATAATCCGTTTATTTCAAACATTATAAAGCATTACAAGGTTTTAAACAATGTAAATGAGCCCATATTTTGTTAGTCATTCTCTTAAAACTAAGTATTAGTACTATTTTATTTTCCTTATTTTTCCCTTCATGCTATCCCAGTAATATCCTGGCGGAATCATAATCACTGGGATCCGTGGTGGCGGCGTCGGGGCAACGCTGGGCTCCGTTGGTGTGCTGGACACCTCACCTGTCGTTTCTCCGGTAGTCTGAGACTTCTCGTCGGTGGTGTACCGCCGAAATACTACCATTTAATACCTATGATGTTATGTTGGCAGACCCGGTGACAGCGGCACTGTTGTTGACAACAAAATAATATTTCAAAATGGTAGGTCCAGTTTGTGGCGCAAGCACTGCCACTGCTTTACTGCAAACATAAAATCATAGGAATTTAATCTTGCAAAGGATTCGCAGGTATGTTACGCAGCTGGTTAGGATCAATCAGTTAACTAATTTCAATTCACATAAATAACAACAGAATCACTCAGGCTTCACTCGCCGCAACTTTTTCGCCTTCTTTTTCATATCGCAGCAACAACTTAAACAGTCCGTTTGTATATCACTGGCCTTGAGTGTACAAAACGAAAGACAGCTTTAGCAATTTAGTTTCTATTTTAAATCACCACAAAGTGTATTTCTCTCAAACAGGACACAGGCCTAAAACAAAAAACCATTAACTGACAATTAACGAAAAACAATCGAACGAAAACATTTACGTAGTAGAGTAGACCACAAAACAATAAATCAATCGGTGTACAAACAATATTGTAGGTATACAAAATAGTGAAACACATTAGTCGTATTGGCTGGCCGCGGTCACATCATGGAGACATTAAAAACTTTTTCCTTAATGTTCATAGAACGCACCCTAACGTCGGTATCTTGATCAGATAAGGCGCGGTCACAAGCAGTGGAAAGCGTCCGATCCCGCAATTATAAAGGAATTAGTCCAAAAATTGCGCCTTCAATGGGCACAAATTGATATAATAAAATGTAGGCTCGGTTGGCCGCGGCCTGTTGGCGGCAGGGTGGCGGCTTCGCTTTTTATACTTCATTTAAGGATACCTCGGTTAAACAGTGTTTCTCTCTTGTTTGTTGTTGATTGTAAGCTTTCACCGCGAACACTTACTCGGCTTCGATTATGCTACTTATGTGAGGTACTTTTTGTATTTTTTTTTTTGCAAAGTTCGCGCAATCGCGTTATATCCTTTTAAGAATTTTGCGGTTTTCTTCTGAATAACAGCTTTGTGATAAGGTTTTTACAAATGGCATTCAAACTCACTTAGTCCCAGCAAAGATTCGTTAATACTGCGTAACAACTCGTTTTTGTGATGGTTTAATTTTTAGCTGGAATGGTACTATACGCGTTGAATTTTTTGGTAAATGATATTTCAACCTTTTGCAAATTCGAAATTTTGGGTTACAACATGCTACAATTTTAACTTTTCGCTAACTCACCATTTTGAGAATTTAACTGTATGGTCCGAAAAGGTATGTACTGTATGTTCCATTATTATTACAACCTCTAAAATGGTTGAAAATTATTGACAAATACAATATTATCCAATACAACGTGTACCCAGTGTTTATATCCTCTTTGCTAAAAACCTATTTAAAGCGATTATCAATTACCAAAAATGTCGGGGCGCCATCTAGTGAGTGGTTAGAAATGCTTTAGATACCTATTGGAAAACTGCTCATTGGCAAGTCGTGCGACTATGGTCGTACGACGGACGTCGCTTGACCTAGAAGACCTCAAAACCGCCGGTCGCACGACCGTTGCCAATAAGGACAGCGCCACGTCAAATCTAAATTAATAAATTGTCATTGTAAAGTTTTCTTCGCCAACCCTACAGGAGTCGAGGTGTCGCCTAATAATTAAGTGATTACGCCGGGACGCGTGGCCAGCCGATTTGTATCAATGTTTGGGCAATCGTGGCCGGGTCTTACTGGAAGGCTCTATTAAGTAGTACCTATATTAGGTACAACCGAGACTTATAACCTCTTTTTAACGTGGGAACATCAGTTAAGGATAGCTACCTGCGTCAGTTAAGCATGGGAGATGGATTCAACTTAAAGCTGTCACCAACAAACTAAACCTACCACTAATGCTACGAGATCATATAACCGGGTAGTAACTATCCGATTTTGTGTTTATCTATTCACAACTTGTAAAGTTACCGAGCAATCAATAGTTATAAAATAAAAGAAGTACTAACACTTAGTTTTAATAGAATTACTTACAATATGTGGGCTTTGTATACGTCGTATAAAACTTGAAAACTTATCGCCTGAAATATACGTTATATTATATTATTATTATTACTATAACGAGTAGGTAGGTATATATTAAGATAAATGAAACTGGCTGATTGAGAAACTAGAATCAGAATCATTAACCGAAACCAATAAACTTGAAATAATAGGACGAACTGCATCCGATCGGAACCCGAGGAAACGCTGTCCGAAGAAACCGCAGCGCTATTTCTATGATAGCTTTCTTTCACCCCAGACTGGGGCCCTAGATAAAGCTCACAAAACGTGCTTTTTTCCAACACCAGTTTTTACATTTTCCCACCATCGTCGCCGCCGTTTCAAGGCTTTTAAGTAGTCTCACGGTATTTAAGAAGTCTCCGTGTAAAACACTGCGCTGCATGCGATACTTGTTTCGTCTGAATACAAGAAATAACTTCGTTTTCTAGCCTTGCGACAAATTAAACACCACGGACTATAGATACATTAGATCAAACTTAGTCCTTCTGAGTTTTTAGCGGAAATACTTTTACAAGGACATATTATATTAAATACAGAAAACCCCTACTTGAATGGATTGAAACGGCGGCCACGGTGGGAAAATATAAAAACACTGGTGATGCAAAAAAGCCCATTTTGCGAGCTATTATCGATGGTGCTCGATAAGAAAACACATTAAACACACAGTAATTAAATAATGATAATAGCAGAGCCCATGTGATATAAACGGTGGTATAATATAAAGTATAATTCACAGCATAGTGAAAAGATGGCCGCCGATAGCGGCAAGCGTTGGATTGAATCATTTGGGAATGGACGGCTTCATTTGCATGCCTGCGCTGTAATTAGTCTGTAATTCGTGCCTTCCGTACAGTCGGGGGCTAAGGTTTGTTCTTAGGGCTTGAGGATTGCGACTGTGGTGACTGCTTACCATAGGCAGGTCTAAGCTTGTTTGTTACCTTAGTGGTATCAAAAAGCGTAGGAATGGACTGATTCGTTTAGACAGAAAAAACGACTTCATAATCATTTTCCTTCTTCTTGCTTCTTGCGCCTCACAGCACATGCTGAGTGAGTACAATTCACAGTACCGACAGTTGCATGGGTTGCATCAGACTCATTGTTTTAATGATTTTATTTCGGTAATATTTCCTATGGCATTATGTAACTATTGCTGTGTCGTGGTGTGCTATGTGAAATTAATATCTTTTATTTCTTTCATATCGGCCGAAAGGCGGCACACTGTTGGGCATTAGCCTCCCCGTGAGATCTCCACAGAGGTCCTGTGCCTTCCGCATCTAGCGTGTACCTACGATCTTTACGAGGTTGTCCTTTAACAGTTTCAATGTTATTAATTTGGTGTTTACGTTCAAAACTACCTACGTTAAAATTAATCTGCTCGTATAAGTAACATCTATATTTATTTAAAGTATGTTTATCATATGGAAGGGTCTTCAGTTGTGTTTTATCTTCCAGGCTTTGTGATCGACACATTTGCCAAGGTGTCGATTTTTTATGGTCCAATCAATGTGAACATTCTTGTTCATTCGTAGCGATAGGTACACCATAGGATAAACACATTGCCGAATTGGTTGCGAGGGAGAGAAATGTATTTCTCTTAGTGCTCTTCCTAGATTTGGTGTATCTGATTAATTTATTTTTTACGCAAAATATTTTTTTTTATGTTATACGATAGGCAAACAGGCAAGTGGGCCACCTGATGGAAAGTGGTCACCACTGCCTATAGACATAAGCAACACCGAGACTATCGCCAATGCGTTGCCCACCTCTATAACACGTTATTCTGGCAGCAAAAAGGCAAATATCCCACCACTGCCAAAGCCACAGTTCCCCAAATTCCCAACCCATGGAGCTCTGGAAACCTTACTCACAGGCAGAAACACAATCCTATTTAAAAGAGTATTGTTTAGCTGCGGTATTCTGTAAGGACTGTACTTCCCCAGTCAGGCGGCTCCAATTCGAACGAGATACCCCGCTATGCCCTACATCTCTCTATTATAGTATTCTGTGGCGAAATTAAGGATCATGACACTGAAGAATAACGTCTTTATAGGATACTTAGGTAATTATATCTACCTTTTTTCGGCAAGTGAAGAAGCAAGCAACAGCTACCCACAGAATAATATCTATACTAATAAGGAATATATACTAAAGGAATATGTACTAAAATCCTGGCTATCGTTGAGTAATGGTACCTTCTTCAAACAAGAGTTGCCCGCTGTACTCGTCACGGCCAGTGGTCCCCAAAATGTACATATCTATTACAACCCGTATTTACAAATAAGACTGGGCTTTTATTTAATTTTCGCTCCACTGGCTAACTAGTGCGGCTCATAATAAAAGACAAGCGTATTAATTACACACAATTATGAAAAGAAAAATATGGTTCTAAGGCCAATGGTCGGCCATTTTAAAATTTTATTGTTTTAATAACAGCTTGTACCTGTCGGCGTAATTGTGGGGTTTATATTATTTGAACGAGATTTCAAAAGAATAATAACTTTAACCAAATAAGTAAGAAACTTATGAATTAGTATGAGGGCGCCACTGTTTATGTATCACTCACTAGAATTATGTAAGTAAAGTGTTTTGGACTCTGTTTAGGAGATGAGGGGATGAGGCAGTTGAACCCTTTTTATTTTAGATCCTTAAGCGCTGTCCTAATTGGCAACAGTCATGCGACGGGCGGTTTTGAGGTCTTCTATTGGTTGGGCGACATCCGTCGTATTACCACGGTCGTACGTGGCCGTTGCCAGTTAAGACAGCGCCTTAGGCAAAAATTAAGTACTATTTTTATTGCCAAGAAACACTGATGGCGTTGTTATTTGAGACTTTCAGAGCAACTATAGGCAAGAGCGTATATTGCAAAAGACTGAATGTGTAAGTATGATCCAATCTGGTCAAGTGCCTGGTAGCAGGGTCACGAAGGTCAGATGGCAGTCGCTATACTGCAATTACCTGATCTCCCTAATCCTGAATCATGGTCAAGGCGGACTCCGGGCCCTTGTGCGCGAGAACACAACCGGGAAATTAACGCCAAGATGATTATTATTTTTTTATTATTGGTAGGTAGAGCTCGTCTAATTTAAAATGACGCGCCCCACTATCGCATTAACGCACACAAGCAAGTTTAAAATAAGGACGCAATACATATACAAATGCCGTTGTAATTGGTCATTCAGTTACCGGTGCGACACCAACGTAGGAGCTCGCGTCGTTCGATTGGAGTAGTCGACGCTCCCACACAGATGAAGTGTCATTATTAATATTTGCACTCACACATCGAAATCAACTAACTAAGTAGTGGGTAAGTAGGGCATTTTAGACTAGACGAGCTCTACGACCAACCGTATACCTTGGAATCTACAACTCCCGCGACATAGAAATCTACAAGTAAAACATACTAATACATTGTACATTTTATTTGTCACTAAAATGTGTGTAAGTAATATGGCTAGCTAAACGCATTGATAAATATAATAAAGTCATGAGTTTGAGCCATTCCATGGGCAGTGGCGATTCGCTATAGCCGAGCTGTGGCGATTACAGATTGGACATGGCCACTGCGACTATAGAGAAATGCATTCGCTTATCTAGAAATTAAGATTCCTCTCGCTGCGTTATTGCTGTGGAATACCATAATGTAACTATTTTATACAATTAAAGTTTTGATTTATAGAAGGAAAAGTCACACTTTCGCTGGAATTAGAACTCTATGAAGCTTGAAGAGTCTGCTTGGATTGGGACCTAGTAATAGATGTTCTAATCCAATTCTACTAATATTATAAATGAGAGAGTTTGTAAGGATGTTTGTTACTCCTTCACGCAAAAACTACTGGACGGATTTGGATGAAGTTTGTTAATAATATAGATATAGCCCAGAACAGCAAGTAGGCTATAATTTATCCCGAAATACAACGTGGTTCCCGCGGGAACGGATCTGGTAAATTATAACCAAATTTGACGCGGACAATGTCGCGGGCAAAAACTAATTGTAAATAAACGAACTAATAAACTCTTTTGTATACAAAAAGCTCATAAAATACTAAATGAATTTATGGATACAGGCGAGCTCTTACCGGCAACCTTTTTTATAAGGCACTTATTTTAATTTAATAATAATGGAGACGGAGGCAAACGAGGAAGCGGGTCACCTAATGATAAGTGATTACCACCACCCATGGACCCGCGCAACAACAGGACGGTCACGACTTGAGATATTCTGCTTAGTAGGTAATGATAGTGACAACTGGCGGTTCTTTCGCCATTTTTATTCCCTAATCGTAACCGTAACCAGCCTTAAGGAGACGCCACATATTGTCCTAAAATTCAGGCAAAACAGTTGCCGAGACTGATCGACCCTCTACATTCTTGTCTATGAGATAGTATCGATGTGACATCGAAACATATTTTCCTGCAAGTCTATCTCTAGCACAGTTCACAACACTGCCCATAACAGTCCACTGCATAGGCGTGAAGAGGGGGGCCGGGTGGGCCGTGCCCACCCTAGAATGGTCTGGTGCCCACCCCAGGATCGGGTGCTCACTGACTGTACGTTGGCGATTGACTCGACTTCATCGGTCACGTCAGGGGCCAGGCCCCCCCTGAAATATAGCCCTAGATACGCTAATGGTCCACTGCAGGACTTAAGGCCTCTCCTACAATAGAGCTTGGCAGACGGTTGGAGATCGCAGTGTTGTAAATATATACAGTGGGAGACGTTGTTGCCTATTTTCTAACCTACGGAGACTCTAGATCTTTTGCCTCGAAAACATTAGCCGCCTTGTACGAGTGTAAGGGCTTGGTGCTATTCTACTCTGCCGGACACCACACGACAAAGCCGGTACATTAACGTTAAGATGTTAATTTTTTGTACTCTCTCTACATGCTCGTATTGGCTAAGTCTTGTGGACTCTTGTCCAACATGTGAAGCTTCATTCATCTTTCTTTCCTGAGACCTCATCACCTTTCGCACGTCGAAAATTAGCCGTACGTACAAAGTTTAATTTGCATATTCGCCCACGCGGTCATTAGACGTGCGCCGGCGCAGGCAATTACGCGCAGCTCGGGTGTCAAAGCGGCCGGGCCCACACCCCGGATAATTTGAACATTTAAAACTGCGGTACCAGCAACTTATCTGCTCAGTAAACGAAATCGGAACTAACGTGTTGCTGTACGAAATTGGCAGTTTTAAACGCCCACTTGTTTGCCACTAGCGACGCCGTGAACTGAACTGATAAGTTGGTAACTGTTTTAATGGTAACACGGACCATTGCCGCGCGGATTGGTCGCGGCAGGGGCCGACCGTGTTTTGTTTCTGGTGGTTCGTGCTCTTTTGTTTTTATTTTTATTTTTGCACGAGTCTATGGTAGACGGCAGTTGCGTTTCTCGCGTTTTTGGAACAGTTTGAGAATGGCTAGAAAATTATTTCTGTTCTCACTGCTGGTTCAAGACAACAGAAGATACGTCTTGGATACGCAGCCTTAGCTATCTTATAGTTTTTTGATGTTTCATAAGAGTAAAATTAATCGCATCTCATCTCATCATTTGTTGTTGATGACGATTATGATGATATTCCTAAAGTTAGTAATTCCTGATATTAGTAAAGGACCTAGTAGTTCATAATCTCAATCGATATTTTACGTCTATTTTGTAGAGGGCTTGCATCATTGCGTCTTCAGATTTATGCATTTGTTGCGAAATTTATTATTCCGTCGGTTTCGGCTCTCCAGCCATTGTTTCCCCACCGCCACTTAGCTATTTGGTCTTTTATTAGAATGAGATTTTCACCCGGTCAGACACGTTACTATAAGGTCTCACAGTGTTCGCGCTGCCCAATTTTCAGCCTACGTGCACTGAACGAAATTGATCAATAGAGCCGTATGAAAACAGTGCGTTCACTTAAGGCTAGTAGGCCTAGCACAAGTTGAGCGAGCGAGAAAAACCGCGACATACGTATTGCTATCTCTTTAGTCTTAGTATTGGGAGAAAGAGACAAATGCTCTCTCGCGGCGCGAGCTTTGTCGCGGACACACTTGTGCTAGGGCCACTGAGCGCGAACCAGCGCGCTCCATACATACGTAGTTTGAAAATATATTTTCAATATTACGCTATCAACGTCAATGAAATTTTGATGACGTGACCCAGAAACCAATATTTATGCTTGTAGTTTGATAGATTTTCAAGTAGCTACGATGCCATAGACAGACACACACCTCCACACATACATAAAACAGAGACCCAGATACACACCTCAAACTTATAACACACCCCTTTTTGTTAAAAATACTCAGACATTGCTGCTGTCCATTTTCTAGTTTACGAAGTTGTTTAGTGATCTACCTCTATGACAATAGTCGACTAGTTGGTGGCGTTGGGGCATTTAGACACCCGAAGTTAAGGGGTTGGTGGAGTTCGGGGTTTTCAACACCCGTCAATGGGAGGGCGTGAGAGGGCTCTCGATACCCGTCAATGGAAGTGGTTTGCTTATTCAATGCATTAAATTAATTTAAAACTACAATCCACTATTATCAATTTAACAACCTGCTTACCCGAAGTCTTAGACTGAGGAAGTAGGAGACCGAAATCGCACCAGGTCCTCTAGTAAATTAAATAAAACGAAAATTACTAGTTTTAAATCATGTTATATTTTGATTCAATAAGTTACTCACATAACATACCTTTTTACATCTTACAATGTGTGATATCAATTTACAAATAATTATTTTATCACGTCCCTTTCTAAATATAAATAAACTTAATTACTTTGTACCTAAAATATTGTGTCCGACTACCGAATGTACATTGAAGTTTTATAATACATTTCTATATTGATACAAGGGTATCATTTAGTTTCAGTAGAAAATAACTTTGAGATCACTTCCACTGCCTTTCCATATTCATAAACATAAATAATATTAATAATTTCATGTGTATTTTTGTCATGTCATTTATACAGGGTGTCCCAGGGAACGACGCGACGTCTGTTGAGGCTGTCGCGGTGGGTAAAATACTAGTTCGTATTATCTAACTAAGCCATAGATAATACCAAAATATTTTTTTGAACAAGAAGGGACATTAGTATACGCAGTACAAGACGGATCACTCTTTGGAACTTCTAAGTGAAGTTTCAACATTATTTGGTCATTTTATTATTTAATTTTTTTTAAATATTTAAATAATTAAATAAGAATTATAAATAAAGATGCAAGTTCGTCTTCATCAGAACAAAACCTACAAATTCTTGTAACTATGAAACCGTTACTTCCGCCTACACATTTAGCTGAATTTTAGCAATAAACGGTTAGGCTCTCCACCCATCTGGCTCGGTTGCACTCGCTCCCTGCGACATCTTGCATAATAATAACAAAAATAAGAAATAAATGACACCCTTGGATTTATAAGTGAAACGCAATACCTATAACGATATTTGTATTTATAACGAATTGGTATTTGGAGCAAGTCTTTGAATATTTGGAACAAATAATAAAATTGACAATTATTGTTTCTTGGATTTCGCTACAATAAACCCTATAAAAATTATATATGAACATATTACACAGGCTTCAAATAAAAATTTAGAATGAGAAGACTTGAACATAATTAATTCTTATTAACATTAGTATAAAAAAACTATAAAATATCGCAAGAGATCGAAAACACAGCTTTTCATCCCCAAATACTCAAAAACTTTGTACAAAAACGTGAATGTTGTGAACAAAGTTAAAGGCTCACAGGCTGCTTACATCAATTATGCACATCGAGTCGTTTCGGTTTCGTATACAGTGTGTTACATAATATATATATGAACGTATTGAAACGATAGGTACAATTATTTCTGTCGTACGTGGAATAGTTGTACCTATCGTATTAATACGTTTAGCACTCCACAAGCACTAGCACTAGCACTCCAAGTTCACGGCTTCCTACATATACTATGTAACACCCTGTATACTCACACGCGTGCGACAGACACGACGCACTACAAAGCCAAATTAGCCGATAGGTACAATGCAACAGCAAAGTACATGACCACCTTAAGAATCAAATTCCTTTGCACTACAGTGCAGTTGTTAAATGGTTTTTATAGCATTCATGATTCAAATTTTAATATAAAACATACCCTGGGGGTAAAGGACGAGTAGATAGGCCATAAGGGACAGCAAATTCTTCCTTCTTTCACAAAACTGATTTTGAGTAAAGATGCACCAAATGCCGTGAATATTGCTGCAGCGGCAAAGGAATATTTTCTTGATGTGGTAATGCACTTATGCACTTGTACTGTACATTTTTACCGCCGACATCTGTACTTTATTACCCGACTTTGAAAAGGAGTTTGTAAAATCATATTGGACTACTTTTTATGAGATAGCGAGCGATGTACTCTTCAGTATTAATATATAAAAGAATATCAATGTAGTAAGAATCACGGTTTCATGTCCAAAATTAAGGTGTATGTTGCTGTAGGTAGGAAATTGAAGACTCATAACGATTTCCCCATGACCAACCAATTTGATTTCTTTTCACGGATTAAAACTGAGGATGAAAACATTGGTTATTGAACTAGCATGAACTATTTTAGTAAACTTAAGTATAGCCTGTTGTGAAAAGTGGTGTATGTAGAAATAATGCATCCATCCCTTCCATAAAATAATGTAAATTCATTGTTAATTGAGGCCCATTAACACAGAATTTAGAACTTTTTGATGAATTTAATGAAAAATTTACACTCGAATAAAAAATTATAGAGCGTTAAAATATTTTCTAAATTTATATAATAATATTTTTATTTTGCATGGTCGCGCCAGCCAGTGTGGGCAAAGGCAAATCGGCAGTAAACCGCGCCGCCATATTGTTCCCCTAATTGGCGCTTATCGGGCCTGCGCCTGCGCATTATACGTTCATTAATTGTTCCCTTTTACGAGCGTAGATTGTATTTCTCTGTAATTGTATTCGCGAGCGTAACAAAATACCAAAAGCTAATAAATATTTAGAAAAAGGCGAGCGCGGGCAATTTTACGGCCGAAATGGAGAAACGAAATTAGTCATTATAAATCGGTCACCGATATGCATTACATTTTGTGCACTCATATTATATTTTCTTTGGTCAAAAGCAAACAAACGAAGCAGTTTATAGCACCCATAACGCAGTAGGTTATTTGAGAACTCAAAGGAACTCTATAAAGTTATGAAGATTCGGATCCGGGGTAAGACTTATTTTGGTAGGGCGCGTGGAAAGTCGCTGTAGATCACCAACTAAATGAACCGATACCGTTTGCCAGGCTAGCATACAAGCCTCTATATGTAAGCAGAAGACGGGGATAATTCAACGATCATGACAATTTATGCAGAAAAATTGTAAAGATATTAGGTAGGTATTTAGTTATGTTTATACAGTTGAAAACGCCCCTTAATGATGCTACCGGCGAAACCTAGATTATAGCCTCATAAATGGTATTTAAGTTTTCTTCATTTACAGTTGGTCAAACAAACAAAGCAATATTTCATGTTTGCCACGACAAAGTAATGCGTGTTTAATGTTTACATTATCATCTAATTGCATTGGTTATTCATTGACTATTTATAAGGTTAATTGTAGTAGAATGCCTCTTGAATAGTGCGTAATAAATTGTATTTGTAATTGCTGACATTTAAAATGCGATAACCGCGTATTAGTGGGGTGAAACTGCAAAGATAATTAGAGAAGGATGTCGCCCAGAGTTTCGCTGGTAACCTACCTACCGTGATAAGGAAGCATGTATTTATATGTGAACATGTATGGCAGTGATGAGATGTTGTGACCGTATACAAGCCCGACTTTTTTGTCGACACTGTGGTACAAGAGAAGTCTTCTGCTTTCACATTGCTACAATCAAATACCCTCTATCAAATGTTGGAAATTTTCAGGTGCCTTTTAGAACGTAGATAACAAAATTGTCACGGTTGTATAGACTTTGGCAAAGTGATTGGTCATAAGAGCGGCTTATCTTACTTACATAATAGTTCGTTATTTAATTCAGTTGCAATCTTATTATCAACAATAAAATCTAAAAAAATGTTAAAGAAAATAAAATACCATACGATCAACAAACAAGAATTAAAATTATTGCCCCAATTAGAGAATATAACATTCAAGAAGAAAATAAATAGGTTAAAGATGACAGTCTATGTACACTACAATCTATATAATACAAATCGCCTACATCTAATATTCACACTGGATATGTTAACGGGTACCTATCAAGTCTTTACTGAAGCCGTTTAGTTCTAATGATAATAACAATTCGTTAATATTAAAGCAAAGGAACATTCCACGAAATGCCTGTATTGAGAGTCACGATTGGACACGAAAGATCTGGGAGCCTCTATGTTCGCAGTCGAAAGTCACTTTCACGTGTTAAGGAGGGATTCTATGCTGAACGGGTTGTGTTTTCTAACGACTCCGGTCTTGGTGTCCGCGGCGGAGCTGCCGCTGAGGTCTAAGGAGACCGCGCGGCCGGAGTCGAAATCAAACTTTTCGAAGGCGCCGCTGGCGGAGCCGAACTGCTTGAAGAAAGACGCTTGATGGTCAGGGATTGGACTGAAGTTCCTCCCGGAGGGGGCGTCGGAGGTTGAGCTGTCGGAGTTGTTGATGCCGTCGGCGCCAGAGGGAGCTCGAAGCCGCCCTGATAACGAGAAGTCTTCAGGCCCCGAGTCGTGGCAGGAATCGCCCCCGACGACGTCTATCATGTCATCTCCGTCGCCGTCATCCGAGTCTGAGTATATGCCGGTGTTCCGGTGCTGCGCCAAGTACTCGGATTTCAGGGCCTCGAGGTCAACTGCGATGCCCTTGGCGCGCAGCTTCCGAGCCTGTCGGTCCAGGGCCTTCGCCAGCTTCTTTCTTCTTCTCGCCCTGTTGGAGAACCAATAGGGCACAATGAGTATAGGACCTATAATTTGGCTAATATTAGCAATGTTAGGTGGTCTGGAAATTATGTACTGTTGGAGAATGTTTCACAACAGGTTCATAACCATTTTAAGTCCCTACTTTTAAAAAAAGGTTTCAATAACGGTGGCCAACTTAGATTTTTTGTTAACATTTCTATCTACCCTGGGTGAGGACTAATAATTACTTCACTAGGTGAAGTTGGAATGGACACACAATTGCGTCTCTTTCTGCTTGCGTGTATCATTATGAACGAAGATATCCACCGCAGGATATGCAGTACTGACAGAAGTATCCCCTTGACCTAACCACATCGGTCGCCTCGGCGCCTTTTACATCCATCGACTTCCTACAACCTCCAAATAATGAGTAATCCTAGTGGAGGCTGTCTTACGCTGTGCTTACAAACCGGATTTTTTTGGCAGGAGTATCCTCACAGTTGAGCACATTTTCTCCCAGGTTAAGATGGTGAAAAGAGAGAGGGAAGAAGGTGCTCTGGCGCTCAATTCTCCCCGGCGCTTATACAATTTTGGTTTATTTTATTTACATAAAATGAGACAATCCTTTACAAGTATTATATTTTTGTGTCCTCTTCTACGTTTCTGATTGATTATCCGAGGCTTCGATGACACCAGGTTTAATGTGCTGGGGTGGCTTCAAGTAACAGTTAGTGTTACTAGTGAGAACTTGTAATTGGCTTGTTTGTTCTAAAATAATATTTATTATATTTTCTATAACATAATGTTTTATACTATCGCGGTTTTTATCCCATATTTTAAGGATATGTTCCGGGTCCAGTCGTCCCGTGACCATGATGCATGCAACTGTGTCGAAATATCGGGCTACTCGTCAACAAAGGTACGCGGTAGTGTACCCGTAACATGCCCTTCAAATGTTTTATATAGCTGTTGGTACTCCAATAAATAAATAAAAAAGTGCTCCGGCTCGTCGCTCACCTCTCCCTGGCGCGCAGCTCGTGCGGCGGTATGGGCTCCCCGGAGCAGGACTGCGGGTGCGCGTTGTGCGCCGGCCGCCCCGGGCCCTTCTTCGTGTGCTCCTTCTTGCGCCACTTGGCGCGCCGGTTCTGGAACCATACCTGGAAAGGGAGCTGGATTTAGTATTTTGGAGGATTTTTTTTATAATGGAGACAATTTGCCATCTAATGGAAAGTGCGGCCGCCTGTATATGCGACTGCGTTAGCGGAATTTGAGGTAGGTGTAATCTAACTAGATGGATCTAATGGCCGGAGTAGGATGACTTGAGTGGCAAATAAAGGCATAGCACTTGCTGGAAAGGGACTTTCTTTTTGGGCTGTAGCTTCATAATTATCTAGGTAAAATCTAGGTTTTAGCTTATTTTTTATAACAAGGTCCATATTATCATAGAGGAAAAAAATACTACGTATAAATATTACATGCTTGCTTCAAGGGAGTCTGTAAGCAAAGTTAATTTAATCTGGAAAGTCATTTTCAGAATCAATTGCTTGATTTTGTTCTGAACGAACTAGAGTTGGTGGCAATGATTTTGACGCACATTTTCGGGCCTACCCCCTTACCCAAAAAAGTACCAACAACCGGCAAGGGCCCGCACAAATCCCCCGACCCCAGACCTAACACTAACAGGTTATTTGCTGAACGCAAACCGCTTTGTTTCATCGCGCGGCCATCGATCAACCCATCTCGCATATTAAGCGGCTGCTCTGCGCTGTGAGCGGGGCGGGATGCCCGCGCACGCGCACGCCGCCGCATTTGCATGGAAATGCTTACGCGCATTGAAATTTATGTCTCAATTCATGCGAGCGTGATCACTTTACATGCCTCATGGGCCATGCCTTGCGCGAGAGTCGCCGCCCCTACGCGCTTAATCACAGGCTCGTGGAGGCGTGAATAGCTCGACGGTTTATGCCGGCGCAGTTGACGACGCTTTTACTGCGATATTGTAATGTACAGGTAATCAGGCAACGGATAATATTGTCGGGTAACTGTACTCCGCTTTGTGAGGTGATTAGCGGTCAACACGGTCTATGCTAAGTTTGAGTGCTAGGGTCTAAACGCTGTCGTTAGGCGCTGTTTTAATTGGCAAAGGTCCCGGTCGACCATTCTCGTATGACTGGAAGGTTTAAGGTCTCCTTTTGGTCGGGCGACGTCCGTCGTACGACCATGATCGCTCGATAGATCGTTCAAAATTCGGACAGTGCGCCTTAACGTTTACATTTTGTAAAATAAGCATTTGGGTGTTACGGTAAAGGTAAAAAAAAAATTATACCACTAAGTTATTGAATAAATAAGTCACCTGATGATGGTAAGTGATAATGCCCATGGACATTCGCAAAAAGGGGCCCTATTTTTTAACCGCTCACCTCGAGTCGAACGATTTTCAATTTTGAGTTTCGGTCGGCATGAAGACCTCAATATTATGCATGATGCTGATTTTCCCTATTTTGAACCGTTCACTTTCGGTGTTGTCAACGTAATTTAAAAAATTTAGAAATATTAATGGCGAAAATCAAAATCGAAAACCGTTCGACTTGAGTTCGAGCGGTTCAAAACTAAAGCCTAAAAAATATTTTTTATTGCATTTGTTTGCGTTTATTATGTGGGTTTTGTATTTAGAGGAAATCCGGTAGCTCGAGGCCAAGTTCTTTCGGATCGCAGACGTTTTCAGCGCGTAACGCCAACTAGTATTAAAAGCAGAACAGCGCCGCTGGCGTAGTTATTTGCATAGCCGTGCCGCGTTAACGCGCACGTTAACGAGTACATAACACGTTTGTACTCGCACTCGGCATACTGATCAGCCGACGGTTTAATTTTCTGGCTACGAAAGCACAAGTTTCGTTGTACCGTCTTCTCGTCAGTATTAAAAGTATAATTACCTAAGTTTTTTAAATATGATCTCTGAAGAAACGGTCGTAGGTTCGATCCTTGCAGTTCGTGGTAATGATTATGCTAGCTAGGCAATTGACTGTCGTTTCACCTAGTGGTAAGTGACTGATGCATGCCTGTCTAGGAACAGCCTATTCCCTCTACCCTTGTAATATACGTACAGTACAAGAGCAGTGCTCCATCACTTCAAGAAAAATTTCGTTTGCCGCTACAAAAAATATTCAAGGCATTTGGTGCATCCTTAGCCAAATATAGTTTGCTAAAAGAAGAGAGAATTAGCTGTCCCTTATGCCCAAAGGACTCGTCCTTTAAGACCAGGGTATTTTTTATATAATAAGTAAAAATTTAATTAATGGATGCTATAAAAACCGTTTAACAACTGCAATGTAGTGCAAAGGAATATGATTCTTAAGGTGGTCATGCACTTATGCTCTTGCATTATGTATCATAAGTATGTATTTAAAAATGTATATAAGTAGTATATCAGTTAGCTAGCACCCATAGTACAAGCTTTGCTTAGTTTGGGGCTAGATGACGCTGTGTGAATTTGTCCACGAATATTTATTTATTTATTTATATTTATTATACAACCGCTGGGCATAATCTTAATCTTATTAGGATTTATTAGGCGATAATTTGATAACTCTTCGTTCCTGGATTAAATATTTTCATGCCACTTTGAAATCCTTTGTACCTAACTATAATAGGTAACCAGTATTTTACAAAGAAAAATATATTACCGACGATAATATATTAATGAAATACTAGCGTAATCGGCGGAATTCGAAAAGCAATTCGGTCCTAAATGGTAAGTCAAGCTGTTCTCTCCCCTACCGTTAGAAACTGACCTTGCACGAGCCAAACCAATCGGTTGAGGATTCACCGCTACGAAGTTACGAACCGATCATGCGTAAACGTAACAACAGACTAGTTGCGAACTTGCAACACCGGCCGACCGTTCGGAAAACGATTTCCGTTGACCTTACAGGCAACGCCATCTGTTTCTGTCCCGTAGACATGGCCGGGATATTTTACGAGGCAGCCATCCCGTTTTATTGCTAATTTGGATTAATTTAATAAAGGTAAGCGCCGCACCGGGCCGGCATTAGCGGGAAACAGCCGAACGATTACACCGATCCTTATTTACTGTCAATAAATTAGAGTGAATGTCCAAATAAAGTTTTTAATTTCAGCGCTCCGGGTTCGTCCTTTATTGATTCCGCAAAACGGCAGACACGTGTATGCCATTAATTAGGGCATTATTTTTATGGGCGTTCTTTTTTTAAACTTCGACCCAGCATTTTGGAATGGTATGAGCATTTTGAAGTGTAAAGGAAATCCTACCAAAAACATTTGATGTAAAATTGGTTGGCCAAGCTGAGATAAAGTTATGAGATCTCATGAAGAGCCAAGCTCCTAACTCTACAAATCCCACATTTTGGTCAGAAAGTATGGCTTGGCCGTTTCATAGAACTATTGCATTACAAAGAAGTTGGATTCGGTGCTCGACCGACATGACGGTTAGGGCTGACGTCGTCGGTAGCGCGTAGCTAGCTAGCATCAGTCGACCAGTGTCTCTGATAGATTTACGTTTGAATCTATAAATAATTATGCTTGGACAATTTTATAATTTTTCTAAAATTACTTTTATTTTTTTTAATACTTATTAAACATAGTTCACCCAGACCCGGTACAGAAATTTAAATTTCCGCTCGGGAATCGAACCCGAGACCTCTGCGTGGCATGTAAACCAACTGAACCACTCAAAATCTATACTTTTTGACCATAATGTAGGTATAGATGTATTTAACCAACAGAGGATACGATTAGTTAATTAAACGTTGTATTCGTTTCGGACTATTTCCTTTTTACACGTGATTCCTGATAAAAATGCAGTAGTTATATTGTTACTAATTCACAATACAATAGATTTCGAATTAGTCAAGGCTATTATAATAAATAGTATAATTTATATTGCGTCGATAAAGTATAAGTTATCGAATAACGTTCAATTACCTAGGTATTCAAACTTTAATATACAAACGAATACAATGACTAGTTTTAGTCATAAAGTTTAGTCATGTTACTAATTAAGCTGTATCAAATCTTATAATGGACGATTATGAACTTAATCCGTCATTCGCGCCACAGAAACAGATTTTATCAACATTTAACTGGTTATAAAACAAGAATATTTAATCCACGTCCACAATTACATGCACTGCGTGTACAGTATAATAATCCGTTCGGGTGCTGTTCGGTCTGCCGCGATACTACAGCGCTTCGACTATGTTCGCTGAAACAAACATAGACTGTTTCTACGTACTTAGAAAGCGATATGCGTCACTGTGGGCCTTATAAGAAAGCTCACTGTTACCCAAAGGGCAATGGAAAGAGCTATGCTCGGAGTTTCTTTGCGCGATCGAATCAGAAATGAGGAGATCCGCAAGCGAACCAGGGTTACCGACATAACTCTAAGGATTGCCAGACTGAAGTGGCAATGGGCAGGGCACATATCTCGAAGAACTGATGGCCGATGGGGCAGTAAATTTCTCGAGTGGCGACCACGTACCGGAAGACGCAGCGTGGGTAGGCCTCCTACAAGATGGACCGACGAGCTGGTAAGTATCACAGGTACCGAAAGGATGCGGAAAGCACAGGATCGGCCTTTGTGAAGATCTCTGGGGGAGGCCTATGCCCAGCAGTGGGCGTCTTCTGGCTGACATGATGATGCGTCACTGTTGTGCCACGTTTGAACAGTATCCTGAGCACGCTGGCGCAGCGCTGGGACTTGCCCTGTTGGAGCGCTGGCTGCGGTTACAGGGCGCCGTAGCCCCCGCGCCAAGTTTTTGGCGAAGATAATTTAAATTTTTCAATGGTTGGTAACTTTTCAATATCTTTGATAGTGGTACAAAGTAGTACAAAACTGAAGAGTTTTTGTTTCAACGGGCTATTTTCTGAAACTACCAGTCGTATTTGATTTTTATTTTATTTTTGTGACACAATTAAAATGGACAATTTTATTTGGGAATCAATCTCTGGTACCCATCGAAAACTACCTTTACACAACGAACACTACACAGAAAAGGTCCATGGCAATCAGCTCTCTGATCCGATACTACCAATAGACAGATGTATGGTTTTAATTAGGAAACAGGGTAATAGAACCCCACTGATTGCTGCTTACCGGGGGCATAATGGACCCCGTAGCTCTCTGCGAGTAATGAGAAACATTTACAATCTCCCTCTCTATGTGTTTCCTTCTCTCTTTGGGAATAGGTTGGAATGGTTCACTAGCAAATGGGAAGGTATCGCTTTTTTGTGTACCTTTAGCTATGGAATTTACTATAAACGGAATACTATCTATACTAATATATGTTGAAGAGGATGAACATTTGGATTGATGTTTTGATCTTTATTAATCCTTCACACGCAGCTTGCGCACTGAACGTATTTTAATGAAATAAGGCATTGTTGTAGCTTATAATGCTATTTCTTATAAAAGAGTAAAAGCTATATATGTATACATAGTATAAAACAAAGTCATTTCCCGTTATCAGTATATATGTACGCTTAGGTCTTTTAAACTACGCAACGGATTTTAAAGCGGTTTTCAACAATGGATAGAGTGATTCAAGGGTAAGGTTTATAAGCAAGAAAAATACTAACTATAATAGTAGTAATTGCCAAATGAAATCTGTCTATTTCTATGTCTAGAAAGGGTAGGTGGGGGTAAAATAGGTATACGCTAACTCAGAAGCGACGGAGTATAAAAAATTCTGATACCTAGTAGTAAGTACGCTGTCATAAAAATAGTACAACGTCAAATGAGTACCAGCGCCACACATGTCTTCTTAATTTTCCTAGTACCTACACATATGAGTTTCATAATTTCCAACCTAAACAACAGTATTATCATTAAACAACAACAATGTTTCCTATTCGTTTAGACCAAATATAACGCCCTCACTTAAACAAATCGCAAAATGTAACGACGCCTCATTATCCCATATAACATTTGCGGAAATACCGAGCGCAGATCTGCGGGTACCATGTTGTTGAGAATCCGCCCTCGTTGCCACATGCCACCCTTGTAAATACCCATCGTTGCGACACATTGAGTTCTACCCCTCTTTCTTCTCGATTACAGTGATCCCTAGCCATCAATTTTCCGGGAAATTGTGTGATTTGAAGATTTTCCAAGCCTATTTTAATTAGGCGCTAATTCTGTTGTGTATGGCCTGAAAAATCGCGTGCGAGTCGCGTCCGCTTGGTCACCGCATAGCGCCCGATCAAGAATTACGCAGCCTACCATCGGAAGATGAAGCGGTGACAAGGCGGGCGCGACGCGACGACTGTGCGGGCGCGATGCGAATGATAAAATAGAATAGGATTGCATTTTTGCTGCCTGCACCGCATACCTTTTGTCAACTGTTATCTCTCCTGGTAGACTGGTAGATAATGCTATTTTAGCTTTAAGTCCGCCAATGTACTGTTTGTGCATGAAGTATAAATAAATAAATAAATATAGAAACCAAAACTGAATAAATATTTGGGACAAATCGTGCTGAAATCAACAACTTATTCAACAACAATGCTGTTTTCATTTCTTTTGAATTAGTTTTAATTAGAGATAGAGTAAGAGGTTAGTATAGTATCTTTTAATACTATGCATTTTGTCTAAGATACAAAAAGATATAAGTAGGTAGATAATACGTAGGTAAAAGGTTATCCCAATATTTTATGTTGGACTTTTCCCCCTCGTTTTTCTCTCTAGCGTCTGTTTCAGGATTGGGATAGACGACGCGTGCTGTCTCTTTTGTTGCTCCACAAATTGATATTGGGATGTAGGTGCGATAGAGACAGATATAAATTTCACATGCTCGCCGGATTGGTACGTGCCAGGCTTGCATTTTTTCAATAGGGTTGCCATATTTGTTTTCTCTTCTTGTTTATTTTATATTATTGTACGCAGTGATTGTTCGTAATTCCATTCTTGAGACGAAGATGTAAATTTTCCGACACATTCTTTACCCTTATTCGCAATAAATGTAAACGACAACGTTATTACGCCTATAGAAGGAATGGCATTTCTCTTATAAGTACCCTTTTCTGTGCCATTAAAAACAGATAAAGCAAGCCGAAGCGCTCACGCCGCATGCCGGAGCGATCAAGCGGTCGCAGAATTTATCTGAATACGGCCCGAGCCATCTCATTAGTGAGGTAATTACGGTAAATCACTTTTATACCAAGCGTCTCGTTTGACAGTGGGAAAATTACTCACGCGCGATAATTTGGCGCCCGCGGCCGGCGCAGCCCTACCGACAGCCTTGGTGTCTATCTTTTACCGCTAAGCCTAGGGCGGTAAACTCGGCTCAGGACCGACACCACGAACAGAGACGGCAACTGCGAAACCCGAGCCGCAGACAAGGACGGAGAGATGGATCCTTAAATTTTATATTCTATCCGCATTTTGTCGCCTAAGCGTTCCATTTAGTGTTCCATATTTAAACCTCGCGCCGTTCTTTTTTCTTGCCAGCCGAGCGAAGGATGTAAGGTGGTTTTTCGGGTTTTTCTATATGCTTTTTTTATTTGGAGGGTGCAGGGGCGGCGTGCGCGGAATACTGATGTGTGCGTTGGCTGGTGCCACCGCCGACGCCCTGTTAGGGAATGAAATTGGCATATAAATGTAAATTTTATGCCATGAATTTTAAAATGAAGTCGATACTTCCGCCGCTGAGTGTGCGGCGAGAGACGCTCCCGAAACTTTTACGTCTGTGAGGGATGAAATTAGATTAGAACACGCCGCTTTTGGTTAGGAATGGGTCTTTAACAGCGCTATTTGGTTGCTTGAGAAGGTAATGTTTGTGTTGTTACGAATAAGGAATGTATCTAATACGCTATTCATTTCATAGAGTAAATATTACATGCGTTTTATGACATGATTCAATTTTATGTCATTCAATGGAACACGATACCTTCATAAATTTGTATTAAGGAGAAACTTATTGCAAGATTAACTTTATAACATCACATAAAATCGCTTTAAGGAGTCTCATAAGCAGCCCAGTGAGATACGACGTGGTAGGTTCCAAATTCAAACTATCCATCGTTTGACACCATATTCAATTATACTTTTTACACCATATATAATTTAAAAAATACACTACAAAACATTATTTTGTGGAAAATTTCATCTGTATCCCTAACCAGAACAAACGAGAAACTCAATAACATCCCAAATCGAACTTGTATTCAGAAATAGAAGCCGCCGCTGAAAAAGGAAACGCGAGAATCAAAGAGGAGGAAAAAATCCACTTTACAGACGCAAACAAGTCACTTTAACTTTATTGAGCTGTAATCGAATTGTGACGTCCCTAGTCGCGGCGCTCGAGGTCGGAGCGGCGGGCTCTGCAGCCATCCTTATCTGACCCGCCCATTTAAATCTATGCTATTCAATCGTGCCGTCTCGCTCGCGTCCCAGGGGTGCCGCCGAGATTGCAATCTTTTGATTTATACCAACTATTAGGAGAGTGCGGGATAGTCTGTCTCCCGGAGCGAGATCGCAGACGATAAACGTCGGATACGATCGACGTTAGTACTGATTATAGAAACGGATTTACTGCAAGTTATGCCGAACAAATTTCTTGTTCGTGATACACGATAGCCGATTAATGAATTCATAAATCATGACCCGCGAGTGTGTGTTGCATTGATAAAAAATTGCGCGAATGTTTAATTGGAGGTAGTGTTGGGCATGAACAATTGATATTTTAATCATCATATTAATTGATTGAAAAATTAATTGCAATTAATTTAATCACAATTGATTTAATTGCAATTAATCTGTTAATTGCGTATTGCAATTAATTTATTTAAATAAACTCACGTTAATTGCAAGAGACAATTAAAATAATTCAATTAATATTTTTAATTGTAACAAGAGACAATTAAAACTAACAATTAACCATCACAGATTTATATTGTTATGCGGCCCGATCGGGCCGCTCGAGGGCTGAGAGGTAAGAGTAGGACGCGAGAGAGACAAAATAATATGTAAACGCATTATTATGTTGAAAGCTATTTGCGGAAAGAATTTTCTATTCTTAAGTACTAGAATATATATTCTGTGTGGCTATCATGAAGAACGATTTAGCATGGCCATTAAGGTCAAGCTTGTGAAAGCCCTACCTTAATCTTACCTTAACCCTACTCCTTAATCTTATAATATTACTATTTACATTATTTAAATTTAATTAAAGTTTAATTACAAGAACAGTTAACAATTGATTAATTGTTAATTGCAACGTCACAAGTAAATTTCGCAATTAACAATTAATCAATTGTTAATTGCAACGTCACAATTAACAATTAATCAATTGTTAATTGCAACGTCACAGTTAACAATTAATCAATTGTTAATTGATATTTCACAATTAACAATTAATCAATTGTTATTTTTAATTGTAACTTGCAATTAAATTTTGCCCAACACAGATTGGAGGCTAACCTGGCATTAGGAATAAGCTGTCATTATTTTTATACCCGAATACTTCGCTTAACCCGCGTAACCGCATACCCGGGACCCGAGCAAAACGGTGGTCATTCAAAGCCGAGTTATCTCAGGCGAACCATCACTTCGGCCGAAGTCCGTATAAAAAGTTGCGTGGCCGGTGGACAGGTCCCCAAAGGCCGCTTAGCCCGGAAGGTCCGGGGAAAATAAGGGAAATCGTCCCTCATTTATATTGAACGGCTACCTTCAGCTCTTTACGCTTATATGCCCCTTGTATATTTGGCCAAATACGCCCCAAATAGAATTATATTTTTAGCCGTACATAGATTGTGGTGAGGGGAAAGTTTTATTTAGCGCAGTGGTGTAGCAGAGATATGTTATCGGAGTTTGTTTTCTTATGCTTCGCAGTTATTATTGATGTAGTGACGTATTTACTCCAAATATAGATGGCAACTGTTGTTGTTACTTACCTATACCTATATATTTTTTGGATTTATGTATATTACCTTAGTACATTGTTCGCCTAAATCGACAAGCATAAAATGTATGAATAGGTTTAGAAATGTGGAAGAAGCAAGAGGTTTGTCAAGACAATGTGGTCTTCCATGCGGGAACAAGGCGTGACGTTTTCACTAAATATTATAAAACAAAGTCCCACACCGCGTCTGTCTGTTCGCGATGAACCCAAAAACTACTAATAGGATTTTCATGCGGTTTTCACCAATAGACAGAACTAATACATAAGGAAGATTTAGGTGTGTCATTGCTAAGATACGGATACGGGTAGTAACCCGTGCGAAACCAGGGCGGGACGCTAGGTAGGTATGTTTGTATCAATTTATTTATTTACAAAAATTATCAACATAACCTGAGTCTAAATAAATAAGTATTGTTTTGATAGGAACACATTTATTCTGAAAGAAAAGAGTCACACCCTTTCAGCAAGGCGAATATATGTTTGGAGACTCCTACAACCCTGATAAGGAAAAGTAGGAACAGTTCTTCTTTGAATACTGTTGATATTGACGAAACCATGTCCAGCGATGTACAGTATTTATATGAATGTATAAAATCATCATAAACACTTCACTCGACCATCGGAAGACAATGACACCTTTGCTGTGAAATGTTCTAAATTCCATACTTAATAATGAATAATCTAATATCTTAATAGTGCCTTATCATAATTTCTTAATACCTATGTAGACAATTATGTTACACCTAAGAGACAGAGTCTGATAAATGTACAATAGTAACAGCTTTTGGTAATTAACTTGTAATAGGTAATAACTAATAAGGAAACGATATCAATCTGCGAACTGCTCAGGATAAGGTGTAACCGACTTGACACTTTTGTTATTAATATTGTAAAATTATAACTCGATTCCTCAGTCTATTTTACTTTTAAGGTCTTCCAATAATTTGCAAGTTAGTCGGCAATAATCTTTATAGCAATAATTCATTGTCCATCACATGTCAACGTCATTTACTTATTTATAGACTAAATTATAATATTTATGGGATAACTGATGAATATATATTGTAGTCGGCATTTATGGCATTTAACGCGACACGCCTACTTGAGAAACGTGCAACGGCTGTACGAAGGTACCAAAAGTATGAAAAGAAAAGTTTCTAAAACTGAAAGCCCCTTGTACAGTATTGACACTGAACTTAAATTAAATATGGATATAGTCATCGAACCACATTGTTTCAAGTACAACGTAGAATTTGGTGTAACTTCATGTACAAGTTGTCGGGTTTCACGAATTGCTAGTGCACTCGTACATCTTTTGCAACTTTAATAAGCTGTGGTTAACTCTAACAAACTTTGCGACCTGAAAAATGGAAAACCCCGAAACGTCACCCCTCCCGCCTACCTCACCGCGCGGGCGACATATCAGTTATGTGGTCGATCTTTAACAATTCCGTGGATTTGGCCAAGGACACCTAAATCAGCTAAGTTATTCTCTAAGACAGTATCCATGAGCGCCACGATGAAATAACGCGCTGATTTTATTGTTTTCCTCCGACAGAACATCTAACATTTCATCATCGTTGCGATCAATAATACTTATTTCTTAGAGATTCTGCACCCCAGACCAACCTCCACATACCTCAGGACTCCATATATAAACCTTTGATCTAATCCTACACTCGGTAATGACCGTGCACCTCACACGCCACAGAGCACCAACACCGCCGCATCTGTCCCTCATCCCTCCGTATCGTAAACGCGGATTCGCTACACTGTACACACAACACTACATATACAACAGTTATTTCGGTGGGCTGTTAACTCGGCGTCTCAATAAACCGCAATGCGCTTGCGTCTCGCCGCCAAAGAGATTAAGACATTTAGCCGTGACCGGCGACCCTTTAGTCTTGGTCCTTGCGAAGCACAGGATGCTCCGAATAATAAAGGTTGGTATGTAATATTGGTGTGTATGGGGCGTAGATGGTTTCGGGTTTTGTTGGGAGTGTTGGGAGCTTTCGTGTGAGTCTAAATCAAGCCAGATTTTAAATCTAAATGTGTAGTGTGTACGTACGTCAGAGGTAAGGCATAGCGGGAGATCCTGTCCGAATTAATAATCATGTATTTTAAAGTATATAAGTAGAAGGTACTATCTAGCACCCATAGTACGAGTATTGCCTAGTTTGGGGCTAGATGGCGCTGTCTGAATTTGTCTGTGATTATTTATTTAATAATTAATTGCGATTCTATTAGGACCCAATTCTAATATTGATGAAAATGTTTGCAGAATATCCAATTCGGAATGGAGTCGTAATTTAGTCTTAATTACTCCCAATTGAATATCAATAGCATGTGATTTACATCTAATTAGGTGAATTGGGCGCCATTTTACCGATATATTCTGAATAGCTGTTTGTTTTGGTCAATATACATGTGCTAGTGAACAAACAAACCACTTCCATTATACCAACACAAATCCAATTGCAATACCCAAGCTAACTCGCACCCCATAATAACAGTGCCCTGTGATAATCTGCACGTCTATATTTAATAACCGCTGACACAAAGGGCTCGATTCAGCGCTGCGACTAACCCGCCCGTTGTTACTTTACACATGCTTTACACACGCTTTACACTTACTTTACACTTTACAGTTACGATCCGTGTTTCCTGTTCACACTTGACATTAAATTCATATAATTTTAGCGGCTTCGGAGCGGAACGCCTAACGCGTTCGACTCCCGCAAATAACAACCTTTGATTGTCTACTCTAGGCTCTCTCGACTCGGACAGACGCTTGTCAGGATGTGCTAAAAAGGGCTTTATCACTATTCGTCGTTGGTAATCACTTCAGGATGTGCTGGCGGTGTTTCTATCACTGTTCGCCGTTGGTTTGTGGTATCAATTTATATTTTATTAAAGAATTAGCAAAGAAACATAAACGAGTAATCTACAGCCTTATATATTATTTTTTATGCTATACGGCAGACAAAAAGGCAAGCGGGCCACCTGATGGAAAGTGGTCACTGCCGCCTATGGACATCAGCAACACCAGGGACGCTACTAATGCGTTGCCCGCCTCTGAAGAGACCTTGAACGATGTCATGCTATAGTCCAAAGGAAACACTGTAACTGTGAATGTATCTAAAACCTTAATCAACAAAGGTAAGTCCCCAATATCGATGCAACTGGGGAGAGTGTTCAATGCCCATACGGCTGGCTGCATTCCCCCGCTGAATGGAAACCCCTATATGTTGGAGGAATGAGCCAGTCCTGTGGTCAGTTGCTTTGACGACCTGGTTCAGATGGTTAACATGACGTTCGATTTCCAGTTGAGCCGAAATTGAAATGATAAATTTTAATTTCTTTACGGGCCTTGGTGTAGTATGTAAAATAAGTATGTATTTAAAAATATAAAAGTAGTTTATCAGTTTTCTAGCACCCATAACACAAGCTTCGGTTACTTTGGGGCTAGATGGCGCTGTGTGAATTGTCCAAGTATATTTATTTATTTATTTAATCTAAAACCTAAATCAATAAAGGTAAGTCCTAAATATCGATACCACTGGGGAGAGTGCCTATAGAGTGACCGTAGAGTGGAAACCCCTATTGGAAAAGTGAGCCAATCCTGTGGTGTGTTGCTGTATTAGGCAAAGTATATGAATAACTTGATGTCTGCGATAGCTGTCAACCATCCATCAATGGATAAAGTAGCGTACCTATGTTTTCCATAATAACCTAAACTACCACATCAACTGATGTTGTGTTAGAGCTCGTCTAGTCTAAGATGACGCGCCCCACTACTTAGTTAGTTGATTTCGATGTGTGAGTGCAAATATTAATAACGACACTTCATCGGTGTGGGAGCCAATGAACGACGCGTGCTCCTACGTTTGAATCTCACCGGCAACTGAATGACCAATTACAACGGCATTTGTATATGTATTGCGTCCATATTTTAAACTTGCTTGTGTGCGTTAATGCGATAGTGGGGCGCGGCATTTTAAACTAGACGAGCTCTACTAACATTTCAGAAATTGTACGGGTCAAAAATCGATGCAACAAAGGCTTTCTAGGCCAGTGTGTAAAAAATACTTGGATAGCGTAAAATTTTTATCGGACGTAAATAATAACAGCAATACTTGTTCTGCAACTATACTTCATCATCATCATCATCACCCGAACAGTCAGTCCCGGCTTCTGCCAGGTCTGCTTTCCAACTTATTTTCCTACATTTCGCATGGTCCTGAGCATCCTCGCGTCGTAAACCATTGGCAACTATACTTATTACCAGCAAATAAACAAACATTCTTACTGTCGGCTTGTAATATTTACGTAAAAACCAAGTAATCATTTAGTGACATGACTGCTGGTTAGGCATTTACGGCTGACAAAAACATTTTACGCCGTCCAAATGATTTTAAAGTAGGTATTTTGTCATTGCATCACAACAGTTGTTACTTGTCATTGTTACTATAAATAATGGCGCACCTAGGTAATCTTTTTTCCATTTATGTTTGCCGACAATCGCTAAATACATGTGTTGTTGTAGTTTGAATGATAGGCTAGTTAAGTGTAATTACTAGCATGATGATTCCACCTCAGATCTCACACTATAATATGTGACAACTCACCTGCGATTCAAGCATGAGGCATTCAATCCTGACAGTTTTGTATTTTTGTTATCGCCTTTATTCCTGATCCCCTGGCTCTAAGCATGGTATAGGCTCGGGTGATAATGCTAAAAAAGTATGTCAATTTCTTGCCCGTATTTTTAACCCCCCACAAAAAGGAGGGGAGTTACAAGTTTGACGTGTGTATCTGTAGCTTTGTGTATCTGTATGTGGCATTGTAGCTCCCGAACGGCTGGTCCGATTTAGATACGGTTTATACGGTAGCCAGCGCAATTACAGGCATGAGGCATTTCATCTCAGTCCTCACAGTGACAACGCACCTGCGGCTGCAGTTCTGCATTTTTGTTGCCTGCAACCAAATCGCATGAATCGTAGATGTTACGGGCGACAGTTACAGCTATATCAGGTGGGTTGTCAGCACGACTGTCACTGCCTTGCATTTTTATTTTATTTATAATTTTTATTGTTATTTATAAGTTTTTTTATATTATATGGGTCTTGTAACCCGAAATGCCAACAGGTGAGATGGCGGTCAAATGCCTGTCTTAACTAATACCTATAAAAAATAAAAATAAGGGTAAGCACTCACCGCGACCCGGCTCTCCTTGAGGTCCAGTCTCATTGCGAGTGCTTCCCGCATGAACACGTCAGGGTAGTGAGAGGCCAGGAACGCCCTCTCCAGCTCCTCTAGCTGCCAGGAGTTGAAATTGGTGCGCGAGCGGCGCCGCTTGCCGCTGTCGCCGTCGTCGTCGCCAACGCCACCTGTTGGTAAGATGGGGTACTATTATTTGCTGGTCGGAAACGCTTCTTATGGCGAGGTGGGTAATTTTTTTGTTAAGTAAATTTGTTTTTCATAACATTAAGGTGGCAAGCTTACGTCCTGCCTGATGGAAAGCAGTTACCGCAGACTATGGACGTTTGTGATACCGGGTTTAGAAGAACGTTATGTTCGTTAAAGATCATTTTCTCAGTAGGTCAATTTCGAGGGACGTTATTTTCTGGTTTAGGCTAGATTGTTATGGTTCGGCTTGTATAAGTTCGTCTTAGACACAGGGCTTAAACAATGGAGCCTCATCGTCACTGCCGGGATAGGGTACCTAAGCAGTGAATGAACCTAAACTTACTGAGTGAACGAATGATAAAGGCTTTGTTGAAACTCAAACTCAATTAAAGTTTTTTTTTATAATTGAGTTAGACAGGCATTTGACTGCCATCTCACCTGTTGGTAAGTGACGATGCGGCCGATGATGGAGCATACTTGTCTAGGAACAGCCTATTCACTCTAGCTTTGAAGGCGTCTAGATTATAATGATCAGGGAACACACACGCAGGTAACGCGGTCTATTCCATAATAAGTAGGTATAAAAATCGAAATTGGGATTCTGCGTAGTGATTGTATTTACCGTGAAAGGGTGGATTTAGAATCAAAGGGATATTTATATAGTAGTCACTATTGAAAATGTGAATTTTGTTAGTTTCTATATTGTTAGGCACTAAATCTAAATAATTTAAATCTAGATGTAAGATCAAAGCCGTGATCATTGCCAACTTGACAGCTAACAAAACATAACAATCTTCCAACAATAAAACGCAAGCCATGCGACTCGGTGTAAATTACGAGAGACGCAGTTCTAAACCAATCCCGCAATTGTTTCCAATCGGCAAGCAGCCGTATCCAGGGCCGTAATGAATGAATAATCCATAGTCATAAAGGTGGCGGGAGGGGTGAGGGGTGTCCCGGGGTGCGGGGGGCGAGTCAATTTGGACAATTCCTGCGCCGTTAAAACAAAGCCGCGACCGGGGGCCCATAAAAAAGAGATAATCTCCGACAAAGCGGCCGAACAAGTTTTTGAAAATAGAATATAATTTCTAATTTTCTCCCGGTGATTTTAATTAAAAATGGTCCCGGGAGAGAGAGACCGCCGCCGCGGCCCGGGGTTGGAAAGGGATAGCTATAAATTACTCGGTCTACCCTCGGCGGGGCTAAATAAATTAGAAGTGATTAAGAGGAACGCGCTTCTGTGCTTTGAACGTATCGGCGTTTGGTGGTCGCCTAATTCTCCCGGTGGTAATGGTTTTTGTAACAGATTTCGGACATGAGCTTTACGTTTTGTTTTCGTAATTTACACACAAATATGTAAATAAATATAAACACATTACCACCGATAGGTAGTGAGGACCGCCGGTGGCTGAATGGTTTAGATATTCGACCCCTAAGCGAGAGGTACCGGGTTCGAATCCAACTGCGGTCATCTACCATTGACCCTTTTCTGAGTTATGTACATTAGTTGAATGCTAACCGATGCTCTGGATGAGAGAAAACATCGTGATGAAACCTGCACATTCAGGCGACTGAATGTGTAGCTATATGTCCAATCTAGTCTGGGTGCCCTGGTAGCAGGGTCACGGAGGTCAGATGGCAGTCGCTTCACTGTAATAATCTGATTTATCAAATTCTGGATCATAGGCCATCGGCGTGACATTAACGCCACGATGAGTATTTTAAACACCGATAGGCAGTGCAAAGGCATAAAAATTATAGAGGTATATACTTCGAAATTATTGTCAAGCCAATAAACCCGCGTGTTCCTCGAAAATTTACTCCCATGATCACTGTGATCGATATGATATGAAGCGATGTCACCTTAAGAGACAGCCGTGAATTACACGAGTGCGAGCAGGACGCCACCACACTCCTAATGAGGGGAGTGAAAGAGATAACTACGGTTATTGTATTAAAACAAACGGCCGCCTTGGGCCCGCAGACAACAGTTTTGGCGCGCTTTAATTTAGTCTGCTCAATGTTTTAATGCCGCGGGGGAAGGGCGGAGGGGGGAGTTACTAAGTATCTATTTGAGTGCCGTGTACCGCGGTTAATAAATTCGTACAGTTAATAATTCTACTTTGTTCCTAGCCATGACAACGCAGATAACGGCCCTGTTTCATTTTCATGGGCCGCGTTAGGGAAATAAAGTGACGTTCGATGTTCATTTGTCTTTGTAAGCAGCACGATTTATGTGCTAGCTGTGCTTTCGGAATGGTTGGAGTTGATAACGTGTGGTGGAAGTGTATTTCGTTCTCGGGGATCAGTTTTGTAATGTTTTTCAGTTCGTTTTTGAGAGACACACTTCCATTTTTGACCGTTGCCGTCGGGTTTGTCATAATCCAAACTTGTGTTCATTTCAGAAATTAGATAAGTAGGTACGGAAACTCTTTAAAATACCTAGTCGTTTTGGCCACAAGACTAATGTGTCGTTCTAATATCTGTACAGACTGACTTGTCTTATTTGGTTAAAGAAATTATGTACATATTTAAATGGATAATGTACAGCAGTATTCGTTAAAATTCACATTCTATGTGTTTCTTGTATAATTCTCGACATTTATACACAATATACGTAGCGTGATTGCGTTTTTTCACCAAATATGACAAGTCAGTTTAAACATATCATAGATACGAAATTAAAGAATTTAAGTTCCAAAGAATATTGAAGCTTTTCTCCAACACAAACATAGTTTACACACCTGCATACGTTTATGTATGTCCAAGAAGATAATCGAAGATATCTAAGCTTACTCGGGGTATAGCATTCGGGCTTTGCCTCACCACTCATCCCCATCCTCAACATTCCTGTGTAGCCAGGATCTACAGCGGCGACCACACACAGCTCCTGACTTTTGACATTCAGGCACGCCCGAGGACAAGCTAATACTGTCTTGGAACTCGCAACAAGTTAAGAAGTAACAGGTAGGAGTAGATAAGATAGTGTTTCCGACCTCCTAGCATGTATCATACGTAAGTTTTGAATCTAACTTTGAATTTACCACTATTGTAGGTGCTTTCAGCCTTCAGCACAGATAATCTACAGTACTAACGTAACCTTCACCAGTAAAAATCTCAAACACAACAACCTCGTACGTGAATGAACTTCAATAGTGAAAAATCCACTCCGTTGTTATTTCATTCCCAGCCTCCACTACTGTCCTGCGATAATATTTTTATTTTATTCATAGTGATCCCGTAAAAGAGAATTTAATGTCTGTATTCAATATCAACTATCTGTTATTCTATTACTATCTGCGAAGGGGAACTGCAACTGACTCGTATAGTGTTTGATTTACTCCGCTAAACAATACTATACTGGTATTAAATGAAATTGTTTCGGTCAGATTCATATCTTAATGTGGGTTCTGTATGAATCTGCAGTTATTTATGTGGAATGGAACCAATTGGTAAGGTTAGTGAAATATTTGTCGGGATAAACGGTTATTTGATGGTTTTTTTTTGGTATTGGCACAGAATAATGGTATTTGTGGTAATCGACAATAAAATGTAGCAGTGTCATTATTTTATTTAGAATGTTATTAAAGAGATTTTTCATCTCCAAAATTCTCTTAGATACATAGTTATTCATGATTACGTAGTTGTCAACGTATTGTTGTCTGATATTTTCAGGTTCTTAGGTTTGTTTTACTAAAATCTGTTCAGTTGTTTAGGAAGTATTTAAGTAGAATTTGTCGGGGGATTCCGATTAAGGTATTTAAAATTATTTATAGCTAAAATATAAAGTTTCTTCTAAGACATGCTGAGGTTTTACAACAATATTTTCCTTAAAACTATCCCCTATCAGCTATACTCTACCATGTCTCTCTTCTATAGGTCTACTGGAAGAGATTTTTCTTAGAAATAAGAAGTGCCTGTTGTGTCGTCTTTAATTCTGTAATACGTTAATCTATACTATTTATTGTGTGCAATCAACTGTTAAAATATGGTACCTACTTGTAAGTTTGAGTGGTGAGTACGAATGTTTAAAAGTTGACCCGATAATTTTGTCTTTACTGTCACAATTGTAATATTAGTAGATGTGAATAAGTAAGAAAAACTAGAAGCTAAAATTCATATGGAAGACAACCTAGTAAATTTTTAAACAAAAAAATTTAATCCCTATCACTAAGACGCAAGTGGTGTGTGGTGCCGCCACCTCAAAGAATAGCACCACCCCATCTCTTCCCGTGGGTGTCGTAAGAGGCGACTAAGGGACAAATCCGAAAGGTGGGCAGCAGCATTTTTCTGGGTAGATTTACATAAACTGCACTGCGATCTCCAACCCGCCTGCCAAGCGTGGAGATTATGGCAATGACCTCCCCTTCCGTGGGAGAGGCCCGAAGTCCTGCAGTGGACTGTTATGGGCTGTGATGATGATGACTAAGACGCAAGTGTTAGGCTGCCAGACTGAAAGTCATGTTATTCTTTAAACATTAAGTGCAATTTTGAATACTACCTGTTAAACTAGATTAGAATAATATCAGGTTTGTCATGCCAATGAGAATCTGCAGTTCTGCATTTAAGTACCCATTTAAATGAATCATAGATATTAAGGGCGGTAGTACCTATAGAATACTTACCTATATTTTTTACGATTTGCTATTATTAACACTATCAAATAATTGAGTTGTTTACGTATTTGTCACAATGGTTATATGAAAATCAATGTTGTCGCTTATTAACAACCATGTAAAGGACAGACATACAAGAATTTCGTGTGTTAGAGCAAGAGGATCTACAAGTTCTGTCACGACGAAACTATCTCTGGGTATTAGCTGTAAACAGATCCCATTTGTCATTTTATTGATCATAAAACGATACTGAGTGATTCAAGTGAACTCCATACACTAATAGGGATGGGATGTGAATTGAATGGGTCTCGGTCATAATTTTGGATCCATTACTAATCAGGTTTTTGTTATGAGGTGATCTATGATCCTTCCACACGTGGCCCCATAACGATTATAGGTATCTATTACTTTATTAAGATGAAGATTAGAGAAAACTAAATTGTTCCCAAAAATAAACAAAATTCTTGATGTAGTTGTTTCTGGGTCTGAGTGCCAAAGCTGTTATTTTGTGGTTTAACTTGCAACGGTGACAATTCAGTGGAGGATGGTGGTTGTTGAGAAAAGTGGTAGATAATTATTCATTATCAATTACAAGAAATACTTATTATCGGTCGCATCTGAACCGCAGCTATCCCTTCCCATCTCTATTTCCGCCAGCCAGTCGAGCAGACGCCATAAACGCGGACGGCGAAATCAAAACATCGGTCTGCGCCGCGGACTATACGACGCTTATAATTTCATTATTCCGGGAAACAATTGACCGGGCGGGGGCCGGACTCAGTACACCCCACCATTACGAGCCAGCGCACCGACCCACCAATTACAATGCCAAATTCTCACACCATTTACCGAGACCAACACTTTTCTGGACCGATTGCGCCTCACTATTATCAATACGCTTAAATTCAAAATTTATTATGCAGGTAATTTTTATTGAGAAACGAATTAAAATAGTGCGCTTTCGCGGTAATTTCTGGCGTGTACTTTTTTGGATGTCGAAGTGTGAAACACGAACCTGTGAAACGGCGGGCAAATTGGCCAATTGCGATGAAACTTTATCGATTGGTACACGCCTCGCGGTTATTGATATGCCAACGCTGAAGATTTAATAGCTAATTAACATTTCGAATTCCGGTTAGCAAATTATTTGGGTGTGAATTTATACCTCGCGGGACTTAATTTACTTACTAGTTAATTGTAGGTTGGAAAATATAAAATTATTTTAGCCGAGGGCGATATTCTCTTAAATCAAGTAATTTATTATATTGCTAGAGAAAATAAATTGAAAATTTTAATAATGATACCGTTGTAATAATTGTAACTT
The DNA here is from genome assembly GCA_905147135.1 of Blastobasis lacticolella. NCBI lineage: Eukaryota > Metazoa > Arthropoda > Insecta > Lepidoptera > Blastobasidae > Blastobasis > Blastobasis lacticolella. The sequence continues at coordinate 4,432,688 of LR990048.1, read as the reverse complement.
AAATGTTCGCCTTATCAACAACACACTTTGTAACAGGCTTATTCTACCTTCTTTATTCTTGATTCAAACAAGCTTGGCCAAAAATATTATTTGATTAGAACGTAAAAATTGTAAACAAAGTAGAGTGCGCGTCAGATAAATTTACTCTCGAATGACCTTGGAACAAAATTTGACAGACAGCTAACAAGAACATCTCACATCATGAACAATGGCAGGAACGCAATAACGCAAAAGCAAAAAACTGGCGCGCACTCTACCAACGCACTAAGATTTCAACTCTTGATGCTTAAACAAAATCTTTTTTCGCATAAGAAATGTGCAACTAGCCAGTGTTAAAAAAGCAGTTTGCATGCAAACCGCGAACTACCGGTTTCCTTTCTTTGTCCGCCTGGGTCGGTGCCTGCCTGTAATTTCGTACCGATCCCGAGAAATTAATTTCCGAAATCGCTGGCAATAATAAAGTTATAATTTTGCGCTCGATAGGTACCTGGACGAGGACAGACACGCTTGCCTGGAGCGGAGTGAGGGTATTTTATTTGGGACATTAAAATTACGCATAAGTATATAAAAATACCGTTCCCAGTCAACGGATCTCCAGCGGAATGCCTTTACCTAACTTGATCTGGACATTTTACACAAAAAAAAGCTTAATTATAAGATGATATCTATTCAGGTTAATAATATGTTACTCCAAGCAGTTAATTATTAAGAAGTTATACAAAGAGTAGAGTTCTTGTGAAAAATAATGTGGAATTAGGACTTCATATTGATTTTAAGGTTAAACATTTTCGTATGACACAAAATATTTCGTATGAATTCTTGGCAATAATTAATGTAACCGAGCCCTATTGATCATGTTAAACATATTTTTCTACCCCCAAAGCCTTCCTTTTTGACGATTGAAAGAGATATTTAAGGCCTAATCAATAAAAAAATTTTGAGTTTGAGTTTACAAATTATTAACCCATAAGTTATTTTAAGTAATTGCACTAATAAACCTGTCTTGACTCCTCAAGTTATCTCACTAGCTTACTGTAAACTAAATACGAGTAATATCACCCATACTGTCATTTCCTTCCCACCAGCCACTTAAAGCCCCATGTTCCTGAGTGCATCCCTGCCTCTCGTAATGAAGACATCGAGTCGCCGCGGCCGGTTCCGCGAAGCGCCGACCGTCGGTCCTAATTGAATTCGCCTTACAATAATGTCACCTGACTTTTTAATGACACTTAATTCGCGAACGGCCTTTGGAGTGAAGTCGGATACTAATTGAGTAGTGTATTTGGCGATATTCACCTTTTTCTCTTACCTACTTACTTAAAGAAATTTATAGGCTTGGCCAATAATGCACCTGGAAAAAAAATTGCTAGTGTCGGAGATTGCTACCAAGTTATCTGTGAAACGGCATTTTCTCAACTAATTTCGACAGCCGTATATTTTCGAAGATCAATTTCAGTGAAGCTTTATTGCAGTTTCTTGGCTAGAAAAATATCGAATTTGATATGTCATAACGCGAGAATCGTCCCTTTGGTCGATGGTGTCTTTATACGTTGGAGTGCGACGGTGGCGACAATTGCCAGTTCACATAAAATTTGGTTTATCTGTACGGTTGTTACTGTTATTTCCTGGTAGGCCCTGTAATTTTGGTGTAATATTTTTAGTTTTATGTCCATGAATATAGTCTTCATCAGTAGGTATATCAACGCTTTCAATGACCTAATCGCCAAATCGTGGATCATGGTCAAGGCAGACCCCGGGCCCTCGTTCTCGAGAGCACAACCGGGACACTAACGACAAGCTGATTATTTTTTTATAGTAGGTATATCAACGCTTATTTTTTCTACATAAGGGCGCAGCATTCTTTTCTTTGCTCCGACTGACTCAAGTTATAAAGCGAACTGGCACCGTGTTGGCAACGTGCAGTTTTGTAATTATCCCGACACGTGTCACGAGTAATAGTTGCTGGTCCATCGAGCTACCAATTTAGTAGTCAATACTTATCTAGTTAACATTTCCTAGCGCTGGACTGCATGGCCCGGTTGTCATGTATTGCCTTGCAGGTTTTAAGGCCTCAGTTTACCTTGCCTTGGAGTGGAAGGCGCCAAATAAGGGACAAAAGAGGAGAACGCCCTAATTACCGGCTTGCGGCCCAAACGCACTCATTACCCGGCGTTCCGAAATTATTAGCAATATACATATCATTTCCCTCCGCACACGTGTCATTTAGAGACACATACGTATCATTTCCAGGCATTACCCGGTTTATTGGTCGTACACATGCAATTTTACTACACCTTAATGCGTCGGCCGCCCGTCTTAAATACAGGGGTTCATTATCCGGCCACCAAGTAAATTACTTAATCTAAAACGCATTACTACCTCGGTTTCGAGTTAACCAAGTTATTAAGCGGATTGTTTTTTTCATTATTGTCTTTTAGCTCTTCATTACCTATGGTTGTAGTTTCAGATCGCGTATGGCGGTGGTCACCTTTTTATTGAAGTTTTGATTTATTGGCGTTGAAATAATGCCGTAAATTAAGAGAAATGTCTCCAAAAACATTAAAAAAATATTGAAACAATTTAGTATAGTTGTACCTATAGATATATAATAAATTGTAATTTATAATACATTTTTAATATTTTTTTAAATGTGTCTTATTTGAAATTATAATATTGTAATTCTATAAGACAGATTAAAAATTAATAATATGTCTATTAATAATTGATTTATAAATAAAACTTTATTATAGTAGGGACCTTATAGACGAAATTATGTTAATTCAAAGCTTGCAACTTCGATACTGGTTTCACCGTAAACTTCCCTCCGCTGAAAGTCAAATATGGCGTCCCTAAAAGACTCTATCTAACATAAAAGCGGATAACCCAACAATTCACCAACAAATAAATTAACAAGGTGCCCCAACCCGTTCCGTTGTACCGCAACACGTATTTATGAGAGTAAAAAAGTCCGAATAGAAACCGACTATTTTTCATACAAATCCTTGACGTGTAATATTTCGAGCGACGCATCTGACTTTGGGATCGCATGGCCGCGGGCGCGAGCCGGCGTTGCGAGATTGAAACATGATAAATCGATACTGTATAACCATACTGTGGATACAGTATACTGTATACCGCAGTATACCGCAGTGTTACGAAATTATACAGGCATAACCGCGTGTATCGTGCGACGAAATGGCGTTATTATGTATGCCCGTGGAAATGAGGTGTAATAAAATTTTAATATTTTACGAAAACAATATTGATTGGGGACGATGGATTCGGGTCGTTAGTTTTGAAAAATTGCCCGCGCTACCCAGACGGCCATTTCTGAGCAAATAGGTCCAATAAATTGGTGTGGTCAAGATATCTATAACTTTTAATGAAATTAAGACATAAAAGCAGAAAGATACTCGGGCATACCGACTAGGCATAGTTTTTCGTTAGGTAAAAAAGGGGTTTCGTAACAAAGTTATTTTGGGAAAATGATATTTTATATATGAACAAGCCATTCTCAGTGGCTTTTACCCGCACTCAGTTCGGATCGGTCGATCAACTTTCCCGCGGGAACTTATTTTCCCGGGATAAATGTTACGTTACTCGGCAATAATATAGCATTATATTAGTAAAATTATTTTTAAAATCGGCTCAGTACTTTTTAAGTTTATTCATTATAAATAAAAATACAAATCCTTTCTCATTGTAATATTAGTATCCAATAGACTTATGGAGATAGATTATGTTTTTTTGGACTTACTTGTAATAATCATTTTCAAAAGTGTAAGTAATTTTATCTAGAAAAAATTTTGCACAGCGATATATCTCCTTAAACACTGCCACACTGTCCCACCTAAAAACTCGCGCGGCAGGTGCGTTCCTGCACAAACATTAGACACACGGTACACCTCATCCAATGGAAGGTAATGACAATGGGCGGTGACAATTCACCGTTTATTTGCCGTGCGTTAGTCCACGCGCCATTGAAAGCTGCCAATTGCCGTAATTACCGATTTAACGTGCCCGATCACCGCGTCATTACCCGGCAATAAGTGACGCGGTTATGACCAGAATTGATGTGCGTTATGACCTATTTCCTAGTCGTTTTGTTTGATTTCCCCCGCGTTTGAGGAACGTGATTGATTGTTTGTGTGTTGAAAAGAATGTGGAGTTTGTCGCCCAATTTGGGTTGTTTAGATGGGTGTTCAGAGTAGTTTAGTAAGGTAAGGAGGAGGTGTAGAAGTAGGTATTTAGATACTTATTTTTGGATGTAAAAAAATTGTCTGTCTGACGCTTGGGTGATGCCCCTGGTATTGCAAACGTCCATAGGCTGCGGTGCTTACCATCGGGCAGGCCGTAAGCTTGTTTGCCAACTTAGTTTTATAAAAAAAAATTGCAGACACACAAAGGTTGTAGAAAGCGGTAACTGTCGTCCATGACATCTGTTAAAAATGCAATACTATACAATACAATCTGTCGATTGGGCCCGCACAATATTTTTGTTTGTGAAAGAATTACGATTTTATGTATTTTGGCACTTAATTCATTTAACATTTTTAACTGTGGGCCAAATCCAGACCGGGACGAAACGCCTGAACACTCTGGATTCAATTCAGGTTTTTTGTCCTCCCAGAAGGAAAACGAGCTAGATGTTGGCTCTATGCCAAGAATTCTATAAGAATTTCTATCTACCGCGATAGGAATTTGAGCAGACAAGAATTCTTCTCAGATTGGTTAAAGGGCATGTCTGAAGGGGTCGCGAAGGGTCGTCACTTACATTCAACAACTCCCACGTCTGATGCAAACTAGGCCTTAATATAATAGTTGTTAGGTATGCTATTATTGTACACAATTTGTTGAGGCCTAATAAAGACTAAAAGAGAAATAAAATAAAAATAATAAAATGAACTTGTTTCCAATTCATCCAGATGCATGGTGATAGAAACAAATTATTAATCGGAATAACTAGTAGAGATAAAAGAGTCTGTAAATAACCAACAAAGGTGATAAAAGCGTTTATTTTGTTGTTTTTGACCCAGGTATTAAATTCGAGAATATTTATGCTCTTAAATTGCATTTACTGATAACAATAGACACTTGTAAACCACCAAAATCATGATCGCTCGAAAAGTAAACATCCCCTTGTCATGTAAACCAGATCACGAGCCCCCCTAACATTGGATCAAAGTCCGTGTTGTGGTGCGGAATCGCCCCCTTGGGAGGCGGGCCCCACAACGGGACTGGATAACATGCTGGCGCATCATTCGAAATGTATTTTATTCGGATAGACTACTATCGTTCGGTTGTAGGAACAATTGTGTCATGTAGGTACCTTATAGCGTACTATTTGAGGATATTTTGTGTCTACAAAACGAAGGGATTTGAATTGGTACAATTATTGGGACCCTAGCCTTGTGGCCTACCCAGTGGCCTAACGGTTAAAGGGTCTGACTCGTATCTCGAGGTACCGGGTTTGAACCCCAGTACCACCATGTACCATGCAAGGACTCTTTTCTGAGTTATGTACTGTACTGAATATGTAACTATGATAAAATCTCTCCGAGCTCCGAGCGTCAGAGCTTAGACGCCAGTCGCTGTACTGTAATTACCTGATCAGCCAAATCTTGAATCATGGTCAACATTATTAGTATATTTTTTGTGTCATATGTTGATGGGGACATCTGCAATAAATAATAATCTGTTCAGACAAGTAGTTTTTATGTGAAAGACGAACAAACATCCATTGTGATCGATACAGGTATATTCTAAATTTATAGCTTCCATAACAGAAGAGGCAGTTCCCGTGAACCCTCATAACCGAATAAACTCGGCCGCGGGTAACGCCGAGAACGGAACTAGTCTAACACAAACACAAGAATCAATTGAGAAATATACTACTGATTCTATTGATCATGCATTGTGTATTAATATGCTAACTCAGACTAATCCACGAATTAAGGCTCCGGACTAATCCAAGATTAAATTAATTAACCTAATGATGATGTAGTTTATAGCCTAATTTATAATGTAAATGGTAGAGATATTGCCGCAGATTACACAACAGAACAATACCACTTCGTTAGCACATAATAAAGTGTTTTATTTATATATGTTCTAAGTATATGAACCGCATTAATAATCCGGCTAATTGAAACCGTCTCGTTTTCTATTATCATACTCGTAACTCTCTATTTTTTTATATGACTCATCACTATCAGTGACAATCGAGCAGACAGCCCACCTGATGGTAAGTGGTAACTCTTCCATAACATCTACGGCCACCAGCGCTCGGGTTCGCCGGTGGCCTGTGATCTAAGAGTCGTTACGTCTATTCATATTTTCTATGTGAGAATGCGATTTTGAACTAGGTATGACAGCGATAGAACTTCTCAAAGCGTGTCACAGAATAAATCAATGATCGCTATAGAAAACTGGGTATTGTGGACCTAATATTCGCAAGTACTATCATTATCATCGAAGACGCCCACTGCTGGGCATAGGCCTCCCCCAGAGTTCGCCACTAAGGCCGGTCTAGTGCCTTCCGCATCCACCACCTGCGACTTTACCTGGTCGTCGGTTCATCTAGAATGTACTGTATAGAGCTACAATTACGTTTTGTTTTCGTGAAACCGGGCACTGATAAATAGTAGCTGGACTGGACATGACGTGTAATTTGATAAGGTTCAAAATTCATGTGAAACGAAGTTAAAAGTTTGAAAACTAAAGGGCCGGAGTACTTATCTTAAGCAGGGAGACATGCTTTATACTGTGTTTAAGCTTTAGATTTTTAATATCATAAATTCGGTTATTTAATATCATATCATAATAACGTTATTTTACTTTGACATAGGTAGTCTAAATACAAAACGATATAAGACCTAAGTTAGACTACCAAGAACCTAAAACAAACTCAGCCATCCAAGTTTTCGCCAAACATTCCTTCTCAGTTGCCATCAAAATACGCCAGATTCAAGTACAAAATAATTAATAAATTATTAAAGCAACTCCATAATGAAGTGGGATGTGAGTTAACCTAACATGTGGATGCGGTAATAACGCGGCCCGCGCGGGTCTCCGGGGCCCCATGCGTCAGACGGGGCCCAGTGACAATTGTAATTGATGTTGCTCACTGCAGATAATGTATATGTCATTGTTTTTATTGCTGAGCTGACGATGCCATTGCTGACGTCGAGGCAATAGTGGTGCAAGAACTCGATTCGATCGTGATGCGATTTTTATCGGTTTCTCTTTGAGGGTCGCGTTAAGTGAGTATGTTGAGAAGATATTTGCCACACAGAGCCGCCATTCATCTCCGTAAGCTGTCAAATAGTAAATTTTAATCATTGTAATCTCCGATTGAAATGTGGAGAGGGTGGGGAGGGCCAAGGATGGAGATTATAAGATACTTTCTGGTTTGGATTAGGCTCTTAACCAGCAGTATAATTAAACTGAAACTGATGAAGATGAAATCAAATTCTTTTTTGTGTAGAATATTACATATCTATTTTAATCGTCAAAGAGGAGGGGGTAACACAAAGAAAGTAGACAGGTAACACACAGTAACATGTTCGCCACCCCACGCCGACAGAGCTGGTCAGTACCCGACAATGCCAAGCAGAGGCGAACCGAGGACCAATGGTGTTACAGATCGACAGAAATTGATAAAAATGTTTTATCACGATGTAAACAAAAAGGAAAATAAGTCATAACTAAGACGTTTGATACGATAGCCGCCGAACAAAATAGTTGACGCAACACATCGTTAATGCCGTTTGCGCCACGAACATGCCCGGACACAACTCAACTTTACAATCGGCAGACAGACAATCGTTAACCATTACGATATCTAAAGTAATTCCGACAGACACATCTATAAGGCGGCGATACAATAAATTACAAATTAATTGTTTATCAATAACAATACAGGCGAAATAACCCTCCGGCCGGTTGTGGGTATAAAGGGCCCGCTATCGCTACTGTGACGCAACTTGTCACAGATTTACGACATAATTATCGCGGCCCTTCCCGGAGTGGCGGGAGATGAAATAATTAGCTCTTTGATGTTGTTTGTGTGCGACGCTTTTAATTTAGATAAACGTCGCCGATAGGGGCGCGGGGGCGAGGGGAGTTCGGGAGGTTGTTTGGCTTCAGTCTGTTTCAGTGTAGGTACGAATTGGCACACTTTATGGTGTTGTTGCTTATATACTTATTAATTGGACTTACGGTATGAGCAGAGTGACAGTCCATAGTCTCTGCCTACCCCACCTGTGGGACACAGGCGTGAGCTTTATATATGTATGTATGTATGGCATGAATCTTAATTTAAATCAACAACTCTTCATGAATTTAACAATGATTCGTTTATGAGATGCTGGCTTGCAATTCCTCTCATTTTTTCATCGTACAACAAGGAGCAGTTCACTGTAGGACTTGCGTCCTACATAATACCTGCACACTGAAGTATTACAATACAATACAAAACCCTTTATTGCACACCAGAGAACACAAGTACAGATATAAAAAATATGGTAGTAGTAGTATTGTACCTACTGAAAGTTAGTTTGACTTTAAGAGTGATCAGCCTATTGCCATCCACTGCTGATGTAGGCCTCCCAAAAAGAGCGGAATTTATACCGTTCTTGGGCAATCCGAATCCATCCACAGCTGTCCATCATATTTTTCAGGTCGTCGGTCCTTTGTGCAACAGGGCGGCCCACACTACACTTGCCGAGGCGCTTGACTTTAAGATCTTTACCTTATGCACAAATATGCGTAGTTTTAATATAACCTATGAAAATTGTTTGTCTAGAATAAAATACCTAGTACATATTAATGGGTATTCAGAACAATGAGGACTTTTCCAGTAGGTATTATCAGTTGGTTTCAAAAAGCATCCATAGATGGCGCTCCTACAATGCTAGTAATTTTTTTTAAATCTGTATGATTTTGGCAGTGATATCATGCAGCCATCTAATACTAAACCTAAAAATAAAATGTTTATTAATATAAACATAACTTTTAAAGGTTGAACGAAATGTACAAAGACATATTTTTTATGAATAGGCACTATGTTCCATTTTATTACAACCTCTAAAGTGGTTGAAAGCTATTGATAAACACAATATTATCCAATACAACGTACCCAGTGTTTATATCCCCTTTGTTAAGAACCTTTTTCAAGCGATTATCAATTACCAAAATTGTCGGGCCGCCATCTAGTGAGTGGTTAAGAATGCTTTAGATACCTATTGGAAAACTCCTCATTGTCACTACTTGACCGGGACTAGTTAATAATTTAAGTATGTACTATTATGATTGTGTTACATTGACAGCGGGCGAACACCTTCATCATAGGGTATCGTGCAAAGTGAGTTATGTTTTAGAAACTGAATTTTAATAACAATAAAATATTTTATTGTCGTCATTTATTACCCTTTAAATGCTGTCTATGTAATATTTGTTATACAAACAACACCAAGCCAACTTAGGGACTGGCGCAACCACAATTTCGGCCATTCCTAACCTTTTCCATGCACCTTGACTCCAAAACAAACACGCGGAGTGTCCAAAAATTCTAACGGGCCCCTTCGACCCCTCGGTCCGTAGTTAAAACATTGCGCGCGCCAAGCGTGACTCTCTGGTTAATTTTATGCTACATTAATACGGCAGGGGTTGCCACTTTTTAATAGGGTTAGTTATGGTGCGGGTCTGGGAGACCCCCGAGCGTTCTCAGGGTTAGCAATATGTTACGGCGCGGATTTGCCGGGATTATAGGCCCGTGGTGTGATAAGCTGACATGATTTCTGCTAAATGGTATCAGTTTGATGGCGGGATTAAGGGATGGACGGTAATCCGCATGTGATTTTAATGTAAGGGTGTAAATATTTGTAGAGAAGTGAAACGGTATTGTGGTGATGATGGTTGTGATGTCTTGTATTGCGATGTGAAATGCTCTGTCAGACACAGAATAGTAAAATAGTGGAATTTATGAGTACGAGTCAATCTAAGTTTTGTATCACACAGATGTTAGAGTATTTGACGCTATAATAAGCTAATTTGATAAAACTTGTAATGCACATAGCTTAGTATATAGAGTTACTATTTACTTTCCATTGAATTCTGCAATATATGACGCACGCGAAAATAAATAAGGCATAACCTTAGATATTTTTAAAAGAAAACTAATCAGCGTTAGACAGTGTAAATAAGGCTAATTCTACATTCGACATACCTTCTACCAAAGAGAAAAAAAATTAACTACTGAATGTTTTTATAAATTACGCCTTAAAGCAACCGTTTGCACGGGTCTGGTCAGAATGCAAAATGTGCCAGTTATTTAGTATTGAAGTGGAGTTGAAATCAAATGTGCACTGTGTAATATACCTGCAGATTTCATTGCAGGTAATGGTGTCCATAAGTTACTACCCATAAAGTCTAAAATAAACGGTGGTATAAGTTGCAAATTAAGCCTTTACGACCATGTCTAAATTTCATCCATTTTGATGTGCAAATTCATTCTACCCGGAGGAACATAACAAACAATAGCTTTTTTCGTATTTGAGCATTAAATTACATTTAAATTGGGGACACATTTTTTCTTTATTAATCTGTACGTGTCATGCAGTGCGTAAAATTACTTGTTTGTTTTCGCTCTCATAGACAAAAAAAACGTGGGTGACATTTTTTGTTTGCGTCCCACACAAAAAAATAATTTATTCATGAAAATGTACGAATCAATTCGTTCCAATGTGTGTGGAAAACAATAGATTCACTATGAAATTAGTAAGGCAATAAATTAAAAATAGTTACACGGGCTCTGTTACTCAATTTACAACTGAATGGCTACAGTATGGCGGCACAAACTGTCTGCAGGGTCAACACAGCGTCGTTAAACTGCGCAAAGATTAATAATTCTTATTTGTTGTATTTCAAAATGCGAATAATGTCAATCAAAGAGACTTTATTGGCGGCGACGATAGGTCTTCCATATTAAATATCATTATTAATATTGCCTCAACGCAAATAAAATTTACAATAATATTGTAAGTACTTAGATAAATAAAATAAGGAAGCCAATAAGAAATACCTACGGCTCGGTTAGGGGTCGACGCTCCCGGGTCCAATATAAGCGACTAAACTAACCACATATTGGCGCGAAATCACACTATTCTCCTGTGACCGATCGCCGGAAGGGGTAACTCGGGCAAATCGAACTAAGCAAAGTAAACAGTAAAAAGCGCGACGAATTTGACAAATGTATGTTTTGGGGCACGCGTCGGGCGATTCGTCGCGCGGGGCAAGATGCGGCGTCCATTTTTAGAAGCAATAAAATATTAATGCTAGTTGACACACCCGCCAGATGCTGGACTAGATCGAGTGCGCTCAATTTATGGCGCTGGTGGACTTATTTACAGGCTTTCGGTGGAATTGATTCCAATTATGTGGTTACTTTGTAGCATCAAGCTTTTATAGGGGCATAAAGACTATCACTATGAAGTAGTGTAAATAAATATATGCCGCAACATAAACCATACTTATAAATGAAAATTTAATTATAAATGTGAAAATGATTTGGCCATTTAATATACGTCAATTTTGAATGCATTTTCGACAGATGTAGGGAGCTTACACATATTTAAGATACATCGATTTCTTGGCGACAAAAGCTCGTCCGAAAAACCGCCATTATACTGTCGCATAATAAACAAAAAGTCAGATACAACTTTAGGTCTAGACTTTCAACCACCACAATATCCTTTCATTTAATTAAACAACAGCTGCGTCCGTGTCCCGAAAGTCCTTGGCAAAGTGGCGTCTTCGGTTTTTTGCCCCCATAGTCGGGTGTGTTGGGCAATGGGCCCTGAAATTGGGCTTCCCTGTCCCCCGCGACCCCCGCGACCCCGCGACCGCGCCTTGCCGCCCCACTAATAGGCCTTATTACCGACATTTCGGCTTTTGTCACTTGTTTCACGTAATGCAAACGACACCTTTTTGCGTCTACATAAATTAAGAGCGCAAAAAAGGTAGACTTTAAAGTATAATGGAGGCGCGTTTTGACAGCTTTGTTTTGTCTTTGTCACCAAAATAATAAACAATTACGTACTGCTTTTTTGTTTTGAGACGTGATTTTTTATATAATTAAAGCAATTTGCAAGATCATCTTTAACATCATCATATCAGCCGAAATGATATCATCGTTTTCCCCAGAGATCTCCATAAAGGCCGGTCTCGTGCTCTCCGCATCCAGCTGGTACCTGCGAGTCATCGATCCATCTTGTGGGAGGCCTATCCACTCTGCGTCCTCCGGTACGTGGTCGCTACTCGAGAACTTTACTATCCCATCGGCAACCTGTTTTTCCAGCTATATGCTTGGACCACGGCCACGCTTGGCAATTTTTCCGTCTACGTCGGTCACTTTAGTTTGCTTGCGGATCTTCTAATTTCTGATTCTATCGCGAAACGAGACTCCAATGATAGCCCTTTCCATTGCCCTTTGGGTGATAGTGAGCTTTTTTTTATGGCCTACAGTGTGCGTACAAGGTTGCAAGGTCTTGGAGGATTTGGAGGAAGAACACAGAAAAAAAAATTTCAATTCGTTTCAGCAACTTCTCTTAAACAATAAAATAATATTTTTTTATAACCCACTATATACTATATTATTTACTAGCGGCCCGCCCCGGCTTCGCACGGGTACCATTACGGGTACACGGGTTACACACGACCGCTGCTGCGTAGGGAGCCGACCGCGCGAGTGAGCCGAGCGGCACTTTATTTCTTGACATTGACTCCCGTACCCCGTGCTGCCTAGATAGCCGAGCGGACTGAGCGGCGAAAACGCGACTTTTTTCTAATATTCACGTTTTTAAACTCGTGATATCTTTCGAATGGAATGTCTGAATTGAATAATTCAAAAAGTTATATAAAGGTATTGAAGCAGTCGTGAATTTGAAGTAATTGATTTTGATAAGGATTAATACCAAGGTACAAATAAAGAGCGTTATTGGCGGCGGCATTTCAATTAAATTTTGAAAATAAAAGAACACTTATTGTGACATAACATAACATTTGTAGTGACATAACTATAATAGTTAGACATATACTGTCGCGACACTTTTTGTAGATTTATGTGTTCTGCAAAATCATAGTACATTTTTTGTTCTATCATCAATAGTTTTGGCAGCACACGCGATGTAAGGAATTATTTTAAAGAAATTTTTGGATTTTTATTAGGATCCGTAATTAAAAAAAAATATAATATAGCCTATGTCACCTGGGGATACTGTAGCTTCCCAACGGTGAAGGAATTTTTGAAATCGGTCCAGTAGTTTCGAAGCCTATTCAATACAAACAAACAAACAAAAAATCAAACATTTCCTCTTTATAATATTATATAGTAGCCCGTCCCAGCTTCGCACGGGGTAGACAATTATTTATTTTTGGAAATTTGGATATAAAACACTTTTTTTCACAAATATTTTTATTTATTAAAAAATTATTATTTATTAATTATATATAAAAAAAAATCCCACAGTTATATTTGTATGTAAGTCTATTTATGTTCAATTTCTTTGATGGTTTAAGTGGCGGGCACTTAAATAAGTAATATTTACATAGGATATTATATACATTTTTACTATGGTTTTTTTAAGTAATTAGAATAAAAGCAGAGTCGAATAAAATATATACAGTCTAAATTAAACGTTGACAACTTTCAACTAAAAATGTATCTACCTATACATCTAGGTATTTCAAAGAAATTTTTGTTCGTGTCGATAGAAACTTGCCTATCATTATTTAGTATTTTCCTTACAAAATTATTTTTTTTTGTTTGGTTTTGTTGTTTTGTGCTTATTATTTTGTTTTTTTATATTTTTTTTGTTTTTTAATTTTTATTAAAAAAGGGTTTGTCATTAATCATTTTCATTCTTATTATTACTTAATAATTTACATTTTTAGTATTTTTTATTTTACAGGTTTACTTTTACATTATTTACAGATATAATATTAAGGTAGATTTACGTTTTTTACTTTTATATTTGTCAGTTTTTATCTTAAAACTTCACTGTTCATTTTCAGGAGATCCCACTCGAGAAAGGGCAACATATAGTTGTCCATGAGAAAAGCATTATTTTCTTAGGTCGATGCCAACCATCGAAAATGTTTGACCCTGGGACTTATTTATTGTGAGGGCAAATGATGTTTTTAGAGGAAACTGTAACCTCTTAAAAGATATAGGCAAGTCCGTAGGAATCATGGGGATCCGCGGTATGTGGGCGAGCTGTCCGGCCGCGGCCCCGGTGATTATAGTGGCTACTATGACGTTCTCCCGCAATTCCTTCACCAGAAGTCTCGTGCCATTGCACATGCTGGGATAGGTTCCTCAGCAGCATTACGGGAGTGCCTACCTTTAATTGTAGTTCGTGGGACGGCAAGCCGGAAGGATTCAGGGAATTTAAAAATTCTTGTGGATAGTGCACTGTATCTTCGATGTTGCATACTGTGTCAATAGATTTGTAAGATTTAAATTCACCGGGTACTTTTTCCATAATAATTTTGTTAATCTCATTAACTGATTCATTTCGCATCGCAAACAACTGCCACGGCGCTATGGCGGTTTTGTTTACTGTTTGAATTTTTTAATTCGTAATATCTTTTGAATGGAAAGTCCAATTTAAATAATTTAAAAACTATTTTATAGGTAGTTAAATGGTCTTGACCATAAAATCATTTATTTGGATAATGATTAATATAAACACATAAATAGCATGGTTTGAATTTGGTTAGCATTTTCATTAATGTTTAAAATGAAAAAAGTTGTTGTAGTGACATAACTACAATAGTTGGACATATGCTACCGCGGAGTTTTTTGTAGACATTATGATGTTCTTCAATATTGTTGTACATTATTTTGTTCTATCGCTAATAGTTTCGGCAGCGCATTCGACGAAAGACATTTTAAGACTCATTTTTCTACACCTTCGGTTACATTGTTCAAATTTTACCAAGGATCCCAAATTTTTTTCAAAATGAAATGTAGCCTATGGCAAATTAGAAGAATGTAGCATTCTATTGGTGAAAGAATTTTTTAAATCGGCCCAGTACTTTTTGAGCCTATTCATTACAAACATACAAACATACAAAAATAGGTACAAATCTTTCCTCTTTATAATATTAGTGTAGATTTTATTTTCTGATTTTGGGACAACCAACAGCTTTGAAAAACAATCGTTATTCCTGTAAGAAATATAAGTGTAGATTACATTACAATCCAACAACACAACCCAACAGTCAACAACACTCGTAACAACCAAATGAAATCATTGTTTACCTCCTCACAACACAAAGGGCGTACTCGACGCGCAGTCTTATAAATTTGGCGAGGGTCAGCACGGGAGCGGCAACAAGCCGCAATGATTGTAAATGTGATCTTATTAAAAGCCAGTGAGGGTGGCCCGAGCATGACACGGGTTAATTTATACGTACAGCGACCCAACGCGCCCGACTCTACTCTTTTTGCCAAATTAGCTAACAAATGTCGTTGTTTTAACGTTTGCGGGGATGTGCTCTTTGATTTCGAGTTTGGAATCGGTGTTTGAATGGGCCGTATGCATTTTTTTTTGGATTTGGAACAAGTTGTTTTTTGTTTTTTTTAGGTTGCCATTTGTATGAAGAAAAGGTTATGACTGATGTGCAAATGAAGGAATGAATTCAAATAAACTTTATGTCATGTGACGAACTGACGGCACTCATATTTGTCATGAGTGTCATGAGCCTCTTCAAGGACTTTGGATGCCTCGAAAATCTTTAGATTTAGTTTTTGTGGATGTTTGAGTACTTGGTTCTGCAGGCGGGAGGCATTGCAGCATAGGGATGATAGATTTAATTAAATTTAATAATAATAATTGAGTACTAGGTTGAGTGTCCACGGCTTCGCTCGCATATCATTCAATTAAATGCAAATCCGTATTTTAAACTGTTCAAACTTTAACCGTAAATAATTTAATTTAATTCCGTTCATTCACTTTTATATTCGTCTGCATGTAATTCAGTAGTAAGTTGTCTATGACCGTTGTTCAGCGGTTTAGGCTTAAAAACTTACTATATGGTTAATTTCCCATATATAATACTTATTTAAATTCAGTTGCTACGTAACGAACTGTTCTTTCTTTCATTCGGAAATGATTATTTATTGTTATCTACGCTATCTAATCATTAGTTTCTATTCTAATATGAATAAGAACCAAATTACAAACCCAATGGCAACATTAAACAGACACTCCAACGGATATTCTTGTCAAAATACTCTTGGAGAACTGCGTATTTGAAAGGGGTTGCTTCACCAGTCTAATTTGTGTTGTTCTATCGGCGAGCCCCTTGCTCCCCTTTATTGATGCGCTTTTGACTAGTTGTGATTCCAGTTTATTAGCCCATTTAGCCCCCGCCGCCCCACTGGCGTGTAGGCGTTTGTTTTGCCAGTTATTAAACAGTTTGGGCTGCGCTTTTGTCAAGCGTGTTACGGGAATTTTGTGCTTTATTTATTTAGTGTTACAGCAATGAATTTAGTTAAAACTGTACAATTATAAAGTTGCAATACCAAAAACAAAACTCCTTCACTTAGTATCTCAGTTTAGACAATTGGTAATAGGTTATTTAACTAGAAGATCTGCAGATCAAGGGACTGTAGATTCTGTAAGGAGGAAGATGAAACGCCTCTCCTGATCTGTAAATGGGAGGCCCTGATGCGCAAACGTAGTATCCATCTGGATATGCACCAACTACTACCCAAAGAGGTGCACGATATTAGTGCTAAGAAACTATTACAGTTCATAGAAGCTGTAAGCTGTAGGGATTAGCACTGAATTGTAAGTTAGAGGCGATCACAATATATTAGGAATGGTCGCAATGATACTGGTACTGAAAATGCATTGGAAATACCAATTTTATAAAAAGGGTTATCAGGTATCAGGTAGGCTTCTTACTTATACTAAATCGCGGGCAAAACTAAGGCCGCTCAAGTCATGAATAATGGTTGTCGTATAATCTAGATAGATTTAATTAAATATTTCATTAAGAAACCAGCTAGTAACAAAGGGAGTTAATTAAAAATCCACTGGCCCAAAAAACTTTATTTTTCAGTTCATTGAACGATCTGTCTCAAGGATCTTTTTTATAGTGTTGCTTGCAAAATAATTCTTACAATGCGCGACTGAATTTGAATTAAGCTTCCGAAATTAGCATGAGGTTATTAATATTGTAGATAAAATTTTTTAAACGTTATGTAGCCGACAAACAGGCAAACGTGCCACCTGATGGAAAATGGTCATCGCCGCCTATGGGCATC
The DNA here is from genome assembly GCA_905147135.1 of Blastobasis lacticolella. Taxonomy (NCBI): domain Eukaryota; kingdom Metazoa; phylum Arthropoda; class Insecta; order Lepidoptera; family Blastobasidae; genus Blastobasis; species Blastobasis lacticolella. The sequence continues at coordinate 4,415,350 of LR990048.1, read as the reverse complement.
AGCAACACCAAGGTCATTGCCCGCTTCTAAAGATAAAAAATAGTAAATAATAAAAAGTGTGGATATTTATTTTAAATATACAACATTTAATGTGATAGCTTTTATCCAGTTCTGGGGCTACATGCGTCGGACAGGGGCAGTAGAATAGTAAGTCGCGTTGAACACTTTTGTAGGCACTTTGCAACGACTGCCTCTACCACTAATTTTGTACAAAGATAAAACATTACATTAAAAACATTTTAAAAACTACCTACCAATAAAAACCTTACTCTAAATTACGTAAATAGGCAAAAAAAAAATGACCCCAGGTCCCCTGAAAGCGGAAATGTGACCAGAAGACTGGCCGCATTGCCCCGCTGGATGGCGAGGTTGCTACGCTGTCCCAAATAGAGGCCAACACTTTGTCAATTAATTAATTAATTGCTTAATATAGGGTCGCAGACGCAAATAATCTATTTTGAATTTCATTTATTTCTTCTTATTGTTATTCCTAAATAGAGAATAGACAACGCACTAATCGTTGCTTGTAGGTTTTGTTTTCAGACTTGGGCTTGTAGTGTTTCATTTAGCCATTTCCAGTTAAAGCTTAAGAAAATACAAAGCTTCAGGAAACAGAATTTGGGAGGGTTAAAGCATCGAAGTATTAATTGCTTATAAAAGCCAATTTGGAAGGATCAAAGCAAGTAGGTAGGGTGACAATAAATACCCATACCACAGACTTAGAAGCCGGTATTGACCACTCGGATGATGATAACCACAGATTTAGAAAAACTACGCTTAACCCATCTGAACTCTTCAAGCCCAAGGCTCAATGGGGTCCCATCAAATTAAATCGTAAATCCGTTCAATATACCCAATCTCCATATACAGATATTATTTGTAATGGTAAAATTAATTGTGACGAATGCTTGCAATTTCAATCCCGAAGATTTCGAACTACTTCAATGTCACCGTGCTGGACACTTTAAAAAAACATTGAGGATCAAGAACTGACTAACAAATAGAAGAGCATTAGACGCGGGTCGAATTTTGAAAGAACGCGCCCGCCATTAGCACATCACCGATTGGCGCTGCCCCGGATGAGCAAGGCAAAGGCGATTGTTTCTGTTCAGCCATGGATCGGCCTACCATTTATAATTGAGGAAAATAAAAGAGGTGTTTTATCGAGCACCGTTTCTCAGGAAATCGACGGTTAGAATTATCAGGCCGTGTTTTGAATTGATTACCTAGAGAGCGTTTCGCTGTGTTTTTTGGGTGACGGAGCGAGGCTTTCGTTTTATTTTATTTGCCAAATAGATTAACTGAGATTCGTTACTTATCGCGTTTGTGTGTGTTATCGATGAAATCCGATTTCAGGCCAAAATAGTTTTTCAGGCCAAACTTGTTTATCATTGAAGCGTTTTAGGATGAACTAATTTGGCATTAAATTGTGTTGATAGGTAACATATATAAGATATGGAAGTAATAGGTACAATAATTGATGATAATGTCAACCTTAGAGTTGACCTTAGGGCAGGCCCTTAATAAAACTATGAAAATATAGACATCACAAAGTAGGAAATACCTAATACAAAAGTATCTACTTTATTAAAAACTAGCTTTTACCCATGACTTCGTTCGCGTGGTGTAATTATTTTCTATTTCATTTCCTATGAAATAACTTCACCCCGTTCCAGAATTAATTCTTTCTAAGCAGAAGTCTTTATTATTAATGTGGGTAAACCTTTATTTTTCTTTACATCCATATAATACTCTTTTTAACCTCTATTTCACCTCATTAAGGCTCTCCAAAACTATCACATTTCAATTGCAAAGTTTCAAGTAAATAATTTGAAAAAATAAACATTAAAAGGAATAATATCCAGACTCGACGAATTACAAATTTTAAAATTTTGTTAAAAATTTATAGAATTTACATCTTAGTGTTCATATAAATTACTTCCTCTATTTCACCCATGTAGGGGATACATTAAAAAATACGCCTTTTATAAGTCGTATTAAACCTCCAGCCAAAACAAGCTCCTTTACGAAATGGTTTCGGCTGTGGTCCTCAATCCTTGTTTCCCCCAAAGGGGATGAATATGCAAAAATCGGTATTTAGTTCCACTCCCATAGGGGACGAAATTCTATAAGCGTTGAATTACGTTTTTCATTAGTTTAGTAGAATATGTTTGGGAAGTTTTATTTTAAGTTGAAGAAATAAGAGGGTTTCATACAAAGTTTCACCCCCTGTTTCACCACCTTAGGGTATGCATTTCCAAAAATCCCTACTTAGTGGTTAGTAAAGTTCCAACTTTAGGGATTAATTACCAAAAAAATCCGTTTTTGGTGCTCTAAGTGAGCACCTCTCTAACAAACCCAAATGGAAAATATCACCCTACTACCCAGCGGTTTCAGCTGTAAGTTGTCCTTCAGCTGTCAATCAGAATTGAAAACTTTCACTCCCTATTTTCAGGAAACGGCTTTTTAGGGCACGGATTTCCAAAAACATTAAATTTCATTTTTTATTATGTGTTTTGCAGAATTTTTGTAAATGTTTTAAGTAAATCCATTAAAGTGACAAACTTTCACTCCCATTTCGCCCCCTTAGGGGATGAATTTAAAAGATTCGTTCGTAGTTCTCATTTAAGCATGTTGTGTTATATATGGAACCTTTTTGCAAATTTATAAGCTTCTGGACGCAGCGTTTTCGGCTAGGCGTTGTCATTAGCATACATTTTTTTAAAGAGGAAAATTTACGATTAACGGTATTTTAAACCAGGCTTGCACTAAATAAATTCTAAAACACGTTAAAGAATTACGTTTAACGTTTTTTGTTTAAGTATCAACTTAAATGCATTTATGAATTTGGTGCAAGCCGCCCAAGGCATTCACTCAAACTAATAAATCGTACTCATATAATTACGGGGATTTTACTTATTTCAAAGTATTGCCTTGTACTAATCTTACAACCATCAGTTATACTATAGGTATAAAATGGTACCTATGCATAAAATAAGTTCTCAAACGACAATGACTATATTATATGATATATATAATTGAATTAAGTTTGACATTAACATACTATTATGTATAATAATATAAAATTTAGTGAAATTAGTCTGAATTTATTACTAATTTTGTAGTTATACTATTAAGTATAATTAATACTTGCAAGATGGATTTCTTTTTCTAATTTCGAATGTTTTGTGCACTGTAATTTTTTTACAACTGTGTTTAGTTTGACGTTCATAAGTGTTTTTTAATAACCTAAACTGAATAAATATGTTTGACTTTGACTTTGACAAAAGCTTTTCACAGCAAGCTTACGTTCGAACGAACCCAAACTACATAAGTTTATCTTGCGTAGTTGAGGTGTTCGACTACCTTCCCTCGTCATCATCAGCTCATATCATTATGTTGCATTGTCACCGGACTTAAGTGAAAAAATTTCAGCTCAATCGGAAACCGGGATATGGATCAAATTTTAATATCTATATGGATCTAGTCCATACAAACATGGGGACATGTGAAACTAAATAACATCTTATAATAAGGAAACTATTCTTATTGCCATGAATGCATTGCAATAAAAATAGTTTTTTATTAATTAACAAACACAAAAGTAATAAAAATTAGAGGCCATTTGTTATAAATACACTAACTAAACAGCTAATTTATGCTACAAATGATGCATCGCCGCAGGGCATCTTTAGTGTCGTAATGATAAGGACAGTGTAAACATGCGAATTAATCGTTGTACGCACAATTTAATTAGAACACGCTTTGTCGCCATTCGAGGAAATTATGGCTGCACTCTCTAACTGTTTAATTTTATCAATGGCCGACGATAAGACGTTGACCTTTTACTTACTAACCTTACTTGTTATTCGTGTAATGAAATCAATAGTTTGACATAGAAAGTGTTGTGCCGTTAGAGCCCATAGAGACTACGATTTTACAGGAGGATTGTACACGATTTTGGCACGATTTGTCCCAAACATTTTTGCAATTTTGGTATCCATACTAATGAGAAAAGCTTAATTTATTACTTGTCCTCGCACAGTAATCATGTCGCACCAGCACCGCGTCGTGTGCGTGCCAATAGGATAACTGCATTTTCTGTTCGTTATCTATGCGGTGACCATGCGGTCACCACGCGTTTACTGTCCGGTTTGTATGCGGTGACGTATAAAGTGGCCCTTACGTAGTATTGGGAAATGTCAAACGCTAGGACCGGTAGAAGGGCTATGTCAAGCCTGAGGAGGCGGCCTGGATGGGTAGCCCCCTTATCTTTTTTTGCCGCCAAGCAACAATGCTTGCATTGTTAAGTTCCGGTTTGAAGGATTAGGTAGCCAGCGCAATTACAGGCATGAGGCATATTCTTCTTAGTACTTACATTTGTGGTCCTGCGTTTTTATTACACGAAATCTAAGTGAATTGTAGGTGTTATAGGCAATATTCGCCGCTTTCCTTCATGCGGACTGCTAGTTTGTCACTGAGCAGTATAAAAAATCACATTAATTATAAGGCTATTTGAAAAATGTCCCCAATCTCGGCCAACATGCTCCCATAAAGAACAACACATCCGCGAACACAAAACGCCCCATTCATTAACCCAACGCCGCTTGACGCCGAATCTGTTCTAATTTATTCACGCCACAAAAAGCCAGCTCACAATCATAACTGGGAACGCTGGTCTATTGATATTTCTATTAGATCGCGATAAAAAAAGCGACAACGATCCACAAAGCCGGCCGGCGATGCGTCATCCACAAAACATTTAACATCCTAATTTCGTGAGTAACACCTCAGCGCTAGGGCCGACAAAGGCTCGATAAAAATCGGTATATACAGACCGGCGCGGGCGCAGCGGGCGGCCGCCGCGCGCAACTAATAACTTACATTTGGATTACGCTCGTTAGCCTCTTCGCACCTTGCCGGACGTTTATTTTTTCCTCCATATTAATACAAAATTTATACCGGCCCGAGAGTTGGACTATAATGCCTTAATAATATTAAAGCAATAAGTTACGGAGGGATGAGTGCGCCGCGACCGGCGTTGCTGTGTTATTTATTTGATTATTTAGACGGGAGGTTTAATCTCCTGCTTAGAAGAGGGTTGGACTAGGAACGTGTAGTATCCTGGTTGGGCCTTAGACCTTGTTAGCCTACCGCTGAAAGAGTCACAATAAACGTTGAATATGATACGGGATGTAAACTCATTTATAAAATAAAAGGTACACTTCAAACTTCTAGGGAAGCAATCGAGACTCAATAGTAGGTATGGTTTATGATGTTACGATAATCTTTTGTTATATGACTTGAAATGCCATACGAATAAATAAATAGTTTTATATTGGATTTTTAAGGTTATTTAGTTTAGTTATTTAGTGTTTGTTTTTATTTGTGCTTGTTGTTAAATAAATAATACATTGAAAATTATTGTTAACAGCCATTGGTAATTTAGCAGATTTGGAGCCCTGCCGGAAAAGGACATCTGATGGCAAATTACATAAATAAGTAAATAAAATAGAAGTAAGGTTTCAATTAATTTAAAAATATCCCGCTAGCAAATATCGCACTTAATTTTTTAGTTGTTAGATATAATTTATATGTTTAATAATTAAAATGTACCTACTCATAGATGACAAAACAAATTTAAAATTTTTTATTTAATTGTTTTACTAAAATATATTCTTATATCAATACATAATGTTTTTGTATTTTTAAATTTGTATTTCACGGAATTGGCACGGGTTTTGTTACACACTGTATTGATAACATATTGCGAGTAAGTTGCATAGCTCGCGAATGTCGAATGTCTAAAACGTTATTACTTAATATAAGGTATGAAAATAGGCACTTAACGACTATCACCACGTATAGTATACTTATCATAGTAATTTATACTATGTATATATTGTATATGCCCTTTAGAGTCGTTCGGGGTAATCGTGCGCAGTGTTTTGCATAATTATAGTCTAATAAAAGTTCATTAAAAATACTACTTTTATTTCAACAATTCCGGTGTTCTGATACAATGGGGTCCCAAATGCAAGCGGGCCACTTGATGGAAAGTGGTCACCACTGCCTATAGACGTTAGCAACATCAAGAGTATCGCCAATGCGTTGCCCACCTCTATAACACGTTGCTCTGGCAGCTAAAAGGCAAATGCCACTCCACTGCCAAAGCCACGGTTCCCCAAATCCCCACCCCATGGAGCACTGGAAACCTTACTCACCGGCAGAAACACAATACTATTTAAAAGAGTATTATTTAGCTGCGATATTCTGTAAGGTGGAGGTACTTCCCCAGTCGGGCGGCACCAATTCGAACGAGATACCCCGCTATGCCCTACCTCTCTTAATCTACTCTGCTGCCTAGCCGTTTATTAATGAATGAATGTACATTACGTGATGAATGTACAGTACGTTTATTCATTTTATTATTAATGAAGGGAATTAAAAAAAATTCTTGCCGTCGTAAATACATATCATCATCTCGGCGTTATGTTTCGGTTGCGCTCCCGCAAGGCACGTAAATAGGCCGCAGTCGTAAATACATAGTATTTTTGATATTTTAGATGTAGGTATTAGTGTATTTTTTATGATAACTGTAAATATTTTATATGTACCTTAACAATTTTTTTAGTACCACCAAGGTGGCAAACAAGCTTACGGCCCGCCTGATGGTAAGCAGTCACATGACTATTCTCATAGTACTATAGTAAGTAGTCCATGAGAATAGAAATAAATGACTTTTCCGGCTATAGCCATAGTATACATATAAGTCCAGTTGAGAGACTGGGAGCGAGCTTTTGCTCCAGACCCAGAATTAAGTATAAACATGAATTGTATTACTTTGGTGCCTTTTGTTGATTTGTAATTGATTTATTTGTGTAAATTCTCAGGCGATATAGCCGCTGCCCTTCATTTAAGGATAAATATTCGAATATAAATAATAAAATAATAAATAAATAATCATTTATTTCAGAATTTACAAATCCATATTTTTTTAGATTTTACAATTCCATATCTATTTAAATTCATTACCAAAAATATAAAAATAATAACAATGTCAAAATGAAACAATGTCAAAGTAAATATTATTTGCCATGCTTGATTATGTTCAGAATATATTGTCATATTTCCTATACCTATAACTTTGTTTGTTATGATTGCCTATCCTATAATATAAATAAATTATCTAATTTGGTTTTATCAGTGTGTTTAAATATGCTTCTCCCTTCCTGAATGAATAGCAAGTAATATTTAACTAATTTATTTTTATTTCATTAAGCTTTCCACCGTTACTTTTCAATAAATTACTAGGCCACCCTAATTAATATCTTCTAAACACTTAAATTCACACAATAGGCCACAATACACCCTTTTCTAACACGCGCAAGAGCACAACCGGTAGGTACATTAAAGACAAGATGATTATTATTACCTATAAATCACAGACAGCCGTCTGTCTGTTTTCCACGTGACACAGCATATGTCTTATAGAAATTAAAAACTTTCCCAATTATATACCTAACGCATTATGAAATATTTAAAACATATCGCATAGGAACGGTTTATGGGGAAATATTTTAAAATTATCTTCTACTAGAAGGTGAATAAACATTAACATCACACTAATAATGCATTAAGTCCATTCCTTTTCTACATTAGTAGAGGGCCATCATCTCTATGCTTGAAATCTGGGTTAGAAAATACTTAATAGATAATTCTGTTGTTCATTTTCTTCTTGTCTAGGTACTGTGATCTCCTGGTCAAGCTCGAACTCAAATTCAAAATATCTTTAGTAATCTGGACGTTAATTTCTATATTCTATTATCTTCTCTTTGTACCTATATATTTTGTCACCTAATTTCCCCTAAGCGGCTGGCCTGAAATGTTGTGTATATATTTGAGTGGGCCAGGTCGTGATCGCGTTCTAATGAAAAAAAAAACGGATTTTCAAAGCAATTGACAACATTTATTAATTTTGATCCGTACTTTTGTAGGGTACGTATATGGTAGGTTAAGTATACCTAGAGTAAGAGTAGAAGACCACGCGAACGAAGTCGCGGCGGGCCAGTTAGTTAATTATATTTTTACGTATAGAATCCTATTGTACACTTATTTGTATTAGTTTATTATGTTTACTATTTTATGTAGTTTATCTATGGGATTTTGTTACCTAATAATAATTGAATAAATAAATATCCCTTTATATCGTCAAAATGATAGTAGGAAGGAAACACACAGTGATATGTCGGCCGCCTCAGGGCCGGAGCACACCCTACTCACGCCGACAACGGCTGGACCGTGTCCGACAGTACCAAACCGTGCCGGGCAGCCGCCGACAATACCAGACAGAGCTGGACCGCACCCGATATATTATTAAAGGTATATTATACTTAATCAAAAACCTACGTAGAGCCTTTCAACAATTGGCGTATTGAACGCTAATACCAAGTTTTATTTAAAAGAACATTCTCATCTATCGGACACCACGGCAATGGGTAAATAAACACAGAAAAATTATAGGTACATTTTCAAATACTTACTACATTTTAACAAACCCACTGACTTTAAAATCGATTAAAAAATATTAATGAAAGAGATTCAAGATCCTAATCGCCATTAATAAACTCATTCAACAAAATTAAATGGACTTAAAAATTAATCTACTCACTGAAACTGGTCGAATGTAATCGACCTTGCTCGCTTGACTAACTTGAAATTTATCCGTTAGCACCGGTGTTACAATTTCATAACTCAAATGCGAGGTGGAAATTTAGTAGACTTGTAATTGTGAGACAAGTTTCTACTACTGTTCAGACTGCGAAGTTCTACTATGCTATGGTTATTATGTGAGTTCAGTAAATAATAGATTTATAGAAAAACAAGATTAACAAAAACCTATGTAAAATTATTATTTATTAACTTTTTTAATATGCACAATTGAGGTAGGATAAGTCTAGCAATATTGTACACTAAAATTCAAGGAGATAGTTATTTAAATCAATTAAACTACCTACTTAGTACATTAATTTTAAAGATATTATGAAATAAGTCATTAGTATTTAAATAAAATGAAACAATTAAAATAAAAAGCGAAAACTATTAATATTAGGTATCTACAACAATGTAAGGACAGAAGTCGATTACTTTTTTAGAATCATTTCCTTTACAGCTACAGCCACTTACACTACCACACCATTTCTTTTTTCTTTTGAAATAGAAAAAGCAGCCTTCAAATTTTAGTTTCAAATTCAGTACTATTAATACTTTTTTATTAATTAATTTTTTTTTTAACTCACAGAATCATTGTTACTCTAAAAGAAAAGCTGATAAGCCTTTGCATTTTAATTACAATTACAAAGCTATTTGTGGTCTTCGTTTTACTTTAAAACGCTTTCTACTTTATCCCCTTTGTAACGATATTATTAAGATATAATAAGTAATCCTACAAAATTATGAACATCTGCATAGGAATATGGTTATTATGGTGAGATATTGTATTGTACCTAAAATACTAAAAGCACCTACAATTTAAAGTTTTAATGTAATCCACCCAACAGTAGACTGTAATACTTGTTGGCAATGATGACAGATATAACAAAGGTTTGTAAACCCAGGCAGAAAACCTAGCCTTAGAAATTAATATATGCAGGTACGATAGTGCACCCGCCTAGTTGCCTAATTACTTATTCTCACATCTTTCAATTTGCAAAAATCTTCTATAGGCACAGAAAGTCTAAGAATTATTTAAATCAGAATATGATTGATGGAGCAGGCACGGCAGTGTACCCGCCAAGTTGACTGAAACTTTATTATTTACGAACTTCGACTTTATGCACTTTGCAAATACATATGAAATACGTGCTAAGATACCTACACTCATCACAAGAGCCAGCTACTTCTGGTGTTAGGGGAATTAAAATATAATTGCGTGCTTTATAATGTAAAAAACCCTATCCGAAAATATCGATTTTTTTTTGTTTAGATTGAGAACCTTTTTTATTACTTAGTTAGTAACAAAGTTACATACAGCGATGATTTTGGCACCGCAATACGTTATTGTTAGATAGAATGAAAATGTAAATAATTAATTTCTGTACAAAATTTAAATCCGTTTGGTTTATTTTCTCGAAAACAAAATTGATTTCATTTTATAATGTAAGTTATAGATTTTTTGTCAGTGATACAATATTAAATAATACACAATACATACAATTAATAATAAAAATACAATATTGGTATTGAAAAAAGGACAATGTCAACTTTCATTACAAAACGATAAAAATATTTTTAATAAAACCCTTTAGGTAAAATAAATAGTTTTATTGCTCCAAAGGTTTGTTCCATTAAAATAAATAATAATAGATAAAATACACATGAAAATTTCTTAACGAAACAATTTTTTTTATTTCGCTGCTCTGTAACTATGGTATTCTATAAACCGCTAGCAACCCGCGCCATTGCGCGACCACTTTTTAGTGATGAAATTGAACTTTCATTTTGCAGCAAAACAACCGATCTTCGAGTTTTTGTCTCTACTTGTTAATAGAGTCTTAACTAAGTAGCTTGCTTCTAGTTAGCTGGTTTAAAACGACCGTTTGATCAGACAATTTTTTGTTTGTAGTTTGGAGTAGATATATTTCTTTTCGTTCGAACGGGCCGACGGCGTAACTGCAGTACGTAAGTCATAAAAACAAGCCAAGTTAGATTGAGGTTCTATAAATAATTCTACTACATGACTTTCGCCACCGGACGTCGGGCAAAACCTTTTGGTATTTAACTTTTAAATTAATTTACCAAGGATATTTTGGACAAAGTTTTAAAGTATCTAATAAATTAGTAATTAATCTGTTACTAGTCATACCTATTTTAGGTTAGAATATAAGCTATACCTAAATAAAAATAATATTTTATTGTTTAGTGTTTACTTAAACACTTATATGATATTTATTTCTTGGGGATCATATTTGTTATTCGTTTGTTTGTCATCTCACTGGTACATACAAATAATTCAAAAAAATATTTTGCCTCCCTATTTCTTATTAAACAATTAATGTTACTCATATTTATCCGGACAATAATAAAAACATATTCTGCATCCACCTATGAAGAACCTCTTATTTTTGCACCTGTTAAATTTTCTTTCCTGTAATTTTGTGTGCAATAAAGAGTATATCTATGTATCTATCTACCTATTTACAAATATTTTTTTTTTAATATGCATTATATCTTATTTATGACAAAAAGTAGATAATATCCTAATGAATCGCTATCCACCGTAAGTCAGTAATCAAATTATTATCCGACGGTGGCATGAGAATTGTGGAAACTAACCTGAATTGGTCCAACGAACCTTGAGAAATTATTATAACGTCTGCTGAATTGATGTTTTTCGGCAAATGTCAACAATTAATACTAAAACTAGTTTTAAATGAAATTCATTTATTAGGTATTTAAATACGAAAACCATAATTTACAGCTAATCCGATTGCAATGAAACTTTGTAAATATAATCAGACTACATGAAGCAAACTTTTTGAAATGTCATTTTTTTATAACTTATAAAGGGTTATTTTAAAAGACGTTTATAAACTATATAAATTATTTATTTTAAATCACTTAGGAGCATTTACATATAGTCTATTTTCAAAATCAATTACTCTTTTATAAATGTTATGATGTGTAAAAAAAAACGGTACAACTCCCTATAATTTACGTTCTAATAAGAGCTTGTAATAGTTTGGCAGCATTTAGTTTTGCAATTATTTTATTTAGCATTAGCTAACTTAATTTAATTATTGTCGGTATACGAAGGTGTTAGAAGGTGTAAATAGCTCGTTTAGTCTCTCTCTATTATAAAAAAGAGGAAGGTGTAATTAGTTTACTGATAGAGATAGAGCTGGTAGGTAGAGCATACATTTTTATCTTCATTGAATTAAAATGAGTGAGTACCTATCCTGTCAAACTAGAATCATATTAAGTCTTTATTTAAGCGACTTCCAATGACGCCTATATTATCGGATCTATGTAGAGGCACAGCGGATATTAAATAGAGTTAACTAAAGTCAAATGGATTCTTTATAGGATAAATCCAGCCCTTACATCCAAAGCGTTGGGCCAAACAAACCCTGAACACCCCATACGCAGACTGGACCACTCACAATCACCACAACTAGAAGCACAGCAGAACTCGTCTCACCTTTACTACTAGCGCCGTCCTCGTTGGAGTCCTCGCTGGGCGGGCCGTGCGGCGCGCGCGCCGGCATCGGGTGCGGCAGCCGCGGCCGCTGCAGGAACGGCGGCGGCACCCCGAAGAACGGCAGGAACGGGGGCCAGGCCGGCCGCGGGGCCAGCTGCGCCGCCGCCGCCGCGTACAGCTGCAGCGGCGCCGGCAGACCGCCCTCCAGCACCATGCCGCGCCCGCGCCCGCACAACCCCGTAATTGTGACGTCCACCACACTACCGTCCACCCGACATCCTTCACTAGTACAGTCGCTGAGCACTCGTGTGTCCACCGGTCAGTAAATCCCGCGCGGAGCGACCCGCGGCAGCAGTGCGACTGCGGCGGCGAGATCCTATGGCGCGAACCCCGCCCCCTGGCCCCCCACCACCGCCTCAATCAACTCCCCGCCTCTTTCATATTATAGATTTATTCCTCCGACGCCGTCCAAGCCCCCTGCTAAACGATGTTATACCTTACCCGACGCGTTTATAGATCGGTTTCGAACGGCCCGCGATAAATTAAAGCCGGCAGACATTGAATTAGCGGCGCCGGAGACGCTGAGTGGAAATAAACTTTATCGGCGGATCGTAACGTCGGTTATCGCGCGGCGAGTGATTGTAGTTAGGATTTATAGCGCTCCGGGCCGTCTCCGGCGTGTTTTTGCCTGGCCGGGGAGAAGGAGTTATGGCACGTAACCGCAACTGCGTTTTGTCAATTTGCTTGCACCTAATGAGGAAGTGGTACATATTTGTGTTTCTTATGTATTTTGTAATGGATGGGTGGATGTGAAATACATCAGGTACAAAACGTATTGGGTAGATGAATGTGTGTGGAAAAGCATAAAGTTTATGGAGTTGTTTATCTTTTTATGACGTTCATAATGGACGTTGCTTTCTCATTTTTAATGTAGGTACCTGCTCCAAAGACAGTAAAGGGCTTACAAATTGCTCATTTTAAATTATAAAATTCTAAAGAGAAAATAATGTATTTTTTTAAATAATAAATAACACCTTTCTAATTTGACAGGTGATAGATAATCCGCGGCTAATCTAGCGGACAGAACACCATTATTAGGCGCAGTTCACAATAGCGTTGCGTAAAACTAGATTACAAGTCGCGCTCCAATCGCCGTAATGACGGACAAACAATCAATCATATTAAAATTAACACGTTGTATTTTTGACATTGATGAATCATAAGCGATGGAAAGGCAATCAATTTCACAAGCGATTCCTTATTCCATTAAACAAAAAAGCAATAATCTAATTGACATAAATAATAATAAAATATGTCAGGGCAGCGTAACGACCGGTCGGACGCGACATGACAGCTCTATCAGGGATCTGTTACTGAGCGGCGCCCCCCGCCCGCCCCCGCGCCGCCCCGCGCGTGCCTCGCTGGGATTGGCCGCCCGCGAGGGGGCGGGGCCACGCGCCTCGGCATGAATTTAATTAGTGCGAGGAGCACCTCAGGCGCATTAGGAGTCGCGATGGGCGAAGCAATAAAAGATATAAAGGAATGAGTATAAATTAAAAGTTAAATAGAGAGCGGTGTGCGAGCGAGCGAGAGGGCGCGACTTTTGCCGCCGTCCCGCTCGCACGGGATGAGCCCGCCGTAATTGTTTGACGATCTTATTAGTATCAGTTAAACGTGCGCTCTCTTTTTCGCGCGTATTTAATTAGTTTTTAATTAGTGCTCTCTTAATGAGAGTTGTGCAGATTTTGCCCGAGGCGCTCCGGCTTTCAGCGGCGGGTTTTCGCTCGCTAATGTATTTCCGTCACTTAGGTATTTTATCGTTTATAATATAGGTGCAAATATTATTATACATTGGTGCTAAATAATATTTTATAATGGCCATATCAGATTGCATTCTCAAGTTATAGGTACCGAATTACAACAATGCATACTGCATATTGTCCGATTTAAAAAAACGGATTACAATTAATTAGGTATGTAGGATAAATGAACTTGGCTCACTTTTACATTCACACTATGCTCACTCGTAATACCTTTAGTTTAACTATGTTTTTTTACCATCTACCTAATTTATAATTTTAATTGACTTTTTTTGTTATCTAGATTAACTTCAGTATAAAGAAATGAAAATATATAAAATATCTTCTGAAGAGTAGATAAAGTTGTTTATGTTTTTGATACTAACTATTTGATAATACTACGAACAGGTCCTGTAATGCTATAATTAGGTACCTCATAGGCAGTTTACCACGTAGATAATATATTTTCTATGTAAATCGAGGATAAAGAAATAAGTAACAAGATAATTTAGATATTGATTATTGACGTAGGTATTCCTGCTCTTTTGCCATCTTATCACAAACAAAACCTTTGCTATCTATCTATCTACAATTTAAAGTCCAAAAATATAGATTCACACATTTTATAAATTAATAAAATTTCCGTTCAAATAACAAAAGAAACGAAATAAACAACAAAACATACCTAAGCAAATTTTTAATAATTAAAGATACTAGACAGCGTACGGACACTGTTTAAAAATACTTATTGAAGTGATACCTACAATGTTTGATTAATTGCATAACCTCAATGTTCTTGCAACTTGCTTAGTCATGTGACTGACCGACAGAGAGAAAAATTTCACCGATCCTTCGATTTGACTTAGAGCCCATACAGACGTAGATACACGATTTTTGCACGACTTGTCCCAAATGTTTATCCAATTTAGGTTTCTATTACCTATACTAATGACAGAAAGCTTATGTTATTGGGGTGGCCACGTGTGTTTCCATTCTACTTTCCTGCCCCCCCTTTTTTTGACGATTGAAAGAGGTACGTAATGTCCTGCTCAATAAAGAATTTATAACTTTGAACCTTATTATTTGCAAACAAACGCGCGGCGTCCGCATAGTCCCCGCACAGTTACCGCGTCAGGCCTACGCCAATAGGATAGAATGCACGTTTTCTGTCCGGTTTCTACGCGGTGGCTACGCGGGCACGACGCATATGCGTTTACAGTCCGGTTTGTAAGCGTCGACGTATAAACGGACCCTTGCTGGTGTTACACAAGGCGTAAGGCAAGGGCCCATTCAGTGGCGCCTTAGGCACACTAGGGCCAATATCAAGTCCGCTAATTTACTTGACGCCATTGAATTGTAATTGGATCGCAATATCAGCTCAATGGCAGTTTTAATTGGAGCAGAATACTACAAACTGCCATTAAGGACGGAGCGTCGGTGGCCGAGCGGTTAGAGTATCCGACTCGTAAGCCAGAGGTCCCGGGTTCGAATCCCGCTCCGGCCATGTACCAATGACTGTTTTCTGAGTTATGTACATCAGTTGAATACTAACCGATGCTCTTACGGTGAGGGAAAACATCGTGATGAAACCTGCACATTCAGGCGACTGGATGTGTAACCATGACCCAATCTGGTCAGGTTTCCCTGGTAGCAGGGTCATGGAGGTCAGATGGCAGTCGCTCCACTGTAATTACCCGACCTGCCAAATCCTGGATCATGGTCAAGGCGGACCCCTTGCCGTCGTGTGCGAGAGCACAACCGGGATATTAACGCCAAGATGATTATGACTACAAACTGCCATTCAGCTAAGGTTGCAATCCAATTACAATTTAATCGAGCCATTAGTAAATTAGCGACACTGAGTCCTCCTACAGTGGCGTTTACAGAGATTTCGGACAGGGTATGCACGGACATAAAACATACCAATGTCAGCATTGTTTCAATTCGATCCTGACTCATATCCTGACCACAATTCACTGTGGGTACCTATGAGTGTAAATTGTACTGACAGTAACCGACAGTAATTGAAAGAGAGCAGTTGAAACCAGTCTCACAGGAATTGAACCTACTTACCGATTCTAAAAATATCACAAAATATAATATTATTCATAAATTAGGCATATCTTACATACTTACAAAAGGATATCTCCATATCATGAAAGTTAAGCCTAGGAGCTTACTTTTACTTTACCTTTACTTAGCTAATACCTACACGTCTACCCGCTAGGGTAGAGGGGGGATAAAAAGTAGCCTATCTATTATTCCATACCCTAAGCTACCTACCTCCCAAATTTCATACAAATCCGTTAATCCTTTTATGCGTGAAGAGGTAACAAACACACACACAATCGCATTTATAGTATTAGTAGGATTGCTTCGTAAAAAGCTAAAGCCTTGTTCAAAGCAGCGTCGCTCTTTTGCTTGAATTGACTGATAAAGAATAGTTATTTGTATATTTTTTAAATAGTTTAGTAGTAGTTATTTTTGAATATTATATAATACAGCAAATATTTAAAAGACTGTACCAAATTATACAATACATGTATTGAAATAACTCTGTTCTTTAGGTTAATTAATAGATACCTACTTATAAAAATTAAAATTGTAAGTAATTTAATTTATAAGTGCTCATTATTGCCTCCAACGTTTTTTAGATCTTCTCTCAAAAGATCTAAGGCTGCCTGGAAGAATTCCCATTGTACGATAAGCCCACCTTTGCTATTGTAAAAGAATACTTAGTTTTGTTGCTCATGTATTAGTAAAGCTTCCATACATACATAGATTACTTCTCCCGAACTTCAATGTAAGTAGTAGATATATAAGAATTTTCGGAAGAAAAGTAAGCAAATACATAGAAATATGACACACCTACGCTGGCACGATACAATATCATTTCGCACCAACGATACATCAATAAAACAACTAAAGCGTCCTATTCACCAGACGATACATAACACTGGTAAGCCCGGCGTAATGAGGAATAACGGGCGACGCGTGCGTAGCCAACCTAATGCCGGCACAGGAGACAGAGAATATAACATACAACAAGAGGGACGGAGACAAAAGATGTTGATGTCTAAACAGAACCGAAGACAAATGCGCTGAGCTCGCGAGTATGTGCGCGGAAAACGTAGAGTTCAGTCTCGATTTCTTTTTCGGTTCAGGCGAAATAGAGTCTATCATTTGGGGGCGCAAAGTTGATAAATTAACGTGAATAAAATTTCATCAAGAATACTTGTCGAAGAAAAGTAGCGTTCTCACAGCGTTACTATGAGTTCTATACGGCTCTATGATAGGTCAATTCCATTAATTATGACGGACGCAGGCTGCTGATCAAATCTCACGTATTGTTAGTTTAAACCCTGTGCGTTCGCTTGTACTGTAAGACCTTATAGCTATAATCATCATCATCATATCAACCGGATGACGCCCACTGGTGGGTATAGGCTTCCCACAGAGATCTCCGCGAAGGCCGTCCTGAGCCTTCCGCATCCAGATGGTATTGTCAGCTGCAGAGTAACTTTCCTTGCATATTGTTTATGGTTGGCGGGTCAGGTCTTCAGGTCTCTCTGCAGCTGGCTGTACCTGCGTCGTGGAGGTCGTCTGTCCACATGCCTAGCTGAACTATTCGTCCTAGGTATGTTTAGTTGTCAACAACTTCAAATAATGCGCCTCCAACTGTCACTGCGAGTAGACCTCATAATAACGTTTCTGAATACGGGTGTTAGTCACCAATAGCAGCCTAGATCTAACAATCAGCTGTAGTGTACATACCATATAGACTCCTAGATCATATCATCGGCCATAGTCGTCAGCCAATCGCAGTCGACAACGAGACCTAGGCTGAGGCCTATGACAAGCTACTCGACCGGTCCACAGTTTTGCGCATCCAGTCACTTCAGCTAGCGCTGCCACAGAGGCCCTATTCAATATTTTAATACATGACGTTGATTTTCTCTATTTTTGAACCTACGCGTTCAATGCTGCTAATGTAAATATTAAAATAATGAATTTTTTAATCCGAAAATGGAAATTCAAAACTGTTCTATTCGAGAGGAGACGTTCAAAAATAGCGCCCTTGGACATTCTACGTCACGTTTCCCTAATCGTAGACTCCACTGGAAAACACTTCTAACCGAATGGCTATTTCATTTTTAGAAATTTTTAAATTCATTGCTATATTCTGTCCCCACCCAGGCTCCACCTGCGGCCTTTTGAACATCGCCACTCCACCCGACCGAAGGGTGTCCCACTTTATACTTGCCGAATCGCGATATACACTCAAGAACTCGGGGTAAAAAGGTTTTTACGGGGTCGGCAACGCGTGGTTGATGCCCCTGGTATTGCAAACGTCCATAGGCTGCGGTGACTGCTTACCATCAGGCAGGCCGTAAGCTTGTTTGCCAACTAAATGGCATAAAAAAAAACTCGTGTAGGTTGTCGGTTCTTTAGTGTAGATATGGCTGGCCATTACCATGACTCCACCCTGCTGATTGAACTCGATTGAAATTTTGGCGTAAGAATGAATAGATAAGCATGCAATCACCATTGGCCGCATAATCACTTACGACCAGGTGAGATTTTTTTTTCTATTGCTTAATCCTCTAGATTCCGTACAGAGACGCTCCGTACGAATTGTCGACGATTCCATACAAACAAGCAAGTTAGAACCATTGGCTAACCGAAGAGACTTTGGCTCCCTGTGTGTATTCTATCGGCTGTACAATGGGGAGTGTTCCGAGGAACTTTTCGATCGTGCCCACAGCACAATTCCGCCATCGCACCACCCGCCGTGGGCTGGGTACTCATCCTCACTACGTAGACTCTCTGTTGGTCACCACGTGAAGGTTCGAAAGAACGTTTCTCGCTCGTACGATTCGGATATGGAATGAGCTCCCAGCCACAGTGTTTCCTTTGGACTATGACATGGGATCGTGAAGAGATGGGCAACGCATTGGTGATTCCCCTAGGGTTGCTGATGTCCATAGGCGGCGGTGACCACTTTCCATCAGGTGGCCCGCATGCCTGCCGGAAAACTTAAAAAAAAAAACTTCATTTAACATGTTTTATAAATTCAAACAGATATTTAAATCGGCCTATAGTTTCCCATATGTAATTTACAATGGTATAATAAGCTGCTACGACTGGATGAGATGGCGGAATTTTTCACTACTAAGAAGTCGGTTTTTCTGCGACCGCGCAGGGTCATTCATGGCTTCCACTCGAGTCACGTTTTGTCCTAAATACTATACAAATTTGAGTTCCGTACAGTTTATTTTAGAATCTTTTCATAGAAACCGCGTACGTGTAGCGTCTTTACAGCTGCGTAACCACCGCATAGCTTCCGCCCCGGCTTCTCTTTTCATTTCTACGCAGGACAGTAACTGTACCTATACGGTGTGCGTATACCAGTGTACGCAGCATGGCAATTGGCAAAGGTCGTGCCACCACGGTCGTGCGACGGGCGGCTTTGAGGTCTCCTATTGGTCGTACGACCATGGTTGCACGACCGTTGCCAATTTGGACAGCGCTTTATACGTAAACAAAAGCTATTTCTCCCACGATTTCACCGGTGTTAATCCTTGGTCACATTGATTCAAAAGGTCCGAATCTTTTGGCGAAATTGTCATTTTCGTTTTAACACAATTTCGAGGTACATCATAATCTAGGTTAGCCAACGTCTTTTAAACCTTCAATAGAAGACAAGCACTCCATTAAACTACCAGTAGTTACTTAAATTGTTACCAAAACACCGTACAGCGACCCCCAGTTTCCTCTATTGAAAAACACCTTTCCTAAAAGCATGTCCATCTATAAAAGACATTTTAATGCTCTATTTGTAGAGCTTTGTAGAGAAGGTAGAGCCGAAACAGGGGGTGGGGTGTGGGGGGGCTTTGATTGATGATGCAGGGGTCTGCTGCAGCGACGCTGTTTTGTTTTAGGCATTAGGTCCGACGTAGCTTCGTATAGGTTATGCGGCAGTTTGATCGGTGGGGTTTTTAAAGGTAAGGTTTGGTAGTATGGTGCCGATAAGATTGTGGAAATTTGATGGTGTAAGTTGCATTTGCTGCTTTTGTAAATTTTAAAGAAATAGGTGTTACAAAATTGAAATAGTTCGTAATTTATTGATGGGTAAGTTGTGGAATTCTCAATTGAACGAACTAGAACATCTCATCAGGCATCATAATTAGTTTAAAGAGTTACGAACTTGGAGTCTGCAGCAAAGCTTCGAAATAACGAGGCAAAATTGATGAAAACCATGGTGATGAGCCCGATAATTTTGTCAATTCAAGTGTTGTCCACTATACTCCGAACACTCAAACATTTGATATGTCTTTGTATATTCATAAATTGCCTCTGAGCGTATTTCTTGTACTTTCCGATGAGAAAGTATGTACATACTGCCTGACGGGTGGTAAGCTTGTTTAGGTACCATCTAAGTCATGTGATACTTAGCCGCTCTACCAGTAGATAGATGATGAAAGATGAACGCACCAGAATAAAAATAAAACCTTACAATGAAAGCTTTATTTTTATTTTAACACATAGTTCATCTGAAAGTATTTATTATAATTAAAAAATAAAAATGCTTGGAATTCACACAGCGCCATCTAGCCCTAAAGTAAGCAAAGCTTGTGTTATGGGTGCCAGAAAACTGATAAACAACTTATACATATTTCTAAATACATATGTACTTTGAATTATTGCCAATGTCATTGGCATTTAAACCATTATGTACTTATCTTTTAATTGTATTTAACTGCTGTAAAACTGTGTAATATTCTAATAAATAAATAAATAAAATGAATATAACACCCAGACTCGTAACAGAAATTAAAATACCTTATTTACATTCTGCCCGGCCGGGAATCGAACCCGTGCCCTATGCGTGGTAGACTTACTAACTAATATTAACTAACAGAATCACTCAGGTCGTCAAGTCGTCGTCAGGGCGTATATGAAGTTATAAGTTATTTACATCACCAAGTTAACTCCACTAACCGACATCTACAAGAAAGCAGTTGATAAGAGGTGCCTATTTTGTTCCAATCGTTTTAAAAACGACTCCAAACTGTAATTATCCAACTCTGATTACAGCAACCACCCTACCCGGAGCTAATGTTTTATAAATATTGATAACACAAGATGGATGGAGGCCACGCGCCGGCCAATTGATTTGCGAAACAGAACTCGCAATGATGGATCCGAGTTTAACACTTTCAACAAAAAATCACGACATTTAGAGGAATTTCGACCCTAATGCTAAGAGCGAAAGTCGTAGTGTTAAAAATGATTGATGTGGTGACGTCACGCCCCAGCTTCCTGGGAACTGATGGGGTTAAACGCTTTTGGTGAATTCATTTTTATTTACGGTTTTTTTTTGTTTATAGTGGAATATAAAGGAGAATTCGGTTATTATTATTAATTTTATATTGACAAAATATGCAAACCTCTAAGCTCACGATTCCGCTATTTCTGCAGTCAAGTCAATGACCGTAATAATATATACATACATAACACATTGCATTTTTTTTAAAGGGGTAGGTTTTTTAAAAGGGTAGGGTCTGTCGCTTCTTTCAGTTTCATTATACTGTTCATATTATTGGAACGATAGTGAAGCACCAAGGCTATCCACTGACTGATTTATTTAGCGGATGACCAGCAATTTGTATTATAAACGAAACTTGTACGTTGCAATTATCATCACCAATTTTTCAACTTTACAATGATCAACAACACCGATTATCCATAAAACAGTTAATTGCGGGTCAGATTCGCAGACGAGGGGTTCCGTGATATTCCGCGGATAATACCTGTAAATAAGTTATCTATTCTTAGGTAAACTAGTATTATACTGACTATATGTAAGAAAACATGTCATTCATAAATGGTACCTTTTGTTTTGCGAGTACGATAACATGTGCGATGAAAGTGTAGTAAATAACCACAAAAGTCTTAAAACTTATACGACTAACAGTTGACCAGAAAGTCTTGATGCTTGCCGTTTTTACGATATGTTACAAAAAACATATTTCAAAAAGACATGTATTGGGGATTCCTACTTAAATTTAGTTTTTTTTTAGTTTTGTTGTTTTAATCTATTACAAACAGACAGACAGCTTAGCTTCCTTGAGTCCTATATAGGGTTCCTTTAGGGTACGGAATCCTCGAAAGGACGATTGAAATCTTTGTAGAAAGGATTAAGTACATTAGTAAGTATGCTCGTTTATTTTGATAATTTACAGAATTTCAAGATTCAAAATAAATTGTGAATTATATACAAGTCTAACAAAAAACTAAATATTATTTTAATGGTTTTGCCCACAACTTATGTACCTGAATGTAGAAAGCACTGCGGGCTAGAAAGCACATTAATTCATTTGCGTAATTATTTCATTACTCATCATTTTCTGAGCTTTCAGTTTCGGCTTCAGCCAAGGTCCGCTTTCCGACTCATTCTTCTCCACTTCACCCGGTCTTTGCCTTGTTCATTGGTCTTAGTCATTGGCTCGCGCATCCGACTCTCCGACGTCAAAATCCAATTAATGAATTAATGAATTTATTGCTGTAAAATATGGTACATCCATCCATAATTTATTCAATTTAAAACGAATACCTACAACGTTTAACAGCAATATGGCCAAGGTTAAGCCTTTAATAGGTCTCCACACATATGAAACCCTTAAAACCCTAATTAGGAGTCCCTCAAAGGTTTTAGCGCGATACAAACTGTAATTACATTAAGTATAATATCACTCCAACTTGGAATGTAAGTTAGCTCGCAGGTTGTGTAGTCCCGCTTAACTTGTACCCACAGCTTTATGTTACTAAATTGTTGCTACAGGATGAATAAAATAGATACCTTCCTTATTTGGGATATATGCATATCTTACTATACCATAAGAAGTCTTCAAAAACCCTGAATGAAACCTTGAGTGAAGGTAGGTGACACCATCATCGTCATCACAGCCCACTAAGCCGGTTGCCGATGTCTGAGGAAGGTGGCTTTGACTTGATGACTTAGGTACGATCAGGTGACCTGCTTGCTTGTTTGTATCCCTCTAATAAAAACTAATCATCACTTTGAGCATGGCTTCTGAATTTTACAAGAGCGAACTGCACCAGAATAAGGTCACTTACTTACTTACAACAGTGGCTCAGCGACTCAAAGAGGATCTTGGCCTCCGACACCAAAAAACGCCGCTCATGTCAATCCTAAACGGTTTCCTTCCATCTCGGCATCTGAAGCTCGCATAAATGCTTCAGCATAACGGTATCTAGGACGTCTTACTAGACGTTTCCCATTCGAACGTCCAGAGTAGGTTCTCTTCACATCGCGATCTTCTTCCATCCTCTCCACGTGACCGAGCCCGTGTAGTCTCGCGGCCTTGCTCTCCCCGATGACATTGGGTTCGTGCACTAGGTCCTCGATCTCCCTATTCGTTCGGTACCTCCAGGTGCCGTCCTCCCGTTTAGTGGGTCCCAGATTTGGCCACTACTATTATTAAACGTAGTGTGAGCGTAATGAGAGCGTCGGTGGCCGAACGGTTAGAGTATACGACTCGTAAGCCAGAGGTCCCGGGTTCGAATCCCACTCCGGCCATGTACCAATGACTGTTTTCTGAGTTATGTACATTAGTTGAATACTAACCGATGCTCTTTCGGTGAGGGAAAACATCGTGATGAAACCTGCACATTCAGGCGACTGGATGTGTAACCATGATCCAATCTGGTCAGTTTCCCTTGTTAGCAGGGTCATGGAGATCAGACGGCAGTCGCTCCACTGTAATTACCTGACCTGCCAAATCCTGGATCATGGTCAAGGCGGACCCCGGGCCCTCGTGCGCGAGAGCACAACCGGGACATTAACGCCAAGATGATGATGATTATTAAACGTAGTGTATTTAAAGAAGGAATCTGCATTCTTTATAAGGTTTTGACTAGGTAATTGACTGATGTATTTTCGCACAACTCAAATGAATTGACTGATCGAGCCAAACTGGGGATGTGGATAAGTATATAAATTGTTGTTTGGCTAATTTAAAATTCATTTTACTGGAGCTGATTTTACCGATTCAGCGTCACCAATCCAAGCCTGCAGGATTTTGTAGCTCAGTTTGCTTCGTTCACTGATTATGTTCTGTACAGTAGAATCACCCCCTCGACTATTATACCCGTGACAAACAATATATGTGTGATGATATATGTGTACGAATAAGAAGTAGTAGAAGTGCCGTATTGAAGGCAGCGCATTCACTCATAGTAGCCGACCACTGTAAGAACGCATAGTGACGCTGCTTAGACAACTATTATTTGTGGATATGGATGTAGTGAAAACTGAACCAACCTGTACAGTCGCCGACACAGCTTAACTGGGCGCTCGTCTCAAAAACGGCCGGATTCATAATCTTGTTAGCGCTCAAATTTGCATTAATTAACGTTGAGGCTTCGCACTTGTGTCTAAACTCTCGAGGGGGCCCCCTTCCTCATTGAGAGTGGGGTAAGGGGGGGATAATATTCAAATGGTACATGTAACGACGCCGGCAGCCGCGTCGTGCCGCCCGCAAGCAATATAGGCCGTACAGGCGAGGAGAAACGTGTTAGGGCGAGGGAGTTTCGCTAATTGGTTTTTGTTTATATTGTACTAGCTTTGGCTTGTGATTTCGTCAGCGTGGGATAATTTTATATCTGTAGCTTGAGACATTATGTCTAGTGTGAAGTTTCGTGGAAATGTCGTGGTATTTAGTTCCTGTGTGACCGAAGAAGTTCATGAGAAACCACACAAACCAACGTTCATCCCCAATTTTACCCATTTCAGAGTTATTTACGGAGAAAAAGTAGCCTCTGTCCTTTCCCAGGTGGCCATCTATATCCTAGCCAATGTTTATTCATCGTGAAAACTCCGCCGAGGGATTGGAGGCTGTATTTTTGAGTAAAATATCAATACGAATGCTCGATATGTAAGTGATAGTTAAAATATGGAGTAGGTATATTTTTCTTCAAACTGAAAAGTAAAGGGTCGCTTTAAGACACTTTGGGCCCTTACATGAAATACATGACATGTAGAGCGACACGCGTTACGCGACTATTGATTTAAAAACTGATTTTTAAGGGGCACGGAGATACTGAATATGAGTAATTATCCTTCAATCCGGAATACAATAACGCAAACATTATTATTTCGCAGCATAACTATCTACTAAAGGTTGTCTGGAATAGATCGCTTAAAGCGATAAGGACGCCTTTGCGCGCATATAAATTGTTTTTCTTTTTTATTGTTATGTATAATTTTTTGTGTGTGCAATAAAGAGTTTTTACTTACTTACTTACTACCTAGCACTCATGCGGTCCTCAAACTTGACAGACTCCTAAAGCACTTTTGCACTCACTCATACCCCTCTCAGAGCACGGAGGGTGCGCCCGACAATTTCCTCCTCTGGTAATTCACTAGGATTTAATTTAAATTAGTTTTGGCTTGGCTTAATAGCTTCCCCCGCCTTGGCGGGAGGGGGCAGGGTGGAGGGGGCATGGCGGGGCTCCAGAAGACGTATTCTGAGCTGAGCGGTCACGTATTTACCACTTTTTGATGAGTCTGTAGCTAGACGCCCGTAATTGGTTCAGTGGGTTGTCTGTGGTAGTTGTGGGGGTGGATTTTCTTTAGTGAAGTGTGGTTTTGGTGTTTTGGGGACTGTTTTTTGGGTCTGCCTGTCTGCGGTTTTCTTACAAGGCATATCATCGTCGTCGCGGCGATGTGGCCAAAGATGCAACATGTATTACAAAGGCCAAAGATAATTTATACACAGAAAGACCAGTTCACAAACATCCTATTTTAAGACTGTAATCCAAACCCAGATTCTAAGCTTGTACCATCTGCAAATGCGCCAAACCCACTTTGCTATTTTAAAACAAAATAAATCGCAAACAAACCGATATACAGGCAAAAATTTCAAGAAGTGTTTTATTACAATCTACATACTACCTCACTATTCACGTTCTTGCATCTTCCTATAGTTACTTTTCTTTTAAAAACCTGTCAGACACGTAGAGAAGTCTACGATCAATTTCCATATGACCAAACCAAAACATTTGAAGTAGCTACATATAAAATATGTACAGTCTCTCAACGAATTAGGTGACCATCTGACCATATGATAATAAATATCGAATACAGTCCACCATAATGATAATCATAAACAATGTATGGGCGAAGTGGTCAGCTAATTAATTATACGACCCATATCATCTTTCAAACCTCACATCTGGTTCATAGTTGGTTCAACCTTTACAAACCTGTAGGACAGAGGCGTGAGCTTTATCTAATATGTGTGAACGTGCTACCGTACTTCTCGATCTTCGCCTTCCAACCCTTCCATTCACTCCAGCCATATTTATTCTTCGTTAATCTACAAATCAAATCAAATCAAATCATTATTCAGTTTAGGCTTTTTACAAACACTCATGAATGTCGGAATCTTAAATATTTTACATAATTAAAAATAAAATGCTCCGGCGCCGCGGCACTACCACCACAGGCCATAAAAAAAAGAAAAACTCCGCGACGCTAGCGCCGCTGATCGTCTAACTGTCACTGTGACTGACAGTGAATGATGCCGCTCGCTCACAAATAGGTTAGGCACATATTTTGCGTGTGCCTACATGTCTATAATATTAGATACTAGCTGGCCCGCCGCGACTTCGACCGCGTGTCGTCCTACCGTATAAACCTTCCTCTTGAATCACTTTATTGTTAAAAACCGCATGAAAATCCGTTCAGTACTTTTTACGTTTATCGCTAACAGGCAGGCAGACAGCTGTGGCGTGGGACATCCATTGTTGAAAACTGCATGAAAATCCGTTCCGTACGTTCCAACAGACCGACAGACGCGGCGTGGCACTTTGTTTTATAATATGTAGTCTGATGTAGTAGTGATAAAGTAGCTACACAGAGCTTCCTACCGAACTCCCAGAATAGTCCCTCCCCTCCGGCGCAGCAACACCGACAGTGATTACCTCTATGTTTAAACACCAACAATTACACCACGGCATGGCGGCTTTGCGCTCGCAGTTGCGATTACAGAGACAACGTGGGCGATTCGGGTATTACATAGTTAGGGAGGAATTATAAAAATAAACTATTATCTATAAAGAAATTAGAAAGACAACCTTTATAATTTTTTTAAGTGTGTCTTTAAGCAGCAACTACCTACCATCGGTTCAGCAATTAATATTTGTAATGTAATATTTTTAGACCATTCAGGTAGCAAGCAATTCAATTCATTTATTTTGATAAACATAAATTTACACATCAAATGTCATTAAATTCTTGAGTAGTCATTATTCTTAAAATAATGTTACAACAGATAAAAAAATCACAATCTTAATGTCATGAGGTTAGTTACACAGATTAACGTATTTTGTCCAAGGGAGTTAATTACAAATTCAGATGTCACAAACATTATTAAAGCAAGCAAGTGGCCTATCGGCATTTGCATTTCCAAACCGAGTACCTATCACATGCGCGATGCTGAACCTGCAAACACCAAACTAAAGGAAGCCTATGTTATAGGTGCAACAACATACCTATTTGTGTTACTAGTTTACTAATATACAGTAATACCAAGAAATAATTCAAGATGAGATTCAATATATCTAAACCGGAGTATAGTTTGAAATTTATTCAATCACCAGGTCAACCCATACCACTAGAATTTAAAATTTATTTTGCAAAGTTTAGATACTTCTACCACATCAAGTTCAAAAAGCGCATCGCAATCGGTCCAGCCGCTCTATGACACAGATAAACAAACAAAACATCTTCAAACTTCTAACACTCCATTTTGCATCACGGGCACAGAATACTAATAAAATCACGGGTTTAAAACTGGGGCGGGTTGTCGGTAATGAATAAAAATCGACCGTCCGCCTGTAGACTCTCCAGAGACTCGCTCCCGCGGTGCCCATAACCTTAACTACCCCATCTGCCCTGTGATGTGCACTGCTAGGAGATATTGGCTAGTTAGGTATTGGATGCTGTGGAAGAAATATAAATATTTATTTAATAGAAATTTCTTAACTTTTTTTGTACTAATTTTTTTCTTTTTCGAGCACTTTATTTATTTTATTTATTTATTTATTGAAGTGCCAATAAATATTATATTAGAGTCAACAAGCCTGGTCCTCGCTAGTTTTTAGGCAATAAACAGTTTCAATAGTGGTAGCAACCAAATATCGTACGCAACAGTTTTCAACAGTGTTGTGCTGCCCCTGCCAAGCGTGGCGATTGTGTCAATGCCTTCCACATGCCCTCCACTGTTGTGGACGACGCCTAATTTTCAGTGTGTGTCCTAAATCAGGTCAATATCGTACCTGTTATAATACCTTTCCACTGAAACACAAAGATGTATTCATTGTTTAGGGTGGATTTTTGGGTCTTTGCTCCAGAAAATGAATGAACAAGTTCGTAGCCGACTACAGACAGTTTTCTTTACTCTGAGAAACCTTCCTTAGCTATGCGAGAGGTACATGGTTTGAATCCCACTGCTGCTGTGTACCAATGACTGTTTTCAGAGTTATGTGCATTAGCTGAATCCTACCGATCATATTGTGAGAGAAAACATCGTTATGAAACCTGCACATTCAGGCAACTGAATGTGCAGCCATGGTCCGATCTGGTCAGGTTCCCCTTATAGCGAGATCATATATCACGGATCACATATCTGCCAAATCCTGTATAATGATCAAGGCGGAACCCCGGCCCTCATGCGCGAGAGCATAGGAATAGAAATGATCTGCCTCTATGGCATTAGTCTCTTTTTATGACACCTGTTAATGAAAGAAGAAAGAAAGATACAAACATTTATTTCACATAGACGCCACGACACATAAATTTGCAATACTAACCTACAATAAAAAAATCTGAGTTAAAATGCATGGGGTTGATGTTACATTAAAAACTACAATGTAAAATAAAAAGACAATCATAAACGAATGCTGATACAAAACAATTAACCAACAGTTGTCGCGTTGAATAGCTTTTACAACCGATAAACCGTGTTTCATGACACCCGACCTACACAATGACGTCCACTGTCAAAAACGCACCGTGACACATGTTTCAATCACTCTTATCGGCCACTTATCTCCATTTCGGGGACATTTGACCCCGTCTTTACAATTCTTCGACATCCATTGTACGGTTTGTTCGGAAGCGTTAGTGAATGGAGCGCAGTCAACTGGCAATGGAATAGGTGCGAGGGGTTAAGCCCATTGAATGGGTTACAAGTTTATCTGTCTGTATTCAACCGCAATCGACTCCGAACAGTGTGACATCTGCCAAAATATTTCGCTCCCCTGTAATAGAAAAGGGTTAGGCAAATGATGTGTTAAATTTTTTATTCTTATCTATTTTTATTGTATTAAAATAACTACTGTTTTCGTGTCGTTTCCTATGTATGTGTTCCTTACCTCGAATTACTTACATATTAGCTAAACGGAATTAATGAATAAACCGTATCCCGAATTCAGGCATAAACAACTCAATATAAACTTATTGCAACACACTTTTGGCACGGCAAAAGAAAAAAGCAGAGATGAGACGTTTTGGCGCGGAAAAATAATAATATATTGCTGGGGAAAGCGCGGGAATATCATGAAATATGACGGCCCCGCCGATTCGCGGCTACTCGCCTTGGAGGTCGTAAATTACATTCTTTGTTACGTATATGTACCTACCCACCTAACTAGCTACCTCGTTCTAATGTCGTTTATAACTGGTCTTGTAGCTGCACTAGCTATCTGCGCTTCATACATATCAGTGACAATAGGCAGTGATTGCGAGACCGATAACCAAGGTAAAGCAACGTTGGCACAGTCCGGGGACTGGATGGGTGATCGTTTCGTGCTTTGAGGCTGTTCGAAGTTTCAGCACCGCAACGAGCTCGCCACTCTTTAGGTATACTTCCTAATACTAGGCGAAGCTAGATTGACCAACTTCAGCTGGGGACCATGAGACTGGTTAAACGGTCTCGGGAACCGACTGGCACCCTTGACTGTATACTATTACACTTTCACTACACATGTTATCGGGTTAGTTACCACGGTTAGTATTGTTTTTACCTCGATATGGTTTGTTTTTGTGTCAACTCGTGACCATGACGCATGCAACTGCGTCGAAATATCGAGTAGTGAATAACCACGAAAGTCTTAAAACCTGTATACTATTATACATTCATACATACATAAAGCTCACGCATCTGTCCCACTGTTGTGTCAGGACAGAGCGAAGTGGCGGTCCATAGTCTCTGTCTATGTCCACCTGTTAGACAGAGGCGTGAGCTTTATATTAATCAATTCATCTCTAAATTTTAAATGTATATACATTCCTATCCCTAATTGAATTTGAATTAAAATTGGCGAAATCAATTCACATATCAATTAATTTAATTTGTAAGTACCTATTTTTAACTTTTTAGGCAGCTAAATTACACAACTACCTTAGTGTACCTAATGTTTAACATTTGTCTCATCAATAGGCCGTAGTAATTCACTCCTCCAATACATCCTCCTGACCAGAAAAAAATTCTTTAGGTGGTCTTAAGACGTAACTTGTCATCGCTGGTACCATTTGGGATTTCGGACTTGGAACTGTCAACTTTTGCTTGTGAATTAGGCATAATTTGATCATAAAGTATCCATATAAATCGTCATATTTGTCCAGTCAGTCTGCAAAATCCGTGATAGGTTTATTAAAAGTTAAATTTGAAAACGTACTACATTCGTTCCCAGCTCGACGTAAGTTAATGGCTGACAGATCCAATTTGTTCAGTTGACAATTTACCAGAGCATGATTTATAGGCCAATTTAGGGTGAGAATTTTATTTTATTTCTTAGTTTTTCATTTCGGACAAAGAAAGTTAGTACCTAAGGTCTAGATAGGGCCACGTCTAAGGATAGGTTTTAGGATAAGTTGGAATTTAGTAGAACATAGAAAAGACCGATGAATAGATGAGCTTTGTACCTAATACCATGTCTACCGTAGAGTAGACAGTATCATTACCACCAGTTCTAGCCAACCGTTCATTCTGAGTAATCTCCACACTTTTCAGATGGGTTGGAATAGATAATTATGTATTTAGCTATATTAAAAATCACGACACTACCTGGGGCTATATTTTTGAACCGCTCGCGTCGAGTCAAGGTTTTATGTTTTGATTTTCGCCATGAAGAGTTCAATATTTTTTAAATTACATTGGCAAGAACAAAAGTGAACGGGTCAAACATACCTACCTTCTTTCTGTTTCAATCGGGTAAAACTAGGGAAAATCAACGCCATGCATCAAAACATTTGACTTCTTCATGCCGAAAATCAATATTGAAAACCGACTCGACTCGGGGCGAGCGGTTCAAATATACGGCCCAAGATCTCGCATACCTACTTATCTAAAAATTTTGGCTAAAAAAGGAAACTAATATTTTCATAATTACCTAATAAATGTTGTATTATTTTTCGACAACAACAATTTACATGTACGAGTATGTTCGAAAAGGTCAGGTACCCCAATGTGCTCGATGTCTTCCGGTCTCCGGCCGTGGCGGGGGCGGGGGCGGGGGCTGTTCGCGGTAAATCCCTCACTTTGCACCGCGGGAGGGGCGCTAAGTGGCTTTTCATTTTTCCCGGCGCGCGCCCGCTTCCCGCCATTTTATTTATTTTTCATCGCCCCCGGCGAGCCCCGATATTATATCGGCCATTTTGTTTATTTTTATTGCCTTGTACACCCAAATACTGCTATTATTTTTTATAGAATACGCAATGAAGATGTGTAGGCTCGCCTATGTTGTGGTGTGCGCCATTTTGGCGGGAATTTGGCGGGAATAATGAAAATATGTTTTGGAATTTTTATATAAGCCGGGACTGAAACATGTGTGACTTTCATGTGCTAACAATTATATTTGTAACTTCCCAACTCCTACACATACCTACCTCCAAAATAGTTTGTTTTACGAGATTTGAAAAAGCAGCAACACCACAAAAACGACTCAACATCTCGTAGCTCACCTGTGGAAGGTCTGCATTTCCTTCGCGACATAAACCAACCCTTTAACCTTACCTACTGATTTAGGCAAGCAACGCATAAAAGTTTTAGCACCTTCAAACGAAAGTGCGCAAATACGCACAAATCAGCACTACTACGTGAGATAAGGTATTACTAGAATAACAGTGTATTCCTTGGTGATAGGTATGCGTGGCAGTCAGCTCGGACCTGCAACACAGATCGCAGAACATAAAACAAAATTGAATCGGGCGGGTTTCGCTGACCGCGTGGAGTTTACATTGCGACAAACTTATCTGATCCGGTAGCAGAAACTGGAACTAAGTGTCGCCATTTTGAAATGTCAGTTTGTTGTCGACAACAGCGACACCGTCGCTGGGATAGATAAGTTTGTGGCACTGTACACTTTACAGTCGCCCGCGCGGACGCTTTTGTAGTTTAAGTTGGCTCTGGGACGGCTTTATGCGGATCTACTGACGAGAGCAGTGCTACGCGGTTAATACTCGTAATGCCCAATGGTTTCGTGTTTACTCACACGCGTGTGACAGAGAAGACGGTCTATGAGCCCGAACATTCTACCAAGAATATAACGTATAATTAACAATGCCAATGAACATTAAATCTCAGTGTTAGTGACATATACTATAACTTTTTAATTTAATCCTTTGTCTAGTCCCAGTAATAAGCTGGTGGAATGGTTGTCACATTCTTCTTGACACTTTCTTACAATTCTTTAATTGGGTTTCATTGCTATGAAAATGCATTCACTATTTATCAACAAACCTAAAGGATTTTAGCATATGACTGATCAACATTGACGAAATTAATTATAGGGCACGTCTTGTTAAAGACCTGTCAGAGACATTAGTAAAAAAACAGATATGTATTACCAAAAAAGTTGGTATACAATATTTGCTCGTTCTCGCATGAAGCTGCTCCCTGTTCCGTTTAGTCATCGCCCATCAAAATCGCGTCCGAGACCACCTCTATTCGGGGTGATATAACCAATCCCTGCTTTGATTTCCGCGGACTCCATTCCATCCAGATATACCGGGACGCCAGTTTGCATATTTAACTGGAAAAGCGATTTTAAAAACGTGGGACATTCCAATTACTGGTTGGCCACACGTTCTTAATAGAATTGAATAATATTGCACTTGATTAAATACACATTTTATCAACTCATGTATGTGCCAATTTGGTTGTATGCTTTTGTTGCTGTTTATTATAGCACGATTATTTGTCAGCACAATTACTGTGACAATTTAGCATGTCAGGCAGACAGTAATACACCACTGTGTACCACCTTAATTACACTCTCCACATGGCACAGGTAACGAGATTAGAGAATATTTTTCCTTTTTTTTATGTATTTATGTAGTGGAAGATCGAAAGGGAGGCCTTTGCCCTGCAGTGGGACAGAAATGGCTAAAAATAAAATAAAATTTATGTATCTGTTCGATTATATTTTTTTAATTAAATTTTAGGAATTTTGTGGTGTGTGTTTGAGTGTAATAAATGTGTTTTACTTTACTTTAACATCAAACAATATATTTTAAAATTTTAGTGCGGTACGACACGACCCGCAGGTCAAAATTACAGCGTGTCAATTTGTAGATACCCGACCTACTATGTCACTATGGTTATCATTATAATATTCCTCTAGGCAAATACTTTTTTTTGCTTTGTAAAATTATTTTTGTAACTTGTATTTATTAATATTTACATACATACATACCATATTTTTGTTGCTTGTCTGACTCATGTTTATCTTTTTCTCTTTCTAGACTAGGGTTGCCTTTTAAGCCCGCCTTTGCCCACAATGTTCGAAAAGACTTGTTAATCTTTTTTTGTAATTTTATGTGCAATAAAAAGTGAATCTACATATAGTCGTACAGAATTTGTAACTTTCTTTCAGTTCGTTCTGAATAGTGACGAACCGAAACGAATGCCATACCATGACACTAGTAATCCTATTTTGTATGTGGTATCTTGCAGATCAATCAGTAATTAAAAGCTTTAGTTCACTGCAGGAAGGGAGTCATCATGGGACGCGATTGGCAGCGCACGGAGACTGGGGTTGGTTGGCTTATGTTTGGTTGTGCAAATATATGTGGTTTTGTGTTCTTTGAGATAATTTACACGGGGATTACCATCTTATTTTGTAATTTCGTGATTACTTACTTACTTACTGCGCTGGCTTACCTAAAGCGGATATTGTCCTCCGACACCAGAGATCGCCACCTCTTCCTATCCTACGCCATCTCCTGCCGATCGAGGATGCCCAGTGGGTGCAGGTCTTTTAGGACTTCATCCATCCAGTAATACACTGGGTCGCCCGACCGGTCGACGTCCGCTCGGCCGACCCACATGTCGAGATTAACAATTTAAAAATGTATGAAATTATTGTAACATTATAAACTGAATGGGTCTGGTATCCTCGAGAACATGACGAACACGACAATGTTATGCTAGGTCACTAAAACTTCAGCTTGAAGCAGAAGCTGTCGTTTTTTGAGTGACTACATTCACAATAATTATAAATGCATTACTGTCAATTTATTTATTCACGCAACTTTTGGTTTTACTTAGACGGTAGGTACTAGTCCACTGCTGGGCATAGGCCTCTCCCAATAAGCGCCAGTGCACCTGTAATCGGCTTGCTGCATCCAGCCTCCACCAGCCTTTCTCAGCTGGTCACCGCTACTTGTCCGAAGCCGGCCTTATCCTTCACGAATATTTTCCTCCAAAACTAACCACTCCACAAGAACCAAGTCGAAACAGAAACGGGGCGTCACCCCGCACAGATTTATTTGACTAGGTACAGTCGCGACGTAAAGTGCTAATCCCGGTAAGTCCCCGGGGACAAACAAGGACCCGCGGCCGGTCACGCGGCGGCCGCGTGCCGGCCTATTACATACACATTAAGGAGATATTTGGCTATTACAGCGCCGCTGCTGAGAGATATCCGACTATTACATGACGGTTATCGCGTTATCTTCGCCATCGGCTCATCCCGGATTACGGGACATGGGAACTATTCGGTGGACCGCTTGCTATTTTTGGCTGGGATTGTGTGTGTATTATTTGGTGTGTCAATGTTGTGGGTCTATCTTTTTGGAAGAGTGTTTTAAAATACAACTTATAATGTAGTGTTGGAGATTGAATGTTTCAAAATAAAACTTTGCTTTTATTTCCAGTACCGTCACAAAGAGTTCGGTGAAATTATAGATTGAGATATACAACAAATAAATTGTTAATTTCGGCGAAAAGCAGAGGTTGACGTTAGATACGGATAATTTCCCGTTTCGTAATTATTAACTAGTTCTATTACATATTCTATCCTTTCGGGGAAAACATTACACATTTGTGACATTAATTACATTTCTTTATATACCTAATATATTTTCTGCATTTCTTCCATAACGAGTTGTTTGTAAAAGTAAGGCTTTGAATGCATTTTTACTATAATTTAAATTATTCAACCCCCCATTTAAAAAATAAGGCCATAAAACTTCCAAACCAAATGTTTACCTAACCCATAACTTCAAATCAGAAATTGACAACGCAACATTTGTGCACAATAAAAATGAAAGTCACAACAGCACTTTAATAAGAAACATTGCTTCCGATCCCTGGCACCATCAAATTACACCGGCCGAGGCGAGGGGAGGACTCACTTAAATATGAATCATTTCATTATAATGCCGTATTCAATCCGAGCAAACCTCACTCCATGTTGTTATTGCAAGGGGAGGCGCGGATATAAAAATGTATTATACGCGCAGTGAGCCCGCGGAGACGATAACTGACACTTAATACCGTGGAGCGTGACCGCATTACCCGTGATCTATGGCACGCTGCGAGCGCACTTTATCTATGAATCGCGGGACTCCAATGTCCGGGACTTTAAACTTAATATTTTTGCGCGCGACTGTACTTGTCCGTTTCAATGGGTATTCAATCGAACACATTCCAAGCACTGCTCTGATTTAAAGTAACGCTTTTAAAATGCTACCTTCAAATTACAGGCAAGCTACAGTACCTACCTTTATCGTAATGCTTTAAACGATCAGGAATAAATGACGGAAATTATCAGTCATTTACCCCGAATATTCACCCATTTGGGTATATGGACATTGATATCTACGCGGTCAGGAAATTCTTTAGTGAGAATTAAAGTAGACATCATGCACAGTATTTCAAAGTGGACCACATCTATTCCTTATTGTGTCAAACTAATATTAATATGTTGACTGAGATTCTATTCTTCTCTGACTTGCAATACTGTACAACCACATGCAAAAGTTTTTCGAATCAAATTTAATGTCTCGCTAGGTATGTCGTGTTGCCTACCGAGGGGAACGCGGGGTTTTATGGGAACAGCAAATTCGGCACGTGTCATCCGGCAGAATTAGCCCTAATACTTGCATTAATAAAGTGTGAAATTGCCACCGACTGCGGTGTTTGTTATAATTCCCTATTAGGTTGGTTTTTTCCAGTCACCCCCGGCTCACTCGGCGCTGTTCACTTTGGATTGTTCCTTTGTAAATTAGTGGCGTGATGGCTTTTTGGGCTTTGGTAACTTTTATTGCGTTTACGAGGGGATTTCTTGCAAATGCCGAAAGGAGGCTTAGCGCTTTAGCAGGGGTGTTGTGGAAGTCAGGATGATTAGGTGTCGTGTTATTAGTAATACGTAGATTCTAACCACTATTTAGTATCACATACCTACACGAAGGGCTGAATATTACGATATTTGAGGGTAAAATAGAAGGCTTGAGAGGAAGAATGAGACCTAGGAAAAAGGAATGGTGTTGTAGCCATACCTATCAGGCAACAAGAACAGCTCAGAACAGAGCTGCAGCGACAGAAGGCTAGGCCACCTTAATTTAAATAATAATCCGTATGTTGCTGTACGCAATGTTGTATGCAAGGAGCTGTAGGTTCGTACCTTTTGAGAGAATTTCACGCGTCACGATTAGAAGTTAGCGTGATTAGCCACAGAGGCGGACCGAACTCTGGCACTTGCGCAAAATGGTAACCATAGTACTTCACCACTGTCGGAGAGTTAATTTTTACGAAATTTTAATTACACCACAAAGTGAAGTGAGGCGCGACGCCGATTCTACGCTGCCAGTGAGGCAATTTGCTAAGCAAATCGGACATTTTCGAGTCGTTTACGAGTTTACGGCGATGGTTTCGTCAATCGTCATCATCATGGTAGTGATTTGACTTGAGACTCTTCAAAATCTGTAGAGGGCTATATTGGAATCTCTATGCTTGGTTTGGAGATCAGAAAACGCTGCTGTTTACCGTATTACCTATCTTCTATTTACCGAGATCTTTGAACTCTTTGTGATTAGATGCCTTGGTAAGATAGTGAAAAGGATTAGTGTTCTGCTGAATATTACGAATAATAAAAAATATTATTCTTAAGCTGAGTAAAATAAGATAGCGAAAATTCTTTTACGCATTGGTGGCGCCCCCGATGTGACCACTTTGCATCAGGTGGCCCGCTTGCCTGTTTATCTGCCGTATTACATAACATTTTTTTACTACCATTTGTATGTGTTACCCTCAAATTTTTCACGGACCATTGCAATACTAATACAAGCAATCATTGGTAATAATCATTACCCTACATCTAACACAAACCAACCACCGAATTAGACAATCAGCGCACATCACAATGACGGTCCCGTATTTAATTCCGGCGCGGTGTTCCGGTCCCGCCGTTTTATTGATTGCCCTGTTGGGTATTACGAATAATAATAATTATTATAGTTAACCTGGGTACAATATTATTATTATTATTTTAGCCACTGCATGGCAAAGGCCTCCCTATCCATCTTCAATAAGATAGCGAAAACTATTTTACGAATTGAAGGCGCGCCTGGTGTTGCTGAAGTCCATAGGCGGCGGTGACCACTTTCCATCAAGTGGCCAAGCAATCATTGATTCAAATCAGTATCCCCACAGAAACCAAAGCCCGAACCACCGAATTAGACAATCAGCGCACAGCACAATGACGTGCCCGTATTTAATTCCGGCGCGGTGTTACGGTCCCGCCGTTTTATTGATTGCCCCGCGCGCCCCGCGGCCAGTGAGCCGCGACGCTCCGGACTGGATAAACAAGGGATAAAAAAATAAAATAAAAATATAAAATGGCGGACCAAGCACCGCCCCCCGCTGCGAGCCGGCTACCGTTTCCAAATGTCATTCTCGGGCGAGCGAGTCGATAAATCGATATCGATCTGCGTGGTGGATCTTGTTTCGGGGTGTGCAGTTGTAGTGTACACCGGAATATTCGCTGAAATATAATGATAAAGCTACGTAAAGTTGAGAGTTTACAACCTCTACCTATTGAGTACCTAAGTACAAATTGACTTTTTAAGAACATTACCTGACTTGCCAAAAGGCATCTATCTTTATTGCATGTGACATTGATATTCTCTTAACTTTGAGCACAACAGCTGCGTTTTCTTACTGAGATGGTAAACAAACGTTCTAGATTCTAGCTAGTAAGAAAACGCGGCTTGTGGACGTGTGCAACACCAGTGTTATTATAGGGATGACACTAGCCGCGTGTTGCCGTATAAAAACCTTTTCACACCTTTCTTAAAGAACTCCATATTGTACACACTGGGAAAATCTAAAACTGCATTAAATATTGTTCTCCTGAAACCGCACAGTTCGGTTCGTGTAGTGTTTTGATACACTGTTCATCACTGTCATCTATTATTTCATATGAAACTAGCTTTTCTTTTAGCGCCTAACGCATAAGCGGTTAATCAAACTGGCAACGTGCTTATTTAATCTAACAACATATAACTCAACATTTGTAATAACATTTATAAATAAAAAATAGTCATCTTGGCGTCAATGTCCCGGTGGTGCACTTACACGCGAGGGCCTGGGGTAGGCCTTGTCCTGGTCATGACCATAATCCCTGGATCCATAAATCCCATAAATCCTGATTTGCCAGACCAGGTAATTACAATGGGGCGACTGCCGTCTGACCTCCGCGACTAATGACTGAATGTTAACAGGGGAACCTGGCCTAATTGGATTATGGTTACAGATTCAGTCACCTGAATGTGCTGATTTCATCACGATGTTTTCCCTCACCGTAAGAGTATCGTTAAGTAATTAACTAATGTCCATAATTCAGAAAATAGTTATTAGTATATAATAGCACTGAGATTTTTAATAAAATAAACAATTTATAACAATAATTAGCCACCAGACCTCTCACAAGTATCGACAAAACATCTCTAGCCCTCCGAACTAAGCGGAGCAGCAAATCGATCGATTTTTTCCACTCAATCGTTTCAATTCCAGCTTTGGTGATATCGCATCTACTTATTCAATTTCTGGGGCTGTACCCATTCGTCGTGGTGCCATCGTTTCCGTTCGAAAGCCTTTTTGTATCGATCTCTATTTTTGTCGATAGATCGATGGACACGGCCGGCGATTGGTCACGCGCATTCCTAACGTTTCCATAGAAAAGAATCAGTTATAGAATTCTGTTTGGCCCTGCGTCAGGTGCGTGATGACATCGTGACTGCGCGTTTGGGTCCCGTGTTTGTTTGCGAAACGAATAGTGCGAGATCAGTACTCATCAACAACTATCATGTCTTCTACGATCAATCCTATGTATCAAAATTCTCTCTCACACAGCTCACGCCCGTCGGTAAAAGTATACGACGCGTAAGCGAGAGGTACGGGTTCGAATCTCACTACGGGCATGTACCAATGACTTTTTTCTGAGTTATGTACATTAGTTGAATAATAACCGATGCTCTACGATGAGGGAAAACATCGTGAATAAACCTGCACTTTCAGGCGACTTCTACTAGGTGTAACCATGTACCAATCTCGTCAGATTTCCTTGAAAGCAGAGAGTCACGGCGGTCAGATGGCATGGCAGTCGCTCCACTGTAATTACCTAATCTGCCAAATCTTGGATCATGGTCAAGGCGAATCCCGGGCCTAGAGAGCACAACCTAGCCATTAACGCCAAATTGATTATTATTATTTTACTAATAGGTCACACTTTCATCCCGCAGGTGGGTAGGCAGAGGCTATGGACTGCTACTTGTTCTGTCCTGACACATTTTCATCCATCCATCTATAGTGCAACAAATTTGCCTGACCCGCTAACAGCTTCGCTGTTGTTGGAACTGGCATGACATTTCAAAATGGCGGCACTTAGTTCCAGCTTTGACCACCAGGTCCGATAGGTTTGTGGCACACTACAATCTTCATCATCATACCTCTTTCCTGATACCGGTAGGTTCAGGCACATATTTCTCTCGTATCCCTGCGGCTTACGCAACACGTGACCAAACCAGCGCAGGCGAGCCTCCTTGATCTTGTCCGCGATATCCCTCACGCCAAAACTGCCACGGATGTATTCATTACGTGGCATTCTACAATATCCGTACCATTTAATTTCTTTTGAATAAATATGCAATAAACCATAAATTAATAGCCCTCTACGCAGAATATTCTTGGAGGATCAAAATGTCTTGCTAAGCGATTTCAAACCGTTTAGTACAGCAACTGAACAAACTCATCCAAGGAGCTTTTGAGATTGAAAGTTCCGTGAATACATTTTTGGATGGGAAAACTAGTGTTTTTAAAGTAAGCTAATTTTGGAATAATTGTTTTGTTACTCCTTTACGTAAAAGCTACTGAACGGATTTTGATTAAATTAGTATTACCTATATAAACCATATAGGCTATAATTTATCCCAGAATTCGATGTGGTTCAGGTCTAGATCGTAATAACCAGATTTTACGCGGATGGAGTCACAGACAAAAGCTAACTTACATTTCATGAGAAAAATATTATTGATTATTAAAAGTTTATCAGATGTAGTTGTTATAGGTACCTGCCTTTAAGTATCATTAACTTAGAGATACTTAACACAAACATCTTTTCAAATTAAAAAAAAAAAGCCAGAATCCATCAACCAGTCCAGAATTCTTTAATCTGAACATCTCAACGGAATGAAATCAATCCTGCATCAATCGAAGACAGATAATTATTGTAACAATTGCCCTATTTACTGGGAAACAACTTTAATAATGCCATCGTTCCGTCTCCGCGCCATTACTTCAGTAGTGAAATCAAAATGGAGTGACGGCACAGTTAAGTTTGTCGGGTGGTTGTTAACGCCCGAGGGGTGTTTAGATCTGGAACTATCTATTAAAGGTGCGCAAGAGATGTCCTGTGGAGAGTTATCCTGCGCGCGCCGGGGGGCAAGAGTTAGCGGCTAATGTCCTTGACTGTAGGGTGGCCCTGCGACGAGTTGGAAGTGGGATTGTTTTCGAGACTCTTACTTATCACTTGTATTGTTTTTTAACTCAAGTTATGGTATAGTATTTTTTACGTCATGCAGGCTTTCGCGTGCGATGAATCTTGTGCCAGCTGATGTCAGGAGAACACACATTATGCTGTTATAAGTGCCATGTCGTCATTGATATGATAACATTTTGCAATTTGGTCGTAGGGTATAATTATCGTACTAATCTAATGAAAAGGAAAACTATAGCAACGATTAACGATTCAATATATGAATGATGAGCCACTTTCAAAGAATAAACTATTTTATTATTTAGAAGTGGCTTAACGTTCATTGCACCTAAGTCACAAGTGTTTCGTTATAAGCAGTAATACTAATATCAGTGTTTCTTTTTATCTCATACCCGAGATATGTAAAATAGTAAATAGTATGGAGTGTCATTGAAATTTCGGCCTAAAATGGTTATTCTGAAATTGTTAGTATGTTCTAGGCGTAATTTCAATTACAAATTTGCATACGAGTAGTAATCAGAAATTAATAAAACTCAATCTCCTGCAAATTTTAATACTGTGTGAACTAGATGTAAAATATCTTTTAATTTTCTAGTAAGTAAGGGTAGTGAAATCCAGGTAACGCACTAGGGACCAACGGCGAATTCTTGTGTTGGAGTTGAAATTTTTAGTTTTCCTAACTGTGTCACAAATCATCGTCGCCCTACAATCGAAGAAACGATGTATTTCCACAATTCCACAAATTGATTTAGAATTCGTTTGTGCCGTATCGAATCGAGTTGCGACATTCCACTGAGTCATTCCTATTTAGCTGGCTAACATTCGGCCGGAGGGTTTTAAATTAACAATTTGTTGTGTGAACTAGAGGCTCTTTTATTAATTGACATGTTTTTTAAGCACCTGCACCTGTAGGATAATAACTAACAGTATACGCGTAAGGGAACGAAGTGGCAAGTAATTGAATTAATTACCTACAAAAATCCAAATATATTATTTTTGCCTATGGAGGAACCACCAGATAAACAGCGGTTCATTCTCGTTGTCCCTCAAATTTTGAAATGGGGGACATGGGGAATAATATTTGGGGACAACGGGAATGAACTAAACAGGGTTGTAACAGCGGCCACACAGTACATTAGAAACCTTAGAAGAGCGGACGCTGTGCCGGCCTTTGAGGTGCCCGTAAACATGTCTTTTGACGAACCCCGTGCAAAGAAACGAATTCTGTAGGTAGGGAGATTATTCCAAACGTACTCGGTAGAAAGGCTTGCGATGCTCGTTCGTTATTTAGATAATGTAGCTAAAATGTACCCATCGTCGGAATTTGCGGTGGCACCAAACCAAACAGTTCCAAAGAACAGTTGCTTTAGTACAGACGGGTTTTGTGGCACCTAACGAGTGGCGAGCTCGTTACGGATAAAGTTCGACTAGCCTCAACGTACGAAATGGTCACCCATCCAGTTCCCGGACTCCGCCCGCGTTTCTTGACTTTGTTTATCGGTTTGCAAACACGCTGCCATCTTCCAAATAAACCCGTAAAGTATTCTACAAGTACCTAATACACGTTACGTAGAAAGCGGGTTGCCTCAATCGCCGCCGCCTCAACATGGCGGCAGTGAGGCATAAATTGCCGCGATCCAGGGAACGGTCACCAATCTAGTTCTCGGACTGTGCCCGCGTTGCTTAACTTCGTTTATCGG
Source organism: Blastobasis lacticolella (assembly GCA_905147135.1). Lineage (NCBI taxonomy): Eukaryota > Metazoa > Arthropoda > Insecta > Lepidoptera > Blastobasidae > Blastobasis > Blastobasis lacticolella. Next base: position 4,372,280 of record LR990048.1, on the reverse strand, counting down.
TCTCCGCAAACTCGCTGCTAGACCAGGGCCGCTTCCAAATAAACTCGCTGAAGTACTCTACAAGTACCTAATACACGTTACATAGAAAGCGGATTGCCTCAATCGGGCCGCCTCAACATGGCGGCAGTGAGGCACAAATTGCCGCGATCCAGCCGCCGCTGATGAGTCAGGGGTTCCGCGAGTTGATTGATGAGCGGCGGCGCGCGCGCAGCGTTTCTCTTCGGGCGGCGCACACTGTGAAAGACAAAGCTATAACAGTGTGGAGTACGTTTGAGAAAGATAAAAGTGGTGCATGATGACGATGAGTACCTAAAGAAATCCGTACATACTACAAAACAAAGTCGCTTCCGCTTAAATGTTTTAAACTACGCAACGAATTTAAATGCAGTTTTCATCAATAGAAAGAGTGATTCAAGAAGAAGGTTTATAGGTAAGAAAAAAATTGTAGAAACTTTAGGAATAATATAGGGGCACGCGAAAGAAGTCGCGCCGGGTCCACTAGTTGACTGATAGATAAATTAATTGTTGTTGTTTGGATGGTCGGTGGCCGAGTGGTTACGGTATCCGACTCCTAAGCGAGAGGTACCGGGTTCGAATCCCGCTGCGGCCATGTACCAATGACTCTTATCTGAGTTATGTACATTAGGTGAATACTAAACCGATGCTCTCACGGTAAGGGACAACATCGTGACGAAACCTGCATATTCAGGCGACTGAATGTGTAACCATGTTCCAATCTGGCCAGTTTCTTCAAAAAGGCCTCAAAATACAAAAAATATCTGTGCAGAGCTTACAACTTTTACTACCACCACGCCTTACGTTGTGATAACTCAATTACCTCGCGAAGTTATTAAACCTTAATGACCTTGTCTTTACTTAATAAATACGTTGAGATATTGTAGAGTCTTATTAAGTTTCATTATGCGCGGATATGTCTTCGTTATGTTTTAATATGGCCGATTGGTTACAGTTCTTTGAGTCGATGTTATTTTAACATGGCGCTAGTTCACATTAGTTGTTGTTTCATGATGAAAAAAAATAAGAAACGATGATTCTTGTTTACAGATAAGGGATTTTTTAGGAAAATCGAACTAGAAAGTCACTTAGATTTGCCAAATTGCTAACTCTTCATACAAAAAAAAAATTCTCCACGATCAATAGATCTGCTTTGTTAAATTCCAACTGGAAGCGCTGTGCTAATTGGCAATGGTCGTGCGACGTCCGTCGTACAACCACGCTCGCACGACCGTTTCTCAATTAGGACAGCGCCGAAGACCATAGTCAACCTCGCTTCGCCAAAACTATTAGTATCGGAATTATTATAAAAATAAAATAAATAAATAGAGTCACGACGGGGCCTAAACTGGACTACCAGTCTCTATTACAAAACTATGCTTTTGTTATTTCTTTCCCGACTTAATTAATTAAAAGGCAAAAATTGTTGTCCAAAATTCATACATATTCACTCAGCTACCACATTAATAATAATCATCGATGGATCCATTCACAAATACGTATTTAGCATTAGTCTAGACTTTATTGGCAACAACTGATAATTGTTTATGTTGCAATAAAATTATATTGTTCAATGAAATTAATGAACACGACGCCGCCTCGCACCTAATTAGAACGGAAACATAGGTCACAGATCTAAAGCGGAGCATAACTTATTATCAATTTAGATTACTCATTATTATAACGTGTATGTAAGTAGAGGTATCGTAATCATATCATATAGTATTTCGTAGTTTTTTGCCTATAGGTATTCATGAATTGTAATCAGAGCGTCGGTGACCCAATGGCAAGTAGGGTCTCGTACGCGGGAGGTACCAGGTTAGAACCGCAATGACATTTACGGAGTATTGTACATTCATTGAACACTAACTGGTGCTCCTACAGTGAGGGAAAATTTGTGAGGATACACCTGCATATTCAGACGACTAAATATGTAACCATGAATCTGGCCAGGTTTTCCTGGTAACAAGGTCACGGAGTTGAGATGGCGAACACTTTACTGCAATTTCCTAATCTGCCAAATCTGGAATTGGATCTTGGTCTAGGCGGGCCCTCATGCTCGAGAGCACAACCGGGATATTTACGCCAAGAATTATTTTCATCATAATCATTTGAGCGGTAAATCCCAGCCTCGCCCAGGATCAGCTTCCCTGCTTTCCACAGGTCTTGGGCAGCCTAGCATCGTAAACCGTTGGCTCTCGCATTCGACTCGGCGATGTCAATCGATCGCTTCTTGCGCCACTTCTTCGTATTATTATTATTATATTTATTATAAACTGGCCTATACTGTACCTAGCTGCCTAGACACCTAATTATCTACCAACTGGCATGGATCAGATACTCTTTGTCGCAAGTATACGTTTGCTCAAATATTTTTATGTACATATCAATTCAAAAATTATTACTTTCTATCGAAAATCCTTAAAATGAAATGAAAAGTATTAAGTATCTTAAGTTTTTATAAGGTTTCGAAAATACTTACCATTTATAATTTGTCGTCAGTTTTGCTTCGTAACCAGATATAATTTTATGAAGAAGTTAGTTATCAAAATGAAATGTTATGCACCAGTTAGCTTAATATCATTTAAATATGCCTACAAAGTTTCAGTAATATTGCGCGAAAAGATTTAAATGAATAACATTGAATTGTATAGTTGTGATGGTAGTAACTAATTTTGTTTAGTACAATTTCAGATGTGGGTTATTAGAACATTAGACATTACCTATTACATTAGTTATTAGTTCTACTTATTACTACATATCACGATCACTTCATATTATAAAACAAACTCCCACGCGGCGTCTGTCTGTCTGTCTGTTTGAGATAAACTCAAAATTACGGTTACCATCAATAGACAAAGTGATTCATGAGGAATGTTTATTACTACATTTGCGACTAACCAGGTCGATAGTATTTAATAAAAAAAATACAAACATATTTAACATTTACATCCAAGCTACATTATTATATTAGGAGTCATCATATACAGATATAAAATTCTATATTCTTACCGAGTTCCTTCACCATTCGCCGCTGCAACCTCGTAAGACATTTATTTAGGACTTAGCAATATACTAGGTAATACAATAAAACTATTGCTGCGTTAGCAACTCGTGAATCATCTTTATGGGCAATTCCGGAGGCACATTTCGGCGATTCAGTGAGTTATGGACCACTACAAGGTGCCGTCTACGAAATAGCTATAGCTGGTAAGGAATAGCCACTTAACAGTGGTGCAGTGTATGGTATGGCTTTATTCGCAATATATACGATAGGAAAGGTGATTCAAGCTGTTATTTGAAGGTGATCGGGCTTTGGAGACACCGATTATTCCCAGTTGTCCCATTTAGAGCAAAAATTCTAATTATCACCAGGAACACCTGATGTAGAACTATAAATAGACCAGCTGAACTATAAGAACTATAGACATGGAAATAAGAAAAAAAAAATTATGTGGTTTCTACAATTGTGGGGCCCAACTTAAAATGTAGGCCATGTTTTATCTAATTCGTTTGAATAGAACCATTGTTACAGCTTGACTTCTCCGTAGTACCAGCTTTCATACATTAGGGAGGTCATTTAAAATGGTCTGTCGGGAAAAGATAATATATATAAACCGCCCTAAAAATGATTTCCTAATATTACTATTAAGTGACTGGGTAACGGTACTTAGGAAGACGCAGCGTGGTAGGCCTCCCATAAGATGGACCGATGACGTAAAGATCGCAAGTACCAGCTGCATGCGTAAGTCACAGGACCGGCCTTTGTATAAATCTCTGGGGGAGGCCTATACTCAGTAGTAGGCGTCTTCTATCTGATATGATGATCCATACATCATCTGATTCATTTATCCTGACCTTTTATAGCAGAGGCATGTCCTTCTGTGATAAAAAAAACTGTAAGAAGACCGCTAATTCTCCGCCAAATTAAAAGCAAACTGCTCGCCCGCCACTGGATTTGCTGCACATCCGCATGCGTCACGACGCACGGCCCCCGTTAGCCGCCTGGGACGCATAACTTAGACCGGATCGAGTAGCCCGCGGCGGGAATGGACAGTCCCCGATTTACAGGCGCGATCGGTGCTCTAGAGCTGAGCACAACTATCCTACGCAACTCGGATCCTATGCAACTCAGATTATATTCAACTCAGATCATATGCAACTCAGGTCCTATGCAACTCAAATCCTATGCAACTCAGGTCCTATGCAACTCAGATCCTAAGCCTCAGATAAATCAGCTCAGCACAAAGCTCATCCCCAAAACGTAGACCCTTTGTTGATGGCCATGAGAAGGTTCGAAATAACGTTTCTCGCTCGTACGATTCGAATGTGGAATGAGCTCCCAGCCACAGTTTTCCTTTTTACTATGACATAGAATCGTTCAAGAGATATATTAGAGGTCTCCTTAGAGGCGGGCAACGCATTGGAAGCGCCCCTGGTGTTGTTGATGTACATAAGCGGTGGTGTCTACTTTCAATCCTTACAGACCTTTGCTGGACCCTGAGCCTCCTGAACTAACCGTTCGGTAGACAAGCGGATGATAAAGTGATCCTATTAGGGTTCCGTTGTTATCATTGAAGGATCGGTGCTCAAATGGTGATAAATTGCAATTGATTTTCATTCAAAGTGATAGTTTTTTCCAAAATTACAACTTGTAAAGTATGATCAACTTCCGCCCAGATAATGATTATAACCTACCTTTGCAGAACCTGTATCTGCTTACCTATACTCATTCGTCCCATTGTTCTGCCCTATGGTCCAATTCTAAGTTAACACAAAGAATTTTGCTGAGTTGCTCACCTCTAGGCGCGGGCGATACTGCACTTGATATTGTGCTGTGAAAAATAACAGGGGACCGCGGCGCGGACTGCACCGATAACGTTAGGGGTTACGGTAGGCGATAGGTTCCCGTGTTTCCTATACTAAATATTAGTAACGTATTCCTCTACTAAGTATTATAACGGTGAAACGATTAGTCTTTAGGGATCTGTACGCAGAATAAAAAGGCTTTTGTCTGGCCTCCTGCTTGACGTCAATTCTCATTTTGAGAACTGACCATTTTCCGGTCTAAGGAGCTGGCCTTTTACCAAACCCATAGTCTAGGGGCTAGTGCATTTATGCTCTGCTGTCAACACACAGCTTTTCCTTTAATAATGAATGAATGGACGAATGAATGAACGTTTTATTACGTAAATACAGGTACAGTCAGTAGATTTCGGTAGCAACAGAGGAAAACAACAGGCGGGTTTGTCACTAAGCGATTTCATCAAGGCAACCTTTGGGTATCGAACTATCAATAGAGACATGTTTATACAGAAACTAATGACAATGATGATGATGATAATTGGATAATATTTTGTAACATGGAAACGGGCAGGTCCGGAGTATTTTAAATCGGTTTAAATGTATAAGAATATTATGTATGAGTAATATGAAATTCGCTACTTTGAAAAATGTTATAGTGAAAATAATATAATAAAACTGTGGAATTATAGAATAGAGGCCATATAGGTGTTCTGGCACTCGTTAGTCTCTGTCTACCCCTATGGGATTCATACAGGCGTAAGCGTGTATGTGGTTATGTATGGCAAACGTATAATATTAGGTCCTTACTCATGAAATCTATTATAAATGGATGCATTGAGTCTTCGCGTGGCCGAAACGTCGGAAAAACAAATCGAAAGATACGTCGCGTGTGAGTCCCGTTTCGTATAATATGTTGTAATATACATTAAAAATATTTGAGCAACTAAGTAATTGCGAAAAAAAACACAAATTTCTTGGTATATATTTCTCAAGAAAATATTTTAATTTTTATATATAAAAATTAAAGCAGACAAGAAATATATAATGAATAGAAAAGTCGGCAAATTAGTTAGGAACTCGAATGGTGTGATAAAATTACCGTTATATTACGCGTACACGCACAGATAAATCACAATTTATCAATAGGAGCGGATGCACCCGACAAGCTATAATTCGCGATAACCTATTGAGTCGGGCCAAATTTCGATAAGTGCTGCGAGGCTCCTTTGACTTGATGCGCTTGCGCAGGACGGTTTCATGCAACAATGTGCATCGTATTTATTTAAGCAACTAATAAAATCTTGGTTTGGTAGTCTTTAGTCACAGTTTTAGCAATCGCTACTTTTTCTTTGTTTTATTTGGAGGGAAAAAGGGAAACATGGTCGGATTTTCGAATAAAGTAGCTTTACAAAGCCCATATTAAATTAAATTTAAATTAAAATTCATTTATTTCAGACGAAATAGTCCATATTACATTAGGATGTCAACGTTATGAGTACAATGTCAAATAATTAAAATATAATTCATTAGTATTACAAATATAATATATATGCTAAGGGTTTACATACGAATTTTAACATTTCAAATTAAAATTACTCTTTACTCCTCTGGGAGCTTCATACAATAATATCTCCCTGCAAGTAATAAGGCCATGCTTTATGGTGACATTTTATGATACATATTTAGATTTAAAGAAGATCTGAAAAACATATTTTTATACAAGTTCCACTATTATTAAAATAAATTTTACTATTGCGACCGGTTGTATAAAAAAGCGTTTTAACTCTATTTACAACGGAGTTCCAACAATAATGCAACACATAAACTATTAACTAAATAAATTACCTTTATGAAACTCTTATATCCTTCACCACATAATACATTGAACCGTCCTTTACAACTTAATCAACCGTTGAAACACTGACAAAGCAATGATTTGTGCGCCCAGCGATAACGCCGGCAATGCTAATTTTATTATTACCGCACCGTTCATTGAATAACACCAGCTATCTCTATTCAGTAGTTATTAACCGTTATTAGCTGCTATCTACTTTAGTCTATTCACGCGGCGGACGACCCAGATTATTCGGAAGTTCATGTTATATTGGGAGACTTGAACAACATAATTTGGGATGGGTACCTGTACGACAACCTGAGTGGTTCAGTTGGTCTTGTTCAGTAGAACAGGTGAGACTTAAGAGTTCCGCTTGTTCTACTATTTAAAAACCTAGGACTAATGAAAAAAATATACCACTAGTTCTACCGTAGAACTATTCAATAGAACAGGTGGGACCAAAGGAAGTTGGTCATGCCACGCAAAGGTCCCGGGTTCGATTCCCGGCCGGGCAGAAATTGAAATGATGAATTTTTATTTCTGTAACGGGTCTGGGTGTTCTATGTATAATAAGTATGTATATAAAAGTATTTAAGTAGTTTATCAGTTATCTAGCACCCATAACACAAGCTTTGCTTACTTTGGGGCTAGATGGCGCTGTGTGAGGTTGTCCAGGATTATTTATTTATTTATTTATTTATTTATTTATTCCCGGCCACCTCCGGCCGATCAGAAATTGAAATGATGAATTTTAATTTCTGTTACTCGTCTGAGTATGTACTCGTATTGCAATGTGGCGCTTAACTACAGTAGGTACTAACGCACTACAGTATAATAAGAATGTGTATAAGTAGTTTATCAGTTATATAACACCCATAACACAACCTGTGCTTGCTTTGGGGCTAGATGGCGCTGTATGGATTTGTTCAAGCATATTTATTATTAGTATTTTTATTATTTTGTAAGTTTATCGATACACGGTGGAAAGAAGACGTCGATATTTATTGACGTCGATAATATCAACTTGATACTTTCACCAGTTTCTGAGAAAAAACAGGTAAGTACATTTATGGTTGGTAAAACAGCTTCACTGACTGAAATAAGAAATAAAAGGTATTGATGAATAGTTGATGAATAACGTTTTGTGTGGTTTCTTGCTAGGCACACGCAAAATATGTGCCTAACCTATTTGTGAGCGAGCGGCATCATTCACTGACAGTCACAGTGACAGTTAGACATTCAGCGGCGCTAGCGTCGCGGAGTGTCTCTTCTTTTTTTATGGCCTGTGGTGGTAGTGCTGCAGCGCCGCCGGAGCAATTTTTATTTATATAAAATTATTTTAATATTTAAGATTCCGACGTTCATGAGTGTTTGTAAAAAGCCTAACCTGAATAAACGTGATTTTATTTTATTTTATTTGAATGAGTTTACGAGGAACCAAAAATGACAATCCTGGCCAAATTAATGCCTTGACTTAAAAGTCAGATTTTTATAGCATAATGAGGTCACTGAACTAAGTACCTATTTGATATAGGGTTATATTTCAAGCAGGCTTTCGTTGTCACCCTTCGTCTACGGACCCCTAAAGTCCACTTCACAACTTGGAATCTTCTGTGTCTTGTAACAAAACTACAGTACACTCGAAGGAGCCTAATTTCACATTCGACGACATAAAACAAATGGGTGTCGACCGCAGTAACGATTCCATTAGCGAGGCGCGAGGTCCAAGTGTGAAATAATGAAATAATTACATTCTATCAACCGGCGGGAAAATAAATAATCTCACCAGCGATTAATTCTGTGAAGGAATAACGAGCCGTCGCGGCTAACGAAGGCGTGTTAAGAGAAATATGTTTATTAATATTTATTCTGAATGAGGTTTGTAATGTTATTTTGCGAGGGTTGAACGTTTTTGGTTCTATGGGAACTGTAAGTATTTTTGGTAAGGTAAAGTTTTGGGTGAAAGACAACGATAAAAAAAAGCATGTGTATTAGGTCGTCTCCGCTTATACTCAATTGCACTAAACTTTAGGTGACGCCTAACTTGATTTTAGACAATCTTAATAAGAAAAGGCATTGCTCCAACCTTAAGTGAAAACTAAACTCTAAACTAAGGTCACTCCCAATTTTCAAGCACCAATTTTGTGATACCTAAATGCTTAGGAATATCTTAAGTTGTCAACTTAAGAATCGCCTAAGTTTAGTGCACGGCCATTAGTTTTACTTGTATTGACTAAACTTCGTAAAAGACGTAATAAGGGGACAAATTATATATATCTTAGTCTGTCGGTCGATGCTGTCATGCTAGATGCAGTAAGCCAAGGACAGGGCATAGGCTGATGATGATGATGATGACTCTGATATTTTTAACCCCCGGCGAAAGAGGATGTTATCAGTTTGACGTGTGCAACTGTGAGTCTGTCTGTGGCGTCGTAGCTCCTGAATATATGGACTGATTTGTATGCGGTTTTCTCAGTTTGAAAGCCAGTTTAATCGGAACGGTTCTCAGCTTTGTTTTATTATAATCGTACCATACGCGTCAGCAATATGGTCCTATGAATCAAAATGAATATCGTGGAAAATGTATAAAGCAACCAAATCCAAATTCGGCAGAAAGAAATGGACACAAGCAAGATAAAAACAACCCCTAAGGCGATCAGCAAACAGGTGTGAAAGAGATGTACGGTCGCGACCGTGAAAAGTTATCTCACGGCCTAAAATATGCAACCAATGTCAAAAATATCCACCCAGAGCGAGACAAGTATATACTTACCACAACATGTGTGACAGAGAAACCGCATATGCAAGACGTCGAATGCTTTGCATATTATCTCCAAATATCTCGTTAATTGTGTGTATGCGAATGTTCGGCCATGGCTGCATGTTAATTAACGATTGATAAACGATCCCTTGCTACCGTCCATTACTTACGTGATACAATCGTTACCGAGTAAAATATTGAAGTGGGAATCTGAGGGTCGTAACTTATTTATTACGCAATATTGTTAAAATTAATAGCTGGGACTCAGGGCCGGCCAATATTTAAAAAAAGGTTTCAGCGGCGAAACAGTTATTTTAGGTAGTTACTGGGATGCATGCTTACCCTTCGTAAGTATGCTTACTACAACGTTTGGTTTACATTTTTCATCATCATCATATCAGCAATAATAATAATAATAAATAATTATTGCTATGAATGATATTTTGCAAAAACTTGTAATTGGCTCTCAGTTGAATAGTTACTGGTGTTACCTTCTACAATCCACCAACAGACTGCAATTTTAGTCTACAATCAAATTATAATCAGACTAGCAAATTGTCAAATGGCAGTTCAATGGAATTCTACTGGGAAACCGTTGGTTTTATATGTAGTCAAACATCCTATTGAGATCCAATTGAGATTCAATAGAACTTTGAGTTTCTTTAATTTAATTGCGGGTCCGGGTGTTATACGTATAATAATGTATGTGTGTAAGAGCACTATCTCTCTCTTAGTTCTTGAAAATGCGGGGTACAATGCCTATAGATAATTTGTAGGTATCTATGTATTTTATGTATTGGTATATGTAGTTAGATAGATTTAGTTAGATATTGTGCATGTCTAATCTGCGACTACTTATCACATATCTCTTTGATAGGCCTGCTGGAAGAGATTTCTTCTAAGAAATAAGTAGCGCCTGTTGTGTCATCTATATTTTTCTGTATCAGCTCTGTATTTTTCATGAAAGTTTCATGTGTAAAATAAATAAATAAAATATGTTTTTAAACGTATAATAATTATTAATATTATTCATTTATTCATTAACAGTTACACTAAGTAACTAGTTAGTGTAAAGTTAGTTATAGTTATATAAGTAGTTTATCAGTTATCTAGCACCCAAAACACGTAATGCTTATTTTGGGGCTAGAGTGCGTTGTTTGAATTGTCCAAGCATGTTTATTCAATTTTGATTTTTTACTGGTTTTGGGTAGGTTGGTTTGGTACCGCCTGTGCGATGGCGTACTAGACCATACATACATACCTTTACATAGCTTACGTATTCGAACGTGGCAATTTCAGGGCTGGAATAATCATATGAAGAAGAGCAGCTAGACCCACTAAACAAAAAGTTAGGTTCCAAATTCACTTTTATAATATTTATATAAAGCAGACTACGACCGAAGATCATTGCAATAAGGGAGTATATTTTTTAATATTCAGAGACTTTCTCTTGGTGCGAATTTTTACACAAATAATAGAATCAGTCGAGTAGTACTTTTTATATTATGCAGTCAAACAAACTGATAGCCCATCTGATGATAAGCGGTAACTGTTGTCCATAACATCTACGATTCATGCATTTAGGTTGCAAGCAACAAAAATGCATAACTGCAGGTGCGTTGTCACTGTGAGGACTAAGATGAAATGTGTCATGCCTGCAATTGCGCTGGCTACCTTGCTTGGCGGCAGAAATAGATATGGCGGTGGTACTCACCCAAACGGACACTCAGGCTTTACAGAGTCCTACCACCTGATAAATCTGTTCATATGTATAATATCCATCATTTAGCAAGAAGCTCTTAATTCCAAAGCAATCACTGAACAACGAAAGAAAAATAATGATGTAGACAATAATCATTTAAACGGCACCAAACGTCGTAGATAAAGCCGTTCCGATACAATACACTGTATTTATAGTACGTCATATCAACAAAACAACGGTCATTTTAAAAAGAAACCTATTCTATATACAAACCATGATCTCACCGGGGATAGCCAATGAACTTCATCCGTTACAATAACAACGTATCATACCTAATTTTAAAGACAATGTCAATCTGCCACAACACAATGAATTCAATAATAAAACGAGGGATGGAGATTAACTCGAATAATAATTAGGCAATGGCCGAACAAGCAAAACAGTGATATGGTAACATCGTGTCCCATTATAAGAACAAACAAGCGCGGGTCAGAGCACCTCAGATAAATCGCTTGTATTAATTTGCTGCTCTTTCTGGGGACAAACTCTGGGTACAGCGTGACTAGTTGGAAGTTTTTTGTAAAACCAGAGCCTGATATATGAGGTCTGTTAAGTGTGCCAACAGGGAGTTACTGTCATTGTATTAAAGTAATTTTTCTTTCTAGGGTCTTCAATGTGGCTGAAAAGTGACACTGCGGAACAACTATTTGTGTCTCCTAAACCTCTACTGTCGCTACAAAATGGCGTAGGATAACCTACGGCGCCCTCACAGTCCATTGTTCTTTGCTGTTGCCAATTGTTAGCGATGCAGGTTCCTTAGTTCCCTCGGCTCCCACCGCCAAGTAAGCCGCACCTATTGCGATATCGCGAAATTATTTGTCATTTCTGACTTATAGTGAAAAATGTTTTTTTTTGTATTCCTAATATACCAAATAAGTAAGTAGTGCCTGTTGTGTCGGCTATATGTATGATGTTTCTCTATGTATTTTACTGTGTGCAATAAAATGTTAAATAAATAGAAATAAATAAAATAAACCAAAGTCGAAAGTCTTGGGTATTTTATTCCATCACGCATCAGCCATGGGCAAAACAAGTGTAAGAAATTCGTTTAAAAAAATCTTACGGCACGTATTATTTCTAGTCCTATTCTGGTCAGGCTTTAACTGTAACGGTACTACTGCAAACAATGCTACCGATTTTCTGCACTACACAGGTAGGACTAGCCGGTCTGTCTAAGACATTGGTTGCCCTGCACAACACCCGTGAAAAGGGTTGTTAATCAACACACATTAATGATCCCGGGCGGGATTAATGATTTCTGAAAAATCATTACAAGAAATAAATGTATCAACTCATCACCAAAATACGTACGTTCATAACCATAGGCATGGGATTTAATCACTCAACCAGTCACTTTACCAGAACTGAAAAATCACTACTTCATTTAATGTTTCATTATCTACTTATTTTATCATGTGGTAGGACTCTGCCAAGCCTATTCTGCCAGCAACCAATATTGCTTGCATTGACGTGTTCCGGTTTGAAGGACAAGGTAGCCAGCGAAATTACAGGCATAAGGCATTTCATCTTAGTCCTCACAGTGACAACGCACCTGCGGTTCTGCATTTTTGTTACCTGCAACCTAAATGTATGAATTGTAGATTACCGACAGTCACCACTTACCATCAGGTGGAATGTCTGCTCATTGGTCACTGAATAGCAATAAATAAAATATTCAAAAAAACACAGACGCCTTAGAGAACAGAGTAGTCAAGCTATAAAACAAAGAAATGACCCCCGATACGGGGGTTATCTGCGACAGAACACAAGTAATAAATTAAAGAGAACTCTTTTTCAACTAACCGCTCCAAACGCCGCCGATAATGGTGTGTTATTGAATATTAATATCGCTTTCGACGCAATTAAAAATTAGGTTGAACAGTCTTATAGGGCGTCCGGAGGTCAGGACACCGTCCTTAGCTTTGATGTGTCTACCCTTATCGATGTTCGTTTGGCTACTAGAAGAACAATATTGGGTTACAAGAGCTTCGCCTTGGTTTCGGCACAACTCAATATTGTCAGAAGCAATCATCAAAAATCTTGAGCGATTAAAGAGCTGTAAATCTGGACCTCGACCGACTGACTGATGTTTAATCCACGGCGAAACAGGAGGGATGTTATAAATTTAACGTGTGTATCTGTGGTATCGTAACTCCCGAACGTATCGACCGATGTGGCTGCGGTTTTCTTTATTTGAAAGTCAGTTTAATTGAGATGGTTCTCAGCTTTGTTTCATTAAAACCGGTTTGGTAGTTTTGAAGATGCTTGTGTTTAACTAAACTTGGTCGGGGGCTACCCGACTTTTTCTGTCGGTTAGGTTATGTTATGGTAGAGTTTGGCGCTCGTACTTCAAGCAATCCCCAGCCAAACGTGTAAATCGTCAAAATCTTCCCATTTGAGGAGGTTCAAAGCAAACTGTGTCGGGTTACGTACATACGTACAGTCACGCCCCTTTCGGTAGGCAGAGACGGTATGATTACGCTAACTACTATGAAGGCAAAACTTTCAAGATAACTCTAGCGCTATACAGTACGTAAATTAAAATTGGCCCCCACAGCGTAACAACCAACTATTGAATTTGATCAATCACTATACCGGGTCCATGCGAAGGATCTAATTTGCTGGTAACAATGTAGCGCCCACTCCGAGCTATCTCGTTATAATCATAACTACCTACTTCCTAGACTTGTCGCGGTTACAGGCGACGACGCATGAAATCCTAAATAAGATGTCTTGCCTCGCGAACGGGTAGGGATGGGAGTATACCGGTTCGGCTTTGGCCCCAAAGATATACATGGAAATTGGTACATTGACCTGTTATTACCTGTCTCTGTTGTTCCCACGTAAATATATTTGGACGCGACTGTGCGAGCGTGATGCAAAAATAATTACGCGGGAGCAACAGAGACCGGTAATAACAGGTCAATGTACGAAGTACGAATGTTAAAAAATTGATTCGGTGTATACGCTATGGTGCTTAGTAGTTGGGTTCATGGATGTATTGGCTTGTCTTATCGACTATTAATACCTGATAAAATCGTAGCATAATATTAGAAGCGGAAGTAGGGTTGTGTAATTGTCGGTTGCTAAAGGTGTCGATGACTATGAACCTTCATGATGACGGGCCGGATGTAAAATATTTGCCATCATCATCAGCCCATCGCAGTCGCTCAGGAGCGCCACTTAGACCGGTCCTCATTGCAGTTTTGCATATCCAGCCTACCAGCCGTTTTGTTAAAATAGTCGCTCTATACTATACAAACCACATCCACCACAACACCACGGTACAGCCCCAGAACATCCCACACTGCGTACTTAACCAAGAATTCAGACCAAATTTTTTGGTTTCAGTCTCGCTACTTCGCCCGTCCCGCACCTATTCACGCCTCGCGCCGTGATTTGTGGGCTTTGTTATTCTCTATTGTCCTGTTCCCCATTGTGCTACTGACAACACCGAGTAATGTACGCCAAGGAACGTTGCTTTGATCTGTTTATTGCCATCTCGAATACATGTGGGTACTGCGTACTGGTGCCGGGGCAGTTTCGTCGGGTACCCATTCAGCGGTGTTTAAGTATGTGCCAATTTTGTTGTGCTCCTCACTAATAAAATAATCATCTTGGCGTTAATGCCTCTGTTATGCTCTCACAAGGGCATGGGGCCACCTTGACCATGAACCAGGATTTGTCAGATCAGATAATTACAGTGGAGCGACTGCCATCTGACCTCTGTTACCCTGCTACAAGGGGAACCTGACCAGTTTGGATCATGCCTTCATCACGACGGTTTCCCTCACCATAAGACAATCAGTTAGCATTCAACTAATGTACATAACACAGAAAAAAGTAATTGGTACATGGCCGTAATGGGATTCGAAGCCGGTACCTCTCCTTTACGAATCACATACCTTAACCACTCGGCCACCGACGCTCCTTACTAATATTAGGTATCTATGTGAAGACTAAAATGCTTCGCTGCGGAGCCGTACTTCTAGTATACCAGTAAGCTGGCCATATCTATCAATGAACCTACAACTTAGGGTAAACAAGTTTTTGAGTAGAGACAGCGACTCGGCAAGCAGAGTGTAGCACGCCCTCCACCTAGGAACTGGAGTGACGATTTGCGGAAGGCTGCAGGTGAAGACTGGAAGCCATTGGTGCCTTGTCGGTCCTTAGGAAAGAGATATGTCCTATATGGACTAGTAAGGATTATGATGATGATAATGACCATAAACATATTCGTCTCAACAAACTTGGAGATATCATATACTCAACTTCATCGAAATCTACTTCCCTCCACCTTCTCTCTCCCTTTCCTCTCGAAGTCTTTCCTTTGTATTATAACTTGAGGTTCTTCAAGAAGCATGTCTACTGGTATACATTCGCTCCTCTTAGGTTGCTGATGTCCTGGACGACGGTGGCCTGGATTTGTGTGTCGCAGACTGCATGAGTAATATCTGCAACCAAATAGAAAAAAATAAAAAGAGCATTGTTGCAACGCGGGCATCCGTGCAATATGCATCGCGCAGTGTTGCCAGCCGAATAAAAATAAATCAAATGTGATTTATTCCGGGAGCTACGTTTCCGACTAGTGCATGTATACTGAATGTTGTGTGTGAGAAATATTTTTAATAGTGAACTAGTCGTTATTCATGAAAAAAGGAAAAATCTTGTTAGGTAAAATAGGACCATGATAATTTTGCATTGACTGACAGATTTTAAAGTGTGGATATGGCAATATTGATTAAACAATCTGTCCTTGCCAGTCCTTGTGCTCACAAAGGAATTATAGTACGAGAAAATCATTTTAAATTTAAGTTACCACTGAATTTTTTTGGACAAATGTTATTTTGGAAAAAAAATGTTTCTCTATTTAAGTACCTAAGTGTAGGAATCACTGTAAATATATCAACAACCACAACTCCAATCCACTGCTGACCTCAGTATGTTCTAGATTTGTGGAAGATAATGTTCATAATCTTCTGGTATGTTCATGGCCAGTTTTCATACGGATGTAAAATAAACTAAAGTCACTGTTTGACGAAATCACATAGCATTGATTGCAGATAGCAGTCACAAACGCTCATCATCGATCAAAATATCCGATACCTCATTCTAAGAACATGTAGGTACACCGTCCCAACGAACGCGGAAGAGGGAAGTGCCCGGTTCGGAATTCAAATCGGGCGGCGCGCGACCCCGGAAATTGAGCGCTTGACCCGCGCTGTCAAACTGACAGCTGTCAGAACTACCCTCCCCGAGCCGCGGTAGGGTAGACGTCAAACAGCAAATCATTTTAAGAAAGCAATATGTAAGATATCTATAGACCTTCAATAAATATATTGGTGTATTTTGATAGATTAATCGAAACATATCCTTCCCGTGTCGTAAATATTACGACAACACTCAGACCCAGAAAATAAAGTTTGTAATTGAAATTCAACAGATAAAGTGGTGCACTCAAATAGAAATGAATTGAGTTTCTTTGACACCAATTCCTGAATTACAAAGGTGACTATTGATCTTAGGATCCTCTGGCGTGAAAATTTGCATAATCTTGAGTTTAATTGTACTTATGTAAACCGCGAATACATATGTAGTGAGATATACGTTCGTGCGAAGTGGAGAAGCAGACGACTACCTCCGTCAAGAGAAATTGGGCATGTACTGTGTATATTATGGCAATGTGCTCCACTAATGTGATAGAGTCATGCAGTGGACTGTTGATGTGCTGACACTTTTTTTTTATACCGCTAAGGTGACAAACAAACAACACTTAGGGCGTAAATAGGCATCCTCCAAAAAACAGAACGAAACCAGATTCAACATACCACTAGCCACTAACACATCTGGCCAACTAATTCTACACCGTTGCGCCGTAACAAATCAGTAATACTTACCTCTAAAGCGCACTCTAGAGAACATAAAATTAAATTAATAGCCTATCAATCAACAAGAACCTTTACGATATATTTGGCTTTACTGTTATTACGGGCGTTATTGGTTGTATTTAATCGGTTGGCCATAAAAATCTATGATCGGCTCTCAATGTTCTCATAGGTACAGGAGACAGCGTATCAATCTGCTCACGACCAGTATAAAATGAGCTAAATGTCTGGATGGATGCTCATACAAACCAGTGACGGTGTAGAGTCCAAACGTGTTACTATCGTATGTTCGAGTACTATGAGTACCGACTCTATTTCTAAAGACCTCGGGCATGATCGGGATCGGCCGGCTTCGATCGGAGATAGCGGCGGGCCGTGCGCCCGCGCACCCATAATGACTCAATTACCCGCTTAGGGGGGGCGTGGTCAGCCTCAGTATGTCTTCATTACAAGACGAAGGCTCGCTTGCTGTGGAGACGGACTTTGCGTGGATCTAGTTCGTAGAAGTTACAGCGTGCTGAGCACATTGATCAATGGTGCCATTGAGCTTTCAGGTTTAAGGGTAGTAGCCAGTATAAAGCGCTGTCCTAATTGGCAACGGTCTTGCGATCATGGTCGTGTGACGGATGGTTTTGAGGACTCCTTTTGGTCGGGCTACGTCCGTAGTACGGCCATTGTCGCACGACCGTTGCCAATTAGGACAGCGCCTAACACGCTACTAAATTTTCACAATTGGACCCGGAAACCGATGTCCTAGACAAGGTTGTAGAAATTCAATAAACTGATGTTAATGCTTCAGTAAAATAAAACATTAAAGTGTATGTTTAGGAAAGTAATCCCAACATTTGAACGAAATCCATGAGAAGTATTTCTAAACTCATTTTACTCAACAACCACACCTATAGAACTATAGAAAAAAATCTAAGATCGTATACCAATATTCACGCGAATAATCTTAGGTTAGCGAAAATTCCTCTCCACACTACGCAGCCTGTAGGAAGAGCTGCGCCTGCGACGGCGCAGTACGTTATCTCCAAGCAACTAAACGGGGAAGTAAAGAATTTATTGGTAATATCGTAGAGCGACGCGCATCGCAAACCGCCCGCCAGCCATCCGACCTGCGGGGTCACGAATTGATTCTTAACGTCTCAATTTTGTACAGACTAGTCCGTCGTAGCTGGGAGAAAAGGAATACCAACGTAAACTAGCTCAGAAACTGTCTGATTTCGCTCGATTCTCGCCCTCAACTGTGGTTACTATTAATCTACGATGACGCGGCGTGTACACGGCACATTACTTCAGACTAAATTTACTTGTCTATATCAAGGATCGCCTTGTTGCGTCCAGCTGATATGAAATGGCCGCCTTACCTTACCTTCCTTAAAAAGGAAATACCACCATAATTAGATTAGAGATGGAGTTCTTCAAGAAAGGGGTGAAAACATAGGGTGAAAAGGTTTTTACGGTATCGGCAACTGCATCGGCATTGTGGACCGCTATTTACAAGATTTGAGTATTAAAATTCTATACAATGAATACTAAATGCGACCCTGTCAAAATCAAAATATTTTCGTAACTATTTAGACACCGAAATATTAGTCAATTTGCCCATAATTTTAAATCTATCTTTAATGACATGTTGTTTTAAGGTAAAGCATTTCAATTATTGCAAATTCACACTATATATATTATTGTCACAATTTCTAAAATTGATTCCCGATCGCCGCGACCACGAATGAAATTACTTACCGATGAAAAGATAATCCAGGTGTATTTCCATAATTTGCGCTTTCACATTAATGTGCACTAAATTACACCGTCTTTTAAATGGTTTAATTTAAATTTTATTAGTAAATTATAAAATCTACACCGATTTTTCAAAAGAAACGTCAGGTCTTTGGGACCTTGAGCAACATGTCGAACGTTCAAAACATTGCGCGCTTAATTTTCCGCCAACTTATTCCAATAGTTATAAAAAACGGGATAGCAAGATTCATAATCATTGTAGAGTGAGCAAACAGGGAATTTGTGATTTGTCTGTGATTTCGAAGAAAATCTCAACTCCGTCAGAGACAAACTCAACACAATACAATCACTTTGTAGTAGTACAAATTCTCTATGCAGAACAATAAAAAATTATTATAGACATCCATCACATCCGTGTCAATGAAAATAAATAATCCTTGTAAAAAAACATAGTAGAACCATTTCTTTGTAAAAAAAAGTTATTGTTGAGTTGAAAGTAACTGGTTGATACAAGCGAAGTAATTTCCTTGTATCAGCATCAAAGTTGCCAAAGAAGTCTCTCTCAATCTTTGAACTGACGCTTCAACGAACACTCTAGTTATCTGCTGACTGAAGTCTGTCCCTGCAAATATGAGCTATCCAAACGAGTCGCTGTACGGCTTCCAGCAGCAGATACCAATGCCGCAATACTCTCTGAAGGTACCTTTGAGACCAGTCTTCAAGCCCACCAAGCGGACACTCATGGGCTTGGTATCATACCCAGTGAAGACAACCACTCACGTCACAAGGAAACATATGCGGAAGTACTACCTAGCGGATGCGGAGCCAGACGCACAGCCGGTCATCAAGGTCGATTTCGATCCCCTGTTACCAATATACGTGGGCACCGGCATATTTTTGTTCTTCTTCATAATCGTGCCATTCGTAGCGGCCAGGTGTGCGAAGCCGCAGCATAAAGGGTTAGACTGTTTCTGTGTTTAAGTGTTTTGACGACCTGAGTGGTTCGGTGGTTAACATGGTCCGGTCTGCCAGGCAGAGTTCCCGGGTAGATTCCCGGCCGGGCGGAAATTGAAATGATGAATTTTAGTTTCTGTTACGACTCTGGGTTGACTTTGGGGCTAGATGGCGCTGTGTGAATTATCCAAGCATATATTTATATTTATATAGTACTCCGGTCCGAAAGTTTTTAGCCAACGTGTTATAAAGCCAATTGTTTTAATTTGTGTATCGTTTAAAGACAAATTTTATTACAAACTCCTTGGCCAAAAATCACTAGCCGGCGACTTTTGGTTATTTTTTTTAGATTGTTAAAAACATGTCTGTCCCATACAAATCCTTACTATTTAGGTAACTCGGGAAGCATGTCGTGGCAAGATGTATTACGACTTTAAATATGGGTTAACGTATGAAGAATCACTTTAAAATTTGAGACAATAGGGTGTGTATAACAAGCCGTTTGTTAAAAACTTTCTGACCGGCCCACGTATGTCGTAGGAATACAGAAAAAATCAGTCCTAACTCAGTATGATATCCGACTCGTAAGCAAGAGGAACCGGGTTAGAATCCCACTGCGGCCATATACCAATAACTCTTTTCTAACTGATGCTCTAACGGCGAGGGGAAACATAGTGACGAAACCTATTCAGTCGCCTGAATGTGTAACTATGATCAAATCTGGTCTGGTTCCCCTGGTAGCAGGGTCACGGCAATCCCTCCACTGTAATATCTGATCTCCCAAATCTTGGATCATGGTCATGGCGGACACCGGGCCCTCGTGCGCGAGACCACAACCCGGACATTAACGCCAAGATGAATATTAATATGTTTAGTACATATTTTCTCCAATCGCCGGCCAAGCGTACAGGTTACGGCAATACCCGCCACTTTTGTGAAGGCAATATAATATATAATATATATAATAGCAGTCTCTGTAATAGGTTGTTAATGTGTGCAAATGTCCAGACAAATGCGAATAACAATTTTGTTTTTAACTATTTTGAGAAGATATGTTTCTCCGATCAGACCTTCATCAGACCGAGGTTATGTTTTATGCAATACCAGCCGTTACCTGAGGTTATTACCCACGAGCAGTTCGCAACTCTGTAAGCATTCAACTATTTCCGTGATGAAAAGTACTCCATTGGGGATAATGTAGCTGTGAAACAATTTCCTAAATTCGGGATTAGAGTGTTCAAACAAAACAAAAACCCTTAAGATTTTATTTATTTATATTTTTCTTTGCAGAATAGCAAGGTGTTCTATCATGTTGACTGCTGTCTGTATGTGGTCCTTGTAAGTAACAAGTTCAAGTTGGTATGTCTACTACTTATGATTGACCTCGCCGTAGCTGAAAATACGCTGATGCGGCGTATACACGGCTCATTGGCTCATATTGGTCATGTGTCGAGTGTTTGACCGCCAGCTGTCTACACCGGAGTTCAAAATACGCTGACTTTCACATTTTTGACAGATCGAAAGTACAGATGCATTTAGGTTTCAGGCAATAAGAATCGCAGGTGCGTTGTCACTGTAAGGACTAACATGGAATGCCTCATGCCCGTTGGTCAACCCGGCTTCGCCAATGGTAGGTATTTGAAGGCACACCTAGCGAACAAGTGGCGAGCTTTTTGCGGAGCTGAAATTCAACTAATTTTAAAGTACGATACGGTTACCCATTTTTCGGACTCTGCGATCGTTACTCAACCTTGATTATTGGTCTCGCAAGCTTGCTGTCACCAATGCCGCTTCCATACAGCCGATATATATAATATTATGATTAAATCATCATGGCGTTAATGTCCCGGTTGTGCTCTCGACGAGGACACGGGGTCCGCCTTGACCATGATCCAAGTTGGCTATCAGGTAATTACAGTGGAGCGACTACCATCTGACCTCCGTCACCCGCTACCAGGGGAACCTGACCAGATTGGATCATGGTTACAAATTCAGCTGAATTTGCAGGTTTCGTCACGATGTTTTCCCTCACCATAAGAGAGGTTAGAATTAAACTAATTTACATAATGTTATGATTGTATGTGACCAATAATGCAATGTCGATTATTTTCAGCTGGGTAACAGTGTACATATCGCAAATAAACCCATTAGTGGGCCCTCGAGTGAACAACGCCACGCTGGCTTGGGTTGCTTTGTATTGGGTATGTCGTTTTACATTCTATAAAAGAGTGAGACGGTTCTTTACTATTTTGCAATATTGTCCGTTTATAAATAAAACCAAATAAACCGTAAGCCCCAGGGTACGTAGGAAATAGATGCCAAAACCTGCCTGTATCATTTAAGAGGTTCCGCGGGAGACTCAAGAAGTGATGGATTGGATGCCGAAGACAAGGCCAAGATAAGATAACGTAGAAAAGCGGACCCTGGCAGAAGTCGGGATTGACCACTCGGACGATGACTCGATGATAATCGGATCGGGCAACTTCTATGCTTTTTTTGCAGGTTTGCACTGTGGTTAAAAGTACCTGCAAATTGTCACACAATAGTTAATAAAAGTTTTTTTAAGGGTAATAAGCTTGGCCTCATCTTGGGGAGCGACGATGAGGTCAAAGATATATATAGCATACTTGCTTAGAAAATTCGGTTATGCAAATTTTCTGCTGGAACACCCTTCTCTGCCATTTTCTGCCACCGCACCCTCCTCCGATGATAGGATGCATTTCATCCACATCATCTACATGCCTATCATCCAAGTAACGTACGGGCATCGCAAAGCTTTTTACTGTGCTCGCACAAGATGTAGAATGAGCTCCCTCCCGAAGTCTTTCCTTTGCACACTTTCCATGGGGTTCTTCAAAAGCCATGTCTACATATACCTCAAAGACCGGCACCGCATTCGCTCCCTTTAGGCCTATTTCCATCCATTGGACCGTATGACCGTGTGCCTCCCTTGGCATTAAAGTAAACTTATTGATAAATGATGGCCCCTATAAGTTCATCATCATCGTCCTAGCGCTTATCCCGGCCTCTGTCAGGGTCCGCTTTCCTACAAATTCTTCTCCACTTTGCCCGGTCTTCGGCATCCTCGCGTCGTAAGCTCGGCTCTCGCATCCGACTCAGCGATGTCAATCCATCGCTTCTTGGGTCGCCCACGGAGCCTCTTTCCTGATACCGGCAGGTTCAGGCACCTATATGGCCCCTATAAGTTACAACACTGAATTTCATCGAAATCTCTCCGCTGGCACATAAATACTGTCATGGATAGGTTTTTTTATATTATAACCAACATAATTTTCGTGACTTTCAGGGTAATGACATTTTGGACGAGTAACGTCGAGGTAGTGAGAATGATACTAAATAGAAGTGAAGTAATTGTAGCCGTTTCCCATTATATCCCATCCACAAAATACTTACAAAGGTAAAAAAAATACATATTTTGAATATTCGGATTCGGTACTTAAACGTGTTATTGGCATAAGGGATGGAGACAATGAGATTCTACATGGAGCTATGATCGTGGATAATTTATTTAATTATTAGAATAGAATAGGTTCGTGAATAAATATTATAGATATGTTACCTACTTATTTCATGTAAATCTACATTATTCCCGAATGTTTTGTGATATTATGCCAGCAAAATAATATGATCCTGCGAGATAGTTGAATGTAATGTATATGTCGCAGCTGGATGGTTAAATTAGCCGGTTATTTAAACGGCTAGCTTTTTTAAGCGATTATTTAATTGACAATTTGCCAATATCATGATATTTGGGAGTGGTGTTAAAAGACCGATATTGTGTTGAGATTGAGAACCATCCGCCTGCGACATATACAGAGATCCGAACGCGTGGAAAACCGCGTGGAACGACTAGTGGGAAATGGAAAGTGCTTTTCTTTTCAAGAGGGCGCAGGCAATCAGCGTCTGTGCAATCAAAAAGCGAGCTCCACACCCACGCACGCCCCAGCGCCACAACACAACAGATCACGCGTTATCGGCCAGGATCGAAATAACATTTGTACCGAAATCATTTATCAGCGCTGATTCGCTTCCCATTTGCGGACGCCCCCAGCCCTCGCCTCCCCGGGTAAGTGACTTAGTGAGAGCGGAGAGTGTTCTCATAAGCGTACGCGTTTTACACTTGCGGTGTTTTTCAATTCAAATTCAAATAATTTTTATTCAATATAAATATTTTCAGAATACACTTATTGAAGGTCAGTAATAAACAACATAATCAATTATCAATAATAATTCTGGTGTTTACTATAGAATGAAAAGTTAAAGGTAAAGCCCGATTTGCATTGGTCAAGTATTTAGCAAAGTTGACAAGTACAGCGAGTAAGTTCAGTGATGCAAGCAGCCTTGCAACTAGACAGTACGATTACTACGCGCTTGCACTGGACTCGCTGTAGTGTAAATCAGTAAATCACTGTCTGCGTGCTCACCACTCGCGACAGTGACGCAACTATCCTTGACCAGTTGGTGGTGGGTTTGTTGGCCTGATGTTATCATTAACGACGTCGACCACTTCGGGAAACCAAAAATTTCAAATTCAGAAACCGTCCACGTGTAATTTTCTTAATTTACTTGAGTAATTCTGCATAAGTAATTACATAAAAATTACATTCGCTCGGATCTGAACAATAAATAACTTTTGCTATAAGTTTTGCTAGAAGTAAGTAAACTGTTCTAAAATTTATGTAAACTTATGGATTTTTGTGATATCAAAATAAATCATGTCAATGTCGATGTCTATGTCTACATTCATTTTATGTTTTTTGGAAATTGAGCAGGCAGTTACTATTAGCGGAGAAAATCGCTCCCGCTTCCTCTAAACACCATGGCATGGTCCAACCCACTCCGCCCATGGACTAATGTGTTCCAAGGGAATATCATCTTGTGGGGAGATCGTCATTAATACTCGTTGTCGACGACATTTTGATTAAAATTTAATATTTGTATTAAATCTCTACGCTTGTTATGAATACTGAACGATCGCAACACCTCATTGCTATTAATGCCATCGTTTTGGGCTGGATTAGATGGATTTGAAGAGCAGATTGTTACGTAATTTTTTTTGTTATTTGTTGATATATTGACAAATACAGGGTGTGAAAGCGAAACCGGTGAAGCAGGCGAAAGTCTGAAAGCTTTAAGTGATAAGCTCAATTTACTGAATTTAGTATCACTAAGCCAGACTTGCACCAAATTCTTAAACACGTTTGAGAAGAACATTTAACGGTTTTGAATGAAATTTTTTGTTTAAGAACTTGGTGCAAGACGCCCGAGTTAAGTCCTATTTATTCCAAAATAAATATCACGGAGATTACACCTATACCTACCAAATATTGTTAGTATCCAACATCATATACTACAGGATCACTTACCCCAAAGTCCCTAGAAAACGGCGCATCCCACATTGACGCATCAGACTTTACATCTCAGACCCCAAACTTATTCATGGACTGAGGATGCACGCTACTGTAAAACACTTCAATCACAAGCACCTAATCCCGGGGCGGCACCGCGAAAAAGACAAAGCCGTGCGGCCGATCTATTTTTTGGCACCGAATTCGCGCCATATTGGCCGTCACCCCATCTAAATGATAATTCGAGGGCCCCTCTTACAATAAAAATTATTGCGTCCAGTTTATTTTATTACAGTTTGTATTGTCCTCAAATGCCGGCGGGAGGTGCGTGTTTTTTTTGTATCGGATTGCGCATTGCTCTGCTGTTTCGGGGGAGAGGACAAAATTGTGATCAGTGTATTTAGTTTAGTAGTGGCAAATTCTACAGACATATTTCTGTGTTGTCTTGTTCTCTCTCCTTACCTCTTCGTTATCTAGTCTATGTTATGAACAATAAACAATGAGTATATAGTACAATCGGCCGTGTGGTGTCCGGCAGAGTAGAATAGCACCAACCCCTTACACTCGTGGGTGTCGTACAAGGCGACTAATGTTTCGAGGCAAAAGATCTAAGCGCCTCCGTAGCCTGGAAAATGGGCAGCAGTATTTTCCATTGTTATATTATAACACTGCGATCTCCAACCCGCCTGCCAAGCGTGGAGATTATGGCAATAAACTCCTCTTTTGTGGGAGAGGCCCTAAGTCCTGCAGTGGACTGTTATGAGCTGTGATGATGATGATATAGTACAATAAACAGGGTATAAAATAACTAGGACCGGGTGCTGCTTTTAGACAGCTGACAAATCTATTTTTACATTTGCTTGCTATCGATTAGTTGAGGGATCTTATGAAGTGAAACTAGTGATAGAAATAGTTCACACTAGCATAGTTTATTATAACAATCCTAATCCTACCTAACACACACTCTGGGATAGTTACTCAGATCTATAAATTAATACATAATTAATCATTATTTTCTTTTAACATCACTTTCCTTATACATCGACCTCAACTCTAAGGAGCTTTCCTAATTGACAACGGTCGTGCGACCATGGTTGTGCGACGTGCGGTTTTGAGGTCTCCTATTGGTCAGGCGATGACCGTTGTATGACCGTGGTCGCACGACATTGCCAATTAACACCGCGCCTAAAGGTAGATGCCTTCGGTTCTACCATTTCGTTCATTAACATTACTACGATTAATTTCGGAGCCAGACGCCACCTCCTATCGCCTTGTTCGTTGCAGACTTGGATCACGGATCATGAGGATTTAATATATCAAAAGTCTTTGGGTGTGGACTTCTAAGTCTTTAACAAGAATTTAGCGTCTCATTACGTTGCATCTCGGAACCAGTGCGGATCTGAATAGTTAAGTTTCACGGAGGCTGAGCGCGTTATTTTGGTGCGCGTCAAAGTTAGCATCAAATCAAATAATTTTATTCAATTTGGATTTTACAACATTTATGAATGTCAATATTCAGTACACCAATTTCAGTTTCGCGAAGATTATTGATACTATGCAAGTCTAGGCATGCGCAGAATTAGGTTTCGCGAGGATTAATTTATTAGACGCGTCTAAATCGGCGCATAGTACCTAGGTTTTGCGGGGAATCTATAAGTCTACCGGAGACTGTACATTATTGCGAAAGACCAAGCTCCCTATACTAGTTTTTTTATTTATTCTAAAAAATTGTTTGCAAAGTTTTACGAACAACTTACAAACATAAGTACATCGAACAGTGCAAGTTATATATCATTATCATTATCATTTATTTATTCATCAGATTCATATTATGGCTACATTTTCTTAAAACAAAAAAGTATACGTAATTGAATGATACGTCATAGTAAAAATATTGGAAAAATTTCATAAGCTTATTATAAAAGCTTGAAAATCTTTCCTAAAAAAATAACTTTTCTTCTTTCTTTTTAAACACTTCATCCGTATACCTATTCATAAACAAAGACAATATAGAAAGAATGCAGAGGAAAGAGTGTAATAAAATCTATCGTTTCTCGTAATAGTGAATTTTCCAACCCCAGCCACCTTGTCGGATCCGTAGTGATTTCACGCCTTTACCCTTTGACCAATTCCCTTTCGATTCCCTATATTTACATTTTAGGGATAAAGTATGCGGTGCAAATCTTTTTCAGTTTATTGCCTTCCACTTAATCGGACCGCAATCCTTTTTCCTTTATTTGGGAAACCCGGGACCCGGGGATGTTGGACCAGGTGCAAAAAACGTAGAGAAAAATTTTAGTAGGAAAAACGAGACGTTTTATTTTTGGAAAAGGTTTTACTGGGCCATATTTTATGAAATTGTTCACTTTCTTAAATTGTTTATTTACTTTGTTAATGTTTTATTTGCATTTGAACAATGTTAAAACTTTAAAAAATATAATTTCTTTTTTGCACTCTGTACAGTTAGATGATGTCCAGTTGTGATAACAATTAATTGTAAACGCATGCAGTGTTTACCTATCATTGGTTTGGTTTTACTTAAAACTAGATAAATGCTGTTACTTTACATACTATAAGATTTTTATGTAGTGTATAAACTGTTGGTGAACCTAATAAATAAAATAAAATTAAAATAAATTGCTTGTGTCCAGTGTCTACACATTCTTATAAATACATACGTATTTATATATCTTAGATAGGCTGACAACAGCAAATCTGCAATTTATGTGTAGGAGCAAAAAAAATGGGAGAAACAATGGAAAATTCACCTTCGTTTAGGCTTATCCTTTTACCTAAAGTTCACACATTACCAACAAATGCCTAGCAGATGTTTATATTATGAACACATGCCTACTATTACAGTAATCAACCGCAAGACAAAACCGCCACCCCATTCCGTATCTCCCTTTCTGATCGCAATCATGGGCGCCATGTTTGATGCCATTATGAATCAAATTCCCGCCTTTTGCCTTTTTCCATTCGCTAGGCAGCGGCGTCAGATCTCACAGCCGATAAGTTCTTTATTATCCTGGATGATTTTTTAATCTGTGTGCTGGTACTCGTTTTTCGCATTAGCACATTGTTGTGTTAATGCAGGCTGTTGCAAATGGGAATTGTGAAGTTTAATATAATGACTCTGTCGTTGTGATTGCTAATGACTGCGGAGGTACTTCAGTTCTAGCTTATGTCGGTTCCTATGGTCTTTGTAGCCGGCGGTGCGGGGGGAATGTGCGATTGCCGTCACCCTTCAATCATTTGCGCTCAATATGCTGTTATGCCAGACTCAGAGTACAGTTCAAATGCTGTACAGGGGCCTTACCATGAACTCTTATAGCAGGACCTAAACATAACTGCCTTGCTTAGAACGAGACAGCGCTATACGTGTCACATAAGCTTGTCTCGTTCAAAGCGAAAGCAATTCTGTTTAGGTCCTGCTATAATAGCTCATGGTAAGCCCCCAGTTCACCCCCGCTTCTGCCCCACCAGGCCAGGTACCTATATACATAATTTTCAACGATAGATAAGAGTTATTGAAGAGGAAGGTTTATAAGCAAAAAAGGGTCAAGTAGGTGTACGCGAACGAAGTCGCGCCGAGTCCAATAGTTGTCTATAAAAATAGGTAAGCGTCAACTTATTTAGAGGCATGTTTTAATAAGGAAATGATGAAGTTTAGTTTAAAGGTTTCATGAAATTCAATATAATTATGCTTTCACAAATGGCGTTACAGGAGAATCTTAGTGAAGCCATAGTAAAAACAATGAGTAAAAAAGAGCACAGGGTAAGTTTACTCAAACTTGCCCCCAAGTAGGTTCTCCAATTCGAAACTCGTTACTGCGGTGAGTCCACAAGAAAGAATTTCTTTTCGCAACTATTTTTCACTTGCTCGCGATTTATGGAGAAACTTTGGACGGGAGCATGAGAATTTTCTGTGCGCTATTTGTTTGAAACAAACATGTTTTAGGTACCTAACGAACAATATCGTGTGTGTTACATAGTTACTATATATGCTTGAGATTTGTTAAAAATAGGCATGTTCTAGTTGATTCATCATCTCAGCCCATAACAATCAACTGCAGGACTTAAGGCCCCTTCTACGAAAAGGGATGTTATTGCGATAGTCTTCGCGCTTGGCAGACAGGTTGGAGATCGCAGTGATATAAATATAACAATGGACGATGGATTGCTACATTATTATTTTGACGACACCAACTACCTCTCCACACTTTTATAATAAATAATACATAACAAAAAAACTTGCTACCTCATGAAAGCGATCGAGTAACCCATCGAACCCGATATGGCTCTAGGTAATTATTTGAGCAGCTCTAGGGGCGTAATGGCGTTGCTTCCGGCGTGGACGCCATTAGTGCCCATTTCCTGGCCACTTCCGGCTCGCTAGCGCCGCGGCGCGGCACTTTGCAGCAAACACTTGGATACAGTACAACGTAAAAAGTCAGCGGCAGCGCTAACCCTAATTAGGTGCATTAGGGGCGTTAAGATAATCACTTCGGGTCTCTGGTGACCCGAAAAGGGTTGTTGAAAACGAAGTTTTAGAAATTATATTTGATTTTTACATATAAGTGTATGTGAAAATCAAAACCGGCATTAAGGATTGCATCGCGGCTTCTCAGCAAGATATATAAAAAGAAAGGGATACCTAAATTGTAGTTGATGATGATGAAGACCTCGGTACCCTTTATGATGTCGACAGTAGTCTTACAATACTTAACTATACAATCGGGCTCAGTACACATATACATCAATGCACATAGTTCATCCTCAAGAAAATATACAAACAAAATATCACCTACAATCTTAAAATTTTACTACTCATTGTTAGTGACATAGGAAAAATATTCGTAAAATTAAAAGGATTTCCTGCTGCCACATAAAATATGTCAGTTAAATGCAAACTTATTTATGATCCGAGCATTGTCATTTCACGCTTACATCGTAATTATATTACTAAAACTTGAGTACATAGTTGTTTGTGCGACATGTGATTACCACTACGTACTTCTTTGTCGAGTGGGCTATGATTTTCATTGTTGAACTGAGTTACCGCCATCAAATTAACTATTAAGGCTAAGTATACTTATTAGTATATAAAGAACGTGTCAACTGCAAATAGGTAAGCATGGGCACTCGTCAACATCATCGCAATACCTGAATATATACCTATAAACCCTTTACTTGCGAAGGTCTAGAAAGGTCCAGACACTCAAAAACCACGCAGATGCATTCAATTCACTAGAAGAATTGTTCCATTCATTTCGAGTCTTACTATCATCACGGAGTAGGAAAGCACCTGATTTAAGAAGTGACTCAAACGGCGGTAGAAAGGACTACACACGGAGTTTCGTCAAAACGAGTTAGCAAGATTATAAACTTTACTGGAAGAATTGACAAAGTGGACATTGACCTAGTGGTAAAGAAACACTGACCGACACTCTTATGGTGAGGGAAAACATCGTGATGAAACCTGCACGTTCAGGCGACTGAACATGTATCCAACCTTGTCAGGTTCCCTTGGTAGGTCGCTCCACTGTAATTATCCGGTCGACCAAATCCTGGATCATGGTCAAGACGGATTCCGGGCGAGAGCACAACCGGAGACATTAACGCTAAGATGATTATTGTATTGTACATAGAATAGAACTGAGGACCGAAGAAGCCGTGTTGACTACTTTGTATTTAAATTCTCTCTGACAAATGCAAAATCGAGGTAGTACGTCGTCACTCAGGACTAAATGACGTTCCTTACGCATGTCGTTATAGTGATGCCTTACCCTGACGACCTGAGTGGTTCAGTGGTCAACATCCACCACAGTGGCCGGTCTGCCACGCAAGAGGTCCCGGGTTCGATTCCTAGCCGGGCAGAAATTGAAATGATGAATTTTAATTTCTGTTACGGGTCTGGGTGTTCTATGTATAATAAGTATGTATTTAAAAGTATATAAATATTTTATCAGCTATCTAGCACCCATAACACAAGCGTTGCTTACTTTGTGGCTAGATGGCGCTGTGTGAATTTGTCCACGATTATTTATTTATTTTATTTACCCTACAGGCCGGACCTAGTACTTGGGCATTCTCACTAGAGCGAGCGGCATGTCTCGATTACCAGCAACAATACTCATCAAGATCCATCGAAACCTACAAAATAACACTTATAAAAATATCCTTGTGTCTCTCCGTTTAAAATTCTGTGGCGCTCCGAGCCATCCGTCGGGTGGCTGCGTCCGCGTGCTCACCCTACCCTCTACCAGTTGGGATGCAGCGGCCAACCAACTAGAACTAATAGATGCAATAAATTTCTAACATCGACGTTTGCGCTGTTTTCGGTATGCCGATTTAATTGTCGTGTAATGCATAGGTTTTTGCAGCCAATAATACTAAAAAAGTTTAGTATTTTAGGCTGCAAAAGTCTATGAATTTATTGTTATTATTTGTTTATAGCTTTGCCAGGTATCTACAATCGCAATTTTGTCAAATTGAATGCATTAACGGGAACAACCTTGAGTTTCTGCTCACAATATTTTTAGTCGCCGTAAAAATACTGTAGATACGTAAATCAGAAAAATCCCGTGGTACAGGCTGGAGAGGATTTCAAATCTGCGACATCCACGATTTTGTTGTAGAATCAATAACCTTTGGGCAACACGTGTTTTCGACAGGAGGTTACGATTGGTCTACGAAGTATTTCTCACAGGAATAATTGCTAGTATTTGAGTATTTATTGACTGTATCGGGGGGTTTCCGGGTTTATTTATATCTTAAAACTACAATGGCGTACTTAATGCAGCATTATCTACAAGTCAACCTAGACTTAGGTACCTACGTTTGCACTAATATTCTGAGCCAGGACACCTGTATGAGCTAGATGCATCAAATTCCTGTAAAGGTACTTCATAGAAAAAGCTTCTCATATAAAATACCACCAGTCACCCCGAAGCCATCGCTCATGACCCGGAGGCACGTGGCCCTAATGTGGCCTGTGGCCCCTGCCCTGTGGCCCAAATGAATAGTGTGGCCCGGCACTCGATCAGGGCCCCGTTTCCGCCACTTAGCACTCTTTGATTGTTTGCCAACCACATTAAAATCTGCTCACTTATTTCCGCTTGCTCCCGGAGTTGGTAGAGTGGTTTTTATTAGTATATTAACTTTTGCTTGTGACTTCGACCGAGAAAATTTCGGTTGTGCCTTATTCTCGCAAGAACCACCTAGAGTATCAGGACATAATGTTTCCTACGTGTTAGTCCAGGTTATCATTATCATCAGTGTATCAGCTGAAAGACACTCACTGCTGTGCCTCCCCCAGAGATCTCCACAAAGGCCGGTCCTGTGCCGTTCGCAACCAGTTGGTACCTGCGATCTTCAGCAGGTCGTCGGTCCACCTTGTGGAAGGCCTACCCACGCTGCGTCTTCCGGTACGTGGTTGCCACGCATGAACTTTACTGCCGTATCGGCTATCTGTTCTTCGAGCGATGTGCCCTACCCACTGCCACTTTAGCCTGGCAACTATCTACCTGGATTCTATCTCTTGACTTCGAGCCCTTTCCATTGCCCTTTGGGTGACAGTGACCTTTGTAATAAGGCCCATAGTGAGCAGCCACGACTATGGGTGGGTATGCCAGATTCATCCATATTCATTGAGCCGTTTCTACGTGATTGGGTAACAAATCACATACCTCTGTACATAATTTCAATATGATCAGCAAATACGCTAGCAGGAATACCTAACCTATGACCCTTGTTTGTGATGAAATGAATAATATAGCATTTTTGTTTCCTATTTTATTTTACGTGTAGGTATGCTAATAAACACCGCTGAATGCCCAAACACAATAGCACAGAAAGTCTTGATCCTTGTTAGACAAAAAGGTGTCACTCAGAACTATGACTGCGCATTGAGCAGCAGTTATTAAAGGTCTTGGTGTTCTTTGGTTTTCTCGCACACGGCGGCATTGCTTATTTTTTTATTATTTATCCTATGTTTATTTCTTTGAAAGATTTTACGATTATAGGCAATGCGAAAGTTGTAAGGATATATGGTTGGAGACCTAGTCGGGACTCTTTCACCCAAAAACTACTGGACTGTATCCTAGAATCATTTTGGCTAGAATACACTCTCTCTTCAAATATTAATTTGTAGGTTAAAAACGC
The DNA here is from genome assembly GCA_905147135.1 of Blastobasis lacticolella. Classification (NCBI taxonomy): domain Eukaryota; kingdom Metazoa; phylum Arthropoda; class Insecta; order Lepidoptera; family Blastobasidae; genus Blastobasis; species Blastobasis lacticolella. Next base: position 4,338,982 of record LR990048.1, on the reverse strand, counting down.
TTTTTAATTAAAAAGGGCACCTTTTTGCATATATCGTTTTGGGCCAGGGTTTTCATTGATAGGTATATGATAATATTTTTGAATATATAGTACCTCTATTTTTATATAAAATAAATAAAATTTAATGGTATATATCCTTAAAATATGCACGATCGGCAAAAAAGTGCCAAGTTTATGCAATAAGTTATATGCTATTGCATATTGCAAACATGCGAATGCATTTAATCCGATGTCTAGTAATAACCACATTTTTACGCGGACGAGGCCTCGGACAATAGCTAGTGGTACCTGTTATTTTTGCGGACCCCACCTGACGGGGAAAGGTGAATGATGATGATGAAATTAAACGCCTTTCAACAATTGCATGAATATGGACATTTAGAAAAGGATATTAGTATTGACAAAACCTCCACATTCGAGCGACTAAATGTGTAACCATGATCCAGGCAGGTACCCCTTGTTAACATGGTCACGTATGTCAGATGGTCACTGTAATTACCTGAATTATCTGATCTGCCACATCCTGGATCATATTCAGGGCGGTCTTGAGACCTCGCGCGCGAGAGCACAACCGAGACATTAACGCCAAAATGATGGTTATTAATTTATTTAAAAAATGAGATTTGTTTAGGACTCGAAATACAAACCATAGGCAGATCCATTGCAGACTGGTGTTAACCAAAAATAGAGTAGATCAGTATCATGAAGACGCAGCGTGAGTAGGCCTCCCACAAAGTGGACCGACGACCTGGTAACGATCGCAGGTACCAGCTGGATGCGGAAGGCACAGGACCGGCCTTTGTGGAGATCTCTGGGTGAGGCCTATACCCAGCAGTGGGCGTCTTTCGGCTGATATGATGATGAGCTATACTTGAATCTTAGCTCCAATTACCTAATTTAAAGTTTTTAAAGTTGTTCAAGGTTAAGGAGTGAGGGGTGAGGAGAATGGCAAACTACACTTATTTGCCTTAATAACCTAACCGACAGAAAAAGTCTGATAACCGTTGACCAAGTTTACATATACTCAAATATTTCCCAAACTACTGCCCCGATTTTAATGAAACAAAGCTACAAACTATCTCGATTAACCTGGCTTTCAAATACAGAAAACCGTATTCAAATCAGCCCATCCGTATGGGAGCTACGATGCCAAAGACAAATACACAGATACGCACATACACGTCAAACTTATATCTAAAACTCCTCTTATTTCGTCGGGGATTAAGAATACAACATAAGCGCGTCAAATCAACAAGAATCGTTATAACAGAATACAGCACAACCCAATCTGCACGTTCACCGTCCATTGTAAACACGGCAGATTAAGATGGTCCGATTGAAACACGTACATTACAGTAACGAGAGGCTTAACCAGCCTCATTGCCGGTAAACGAGCGAAACCGCAAAATGCGAAAATGACGCTGCCCGCTTCACCATTATATTGATTTCGACGCCATTAAATCGAACCGGAAATTAAAAAGAAATAAAAACATATTGCGTTCCCTCGCGCTCTGGACTTCACCCAATTTGTTCACGTCGGTTTTTGGAACATCGCCTCTATACCACGACACAAAATGGCGTAACTACCTACTTTGTACGCGGAAACTCCCACTTTATCACCCATTGATAAGGCTTAGAATCGATTGCTGAAATTACTACGTCACATCTTTTAATACGCGCGACGACACGTGGAATATAGGGTAGGTAGATTTTATTTGGCATGCCATTATTGTCAGCGTGATATGATTATTATATTATCGAGCGATAAACGAGCATAAAAAAGATATATCGTGGCAGGCAATCATCTGTGGGGATTACGGACATTACGAGGCATCGTGTGGACTTACCGGGAATGGGTGCCACTAATTACATCCCTCAGCAAGTGTGTGCTTTTGTTGTTACAGTGGGACAATCGTACTGCTACTTGTTACTGCAAAGAACTTGCGTACTGTGTGACGGATAAGACTTGTTCAGTTTGCCACCGTATCAGCACAAATTAGATGGACGTTGACGTACTCGTATAAGTATTATTTACCTCATTAAGGCTCATTACGTTGTGAAAAGCCATAGGTAGATAGGTGCTTAGGTACTTAATACTTTATTTGCAGTGCAAGTTACGCAGATATGCTAAACACAGTCAATGTTCCTTCCTTTTTTTATTGCCTGATGGAAAGTGGCCACCATCGTCCAGGATATCTGCATCCTAAGAAGAGCGGATGTGGTTCCGGCCTTTGATATAGGCGCCTGTTGACATGCCTTTTGAAGAACTCCAAGTCATACTGCAAAGAAAAGACTTCAGGATGAACCCATTGGGATTAGGATGAACCCATCTTGCACGTGCGTAATAAAAACGTACGTTAGTTGGATGCAAGGCATCTAGCAAAATGACGTGGATGAAATCTATTCCATCGTCGGGAGGGTTTGGTGGCGAAAAAGTGATGGTGGCACCAAATCAAACAGTTCCTCGGAACATTCTCCGTAGCGCTGACGGTAGAAAATACAGAGAGCCAACGTCCCTCTGAAGATCAAAACCGTCTGTAAGCGGTTCCTAAATTTTACCTCTCTGTGGATCGTAATGCCTATCTATTACTTTTTCTCTCGCTAGTGGCCCAAAAGTCCTGTGCTATAAGACAACAACATAGATACTTAGTCAAAGTAGACCTGCTTAAATTACCTGTACGCATACTTGTATTCTTTGTGGCTCTTCTAGTTACTGTCTGAAGCCAGAAAACCACTCGTCTATACTCGTGTTTGTAGCTACTTGCCTAGGATGAAGTATTGAGGGTAATATTAACGATTAAAGATGAAGAGCATCGGTGGCTTAATAGTTAAGGAGTCCGACTCGTATCCCGAGATACTTCAGTGCCGCCATGTGCCAATGACTCTTTTCTAATTTATGTAGAAGTTGAACACTAACCAATGCTTTTATGTTGAGGGAAACATTGTAAAAGTACCTATTTACCTACTTACTACTCTAGTTAACTAATGCTGACAAATAATTTCCTTATCATCACGGCCGCTAGAAATACCAATAATTCCTCTATGATGAAAATATTAAGTGGTATTCAATGTGACGGCAGATAGGCAGATAGGCAGATACTGCACATTAGATAGTTGATGCGTACAAGGGAAAAGCATTACGAGATAACACGTAATGGATAGCAAATACATCTCAATTGCTTTGTATTGAAATAAAATATGACTCTATCTAGAGGTATTTCTAAGCCTGGGAAATAATATGAACAATTATGACCATTTATAATAACTATCTGTACTCGAGATATACAGACTGTACTCTAGATATACACAAGTTGTATGTCAATTTGGAAAACCTATTGGAAATTATTATAGTGAGTTTTACGTATTCTGTTTTCCAAATTTTCTTATTAGTTGACACAAAAATATTTTTTCAGATAGGTTTATTTAGGTTGTGTCTGGGATGTAGAATATACCATACCCCCTTTAGACGTCAAAAAAGTACGCTAATATCGTAGAGACAGAACAGGATTTGGGCAATTGCGTTTTCTGTCGCGTATTTTGAATAGTTCTACTATCTCCAACCCGCCACCAAGCTTGAATATTATTAATGGCTAAGGACTAGGTCCAGCAGTGGTCTATTATGGGCTGTTTATGTGTTGATCGATCAAGCAGTTCTACATTTTTTAAATCTTTTAGCCTGACTTAGATGCTACTGTTCCCACACGGTTTGCAGGTATACGGTCGTACGATTCGGTTGTGGAATTAGCTCCCAGCCACAGTGTTTCCTTTGGACTATGACATGGGATCGTTCAAGAGGTATATTAGAGGTCTCTTCAGAGGCGGGCAACGCATTGGTGACTCCCCTGTGTTGCTAATGTCCATAGGCGGCGGTGACCACTTTTCATCAGGTGGCCCGCATGCCTGTTTGTCTGACGGATAACATAAAAAAAAACCACACGGTTATAAATCATCTTGGCGATAATGGTATCTTTCCATCAGGTGGCCCACTTGCCTGTATGCGTGCCGTACAACATTAAAAAAAAATGTCCCGTTTGTGCTTTCGCGCGTGGGCCCAGGGTCTGCCTTGACCATAATCCAGGATTTGGCATATCAGCTAATTACAGAAGCGACTGCCGTCTGACCTCCGTGACCCTGCTACAATGGGAATCTGACCAGATTGGATCATGGTTACACATACGCCTATCCAGTCGCCTGAATGTGCAAAATTTCATAACTATATTTTCCCTCATCTTATATACATAACTCAGAAAAGAGTCATTAGTGCATGGCCGCAGTAGGATTCGAACCCTGTACCTCTCGCTTACGAGTCGGATACCGTAACCACTGGGCCACCGACGCTCCCACGCGTTTTAACTAACCCATATCAGACCCTCCAATTTCGAAACAATTTCGTTCAACAGTGTCACCGTATTATCATTGTTACCGCTATCGTACAGATAACGTAATTGACAAAGTATTCGATAAAAGCTAAGTGCAAGCTTAATCCATTAACGGAATCATAAGCGCCGCAAAAAGCTCCGCTGAAAGTCAATTTGTGTATCGTTATCACGGTTTAAGCTCATTGCCCGTTGTTCTGTGCCGAAAATCCTAATGGTAATCGAGTGAATACCTAGTCTTATCTGCTGTTTTATTCCAGTGATGTCTAATTGTATTTACCGAAGTGCTATAAGTATTGTGCAGCTCCTAATTGTTCTACCTCGATTTATATAGTCTTTTGTGGTTCTACTAAGCGAACCTCGCTCACTAGTAAAGGTGGACATTAAAAAATAAAAAAAAAATATTCGTGGACAAATTCACACAGCGCCATCTAGCCCCAAACTAAGCAAAGCTTGTGCTATGGGTGCTAGATAACTGATATACTACTTAAATACTTTTTTTTTTTTAAATACATACTTATTATACATAGAACACCCAGACCCGTAACAGAAATTAAAATTCATCATTCCAATTTCTGCCCGGCCGGGAATCGAACCCGGAACCTCTTGCGTGGCAGACCGGCATGTTGACCATTGAACCACTCAGGTCGTCACATTAAGTAATCCGTTGGATTAGTGCTTACGGCCCTAGACCTAAGTCAGAGTTATGCTTGAGTACATATTGTGATTCTACTAAAGTACGTTTCAATAGAAAAAAGACCAAGGGTATAGCACAATAACGAAGAGTATAATCCACAGAAATCTAAATAACAAGACTTATCTTTTTTATAGTTAGAATAGAAAGACATTTGATCGCCATCTCACTTTAAAAAAATTTAAAAATCTATACAATAGATTCGTCTTTCAATTTCTGTAAATAATACATACCTACTGTTGTCGTGCTCTACGTTTGTCTTCTATTGTACTATTTTACAACAACATTACTTAAACTGCAAAATCTTACGGTTAACCTGTTAGTTAAAAAAGTCAAAAACTTATGAAAGTAAAAGATTTAGATTCTCTTATTATAGGTGATCGGAAGCAAACGAAGAGTTTACGTGGTTATTTATGGAATCAAGCATTATGGAGAAGCGATTTATTTATTCAGCATAATTATAACCCGCGTCATGAAAGAAGAGACTTGTCAAATGGCAGTGGAGGGGGTTTCGCGCAGGTAATCGTATACCTAACCTAACCTAACAAACTTTAAAATTTCCAATCTTTTTTATTACGAAAAAGTACATACTGAGTGTGAAGAAGGTACCTACATCTATAGTTGTCTCCCCAATAGTGTTTCCAAATGGAGGGAAATAGAAGATTATACACCAAGGGAATAAAGCAATGTCTTTCGTCACGGGCGGCATATTGAATCTTGAGCGTAGCGAAGGACTCTAGCTAGAAAATATCTGAGCGCAGCGACTGAATTATGAAGAGTCCTGAGTAAAGTGAGGGAGCAAGGATAGATTGGATTCAATAATCACTCCAAGGTTTTTTAGCGGATTTACTGCACTGTATAGGAGTCCCATCATATCTTCTTGTGAGCACTCCAGTTGCCATTACTAATCTTCATGTTTGGTAGCGGGTTGGGGACAGCACCATTGGAAATACGCAACAGAATTCCCATTTCCTGGCGTACAGATTCAGATTCAGATTATTTGTACACAGGTACTACCTAGCTATTCTGCCTCTTTGGAATATAGAGTCCTTAGATAATATTAGAGTCCTTTTATTGACCTCTGAGATGCCAAACAATATCCTAAATACCACGTGACTAAACCTGTTTGAAAAATTATTTTTATATCAGGTTTTCGGTTTTTTTTTGTTTTTTTTTTATTTACTTAAGGAAAGCCAACAGCAGTTGTTACAATAAAAATAATAATAGCATTACATAGCCAATTACAGGCTTCCACTAATAAAATTACAATATTTAAAACGTATTCGCTAAATAGAATACGTAAAACTATAATTCACGAAATTACTTACCAATAGCTTTTCCAAATTGACAAATTGATCACAAACAAGTATTGCAATTTGACCGAAACCTTTGAGAGTACTCCTTGTCTGTCCGAAAAAAGGGAGGTGTTACAAGTTTGATGTGGGTATCTAGAATACAGATATGTTATTATTGATGCTCGTCATTGTTTATGTTTAGATAAATAAATAAATAACTCATTTATTATACACACACAAAATAAACAAAAAAGAAAAAGACACATACATTAACACATAATATTACATACAAATTGTTGCCATATTAAAAATGTCGAGTTGGCATTGCCGTGCTGTGGCCTACCAGTTGATAAAGGGACCTCGCTCAGCATGAGCCGCTGCCAAAGCCGTTTAGAGCGTCGGTGGCCGGGCGGTTGAGTATCCGACTCGTAAGCTAGAGGTACCGGGTTCGAATCCTGCTGCGGCCATGTACCAAGGACTCTTTTCTGAGTTATGTACATTAGTTGAATTCTAACCGATGCTCTTACGGTGAGGGAAAACATCGTGAAACCTGCAAACTCAGGCAACTGAATTTGTAACCATGATCCAATCTGGTCAAGTTCCCCTGGTAGCAGGGCCACGGAGGTCAGATGGTAGTCGCCCACTGTAATTACCTGATCGCCAAATCCTGGATCAAGGTCAAGGCGGACCCTGGGCCTCGTCGGGCCGGTCCTTGAGAGCACAACCGGGACATTAACGCTAAGATGATTTTATTTTTTTATCATTGTTCTTATTTCCCAATTCTAGAAATACATCTAAATAGAGTCATATTATATTTCAATACAGAGCACTTGAGATGTATTTTTATAAATAAGTACTTATCAAATAAATTATTTCGCACTTTTGCACCTCCGCAACTGCATAGCGGCGCCCATGCCTATCATTTCAAAGATGAGGTTCGGAAAAACGGACAGGAAATGACAGCGTGCTGTAAAATCCGCGCTCATAACATTTCTATTCGTCGTTTCATAAAAATCGATTTAGCAATAGTATCTAACATGTAGATAAGTTGCATATATAGAAAGGTTCATGAGTGAACGGGGATACAAGGATCAGAGATAACTCTAGTAACAAGCATTTACAAACTTAAATTAGTAAGGAGATCACAACTAAATAGTTATAAAATACTCAAATGTTTATTATGATCGTAATCTCTTTGGTAAGATTACCGTAGTGACATCTATTGTCAAATAGCAATACAATGTTGTGACTACTCGACGTTAGGTGGCGCCTAAAAAATAATATTTATAACTGCGGATAGATGGCGTTCACAACTTATGTTGTCGTCTACATTTACAGTAGGTATAAATAGATGTCGCTACTAGCATAGGTCAACGTACTACAGTTTAGTATTTCAATTTTTTTTTCGCATTCCCCCATAACAAGTTACAGGTGATCCACGTCTGATCAAAATAAATCACAATTGTTAGCAGAAACAGGTGTTTTATGTTTTTACGCAGTACTATTATTGTTTATAAAGCACACAAATGTTGACGTTGGTCGTTAAGTGAACTTTTTATAAGAAAACAAGTATTTGTGGACGTACTGAAGTGTGAAGTGCGACAAAAACGTAAACTTTCTCGTCTTATCAATTTCGCGGTGTCAAAAGTGAACCGAATCCGGTAAAATGAGTTGAGTGAAATGCCAACATAGTTTGCATAAATTACAGCTTTTGAAGAGACAGCCAAAATGACCACGGATAGATTTCACAAGTAAGTAATTTCCGCGTTTATCGATGAATTATTAAGTGTTGATAAGATTATTCCGTACCTGCTGATGTGTTGATCGACTGTGTTTCATTTCTGATTCCGATAAGATCCAGTAGATTTTTGTCTAATTACTAGTAGATGCATAATTTAATTTACGTAATTTTATATTATAAATGTAGAGACATCAGTTTCATACCATCAATGTAGAGATATCAATCTAGAGAGATCGAGGAATGTTTTGAATATCGAATACTGAAACATAAGTGCTTACCTAACTAAAACCGTATCAAATTCTGTAACTCTAGCTAGATAAAGTAAAGAAGCCACATAAAAATCGCGGTTCTTTGGACTCGCCTTCTAAAAGACATCAACGGGGTCATTTTAAACTACTTCATATAACTAATAGACGCGGTGCAAATAATTAACAAAGTGTATAGTAATGGCGTATTTATAGAATAGCTAAAAACTATTTATCGATATATATCGACAAATAATGCGTACACCGAGTTAAAACTCGAAAGGCTACAATTATTCCGTACAGTAACCATCGCAACGAACGTATTTAGAACAAGTGTAAAGCACCAGGGACATTGAACCACCAATTTGACGGTAGCCCAACCGTGTCTCCGCATGTGTAGTTCCCTCATGACATGACACGACTGGGGTGACTTCCGTACATCGTGCGGTCAATGGCCTTCAGGCTGGTTATGACTGCAACCATTGCGATAGTTGGTACGTAAAATCATTCAAAATGGTACCTTACCTATGTATCGGAAAGCTCCAGAGATTTTTTTTGGACACCAAAAAGTGAAATTTGGGCACCAAAAAACCTTAACTCTATATAGAGATGTTTTTATTCATCGTCATTGGTCATCCTAGCAACAAATCCCGGGTCCTGCCAGGGTCCACTTTCCTACTCTTTCTCCTCCACATCGCCCGCTCTTTGACATTCTTACATCGTAATCCATTAGCATCCGTGTCAGCGGTGTCAATCTATAGGTTCTTGGGCCTCTCGCGGGGCGTTTTTCCTGATATCGGCAGGTTTGCACCTATTTTCCACTTGTTCCTGTAGTTTATGTAGCACATGCATGACCAAACCAGCGAAGGCGATCTTCTTTAATCTTATCCGCGAACACGTTTACGTTAAGCCTTCTACGGCTTTACTCGTTACGGACTCGGTCAAGTCGTGTAAGTCACACCCACCGCAGTAGATTTTCTTTTTCCATCAGATGGATCGTCTGTCCGTGAGCCTAGGCAATAAAAAAAAAGAAAAACAGATTATGTTTTTATTTGTTTTCGTCTCTAGTCGTGTACCTACCGGAGTCTACGCTAATAAAATAACTAAACTTATTTTGATTTCTATGGTAGAGTCGCATTGGGAGAATGAGACCGCGCGTGAAAATATGTAGTTCAGTAAACACCTTAAAATAATATTGCACTCTCATCATATGGCACCTGGTAAGTCCTTCACGGTCTGAAGGGGATCAGGTGCATAGAAGTAAAGAACCTAAGTCGACAAACTTAAGGATCAATTTCCCATAAGTCACCACGTTATCAGCTTATCGATTGTCAGTACTTGTGTTATGGTTGTCATGGTTACGTGTCGTTTTCAATGAGACTGTACGGTCGGAGAGTACGATATGTTTTTGTAGCAGCTTTTGTTTGGGTCATTTCTTTTTAGGTAGGTAATATTTTCTGTGTATGTCACACGGCAGGGAAACAGGCAAGGGAGCCACCATGGAAAGTGATCACCGCTGTCTATAGACAGTATCAACATTGGTATCGCCGATGCGTTGCCCACCTCTATAACACGTTGCTCTGGCAGCAATAAGGCAGACGCACCTCTACTGCCAAAGCCACGGTTCTTCTTACCCCCACCCTATGAACCACTGGAGACCTTACGTACCGGTAGCTGCGGTATTCTATAAGGTGTACCTTCCGTACCTTAGGCTTAAGGATCTCCGTCCTTCCCCATTCGGGCGCCTCCAATTCGAACGGGATACCTTAATCTGTTCCCTACCTCTGTTATATTCGTATAATATACTTTCGGGTGTGCTTAGGTACTGTTATACCATAATTATATCTAACCTAAATTGAAATAGTTCAGTGACTAGGGCTTCGTAAGATGAAATATTTACGCGGAATACGAGCTTCGTGTTTATGACTATCAACCCAGATTTTCCAGTATTTTTGGTAACCAAACTTACTGACCGCCTGATGGTAATAAGTTACCGCAGCTGATGAACGTTTGCAATACCAGTGGTATCACTCCCGCTTTGCTTAGCCTGTAATATCTCACCTTCCCTTTCTTGAAGAACTGCATATAGCATTCTCCATTACTTTCAGTATTTTAAAGGTATTTTCCGGGTTTCCTACCACGTACTTTTGTGATGTAATGTGTGTATAATGTGTTATAATAACTGCGATAGCTTAAAACATTATACACTAAATATTGTCAGAATATTTATCACTTACATACCCAATAATCGTATCAACGTTACTCCAAACCTTGTGTCCATACCGAAACCAACCGAATAGCAGTACTAATCATAATTATTTCCGAGTGCCTCGTTGCGTGCGGTTGCCGTAACACCGGACTGGTCCGGTGACGCAACCAGCCTCAACGGAAGCGGCGCGGGCGCAGCGTAAAAGTGAATCATGTAGTACATTTGTCACAATAGAATGACTTTCTCCGAAGCGGTAAACGCTAGCGCTAAGCGTACGGTGGACAAATAAAGCATCGGCGATTGTGGTTTATTATTTGTATAATAAATTCAAAAATAAGGCATAGGCAAAACGTCCATAGGCTGCTGTGACTGCTTACCATCAGGCATACCGCAAGCTTGTTTGCCACCTTAATGTATAAAAAAAAGTTTTGGTTTGTATTATGCATGATCCCTCACCCTATAATTATTTAATCATGTCTTAGAATAAATATTCTGACTTTGCGAGTAAATATTTCAATTTTTATTTATTGCATAGATACTTAGTGATATCGTAATGGAGTTTCTTTGTGCGTGTAGTTAAATCAGTCGTACGTCAGTGCGATAGCGGCCAACGTACGATCAATATATTTCTAGACTTTTACCTCATGACGCAAAACACGACCGTTCATTTAATCTTACCTGTAAATTTCATTACATCGATAGGTAAATATAAGGAATGTATCACGTGGCCGTGTGGTGTCCGGCAGAGTAGAATAGCACCAACCCCTTACACTCATGGGTGTCGTACAAGGCGACTAATGTTTTCGAGGCAAAAGATCAAGAGTCTCCGTAGTCTGGAAAATGGGCAGCAGCATTTTTCATTGTTATATTTAAACACTGCGATCTCCAACCCGCCTGCCAAGCGTGGAGATTATGGCAATAACCTCCCCTTTCGTGGGAGAGGCCCCAAGTCCTGCAGTGGACTGTTACGGGCTGTGATGATGATGATGATGTATCACGTGGCTACATAACAGTACCAGTACCACCAGTACAGTATCAGCAAGGATAAATAAAATAGAGGTAATAAACATACAATGTAGTAATATAAATTGCCTAAACAATACCGTCTACGTTTATAACTGCCATTTGCTAATCTTTATTAGTTTTACACAATAATTTTGTTATCAGATATTTCGCTCAATAGCTTAGCTGGGCGATAATATCCGTAAATACCTATATTTAGATTTCTGTTGGTCTTCCCCGGGCGGTTATTCTTACACTAAATCCGGCTTGCAACAAATTAAATAATAAATAAATAATAATGATTGTGAACAAATTAACACAGCACCATCTAGCACCAAACTAAGCAAAGTTTGTACTATGGGTGCTAGATAACTAATATACTACTTCAATACTTTTAAATACATATTTATTATATGTAATATATAACACCCAGACTCGTAACAGAAATTAAAATTCATCATTTCAATTACTGCCCGTCTTGGAATCGAACCCGGGACCAGTTCACTCAGGTCGTTTAAGATAGACGGTTAAGGCTTTTTGTATGAAGTTATTTGTTTAAGTATCAGCTTAAATGCATTTAAGAATTTCATGCAAGCTGCCTTAAGTGGATAAGCGCAACAACCCACCAGCTTTGCTACATTTACCTTACAAATAATGCTGCTCAAATGCATGACTAAAGTATAAAACAGTGGACGAAGTTTGATGACGACAATACCTGACCTACATGTCTGCTGGACACCATCAAGTCTTACCCTTCTTTTCGAAACATATATTCATTCTCGCCTTTCTAGAATTCGGATAACGGAAATAATTGTCTTACTGCAGTCAGCGCTATCCACTTTTTATTCGTGCGTTGGTATCGTACAGCCTTTTCTTATGCTGTGCTGGCTATGCGACTCGAAACCCCTTGCATTATTTCTGGAGTCGGTGCCAGCACAGTAATGTTCGTCGAGAGTAGGGCGAGAGTTGGTGTGTGGCACCGACTCCAAAAGTAATGATATATAACTTACTCCTATTGTATAATAAAGAGCCGCCCGAGCTAGGTATAAGTTTCCTTCAGTAGTAGGTATACTTATAGACATAGTAAAAATATTTGATCGCCAGCCATGTGGTGTCTGGCAGAATGACTTGGACAAGGACAAGGAGACTTGTGTTGTCAGGTAGACGAGCTCCTTAAACCAGGTTATGCTGCTTACTATTTCCGCACCAGGAATCATTAGGTCAAGAGGTCAGGAAATGGCTGATTTGGAAAAAGAAGAAAAGACAATAGTCACCAGCATCTTCTGGTGTATATTTTCCCCGTTGCGATCTTTACACGCATCCCAAGCGTGGAGACTGTAACATCTTCCATCAGTAGAGAGTCAAAGGCTCTAGTAATCCAGTCTAGTGTACGTACTGTTGATGTGCTGATAAAATGACACTTTCTTACTTTCAGGGCGGCCAAAGATGGCCTGTTGGAGATACTTCGCGAGGCCACGCGTAAGGAATGCAACAACAAGGACGAGTCGGGCATGACGCCCACGCTCTGGGCGGCCTTCGAGGGTCACATCGAGGCTTTGCGACTGCTCTGCGGCAGGGGGTGAGTTCTTCTTTCATTTGTATCACCTTTGCTGTTGGTTTGGGAAAAGAGCCTCTGAGAACATAGCAACCGGGAACAATGATGAGTTGACGTGCCATCTGAAACTGGAAAGTGCGTGGTAATCGCAGGATATTTATTAGGTTAGCAAAATATCTGTCCAGGTACAGATTCGAATCTGAGACTCGCTCCCGTGGAGATTTGGGGCCTTATTTTTGAATCGGTTGTCGATTTTTTCGATTTTTATTTTCAAGATTTTTAGGCAAGATGCTGATTTTTTCTATTTTTGAATCGTACTCTAGCGGTGTTGTTTATGTGATTTAAAAACATTGAATTTTTCATGCAGAAAATCAAAATTGAAAACCTTTCGAATCGAGGCGAGCGATTCAAAAATAGAATCCCTGGCCCTGCATGAACTTTGTCGACCCCGTAAAAACGCGTTTACTCCATTGTAGGTTAGGTAGAGTTTCTTTCCCAAACAAGTCATTCGAGTTTCGTTTATAAAAAACGGGTATAGGATAGGAAAATGGAGAAGGTAGACGAAGAGCATACGTATATGTATGCATTAATAACAGTTTCATGTTTCGTGGAGTGCGTAACACAATCCTAACACTCCCAATCGTAAACAGTCACGTTCTCGTCACGTTAGAAATAAAATTATCAAGGTATAACATGTCTATTAGTCGCCAGTCATAATATTTAGCACTCTTAGCTAAGTTTATTGCTCTATTAGCTTCTGCTCGCGACTTTGCGTGATACCAGGGTGAAATAATAAGCGAGTATCCGGAACTCTTTTATTGCTTGAATTGAAGAAGTTTTAGCTCACGAAAGTAGACCAAACCAATTATGGAATACCTTAACTAGCTAAAATTAGCAAGATATTATTTTTTGAAATTCTAAATTAGACAGAGCGCTATTATTTTACACTAGTGGACCCGGCGCGACTTCGTTCGCGTGTCGACCTACCCCTGCCCCTACTCTGTCATGCCCCTACCCATACACCTACTCTACAACTAGCGTACACCTACCCTACACCTACCATAAACCCACCTACCCTTTTTTCTTACCTATAAACCTCTTGAATCACTCTATCTATCGTTGAAAACCGCATTTGAATTTGTTGCGTAGCTTAAAAGATCTAGACAGACGGCAGGAAGCTACTTCTTTTTATACCAAGTATAAATACCTACGAATACACAAGAAGTATAATCATTATATAGTGAGGGAGATATCCACCGGTGACGTCACCAATTGATATCACTATTATCATTTATGGGTGTCATAAAAGGGATTAGGCGACTAATGCTTTATGGGTTGATAGGGTACGATGGGATAATTTATAGCCAGATAAATATCCACAGCTATTAGTTTTGTTGATTTTACCGTTTTAGGAATAAATACTACGTACAAATATAGGTACTTAATAGGTACTTTAAACAATGATCATTTGGTTAATTTTATTGATTGTGTCAAACGAATTTTGTGTATGAAATATTATAACTAGACAAACATTACTAGACAATTATCATAATCAGATAATTATCAATTAAAATGAGCCCGATAATAATCAATAATAATAATGAGCAGATAATTTCAGCCCGAGGCTAACCAGCTAGAACCTCCATAACCTCCATATACCAGAAAACAGACAACAGTGTTTTCTGCGTTTATATTACAGCAAACCCCCCAATTATGTGGAGGAGGCTTAAGTCCATCAGTGGACAGTTACAGACAGTCGAAGATAACTATAAGATTCAGTAAGTCAATTACGACTTTGTAAATAATATTGTATTGGGTAAGGTCTTTCTTTGTTTAGATGTATTTGCACAAGTTCATAGAAATCCATTCACTTATTCAGTTAAGTCTAGTTAGTAGAATTTCTTCAAATTATTAATTAGGTATGATGATATCGTCTGTCTATATCTAAATCTATACATGAAATCGCTTGCCGCGTCTGTCTGTGTGTATGTATGTATTTTCATACAGTTTTCACTACCAGTAGAAGGATATATTCCGTAATGTTTATCCGTTTATAATACATGGATACTATAGTAAAGAAAAGCCACGAAAACTTGTGCGAAGCCGAAACGGGTCGTATAAAACAAAGTCGCTTCCTGCCGTCTGTCCCTATTTATCTTTGTATAATCTGTCCAAACTGATTTGTCCCATTTGGTTCAGCAAATTATGTATTTAAATGGATAATGTGCAGCAGTATTCGTTGAAATTCACACTCTATGTATTTCTTGTATAATTCAAGACATTTATACACAATATACGTAGCGTGATTGATGCGGCAAGTCGTGAGTTTGGGCATTGTTTGTTCACCAATTAAGACAATTCAGAATAAAGAGATCATATGTATCTATGTACGCTTAGATCTTTTAAATAGACTGGCAGTGCGGGCTGTGCAGCAGTTGAAGTATCTCCATATACTTCCCGAGGACATTAAGCACAATGATATGACACGAGAGAGCCCTTGCTATCCGAGGGAATGTGATCGCGCGTAGGTTCGGAGGAAGCAGTAGAGAGGTCAAGTTGACATTCTTTAATGCCTACTGCCTCTGTTTTTATACGTGTTATACGTACAGCGATATCAGAGTGCAATATAATGATATATTTCGAACTCTGATGCGGCTGCCGACGTTCTGCAGTGCCTCAGCCATGTTTTCGGAGGCAAGGGTGCCGGATTTTCATGCGGGGACGCATCGCTTCCTTTTGGGAGAGACTGCGACAGTCTGGCAACGGTATAATGAGGGCTGTGACTCCAGAACACGTACTAGTACTATACAGAGGTATTGGCTATCTGCGCACCAGAACGTAAATCTGAGATAAATAAATTGCAGGTAACTGTATTGTATTGACGTTATACATAAATATAACTTGACATTTAATTTTACAAATTGTAATTTTAGAATTAGCAACTCTTGGTGTTGCTAATGTCTATAGGCAGTGGTGACCACTCTCCATCAGGTGGCCCGCTTGCCTGTTTGCCTAACGTATGATATAAAAAAAACTTACGAATATGTATTATTATTTAATTGTATGGATCTAATTTATCTGCAATAAAGATTATTTATTTATTTTATTTTATTTAAACTACGCAACGGACTTTAATGCAGTTTTCAACAATAGATAGAGTGATTCAAGAGGAACGCTTATAAGCATGAACAAAAGGGTAGGCATGGGTAAAGCAGGTGTAGGATAGACGTAGAGTAGATGTAGGGTATGTGTAGGGTAGGTGTTGGGTAGGGATTTGGGTAGGGTAGTTGTAGTAGGACGCCACGCGAAAGAAGGTCGCGCCGTGTCCACTAGTGTAATGTAATATAAATTAAAAAGGTAAATTCGATGCATTGTAAGGTACTTAATCCATAAATTAAAAACCGCTTATATATATAACAAACGCATTATAACTCAAAAGAACCTTGAGTCTTGCCTTGTAACTCTCTACCATTACTTCACCTATTACGATAAGGAAATATCAATTGTTCGCAAAATTAGACGTCATATCTTCGTTTTAAAGTGCGCTTTGATAAAATTGCAATCGAATCCACATTCTCTTAGATAATCAATTACCATACTCCATAATTAAAACTTGTGTATCTTTGTTTGCTGCCTGCCATGATAATTGAGATTTTTGTTAAAAATAACAAACTTTTATCAAAGTAATTATACTAGCCGTTCCTAGCGGTTTACACCCGTGCGCATTTCGGATCCCTGTAAACATTTAATAATCCTGCGGGATCCTATAATTTTTCCGGAAAAAGGTTCCTATGACATTCAGATATAATGTAGCTTCCTATTAATATACGAATTTTCGAAATAGTGTATAGTTTCGGAGATCGCCCCAGATGTACAAACCGATACTCTTACAAACATACAAACTTTTTCTGTTTATAATATTTTTATAGACGTGTATGCTAACATTGAAAGTGAGACACTTGAGTTAAATTAAATTTATATGAATTGAGGGACAAAAAAAATAAATGAACAAAAACCACAACACAGTGGTTTCCAAGCAGTAACAAACGTAGGTAGTAGAGGATGACAAACAAAACGACGAGAATATTATTTCAAAAATATAGATTGCTCTCTATGGATACGAACTGCCAAGGATAGAGAAAGATGGAGATTGTTGAAGGAAATATTGTCGAGAGACAAGCTGGTACAGAAGATCAATCGGTCGATGTGTAAAAATTATGAAAAAAAAATGAAAATTTTATTAGCTTTGCTTAGGTAATAATTCAGAGAGAAAATGCATTCTGTGTGGCATCCTAGTCTAACCACATAGTAGCTAGGCTATAGGATTTAAGGGAAAGAAATGTAGTCAGCTATAAAGGCTTATTTATTTATAAAAGCGACATTGAATTAAATGTATGTGAAAATTCTTCTCCGCAAAATCAAACAACAAATCTTGTTCACAGAGGGTCAAGAGTCAAGCGAATAATTCAAATAAACCAGTTTTTATTCGATAAAAACTGTATTTTGCGAAAAGAAAGTGATCTACCAATCCAGATTTGCAGCTTGAATCCGCTTTACACACCTAATTTTAGCGGTTGCGAATTTGTATCACTGCCGATTTCACTCTCTACATTCTAGAGAAATTCTCTAGTCTAGAATAACTAAGACGAAACGTTCATTTATCACACAGTAAGATGAATTTTGAAGGTTGCATTATGTCTGGGAAAATATTCGATTATTCGCAAGTATTTCCCTCAGAAACAGTCATTTCGACGACCTAAGTGGTTCAGTTAGTTAACATGCCGATCGGGTTCGATTCCCGGCTGGGCAGAAATTGAAATGATGCAGTTGAAATAACAAAATTAAGCAGTTAATTTTAATAGCTCAATGGCTTAACTTTGACTCAGAAACTTGTTTGAGGCCTTTAACTTTCCCAGAACGGTTGATTTTTTTTCCTTAATAGCTTTTTATGGCTAATAATAAGTAACACGTAATCTACTTTATTGCAGTAAGCGTGTGATGTCCGGTAGTAGAATACATAGCAGAATATTATAGGCACTGCTACTACCCTGTCTACTGATAGGACGACTATAAGCAGATGGGCTAGAACCTCCATAAACTAGAAAATGGGTATCAGTGTTGTTAGATACTCATAATTTGGAGATCGTGGGAAATATATGCCTAAGCCGGTATCAGGAAAGAAGGACCCAAGAGGTGATGGATTGACATCGCTGATTCAGTTGCGCGAGCCAACACGGCTTACGAGGTGAGGATGCCAATAATAATATATGTATAATAAGAATGCATTTATAAATATATAGGTACTTCTCAGTTCTCTGCCACCCATAACTCATTTGTCCACGATTATTATTATTATTATACTTATTATACATAGAACACCCAGACCCGTAACAGAAATTAAAATTCATCATTTCAATTTCTGCCCGGCCGGGAATCGAACCCGGGACCTCTTGCGTGGCAGACGGCATGTTGACCACTGAACCACTCAGGTCGTCATAATCATAATCATAATAAATCATAATAAATCAAGCATATTTATATTAATTTAAATATTTACTGATTGATAGAGACTCGCTCCCTCATTACCGACTATACTCTTATTTATCTGCTATTTTCGCAAAATTCTAACTTCTGCTATATATAGGTAACTAATCCTGCCAATGAATCTTGCGACCATACAAATGACATACACACCCACCAACTTATTACAATCCAGCTTACCATTGTCGCCCCCGAATTATTGTACAACTTCGTAAATTCCTGTGACGGAACATAATACCACTAGTAAAATAAACACTTTTAATAATTAAAACACTTTTATTGTTCCATCATAAATGCACAACACAAAGTGTCAATAATAAAATACTCTTCAGTGTAGTCACTAAACTGCTGACTGTACCATACAACTTCACTCAATGAAAAAAGCGAATTCTTCCATAATATTAGCACCGAGACCTTCTAATTAAGCATCGAGCGACGTGAGCTTTGTACGCTGTGTGAAAAACACAATAAGCCATTGGTCGTACTGCTCTCACACATTGTTTTGCAAAGAACAGACTAATGCCCGATACTGTGATACTGTATTAAGTTTTGATAGATGTTTCTAACTGATATCCCGTAACTTTAAAGAAGTTTGAAAGAAAAAATTGGACCTCCAAATTACGAGTCATCATGACGACCTGAGTGGCTCAGTTGGTTTACATGCCAGTCTGCCACGCAGAGTTCGATTCCCGGCCGAGCTGAAATTGAAATTGAAATTTTAATTTCGGTTACGGGTATGATATATATTTAAAACAAATATGTAATAGTTTATCAGTTATCAAACACCCATAACAAAAGCTTTGCTTACTTCGGGGCTAGATGGCGCTGTGTGAAATTTTCCAAGCATTATTATTTATTTACCATCATCATCCTAGAGTTCAGTCCCGGCCTGTGGCGGGGTCTGCTTTCCTACTTTTTCTTCCCAACTTCGCCAGGTCTTTGGCATCTTCACCTCGTAAGCCGTGTTGGCTCACGCAACTGACTCGACGATGTCAATCCATCACCTCTTGGGACCCTCTTTCCTGATACCGGCTTAGGCATATATTTCCCACGATCTCCAAATTATGAGTATGATTACCCATTGATACCCATTTTCTAGTTTATGGAGGTACTAGCCCATCTGCTTATAGTCGTCCTATCAGTAGAAAGGGTAGTAGTAGTGCCTATATTATTCTGCTATGTATTCTACTACCGGACATCAAACGCTTACTGCAATAAAGTAGATTACGTGTTTCTTATTATTAGCCATAAAAAGCTATTAAGGAAAAAAAATAAACCGTTTTGGGAAAGTTAAAGGCCTCAAACAAGTTTCTGAGTCAAAGTTAAGCCATTGAGCTATTAAAATGAACTGCTTAATTTTGTTATTTTTATAATAATGTTATATCATCTTAGCTGACTACTTAATGAGTGGATTGTGTTAATGTTCGCTGCATAAATAGTGAACTGTTTTTGGTGTCGGGTAGGGTACAACAGAATGCATGGAGTTTTTCAAGTGGTTTTTACGCCATCGGTAATATAGGAGTGATAAGAATAGCCCCTGTATTGCAAACGTCCATTTAAAAATACAGGCTACTGGCTAACCATCAATTATCAATTTTGTGTTACCAAATAAAACTCTTATCTGAATAGGATTAATATCTTCGTAAATTTTCGTGTACTCACCGACGTACGAATAGACAGCCCACCTGATGGAATGCGGTAACTGTCCCCATAACACCATTATCATCATCTTGGCGTTAATGTCCCGGTTGTGCTCTCGCGCACGAGGCCCCGGGGGCCGCCTTGACTATCCGTCTATTAGGTTCATAGTGTCCGTCAAAAGGCATCTGGTCTACTGGTACAAAGGCCGACTCCTTATCCGCTTGCCACTTTCCAACTGGTGAACAGTCTGAACGTGTCTCCCTCGGGAAGAAACAAACAGGAAATATGCTTGACGTGAGAAATAGATAAAGGGGTGATATCTATCCAGGCGGACTCCTCAGACTTGACAGAGTCCTACCACCTGTATTACTCATCATCATCATCTCGGCGGTATGTCTCGGTTGCGCTCCTGCGCGGCACGTGAGGGCCCGGGGTCCGCCTTCCTACTATTCCTGGCCCACTTCGCTCGGTCTTCGGCATCCTTGGTCACTTGATGAGACTTGTATCATACCATACCACCTGTATTACTAACGTGTCAATACCAACCCTCCAGTGGGGAACCCGACAAGGCGGACTACTTCGGCAACACGGCGCTCCATTTAGCGGCGGCCAGGGGCCACCGGGACTGCGTCACCTTCCTAGTCAACTTCGGCGCGAACGTCTACGCCATGGATGTGGACGGGCATTCCGCGCAAGAGCTGGCCGCTATCAACGGCCGCGATGACATCCTACGCTTCCTGGACACGGCCACGGCCAAAATGGAGAACACTGATAAGTGAGTATCTTTACAAGCTAAGGTTTCTGGATAAGTTTTCCCTGTAGAGTACAATATGGAGTTCTTCAAGGCGATTCTAGGTGGAGGTATGGAGGTTTGCTATTGCAAATGTCCATAGGCTGCGGTGGCTGCTTACCATCAGGCAGGCCGTAAGTTTGTTTGCCACCATAGTGGTATAAAAAACATTAAGACAAGGACAAGAACAGTGAACGGCCTCAAAACAACATATCCAGGGTTTGAAGGCGGGCAACACGTTGGTGATACCCCACCACTCACCTTCACCTTTATATCAGGTGGCCCGCTTGCCTGTGTGTCTACTAATTGACTTAGAAAAGGGTCGCAACTAGATACTCCGATTACTTGATACTGACATTGTCAAAAGCCTTTCGCAGCATTCTTGAAAATCTAAAGTTTAATGTCTCCACATAAAAAACTCGCTATATCTCTATAGCTAATTTATCTCTCATAAAAGTCAATGTTTCACGTAAACCATAATTTTAAATTAAAAATGGAGTTTCCCCCTCCTGGATACACAAAATTCCACTCTTGAAGTTGACTGTAGTCGGTGATAGTCGAAGAATAGGGACTTGTATTTATCCCATTCTTCACCCAGCTGGAGAACCTAGATGGAGCACGAATCCGGTCAGACGGTGCGACGGTCTTCACTGAACTGTATAGTGATAATACTACTGATCCAGTGAGCGACCATTACTGATCTATTGTGATCGCCTCTTTGTTACAGTTCAGTTCTAATCCCTGTAGCTTCTATGAACTGTATTATGTTCTTAGTACTGATATCGAGCACATCATTAGGTAGTAGTTTGTGTTTACCCAGATGGATGCTACATTTGCGCATCAGGGCCTCACATTTGCAGATCAAGTGTATAGGTGTTTCATTCTCCTCCTTGCAAAAACGTTAGTAGTGGCCTGAACTGTACTCAATACAAAAGCACCATGTCTTCTACCAATTACAATATTTGATTGAGCTAGCGCTTACTACCTGTGGCTAGGCAATTTTTTTAATACTGCTATTTCTTTTTTATACTTTTACCTGTTATGTTCCTTTCGAATGCAGTCTATCTAAATAATTATTAAATATCTAATAAAAATTGCTTACTTAGTGTAGGCATTTAGTTCATGATAAATATAACATGTATGTATTTAATTAACTTAGCTTAAATCACTATGGTTGTAAATGACTCGAAGTTATGCTACTCATAATATCTTATCATAGATAGGTACTTTTAAATTTAACCAAAATACAATGTAATTTTAGACTTAAGTTTGATGAATAAATTATTGACCAAAAGGCTGGTCAATACCTTGGCCAAAGGATTAGCCTCGCGACACAGCGAGGCAATACGGCCAGCCTTTTGGGAACAATTCCTTTAACAAGGGACTTGGGGCAAGTTTTTTATTTGTAAGTATTATTTATTAATTTAGTTACAGATTAGTTTAGTTTTAGTTTGTTAAGTTTTCAGTATTGTTGTTTTTGTTGAGTTGTGTAATAATAAATAATTAACCATTATTTAAAAAAAATATATATTATTATTATCTAGGAACTGCTGTTTAGTAATTTCAAATTTATGAAATAAATAAATATAAATCTAAATCTAAATCCCTTCCGATACCGAGTACCGATCAATCTGTCTCTTTAAAATTCGAAATACTAAAATCTAACTATTCAAATTCCAGAAAGAAGGCCAAATCGCAGAAAGAGAAAGCGAAGAAAGATCACGAGAAGGCCCAGAAGGAGTACATTAAGAGGCAGAAGGAAGCCGAGATCCAGGCACAGAAGGAACTGAAAAAACTTAGCAACAAGTGGGACCAGGGCTATAATGAGGATATTACGCCGATGCCGCACCGCCCCAGCACCGTTATCATGGCCCTCAAACAGAAGATGACCAGATCCACCAGTCAAGGTGACTCTCTAGCCTTTACAGCTTAGCGTTTATTAAGTAGTTGGACTCTGTCAAGCCTGAGGAGTCCGCCTGGGTGAGTACCGCCGCCTTATCTATTTCTGCCGCCAAGCAACAATTTTTAATTTTTTACATAAAGAAAGTAATAAATGGCACAACAGGCGCTACTTATTTCTAAAAGAAATCTCTTCCAGCAGGCCTTCGGAAGTGAGTTGCGATCATGATACACCGATTGCTTTGAGAAACATTCGCTAGCACAAATTACAGGCATTTTAAAAGGGCGATATCCAAATCGCCTGCCAAGCGGAACCTTGCTGTTTGATGCTTTGAACTGTTGATGTGTGTTATGATGTCAATCAACCGATAAGGAAGCAGCACTTTTCACATTTTCCTGCTTCTGTATCCAGGTAACCTGCTGGATGACCAGCCACGGACTACCTTCGGCACGCTGGTGGGCACCGTGAGCTCGGGCCCGCGCAGTCGCGGCATCGTCTCCAAGAAAGTACAGGCTAGCAAATATAAGAACGGCACCATTGGCAGGAACGGGCCCTCTGACGATTTTAAGGTATTTTTTTAAATAGGCTAGTTGAGTAACCCTGTTGCCAACAATTCTCTGAGTTAAATGTTTGAAATTGTTACTTTTGCGATTACGTATAATCTTAGATTTAATAGTTTAAGTTTATTGCAATGGAACTTTGTTAGCAACTTTAAGAGAGGCAGGGCATAGCGGGTATCCTGTTCGAATTGGAGCGGCCCGACTGGGGAAGTACCTCCACCTTACAGATTACTGCAGCTAAACAATACTCTTTTCAATATTATAGTGTTTCTGTCGGTGAGTAAGGTCTCCAGTTCTCCATGGGGTGGGTGTTTGGGAAGCCGTGGCTTTGGCAGTGGCGGGGCATTTGCCGTTTTGCTGCCAGAGCAACGTGTTATAGAGGTGGGCAACGTATTAGCGATACTCTTGGTGTTGCTAATGCCTATAGGTAGTGGTGACCACTTTCCACCAGGTGGCCCGCTTGCCTGTTTGCCTACCGTGTGACATAAAAAAAATAAACTGAACCCATGAAATCGATGATACGGAATCGCAAGTCTCAATTTCAATCATTGCAATCAAGGAATTGTTGGCAACAGCATTACATAATTAGCCCACGGTTTACCTGATGGAAAGGTCGGAAACTGACCTATTGAGTCGCGTACGCGTTGCCGACCATTAATGATAGCTCTAGGCTCGTTTCTTGTAAGTTTCAATATCGTAACAGTTTGGAAAGATTGCTGCAGACATTTCGGTCGAAAGCAGGGTCGAAATGCGAAATGACCTAAAGTTGCTGGAAAGTCGTATCATACGGTGCTTGACCACTCATCTAGGTACGGATGGAATTTTAATTCACCACGGGGTGTATGGTGGTTGTGGTGGCTGGCTGATAGGTTGGGTATTTTTTATAAAACTATAAATATCAGCTACAGGACGTCCACATCTGGACACAGCTTTCAACCAGAGCCCTTATTATCCTCCACTTTGTGCTTTGTTCGATTTCTTGCGTAAAAAAACCAGCACCAGCTATATCAGTTGAGCCAGTGATCCCCTCTCACTCGCTCATCCATTAATTCCAGATAGGAGAGGTAGAGACAACAGGCCGTCGCTCAGTGACCTCCCTGAGCGGGTTGCGGCGTGACTCTGAAGTTATGTATGTGGGCACCTTCGGCGTGGGTCCGCAGCAGCGCGGCGCGGTCGCGGACGTGTTTGATACTACTGCGCCGGAGAAAAAGGCTTCTCAGGCGCCTCTTGCCAGGTAATAAGGTTCAAAATTGATTGATTCCTTCTCAGAACACCGCCTTGGAGGATGCACTTTAATTACTGGATTTAATTAATAAGGTACAGTGGCCGTGTGGTGTCCGGCAGAGTAGAATAACACCAACCCCTTACACTCGTGGGTGTCGTCAAGGCGATTAATGATTTAGAGGCACAAAATCTAAGTCTCCGTAAGCTGGAAAATGGGCAGCAGCGTTTTTCATTGCTGTATAACACTGCGATCTCCAACCCGCCTGCCGAGCGTGGAGATTATGGCAACAACCTAGCCTTTATGGGAGAGGCCCGACTGTTATGGGATGTGATGATGAAGGTGCAGTGTTGTGTTTGGGAAGTGAAGGGTTCATTGTCCACAGACCACGTGACAATTGTGACGGCATTGTCATGTGGTCTATGGATAGTGAATTCAAGGAACTTGGACCATAAAGCGGGAATCTTTATGGCCCAAGTTCTTTGGAACCTGTTCTAACATAAACATTATGCGGAGGTGAAGTGGTGGGCACGTTTGAAAAGACTGCACCGGAGAAGTAGGAGTCTCAGACACCTCTTAGAGCTTGTCTAAGCTGAAATGACACGCCCCACTACTTAATTAGTTGATTTCGATGTGTGAGTGCAAATATTAATAACGACACTTCATCTGTGTGGGAGCGTCGACTGCTCCAATCGAACGACGCGTGCTCCTACGTTTGGGTCTCACCGGCAACTGAATGACCAATTACAACGGCATTTGTATTTATGTATTGCGTCCATATTTTAAATTTGCTTGTGTGCGTTAATGCGATAGTGGGGCGCGTCATTTCAGCTTAGACGAGCTCAACCTGATAATGAAGTTCAAAATCGATTGCATCCTTTATCCTTTCAAGTTCTCCACAATTGTCACAAGCCTCCCACAACTTGACTTGGAGGCAACGGAATACACCTAATGCCTAATCTTGCAACATACTTGTACAGTGCAAGAGCTTAAGTTAATTACCACTTCAAGAAATTTTTCCTTTGCCGCCACAGCAACATTCACGGTATTCGGTGCATCTTTAGCCAAAATCAGATTGCTAAAAGAAAGGAGCATTAGTTGTCCCTTATGCCCAAGGGACTCGTCTTTTGCCCCCAGAGGGGTTTTATATAAATTGTATTTTTTATACAATATATAAAGAATAAATTCATAAATGCTATAAAAATGTTTAACGACTGCACAGTCATCATCACAGCCCATAACAGTCCACTGCAGGACTTAGAGCCTCTCTAACGAAAGGGGAGGTTATTGCCATTATCTCCACGCTTGACAGTTGCGGGTTAGAGATCGCAGTGCTATAAATATTACAACGGAAAACGCTGCTGCCCATTTTCCAGCTTACGGAGACTCTAGTTCTTTTGCCTCGAAATCATTAATTGAATTGTACGACACCCACAACTATATTTTTTATACAATATATAAAAGATTAATTCACGAATGCTATTAAAATAGTTTAACGACTGCACAGTAATGCAAAGATTCTTAAGGTGGTCTTGTACAGTGACCACCCCAACACAACTATATTTGTTACTTACTGGGGATGACTCAGCTTACATTGTGAAGATTTGAGAAATAAAGAAATTTATATATTTTTTATTTTAGTGACAGCTTATTGATGATGTTGGTTCCCCAGGTCCCTGAGCCAGCCGGACTTCGCGGCTGGGGCGACGGCGGGAGATGGCATCGGACAAGAGGTTTTGCTTCAGGAGCCCCCCAGCATCTTCGACAGGCCAGGGTTCGGCAGCGTCGCTTTCAGGTGATTGTTACAACCACAGAAGTCAAAATAGGATAAGATATGCCATGTGGGGTGTGAAACTAGAGATCGCTTGTCGCCACTTCGGCTTCTGAATTTAGAAGCCTAATTAGAAACGCATTTAGGAAGGTGTAATAGCATTTTGTAACTTACATAATTCAAATGGACGTTCAGAAACTCATTTTAACCTGGTAATTTAACTGTGGGAGTTTAATCTTGAAACATTAGGCACACGGTTTTGTTTGTTTATTAATGAAATTAAGTATAAATATCATACTACTGCTTTTTAGAGATATCAAATTTAAAATAAATATTACCTATAAAATTAACATTATTCGAGAGCGTCATTAGCGCCAAGAATGATGTTTAGTTTACATATGCAGTGCAGTTTTCGAACGCAACATTTAAATAAAAAGTAAAACCGATTGGCGGGAATTCAAAAGTACTGCAGCCATTCTCGTACACAACACGTCCGACTTCGTGACACTTCAACCAGTAAATGAATTTAGAACAATGTAATCAGAAGCTTCTAAATAGCATAGTACATTTCGGTCACCACCCAATTTCCGCCATTTTGAAATAATATCGATTTTGCGGCTACTCATAAAATTTATGCCAATCGATAGGAAACTTTAATATCTATCGATCACTATGTTCAAAAATGTCGAAAACGGTATACCTTGCGAGATATCGCAAGTCAAAGATGTACATTATCTACCGACACATGGGGAACAAATACCTCCTACTAAGTCTACTCATAGTCAAATATCTTCTAAACTACTGAACCGATTTCAATTAAATAAAGTTAGGAATATTTTCCATTAAAAGACCATCAAATACAGAAAACCGCATTAAAATTGGTTCATCCGTTCGGGAGCGACAGATAGACGGATCATCATCGTCCTAGCACTTATCCCGGCCTCTACCAGGGTCCGCTTTCCTACTCAATCTTCTCCACTTTGCCCGGTCTTCGGCATCCCCTTGTCGTAAGCCGTTGGCGCTCGCATTGTACTCAGCGATGTCAATCCATCGCTTCTTGGGCCGCCCACTGGGCCTCTTTCCTGATACCGGCAGATTCAGGCACCTATTTCCCACGTATCCCTGAGACCAAACCACCGCAGACGAGCCTCCTCCATCTTATCTGCGATATCCCTCACACCAAGGCTGCCTCGTTACGTACTCGATCGAGTCGCGTAACTCCGCACATCCAGCGCAGCATTTTCATTTCGTTGGTGTGGAATTCGCGAACGTGTTTCGTCAGCGCTGGCCATGTCTCGCAGCCATAGAGCATCACCGGTCTAATTATACTCTTGTATATGAGCCCTTTGAGCTTTACAGGGATTTTAGGGTCACATATGACTGCCGTGAGTTCCCGTCATTTGGCCCAGGCCGCAGAGATCGGGATTTGACATCGGGGCCGATATCGCCGGACTCGTGCATCACGGATCCGAGGTATTTGAATTTATCTGTTCTATTGACAGCTTCGTTACCTATACGGATGGTGTCGGGATCCGCGATGCAGCTGGCCATATACTCTGTTATGGCGATATTCATCTTCAAACCACCCTTTTCTAGCACATCCTTCCACGTGTTTACTCTGGTCTCAAGATCTTGCCTAAGCTTGCTCACCAGTACAATGTCGTCAGCGTACTTCATAAGCCAAGGAGGCATGTCCTGAATTTCCGCAGAGAGGGCATCGAGCACTATGCAAAACAAGTAAGGACTTAATACAGAACCCTGGTGGACACCTACAGTAATCGGGAAGGGTTAGTATGGCCTTCGATGGTTTTGACAACAGCTCCAGTATTGGCATACATGTCCTGTATAATAGAAATACGCCTCGGGCACAGACTTTGCTCTCAGAGCCCACCAGATTATCTCCCGAGGGACACTGTCAAAAGCCCTCTGCAGGTCGAGAAATGCGTAATGCAACGGTTGATTCCTACTGAAATGGGACTCCTGCGTGACCTAGAGAGCAGAGACTGGATCCATGGTGCTGCAGCCCGGCCTGAAGCCCTATTGGCATTCCGACAAGGAGCATTCCTGGCGAAGTCTCTGGTCAACAATCCGTTCCAATAGCTTCATTGTGTGGCTCATAAGTTTGATACCTGGATAGTTGCCGCACTCTTGCACACTACCTTTTCCTTTATAGATTGGTGTGATAATATTTACGCGCCACGCGTCAGTTATAAGCCCCGTAGCTACAATCCTGTTGAATAGCTCAGTGGGCAAGAGTACGCCCCGGGTCCCCATTGTTTTCCAGGTTTCTATAGGTATTCCATAATGTCCAATAGCTTTTCCGTTCTTCATACGTACCAGAGACCTCTCCATCTCATCAGGGGTGATCGGGCTTATCATGTCAAGGTTTGCAGGAAGCTGTGGTGGTACGTAGTTGTTGGCATCGTTAGACAATTCTTTGATATGACAGCACCACCGGTCTTTAATAGAGTTTGCACTTATAAGCAAAACGCCATCCGTACCTTTTATGGCAACACACTTTGTCACATCCAGACTAGCTCGACTTCACGGTTTTACCAGCTTGTAGACGAGCTTGTGCCCCTCCACAGAATCCAACGCATCGTAGAGCGGAGCAGCAGTGTGCCAAATGCCAACGGTATGTGGCGAAGCGAGGTTGACCATGGTCTACCTCTGGGGACCGGAGACTAGTTGAACAGTCTCGAGAGCCGAGTGGCATATTATTATGAAATAAAGTATATTGTGTGTTGGTGAACACATAATTTTACAATACATTTTATTTTAGTTTAATTTTTGTTGTAAGTTTAACGCGTGTATCCGTCTATCTGTAGCTCCCGAACGGATGAACCAATTTCAATGCGGTTTTTTGTATTTGAAAGGTCTTTTAATCTAAATTATTTCTAACTTTATTTATTTGAAATCGGTTCAGTAATTTAGAAGATATTTGACTATGAGTAAACTTAGTAGGAGGTATTTGTTCCCCATGTGTCGGTAGATAATGTACATCTTTGACTTGCGATATCTCGCAAGGTATACCGTTTTCGACATTCTTGAACATAGTAATCGATAGATATTAAAGTTTCCTATCGATTGGCATAAGTTTTATGAGTGGCCGCAAAATCGATATTTTTTCAAAATGACGGAAAGTGGGTGGTGATTTTCTCCATACTAAATGTTCAATGCTTTTTAGAAGCTAGTTGCTTCTGAATTTAGTCTACTGAATTGTACACGGGAACCAAGTAGTAACCACAGACATAAAAAATGTTCTCTATGGTACTAACGCTGGGAGAAAACGGAGTTGTAAGGAGATTGTGGCCGTAGACGGCGTGGTTGCTTTGTGATCGTAGTGCTGGTTTTTTCTATTCTGTGCCATGGTTTTGGGTAGTAAAAACTCCTTAGATTAATTTCTTCCCCAGAAGATAAAATTCTTTATAATAAGCTTTCTTCTGAGAAAAACCATAGTTTTTATCTCCTCTCTGAGAAATACGACTTTGAACAAACAACTAACTGTGAAGTTAACAATAAATAGAATACTTTGGCAAAAATCGCTACAGTTTAGCCCAATAAGCCAACCTCACACGCAAAATGAAGAGCCAACCAAGTTCTATTTGGCGGAGCTTTCGACGGCTAACTAAATCGAACCCCAACCTATCGTACGTGTAAACCCACATAAGGTCCTTCTACCTTCTCAGACCTTAGACCTTTCTAATCATCGTGCATTGCCAGTGATAATGGATCGAATCCGTGTAGGCATCTTCGGACGAATCTTATCACCAGGCGAGGTGGCTCTCAAATATCCGTAGACATAGTACAACCATCATGACTCGTCATCATTCATTATCATCCTAACGACCGAGTATCGTCTTCTCCTTCGTGTGTCGTTGAGTTCCAATTTCCTACTCTCCACGTCGCTTGGTCTTAAATCGGTTCTGCAGTTTGGAAGATATTTCGATATGAGTAGGTAAAATTTTGCTAGCGATTTCCCATTCATTCAACATTTTTCTCTCAGTCTGTCTTCAGTCTCAGTTGGTTTAAATCAGTTAGTCTCTCTGTTAGTCTTTTCTTTGAACTATAACGAGATTCTTCAAAAGGCACGTTCTTCTACAGGTGTCTTAGGTTGTAGATGTCCGTCCATCAGTGTCTTCCTATCATCTTGGCGTTAATGTCCCGGTTCTTTTCCCGCGCACAAGGGCCCGAGGTCTGCCTTGACCATGATCCAGATCTGGCAGATCAGATAAATACAGTGTAGCGACTGCTATCTGACCTCCGTGACCCCGCTACCAGAAGAACCTGACCAGATTGGATCAAAGTTACATAGAATGTGCATGTTCCATCATCATGTTTTCCCTCACCGTGAGAGCATCGGTTATCATTCAACTAATGTACATAACTTTAAAAATAGTCATTTTTGTATTGCCGCAGTGGCATTCGAACCCGGCAACTCTCGCACCCCGATACCTTAACCGCTCGGCCACCGACGCTCCATCCGTGACACCCTAGGCAATAAATAAAAAATCTTCTCTTCTTCTTTGGCCTTGCTTTATTATTCCCATATTATTTGGGAATAAATAAAATAAAATAGATACATTGTAATATAGTCCCTTTGATGTCCAGGCGTTCCATCACCGCGACGCTGGGCGCGATGCCGGGCGGCGGCGGCGAGGACCTGTCCATCGGCTCGGCCGGCTCGCTCGCCCGACACGCCTACCAGCCGGCCGATTGGAACACACCGCATTCGGGTAATTACAACTACTAATGACTATAATGTGGCTGAAAAGCAAACCTGTCAAGAGGATGTAATGCCGACCAGATTTTTTAGTTCTAGAACCCACACAAAAAGATATGTAAGTACTGTCTCTACGAAAAGCCCAAGTTTGGGTCAATAAAAAAATATTGTTCGTGCCAAGTTGTGCACGGGCAGAACATTTGATGGGTCTCCTAAACCTCCACTATCTTTACAAAGTGGAATTTTTCTTTACTTGATAACCGACGGCATCTTCACAGTCTACGAGAAGACGTGTCGACTAATGTCACGGAGGCAGACTCAATGCAGGCAGTATTTTCTGTTGAATATTTTCAACAAAGCGATTACCCGCGAGAGCCAGGCGTGGAGATTATAACAATGTTCTCCACAAAATAATGTGGAAGAGGCAAGCCCAGCAGTGGATTGTTTGGAATGTTTTGTTGATCTAGATTTTTAAGTGATGTATCGTGATGGTAGCTTGACGAGTGACATTATTATTATGTACTGTCAAAGTTTTAGACATACTTACACAAAATAATGTGGAAGAGGCAAGCCCAGCAGTGGATTGTTTGGAATGTTTTGTTGATCTAGATTTTTAAGTGATGTATCGTGATGGTAGCTTGACGAGTGACATTATTATTATGTACTGTCAAAGTTTTAGACATACTTACAACTCAGATATATACCTACATACCTTCACTTTCCAGAAAGTTCCACGGTCTCATCAGACGAAGAAGATGGCGAGGAGGAATCCAGCTACGCTTCTCTGGAACGGTTCCTTACCGCATGGGGCCTCTTCCAGTACGTCCAGAAGTTCAAAGATGAACAGATAGACCTGGATGCTTTAATGCTGTTAACTGAGAGTGACCTGAAGTCCCTAGGGCTGCCCCTAGGCCCGTATAGGAAGTTGGTGACCGCTGTCCAAGAAAGGAAGCAGGCGTTGTCCAATCCAAGAGTCATGATAGACACAGCGATATAGACCACTGTGACGTAGAATGTAGAAAGAGTGATTTGTTAGTTTTTTTTTTCATGTAGAGTCCAAGTAAGGGGGCCTCGAGACTGGTGTGGTGTTCTATTATTACGAAATTTTGATATGGGACCAATTTAGTTTTGAATGTTTGACGTACGACAATGTAAATTTATTTATGCTATTCAGTGACAAACGAGCAGGCAACCCACCTGATGGTAAGTGGTAACTGTCGCCCATAACATCTACAATTCGTACATTTAGGTTGCAGGCAACAAAAATGCAGAACCGCAGGTGCGTTGTCACTGTGAGGACAAGATGAAATACCTCATGCTTGTAATTTCACATAATTTAACGTAATTAAAAAGAACATCACCCTTTTGACTTGTTACTCCTATTTCCATAATTTGAATTGATGCCTACATTGAGTAAATAATTTATTGCTTACCTCTATATTTTAGTAGTTGCTAGATAATTATTCGCATTTTTATCATTCATATACACTACAGTGAATTTTAATTTTGTGTAATACATTACTCTTCTTATGATGCTCATTCATACCAAAGTCCGACATTCCAGTTCATATGACTCAAGTGAATTTTAATTTTGAGTTATACAGGCCAGAAATAAGCTATGACTTATTGGTATCCACTTAGCACCTGGGCAGTTATTTTACTATAAGGCATTGTATGATAAACACAATAATTGTAATACTTACTTTGCTGCATTGTATTGTGGTACTTACTTATCGAAGAGTACGAGTATATTTGTTTCTTCTTTGTATAAAAATAAGGTTTGTCGTTTATCTTTATTAGGAATTTTTATCAACACTGTCATACTTTCAAAATGTGATATAAGCTTACTTAAAGATTTCATCCAGTATATTTTTATGCTCATTACGCCATATTATTATTTTTTGTACAAAGATTATAAAATACAGGTTTTGTAATATGAAATTATTGCAATGTTTTATTTTCGATAATTTAAGTACCTTAAGTATAATTTTTTAATATTACAGGGGCCACGACAACAAAAAAAAAACGGGTAAAAGTACTTTCTACAATTTTTATTTCAGAAATTTTAAATACAATTTCGAATGGAATAGTTTTAAAAATCGTACCCGGGTTTATCCTAACATTAATTATTTTACAAAAGTACGCATCTCGAACCTTAATAATCGGTTCAGTACCTCAACATATTCTGACTAAAGGTTGAAGGAATACATATTTTATGAAATATGAATATTGACAGTTATCAAGTGTACTTAACGGATATTCGTTTCAATTATTTAATCATAAGGACGGACTTTCGTAATCCTCAGTCGTAATTAAGTACCTACCTACCTATATTGGTAAATATTAGCGCAAGAAATTAAAACATATATTAAATAAATATACATCATATTTCTTAAAAACAAAACAGATTTACTTCATTGAATACAAAGAAAACTACAATGGATTGAACTACGTATTCAAATTCGCACTAACACTACATAAGTTATAAGATATGTTTATTCTAAATTTCAATAAAAATGAGCATTTATTTACGTCTGAAGGCACATTCCGATCGATATTACAATAAATCATCAATTACATCACTATAAATAATTATACAATAAAAATATTCGATTACTTAAATCACCTTTCGATAAACCGATAATAATAAGTCTTATTAAAAACTACAATATTTTGTTTGAATTGTGATATACTTATGGCGGAGTCGTGGACGTTGCTTACTCCTAATTACAATACCTATTCCGATGAAGTACACCTTGTTATTTATTAACTAAAATTCGTATAATAGATTGTTCGAAAGCCGCGACGCGCGGCGCAAGTCAAGAGGTAGAGCTTCGTGCCGACGGGGCGGCCGCCGACTCTAGGTAGAGCTTTCTACAAGATTTACGCTCACGCTTATGCTTATACTCTACTCTAAACGCGTGTAAAATAAACCAACTGTGGGAACATTTTTCTTACTTACGTCTAAAACTAGTAACAGACGCTCCGTTTTGACTGGAACCGACCAACCGTCGCAGTTGATACTAATCCTAACACAATATATAATAACGTCGCTTTTGGGTGCGGGGAGGGAACCAAGTCGGCTCGCCGACCGATCCGAATTAATCCAAAAGTGACTTTATTTTGTACATTGGAAGGATTAGTATCGACTGCGGCTGACGGTTGGTCAGCTCCAGCCCAATCGAAGTGCCTGTTACTAGTATAAGAATCCGTTAATCAACCAAACATTTATCAAGGTAAACCTTTAAGTTACCTTTCCGATATCGTCAAAACATAGCCTCGAATAAAGTCAGAAAGACGTTCCAAGCGACAGCGTAAATCTCCCAAACATCTCGCCCTAGAACAACGAACCGCCTGAATGTGCTGCAGAATAGCGTAACTTATCAACAACCAGATTCGGGCCACCCACTGTTCATAAAGAAGACAGCGAAGTGAAAAATTGAATTTAAACTGCAACGCTTCCAAAAACAAAAAAAATCGGACACCGTCTACAGCGTCACGAAACTCGTACCCATAGTCCTTCACACGTTCCCCTCAATACATGAACGCCAGATACAGGTTGTTTCGCGACGAGAGTTTCTTATACTTCCTCTGCGGTTGGAAACTGAGGTCGCAAAACGTGTACTCTGGGTAGGGTACGCAGGCGCCGGTGACTGGATCTAGCGGGACCACGATGGGTGTATCGGTCATGGAGGCTGGTCTGGAGTCCTCCAGCCCATACTCTCGCGGTTCATCGTACGGGGGGGAGTCTGCAGGTCTGCTATGGGCGCTTTGGTCGCAAACCGGCGCCGTCCTGGACGTATTAGCGGAGACCGCAGCGGCTACTCTCGTCGAATAGCAATCGGATTGCGCCGGACGCGGTGTTTCATCAATCCGTGAGAGTGTGGACCGTCTCGTCGGTCTGTAGACGCGTCTCTCCGCTAACGGCCGCCTGCGTTTGTGTGAGTTGAACGTGTTTGTGTCTGGGTCTCTGTTAGCTTGCGAGGCGTTGCGGGCGGGGGCTTGGGGCGCGGCTGTGGTGTATGCCGCTAGCTCCCTCATCTGGTCGCGGGCTCAGTAGTTGTACGGCCCGTATTGGGAGCCGTGGTAGTAGGGGCCCGGGTAGGCCTGGGGCGGCGGGTAGCCCGCGTACGCGTACTGCTGCTTCTGAGGGTACACTGGGGGGGAAGGGAGGCGTTAAAGAGCTTATAGGGCAGTAGACTAGCCTTCATATCATCAGGAGGATGGTATGGGGTAGTGGTGCGAGGATAGTTTTTAGAGTGGTTCATGTAGGATGTCCCTTCACGTGTTGTCTTTAGGAAGTTGTGTTCTTAGCTAGGTTGTAGTACCATTGACTATTGTGGGACTTCTTACGTGAAACAAACTCTGAAACTATATTCAGTAACTGATTGGAATCTCTTGCTGGTGAGGCATTACTTCTGATGTGGAGGTTTTAAAAGGCCTTCAATGATTGGAAAGTATTGGGCAGATTATGTTTTTCTTTTCACAAAATTGCAATTGAACTCATCATCATCATAACAGTCCACTGCAGGACTCAGGGCCTCTCCCACGAGAGGGGAGGTTATTGCCATAATCTGCACACTTGGCAGGCGGGTTGGAGATCACAGTGTTGTAAATAATTATAACAATGGAAAACGCTGCTGCCCAATTTCCAGCCTACGGAGCCTCTAGAGCTTTTGCCTCTAGAACATTAGTCGCCTTGTACAACACCCACGAGTATACGGGGTTGGTCTACCGAATACTAAACAGCAATTGAACTGTGACAGATTAACTTAAAATATGTCATTTTAACCATTGTGTTTTAAACTTATTGATCGAAACACCACCGTTCATGCATTGTAAAAGCAACATAGCGTTTTTTAAACATGTATTTACAAAAGTTCACTTTGGCACCTACACAACTATGTGAAATTATCGTGTATGAAAATAAAAAAAAATATTCTAAAACTCTCCTAATAAATGTATTGACTAGATTATCAGTAAATGGTACTTACGCGATCACCCAAACATATTTTGCATAAAAGCGAATACTCTACGGACAGTGAATACTTATCTATCGCGATTCCAAAATCGACCAGATGGCGCCACTGAGACGTAAGGTCTGACGTCAAAATAAAGGCTGGAATAGATTCGTTATTTTACAGCAGTTGTTTCTATCCACGTCAGTATTTTGACAGCGGACCTTCTCAGTAGCGTCATATGGTGGATTTTGAAATCGCGAAAGCCTTCGCTTCAAGCTGCAATGCCGTTTTCAGGGCTCGCTTCCCTCAAATAATGATAGATGGCGCGCTCTAACGACTGGTGATATTATTATAATCTCTTGGCTGTATTGATATTTATCTTTATTTCGATGCAATTCATTTTAGATCTTTGCGAGTCAACTTTATACATTTTATTAATCGATTTCTGGTTGAATAGAAAATAAGGATGTGTAACTTTATGCCCGCGTTTATACTTCATCGTCCATAAAGTTTAAATAAATAAATAAACTTTAGGTTAAAGTGCTACCTTACTTTAGCAAATATTAAATAATAACTAGTGTTCGAACGCGGTTTATTTGTTCTGAGGCAATGAATGATGACAGTCACTCATATAATAGCAATGTTTTCTGAAAATTTTACCTAAGTAATAAGTAATTTGTATATACCTAGTAGCTGTCATTTATAACTTAATTTGTGCAACGCATTAGTTTTAAGCTGTAATGTTGTACAAAAGAATAAATAAATAAATATATGATTTGCCATATAACTACAACAATAGCCCCACATAATCAAAAGATTACAATAACGTTTGAGTCCTTACAGCACGCCATCTACGTGAATTTTTAAGAAGCTGTTCTTAAAAACGGGTTATCTTTTTAATTTTAATTTTTTCATTTCCTACGTCTCAAGTGAACATTGAGTATAAATTACCAGGCATCAAATACTGCATGTTAAGCGCCTCCTCGCGCTCTCGCTCGCCGCGCAAGCAAATGGCGGCCGACGAGAACAAAATGGCGGACAGCAGCGACAGCCCCACGCCGCACCACGCCACCATGTACGACCAGTCGTACCACACGCGGACGTTATCTCGCAATATCTGGTTTATACCGGTATTTACATGCGAGTTCCGGTGTAAGACGGTAGTCGGTTTTGAAATGATGAAAAAAAATTTTTTTTTTTTTTTTCGAATATACCGTGAGATTTTTTTTGAGAATTGTGTCGGTTGTATTCGGGAAGGGATACCGTCAGTGCGTGTTGTTATAGTAATTATTATTTATATTCAATTTATGTACAAAACCAGAAGTGGTTACGTTGGAAGCATGTTAGTATTGCGTTTGGCGTAAACCAGATATTAAGAGCGCGTTTTTGCGTTATGCGTTAATGTGGTCGCCGGCCGTGAACGCAGTAGCCAAGTTTCAGAGAAACATGAAAAGAGAGAAAAGCATTTTGTTAGTTAATTTGTACTTACACGTTTTCGCTTATAATAAAGGTACTTTCGACGGATACCTATTCCACATTATTTTTAAATAATTGTAAATATCTAGGTATAGTAGGTACCTTAAATATAAATGGTATAAAGGAAGAAAGTTACATGAGTATAAATGCATAAATACTTAAAGGAGTACTCAAAAAGAAAATTAATACAAATAAGACATACTTGAGAAGGTAAATAGGTTTGATAGATAGGTAGAAATTGATGGACATACCTCGACAGACATGGACAGACCTATGGTGCTCAAACTTGACAGACCATCTGAAATCCACACTCGGGGTTTGCCAGTGAGGCATAGAGCCCAGTATCTTGGGAGTCAAATTGTCGAAGCGCATAAGAAATAGTTTACTGTGCTCCAATAATCGCTGATGAGGCTCAAAAAACTGCCAACCTGAAGTGGGACTGGGCTGAACATGTATGCCGCATGCAAAACGAATTATGGGCTAAAACTGGGCACTAGGAATAGTTAACTGTAGGTACATTTATTATTATTATTCTGTTCTTTTTTATTTTCTAACTTAATTTTTTTTGTACCTTATTGTCAAGTCGTGGTGTCTACGTGTAAGAAATGTCTTCTTTCTTTCTTTCTAAAATATCCACGGACTGGACTCCACAGAATGTAAGAAGGAAGCGCGGTAGGCCAAGAGAGAGATGACGAGACGAGTTGGACTCCTTTTCTAAGGATTGGCCGAGAAAAGCATTCGACCGGAAATTGTGGAAGATGGATAGGAGAGGCCTTTGCCCTGTAGTGGGGCAGAAATGGCTAAAAATAAATAAATACATAAAAGTTGCATAGATAAATAAACTAACTAAAATAAAATACATCGTTACATAAATATGAAATTTCTTCCTAACAAAGGAATAAACACTAAATTTAAATAAATAAATGTAAGTTATAAAATAATAAAAACAAAGATATCCGTTACAAAAGTACTTCATCCCTAACTCCGTTATTGTACAAAAGGATCACCGCATCCTGAGTCCTGACACCTCAACACCGCCAAGCGTTAACAAGATGGCTGCCACCGCAAAATGGCTGCCCAAGATGGCGGTCTAACCTGGCATTATGTACTGCACATTATTCTGTTGTTCTCGTCGCTTCTCCTTGCTGAGGCATATGGCAGCCGAGAAGAATAGTACGGAGCTAGCGAAGGAGACTCCGACGGAAAGCCAGGCCAGGATATAGGACCAGTCGTACCATATCGACGAGTTGTCTTTTAGCACCTGAGATGGAGGTTGTGTCAGTGCTTTCGAACGTAATGTCCCTTGGTGGCCATCATTGATACTTATTATTGGAGGTATTTAGAAAAAGGGCAATATAACTATTAGGCGTTACGCTCTTATTACATTTGACTGAATTCTGAAGTTTGAGAGCAAATCAAATTGAAATGTACTGCTCATAAAATAAGGACCATTTATGGTATCACGCCTTTTGAAAAGCGGAGCGACGCGTAACATAATATAAGTAATACAAAAATGTACCTTATTCTATGAGCTATACGTTTCACTTTGATTTGCTGTCACGCTTTATGCTTCTAAATTTAGACGACTGAATTTAGCCAAATGTAATAAGCGCATTAGACAGAACTCAGAAGTATTCCATCAGGTCAATAAACTTAGCCAATTAATACCTAGGATAAGGAGCAAGGCAGGCCCCATGTGGCGTAACTATTACTCTCATCTATAGGCGTCTTGTAGTTGTCAATTTGTGATATATTTACACAAAAACGCACTGTGATTTGTCATGCTCACGTGGTATAGAGCTGCTAAATGAACTGAGGGTTTTGTCTCCATTTGCGTGATACAATGGTGTGTTCTGAGAAACACGTTCTATCATCGCAAGGCTGGCTATTGCCCGAGAGTTCCAACCTTGGAACTGAATTGGTCGCGGATAGTGCAAAGGAACTTCTCCCACGCACACCAAGTTGTGGAATGAGCTCTCCCTGGAAAACTTTTCTATAGATAGTACAACATGAAATACTTCAAGGTGAGGAAGATTCTACGGCTCGGTAACACGGGTGATACCTATTACTATTGCAAAAATCCATAGGCTACGGTAAATGCTTCCCATTAGGCGGACCATAAGCTTATGTCGCACCGTAGTGGTACAAAAATGATATTTTATAGGTATGTCTTTCCATCGGTTCTCTGTAGACACCCTCTGGCCCTAATAAATAAATAAATAATCGTGGACAAATTCACACAGCGCCATCTAGCCCCAAAGTAAAGCATAGCTTGTGTTATGGGCGCTAGATAACTGATAAACTACTTATTTCCTTTTTTTTTAATAAATACTTATTATACATAGAACACCCAGACCCGTAACAGAAATTAAAATTCATCATTTCAATTTCTGCCCGGCTGGGAATCGAACCCGGGACCTCTTGCGTGGCAGATGTTGACCACTGAACCACTCAGGTCGTCCCACCTAAACATACGAATAAGGGATTGAGAATTATATCGGAACACATCCCATATAACTCCCGTTGTATGCTCCACACACAGAACACTTTTACGAAAATACTTGTATTACATTACAACTTTAGAAAGACTTAATTGACGGAAGCCCAAGGCCGATCCCTCAAAGCTACTTACGTTGGGCCACTGCTGGTAATACTCTTCGCCGACCACTTTCTCCTTCTCATAGAACTCGACTCCATGCCAAAGCGCCATCGCTCCGGCAGCTAGTAGGCCTGAAAATGGTTGGGTAATAGTGTTATAGCATAGCATGATAAAATTAATAGATATAATTAAAGTAGTAGCAGGATTTTCTCTCCCATAGTGGCACTTGTGGGTAGAAAGCTTATATAATACAGTAAAACCTGTTAGGGACTGGCTACGTTCTTAATACCTGCCATACTAGGTTCTGTAACTCATTCGATTAAAAGCGTAATATCAATATATGCTACCTATTAACTTGCGCGAATTATAATGCAATATTTTTGTCGCATTTGACGGACAAGTAGCTAAGTAATTCGTAGGTACACCAGTGAATAGTTTTTCCTTAGCTATCTTTCCATCCTTTTCATCCTTCGCATCGCTCCCTCGATCGATCCTCGCTTCTGTGTCTGAGTGGAATAAACGTGTTTTACTTTACTAATTACAGTAGCTACTTTATCCTTCAAAGCTAAACACAAAGAAGTCCGGATCTTTCGTAAATCACTTTTGAAAGTCAGTAGGTAAGTATGAGAGGATGCAGAGAACATTAAAAAAAGGAAACGCTGGTATTTCCCACCCATTCCAAGCCTACAATGGAAAATATATGTGGGCGAATAAATTTCCTATCGCCTGCAATGCTTCTGGTATGGTGGTGGATGGGACTAAAATTCCCATTTCTCCCTGTGTGAAGACCTGTTACCACCGACCTCACACAAGGGCTGTTGATTAGACAAGGCCAGCCGTACCGATGAGGAAAGAAACTCCTTTTAAGAAACCAGGGCATACTGTCAAAATATGACCGACGAATGCGCCCAAAAATAACTAGCATTAGAACTAGAATTCCCTAGCACAATATGGCGAATGGACACCCTCATAGCCTGTCATCGCCTTAGAAATTGTACTATAGGGCCTGTCCTTACGGAGTAAGGACTTTCTTTCCCCAGTATACGGTCCCCAAGTTCCCCAAAAGCCCTCCCAAACTCACATGTGACCAGCATCAGTATCGCGGTGGCGGTGATGTTGCCGGGACTGCGCTTCCAGCAGCCGACCACTCCGGTCCAGAAGGCGATGAACAGCGCCAGGAACGCCACGATGAAGAGCGCCACCGTGGAACGGGCCATGTGCAGTCTGGGGACGGGGTTGAATGGGTCATCAGGATAGGTTTTAAGACTTTCGTGGTTATGCGCTACACATATAAGTCACACATATCGGGTTTTTCAGCACGTTATTTGATTACAATTTGATCCTTTTTTAAGATATATTTTTGTTTTATTTCATTTTAGAATTGATTTATTCTTATAACATACGAAACTAAAACTACCTATAGTAAACCAACCAGTCTACTCGTGACCATGAAGCGGTGAACCATTTCAAAATATCAAGGAAAAAATAATTATAACCGTGGTGACTGACCCGATAACTGTGAAAATAGATGCGGGTAATTAGTATATGGTGATTCCAATATCATCATCATAATCAGCTTATAGAGACTAGTCCACTGCTAAATATAAGCCTCCCCGATTTATACCCAATGCACCCACCCTGTCCTCATCTGGCCGCATCCACCATCCACCTGCGGACGGCTGTACACTACGCTTACCGAGTCCTACGCGCTATAAACCTCCTTAAACCGGCACATGAGTACAGAATTTTCTTTAACTTTAATACATACCTCCTTATTTTCGACATTGCGATATCCAACCCGATAACGGCAATGTCCTAATCGAGG
Organism: Blastobasis lacticolella; assembly: GCA_905147135.1. Classification (NCBI taxonomy): domain Eukaryota; kingdom Metazoa; phylum Arthropoda; class Insecta; order Lepidoptera; family Blastobasidae; genus Blastobasis; species Blastobasis lacticolella. The sequence continues at coordinate 4,296,856 of LR990048.1, read as the reverse complement.
GCGATGTAGAGGAGGTTATAATAGGCTGTTAATGGCTATTTGGTATGTTGTAAACACACTGAGTGGTATCCGCCAGACTACATTAGATCTTGCATCGCCTATTGATCGATTGTTGTGATCCTGTTCTGATGATATTGGTAGATACCTTCTACCACTGCTGTATAGGTAGGTACTTACTTATCTTTTGAAAGAAAGCATAAAGTACTTTAAATTGCTTAAATTTTTAATGTGTAACTTCTGAAATCCATCAATCATCACCAATGACTTGTTGCATATTAAACAAGCCGTTGATGAATTGGCTGCATCAACAAATCAGTTAAGAACACTCGCGGAGACAGGCGAATCGATTAGCTCTGTATCAGATTCGACAACTTATTGCCTCTTGGCCCAGTTCGCGAACTATTACAAGGTTGTCGTGTCTCTGTGCAGTTTCAGTTTGTTGTATTGTCCGTCGAAAATGGCTGGCACTAGAGTAAATATAATAGTTTACAATTTCATTTTTAAAATAAATGCATCCTTCAAGTATAGCTTCAAATCGCATTCTCTGGGTGACAAAAAACTTAACATTAATATTACAATAATTTTTTTGTCATGTTAGGCTTTATATGTTATTATACTAGCCAACCCAATCTTATATTCTACGTATTTCATAATATCTAAGTACTTCATTAGGAACAATCATCTGGGCCGTCAATCCAAACTTCCGCTATCTAACTCCCTTTCCTCCCCTTCGCCCGGTCTTAAGCATCATCACTCTTCTTGGCTCTCGCATTTGGATGCGAGTTGGCTCAGCGATGTCAATCTTCAATTCATCGCTTCCTTACAGGTACTCTCCCTATATTACGCTTTCATGACATATATTTCAGTAGGTTGGAGACCTCTCTTTAGATTCTTTACTTTACTTTACTTTAGGTTTTTAGTTACTTTGATGATATAGCGTTAGAATAAATAAAAACGGTTATAGTACCTGTTCATCGCATCGTCCGACAGTCCTTTAGTCTCGTTGTTCTCATCAGGGATGAAGTAGTCGACATTGCTGCAGTACGTCTCCACCGGCGAGAGGTAGATTTCCACTGGAATTAAGAAAATAAATAGGTTATTGTTGTGTTGTACGAAATAATTAGCAGTAGAACCATTGACATAATATAGGTCTACTTCTAGGGGTAGGCGTGTTATCTAATGGAGTCCATGTAATTTAGTGTCGGATGTCCGCTACGTACTCGGGACATATAATATACGAAGATGGCTGAAGATATGTATAATAATCAGAGATTGTTTCCAACCAAGTACAAATGGCTTTTTTGAGTTATGTGCATAGTAGCAGACAAACCGATGCTCTTACGATGAGGGATAACCTCGTGAAGAAACCTGCACATTTAGGCGGCTGTATACATATATAACCATGATCCAATCTGATCAGGTTCCCCTGTCTGCACGGTCATGAAGGTCAGACCTGATCCACTGGATTATGTTTAAGATGGACCCCGGGCCCTCAGGCTCATAATAATATACCGCTACAGGGTGCCAATCGGCATGATATGTATGTATGTATATTTCCAAGAACCATTGTCGAATAAAGGCTGTCAACCACAACCGAACGCGGCTAAACTGTTGACTCACGATACGCGGCCATTCATGCGCAATTTCGCGCGGTGCCGGCGGTTAGAGAATGCAAAGCATTTGGGCCACGAAAATATCCGTTAGCAGTTGTAGGATTATTTACCCGCGTGCGATTCGTGTTTGCCGAGTAATGAGCGAATACTTGGCACTGAATACTTTCGGGAGTTTAGCCCCCCCCCCCCTTTGGCCGCGTAGGATACCGCAGTTTCGTTACCAGTTACAAACGAAGCCTTTCGTCCTTGCAGGAAAGCAGTTGTGATCAAAAGCCGGGTAGTGGTGGTTTAGCCTATGATTCCCAAACGACGTCTAGAGAATGACAGGTTTCCCAAATTAGGAGCTTCACTTCTCAAAATGAATTAAGTAGATAAGGTATCCTACGTCGCTATTCCATTAAACACCTAGCACCTAGGTCATCTAGGCCGCCCGTCTGTCATTGAGCGCTGGAGCTTCACTCCGAAGCCCACTGAAATCTCTCGTATGTATCTGAAATCTACGAATGCCTCCTCTACTAATGTCAAGTCCAGACTGTTAATAATACTACAGACTGGAAATGTGATGTATGTATTCCAAAACACGCAACGCAGCGATACGACGACCCGGGAAGGTGTGACAATACCCCGGAGGCTGCGCGCGCGCATTGTGTGCGGACGCATCCCATTCGACTCTTGCAGAATTAGCCGCTTTGTTTGAACAAATCGCTGTGTTGACTCGCGTTTTTATTGTTGCAATTGTGTCGGTGTCTGTGATACTGATGTGGGTACTTACAGTGAACCACTAAGGTCGATGAATTGATGTAGCAATGGTTTTTATTCGACTATTCCGTATGTTCGACGACTGTATTTTGTTAAGGCTCTTGAATCGCTGTTGTTTAATTATTGGACCAATGTCCTTTCTTGTGTAGTGGAGACTTTGTACCTAAACCTCAACTTAGTCCTCGATCTGTCAAAAGTACAAATTAAACATCTAAGAACCGTAAAACCTGCCAAGCACAAACAGCGTACGATTACAAAATTTCAAAGTTCAAAAACAAAGACACAAAACGTATCGAACAATTCCCAAACGGCTAACTATCCAAGAGTCATTCCAAAAACCTACATTTTTTGCGTCGACGATTAAGAGATAATGCGGCAAAAATTACGAGACCATTGTAACCTGTCCGGAATTCTCACAGGTAAGGCCCACTTAAGTCAGGTTTCAGTGCCTCTCTTTCTGCCCCAAGGCAGGTTTTCGCGAAAGAAAGTGACGGATTGTTTTGGCACAGCTGCGCCTTAAAAGCTCGGCGGTTCGGTTTCGCTAGGAGAAATATTTTGTAAACCAACTCTTGCGCAGCGCAGGCTCTTTCATCTGTTTCAACATTAGTAATTATGTACAGTAAAGCTCATACTCATTAATAGTTCTTTACGACACTTATTTGACAACTATTGTGTTGCTCTTAGAAGGTCTGAATACCAGGTAATAAATTAGTTACGGGCGACATCCATTGGTATGATACATCGTGGATACAACTCTTGATTTGGAACGACAATCATTATTTTTAAAGTTTCGTCAGAAGAAGAAAAGGCGTGATATATTTATGATTGTAGTCTTTAAAGATAACACAGGAAGAGGCTACAGAGTGCTCCTAACACACCACTTAATTTAAATGTATTTGTAATGTACTGATTGGATATGAATAAACTTGTAGTTATATTTCAGGATAATCATCACATCAACTACGCCCCATAACAGTCCACTACTGCACACTGTTGGACCTGGAGGGTATGTGACATAGGCCTATTTCTATCGAAATCCACCTTTGAATTGTTATCATTATTGTAAGACTCTTGCTCTTGTCGGTGGAGAAGTTTGCCATTTCACTGTATCGCCCGCTTCTTATTTTTTTCCAGGAAAGACACAGTTGCCAATATCTTCATTAGGTATCTTCTTGCTGCACAGAACTTGTATAAGATTTTCCTCTACTTTCCCTTCCCTTAATTGGGATTAAGAAGGGATTCTAGCATTGTTTTAAAGAAGTCATTGTGTCGTAGGGGCGACTGCTTTTCTCGAAGTTCGAACTTTTATGCATCCAACAGTATTGCAAGCCAGGTAGGTACTTGGTACAAGCGCCAGATGACACAGAAATTATTCACGCAACGTCTATGGGCTCGACAAGGTGTGCAACTATATCATTAGCTTATTGTTGAATATTTTGAGCGTTATACATATTCAATGAGAATGTTAATATTAGAATATTAATAATAATGGTCCCCGTTGCATTGTTACGCCCACGCCGAGGCTTGCTAATCGCGCAATAGGAGGACAGAACAATTAAGTCATTGGTGGTAAAAGTAGCGACCCTTTTTTGGATATGTCTTTCAATGGGTTAAGTAATATTTTTGTCTATGTTGATATTTATGAAAGTAATAGTTGCCGTGGCTAAATGCCGAGTATCATAGCCTTCTTTGACACTCAATGTTAAAACAATCAAACAATATTGAATCAAGATTTAGGATTGGGCTAGATAGTGTCCGAGATTTTTATAGGAATTCGTCAAGTACCTATAAGATGTCACGTGGTAAAATTCGGACTACCTAATTTTTTAAATTTTTTGTTACCTAAAAGGTAATATACAAATTAGTTAGATTTAGTATTCAGACGAATGATTTCGTATGTAGGAGGCAGCGATATTGCAATGCCAACCTAACGGAATACCTAAAGTAGGGCCAATTTAATAGATCACATTTGACAGCTGTTATCATTTCTTTGCGTCTATGCGCAGTTGCGCCTAATATAAAATGAACTTTATGTCATGGTCATAAGGAAATGGTGATACTTTAGATCTGTATTTTCTCGGATAAAACGCATTGCGTTAGTGCGTAAGCGCTAAGGCAGTATCTATTAATCCAAAGACACGTCTGTATGCGTGTTTTATCTTGCTATTTGCTACATATAGGGTGCTACAGTTATATCACGCACAGTAGTTTTCTTCTCCGTTACACCGTTCTTAAGTCACGACTTTATGTTCACTGCATAATTTTAAGTCAGAAACGGCGTAGTTGAGCGACTCCAATTTTAAGAGAGTTTTATGGGATTTTAACGAAAATTGCAAAGTTACGGTAATGTAGGGACTGGTTTATTCGAATTTAAAAAAATAAATTGCACTACCTCGGAGCTATCACGGTTACGAAATCCGAATTTAACAATATAAAGGCAAGAATACTCCATTCCAAATTTTAAAATCTGACTTAGAAACCTGCACACGTCCGTCCAGCCCACCGCATTCGACGCAATCGAAGGCGATCCGTAGCTCTAACAGCATACTAAGACAGCCAAGACTTTAGACGGTCTTATGAACACTGCAGTAAGAGCTAAAACTGCTTGTAGGCATGTGCTGCTCTCCGTACGCGATACTATGCGTCCTCGCCAACAAATAGGTGACACGGTCTAGGCGACATTTCAGTGCGACCCGTGGGCCGGCTAGAGAAAGTGCATTGTAAACCAAACTCGTCCTTGTTATACTTGCTTCTAACTAATTCGCAATCAGGTGGAGACCTGCTTCAGTTTGGAGGCTGCTCGTCTTCGGGTGAAAGTGAAGTTGCTGGCTTACTAATACTACTAATAGGAGATAGTCGATCGAAAAGCAAGATTAGAGAATTTTTATGTTGCCGGTATAGCAATTAATATGTGATGATCGGGAAAGTTTTTATTATGAAGGTGCCTCTACCTACTCATAGTTAGCGAAATGAATTTATATGTACTAGATGTCACAGAATTGACTTATTTATTTAGTTAAAATATTTAAAAAACATCTCGGGCGGGTCCGGGGTCCGCCTAGACCATAATTAGTAATTACAGTGGAGCGACTACCACCTGACCTTCGTGACCCTGCTAGCAGGGGAACCTGACTAGATTGGATTCAGTTGCCTGAATTTGCAGGTTTTATCACAATATTTTCCCTCACAGTAAGAGCATCGGTTAGAATTCAACTAATGTACATAACTCAGAAAAGAGCCATGGGTACATGGCCGCAGCGGGATTCGAACCAGGTACCTCTCGCTTACGAGTTGGATACTCAACCGCCCGTTCACCGACGCTCAAACTTATTTATTTAGATTTCGGATTCCATGTTTCTAAGAAATTACATAAAAATTAAAGTTTTCGCTGTTTTTAACACACAAAACGGCCATTTCCTAGAAAAGAACCTAATTTTATTTGGCCGTAGTCAAGCCTGAGGAGTCCGCCTGGGTGATCACCACCGCCTTATCTATTTCTGCCGCCAAGCTATACAATTGTTGTTCCGGTTTGAATGATGCGATAGCCAGCGCAATCACAGGTATGACGCATTTCATCTTATTCCTCACAGTGACGCACCTGCGGTTCTGCAATTTTGTTGCCTGTAACCTAAATGCATGAATCGTAGATGTTATGGGCGACAGTTACCGATTAAAATCGGGTGGGATGTCCTATATAGCATAAAAATATAGAGGTATAAAGGCGGAAAGAGTACCTACTTAATTGGATCGTAGCTTGTGGCAGTGTTTGAGTGTGCTAGGTGCTGTGATTACGTGTGTATGTTTAGGACTTAGTGTAACTCTATTATTATCGACATAGATTGCAAATTAATCCTGTGATCACATTATTACCTCATCATCATCACAGCTCATAACCGGCCAATGCAGGACTTAGGGCTCCCCCTAATCGTAGTTAATGCGTTATGACGTTAACCAAAACGCTTCTACGCTTCCTACATTATATAATTAAATTATAAATTAAATACTTTATTATCGATAACAGCTGTCACTGAATTTACATCATGTAAGTATATATTTCATTATTGGAGACAAAGCATAGGATAATTGGAGGCCAGACAAAGCATAGAAAAGACAGTTTTCCCACTGAATGCGCTCGAAGAGAAAACAAAATTAAACTGTCCGTCAAACGAAAATGCTCAAATTAGCGTTACTCAGCTAAAAGCTATTTTAACAGCTTAAAAATAACAATAAAACGCTTCCTCATTTTACATGGGTATTACATAAATGTTACAACGCCAGCGACTATAGAATGTAGTCTCGAGACAATAGGAAATCACACGTAGAACTAAGTACACAATACCAAGGTAGGCGAATGGTGACTGGCTACTGTTTTATGATCACACTGTGTACAAAATGGTGAAACTGTAAATGAATATAAGTAGCGAGCAAGACAAATATGGCAAATCCTATTGGCCACGAGCTCTCAGTTGGAGACACACAGTAAACTAAGTGGTGACCCAAAATAGAGCATTATTTGCTTATTAGAGACACAAATCACTATCCAAATTGATTTGGAAAGCAATTAGGGGTATTTATGTAATTATTATGTAGTTATAATAGTTAATTAAAAAAGGACGCCAAAATAACCCGTCTGTATCACAGAAGCAATACGTCACGTACCCACAGACTGAGAAAATGAAAAAAAAAGTTTCGTAATCATCAACTATGAGTTATGATTTTACCTATGAGTTATTTTCTGCATTTGGAGCATTCTGAGGAGTGAGGGTTTTACCTGAATCTGTAGGACTGGCAAAGGGTAGGGTCTACGGAGGCCCTAAAATAGGCGTGAAAATGCATTTTGAAGTTAATAATTACAGTAAAAATAAACTGCCATTTCTCAGAGCACGACTGTAACTGCCTGTAGCGAGTCCCAACAAGTATTCACAACACGTTATTACAATTTCCTGAGAAGTCGACGCGAGTCTGTATTCGTAATTAGTCAACCTTCCAAGTGCATTGGAAAACTGAAGTGAAAGTGGCTGGCAATCGCTAATTGGAGGGAAAAGTGAGTAGGCCGAGCCAAATGCTACTGGAGCGGGTGTTTTCTTGGCTTTCCTCCAGTGAATGGGTGTTGAACAGGTTATAGTTGGAATTTGTGCAATGGTAGAGTATAATCTAGATGAAATTCTGATTTTGCTGCAGAGCGAAGAACCAGCCCAATTAGGGACATAATACATATAATTTTCATCATCGTAACGACAACGCAGTGTTTTCTGCATTTTTGTTACACCTTTATAGCTAGGACAATTTACATAGCGCTATCTAGCCCCAAAGTAAGCAAAGTTTCTCCTTTTTATATACTAAGCATAGGCAAGCATTTGCCCGCCATCTCACCTGCTCGTAAGTAGCGATGCGGACGATGGTGCCTGCTTAACTAGATAATGTATATTCACTCTTGCCTTTAAAAGGCCCAGATAAGCTACATTGCTCGGGGAACAATCAGCCGACAGAGTTCCACACCTTGACGTTCGCGTTATAAATGGAGAAGCGAAAATAATGGTGCGAATAGGTGGTGTATTGACCAGCGCTCGCGTCTAGTGCCCCGGAGGTGGAAGGGGGACGGTACCAGTTGATGAACATTCACCAAAATACATCCTGACCGAAAATATATTCGAATATGTAATGTAAAACTGCGATATGCAAGCGAACCAAAGCAAAGTGCAAATTACATGAATCAAGATGCTTGAATCTCAGATGGGCGATAGTTTCTACCGCTTCCTTTTCTTCTATTTGGGCGGCTCTTTGTATATAAAACAAACAATACGCGAAGCTAATCTGAAGTAAATTCAAGGTTCAATTTAATATTAGTTTCGTATCTAACTTTCAGCCTTTTGGAGAACGCGATATGTACGTAAGGAAGCTCTGCAATGCGGTCAATAAATTAATGAGGAAGATTTAGTCATGTACATATTCACCAGTACCTATGGTACCAACCAATGCCAAGTATTGAAATAGTATATAAGTAGGGTAACCTAATATGTATTCACGGAAAAATGACACTAAAACCCTAAATTGTCCTTAATTGTCTTTATCAATAAACCGACAACCTCTACAGCCAATTATCACCCCGGAATCGGAACAAACGTGACAAGCGCCGACGCTAATGCCTGTGACCATACAGCGAGTCGACTCGCGATGGTAACACACACTGTGGTTAGAGTATTTACCTAATTGGGTGTTACATACCTAGCTGCGTCTTTACATGTCGGAAAACATCGGTGTTCATGCTCATTCATACGTAATTAGGCTAGCGTGATCGGCAGGCAGACGCGGGCGCAGACTGCGGATCTGACTTGGGTAGCATAGTGGCGACGTCGAATGTAAGAGCTTAGTGGTTTGATGCGATGAGATGTTTCGTGACTACTGGGGTACAGAGATACGAAAGGGTGAACTGTTTGTGATATTTTCCTTATGGGATTTGTTAATTTATAGGTAAATTTACTTTTGTTCAAATTAACCGCATCGCGAATTCGCTCGAAATTCTTAGGACCTTTACACTCCATACCGAAGACACGGCCCAATGGGTGTCACTAAATATTTATTTGTCTTATAATGTAGAATCTTATGATTAAGGGCCGATTTTTCAATCCTCAGATAAAACTTATCAGTCTGATAAGTTATTAAGCGACTCAAATAAAGTGGTATCATTACTTCATATGTAAGTGAAGGATTGCAGATTGTTTTAATTTGGCAGTGTATTACTTTATCGGGCAGATAAATTTTAACTGAGGATTGAAAAATCAGCCCTAAATAGAAATAATTTGAAATTAACACATTATCAGTATGTGACTGCCTATAGAACACAGTCTATAGAACGGTGCTAGAATACCACTGTATTTGAAAAGGAGACGTTTCGGGTAAAGCCCGCCAACGACTGAAAATAAGAAACAAAGAAAAACCGTTCAAAAGTGAAACTAAAAACATGGCCGACGGCGACGGCTTGCAAAATTTTGTCTGAAACAAATCTTTCCTACTAACAGTTTACAGTATTGACCGAACATAACATTGTCACCGTTACCGAGTAGTGGACATCCTGTCACAATTACTTGGTCAACTTTCGCTCCTAACTTGCGCTGCGCCCGCGCAGCCGCGGCGATGCGCGGTCATCCAACGGTAATAGCCGGCCCGCGCCTTCTGAATATGAAGTGCTCATATCTCAGCGTTACTTGTACGATTAATACGCGTTACCGTATTAAGGTGAACCAAATGAACACGGAGCTGGAGCAGATTATTCGCTCTGGTTTTTTGGTGTGAGTGGACGATAAGAATGCTCTAGCTAGATGATATCAGACGAATGCGCAAGCGGATCACTTTTTCCCCTGATTAAAACTGAGGTTACACTTTTATCGTGTGGTAAGACTCTGTGCCCCTGATGGTAAAACTGAGGTTACACTTTTATAGTGTGGTAAGACTTTGTGCCCCTGATGGTAAAACTGAGGTTACACTGTTATCTTGTGGTAAGACTGTCACGCCTGAAGAGTTCGCGTGAGTTAATACCACCACCTTACCTATTTCTGCCACCAACAATGTTAGCATTGCTGAGTTCTGGGTTTGCAAGGTAAGGTAGGCAGCACAATAACAGGTGAGAGGCGATAATCAAATTAGTTCTCACAGTGACAACACACCTGCGGTTGTGCATTTCTGTTACCTTTTCAATGCATGAATCTATGTTAGGGGTTGTCTGCTCGTTTGTCCCTTGAGTAATATTAAAAGCGAATATTTTGTTTAAATACGCCTTTATGATTAATTATTGGCTCGCTTTTTTTAAGCGGATAATGTCTGCTGGTTTAAAATGCAAGCAAGATACGGTAAAAATCCAACGACCACGTTCCTCGAGTTGCGAATCAGCGCACGAATAATCGATATAAAGATAAAGATAAGTTTGCTATAAGAAACTGTAATTGCATATCGGGGAAGCAACGTATACGGTTTTATCTTGTGAAAAATTATATTAAGGTACGTGTTTGTGCTGATTTTTCTGGACTATTTGGTATATGAATAGTAGATTCATTACATGGTTATCTACTATCATCGGTATTCCAAATGGAAGTTAAAGCAACGGCTCATTAACAGGTGCACTATTAAATAAAAAGCCATAATCTTAGCTCAGTTTATTCAAAATTCAACAGAAATAGACCTGATATAGTATTTTTCATAAGTTAATAATTTTATTTAAGTATTTATTTTCAATAACGACATATCAAATACGAACAGATATTTAGAAAAAGTATTTACAAACAATAAGCTAAAGCACAAAGAAAAGGATAGATGAAAATACTTGTTTATTATATACTTGGTAAAGAATGACTGTAGATACATATGAGCAATGTTGGATTCAAGTTAGCAACTTTTCGTATTTTATCGAAGACGTTTACTTTTACTCCGCGACGGCGTTAATTTAGAAATTCTGTTAAAAAAGCTAAAGAATTATGTATACAGTCCGTGTGGCAAACAAGCAGACACATGATCATCAAAAACATCTATATTATCATCGTTTAAGTAGGATTCCGCCAAATAAAGAACTATAGAGTTACTGTAAGCTGACATACAGCCTCATTTGTAATTTTAATAATGGCATACTCTAGTGGACTCCTCAGGCTTGCTAATTATACCTGTAGAATATTAGGTTCTAACTTTCAGCTAAGCAAGTGCTTGGCAACGAAAATTATTAAGTTCCCGCGAAACTTTAACAGAATATTTCTTACTATTACTTAAGCAGAGATCAAGTGTCACTAAAAGACGCTATATGCAATAAACGAGGAAATGTTTTGATACTTAAAAGTCTGAGCTACATCTAAGTCTCGTCTCTAAAAATCTTCCTAACTATCAGACTATCTAACTAATGTTTGTAACCTACTGTAGTCATGTACCGCAGATGACGTCATAAGCTAATCCGCATAATCGCAAAGCCACAAGTCTTAAATTTCATAAACACAAACAGGTGACAAGGATGACGAGGGCGTCAAAAACAATGGCTTAGGACGTAATTGTAGTCGTGAGATCATACGTGTTGGATAATCAGCCGCCTTTGGTAGGTTAGGTGTGTGTCGTTTAAGGCATTCGGATCATGAAGGTGGATTCGTAATTAGATATAGGTACCTAGATGTTTTTTTATACTAAGTGACAAACGAGTAGACAGCCCACCTGATGGTAAGCGGTTACTGTCGCCTATGACATCTACGATTAATGCATTTAGGCATGACGGTCGTATTCGTTAACTTTTGAAGACGTTAAGTTTCCAGTAGGCTAATAACATAACGCTGTTGCCAACTATTCTATTATTTCAATGATTAAAATTATTACTATTGCGATTAAGTCTCATTGATGTCATGGGTTCAGTTGCTAACAAAGTTCCTTTGCAATAAACTTCAAATAATTAATCGATCATACGTAATCGCAGAAGTAATAATTTCAATAATTAAAATTAAATAATTAGCCTACTGATGACGTTTTAAACGCAATTTTAGTGTTTGCGGTAAGAAAAGGTTTTCGGGTCTTTGTTGCCGTTGAGTCACACTCCTTTGTGTCACACTTACTCAACGAGAAAAAAGTCGGTGCAACTATTGTTGCCAGAGCATCGTCTATTTTTCGCTAGAGCACTGATTTTCAACTTATTAAGATAGATACAATTCCACTAAGACTCATCGACGGCTGCGAAACGACCATGTGCAGCAGTGGACCTGGTGCAAATTATGTGCAGGTGCGTATGACTAAGAGGGTTTCAGTATTTCACAATGTGTCACCATTCGATGCTTATGTATTCGCCATTAGCATTCATATCTATGAATTTCATACGGGTTATGCTCACATCTTATTCTGCTTGCCTACGACGGATCTACCAATTGTGTTCTTTACCGAGGCCAACTCAAACGCCCACTGATTTGAAATGTCAAAGACACCAATAACATGAAACTGTTACGACTACAAGAAACCACATACTACAAACACAAATTACTAAGCAATTTCATTAAACATATAGATTTCGCCATCCAAGATGCAATGTACCGCAAAGGCCTGGCTGGCGGCTGCATTATTAACATACCGAGAATCCGCTAATTCCACATAAAACTGCCATAAAAGCAACGGTCATTGGACTAAAAAGTGCCGCTGCCCGTTTAAACTGAAAATATTTAATTATCGTAACTTATGATGCGTTCACATCGTCCGCGAACGGTGCGCTATGCCACATATGACTATTTAAATAGTTATTTCACGCTATGCGCTACTCGTTTCTTCGAATTTTGTAGCTGACAGAATGTAAATAAATAGAACACGTGATACTTTAAAGTGATATTTGTTTGTTCTACGGTGTGATGGGAAATCTTTTGTGATCATAGTTTTATTTATTTATTTATTTAACTGTTTATTGTACACAATAATGATATACAGAGAAATATTACAGAACAAAAGACACAACAGGCGCTGCAGGGTTGCAGGGTTTGCAGTTTTGTACGTAGACAGACATTCCACCGGTAATAGGACTCTATAAAGCCTGAGGAGCTCCTTGGATTAGACAATCGTCTTACCGAGAAGTACTTCTGCTGCCAAGCAGCAGCACCTGCGTGCCAGCAATTATTTTGTGTAGTTCTATATTATATTTTTTTGTTACTTGAAATCTACATAGGTAGGTGTATGAGTTTACGGTATTCTGCGCAGATTTGGTTATGTGCTGATGTGGAAAATGGGTGCCTAAACTTGCCGGTACCAGAAAAGAGGTCCAGCGAAAGACCTAAGGGACGGATAGACATCGCCGATTCGGATGTGAGAGCCAATGGCTTTGTAAGAATGACGAAGATCGTAAGTGGAGAAGAAAGAGCAAGAAAGCGGAGCCTGGCAGAAGGTGGGATTCACCACTCGAATGATGACGATGTTGTTTACCTACTTCTGCTGTTTAAGTTACCTACTGCTTTTCATAGGTGAGCTATTTAGTATTAAAGTTATATTACAGTTATAGTATTGACCTATCAAATAAGAAACTGAAAATAGACACTTAAAATTTCAATCAATATATTGACCAAACGTTTCACCACACCTTGGCAGAAATAACTGTGTTCTGTATGCGTGACACAAAACTAGTTTTGGAAACCTGAATTCTGGTAGACCTGTTCCTAAATCTTCAAAGCGTGTGTATTCGATGTGTTTAATAGTATTCGTTGCTTATTCAATTCAAAACAGTTCCGGAAATAGATACCTTGGTTTGAGAACGCGCTGTCGAAAATTTGAAAAATTCAATTAGGTACCTACATTCTCCGTTTGTATAATTTTAATTTCTCTTTCATCATCATAGGCCTTTAGTATTAAGCCGGAACTTATTTTCTTATTCGTTTTATTTCGATTAGTAAATAATTTTAGTAAAGTTAGCATAAACTCGAAAAGAAACAGTATATTTAGTTTGTAGTTATAATTATTTATTGAATAGAGTAAAACATAGCTTGATCTATGTGAGAGGTCTCATCGCAAGCACTTAGTAGGTACTTTTACACACCAATATAATACTTTATTGGTATTTAAAAGTAATAATAAAGTATGACATTTTCTAATATTTAATACTTCATTGTCGATGTAAAAAGCCAAAGATCAAGCTGTATTTTACGAACTATAGCTGTAAACCAAGGGCAAAGTGTCGAGTTTCTAAGATGAGCTGATGTTAAACAGATGGCTATCTTATACCTGTCACCCACCTGTCTAATCACAGGGCATTAGAGCCATTAAACCATTGTTTGCGAGCAGTGTGAGGCCGTTACAAGCAAACACAATATCCATTGACATCATTGTGCCTTCTTTACATTGCAACGTAGGATACGAACGGACGATGATACTTTGTTGCTGGTCGTACCCACTTGGTACGACTGAGAATATAATTCCCAGTTGTTCTTAGTAACGTTCCCAGCGGGAACAAACGTTACGAGCGGGAATAAATATTCCCAGTCGTACCTAGTGGATACGGCAGGACAAAGATAAAGGAACGTAAAATTAATATAATGTTAGGAAAGACATTATCTGGGCAACTTAGGGAAATATTGAGAGTATTGTTTGCAGGTCACCAAAAAACATCTGCTCTATGGAAAAGCTCTGTGAGTATTCTGCACGTGGGGCCGGACCAATCGAAAATTTACTTGTTAACAAACGACACTTGTTCTTAAATGAATTTTTGTCCTTATGATGTGTACAAAATGTCCGGAATTTGACGATGGCTCAACCTCTAGCCGGATAGCGCTAAAAACAACATGTATGTGTTAGGTGCGCAACAAGTTTTGGACGTTCCAACTGTGACAATTTATTGAGGCACCTTGCATATACAGAACTCTTGTTTGATTGCAGTAAACTTAGGCGAAGCCTAGGTTGATGCCAAAATGATTAAAAATTTCCCTTGAATGATAAGGGATTACACCAACACCAACTTAAAGTGAAACCGAAATAAACTCGCTCTTATGATCTAGATACGTTACCTACCGATTTGGTGAATTCTTAATCCTTAGGAATATAAACTTAAGCATAGTCTAAGTTTAGTGCGTGCGTGTTATGTTTTATTGTTAACCTGCCCGTTGATGATGAATTTTGACTGGGGTATGAAATGTCAGTAGTACATTTACCTAAGTATCTGCAATTTTGTAAATTGCGGAATTCTACACTAAATAAACTCGCGTGATATGCAAACATAACCTTCGCTAGACATAACCATTTCAATCTCCAATGTCAGTCGTTTTCCTCCAAAAACCATGAGATAATGATTCGGTTGTAAACAAAATTGGTATTTCGTGTCCATTCGTTGTTAAAGCGTGACAATATCACTTATTTCGCACTTAGTTTCAACGCTGAACGCGTTGATGGGACTGAAGGCCCAGCTTTGACCTCTGCGTGAATTAGTTTGGTTTCTAACTAGGAGCTGCATACTTTACGTTTAACGGAAATCCCAAGCCTTTACAACTTACTAAAATAATTAAATTATTAATTCTCTTCATCCGATTTCTAATATTACATATAATAATTTTATTAGTATTGTTAGTTATATAAGTACGATTATTTCGGGTTTTGTGCTGTTTGTTGGTGTTTAAATAAATGCACAACGCATTCTCTTGTATCCTGTGGCTCAACTCTGCTGTAATGGATTCCTGTCTCAATTTCTGCAAAGGTTGCCTGGAAGAGATCGCTTGTAGCGATTAGGCCATCTTTGCTCATATGTGTTCCTTGTTACTGTAACTGACTGGTACTATTATGTTTTATGAGCAAGTGTTTACCTATCTATCTATCTAGTTTAGTATATAAGGATATCGATGGCTAGACGTTGTTAAGAACGACATGCGTGCAACAAACTGACCACCAGGGATACCGAAGACCGATCGAAGTGGACCAAGAAGAGTGGGAAGGCGGACCCGGATTCTCGTATACCGTGCGGGAGCTCAACCGGGATTATGCGCCAAGATGGTGACGAAGTATATAAGTATAAATTGAACCGTGGCCTAAATCGAATAACTTTACAGTTGAAATTTATGTAACATTGAAACGTTTGACCAGACACCAGTCTTTACATAGTTTAAAAATGATCCCCAAAGAAGTAATTACGAAACCCGTAATGACTTATCCGATATCTCACACGCATAGGTAAAGAACAACATGGGACCGACGCAGAATTGAATTACAGGTATTTATGAGTCACATTCATAAAGGAACAAGCCAGAGACCGCATTCCGAAATGTCAAGAATGCGGCATTGTCTCTAAAATAGCTTGTCATAAATACCAGTATCAAATTCGCTAAATATTTCCATTCTATACCCAACAGTCGCTACTAACTACAGTTGCAACGAGCTATAAGTGCTTTTGTAATTATGTATGGAACGAGTATTGTTTCTTGTGTAGTTCAAGGCAAGTTATTAAATGCCTTAGACGCCTCTGACTGTACCCTCGGGCATAGTTTATGGACACAAAATGTACTCAAGTTGGTATGCCAGGACGATAACATTTTCTGTTATGGCATTGGGTCAACACAATCAATCGCATAGGTGCAAGTTTATACATAAAATGGGTACCTTTATAAACGCTTTGAACTAACAATATGAATAAATGACGTAAACCATAGCCTTTGCATTGAAGCTTTTTGAGGTATTCAATGTTTTATTTATTGCGACTCACTCATGACTTGACTTGACTTGACTTGACTTGACTTGATAATCACGTCAATGTCCCGGTTGTACTCTTGCACACGAGGGCCCGAGGTCCGCCTGGACCATGACTTGTTTTATTTAATGCTACAAAAAAAAATTCTATTAGTCTTCCATTTCGGCGTCACAATGACTGCGATGTTGTGTTCCGGCTAGGTGAATGAAGGTGGCCAGTAATGCATGCATTGTATTTTCGTTCTCATACTCCCTGATAATGGGCTGCTCAGCTTACGACTCAGTATTACGATACGAGATGAGGCAAAAAGGTAATAAAAGAGTCTGCAAGCGCATCTTCTCATTAGAGGGAGATGCAAATAGCGGTGTCGCGGGACCGGTCGCTTTGTGGCACGGAGATTTCACCGCGGCACCTGCGCGCGCGCTGATCAAGTGCAAAATACAAGGATAAGTGCGTGCGTCAGTGGCCAACGTTTATGAGAATCCGCTACGAAAGCTTTTTCTACAGGAAAATTGAGAATTTTAAAAAAGAGAAGTCATGGATTGGATGAACAGTTATAATCAATTATAAACTTGTGAACAATCTGCTATAGGGGTTAGGGGCTTGGTTGTTATAAATAACTGTATACCCATTGGGGACCCATTAAAATATTCTACACGTGTAACAAGCTATAGTATCTGCTAGCTTTAGTGCTGGATTTGAGAGTCCTCGATATTAAGTATTTTTCTATTCCATTCTATTCTATATTAGAGTATTGGATAGCGCATAAGACACACTGTAGAAAACGCCGTTGCCCATTTTCAGGTCATTGGAGGTCCTAGCTGTGCGACACCCATACATACAAGGAGTTGGCTGCTCTGCTGTACGCCACGCGGTTTCGCGAAACATCATAGTGAACCTTCAGCAAAAATTATTAATTTTAAGGTCAACAAGTCAACTATTGACATTTACTAACACAACATTCTTCACATCAGAGTGATCGATTAGAAGGCATATGTTCAAAGTTTCAACTGGCATACGTTGAATATGTTAACCGTCTTTAAAAATGGACGATACACGATACGTATTTACTTTATAATAAGTGTCTACTTTCACCTTTCTCTGTAAAATGTGTATTCTCAGATTTATCGAGAAAGTGACGTGTGGCTCATTTGCAGTCGAGATGGCACTTTTAAATCTCACGGGCGATGAGACTTTTTTGTCGACTTCATTTACATGCGTTTATAATTTTTTTTTAATGTCATACGGTAGGCAAACAGGCCACCTTATGGAAAGTGGTCACCGCTGCAAAAGACATTGACTAAACCAGGGGTATCGCCAATGCGTTGCTCACCTCAAGACTTTCCAACCATCTCTATCCTCGACATTTCTTAGGGCTTCTGGTACTAGGTTTCAAGTAGTTGCTTAACTTGATCCACAAAAAGCGGCGGAGATCTGCCCGGAGGTAGTACTTTTTAATTTAATATTAAAGCTATATTTTTAGCCGTTTATGCACTTCGAGTAATATATGCAATGTGTTTTATAATAATTCCTGCTTTGTTCGACTCCAAAGCAATTGCATGATCCACGGCCATTAGACGAGTTTCTGGCCAATATATCAAATCTGGTTGTTGCTTTATTGCTCAAACTATCCGCTTGTCTCGATATTGAAATAATACTGTTTGGCAATGCCACTCGGCCACTTTTACTTTTCACACGGCAAATGTTATCGCAGCCTAACTATAATTGATCATCTAACCACTCGTATTATTCTGATGTGCTTGCTCGAACGTGGGCTTTACAATTACGTTAACTTCTTCCTGGGTTTTTGTTGATCTTTTGCGTAGGATAAGAATAAAACATGAGGGAAAATCTGCACATGATGTTAGGCGCTTAGTTAGTTGTTATAAATAACTTTATGAGACCAGCGTTTATGAGAATCCGCTACGAAAGCTTTTTCTACAGGAAAATTGCCAACAGTTGTAAATTGAAACAGTTATAAACAATTATATATCTGTAAATCGGTTTGGTTAAACTTGTGGACAATCTGCTATAGGAAAATGAACCGCGTGATGTTAGGGGCTTGGTTGTTATAAATAACATTATACTGTAGACCCATTGGGGACCGCTTTAAAGCTATATTTTTAGCCGTTTATGCACTTCGAGTAATATATGCAATGTGTTTTATAATAATTCCTGCTTTGTTCGACTCCAAAGCAATTGCATGATCCACGGCCATTAGACGAGTTTCTGGCCAATATATCAAATCTGGTTGTTGCTTTATTGCTCAAACTATCCGCTTGTCTCGATATTGAAATAATACTGTTTGGCAATGCCACTCGGCCACTTTTACTTTTCACACGGCAAATGTTATCGCAGCCTAACTATAATTGATCATCTAACCACTCGTATTATTCTGATGTGCTTGCTCGAACGTGGGCTTTACAATTACGTTAACTTCTTCCTGGGTTTTTGTTGATCTTTTGCGTAGGATAAGAATAAAACATGAGGGAAAATCTGCGCGATTACGTGTTCGTACGTATTTGGTTGAAATTACGTGATGCATTAAGACTGGCTACTTTTGTTTGTACTATAATGTAAGGACGTTCAACCACTAAATGGCAGATGCTATTGATTCATCTTCCTATTAACAGTCTGTTCAATCAAGCGTGAAACGGAACTCACAGCTATCGAGTTACAGACGACGAACAAAGATACAACGATTAATATCGCAATGTAAATAAAATTCATATCTAAACATAAGCATTAACTACTTATAATGCTCTAACATTCCGAAATATTCACCGCGATACTATGCGGGATGTGGGAGTAGCAATGTACAGAGAAGGAAAGGAATCTAATTAATAGCAATTTAAAAGTAAAATAAGTTGCATTCTGTAGGGCCCGATGGAGGAAATCGTGAGGTCAAGGTGCTTGTGTCTTCCGACTTGGCTGGTGTCTGGTGGGCGACAACCTTCGGCTGCTCATTGTGCATTCGACACACCATAACACTATCGTTAATTATTTGTGGTTACTGTTTGGTTTGATTCGCCATTTGTACTGGTAGTGGTAGGGTTAGCCACGGCCGATGCACAATTTTTCCCCATTACCATTATTTAAATTGCTACATCCAACCTGTCAATTTGAGTTGTTAAAAGGTACAGTTTTTTGGATCAATCCCATGGACTTATTAGACAATAATAAGCCATCTATCCATCTGGTTATAATACGACATTCTTGGATCTGGCTTTGTTGTCAGATTTACATTAAATTAGAACTGGATTTGTCTATTTGACTGCAGAATCAAGGTGTATTAGTGAACAGTTCTTTCACACAGATACAAATACTTTGATTTGTGACGAAACAAAAATATTTCTACTTTGGGTAGATCTGAATCTTAGTCGTGTAGAATCTTTGGGTAAATAGCAATAAACATTATCACACATAGACACTGAGTCGATTGTTTGGAAATGCACGCACGATATATCCGTCAAGAACAAGACTATGGGGTTCGTTGGACGTCGTTTCGTGCAGGGGAAAATTAATAAGGCTGTGTCGCTGTTACTACCGCCAAACGAGACAAATAGCATTAGCTAGCACCCTTTAGTATAGGAGGACGAATATCTCTCTATCATGAAGTTCATCAAGAAAGGGGTGAAAAGGTTTTTACGAGGTCGGCAACGCGTGAGTGATGCTCCTGATATTGCAAACGTCTATAGGCTGCGGTACCTGCTTCCCATCAGGCAGGCTGTGAGCTTGTTTTCTTTATTTTGTTCACCAGTGTGAGTCGTGTTAGTTTTCTTTTCTGTATTTCTTTTGCATCTTTAAACGAACGTAATTTTTGGTATGTTGATCAGTTTTTTGCCAAGAGGACTTGTAGTGTATCGGTACCTACCTGTACCTTTTACTAATCAATAAACAAATCGACAGAAAAATTCGGATAATCCACTACCAAGTTATTGAAATCTTTTCTAAACTATAAAACGGATTTAATGAAACAAAGCTAAGAATCATCTTTAAACTAGCTTTTTCTATTAGAGAAAACCGCATCTAAATCGGTCCATCTATTCGGGAGCTACGATGTCACAGACAGATACACAAAGCCCCAGATACAGACGTCAAACTTATAACACCCCTCAGTTAACCCCTTTAATTCATATGATAAGCACTGTCCTATCGAACATATCTAGCGCCGTCACGTACGTCCTAGACCTTCGTCACCGATATGACACGGAAACCGTCACCGTCAACGGTCCCAAAAAGAGCCAGATTACTTTTAAGGTGCGCCCGCGCCGTGAATATGCGACGCGTAATTAAACCCTGACTTTCGAACGAAACTGGTACGTACGAGCAGCTTGGGTCGATCGATTTTCACCACTATGACCGTAGATTTAAGAACTTGACAGTTTCGTGTGTGACACGGCGGAAATAGCAGAAAGTGAAACAGAGATAGCAGTATTTCTAGTTGAATGTTAAGGTTCAAGGGTCCATGATGTAAATATTGGCAATTTTGTTCAAAATATGGTAATTTAAAATTACTCATAAGTTTGAGGGGTGTAGCATAAACGGAATGTTCTAGGAACAGTTAGGTAAGTAACCTACATGTAGTAGAGTAAAGAAAGTTAGGTATGAAACAAGCACATCATGGTCTTCTCTTCATTTTTGTTGGCCATGTTGACCACTTTCGTCTCTC
Source organism: Blastobasis lacticolella (assembly GCA_905147135.1). Classification (NCBI taxonomy): domain Eukaryota; kingdom Metazoa; phylum Arthropoda; class Insecta; order Lepidoptera; family Blastobasidae; genus Blastobasis; species Blastobasis lacticolella. Next base: position 4,275,657 of record LR990048.1, on the reverse strand, counting down.
TATGTTTTTGACAACGGAAAGTGATGCGTATTAATCTTCTCAATAAATTAAGTGAATATTTTAATATTTATTTGCAGATTGCGGTTGGTTAATTGATTAATAGCAAAATATTCGAGCAAAGTAAGTAGGGCAAGTTTCTTATTCAGTGGTATAGGTAACGACAATCTGCTTGAACATGGCACTATGGAATATGGAACAAATGTACCTGCACAAACCTGATATCCTTACAACCACCTCAATCTCTTTCACAATAAAAAAATTCAATAATCAACTAACAAAATGAAGAATCACGCGCCTATGACCGGAATGCGGCCTACTGTGCCATAATTTCTCCTCCATATCATTTGAGGCATCCGTCAGTTTGTCGTCTATTTTCATGGCATGAATATTAATGGCCTCGCTCGAGGGTGGCGGTATCAATCATAATCATGGGTGAGCCCATTCCTGCGCCTGCGACTATTCGCCCAATGGCCGCGGGGCACTCAGTGTTGTGTGCAGTCCGAATGGTGGACTCCGAGGTGGCTTCCTTTCAAACCGGTTTCTCTTTGAGAGAAATTATCAAAGCATATAGATTTCATTGAGTGTTCCGCTGACATTTGGGCGCTCAGACTTGTTTGGATGCAAGGCGTGGCGCAATAGAGAATTCAATAACTTTTTAGATGCTGCTTTAAACAATAAATTCCATTGTTATAATTATAACATTGCGATCATCAACCCGCCTGCAAAGCGTGGAGATTATGGCATTGACCTCCGCTTTCATGGAAGAGGCCCTAAGTCCTGCAGTGGATAACAGTCCAGGGCTGTGATGATGAGAAGCAACCTTGAATATCAATGCCCGAATGTTTCAATCTTCAGTGGGAAGTTAAATAACTATCTACAAAACAACTCTTATTTTCTGTGTTGGTACATTATACCAACACCTTAATCCGACGTTTTATACCCACGTTAGATACAATACGTTTACTTTGTTATTTAGCAACAGTTACACACCTGTTTGTGAAAAGCCACGTTCGCAAATAACCGTACAGTTGCCGATGCACCTGTCGAGCCAATTTGAGCCATTTCCCCACGTCATTAAAGCACAACTCCGTAGACGGTCATTTCCACGCACCAGCAGTTTTTAGACTAATAATAAATGTATGTATGATCAATTAAACTAACCACTATGATTATTGTTTGCTCGGCTCCGTACAAGAAACTGTGTAACGTATAATTAGAAGCCTTTTGACGAACGAGGTCGGTATTTAGCTCAGTTGTAAAAGATGAATGTACAGTTATGGTGATAACTTTCTATGACTTGATTTGGTTATTGCTTAATTTAACGCTCTAGTAACTATTTCATTATCTGCATAGCTTTACAAAGGCCATTCTTATTCGATCTCCATTTACCTTAATACTCAAAGCCAGTTTCGAATCATTTTACCTTTAAATAGCGTATACCGATAGTGTTAAACGCGATTAATAAATGAAGGAAAGTGAAAGACGAGAGACTACTAAAAGTAAAAGTTACAAGTTTTACATTGTAACCTCACGACACGAGCATCTCAACTCAATCTGCAACATCTTGACAACGTAATTCAGCCTGCACCTGCTTAAAATACACATGTTCTTCATCGGTATCATTATAAGAAAAGTTGTTCTTCTTTCAAAACCTAAAAGTGGTAAGTCGAAATGAGCCAACAGCCCACTGGCCTGCAGCTACACTGGCCGCTGATTGGGCAATCATTCCGAACAACCAACATTCGACCTTTGCTGGACGAGGTCTGGGGATCACGTACCTACATCTGACCGTGATCGCACTATCACAATATATAGTCGATGATCAAGCCGCCATTGTTTGCACGTGAGATCGACGAATTAACAACTCGTGTCTTATTGGCTGGAATGACAGGCGCAAGGTGACTGCATTTCGACAGCGGCGATTTGCGGTTGCAGTTTACCGGTTTGGTGCCGTTTTATGAAAGACATAACAATTTCACGCTGATAAAATAACTAAAATATATACATATTTGATAACCAAAACTGTAGGAGTGATTGTACAAGTTTAATCCGCTGGAAATCAGAATTCTGAAACTAGTCGACGTTAACCGAACGTTACTTCGACACGTAGAGTTCAAAATGATATGTGCATTGCCACGAATCATATTGATGTGCGTGCAGTTGTAAAAAAGTTATATGGTAAATTATGGAATTTCGTGACAAAATCTTTATTTTTTTAACAAAAAGATACTGGGGTCAAGAATTAGGAGGTAGCTAATGGCCCCATTTCAGTCAATTCAATTGTGCTAAGGATGCAATATGTTGCTGTAGCTGCAATGGATTATTTATCTTAAAGTGATAAACTGTAAATCATGAATTTCGTTACTAGTTTGCGATACTTGTAGTAGGCTACGTCACATTATACGAGTGTCAGGTTATTGCGGTCTTCGCATTGCTTCTGTAGCTCTCATGTGACAGATGAGACAAATATAAATAATGAAATGAAGGAACTGCACAAATACATAAGATACAAGGGCGCCATGACCATGTGCTAAACTCCACAATTAAAATGGTCAAAGTCCTTAGAAGATTGGTAGTAGAGATAGGTCGGGTAGTACGGAAGCTTTTATTACCATAAATCTGTCCAGACTGACTTGTCTTATTTGGTAATGGAAATAATGTATTTTTGCAACAGTATTACTTGAACTTCACATTCTATGTGTTTCTTATGTAATCTAAGGTACACAATGTACGTAGCATGATTGATACGACAAGTCGTGATTTTGGACATTGTTTGTTCACCAAATAAGACAAGTCAGTATGGACAGATCATAGATCGCAATGTCTTACCTGTAGGCGGCCTCTCCTTAGGATAGCAGTTCCTGAACAGGCCTCTCGTCCGCGTGTAGTAGTAGTACTTGCTGTTCAGACTCTCCAAGATCTGGGTGTTGCCGGCGGAGTTCTCGGCGACATGTTCCTGCAACAATTGACAGGTTTTGTTATTAAGCTGACAGAGTTTCGGCCGTAATTCACACTGACTATCCCAAAAAGCTTATAAAACGTTGTCTGTGCTCTCCTGTCCCCATCATGTGTGACGTTTTTTACTCGAGGGTAGATTAGAATCCTGCCATCGCCGTTGAGCCTGAGGACTTGAGGAGTACCTATGCGTTTCTGCCATCAAGCAGCAATGTTAGACTCGTCTAGTGTTCCAGCATGCATGTGATGGTAGACTGTAATATTATGCTTTCACCTCAGTCCTGGTAATGACAACACCTCTGCGATGGTGAAATCTAAATAAATAAATCATAGTTTAGCGTCGTGGCGTCTTTGATGTATGTAATAAAGGTTATTTATTATTCATATTATCTGGTAGAAGCAGGCGTCTGTCCGTTGACAAAACGATTTGTAATATTTTTTTTTCTTGAAAGCCCAAGATTCCTGCCCTAACAGTAGCAACAGCGTTTGTAATCGCCGAGCGGAACCGTCCGCGGCCTTCCCGCATTCCTGGGGCACCGCACCGGGACCCGGTGTGTTCACCTTGAAACCGGATCCCGGGGGCCTTGGTGGACTCGCACTTGAAAGTACGCGCGGAGTGGGACCCTTTTGTTAGGATTTTGCACTCATACTCATACTTATACAAACTGTTGAGAAGAATCAAATTCTTTCTGATACGTCCGTATCAGTATCGGTATCGGTTGACGAAAATACAAATTAATACCTATCATAACCAAGATACATAACTGATAAGATAGGACCAAAAACAGCATCTTAATTACTCAGATAATCTCTGACATTGGTGGTATCAGATAGAGAGAAAAACTTGTGTTCTGATTCAGCTTAAGTAACGGGTTAACGGCCTATGGGTTCTAGGTTCAAATTATCTAAGAGAAAGAAATCATGTTCTATTGAAAGGGTGTCAAATTAAAGCTTAGAATTAGCAAAACGTGTAAGTTAATCATGAACACAATTTTCTTATAAGTCTTATTGCAAGCAAATTAGTCTCCAGGCGATAATGATAGGTACTGCACTACTCCAAACAAGTTTCGTGTTAACGACTAGTTCGCCATAATCCCTGGACTCAGGTAATTCAAGTTTTGTCTTTATATCTTTCGACACCTCATAACAAATTAGGATACAGGTTTGCATTGCCACATTGCTAAGACAATTGACGAAATTCACCGACAGTATAAAATTCCTGATTTAATAATTATTGTGGAATAATGTTGAACAATTAGTTTTACGAAACGTTGCAGACATCTTGATATGTAAGTACCGACTCGCGGAAATACCTCATTGGTGATGTAGAAATACTTGATTACTTACCGAATTGAGGCGTATTAATTAGCGCATATCGATTTTACTTTTAAGGGTACAATAGCAAACAAAAATCTAACAAAGACAGTAATATTTACACTGCCTGAACCGTGACCATAAGTTTATAATGATATCGTTTAATTGCATTATTGTACTATTATTATATTGCGGACAATCCCAGAGAGAAACACTGTTGCAAACACAATGCGTTGAGACAACTATCAACAGATGTAACAAGACGTTACATAGTCTCGTCTTCGTAGTCCGTTATTACTTATTCTTATCACAGTTTTCAATCGATATAAACATCGATGTTACTTCCTGTTTTGTCATCAAGTTGAATTGTTTCCCTGTACGTTTTGTGCGGATATTATAATGTATTTAATGCAGAGGTTTCGAGAACTCCTTTAGGATGTACAATGGACATTGTGATGAAGTATACTTCCAGTCTAGCTATATTGTATTTTTTTTTGTCTGCGCTACTACGCATTGGCAATAAGGAATAATGTATAATGTATAATAATATAATAAGGAATATTTGCGGTTCAAATGCTACATATTAAGCTGCAATCTAAATGAATAGTACGTCTATAAAGCTAGCATAAGAAAATGAGCAGAATAGTTTGTAATTCTGCTCAGAATTTAGTGCTAATTGAGTGCTAATTTAGTGCCAAATTCGCAAATTTGGTGCTCCATAAGATTTGCAGAAAATACAAATACCTTTTGATCAAGCTAGCAGAGTACATGCCTAAATGCCTAAAACAGAATGACACAGCTTTACAATCAATGATATAATATTTAGTGCTAATTAAGTGCTCTTGATATATAGAGATGAGAATTTCAAAAATGCGCAAATTTTTTTTTATTTTTTTTTTTAATAAGAAAAGTGCTAGTTTGACAGAAACAGCAAGTAATATCATCAGTATCGAGTATTTTGAGAGCATAACGATGGATGGACAGGGCGTAGGAATTAAGTGCTCAATAAGTGCTGTCGACATGAGAAGGAAAAAGGATCAAAGAACATTTTTTTTTATGTTTTCAGCGGGTAACTGCTCGTTTAACAGAAACAGCAAGTAATATCTTTAAAATCGAGTACTTTGAGAGCATATCGATAGACGGACAGGGCGTAGGAATTAAGTGCTCAATAAGTGCTGTCGATATGAGATGAAAAAACAATCGATTTTTTTTTGCATCGAGTAACTGCTCGTTTGACAGAAACAGCAAGTAATATCTTTAAAATCGAGTACTTTAAGAGCATAACGATGGATGGACAGGGTGTAGGAATTAAGTGCTCAATAAGTGCTGTCGATATGAGATGAAAAAACCACAGAAACATTTTTTTTTTTGTATCGAGTAACTGCTCGTTTGACAGAAACAGCAAGCAATATCTTCAAAATCGAGTACTTTAAAAGTATAACTATTTATGGACATTGCGTAGGAATTAAGTGCTCAATAAGTGCTGTCGATATGAGATGAAAAAACAAATGATTTTTTTTTGCATCGAGTAACTGCTCGTTTGACAGAAACAGCAAGTAATATCTTTAAAATCGAGTACTTTAAGAGTATAACGATGGGTGGACAGGGCGTAGGAATTAAGTGCTCAATAAGTGCTGTCGATATGAGAAGAAAAAAAGATCAAAGAAGATTTTTTTTTGTTTTTTCAGCGTGGGTTTTAAATTGATCTGGAATTTCTCATAAAAACATTTGAAAAAGATGGACTTAAAACCAGGGCGAAAGCGATCTGTTCCAAAAGAACAGGTATTGGAAGTCATTACAGAATATGCTAGTTCTCAAAGTACTCGATTTTAAAGATATTACTTGCTGTTTCTGAAAAAAGAGCAGTTACTTGATGCAAAAAAAAACGATTGTTTTTTCATCTCATATCGGCAGCACTTATTGAGCACTTAATTCCTACGCCCTGTCCACCCATCGTTATGCTCTCAAAGTACTCGATTTTGAAGATATTACTTGCTGTTTCTGTCAAACTAGCAGTATTCCCATGAGAAATTAAAAAAACATCTATGATCTTTTTTTCTTCTCATATCGACAGCACTTATTGAGCACTTAATTCCTACGCCCTGTCCATCCATCGTTATGCTCTTAAAGTACTCGATTTTAAAGATATTACTTGCTGTTTCTGTCAAACGAGCAGTTACTCGATGCAAAAAAAAAATCTATTGTTTTTTCATCTCATATCGACAGCACTTATTGAGCACTTAATTCCTACGCTCTGTACATCCATCGTTATGCTCTCAAAGTACTCGATTTTAAAGATATTACTTGCTGTTTCTGTCAAACTAGCAGTATTCCCATGAAAAATTTAAAAAAACACCTTCTTTGATCTTTTTTTCTTCTCATATCGACAGCACTTATAGAGCACTTAATTCCTACGCCCGCTCCACCCATCGTTATGCTCTCAAAGTACTCGATTTGAAGATATTACTTGCTGTTTCTGATAAACTAGCAGTTACCCGCTGAAAACATAAAAAAAAATCTTCTTTGATCCTTTTTCCTTCTTATGTCGACAGCACTTATTGAGCACTTAATTCCTACGCCCTGTCCGTCTATCGATATGCTCTCAAAGTACTCGATTTTAAAGATATTACTTGCTGTTTCTGTCAAACGAGCAGTTACTCGATGCAAAAAAAAAATGATTGTTTTTTCATCTCATATCGACAGCACTTATTGAGCACTTAATTCCTACGCCCTGTCCGTCTATCGTTATGCTCTCAAAGTACTCGATTTTAAGATATTACTTGCTGTTTCTGTTAAACTAGCAGTTACCCGCTGAAAACATAAAAAAAAAATCTTCTTTGATCCTTTTTCCTTCTCATGTCGACAGCACTTATTGAGCACTTAATTCCTACGCTCTGTCCTTCCATCGTTATGCTCTCAAAGTACTCGATTTTAAAGATATTACTTGCTATTTCTGTCAAACTAGCAGTATTCCCATGAAAAATTAAAAAAACACCTTTGATCTTTTTTTCTTCTCATATCGACAGCACTTATTGAGCACTTAATTCCTACGCCCTGTCCACCCATCGTTATGCTCTCAAAGTACTCGATTTTGAAGATATTACTTGCTGTTTCTGACAAACGAGCAGTTACTCGATGCAAAAAAAAAAAAAATGTTTCTATGGTTTTTTCATCTCATATCGACAGCACTTATTGAGCACTTAATTGCTACGCCCTGTCCATCCATCGTTATGCTCTCAAAATACTAGATACTGATGATATTACTTGCTGTTTCTGTCAAACTAGCACTTTTCTTATTAAAAAAAAATAAAAAAAAATTAGCGCATTTTTGAAATTCTCATCTCTATATATCAAGAGCACTTAATTAGCACTAAATATTATATCATTGATTGTAAAGCTGTGTCATTCTGTTTTAGGCATTTAGGCATGTACTCTGCTAGCTTGATCAAAAGGTAGCAGTATTTGTATTTTCTGCAAATCTTATGGAGCACCAAATTTGCGAATTTGGCACTAAATTAGCACTCAATTAGCACTAAATTCTGAGCAGAATTACAAACGATTCTGCTCATTTTCTTATGCTAGCTTTATAGACGTATGAATAGTTGATGTCCTATCAGTTCGTAACGACCTGCTCAATTTGCGAGTTACCACTTGTATTTGGCCTTTTGTCATCAACAAAAGAAAGCAAACCATATAAATGTTGAACACTTGTGCTGTTGATTGTACTGGCTACCGTAAGTTGGATTCCACACAATTTGCCATGTCATCCTAGAAAACAAACGGTCTTTGAAGGTGAGGAACCCGTTTCCGTTACGTTGGCTACAAAGTCATTTCTCATAGTAATTTAGGTAGGTAGGGGTAGTTTGTCCTTTATGAACTCCGGAACGGCTTAACCGATTTCATTGCATATGCCTGCATAATTGGCAGGACAATTTTAAAAATAATATATTTTGGTTTTTCTCAATTTAATTATTTGACGTTTGAAGTTGAAACTTTGGGAAGTTCTTTAAGCTTACTGACAACATAGAGAGCTGACTAGGTCCTCTGGCAACGAAGGTGACGAGGATGATCGAATTAAAAGTTTCAAAAATACCGGATACGAGTAGGATTCCATTTCAAACTATTTCATAAAAGTAGTTAAAATGAGTAGCTATTGTGATCATTATCGTTTGTTTAATTATAGTAAAAATGTATACCAAAAAAATCGAAATCCGTTGCCAAATCTATCAAATATGTCGGGAACGCTTTTATCCAATCATAAAATATGTAAATAATCATTTTATCGGACCTAAAAAAAGTCAGAATCTTCAATATGGATAGCAATCTTAGTCATGAATCTCCGTGATTAAGCAGCGATCACGGAACGTGTTTACGTCTTGAAGCAGAAACCGGTTTAGACTTCACGTTACAGACGTAGAGGGGGAATGCTGGATACCGCTCTAAGAGCAGATACCTTTGCTTAATCCAGCAATCTAACTCATCAGAGCGCAAATCAAAATGGAATGTATTGCTCTCAGAATAAGGTAAAGTTTTGTATCACGCCTTTTGGAAAACGGAGCGGGCGCGTAAAATATATAAATGATACAAAAATAGACCTTATTCTGTGAGCCATATATTCCATTTTGATCTGCTCTCTGATGGCTTATGTTGCTGGATTAAGGTTAGACTAGAGTTGCCTATTCATTGTAATATGGTGTATTAAGTAAATAACAAGGTATACCTGCCTTAAAACTTGCTATTATGATGAAAAACTATATGTACCTACAGGCAAGTATCTAGGTAGAACCAGCCTATTTCATATTGTATGTGATTATCCGCCATTAAACTCCCAGTCTGAACTTAACTTTACAGTATACTTAGCAGGATAATATACCTTCATTTGTCCAACACCGTGATGGATGACATAACCTCCGTTAAGTAACCGAAATAGCCAAGGTTATCCAACCATAGCACTTTAACTTTACGGTATTTTAAGTTATTAAAGTGTAAAAATTACGCCCTAGTCCCGATTTCGTACGGATTTATCGCCTAATTAATTTTTTGGAGTAGTACCCAACAGTTACGTCAATTTTCCTATGTCAATGGAAATACTTTGCGATTGAAATAAGAGGACGGACTCTTGACTAATTTCACTCGAATAGTACTAAAGATGGGTGATGAATAACGTAGTTCCTTTTTACGTCACGTTCATTATTGTACTAACATGCCGCCGCGCCCCGTTAGGACAACTACTGATAAAAATACGACACTGATCTCCGTTTTCCGTCTGTTGGCCGTGTGGTGTCCGGCAGAGTAGAATAGCACCAACCCCTTACACTCATGGGTGTCGTACAAGGCGACTAATGTTTTCGAGGCGAAATATCAAGAGTCTCCGTAGTCTGGAAAATGGGCAGCAGCATTTGCCATTATTATATTTAAACACAGCGATCTCCAACCCGTCTGCCAAGCGTGGAGATTATGACAATAACCTCCCCTATCGTGGGAGAGGCCCTAAGTTCTGCAGTGGACTGTTACGGGCTGTGACGATGATGTCCGTTTTCACTAAACATCGCCTAAATCCGATACCCCAATACTTAGAAACTTCATAAGACGCAAATATGTTTCAACAACCACTAGGAAATAACTACCGTAAGGTAACGCTTAAAGTTAGGAAGTGGATTGGGCGATGCTTAGTCCACTAGTCGCTCCACTGTAATTACCTGTTCTGCCAAATCCTGGATCATGGTCAAGGCGGACACTGGGCCCTTGCGCGCGAGTGCACAACCGGGACATTAGCGCCTAGATTATTATTATAATACGAGATGCATGCATGCAGTAAATAAGGCATTACATCACACGTCATGGTATGGGTGCGTATCGTCATCTGCGTAACAGTGCGCCTGCGCGCTTGGTGACGACAATTTCGACATCTTTAATTTCAGGTGTGCATTTGGAGTGAAATGTAACACTTCACAATACTGCCGTTAACTGTAACACAATACTGTAACATAACTATGACATTATAACACAACAAATATTAGAAAAGCTGGGGATCGAAGTGAGAGATATGAAAAGAGTTGTGGATATATGCGCGAGGCTAGGGAGTTGTGTCAGGACCGAGCAAAGTACATAGTCTCTGCCTACCCCACCTGTGGGACATATGTATTTATGTGATGTAAATATTAGAAGTAGATACCTACCATAATACGTGTGTGCTCTGTTTGGTTTCTTTATTAAATAACTATCACTTTGCGGGTTTGGAAATATATAATCTAAACAATTGGAACTGAGCTAAGGTTTTAACCGCACATGGGTTGAGTGGGGAGCATGAAGAAAGTGGCAGAGTTCAAGATTTCTACTCTGCCGAACAGCGCCTGGATCATACATAATAAACATCCATTGCAGTAATGGAATGAGATCCCCGCTCTCGATAAAGATCCCTCCCTCAAGTAATCCATGTATCGTACGAAGATACGAGGTAATAAAGTCATTTACAAACATACATTACTTACGAGTACATTCATACAAGATACGTGCGAAAAAGATAACCCTTCCTTGGCAGTCGGGTAAAAACAAGGAACTGACTCTCAATAACTGGATGCGAACTATCGGCGCGTATCCAAATCCAGTAGTTAGGTACTTAGATACACTTACATACTTTTTCTATCCACTCAACTAAGCATGTACATTTGAAAGAATCCGATCGCATTCCCACGAGGCATTTGCGCAAACACCTGCAACGCTTAATGTAATTATCGACCTTAATATCAGAACATTAAGTGTTACGAAAAGCAACGAGAGGTTAGCAGTGAATAGGGCTATCAGCGGTGCCTTTAAAGCGCTCGTTTTCGATATAGTGGCATTTGGTTGCTTTTTATTGCAAATTAATTGTACGAACTTATAAGACAGTGTGATACAGAGATACAATGCATATAAATGTGCTGTTTACACCATTTGTAATTTGTATTTGTCAAGAAGCTGTTGTATGCCTCATGCCTTTAATATTATAAAATAATCATCTTGACATTATTGTTGTAATCTGGCGCGCGAGGGCCTGGTGTCCGCCTAGATCATGATCCAGGTTCGGCAGATCAGGTAATTACAGTGGAGCCACTGCCATTTGACCTCCGTGTCGCTGTTAACAGGGGAACCAGACCAGATTGTATCATGGTTACACATTCAGTCGCCTGAATGTGCAGGTTTTATCACAATGTTTTCCCTCGTCGTAAGAGCGCAGGTTAGTATTCAACTAATTTAATGTACATATCTCAGAAAAGAGTCATCCGTATATGGCGGCACTAGGATAATGTGCTTAGGCCTTATCCTTCAATACAAATCGAACCACAACAATACAAACATTGTTGCTTGGCGGCCTAAATAGATACTGGGTATCTGACGCCACTAACAACGACGACTAGGTTTCCTTTAAGGTTGATAAAGTCGACTTTTTCCTGAATAAAAATAAAACTCCGAGAAGTTTTGTTTTTCGAGACAGGTCACGTATGCCTTTGATCGCGACTGGACCGATATCACCAAGAATCGCGTAGAACGGCCAAGTTTGGGAGAGGCCTTCACCCTGCAGTGGGACACAGCGTAGGCTAAGAGAAATAAAAGTCAAAAACATATTTCATCTAGGCGTGGCCCAGTACTGTGCTGCTCTACCACCTACATTTTTAATGCTTTTTTTCTTTTCAACTATAACGAAACGAGCTGCCCATAACCATATTGAAATAATAATAATCATCATCATATCAGCCAAAGCTAGAGAGATCTCCACAAAGGCCGGTCCTGTGCCTTTTGCATCCAGCTGGTACCTGCGATCTTTACCAGATCGTCGGTCCACCTTGTTAGAGGCCTACCCAAGCTGCCTAATAATATGTCCTCCTTAAATACGAAAACAACGTCATCTTCTCTATCTGCTATCTACTGACTGACAGCCCTACACGCATCGGCTGATTAGTCACCGAAGCGCGTCGGTCTCTAACCAGGGTTCATCGCTCGTTGCGTTTTTATCGGCACACGAGTCCAAAGAATATCAGATAACACCACAAACACCAAAGTCCAACGAAAGTTTAAGAAAGTTGTGCATATTTAAGATAGAAGGTAGAGCCAATATTTGTGTTGTTAGATAACGCGACACATGAATCAGTTTCGAATGACAGTCGGAATATTTATTTTTAGATATCAGAGTCGAGTCCGTAAAAATACATATATGTAATCCGTCAAGTTTAAATTGTGATTGCGATTGATACGATACCTACAGTACCTATTTTCAAAATTAGACAATTTTCTTGCCACATGACAGCTTAGTGACAGATTCGTTTGACAGTAGATACCTCGAATAGAACTCGTGCTTATAATCTGGTGCCTAAGCTGTCTACGAAATAGTGACCACTGTAGCCACCTCGCACGACATTTGCTCTTTCAGATCGAATGCAGTCAGTGCGTAAAGATTGCGTTTCTTATACCACTAGGTGACAACCACAGAACAATGATCGGGCCACACCACTCGCGCGCACGTCCCCCCAGGGCGACACACGTGGACTTTAAAGCTCTGTGGTGACAACCAAGCTTGCGGCCTGCCTGATGGTAAGCATAGGCTTACTCTTTCAATATGATTATGTGTTGTGGAGCGTCGGTGTCCTTATCCGATTCGTAAGCGAAAGGTAACGCGTTCGAATCCCACTGCGGCCATGTACCAATGACTCTTTTCGTGTTGTACTTTCGTTGAATGCAAACCGATGCTCCTACGGTCAGGTGGAGGTACGAGGTACGAGGTCAGGTTACCCTGGTAGCAGGGTCACGGAGGTCAGATGGCAGTCGGTCCACTGCAATTATCTGATCTGGATCATGGTCAAGGCGGACCCCGGGCCCTCGTACTCTCGAGAGCACAACCGGGACATTAACGCCAAGATAATGATGATGATGAAGATTCTAGACCAGTTCTGGACTGTTAAGGGTCTGTTGATATGAACATCTACCAAGAACGACGTTTCCACATGCGCTGTCATTACATAACTACGATAATGCTTTTTCCCAGAAAATGTTATGTTTGCGTCTTAATGTGAAATAGACGTGGGATATCAGTAGAAAATTTCATAATTCATAGTTAGCAAATCTCACGTAAAAACCACTGTAAAGAAAGTTTTATATTCTATCGACACTCAGACGAAAAAATCACAAAAATATTCTTCATGAATACGTATTACTTTGCTGCATGACATTAATTATAAATTGTAATCAATCAGCCCATAGGCTTTCCCCAAGGGCGCCCAAGGCACGCCACTTAGACCGGTCCTCAGTTTTACGCATCCAGCCAGTCATTCTAAATTTATCTAAGGCATAAAAACCTGTTTAAGCCAGAATATGCAGACAAAGCTATGACTGCCACTAAAAATAACTGAAAAAACGTCTTTGCTACTGTGTGTGTTACTTTGTAGTGACTATTGAGTAAATGTGAGTAATAATCCGTAATGTCTACAACAACATTGTTTAGAATGGGAGACAAATGACATTTACTTGCATTAATAGACTGGTATTATTAATAATGATTTTAATTATTATTAACAATGAATTTACCGCTTTGATCAACTAGTTCTGGTATAGTCCGATATTGTCCATGATAATGCAAAAGCAAGCAGCTCATGTTTTAATAAGCAACATTGATATTGAAATTAAAGATAACTATGCAGGATTTCTGGAATTCGAAGCACTTTATCATTACCAGCATCTATTCGTACACCAAACGTGCCAATCACATCAAATCACTATCAATTATAATATCGTAACATCAATAACGAAATAACTGTACGCATGTCGTAGATTTATCATACTAGTTGCGTATACAGTTGAAAATATCGAAATCTTTCACGGACCTTCTATTTATTCAGCACATAGTCCAAGCTATATGCGTAGATATGGGTGCATGGTGACATTTCCTTTCAATTTCGGACACACTTTCGCTAGTCGGCAAGCCACTCTGCCTCTAATTACGCTTTGGTTCGCCAGCTATTGTTTAGAGACTTTCCCTAGACAAGTGCACTCACATTCGGCGTGCTAACGTCGAATACGACGAGTTGGAACGACAAATGTCAAAGTCATGGACAACGCTTAGTCAGGGCTTCTGAAGAGGTAGACTCTGTCTAACAAGTGTAGCGACTTCGGAAATTATAAGTTTGATTGAATTGCTTACTTGTTGATTTAAGATCAATCTTATAATTTCCCAAGTCGTTTTACTTTTACACTAGTAAATTCAACCACCAGAGCTCCCCGTAACTCAAATAAGTCCCCGATTTCAATACTTACTCGTTTATATTTGTTTTATATTTAACTAGTTTTAATGTTTTAAAAACATAATTGTTGAAATAGGTGTAATTAGACTCTGTCAAACATCGAAACATACCTTATATTTATTCACAACCGACAGAAAAATGTCGCATAACCCAAGATCAAGTATCGATTTCAACTAACAAAGACAGTATAATCGAGCACCATCTCAATTAAACTGGCTTTCAAATAAATAAAACTGCATCGAAATCAGTTCATCCGTTCAGGAGCTATGAGTGTGCCAGAGAGACACACTCATACACAGTGCCACATATACACGTCACACTTATAACACCCTTTTTTTCGTCATGTATTAAAAACGCAGAAAAACGAAGGGAACGTCAAGCGAGCTCATCCAAAGAAGTGTCAGGTGACGTATGCAGAATAGCGGATGCGCAAGAATGCACGCACCGGCGCGCGGCCAGACGTAAACAAAAGTTTCCACCACTCTTCCTTAGCTTGTTGAAGGTCTAAATGTCAAACATCAGTCGCAGAATGTACACTGCTAGCATATCTAGACATAGGTCTATCCACTAAGCCATCCAATATCAACATCAGTCACAGCGTTTAGTAAATCTACGTAAATTAACATAGATATTTGACATCCGGATAATGGTTAATCGTTGATGGCGACTCGATTAGATTTCAACCGGATTGCCTCGAATCCAAATATAACGGAATCCAGTACCGTCCTACCTGTCCACGTATCCTACCTGTCTTATGATAATTTACATAGTATTTTTAACCTGTTGGTGGAATATGAAAACTAAGAAATATCAACTTTTAAATTGTAGAGACGATTTTGCTTGCTCTACATAACTTTACTGGAATTTTTCAAAAACTTAGGTAAGTATATCAATTATTTGTTTTATAAACTCATTCCATAAACAAAAAATCTACACCTCACAAAGGGCAGATATTATAAGCAACCGATTATAGCGCCTAAAGAACAATACTCAATTTATAATTATCGTCGATGAATATTATATATGCAAATAAAGTGGTTGGGTGCGTACTCGCGTCGACGAGAGTTATGATTGGGCACGTAAGAATGCGGGTTTTACTTGCGACAGTGTCTGCACCCGCGGCCGGTTAGTCAACGTAATATAGCAGACTCTACATTTACTAAGCAGTACCCTGAACTCTACAATAATACACCACAATGTAGAGTTATGTAGAGGCGCCTATTACTCTTGTAGTTTCTAAATTTGAAATATAACCCCATTAGCAAAGCAAAAATAATCGTTATTTAAAAATAGCAATAGATTAACTAATCGTTTCTTTTTTTTGTTTTTAATATTAAAATGGCTTTATTCGCCGCCTCTCTCGTTGATGTCTTTTGTATGAAAATTTTAGCTGAGCAAAGTAAAGATCAAGTAAACGAAGTAAATGAACCTCCAAAAACAAAATAACTTCAAAAATTACTTTACTAAAAACTCCAAGTGCTTATTACCGAATACCGCAGCCACTTCCTCCCCGAAGTGCATCGGAAACGACGCAAGATGGCTGCTGTGGGGAGCAAAAACGTGGTAACAATGGCGGGCTGGACCGCGCGTGACCCGGCCTGTTCACCTTGCAATGCCGAGCGAGTGGTATTCACCCCACACCATGCCTTATACGGATAATATGCTACCTAGTATGCAGTATGCATGCACGTATAAAATGCTAGCTAGTACGCAACGATACGATCCGCTCCGGAGTGGAGTGGAGTATTGATAAAGGGAGACGGAGGGATTGTTATTGAAATTATAAATGTACAACACTTATTTAAATAGAGACTACGATTTTACAAGACCTTATCAGGATTCGCTTCAGCGACTTTTAGGTAGAGAAACAGAGGTTTTAAAACTGGAAGCGGTACGTATAAACGGGCCTAATAGTTTAACTATTCCTTTGAGATGAGACGTATGTATCGCTAGTTACGAATCACAGGCTTATAGAGTAGCCAGAAAATCAGCACCGTAACAAATCAAGCAGTTTTTACAGTATTTATGACATTATCTTGTGCACAAATCAACTTCGTAATGGGTCTGATTTTTTTTTTATGTTATCCGGCAGACAAACAGGCATGCGGGCCACCTGATGGAAAGTGGTCACCGCCGCCTATGGACATCAGCAACACCAGGGGAGTCACCAATGCGTTGCCCGCCTCTAAAGAGACTTCTAATATACCTCTTGAACGATCCCATGTCATAGTCCAAAGGAAACACTTTGGCTGGGAGCTCATTCCACATCCGAATCGTACGAGCGAGAATCGTTCTTTCAAACCTTCGCGTGGTGACCAACAGAGGGTCTACGTAGTGGGGATGAGTACGGCCGGGTGGTGCGATGGCGGAATTGTGCTGTTGGTACCAGATCGAAGAGTTCGAAGTGATTCTTGCTGATATGACCTACATACACCCTTGCAGAACGATTTCTGGCTAGTGTCGTATCTAAAAGGAACGGAACGGTGCACTAATGAAGTATGTAACGGGTCCGAACAAATAATAGCTGGAGCGATGATGTTCCCGTTCCAATCCTTCGCATGCCATCTAAAAATCTCCAAATCATAGTAAGTGACGTAAGCATGACAACAAATTAATACTTATGTAACCTAACTTCCTTACGCTGCGTAGACTATACAATTATTTCAAAACGAGGATCGAACCAACTTCATAGATATTCATCAGCTACAACCTTGATTCTTAATTGTACACTTGGGTACGTACACGCGCAAAAAACATTCTCTGCGAGATATTTTTATCGCCTTAATAAGGCGGTTTAATAAGATAACGTGTAGAAGTCAAACATTCTCGTAGGTTATACAAGACAAGTTTTGTAAGACAGGTTTAAGTCCTGTTAGTTATTTTGTGATGGAATTAGGTACTTAACAACCGTACTACTAACTATACCTTCTCGGTGGATTCCCTAACCAGAATGGCCAGAGATACACACAGAATCTGCGATGTAGGTACGTACAACAGAATGTTATATCATTACAACAATGTACCAACGGCGGGTAGTGTTTAAACATGGGACTGTTGCTTTGCAGGAGAAATATACCTTTATACTGGACCACTCGCGTTTCATTGTATCTACCCCTATAGGACGACCCTTGTGCTATATAAAAGATTACAGAAACATAATCCACATATTATCTATTTATCAGTCATTCCAACATGGTAGTGGGCGAGCTTAGCCTAGCTATAACACACCTCTTAACTTTAACCGATGTTGAAACAGAAATAAACATATATCTACAAAGAGGATAACAACAGCAACACATTAGCTAAAGAACAGGTATTTGTTTGCTGATATCATCACTGCATTAAGTTGACGGTTCAAGTATACACAATGAGATCATGAGACGATACGATCATCAAATTCCTCATAGACGGCTGTCTCTGACAACACACCTGAACACTCGCCGCTGTTTTAAAAATAGCTTCCACCTGGATCAAGTAGCATTACCGTCAGGACAGACCGTAACATAAAAACGTCACTTGTGTGAGACAATGGACGCTTAGATGAAGGTGTAATTGCAGACATGCCGCCGGTAAAGGTGGCTTTCACATCTGCCTTCACGTTGTAAAATAGATAATAAAACCTTGTCTAGCGTGGAAGCCCTTCAAACTGGCTGCTGTCTCTCTTGTGAATTAGTTTCGAAAGAAATAACTTCCAACTTTAAGTACAAGACTATGTGTATGGGTTTTGAGACAAGGAATTAATTAGATAAGCGAGTAACAATAAAGTATTAAACTTAGTTATTAAATATAAACGGTTTCAATTTCTCAACGGAAAATCTCTTCAGAACTAATAACAGGTAATAATTATCTTTTTTTAACATCAACAAGATCAAGACCATAGGTAATTAAGATAATATAAAGATATTAAAATTAATGTCGCAAACCATAAATCACAATATACCATTTGATCGTCTAATTATTGACTAACTGCAGCGTAAGACCTAAATTTCTACTCTATACATGCGAAAAAACAAGTGTAGAAAAGCAATACTCATCTTCGTGTAGAAAGTCATCATTCTAATAAGGGATATGTGTTGTATAACGAATTGCATAAAAGCATGGGTGCTCGTGTTTAAATCGCTTAGCCGGTGATGAGATTTTACAGAATTTCTCTAAAGCGTAACGTTACGTGCCAATGATAATCATCGTTGGATTTCTGATGATGATGATGATAGCAGAGGCATATGTAGGTGATTTAAGATCTAAGGTCCAAAAATACTACTTCTCCATTTACATGTGGGTAGTAAGTAGATGACGGATGAAGGAGGGAGATATTGGAACGACTTAAGTAGGGTGGACGGACACAGAGTTTTATCAAGAAATGAATAAGTTGGCAGAGAAAAGAAAAGAACGGCGAATGCTCCGAAAAGAGAACTCTGATGATGATGAAAGTAACTAACGACCAACGGGGACAGCATATATTTGTCGCAATAACAGTTTCGAAAGCCGTGTTATCCTTGAGAGTGCACGCTAATATAATAAATATCATCATCTTGGCGTTAATGTCAAGGTTGTGCTTTTGTGCGAGGGCCCGGGGTCCGCCATGACCATGATCCAAGATTTGGCAAATCAGGTAATTACAGGGAAGCAACTGCCATCTGACCTCCATGACCCTGCTACCAGGGGAACCTGACCTGATTGGATCATGGTTACACTTTCAGTTGCCTGAATGTGCTGGTTTCATCACGATGTTATGTAGCAGATTAGTACTCGACGTGCCCTAAAACTTGTACCATGGAGGACTTGTTCGAGGCCAGAATACTGGGCGAATAAAGTATAAGTCAGAGTTTAGTCCATCGACTCAATAAGAAGAAGTGCACGCTAATATCAATTTAAATTTAATAATAGCACAAAAAATAGCAAATACACAATTACATTCAACAAAGTTTTGGTAATATCATACACAAAAGATGACCAGAGTGAAAGGCATGAAAACCGTGATGCTCTGTGAAAGGTAATGATGAACAACGATCCGTCTATGGCAGATTATCTACACTTTCCATGGCTATAGGTTTATTTGTTTTACGAACATTTGGAGTAAGCGGTTGCGTTTCTGTTGCGTTGCGTAACTATCGCGGTAAAAGTTCGGTGAAATGTGTGCAGTGCAGCGGCCTTTGATTTGGCATGCATGGCTTCTTTTGACATGTTTTGCGTTTGGAATCCTATTTTTGAACCGCTCTAAACCTTCTAATGCCTGTCTTATCTATCTCTAGCAACTTTCCACGAGTGTGATAGAGATAGGTAGCGTAGGCGAGCGCTTGCTTGGATGCGAACGGTTTCAAAAATAGAGGATGTTATGGAGTCCAAATTTATTTATTTAACTGTTTATTGTACACAATAATGATATACAGAGAAACCAAATTTAACCAAATTTAGCCATATTCTGTAAATATTTTTTTTTCGACCGGTGTTCAGCATCACGAGCATACTTACATAGTACAAGGCGATAAATAAATAATACACATGGGCTAGTGTCAGCTTCGTATTTACTCACACGCGTACGACAGAGACGACGCTTCGAACTAGCCGATGTGCATTGCTGCGACAGTCAACTTCAAATTTCAATTTAATTATTATTTATTGCAGTAAATGTGGTAAGTATGTAGGTACAACATGATATTACAGAGTATTTAGTATCACACATAAAGCCAAGTCAATTGGCATGCAAAGTTTAATAATGGTCTGCCCCTTAGCGTATATAGGGCTATTTTCCAGGGGGGCCCTGGCCCCTGAGGTGACCGATGAAGCCGAGTCAATCGCCAATGTACAGCCAGTGAGCACCCCATACTGGGGTTTGCACCAGACTATTCTGGGGTGGGCACGGCCCACCCGGCTCCCCCCCCTTCCTACGTCTATGGGTCTGCCTTGTCAGATCATAGGAACCCCATGCTAACCAGTAGGTACAGACAGCATCTCAACCTACCCTGTTTAGACTTTAGACCGTCTCTGATTTGTACGCGCATTCATAGTGATGCAAGCTCGTTTTGTACTGGTGGTGGATAAGTTCATGTGCTGCTTTCTGCATCCACTGTTACACATGGTTATCTACATGTGCCTGCTGCTGTTTGCTGACTCTGCATTGTTTGGTTACTCACATTTAGTTTTATCTAAATGAGTTAACCGTAATGAGTATGCACTATAAGTGTCATTAAGAAAAGTGGTTTCAATGCGGTGCCCACAAAAGATAAAGTTAGCCATGTGTTGCATTGCACCGAATTTTGGAAGATGGATTTAATCTACTTTCACCCATATCCTGCAGAGTCTGCTGAAGAGACTACCGAGTTTATGCCCTGTAGATTTAATAGATATGTTTTAGGGCCCGAGCGGATAAGCGGAAAGCAAGTCGCCCTAGTCTAAAACTCGCACATGAGACCAGTTCTACCTTTCCTAAATCGATAATAGGCACCGCTAACAAACCGGACAGTAAACGCGTACGCGTCGTACTCGTAAGGTCATCGCGTAGCAATCGGACAGAAAACGTGCAGTCTATCCTGTTGGCGCGCACATGACGCGGTCACTATGCGGGTGCGACGCGATTACTGTGCGGGGAGTATGCGGACGCTGCGCATTTGTTTACAAATAATAAAATGAGCTTTCTGTCATAAGTATAGAAACCAAAATTGCGTAAATATTTGGAACAAATTGTTCCGCTACATTTTAACACCATAAATATCCACCACATATTTCACCAACGACAGTACGCATAATATAGGTATCGGTACAGTCATTTAATTGCATTTACCTGCCCATTAAGCATACAATTCACCGAACACAACCAAACACACACAGTGCTACACAGGCACCTAGTAATACCTAATAAGTTCACATGGAGCACTGTGTCACAAATTCACAATGTCCACATTAAAATGATACTTCCACTGTACAGAAATGTCCATACTACTGAAAAGTCTACTAAATCGAAATTACAATACAGACATAGTATCCACAATATCAATTATGAGAAACTTCATTGTCGATGCAAAGCAACTTTCGTTTATCGAAATGCAATTCACACATTCAAAAGTGGACAGACTTGGTGGACAGTTTGGTACAATGAGTAATACGGCAGGGCGGTCATAGCGGCAGAGGTAATTTCGATAGAGTAGACTTTTCAGTAGGGTGGCCGGTTCTGTACAGTGGAAGGATCGGTGGAGTAGAACATTTCAATGTGGACATTATGAATTTGTGACACAGTGCTCCATGTGAACCTATTAGGTAGTACTAGGTGCCCGCGTGCCACTGTGTTGGTTGTGTTGTGTTCGTTCTGGTACACTGACGTTCTAACCTGACACAGTAGACATTATGACACAGAGGCCAATTTGATTAGACAATAATGAACGTAAAGCATTTGACATAACATCACTTTCAACAAACCCATGTCGAATTTACACCGTGTCAACACCTTACTAGACGTGTGCACACACCCGGAAGAAGTCACACGACAGCTGGGGCTTACTTACCAGTCGAGTAGGAAGTCAAGCCCGTGGTTGCATATCACCCCGCCATTACCATCCGCAATGGCGCTTGACCGTGCAATATCCGCGCATGACTTGTGCAACGCGCCTAGTGCCCGCTTTATTGCGGTTCCGTACAATGCCTCGTGTGGTATTCATGTTGTACAGGCTTCGTTAGAGCGAGGAACGGCGTACCTACGGGTATAAACCGCGGTATACACGCAGGCAAGAAGTGTACTAGTGTGTAAACTGAACAGTCAATACGTCGTGGTTTCAAGAGCGCTTCAAAATCGAAATACGGACATCTGTTTTTACAAACATTTGCAGTTTTTTGCTAACCTATCAATTAGACGTTTCAGTACGTCTATAGCGGCGTCCTACAGCGTTCACTATGCCGCCTACCGTCGCAAACTACTAGATTATGCTAACCAAATACTGTAGGTACATTCTTATTTGGAATAACTAATATAAATTAAACACATTCGAAATAGCCTTGGCGTCCGTGACATCGCAGATAAGCGTAAGAAAGCGGACCCCGAGCCCTGTCGCGGGTACCGAGAGTACAGGTGGTGAGCTTATAAAGTTAGTATACCTCCATAGTAACGTTATGAATCAGCCCTATTGAGAGCGGGATTAATGCGTTAGTTTTAGGTCCCTTCAGTGTCAATTTTAGTATATTTAGCTATCAATTTAAATTCAACAATTCCTTCTTTAATTAGGCGCCTACCTATCCAAAGTGTGTCTTCTTACCTTTCGAGTTTCCTATGATTTCTAACAAATCATGAAAGTGGGATACATCGACGGAAGTCGTGAGAAGTGGGTGCGTCGTGTTAGGAAAGCAGGTTGTCGTGCGTTAATCGCCCATTGTTGGTGACGTAGCGCGGTCGTGGTTGTCTGTCGTCATGTGGCAATGTGTGGTCTGGGTAGATAACAAAGATAAAAGTACCAAGCGTCGAAAATTAGGGGGCAACCTTAGAATAGCACAAGCTTGCCACCCATCGTAAGGTATCCGATTTGAGCGTTACAAACGCTGCGTGCAGCGGCTTGACACTGTTTACTTCTCCCATTTTCTCCGAATAGCTATATTCTTTCTCCGATTTTGTAAAGACTTTCGGGTTATTTTTAACGGGCCAAACAAACACAATATCCGGTCCCTGGCCCAGGTAACTAAATAAACAAAGCAGTCATGTGTTACTTCCTGTCCCGATATTTTGTTATTTAAGATGAAAGTAAGGACTTTTCTGTTGGGATTAAAAAACAAGTTTTTATAGAGCTATTAAATAGATATTACACCCCTGCTATCGTTTGACAAAACATGGTGTAATAAAAAAGAAATGCATAAAAAAAAAAAAGTGTATCCCTGGCCCCTGTAAGTGGGATTCTCTGTCATCTCATGGAGATATACAAAGAAAGACATGGTATCTGCATGGTACCTACAGTACAATTCAGTTGCGGTTGAATCGAACCCGGGGACCTCTAGCTATCGGTACCACTTATGGATGCGTAAACTCAGGTCACTAAAATATTGTGTAAGTACCTAGAAGTACCAAATATACAGATACATATTACGTAGCCACATTATCGCTTGCATTAGTATTAGCATTGTGTAAGATGTGTTGGCTAGCGTTTCCACGATATGCATGTCCAAAGAAATTCTCACACTTTAGTCACTTTCTCGATCGATTTCTCTCAAGCTTTCCACCATGTCGCCTTTGCCAAGATACAATCTTGTACGTATAAATTACGGCAAACGTGCATTAAAAATAAATTAGTGAGACGGTGGGAAAACCTATATTATTGAATTTAGTAACTATTCTTCTATTATGTATGAGTCAAGATTTGAAGAAGGGACGATTGAGCCACTTTGCAAAAGTCACGTACGAATACGTGTCTAATTTGCTACTAGCGAGTGAATACATTTGTTCTACTATATAGGGACTCAAACGAATCCATAATATATGGGGCAAAAACGTGAAACGATGTTCAGGTAGAAAGAAATAAAAAAAGCTACAATTGAAAGAGAACAGGTTGCCTTGCCTGCCAAGCAAAAAATATGCGGCATAAGCGGCCTAACTCTCAAAACAGCCAGTGCCAGAAACTCAGCAAAAACTGGTGTGCATTTAAAAAAACAAAAATCAGCGTGACATGTTTTATGTTTTTACAAATAATCCGTTTGATGGCACGATAGGTTTTTTAGCGACGATCTGGTAGCAAGAAAAATGCTGGTTAGCTCATTATCGGTCGCTGAAGGCATTTGCTTATCTGCACGAACGAATGCACAGAAGCTCACGGCAGAGTACAGTTACGCACACATTCGTGCGTGCCATTAGTACGTGCATAATTATGCCTAACATGTCTTCTGTAACGGCACCGCACAAGGATTCGGAATTCGAAAAAGAACGTCTCGCAGCGATTTTATCGAGTCGATTGATCGACTGTTTTGATTCAGTGCTCGCGGTTTGAATAAAGAATGAAAGGAAATGTCGAAACTGCATTGAGATAACGGGCGAAGGTAAAACTTTATCGTCGTTGGTAAGATAGGGAGCCAAATATTTTGTTTATTTACTTTGTGAGGTTTACCAAACATGACTTTTATAAATAAACTAAGCTGTAGGTATGTAAGTACATACCAACTTACCTGTCTTAAGTAGCCTATAATAATTAGGTAGGTATTTAATATTCACGTAAATGTTTGTTTATTTAACACACTTTGACACACATACCTACCTCTAAATCTTCCAATTAATTAGCCACGTAGGTAAGCACTAAGACATCTTCTTAAAATTCTAGCAAAATTAAATTCAAATTTTTATATTGTAATTATATTTTATGCAGTGATTAAATTTCGTAGGTAGACAAATAAGCAATAATTAGTTTATTTACCTATTAATCACTGTGACTCTTAAGTTAGGAACGTGTTTCTGTTCGTAAGTATCTTGATTTAAAGTAAGTTTTCGATATTATTTTAGGCATGTCCACATTACATTGGTAAAGGTGAGGTTCGTAGGTACAATTACCTACTGAAAAATAATATTATTAAGTTAACTTCTAATGTAACTCACCTGAATGCTACCACGTTTTACTTCAATGTACAGCCAGTTGTCCGTAGAAAATGCTATTGCCATAAGTGCTGCAGCCACGATTGCTGTAATGGTTGCTATAGACAGAGTTACCGCTGAGCAAGGCATTTTTACAACCTTCGATAGACAGCGCAAGTTAGAAGAACTAAGGAGATATATTCACAATCACAACACTGTAAATCGCTAGTTCACCTATACAGCATTTTCGTAAGCACTTAACGCAACAGAGAACACGACAGCACACTCACAGCAAAATAAAAACTCATATGAATGCGGTCATCGCCTGCAGCGTACCGAGTTCGCGCGCGCGTCTTCTTTGCCTACTTCGCTTCGCTTTGCCTTGTCTCGCCTTGCCGCTCTCTTGCGGATGTGAAACTTTCGAAAGCGAAGCAACTCCTCCAAGTGGCGGGAATGCAAATTAAAAAACTGGTTTTTATGTTGCCAACTTAAAAATACAATCAAATGGTAGACTATAGACTACCACGTAAAAATTTTTAAATATTTCCTATGGTATCATTTGGCTGTGTATTTGTATTTCCTTTGCTTGTCCATTCCGACAGCTAATCGGCCATCAACTGTCATGGGATGATTATTGGTCCTTGACCCACTGCTCAGGGTGGCAAATTTTTGGGAAATTTTCCTAACTGCAGTAATCTCAAAGTAATTGGCGATTGACCTTTTGCGGCCAATAACATTTTACCATTATTGATTTGTTATTTGAAAAATAAAGTCGCATCAGTTAAATGTTGTTTACTTTAAGCTGGACACGTACGGTCACTTAAACTGATCAGTTGAACTGACGTACACTCAAAAACTGACCGTGAATGTTAAATCTTACGTTGAAATTTTCAACTTTGCATCATCATCATCATCTCGGCTTTAAATCTCGGTTGCGCCCCCGCGCTTCACGCGGTCGCCCGGGGTCCGCCTTCCTGCTATTCCTAGTTCACTTTGCTCGGTCTTCATCCTTCCAGTCCGTTGGCACGCATGTCACTCTTAACGACGTCCAGCCATCGCTTCTTGGGCCGGCCTCTCCTTCCCGTACCTGGTGGGGGCGGCATGGCCAGACATCTGTTCCCCACATAATTTGCCGGTCTGCGCAAGACGTGGCCATACCATCGAAGGCGACACTCTTGTAGCTTATCTGTGATTTCACGGACACGAAGGTTACCGCGGATGTGGGCGCTCCGCACGCAATCTTTGCGGGAAACCCCACACATCCACTGCAGCATCTTCATTTCCGTAACTCGCAACTCCTGCTTGTGTCGCTCTAGTAGAGGCCAAGTCTAGCGTATAAGAGAACATCAGCATCATCAGTTTCATTGGCATGTTGGGGTCACAAATGACAGCCGTCACCTCCCGCCATTTTGCCCAAACCGCGGATATTCGGGCTTTGACGTCGCTGTCGATGTCACCAGTTGTGCTTAGTACCGACCCCAGGTATCTGGCCAGATCCGTTCGTTTGACCTCCTCTTCACCTATGCATCCGCATAGGGTAGGGGATCTGTACTGTTGCAAGCCGTGTAATCTGTCTTCGCCACATTTATCTTCAGACCGCCGTTCTCAAGCGACTCCTTCCACCTTTTCCACCCAATGGACAAGACGCCCCTTGTCAGAGTCTGTCAACGCGATATCGTCAGCATACATGAGTAGCCACGGAGGTACCTCATGGTAGTCTCGGATGCTGTCTGACAGTACGTTTAATATCACTTTGAACAGAAGTGGGCTGAGCACAGAGCACTGATGTACCCCAACGGTAATCGGGAAAGGGTTGGTATCGCCAACAGCAGTCCTAACTATGGAATCGGAATCGAGGTACATGTCTCGGATAATGTCAATATAGGCCTCAGGTTCTGACTTGGACCGCAACGTCCACCAGATCATCTCACGAGGGACACAGTCAAAGGCTTTCTGCATGTTCAGAAACCGGAAATACAGAAGCGTGTTCCTTGAACTGTATCCCTCCATGAGAGTTCTTAGGGCAAATACGGGGTCCATGGTCCCACAACCCGGCCGGAACCCATACTGACAATCCGAGATTGTACACTCCCGTCGGAATTGAGAGTCCACAATGCATTCGAAGAGCTTCATGGTGTGAGACATTACCTTTATACCTTCAAAGACTGGGGTTATTATACTCAGCCTCCATTGGTTTGGTATCTTCCCGGTAAGGAGAATGGGGTTACAAAGGTCGGTAAGGATGCTCACACCACGAGAGCCCTTCGATTTCCACGCCTCAATAGGGACTTTATCGGGTCCAACGGCTTTCCGATTCTTCATGCGACGAAGAGCCGCCTCGACTTCCTCACTCGTTATCGATGGCACTTGATTCGGAGGGAGGTCCGGTGGATGCACCTCTTTATGCTGCTTATTCAGTAGCTCGTGGAAATACGAGCGCCATCTCTCCTTTACCGCGCGGTCATCGCATAACAGGTTACCTTGAGGGTCATTTACACAGCGACAAATGGAAATATCCTGTGCAGCTTTGACCCTCGATCGTGCCGACTTGTAGATGAGTTTCTTCCCCTCAGACGATTCCAACTTTTCGTACAAAGGACGTAAGTGGTCTTGTCTGGCTCTGGCTACCGCTCGTTTGGTGGCACGTTTGGCATCCCTGTATGCAGCGTGGTCTTCAGGTGATCTGGACGCTTGTCACTTTTTAAAGAGGGCTTTCTTTACCCTAATCTCCCTTTTGACTGTGTCGTTCCACCACCAAGTCTCCTTGTCAAGCCTGCGTCCGCCCCTTGACACTCCCAGCACCGTCCTTGCCGCCCATACGATAGCTGCCTGAGTTCTGTCCCAGAGCTTTTGGATGGATTCACCGTCTGTCGCAATACTAAGATCGTTGACAGCAGCGACGAACTCATGGGACTTGGTTCCTTCAAGCAGCCACCACCGGGTTTCGCGACGGCACTGCTCCCGGTATTTGCCTTGGGGCTTCACGCGCAGGTCCATCACAGGGTGTTGGGCAGTGAGATTCTCTCCGGGTATGACTTTACAGGTGGCCACTTTGCTAATATTGTCGCTCCAAATGAGAAAGTAATCAATCTGGGTAGCGCTCCTCCCACTCTTGTAGGTGATCAGATGCTTGGATTTCTTTTGGAAAAAGGTGTTCACTACGGCCAGACCGGCAGCCATAGTTACGGCTCCCAAAACCAAAACCGCCATGAACACAGCCAAACTCCTCACACTTCTCACCTATATGACCGTTGAGATACCCACAACAATACCCTGCGACAACGGGACGTTACGTAGTACTTCCCCGATTTGCTCCCAAAACAACGCCTTGTCCGCGTCGCTGCACCCAACCTGTGGAGCGTAGGCGCTTACCAAATTGGTCACGACCCCTTCGATAAGCACCCCTACAACCAAAATGCGGTCGCTTACACGCTTCACGTGCAAGACGCAGTCCCGAAACTCCTCAGAGAGCACCACCCCCACCCCGTTATCCCCACTCGGAGAGCCATCGTATATTAGCTTGTAGCCGTTCCCGATATTACGCCACTGCCACTTTACGCCTGGCGAGTACATTGGTCAGCTCACGAGCATGCCCGGTCAGCGTGCCAAGGTTCCAGCTAGCAAAGCGGACTTTTATTTAGGCTAACTTCTTTAACCGGGTCCACCCTTGGCCCGGAAGCCCTAACCCATTTAAGACAGAGGTAAGGCGATTCCTATTCGCGTCGTTTCGCGGCGACGCCCTATCTATGTCGGGTTTCCGTGCTTGCCTTTCCATATTTTTTGGTGTTTGGCTTTTTATGTGCGGCGACTACCATCCGATCCGTTAAGGAAAAGCCGGTCCACCAGAGCCTCGTCTGTCTGTCAGCAGGGGGACCGCGAGCAGGTAAGGTTGGCTTGGGCCCATGAGATGGTGTTTGGGCCCCATGACCCCATAGCAAAGAGGATATAAACACTCGGTACGTTGTATTGGATAATATTGTATTTATCAAAAGTTTTCAACCATTTTAAAGGGTGTCATAAATTATTGCAAGCAAAACAAACATAAATTTGACTGAGTCAGTTCGTTTCTTGGACGCTAGGATAAAGAATGGACGCAATTCAAATATGAAAGATTTATATTAAAATGGAACAAAGGGCCTACTTATATAAAAATTTCTTTGTAAATTTAATTAAACCTTTCAAAGTTATGTTTATATTAATAAATATTTTATTTTTAAGGTTAGTATTAGATGGCTGCATGACATCACTGCCACAAACATACAGATTTAAAAAAAGGTAGAGCTCGTCTAGTCTAAAATGACGCGCCCCACTACTTAGTTAGTTGATTTCGATGTGTAAGTGCAAATATTGATAACGTCACTTCATCTGTGTGGGAGCCAATGAACGACGCGTTCTCCTACGTTTGAATCTCACCGGCAACTGAATGACCAATTACAACGGCATTTGTATATGTATTGCGTCCATATTTTAAACTTGCTTGTGTGCGTGAATGCGATAGTGGGGCGCGTCATTTTAAATTAGACGAGCTCTACCATAATTGTAGGAGCGCTATCTATTTGTTGTGAAATAGTACATTTTGATAAAAAAAATTGTATGACATTATTTTAATTCTATTTGACGATATCTTTGTAACTTACTTATATTATGGCTAGAGATGAAACGGATATCCGGTTACTATCCGGTATCCTGCCTATCCGGCTTTTATTTACTATCCGGCCGGATACCGGGTAGCAAAAAATTTATGAAAAATACATAAAATTGAGTTTATTCATAGGAAAAAAGTAATCCCAAAAATTATAAATATTCCTTTATCTATTCCTATATCTTTGTCCATTTAGTAGGTAGGTTTGAAAAAAATAATGTTTGCAAAGTTAATCTAAGGCAGATAAAGATTAATTAATAAGATAAGATTTAATAATTGGGTTAAAATACGAATTGCTCCTACATTGAGAGGCCAATGCTAGGTTTCGTTTGTCTTCTTATATGAGCTTAAAATAATCTTTCACTACATTCTGATCTACGATGCTGGGGCTAATTACCCGTATTTCGAAACGAGGGCACCGCCCGAAGTCGGAATAATTGTTCAGAATAAAGTTCAAATTATTTGTATTGAACGAAGACCTGAAATCACATAAACACATGCCTAATTTCCCACCCACGCTCATAGCTTGCACAGACTTGTTCAGAAACTATGTCCTACCAAATATCCGGCCGCCGGATATCCAGCTACCCGGCCTGTGGGGGGCCGGATATTCGGTATCCGGCCAAACAACTATCCGTTTCATCTCTAATTATGACATGCACCTAATATGATTTAAATTTCAGTGGTAAATAAATCTAATCTAATCTATTGATGATTTTTGAAACCAACTGACAATACCTACTGGAAAATTGCTCATTAAGTTTTTTGCTAATTTAATATAATTGCTAGGGAATTTTGGGTTAATGTTGACAACACCAGTTCTGTCAGTGCATTAACGTCACTGTCAGCCGATGCCGATGGTTTGGTTTGTTTTGTTTGTTTCAAGCAAGTTTTGTGGTTTTGCGTCCCCTCGGTTCGGTCTTAATTTTTATTATTATTTCACTTTGGCTGCTGAAACTAACTAAAGATACGAAAATTATTATAAAATGACAGAACCAAGTGACCCAACTAAATACGATGAACTGCTTTCATCTATTTTAGTGAATGAAAAGTCTATTATAGGCTTTTTATCGACCATTTTTGGTTTTCTAGCACGACGGTAAATTTTGATTCTATTGTTTTTTGCCTAGTTTTAAACGTGTAATTTGCTAGCAACTTAAAATTATAATAGTCTCATTTATCTATATAATATCTACTGAACTTATAACTGTTACTCTCTTACATTGCTATCCATTTATTTATATATTTATATCAGCCTGAATCATCCCACTGCTAGGCAAAGGCCTCCCCCCTGTTCTATCCATAAATGTTTTATTTTCCAGCACCGATTTTTACTATGTTTCTAAAGGTCCTTATGAAAACTTGGGCTTTCTGCCTGGAGTGGCAGAGGAGCTTGTCCTTAAGGTCTTAAGAACTTGTGATCCTAAAACTTGGGATGATCCAAATGGTGACCAAAAACCACCAGACATAAACAATGAAATTATGTGCTCTACAGTAGCACAGGAAGTAGAGGTAGGTACATAAAGTTGTTTAATCCTACAAAACAACCTTTTTTTATACACTTGATGGTAAGCGGTAACTGTTACTCATACCATCTACACTTTATGCATTAAAGTTGACAACAATGTGTCACTCACTCAGAACTCACAACTCACCCAGGTGTACATCACATAGTGCTAGAGCTCGTCTAGTCTAAAATGACGCGCCCCAGTACTTAGTTGATTTCGATGTGTGAGTGCAAATATTGATAATGACACTTCATCTGTGTGGGAGCCAATGAACGACGTGTGCTCCTACGTTTGAATTTCACTGGCAACTGAATGACCAATTACAACGGCATTTGTATATGTATTGTGTCCATATTTTAAACTTGCTTGTGTGCGTTAATGCGATAGTGGGGCGCTTGATTTTAGATTAGACGAGCTCTACCACCTAATCTTTTATGATCAAAACAATTTACTTTTATAGGTAGAAACTGAAAATGATGATTGTGGCGAAGAAGTAACAGAAACACAGGTTGGAGACACAAATCCGACTGAGACAAATGTACCTGAGAGTGATCAAAGCCAGCCATCCAGTAGCACCAACAGCGAAACCACGGTTTCTAAAGGAAGCCAAAGTGATATTGAAGATAGGCCTCCAATGCTACCAACACAAAAAAACAGTGAAACCTATAATGGTGCTGAAAGGGAGAATTATTGTTGGTCCCAGACTATAACTGAACTTGGTACTTAAAGAAAAATAAATTTATTGTAATGTATCTTAGTTACAGAAACTTGTTACAATTATTCTCTTTTCAGAGGTGACAGTAAAGCTTCCTTCAGATATAAAAACCTCAAAGGATCTAAAGGTCATCATAAATACCGGGGATATCTGTGTATCTCGGCGCAATGGTGAAATCATCTTGAAAAACAAGCTAGCATACAAAATCAAAACAGTTGACAGTTTCTGGAGCATAAGTGAAAGAAAATTGCTTATACATCTTGGTAAATCAATCTATTATCACTATCACTATATCACTCACATCCACATCTACAGTCCGTAACTGTTTGGACTGACCTCCTTTATATATGTGGAAGGTTTTGCCATTTCACAGCCAGAAGTATTATTATTATTAATAATGTTGATCAGTCGGGCAGTGATGCAACAACAGAATAGCTTAATAATCTCATTGTCTAGGACATTCTCGTAAATTTGTATACAGTAAAAAGTCAGGCACCCCCATTGTTGCGTCCGTTCAGCCTATGTGTGGCTATAGACTGTTTTGATTGGAAATTAATTGGGGTTTGTATTCCGGGCCTAAAACCTCGAGTTTTAAAAAGTATTTTGACCAGTAAAATGGCGCCACTTTTGCGTAATTATACCATTCTGTTCGCCAGCTCCTCATTTGTTATAGTCTTAAATGAAAGCAAACTTTTATAATCAGTAGGTTTGTTATCCAAACATAGTATTCTGCATGCTGTAGCTACATAATAAGATAAGGTATTTTAAGAATTACTTGTCATTCATCCTTATCATCAAAAGATTGCAATATGAATTGTAATTCATTAAACATGTTTATTAAAGTGAATGTAAATGAAATAATAATGGTTAGTGACAATGCATTCTTCATCTATTGTTATATATGTTGACAACCTGAGTGGTTCAGTGGTTAAATGCCAGTCTGCCACGCAAAGATTCCTGGTACAATTCCTGGCCGAGCAGAAATTGAAAATGTTCTTTTCTCTTTTAAACTTGGTGGTCATCTGTTGATGGATGATAGTATGTATGTATTTATTTTGTTTGTATTTTACAGAAAAAATTCAGGAGAGATGGTGGACTCATCTTCTAGAAGGTGAAAACCCAATTGATCTTTCTCGAATTGATTGCTCCAGGTCTTTATATGAATTGCCTGATGATCACATTGCAAAGGTAAATTATATGACATCATTTGGTATTTCATGCCATAAGTCAAGAATATAGTGACACATCCTAAATTATACAATTAAATATTAAAATCGAATTTAAATTTATTCAGGTGCATGAAATGCAGTGGAACCAAGAACAGAAATTTAAAGGGCTACCTACTAGTGACCAGATTCGCAACATAGAGATTTTGAAGAAAGCTTGGAATGCTGATGGGTCTCCGTTCAAAGGTCAAGAATTTGATCCTAATGTTATATTGAATCAGAATAAAACTGAATGAAATTATATTTACTTTTATTTCAACAAATTTTGTTTAACATTATAAACTTATCAATATAAAATATAACAATGATGTTCACTTTACAAGACTTAATACATCATCATCCCCTGCCCATATCCCACTAGGCAGAGGGTCGGCACATGTCACAATATCTCAACATATAATAGACTGTGAAGGCGCCATATAATTGAGCAAACTTAAAATCCACTCAGTACCAACTTTCCTATCATATGTTTGTCCTCTATTAGCCTGTGTGCCTCTCTCAGATTGGCAGCATTTATAGGAGTAATTGTTTTTGTAAGAGTTGTTTTCAGTGTTCCATTCTCTAACATATTAGAGATATGCTTCAAAATTTCATAGTACCTAGGTTTGTCTTCGGTATCATATTTGAGTCTTGTTGCCATCATTTCAGACACCAATGTAAGACTCTTGTCTTTGAGCATTTTCAAATCCACTAATCCACTGCTGTCAACTATCAGGCAAATTTTGCCTTGTGGTTTGATAACTTCCATTAGCGTGTTCCAGTAAGGATATGGATCATAGTTTACGAGGATATAATCAACACCTTTTTCATAACCAAGAGATTTTAATTGTGGACCAAGCTCTTTGGTATGATTTAGAACAATATCCACACCATATTCTTTGGAGAATGCTTCGGTTTCAGGGCGAGATGCAGTGCCAATCACTTTTAGGCCCAAATTTTTAGCCAATTGAGATGCAACTGAGCCAACACCGCCTCCACTGTTTATAATCAACAAAGTTTTACCTTTATCTTTGTCAGAAAGCAACAATCTGTCATATAAAGATTCATAGGCTGTAACAGCAGTTAGCGGCATGGCAGCTGCTTCTTCGAATGTGAGATTCTTTGGTTTCAGCCCCACTAACACTTCGTCGAGGGCTACGTACTGAGCATTAGAACCGTTTTTTCTCAAATCTCCGGTAAAGAAAACTTCATCGCCAAGATTAAAAAATTTAGAATTTTGGCCCTTGCCAACTATCACTCCGGAACCATCCCAGCCTAATATTCTCGGTTGATCTTCAACAGTCTGTTTCGGAGCACGCTGTTTTGTATCAATTGGATTTACAGCTGTCGCCTTAACTTCAATCAGTACACCAGATTGTGGTATTGCAGGTATAGGCACTTCAAGATCCAAAAGGCTGTTAATATCCGTAATAGGTAGGTATTTAAACAGACCTACAGCCTTCATAGATTTCGGCAAGCTTTTAGCCAACATTTTGGAATCTTGACACGTTATAACAGTCACAAAGATTGTCAATAATAAAGTTCGTAACATTTGAGTATACACTTTTATAGGTACCTAAATCTAAATGATATTAATGATAAGCGTATGATAAATAATTCGTCCTATTTGTGCTGTGCTGTGTCATACTGTCATTACATCACACTCGGCTCTAGTGATGTAGTTATTGTCATTTCTCTGAATTTTTCAATATCACGGTCTTATTGCACCACATTTTTTTCACGTAAACGTATTTACCTACCTATACTTTGTCAAAATGGGCTTATTACACATGACTAAATTCAGTTGACTAAAAGAAGTTGCTGATTACACACTACACACACTTCTAAATTCAGTTGAAGCGTAACGAAGTCGGACGTATCGTGTACAAGAATAACTCACAGACATATGTAAAAAAATTACCTATGGGAGATGCTATACACACGATTATATGTATTTCTGATTTTCTAGAAATCCTGTGATCCGTATAACGATCCGTGGGTTCTACACACTCGATAAATATCGTGATGCAGGGATCGTAATCCACTTATCACGATAAATATTGTGTGCGTAGCATCCGCCTTTGGAATAGCTCGATTTTGACTTCCCGCCAATGTAATCAAAGCTGCGATTACACACACCTAAAAGGTATCTACATAAAGGAGACTCCACATGTTGACATGTTCGTTATGGGCAGTGTTGCTAGTGGCCGATATTCAAAAGTAACACAAGGCAGCTCAAAAAGTAATATTTACACGAGAACAGTAACTATAAAAATAAGCGTCATGTAAGAAGAGACTTGTCAAATGGCAGTAGAGGGGATTTCGCGCAGGTGATCGCCTACTAAGCAAGTCAAACCGCGTGACCCGCCAAGTCTCTTCTTATTTGACACTAGTTGTAACTTTATTTAGTTGATTCATTCATAAACTCATTTTTACCTGGTAATTTTACTGTGGGAGTTTAACCTTGTAACATAAGGCTTGTAACATTAGTCATTTTGTATATTTATTAATGAAATTAAGTTTATAAATCACACTATTACCTTTTTAGAAATGTCATATTTAAAATAAATAGTAACAATTGATCGGAAGCGTCAAACGAAGGCCTAATGGTTAAGGGGTCCGACTTGTAAGAGAGGTCCCGGGATCAAATTCCAGTGCCGCCATGTAAGTATGACCCTATTATTAGTCATGTACTTACATTAGTTGAATAATAACCGATGCTCTTACGGTGAGAGAAAACATCGTGATACAACCTGCATATTCAGGCGACTGAATGTGTAAACACGATCCAGTCTGGAACGGTACCGCCGATCTCTAATCGTATGATACCATTACTTAGGAATGACGTAA
Organism: Blastobasis lacticolella; assembly: GCA_905147135.1. Lineage (NCBI taxonomy): Eukaryota > Metazoa > Arthropoda > Insecta > Lepidoptera > Blastobasidae > Blastobasis > Blastobasis lacticolella. The sequence goes on along the minus strand of LR990048.1, from coordinate 4,239,666 downwards.
CAACATGCATTTTGGATATCCTATCAATCCCGTGAAAATGTACGATTTTGAACGACCACAAAGTAAAGAAGAGAGATTGAATGGCAAATTTTAGCTGGCCCATATTAACCTATGCGCCAATTTAATTAATTACAATAATTTGTATACATATACATGATACATACTTTGATATACTTTTTAAACTTTCTTGTTCTTAGCAGAGAGAGAGAGCCGAAGTCGGCCATGGACTACATAGAGCAAAGAAAGGAAGTATTGGGGTACCACGACTTCAGGTTACTTTGACATATTGCGGAAAATCAAACATACTAATTTATTTTACTGGTAATAATAAACTATATAGAGGAAATATAACTTGACGCTATTGAATAGTCTATAACCTTAACAAGTCGCCTTCGTTATTGAACACCATTTAAAGTTAGTCGGTTTAACTTAGGTGCCAATGTCTGCTACGTTAAATGTTGACATATTTGACAAGAATCATAATTCCATTAAGGAGGGCGATAGGTCATTTTCCGAAACGATAATTTAACGATCAGGAATTGTTAGTATTTTCAGTCACGTACCTTCTTATTCATGGCCCATTGTTGTGTAACATTCGAATTCTGTCACAGAATACTACATCCTTCCAGTGTTGCTACATAAAACGCAGAACTAGCTCCACAAACTATAAATGACATGACATTTATTATGTTCCGTTCCACTGACACTGATTCCTAAATAATTTTCACGATTTTCAATTTTGATTTCATAAATAAATATAACGCTGCAGATTACAAAGTAGGAATATAATTAAAAAATATTCTATTATAAAGTACCATTCTAGCATTTTAATCAATTTAAAAAATGCGATGTTTCAAAATAAAAGTGCGAAACGGATCGTTTCTACGCTCATTCATTTCGTTCACGTTCGGGGGCGGTTCGATCGGCGGTACAAATTCTGTGACGTGATTCCAGAGGGATACATCATGCGATTGGAGATAGGCGGTACCGTTCCTGGTCTGGTCCCCTGTTAACAGGGTCACGGAGGTCAGATGCAGTCGCACCACTGAAATTATCTAATCTGCTAAATCCTGGATAATTATCTAGGCGGACCATGGGCCAAAATTATCGCTTACCTAGTTTGGTTTTCAATAAATTTCAAGCAGTGTAGTTTTCGAACGCACCATATAAATAAAAAGGAAAGCGCACTCCACATGTGGACAGTTCCGCGGAAACACGAGAATGTAGAGGGAGTAAAAAAATAAAATAATCATCTTGGCGTTAATGTCACGGTTGTGCTCTCGCGCACGAGGGCCCGGGGTCCGCCTTGACCATGATCCAGGATTCGGCAGGTCAGGAAATTACAGTGGAGCGACTGCCATCTGACCTCCATGACCCTGCTATCAGGGAAACCTGACCAGATTGGATCATAGTTACACATGATGATGGGAGTCGTCGTCGATACGCTATTGGCGAAGGTTGTGTGCAATTGCAGATAAAAAATTAATAATACCCACTATGGCCAACAATAAAAAATGCGCTAAATGTAATAAGAGTATTACCAAGAAATCACCAGGTCTGGAATGTAGCAGGTGCGAAAAGATCGTTCACGCGGATTCGGCATGCTCCAAGCTTTCCAACAAGCAGCTGAACACCCTGCGAAACTCCTCGGGTGTCGAATGGAGCTGCGAAGACTGTCTAAAAAATGTTAGTCGTAGGACTTCATTTGTAATTCCCGAAGATGACGGCGAGGTTTCTTAATCTGTTAACGAAAGTACTCCAAAGGGACAAGTTATCGACACAAAGAAGCTAGTCATGGACATAAGCCGGGAGCTGAAGAAGACCTTTCGCGTGGAATTCGGCCAACTTGAGACGTCTCTGGACTTCTTGAGCGGTCAAATTAGTACTATAGAGCAGTCAATTAAACAACAAGATATCATAATAAAGGAACTTGTTAACAAAAATCAGGATCTACAAAATAAAAACAAAAATTTGGAGCTGAGAATTACTGTACTGGAACAAGGTGTGAATAGTGCAGAACAAAAAAGTCTATCGTCTATGTTGGAGGTAGCTGGATTACCAGAAATAGCACCGAAAGACATACCAAAAGTAATAGGTGACATTGCTGAAAAGTTAAATGTAAGTGCCCAGGATGTGGAACTGTCTCATCGCCTACCTGGGACCAAGGAGAGGCCTGGACCTGTACTTATAGAGATGAAGTCCAAGGCGAGCAGGAAGCAGTGGGTGGATGCAAGCAGGGAAAAAGGCCTTACCGTAGGACTGTTATTGCCGGAGGTAGAAGGTGATAAGGCTAGCGACAAAGTTTACGTAAGAGAAGCTCTAACAAAAAGCATGAAATCACTGCTGTATAACTCAAAAGTCCAGTTAGGTGAGTCGTTTCTGTTTATTTGGTATAAAGACGGGAAAGTGTGCGTTAGAGAAACCAAGGATAGCAAGATATACTATATCCGTTCCATGCAGGATATAAGCCTAATAAAGAACAAGGCCTCTGTCCCAGTAGTTACCGTACCATCTAAACTGTAATTGTTACCTTTCACCTTTACTTGGTAATTTAAACCTATCTATTACCATCTATGAATATGCAAGTTCATGAACTATTACATTGTAATTCAACAAATCATTTTTTTAAACAACTACCTGTTAATAGTAATTTAGCTATCTCATGTTTGCATTTCAATATCAGATCAATAACGAAAAATTATACAAAATTGCAAGAAACTATCCATAGTTGTTAGTATCCGTTAGACATAATTGTGCTCACTGAGGTAGGTATTACGAATAATGTTATTAAATTGTACAACTTAACTGGCTACAATATGTACTGGCAACTACGCTTAAACAAGCGAGGCGGTGGTATAATAATATATGTACGTGACCATTTCAAGTGCACTGTAACCAATTATAATACAATTACCTTTGAAAACTTAATATGCACTCTAAAAATTAACTCTTGTCAAGACATAGTTGTATTTGCTACATACAGGCCACCATCCACAGATAAAAATGTTTTTATAAGGGAGCTGCGTGACTGCATTTCTAACTACGACACGAAGCGAAACTTGCTTTTAATCGGCGATACAAACATCGATCTAAGGTCAAGCTCGTCATACAAGGAATCATATCTCGACACACTTAGCGAACATGGTTTGATGTGTGGAATATCGAATTTCACTAGAATCGAAGTTAAGCAAAACAATATAACACAATCTTGCATTGACCATATTTTTTCACGATCCCCCACACTTCATCCGTATTCCGCAGTGCTGGATGTCGTACTGGCTGACCATCGTGGCATTTTGTTTGCGTGCATGGATGATGCGCCGGTTGCGCGTATACGGGATGTTGCGAAACAACGACTTGATTTTGATATTTTGCACAGCGAGTTAAATAAGGTTAGATGGGAGCAAACAGGAGACATGGATTCCCCAGATGATATCTATGACTTCATTTCTACTTCTTTTCAGAAGACTAAGGAGAGTGCTTTGCTTCAACAAAGCTTGAAAGCTACAAAAAAATGTAACAATCGATTTAGAGTTCCTTGGATGGACAGCAATGTCTTGGAAATTTGCAAGAAACGAGACAAATTGTATAGATCTTGGAAAAAAAGTTATGATCCCACCATAAGACTAGAATATAATAAAATACGAAATAAAATACATACAATTTTAGAACATAAACGCAATAATTACTACATTAACCAATTAAATACTAATTACAAAAATTCAAAAAAAGTATACCAAATAGTAAATCAAATGTTAGGAAGAGTAACATTGTCCATTGATGCCGCAATACACAGAGCCTTTGATGCACAAGGCCTAACTCTCACGGATATTACTGAACATTTCGCGGTCGGGTTCGACAACGCAGTTAAAGATATAATTCCCAAATGTAACATACAATTAATTGATTCTAAAATGTACTGCCAACCTACAAATGCAAGTATTCTCTTTAGGAAAGCATCAAGGGACAAAGTATATAAAATTATTAAAAAATTAAGCGAAAATAAGGCTTTAGGTCCTGACAATATTAAAGTCTCCGACGTAAAAATGATAGGCGAAAAAATTTCGGTGGCTATAGCCAATTTAATTAATAGCAGTATTAAAACGGGAGTTTATCCGGATCCGCTAAAGGTAGGTTGTGTCAGACCTGTGTTTAAGAAAGGTATGCGAAACGATTTTTCAAATTATCGCCCCATTACGCTGCTGTCTACAATTGACAAAGTCGTCGAGAAATACGTATGCGAACAAATACATACTTTTTATAAAACCCACAATGTAATATACCAGAATCAGTTTGGGTTTCAGCCTGGGAGGAGCGCTGTGGAGTTGTTGTCCAAGTTTACTGATTAGGTCAATGAATATTTAAACCACAAAAAATATGTGTTGGCTCTATTCATTGACTTCTCACGTGCATTTGATACGCTAGACCATAAACAGCTAGTTTCCAGGTTGGACAGCTGCGGAGTTCGTGGCCCCTTACTTCGATTGTGTGCAAACTACCTGAATAACAGAAAATTCACCGTCAAAGTGGATGACACCTACAGTAACTATGTAGACTCAACGCAAGGTATCGCTCAGGGATCAGTTTTAGGGCCTCTGCACTTTTTAACTTATGTAAACGAAATGCACTTATGCCTAAGGAACAGTACGTGTTACCAATATGCTGATGACACGTGCCTTGTAATCGCGGACAAAGATCCTGCCAAGGCGCTCGAATTTCTCCAGGCGGACTTCAATGCCCTGACAGAATGGTGCCATGATGCCGGCCTCGTAATAAATCCACTAAAAACCAAGTTATTACTAATTAAGTCGCCGCACCTAAAGACAATCAATATTAGAGGTTTAGTGGCCCATAACCATAGTTGTTTACATACCTTGCGGAGCGCGGTTTGTGGTTGTCCTTATCTGGAAATAGTGGACGCTCAGACTTATCTTGGTGTAATAATTGATAAAAAAATTAACTGGTTCCAGCATGTTGAACACGTCTGTAATAAATTGAGGCAATTCTTAGCAATTATTACTACACTTAGAAAAAGAATTCCCTATAAAATTAAGTTATTGCTTTACAATGCGCTAGCGGAGTCTTACATCCACTATGGGCTCAGTAGCTATGGTCGTACGTACAAGACTTACCTTGATCAAATATACAAACTACAGCTAAAAATTTTGAAAACAATTGTTTCACCTACAATAAAAAATAAATATACACAAACAAAATATTTCAACATTGTAATATCTTACCTGTACACTCCAAAGTCAAATATTGTCTGTTAAAGGAGCAATTTTTCAATGAGAATCTGAAGACAGTTTTGAATCATCCTATGTGCACACGGGCGGTGACTCAGCGCCAGCTGGTTGCGCCGACGGCGAACAATGCCTACGGCGAGAGGACAGCAGCGTACCTCGTGCCGCGTTTTATAAACAACCTACCCTCTGATTTAATTCACTCAATAACAGAACTAAACATTAAGAATAAACTAAAAATACACTTTGCCCGAGAACTCGAAACGCTAAAAGTATGATTAGAAATGCAGTCACGAGGTTCTTAACCTGGGAATCAGCCTACTACAACAAACTTATGAAATTTTAATACGTACTTTTTTTGCTTATTTACATTTTGTCGTAGTTACGTCAGTTTTACTCAAAGACTAACTTAGACCTAGATATAATGACCTAGAAATAATAATGTTGCCACAACACATTTGTTATTAAGATAAGACTCATTGCTATGTTACGGGTACAAACCTCCTTGGTTTTTACGTAATGAGCAGTTTTCCAATAGGTATCTTAAGCATTCCTACCCACTCACTAGATGGCGCCCTGTCAATTTTGGTAATTGATAATCGCTTGAAATAGGTTCTTAGCAAACAGGATATTAACACTGGGTACGTTGTATTGGATAATATTGTATTTGTCAATAGTTTTCAACCAATTTAAAGGTTGTAATAAAAATGGAACATAGTGCCAACTTCTATAAATATGTCTTTTTAAACTTCGTTCAACCTTTAATAGTTATGTTTATATTAATAAATATTTTATTTTTAAGATTAGTATTAGTTGGCTGCATGAAATCACTGCTACCATCATACAGATTATAAAAAGATTACCAAAATTGTAGGAGCGCCATCTTTTGATGCTTTTTGAAACCAACTTTCAATACCTACTGGAAAACTTCTCATTGTAGCAGTATAAGTGTTTATAGAAAATGTAAAAAAAAAAAAAAAAAAAAAAACATCCAGTCTCCTGAATATGCAGGTTTCATCACGATGTTTTCCTTCACCGTAAGAGCATCGGTTAGTATCAACTAATGTACATAACTCAGAAAACAGTCATAGGTACATGGCCGGAGCGGGATTCGATCCCGGGACCTCTGGCTTACGAGTTGCATACTCTAACCGCTCGGCCACCGACGCTCTTAAGAATGTAGAGGGAGTATTCGCCTATATTCGTGTAGTCCCGTGCATGTTTGGCATGTCTCGCCTATTTCATAGACAAAGTAGAGATAGTTTGTTGTCGTCTCGATTCGATCGATTTAATATTTATATTCCTAGCGCTTTTTCCCGAAACAGGTTCGGGGTACACTTGACCATGATCCACGATATTAGTAGATCAAGTAATTACAGTAGAGCAGGTCAGGTTAATTATTATTTTTCGCTACTATTTACTCTTGCACTACTTACTAGTTCTTGTGAAACATTACCTCTTCCCAAAGGCTGTCTGGGAGAGATCGCTTAAAGCGATAAGACCGCCTTTGCGCGCATTATGCTGATTTTTGTATATTGTCTTATAATATGTGTGCAATACGAAATTTCGTCCCGGTCAAGCAAGCAAGAGGGATGCAAAATACTAAACTGGCTGGGTGGAAGTGGGAACATAAAGCTAGTACCTATGAGTAACTTTAACTCGAATAGAGATAGCTTTCATGGGTACTTAATCTCGCTTCCTCGCGTAAGAAGTGACAGAAGCGAGCGAAATGAAGTCATGTAGCTGGAAAGATGTGAAATTATCAAATTATGGTACTTTCGCGTACCATAATGAAGGTACTATGGTACATGGTACGAACACCTGGAAAATGGTACATGTACCATAATTATGGTACGTTTAACACATAGAGAAAAATATTTATCTACAGAAGCAGAGAGAACATACCGAGTTTCAATTCGAGACAAAATGTCACACATCTCTATAACACACACACTAATGCAAATGTAGGGACAAAACAAGGCAGCCCATCTGCAGATGTTATATTTTGCTACGAATATCTACTCGTAACGAACACAAACAAATTTGACTTGTATTTCGCTCTAATATAAAATAAATATAAAACTTGTAATAATTTAATATTGTCATAATAGTAAAAGGTAAGGTGTCTAGTGAATCAAACAAACGCCTTGATACCTACCACTGTCTTTTTGATCTCTCGAATACCAGGAATCGGCAGTGCTTGCTTTTGCAAAAAGGAGGGTTTCACTAAAAAAATTCAAATAATGATGGTGCACCAGGACAGAAAGGACTTGCATCAACTTATTATCTTGTTCTTCAAAATGATTACAACACAGCACTTCCAATTTGCAACCCAGACATCACCTTGTCTGGTCCATATGAAACCTAGAAAAACAAATAAATTTAAATAAACGTATTACGCGATTAATCCATTAAGTTGTTTCATTAAATGTCTGAACATTTAAAATGTCATTTAGGTACATTTTTGGTATGAAACCCTAATACACATAAAATTGTGGACCGCTATTTACAACATTTGAGTATTAAAATTCCATACAATGAATACTAAATCCGACTCATCAAAATATTTTCGATCACCGAAATATTGCTCAATTTGCCAATAATTTTAAATCTATCTTTAATGGCATATTGTTTTAAGGTAAAGCATTTCAATTATTGCAAATTCACACCTTTACGATGCATATTTTTGTCACAATTTCTAAAATTGATTCCCGATCGCCACGACCACGAATGAAATTACTTACCGATGAAAATATAATCCAGGTGCATTTCCATAAATTGCGCTTTCACATTAATGTGCACTAAATTACACCGTCTTTTAAATGGTTTGATTTAAATTTGATTACGAAATTATATAATTTACACCGATGTTTCAAAAGAAACGCCAGGTCGTTATTAGCTTGAGCATCATGTCAAACGTTCAAAACATTGCGCGCGTCATTTTCTTAGAGCTTATTTGTATAGACGAAAAAACGGGATTAATAATCATTGTAGAATGAGCGAACAGGAAATATTTGTGATTTGTGTTTAGTCTGTTATAACATCACTGAATAAAAGAGACAGTCTAAAATTTTCCTGACCACCAGCTGGCATAATGAGAGTTGTAATTAATAAAGCTTATAAAACGTAATGTCCTCTCGTAATTATTTAAATTCTTTAGCTAGCCAATTTTTTTAAATTAATGTTTAAAATATTACTAATTTGCTATGAAAGGAACGCATTCTTGGCATGAAATTATGAACACACCCGAAAAAAGCTATGGATGCACAAACTTATCTGACCCGGTGGCCAAAACTGGATCCAAGTGTCGCCATTTTGAAATGTCATGTAAATGCCATTAACAGCGACGCTGTCACTGGGTCAGATTAAGTTTGTGGCACTGCCATGGACTTGTAAGTCCATGGGCACTGCATAGATAGACAGATAAAAAAATCCTAGGTTTGGACATTGACAATGACAGGCATGTCATTGTCTTTGTCATACACTGCCACCATAGCCTCCTTTATCTTACGAAGAAGAAGGAGGAAAATGAGGAGAAAGATGAAGGAGGCTATGCTGCCACTAATGACGAATGAAACTCCATACTCCGTTAGGAAGACCTGCGGGGCTATTGGCTAACTCAGTTGACAACTGTATTTGACACTAGATAATTCTACACCACGTCATCTACGTTGAAAACTGGCAATAGCATCTACCAAATTAGAGTGTCAGATTTTTTTATGTCAAATTCAGTTGTCCACTGAGATAGCCGATAGGCCCTCTGCCCTGTGGTTGTGATTTCTATGGCGATGATAGGCTGTGAGCGAGTTAATAAGCCAGAATAAAATGTATTATGATGGTGGGGAATTCTAGTTATTATTTTAGTTTCTTTTTGGCCACATCCGTCGGGCATTTTATGTATCAAAAGGCGTGTGTCACGCATTGTACGCATTTTTGCCGTTATGCCCCTTAAAAGGAGTTTTCTTTCAGAGCCATTAACTTGTCAGACCATGTTACAGCGTCGCTGTGGCTGGCATTGGCATGACATTTCAAAATAACGAGACTTAATTCCAGTTTTGGCCATTGTGTCAGATAAGTTTTTTATTATGTAGTAAAAACCAAGGTTAAGCAATGCTAGTAATGCGAGGGAGCTGGATGGGTGAACATTTCGTATTTGAGGGTAGTCAAACGTTTGCACCGCAACGAGTTGGAAACTCTTTATGTGTGCCCCCTAATACCGTTGGCGAAGCGAGGTAAACCGAGGTGTTGTACATACCATGATTCTAAAGAAATCTAGTTCTTGTGCTAGTTCATTTTGGGCACATCCGTCGGCTGTTTTATGTAACATCAAAAGGTATGTCATGCGGCACGCCGCATTACCAGTGTTTTCTCAAAGCAAACGCATTACACGCATTATTGAACATAATGCCCTCTTCTTTTGAAAGAAGTTTTTCTTTCGTTATTGATATCTCTTCGCTATGACGAAAAAAACTTCTTACCCCGGGCGTATAAGGAGTATCTTCTTTCATCGTTTACTCTACGGCTTGTTTCAGTGTTGCATGAGTGTTGCGTGAGTGTTGCAGTTTTGCTAAAAATATTTAGTATTCAAAAAATAATTGTGAAGAATTGGCTAGACTTAAGCGCGCTCCACATGTGGACAGTTCCGCGGGAACACGAGAATGTAGAGGTAGTATTCGTCATGTCTCATATTTGGCATGTCTCGCCTATTTCATAGACTAAGTAGTTTGTTGTCGTCTCGATTCGATCGATTTTATATTAGTATTCCGAGCGCTTTTTCCCGTAACAGGTTCGGAGCACACTTGACCATGATCCAGGATATTAGTAGATCAAGTAATTACAGTAGAGCAGCTGACATCACCTCTGTGACCCTGTTTACAGTAGATTACTGATATTACACCGATGAATCGATAAAATGTCGCGCTTTTTGACACCACCACATCCCTAATAGGCGAGAATGTAGAGGATCTACCAAAGTCCCGGCAAAAGTTTCGCCGGAAGTTTCGGCGAACATGTGGAGCGCGCTTAAGATTTCTTTTTTCAACTGATACGAGTTCCGTATTTTACATACTTCCGTTTTTCATTCTTTAGTCATTTCATCTTAGTGAACACTTTCTATGAACCGATAGGCGGATACTACACACACGATATTTATCGTGATACGTATCGTGATCCATATCGAGTAATATTTTGGATCGCAAGTCGACCCTACACACACGATAAGAATCGTCGATATTTTCATTAGTCTATGCATTCTTTCATTCATTTTAATGGCTGAATAGACTAAGTTGCCAATGCCTAGCCTAAAAAAAAGCATTTTTGACGCGTCGCTGGTGTAAATTTACGATTTTTAAGTAATTTTACCAAAATGACTGATAAAGCTAGCGTTGCTATAGTATTAGCATTATGATTAAAAAGACGCGTGAAGAGAAAAAAATGAGAAAAATTATGAGGATGAGGATCTTGTTGACTTTTTATACTTTTATAGTAACTGTCCAGGTCCATAGTGGCCACAGCAGCTTGAAAATAAATACAAACAATGAAAATAAATTTGAAATTACGTTATTTATCTGTCAGTTTGACAGAAATGTCGTGATAAATATCGACTAGATACTAGACGCTCGATATATATCGCACGATATTTGATACGGATCGTAGATTTCTGGATTTTCGGAAATCCTGTGATCCGTATCACGATTCGTGATACTCTAGGCTACACACTCGATAAATATCGTGATCCTGCGTGAATCACGATATATATCGTGTGTGTAGTTTTCGCTATAGACCGTATCCTTTAGCTTGTCATCTCTATGGTATACTCCCTCTACGGTGAAACATGAATACACGTTATGACGTTTGCTCGCCAGTGTTGCAAACTCAGTGGAATTTTCACTAGATCTGGTGGTTTAGACTTACCTTTTAGCAGACGAATTTTGGTATTAGTGGTTAGTGGATTTCCTAGTGGCTTTTGATGCCTCAATTAGTGGTATGGTACAAAATTCAACCACTAGCATGATTTACACATTTACATTACAAGTGTATATTTTTTTATATGCAGGCAATACTCAGAACTATGGTGGTTGATTGCGAATTTCTTGAATAATTTAGATTTTAGCCAATAAAATTTATTCTGCAAAAACAGAAATCAAAGAAGAAGCCGATTGTTCCAAAGATTGTCCTTTAAGATTTAACTTTTTAGTGCCTACCTACTAAACAAAAACAAAGTATGATGTTATAATATAAAATAAAATATGGTTGTTTTATTTTGTTATCATATTTCCGTATTATCTGGTATATTAGTGGTTTTCCTGAGGGCTTACCATGAACTTTTATAGCAGAACCTAAACAGAACTGCCCTGCTTAGAACAAGACTCGCTTACGGCTTATGTGACACGTATAACGCTGTCTGGGGTCTGTAAGCCCCCTGGTGGTTTGAGGGATCATCAAATTCATAGTGGTTTCTGGTGGTTTACGATACCACTATCATATTAGTGGATTCGTTAAAATAAAGTTGGCAACACTGTTGGCTAATTCATTCATGGACTTGGCAACACTGCCAATTTTGCATTTTATATGCTAAATTTCGCAGATTTTCTTCCTATTTAGCATATTGTTTTGTCATTTGCATATTGCAAATTTTTAGCATATTAACTTGAATGAGAAATTTAAAAAAAAAACATGAAACGAACGACGACTTTAGTTTAAGATAAATATGAAACAAATAGTGTTTTATGTTTTGCGACTTCTAGGGGATACCCCATTAAAAAAATCGTTTTGGCAGGTGGATACCATAGGTAGACAAACAAAATTACTTCTCTCTCTCTTCTCTGTAGGAATGAGGGAGAAAGAATAACTTTAATCAAATCGTTACCTACTAAATTTAAAATAAATGAAGGTAGGAAAAAGTGCGATCTTATGAGGTGACGAGATTAATATTTCTTGTTAAATATTTTTTGTAATTTGTTGTAAAGTTGGTTTGTAAACTTTATTTTATACCTCAATATGCCTCCTTAGTATATGTACTTAGGAGGCAGTTATTTTAACATATACAGTTAGGCTGTGACGTGTATTCTAGTATCTGTGCCTATGTTGTTAGGATACATACATTCATTGTCATGTAAAATTTAAGTTAAATAAAGCCTAGTTTTCCGTTGGTTTAATCGTTTATCTTATGTATCAGTCTATATATTTTATAATAATTACATAAAAACAAGACTTTAAAATAATAATAATAATAATATTTAAAATTTTACATCATTTCGGCATATTATATAAACACTTTAAGTATTTAAAAAATTTGCATATTTTTTCGCATTTTTTTAACAGCAGTTTAGCACATTTCGTGTTAGCCTAGTTGGCAACACTGTTCATCAATCAACTTCAGGGTCATTTTGGGAAATTCAGTTTTGTTTTGTTTGTTATCTTTCGAGGTATAGTAAAATCTGGCTAAATTCAGAATAATTAATTATCTTATTGTAATAAAACTACTTATACGTTTATTAGTATGGATACTGAAAGCCAATCTACGACTGAATTACCGGAGTGCAACAACTCCAGCGCAAAAAAAGAAATCCCTCTGTGCCTTCGTTTCTATGATTGTATTGATAAATATATGAAGGTTCAGGTAGAAAAAAATGCATCTTACTGTGGTTTTGTGCACTCAATTGACCCTGTAACAAAGAGGTAAGCTAGAACCAATGTTTACGTTCGCAATTCGGTTAGAGGATACCAAAGAAATTTTACAAGTCTTTTTTTCTTAGCACCCCCTTTGCTACACTCCAACCCGAAATTCACTTGTCTATCAGTTGTTAATTTATTTTGCCTCTTGCCCGCATTATGGTAGGTTTCTTATGGCAATCTATGTCAAAATTTAGCAAATTTACTATGCTGTGCTTTTGAAACAACTTGACCCAAAATTACAAATTGATGGACTTTGTTGGTACAACATTTCGTCTAGCTAGTCTTTTATGAACTTATACCCCTTCACGGGGGCATTTTATACATTCAAGCATTACATTCTGCAGTAATAAGAACTTGAAGGCATCCTACCCTAAAATTAACTACAGCGGATGCTCAAATTGTTTGAAATACTGCAATATATTAACATAGCAAGCCCCACTTTGATTTGGTTTATCTTTATGGTAAGGCTGATTATCAACTTATCTTTTACAGTATTCTATTGTTGGTGCCTAATGGTGACAAATTTAAGACTATGCTTTTACCTGGTCTTAATGTGGTGAGTCTGCATAGAATACCAGCAGGTGATCTTAAACCTCCAAAGAGGCAGAAAGATATTAGTCATGAGATCACAACTCAAGAAATGGAGCAAAGAAAATCAAAATTAATAGCATGGTTCAAGTTTAATCTACTGCCAGTAGTTGAATCTGGTGACAATATAGTAGTACAAACGGTGCATGTATTACCACCATATAATAGTTCAAATATTTATGCAGAAAATCCTGTAATTACTTTAAAAATAAAGCAAATAATGGAGAAAATGCCATCAGATTTTGTGAGTCCGTAAACAATTTATGTTGGCAATATTATTATGAATCGAGGTGAAAATGGAGCATAATACCAAAATGACAAATAAAAAGTCATGTTTTTATGTAATTTTATTAACAACACAGAAGCAGTACATGAGTCACCAGCAGAACACTGAACCAAGTTTTCTGTGCAATATGTTGATAGGCTACACCTGGAGCTTGTTCAAGCATTGTATGAAGCATTCAGTGTCACTATACTAAAACCACAATGCTTGAACATCTATGGAATCAGCCGTAAGCTGTCTTCATGTCAACATCAAGCTATGAATAAAAGCTGTATCACTGAATCCAAATGATGTCTGATCTTGAAGATCCAAAAGTTAACTTCTGTAATTTGATTTATTTTATTTTATTTGTTTTCAAAAGACATTATTATGTTAACAGGAAGCCAATTACAAGTCTCCGCCTGTATGATCTGTTTAATCGGACTTGTCATATTTGGTGAACAAACAATGCCCAAAATCATGACTTGCCGTATTAATCATGCTACGTATATTGTGTATAGATGTCGAGAATTATACAAGAAACACAGAATGTGAATTTTAACGAATACTGCTGCACATAATCCATTTAAATACACAATTTCCTTAACCAAATAAGATAAGTCAGTCTGGACAGATTATAGGTAACAAATATGTGAAAGGCCTTCATGTCATTTGAATTATGATAAATATGCAATGCTTATAAATCAATGTACCTACTACAAAAACCTTTACACAAGTTCAGTTTAGTGTAGAGCTTGTCTAAGCGAAATGACGCGCCCCCCACTACTTAATTAGTTGATTTCGATGTGTAAGTGCAAATATTAATAACGACACTTCATCTGTGTGGGAGCGTCGACTGCTCCAATCGAACGACGCGTGCTCCTACGTTTGAGTCTCACGGCAACTCAATGACCAATTACAATGGCATTGTATATATGTATATTGCGTCCATATTTTAAATTTGCTTGTGTGCGTTAATGCGATAGTGGGACGCGTCATTTCAGCTTAGACAAGCTCTACCACATATTGTGTTCAATGAGTTGTCATACCTCATGATATTGTTGCTTTTACACTACTGTGTAATTTATCATTCAACATGCATGAATAAACAATGATTAACTATAAATATTCGACTTTTATTTAGTGTGACTGATATGTAATGAATAAACAGTTTGATTAACAGTGTAAGGTATTAATAGTGATAGGCAATATCAGGTAAAATAGAAAAGTCTGATAACACAAGGCCGGAGACACCAAAGGGGATAGACACACTACAGAGGCACTTTGTGTACTGAGTATGATAATTTGGTTTGTATTACAATTACATACGCTCACTTTTCATTGAGTTTACCTATCTTTATTATGACGGGAATGTAACATCGCCGGCTATTGATAGCGCGATGTCGTTGGCGTATAAATCCATTTAGAAATTAGTAAGACACTTGATACTGTGCGTGCGCGCGCTTTGGAATAGACGTATCATCGAGCCACAGAATATAATTATTTCTTTCACGAAGTTCATGGCGCGGCGCGGCGTGTCTCATTATTCGCCTACAACTTCATAACGATACGAAATTGGCGGGCGACGACGAAATAAAGTGGCGTGTTGTGTGACGTCACAATGGCTCGCAGTAGGCGTATTCAATATCTGGCGGGAATTTGTGGTGAGTGTCACATAGCTAGCGTCGTATTGCTTGCAGTCTTTACATGGATTGTTATATTTAGCTATAATATTACTACATGTAATGTTAAAATAGTCTTGAGTTAGGTACCTATTTGGTACGTAATTAATATTTTTCCTAGTTTTTCTTAATTGGCATCTATTTGTGCTGTTTTAACACCTATTACCGGTGCATTACAGCGTCTTTAGGATTCCTGTTCACGGGCGCAGTTTTGTCATGGGGCTCGCCGGCGATTCCAAAGTTCAAGAGCGGGGACGCTGGCTTGCAGATAACAGATGTGAGACAACCTTGATGTCTATGTTCTTACTAGGGTTGATGAGGAAGTGGTTATAAGGATGAGGATGCGGATAAGAAAGTATGAGACATAAATGCAGAGGATGCGGATGAGGATGAGGATTTATAAATTATGGATTTGAGGAAGAGGATGCGGATGAGGATGTGTGTTTTATTTATTTTATACAAATAAATTAGGCAAATACTAAATAATAAAATAATACTAAATGTAGACAGTTTGGTAAATGTAATCAACCTCAATGTAACCGTTTGTTTCTGAATAAATAATACTAACCGGTAACAAAGTTACTCTAGGTACAATCAGTACAAGAGTAGGTACCTGTAAAGACTAATCAAACGAGCCCAAACTCGATTGGTTTATCATAACGTTGTTTAGGAGTTCTTATGATCCCTTCCGGCTTCATCATCAGGATGCCGATGAGGGTTTTCAAAATATGAGGGACTCCCGCACTATGAGGATGAGGAAGAGGATTCCTCATCAACCCTAGTCCCTACTTAGCCAAATAGCCATCTAAGCGCCGCCGGTAAGTGCCTAGTTAGTTAGACGATAAATTGTCCACGTTCCCAATGAATGAAATCGCACTGTCTTGGAAGGTACCTACCTAATCTTTTACCAACTAGTAGATAGGTAGGGAAACTTTTACATAATCTTATTTATGTCATTAGTCCTATCTATCCTAAGAAGTTACCTATTTAATATGCTTATGTGGATGTTTGTTATTGTTGATTAGTAAGCAGCCTAAGACTCTTGTCGGCATAATGACTCCTATATAGAGAGTAAGTAAGTAATTAAGTAGATTAAATCAAAATACTGTAGGTAGTATCTGTCTACCTACGAAGTTATCTAAATTGGACATTGACCATTGAACAAGCTGAAAATTGGTGGAAATGTAGAGAATAGTGTCCCAAAAAAGATTTTTCTGGGGAAAATCCGTAAGTCATTTAAAAAAACCGCCGCCGTATTCGATTTTTCGACTTTTAAGCATAGCGACTGAACCGAGCGTCCGATTTTACTCATTTTTGTTTTAAATACCTTAGATCAGACTGTTGTATCTTTAAAAATGCTGAAATCAATGATTTCACGTCAATTTTAGTTCTTGAGACAATTCGACAGCTTACAATTCTTACGGCATTTTGGGTAACATTTGGCCAACCGTGTTTTTTACTAATTAGCACCTGTTGAACACGAATTTTGATGACGGCACTCCCGATTTTGGACTGGAAACTCAGAATTGAAGATAGCGGACGTGTTTTAAAAATGTTATTTTTTTATTTAATGTCCGGGTATCAAATTTAATAGGTAAGTAATGCTTATGCAAAAAACGGGGCTAAATGCTTGTGGTGAGAGTAGAATGTAACACCGAGCTCAGGCGTTTCCGCCCGGCCTGGTTTTGGCCCACGGGTCAAAAACACTAATGTGTTAAAATTAATATGTATTATTCCACAGGCGTTTGGGCCCGCAGTTAAAAATGTCCTTAAAAATTGTATTTATAGAATAGTCGAGAAAAATAATTAAAATTGAATTTTTTACTGCAGGCTCAAACGTCTGAGTAAATATAAATATTTTAATTTATGATACATTTCGGCCCGCGGGCCAAAATCAGACCGGGCCGAAACTCGTAACACCAACTGCATTCATTGATGAGTAATGTAAAAGACGACTAAAAATAGAGGCGTTCCTACGTACACAAGACAGATATCGACTTACCCAATACCAGTATAAAAGTAGCTAACATTGCTATGCGCGTCTGTAGAGATGCTAGCTCATCTTAACTGGTTTTGTGTATGTCGACATGCTGTTGACTGTACCTACCTCTTACATGTCCTATCCCCTGCCAAGTGTGGAAACAATAACCTCCACTAATGTGGAGGAGACTCCAGTCCAATGGTGAGCTGTTATAATACATTTTTATGCACGTAGAAGGTAGATACCGGTACCGATAGTCGGTACTTACTAGGACGAAACAAATGATAAGAAATTCATTCAATTACTAAAACTGCACTTGCTTACAAAATGCTACTACTCTGTAGATGCACTTCTTAACGGAAAAGAAATACAAAACTGTATGCTGACTATCAAAAGGTACCGTCTCTCTCTTTTGTTGTTGTGCCTTGACAAGGTCCTTAAAGAACTATATGACTAGAATAATGTTACCTAAATGTTATTTAACAGTTATTATTACAACATCTTTCTGTAACCTATGGAATGCAATAAATAAATATATTGAGTATAGGTGGGCCGTTCTTTATTTTGTGGTATAGGTGTCAGATCAAAGAATAGGTAGCTACTGTTTGATAAGGTTATTGACATTGACGATAATTTTATTCTTTTCATGTTCCAGTTCATAAATGCTTATGTTAGTTCGTAGTAAGCAACGGTTGAACTGATATTGGGAACAATTACGTCTTGTGGCCGGAATCCCTCTACCTGCGGTGTAGATTTCCGCCATATAAGTACCTAGGTACCTCTGTCTAGGTACTAGTACCTTCCCACTTATTTCATCCATATCATCATATCAACCGAAAGACGCCCACTGCTGGGCATAGGCCTCCCCCAGAAATCTCCGCAAAGACCGGTCCTGTGCCTTCCGCATTCAGCTAGTACCTGCGATCTTTACCAGGTTGTCTGGCCACCTTGTGGGAGGCCTACCCACGCTACGTCTTCCGGTACATGGTTGCCACTCGAGAACCTTACTGCCATCAGTTCTACGAGCTATGTCACTTATTATATTAAATTAATTTTAATTATGGCAGTTTCATTGAGACTGGTATTTATTTATTTAAAAGTATACTATCTTCTTTCACATTATGCCGACCAACGCCGACAGATACGCGAGTCATTGCCCGCCATATCTTTTACATAAAATAGCCGACAAGCGTAAGTGTAGATTATATCTTACGATAGTCGCGTATTTTGGCGGTAAACAGATATTCACGTGCCAATTTGCAGCAGATAAGATAATCACTAAGAGGAAAATATAGAACGAGCGACATAACCGCAAGGTTCCATGTCTAACTCGTAGATACCTAAACACAACTTCAGATACCGTTATCTGCTCTTTTTTACCTACTCAATGACAAAAATATGGAAGGAAATTATGTAGACCCTTTTTTATTTCTCTGTTTAACAGCAGTCTAATTCTATTTAAAATAAATACATTATGAAGTTGTAGTGCCAGTAACTAAAGAGCAATTTATAATTTAGGACTTAATGAAGCCCATGCGCCTTATTAGGACAAAAAAAATTGGTCTAGATTATTATTGTTATGATGAGTTATGATCGAAATTATTACTAAAATATTGCAAAGGACTCTCTACCAAGCAATCATAGCTCTTAATATCAGGTATTAATAAATCAAGTTCGGGGAAGTTTCGTCGAAATAAAGAATCAACAGATTATTCACTAATTCTAACATAAAATCAAAGCACAATACAATACCTACTTATATGATTGTAAATTACTTTATGTTGACAGTATTGACATTATTTTAACGTGACATGTATTTAAATTGCTTAGTGATTGATTAAATAAATATACTTAACTTAGAATTGTGAAAGTGATACAGATTTTACAGTAGCAGACATAGACGACTAGTAAACCCACGTGTTGTTTATCAAACCCTCCACGATGCATGGTCAGGTCATTGTTGGTCATTCTATTCTCGTCAGACCCAATCGCGGGAGGTGCGCTTTCCACGTGCGCACATTATACCCTACAAATTTTATTAGGTAACAGTCCCTTCTGTACTCACACTCTCCTTTCTGGAGCTCAGCTATTACCTCACAGACTTCTATGGTTTTACTTCTTCTTGGCTGTTCAAAGCCAAGAAGAAGTTACGCGGCTCAGGCCGTGGCATACGCTGAGCGAGGTCCTATTGTCGTCAGGGGTACCACTACAGCAGTTCCGATGCTATCTGTATTGTGTATTGTTTACTGTCTGCAATTATATGTGTATTGTGAACTTGTGATGTGGTGTCCTGAGACAATAAATGTATTTCATTTCATTTCATTTCATTTCATTTCAAAGGTCTGAAAAAAGGACCTTTGCGAATATGACGTCATAAAAGTATTGGGAGATTTTCCGAGAGCTGTTCATAAAAAAAATATGTTCAAATAATTGTAACAGATGTTAAACACGATTATATTAGTTGTATAAAAATGTAAATGTTTTGCGTTTTCTTTTCAGAAAAGGTACTAAAACTAACACGTATCTTTTCAGGAAACACCTTTCTGAGTAACTTCGGTTATCAAATTCAATACTTGAGAGACTTGTCTAAGCAGAGCCATCGAGTGAGGCAAGCCGGACTATACTTTTTAATTTTTAAAGTAGCTATTTGAAAATCCCGCAGTCCATCCATCCGCGAAGGGGCGCATCGATTGACATCCGTTTCCGAGACATTAGAGTGTCCTCACTCATGTCCGGTTCCGACATATGTTTTTTTATTGAGTTACCTGCATAACTGGCACTATTCTCACCAGGCTCAAAGCTCGTGGGTGGTGTCGGTGCTGTCGATCGGCTCGATCCCGGGCTGCTACGCGGGGCAGGTGCTCAGCGAGCGGCTGGGCCGGCGGCGCACGCTCGCCGTCTCCGCCGCGCCAGGGCTGATAGGTGCGGTAGGTACGCTGAGAATCGAAGCTAGTAGAGGGGCCTGTTGATATCTCTATAGAGAAAAAAAATACTATCTAAAATCACTTCACTTTTTGGGCTACGGCTAACAGTAAGCCAATTACTTAACTCAGTTGCTAATAATTATCTGATTTCAATGATTGAAATTGTTACTTTTGCGATTATGTATAATCGACACTATTAAATGGATCATACATAATCGCAAAAGTAATTATTTCAATCATTGAAATCAGATAATTGTTAGCAACAGAGTTACGTAATTAGCCTACAGATGGAGTCTGCCAGACTAACGTGTAGCGATGGTTAGATGTGCCCCTATTAGAATAGAATATAAACCTTAACCCTGAACCCCTCTTGTCCAGTCCAACAAACATAATGCTAACCGGGGAATCAGCAGGGGGTTTCCGTACAATACAGTTATTTTAAATTAGTTCTCAAATAGATAAATGCTTTTTTAACGCAAGTAGATATTAGGTATCTCCTCTGCCTCCCCGACAGCTGTCAATCCCGGCTCATACCAGAGACCCCTCTTCCAATAAGAAAGCGTTTTCAAATTTACTTGAAGCGTTTTACTAGGTACCAAAACTTTTTCTTAATTTGTGGTGGTTTGGCTTTTGTCTTATGTGCGGCATCTGCCACCAGTCATCTTTTCCCTTTCGAATTGCACATTGGGGAAAAGCCGATTCGCCAGCAGCCAGCAAGTGTTATACCAACCTTTATAATTCTACATGAATAATTCACTCATTTGCCCTACCTTCACAATACAAAACACAATTAACATGTTAATTTCTAATTTGTATATCTACTTTAGGTGTGTGAGTTATCAGTAGAGACTGATGAAATTCATACAGATTAATGATGAAATAGAGTAACAATGACTATCGGTTTTGTGATATATATAGGTATATTTTACCTAATCTATACTTTAAATTTGTTCTTAATACCAAAGGGAACCTATGCATGTGCTCGTGAAAACAAGCAACTTTTATTATGGCACTAACTCTAGCGAAAATTAAAATCACCTGTTACAAAATTTAATAAGAATTCTGCCAAAATGTATGAAACAGCTGATTTTCTTCGCAATTTCATAATTGGTGCCATAGGAAATATTATTTGCTATCACTAGCACATGCATATCCCTTGGTATCAAGAGTTAAAGTGACCCTGTATATTCGGTATCGAGTCACAGTGGGTGACATTGTTGACCCTAATGTAGGTAGGTATAACAGCCAACGCCTCTAGGTTCGCTCCCTGAAAGTCACGGGCAAAAGCATTATTGTCATCGTCCTAAGCCCTAGCGGTAAATCTAGGCTCAGCGGCTAAAGCGCTCTCAGATTTAACTTGGTAGATAGGTACTTAAAGTGGTTTCCTACCAGAATCCTTAATTTATTGGCGGTGTTTTCGCTTTTTCGTGCAACGACTGCTGTTCGGCCCGCATAAACATTTGGAGAAGCCGGTTCCCAAAAGCCTCGTCCGTCTATCATTTTGGGACACTTTGGATTGCGGCATCAACTTGTAGTACTTACCTTACATTTTGGTATCAGTCATAATAGCTCTGTCTTTGCCAAATCAAAGCAACGATATTTTAGAGAAAGTTATTGTGACATGGTACCTAGCTAAACGCTGTGAAGTTCACGTTAAACTAAAATGAAAAAAAAAAATTAGAGAAACTAGCTTTTTGGAGAGATAACTTTATCCCATTAACAATATCATAAAAATATCTTTACTGAAATAAAATAAATCTTTGTTTAATTTTATTTGACATATTATTTATTTATTATTACTAAACAGAATAAATATTTAGGTACTACCCTGCTGGAAAAGGCACCTACAAACCTATGCTATTGCTGTTGACTTAGATTAGTATAAGCAAGTCTTGTATTTTAGTATTTGAGTATTGGTATTTGAATTGCAGGTAATAATCCTGTTCACTGGAACCCCGATACTGATGTGCATAGCTCGGTTGATGATGGGAGTTACTACAGGAATCACAGCGGTTGTAAGTACTAAGAATCGAGATTATGATAGGTTTTGTAGAGCTCGTCTAAGCTGAAATGACGCGCCCCACTATCGCATTAAGGCACACAAGCTAATTTAAAATATGGACGCAATACTAATATACAAATGCCGTTGTAATTTGTCATTCAGTTGCCGGTGAGACTCAAACGTAGGAGCACGCGTCGTTCGATTGGAGCAGTCGACGGTCCCACACAGATGAAGTGTCGTTATTAATATTTGCACTCACACATCGAAATAAACTAATTAAGTAGTGGGGCGCGTCATTTCAGCTTAGACAAGCTCTAACATAAGGCTACTCTACCTACGTAACGTAATGTCAAGCCCTACTAGTATGTAGTAGGTATTAGGCTACTAGTACTACTGCTTCTTAATATGGGCTCTACCTACATGCAAACTTTGGGAGCAGTTTCTAAATTTAATTCTCATATCACTTCCTTAAAATTACGTTTCTGGGTTCGAATCCCACTGCGGCTATGTATCAATGACTTTTTTCTTTCTCTTTTCTTTTACGGTGAGTGAAAACATCGTGATGAAACCTGCACATTCAGGCGACTGAATGTGTAATCATGAACCAATATGGTCAGGTTCTCCTGGTAGCAAGGTCACGGAGGTCAGATGGCCGTCGCTCCACTGTCTGCCAAGTCCTGGATCATAGTCTAGGTGGATCCGGGGCCTTTATGAGCGAGAGCACTTTTTACGCCAAGATTACTTCTTTAAAAGCTATAATAATAAACGATGAATAACTTTGTGATATTTTAAGAGAGTTTGGTACCTATAATTATACCTTACGTTACATACGTCATGCAAAAGAAGTAGTTTGCCAAAACATTACCTTTAGGCACAGTACAAACCCGCAACATTGTACTGGAAACAAAATCTTATAATTCTCAGCAAATATGTGTTCTAAGTGTCCTCAAATGCTATTTGTTCTAGGTAACAATGATATATATCACAGAAATAGCTGACAAAGAGATTAGAGGCGCTCTCGGCATGTTGGTACAAGTTATGAACAACCTTGGAAGTCTAATAATGTACGGTGTAGGACCGTTCGTGTCCTATACTGTCCTGAATTCGATAGTCGTTACTATACCAATAGTATACGTGTTGCTATGCCTCTGGTTGCCAGAGTCCCCGTATTATCACTTGAAGAATGGGAGGATTGACGCAGCGAGGAAGGAGTTCATGGTCATAAAAGGAACCAATAATGAGAAGGTAATTTATATCATTGAGTAATTGTTTATAATGTTAGTTAGGAAATCAAGGACATGGTCCAACACTAGCTACTTAGACGTCAGACGATATATGTAGCACAACCCTAGTAGGCGATTGAAATTACGATTTTACTTTTTTATTTTTCATTTATTTTGTCATCCATACATTTTATCTTTACCCTGTCACTCACTTATAATAATATAAATAAGAGGATGAATACCTATATGTTATAATAAGTTTTTTTTTTAAGTTTTTCCGTATCTTTGTATGGTAGGTATAGGGGAGTATAACATCTCCAAATAATATTTTAAGACTGAATGAGCAGTTTTCCAATAGGTATCTAAGGCATTCCTAACCACTCACTAGATGGCGCCCCGACAATTTTGGTAATTGATAATCGCTTGAAATAGGTTCTTAGCAAACAGGATATAAGCACTGGGTACGTTGTATTGGATAATATTATATTTGTCAATAGTTTTCAACCATTTTAGAGGTTGTAATAATAATGGAACATAGTGCCAACTTCTATAAATATTTCTTTTTACACTTCGTTCAACCTTTAACAGTTATGTTTATATTAATAAACACTTTATTTTCAAGTTTAGTATTACATACTTGGCTGCATGAAATCACTGCCACCATCATACAGATTTAAAGAAGATTACCAAAATTGTAGAAGCGCCATCTATTGATGCTTTTTGAAACAAACTATCAATACCTACTGGAAAACTCCTCATTAGTCATTGATTAACGAATGAAAATCACGTTACTCGGTAGTTGCTTTTCAACAGTTTGCACAATCTTTACATGTATGGCATGGCATGGGTGTGGCATGTAACGGGAGCAATAATTTAAAAGGCCATGTAACGTAACGGTAATTGCGCCATGGAATTGCACATAGGAATTGATAACAATTTTTTACGGTGGGCAAACGGGTCGGCTTCCTTTTGGAAAGTGGTCACCACTGCCTATAAACATTAGCAACGCCAAGAGTATCGCCAATGCATTGCCCACCTCTATAACACGTTGCTCTGGCTACTTTTGAAAACGGCTCATTGAAATAAATAAAAACTACTTCTAACAAAGTAAATGAACTACCATATCTACATAAATCGGCGCTAAGTTCTTTGTCGCGCTACGCCCGTTCAGCAACCTGGGTATGATATCTTTTGTAGGCGGTTGAAAATAGAAGCTGTGATGATGGAAGCAGGTGAAGGAACTGTAACCCTCAGATGAAGAAATTAACCGTCGAAAAAGCTGTAAAAGGTTTTATTACTATTGACGTTCCGCTATTTAAATATAACAAATAGGTGACATTGCATCTATAGAACTTTTATTAAATAACTTTTATAACATTTTAAGGCATAGGGCTTAGGCAGAGCCGTAGGGTTGGGGTTTTATCTATTCTTGAGGGATATCACATTGTTGAAGTATGAAATGCGAGCGCGGAAAATAAAATATAATCACGCCAATCGAATTCTTTTAAAATTTTGAAGGACGATTTAGATTTTTGAACAGAGAGAGATGGTATATCAGAAGGAGGTGATATACCATCGTTACAACTTAATGCTTTAAAAAAACAGGCGCTGTATGTATTTCCATCACTTTTCCAGTGGGTGGACGAGCAGATGGATGTCATCAAAGCACACGTCCGAGAAAGCATGGAGAACAAGACGACAGTTAAGGAATTGCTAACAAAAATCAAGTATAGAAAGGCGTTGTACATCATCGGAGGTAATGAAGTCTTCGGCAAAGCCACACATGGTTTATTGAAATTCTACTGTTTACGCTGCATTTTCCGCATTTTCTTTTTCCCGTAGAGGTAAGCTGCAGGCAAAGACTACCTTGTGCCACCATGTTCCCTTGCGTATATTTTGGTGCCCACCGCGGGACCAGGGTTGCCAGATAGATATTTAAAAATTTCCCCAGTTCTCTATTAAATTTTCCCCAAAATGATACATTTGTATGAAAAGACCTTTAACATTTTTCCAGTTCCTATTTTATTTTTCCCCATTGATACTTTTGTATGAGAACTACATTAAAAATTTCCTCACATATCTCGAAATTTCCCTAAAATGGGAAAAAACCCCAATCTGGCAACCCTGCGCGGGACGGATAGTCACCAACCGCTCATACGTATTGGCACCTAACGTAGAGCAGATATTTTACTTCGTCATCTAATAATCATAAGGTGTCAATACTGTCAATAGCCTGGTTGGGCTCTCGCGCGCGAGACCCGGGGTCCGCCTAGACCGTGACCCGAGATTTGGCAGGTAATGGATAATGGAGCAACTGCCATCTGGCCTACAAGACCCTGTTAACAAGGGATCCTGACCAGGTGAAATAATTATATTTTGGCGTCCAGCAAGGAAGATATTGTTACGTCGCCACAGCTGCCCTTTTTGTGTACAACGTGGAGCAGATATGTTTGAATTAACAACTGCCCTTACATTTTGTGCCATTTGCAGTGCCCGGACGCAACACGGGCCATGTAGGCCAGATGTACTTGCGTTGCCATCTGACCTTTTGTTTTGGCGATCAACATGGGACGTATGACCTAGATATTCCTGCAATGCCAGCTGGTCTTATATTCAATGTTCTTAAACTTACAGTATTTATGATATAAATACCCTCTATTTTGTTGTAGGGTGGTATTTGTTGCCAAATACACTACTATTCCTGCCATCATAACTCCTCTAGGAAATGCAATAGATCTTTCAACCTTACAAATGTCTCTCGAAGGGTTTGTAGTTGTCCAAAAATCTGAAGCCTGTATTGTAAACTTATATTAATTAAATATCTTACCTATTTATTATTCAACACACGCCTTATATCTAATATTCTACCTCTAATTCTTTCCAGGTCTGAAAGTGCTGCAGTACATGACCGGGAACTCTGCAATCCAGTCGTACCTGGAGATGATATTTAAGCAGAGCAGCTCAATATCGGGCTCGCACGTTAGCATTGTCTATGGATTTGTGCAATTAGCTGCAGGTAACACCAGCTGTGTAACTTTTACAACATTATTGATTATCGAAATACCCAGTTTTTGAAACAGTTCATTTTATAATAGGATTACGATAAGTCCGTATTGACTGACAGTTGTAAAAATGATAATCCAAATGTGGGGATATGGCAATAATCTGGGTATAATGTCTTGTCAGACCTTCTTGTATGCATTCAGTTATGTGGTCACTATTAGCTTGAACTTGTACTTTTAGTCTTTTTGTCTAAATTATTAATCATGCTGAAAATTATCTCTCGCACTTCCTTTTTAATTATTTCATAATATTTTTCATAACTTACGAAAATAAACAATTCAATAGAATTCAAATTGTTTGTTATGACTGTTATGAATGACGTTCTATGACGTTTAGAAACTTGCCATACAGATATTTTTTTTTAATAAGCGATTCGAACTTAGCGTGGTCTTATTATATTAAGGACACAATTCTCGAAGATCGGAGTGATGGTGTTAAATAATTATTTATTATTTAAATTTTCATTCAATGATACCAACTACTACTTACGTTTTCACGTAGATGTCACAACAATAGTCCCATATCGTAGCGAAGGTAATCAATACTAGACCTGCAGTATGTTGTATGTAACCTACAGATCATCATTATCATCATCGTCTTAGCTGTAGGACGCACACTACTGGCTCACGCCGGGGAGGTTACATCCCAAAAAAGATTGGAAACTTTGCTACCTTCCCTGTTTTATACTCGGTCTACACGCGTTTAGTGTATGGGTCTCCACCGCGTCTTTACACCGACCGACCGTATTTGTGCCTCTTACATCCATCCATTTCTTTCAAGTTGCGAGTACATTGAAACTTGGTCTAGCAACATTTTTGACGACCTTAGTGGTTCAATGGTCAACATGCTGGTCTGCCACGCAAGAGGTCCCGGGTTCGATTTCCGGCCGGACAGAAATTGAATGATGAATTTTAATTTCTGTTACGGGTCTGGGTGTTCTATATATAATATGTATTTAAAAAAAAAGTATTTATGTAGTATATCAGTTATCTAGCACCCATAGTACAAGCTTTGCTTAGTTTGGGGCTAGATGGCGCTGTGTGAATTTGTCCACGAATATTTATTTATTTATTTATCGGCACAAAACATCACGACACGACACAAATAAACAATGTTAAAAATAATACATAAAAGGAAAAGCACGTAGGTGGACATTTATTCCCATGGCACTGTCAATGTTGCGGCGGCCAGAAAGAATCGTCAAACGTCTCACAGCGCTAATTTCCTGTGGGTCCACGACTGTGAATACTTAATACCCACGCCAACAACTCAACAATCTTTAATATTTTATATATTTACTACTAATTTATATTACGATTGGTTAATCGTAGTCCCGAATCGGTATTTTTTAAAACTAATTTTACCGCATAACTGATCCCCTAAAAACAATTCATTTTATCGTGTGAATGTGAATGGCTACTTATCAAATAAATAAAATAAATAAATAAATAACCGTGAACAAATTCACACAGAGCCATCTAGCCCCAAAGTAAGCAAAGCTTGTGTTATGGGTGCTAGATAACTGATAAACTACTTATATACTTTTCAATACATACTTATTATACATACATATAACACCCAGACCCGTAACAGAAATTAAAATTCATCATTTCAATTTCTGCCCGGCCGGGAATCGAACCCGGGACCTCTTGCGTGGCAGACCGGCATGTTTACCACTGAACCACTCAGGTCGTCAACGACCTTCCCTAAATAGAGCAGGCAGAAATAGTGGAAGAGGTAAAAGCAGAAGTGTGTCAGGATCGTAGGTGTTGCATAATTTTATTCTACTCTGTAATGTGTTTTCTTTCAGGCATAGGGGCGACGTTCCTCGCCGGCTGTTTTGGCCGTCGGATACTGATGTTCCTGTCTTGTCTTGGAGTGGCCTTGTCGCTGAGCCTGGTTGGCACGTACTTCTACATCCAAGACGCCTTAAACGCCAGCGCTGCGACACTCGCCACCATATCTCCAATGCCACTTGTTGGCATACTCGGGTTTAACATCCTATACTCGTTAGGTATAGGAAACTTGCCTTACGTTATGCAGGCGGAACTCTTTCCGATCAATGTGAAGACTGTAGCTTCAAGTTTGGCTACAATGCTGGCATGTGTCATAAGTTTCTCTGTAGCCAAAGGCTATCAGGGGATCAAGGATGTATTCGGACACTACACTGTGTTTTGGTCGTTCGCCGCTGTGGCATACGTCGGCGTGTTCTTCATATATTTCTTTGTCCCAGAGACTAAAGGGAAGACTTTGGAGGAAGTGATTGATAAGATGGAAAATCTAAATGAGGAAACTGGTGAAGTGAAAGCAGAAGGACAACCGCTGAAAGAGAATGGCGATAGTTGATTTCAATAATGTTAAGAATATAATTAGATTGGTAGTGATTTGAAGATAATGGGAAAAAGCTTTAATGTGTGATTATAGTGATTAGGTATTTTAAGTTGCATTGCATTCTAAGTAAATAAGTTTACCCTATCCGATGGGGTTCGGAGAATGGTGCATATAGCTAACCTGTCCAAAAGGGACGGCTATAAGTTGCCAAATACCCCTCCATAACCACAGCTACTGTCAAATTTGGTGACCTTGGTCATCTTAATGTACTAGCTTTATGTATGACATTCAGTCATTTGTATAGAGTTGTGACAGATTAACAGGTGTGTATTCTCTATAGGTCGAGATTCCATACATGATCTATGTCTAATATCTTTGCGTTTACTAGTTTCTTAGAGAACAAAGAAACATACATACAGGCCAAACACATAACCATTTCTTTGGGCTTTGGCGCAGTTGACACAAAAAAATATACCCTTTCTTCTGGTTGCAAGCGCCGCGCGCTGTGTCAAACTTGTCGCGTTCCCTAAGCATGAATGTAAGTAGGTAGGTAAGTACCTAAGCGTAATTTAGCTATTTTTTTTTTTTTTTTTTTTTTTATGTCATACGGTAGGCAAGCAGGCAAGCGGGCCACCTGATGGAAAGTGGTCACCACTGCCTATAGACATTAGCAACACCAAGAGTATCGCTAATGCGTTGCCTACTTCTATAACACGTTGCACTGGCAGCAAATGGCAAATGCCACTCCACTGCCAAAGCCACGGTTCCCCAAATCCCCACCCCATGGAGCACTGGAAACCTTACTCACCGGCAGAAACACAATACTATTTAAAAGAGTATTATTTAGCTGCGATATTCTGTAAGGTGGAGGTACTTCCCCAGTCGGGCGGCTCCAATTCGAACGAGATACCCCGCTATGCCCTACCTCTCTTAAAATTATATGCTATTTGAATAATATTAATAAAAATCCTGAAGATTACCACGTTGTGCTACAAGATGATTTTATTTCAACGAAACCATTTTAACAACCCCATAGACAAACCCATTTGTTGGTTTCCTACACTTCCGGCAATTTATATTGCGGGTAGATATATACAGAAGCCGTGGGCCTTATAAGAAAGCTCACTGTTACCCAAAGGGCAATGGAAAGAGCTATGCTCGGAGTTTCTATGCGCGATAGGTAGGTAAGTACCAGAAATGAGAAGATCCGCAAGCAAACCAAGGTCACCGACATAGCTCTAAGGATTGCCAGACTGAAGTGGCAGTGGGCAGGGCACATAGCTCGAAGAACAGATGGCCGATGGGGTAGTAAAATTCTCGAGTGGCGACCACGTACCGGAAGACGCAGCGTGGGTAGGCCTCCTACAAGATGGACCGACGACCTGTTAAGGATTGCAGGTACCAGCTGGATGCGGAAAGCACAGGGCCGGCCTTTGTGGAGATCTCTGGGGGAGGCCTATGCCCAGCATTGGGCGTCTTCTGGCTGATATGATGAGATACAGAAGGCACATTAACCTATCCGCCACCAGTATAAAATGTATAAATTGAGCTAGCATCACTATGGATGCTCGTACAAATCGGAGACTGTCCACATAGAGGAGCTGCCTTCTATACCCACCTGTCTGTTATTTGGGAAACAAATTGGT
Organism: Blastobasis lacticolella; assembly: GCA_905147135.1. NCBI lineage: Eukaryota > Metazoa > Arthropoda > Insecta > Lepidoptera > Blastobasidae > Blastobasis > Blastobasis lacticolella. Next base: position 4,209,044 of record LR990048.1, on the reverse strand, counting down.
TACTCAAAAGCGGTAACTGTCGCCCATTTCATCTATCTACGGTTCATGCACTTAACACTACAAACTATAAGTATTATAAAAATGCAGAACACAGATGTGTTGTCAAAGTATGCCTCATGCCTGCTATATTTTTATTTTTGCATCTACCGCTATCGGCACCCTCCGGACTAAAGAGAGAGCAGAGAACACTGCCGGCCGGTTGGTAATGCTGAACTCGCAAGAGAGCCTAGGCGCCTACCAGCTAAACTCTGCTTTGGGAGTACCTATAGCCGGGCAAACTTTTCAGGTTTCATCGAATGCGACAACCCATAGGGATGGGGGCTTCAAAAGAAGCATTTCTACTGCCTGGCGGCTAAAAAACGAACGCGTTGTTTGTTATCTACCCATCTAGGCGAGTGACTGTCGATCATTGTGACGTTAAAATTCTACCTACAAGTCCGTACATATTGGTACAATGATGTGCTGCAATTAGTTCAAACTTAAACGATGTTGGGTCAAAGGTTGTTAGTCCCCAACACCATTTGTAGTGCTGGAAATTATGTTTTTATTCTACGTTATCACAAGCGAATTAAACAATAGTGCATTAGGCATTAGGGTTTTACTAAGAAGTCAGTGTTCCGATTTTATAATAGCGGCTTGCATGTGCCTATTAGTTTCTTTTTCCCTCATGTTCATAGGCGCTATGCGTCCACGGAGGCGCAGCTTCACAGATGCTTCACTGGCCGCTTTGGATTCGGTGGAAAAACGTGCAAAGTATACAATTTGTGACCCGCAATTGGTTGAAGCTAAGCTGCAGAGCCTCGAGCATCGGCGTAGGGTTTGTCGGTTTTCTACAGGCTGCATTTCGGGCCAAAGATTCATTCTTATGTCTAGATCTTTGGTTTGGCACGAGCGTACGGCTTAGGAATGGAACACGAACACTGATCACCATAATCTGGACGCCTTCAATTCTAAAGTGTTCCTAGACAGGAATGCTCCATCTTTGGCCGCATCGTCACTTACCACCAGGTGAGACGGCGGTAATATATCTATATATATAAAAGAAAGTCGTGTTTGTTACAACACTTATAACTCGAGAACGGCTGGACCGATTGCCATGGTTTTTGATTTGTTGGATTTGTTTCCTTCCCGAATAGCAGAATACATCTTAAAAACAATGAAAACTCGAAAAAATAATTTTAATTTTCGAAAATTATTTATTAATTATTTAATTTTTAATTCCCGAAAATAATACATAAGATTTATTCTACAGTAAAAACATAAAATCATCGGAAAGGAACGGAATTTAGGAAATAAAAAATCAGTTGGTAAAGGTTATAAGATTAAGGAAAAAAAATCTACAGGTTAACAAAAGTGTAAATGTCTTTTTATAGGTTGTCTATGATTTTTCTTGATAAGCTATTCATATATAACTATATAGGGTAGGGGTAGGTGTAGGGTAGGTGTAGGGTAGGTGTAGGGTAGGTGTAGGGTAGGTGTAGGGAAGGTGTAGGGTAGGTGTAGGGTAGGTGTAGGTAGGGTAGGTGTAGGGTAGGTGTAGGGTAGGTGTAGGGTAGGTGTACGGTAGGTGTAGGTGTAGGGTAGGTGTAGGGTAGGTGTAGGGTAGGTGTAGGGTAGGTGTAGGGTAGGGGTAGGTGTAGGGTAGGTGTAGGGTAGGTGTAGGGTAGGTGTAGGGTAGGTGTAGGGTAGGTGTAGGGTAGGTGTAGGGTAAGTGTACGGTAGGTGTAGGGTAGGTGTAGGGTTAGAACGCTACGCGAACGAAGTCGCGCCGGGTCAGCTAGTGTATAAATAAATAATAATAAATATGCTTGGACAAATTCACACAGCGCCATCTAACCCCAAAGTACGCAAAGCTTGCGTTATGGGTGTTAGATAACAGATAATAGTAGTTTATGCAACTGTCATATAAAAGGGGGTATTAAAACATGAGTGATAATAGTTTGACACGAGTGTTTTAATACCTAATTATATGCAGTTGCATACACTATTTTATCTACACTCATATTTTTATGTTAAAATATCGTACCAATAATATTCTCAACTTTGCTGGAAGTAAGCTGCGAGTCAGTTCTGCTGTATCTACGCGTCGAGGATATCAAGCGGCGGGAAATTCACTTAATTACTTTCACATTTATCTATTTATTTGCTTCAAACAAGAAAAAACATTCACAAACACAAATTACAACCATTAGAAAAAATATTCTGTTTAGCGGGAAAATAATTACACAGAATATAAACAGGAAAATTTGAATTTGTCAAAGACATTTAGGTATTCAGCCTACATTTCGCCGTGTCCCGGCGCCCGACAAAAAATTTAAAAATATAAGTGTTGCATAATGATTAAAAAGTTATTTTACGATACAACTGTAATGAAAATAGTATGGGAAATGCTGTATTGAAAAGTAATTTTTTAAAATTTTAAAGACTGGCGTGAAAAAAGTGTACCCTTAAACGACTGTTTTCGAATATGAAATTGGAACATTACGCTCTGAGTGTAGATAAACTTACTTTACATACTTATTATATGTAGATACTACACCCAGACCCCTAACAGAAATTAAAATTCATCATTTCAATTTCTGCTCGGCTGGGAATCGTACCCGGGACCTCTGCGTAGCGACCGGCATATTAACCAACTAAACCGCTTAGGCCGTCGAATGCCTGGCAGCTAGTACAGCTCAGCGTACCGAACTCTTCAATGTTTTCAGGGCGTACCTATATATTGCAAGTGTACTTTAAATTTTTGTTTGTGATAAAGCCGTCGAACGACGGAGGCTTATTACTAAATTCGAAATTCTCGAAGACTATGATTAAATTAGTCGCATCCATATATAAGAAAAACAGATTCGAGCAGCAGCCGTTCCCGCCATTTTCACAAAAATAAACATGTGCGTTCACGCACTGTACGTGCGATTCCGTAGGTAAGTACGATAAGCTAGGCGTTATGAATCGTATTATCATCACAGCCCATAACAGCGAACTGCAGGACTTAGGGCCTCTCCCACGAAAGGGGAGATTTTTGCCATAATCTCCACGCTTGGCAGGCGTTGGAATCGCAGTGTTCTAAATATAACAATGGAAAACGCTGCTGTCCATTTTCCAACCTACGGAAACTCTAGATCTTTTGTCTCGAAAACATTTGTCGCCTTGTACGACACACCCACAAGTATAAAGGGTTAGTGCTAATCTACTCTGCCGGACACCACTCTTACTGTAGCGAAGTTACTGATAATTAAACCACCTCTGCAGCTAAAGTAAACATACTTTAAAAAATATTGTAAACTCATCGTTTGTTATCTCTCTAAGAGCTGTCATAATCACGACCCGTATTAAGCTTTATGTTACGATAACTTCATTTTCGCGCTCTTTTCAATTGACTTTACCTATCTTCCTTTATTGTGATGGTAAGGTAACAATTGGCTCTTGATAGCGCGATGTCCTTGCTTATAAATACGTTAAAATATTCGAAGGGGCACACTTGATTAAATACGCCCGCTCGGTTAGCCTGAGGATACAACAGTCTTATGCCAAATAATAATAATATTTCTTTCGCGAAGTGAATGACGTGTGTCCCATTATTTATATATGCAGACCTCCAACGAAGAATACAACGATATTAAAATAGCGTGGTGTTAATTCTGTGGTGGAGTGTTGTGCGACGTTACCATGGCTCGCAGTAGGCATATCCAATATATGGCGGGAGCTTGCGGTGAGTGTCATGTTGTATTTGAAGTGCTGTGTATGGCTGATACCACTTTAGAATAGAATAGAACTTAATTAGAATTAATTAATTAGGTAATTTAATTTAGAACTTTAGTTTGGTTTTTACCAACTGTCTGTGATAGTCCACTGCTGGAGGCTACTCCTCTGTAGTGAACCAGAACCTGATGCGGACCAACTTCAAATTACGGACTTGTTGTGAGAGGCCGTAGTAGTGTAGTGTGGTGGCTGGCAGAAATTAATAGGTAAACCGACTAGGTATAACGAATAGGTAAAAAAACCTATATATGGCATTATTAAAATCGATTAACGAATGTCTAAGGTGACTATTTTTATTTATTTATTTTTGCCATTTCTGTCCCACTGCAGAGTAAAGGCTTCCATATCCACGGTCGGATGCTTTCTTTGGCCAATCCTTAGAAAAGGCCTCCAACTCGTCCCGCCATTTCCGTCTGTGCCTACCGCTCTTCCTTGTTACTTTTTGTGGGGTTCAGCTGGTGGATATTTTAGCCCACAATTTGTTTGGCTTGCAGCATATATATGTCCAGCCCAGTCCCACTTCAGGTTGGCAGCTTTTTGTCTTAAATCGGCGATTTGAGTTCTGGAGCGCAGAAAAATGTTTAAGGCGACTATAACCAAATAAATAATAATATAAATGTCATGAAGACAAACCTTTGTCTTTGTGATAAAATAAATCAGAAAATGTGCAGCAGCATTTTCTGTAGCAAAAATAAATTAATACCAAGTTACCAGTCTCAGGGTCCTTTCCCAACCAGCGGTTCTGTTGTACCCTACCTCATTTTAATACTGCAATCTCCAACCCGCCTGCAAAGCGTGGAGATTATAGCAATACCCTCCACAAGTCCAGCAGTGGACTGTTATGAGTTGATGTGATGTGTAAGTGAGAGTTACCCTTAGTGCATTGAGTTTGCTCGTGATGCTGTTCAAACGATGGTTCATCCGCACGCTTGGTAGGCCATATGCATGTCGCTGCCGTCTTCTGGTCTACGTTGGTTTGGAAGCTGGTCCCGTGGTAGTCCAGTCGCGAGACCAACAGGAGACCTTTTTTTTAATACTACTAAGGTGGCAAACAAGCTTACGGCCTGCCTGATGAGCAGTCACCGCAGCCTATGGACGTTTGCAATACCAGGGGCATCACCCACGCGTTGCCGATCCCGTAAAATCCTTTAAAGACCCCGTAAAGACCTAAAACCAATTAGAACAGCACCTTAGTCATTAGCCGCTTGCGACCTCCCTCCGTGCTTGCGACACTCGTGAGTGAGAAAGCTTGGTGTTATATTCTAACTAGGGGGCCCTACCGCTTACCTTTTTACGACGAGCATTTGCGATAGTTTTATGACTTCATCTCACTCGCTCCATTCGCGAAGAGACGGCAAGTCGTAAGCCATAGCATTTTAGTTAGGGGGTTGGGCCCCTGGCCCTTCTGGCACCATACGATTGTACAGTACCTACCTACTAGGCAGTTTAGCTATAGCTGAAGTGGCTATTCGTGTTGTTCGGACGAACTTAAGGATGATAATTAAATACCTACTTATCTACCTATTTCAGCGTCCTTAACATTTCTGTTCACGGGCGCCACTCTGTCGTGGGGCTCGCCGGCGATACCGAAATTCAAGAGCGGGGACGCTGGCTTTGTGATAACAGATGTGAGATTTTAAGTTAAATTTACCATGTGACAGGTAGGTACAATTTTTTAGTAGTGTTTGTCTCATAAACAAGTTAAAAAATATTTTAAACTTACTCAACTCGACGACCTGAGCGGTTCAGTTGGTTAACATGCACGGTCTGCGGTTACTTGGTCTGCCACGCAGAAGGCCCGTGCCGAGTCCGGGAAATTGAGATATGAATTTTAATTTACGTACGGGTCTTGCCTTGCTTACTTTTGGCCTTCATGGCGCTGTGTGAATTGTCCAAGCATATTATTTATTTATTTATATTGTCCCGGTTGTATTCTCGTACGCGAGGGCCTGGTGCCCGCATTAACCATGATTCAGGATTTGGTAAATCAGGCAATTACAGTGAAGCGATTGCCATCTGACCTCCGTGTCTCTATTAACAGGGGAACCTGACCAGATTGGATCATGTTTACACATTCAGTCGACTGAATGTGCAGGTTTCATTACGATGTTTTTGTTGCTGTAAGTTTGTAGGGTTGTTTGTTACTCCTTCACGCAAAAACTACTAATCTGTATTTGATTAATGGCAGATAAATACATCCACATGTCTACATTGGCTATTTTGTAAATAGAAATATGATTCAATTGCGCAGTGAGATTCCAAGCCGTATCTAATGCCCTTTGGGTACTTAGGTACTTGAAAGTTTACCTGTGTTTATCCACCAGGCTCAAAGCTCGTGGGTGGTGTCGGTGCTGTCCATCGGCTCGATCCCGGGCTGCTACGCGGGGCAGGTGCTCAGCGAGCGGCTGGGCCGGCGGCGCACGCTAGTCGCCTCCGCCGCGCCAGGGCTGATAGGCGCGGTAGGTACCTACGCCTGTATTATACAGACCAGCTTATGGGCGCTTTTCTCACGACTATGCAGTGTTCGTATTATGGGGGCTGTATAGACCATATTTAATGAGACTGCGAGCAGGAGCGCAGCATCATGCTGGCTGGATCAGAGCGTAAGAAAGCAGAACCAGTCACTTCTTGGACCTATGTCTTGAAGACGAACTTCGCTAGGCTGAAGGATTACGCGTGGTATCCTGCAAGGAGGGTGGAGGAAGAAGCGGGACAGGAAAAGGACGAAGGGAAGGAGTATAGGAACTGATCGTCCGGATAGAAAAGTGTGCGGTGATTTCAGTCCGTTAAGGGAGAGCTCTGAAGTGTGCTGTGATGTCAGCCCGTTAAGGGAGAGCTCTGAATCATCATCATCTAAGCGGCTTCTGCCAGGGTCCGCTTTCTTAATATTTTCCATTTCGCCCTGTCTTCAGCTGTCGGACGTACTCACGTGATTACGTCGTAAGCCGTTGGCTTTCGCATCCGACTCGGCGATGTCCATCGCTTTGTGGGTCTCCCGCGGGAGCACTTTCCATATACCGGGCAGATTTAGGCACTAAGCCTGCATTTTTGACTGTATATGTATACACTTTCCTTCAAACGGGGAGACCACAAGCATTGTGGCTTGGCGGTAGACAATACCTATAGGTGGTGAACTTATTAAGGTCAATATATAAATGAAATTAATTGATCTTTATGGATGGATTCTACCGATTTCCTTCGTGACTATACTTAACTTTATTTTTCTATGATACTTAAGATACTTTTACGAATTCCAGGCAATAATGCTATTCACCGGATCACCGATCTTAATGTGCATAGCTCGGTTGCTAATCGGAGTGACTAATGGAATAACTGCCGTTGTAAGTAGATATTATCGTTACTATTTGTACTTAAGTAAAGAAGATTTATTGTCAAGTACAATAAAAACATGAACGTTGGACTTTTGTATCTAAAGTACTTGTTTGCAATCGCTTATCTGATAGATATAGATATGAGAGTCCAATGTTCATGTTCAAGGTACTCTAATTTAAATATTTTGCTGTGCTAAATTGAGACAGAGGGCAAGCACGAAGTTTGCACTGATTGTTTAAGTATCTTTGTCCTGACTTCTGAATGTTGAACAATCAAAGCGATCTGAAAGGATAGTGCATGCGGCGGAAATGAGAATATTAAGGTGGATGAGTGGAGTGACGAGAATGAACAAAATATAAAATGAGAGAATTTAAAAGTAGTGCCAGTGACGGAAATAGTTATAGGCTAGCGTGGTATGGTTATGCGGAGGGATGAAAGTCATGTGCCAAGGAAGACGATGAATGCGGATGGAAACAGTAGAGGCCATTGAGAAAATATTTACTAACATAATAGAGCAGCCATCACAAACAAAAATATTGTATCACGTGCGGGAGGTGCGGGGGGAGGCTGCTAAGTCATAGAATAACCGATGAAATGTTATCATTTTCTTTATTTTTGGCCCTCGAATGGTTCGTACAGTTTTTAATGCACAAGATGGCGTTTTTTTGAATATCCAAGCCACTGTCAGATTGGTCCGCGTCGCGCAATGTCTCAGAACTGACTGCGGCCACTGTTGTCCATGGACCGCAAAGCGTGGTTCAAAGAAAATACTTGCGGTGTCTCCTCTATTACGTTAGTAAATATTTTCTCTATGGTAGAGGCCGACCTGAGAAAAGATGGATGGACTATGTGAATGATGACATGCGGGCAAAAGGATTGAGTACCGAGGTGACAAGTGATAGGATTGAATGGAAGAAAGAAACATACTGTGTCGACCCCACCTAGTGCGATAAGGACTTACATTACAAGGTTTCACTGACTGCGATGCCGGTTCTAAACAAAATTTATTTAAGTATTATAATAGTAGGAGGTAATTGACTATTTGTTCCAGGTAACAATCGTATACATCACAGAAATAGCCGACAAAGAGGTTAGAGGCGCTCTCGGCATGCTGGTTCAAGTGACGACCAACCTTGGGAGTCTAATAATGTACGGCGTAGGACCGTTCGTGTCCTACACTGTATTGAATTTGATAATATTTGCTATACCAATAGTCTATGTGGTGCTGTGCCTCTGGTTGCCAGAGTCTCCTTACTATCACTTAAAGAATGGTAGCATCGACGCAGCGAAAAAGGAGTTCATGGTCATAAAGGGAACCAATAATGAGAAGGTAAGGTAAACTTTATCACCTTCGATCAAATTGATATAAGTATTCAGTATATTATTTTCATTTTATCTATTGTTTGCGGTCTTAAGCGGCTGTAAACGTGTTATCTTTAAGTACTAAGTATGATCAAATAATTCGGGCCCGCTAATTTTCTCCGAAGGTAAACACAGTTTGAATATCTCTCAATGCCAAAGACTTCTATATACTGATATACAAATGCATAAACAATCTGTTATATTTATCTATTCAAGTCAAGTTTAGCAGTTGGGCTGTTCATTTGATATCATGTGAACACACTACACTACTGTAATGTTGTCGCTCTGTGTTCGCGATTTATTAGCGGATATGTTCACAGTAACCTTAATTCCGTCATTCCTGAAAAACCCATGACAATAGATCCTCTAGTGGAGTCCACGCGAAGATTTGAAAGAACGTTTCTCGTTCATACGATTCGGATGTGGAAAGAGCTCCCAGACACAGTTTCCTTTGGACTATGACATGGGATCGTTCAAGAGGTCTATTAGAGGTCTCTTTAGAGGCGGGCAACGCATTGGTAGCGCACCTAGTGTTGCTGATGTCTGTTTATCTGCCGTATTACATAAAACAATAGCCTTGTCTAGTTTTTGACTAGGATCTGTCCCGAATAGGATATAGCTTAAAGCTCTCCTGGGTGAATTTTAATTTTACTTTCGCAGTGGGTGGACCAGCAGATGGTTGTTATCAGAGCACACGTCCAAGAAAGCATGGAGAACAAGACTACAGCTAAAGAATTGCTAACAAATCTAAAGTACAGAAAAGCGCTGTACATCGTTGGAGGTGCGTAAAATCTTTAGCTAGGCTAGCTAGTAGGCTAAACCTACTCAAAGTCTGGGAACGGCGTAGTCGAAACATGTTTTGAATAGTTTCGTGTTTGTAAATTGTTCAAGAAATCAGGAGCGCCGGTGGCCGAGTGGTTAAGGTATCCGACTCGTAAGTGAGAGGTACCGAGTCCGAATCCCACTGCGGCCATGTACCAATGACTCTTTTCCGAGTTATGTACATTAGTTGATTGCTAACCTGCTAAATTGCTCTTACGGTGAGGGAAAACGTGAATCGCAATGAAACCTGCACATTTAGGCTACTGAATGTGTAACCATGATCCAATCTAGCCTGGTTCCCCTGGTAGCAGGGTCACGGACGTCAGATGGCAGTCGCTCCACTTTAATTCTGATCTACAAAATTCTGGATCATGGTCAAGGCGGACCCCGGGCCCTCGGGCACAAGAGCACAACCAGGATATTAAGGCCAAGATGATGATTAATAGATTTTACAAGAAATATTAAGACTACAGATAGTAGAATACTTAATGATTTAAATTCGTCATCGTTCGAGCGGTCAATCCCGGCTTTGCCAGGATCCGCTTTCCTACTCTTTTTTACTCCACTTCTTCGATCTTCAGTATCGTTATCTCGTGAGCCGTTGGCTCTCGCATGTTACTCAAGGATATCAATCCAGTGCTTCCTGGGCCTTCCTCTTTCCTGGTATCATCAGGTTTATCAATGGGGCTTACGCAGCACGTGAACAAATCAGCACAGGCGAGCCTCTTCAATCTTATCCGCTATGTCTCTCACGCCGAGACTGCCACGGATGTACTCGTTCTGAATCCAAGCTTTATTCTACTTTATCATAAATAAAAATTTAAAATATTTCCAGGCTTGAAAATCCTGCAGTATATGACTGGGAACGCGGCAATCCAATCGTACCTTGAGGTGATATTCACGCATTGCAGCTCGATACCGGGGTCGCAAGTTAGCATTGTATATGGGCTTGTGCAGTTGGCTGCAGGTAAGACAACTTCTCCAAAACTATTCTTCGTTCATTGGAGGTTGTCCCTTCTTTCAAATAATTTGTTCAAAGAAATTGGATGCAAAAGCATTCAAAAACTGGTCAAATACCATTTTTTTTTGGTAAAACAATATAGCAGGGGACAACCTCGGATTTACGGAAAATATTTATTAAATCGATCCATTCCTTAGACAAGTACCTAAAATATGTAACTTAGGCAAAGAAATTTTGGAGCTCGAAGAGCATGTTTATTATTTGACTACAAAAATGTGTTGATTAAAGTAAACAGAAATCAATAAATGAGCTTGCGTAGCGAGCACAACATTTCTGCCATTTTGATGACTAAAATGTTGAGCTCGATTTCTTTTTAATTTTGAGATTTATGGCGGATGGGATTGTCATACGCTAACTTCATTTCTTTCTTTTCAGGCGTAGGAGCGACGTTCCTGGCCGGTTGGTTCGGCCGTCGGATACTGATGTTCCTGTCTTGCCTTGGAGTGGCCGTGGCCCTCACCCTGGTCGGCACGTACTTCTACATAGAAGACGCCTTAAACGCCAGCGCTGCGACGCTCTCCGCTATATCTGCATTGCCACTTGTTGGCATACTCGGCTTTAACATCCTATACTCGCTAGGTATAGGAAACTTGCCCTACGTTATGCAGGCGGAACTCTTTCCGATCAATGTGAAGACTGTAGCTTCAAGTTTGGCTACAATGCAGGCGTGTGTTATCATCTTCTTAGTAGCCAAATGTTATCAAGGAATCAAAGATCATTTCGGACACTATACCGTGTTTTGGTCTTTCGCCGCTGTGGCATACATCGGCGTCTTCTTCATATATTTCTTTGTCCCAGAGACTAAAGGCAAGACTTTGGAAGAAGTGCTTGATAAGATGGAGAACAAAAAGAGAGAAAAAGTTAATGTTAATGAAAGTATAGTAGATAAGGCGGAAGAACAACCGCTGAGAGAGAATGGCGTTAGTTAGTTTTAAGCCAAGGATTTTAGTAAATAAGGTAATAATTGTATGCTATTGAATTGTTGGCGTTGAAGTGGTTGGCGGAAAGGGGAGAAGGGTGGCGATTGGTACACATACAAAGAGCCATACTCTTAAATATATTATGATTGAATTGTGCAATGTGAAAATATTATAAAATAAAAAAAGACAGAATGTGACTATAAAATTGTATTTTTCTGAATAAAACACATATGAAATGCATATTGATTACTTAAATTACCAGAATACCGTGGGCTATTACCAAAATTACAGTTTAAATGAAATATTTTGTATAAATATAAAACCTACTTTTGTTTGTAGGATATATAACAATAGAGGAATTAAATCTAGGTCGTTCAAGAATGGATATTTCAATATTATAGAAGAGCCTATCTACAAAATGATAGAAAGAACAATTCTAAAACCCGACCAGATCAGGTACACAGACCGTACAACTATGATTCACTGTTACAACTACAAATAGTGTCAAAAGTGTAAACGTAAAATTGGCACAAATGTACACTTTTTCGAGTAACCAAACCAGCCAGAAACTGGCCACAAAGAGAAGACTTCGAAAAAACGAAACAAAAAGTTGACAGTGACACCGACTTGTAATCAAAGGGGGAACAGTAAACAACAGTCAGCTGTTCCAATGGCCTGTGACTCCTGGCTTCCTGGTTAAATCCTCTTGTTACTCCCGTAGGAGTACAGTGGTGCAAAAGGCGTGTCTGCCGGTTCGTCGCCGCTTTCTTCGGAGGCGTCGGACTCGAAAGTGTTGTCCGGTATGTCGTATAGACGGATCAACGGCTTGTTAGGGTCCTTCATGATGAGGTATTTACCTGTGGGCAAAAGGATAGCTAGGTTAGTGGGTCTGCTGCTAGACATAAGTATCGATTACACTATCCTTAAGTCTGTAGCACTGGTCGACGCTACGTAAGCCATTCAGAGAGCAAGATCAAAGTGGAATGTATTGGTCAAAGAATAAGGTAAATTTTTGTATCATGCCTTTTGGAAAGCGCAGCGATGTGTAACGTGCCTTTATGACTTTAAGTCCGCCATTTGTGTTGTTGTGCAACAAAGTATTTAAATAAAATAAATTAGTATTTAAATGATACAAAAATTTACTTCATTCTATTAGAAATACGTTCCACTTTGATTTGCTCTCTGAATTACTAACCACCAGTGTCTCGTACGTTAATCTATTGTTAATCATCATTTAAAATTCGTCACCCGTATCTACAGTAAGTTGTAGACAGAGACGGAGAGAGCGTTTCAGAAACAGGACGTTAGGATTCTACATAATAAGGATGCATCCCTCCCTACAGCACACCACTTGGAGCGGTATGCGCTTGTATCGAACGGATGTTTCATCCGTATGTCGTAGATCAGCTGCCCCGACGCCATCGAACCGAATTTCCGTCGCGATATACAAAGAGTTGCCGTCGAATTTACAACCGGCTGAAATTCGGTTGTACGCCAAACCGTGACATAATTTGGCAAATGAGTGGCTAGTAATCACGCCGAATTTCAGTCCCATATTTTCGGCACAGTGCGGCATTGTCTTTAGAGAAACACCAAGCTTGGTCCACGCACACTGCGCCGTCTAAAATTGTAGTCATCCCTAGCGGAATAACCCATAACTCACCGTCCTTCTGCTTCATGCAGATATCGATGATGCACCGCAGTATCCCCCAAGCGTTGTCCATGGAAAGGTTGATCTGTGCCGCGAACTCGTGCGGCTTGAACTGCTGAGTGCCGAGGATCACGTGACGAGCGTTGTCGCGGACTTGAGACCGGGATACGTATCCGAACTTGATCTGGTCAGAACCGGCTAGGAGGGCCTGTTGAGAGACGGAAGTTGTGTTTATTTTTATGTTATACGGTATTCAAACAGGCAAGCGAGCCACCTGCTGCAAGTGGTCATCGCTGCCTATAGACATTAGCAACACCAGGGGTATCGCCAATGCGTTGCCCACCTCTATGACACGTTGCTCAGGCAGCAAAAAGGCAAATACCTCGCCACTGCCAAAGCCACGGTTCCCCAAATCCCTACCCCATGGAGCACTGGAGACCTTACTCACCGGCAGAAACATAATATTATTTGGCTGCGGTATTCTGTAAAATGGAGGTACTTCTCCACGTGATTTCTATGCTATGCCCTACCTCTCTTAAACGTGTACTTGTGGTGGTGAACTCCTAATTTTCCAGAGTATCCAGAGCTCCTAATTTTTAAGGATGAAAAGGTCTGCCGGGTCTCCACATGTAAGAGGGCAGTTCCGAGCAGTATGCTTCAACTTACTGCACAATACTGACAGCGCCAGTATCGAAGTTTTACCAACAGTGTAAAAATACGAAAGGAAAGATTTGGGGAAGTGATTGGTTCGAGTGTGCGTCTTCATTACTCTGGGCCCTATTCCGCTCTTGGGAAACGCGATCCGGGCGAACGTTTCTTTCTTAAGTCGTGGATCTTCCAGTTATCCGAACTTTTATAACACGTGCGGCTAAGGAATGGATCACATTGCTTGAGTGTGTGTTCTCTGATCACTATAATCTGGACGCCTTCAAGGCTAGAGTGTATTATCTGTTCCTAGACAGGCATGCTCCATCATCGGCCGTATCGTCACTTACCACCAGCCAAGATGGCGGTTAAATGCCTGCCTAGTTCAAATAAGATGAAAAATGTCGGAGTCCCATACTCAGCATTAAATGGACGAAGCTTGAAGAGCGAGCTAAATTTCACGCCTTGTTACGACACTTGCACCCCAACCCTAAGTTGAACTAATAAGGTCGAAAATTGCGCATACCTGCACAGTCCACTTGGCCAGCTTGCACGAGTTGTTTCTCAGCTCGTTGGCTAAAACAGCACCACGTTGGGTGTCGAGCTTCTGCCGCCATTCCACGCCATTAGCGACCTTCGAGTCCCATTCGTTCAGGGCCTTGATTGAGAGGAACTGAGTCTCGTTCTGAGGGCCCTGCATTACAGCATCGTGCTCGCAACGTGCTACCAGCACCTGGGAAGAGGAAAGACTTGGATTAAAACTAGTTAGGGTGATATATATAATTATATTAACATTTGCTGGGAGACCTATGTTCAGTAGTGGAGGTCCTATGGCTGAAATGATGAAACATTCGTTGATAACGTAATGCTATGCTTGGAAGCCACGTAAATGTCGTCACGTTTAGAATAGAATAGATAAACATTTATTTACACACAATAACACGACAAACACATTACATAATAGCTTAGAAAGGGTTCGAAACACTGACCTCTAACAATACAGGTATTATTTGAGGTAAGTGGCTCGATTCCAGAGCCATGAAACAAAAATAAATGAAAAAGTTACATAAAATGTATGTTTCAATGAGCAGTTTTCCAATAGGTATCTAAAGCATTCCTAACCACTCACTAGATGGCGGCCCGACTATTTTGGTAATTGAAAATAGCTTGAAATAGGTTCTTAGCAAACAGGATATAAACACTGGGTATGTTGTATTGGATAATATTGTATTTGTCAATAGTTTTCAACCATTTTAGAGGTTGTAATAATAATGGAACATAGTGCCAACTTCTATAAATATTTCTTTTTACATTTTGTTCAACCTTTAACAGTTATGTTTATATTAAAGACATTTTATTTTTAAGTTTTAAAAAGATTACCAAAATGGTAGGAGCGCCATCTATTGATGCTTTTTGAAACCAATTGACAATACCTACTGGAAAACTCCTCATTACTCACACAATTCTATTTATGTACGTCCTTTATATTTTATTTATGTGACAGTTCTCGATGATTTTCGTCTGATTTGAGAGCACGATGATTGTCGTCTGATTTGAGAGCAGCATTTCTATTGATTCTTTATTTTCTTTAGCTTGTCGTGTATGTGATACTCACAACTCCATTGTTCAGGTTCCACTTCCTGTAGCGGTAGCCCACCGAGGCCACTTCGCCGTCCTCCTCCTCAGAGACGAACGGGTTCGGCTCAGTGAACTTGTACTTGGGCTCGTTGGGGCCGGACTTCAGCACCTGGACAGATTTAGAATGTTTATTTAAACTGGCAACCCAAATATCAAAGAGCCAGGCGCGTGCTAACAAACGCGGTCAGATGAGTCGTGCGCACAGCTGTATGGCCGCCGAAATATACTGTACGCGTGTGGGAAAGGTCGGCCAGCTGAGTCCATATTGGCGCTACTGTGAGTGCACAAGCCGATGCCGATTGAGAAAATTTATTTTTGCTTTATTTTGTATGGACCGGCCAGATGAGTCCACGCACACTCGCGACTCAATTGTTGAAACGGTGCAATTCGAACGAGTAACTTGAGCGAACGAGTGCAATTCTTTATTATACACAAAAGCACAGTGAATATTTTAACATAAATAAATCCGGGGGTGATACTACCAAAGGCACAGTTTCGCAAATCGCTAACCCATGGATCACTGAAAACCTTAGTAGATCTTAGTAGGCAGCTCCAATTCGAAGGGGATATATACCCTGCTATAGCCTACCTCTCTAAGGGAAAATGCCGATGGATGTGCCAAATAGAACTAGCATAAGATGTAAAAAAAAAATACCAAGCATCACGGTACATAATATAGCGAACTGGTTGCCAGCAGGCACACTGGTGGCCTGTCAACGTCATAGAAATCATAACCACAAGGCCGCTTCTTCACAAGAAGATTCTTTCATAATTTAACACTGTATGCACAAATAGTACAAAGGTGGACTTGCTTTGTAGCTTTGTCTATCAGTCTACCCCGGAAACTGGCAATAGAAAATGTAGGCGTTGCATTAAAATGTACAATAAAATTATACTACAAGGGTAGGGCACTAACCTGCTGGCTGAAGTTATGGTTGATGAAGGTGGCCTCCAGCGCGAGGTTCCGCGGCGAATTGATGGAGTTCCCGTCGTCGGTGGGAGGCTCCACGGAGGTCTCGTTCACAGTTAGCAAGTCGAACTCCGTGTTGTCTCGCTTGTCAAAGAACAGCTTGTCGCCTGGGTGTTTGTTTAAAATAAATACGTTATCACAGGGCCCTAAAGTGTTCAACCAGTGTCTGGGTCCCCAGCGGAAGACTTGGAATTGTATTAAGAGGCACAGCTTACGAGTGGCGACTGTTTGTTGCCGTGCTTAAGTTCTACTACCCTCAAAGTACGAAACATTCACGCATCCAGTTTTCAGAGATTGGCAGCATTGCTTAACCTTGGTTATCGACGCGGTGCAACCTGTAACGCGGGTGTTGTTACCTGCCGTTGGGCAGTTACAATAACAATGAGGGTCCACCGTATGATATACTGTTTTTTGGCTCAATTGGCTCCCACATTGACACTGTTCAACCAGTCTCACTCATATAACAATAATAAACATTACAACACATGATTCTCACTA
Source organism: Blastobasis lacticolella (assembly GCA_905147135.1). Lineage (NCBI taxonomy): Eukaryota > Metazoa > Arthropoda > Insecta > Lepidoptera > Blastobasidae > Blastobasis > Blastobasis lacticolella. Next base: position 4,192,425 of record LR990048.1, on the reverse strand, counting down.
ACCGATCTTCTCGATGACGATATCCCAAGAGTAGTTGGAGCGTGTGCAGCACATAATTGTCGCGAGGATCGCGTCGGTCGCGTATACGGTGCCGGTGGCCTTGCTCAGCCTGCGGATCACCGGGTCGTCGGTGGTTGTCACCTGAAAACAATACAAATATATATATATTTGGTTTGTGTCACTTGCATTGCAATATACGTGATTTCTTGTTTTATAGGTATACTAGCATTTGCCCGTGACTTCGTGACTTATTTTCTTTCTTTTTTTTTATACCACCAAGCTTGCGGCCTGTCTGATGGTAAGCAGTCACCGCAGCCTATGAACGTTTGAAATACCAGGGTTTTGCCCTGGTTGCCGACCCCGTAAAAACCTTTTAACCCCTTTCTTGAAGAACTCCATGTTATAGTCTCCAGGGAAAACCTCCCTAGGTGGTTCATTCCACAACCTTAGTGTGCGTGGGAGAAAGTTCCTATGGAACCGCACAGTTCGCGACCAATTTGGCTCCGAGGTGTGAGGATGAACTCCCTGTCGATGGCGAGCGGTGCGATGATAGAATGTAGCTGTAGGCATCATGTCAAACAGTTCTTTAGAACAAACACCGTTGTACAAGCGGTAGAACATACAAAGGGAGGCGAAATCCCTCCGCTGACTCAGCGGCTCAATACCACTTGTGAGCATGGTATCATCGACAATTCTCACAGCGCGCTTTTGGATCGAGTCACAAGGACTAAGCTGATATGCCAGTGCTCCCGCCCATAGATGACAGCAATACTCCATGGGGTGGGATGGGGTCTAACTCGAGCCTTGTAAAGGAGAAGCCATTGCCCCAGCGTGAAGTATTGCTTTGATCTGTTAAGCACACCCAGCTTTTTAGATGCGAGCTCGACCTTTTCTTCCAAATGACTGCGAACCTGGATGTCACTGGAGTTGTCGACACCTAGGATATGTATGCTCTTAGAGATAGTAAGCGGTGTATCCTGGAACTGAGGAGCTACAACGAATGGAGTTTTCTTGGCGGTGACTTGTGTCTTAGTGGGGTTGAATTGGACTAGATTTAGTCGTCCCCAATCGGAGATTCTAGATAAAGTACTCTCGATTTTAGATACTAGCGACTTTCCTCCACTATGGCACGAGGGATATTCGCACGACCCGTATAAAAGGCGTCTCCAGTACTGTCATCCGCATAGCAATGAATGCCGTCAATGGACAGCATATTATTGATATGAAGAAGGAACAGAGTTGGTGACAGCACCGAGCCTTGCCGACCGACACCAGCATTAATGTCCAAGCTATCGGAGCCGTCAACTACGGCTTTGATGCATCTGCTGGACAAAAAGCTAGTTACCCACTTGCACAATCCCTCGGGAAGCCCGTATGATGGTAACTTCGATAGAAGACACCTATGCCAGACCCGATCGAACGCCTTCGCTATATCTAGGCCAACAGCCAGTGCCTCACCTTGACTCTCAACAGCTAAAGGTGTGTTAGGTACTCTAGAAGATCACCCGTTGAGCGACAATGTCGGAACCCATATTGACGGTCGCTCAAGAGATCGTGTTCTTCTAGGTAACCAAGGACCTGTGCGTTTATAACTCGCTCTATCACCTTAGAGAGAAGGGAGGTAATAGTGATAGGCCTGTAATTCGATGGGCCTGATCTGTCACCCTTTTTGGGCACAGGGTGCACGTGGGCAGTCTTCCATTAAGATGGGACTATCCCAGTGGAGTATGAGAGAGTGCAAAGAGGCGCGTTAGTAGTTTTACTATGTAGACAGGGAACATTTTAGTTCTGTTGTTGTTCTCTTTGAATGTTGTGCAGCTAGGTTTAATTGCATAGTTTGGAAAACATTATTTACTACATAAACGGCATAGACACAGATTTATACAGTATGGAAAGTCATATCTTATCATCGTCATCGTTATCTTGGCATCAATCCCGGTTGTGCTCTCGCACAATGTGTGAGGCCCCGGTTTCTGCCTTCCTACTTTTTCTTGTCCACTTGGCCAGGTCTTTAGCGTCCTGTGTGGTTAGTTTTTGGAAAGTTATACTTCACAAGGTTATTTTCTAATAAGTTGTTTACATTCCAAATTGTTTATTACTAGCAGTATTTCTTTTAGGCTTACAATACCAAATTACCAAGTAAACTTACCGTATGGAAGATACGGTCAATGCGCTGCAGTTGCTTCTCATGTTTAACATTCACTCGGTCATATGCTTTGTCATAGTATTCCAAGGTGCCACAGCATGCAATATCTTCACCTGAAAATAAAGAATAACTAATGTTATGTACTTAAGAAGCAATAAGGCAGTTAAAGTATATGTCAGTTAAATCAGCCATTTAATGAGACAGCTAGTCCGTTAATTAAACGCCGGCATTCAATTGAATGCCTAGGCCGAGAGTTGAGCGAACTAGCAACACTCAACTAACTAGTTGGCTAATAGTAAGCTAGACCTAAAAGACGGCTGACGCTAAATCAGGCAGGTGATTTAAATGTAGTTAAAATTTTATCCACTTCGGCGCTGGTAGTGCCAAAACAAATATGGCGTCAGACAGCTCGCACAGCAAGCAATGTTTTTGTATTTTTTTCTGTGGTACCTATATGTTTTTAAGTAATTTAAGTTTCTATTTATACTTATAATTAGAAACATCAATGACTGTTAAAGTTCCGTGCCATTGCATATTTAAAGTTTTTATTTGTTGTAAATGCATAGGTATGTGCAATACAATTAATTGTGTATTTACTGAATGAATTTGTTGCCACTTAAAATTTCTTTATTACATAAGTTACGTCACTCTAACTAAACATGGCTAAATAATGTTTAGCCAAGTAGCTGAACATTACATTCAACTACTTGGCTAGTTGTCCTTTAGTCACTCAATTGAATGCCGGCATTTATCTAACTGACTAGCCTTCTCATTGAATGGCTGATATAACCAGATGGCTGCGACATAGTATACATTATTTCTTTCCCAAGATTACATAAAAATCACTAGGAGCAGTTCTCCAAAAAAAATACTTTTTAATTTTGTAAGCCCATTTGTTTTAATACATACCTTCTTTGATGCCTGGTAAAGAAAGCTTAGCAAGGCGAGGGAAGTCCATATCTTCAATAGTGGTCCAAGCTGGCCTCACAGTCACTGAGGCATCCCTGATCTTCATAGGAGCACCACGTTGGCCCCATCTCTTACCGAGTTTCCGATCACGTTGCTTAAAAGGAAAATGAACCATAAAAAGTTACGCTGCCAACATTTCATCAAGAATGGTAATAAGCAATGAATATACAACTCAAATAGCAATTATTACAGCTCATCAAGTTCAAAACAATATTGTTACTTTGTTACAATATTGTTCCAATCAGAGGAGGCATGCAATGAAGTTGCAAGTATAGCATGAGTTTATTTTTAAGGATAATTATTATGGAATACTTAGTGTGTTTAGTCGTACATTTTTGGGTATCTTGCTAAGGGTGGTCATGCCACCGGGCGTGCGTGCGCCCCGCTGGCCGCGCCCCCGCTGTCCGCGCGCCCGCCCGCGCTGGTACGGCGGCTTTTGTACGCGAGTGGTGTCCACCAAGTGGAAAGTGGACTCGTCTTCATCGTGATAGTACGCGTACGACGATCCAGCGCCGAACTGAGACGCGTACTTGTCTAAAAGACGAAGCTTTGAGCTAGTATTTGGTACGGTTGTCACGTGACCATGTAAATATTGCGATGAATAGGACTGTTTCATATAGAATACAAAGTTGAAACAGTTCCAAGTCCATCGGACAACATACTTAAGTAAGATTTTGAGATAGAAACATCGGCATAACCTCTAAATGGGTGATTTAAGATTTGTTAGAAATTGCTTGCGCAATTGGATTATTATGATAACTTATTATTATATATAGCTTACTCTGATACTTCTTGTCTTGCACGACGGTCCAGTCGCTTATTTTACCCAAACGATCGCCTTTACTGAAAGGCTGGTAGGGCATGTCCCGGAATTGGTCCGGCATTTCGCAAGGGCCCCATCCTGTAGGATTGTCTTGTATTACGGGCGCAACGAACCGTATCGGTTCCTCCGCCGGTAACACGTGTTCTGACATCACAATTTCACTAACAATCTGTGTTAAAAGTTAGGTTTTTCACAGTAAAGTTGCATGAGTGCCACACGACAGCTTCGTGCGTGACACTTTCTTTAAAAAAAGTTTTTTTTTTTTAATTATTTAAGTCAAACCATAGACAACATTATCTTACCGATATTGCCATTATAATAAATTCAATCCTACTAACCTTCCTTACTAAGTTGGATAGTGTGTGATCATCTTTATTACATTAAAGTCTTTCCTAAACGATTTTTATTTAAAATTTAGGGTTTTGGTAACGCTTGCTTGGTAGGCTTACGATTAGATTGTTAATGGTTGATTATTCGAAGGCGAGGTAGGTATAAGTACCTACTTTTGCCTAATCTTGAACAAGTACGGACTTTTCTCTGTTTCCGCCTGAAAAACCAAAAATATAATAGGACCACGGTAAGTCCGAATCAACTGACAGTAGTACAAATTATAAAGTGTGGATATGGCAATAATCCGGGGATAATCTGGGGGTCTAAAATGGCCACTTTGGATAAAACGTCTAAAATATGATTCATTTGGTGAATTCTAGCAGAACATAAGCAGTTCCTCTAAATTTCTTAAAATGGCCGCTTATTCTATATGAATCATATTCAATTCATTTCATTAAGCGAATCATATTTGGCTCCGATATTGCCACATAAAAAAAATTGTATACCGGTTTTTACGGTTATCTTTTCCGATAACATTTTTCGTGTTAATAAATACCAAATCATCGGAAAGAAATTACTAGCGCCTTTCAATGATCAAATCTATCACTTTCTAATGAAATGCAATTAAAAATAAAAATAAAATCAACATTCAAATGCAAAAAAATTAAACCCAATTATAATTATAATAACTGGCAACACTATGAAATGAATGTCAAGCATAAAATTAAATGTAGCGGGAATGTTGAGTAACTTTTTTAAACGGAAGTACTGAATTTTAAGTTAAACTATCTACAATCAAATAAATACACTTCAGGGATTCACTTTTATTTACAAGGCTTCACAATCACAATATTCACAAAGAAAATATTTCAAAATTTTCGGTAAAGAAAAGCACTCCCGCCGTAACCGAGGATTCCCGCGCTTTTATCCTTACTATTTTGATTCTATATAATGCTAATAAATGTTACAAAATCACCAAATTAATCTAAATGAAAACTGTAATCAAGTGTTGCAGTGTTGTTGTAATCAAAAGCTTGTAAAATACAAATATGAAACAAATATGTTGCTCATTCAGTAACTTCTAAGGATTCTGCTATTTGACATATTAGCAATTCATAATAAGTGGACCATTTTATGAATTTCCGTACGAAACTGTCAAATTGGATGAATTGCAATATGAATCATAATATGAATCATTTGGCGTTTCACTGGCAAAGTGGCTATTTTGCGATTTGCGAAATGAAACATATTATGATCATTATATAAAACACCAAATGCGGCCTTTTTAGACCCCCTGATCTGTCCTTGTCAGTCGCAGTCCTTGACTCCTTGTCAGTACTTCTTGTAAACATATAGTTATTTGGTCACGATTAGCTTGAACTTTTGTCTAAATTATTAATCATGGTGAGAATTATCTTACGCACGTCCTTAATAACTTAATAATAGTTTTGCCCATTATTTAATAATATTTTACTTAACTTACGAAAAATAAACAGTCCTACCGAAATCAATTTGTTTGTTATGACTTTTATGAATAACGTTCTATGGCGGATAAAAAACTTGGCATAAGTTGCCATACCGAGTTTTTTTAAAATATGCGTTTCGGACTTATGCGCTTATTACACACGCCTAAATTTAGTAGACTAAATGATTCAGTTACTGAATTCAGTCAAATGTAATTGCATTTAGCAAGTTAGGATGCTAAATTTAGAAGAATGCGCTTATTACACATGATTGAATTCAGTAGACTAACACCCGGTTTCTGAAACGCTTGTCAAATCATTGATTAGCTAACAGACTGTCACATTTAACAAGCTGTTAAATCACTGTGGGTTTCTGAAAGGCCAATCAATCTATTGTTAGCTAATCGACTATTAACAAGAGATCAATTTTTTCGTCTGGCTACCCCTGCTAAAATCAGTCACATTCATTCACTCATATATGTTTTGTTTCTGTCTAACGCATTGATTTGTCTCTGTCCCTAGCGGCCTTTTAATAGCGGCGGGATATTCAACTTTTAGATGAAACTGATAGCGATTGTATAGTTTTCGTGTAAAATCGAATATTATCCAAAAAAATATACAGAACGAGAAAAGAGAAATTATAACAATATTTATGTTATAGGGCCACGGGTTTCATTGGATCAGTAATCCCATCATCATCATCTTTAGGTTTATCTGGTCCTGGCTTCGGACCAGGTCCTGGTTCAGATCCAGGTACTGGCCCCGGACCAGATCCTGGTTCAGGTCCAGGTCTTGGACCCAGACCAGTTCGTGGTTCAGGTCCAGGTCCTGGCCCCGCACCAGGTCCTGGCCCCGCACCAGGTCCAGGTCCTGGACCCTGACTTGTCCGTGGTGCAGGTCCTGGTCCTGGTTCAGGTCCATGTCCTGGCCCCGAACCAGGTCCTAGTCCAGCTAATGGTTATGGTCTATGTGCTGGCACTGGTCTAGGTCCTGGTTCTGGTTCAAGCTCAAATTGTGATTAGGGTTGCAGTTTAGGTCATGATCCTGGACCAGAACCTGGACCCTGGACCTGGACTTTGCCTTGGACCAAAACTAGGACCTGGACCAGGGCCAGGACCAAGACCTAGCCCAAGAAAATCGGATATAATTTCTTTTGACAATCGGATAATTGGTCGATTTTCGCCAATTAAAATAACAAGGCGATAACATACAGTTAACACGAGAAAAAGCTTTCCGGAAACCCAAAATTACATTAATCAGCCGTTAATTGGAGATTTGACAATCCGTTAACAAGCTGTTAACAAGCCGTCAATTGGCCCTTTCAGAAACCCAAACTGCATTTAATCAGTGTTTAACAAGCTGTTACGTAATTTTTGCGTTGACAAGCGTTTCAGAAACCGGGTGTAAATGATTCAGTTACTGAATTCAGTCAAATGTAATTGCATTTAGCAAGTTAGGATGCTAAATTTAGAACAATGCGCTTATTACACATGACTGAATTCAGTAGACTAAATGATTCAGTTACGAAATTCAGTCAAATGTAATCGCATTCAGCAAGTTAGGTTTCTAAATTAAGCAGAAAGTATGGTTTCTGAATTTAGAAGCCTAATTAGAAAAGTATTTAAAAAGGTGTATTACTTAATTCAGATGGACGTTCAGAAACTCATTTTACCCGGTAATTTAACTGTAAATTTAATCTTGTAGTATTAGGCACACCATTTTGTATGTTAATTAATAAAATTAAGTATAAAAACCATACTATTGCCTATTTAGAGTCGATTTACAATCGGGACATTAACGCTAAGATGATCGCTTACTAATAAGAATACTCCCTCTACATTCTCGTGTTCCCGCGAAACTGTCCACATGTGGAGCGCGCTTAAGAATCATGTTTAGATTTCATAAATATGTTAAGCAGTGCAGTTTTCGAACGCATCATCTGAATAAAAAGTAAAACAGAATGGCGGTAATTCAAATTTCAAAAGTACTGCAGCCATTCTCGTACACAACACGTCCGTGACGCTTCAACCATACAGTAAGTAAATGAATTTAGTAACTAAATTTAGAAGCTAGTTGCTTCTAAATTTAGGTATATGTAATAGGCGCATTAGCGTGGTCTTATCATATTTGTCATTACTTCATTGTGGGAATTCCCTTTATGTATGTCTATGCTTTGTTATTTTTAGCGAATGGAATTAAAAAGATAAATATGTGACAAACTCGGTGAAAGAACAAAATTTTAGGGTCCCATATCCATATTCTACCCGATGGGTAGAGAAAACTGTGTTTTATCTATTTCAACTCTTAGTTTGAGCGTTATGTTGCGCATCTATCTCTTGATGCATGAAGTTTGTAACAGGTATTTTGAGCGGAAATTTCGTTTTTACTGCTCTCATCGGTTCTTATACAAAATCCGTGAAATGTTTTGGATTTTTAAACTGATTTCGACAAGGTTCAGTGTATCAACTTTACACCTACACGTCTGCAATGCTGAGTAGGTACATCAAAGGCATAGTATAAAGAACAGTTTAATGGTGTTTTAAAATGTTTATATCAAATCAAAATTCGTTTATGCCGTTTTGATCTCCTTCATTATTTTTAAAAAATTTTTTTGAACTTGTAAAAAGAGCAACAGTAACAAACTTCCGTCCATTCAAACATCCATGCTCACTAACTTTTTTTTTCATAATACTAGTAGGATAGTATGATAGCGTGGGACACTAACGGGTACCACCAAAAAGCATAACCGGGAAAATGCCATTATTTGAAAAAGAATATGCTTTCTGTTATGTACATCCAGTTGTTTTTGCTAAATTTATTGATTTTTCCATTAAGGTATAAGTGTATGCAGTAATAAATAATATTTTATTGAATTTTGTCAAACTGGAGCAATTCTAGAGACTTCCCCAACCTACATACCTAGAAGCATAAACTTGTACCTAACCTACCTATGTTAATTTATACTTATGCATAGTGCTTGCTTCATAGTGTAACAATAAATAATAAAAGCCGGTCAATAAAGCTGGCTCGCGGTATAAGGTTTCGAAATTATACAATTTCAGGAATCACAATTGTTCAGACACCTAACAATTACCTACTTTCTAGAATGGTACGGAACCCGTCGTATGCGAATTCATCCGACTCGCACTTGACCGGTTTTTAAATTAGCTAGGTACTTTACTTTAGAATGCCTGTGGTGATGAGTAATCGTCCCCGGTAGATGTCGGAACACCCCCGACAAAGTAGAAACAAGTTAAGAACCACGTTAAATAAACTGGTTCGTGGTTTTCATTAAATAAAACCGCATCTAAAACGTTCGGGAGACAGATACCTACTACCCCTTTCTTTTGGGGATAGAGTGACCCGGCGACGGTGATTGGGCGACGCTCAACTATGTCCATTGTCCATCAGGGGATAGTATCGGCTAATGTTGACCCTGGCAGAAGCGGAGAGTGTCTGCTATGATCATTGTGATGACGATATATCCGCTCCATATCACCTTAACGCTCGAGTAGGGAGAGTTATGAAATGAGGTACATGCTTTAAAACCCAGCTCCAATAGGAAACATGCTTCCTATGTTCCGATAAACAAACAAGGAATATTGTTTAGCCTACCCAATACACTTAAGAACAATGGATATAATTATAATGTAGCGTACTAACGCGGCGGGCGCCGGCCGGCAGAACATGTATTTTATGATACTCAGCGCTTTTGAAGCTAGATTCTCAACCCAAACAACAGGTGGAATATTGTGGTCTCTGCTTATCCATTTAGGGCAAAAAGATTTGACGTAATTAAATGTCTGTGTTCATTACCCCCAATTAAAAAATATATAAGTGTAACTTGTGTAGGTCTAGGTATACAGCAGTACATATATTTTTTAGTGTCTGTGAGCAGCAAAGAGTGTTTGGAATGAGAAAGCGGTTCAACTGTACCTAATCAAGACGTTTCATATTAGTCTTATAAAAACATAATACTGTTTTGTTTATAGGTAAGTATTCTAATCATATCACACGAAAGAAGCCCATTGCTGGGCATAAGCCTCCCCCAGAGATCTCCACAAATACAGTTCCTGCATCCAGCTGGTAACATGCGATCTTAAACGTCTACTAATATTATTGTAACGGCTTCAGCAGTATGGCAAAAAAAATATTTAAACAATGTTTAAGCTGCCAGCATCGTACTAGGTAGGTGTTATTGGCGTCAGTTACCAAATTCAATGGTAGGCTGTCTGCTCATCTGTCACTGGGTTGTAAATCAAACAGAAGATAGTTCCAGAGTTAGTTCCGGGTGTTTTATTACTTTTCCGTCCCTAGAGACTGATATTACAGACGAAACTTTGGGGAACCTAGTAAAACATGAGGCATATCATCTTAGTCCTCACAGTAACAACGCACTTGCGGTTCTGCATTTTGCAACCTAAATGTATGAATTGTATATGTTATACATAGGGCGACAGTTACCACTTACAGGTGGGCTGTCTCCTCCTCTGTTAATGAGTAGCATAAAAAAATTAAAATAGTATCTTTCCAATTTTAACCGTTCAGCGGAATGTAGCGCTGTTTTCGAGCGTATTTCAACGCACAACGCTTAAATATGGGTAGTATAGGCATTCACGGCCTCAGTCGTCGCTCGCCGGGTGCACGTGCACGGACGCAGCTCACACCGGATTGCGCTATCAATGTTGTATTATTATCTACTCATTTGTAAATTAATTATAACAACAATTTACGTGATATGTGCACCTACAACAACTACATCAGTGAAGTAAATAAGACCAGTGACTAAACCGGTGATTGAACGAGGTCGAAGAGGTTAGTTTATTTTAATATTTTATTGTGTTTGTTTTTCTCTGTTTCGACAGCAGTTTTCGCGCGGAATTCAAGATACTGCGGGATGTTTCATGAAATTAAATTGTTAACTTGATATTGATTAGATGGTAGTGACGTTTCGGGAAGAGTATAGTGTAATTGAAAGAATTTTGTCGTATCCCAGTTTGTATAGATTATTATTATTTACATGTTTATCCTAAATATTCTCTCATTTCTGAGAGTTAAGGGCTTTTGGTCAAACAATTATCATATGCTTATATAGTACAAATATATTCTTGAGTTTACAAAGAAGTAATGTTACACATTAAGAAATTTTCGGACAATGCGGCAGATATTGAGTATTACGGCTTTCTGAAGTTGTATGTTACATACATAGATTTATCATAGATACAGTAGATTGTTTTAATCGCTCTAAACTTGTCTGGAGTGAGTTTGGTATGATACCTGTGGAGGCGATTGTAATTGGTATGGTTTTTACTGTAGTCGTCCTCAATTGAGATTTTATTTCTATTGATAGGTCGATGTATTTGGTGATTTTATCTGTGTATGTCGAGGAGAGATTGTGCGTATTCGGTATGGCTATGTCAATTAGATATACGGTTTTATTATTTTTGTCATGGAGAGTGATGTCTGGGCGATTATGGCGAACGGTTTTGTCGGTTAGGTATTATCTTAAATTAGACGGGCAGTTTATGAACTGATTAGCCTGTTTCCTCCTGATGAATGTAGGTATTGTTCTTCCCCAAGCGTAAAAATATAATGGTCCAGATTGTTTTTAAACTGATTGGCATTGTAGTCTGAAACCACTTCTGGCAACTTGTTCCATGTGTGCACCACTCTATTACTTAGGAAGTGTTTGTGAGGATTGTTATTCGAGAATCGTTGGTAAGTGTGAGTTTAGATTACGCTCAAATAACTCTTGAAAGTTTGGTAGGTTATAGTGGCCATTTAAGATTTTGAACGTTTCAATTAAATAATTACGAACTCTACGCTCCTTCATAGTAGTGATTTTCAGCATCTTCAATCGATTCTCGTATGATTAATATTCTTAACTGTCTGGGTATCTTGGTGAAACTGCGCTGGACCTTCTCTAGGAGTTCGATGTCCTTAATGAAGTAGGGAATATGCGTTCCAAATATGCTCCATATTATTCCAGTAAAGGTTTAATATACTTATGTTTTAAAAAATGTTACCACAATTTCTGGCGTCCAGACGCCAAAAGCTTTTCTGATCAGGTATATTAAACTCTTCGTCATTCTTGTTATCATTGAGATTTCCTCCTCCCATTTGAGATCTTCTATTATAAATACTAGGAAGCCGTGTGGTGTCCGGCAGAGTAGAATAGCACCAACCCCTTACACTCATGGGTGTCGTACAAGGCGACCAATGTTTTCGAGGCAAAAGATCAAGAGTCTCCGTAGTCTGGAAAATGGGCAGCAGCATTTTCTATTGTTATATTTAAACACTGCGATCTCCAACCCGCCTGCCAAGCGTGGAGATTATGGCAATGACCTCCCCTTTTGTGGGAGAGGCCCTATTCCTGCAGTGGACTGTTACGGGCTGTGATTATGAAATACTAAGATTTTACTGGTATCAGTTTCACACGAGGCAAGTCTAAAGTCAAACATGGGTTCCGTTTGCCTATATGAGCCATTGTATATTTTGACGCAGTCAAATTAATGAGCCACTTCTTGGACCATGCATCTTTCGTGTTCAGGTCCGATTATAGGTGATCATAGTCCATTAAAAGCTTCTCAAATACTTTTGTGTCATCAGCAAATGACGTACACTACACTGTAGGGGATGAGGCAGGTCGAATGTGTACAATATGTAAACAACTGGGCCCAGCACCGAACCCTGCGGCACACTGCTGAGCACATCTGTTCTCTTCGACAATGCTCCTCCCACTTTGACCTGGGATCTTCTCTGTCTTAGATAATTATGTACCTACTTTAATTCTGTGCCAATAATGTTCTAAAGGTTACTTACAAGAAATAATGATTAAATACTATCTCCAAATAGCGTAAAACAAGTCGATATTATTCTCGTGTACCTACCTGTTCGGAGGCTTTCATTAATTACTCAGTGGGTACCTAACTATATTTTGTTATGGCATTCCCTGGTACCTATTTATAACGAGTAGGTAGGTACTTCTTTATAAACCTATTTGCATTGAAGTTTTTATGTGTGTTATTTATTTGATGTAGCAGAATTATAATTTTGCATTTCAAGTAATCTGTTTAGTGACTAATACAATAATATGTTATTAACCAGCACTAAGAATCAACACGACCTATTTATTATAAGCAAGTAAACTTCTGACACTGACTCACTGACAACTGTGTTAGGTACCTGACTTGGATATCGCATTACTCTCTATGTATCAAATGAAAATAGTATTTTCAGCCCATTATCACTCAACCCCATAGGTCTATAACTCTATATTATTGTTTACCAATATAAAAAAAAAACATGTAAAATTGTTTAGCTAAACAAGCCACGCAAGCTCATAACGGTTTCACTGTGCTAAAGATATCAAATCGATATAGATCAAATAACGAAGAGCCAAGCTCTTAACTCTACAGATCCTAACAAACATCATTCACATTTTTTAGTCCAAAAACGAGGACGCTGTCCTAATTGGTAACGGTCGTACGACGGACGTCGCCCGACCAATAGGAGACTTCAAAACCGCCCGTCACACGACCATGATCGTACCACTGTTGTCAATTAGGACAGCGCCTATAAGTGCCGGCCAGAAAAAGAACATGTTTTTCTGTTTTGAGCTATTTAAAATAGTTTGACCGTTTAATAGATTGCATGACACATTAGGCTGGATTCCCTCAAGGTTGATGTCGTCAGACGGACCCAGCTAGCGCGTAGCTAGAATCATATGAAGTATAGTTGATAATGTCACTGATAGAGCTATGAAAGCTCCAAGACATACTTTCAGGACAAAAATTTAGGGTTTTTGTATTCTTTGTAGATTTAAGGGCTCCAGTAGCTTCGGGGGTCCGACTCGTAAGCGAGAGATAGGCACATTGCGTTCGATTCCTAGTGCCATCGTGAATCAAAAACGAGTTAAAGTTTTTTTTTTTAATTATTTATTACGTTAAAGCATAGCCTCCTTCATGAAGGAGGCTATGGTTAAAGTCGATCTGTCAAACTGCAAGTTTTAGGACAGAGTACTCACTAAGGCTGGAGCTCCACTCATGCAGTGCACCGCACGGTGCCACGTCACAGTGACAACAAAGAAAACGGTGGTGTTATTCTGGTTTTTCAAGTTAGGCAACGTTCGCACGAGAGATTTACGAAAGATTGTGAGTTAGGCAACGTTTTCACGAGAGCTTTTTCGACGCTTTTACGCGCGTTGTTTTAAACGACTCGCATGATTATTGACCATAAGTCTCCGACTGTCTGTTCACACGCAGGCGTAAAAAGTGAAGGAGATATTTTTATCTCCAGTCACTTTGCAACCAAGAGACTGTCTCAAATGCAACCAAGAGAAACATACGAAAAGAATGTCATTCATTTTGGATTAAAACGCTGAAAGTGCCGGCCAGAAAAATGTTATGCAATTTTCAGAGACAGCACACAGGTTCTATTATTTCTTACTATGTTGCCAAACCAGTACGCCCACCACCACCACTATGTACCACCGGGCGTACAGTAGGTACTAAGTATCGCTTTTCTAAAAGCCAATAATAATCGACCGTCGGACGTTTAATTTTTGATTTAAAAATGTATGAAACGCGAAATGTAGGACCGTAGCAAGTGGAACAATGTAGCCGCTGCCTACCCCTACAGGAGAAAGGTGTGACGGAATGAATGTATGTCATTCGATAATTTCTTTGAGAGAATGAGCAATCGATGGATAACAATTATGAACGTGACTGTATCTACACCAGAACTTCGCGGGGCGGCGTATCGGTGCGAGAGGCAAAGTGCGACCGGAGGCGCCGCGCCCCGCGCACGTTCACTTTCACCACGACACCTTTTGTTACTTCTGTGCATTACATTAACGGCTACCGCTTGACTTACGTGCCGCGACTAGAGGTCGCAAACCGAGATTCCGGACCAAAAATATGCCTTAATAATACCATTGTAGCTCATTCAAAATTATAACTACAAAGTATAACATCAGTAGTAAGTATAAAGAGAGTGTATAAAACTTAAATAACTCGGTAACCATTACTCTAGAAAACTAGATCCTAAAAAGAAATGATAGTGCCCGTCGATATCTATAAGTATTTGCTGTTCTGGAACAAGCGTTTTAAGGCAAATTGTTTCAGAGTTATTACAGTTTTAAGATTGACAGCTGTCATCCGGAATGTAGATCTCGACGAGCACTATCATTTCTCTTTAGGAACTAGTATTCTAGCACCAATAGTTTCAGAGTTATTACAGTTTTAAGTTTGACAGGTGCGTTTCAAAATTTAGATTTCTACGAGTACCAGCATTTCTTTTTAGAAACTAGTGTTCTAGAACCAAACATGCCTTATTTATAATTCGGGATGAACTGAGAAGAGAATGACGACAGGATCACGAAAGCAAAACAACATCGGTAATGTTAAAGAATCAGAAAAAGGGGAGGGGCTTACGCATCAGCGGTCAAACTTTCTTTGAAAGGTCTGTTTCCTATTTCATTCACACGCGTTGTATTTGTACTAAAAATATTAGACAGATATATGTATGTGAACTGTGTCACATTAGGAGGAAAGATTCGAACTGTTGGTAAAAAGAAACAGCCAGATGTGACGTTTCATGTTGACATCTGCTGACATCGCGCCGCACGCTGCACGATAGGGCTAAACTGAAAAACGTTGACAAAATTCATACAGAACTGACATTTCGGGCTTGAATTGCGGGTGTTGCTCCATCATGCAGTGCGCCGCGCGGCGCGCTGCACAGTGGGACATTTCGCCACATGTCAATGTACTTGCATACAAATTGCTCGGCGTGTAACAAGTTTTGCCACATCGTGCAGTGCGCCGCGCAGCGCATTGCATGAGTGTGCGTTCAAGATTATGGTTTACTTAGGAGTTATTTACATTAGTTGAACACTTACCACCGCTTTATCAATTTCTGCCGCCAAGCAAAAATGCTTGCATTGTTGTGTTCTGGTTTGAAGGATAAGGTAGACAGCGAAATTACAGGCATAAGGCAGGCATTTTAGTCCCCACAGTGACAACGCATCTGCTGTTTTGCATTTTTGTTGCCTGCAACCTAAATGTATGAATTGTAAATGTTATGGGCGACAGTTACCACTTACCATCAGGTGGACTGTCTGCTCGTTTGTCACTGAATAGCATAAAAAAACTTACCGATGCGCTTACGGTGAGGGAAAACCATCGTGAGGAAACCTCCACATTCAGGTGACTGAATGTGCAACCATGATCCAATCTTGTCGTTAACATGGTCACTGAGGTCGCTCGGCAGTTACTTGAAAGTGCAACTTATGTCAATAACTAACTAACTTATGGCAATGTTTAAGTTAATATATGATATTTCTAACAAGTTAATCAACCTTAAATGAAAACTGAACACGCTATACATTGTTAAGTTTATGACACCGATTTCATGACTCCTACATGTTTAGGAATATCATAAGTCGCCTAAGTTTAGTCCAATCGGGCATTAAGGTATCATGTGCTTTCCGTGGTGCTTGTACTTACTGTCTAGGTTGCGATAGGCATATAACGGAGTCCCTGTTTCATAAAGTAGGTCTCCCTGTACTAACGCCTACATATATGTAATAAACAGTAATCGTTTTGATGGATCAGGACGTGAGAAGTCAAATATTATTTGTCAAATAAGCCTTTACCCAGAATTCAGACTGTCCTTGAGATAAGTTAACCCAGTCTATAGGATTCCACAAATTTCGTGCAAATTTCAACTCTATAGTAATAGCACTGGGGTTGATATTTGAAATAGTGTGCGCTACACGTGTTCCGCGTATGCTATCTGTAAATCTGGCTGATTTGATAAAAAGAAAAACATTTGTAAATGCACAAATGTATGTGCTCAATTAATCCATCATTCATGTCTTCAATTCTATTATTGAGTGTTCTTGTTAGATAACATTATTTTGTTTTATTATTAGTCTTTGCTCGCGACTTCGTCAGCGTGAAAATCGCTTTTAGACAGTTTATCTTTTTCCTGTCCGTCCATTTTCAATGACCTCCCTAATGTATGAAAGCTAGTACTACGGAGAGGTCAAGCTGTATATTAGATTCTATTAAACCGAATTAGATGAAACATTGGACTAGATTTTAAGTTGGACCCTAAACTACCAGCCTATTAAAATCGAATCGAAATCCATTCAGTAGTTATTCCTTGTTTTTTATAGTTCTACATTAGGTGTTCCAATTTCTAAAATCAATTCAATTATGAGTCTGGTATAAGTATGTTGACCAGGCTTAATAGCTACCCAAAAAAAAATGTTTCATTCAAATACGTCCAGTACAGTACAAACAGATAATCAGACAAACATTTAAAAATTTCTTATTTTATTACTCTTTCTTAATCGCCCTATATTATTATTTTGTTGTTATATTCAATGTACAGACACACTTTTTACTGTTTTTTTATATGTAATATAGATTATGTTAATGAAAATTTTCCACCATTCATTCCCACCGTTGAATCTCCTATTTACTCACGTATATTGACGATTTAAAGTGCAGTGTGCAAGAATGCATAAGCTATCGAGGAGTCAAACTTATAAGCCACACAATTAAGCTATTCGAACGTATTTATAGGCCAAAGATTTCACAGGAATGCGCCTTGTCGGAATGCCAATACGGCTTCAGGCCGGGCTGCAGCACCATGGATACAATATTTGCCCTGACTGTCCTCCATTAGTTCCACTGTAGTAGGAATAAATCCCTGCATTTTGCATTTCTCGACCTGCAGAGAGCCTTCGAAAGTGTCCCTCGGGAGATAATCTGGTGGACTCTGTGATCAAAGTCTGTGCCCGAGGTACACCTCATTAACATTACCCAGGACGCTAACACTAACCAATCCCTTCCTGATTACTGTAGGTACTAATCAGGGTTCAGTGATGATCCCTTACTTGTTTTGCGATGTGCTCGATGTCCTCTTAGCTTAAATTCAGGTCGCGCCTCCTTGAAGTACGTCCGCAAACTCGACGCCGACTAAATGAAAATGATTCCTTGGAACGCTCCGGACGATTACGTCATTTTCTTAAACTTGTCCTTTTTCAATCTTGACACTTTCCTAACTCGTCTCATTTTCAACTTGTCTTAGTTTTATATTGTCATTTTCCTGCTGCTTTTTCCTAGTTGGTCTCTTTATCAAACTCGACACTTTCCTAACTCGTCTCATTTTAACTTGTTTCTGTTTGAAACTAGCTGGCCCGGCGCGACTTCGCTCGCGTGGTGACCTACGCTACCCTACCCTACTCTATCCCTATCCAATGCCACCCTACCTCTACCCTGATCATATCAAACGAAAGACGCCCACTGATGGGCATAGACCTCCTTAGAGATCTCCACCAAGGCTTGTTCTGTGCCTTCCACATCCAGCTGATACCGGCGTTCTTTCTGCTCTATACCCCTATCCTGCTCTACCCCTGTTCTACACCCCTCCCTACCCTTCGCTGCTTCGGCTGGCCTCTCCTTCTTGTGACTAGCGGGGGTGCCGCTATGACCCTCAATCTGAGATCTGGACGCCACTTTTTAAAGAGGGCTTTCTTCACCCTAGTTTCTGTCTGGACTGGATCGTTCCACCACCAGGTCTCTTTCTCATGCCTGGATCCGCTCCTAAACACCCCCAGCACCGTCTTTGCCACCCGTGCGATAGCTACCCGAGTTCTGCTTTAAAGTTGTTGGATGAGTTCGCCATCTGTCGCTAGACTAAGATCGCTGACAGCAGCAGCGACCTCGTGGGGCTTTGTTCCTTCAAGCAGTTACCACAGGGGTTGGCGTCGGCACTGCTCCCGATATTTGTCCATCACAAAGACCCGGTGTTGGGAGTGCAACACCAATCGATCTAGGTGACGTTACTCCCACACTTGTAGGTGATCAGATGCTCGGATTTCTTTTGAAAGTACGAATTCACGACGGCCAGGTCGGCAGCCATACACATCCTTACCACGGAGTTCTTTCCCTACTACGTTACAGCTCTCAAAGCCATAGCCACCGTGCACACACCCACGCTCCTCACACTTCTCACCGACATGGCCGTTCAGATCCCCACCCACAACAATACGCTGCGACAACGGAATACGCAGTAGCGCCCTGATTTGCTCCTAGAACAACGCCTTGTTCGCATTGCTACTACCGACCTGTAGAGCGTAGGTGCATCTCATATTGGTTACGACCCCTTCGATAAACACATAATAAGGCGGTTGCATATATACGCTTTACGTCAAAGACGCTCTCCGGAACTCTTGAGAGCACTACTCCCACGCCGTTGTCCCTACTCAGAGAAACCACATACAGCAACCGTTCACAATTTTGTGGGACCTGTTGCCTCTCCAACGAATCTCCTGCAAGAACGCCACTGCAACTTTCTGCCTAGCGAGTGAGGAGCCACGTGCATATGAGGTTAGCTTGGGCATCTAAAATTGTAGTGGGGCCCCATAACTTCCCTTTAGTACTCTATGTAAAATGTGTTTAATCTAATTTGTGTTGGTACTAGGAGCACATGACTTAGCAGGAGTGAGGAATCACTTTGATGAAAAAAATGATGACGAGTTAGGATATTAAAAATTTCAAAAGATAACCAGTTGACACCACTGTTTCGAAGTTTAAAAAAGATGACGAGTTAGGAAGAGACGAATTAGGAAAGTGTCAAGTTTGAAAAAGGACAAGTTTAAGAAAATGACGAAATCGTCCGGAGCGCCTTGGAAGTGTGGCTTTACGCGATTTGACCGAGTGCGTAACGAGTACAACCATGGCAGCCTTGGCGTGAGAGACACAGCAGATAAAGTCGAAGAGGCAAGCCTGCGCTTGTTTGATTAGGTATTGCGATAGCCACAGGGATACGTGGGAAATAGGTGCGTAAATCTGCTTGTATCTCCAAATGAGATTTGAAGACTTTCAACCACTTTAAACGATATGCGATCATAAAAAAATCTACCCCTCAACTTATAGAGGCACTTCTTTTCACAGGTATATAGAAAAAATTATAAGACGCCTCATAAAATACGCCTGTCTTACTTTTTAAAATTGTGACTCTTGAACCACTTGTGGTTTGTGTAGCCCTTGGTTTTATAGTAATTCAGCGTTAAAGTGAACGTCGATACGTAAGTGTTGTTGACAAAACTAACATCTCTCCTTGCGGCGTATTTAGACCGAACGAACAGAGAACATTGCACCTGGGCAGATGAGAGCGACTCCTTCGCTGAGTGCCTCTTATGCTTTTGTGTGAACGATGAGAATGTTCCAGAGATGTTTAGATCATGCGAATTGGCTCGATATTTTTGTTAGTAATTTGGCATTAGTTCAGCAGAACGAGCATTCCTAGAACAGTTCGTTACTGTGCACTGCTGGACTTGAGAAGCAATCGTAGAATATTTTAAACCATTCATGTCCTATAGGACAACGAAAGTAAACACTTCCTCTGTGTACATCAAGTGAATATGTCAGAACATCGAATTACAAAAATTACTTAATTCGAGAAAATATTTGTGCCACAAAACTGCTCTGCAATCTTTAGAGCCGTTTCTGAGAAACCGATTAAAATTGCATTAAATTGCAGATAAAATAAAATTGCGATTTAGTTAGGTTTTGGAATACGAAAGGGTTGTTGGCCAAAAATCCGTTGTAGCGCACCCTGGCTGGCAGATTCACCGCTAGCTGCTGAACCGAGATTTACCGCTAGGACGAGGAGGAGACATAGGACTTAGGTTACTTACCCCTATCCCCTTGCAGTGTGGTGTCGGACAAATTAAAATAGCACCAACCCCTTACACTCGTGGATCGAGATCCGCGAGAGAACATTAGTCGCCCCGTACGAGTACGGGGCGACTAATGTTTTCGTGCCAAAAGATCTAGAGTCTCCGTAGACTGGAAAATGGGCAGCAGCGTTTTCCTTTATTATATTTATAATACTGCGAACTCTAACCCACCTGCTAAGCGTAGAGACTATGGCGATAACCTCTCCTTTCATGTTAGATGCCCTAAGTCTTGCAGCGGACTGTTATGGGCTGTGATTATATAAAAATAAATGAAAAAGAGTTGCAGGAAGTGGATGCACTTTCGCGTGCGCCTAGGTTAATTCTGAAAACTAGTGATAATAATATTTGATAAAGTCACAGTACACTTACTGCAACACTTACTTATAGGTCATTTATCGCTCTGAAATCGCTGAAAGTTATTGACTTAGCGATAAGCCTGTAGTTTAAAATGGAACCTGCTTTTAATTACAGAAAATGGCAGACATGTCGAACAAAGGCGTCCGAGTGCAGTACATGGTCGCCATCTGCGGTGAGTTGAGATAATTAATTAAACTGTACTATTATTGTATTAGATGAGACTTACACGTAATAATATGTGTAAAGAACGCGAGATTACTTTGAAACAAACATTAAATTGTAGTATCTAGTTAAACCAAGTCGTTCATATTAAGTATTTGTTCTGCGTATTAAAACTTGCTCATATTAAAGCTCAAACATAATATCCCTAACACTCGAACGCGTAACGAATCAACTTATCTACTCTGTTTGGAATTTAGAGCTGATTATTGAGTGGAGTTTAAGTGGGAGTATGTGCCCATATAGTTCGTAGAACAGATGGTCGATAGGGCAGTAAAGTTCTCGAGTGGCGACCACGTACCGTAAGACGCAGCTTGGGTAGGCCTCCCACTAGATGGACCGACTACCTGGGAAAGATCTCAGGTACCAGCTGAATGCGGAAGGCATGATACCGTCCTTTGTGGAGATCTCTGGGGGAGGCCTATGCCCAGCAGTGATGATGATGGACTGAATGGCCTTCCCTATGGAACTGAATAACTTGATATTCTTGTACATTGTATAAGTAAGAAACAATTTTACCACGAAATAAACAGTGCCATTACTGCCCATTAAATCTTATCCGACAGAGAACTGATCACTTGAGAGAAACTTATCGGAAAAATTGGTACACCCGACAAGTTTATCTATTCAAAACATCATCATCTTGGCGTTAATGTCCCGGTTGTGCTCTTACGGCCCGCTTTGACCATGATCCAGGATATGGCAGATCAAATAATTATATCCGCGCCCAATCAAATGGGATGCGATGAGACTCTTCAGGCTTGAGAGAGTCATCACCTGCCGGTCGAAAAAGGCCACATTAGCGTTTCTTAATATTATTCATATAATTTGTCACAAACATATCTGCAGCCTCGCTGTTGTTGACATTGACATGACAATTCAAAATGGCGTCACATACTTCCAGTATTGGCCACCGGACAGATAAGTTTGGCACTCTAATATGAATCATAATAATATGAAACGCCTTTTTAGACCCTCTTATGAATTGTACGATTTCCTGTTGCAGTGTCAGCGGCGACCATCACCATGGGCATGGTGTCAGGGTGGCCCACTCCGGTCCTCACCAAGTTTATGAACAACGAGACCTCAGTCCATATTAATAAGGTCACTAAAATTGCGGATGTGCAGGAGGCAGCAGATCAACCTTTCCACGCAAATATAAGATGACATGGCGTCGATATGGATACTCGTACAAATCGGTTAGGTTAGGTTGTGTAAGGCTAGGTTGAGGTGTTGCCTTCTGTACAAGAACTAGACGATACTAATCACAATTCTGTCCGAGGTAGCCATACCATGTACCTAAAGTGTACGCAAGATATATCTGCCATTAGGTATTAACTAGTCATTGTTTTTATTTGGAGTTGGTTGGCTGTTGAATTTGGTTCCAGTTTCAGCCGCACGCAAAGTTATCTTGAGCGAATCCGTCATCCGAAGTATAATAGGAGTTATCTGTCCGACAAGTTTAAATTGTCGCGTGGCAAGAAAACAAAGTAATGTTGATAGTTGTTGAGTGTATTTTATTTATTTAATGTATTTAGTTTTTAGATAAAGTGTTACGTTCGTGAGGCGCCGGTACTGGAATGCCATTTTCAACTTGATGGACTATAAAAATACGTATTTTTACAAACTCATGGTAACTGCTTACCATCAGGCAGGCCGTGCCTGCTTGCTTATTTGCTACCTTCTAGCATACAAAAATCGGATAAGCGCTTATTCTTTGACAGCCAAGCGTGCAAGGGCCATATCTAGGGGCTATTGTTTAAGCCCGTGATTCGTAGCTATCAACAACGGACATTTAACTACGGATCCGAAAAGAATTGTTAAAACGAACCTGCACAGCGGTTTCGGCGTGAAAACACAGTTAAAACAGACAGAGTTACTTTTCATTTCTAAAATTTATTTACCCATATTCTTAATTAATTAATTGAAAAGGGTAAATATGAAAACAAACAGTGAAATAAAAAAGACCTAAATTTTAATATGGTATAGCGTATGTTGTATATGCTGGGATAGATTATATGCTATATATCAGTCCGCTTCCCAACTTTTCCTCCTCTACTTCGTCCGATCTTCAGCATCCTCATAAATTAAGCCATTGGGTCTCGCATCTGAGTCCACAATGTCAATCCATTGCTTCCTGGGTCTCCCACGTGACTTCTTTACTGGTATCGCCCTGGTATTTCCCACATATCCCTTTGGCTAACATTAATGCCATTTATTATGAATGCCTTAAAGAAAAGGAAATTATTTACAGGATCAAATAGCATGGATGCTGGCGATGTCGTCTCCTGGCTTCATCACAGGCAGTTTCGTTGGCGGCTTCACCTCAGACAAGGTCGGGAGGCGAGCCACTATGCTGTGGAGCGCTCTGCCGTACAGCGTCGCGATGGTATGTTTAAATAAATGTTAGTGGATATTGAGTAGGTTTTTTTTTATTGTCAATAGGCTTGCCTTTGACCTCAACTCCCTGATGGAAAGCGACGATGAGGTCGAACATATGTTTAATAATAAAATTTATCTGCATTTAAATCACTTGCCTAACTTAGTCTAGGGCTAGCTTACTATAAGCCAACTAGTTAAACGTTGAGCGTTGCTAGTTCTTTTGACGATCGGCCTAGGCATTCAACAGAATGCCGGCGTTTAACTAAATGACTAGCCTTCTCATTAAATGACTGATATAACCAGATGTCTGAGACATATCCATTTCAGAAATAAATGAGTTTCCAACTGAAGATTTTGCGTATTTCCTACATAGCTGAGTTAGTTTCTCAGTCGTACCTAGTAGTATTTCTTTGTCCTACGGTCGTAGTAGAATAATATACCGTTACTGGGTGCCAATCGGCTCCCGAGTCTGTTCTACTCTCCGCCTAAGTATTCCGACAAGTATAACCTTTGGGTCTCGAAGCCAAGAGTGAATAGGTTTGTTCTAGACGCGCATGCTACATCTACGACTTCATCGTGGCTTTCCATCAGGCGAGTTGAGATGAAATGCAAGCCTATTGACAATCAAAAATAAAGAAACAGTCTCAAAGTCCTCAGCAGAAGACCTTGGTATGTCATAGTCTCGTTTATTTACCCATAAATTTCCCATTTTCCAGGTAATCGTGGCCACAGCGGTCGATTATTGGTTGCTTTACATCACCCAGTATCTGTGGCAGTGCGGGACGGGTATGCTCAGTACGGTGAGTAGGCTTTTGAAGAACTAGGCTTTCCAATCTAGAAAAAGAACTTCTAATTTAGAAGAAGAAGAACTAGAAAAAGGTTTTCAATGGAAATAGAAAAGAGTAATGTTTTAGGCAAAATATCTAGAGTCTCTGTAGACTGAAAAATGGGCGGCAGCGTTTTCTATTATATTTACAATATTGCGATCTCGCCTGCCAAGCATGGAGATTATGGCAATAACCGCCCCTTTCGTGGGAGAGACCCAAAGTCCTGCAGTGGACTGATATGGGCTGTAATGGTGATAACGATGAGACAAAAGTAAAGCAGGATAAGGATAAGTATTGTCCACAGAAATAAAAACAAATTGATTTATTTTTGACTTTATTGACTCTTTGTATGATATTATATCTACTGTTGTAGGGGGAGAACCTTAATATGTTTCTCGTTCTCTTTAAGGCAAATATCCGTTTAATGCACGCGACAGTTAGGAAAGATAAGAAAATGTGCTCACGTTATGTTGACTCAGAGGTGAACTTATAAATATCAAATAATTAATTAAATGCAATTATTAGGTCTACGTTCCAATTATTATTGAGTTTGAATGGCCGGCCTATCTATGAGGTCCTATGGTGTTCCGATAAAAAGTCACTGTGGATACATAGAGGGGATTTTAGTGGGTAGGGTCCTTTTTCGGGCAATCCCACATGTCCACCGTCATTCCCCCGGGTGACGTGGTATCTTTCGAAGATTACCCTGCTTGAAAAAAAAAAATTATTGCAATCTCGCAGCTCATTCAATCCCGCGGGATTGATGCACTGCTAAAATAAAAGTACAATTGAACGTTCCTCATGAATGACTCTGTCTATGGGGAAAACCGCATGAAAATATGTATGTGCAACAGTTTTAGAGTTAATCGCAGACGTCTGACAAGACGCAAGACAGATGCGATGTGGGACTTTGTTTTATAATGTGAAATGATGTCATATTATATTATTAAACTATAATAATTAAACAAATAACGAATCATCATTAAATATAATCAAGTACAAGTAACCAAACAATCAGGTAAATTACCTGCCCACCGAAATGCTTATAAAATGCTAAGTAAAGAAAGCACGATTCATACCTAGTGTATGATTAGAGTATGACTAATGTGTATTATGGCATACAACGTATACGTATAGATTGCTTACTTCTAACAGTTCAAATATAAAAATCATTTATACGAACAAAATCTTAAACATAAATCTATACTAATATTATAAAGAGGAAAGGTTTGATTTTTTGTTTGTTTGTTTGTATTGAATAGGCTTCGATCTACTGGACCGATTTGAATAATTCTTTCACCGTTGGGAAGCTACACTATCCCCGGGTGACATAGTCTATATACCCGTGTACCCGTAGTGGTACCCGTGCGAAGCCGGGGCGGCTGCTAGTTACAAATAACTTTGAAAATACGCTCTTAAGAAGCAAATGGCGTTTATAATATCATCTCCCAGCCTGCTTCTTAGTGAAATGCAAATATATCTTGAAGCCGATAAAGCTTTCTCGTCTTCTACGCTAGTATGTTAAACCGTCAGGATATATTCATGGACGAGAGTCAGGTTCAGTCCTTGCGCAACTCCCGCTCTGTGTCTTTTAATATTTAGTGTCAGTTTTTAAACTTGCGGTATCCGCGGATCCTCGTTTTGGAGGTTTTCTGTAGAAATAAGTGGAGCGGGATCCCGTGGATATGCAGGATCCCGTTTTGCGGGATTGCAATCCTTAATGGCAGTAATTTAATTAAATGGTTGGCTTAAGTATCTTATTGTAGTTCGTACTGGTAGTTTTTGTATAAGTCGGGGCAATGAGCAATTTTTCAATAGGTATCTAAAGCATTCCTAACTACTCTCTAGATGGCGCCCCGACAATTTTGGTAATTGATAACCGCTTGAAATAGGTTCTAAGGAAAGAGGATATAAACACTGGGTACGTTGTATTGGATAATATTGTATTTATCAATAGTTTTTAACCATTTTAGAGGTTGTAATAAATTATTACAAACAAAACAAACATCAATTTGACTGAGTCTATTCGTTTCATGGACACTAGGATCAAGAATGGACACAATACAAATCACAGATAATATTAAAGGTTTGTATTAAAATACATTTCGTTGAACCTTTAGGTAAAAAATTACCAAAATTGTAGGAGCGCCATCTATTGATGCTTTTTGAAACCAATAGACAATACCTACTAGAAAACTCCTCATTATGAAACAATTAAATAGCCAATAAAAGACTCGAGTGGATGCCGGAGAACTTGCTCTTTTTGACCTCTTTATGTTCACATTACACACTACCTACCGCAGGTAGCTATATTTTTCCTATGTACGTACAATATAAGAGCATAAGTGCACGACCACCGTAAGAATCATCAATCAAAACATAAGTACTTTGTCCATAAGTAGGCTAAGAATTTGCCCCATATAAGAGGCATTCCTAGCCCACCAATATCCACTGACTGAGTAGAGATCCGTAGACCGGCCTATTCTCCCAATCAAACCAAAGCGAGCTAAATTAAACCATATTCCTCAATTCCAGGTATTAACGCTGTACTTCGCCGAGATATCGAACAAAGAAATCCGAGGTAGCGTTTTCCTTCTCACCAGGGTCACGTTCAACCTTGGCCACTTGCTCATGATGTGCATTGGGCCCTTCGTCTCCTACAAGACCTTGAATTACATCATGCTGATGCTCCCAATCTGCTACTTCGTCGCTTGCCTCTGGATTCCGGAATCGCCCTATTATTATTTGAAAGAGAAAAAGACTGAGTCGGCGAGGAAAGCGCTGAGAAGACTGAAGGGATGCGAAGATGAGGCGGTACGTCGTTTTTTTTCACATTTCGTTAGAGCTTGTCTAAGCTGAAATGACGCGCCCCACTACTTAATTAGTTGATTTCGATGTGTGAGTGCAAATATTAATAACGACACTTCATCTGTGTGGGAGCGTCGACTGCTCCGCGAACTATGATCTGTATGCCTACGTCACGGTCGATTAGTCGCGTGAGAAATCCACAACAGTGCTTGTGTGCGTTAATGCGATAGTGGGGCGCGTCATTTCAGCTTAGACGAGCTCTACTACCATCAATAATTTATAACAAATTTATGTTTCATAAAGCTAGTTTTGTCCGCGACTACGTTCGTTTGGAAATCATTTTAGAGCAGTTTATCTTTTCCCCGAGCAATCATTTTAAATAACCTCCCCAATGTATGAAAGCTACGGAGAGGTCAAGCTGTATCTCTGGTTCTACCCAACCGATTGGCCTAGATTTTAAGTTGGACTCCAAGCTATCAAACTGTAAAAACTCCATCAAAATCTAGTTTAGCTAGTCTATTACCGTTCAACATGAGGTGTTTCAGTTTTAAAATCAATTATACCCTATATGTTGCTCTGGCTTAATAGCTACACAATAAAAAAGTTTCATTCAAATCAGTAGTCCAGTAGCATGTACAAACAGACAACCAAAAACTTTAAAAATTCTTACTCTATTACTATTTCTTCATCAATTCTTTTTCGTAAATATATTCAATCTAAAGACACTTTTTTACAGTTTTATCACATGTATAGAATACGTTAAAAAGGACAATAGCAGGTTTTGCGAACATAATTGATATGTAATACAAACATATTACAGGTGCTGGAGGAAGAACTGAGTCAACTGCAAGCGCAAGTGAAGAATGAAATGCGTCACTCCACTTCTCCGGTGGAACTCATCGTCGGCAAACGGTATAAGAGGGCCATCATAATTGCGGCAGGTCAGTACCTTTACTACACTCTGTCCAGATTAATAAAAAATAATCATCTTGGCGCTAATGTCCCGGTTATGCCCTCGAGAACGAAGGCCCGGGGTCCGCCTTGACTATATTCCAGAATTTGGCGATCAGGTAATTACAGTGGAGCGACTACCATCTGACCTGCGTGACCCTGACCAGGAAAACCTAACCAGATTGGATCATGGCGAATTAACCGAATTAGCGAATTAGGTTTCATCACGATGTTTTCCCTCACCGTAAGAGCATCGGTTAGAATTCAACTTATGTATAACTCAGAAAAGAGTCATTGGTACATGGCCGCAACGGGATTCGGAACCCGGTACCTCTCGCTAGCGAGTTGGATACTTAACCGCCCGGCTACCGACGCGACGCTATAATATGTCCAGATTGACTTGTCTTATTTGGTTATGGTAATTATGTATGTAAATGGATAATTTACAGCAGGAGTTCCTGGAGACCTGCAATACAAGAAAACCTAGAGCAGGCTCCAGGTTTTGTACTCTATCTATGTTTGTATGTACAATTTTGCCTTTTTGACTGTTTGTTTCCTGAATAAAAAAATAAATTTTGGAAAATAAATATTTTATAATATTCGTGGAAGTCAAATTTTATATTTCTTAAATAATGCAACACATCTATACACAGTGTCATCATCATCTTTATGTCGTAACGGCGTCCGCGCGCATCACGTGAGGGCCCATGGCCGCCTATACAAAATCTATACACAGTGTACGTAGCGTGATTGATACGGCAAGTCGCGATTTTGGGTATTGTTTGTTCATCAAATAAGACAAGTCAGTCTGGACACTCTGGACAGACCTTACAACAGTAACCATTAGTGGTGGAATTCTGGAAAATTTACCTTTAAAGCTTGACCGCGACAGAGGTGACCTGTCAAATGTGGAGCTAGTTCTGCGTTTTATGTAGCAACACCGGAAGGATGTAGTATTCTGTGACAGAATTCAAATTCGCCAGCAATGGAACATGGATTAGAGGAATCATGACGGAAAATGAAACTAACATGTTCCGATTGTGAAATTAGAAAAATGTCGTTTCGAAAAAAGACTTAGCGCCTCCCTTAATGGAATTATGATTCTTGTCAAATATGTCAACATTTGCCGTAGTAGACATTGACACCAAAGTTAGACAGTTAAAACCGACTAATTTTAAATGGTGTACAATAACGACGGCGGCTTATTAAGGCGATAGCGTCGAGTTATACATATTTCCTCTATATAGTTTATTACTGCCATTAAAATAAATTCGTATGCTCAATTTTCCGCAATCCGTTGTAACCCCCTATACATATAAAAGAATTGTAATTTTGAAAGAAAACCTAAAAGATTTACCAAAATATTCCGTACTCACAACATTTTTCTTCGTTCCCAGGATTGAAAGTAGCGCAGATAATGTCGGGAATGGTGACCATCCAGCAGTACCTGGGCCTCATAATGGAGGAGAGCGAGATCAAATGGCGGTTGCCAGTTATACTTATTATATTCGGGACAGTGAAATTCGGTGTCAGTGAGTATTTCAGTTGTAGAACGTGATAAACGCTTAACTAAACAGCAAATGGCCGTGTGGTGTCCGGCAGAGTAGAATAGCACCAACCCCTTACACTCGTAGGTGTCGTACAAGGCGACTAGCGTTTTCGAGGCATAAAATCTAAAGTCTTCGTTGGCTTGAAAATGGGCAGCAGCGTTTTCCATTGTTATATTTACAACACTGCGATCTCCAACCCGCCTGCCAAGCGTGGAGATTATAGCAATAGCCTCCCATTTTAGTGGGAGAGGCCCTAAGTCCTGCAGTGGATTGTTATGATGAAACAGCAAAAACGCCGTCTCCCTGGTGTAGATACGCTACAGCAATATTAACGTTGGCCCCACTTACAAGAAGTAAACATAACATTTAATATCTTGCATGAAGTCCGTAAGAATTTAATTAGGTTCAATTGATTTGTAATTGGATCGCAATAGCAGCTCTATGGCAGTTTTAATTATAGCAGAATACCAAAAACGTGTCAAACTGATTCAATTACAATTCGATCTAGGCATTAGTAAATTAGCAAAATTAAGTTCCTCTTTCTCGCGAGAATGCCGAATACCGGACGAAGTGGAGAAGAAAGTGTAGGAAAGCGCCGCCCCTAGCAGAAGCCGGGATTGACTGCTAGGATGATGATGATGAATGTTGCTTTCTATACAAATATTCAAATTAAGTTTAAAACAAACGAATTAAGCTTTCCTGTTAGTAATATTTGTTGTTTTTTTATTGTTAGACTAGTCAGGCATTTGACCTTTAAGTGACAATGCAAACGTCTATAGGCTGCGGTGACTGCTTACCATCAGGCAGGCCGCAAGCTTGTTTGCCACATTAGTGGAATAAAAAAATAAATAAAAAAATGTGGCCTGTAGAAGACCGACAGACTCGCAACACTACGCCGATGCTCGGGGCAACTAAAAGTTATAATTTCCATTTTCAGGTGTGATGCCTACCTTCCTCATCGACCGCTACGGGCGCCGTCCGCTGCTCATATGGTCCTTCCTTGGCACCGCATCCTGTTTGGCCATCGTCGGCATCTTCTTCTACTTCAAGGAATTCGCTTTACTCAACGTCGATACCCTTTCCACATTCAGTTACGTAGCGTTCATCTGCATTATTAGCTCAAACTTGATCTCCGGCGTTGGCTACCAAGCCTTAGCCCAGATAATACCCGGCGAAATATTCCCTCTAAACGTCAAGGCCGCGGCTATTATTTCCCTTAACTGTTTTGGGGGTTTACTCAGCTTCATCGTAGCGAGAGGTTATCAGGTCATGAAGGACTTGACCGGCCTATACGGTGTCTTTTGGTTCTTCGCGTCTGTGGCCTGTTTTGGTGCTGTGTTCTCCGTATTTGTCGTGCCAGAGACGAAGGGGTTGAGTCTCAGGGAGATTCAGGAACAGTTGCAGGGACATCTGTATGAGCCTCCTCAGGAAGTTATGTTGACAAACGTCGACGTCAACGGTGATACGAAATATGTGGAGAGCACGGAGCTTCAGGAGCTTAATAAGAAGGAGGAGAAATAGCATAGAGTACTGTTTTCTCGACACAATGAAGCAGTCGTGATAGATAAGTTAAACACAATACGATTCCAGATAATGTGTGGTCTTATTGTGTTACGTAAAATTAGACCTCATTATATTCAGCTTCAGTTATACGTAACTCCCGCTCAAAGCGGAATGGCTCAATGTATTTGTGCAGAACGTCCACACGCTCTGTGAACGCACAGCAAACATACAAGACATGATTTTGAAACAGGCTTTTACGCATAATATGCGTAAAAGGATTTTGCATTTTGCATTTTACATATTATGTAAAATGTTAATAGGAGATCTTCCGAGAGCCGTTAAAAAAAGACAATAATTCAAATACTATAATAATAAATATTTTTATTAATAACGCCTAAATTATTATTAAATTGTCAATGTGTCTGTATATCTTAATGTATTTAATTTTATTTTATTGTATTAATGTAGTGATTCAATTGATTTATATTATGAATTCATTTATATAATTTTTTTTTGTTATGAAATATGAATTATGTTTTTAAATGTTAAATGTAAACGCTTTGGATTATGTCTGTAAGTTTGCATTTAATTTAAATAAATAAATAAATAAATAAATAAATAATTATAATAGATGGCGTTGATTAGACACGACTCACAAAAATAAGTCAATACGAGACCGTTAGATGTATAAAAATGTAGACATTTTGCGCTTATTTCTTGCAAGGTGCTAATACTATGTATCTTTTCACGAAAGACCTTTCCGAGCAACTTCGGTTACTGAATACAATACTTGAGAATACTTAAAGCAGCGCCATCTAGTCAAGGCACGCCGAACTACATTTTTTACTTATAAAAAAGCTGTCTGAAAATCCCCCTTTTCCAAAAAAATAATAGGTGTCTAGCGTGCACGCGTATATATTGAATGCTATAATAATGTATAACACCGGTTTATCGAGTCACTATGTGGAGTCTAGCTTTTAGATATTCACACGCTTTGATAAAAAAATCATCTTGGCGTTAATGTCCAGGTTGTGCTCTCGTTCACGAGGGCCCGGGGTCCGCCGTGACCATGATCCAGGATTTGGCATATCACGTAAATTTTGACATGCTTTTATAATGGGTCTATATTCGTGCATTTAGTCACTAGGTATTGTCCCAATGCCGTTGCATTTGCTGGAGGGTTTGTGATTGACTATGGTCTTCGCCTGGACCCAGAGACTGGTTGAATTATTTCGGAAGCCCATTGATTCCCAGTGACGGTAATTCGTGTAGTAATAAGTGTTAATTTTGGAGTTTTATTGTTTTTACCAGACTTTATATGATATTCCAAAGGTAAAAAGATCGTTGAAAAAGTATGTTTTTGATATTTAGACGGAAATTCTGTACTTAGTAGATACATTGATTATATTTTTTATAAGTCTTGTAGCATGATAGAACTATCTCTATAATTTATAAGACTGATCTACTCTAGTAGATACTAAAGAATACCAAAAATCTAAAAATGTGCTAGCTTTTACGAATACTTTTACTAGATGTAACTTACAAATTGTTACTGAACAAATTAGGAATTTGAAAACACATGAGTAGTTCGTGTGTTCAGCATTTACTGTATGTACTTATTATACTTAATGGTTGCTCTTTTATAAATAAGGAACTGGCGAATAAAACGGTATAATTATCTACGAAGCTGGTAAAGAAAAATTTTTTTTATCCGGATATTTCAGGCTCGCTGAATACGAACTTCAACTAATTTCTAATCAAATTGCATACGAACGTCAGGTTTGATCAAAGTTTTTGAACGAAACCACTTTACGTTTTAAAAATTTTTTGTTTGGTTTGGAAAGGTCGCCTGGAAGAAATCGCTTTAAGCGATAAGGCCCGCCTGTTGTTTTCTCTGTTACCGTTACAGATGTGTACCTACAATGAGTATAAAGTTTTATTTTATTCATTCATTTAAGTTCATGTAATTATACCCTTGATTCGCCATCTCCTCAATATATACTAATAAAATTTCGTTTTAGATTCTACATCCATATGTGTTAGTATAATACAAATATAATTAAAATCTTTGTTAGTAAAACAATGTTATTCTTAATGAAAGGTTTAAGCCGCTGCAGCGCTTGATCGACGTCTTCTCGACTTGTACCCAGTCGCATCCAGTGCTGCAGCGGCGAGTCCCAGGCCTAATAAATTTTGCCAAATTAAAGCTTCACTTCTTAAACTTCTGCCCACGATGTCGGAGTATGATATTGGTCCAAGCTAAAAAAAGGCTAGTATAGCAGGGTGTAACAAGGTTAGCAAGTTTGCAGGCCTTTTAAGTGATTCCTTCGATCTAAATATAATATATTTAGCTTTACCCATCTTCATGAATGTCCTTGACGGATTTTCATCCTCATGTTTTTAGAGAATATTGTGGTCAAATTATTTGGCTTTCTTTTCGTATCTTAAAATGTTGACGTTGATAATTGATAATAATTGATAATGGCATTTAGCCGTTATATGTCGCCGCTTACAAACCGATCTTGACCGATAGTCACCGCGTAGCAACCGGACATAAACTAATGGCGCGTTCACGACGCGGTGACTGTGCGTTTGCGACCCGATTACTCTGCGGGGAATATGCGGGCGTAGCACGTTTGTATACAAATAAAAACAAGCTTTCTGTCATTAGAATAGAAACCAAAATTGCATAAATTTTGGGGCAAATCGTGCAGAAATCCTGTACGTCTGTATAACTTGGACCAATATGATCAGGGATCCATCATAAGCACAGGCGTGAGACCTATGCAAGATATTGCTGGACGTCCATAATGATACCATCGCGCAAAGAAATCGGCCCTGAAGGCTTCGAGATGTTGGATGTCCAAAAATCGTTGGTTTATAAAAACTTTGACATTGAAAATATGTCGAAGCTTCTACAGTTTTGTTTCGCACGTTGGTAGACAAGAACTTTCAGCATTAGCTTGCATTCATCCTTGTGGACATGATCACTCATAGTTTGCGTATTATATTTTTATGTCTACGAACCTTCGGTCTGGCAGAATTGTGCCATTAAGATTTAAGTTAAGTTCTCCTGCCATGATCTTTTAGCGTTTTGACAAAGAAAATTTATGCTTGTTTATAATAAGTCTCGAAAATATCAGTTGATCTTTTAAGATTTAATTTGCCTATTTTATTAGTAGGCCTTAATATAATTTTTACTGTAAGTTAATCCTATTTGGTAATAATGGAAATTATGTCATAATAATTAACAATGCCAGGTAACAGGCAGGGCGTAAGCTTGTTTGCATTCGAGAGAAGAGAGAATTAACGATGCCGTGATGCGATATTACTGATGTGACTGTTGAACTGTGCGCGCGTTCATGTCCATCGGGTACGACCATTTCAATAATTCGAGTAGCGTTAGCATTCAATTATTGCTGGCTCGATACATCGCCGTCTCACTCGGTTGCGGTTTGAGCAAGTGAAATGGTGATGTATAATCCGTTCGACTTCAGCCGTCGGACCCGATGGATATGAACTCGCGCACGCACAGTGAGTGCATAACGAAACATGGTTTGGCTGTTGGCGGCCTTTTTGTAAACGCACTTAGCTACTTAGTGCGTTACAAACAAATTGAACCTGCACAGCCGTCGATTTTGAAAAATTAATTTCTATTAAAATAATAATTTAATGTATTCATTACTACAACTTACTATTTGACTGATATGTACGTAAAAATGATGAGGCAAATTTTTGTAAGACAGCAGTATTTTGTATTTAACTATAATCGTATGTGAGTTTATTGTTGTTTACGAGTATTTTGTATTGTTTTATGCTCAACTTATGTCTGCTTTTATTTGAAGATATATGAAATCCTATTCAAGAGTAAAAATTAGGTATAGATCGCAACTACCTACCGAATATAAAATTACGTTGTTGTCTATAAAGTGTTTCTTTCAACTTTTATATGCATATTTGCGCACTTTACAGTTTTCAATTTCATTTTATAAATAAATGACATTATTTTGCTATTCTTTGGTTTCATTGATTACAATACCTATAATACACTTTTATTAGTCTATGTAAATAATGCTCATAGAGCAAAAAGTAGGGGGCGCTACCTACCTATTATGTTCACCACCTGCCTACGAAGCCTTTCGTCGAGCCTGGACCCGGGTCAAGTCTGAACTCGTGTCATGGACTGGCTGCTTGACTTGGTGTGACCAGGGTCAAGGCTTGACCCGGGTCGAAAATAGACAAGATTAGATAAAAGTCTACTTCGAGGCGCACCAAATCGAGCTACGATTGTAACACCAATAAAAACCTATCGAATTGAATTAGTCTTTTAATAGCAGAATATCAAAGTCAAACTGCCAGCTGCGATAGCGAACGATACAATGCGATCGAGCCATTAGCCAATTAGCGGAGTCGAGTCTCAGAGACGGTACCGCCGATCTCCAATCGCATGATACCATCCCTCTGGAATGACGTCACAACATGCATTTCGGATATTCTGTGACGTCTTTCCAGAGGGTAGTATCATGCGATTGGAGATCGGCGGTGCCGCTGAAGATCTGACGTCGGTCGTCGGTCAGATCAATCAGGCGTGTAGCTAGCTTCTGTTCTGCACTGTAGTTCATCATTGTCATTAATAGAGCTACGTTTGAGCATCAAATGACCAAGACAAACTTTCTTACCAAAATGTAGAGTTTGTAGAGTTAAGCGCTTGACTCTTCATGGGATCTGAATACTTTTTTACAAACCGTAATTAACTTGTGATTTGTGTGTGTGTAGGATTAAAAATTATCAAAATTTGGGGCACATAGATAATATCCGGGTACCTGTACTCAGCCGCAGGTGGGTTGCCACGAGTAGCCCTACCTACATTACCTACCTACTTATTGTGAGTTTGCCTGTTTAAAAGGTAGCTTCACTTTCCAATATTTTTGGTAGGAAATTAAGAATCACGCTGAATTAAAAATAGTACCCATCATACCCACCTACCTAGCCGGTACTCTTAACAGTTGAACTATTTCCAAAAACACCAAATCGTAGCTACGAAGAAAAACAATCGGTGCTTACATCACATTAGATAACGCATGCGCGTCAGCGAGCCCCACGTGGCGAGAATGACGTGGCAAGCCTTTTTATAGCACACGATAACGTGACGGCACGACAAAATTATTTCACAGAAGTGATTCCATTCAATACCGTAAGAGCAAATTTCAACAGTTTCAGCGTACTAGGTAGGTTGTTGATTATTCGTCGATGTGGAAAGTATTTTAAAATTTTGAAAATTTATAGTTTCCGATTTGTTTTGTGTATGCCAATTTATATCTATTAATAGGTATTTTTAGGTAAGTCATTAGGTACTTAGTTAATATTTTGTTATAAATAACAAATTATTACTTAATAACTAAATATCACCATCACAGCCCTTAACAGTCAACTGCAGGACTTAGAACTTTTTTCCCACGAAAGGGGAGGTTGTTTAGTAAAATGTTTTAGGTTTAATACTTCAAGCATTATAATTTTTATTTTAACTGCGGAGCTCAGGTTGGGAAACTCTGATCTGTACAGAGGTAGATACCTACATTGTACAACGTGAAGAAGTATAAAAAGCTTAAGCTTTTATTACTAATTCTCATAAGTACCTACCTACTACTAATGACTGAATCTGCCTTTTTAGTAAGATCTTCTAAACTGTGAATGCGACGCGACGCGTTTTGAACCAACAGAAGTGAGTTGGAAACGACGCCATGTTCGCATTTTAAAAAACCGTGCCCAACGTATGGTACCACAATCGTGAGGTGTAAAGACGCTGCCACGTGCGAGTCGCCCAAACGCGAAGCCGTCAACTGACCGTCACAGAGAATTCCGCGAACATGTCCTTCAGAACAGCGAAGATTAGCCGCGCTCGGATAAGAGTGTTATGCGAAAATGTTGAATTTTTTTGATTAACTACTACGCTATGTCAGCGGAGAGTTCATCTGATGGAAAGTGTTAATGCCACCCATATGATTCAAGCATTTATCATGTAACGGGAACACTACAAAGCCAACATTATTTACTTGGCTGAAATCGGCGGTGATACCTACTCATCAGGCTTGACAGAATCCTATCAGCCGAAACTAGAAGGCAATGACTGCCGTCTCGCCTGGTTGTAAATGACGATGCTGTTGAAGGTGCAAAAGGCCTGTCTAAAAACATCCTCTTCACCCTTGAAGGTCTCCAGATTATGATGTAAAGGAAACATACTCTTGGAGAAACATACTCGCAGGCAACGTGTTCCATTCCGTAACGGTACGCATTTTACAATGGAACTAAAGCGATTTGTGAGGGTGGAGAGGTGGGTACAGCGGCACAGTACGAATTCCTTCAAGATAGGCATGAAAAGATTTTAACGATACCAGCGAAATGCAAGTGACATCCCTTTTGCCAACGTATAAAAGTAGGATACGCTAAGGTAACTGCTTTCTGTCTACACTACACCATAGGACCAGCATTTGTGGAGATCTCTGGGGGAAGCCTATGCCCAGCAGTGTGCGTCTTTAGGCTGATATGATGATGATGATGATACCCAATTCATTCACCACTCATCGAAGCGGCCACGACAAGACTCGAAACGAGAAGCCAAAATAGTCAAATCCAGCAGCGGATTGTTGCGAACTGCTAATAATTATGCTGATGTCCCTAAAATGATGATGACGAGGCGACTTCTTTGGGGATGGCTTTTGCGGGGCAGTACACATCTTACAGTTGGTAGGTAGGTACCTCAAATGATAATGATAAATAATTTATACCCAGTGGCGTAGCATAGGTCACTAGCACCCGGTGCGGATTCCAAATTTGCCGCCCTCTTATTTTTGTAACCATTATAAAAAATTTGGGGCATGGTAAAAAGAGTACTTTTATTGATTAACACTAACCTGAAAAGTGAAATTAACATTTTTTGATATAGAGTAGAAGGTAGAATATCACTTAGAAAAATTACAGAGAAAACGTAATACAATAATGGAGAAATCGCCTACTTCACGAACGCTCTTTTGCGCACGAGTATCATTCTAACCTCAACTCTTTTGTACAGTTTGGTAGTTAGATATTATATATTTCGCTCGCAGCTAGGTAACAACAAAAAAATGACGAAAAAAACACTGAAAGAATATAACTTTTTTTTATATTTTAATTTTTTTTTCTAACTGCCACCTCCGCAGCGCCGCCCCCGGCAAAGTGCCGCCCGGTGCGGACCGCACCCTCCGCCCCCCCCATGCTACGCCACTGTTTATACCTGATAATTGAATAGTTGTGGTTGGTGTTCGACGCCGTGTGAAGGGCCAGGGTGTCTACACAGGTCGCATCTCACATCAGAGGCCTTCCTAGTGAATAATACAGCTGGCACGTAGATTGGACAAAATTCTTGTTGGACATTTTTTATAGTTTGATAATTAGCTAGATGTCCTTAAGGTTCGCGTGGCCCGACAGGTGATTGGCACTTCTTTGGCACGAGAGGCCATGATATCCAAGAACATCTACAGCATTTCCGCAATGGCAGCGATGAAGTTTATTTAACTTATACCAAGAGCAGGCACATTGAAAATGAAATTATATATTATTATATTATTCGGGACGTGCACGCGACGTACCATTTCGAATTGTTTTCACGACGTTTCGGTAGGGTTACACCCACCGTGGTCACGAGACGACTGCCGTGGAGAGGTGACAGATGCGGTGATGTGCTGGTAGACTCCTACCCGCACCTAGAATTGTCAATTTGTTGTTGATTCAGAACTGCACGTGCACGTGCATGTGATCACGGTGGGTGTAACCCTACCGAAACGTCGGGAAAACAAATCGAAAAGGTACGTCGCGTGCAAGTCCCACTCAAACTCTAAAATTATAATATGTGTAAAGAACGCAAGTTTAGTTTGAAACAAATAATGAAATTATATATCAAGTATAAAGAGTAGATACTTGTAGTTATTAGGTAATAGTAATGTCTGTAGCCTACATCCCGCCGCCATCTAAGACGTCCGTCGATCTGCAGTATTGTGAGAGCTTTCTCAAACTGCAGAGAAAGTTAATTTGTAGATCGGCTCATGAAAAGCCTGTGGGACTTAGAATTGGTGGGAAAATTGGCGTCGATGCATTTATATTTCTAGTCCCTTAGCATGAAACCTCGACGCAGCGACGGAGAGATAATTTCCGTTGTCAATCAAGGACATGGTATCAAATCGTATCGCTCAAGATGTATGTTAGAGCCTCATTTTACTGAAGTCCATAAGCGGTGGTGACCACTTTCCTCGCCCGCTAGAAATATAGATTTATAAACTTTTTTGACCATAAAATACATTAACAATCACATATATAACGATAAAAGACACACAATGCATTGCTCATTGAGTGTCTTTTGCAAGCGATCTCTTCCAGGCAACCTTTACAAGAATTATGCCAGGTTTCACAGCAGGTAGGTAGTGTCTATACCTCGCTAGCTGTTTGTCTACACTGAGTCCGTCTACTACATAATGAGAACCGACGTCCTACGTCATGCTACGTATTCGTTCTATAATTACACACAGTTGTATACCAACATAGGCATCAGGCTTATTGCTGGACGAATGCGCACTCTATTATTATCGGCATAGTTACACACATTCATGGGATTGACCACTCACCTCCGCCTCATAGGTGAGTTAGCGCTTATGGAGCTAGATTTAGCGAGATTTTGTGTCCTGTCGCCACAGACTTCAATTGTATTCTATTCATTCTGTTCCTGTGCTATAAATCGGTCCTTCCTTTTTGAGTAGAGTCGCCTCCAGAGAAATTGGGCTTCTCTAGTGGGCTTTTGTCGCTATCAATAGTTGCTCAGAAGAATAAACCAAATTTGATTCCAGAATCACAAAGGCATTTGACGTGTTTGCTTGATTTAAGTTTATAAGTAGGCAGAAATAAATTAAATTTTATTGGTTTATAAATAGGCCGAAATACCAATGCTGTTAAATATAACAAAATTATTTTGTTAAATATGAAAATAAAACAAAAAATTGCCTTATTGTCCTGGTTAGGCTGTCGCGCACGTCGTCCCGGGGCCCGCCTTGACCATGATCCAAGATTTCGCAGATCAGATAATTACAGTGGAGCGGCTGCCATCTGATTTCCTTGATCCTACTACCGGGGAATGACCAGATTGGATCATGGTTACATATACAGTCGCGTGAATGTGCACGTTTCCTCACGATATTTTACCTCACCGTAAGAGCATCTATTAGTACCTATTCATCTAATGTATAAGTAATTTAACTAACACAATATAATATGGACTGTTGAAAATAATATTTGTATGGTCTGAAATAAATGATTAATAATAATTACACAGTAAAGACTTTGAAAACAAAAAAAAGGTATTAAAAGTAACAGTAAGTTTATAAAGAAATATGTTTTGGGAACTTGAAATCCCACACTATCAGTAACGTTAAATAAATTTAATTTGTAGCTTTTTTAAAAACTAAGAATATAAATCTCAATTCGTGAAAATTCTGCAAAAACAGATTTTTACGAGACTGGCGATTTAATCTAGCGCTTCTTCGATCTAATTTTGGCGCTATACGCTGAAAGAGTACAGCTATGGCTACGCTACAAACGAACGAACCAAACGATAATTAAAATCAGTTGGTCTCCAAGCGCCGGCATGAGCGCACGTCGATTCACGTTGCGCACGCATACATTAAGGACGTAACTTTAATAAAAAAGATAACAGAAATAATGTGAACGATAATAATTATTAAACAATTTTATATTGCACGTGTAGCTGTGTGGTGCTATTGCAGTGTTGAGGCCAAATTCGTGTGAGTTTTGTGATTCTGACGGTGTTCTTCCGCTGTGCTGTATTGGATGCGTACGATAAATTCGCAAGTGAGTTCTCGCTGTGATTCAGTATTCAGTGTTTTGGTGATTGATTTTAGGTAAAATATTTGTGATAAAAAGACCTAAAAATATAATAAACATAAACATTTTTTTATTAAAAGTTTAATTTAGTGATTCAAGTAGGTAGGTATTATTGCACCATAATTTTTGAAATAGGTATTTTTCTTTAATTATTATAGGATTTTCGTTTAATATTAGGTATGTTATTGGCAACTGCGATTTTGCACCACTATTGCATCACGTGACGTAAATGCCTGATTCCGAATTAACCGACCAAAGATGTTGAAAAGCCCGGCAACGTTTACTTAAATAGGTATATCAAAACCTGCAAAACCTATATTGATAAAACAAACTTATGAACCATCTCGATTAAACCGGCTTTCAAAGACTAGAAATCGCATTAAACTTGGTGCAGCCGTTCGGGTGCTACAATGCCACAGATACACACTTCTTCAACTTAAAATACTCCTCTCTATGCGGGTTAAAAATTATTATTATCTACTTAGTTAATCTTTTCGTTATAACTAGTGTCAAATAAGAAGAGACTTGGCGGGTCACGTGGTTTGACTTGCGCTGTATACGCGGGTTATACCTACCAAAAGTTAATTATCACACTTTTCGCGCGGTGGTGGCCTATCTTTGGGCTGCGACGGCCTGATTTTCGAGCCGCGATGGCCTAAATTTTGGGCAGCAACGGCTCGATTTTTGGGCTGCAACGGCTCGATTGTTGGCGTCTCATTTTTTGATTGTCGAGCCTCGGCGGTTAGATTCTTGAGCATCAGGGCACGTTTGTCGAGCTTTGGCGGTCCGATTGAGCCTCGACGGCTCGATTTGTCAGCTTCAGCGGCTCGTTTGATGATCCTTGGCGGGTCGATTGAGCCTTGACGGCCCGATTTGATAGCCTCATTTGCTTGTTTGATGAGCCTCGGCGGCCCGATTGCGCCTTGACGGCCCGATTTGATAGCCTCATTTGCTCGTTTGATGAGCCTTGGCGGTTCAATTGAACTTGACGGCTCGATTTCATAGCCTCATTGGCTCGTTTGATGAGCCTTGGCGGTTCGATGGAGCCTTGACGGCTTTTTATAGCCTCATTGGCTCGTTTGATGAGCCTTGGCGGCCCGATTCGTTAGCCTCAGCGGCTCGTCTGATGA
Source organism: Blastobasis lacticolella (assembly GCA_905147135.1). Classification (NCBI taxonomy): domain Eukaryota; kingdom Metazoa; phylum Arthropoda; class Insecta; order Lepidoptera; family Blastobasidae; genus Blastobasis; species Blastobasis lacticolella. The sequence goes on along the minus strand of LR990048.1, from coordinate 4,150,285 downwards.
GCCTTGGCGGCCTGATTAAGCCTCAACGGTTCGCTTTGTCAGCCTCAGCGGCTCGTTTGATGAGCGTTGGCGGCTCGATTGATCCTTGATGGCCCAATGTGGTAGCCTCAGTGGCTCGTTTGATGAGCCTTGGCAGCCCGATTGAGTCTCGATGGTTCGATTTTTGTGGCTCAGTGGCTCGTTTGATGACCCTTGGCAGCACGATTGAGCCTCGACGGCTCGTTGTTTAAGCCTCAATAGCTAGTTTTTAGTAATTTTCAAACCCTGATGAAACTTCAGCTTTACTGGCGTCTATTACAAGTTTAGAAAGTGGGACGAGCCACTTTGTAAAAAATTTCAAAAAGATCTGTTAGGCTTTTCGGCCAATGTTTCCGAAAGTGCCCGTTTTATAGCCGTTGCAGAGCGTTCTGGCTCCAAGCTGTACCTTCCTTATATGCTTCCGCTCCGCCAGCCAAGCATGTGCATTTTAGTAGGTAAAAATTAACTTATTGGTAAGTGGTGGTAACACATCCACTAACTTTTGCCTTTTTGCTGCCAGAGTAACGTGTTGTAGAGGTGGGCAACGCATTGGCGATAGTCTCGGTGTTGCTAATGTCTATAGGCAGTTGTGACCACTGGCCCGCTTGCCTGTTTGCCTATCGTATAACATAAAAACAAAAAAAAACTTACTGGAAAAATAGGAACATTCTAAACTTTTTATTTAGTTACCCGCAAAATTCTAACTTGCAACTTATTACAAAGTTGTTAGTAACAGTAGTACATAAAGTAATCAGCCTTTTATTACGAATTTTATTACAAAAGTACAGATTAGAATTCGCTAACAATGTCCACATTGGGACAACTAAAGAGCTTTATTATTATTATGTGATTTTCCAGTTTAAAAACTTACTGAAAATTAAGTGGCTTAAAATAAAGTTAAAATTTAGTTAACTACTTGTCAACTTAATACGAGTATATAAGCCACATAATGAAATCGCAGTATGTGTAAGTGAGGTTAAAATAGCCTAAACAAAACCAGACATTTCAAACGTTTACTTCTATTGTCTTTGAGATGATGTAACAAGAAAAACCAGTCTCCTTCAGTGCGGAGATGATCGAGTATTTTAAAGTTTCTATCCGTAGTCTCTTAGTTTCCTTAATTACCTTTCAATTTTTTTTGCAAATGTTATGCATTAACATTTCTTTTCCTTAAATTTTTCATGGTTGTGAAATGGTTGTTTGCGTGAATAAATATTAGGTAACTAATGTCTACTCAACTCAGTGTGTAATTACGTTTATTTAGATTCTACCAATCACATTTAACGATACCTGCGTATTTATAATTAGGGTAAAAACAATGTACCAAACAAAAAACACACTTTATAATAGGGTGTTTCTCTGTGTACCAACAATGATTAATTTGCTAATGCGTAATAATTATAATTAGCAATATTGAATAATTGAACTTCAGTTTTTAAGAATATTTTATGTATTTTACACACTAAGAACAACCTATTTACACTGTTGTAAGTAGAGTTCAAGAGTGCGATCTCACCGACCTGCTGAATTAAGGAATTATATCAAATCCATTAAGGATTTGGGAGGCTCAAGTTCAAATTATGACGAGCATTCAAGCAGGAACAAATATGTTGGGGTAGAGATCTCGAGAGGTATCCACCTTTCCACCTACTATCTATCTAGATGCTTGATGACATAGTACGATGGACGGAGGACATAGTACCACTGTCCCTAGGGTAGATAAGTAGTCAAATGTCATTTTATATTTGAAAAGGCAAGGATAGGATGGGTATAATGGAAAGATGTATTTGACTTGATGTTTTTGTTTTGCCGATGGTTTTTATCAAGCTCTGATGGTTGTTTATACGTTTGGTTATCTGAACTATGCAACACGCTTTAATCACAGAATAATACTATGTGAATTACCTTTATTTATTTATACTTCATGCACCAACAGTACAATGGTGTACTTAAATCTAATATAGCATCTACCAGTCTCCCAGGAGAGATAACAATCGAAAAAGTTATGCGGTGCAGGAAGACGACAAGCAAATATTACACATATATAAGCTTATTCCACTACAATAAAATAACAGACATTTACATAATACACTAGTAGTTAAAAGAAGCACGATATTTTTAACTAGAAATGAATTAGCAATAATTATCAATAAAGAATAGCATATTTGTTTAAATCATTTTGATATTTTAATAATATTTATAACCGTTCGCGTAATGCGCGTGGGATGCATGGGCTTTTCTGAAAACCAGCGCTGTGACAGGCATTAGCCCTCGCAGCATTATGCTGAGACTGGTCCATTACATCACTGGCTGGTCTTATGTAATTTTCAATAATTATAATTTACTGTACTTACCTTAGGTTAAGGATGTAATGAAGATCCGAATAAAATACTGTCTATGTCTATGTCTAATTAACTCATGCAGAGTTTTACAAAATTATTGTATGAACATCTATGAACAGAACGGGGGTATTATTACATAGGAAGAGGAGGTCATTTCAAATGATTAACATTACTTGGTTGTGGAAAATGAATACTGGCAGTTTTTTCATAAACTTTCGATGAATTCAATAAAATTTATGTACCCAAACAAGTTTAAACAATTTGATTAGAAGTGGTTAGCAGTAAAGGCAACCATTTTATTGTTTGGGTTAAAACTTGGGTCTAATTTTAGATCTAAATAGGTACTTTAGGGGGAACCTTGGACTTATTTTACATAAGTGTTTTTGGTGGCATTTAATGTCTTTTTTCTGAGATCATCAATATCCGAATAATCAATCACGGTTTATATCAGGATCCGCTTTCAGGCTCTTTCTTCTCCGCTTCGCCTGGTCTTCCACGACGCCCAACATTCTTCCGTCGTAAGCTATTGGCTCTCACATCCGACTCAGTCGGATGTCAATCCATCACTTATTGGGCCTCCGACTAGACCTCTTTCCTAAGACGAGCAGGTTTAGATACCTTTCCCATGTGTTCCAAGCTTGCGTAACACGTGACCAAACCAGTGCAGACGAGACTTCGAGACTTCTTATCAGCGATTGCAGGTAATAACTGTACTATTGGACCCGGCACGACTTCGTCGGACGCCGGACGGTACGCGATACCGTCCTATCCCTACACTTACACACTGAAAACCAAAGTAAAATCCGTTGCGTAGTTTAAATATATAAGCTTGCATAGATACATAGGGACAGATGACGGGAATCGACTTTGTTTTACATATAGTAAGTAAAGAAGTATTAAATTTTACAATAATAAACAATGACATTATACTTCACGCAGTAGTGAAGTAAAGCGTTTCTCATTGTAAAGAGCCTTGCCCCCAACGTAATACTAATATTGTATGGGAAATAGTGGGAATATTATAAAATTCCCAGCCAAGTACACTGTTACCGTTCATAGAAGTAATAAACATGGAACCTTTAATTCTATTATTACGTGATAGAATAGGTAACCGTAATTGTCGATGTTCCCACGATTGACACCTACTGCGGGAAAGATCTTCGATGAAATAGACGATTGCAAGAAAAATATGTAACCTACAGATCACACTGTCGAAAGAACGGGTAAACGATTATTATTCTTGGTACTTATTGGTCCTTGGCAAGGGACATCATACAGAGCTGGATATCTGAGCTAGTCGCAAAGTTCTTAGTCCTCTTTTAGAAGAAAGGGTTAACTATTTCCTTGGGTTCAATCTTTTTCACGTCAGAGAAGCGGCCGCTACTTCTCTACCTTCTTTTCAGGCTTCTTCTAGAACGATCTATATTGCTAGCTATAGCTGGAAAAGATTTGTTGTATTGCTAACCTAGCCTACTATTTAATAGCGCAAATCAGAACAGTTGAGGGCAAGAACGATATGAATGTGGCGTAAAAAGGAACCAACATGCCGTTATCAGAGAAACTATTATGAAGGTGAGACAACAGAATATCTCAAAGCCATTATTGTCGTTGTCTCTTACAAGTCTTTTACAAGCTGTTTATTATTGTTTTCAGCTGTCCCCATGTTCGTTCGTATCTATTAAAATCTTGCATGTTTTATTTGAACCATTTCCCGGTTTCCGATTAAACTGAAATTTTGTATACTTGTAAGTTCGGTGACAATGCAATTTTATGATACCATCGAGTTGATCTGATGATGGAGACTGAAGGTGGCCAAAGGAATTCCTAAACTACGCAAGATAAACCCATCGAGTTTAGACTCGTTTGATTAGTCTTGAGAAGTAGTCTGACTGATCCTAAAGAACACGCGATAAAAACTTGCTGAGAAAAATTGAGAACTTGTTTCTGTTTGAGCTCACAGTAGAAGACACCGCGAACGAGGATGTCGTACAGTAAGCACCTACCTAGGTACGCGCAACGGCAAAAACGTGAATGATCATATCCATGTGATATGACGACAATCATGTCGCACTTTGCTATATGACACGCAAGAAATTTAACTCTGGAAAACTTTTAATAGTCGATGGTCGGACAGATGATAATTATGATAACGCTAGAAGTATGATAGAGTAATTTGACACGAAGTACAGGTGTCCGTGTCGCTGTAATCTAAATGGAGATAAAAACTGGTGTTAGCACATTCCAGATTGGAAAGATTGGAGCAGAGCTGCAGGGCTACTGGCTATCTCAGAGGATAACTAAATTTGACATACAATAATTTTACACTACTCTAAATTGGTAGACGCTATAGCCAGTGGCTAATGTAGATGACGTAGTATAGAATTGTTTAATGTTAAACGTAGTTGCTAACTGAATTAGGCAATAGCCCCGCTGCACAGTGTTCCACTCCCATACAAGCGATTGCTCGTAACTAAAAAAACCGAAGATAAGTAAAATGGTTACTTTTACTTTTATTTTAAAGCTAACTCACTGAAGGGCAATAATATATACTTTTTGTTTCCTTAAAACTCATTAGTACGGTAAAATATTTTAACTTAAAGTACGTCTAGTCATTGTCTTATAGATGCTTCAAAAATCTGCGCTTTTTCCTTTTTTGGTTGCGATTTAATACAACTCATCTACTGAAGTATATGGTAGTGAAAGTTATGTAGCTTGCTAAAGAAGGTTTGGACTTTTAATAGTAGTTTATGCAACTGTCATATAAAAGGGGGTATTAAAACATGAGTGTCTGTTTATCATACGAGGCGTAGCCGAGTATGATAATAGTTTGACACGAGTTTTACACAGAATATAAACAGGAAAATTTAAATTTAGAATTTGAATTTGTTAAAGACATCTAAGTATTCAGCCTACATTACGCCGTGTCGCGGCGCACGACAAAAAATAAACAAATAAAAGTGTTGCATAATGATTAAAAAGTTATTTTACGATACAGCTGTAATGAAAATAGTATGGGAAATGCTGTATCGAAAACTAATTTTTAAAAATTTAATAGTCTGGCGTGAAAAAAGTCTACCCTTAAACGACTGTCGAATATGTAATTGGAACATTATGCTATGAGTGTAGATAAAATATATTATTTTAATTGTAATAATAGCGACTGTTTTAAAGTAAGATGGTCGTAAGTTATCATTGTTTTCGTTACTTTTTAATTTTCTATATCAACTTTTGAAGAGCAGGAAAAAGAATTGGTATATGGAAACTCAACCTTATTTTTAAAATTAATGTGTTAGACTTCTATATTGCTAATATATTATATTCAGGGAAATTTGTGCCCCGGAACATAGGTAGATTTTACTATTTTCAGGTGCAATTTGTACCGTGTTTTGTATGGTGTCTTCCAAAAAATGGGTAAAGTTTGGAATGGCTAATGTAAATTTTTTTTATTAATAAAAATATAAATAATGTTTATTATATCACTGAAACCACTGAACACGTGTTCTGTGTGTCCTGTCATACCTTTAAAACCAAAAGCGCATAGATTTACGTAATTTGGTGATTTTTTGACTTATAAAATTACGAGCAATGGCTTGTAAGGGAGTGGAGCACCATGCGCTGGTAGGGATTTGTTGGTTTTAGAAGAACTAGGCAGGAAATTGTCCGCCATGTCGCTGGCGGCCGAAAATTGAAGATGCCTGTCAAGGAACAGACTATTCACTCTAGTCTAGATTATAATGTCGAGGCGACACTCGCACTCGGGGATAGGTATATAATAAGCAGTACTAAAGTACTTACCAGTAATCGTTCCGTTTGCCCCATGCTCAGCAGCTGTGACCTCCTGACTCGAATTGAAGGAAATTAGACCTTAGGCCACAATTTATCTTTGCAAAACATTTACCCTAATTCGGATTCGCGAGATACTTATTTGAAAGAATTCCGTGCGAATAGTACCACGGACTAACCAATAGTTTACATACAGGCTAGTATTAATGACACCTAATGTGATTAGACCTGCTCTCCTATACGGCAGTGAGACGTGGTCCCTACTAGAGCGACATAAGCACGAGCTGCGCGTCACGAAAATGAAAACACTGCGGTGGGTGTGTTGTTCACGGTAGGATCGCATTCGAAACGCCCAAATTCGGGGTAGCCTTGGAGTCCGTGATATCACAGATAAGCAGAAATCGCAACCGGGATATAACACCTAGATGAAATGATGATAAAGAGTGGAATACAAATTATAACGTGTAGTAGTAATTTGATACCTTAGCAAAATCAAAGGGACGACGACATCAAATTAAACTAAATAATTTATAATCTCCCACTATTCAATACAAAAATCTACCTACGTAACTACACATAGAGTTCAAAGTGTTTGAACGTGTCAGTTTCTACGAGTCTATAGTACTTATATACATGTTTAGTGTAAACAACGTGACACGCAGATTTATCGGATAGCAAATTCACAGCGTGCCAAGAGTATTTTTCATGGATGCATAGCGGAAATTTTCAAGTGGTTCAATTACTATCAATGACGTCCGACCATCGGTGGTCATAGATAGAAGTGATTTGCGACAATTAGTTCTGCATTGTTTTCGAAACTGTGGACAATTTGCTGCTTAACTTCCTTGTTTAGTAGATTCTAAGAATCGTCTATTTTGGTGCTACTTGGACAGTACCGGTTGTGTCCCTGTTGCTGCAGACATTTTTGATGAATTTAGGTTCTGGTATTATTAAACTAAACTGTAGGATTCCTAGTGAGAGGCTACAACAAATAAATATGGTGACAATAATAAAATATATATTTCCTGGCATTCTCCTCAACTAAACCAGTAATCTTCCGATTTTTCGAGAAATACTAGCAATTACTGGAGTAGGACAATAATCACCTAATTAAACTGGTCTGTCGGTATTGTCGTAATAAATACAACATTATAAAATGAAGTTCACCCTCGCTTTTTGACTATCTACATTTTCAGAAACTTGCGTACCGAACATAATACGGTTGCATTTTTAATACCGGATAAGGAGTTTTACGAGAAAATCGATTAAATATGCTTACATACTTTTTACCCGTACGAAATTGAAATTGGCTGCCTTATAGCAATATCAAAGTAAATCACATTGACTGCCTGGCATTAGCAATGCCCAGTTGGAGTTGAGTCTCCTTCGCATCAGTAGAGGGCGTCGCCATAAATTCCATGCTTTGCAGGCGGGTTAGATACCGCAGTGTTTAAAATACAGAACAATTGACGCTGTTGTCTATGTTCTGGTCTACAGATGTATTTGCTGGTTAGCCTCTCACTTCACTACAACATGGGGTTTTTCAAAAGACATAACTACAGGTATCTCACTCAAAGGCCGACACCGCATCCGCTTTCCTTAGGTTGCAGATGTCCGTTGCGGTCACCGTCGTCCAGGAGGACGACGGTGACCGTTATCAATCAGGTGGACCGTTCGTGAGCTTTCCTCGGCCATACAAAAAAAATTGGGTTACTGGTCACCATGCATGCCTTCAAAAATATACCCAAAAGAATGGAAACGGAACCTGAAAGGAATGGAATACGTTGTCGGCGAATATTTTCCCCGATAAGTATGATTAGGATTCACGCTGGACGCAGGCACGTGACTACAAAGAGAGTTTAAAACTACCTAGTGTGAGGTGGTGGTGAAATGAAATGCTCCACATTGATTGAACATGCGCTGCTCGAATTAAATCGCTTCCCATGACTTTCATCAGAATTTTAGTAGTTTGTTTGCATAATATACACCGCTCTGAGCTGATTCGTATCAGAGTATTTTTGATAATTCGTCGCTGTAGCTATTGCATATCATGTTTGATTATCGTGATTCTCTTTTAGGTAACGAGATAATCAATCTTAATAGTTCTTATCTTCACCTTGAATTTGAATTTTGTATCTTGGGTGACTTTCGAAATGTCAATTTTCTTATATAATCTTCAATGGGCACTTGTCTCCTTTACAAATGGAACTAAATGAATCTAAAGTGGGTTGGCTGATTTGTTCGAATTTCTTCTTATCTTTATCCATATAATAAAACAGAAAAAAAGTGGTTTTGTACATTTTTACATGTTTGTAATCCAAATTTACAAAAAATTCAAACAATTTTTTTTTACTTTTGTATTTTTCCACACGCTAATCTCCGGAACCACTTTATGGATTTGAATGAAACTTTTTCGTTGTATAGCTATTAAGCCTGGGCAACATATAGGGTATAATTGATGTTGGAAACTGGTACACATAATGTAGATCCAGATAAACTACACCTAAATAATAGACCAGCTATTCTATAAGAAATGTGGAAAAGGCGCTTAATAGACTTTGATGGGGTTTGTGGTTTTGGGGGACAGTTTGTTCTTTTGGGGTCCAACTTAAAATCTAGGCCCAGTTTTATCTTATTCGGTTGGGTAAACCAGAGATACAGCTTGGCCTCCCCGCACCACTAGCTTTCATACTTTAGAGAGTTTATTTAAAATGGTCACTCGGGAAAAAGATCGTCGCAGGCAAAAGCTAATTTTATAAATCATTTTTCAACACTAAGTAGTTAATAAAACGTTAACGGTGGGACCGTTAACTACCGACTAACCTAACCTAACGTACCTAAATAGACGTCGTGGTCGGCCTCGAAAAAGATGGCGCGACGAATTAGCGGCCTATGCGAAAGAATAAAGAGACCTTGCAACAAATAGGTCTAAGTGAAAAAATGGTAGAAAAGCCTTAGCCCTACAGTGGGACACCGACGGCGCCTAAAAAAAGTCAATATTTCATTGATTTTTGGCTTAACATCGATTTTTGTTTATTTATGCTTTCAAATTTTGGATTGAGGTAAAAATAATCGAGTATTTATTTATTTATTTGTAGTAAAAAGGATTAAACAGTTTGCCTTAGGCCCACTTGTTCCAAGCTGGGTTAGCATTGTTAACTCGGAGGTAATTGCTACCTCGGAGTAAAATTAGACGTCACGGTTGTTAAAAGATCACACCTTAAGGTTACCTAAGGGTTAAGGTTGTTGAGAGCTGATTTTAATTAAGTCCAAGGAAATACGTTCGCTGTATTGGAAAATCAAACTGCTGAGTTGAGGAACTGCTGAGTTAGGCCATTATGCGATGGCTATATTGCAGCGACTTAGTTTTAAAATGTACTGACTTTTTAAGGACATTGATTGTAAAAATCCGACTCGTAAGCGAGAGGTACCGGGTTCAAACCCCGCTACGGCCATGAACCAATGAGTCAGTGGCGTTACTGTCATACAAGCCCAAAAGCCGGGCTTGCCTTATAAAAATAATTATCGATAAAAATCAAAGATAATGCGAGCGCGAAGTATTTAAAGTTCGCGCTCCTAATGCATTTCAAACTGCCGCGCCGCAAAGCAGCGCCATCGTGCGCCCAGGTTACGAAACACGATCCGAACGCACACGCAAGTTGAGGAAATTGAGACTCGGTCAGTCATCTCGCTCGCACGCGCTGGCTTGTAAGCGGGCTTTGATTCCGGCCGGTATGTCTCTTTCTTACATATGAAAACTGTCCTATAATGAGATATAACTATACGTTTGTTTATATGGTAAATTGTACGAGACTTTAAGCCCTGCATGCGTTTGAAGTTGTACACGGATCTTTGAAATTGGCAACTTCGCGCATGCGCAGTAGGTACGTTTGTTGAATGCTGTAATACGTACCAACTTCACTATTGTTTTGTTTGAGCCGTTTGGGCGGATAAGTAATTAGTTTTTTGTTGTGTTTGTGTTGTGTTTTGTAGTAAAAGTGATTTAATAAGATTGATTAACAATAGACGAAGTAGAGTCCCTTGTGATGGTTTAAAATGTGCACAAGTTTTGATTTGCATGGAAAAGGTAAAGTTTATAATCATTTCTCAGAAAATAACAAATTATTTCCGTAATGTGGCAAGGGGATGGATTTATTTTTAATAACCGTAAAAACTACACAAACTTCATCTCTCGGCTTGCCTTACTCTGAACCCCTAGGCACGCCACTGCAATGAGTTATGTATTCACATTAGTTGAACACAAATCGATGCTCTTATTGTGAGGGAAAACATCGTGATGAAACCTGCACATTTAGGCGACTGAATGTGTAACCATTATCCAATCTGGTCACTCAGGTCAGATGGCAGTCGCTCTACTGTAATTACCTGATCCGCCAAATCCTGGATCATGGTCAAAGGCGGACCCCGGGCCCTCGTGCGCTAGAGCACAACCGGGACATTAACGCCAAGATGAAGGACATTGATTGTAATTAATTTAAGAAAGTACCTTTAAAATAATAAATTGATTTGAAAGAGGCTACCCTTGCACTCCCGAGTCAGGATGAATTACTTAGTAGAGCTCGTCTAGTCTAAAATGACGCGCCCCACTACTTAGTTAGTTGATTTCGATGTGTGAGTTCAAATATTGATAACGACACTTCACCTGTGTGGGAGCCAATGAACGACGCGTGCTCCTACGTTTGAATCTTACCGGCAACTGAGTGACCAATTACAACGGCATTTATATGTATTGCGTCCTTATTTTAAACTTGCTTATGTGCGTTAATGCGATAGTGGGGCGCATCATTTTAGATTAGACGAGCTCTAACTGTGTACTCATCATCTACCCTTATCGGCACAATTAGTCTCTTTCTTCCATTCAATCTCATTACAGAAAGAAATTGAAATGATGAATTTTAATTTCTGTTACGGGTCTGGGTGTTCTATGTATAATAAGTATGTATTTAAAAGTATATAAGTAGTTTATTATCTAGCACCCATAACACAAGCTTTGCTTACTTTGGGGCTAGATGGCGCTGTGTAAATTTGTCCGCGATTATTTATTATTATATTATTATTACTCGTCATCTTGGTTCTCACTCCTTTCACCCGCACGATGAATTCACAGAATCCATCCATCATTTCTATTTTTCTGTCCATCATCCAGCTTTTATTTTCTTCTGGTGGACAATCCTGCCGCTATCTCGCAAGAACCTTTTACTGGAGCCACAAAGTAATAAACGGAATTACTTTGTGCTGGAGAGCTTCGCTATCACAGTCCATCGCTATTATTATTATTAGTACAGCGTAGATCTAGTCCACACGTATTACATGCTATTACACATATAATGCGTTCATTCACGAGACTTCATAATTCATTAGTTTGTAATAAATGAAATTTTAGCCTAGTCCCACCTGTTAATTATTCAATGAGCTATCGCTTATTATCGCTACAAGCTTACAATTTCAAAGTAATGAAACAGTAAGTAGTGTTGACTACTTGACACCACACTACACCGCTCCCCACCACCACTAGTGACACCACTACCGCCACCACTACACCACTACCATTTGACTATTCACTGGTAAACTAGGACACATTTTTCGTTCGTGGATCGTTGATCGTTGACTTCGGTCGTCGTCGACTTACGGTCACGGGTCGAGGTTTACCAGTGATAGTGATAAGTGGTGGTGGTGTAATGGGAGCGCTAGTGGTGGTGTAGTGTGGTGTCAAGTAGTGAACACTAATTACTGTGGTGAGCCATTGATAGGTGAGACTAAGCCAAAAATTCATATAACAAGTAACGTATAAATACATATAGATAGAAAGGTAAACAGATAATTACATAATATGTTCTTGTCCGCAGCCATGGAGGGATTCGGCAACAGGAGAGTGCAGTACCTCATAGTATCATGTTGTAAGTACCCAGAGAGCCAGATGTTAGATTGTATCAGTAACCCACTTTACGTAAGGATTCTGTATCTTGTTTAGACAGTGAAGTATGCTGTTTAATTCCGTGTAATTTGTGATTCATTACTTGTTGCCATACGCTTTATATTGTTTGCTGTATCAACACAAGGATCAGTTTGTGTACCTATATACCTTGCGTTGTGTGTGTACCTTAGTGTATGCTGATGCGTTTGTTTGTTTTTTTCTTAGCGCTAGTTTTATAAATTGTCAGATGTGTAATGTGCTAATACGGGAAACCACGACTTTTTTGTACGAAAACCCTGCTAGCCACTACAGTCTGTAATTTTCCGTTAATTTTGGCAAAATAAACCAGAAATAATTCCAGTTTGGCGCATGTGGCTGTGTTTTTTTTTGTTAAAATCTACGGACATACATAACGAGTCTGTTTTTTCTTTAAAATATGTTGATATGTAAGTGCTCCTTGGAGCATCAATTGTTTAGGTATATAAATTGACCTGGTAAAAGGTTTTTAATCAACTCTTATGTTCAGAATCTAAATATAGGGATCGTTCAGACAGAGCGGTCACTGTGTTCGAATCTGTTCTGGTTGACCGACGCGGTCTAACCGCCCGTGTGGGTATGTCTATTGTTCATATAACGTCTGAAAAATCCTTTTTCAATGGGAATAATGAATGTGGTCTCCTAGTATAATGATTATGACAGTTTCAACATAGAAAATATAATTTAGTTTGTTTAGAGTTTATTTTGACATAAATACGTATAAGGATCGAGAGCTTGCATAATTTTGTTGACTTCATTTGAACAAAGGCTTTCTATTTCTTTCTACGGGTCTAATTTTAATGGAATTTTCATGCAGATTATTTAATATTTCTCATGTCGCAATGAGCTTTATTGCATGAAGTATTAGTTCATCATTACATATACACTTCTAATTTATCTACACTAATATTATAAAGAGGAAAGATTTGTACCTATTTTTGTATGTTTGTATGTTTGTAATGAATAGGCTCAAAAAGTACTGGGCCGATTTAAAAAATTCTTTCACCAATAGAATGCTACATTCTTCCAATTTGACATAGGCTTCATTTCATTTTGAAAAAAATTAGGGATCCTTGGTAAAATTTGAACAATGTAACCAAAGGTGTAGAAAAATACCCAAAAAATTCCTTACATCGCGTGCGCTGCAAAAAGTATTGATGATAGAACAAAATAATGTACTACGACTTTGCAGAACACATCATTATCTACAAAAAGTGTCGGGACAGTATATGTCTAACTATTATAGTTATGTCACAATAAGTGTTCTTTTATTATTTTAAAATTTAATTGAAATGCCACCGCTAAAAAACGCTCTTTATTTGTACCTTGGTATTAATCCTTATCAAAATCAATTACTTCATATTCACGACTACTTAAATACCTTTATATAACTTTTTGAACTATTCAATTCAGACATTCCATTCGAAAGATATCACGAGTTTAAAAATGTGAATATTAGAAAAAAGTCGCGTGTTCGCCGCTCAGTCCGCTCGGCTATCTAGGCAGCACGGGATACGTACGGGAGGGGAGTCAATGTCAAGAAATACGGCCGTTAGGAGCCGGGTCGCCCCCTTCCCTCTAAAATGGTTGAGGAGACGGTTGGAACTTTTGTGATCGTAATATGGTGTCCTGTTTGTAACGGGACACTACTCAGTACATACTTATGTATAACATAATTACTTCATATTATAAACACGAAGTCCCACGGCGTGTCTTACTGTCAGTCTGTACGCGATAAACTCAAGAACTACTAAACGGATTTTCATGCGGTATTCACACACAGACTACATAGTGCGGTTTTAGACAACGTGATTCATGACGAAGGTTCAGGTGTATAATTTGTTAAGGTTTACTACCCGTGCGAAGCCGGGGCGGGCCGCTAGTTAAATTATATGAAAACACGGCAAATTTTTGAAACAAGTATAGGTACTTAGTACATCCACGATTAACGATTTTTTCTTTCTTAACTAAAATTTTCATAATGATGATTTCAGTGTCATTGGGATCCGTGACCTTCGGTTGCTACGCGTCATGGCTGGCGCCCGTGATGCCGAAATTCTCAGAGAACTCGACCAACTTTTACGTGTCAAAAGTGAGTATTGCACGCTAAGATTATACCAACACGGGGATTTTATGTTATCTTCTCATTACATATTATCAATAGGATAATACAACGTAAATCACGAGATATAATTTCATTTATTAAAATAAATTATTGACATTTATTGAAAGTACATTTGCACCACCACAAAATTTCAAATCGATTTGTACAGAATGTGTAAATGAGTGTTCAGGCGTTTCGGCCTGGTCTAGTTTTGGCCCGCGGGCCATCATCTGATCATCTGAAAACATCTGATTAATTAAAATAATAATTATTCCTCAGGCGTTTGAACCAGCAGTTCAAAATTATGTCTACTCTGTATTTTTCATCAAAGTTTCATGTGTACAATAAACTGAAAAATAAATTTTAAAAACGATTTTTTCCCGACTGTCCTATAACCATTTTAAGGATATTTTTAACCGTGCCCAAACGCCTGAGGAAAATATTAATTTTACCGCTGCAGTTGTTTCGGCCCGCGGGCTTTGACCAGGCCGGGCCTAAATGTCTAAACACTCGTGTGTGTTAGTAATGGTTGATGTTTGAATATTTTGCTGGTAACCTAGTGTCTGCCACTTAATATCATGGGGCTTGATTTAGTGGCAATATCAAATGGGTTTGATCCAGCCCATTTTCACACGGCGTCATGTGGCATGACAACCTCCCAAAATTTTCCACCCACGACCAGTTTGATTTGACATGCCTATTTTTGTCGTGCCACTTGATCAACGAGCATGAAGGTGAGTGGTCGGCATACAGGAGTAGGTAAATACTCACAAGTAGATATAGGACGTCATGATTGGCATTTCAACTTAATAATGCAACCTTTTTAAAAATAATGCATATGCTGTAAAACTGTGATATAAATGAATAAATAAATAAATGATGTTACCCTTTTTTCGTGGGCGTCTCGCCGTCTCCTTATAGCAGGAATCGATTTCTGCCGTTGATAATTCTTACTAGTATTGTGTAAGGCCACGGCCATGGTCTCGCTCGACGACAGCGGTCGTTGGCAGGTGGCGGGGTTTGTAAGGTTTTATGTGATATATCTACCTAGAAAGAGTCATTGAACATTCCTCAATTTAAAAATAGACTTTTCTTAAAAAATATTGATAAATCCTTTTAATTCGCGATCATTTATTCACAACGTCCCGCCCCGGTTTTGAACGTATTTTCTCGGGGTAACTCTATTATAATAAACCTTCTAAATATAATAGAATAAATTCTCTATATGATAGTGAAAACTGAATTAAAATCCTTTGCGTAGTTTAAATCATCTGCAGGAAACACGGCAGGAAGCGACTTTGTTGTATACTATGTTGTCAATGTAACCATTATTGCTTGGTGGCGGATATAGATAAGGCGGCGGTACTCACCCAGGCGGACTCCTTAAGGTTGACAGAGTCGTACCACCTGTTGCCCATTTTTGTCAGGTTATTTTGATCAGGATCACATCCGCAGGTCGAGAGCTAATCCCAAATAACAATACATTTATTCACATTTCAGAACGAGATGGCATGGATGGCGGCCGCGTCGTCTCCTGGGTTCATGGCAGGCAGTCTGATCAGCCGGTTCATATCGGACCGCTTCGGTCGGAGGACCACCGCCCTCGGCAGCGCCCTGCCAGCAGCTGTCGGCACGGTATGTATGACATGATGATGTAAGCGGTTAGGTGTAGAATGTCAAAGTTGCAAAATGTCCAATTTAGGAACATGTCCAAAAATTGCAAAAAAAAAATCTTTACGGATTTATCACATCATTAATTATTTTGATGATGTTCTATGTTTTTGTGTTCTGCTTATGGCTAATGGTGTCTAACAAAAATTAGTTGACATTTAGTTATATATAATTAAGACAGTGTCAAGTAGGAAGCGTGAAAATTCTTTTGAAACGTAAAAAAATAAATCATAGGTAAACAAATAAAGTAAAGACGATTAAACCTGCAGAGTATCTAAGTACGTTAGAACAAACGTCGGTAGGCACCAAAATTACCTGCTTTGATCACTTACATGAATGGAAAAATCATTCACTCGATGAAGTGGTCAACATTATCGTGATCGCTTGCTTTGACTACCGGCGGTTGTAAGCCGATATTTATTGTGGCAATTAGTACGAGTAGCCTCAATGATACTCGGCCTGAACAGTGAGCATTGTGGACTAATGATGACTGATGAGCCAATAACTTCAGATATATGTTCCAATTGTAGCTCATGCATATCATAGACGTGGCCCTCGATGGATAGCACCCCTTTTTTATGAAATACAGCAGACAAACAGGCAAGCGGACCGCCAGATGGAAAGTGGTCACCGTCTCCTATGGACATCAGCATCACTAGGGGCGCTACCAATGCGTTGTCCGCCTTTAGAAGACCTCTATATCAATTGCTGCCGCTAAGGAGAATTTAATCTAAATTTCGTCCATTTGGTCCTCAAGTGGAAACCTGGCTAAACATTATTTTTTTCTGCTCTGTGGCGGTGACCATGCGGGCGATACGCGTTTTCTGACAGAAAATAAAATAAGAATTATGAATGAAAGAGGATCCAATTATATCAGGTTTCTTTGGTAGCAGGGTCATGGAGGTCAGAAGGCAGTCGCACCACTGTAATAACCTGATCTTCCGAAATCCTAGATCATGGTCATGACGGACCCCGGGCCCTCGTGCGCGAAAACATTAACGCCAAGATAATTATTTTTATTTTCCGATCATGATTCTTCCAAATTGGCATGCCGTCATCATGATGTCTGCCATTTTATTGTCATGTCCAACGTGCTGCGCATTGCGATGAGTTGCGAAATAAAAAGAATAATCATCATCCAGAATTTGGCATTTAGGCAATTACAGTGGAGCGACTACCGTCTGACCTCCGTGACTCTGCTACCAGTGGATCATGATCAGATTGGATCATGGTTACAAATTCAGTTGCCTGAATTTTCAGGTTTCATCACGTTGTGTCTCACCGTAAGAGCATCGGTTAGTTTTCAACTAATGTACATAACTCAGAAAAGAGTCATTGGTACTTGGCCGCAGCGGGATTCGGACCCGGTACCTCTCGCTTACGTTTTGGATACTCAACCGCCCGGCTACCGACCCTCTCGATGAGTTACGAAATACACCTACAATAACATTATAACTGCATTTTCCCAATATGCTACTTAGTGCAGGTAATTTGTTGTTAAACATTTAAAAATAGTTATAATGAAGACTACTGTGCGTCGTGGTAACACTGAATAGAGATAATTTGTAAACAGTAGCTCGTAATTGCTTCTGACGAGTGATCTATACTTATGCATATAGAATTGAATGGCTGTGGTCATAGCACAGGATGGCACGAATGGATATTTGTCTCGTAATCTTTGTCAGTTTTAAAACAGTGATTTGCAATTCTCTCCAATCTTTGCATACGTAATCGTTCGTTGTTCACTGTGATGTTATTTGGATGTAGGTATAAGTATTTATTGATCATCATATTAGTTGGGTTGTATTTTATGTATAATTTAATATTAAATATTGTTCTATAATTAAAACTCGGTAAAAATAAAATTAATATTTTATTTATTTATTTATACTTCATGCACAAACAGTACATTGGCGGACTTAAAGCTAAAAATATTTTGTCACTGTCTAATATTTTTGTGTATACATATCCGCAATTTTCCTTTCGAAATTGAGCCCCAGGTTGCGATCGCGAGATGCACAGACATGCTCGCCTTGGGCGACACCCATTTGTACCCCCAGCAGGGAGGGTCCGTTCACTCTGCAAGTGACTGTACATGCTCTGTTAGGTCATCAATGCAAGACTTTAAATTAACTTTCCTTTTCTTTGACTTATTCCAGATAATCATCACCTTCGCCATGAAAGCCTGGCTGATGTACTGTGCAAAGTTCCTGTGGGGTCTCGCGACTGGCATGTTCAATGTGGTAAGAGTGGAATATTTTTAGCAATTTATGTCTAGTAGTTTGTACTGATATTTGGGGTGAGAGTCAACATGAGTCTTAATTTTCGGAATATTCAGTAGTCTCTTCTAGAAATAACCTACTTTTTTTAATAACATTAATAGGACATAATATTTTTTACCTAATGAGCTACACAGTTCACTCATCTTGCTTGCTGCTGCGAAGTTTAAATATATTTTAATCAAACAAAAATATCGCAACTGTATTGCAGCCTCTGTGTTTATTTATTTATTAGTTCATTTTACAGTTTACAGCAGTTAAATACATATAAAATATAAGTACATTATGGTTGAAATGCCAATGCCAGTTTATACTTTACCATTTGCAATACTGTAACTGCTCCATAATGTCTCGACAGGCTATGTCGATATACGCAGCCGAGATAGCTGACAAGGAGATCCGGGGAGCCCTATCACTGGTATCGAGGTTCATGTTCAACTTCGGCAGCCTATTAATGATGACAATTGGACCTTTTGTTACCTACGACGTGCTCAACTACATAATTCTGGGAATGCCGCTTGTATACTTCATCGCCTGCTTATGGATACCAGAGTCGCCGTACTACCTGTTGAAAGAGGGAAAAGTTCAAACCGCTAAGGAAGTCATGGTTAAACTGCGAGGGTATAAAGATGAGAAAGTGAGTTATTTTGTCTTCTTTTACTGTTTTATCATTTTCAGTATTATCTACTCTTAATCATCCCCTTCATTGTCATTATATACTAACAGGTAGGCTGCTTAGTTTTCCTAAATAATAATTAGTATATAATTGATGGATTGTTGAGGAATTTATAGAATTGGACACCACCGACAAATCGGATACTAACCGATGCTCTTACGGTGAGGGAAAACACCTGCACATTCAGGCAACTGAATATGTAGCCATGATCCAATGTGGTCAGGATCCCCTGTTAACAGGGTCACGGAGGCCAGAAATTCTGGATCTAAAGGAATTTTTCTCATTATATTTATTTAATTATTTTTATTTTATATAGAATTGGACACCAAGACGGTCTAGTGCGTTGGCCTCGAGAGAAATCCTTTCACTGTTCATCAACAACTATTTATATTTTAATCAAATAGTGTGTTTCTGTTGTATATGTAGGTAATTGTGGATGCGCCCACTACTTAAGTATTGGCTCTCTGCGAATACAGGCAGTACGTAGCTATCCTGTATTTAACTAATGCGAAATTTTATCTACATTCGATCACAATGTGTACGATTGCAAGGTTTTCTAAAGGTTAATAAATAAATAATAATCTTTATTTTATATCACGATGCAGCCAAAGACAGATTAAAATAACAGGTTGAAGCTTATGTTTACATTTATCTTATTTTATTTTCAGTTTGTAGAAGACGAGTTATTAAGAATGCAATCGGAAGTAAGGAATGACATGCGACGTTCCACCACGGCTAAGGAGCTGTTTACAGGGAAGCAGTATAGGAAGGCAGTTATCATCGCATTCGGTAAGATAATACCCAGCTATGTACCAACAAAATATGGAAATCCACCCAAAACATACGTGATCTTTTGAATATTATAAATGCACAAGTTTTTAACGATGTTTGTTACTCCTTCACGCGAAAACTACTGCACGGATTTTAATAAAATTGGGCAGCATTACAGCTACTGCCCAAAATAAAATATGATTGGACAGATTCACACAGCGCCATCTAGCCCCAAAGTAAACAAAGCTTGAGTTGTGGGTGTTAGATAATTGATAAACTACTTATATACTTTTTTAAATACATACTTATTATACATACTGCACCCAGACTCCTAACAGAAATGAACATCCTTCGTTTCAATTTCTGCTTTTCTGGGAATCGAACCATGAACAGAGGTCCGGGGTTCGATTCACGCAGAGGCGTGGCAGACCGGCATGTTAATCTACTGAACCACTCAGGGCGTCAAAATAGCACATAGGTTTTAAATAATCCCGAAATTCATTGTGGTTTCCGCGACAGATACGCCGCGAAGCCGTACTAGCTGATGTGCATTATTTTAATACGGGTAAATGAAAATGGGATTCACCACACAAGATAATGTGAAGCGATTTATGTTAATCACAAACTGTTAAAGCGCTTCTTGTTTGAAGGAGTTTATAGTAAAATTCGTCGTTGCTCTTCCAGGCTTGAAACTGGCTCAAATAATGACGGGACAGCTGGTGATACAGCAATACCTGGGCATGATCATGAAGGAAAGCAACACCATGGATGTAACCGCCGCTCTTATCATATTTGGAGCTGTCAGGTTCATAGTTGGTAAGTTTGTTCAATTTTTACTGTTTAATCTGTGTTTACTCTTCAATATTAAGTTGAGCTTCGGTGGCCGAACGGTTAAGGTATCCGACTCGTAAGCGAGAGGCACCAGATTCGAATCCCACTGTGGCCATGTACCAATGAGTCTTTTCTGAGTTATGTACATTAGTTGAATGCTAACCGATGCTCTTACGGTGACGGAAAACACCTGCATATTCGGGAGACTGAAAATGCAACCATGATCCATTCTTGTCAGATTTCCCTGGTAGCAAGGTCACGGAGGTTAGATAGCAGTCGCTCCACTGTAATTATTTGATCTGCCAAATCCTGGATCATGGTCAAAGTGGACGTACGCGTACGGGAAAGCACAACCGGGACATTAACGCTAAGATGGTGATGACTCTTCAAGTATTAAGTAGACCTAAACACCACTAATTGTTTTTTCGCTCATGCCAGTACTTTGCTCATGACGGAACTTGTATTTTATGACAAACACACGCACGTCCTCGCTCGCTCGTCTCGTCAATCGTTCTGAAATGGTTTTTGTTTATTTCACAAATTATCCTAATGGTGCGAGTCTGCATATGAAATGATTGTTTCTATTATCTTTTCCAAGGCTTTACCGACCGTGGCGCGTAACCGTGCCTATAGCTATTTACGCAGAGATTGCAGGATGTAATTATTTCGTAACCATGTAGCTAATTTTAATAAAATACTGTGTTTAATAAAATTTAGTGTAGTGCTGTAATTTTCCCGTCGCTATTATTAACGTCTTATTGTGTCACAAATAAATGCCTTAGACTTTGACTATTAACTCTTCTTTAAAGAGTCTTAACGTGTTTCTTATTTTCCATTTCAGCGGTAATATCATCACTATTAGCTGATAAAGTCGGCCGTCGCCCTCTGCTGATCTACTCTTACTTCGGCAATTTCGTCGCTCTGTTTTTCGTTGGACTCTACTTCTTCTTATTGGAAGCCGTCAGCATCGACCGCGACAAGCTGGCCTCCTACGACTTCATAGTTTTCACCGGCATCCTCCTTTCAAACATCATATCCACTCTGGGCTACCAGTCCATCATCGTCGTGGTCCCAGCGGAAATCTTCCCACTAAATGTTAAAGCCGTTGCCATGACATCTATTTCCATATTCGGCGCATTGTTGAACTTCTTCGTTGCAAGGGGATACCAAATCGTCAAAGACGCTTCGGGATATTGTGGTATATTCTGGATATTTGCAGCCATTTCATTGGGCGGTGCTGTGTTCTCAGTGGCCATGGTCCGAGAGACTAAAGGGAAGAGTTTTAAAGAAATACAAATGGATCTCCAAGGATCATTATACGAAGACGATGAAGTTTTCAATAAATTAAACATTGTAGACAATGACGTTATAATCGAGGGCAAGGAATTGAAGGAAATCAACAAAGAAACCAAACTGTTGTAAGTTTTTGTAATTGTTATGTTTGAGATTGCACACAAATATTATATTAATGATACAATACGTAATAATTATCATGGAAAAGTGCGTTTATGACACAATGCACGTTAATCATGAATGAATATATTAATTGATGACAACGCAGAAGTTTGGTGCTCTATGATTTTATTGCTTTATGAGTTTTATTATTTATATAATTAAATGCTAAAATTAACCAGTAATGACAACATTAGATTAAAATGTACCACTACCGCTATACGAGTAGGTACTTCTGAATACACCTTGTGTGTATCGAATTCGATACACCAATTTTATATTTATTATACAAGAAGTGTATTAGTAAGCTGGTTGTTAAATACTTTGACAATGGTAATGACAAATAGGTATAATACTACTAGGTACTTGTGAATGTATACATTTTAAAACTGTTTGAAATGCATTTTTGTACTATTAATGGACATTGTTACTTAGATTCTCAAAATATAATGATCTGTGATCATTTACAGTGATATACTTATAGATAGATAATACTCTAGATATAGTTACATTAATAGACTATAAAAGAATAACTTATTCCAATTGTTTGATAATATTCTAAGTTGATTCAAAATGTGTTATTACTAAAACGTACCTAAATGAATCAGTGAGAAAAATCGTCCTAGTAAGTGTAAGATAATTTTTTTATAAGCTACGAGTGTTTATCGGCAGGGCCGAGGTTGTACTACCTTCCATAAACATAATGTGATAGAACATCGTCAAATTATAATATATAAGTATATGGCTATTTATTTATAAGCGAAATAGCAACGGAATTGGACATTATCTGTTACCTATAACATCTACGATCTTAGATGAGTTTACAATGTACAACTGCTACTAGAATAAAATGAATGAAGATGCAAACATGTTTAAAATTTACTTATTAAGCTTAATTATTTTTATTTTCCCGAATATTTTCATGAACACCTTATTATTTACTCATATTTGCTTTTCTTTATACGTTGTATAAATACGACGATGACTATAAATAGTGAGTTAAGTAAATTAATTATTATTTTAATTTAGGATATAATCCTTTCATTGTTAGTAATAATATTTATTTAAAACGTTCTTTTAAATGAGGTACTTACTATAAATAGGTAAATATACAACACAATTTTGTAACATTTGTTGCAACGCTGCCAGAATACTATGTGTAGAGAGTACTTATTTTGTTACTTAATTAAACGAAAGTTATTTAAATCGTATTTCATTTTATCTCACTTAATCCCCATGTAGAAATAATGCATAATTATTTTGACGTATATCATTTTATATTACGACTATGCTCGTACTATGACGCTAATAAAATTGCGCTCAACGTTGATAAATGTGCTGTGGTCGACTTTCACCCGACGAAAATCTCCTATCAAATACGACTACAAATTTAATGGCATAAACATAAAACGGGAAATTCAAATCAAAGATCTGGGCGTTATCCTTGATACCAAGCTAACATTTACATCTCACTATGAGTACATAACCAACAAAGCGTATAAAAACCTACGTTTCGTGGTGAGAGTCACGAGGCCGTTTACAGATGTTGAATGCATCAAGGTGCTGTACTACTCCTACGTGAGAAGTATCCTGGAATACGCTAGCTCTGTCTGGAATCCCCATTATGCTACTCATGAACATGCTCTGGAACGTATCCAAATGAAATTGATTAAATATTTAAACTACAAATCTCATGCGGAGCACGGAAACTACGAATCGTCCTGTCACAGATATAATCTGCCTACTTTAGGAGAGCGCCGTCGTATCCTCGACATGACGTTATTGCACGATATTTGTTCTGGAGCACTGGATTGTCCGGCGCTTGTAAACAAACTTCTGTGTTTGCGTGCGCCTCAAAAACGTACTAGGCAGACGCAGTTGTTCCATATTCCGGCCGCTCGCACAAACTATGCATTAAACGGTCTAACCCTACGCTTGCCACGTACCTATAATAAATATTTTAACGAACTGGATATATTTCATAGGTCCAAACAACAATTTAAATCCGATCTAAAACAACGTAAAAAAGTATAGGTAATTGTATAAATAATTGTTTTCTATTCGATTATGCAAGGATGATAGTACCCGTTAGTGTGTGTGCGGAGTTGGTGTGTACGCAAGAATAATATGTGTGTATGTATATATATATATATATATATATATATATATATATATAAATAAATAAATATTATTTCGGTGTTGCCTTGTTTTGGGTTCGATGGCATGGGCGATAGGCAGCGCCGGACAGCGCAATGCATGCTTCCTAAGCTATGGCACGCGCCGAGCCCGCTGCGAACACGAGTGCGCGTTAGATGAACGCAGTTTCCGCAAGTACTACATCTTGATTCTTTATAGTTCTATTGTTTCCGCACTCACTTGAAAGGCATTAACTGCCATCTCACCTGATGGGAAGCGACGATCTTTCTAGCTGTTTCTGAATAGATATGCTCCATCTTCAGTCGCATCGGAATATTCTCTCTTGTCTCTGGCGAAACTGTAGGAGATCAAAATTGAAGACTAAGGGGGAGTAAAGATTATAGTCGAAATACGAAAATTTCCGCTAGCTGCACAAAACTGCAACATTTCAATTCAATGTATGTCAACATACCGTGGTGGAAACAGTTATTCTTATTTATTCATACTGTATTATGTCAGTTTTGTGCATCTAAAGGTAGGTTCACAACTATGAAACAACAGGCAATTTTGTTGGAGGCAACATGTTGAAAGCAACATTGTTGCCGTTTGTGGAATGAGGCTTGTAAAACAGCGTTAACAGCTCTACAAAATTAGATTTGTTGAAACATGTTGCGTTCATTCAACAATATTGTATGAATGAAAATATCGAATCTAATGCTGCTACATACGTTGATCATTGTTGACCGTACAACACTGTTGGCCGAGCCTTGGTGGCCGAGTGGTTCGATCGAGGAGGTTCGATTCCCACTGCGGTCATGTACCAATGACTCCTTACTGAGTTATGTACATTAGTTTAATGCTAACCGATGCTCTTACGGTGTGATAAACATCGTGATGAACGATCAGGCGACTGAATGTGTAATTACAATCCAATCTTATCAGGGTCGCGGAGGTCAGATGGCAGCACCTCCATTGTAAGTACCTGATCTGCCAAATTCTCTATCATGGTCAAGGTAGTCCCCGAGCCTACGTGCGCGATAGCACCACTGGTTCATTAACGCCAAGATGATTATTTATTTTGGAATATCGAATATTTATGGTATTGGTTCTCTCGAAATGGAATTGGAAAACTATACAATGTGTTTTCCAACTAATAAATAAAATGCAAGTTACAAGTGCTAAATTGTTTTATTAAAATATTTAGATACAAATAATTAATTTAACACATATAATAAACTAAGTACAATTATTGCATTATTAAAATAGATCCTTACCCTATCAAAAAAACCTCAATTCTAACGAAACTAAAGAAAAATATATTAACACATAATATTTCGATTTTTTAAATATTTTACGTTGTACCTATATTTCGATTTATTTCTACTTTTCATAATCATACGATATTTACACAATTCGAACTAGTTTGCTTCGTAAGCCCGACAAACATGCCTCTTAATTGCTCGCATGGGGTGAACACTCAAAATTATAGTGTCAAACCGCAATTGAGTGAGATGGCGATTTATTGACCTTTCAAAAATTGTTACTTGAAATATTTAAGCGGTCGTGTTCGATGGACATGAACTTGCGCACAGTATTTCAGACCCTGTTGCACATTTGTACTGCACTATCACTATCACTGCATATTATAAAACAAAGTACCACGCCGCGTCTGTCTGCTCGCGATAAATTCAAAAACTACTAAACGGATAGTTAACTCAGAAAAGAGTCATTGGTACATGGCCGCAGTAGGTTCGAACTCTGGATAACTATTTGGATACCTTAACCGCTAGGCAACATGCGCTCCTAATTAATATACATACCTACTTAAATTACACAAAATAATAGACAACCATCTTCGTGGTTTTTACAAGGATTAAAGATAACATTATAATAACAGCAAGTAAGGCATAAATAATTTTTTATTATTTTCAGGTTATACAAAGTTAGGAAGCAGGGTCTTGATCACTTTTGATCAGGTGATCCTGCACGAATGTCTGTCCCTAATTATAAAGTTTTGTCTTACTTTGCAGCAGTATTGCATATAATTTCCCTGTGCTATCTACAGATTTTTGTACAGTGTTTTTGTAATTCCTGTATTTATTAAGAGTTTACATACATACATTACTGTAAAAATCAGAGATCATCATTGGAGAATTGGTCTAAATAACATTGACAACAACTAAAATTATAATAATGCATTTAATCAAAGTGTAAAATTAAAAACTTACGCAATATATTCACAATCATCGTCATTAAAGTAACGTCATAGTCGTCATAATATATTATGTCAATAAGTACTAAGTCTACACTTGAATAGAGTAGGTACACGTAGATATTTTATATCATCATCATCATGATATGAGCTAACTGAAGAATTATGCGCTGTTGAAGTTTCCATTGATTTTAATCAAAACACATAAACAGTATGATGTAGCACCAACAGAACATTGTGTAGGTATCGTCAACAACTGAGAGGTAGACTAACCTACCAATGTTTTCGCACTCGCTATTTATTTGCTATGATCAATATGTCATACCTGATCATTTACCGCAACTGAAATCATATTAACCCTACAGGAGTTCTGTTTTTGTTTATTTTCTTCAATTCCTTGCTTTCGATGACAACCTCATTATCTACAATGTTTAACTTATTGATCACTTCGTCGTCTTCGTACAATGGTCCTTGCAGTTGCATTTGTATTTCTTTGAAACTCTTCCCTTTAGTCTCTGGCATGAAGGCCGATGAGAACACAGCACCACATAATGCAAAAGCCGAGAAAATCAAAAATACGCCACAAAGTCCCGAGGTGTCCCTTACGATCTGGTATCCCCTTCCAATGGTGAAGTTCATAAATGATCCGAATACGCTGAGAGAGGTCAAGGCCACAGCTTTGACATTCAAAGGGAATATTTCTGCTAAGCACACGATTATTACGGACTGGTAGCCCACAGTGGACATGATGTTCGCTAAGAGAATGCCGGCGAAGACTACGAAATCGTAAGAGGCCAGGGAATCGCGGTTGATACTGAGGACTTCTAACAAGAAGAAGTATAGTCCAACGATACTCATAGAGATGAAAGTGCCGATGAAAGAGTGGATCAGCAGAGGACGACGACCGATTTTATCCGTTAATACTGATGATATTACAGCTGAAATACAAAAATAGGAAGACGTTAGGACAAAGAGGTACAACATAGATTATTAAAACTGGTATAATTAAAGATATTATTTCGATTGTGTACTGTGCTTGACAATAACTTGTTACTCTTGGCTTCATCGGTGTGAGAATGGAGAGCATATCTCGTGTTCTTTATTTTTGAAGGAGTTTTAGGAAAATTAGGGGGTTTTCCAAATAGTAATTACTTCCTGTAATCTCTACTCACAAATAGCAATATTTGGCTCATTGTGAGGTTCACGACCGTTGGCACGGTTGTGAGCCTTAGTTGACGATAAAATTGCTTTGGTCCCGGGGTTTTCCATTTATATTTAGCCATACAAATAGTTAAATAGAAATATTTTAGAGATTGACTTATTATCTAGTAGATAACCAAGTTTGATACCTTGGACTTACCAAAAATGAATCTGACTGCCCCAAATATTATAAGAGCGAGGGTCACGTCCATGGTGTTGCTTTCCTTTATGATCATGCCCAGGTACTGCTGTATAATCAGCTGCCCCGTCATTATTTGGGCCAGTTTCAAGCCTGGAAGAACAAAGTCTTCGTCAGTATTAAATAATGATCAGCATAAACATGTACGCAAAGTCGAACTGCATTTAGGATCTATATTCTATACTAATTTTGAGCATAACACCCAAGCACTTTATTGAAACTTCGCTTTAAAAAAGTGGTTGGTCTCAAAAACTAAAACTGATTCTATGTTCTCTATAAGGCAACTCTGCCCTTGAAAAAAATTTACTACTTTACAATATTTAGATGGACATGTGTGACGACGCTACATCGATTGCATCATATTATGTTGATATTGGTTATCATAACTTACGACTTTACGAGCCATTGATAAGTGAATGATGACGTAGTTCGCACACAGTAGGTCAATGTTGGACATAGGCCTAATCCAAGGAAATTTTTACCGTAGATTTGTACAAGTGCAAGCTCTCGCTCCATCTAGGTCTTAGCTCAAAGTGTACCTCTGTTTGACGTGTATAGGTGTCCACAGCTCAATACCTAAAATATGTGTAGCCTCATATTTTATGCTGCAGTTGTATTTTTTGAGCTGATATTAATCTTACCGAATGCGATGATAACTGCCTTCCTATACTGCTTCCCTGTAAAGAGCTCCTTAGCCGTGGTGGAACGTCGCATGTCATGCCTTACTTCCGCTTGCATTCTTAATATTTCGTCTTCAACTAACTGAAAGCATAATTCTCATATGAATGAATTTGGAACACATGTGTCTGAAAGCTTTTGAATTAAACATATTTTTCATTAAAGAATATGAAGCTTGCACGGAAAAACACCTACGTCTTTTATATGAAGTGCTGCCAACCCGCACAAGGCGATCTTGGTGAAACGTTTTCTACTGACTGAAAGAAGGAATTAAAATATTTCCTTTTTAAAATAATAGAAAAAATATATTTAATTTTTATTAGTCGGATGTGAGAATGGCTTATGCTCGCCCGGGAAGCGCATAAATAGTGTAGTTACGCAAAGCGCTGTTTTCCAGCAATGTCCTAGATATGAAAAAATAATGAATTTATTGAGTGGTTAGATTTTAGAAGTCAATTGAGGAGGATGCGAAAACGAACAATATTTAAAACGATTCAACTATTCTTAGTTCTTATAAAGTGGTCAAAATATTACAGAAAGAAATCAATTTTAACATCGGGACAGCGACAATAATAAAAATGATAAAACAGTAAAATAAGAAAGAAGAACTCACCTTCTCATCTTTGTACCCTAGCAGTTTAACCAAGACATCCGTAGCGGCTTGAACTTTGCCCTCTTTCAATAGGTAGTACGGCGACTCTGGTATCCAAAAGCAGGCGCAGAAGTATATAAGCGGCATTCCCAGAAGTAGGTAGTTGAGCATATCGTACGACACAAAAGGCCCAATCGTCATCATTAAAAGGCTGCCAAAATTGAACATGAACCTCGTAACCAGTGACAGGGAACCCCGCACCTCTTTGTCAGCTATTTCTACTGAATATATACTCACTGCCTGTTGGAAAAAATATTTAAATTTATTTATGACTGATAAAATTACATCGATCTTAGTTCTCGGATTTTGCGTGTATAATGATTTCCTTTAAATATTTATGTATCTATTTTTAAAAGAAAAGCCTTACCAACGACATCATGCCGGTCGCAACACCCCACAGGAACTTTGCAATGTACAGCAACCAAGCCTTCATTGCGCAAGCGATGATTATCTGGTAGGTGCAATGACAGAAAATCTTAATCTATGGACCTTGACTTGAATAATTAATCTTAATAACTTCAACTTGAAAAATAAAGAGTTTTGTACCATTTAATATCTTCAATTACCTGATTCTTCAATTCTTCAATTCAGACAACGCTTTGCGAAATATAGAAAAATGTTTATTTTTAACATACATTGATTGTGTCTAGTGCGATTGAAATGTTACGTACGTTGAGGTTTTATAATCTCAAAATGTGTAGAGTATATCTACAGCTTACAGTAAATGCCATATTGTAAGCTCCATATTTTTTTTGCAACCGTTTAGCGGTTGTGTACAGGGTAGCATAATATGGATTTATATTTTGAGCGGCTGAGTTTAAAGCGCCTAACACAGACACGGCCTGCTAGACTGTGTCTGTCTGCTAGACGATTAAAGGATATGCCGGATAAGAAAGGGCTAGCCGGAACCTCCTTCAGACTTAATCATCATATCATACGTACCGTGCCGACAGCGGCGGGCAGAGCGCTACCAAGGATTGTGATTCTCCGACCAAAGCGGTCCGTTATGAACCGACTGATCAGACTGCCTGCCATGAACCCAGGGGAACCCAAAGCCGTCATCCACGCCATCTCGTTCTGAAATTTAAATTCTGGTGTATTGGCAATTTGTGACGATTATGTATTACATATTTTCGCTTTGTATTGTGCTATGGCATCAAGGCAGACGACGGAGTTGTGTTCATATATTTTAAATATAAGCGAAATATAATAGGGTAGCGAAATTTAAACATTATATTATAGATCTTAAAGATCATATTGCTGTTATAAAGAAGAGCACGATATCAGCTTTTAAATAGACCTTAAAAATTATTAAGAAAGTCGGTTAAGCTGATATCGAGTTCTGATTCCGGTAAATGCAAGACTCGTGGCCTCTCTAGCTCAGATTTCCAACTATTACCATCAGACGAATGAAAAATGAATACCCTAAAAACATGGCAACGAAAGCCACAATAGAGCCTCCGTGAAGAAATGCCCTTATCTATTAGCATAAGTTTATCACGCGGCAACAATGAAGCTTTCTATAACGTTTCGGTAGTTTTAGTGATACTCTTTACAATATAAGTTTACTTAAAAATACAGGCTAAAATAAAAAGAAAAATACAAACATACTCACTTTCGATACATAAAAGCTAGTCGAGTTCTCTGAGAATTTCGGCATCATGGGAGCCATCCAGGATGCGTAGATTCCCGTTGTAATGGACCCTAAAGACACTGAAATAGTTTTTTGGAATTGAGTACTCTCTCTTGTTGATTTGGCTTGATGCTATACAGGGTGGCCAGAAAAGTGACGCCCATAAATTTTGTTTAGGTTCCTCGTGTTGAGAGGTATCTGAATCTGTATCTGTATCTGTAAAAACCTATATCTGTTCTACGATTTTTCGTAGTTTTCGAGTTACGACTTTTTATATGAAATTTTGCAAAATTGCCACCAGATCAGTTTGAAAAATTTCTAAAAAAAAGTAGAAGATTTCTTAGATTTTTTTTTCTTGCAGCTAAATCTCTATGAACTGTGCATTTATGCATAAAATAAACAGCCTCATAACTTTCATGGAAGTTACTACAATATTGACCTAAATTTAAGGATTTATGTTAAGTGAGTTACCATTTCAATTTTCAACTTTAAATTAAAAATCTAAACTGATAATGTCTTAGTGTCTAAGAAAATTCAGAAAATGCGCTAGACTCTAAGCTTTCATAACAATAATTAAAAAGTAATTGTTTCAAACTAAACTCGCGTTCTTTACACATATTATTATATTAGACGGGACTTGGACGCGACGTACCTTTATGATTTGTTTTCCCGACGTTTCGATGGTTACACCCACCGTGGTCATGAGACGACTGCCGTGGGAGGTGACAGCTGCGGTGATGTGCTGGTAGACTTCTACTCTCCCATAAAATTGTCAATTTGTTGTTGATTCGGAACTGCACGACACACAACACTCACGACATCCACGGATGCGTCCGACGATAACTCTTGTGTCTTACGGTTATTTATTTGCACACCACTGGATTCCACGACGCCGAAAGCGTTATATCCATCTTCCCGATTGAAAGTTTTGTACTTTTTAATTTCAATCGCTTCCCGAACCATACGTGAATAATATTGCCGGTCAGTGGAGAGGACATGGAGCTGACAGGAGCTGTCACCTCCCACGGCACTCCACGTGGGTGTAACCCTACCGAAACGTCGGGAAAACAAATCATAAAGGTACGTCGCGTCCAAGTCCCGTCTAATATAATAATTAAAAAGTAGTACTTCATTGGCTATTTTTCGCTGAAATCAGCCATCAAAGACAAAGCGAGCTCAAAAATTTTTGAATTTTATTATTAATAAAGTCAAAACTTAATGATTGAAAATACTGGAAAATAGCTTATCAGGTTTGGTATATTGGATGGATTGATTCAATAAAACAAAGATGATTGTAATAAAATTAAATTTATTTACAATTGGTTTTCAAAATGCCACTCCCACTGAAATGCACAAACTACACCTGCGTAAGAAATTATCTTTTAAATGTCTGAAAGCTGAAGGCGTATTTGATTTCTTTGTAGTAGCCCCAGATGAAATAATCGAAGGGATTGAGGTCAGGAGAGCGTGGTGGCCATCTGATTGGTCCGTTGCGTCCGATCCATCTGTTAGGGTACGTTTCGATAAGATAACGTCAGACTTGCGTTGCGTAATGACATGGGGCACCGTCATTCTGAAACACCATGGTTCGCCTGAGTTCCAAATTGACGTCTCCGAGCAACAATGGTAGATCGTTTTCTAAGAAATTATTGTATGTTTCTCCATTAAGTCTCGACGGTAGTTCAAACGGACCAATTAGTTCACCATTGAGGATCCCGGACCACATGTTTACACTGAAACGATGTTGGAATGTAGAAGCTCTCGCATCGTGTGGATTTTCGATCGCCCCCGTGTGCAAATTATGAATATTGAAGATTCCAACTCGTTTAAACCGTGACTCATCAGTCCACAGGATTTTATTAATAAATCCAGGATTCTCTTGCTAAAATTGTTTGACAAAAATCAACCCGCAATTGGTGATCTGCTGGCAGTATTAATAAAAACACGATGGTCAGGATATCGCTCCGGTTGTGGTCCACCTCGGCGTCGAAGTTGGTCACGATACAGTCGCGCTGCGGCGTGGCCGTTGCCTTGTGCATCAATAATGCATCTCTGCATATTCACTTAACGTGTAACTCATCTCTAACACCTCCAAGTAAGCATAGTCCAACTCACAATGCGAAACAGAGTCCAATAAAAGAGCAGTGGCCAAATCAATCAAAAGCAGCGGAGTCCGTGGGCAAAGCGAGTGTGGTAGTGGAAACAAAATGGTGACACGAGTAGCAGTAAACATAAGGTGAGAACGACTGACGTGATTTTTGTTTGCGGCTCAGAGGTGCTAGAGGGCTTGTGTGATAAAGTATTGCAATGCCGTTCATTGTTATTGTATCTTAAAAATTTACAAATGCTTATTTGCTATGCTTGCTATTATTGGCTGGTTATTTTATGCATAAATGCACAGTTTATAGAGATTTAGCTGCAAGAAAAAAAAATCGAAGAAACCTTATACTTTTTTTTTAGCAATTTTTCAATCGGATCCGGTCGCAATTTTGGAAAAATTCATATAGAAAATGGTAACTCGAAAACTACCACAAATCGCAGAACATACATAGGGGTTATTCAGATACCTCTCAATACGAGGCACTTAAAACAATTTTTGGACGTACTTTTCTGGCCACCTGTATAATGCCTAAACTATTTCAACTAAGAGGAAACGAGATTTGAAGAAATAAACCTAATTTGGAACGGTCTTGATGAGCACCTACTATACCGCGCGATGAAAGCTTGCTATGAAATAAAGATTTAAATTTTTTAGATTTTCTAGGGATAGCGGTTAAATCCGGTTTCTGCCCGAGTCCGCTTTCTTCCTTCCCAAAATCTTCTTCAAAGGGGGGGGGGGGGGCTCTGATTCTTGTTCTAATAATCTCCATGTTGAAAAAATCAATCAAGTCGCCGACGCAGACGCAAAACAAACTGTGTCAAGATTTTCCGAAAACAACGTCTCCACTTTTACAAATTGCTTGATATCTATAAATTTACATATCAAGCAATTTGTAAAAGACGAGATTGAAAATACAAATAAACGCTTATTTACACCAAGTGATCCTTGTATTGATAAAGAAAATACAACTAACGCAGCTACAAGTTTATGAATCACAAATCACACGTAATTTTCTGCGCTATTCTACTGTGTGGATTATATAATGTGTTTAATAGCAGTAGTGCGGAATCCTTATTGTGTAGAATCGCGAATAGGTAGAAAAGCAATTGTGCATATTGTAGAACATCGAAAAAAAAAATATGAAGAGGATACAGAAAATCCTTATCTATGTAAAGTAGGATTTCTTGATTTATGTAGATCATACGATGAACTTACAACATGACACAATCAGGTATTGCACTCTCCGGTTGCCGAACTTCTCCATTTTCTGTATTTGAGCTGAAAACAAAAATTTGTGATTATTTTAAGGCATGTCAGATTTTCCGTCTTAAATCAGAGAATATTAATACTTGCAGGTGATATTATTACTTGTAATTTCGCTTGTAATTTAAATATACATATTATTTTCCACGCTGAAAAAGTTGTACATAAAATCGAATTCTCAAGAAGTAGCTTTTTAATGCCCTACATGTAAAGAAGGGCGATGTTTCTGTTTACTCCTCACATTCCATTCGGTATCCAGGAGAAGGGCATAAGATTAATATTGTGCAAAATCGAGTTTTTAGAAGAAAGAGAAGCCTAGAGTTCGTCAGCCTTAGTACTTAAAACACTGGCACCGCGCCCGCTCTCCTTTGCAGCGGTTTATACAGAAGAGACGCGCGATTTTGTCGCCTTGCGACATCAAATTATACAGAAGAGGCGCAGACGTGCGATGTGGTGGACAATCGAAGAAACGTAAAATGAACTTTATAGTTATCTCACATAGCGTCGTTTTTGTCGTTTGGAGAATTACGCCAAGCGACGCGTGACTAGACGCGACGCGCTACGCTTAGCGGCGCAGGTGCGTCGCCTGGTGGTGGAGACGTCGTCTAGACAAGCAGGCAAAATTTTGTTTACGACAAAAACGATGTTATGTAATATATCTATAAGGTTTATTTTGGTTTCTTTGATTACCTGGCCCCGCCGCGTCTCTTCTGTATAAACCGTGTCATAGGTTCCTGATGTTCGTGCGTACCGTACGTACCGTAGTCAATAAAAGATTCACCTTGTAACCAAGTCCGTGTTGTCGGAAACCAAGCGCATCGTCACTCATATTAAATAACACAATAGTATCAAATACACTCAAGCTATGTGACTATCAAGTGTGTTATCTTTTGAGAAGATAATTATATTTCAATATCGATCCGCATAGCTATTCATTTAACACAGAATCATCATCATTACCATCTCCTTATGGGTACTAGAGTGTGAGGGGCCCATCGCTTGCCTACTTACGATCTTTTCTGAATGAGCGAATTAGTAAATTTTGGTAATATTTAATTGATATAGGTTAATAATTAACAATGGAAAAGCTTTTGTTTGTGTTTCCTAATGAGGATGAATTTTACAGTTTTTTACTTGTTGGGAAAACCGCCTTTAATTTAAATCTAACTAGCGACACGCTCTAGCTTCGCACATGTTTTCTCGGCTATTATTTACTATGCATGCATGCATGTATTATGCCTAACCTAACTTAAACCATGTTAAAAATTCTATAACTGACGGTGAAAATCTATTGCGTGATTTAAAAGGAGTTATCGGATATACAAACGTCATATAGACCGGACAAAACCTTCAAAAAAAGGCTTACGTTTTGAATCTCAGCAAATCGTATTACTCTACAAATTACTCAACTAAATCAAATTAAGTTTTGGTAACCGATGTTTTCTTACTAATTCAACCCCGCTGAATAAAAAAATGCTGGTTACCAACCCCTCTCCTCCCCCTTTACCCCCGTGTTCTCTCCGAAGTGACCATTGCCGTGTTTTAGATAAGAGCAAATTAGGTATTAAGAAATTAATCTACTTTAAATTTCCTAAATAACATTAAATACATTTTAATTCATAATTTTTTCATTTTACAGTATTACCGTTACAGACAGGAGCAAATCATCAAAAAACAAGTTATTTTACCGAAACATAAAAGTCAAATAAGTAACGATACAAAAAGTAGTTTTAGCAATACAGCCTTCGGTAACGAAATAAAAAGTAAAAAACACAATACTTTTTTCTTCTCAATTTCTAGGATAGTGACAAGTTACAAGAAAAATAGACTATGTCTATGTTACATAGATAGAGAACACTGAGAGTTCCTGGCCGCTCATAAATGTTTGAATTTCGGATGTTATATTCTTTAAAAAATAAGACTTCATTGGTAAGCTTTGGTAGTTTTATATGTCATTCGCAATGTATTACGTAATTTTGTTTTTCTTAACAAAAAATGAATTAAAAAAGTATAAATAATAAAAAAATTGGCAGGAAATCGTACATCAATTGTTTTATATCACAAGTTGAAGTTCGTCGTCCGTAGCACAAATGGAATTAACGCAATAATATTTTAGGGCGATGATATTTTATGGTTTTAAAAGTTCACTCTCTCCGCAAGACTGCACTGCTCGTCTTCAAAATACTTCAGTAAATATATAAATTTACTTACATGTAAAATAGTTTTGGTTTTACATATAAATTGTTTTATTAATGAATTACGCAAAACTTTCAGTGTACCCCACGTACCTGTAGCTAGTTAGTTACTATAATGACTGCTTCGTCACTCTGGTAAACACAATCTACTGGTATTACACGCTATCAGTTAGGAAATATACACACGCATAACTTATAAAATTATTAGCTGTCGATAAAAATCAAATAGACAGACAGATGAAAGATGATAATGTCATTTTCTTAAATTCTTGCACTCTCATGCAACGTGAAAAGACTGTCATGCAAGGCATCTTGCATCTTGTCATTCATATAATGTAAGTGTCAATGTAAGGACAAGGAAGAATGAAAAGGAAAATAATTTAGGTTATTAAAGACTATTAAATAATTTAGATAAAGTGGACACTAAACTCATGGGCGGGAAATCAGATTTCGGAAGAGCACATTAGATATTAGAGGTACTCCCCCAAACAATATTATGTGCAATGGAATCATCATCATCATCATCATATCAGCCAAAAGACGCCCACTGCTGGGCATAGGCCTCCCCCAGAGATGCAATGCAATACCTACAAATAATGCATAATATCCAATGTGTAAGGCTGTATTTCAAAAACTACTTATCGTATCGATATGAATTCATCATAAATGTTTAGGAAATTTTATACAGATTTATTACTTCTTTGAGAATATCCTCCTATCTGTAACCGTTTTACTGCAAAATGAATAAAAAACACGATGAGGGATACTTCGGGGAGGAAACGGGGGTGTAGGGGGGAGTGGAGGGTAACAGGCATTTTTTGATTCTGCGGTGTCAAATTAGTAAGAAAACATCGGACCAACAACCAAACAGTAAGTAGTTCAGTAGAGTAATTTTCTGTCCGGTCCAAGCTGCGGAAAGCAATTTTAACTTATAATGTTATGTAAGAGTATAAATTTATTGGTTCGTAAATTATTACATTATGCGTATATCATACATGACAAATCAAAGTTACTGCTTATCACCAGACGGGCTGTGCTCGTTAGTCATTGAGTAGCAGTAACAAAAAATAGATACACCGTGTAGGTATAGCTGTAATCGGCTGTAAAAGCTAGAAAGAAATCGGTGTAGTACGAGTATAGAAAGAGAGACATAAGTAGGGGTAATATAGAAGTACGGAAAACAGTAGAGTTCAATCCTGCAACCTATTCTGGTAGGTTTAAGTTAATAATATTTTTTTATTAGCCAAATAATACAATAACAAACACAACATAAATTATAATACGGAGCTGTCAGCCTGAATGTTATACGTTCAAAACGTGAGCGGTAGGCACTCAGCTAGCTATAACTCATCATAACAAGTCTAGAAGGAATAATATATAGAAGCGAAAACTCGTAAACTCACTCGGTTGTTAGCAGTCAGTACAACAGAACTGACGAATACTGATATATTTGTAAAACGGTACACTGATTCTGAACTTCTTCACTACACACGAATACTAAAATATTACACAACACAGCTTCACATGTAATTTAAAGAGATGTTTTTATTAATATTCACTTTCACAGTATTTTCACGTTCACATTAATTTTATACTTTTTCTTTCAGGTGATGTTACGTCCATATTGTTTGTATCTGCACTGTAAACCGACGTGCGTTCGTGACGAGCGTTGAGATATGTATGTCATCATGATCGTATGCTGTAAACCTATTAGCTAAATGCAATATTCATTCTAATGGAAAAGCCAAACTATTGCCAGTGTTGCCAATTCGGGTACTGCAAAACCTGCTTGTTTACTTTTACTTGTACGCAGTGACAAACTAACATCTTAGATTCATACATTTAAATGTAAAACAAATAACGTAGAACCGCAGGTGCATTGTCACTGTGAGGAGTAAGACGCAATTATTATATCTGTAATTGCTCTGGGTACCTTATCTTGACAGCGTCCTACCACCTGATAGTGTGGTAATCAAATAAATTATAATCAGATACAAAGTCCTTTTGGTAATAAAAAGTTTTTTAACTGCTGCCACTAAGTTGGCAAACAAGCATCGGTTACGGTCCTACGGAATGCGCCTGACTGCTTCAAATAAAGTGGTCAAGTGAGCAAGAGGTCCGGTGCAAAAGAGAGTTATCGCACAATTCCAAATCCGATCAAAAAACATTTTTATGTAAAAATTTGTTAAGTCTTGTGACTCTTCCGTAAAAGTATATGAGACCTAAGGTGGAACCAAGCTAACAGTAGTTTTTTGTTTGTCAAGTGAGAAAGATATCTTTATAAATGAGATCAAATAAGTTCTAGATCATCAGTTTAAGTATTATTATTGCCTTTCACTTTCAAAGTCGGAGGTGGCGCCGGTGTTGCGCTTTCTTTACACGTGCGGGCGGCTCGTGCGGGTATTTCCGAGTTTTTTAATATGGCGATTCGGGGCTTCGGTATCGCTCCTCGTCCCGGAATCACGCGAGTATCCTGCGTGCTAAGCACGCTGTTGGGAGCAGTGGCGCCGTCCTGGCTTCCGGCAGGTTTCCCCTTCTCCGGGGCCTTACGGGAAGATCGGGTGGCTTGCGATGCAGTCGCAACGGTCGGGTTTGTAGTCGTCGTGACGGGAGCAGTTGTTACGTCCGGCTCGGACGTTAAACGGGTGACCTTGGCGGAGGTTTCGACACGGAGGGCGCTTTTTATGTCCTCCATGGACTCAAGGTTGCGTAGCGGCGCTTCCGAGTTTGTAATGTCTCGGACCGTGACGTTACGACTTTTTCGGATTTGCTGCTTGCCGCGTTTTACAGCGGCAGCCGCTGTTGGTGGTAGCAGTGGAGGGTAGTCCTTCTCCACGGGGGTCAGGGGGGCAGACGACGGCGGCGTGGAGAACACTTCGTCTTCCTCCATTGTAGGTGATAATAATCACCCGCGATCTTGTGGTCACTCTGATGTGCGAGCGATGCAGTGTGTGTGTGCGAGCGATACACTGCAGTCGTATCACGGGTGCGAGCGAGATGGAGATTGTTTGCGGTAGGCGGCAGCGGAAAATATTTTGCGGGGGTTTCCTGATACCCGTGGGTTTTTATGGCGCACGTTTACACCCGCAAACGGTACGAACGTCCTCGGCGCGTGCAATCAGGCCGGGTGGAGCCCTTTGAGGGGTGCCCAGCTCGACGCCCGCGAGCAGACGCCCGTGCCCGTATCCGGGTGCAAGCGTACGCAATAGTTACGTGCGGCGCTGTTGGTGTTTGGCGCGGTGTGCGAGGTGTGCGACGCGGTGGCGGGTTGGTATCTTGCGACGTGGTTTCGTTCGCGGCGCGGGTGTTCTTGCGGCGCGGTGATGCTGGGGCACGACGCTGGTGAAGGCGGCGCGGCTGAGCAGCTTGGTGTCGGCTGGTGTTCTGCCGACTGCGTTCTTTGGTGGCGCGCGACGCGGATGTGAGCGACGCGGTAGGGTTTTGCCGGCGAGGTGTTGTGTCGGCGGTGGTGTGTAATATATCTACCTGAGAACTCCTAGACTCCTAGATCTGCAGGGAAAATTTCTACCGGCGAGATGCAATGCCGGTAGTGGAGCTCGGGGATGGAGGGTTGGGCTCGGGGATGGAGGGTTGGCTCGGTGAGGCAGGTCAGGACTCGTAGTACGTTGTCAGGCGATGGAATGATCTTGGACGGGAAAATTTCGGACGAGGGTAGCTGCATAATTTTTTGGAAAAATCATGTGCGTGGCGCGTATCGGTGCCCGGTGTCTCGCCGGAGTAAGTCCTCGTACGCGCTGATCGGTCTGCATGCGTCGCCTCCTACCTGGATGAGCTCGATAACTTCCCTTTGTTTTCCGTTATATTTTTGACTTTTGAAAAGAGATTAATTAACGTAATCCTAATACAATGAATACATTTTCATTTCCATTTTCATTATCAATGATCCATAGGTCTGTCAGTCAGTCCATGAGTGAGTGGCGATATATTAAAACATCCATAAACAACATTTTATAAACCGATAGGTAGAAACATGTAATTTATAATATACAGTGTGTAGGTACATTTAAGGCCTTGCCACATACAAAGCTCGGCGCGAGCGCGGCGCGTTATTTGCTAGGCAACCATCGCGCGGCGCGATGGTTGCCTAGCAAATAACGCGCCGCGCGATGGTTGCCTAGCAACTATCGCACCGCGCTCACGCCGCGCTCGCGCCGAGCTTTGTATGTGGCAAGGCCTAGTAAGACATACATAAAGAGTTCGAAATTGCGTTGAGTTGTTTCGAGAAAAGGGAGTGCGGCCGTACTTATCGACTTGACTTGGGTCGGGCTGCCGTGCCCTCTGATTTACAATTTGACGAATTCATCTGTGCGTTTTCGCATTGCCTGCGTAAGGTTATCTAAAAAATTAAGTATGAAAATCTCTTGGAATCTTCCGGGTCGTACCCATTGGGTACAACCGGGAAGAAGCATTAGATGACCTTCTCATAGAAAGTTATGTATTTTGGATGATACAAGTAATAGAAGAAGAACTTTAAAGGTTAGAACGCTTTACCGCTTGTGACGATGCAACACAGTTTAATTAACCTCAAGTGCCCATACTGTGCGAGCATATCGCTATATCTATTTACCTTCACTAACGCTATTTTCAAATTCTCCTTGATATACCCATTTATATTTTGTCACTTCACACAACCATCCATGTGATTCCAACCATCAGATCACCACTTAAATAGCTGGAAAATACAACAACCACGTACCCAGCTCCATCTCGTACTCTTACGATGAAACTCTTGGAACAGATACAAAGTGAAACGAGACAACATGTTTTAGCTACGTCACGAATCACAACGTTCTGCTGGTAAACGTTTACCTTGGACACCAATAGAGGGCGCCACTATGTAGAAACCAAATGAAAAACATTCCGTACCCCCCGGTGTTCACCCACACGCTTCGGATCTCTGTAAACATTCAACTATCTCGCAGTACCTTATTATTTTTCTGGAATCGAACCTTATGACTCGCGAGAATAGTGTAGCTTCCTGTTAGCGAAAGAATTTTCTTAATTGGTTCAGCAGTTTCGTAGATTACCCTCCATAACACTCATTCAAACTTTCCTCTAATATTAGTAAGCAGATACGAGTTTGTGTGTACTTATCCGTCTAAGAATTAGCTACATAGTTATAACACTTTAAACTTTGTTTCGGAAAAACCAATCGTAAAGGTAATAATTAATACTATACTAGTTTTATTTACTGGAGCCATCATCTTTATCAGCTAAGCATCTATCACGATTTCTGCCACTATCCGCTTTCCTACTCTGTATCGCGTTACAAAACAGTTAAATAAAACATTATAAATTGTAAAACTTGTGTATTCAATTTTAGATCAATCCGTTACAAAAGTGACAGCTCGAACGCTTCGGTCACGTGGTCGAAGACCGTTCAAAACCCTCTTACTAGTATTAAACTTATGCCACATCTTCCCCCTCATGCGATAAGTCTGTAACATAGTCTTTAAGATATGCTGAAGGCTTTATAAAACGTTTTGGCCTACGTTCACAGTTACTCAAAGGTTCAGGATCCTTACTCAGTTCTGAATCCAAAGGTGACTCCTGAAAGCCCCCATCCTCAAAGGGAATGGTACATTGTCTAGGCAACATAATAGGAACATCTGATGGCTTGGAAGTCGCTGATGGCTTCAACTGTGAAGAGTTTCTCCTTAATATAGAACCCTGTTTATCTCGGATCAAGTAAGACCTAGGTGAACCGTGAAGGTCCACTATTTTGGCTGGTAACCACACATTTTCTTTGCGATACACAACATCTTGCCCTTTTTCCAAGGTATAATTGTAATGTCTGGCAGTGTTATCATAATTATTTTTATTTAAAATATTTCTACTTTTGGAGCAAGCAAAATGTTGTGTATTGGCAATATAGATTTGGTCAAACGACTAAACAACAATTGAGTTGGAGAATATGGTGAAGCTAACACTGGGCTATTCCTATATTCTAACATAATTAAGTCTATGTCTAAATTCTCATCCTTGCATTTTCTTAACAAATTTTTAGCTATACCAACATATTTTTCAACAAATCCATTTGAATTTGGATACAGAGGGCTAGATGTAATAATAGAAAATTTATACAGCTTTGCAAAGTTTTTAAATTCAATAGAGTTGAATGGCATGTTGTCAGCTCTGAGAATGCTTGGTATACCATGAGTAGCAAATAATGGTTTTAATACTTTTATAACATTTGTAGCAGTCATGGAATTAACCTTTATCAGATCAAACCATTTGGTATAGTAGTCCGCCACTACTAGATAGTTTTCATTATCATAATTTAGAAAGTCACACCCCACTTTATTATAAGGGAGGGATGGCGTAGTTTCATCTAATTATAAGGATTCCTTTACTTTCTTAGCACTGTATTTTTCACATAAACGACACTTACTTAAAGTATCCATTATATTGCTTTTCATGCCAGGCCAGAAGAATAGTGATTTGGCTCTACCTAGTGTTTTAGTTATGCCAAAATGTGAAGAGTGTATTTTTTCCATGACAGCTTTCTCAAGAGATGAGGGAACTATAATCCTGTGATCTAAATACACAATATCATTTTCAACTACAATATTATTTTTAAATTTCCAATAAGGTTTGACAAAATCTGCAACATAATCAATATTCGTAGGCCATCCATTATTATAATATTCTATTAGCTTGGATAGTGTTGCATCTTTACCTGAGGCTTTAGTAATCTCTATGAGAAAGCTGTCATTCACATTCACAGTATGAACGACACAGTCCAACGACTGTTCAAGTGTACTAGTCTCAGCTTTTGATGAAGCTCTGCTAATAGCATCTGCTATCAGCTGTACATACTGTACATCAATGTCATATAAATGAAGTTTTATTCTAATCTTACGCAATCTTTGAGATGCAATTGAATACATTTCTTTTTTCATCAATGCAACCAGTGGTTGGTAATCTGTTTGGACTACGGTATGCCTGCCATATATATAATAATGGAATTTTTTACAAGCAAATAGAATGGCTAAAAATTCCTTGTCAATTTGACCGTACTCACATTCAGTTTTACTAAGACTTTTAGATGCAAATGCAACGGGTTGTTTATATTGCATCCAAACACAACCAATTGCATTTTTGGAACTGTCTGTCTGAATAGTTAATGGTTGCTTGGGATCAAAATTTCTTAACACAGGTGGACTCACAAGAATATTTTTTATTTCCTCAATACACTTTTCATGGGCCTTACCCCACTGAAACACAACATCTTTCTTTAAAAGTTCTCGTAGGGGGCTGGTTAACTCTGACAATCTTGGGATATAATCTCTCATATAATTTATCATACCCAGAAACCTTTGTAGACTTTACTTATCTGAGGGTGAATCATAATCCATTATAGTTTTAATCTTACTCTTGTCAGGCATCAAGCAACCGC
Organism: Blastobasis lacticolella; assembly: GCA_905147135.1. Classification (NCBI taxonomy): domain Eukaryota; kingdom Metazoa; phylum Arthropoda; class Insecta; order Lepidoptera; family Blastobasidae; genus Blastobasis; species Blastobasis lacticolella. Next base: position 4,106,698 of record LR990048.1, on the reverse strand, counting down.
CAATTATCTCATGACCAAAATACTTTACTATTTCAGGGAGATACTGAAATTTTTTTAAGTTAAATTTTATGTTTATGTCTCGTGCTCTCATTAACACTTTCTCTAAAGCCACATCATGTTCCTCTTGTGTTTTGCCATATATTAGGAAATCATCAATGTAAATAAATGTATTTTCAATCTCTTTAAAACAATTTTCACAGTTTTCTTGAAATATTTCAGCAGATATGTCTAATCCAAATGGCAAAACGTTAAAATTGTATGTACCAAAAACTGTTGAGAAAGTACAAATCTGTCTACTAGTTTCAGAAAGACCAATTTGCCAAAAATACTCTTTTAAATCTAGAACTGAGAAATACTTTGCCCCAGAAATTTTAAATTTAAGGTCATTTATAGTTGGTATCTCAAAATATTTCTTAAGAATACATTTGTTTAGATTCCTAGGGTCTAAGCACACACGAATTGCAGTTTGGTCTTTCTCAACTATTACAATTCTATTGATCCATTCTGTAGCTTTATCCATTTTTGAAATAACACCTTTTTGACATAATCTATCAAGTTCAGACTTAAACTTCTCTTTTAGTTTTAGAGGGACACGATGAGGTGGCTTTGAGATTGGTACAGACCCCTGTTTTAAAAGTATCTGGCACTCACCAGGAAATCTCCCCGTACCAGTAAATACATCATTATACTTCAAGACTAATTATCTTTTCCTTGGATTATCTGCAACAATGTCATTAGCCAATAAGTCAACTTCATTAACATGTTTCCTTACAACTAAACCTAGCATTGTACAGGTGTCTCTGCCAAGGGTTGATTGAAACTGAGAGTCTGTTACAACAAATTCTATAAAGTAACATTTATTTATTAATTTGACTTCCAACAATACAGAGCCATATACTTTAATACCTGTCTTGTTGTAAGCATATAGGTTACTTTTACAACATTCCAACTGCAAGTTTTTCCTTTGTTTAAGTATTTGATAAATGCTTAAAGGAATTAAATTAACATCTGAACCTGAGTCTAGCTTAAACCTGACACTTTTGGTGTCTTCTATTAATAATACTTGTGTCCATTCTATAGAACATACCTTCTGAACACTGCCACAGTAGAATTCACCATCACTATCTTCCTGGCTTTGTAGATTACTATCTGCAATAGCTTTCACAAATCTGCTACGGCACACTGAAGCAAAATGGTTGTATCGGTTGCATTTGGTACATAATTTACCTCGAGCTGGACATAGTTCAATTTTCCTTTCGTACTGTCCTCCACACCATTTGCACTTTATTACCATGTTATTATGTACCATGTTAGGTTTACTAGGTCTACTTTTTTCAACCACCCTGTCAACCTTATTGACTGTGCCCTGAACCTCTGCAGCTTGATGCCTTCCTAATTCAGCAAGTCGCAACTTTGTAATAACAGTATCCAGATCCGCATCGCCCTCTATTACGATATTCTTTTGAGTGTCTAAATCACTGGTGCCTAACACCAGTCTGTCACGCACGGCCTCATCTTCTGCTTTAAATTTACAGCTCTTAACTAATCGTTTCACATCAGTCAGGATGAGTTGACTTTCCTCCTGCCAGGAGAGAATGGTTCACTTTCCTCCTGCTTTCTGTTGTAAAAAAGAAACCTTGAGTGTAACACGTTTTTCTTCGGCTCACAGTATTCTCTAAATTTAGTCATTACATTTTCAAATTCGGTCTTCTCGTCTTCTGACAATGCAAAATTGTTGAATATTTTAATACCATCTTCACCAATAACATTCAATAATATCGCCACTTGCCTCACACCTGCACTTTTGTCCAAACCGGACGCCACCAAATATATTTTTAAGCTTTGCTCAAATGCTTTCCAATTTTCGGACAGATTCCCCAACACATTTAACTTTTCTGGTAGGTTGAACATCGACATTGTCGATGTAATAGGCTGCGCCATGTATCGCGTTACAAAACAGTTAAATAAAACATTATAAATTGTAAAACTTGTGTATTCAATTTTAGATCAGTCCGTTACAAAAGTGACAGCTCGAACGCTTCGGTCACGTGGTCGAAGACCGTTCAAAACCCTCTTACTAGTATTAAACTTAAACCACATACTCCTTATTCTTCACTTCGCGTGTCTGCTGCATCTTCCCCTCGTAAGCCATTGGCTCTCTCCCCGACTCATCAATGTCAAAATGCTTAGGCCGCAATCTGAGACCTATTTCCTGACATATTTTAGTTAGTAGAGTACGCACAAGATCAGTCTGCACAATACAATTTTTGTTGGGAGTTGTTCCTGTTGGTTATTTGTTTTTACTTCCATTTTCAGCTGCGAACAAAGTTATCTTGCGCGCTTTCTAATGCTTTATTGTAGATTCTAGGACCTAAACATATTTAGCTAACAGTTATCATAAAGGTTTTTCAATACTCAATGTCGACGCTAGGTTAAGGTGCTTCAGAGGTCGACATTCTACAGGAGGTGCCTCCTAATAATTAATGCTAAAATACATTTCCACGTATATCAAGCAACAGGTACGAAATTAAAGGAAAATAATAATAACAATAATTATCTCACAAATTAATATTACCGAGAGTCGCAGAAAAAATTCCGTCTTTCATACCAAGTTACAGAAAAGGTAAACAAACGACTGACCGAATTAGTAAAATTATTCATTATCACACTTGTAATATGAACTCTCTCGTGTATCTCTAATTACATTACTCTCATTTTTAATTTATTTCACGTAACTTGCACGGCTAGCTTGCTACAGCACAGAAGTTTGTGCGCTGTGTTTATCTTTGTAACTTTGATTGAATGTAGGCTTAATTATAAATACCTTTGTAAAGAATAGAATAGAATATTATTTATTGCTTCAAATGTGGTATACAATAGTTGTTAAAATTAATATTTTCGCTTCACACACTTTACCAGAATCTGGCATGCAATATTTCAATTAAATTAAATTAATTCGAGTAATTTCAGCAACAAAATTCATAACTTATAAATCTCAATTTCACAACACTATTTTCCCATATAATATATATGTCAATCATAATTAATAAATTATATAAATCAAAATTGTCACAACAGTTAAAATATTACAATAAATATGTCAATCAGCTTTAATAAATTATTTAAATTATTATTGCCCCAATAGTTAATTAATTTTACATAACTAATATGTTATTGTTATTGGGTTACATCCTAATTTTAACGTCCGCGCTCAAATGACTCAAAAAATTCATTAACACTGTAAAAACAACTTTGAATCAACCATTTTTTAAATTTATGTTTAAATATAATTATTGGCAATAATTTCAAATTATTGTCGAGGCGGTTATAAATTTTAATTGCCATTGAGTAACTATTTCTGCTGTAGAGTGTGGTTGACTGGGAAGGGACCACCAATCGATCAGGAAACCTTGTATCGAAGGCAGTTGTTTCTGAGACTTTAGTGAATAAGTACAGGTGGCTTTTTACAAATACACATACCTCGTAGGTGTATATACTCGGGACTGTTAACAGATTATGATAGCGAAATAAACACGACGTTAATGAGTCAACATCACAAATTGCTCTGATGCACTGTTTTTGACAGAGGAGTGAAGCGAAGGCTTTCTTTATACTGTACTTTCTCAGACTAATTATGTCAAAATCGTTGGCCTGTATAAATACCTACTTATTAAATCTTCAAAAAAAGTCTAGTTATTTTGATATAAAAAGTCGGCGGATTTAAAAACAGTCGGCCCACATGATGATAAGCGATAACTGTCGCCCACGATTCATGTATCGAAAATGCAGACCAGCATTTGTTTTGTCGAATTCCACGTAAATAAGCAAGAGCCTTAAGAACTTTAGATTAAAATGTACCACTACCGCTATACGAGTAGGTACTAACGAATACACCTTGTGTGTATCGAATTCGATACACCAATTTTATATTTATTATACAAGAAGTGTATTAGTAAGCTGGTTGTTAAATACTTTGACAATGATAATGACAAATAGGTATAATACTACTAGGTACTTGTGAATGTATACATTTTAAAACTGTTTGAAATGCATTTTTGTACTATTCATCAAATCACTCAAAATATAATGATCTGTGATCATTTACAGTGATATACTTATAGGTAGATAATACTCTAGATATAGTTACAGTAATAAACTATAAAAGAATAACTTATTCCAATTGTTTGATAATATTCTAAGTTGATTCAAAATGTGTTATTAGTAAAACGTACCCAAATGAATCAGTGAGAAAAGTCGTCCTAGTAAGTGTAATATAAATATTTTATAAGCCACCAGTGTTTATCGGCAGGGCAGAGATTGTACCACCTTCCATAAACATAATGTGATAGAACATCGTCAAATTATAATATATAAGTATGTGGCTATTTATTTATAAGCGAAATAGCAACGGAATTGGACATTATCTGTTACCTATAACAGAGTTTACAATGTACAACTGCTACTAGAATAAAATGAATGAAGAAGATGCAAACATGTTTAAAATTTCTTATTAAGCTTTATTTTAAAATTATTTTTAAATGCCCGAATATTGTCATGAACACCTTATCATTTACTCATATTTGCTTTTCTTTATACGTTGTATAAATACAACGATGACTATAAAGAGTGAGTTAAGTAAATTTATTATTATTTTAATTTAGGATATAATCCTTTCATTGTTAGTAATAATATTTATTTAAAACGTTCTTTTAAATGAGGTACTTACTATAATTAGGTAAATATACAATACAATTTTGTAACATTTGTTGCAACGCTGCCAGAATACTATGTGTAGTGAGTACTTATTTTGTTACTTAATTATACGAAAGTGATATTTAAATCGTTTTTAATTTTATCCCACATAATCCCCATGTAGAAATAATGCATAATTATTTTGGCGTATATCTTTTTATTGTTATTCTTTTTTATAAACAGTTTCAAAATTTTTTTATTACGTCATTATCATCATCTTATCGTCTATCCTGGCTTATCCCAGGGTCTACTTTCCTTGACCGCTGCTTTTCCTTTTTTTTCTTTACCTAATTGTTCCGCAATGCAAAAAGCAATAAATTTAAAAAATTACGACATGCGCTTTTTACATTTTTAGATACATACTTACAAGATATAAATCAGTAACACATGACGCAATCTTAGAAAAACCCAGGCTTCAAATATTTACATTTAAACAGTACATGCATAATTTAGGGAAGTATTCTTGGTCCATTCTAGGATTACATAAATGGAATGTGTGACAAATGTTTGCTACACTTTCACTATCCGGTTTGTTACCACGGTTAATATTGTTTTTACCTCGATATTTCGACGCAGTTGCGAGCGTTATGCCACGAAAATCTTAAAACCTATAAAATGTTTGGTAATAATGTCACTAGGTAGGTGCCCTAATCTTCACCTGAATAGACCGTGCTTCTATTCGTCAATCGAATCGAAATTATTGTAGAATATCCCTTGGAATGTAAATGGTATATGAATTGCATACTTTCGTCATCATCATCTCAGCCGCAGTACGTCGACTGTTGACTTATGTCTTCCACAAAATACCCTGTGCCTCTGGCATCCACATAGTGGACGGTGTACACAGCAAATATTGGCAAAAAACCGCAAATCGATGTACAGGATAGCCGTTTGGTATACCAGTACTTTAGGTTTAAACAATCATTTTGACCGGTAGTTCCTAAAAATGTTCCCAGGGGGGGAGCAGTAATATCGATATTAATTTTTTATATGGGATTTGAATTTTTTTTTCTCTTATTCCTATCGTGTTTGGTATCAAATGAAAGGGCATCATGAGCCGGTTCTAAAAATATACTACACCAATACCATTCGGCCACCTGTTTTCTAAAAATCCACGAAATATTTTCAAAACATACCAAGTTTGGACCCCTCCAGGTAGGAGACGGATTAGTAAATTTTTGTATAACATACGCCAAATGTCTCTAAATATACCCATATCCAACGACAAAAAGGCGATTTAAAAAATATTTTAATTTACTAATTTTAAAATATTTTTTTCTTTATTAAAAAGTTGAGATTTAGTATTTTTTTAAACTTATCGAACTCTACTGTACTGTACTATTATTATTGTGTTTTATGCTATTATCTATGTAAAATAATGCTCTTACGGTTTCTATCTCCCCCTCCCCCTTTCCTCTCTCCCTCCGCCCTCCTCACTCTGCACCTAAGCGAATTTGATTTGCTCTCAGGTGCAGGAAAATCCTCTCAGGTGCAGGAGGAGAAGGGGTGGTGGGGGGGAAACGTATTAATATAAATTTAACATAGATTAACAATAGTAAAGTGCAGTACAGTTCGATATGATTAAAAAAAAACTAAATCTCAACTTTTTAATAAAGAAAAAAATATTTTAAAATTAGTAAATTAAAATATTTTTTAAATCGCCTTTTTGTCGTTGGATATGGGTATATTTAGAGACATTTGGCGTATGTTATACAAAAATTTACTAATCCGTCTCCTACCTGGCGGAGTCCAAACTTGGTATGTTTTGAAAATATTTCTTGGATTTTAAGAAAACAGGTGGCTGAAAGTTATTGGTGTAGTATATTTTTAGAACCGGCTTATGATGCCCTTTCATTTGATACCAAACACGACAGGATTCCGAAAAAAAAAATTTCGATTCCCATATTAAAAATTAATGTCAATATTACTGGCCCCCCCCTGGGAATATTTTTAGGAACTACCGGTCAAAATGATTGTTTTAACCTAAAGTACCCGTGTACCAAACGGCTATCCTGTACATCGATTTGCGGTTTTTTTTTACGTAGCTCGACCACTAACAGGCCTATGACCTTAATGTGATGTTGTCAGTCCCACGCTGCGATAGGCAGCGCCGGACAGCGCAATGCATGCTTCCTAAGCTACGGCACACGCCGAGCCCGCTGCGAACACGAGAGCGCGTTAGATGAGCTCAGTTTCCGCAAGTACTACATCTTGATTCTTTATAATTCTATTGTTTCCTTACTTACTTGACAGGCATTAACCACCATCTCACCTGATGGGAAGGGACGATCTGTCTAGCTGTTTCTAGACAGATAATCCCCATCTTTAGCCCCATCGGAATATTCACTCTTGTCTCTTTTGGCTTTGGAGGAATCTTTGGAATATTTAGAAATCTTTGAAACTGTTGGAGATCAAAGTTGAAGACTAAGGGGGAAGAAAAATCATAGTCAATAGAAGTAAATTTCCGCTAGATGCACAAAACTGCAACATTTTAATTCAATGTATGTCAACATACCATGATGGGTACCAGTGGCATAGCGTGCCCTTCGGGGGCCCCGTATCAGTAGTTGTGTAGGGGCCCCCCTAGCTGATACCCCCAACAACGGGGGGTACTAATAAGTAACTTAAATCCTGGTCTCCGCTTAAGTCAATAAATGGACTAGCCTAACGAGCTCTACATTTGTGTGACAATAAACTCTAACAGTCTGGTCCGCGAGGCTAGGTATGGCTAGGAATTTGGCCCTTGTCTTGGCTATATCTTACGTGATTATGACATATGTCATTGAATGAGCGGGCGCAGCGAGCTCGAAATTTTTATAATTTATCTATTAAAACCTTGTGAGATTTAAATAAAAAATATCGTTAAATCAGCAATATGACAATAGCACCGCGCGATCTCGAAATTTTCGATGAGATTGTATAATAAAATCAATTTCGCGAACACTTAATGAGCGAGCGTAGCGAGCTCATAATTTCTTGATATTTTGGCTATCAAAACTTTCCATTATTAACTTGAAAACAATTTCAAAGATTGAGGGCGTGTGAGCCAAGACGATTATGCGTGTGGCCCTAGATTATTATAAGCCAGGTCCATATGACCCGTTTAGGAAATAACGGAGTAAGGAGTTTCTTAATCCTTTGGTGCTACCGATATTGCTGAAGATACGAAATTTTCAATATTGTTGTCATTTTTGCGATCTGATAGGCGCACATTTTATACAATTTTAATGAAGTAGTGAGTGAGTGCGCGTGAAGGGCATTAAATGTTCTTGTTTTTTCAATAAAAATGATAATTATCTTTTATTTTATTTATTTTTATTTTATTTTTTATTTTTATTGTAGGATATCCAACAGCACAATTTACATTTCATGTATAACAACAGTTCATGTCTATTTTACATAAGCCAATAATAGGATATCACAACCAGTTTAAACAAATGTAATACCTACATCAATTAACAAAGCAGACGTATGCTATCTTAAAGTAAAAGCAACAATTACAAAAACAAAAAAGAAAATGGTGCTAAAGTGTGGGGTTTATAGTTAATAAAGGTATTAAGATTACCGTATATAATACATAATTTCAATACACAAATAATTGGATAATAAAATACATAACAACATAGATACATACTTACATGTATGAGAGTAGGCATATTCAGGCACGCACCTTCTGAGTGTGAAATTTATCCCTTTAGTGCAGGGATCCCTAAAATATTTTGGACAACTGACCCCTTTTCCAAAATGAACTGTTACCTCACACCCCCATGGCCAAATTACCTACTTTTAAGATCAACCCCCTTATTCATAATGGTCCGCTAACTTAAAACAGCTGCTACAGAATGTTATTTTTCATTCTGACTTAGGTCAATAGAAGAAGACAGAGTGAGAATTAGCAATGCTTTAAGTTAGCAGACTATTATAAATAAGGGGCCTATCTTTAGTTTTTTCCTATTGATACAAAATACCTAGGTAGTGTAACTTTTCTGTCACCCTAATACCTATCTGTCTGTATAAATACGTACATACGAGTATCTACCTATAAAGAGTAGGCATAACATAATAAATATCATTTCACATATTGTGATTTGGCCATAAGCGAGTGATCGTCTAGTTATTGATTTAAATTTTAAGATCCATTACGTTGTGTACACATTTTGAAAAACGTCACAAGGAATATGTTAGTTTTATAGCAATTCTCTGTAATTCATCCGCATGAATATTCGGAAGATATTCGCAAATGAATAAAATTTAGTTTACATAAATACAAGTAAAATCAAATATCAAAATCCTCAAAAATGAAACGAATGAAACATAAATCCGCGTAAATAAGATGATTTAAATGTAATCCACGCAAATCAAAATAGTCAAACAATTTATAAAATCCGTACAAAACAAAGTATAAAGTAAACATGCGACTTAGCTTTGACAGCACTCGAAACGGCAACGGATTCTTCTTTCTTCTGTGGCCACTCTAACCCTATGATTGCGAAACCCTAACGTTATCCTTACTTAAATAATATAGAATAGAGGCCATTAGGTCTCGGAAAACCTACCTAATCGATAAGGAACTGAGACTCCCATCACACCACATATTTCAGCTAACCAGCAAAGCCTTCGACATCAAACGAACCAGTGACCTATTGTCTACTTCGCTCAAACCGTCACACATATTCCGATAATCTCGTCAGGCATTAAAATGGTCCTACCTATAGACTCACGAGTCAAAGGAGAGACTATTATTTAAATTTTATTTACTTCGCGTGTGTAAGTTGTGTGCCTAGTGTGAGAGACGATAACGACTCGGGCCAGGTTTCGATCCAAACTCGAGATTCATGTCCGTAGACAATGTCATTAAAGCTTTAAAAGCACAAAGGGTATTAAACGGAACATGGGCCAAAATCGTACCAGAATTCGGCGGCAAACCTAGGCGTAGACTTAGTTAGAGCGCCTAGGCCATCGAAGACCAAGTCGGGATTCGTGCCGGACTCATTCTCTTAGAGTGCATTCGATGTCACATCCGAAACTGTGCCCCAGGTTAGTTTTATAGTTTTTTATTCAGTGAGGGTGAGTACTGATGATATTTAATTTGGTAATATTTTCCTCAAAATTTGTGTTTTAGTCACCTTTCACACTTATGTTGAAATCTCTAAGAGCCCTAATAAATACTCTTAACTACCATAAAAGTAATGAGAATGTAACTTACGCTTTCCAAACTTAGAAACAAAGACAAATGTAAAACAAACCAAATCACTGACACTACGTAGATTAAGAAATAGATAGAGAACGAAAGAAACGACACAAAGCTGAAAGATAACACAAAATAATGAAGCACTAATTAATTTAACAAACTACACGCGAGTTGTAATAAATTTTTCGTGGAAATTTGGAAAAGCCTGGGGTTTCTTAGTTACGGAAATGGATACGATGATGTTCACGCGACGCGACCCAAGGGCTGACTGTCTCGTTTCTACTACTCTGGCCACCTTGCTTTAAATCGTTATCGTCAAAATTCCCACAGTCCAATATTTCAAACAAACAAAAAATGAAATATTTCTAAGTTTATGAGGTATAAAGCGACTGCTCTTATAACGTTCGCACATCCATAAATTTTACAAAATGTACCTGATAAACCGAAAATAGTTAAATGTTACAACAGCTAGGCATGTAGGGATGTGTGCATACTACGTTTTATTTATTTACCGAGTCGATTAAATTTAAACAACGCAAACAAAAATACGTAAGCAAATGGATTCGATGCGTAATTTCTTTAGACCATATAATGTAGGGAGTTGATGGTAATCAAGAGTTGATAATCACATTGGCTGCTTCTATTTACAGAAATTAAAAAAAAAATCTATGTCTGTGGTATTGTACGGATTTATTATCCATTGAGGAATTTGTAAATTTAAAAGATCCTCAAACCTCTCCGTAAAATCCTTGTGTAATGCGTCCAAGTGAGTGACATATAATAAAATGTCATCATCTTGAAGCATTATTGGTATTTTAGACAAATGCGGAAACTGCGAATATTCTTTTCTGCCTAAATTTAGTTTATAAAGGATTAGTTTACCCACGAAGGCCGATATTATTGATTTTGTTTTAATCAAGTTAAGATCGTCACCCAGCAGTTGCAAATTAAGTTTGTTGAACATTCCAAAGATATCAGTCATGTAATAAATATCTGTTTTACAATTGTTCAGATTTTCTTTCAAATTCGGATCTTTTTCTTGTAAAAACTCCAACACAGATTCAAAAATGGCTGCAAATCTTTCTAAGCAAGAGCCTCTTGATAGCCCGCGAACTTCAGTGTGCAGAAGTAATCGAGTAAAGACTTCGTCGTTTTCCTCACATAGCTGAGCAAATAACCGAGAGTTCAAAGAATTGCTTCTAATCTTGTTGATAGCATTTATTACATATTGTAAAGACTTATGCAAGACTCAGCTTATTTGCTACTAAACGCTGCCTGTGAATCACGCAGTGAATGACCAGTACATCAGGCAGTTGTCGCTTTAAGTGAGCTATAAAACCACGATGACGACCAACCATAGATGGTGCACCATCAATCGCAACAGAAACAATGTTCTTCCATGGAATAGCTTTGTCAGTAAAAAAATGTTCCACGACCTGAAAAATCGATTCTCGTCTGGTATCAGTCTCTAAATATGTAGCAAAAAGCAGTTCTTGGCACATATTTTCATCTTTGATAAATCGAACATATCCTAACAACAGAGCTTCATTGCCGGGTAATGTAGACTCGTCCAACTGGAGAGAGAATCTGTTGGTCTGTAAGATTTTGCGTAAAATGTTTTCCACATCGCGTCCCATCTCGTCTATGCGTCTCTGGACGGTGTTATTGCTCAAAGGTATTCTCTTTAAAATATCATGTGCGGGTTTGTATCAACTACAAACATATGATATATAAATAAATTGTATCATGGTACATAGTGATCGTTACAGAGCACCCCTTTGATTTGAACATGTTCTTAATTCCTGAAGGGAAGAAGAACGTGGAAAATCACCACTTGAAAAAACATGGAAACGAAAAAGATGTCTAATCTAAATCGTCATATTTTAATGATGCGTTCTTTATGAGTCGGGTACAGAATAAAAGCAAGCCTCGTACATTCCAAATTCTTAGATCCATTAGAAAATAACACTAATTCTATCCCTGGCCCAGGTACACCCATTTTAATAACCAAACTTATTGAAGCTTGCGTTTTATCATTCTTCGCCCCTTGCAGTCTTAAAAAGTATATGTTATGATCCTTTCAAATACCTAACCTAAAATAGAAAACATATATTTGTCACTATTGAAGTCAACATCGCAAGCCCATTGTCACTCGCAACTTTTTGTAAAGGTCACAGTCACACCATCGGTGTTGTACAGTGTTGCCCCTCACCAAGTGCAGATGTCGCTAGTGTCACCGACGATAGTGTTGACGTGATTCGATCGCCGCGAACCACCGCTCGGTAGCTCAGCATGTTAGAGGCCAACTTGCACGCTGGAACACCCGGTTTGAGACTCGGCGGTTCCACGCCGTGCAAAATTTATAAGGTAGTTACGAAGTAGGTGACTCACGTTTCATGTATCTCGATGGCGCCACCCACAGAACACGATAGAAGTGGCATCTTCGCCATTAGTACCGAAACCGATGCCGCCGTTCCCGACCCCACTATTTTTACCACTACTCATGCAACTTAATATTCACAGGCTTACGCACGCACACGCAAAGTCAAAAGGAGCGCTGTGATTAGTCAATCAGTCACTACCACATACACACATTGCGTTGCGTGGGTGCTGTAAATCCTCTCTGAATTCACATTTACGCTAGGGATTGGCAAAATCGAATTCTTGTCGATATTAATATTTCGATAAAATTCTAACTATTATTATGGTATTTATTATTTAATAATAATGAATTAAAAATGTTATTATATTGAAGGGGGTGAGGCGGGGTTCAAGGACGCGTAGAGAGGAGATAGATTGACGGCGCGTTCGCGCCTTTTGAAGGAAATTAGTCTGTTTGCGCATAGTTGTAGCGCGACTGCTCCGCCAACTTAGCTTTTCTAACTACTTATTTATTTTTCTGTGGCACCACCAAAGCGTGTTGGGTGGGGCACCTCAGCCGACGGTCCGTCTCGAGCGTAAGCAGTGAGACCTATAATCTTCAAAATGGCTGTTGGTCCCCATGGCGCGGTCCGTTAGTTGAAGCAGGAGGCGCCGATGTATGCAGAGTCACAGGTATTAGAGCAAGACTTCCGACTAATTTGAGGAGCAAGGAGGATCAGATGTTCGAGCCCGCAACACCAAGAAGTAATTTAAATTTAATTCTATACATTCTATACATATGACGGATCACGGTCAATAGTATGGAATCATGTGGTCAATAGTACGGACTCATGACGAAGAAAACGGAAGTGGAAGTGCGCCCTCTGGTGGGGCGTGCTGACAGAGTCTCGACAGCACGACTCGGGCGGAGTGGCGGCCATTCTTGGCGCGACCGCCGCCGAGGAGTGTCTAAACTGTCTCCACATTTCGTTTATAGAAAGTGTTATTTATGTTTGAAAATAAAGTAATTTTAAAATCACCTCTGAAATAAGAAAGTAAATTACCTCAACTGCCTACATTGTAATACAGTTCTGATTTCAAGTGAAATTACCTAAATTACCGCAACAAAAAAGTGATGTGCAAAAATGAATTGGAATAAATACAGCGGAGTAAATGTGAAACTTTTCTTTAAATAATCTGGACGAGTACTATCTAATACTGATATCATCACACTGATGACAATGATCCTAATACACCCCTTTCCTTCATGCGACGACACATATAATTAAATCGTAAAGACAAAAAGTCTGTAAATTGAAGATAACCGAAAGAAAACCAACCAGAGCGAGTTAAAACAACCAACTGGCCACGTTACGACAATTTTTTAAATTCTTGTTTGTCTGTCAGTTTGAACGTCTGTTTGAACGCTCATCCAGACGTTCCATGAAATTTTGTATAGCAATAGTGTATATCATCGGCCAAGATTTAGGCTATAAAAAAAATTAATAACTGCTCGAGAAATAATAAACCAACAATAAAAACCTCTGGCGCGGTACTAAGATAGTATTTTCTAGAGGTCCACCGAATGGCGCATGAATGGTCTAATTCACAGTACATTTACAATAGCTAGAGAGCTCAACGTATTTTGGTAAACATTTAAAATCTCTCGACGATTACTGTTGAACACATGTTTAGAAAAGTCGTACCGTGCCAGATGTTGGTTTAGCGCGTATCTATCGAGCATTTAACTCTTATTTTTGGCGGCTATAGTATTTTTGACAGATATTGTAACTGGGCCCTATTTACCACATTATAGCAGTTTTAAAGCTGCCATACTGAGTGTATGCAACACACGACGTTAGACTAATTGGATAATCTAGAATTGGAGAAGAAAGAACAAGAAAGCGGACCCTGGCAGAAGCCGGTATTGACCGCTATTATAAAACTAATACAATGTTGATTGAATGCTATTATAAAACATTAGTTTGCTATGCTAATACTATGCAAGCTAATCGTAATTGAAGTTAATCTTAGGTACGTGTTTGCGGGAAACTACCTATGTAGTGATGCTGTATTAACACCTATTTATGTTATTATGGTAAAGGCAACCAGACTCCGGCCCTGCAAAACAAAACACTTTTGACTTTTTAATGTAACTGACAAATAAAATGAAAAGAAATTATTCTCTGCAATGAATTTTTATACCCTATACTTTTTCTTTATGTGTAGTCTATATCTGATTTTATCTGGTGACTTAGAATCATCAGAGAATTTTCATTAATATCGATCCTTTTTAATCATGTCCTGAACCGCTATAGATTACTGATATTTTAACTAACTGCCTATCAAGCTTGTTCCACAGCTGTACCAATCCACAATAATACGTACAGAAACATGCGTTCCACAATACGGCAAAACTACTACCTACTTTAGTATAACTTTAAGAAACCGTACACCATAACTAAAGTATCGGGTCCTCAACGAAACGCAATAAACACAGAAAAGAAATCTACAAATGAATTTTTAAGTTGCCTGGCCATTTCCATTAACAAAGCCACTATGCAACAGTGTTGGGCATGAACAATTGATATTTTAATCATCATATTAATTGATTGAAAAATTAATTGCAATTAATTTAATCACAATTGATTTAATTGCAATTAATCTGTTAATTGCGTATTGCAATTAATTTATTTAAATAAACTCACGTTAATTGCAAGAGACAATTAAAATAATTCAATTAATATTTTTAATTGTTACAAGAGACAATTAACAATCACAGATTTATATTGTTATGCGGCCCGATCGGGCCGCTCGAGGGCTGAGAGGTAAGAGTAGGACGCGAGAGAGACAAAATAATATGTAAACGCATTATTATGTTGAAAGCTATTTGCGGAAAGAATTTTCTATTCTTAAGTACTAGTATATATATTCTGTGTAGCTATCATGAAGAACGATTTAGCATGGCCATTAAGGTCAAGCTTGTGAAAGCCCTACCCTGTGCCACTCCTTAATCTTATAATATTACTATTTACATTATTTAAATTTAATTAAAGTTTAATTACAAGAACAGTTAACAATTGATTAATTGTTAATTGCAACGTCACAATTAAATTTCGCAATTAACAATTAATCAATTGTTAATTGCAACGTCACAATTAACAATTAATCAATTGTTAATTGCAACGTCACAGTTAACAATTAATCAATTGTTAATTGATATTTCACAATTAACAATTAATCAATTGTTATTTTTAATTGTAACTTGAAATTAAATTTTGCCCAACACTGCTATGCAACATCTGGCGCACCGAACATGGCAAACGACAAACAAACGACAATAAGACCGTTGATGATCAAATAAATGAAGACCTTCACCTAATATTTTACCACTAGGCTGTGCGTCCAGACTTAGCGACATACGCAGCGAATAATGTGTAAATAGTTTATTAAATGCGTATAAGGAATTCTGTCAATATTTAGTAAAACTATAATAAAACAACAGTCTGTAACTGTAATATAATGAGAAAATATGGAAATATTTGGTTTTGTACAAGAAACAAACAAACTGTAAATATATTGTCATAATTCGAATAATTTCGTTTTGTGCAGGAATCCTTTAAATTGGTTGTATTTTTGTTATTGTATAGGTTATCTGTAAATATACTGAATCTTTATATAATATAGCGCGTATAGTGCTTACAAACTAATGGTTTTGTATGATTCAATTCCATATGGTTTTTGTAAGAATAAAATACGTATATGTTCAAAAGTCCACGCGGACGAAGTCGCGGGCAACAGATAGTAATAAAATAAAATAAACGCACGTTAGAACCAGGCACACGTCCACTCAGTCCGAAGCGTTGGAGCTAAAAAATAAATAAACTAAAGGTGAATGAAAACGGATTGTATCACTTGATTTCAATTGCTAATTTGGCGGAGGGGGCCCCCAAACTAAAAATCTCTATTAAATATTTTTTTCCTCGGAAATATGAAGAGTTTAAATGAAATAATGGATAACGAATTCACACGTTTGGCGTCCCCTATGGCCCCGGGACCCCGTATTATTGATACAGTTTATACGGCGGTAGCTACGCCCCTGATGGGTACCATATGAAACAGTTATTATTCTTATTTATTCATGTCCACTGTATTATGTGTTTGCAATTTTGTTGGAGGCAACATGTTGAAAGCAACATTGTTGCCGTTTGTAGAATGAGGCTTGTAACACAGCGTTAACCACTCTACAAAATTAGATTTGTTGAAACATGTTGCGTTCATTCAACAATATTGTATGAATGAAACTATCGAATCCGTCGCTGCTACATACGTTGATCATTGTTGACCGTACGACACTGTTGGCCGAGCATTGGCGGCCGAGTGGTTAAGGTATCCGACTAGTAAGTGAGAGGTACCAGGTTCGAATCCCACTGCGGTCATGTACCAATGACTCCTTACTGAGTTATGTACATTAGTGTAATGCTAACCGACGGTGTGATAAACATCGTGACGAACGTTCAGGCGACTGAATGTGTAATTACGATCCAATCTTATCAGGGTCGCGTAGGTCAGATGGCAGCACCTCCATTGTAAGTCCCTGATCTGCCAAATTCTCTATCATGGTCATGGAGGTCCCCGGCCCACGTGCGCGATAGCACCACTGGTTCATTAACCTTTTCAACGCCAATGTCATATATATCTGACATTTTATTTCTGTGCTCATGACGCCAAAGACTGATATATCAGATCAGAAAATAAGTTATGATCAACCATTATTTTAATTGCACACACGAACATTAACACGAGTTTATTATCTTATATATCGATAAGTATTATGTTCACAACACTACCTAATCAACATATTTTTGGGCCGTGGCGTAAAAATCGTAAAAATCCGTGGCGTGGAAAGGGTTAACGCCAAGATGATTATTTATTTTGGAATATTGAATATTTATGGTATTGGCTCTCTCGAAATGAATTAGGAAAACTATACAATGTGTTTTCCAACTAATAAATAAAATGCAAGTTACAAGTGCTAAATTGTTTTATTGAAATATGTAGATACAAATAATTTATTTAACATATATCATAAAATAAGTACAATTATTGCATTATTAAAATAGATCCTTAGCCTAACAAAAAACCTCATTCTAACTAAACTAAAGAAAAATAAATTTACACATAATTTTTAATTACGTTGTACCTATATTTCGATTTATTTCTACTTTTCAATTCACTAAGTGGTAATCATACGATTTACAAAATTCAAACTAGTTTGCTTCGTAAGCCCCGACAAACATGCCTCTTAATTGCTCGCATGGGGTCAACACTCAAAATTGTAGTGTCAAACCGTAATTGAGTGAGATGGCTATTTTATCAAGCTTTCAATAATTGTTACTCGAAATATTTAAGCGGTCGTGTCCGATGAACATGAACTCGCGCGTGCACAGTATTTCAGACCCTGTTGCACATTTGTACTGCACTATCACTATCACTGCATATTAAAAAACAAAGTACCACGCCGCGTCTGTCCGCTCGCGATGAATTCAAAAACTACTGAACGGATTTTCATGCGGTTTTAACCAATAGACAGCATGATTCAGAGTGAAGCTTTGAATGTAAAATTTGATAAGGTGTGCGAAGCCGGGGCAGTCGCTAGTCAACTGTTGCAATAGATAATAACTTTCATTTATTTAAGAAACAATAGTGTTGCTACACGTAGTAAATTAATTGGTAAAGTAACAACTTTTACTTTACTATATACAAGTTTTACCTTAACTAAAATAAAGAATAAGATAATAAAAGATAAGTCCTAAAAATTTGAAAAATACTTGTGATTTTAAACTTAAGAAATATCACTTTGTGGTACACTTAATTTTCAACTGCCGGCTTACGACGCGAGGATGCTGAAGACCGGGTAAAGTGAATAAGAATGAGTAGGAAAGCGGACCCTGGCAGAGGCCAAGATAAGCGCTAGGATGATGATGATGATGACTTTGCAACTGACGCAACAATAGAAATGCATTAGTTTGCTGCCAAAAGGCATTATTAGATACCTAATGCCCAATTGCAATAAACTTAGGCGATGCATAAGTTGTCGTTTAAATTATTTAAAATAATCCTAACAAGATAAGCTTTGCTCAAGCACTAAGCTAATGTATTACCTAAACTCTTAACTTCATAACATCAATTTTTTGAGTACTAAATGCTTAGTAATATCTTAAGGCGTAAATTTCTACTAACTTTAGGGCGGCTTGCACCAAATTCTTAAAAGTTTTTTAAATTGATACTCAATAAAAAAACTTTATACAAAAAAACGTTAAGCGTCATTCTTAAAATAGTTAAGAATTTGGTGCAAGCCAGGCCTAGTGCAATCGGTAATTACATATTTAATACTTGTTGTACAATTTCGCCTTAATACTTAGTAAATAAATATTCATCTCATATTAATATTTTAGAAGGACAATACAACATTTTCCCTCTGTAGAAGGCTTTGGGGTGCTACTCTATAACTATTGTATGATTGATGATGTTTCCATTATCTAAAACATTTGTAAGTAATTCGAACGTTGCGAGTGTTAACTGTAGGACGTAATTCTGTTGCTAAAAAATCTCTGATTTCAATTATTGATATTGTTACTTTTGCGATTACGTATAATAGATTTAATATTTTCAGTTTATTGCAATGGAACTTTGTTAGCAACTGAACCCATGAAATATTAATCTACGTTTAGAGTGTTGTACCTGCTGTCCAAGCTTACTTTTATTATATATTTATTAATTATATATTATTATTATTGGCGTTAACGTCCCGTTGTGCTCTCGCGCTCGAGGGCTCAGGATCCGCCTTGACCATGATCCAGGATTTGGCAGATCAGATAGTTACAGTGGAGTGACTGCCATCTGACCTCCGTGACCCTGCAACCAGGGGATCCTGACCAGATTGGAACATGAGTACACATTCAGTTGTCTGAATGTGCAGGTTTAATCATGATGTTTTTCCTCACCGTAAGAGCATGGGTTACATTCAACTAATGTGAATAACAGAAAAGAGCCATTGGTACATGGCCGCACTGGGTTCGAACCCGGTACCTCTCCCTTATGATTCGGATACCTTAACCGCTAGGCAACCTGCGCTCCTAATTAACATCATACCTACTTAAATTACACAAAATAATAGACAACCGTCTTCGTGCTTTCAACAAGAATTAAAGATAAAATTACAATAACAGCAAGTAAAACCTAAATAAATCTTAATTATTTTCAGGTTATACAAAGTTAGGAGGTAGGGTCTTGATCACTTTTGAGCAGGTGATCCTGCACGAATGTCTGTCCCTAATTATAAAGTTTTGTCTTACTTTGCAGCAGTATTGCATATAATTTTCCTGTGCAAGGTACAGCGTTTTCCACTATAGCTATCTACAGATACATTACTGTAAAAATCAGAGATCATCGTTGGAAAATTGGTCTACATAGCATTGTCAACAACTTAAATAGTAATTAAAAAACTTATAGTAATGCATTTAATCAAAGAGTAAAATTAAAAACTTACGCAATATATTCACAATCATCGTCATTAAAGTAACGTCATAGTCGTCATAATATATATTGTCAATTAGTACTAAGTCTATACTTGTATAGAGTAGGTGGTCGTAGATATTTTATATCATAATTATCATGAGATGAGCTAATTATGCACTGTTGAAGTTTCCATTGATTTCAATCAAAACGCATAAACAGTATGATGTAGCACCAACAGAACATTGTGTAGGTATCGTCAACAACTGAGAGGTAGACTAACCTACTAACGTTTTCGCACTCGCTATTTATTTGCTATGATGAATATGTCTTACCTGATCATCTACCGTAACTGAAGTCATATTAACCCTACAAGAGTTCTGGTTTTGTTTATTTCCTTCAATTCCTTGCTTTCGATGACAACCTCATTATCTACATTGTTTAACTTATTGATCACTTCGTCGTCTTCGTACAATGGTCCTTGCAGTTGCATTTGTATTTCTTTGAAACTCTTCCCTTTAGTCTCTGGGATGAAGGCCGATGAGAACACAGCACCACCCAATGCAAATGCCGAGAAAATCCAAAATACGCCACAAAGTCCCGAGGTGTCCCTTACGATCTGGTATCCCCTTGCAATGGTGAAGTTCATTAATGATCCGAATACGCTGAGAGAGGTCAAGGCTACAGCTTTGACATTCAAAGGGAATATTTCTGCTAAGTACACGATTATTACGGACTGGTAGCCCACAGTGGACATGATGTTCGCTAAGAGAATGCCGGCGAAGACTACGAAATCGTAAGAGGCCAGGGAATCGCGATTGAAACTGAGGACTTCTAACAAGAAGAAGTACAGTCCAACGATACTCATAGAGATGAAAGTGCCTATGAAAGAGTGGATCAGCAGAGGACGACGACCGATTTTATCCGCTAATACTGATGATATTACAGCTGAAATACAAAATAGGAAGACATTAGGACAAAGAGGTACAAACATAGATTATTAAAACTGGTATAATTAAAGGTATTATTTCGAATGTGTACTGTGCTTGACAATAACTTGTTACTCATGGCTTCATCGGTGTGGGAATGGAGAGAGTATCTCGTGTTCTTTATTTTTGAAGGAGTTTTAGGAAAATTAGGGGGTTTTCCAAATAGTAATTACTTCCTGTAATCTCTACTTACAAATAGCAATGTTTGGCGATACTAAACGCTGCGGTCACGGTCGTGAACCTTAGTTGACGATAAAATTGCTTTGGTCCCGGGGTTTTCCATTGATATTTAGCCATACAAATAGCTAAATAGAGATATTTTAGAGATTGACTTAGTATCTAGTAGATAAACCAAGTTTGATACCTTGAACTTACCAAAAATGAATCTGACTGCCCCAAATATTATAAGAGCGGTGGTCACGTTCATGGTGTTGCTTTCCTTTATGATCATGCCCAGGTACTGCTGTATAATCAGCTGCCCCGTCATTATTTGGGCCATTTTCAAACCTGGAAGAACATAGTCTTCGTCAGTATTAAATAATGATCAGCATAAACATGTACGCAAAGTCGAACTGCATTTAGGATCTATATTCTATACTAACTTTGAGCATAACACCCAAGCACTTTTATGAAACTTCGGTTTAAAAAAGTAGTTGGTCTCAAAAACTAAAACTGATTCTCTGTTCTCTATAAGGCAACTCTGCCCTTGAAAAAAATTTACTACTTTACAATATTTATATGGACATGTGTGACGACGCTACATCCATTGCATCATATTATGTTGATATTGGTTATGATGACTTACGACTTTACGAGCCATTGATAAGTGAATGATGACGTAGCTCGTCGCACACAGTACGTCAATGTTGGACATTGGCCTAATACAAGGGAAATTATACCGTAGATTTGTACAAGTGCAAGCTCTCGCTCCATCTAGGTCTTAGCTCAGAGTGTACCTCAGTTTGACGTGTAGCGGTGTCCACATCTCAATACCTCAAATATGTCTAACGTCAACAACCTCACATTTTATGCTGCAGTTGTATTTTTTGAGCTGATATTAATCTTACCGAATGCGATGATAACTGCCTTCCTATACTGCTTCCCTGTAAACAGCTCCTTAGCCGTGGTGGAACTTCGCATGTCATTCCTTACTTCCGCTTGCATTCTTAATATTTCGTCTTCAACTAACTGAAAGTATAGTTCTCATATGAATTTGGAACACAGCAGATGCAAGCTTTTAAATTTAAAAATATTTTTCGTTTAACAATATGAAGCTTGCATGGAAAAACACCTACGTCTTTTAGATGAAGTGCTGCCAACCCGCACAAGGCGATCTTGGTGACACGTTTTCTACTGACTGAAAGGAGGAATTAAAATATTTCCTTTTTAAATTATTATATTTAATTTTTAGTAGTCGGATGTAAGTATGGCTTATGCTCGCCCGGGAAGTGCATATGTCGCAGCCGGATGGTAAAATTAGCCAGTTAATGAAACGGCTAGCTTCTTATGCTATTATTTAATTGAAAGTAATGTTTAATGAAAGAAATTGACCCGAGTTTACGGAGCTCCTCCAAATATTGTCACAATGCTAACTTAATCACAATAATCTCAAACAATAATAATACTTTGCATTAGGTTTTTATTCGGTTGGGTTAGGTTAATGTTGTGACAATGCATGGAGGAGCTCCGTAAACTCGGGGCAATATCGTTCGTTAGACGTAACTTTCAAAGTTCATGAATTTGACAAATATTCAATTCAATAATTGCTTAAAAAGCTAGCCATTTAATTAACCGGCTAATTTAACCATCCGGCTGCGACACATATACATATAGTCTCGCGAAGCACTGTTTTCCAGCAATGTCCTAGTTATGAAAAAATTATGAATTCATTTTATGGTTAGATTTTAGAAGTCAATTGAGGAAGATGCGACAACTAACAATATTGAGAATGATTCAACTATTCTAGTTTTTATAAAGTGGTCAAAATATCACAGAAAGAAATCAATTTTAACATCGGGACAACGACAATAATAGAAATGATAAAACAGTAAAATAAGAAAGAAGAACTCACCTTCTCGTCTTTATACCCTCGCAGTTTAACCAAGACATCCGTAGCGGCTTGAACTTTGCCCTCTTTCAACAGGTAGTACGGCGACTCTGGTATCCAGAAGCAGGCGCAGAAGTATATAAGCGGCATTCCCAGAAGTAGGTAGTTGAGCATATCGTACGACACAAAAGGCCCAATCGTCATAATTAAAAAGCTGCCAAAATTGTACATGAACCTCGTAACCAGTGACAGGGAACCCCGCACCTCTTTGTCAGCTATTTCTACTGAATATATACTCACTGCCTGTTGGAAAAAATATTTAAATTTATTTATGACTGAAAAAATTACATCGATCTTAATTTCTCGGATTTTGCGTGAATAATATTTTCCTTTAAATATTTATATCTATTTTTAAAAGAAAAGCCTTACCAACGTCATCATGCCGGTCGTAGCACCCCACAGGAACTTTGCAATGTACAGCAACCAAGCCTTCACTGCGCAAGCGATGATTATCTGGTAGATGCAATGACAGAAAATCTTAATCTATGGACCTTGTCTTAAATAATTAATCTTAATAACTTCAACTTGAAAAATAAAGAGTTTTGTACCATTTAATATCTTCAATTGCCAGATTCTTCAATTCTTTAATTCAGACAACGCTTTGTGAAATATAGAAAAATGTTTATTTTTAACATACATTGATTGTGTCTAGTGCGATTGAAATGTTACGTACGTAGAGGTTTTATAATCTCAAAATGTCCTTGGAACTGTAGAGTATATCTACTACAGCTTACAGTTAATGCCTTATTGTAAGCTCTATAAATTTTTTGCAACGGTTTAGTGGTCGTGTACAGGGTAGCAGGATATGGACATATATTTTGAGCGGCTGAGTTTAAAGCGCCTAACACAGACACGGCCTGTTATACTGTGTCTGTCTGCTAGACGATAAAAGGATTTTGGATAAGAAAGGGCTAGCCGGAACCTCCTTCAGACTTAATCATCATATCATACGTACCGTGCCGACAGCGGCGGGCAGAGCGCTACCAAGGATTGTGGTTCTCCGACCAAAGCGGTCCGTTATGAACCGACTGATTAGACTGCCTGCCATGAACCCAGGGAAACCCGAAGCTGCCAGCCACGCCATCTCGTTCTGAAATTTAAATTCTGGTGTATTGGCAATTTGTGGCGATTATGTATTAAATATTTTCGCTTTGTATTGTGCTATGGCATCAAGGCAGACGACGGTGTTGTGTTCATATGTTTTAAATATAAGAGCTGGTTCCTCCATCGGGAGAGTTAGCGGAATTTGAACATTATATTATAGATCTTAAAGATCATATTGCTGTTATAAAGGAGAGCACGATATCTGCTTTTAAATAGACCTTAAGAATTATTGAGAAAGCCGGTTAAGAAAGAAAGAAAGAAAGAAAGAAGACATTTATTACACGTAGACACCACGACACGACAATAAGGTACAAAAAAAAAACAAGGTAATTAAAGTACATAAAATAATAAAAAATTAGGTTAGAAAAAAAATAATTTAAAAAAACAGAACAACAATAGTAAATGTACCTACAGTTAACTATATCCAGTGGCATTGTTAAAACTCCGTGTCGCGGCTTCCAGTGCAACTGGACCCCCTCAGCATAATGTTGTGGCCGCTTGACGCGTACCACAACGCTGGTTTTCAGTGGGCCCATTTACCACCCGGAAACACCGCACAGTCAGCAATATATATGCTCATTTGCATATAAAATAAATAAATAAATAAGTTTGGTAATAAATATATTATTAATTTATAAATACATAATAATATAATTTCGAAATATATAAATATAAGCGGCAACTCATTAGGAGTAATTGTGTACAAACACGTAGGTATCCGGGGCGCACTATGGGGGCCCCCACCACGCGTTGTTTACCGGCAGTCGACCGGGACCGTCGTCACGCGCGCATCGTGCATAAATTGCATAACCTCATAACCAAGAAACATAACCAAGAAACTCGCAAAACGCGTGCGTAATAATAATAATGTAATAATAATAATTCCATTGACATTTGACTACAACAGTGATCCCAACCAAAAGCAATCGCTCATCAATACCACCAATCAACCTACAAATTATTGAAATCAATAACGGTGACCATGTGATAGTGTGTGTACTTTGTTTTGCGCATCGACGCACATGGTGCTCGATACAGTGTCGCATCAGTGCATGTGGACCATCGCAGGGCCAATATCCGTTCTTCACTGTGCCATTAACGTCATTTGTCTGGATCCATTGAGGTGAGTATTTTTATTTTATTACCTAGCCATTACACACCACTAATTATACACATCCATCTCCAATTACTTTTTTTTTCGAAGTTGACCCACCTGAACAAAATCCTGCCACACGTAAAAATCCACTAACGTATATACATACGTAGGTAACTCAGAAAATAATATCGGCACATGGCGGTACTGGGGTTCGAACCCGGCACCCATCGACTGGCAGTCGGTCCCCTCAACCACCTATCAATTTGTTTACTTAAAACGGGAAACCGGTCCGAGGCAACGTGTATAAATGTATAAACGCTACTCTCAGATACCTACACTAAACCAGCCACTGTCATTTACCAATGCTACTGATTTATTTCCAATAAGTTAGATTTGAACTTTTGTTTAAAATTTGTTATTGTTTTCAGACAACGCAGAGGAGGTGGCAGATCATTCCAAATCTTGGAGGCAAGAAACTTGAAGCAGGCCCGATATCCTGTTGTTCGATGCCTTGGTAAAACTAGTGAGTAGCTGTTACCGCGCGTTTTCATAGCTGAGACATCGCGAGTCCACGTTAGCTTATCGTACAGATAGGAAGGTGTACCGGACTTGACTATACCAAATATAAGTGTGGCATAGTGTAATCGTCTACGCAATTCCATTTTAAGTATTCTGGCTCTATTTATATAAGGTGTAACATGTGTGCGAGGCGGAATATTGAAACAGTAACGCGCGCAAGCGTTTTGTACCCTTTGTACCACTTTCTGAGTTCGCACCAGTAGCCGTGGCCCATAAACAGCATCCATGAAGTTCAATTTTGAAAGTACTAGAGACTCACAGAGCGCAATTCTATTTGTAATGTTTTGAATGTAAAGCTCCTCATCCATCTGTAGTCCCAGATTTCGGGCTTCTGTCACACGCTCAGTTTGATCGTCTCCAATCTTAACCTGTACTTTATATTGTAACATTTTTTTAATTTGACTAGACGAACCTAGCAGCATGAACTTAGTTTTCGCGCTATTCAGAACCAGACCATTCTCTTCCGACCATCGCGCGATTCGATTAAGGTCCTCCATTAGGTTGTTAGCAGAGCTCAGCATATTCGTTGGTTTACAGTGTATGTACACTTGGATATCGTCTGCGTAAATGTGGTAACGGCAATGATGGATCTCTCTAGTTACATCAGCACTGTAAATTGAGAATAAAATAGGTCCCAGGATCGAACCCTGGGGAATTCCCCGTGTCACATCACATGGCCTGGATGTAACAACAGACCCATCATCCTTCCGTACTTCCACGACCTGGGATCTGTCGCTGAAGTAGCTTTCGAACCATTTAATAGCAGACATACTGAATCCACAGTAATGAAGCTTGGATAGTAAAAGTGGAACGCTTAAACTATCAAATGCTCGGGAGAAGTCTAACAGCGTGAGCATTGTTCCTTCTCCCATATCCTGTGCTGTTAAGATATCGTCGGTCACCTGCATCATAGCCGTCACCGTGCTGTGATTTTTTCGAAAACCGGACTGCATTTTCGGTAGTATGTCATTACTCTCCACAAAAGCTGTCAGCTGGTCAGCCACAACGCGCTCCAGTATCTTCGACATACATGGAAGAATACTAATGGGTCTCAAATCCTTCAGTTCCCTAGGATTCCCTTTCTTAGGGATAGGTTTTACGATAGCTTTCTGCCAAAGTTTAGGGTACGCGTTGGTTTCTATAGACTTGTTAATAATGGCAGTGATCACAGGCAAGGTTATAGGCAACATCAATAGGAGCTAAGGTTAAGCTGATATCGGGTTCTGATTCCGGTAAATGCAAGACACATTTTGGTTAAACTCGTAGCCTCTCTAGCTCAGATTTCCAACTATTACCATCAGACGAATGAAAAATGAATACCCTAAAAACATAGTAACGAAAGCCACAATAGAGCCTCCGTGAAGAAATGCCCTTATCTATTAGCATAGGTTTATCACGCGTCAACAATGAAGCTTTCTATAACGTTTCGGTAGTTTTAGTGATACCCTTTACAATATAAGTTTACTTAAAAATACAGGACAAAAGAAAAAGAAAAATATAAACATACTCACATTCGATACATAAATGCTAGTCGAGTTCTCTGAGAATTTCGGCATCATGGGAGTCATCCAGGATGTGTAGATTCCCGTTGTAATGGACCCCAAAGACACTGAAATAGTTTTTTGGAATTGAGTACTCTCTCTTGTTGATTTGGCTTGATGCTATACAGGGTGGCCAGAAAAGTGACGCCCAAAAATTTTGTTTAAGTGCCTCGTGTTGAGAAGTATCTGAATCTGTATCTGTATCTGTAAAAACCTATATCTGTTCTACGATTTTTCGTAGCTATCGAGTAACGACTTTTTATATGAAATTTTGCAAAATTGCGACCATAGCGATTTTTTTTTCTTGCAGCTAAATCTCTATGAACTGTGCATTTATGCATACAATAAACAGCCTCATAACTTTCATGGAAGTTACTACAAAATTGACCTAAATTTGAGGATTTATGTTAAGTGAGTTATCATTTAAATTTTCAACTTTAAATTAAAAATCTAAACTGATAATGTCTTAGTGTCTAAGAAAATTCAGAAAATGCGCTAGACTCTAAGCTTTCATAACAATAATTAAAAAGTAGTACTTCATTGGCTATTTTTCGCTGAAATCAGCCATCAAAGACGAAGCGAGCTCGAATTTTTTTGAATTTTATTATTATTAAAGTTAAAAATTAATGATAGAAAATACTGGAAAATAGCTTATCAGGTTTGGTACATTGGATGGATTGATTCAATAAAACAAAGATGATTATAATAAAATAAATTTTTTTTACAATAGGTTTTCAAAATGCCTCCCTCCCACTGAAATGCACAAACTACACCTGCGTAAGAAATTATCTTTTAAATGTCTGAAAGCTGAAGGCGTATTTGATTTCTTTGTAGTAGCCCCAGATGAAATAATCGATGGGATTGAGGTCAGGAGAGCGTGGTGGCCATCTGATTGGTCCGTTGCGTCCGATCCATCTGTTAGGGTACGTTTCGTTAAGATAACGTCGGACTTGCGTTGCGTAATGACATGGGGCACCGTCATTCTGAAACACCATGGTTCGCCTGAGTTCCAAATTGACGTCTCCGAGCAACAATGGTAGATCATTTTCTATGAAATTATGGTACGTTTCTCCATTAAGTCTCGACGGCACTTCAAACGGACCAATTAGTTCACCGTTGAGGATCCCGGACCACATGTTTACACTGAAACGATGTTGAAATGTAGAAACTCTCGCATCGTGTGGATTTTCGATCGCCCACGTGTGCATATCATGAACATTGAAGATTCCAACTCGTTCAAACCGTGACTCATCAGTCCACAGGATTTTATTACAAAATCCAGGATCCTCTTACTAAAATTGTTTGACAAAAATCAACCCGCAATTGGTGATCTGCTGGCAGTAAAGATTGGACTCGTTGAATGTGGAACGCGTGGTATCCTTCTTCGTAAAGTATGTTTTGAATAGACGTCCTTGGAATATCCAAAGTCCGAGCCATACTTCTTGTACTTGTGGATGGATTTCGTTGAAT
Organism: Blastobasis lacticolella; assembly: GCA_905147135.1. Taxonomy (NCBI): domain Eukaryota; kingdom Metazoa; phylum Arthropoda; class Insecta; order Lepidoptera; family Blastobasidae; genus Blastobasis; species Blastobasis lacticolella. Next base: position 4,077,990 of record LR990048.1, on the reverse strand, counting down.
TTCTTCAAGCACCATTTCTCTGCGATCCGGATCAACTTTAGGGACTCCTTCACGTGGCCCATCTCTACCAGGAGTGCGACCTGCCATTAGGGTGTTGTGCCTATTAATAAAAACACGATGGTCAGGATATCGCTCCGGTTGTGGTCCACCTCGGCGTCGAAGTTGGTCACGATACAGTCGCGCTGCGGCGTGGCTGTTGCCTTGTGCATCAATAATGCATCTCTGCATATTCACTTAACGTGTAACTCATCTCTAACACCTCCAAGTAAGCATAGTCCAACTCACAATGCGAAACAGAGTCCAATAAAAGAGCAGTGGCCAAATCAATCAAAAGCAGCGGAGTCCGTGGGCAAAGCGAGTGTGGTAGTGGAGACAAAATGGTGACACGAGTAGCAGTAAACACAAGGTGAGAACGACTGACGTGATTTTTGTTAGCGGCTCAGAGGGGCTAGAGGGCTTGTGTGATAAAGTGTTGCAATGCCGTTCATTGTTATTGTATCTTAAAAATTTACAAATGCTTATTTGCTATGCTTGCTATTATTGGCTGGTTATTTTATGCATAAATGCACAGTTTATAGAGATTTAGCTGCAAGAAAAAAAAATCGAAGAAATCTTATTCTTTTTTCTTTTAGAAATTTTTCAAACGGATCCGGTCGCAATTTTGGAAAAACGGGCCAACCTGTATAATGCCTAAACTATTTCAACTAAGAGGAAACGAGATTTGAAGAAATAAACCTAATTTGGAACGGTCTTGATGAGTACCTACTATACCGCGCGATAACAGCTTGCTATGAATTAAAGATTAATTTTTTTTAGATTTTCTAGGGATAGCGGTTAAATCCGGTTACTGCCCGAGTCCGCTTTCTTACTTCCCAAAATCTACTTCAAAGGGGGGGGAGGGGGCTCGGATTCTTGTTCTAATAATCTCCATGTTGAAAAAATCAATCAAGTCGCCGACGCTGACGCAAAACAAACTGTGTCGAGATTTTCCGAAAACAACGTATCTATATAACATTACATATCAAGCAATTTGTAAAAGACGAGATAGAAAATACAAATAAACGCTTATTTACACCAACTGATCCTTGAAGATTTGGAGAAACTAAGATTATTTTATATTCAGAATTAATAATCTTTCTTGTTTACAAAATCCTCTATCTGACAGCTGTCATAGACAACCTTGGTACTTTTTTATCTCACTCAACCATAGATACAGTATTGATAAAGTAAATACAACTAACGCAGCTACAAGTATTATGAATCACAAATCACACGGAATTTTCTGCTCTATTCTACTGTGTGGATTATATAATGTGTTGAATAGCAGTAGTGCGGAATCCTTATTGTGTAGAATCGCGAATAGGTAGAAGAGCAATTGTGCATACTGTAGAAAATCGAAAAAATTTTATGAATAAGATACAGAAAATCCTTATCTATGTAAAGTAGGATTTCTTGATTTATGTAGATCATACGATGAACTTACAACATGACACAATCAGGTATTGCACTCTCCGGTTGCCGAAATTCTCCATCTTCTGTATTTGAGCTGTAAACAAAAATTTGTGATTAACTTTAAGGCATGTCAGATTGTCCGTCTTAAATCAGAGAATATTAATACTTGCAGGTGATATGAATACTCGTAATTTCGCAAAAATAAACATATTATTTTCCACGCTAAAAAAGTTGTACATAAAATTGAATTCTCAAGAAGTAGCTTTTTAATGTCCTACATGTAAAGAAGGGCGATGATTCTGTTTACTCCTCACATTCCATTCGGTATCCAGGAGAAGAGCATAAGAATAAGATTGTGCAAAATCGAGTTTTTAGAAGAAAGAGAAGCCTAGAGTTCGTCAGCCTTAGTACTTAGAACACTGGCACCGCGCCCGCTCTCCTTTGCTGCAGTTTATACAGAAGAGACGCGCGATTTTGTCGCCTCGCGACATCAAATTATACAGAAGAGGCGCAGACGTGCGATGTGGTGGACAATCGAAAAAACGTAAAATGAACTTTATAGTTATGTCACATAGCGTCGTTTTTGTCGTAAGGAGAATTACGCCGCCCCCAAGCGACGCGTGACTAGACGCGACGCGCTACGCTTAGCGGAGCAGGTGCGTCGCCTGGTGGTGGAGACGTCGTCTGTACAAGCGGGCGAAATTTTGTTTATGACAAAAACTATGTTATGTAACATATCTATAAGTTTTATTTTGGTTTCTTTGATTACCTGGCCCCGCCGCGTCTCTTCTGTATAAACCGTATCATAGGTTCCTGATGTTCATGCGTAACGTACGTACCGTAGTCAATAAAAGATTAACCTTGAAACCAAGTACGTGTTGTCGGAAACCAAGCGCATCGTCACTCATGACACAATAGTATCAAATACACTCAAGATACGTGACTATCAAGTGTGTTATCTTTTGAGAAGATAATTTTATTTCAATATCCGCATAGCTATTCACTTAACACAGAATCATCATCGTTACCATCTCCTTATGGGTACTAGAGTGTGAAGGGCCCATCGCCTGCCTACTTACGATCTTTTCTAGATCAACGAATGAGCGAATTTGTAAATTTTGGTGATATTTAATTGATATAGGTTAATAATTAACAATGGAAAAGCTTTTGTTTGTGTTTCCTAATGAGAATGAATTTTACAGTTTTTAACTTGTTGGGAAAACCGCCTTTAATTTTAATCTAACTAGCGACACGCTCTAGCTTCGCACTTGTTTTGTCGGCTATTATTTACTATGCATGCATGCATGTATTATGCCTAACCTAACTTAAACCATGTTCAAAATTCTATAACTGACGGTGAAAATGTATCCGTTTAAAACTGTTTAAATTGCGTGATTTAAAAGGAGTTATCGGATATACAAACGTCATATAGACCGGACAAAAACTTAAAAAAAAGGCTTACGTTTTGAATCTCAGCAAATCGTATTACTCTACAAATTACTCTACTAAATCAAATTAAAAGATTTGCGGAGACGGTGAAGTTTTAAAAGTTCACTGTCTCCGCAAGACGGCACTGCTCGTCTTCGAAATGCTTCAGTAAATATATAAATTTACTTACATGTAAAATATTTTTGTTTTATATTTAAATTGTTTTATTAATGAGTTACGCAAAACTTTTAGTGTACCCCACGTACCTGTAGCTAGTTAGTTACTATACTGACTGCTTCTTCACTCTGATACTCATAATCTACTGGTATTACACGCTATCAGTTAGGAAATACACACACATGTTAGATAGGGTGTATAGAGTGTACAGATCTCGGGTGTGAATTTAAGTATTTAGAAGATATTAATGATGGTGGTCTAGTATTTTATCGAAAACTAAGAATGAAAAGCCTAATGAAATAAAAATAGGGCACATTAGTTAAATATAAATAGCTATTTATTCAGGAAAGGAATAGCATATTTAAACACATATTAGATCAAATTAGATAAGTTATTATATTATAGGATAGGCAATCATAGCAAACAAAGTTACATGGGAAATATAACAATATATTCTGAACATAATAAAACATAGCAAAATACATATTTATCCCTAAAAATGGGACAATAGTATTACGTATGATTCAATCAATAACCGATTATATAGATAAATAAAACTAATACAAAATATAAAGCAACAATAAAACAATGCAAGTTTGTAACCAACATTCAAACGAAAGTTAGAAGCCGTTACATTTCAACCAATGACAGCACGTTATAATAATTCTAATTAACTATGAAATATTGTGCAAAGATTGTAACCAAATTCATCGAAATAGTTCTTAAAACTATTTTAAATAATTATAAGATACGTTAAATATTTAGAAACCAAACTTATAGTTAATTAGTCCTGAATGTACTCAAATATTAAACATCGTTCAGGAATTTCGTACATTCGTTCTGAAACGACTATAATTTTATTTGGCAATATTATTTATTATTCATTACGATAGTTTTACTTTTAAATAACAATTAAAAATAGACTATAATACCATATAATATAACACATGCATAACTTATAAAATTATTAGCTGTCGATAATAATCAAATAGACAGACAGATGAAAGATGATAATGCCGATTTAGAACGAATTTCTGTTTGGGCCAAGTCATTTGGTTTACTGGTTAACCCCGGGAAATCGCAAGCATTACTCATCGGGAGCCCTCATATGTACAGGCGACTAGGCTCTGACATAATAATACCTCAGTTATTTTATGATGATATCCCAATCCCGATCAGTAAGTCGGCGAGAAATCTTGGGGTGATCTTAGACTCCAATCTTTCTTGGGTTTCACATGTCAACGAGGTCAGTAAGAAATTACATTTCTCACTTCACTCGCTCAAATGCCTCCGAAGCCTCTTACCTATACAAACTAAGATCTCTCTTGTCCAAACCCTCCTTCTCCCTATCCTAGATTACGCTGACTCTTGCTATTTGGATGCCACAGAAGAGCTACTAAACAAACTTGAGCGTTTGCAAAATGTCTGCATAAGGTTTATTTTTGGTCTACGAAAATATGATCATATCTCTCTTTATCGATCGCAGCTCAAGTGGCTACCGATTCGTTATCGCAGGAACGCTCATGTCCTTTCTATGCTCTACAATATCCTCAACAATCCCTCTGCTCCCTCATATCTCCGCAGCTCCTTCCACTTCTCCCGGGCCCAAGACAAGCCTTGTCGGTCCAATGTTAAATCATTGTTATCCATCCCTATCCATCATTCCGATTTCTTCTCCTATTCCTTCACTGTCCATGCGGCGAGACTATGGAACTCACTGCCACATAATGTGCGTGACAGTCAGTCACTGTCTATATTTAAAAAGAGGGTCAAGGAATATTATCTTTCACTGTCTAGTCCATAACTTATATATGTATGTATTTTATATAGCTTGTTTTAATAATATGTCTATTTATATTAGCTTTATATACCTATATATTATAATATAATATATTTATGTATTTATATATTCAATTATAGTGCACGTCGTATCTGCGTTACTTTAGTTAAACATCTCTCTTCTGTAGGCCTGCTGGAAGAAATTTCTTTTTAGAAATAAGCAGCGCCTGTTGTGTCTTTTGTTCTGTTATATTTCTCTGTATATCATTATTGTGTACAATAAACAGTTAAATAAATGTCATTTTCTTAAATTCTTGCACTCTCATGCAACGTGAAAAGACTGTCATGCAAGGCCTTGTCATTCATATAATGTAAGTGTCAATGTAAGGACAAGGAAGGATGAAAAGGAAAATAATTTAGGTTATTAAAGACTATTAAATAATTTAGATAAAGTGGACACTAAACTCATGGGCGGGAAATCAGATTTCGGAAGAGAAGTCAAATATCACACATTAGATATTAGAGGTACTCCCCCAAACAATATTATGTGCAATGGAATCATCATCATCATCATCATATCAGCCAAAAGACGCCCACTGCTAGGCATAGCCCTCCCCCAGAGATGCAATGCAATACCTACAAATAATGCATAATATCCAATGTGTAAGGCAGTATTTCAAAAACTACTTATTGTATCGATATAAATTCATCATGAATGTTTAGGAAATTTTATATAGATTTATTATTTTTTTTGAGAATTTCCTCCTAACTGTAACCGTTTTACTGCAAAATGAATAAAAAACACGATGAGGGACACATCGGGGAGGAAACGGGGGTGTAGGGGGAGTGGAGGGTAACAGGCATTTTTTTATTCTGCGGGGTCAAATCTTAAGAAAACATCGGGCCAACAACCAAACAGTAAGTAGTTCAGTATAGTAATTTTCTGTCCGGTCCAAGCTGCGGAAAGCAATTTTAACTTATAATATAAGCTTATTACTTGTTGTACAATTTTGCCTTAATACTTAGTAAATAAACATTAATCTCATATTAATATTTTAGAAGGACAATACAACATTTTCCCTCTGTAGAAGGCTTTGGGGTGCTACTCTATAACTATTGTAAGATTGATGATGGTTCCATTATCTAAAACATTTGAAAGTAATTCGAGCGTTGCGAGTGTTAACGGTAGGACGTAATTCTGTTGCTAACAAATCTCTGATTTCAATTATTGATATTATTACTTTTGCGATTACGTATTATAGATTTAATATTTTCAGTTTATTGCAATGGAACTTTGTTAGCAACTGAACCCATGAAATATTAATCTACGTTTAGAGTGTTGTACCTGCTGTCCAAGCTTACTTATCAAAAATAAGAAAAACATTGACAGCTGCAGCAATTATATACATTATAATTGAAAATTATATATTATTATTATTGGCGTTAACGTCCCGGTTGTGCTCTCGCGCTCGAGGGCTCAGGATCCGCCTTGACAATGATTCAGGATTTGGCAGATCAGATAGTTACAGTGGAGTGACTGCCATCTGACCTCCGTGACCCTGCAACCAGGGGATCCTGACCAGATTAGATCATTAGTACACATTCAGTTGTCTGAATGTGCAGATTTAAGCATGATGTTTTTCCTCACTGTAAGAGCATGGGTTACATTCAACTAATGTGAATAACAGAAAAGAGCCATTGGTACATGGCCGCACTGGGTTCGAACCCGGTACCTCTCCCTTATGATTCGGATACCTTAACCGCTAGGCAACCTGCGCTCCTAATTAACCATCATACCTACTTAAATTACACAAAATAATAGACAACCGTCTTCGTGGTTTTAACAAGAATTAAAGATAAAATTACAATAACAGCAAGTAAAACCTAAATAAATCTTAATTATTTTCAGGTTATACAAAGTTAGGAGGTAGGGTCTTGATCACTTTTGAGCAGGTGATCCTGCACGAATGTCTGTCCCTAATTATAAAGTTTTGTCTTACTTTGCAGCAGTATTGCATATAATTTTCCTGTGCAAGGTACAGCGTTTTCCACTATAGCTATCTACAGATACATTACTGTAAAAATCAGAGATCATCGTTGGAGAATTGGTCTACATAACATTGTCAACAACTTAAATTATAGTGCATTTAATCAAAGATTAAAATTAAAAACTTACGCAATATATTCACAATCATCGTCATTAAAGTAACGTCATAGTTAGTTATGTCAATTAGTACTAAGTCTACACTTGTATAGAGTAGGTAGTCGTAGATATTTTATATCATCATTATCATGATATGAGCTAATTATGCACTGTTGAAGTTTCCATTGATTTCAATCAAAACACATAAACAGTATGATGTAGCACCAACAGAACATTGTGTAGGTATCGTCAACAACTGAGAGGTAGACTAACCTACCAACGTTTTCGCACTCGCTATTTATTTGCTATGATGAATATGTCTTACCTGATTATCTACCGTAACTGAAGTCATATTAACCCTACAAGAGTTCTGGTTTTGTTTATTTCCTTTAATTCCTTGCTTTCGATGACAACCTCATTATCTACATTGTTTAACTTATTGATCACTTCGTCGTCTTCGTACAATGGTCCTTGCAGTTGCATTTGTATTTCTTTGAAACTCTTCCCTTTACTCTCTGGGATGAACGACGATGAGAACACAGCACCACCCAATGCAAATGCCGAGAAAATCCAAAATACCCCGAGGTGTCCCTTACGATCTGGTATCCCCTTGCAATGGTGAAGTTCATGAATGATCCGAATACGCTGAGAGAGGTCAAGGCCACAGCTTTGACATTCACAGGGAAAATTTCTGCTAAGCACACGATTATTACGGACTGGTAGCCCACAGTGGACATGATGTTCGCTAAGAGAATGCCTGCGAAGACTACGAAATCGTAAGAGGCCAGGGAATCGCGATTGAAACTGAGGACTTCTAACAAGAAGAAGTACAGTCCAACGATACTCATAGAGATGAAAGTGCCTATGAAAGAGTGGATCAGCAGAGGACGACGACCGATTTTATCCGCTAATACTGATGTTAGGACAAAGAGGTACAAACATAGATTATTAAAACTGATATAATTAAAGGTATTTTTTCGAATGTGTACTGTGCTTGACAATAACTTGTTACTCATGGCTTCATCGGTGTGAGAATGGAGAGCATATCTCGTGTTCTTTATTTTTAAAGGAGTTTTAGGAAAATTAGGGGGTTTTCCAAATAGTAATTACTTCCTGTAATCTCTACTTACAAATAGCAATGTTTGGCGATACTAAACGCTGCGGTCACGGTCGTGAACCTTAGTTGACGATAAAATTGCTTTGGTCCCGGGGTTTTCCATTTATATTTAGCCATACAAATAGTTAAATAGAGATATTTTAGAGATTGACTTAGTATCTAGTAGATAAACCAAGTTTGATACTTTGAACTTACCAAAAATGAATCTGACTGCCCCAAATATTATAAGAGCGGTGGTCACGTTCATGGTGTTGCTTTCCTTCATGATCATGCCCAAGTACTGCTGTATAATCAGCTGCCCCGTCATTATTTGGGCCAGTTTCAAACCTGGAAGAACAAAGTCTTCGTCAGTATTAAATAATGATCAGCATAAACATATACGCAAAATCGATCTGACTGCATTTAGGTTCTATATTCTATACTTACTTTGAGCATAACACCCAAGCACTTTCTTGAAACTACGGTTTGAAAAGTGGTTGGTCTCAAAAACTAAATCTGATTCTCTGTTCTCTATAAGGCAACTCTGCCCTTGAAAAAAATTTACTACTTTACAATATTTATATGGACATGTGTGACGACGCTACATCCATTGCATCATATTATGTTGATATTGGTTATCATTACTTACGACTTTACGAGCCATTGATAAGTGAATGATGACGTAGCTCGGCGCACACAGTACGTCAATGTTGGACATTGGCCTAATACAAGGGAAATTATACCGTAGATTTGTACAAGTGCAAGCTCTCGCTCCATCTAGGTCTTAGCTCAAAGTGTACCTCAGTTTGACGTCTAGCGGTGTCCACATCTCAATACCTCAAATATATCTAACGTCAACAACCTCACATTTTATGCTGCAGTTGTATTTTTTGAGCTGATATTAATCTTACCGAATGCGATGATAAATAAATGCCTTCCTATACTGCTTCCCTGTAAACAGCTCCTTAGCCGTGGTGGAACGTCGCATGTCATTCCTTACTTCCGCTTGCATTCTTAATATTTCGTCTTCAACTAACTGAAAGTATAGTTCTCATATGAATTTGGAACACAGCAGATGCAAGCTTATAAATTTAAAAAAATATTTTTCGTTTAACAATATGAAGCTTGCATGGAAAAACACCTACGTATTTTAGATGAAGTGCTGCCAACCCGCACAAGGCGATCTTGGTGACACGTTTTCTACTGACTGAAAGGAGGAATTAAAATATTTCCTTTTTAAATTATTATATTTAATTTTTAGTAGTCGGATGTAAGTATGGCTTATGCTCGCCCGGGAAGTGCATATATAGTCTCGCAAAGCACTATTTTCCAGCAATGTCCTAGATATGAATAACTAATGAATTCATTTTATGGTTAGATTTTAAAAGTCAATTGAGGAAGATGCGAAAACGAACAATATTGAGAATGATTCAACTATTCTAGTTCTTATAAAGTGGTCAAAATATCACAGAAAGAAATCAATTTTAACATCGGGACAACGACAATAATAAAAATGATAAAACAGTAAAATAAGAAAGAAGAACTCACCTTCTCGGCTTTATACCCTCGCAGTTTAACCAAGACCGCCGTAGCAGTTTGCACTTTGCCCTCTTTCAACAGGTAGTACGGCGACTCTGGTATCCAGAAGCAGGCGCAGAAGTATATAAGCGGCAATCCCAGAATGAGGTAATTGAGCATATCGTAAGACACAAAAGGCCCAATCGTCATCATTAAAAGGCTGCCGAAATTGAACATGAACCTCGTGACCAATGACAGAGAACCCCGCACCTCTTTGTCAGCTATCTCTACTGAATATATACTCACTGCCTGTTGGAAAAAATATTTAAACTTATTCTTCTCGGATTTTTCGTGAATAATATTTTCCTTTAAATATTTATGTATCTATTTTTAAAAGAAAAGCCTTACCAACGACATCATGCCGGTCGCAACACCCCACAGGAACTTTGCAATATACAGCAACCAAGCCTTCACTGCGCAAGCGATGATTATCTGGTAGATGCAATGATAGAAAATGTTAATCTATGGACCTTGTCTTGAATAATTAATTTTAATAACTTCAACTTGAAAAATAAAGAGTTTTGTACCATTTAATATCTTAAATTGCCAGATTCTTCAATTTTTTAATTCAGACAACACTTTGCGAAATATAGAAAAATGTTTATTTTCAACATATTTGGATTGTGTCTAGAGCTATTTAAATGTTATGTACGTAGAGACTTTTTAATCTCAAAATGTCCTTGGAAATGTAGAGTATATCTACAGCTTACAGTAAATGCCTTATTGTAAGCTCCATAAATGTTGGCAACTGTTTAGCGGTCGTGTACGGGCTGCTGTAGGGTGGCAGGATATGGACCTATATTTTGAGCGGCTGTGTTTAGAGCGCCTAATACACGGCCTGCTGGACTGTGTTTGTCTGCTAGACGATTAAAGGATATATACGGCTAGCCGGAACCTCCTTCAGACCTAATCATCATATTATACGTACCGTGCCGATAGCGGTGGACAGAGCGCAACCAAGGAACGTAGTTTTCCGACCAAAGCGGTCCGTTATGAACCGACTTATCAGACTGCCTGCCATGAATCCAGGGGAACCCCAAGCCGTCATCCACGCCATCTCGTTCTGAAATGTAAATTCTGGTGAATTGGCAATTCGTGACGATTATCTATGACATTTTATCGCTTTGTATTGTGCTATGGCATCATGGAGGACGACTGAGTTGTGTTCATATATTTTAAATATAAGAGCTGGTACCTCGAGAGGGGTTGCGAAATTTAACTTTCTATTATAGATCTTGAAGATAATATTGCTGTTGTATCGGAGAGCACGATATCACCTTTGAATAGACCTTAAGAATTATTAAGAAAGTCGGTTAAGCTGATATCGTGTTCTGATTCCGGTAAATGCAAGACACATTTTGGTTAGACTCGTGGCCTCTCTAGCTTAGATTTCCAACTATTACCATCAGACAAATGAAAAATGAATACCCTAAAAACATGGTTACGAAAGCCACAATAGAGCCTCCGTGAAGAAATGCCCTTATCTATTAGCATAGGTTTATCACGCGTCATTAAAGAAGCTTTCTATAACGTTTCGGTAGTTTTAGTGATACCCTTTACAATATAAGTTTACTTAAAAATACAGGACTAAAAGAAAAAGATAAATATAAACATACTCACTTTCGATACATAAAAGCTAGTCGAGTTTTCTGAGAATTTCGGCATCACGGGAGCCAGCCAGGATGCGTAGATTCCCGTTGTAATGGACCCCAAAGACACTGAAATAGTTTTTTGGAATTGAGTACTCTCCTTGTTGATTTGGCCAGAAGGCTTGATGCTGTATAATGCCTAAACTATTTCAACTAAGAAGAAACGAGATCTGAAAAAATAATCCTAATTTGGAACGGTCTTGATGAGTACCAAATGAGTACTATACCGCGCGATAAAAGCTTGCTAAGAAAAAATATTTTTAATTTTCGATTTTCCTCCCTAGCGGTTAAATCCAGATTCTGCCCGAGACCCTATGAGAACTACTCCATAGGCTCGGCTCGGATTCTTGTTCTAATAACCTCTAATAATCAATCAACTCGCCGACGCTGACGTAAAACAAACTGTGTCGAGATTTCCCGAAAACAACGTACCTATATAAAATCGTATTTCTTGTATTAGTACACATATCAAGCAATTTGTAAAAGACGAGATAGAAAATACAAATAAACGCTTAAGTACTACACCAACTGATCCTTGATAAAGTATAATAAAGTATTGATTATTATCCTGTATTGATAAAGTAAATACAACTAACGCAGCTACAAGTGCTATGAATCACAAATCACACGGAATTTTCTTCGCAATTCTACCGTGTAGATTATAGAATGTGTTGAATAGCAGTAGTGCGGAATCCATATCGTGTAGAATCGCGAATAGGTAGAAAAGCAATTGTGCATCCTACATATCGTAGAACATCGAAAAATTCTTATAAAGAAGATACAGAAAATCCTTATCTATGTAAAGTAGGATTTCTTGATTTATGTAGATGATACGATGAACTTACAACATGAAACAATGAGGTGTTGCACTCTCCGGTTGCCGAACTTATCCATTTTCTAAATTGAACTGTAAACAAAAATAAGTGATTAAATCAGAGGATATTAATACTTGCAGGTGATATACATATTATTTTCCACGCTTAAAAAGTTGTACATAAATTTGAATTCTCAAGAAGTAGCTTTTTAGTGCCCTACATGTAAAGAAGGGCGATGATTCTGTGTACTCCTCACATTCCATTCGGTATCCAGGAGAAGGGCATAAGATTAAGATTGTGCAAAACCGAGTTTATAGAAGAAAGAGAAGCCTTCTGTATAAACCGTGTCATAGGTTCGTGATGTTCTGGCCGACGGTAGTCCCGTTGTATCAGGTGGACCATCTGGCTATGTGTCTCCCTACCGTAGTCAATAAAAAATTAACCTTGTGACCTAGTCCGTGTTATCGAAAACCAAGCGCAATAGTACTTATCAAATACACTCAAGATACGTGAATAGCAAGTGTGTTATCTTTTCAGAAGATGATTCTATTTCAATATCGATCGGCATAGCTATTCATTTAACACAGAATCATCATCATTACCATCTCCTTGTAGGTACTGGAGAATGAGTGGCCTTTCGCTTGCCACTGTGCAACATCTGGCGCATCGAACATGGCAAACGACAAACAGACGACAATAAAGACCGTCGATAATCAAATAAATGAAGGCCTTCACCTAATATTTTACCACTAGGCTGTGCGTCCAAACTTAGCGACATACGCAGCGAATAATGTGTAAATAGTTTATCAAATACGTATAACGAATTCTGCCAATATTTAGTAAAACTATAATAAAACAACAGTCTGTAACTGTAATATAATGACAAAATATGAAAATATTTGGTTTTGTACAAGAAACAAACAAACTGTAAATATATTGTCATACTTCGAATAATTTCGTTTTTTACAGGAATCCTTTAAATTGGTTGTATTTTTGTTATTGTATAGGTTATCTGTAAATATACTGAATCTTTATATAATATAGCGCGTATAGTGCTTACAAACTAATGGTTTTGTATGATTCAATTCCATATGGTTTTTGTAAGAATAAAATACGTTTATGTTCAAAAGTCCACGCGGACGAAGTCGCGGGCAACAGCTAGTAATAAAATAAAATAAACGCACTTTAGAACCAGGCACACGTCCACTAAGTCCGAAGCGTTGGAGCTAAAAAAAAAATAAACTAAAGTTGAATGAAAACGGATTGTATCACTTGATTTCAATTGCTAATTTTTTCCTCGGAAATATAAAGAGTTTAACTGAAATAATGGATAACGAATTCACACGTTTGGCGGCCCCTATGGCCCCGGGACCCCGTATTATTGATACAGTTTATACGGCGGTAGCTACGCCCCTGATGGGTACCATATGAAACAGTTATTATTCTTATTATGTGTTTGCAATTTTGTTGGAGGCAACATGTTGAAAGCAACATTGTTGCCGTTTGTGGAATGAGGCTTGTAACACAGCGTTAACCACTACAAAATTAGATTTGTTGAAACATGTTGCGTTCATTCAACAATATTGTACGAATGAAACTATCGAATCCGCCGCTGCTACATACGTTGATCATTGTTGACCGTACAACACTGTTGGCCGAGCATTGGCGGCCGAGTGGTTAAGGCGACTAGTAAGTAAGAGGTACCAGGTTCGAATCCCACTGCGGTCATGTACCAATGACTCCTTACTGAGTTATGTACATTAGTTTAATGCTAACCGATGCTCTTACGGTGTGATAAACATCGTGATGAACATTCAGGCGACTGAATATGTAATTACAATCCAATCTTATCAGGGCCGCGGAGGTCAGATGGCAGCACCTCCATTGTAAGTACCTAATCTGCCAAATTCTCTATCATGGTCAAGGAGGTCCCCGGGCCCACGTGCGCGATAGCACCACTGGTTCATTAACCTTTTCAACGCCAAAGTCACATATATCTGACATTTTATTTCTGTGCTCATGACGCCAAAGACTGATATATCAGATAAGAAAATAAGTTATAATCAACCATTATTTTAATTGCACACACGAACATTAACACTGAGTTTTTTATCTAATATATCGAAAAGTATTATGTTCACAACACTACACTGGCGTGGAAAGGGTTAACGCGAAGATGATTATTTATTTTGGAATATCGAATATTTATGGTATTGGCTCTCTCGAAATGGAATAGGAAAACTATACAATGTGTTTTCCAACTAATAAATAAAATGTAAGTTACAAGTGCTAAATTGTTTATTGAAATATGTAGATACAAATAATTTATTTAACATATATAATAAAATAAGTACAATTATTGCATTATTAAAATAGATCCTTACCCTAACAAAAAACCTCATTCTAAAGAAAAATAAATTTACACATAATTTTTAATTTTTTTTACGTTGTATCTATATTTCGATTTATTTCTACTTTTAAATTAACTAAGTAGTAATCATACGATTTACTTAATTCAAACTAGTTTGCTTCGTAAGCCCGACAAACATGCCTCTTAATTGCTCGCATGGGGTCAACACTCAAAATTATAGTGTCAAACCGTAATTGAGTGAGATGGCTATTTATCAAGCTTTCAATAATTGTTACTCGAAATATTTAAGCGGTCGTGTCCGATGAACATGAACTCGCGCGCGCACAGTATTTCAGACCCTGTTGCACATTTGTACTGCACTATCACTATCACTGCATATTATAAAACAAAGTACCACGCCGCGTCTGTCCGCTCGCGATGAATTCAAAAACTACGGAACGGATTTTCATGCGGTTTTCACCAATAGACAGAATGATTCAGAGTGAAGCTTTAGATGTATAATTTGATAAGGTGTGCAAAGCCGGGGCAGTCGCTAGTCAACTGTTGCAATAGATAGTAACTTTCATTTATTTAAGAAACAATAGTGTTGCTACACGTAGTAAATTAATTGGTAAAGTAACAACTTTTGCTTTAATTTATACAATTTTTACATTTTGCACTTACAGGAAACTGGTTGTCCTAAAAATTTGAAAAATACTTGTGATTTTAAACTTAAGAAATATCACTTTGTGGTACACTTAATTTTCAACTGCCGGCTTACGACGCGAGGATGCCGAAGACCGGGTGAAGTGAAGAAGAATGAGTAGGAAAGCGGACCCTGGCAGAGGCCAAGATAAGCGCTAGGATGATGATGATGATGACTTTGCAACTGACGCAACAATAGAAATGCATTAGTTTGCTGCCAAAAGGCATTATTAGATACCTAATGCCCAATTGCAATAAACTTAGGCGATGCATAAGTTATCGTCTAAATTATTTAAAATAATCCTAACAAGATAAGCTTTGCTCAAGCACTAAGCTAATGTATTACCTAAACTCTTAACTTCATAACATCAATTTTTGGAGTACTAAATGCTTTGTAATATCTTAAGGCGTAAATTTCTCCTAAATTTAGGGCGGCTTGCACCAAGTTCTTAAAAGCTTTTTAAATTGATACTCAATCAAAAAACTTCATACAAAAAAACGTTAAGCGTCATTCTTAAAATAGTTAAGAATTTGGTGCCAGCCGGGCCTAGTGCAATCGGTAATTACATACTTAATACTTGTTGTACAATTTTGCTTTCATACTTAGTAAATAAACATTCATCTTATATTAATATTTTAGAAGGACAATACAACATTTGCCCTCTGTAGAAGGCTTTGGGGTGCTACTCTATAACTATTGTAAGGTTGATGATGGTTCCATTATCTAAAACATTTGAAAGTAATTCGAGCGTTGCGAGTGTTAACTGTAGGACGTAATTCTGTTGCTAACAATTCTCTGATTTCAATTATTGATATTGTTACTTTTGCGATTACGTATTATAGATTAAATATTTTCAGTTTATTGCAATGGAACTTTGTTAGCAACTGAACCCATGAAATATTAATCTACTTTTAGGGTGTTGTACCTGCTGTCTAAGCTTGCATATCAAAATAAGAAAAACATTGACAGCTGCAGCAATTATATACATTATAATTTAAAATTATATATTATTATTATTGGCGTTAACGTCCCGGTTGTGCTCTGGCGCTCGAGGGCTCAGGATCCGCCTTGACCATGATCCAGGATTTGGCAGATCAGATAGTTAAAGTGGAGTGACTGCCATCTGACCTCCGTGACCCTGCATCCAGGGGAACCAGACCAGATTGGATAATGAGTACACATTCAGTTGCCTGAATGTGCAGTTTTAATCACGATGTTTTTCCTCACCGTAAGAGCATGGGTACATGGTCGCACTGGGTTCGAACTCGGTACCTCTCCCTTATGATTCGGATACCTTAACCGCTAGGCAACCTGCGCTCCTAATTAACATCATACCTACTTAAATTACAAATAATAGACAACCGTCTTCGTGGTTTTAACAAGAATTAAAGATAAAATTACAATAACAGAAGTAAAACCTAAATAAATCTTAATTATTTTCAGGTTATACAAAGTTAGAAGGTAGGGCCTTGATCACTTTTGAGCAGGAGATCCTGCACGAATGTCTGTCCCTAATTATAAAGTTTTGTCTTAGTTTGCAGCAGTATTGCATATAATTTTCCTGTGCAAGGCACAGCGTCTTTCACTATAGCTATCTACAGATACATTACTGTAAAAATCAGAGATCATCGTTGGAGAATTGGTCTACATAACATTGTCAACAACTTAAATTATAGTAATGCATTTAATTAAAGTATAAAATTAAAAACTTACGCAATATATTCACAATCATCGTCATTAAAGTAACGTCATAGTTAGTTATGTCAATTAGTACTAAGAATTAAATCACTTTTTGTACACTAGTTCCACTTTATTATATAATTTTTATTAAATTGCAACCGGTTTCGAATTACTCATCTTCAGGCAATTACTTTATATTTTGATTACAAGCTATATGTAGGTACCGACAAATAATAATTTAAAGTTGATGTGGGTACCGACAGTATACAATAATGTTAGGATGTCACAGTGCAGAGAAATGTACAGTATGTCAACATAATACAAATTACAAGTAGTCAAAATTTTTTAAGGTATGTCAATTGTTATACATTTAAGTAAATGGCAAAAAATATAAATTATATCGAAGGTATGTCATTTAAAATAATTTAAAATAGGTGATGTCGATAAGGAAATTTGGTCATTAATTATATTATCTTTCTTCATTCTGTTCACTTCTATAGCTTCTAGTCCATCTAGTCTACGTCCTTTCCCAGCTATATGAAGGTATTTTATGCCATTATCTGGGTTAAAAATATGGTTTTCTTTATTAAGGTGTTCCGCAAAGGTCGAGGTTTGTGTATTTTTTCTCCAGCTAGCTATATGTTCTTTGATTCTTGTTTTAAACTTCCTTCCTGTTTGACCTATGTATATTTTAGCACACGTGTCACATGTCAGACTATAAATTCCACTTTGATTTTCAATGGGTATTTTATCCTTATTGTTGCAAATCAAGGACCCCAGCGATTTTATGCTATAAAATGCAGTGTTTTGCTGATCGCTATTGCAAATTTTCCTCAATTTGTGTGTGATAGGTCCAACATAGGGAATTGTTGCCCATCTTTTTGTAGGTTTGTTAATTTCTAAAGCCGCGGGTGCCAACATTTTCCTAGTTATTACTCTTTGCTTGCGTATGAGAATATTGTTTATTAGTTTTTTGGAGTAGCCATTGTTTATTGCTATCCGTTCTATAGTTTTCAACTCCTTAGTAAAGTTTTCTCGACTCATTGGTACACTTAATAATCTATGGATAAACGCGTGGAAAGCCGCATGTTTATGACTGTCTGGATGCCGGGATGTGGCGTGTATAATATTATCGCTATATGTCTCTTTACGATATATTTTATATTCATGTTGATCGTTCGTGATGTCTATTGTAATGTCAAGAAAATTAATGGTTTTTCCACCAATTTCCATCGTCAGTTGAATATTAGGGTTCAAGGAATTCATAAAATCTAATACACTGTTTAGGTCGTTATCATTTCCAGTCCACAGACACAATATATCATCGACATATCTGTACCAATATTGTATGTGTTCACGGAATCTCGAATTTAAAATTTCTTTTTCAAAATTGTCCATGTAAATGTCAGCGCATAGAGGAGACAAAGGGCTACCCATTGCTAAACCTTCCATTTGCTTGTATGTTTGTTTGTTCCATATAAAATAATTTTGATCTAGACAAATTTTGATGGCTGCCTCTAAGTCTATTATTTTTTGTGCTTCAAGTTTGGATTGGCATAGGTTTTCATTTATTATTTGAAGGCATTCTTTGACTGGTACACTGCCTTCAAATAATAAATGAAAACCTATGCCTATAGATTCCGTGAACACATACAATATTGGTACAGATATGTCGATGATATATTGTGTCTGTGGACTGGAAATGATAACGACCTAAACAGTGTATTAGATTTTATGAATTCCTTGAACCCTAATATTCAACTGACGATGGAAATTGGTGGAAAAACCATTAATTTTCTTGACATTACAATAGACATCACGAACGATCAACATGAATATAAAATATATCGTAAAGAGACATATAGCGATAATATTATACACGCCACATCCCGGCATCCAGACAGTCATAAACATGCGGCTTTCCACGCGTTTATCCATAGATTATTAAGTGTACCAATGAGTCGAGAAAACTTTACTAAGGAGTTGAAAACTATAGAACGGATAGCAATAAACAATGGCTACTCCAAAAAACTAATAAACAATATTCTCATACGCAAGCAAAGAGTAATAACTAGGAAAATGTTGGCACCCGCGGCTTTAGAAATTAACAAACCTACAAAAAGATGGGCAACAATTCCCTATGTTGGACCTATCACACACAAATTGAGGAAAATTTGCAATAGCGATCAGCAAAACACTGCATTTTATAGCATAAAATCGCTGGGGTCCTTGATTTGCAACAATAAGGATAAAATACCCATTGAAAATCAAAGTGGAATTTATAGTCTGACATGTGACACGTGTGCTAAAATATACATAGGTCAAACAGGAAGGAAGTTTAAAACAAGAATCAAAGAACATATAGCTAGCTGGAGAAAAAATACACAAACCTCGACCTTTGCGGAACACCTTAATAAAGAAAACCATATTTTTAACCCAGATAATGGCATAAAATACCTTCATATAGCTGGGAAAGGACGTAGACTAGATGGACTAGAAGCTATAGAAGTGAACAGAATGAAGAAAGATAATATAATTAATGACCAAATTTCCTTATCGACATCACCTATTTTAAATTATTTTAAATGACATACCTTCGATATAATTTATATTTTTTGCCATTTACTTAAATGTATAACAATTGACATACCTTAAAAAATTTTGACTACTTGTAATTTGTATTATGTTGACATACTGTACATTTCTCTGCACTGTGACATCCTAACATTATTGTATACTGTCGGTACCCACATCAACTTTAAATTATTATTTGTCGGTACCTACATATAGCTTGTAATCAAAATATAAAGTAATTGCCTGAAGATGAGTAATTCGAAACCGGTTGCAATTTAATAAAAATTATATAATAAAGTGGAACTAGTGTACAAAAAGTGATTTAATTCATAATAATGGAGTTCCATCATGAAGTGACAACACAAAGTGTTAAATAATTAGTACTAAGTCTACACTTGTATGGAGTAGGTAGTCGTAGATATTTTATATCATCATTATCATGATATGAGCTAATTATGCACTGTTGAAGTTTCCATTGATTTCAATCAAAACACATAAACAGTATGATGTAGCACCAACAGAACATTGTGTAGGTATCGTCAACATCTGAGAGGTAGACTACCCTAATAACGTTTTCGCACTCGCTATTTATTTGCTATGATGAATATGTCTTACCTGATTATCTACCGTAACTGAAGTCATATTAACCCTACAAGAGTTCTGGTTTTGTTTATTTCCTTCAATTCCTTGCTTTCGATGACAACCTCATTATCTACATTGTTTAACTTATTGATCACTTCGTCGTCTTCGTACAATGGTCCTTGCAGTTGCATTTGTATTTCTTTGAAACTCTTCCCTTTAGTCTCTGGGATGAACGCCGATGAGAACACAGCACCACCCAATGCAAATGCCGAGAAAATCCAAAATACGCCACAAAGTCCCGAGGTGTCCCTTACGATCTGGTATCCCCTTGCAATGGTGAAGTTCATGAATGATCCGAATACGCTGAGAGAGGTCAAGGCCACAGCTTTGACATTCACAGAGAAAATTTCTGCTAAGCACACGATTATTACGGACTGGTAGCCCACAGTGGACATGATGTTCGCTAAGAGAATGCCGGCGAAGACTACGAAATCGTAAGAGGCCAGGGAATCGCGATTGAAACTGAGGACTTCTAACAAGAAGAAGTCCAACGATAATCATAGAGATGAAAGTGCCTATGAAAGAGTGGATCAGCAGAGGACGACGACCGATTTTATCCGCTAATACTGATGATATTACAGCTGAAATACAAAATAGAAAGACGTTAGGACAAAGAGGTACAAACATAGATTATTAAAACTGATATAATTAAAGGTATTTTTTCGAATGTGTACTGTGCTTGACAATAACTTGTTACTCATGGCTTCATCGGTGTGAGAATGGAGAGCATATCTCGTGTTCTTTATTTTTAAAGAAGTTTTAGGAAAATTAGGGGGTTTTCCAAATAGTAATTACTTCCTGTAATCTCTACTTACAAATAGCAATGTTTGGCGATACTAAACGCTGCGGTCACGGTCGTGAACCTTAGTTGACGATAAAATTGCTTTGGTCCCGGGGTTTTCCATTTATATTTAGCCATACAAATAGCTAAATAGAGATATTTTAGAGATTGACTTAGTATCTAGTAGATAAACCAAGTTTGATACCTTGAACTTACCAAAAATGAATCTGACTGCCCCAAATATTATAAGAGCGGTGGTCACGTTCATAGTGTTGCTTTCCTTCATGATCATGCCCAAGTACTGCTGTATAATCAGCTGCCCCGTCATTATTTGGGCCAGTTTCAAACCTGGAAGAACAAAGTCTTCGTCAGTATTAAATAATAATCAGCATAAACATGTACGCAAAATCGATCTGACTGCATTTAGGTTCTATATTCTATACTTACTTTGAGCATAACACCCAAGCACTTTCTTGAAACTACGGTATAAAAAGTGGTTGGTCTCAAAAACTAAATCTGATTCTCTGTTCTCTATAAGGCAACTCTGCCCTTGAAAAAAATTTACTACTTTACAATATTTATATGGACATGTGTGACGACGCTACATCCATTGCATCATATTATGTTGATATTGGTTATCATGACTTTACGAGCCATTGATAAGTGAATGATGACGTAGCTCGTCGCACACAGTACGTCAATGTTGGACATTGGCCTAATACAAGGGAAATTACACCGTAGATTTGTACAAGTGCAAGCTCTCGCTCCATCTAGGTCTTAGCTCAAAGTGTACCTCAGTTTGACGTGTAGCGGTGTCCACATCTCAATACCTCAAATATATCTAACGTCAACAACCTCACATTTTATGCTGCAGGTGTATTTTTTGAACTGATATTAATCTTACAACTAATAAAGTAAATACAACTAACGCAGCTACAAGTAATATGAATCACAAATCACACGGAATTTTCTTCGCAATTCTACCGTGTAGATTATAGAATGTGTTGAATAGCAGTAGTGCGGAATCCATATCGTGTAGAATCGCGAATAGGTAGAAAAGCAATTGTGCATCCTACATATCGTAGAACATCGAAAAATTCTTATAAAGAAGATACAGAAAATCCTTATCTATGTAAAGTAGGATTTCTTGATTTATGTAGATGATACGATGAACTTACAACATGAAACAATGAGGTGTTGCACTCTCCGGTTGCCGAACTTATCCATTTTCTAAATTGAACTGTAAACAAAAATAAGTGATTAAATCAGAGGATATTAATACTTGCAGGTGATATACATATTATTTTCCACGCTTAAAAAGTTGTACATAAATTTGAATTCTCAAGAAGTAGCTTTTTAGTGCCCTACATGTAAAGAAGGGCGATGATTCTGTTTACTCCTCACATTCCATTCGGTATCCAGGAGAAGGGCATAAGATTAAGATTGTGCAAAACCGAGTTTATAGAAGAAAGAGAAGCCTTCTGTATAAACCGTGTCATAGGTTCGTGATGTTCTGGCCGACGGTGGTCCCGTTGTATCAGGTGGACCATCTGACTATGTGTCTCCCTACCGTAGTCAATAAAAAATTAACCTTGTGACCTAGTCCGTGTTATCGAAAACCAAGCGCAATAGTACTTATCAAATACACTCAAGATACGTGAATAGCAAGTGTGTTATCTTTTCTAGAAGATAATTCTATTTCAATATCGATCGGCATAGCTATTCATTTAACACAGAATCATCATCATTACCATCTCCTTGTAGGTACTGGAGATTGAGGGGCCTTTCGCTTGCCACTGTGCAATATCTGGCGCATCAAACATGGCAAACGACAAACAGACGACAATAAAGACCGTCGATGATCAAATAAATGAAGGCCTTCACCTAATATTTTACCACTAGGCTGTGCGTCCAAACTTAGCGATATACGCAGCGAATAATGTGTAAATAGTTTATCAAATACGTATAACGAATTCTGTCAATATTTAGTAAAACTATAATAAAACAACAGTCTGTAACTGTAATATAATGACAAAATATGAAAATATTTGGTTTTGTACAAGAAACAAACAAACTGTAAATATATTGTCATACTTCGAATAATTTCGTTTTTTACAGGAATCCTTTAAATTGGTTGTATTTTTGTTATTGTATAGGTTATCTGTAAATATACTGAATCTTTATATAATATAGCGCGTATAGTGCTTACAAACTAATGGTTTTGTATGATTCAATTCCATATGGTTTTTGTAAGAATAAAATACGTTTATGTTCAAAAGTCCACGCGGACGAAGTCGCGGGCAACAGCTAGTAATAAAATAAAATAAACGCACTTTAGAACCAGGCACACGTCCACTAAGTCCGAAGCGTTGGAGCTAAAAAAAAAATAAACTAAAGGTGAATGAAAACGGATTGTATCACTTGATTTCAATTGCTAATTTTTTCCTCGGAAATATGAAGAGTTTAACTGAAATAATGGATAACGAATTCACACGTTTGGCGGCCCCTATGGCCCCGGGACCCCGTATTATTGATACAGTTTATACGGCGGTAGCTACGCCCCTGATGGGTACCATATGAAACAGTTATTATTCTTATTTATTCATGTCCACTGTATTATGTGTTTGCAATTTTGTTGGAGGCAACATGTTGAAAGCAACATTGTTGCCGTTTGTGAAATGAGGCTTGTAACACAGCGTTAACCACTCTACAAAATTAGATTTGTTGAAACATGTTGCGTTCATTCAACAATATTGTATGAATGAAACTATCGAATCCGTCGCTGCTACATACGTTGATCATTGTTGACCGTACGACACTGTTGGCCGAGCATTGGCGGCCGAGTGGATACCTCTTACTTACTAGTCGGATGACTAGTAAGTAAGAGGTACCAGGTTCGAATCCCACTGCGGTCATGTACCAATGACTCCTTACTGAGTTATGTACATTAGTTTAATGCTAACCGATGCTCTTACGGTGTGATAAACATCGTGATGAACATTCAGGCGACTGAATATGTAATTACAATCCAATCTTATCAGGGCCGCGGAGGTCAGATGGCAGCACCTCCATTGTAAGTACCTAATCTGCCAAATTCTCTATCATGGTCAAGGAGGTCCCCGGGCCCACGTGCGCGATAGCACCACTGGTTCATTAACCTTTTCAACGCCAAAGTCACATATATCTGACATTTTATTTCTGTGCTCATGACGCCAAAGACTGATATATCAGATAAGAAAATAAGTTATAATCAACCATTATTTTAATTGCACACACGAACATTAACACTGAGTTTTTTATCTAATATATCGATAAGTATTATGTTCACAACACTACACTGGCGTGGAAAGGGTTAACGCGAAGATGATTATTTATTTTGGAATATCGAATATTTATGGTATTGGCTCTCTCGAAATGGATTATGAAAACTATACAATGTGTTTTCCAACTAATAAATAAAATGTAAGTTACAAGTGCTAAATTGTTTTATTGAAATATGTAGATACAAATAATTTATTTAACATATATCATAAAATAAGTACAATTATTGCATTATTAAAATAGATCCTTACCCTAACAAAAAACCTCATTCCAACTAAACTAAAGAAAAATAAATTTACACATAATTTTTAATTTTTTTTACGTTGTATCTATATTTCGATTTATTTCTACTTTTAAATTAACTAAGTAGTAATCATACGATTTACTTAATTCAAACTAGTTTGCTTCGTAAGCCCGACAAACATGCCTCTTAATTGCTCGCATGGGGTCAACACTCAAAATTATAGTGTCAAACCGTAATTGAGTGAGATGGCTATTTATCAAGCTTTCAATAATTGTTACTCGAAATATTTAAGCGGTCGTGTCGCGCGCGCACAGTATTTCAGACCCTGTTGCACATTTGTTCTGCACTATCACTATCACTGCATATTATAAAACAAAGTACCACGCCGCGTCTGTCCGCTCGCGATGAATTCAAAAACTACGGAACGGATTTTCATGCGGTTTTCACCAATAGACAGAATGATTCAGAGTGAAGCTTTAGATGTATAATTTGATAAGGTGTGCGAAGCCGGGGCAGTCGCAAGTCAACTGTTGCAATAGATAGTAACTTTCATTTATTTAAGAAACAATAGTGTTGCTACACGTAGTAAATTAATTGGTAAAGTAACAACTTTTGCTTTAATTTATACAATTTTTACATTTTGCACTTACAGGAAACTGGTTGTCCTAAAAATTTGAAAAATACTTGTGATTTTAAACTTAAGAAATATCACTTTGTGGTACACTTAATTTTCAACTGCCGGCTTACGACGCGAGGATGCCGAAGACCGGGTGAAGTGAAGAAGAATGAGTAGGAAAGCGGACCCTGGCAGAGGCCAAGATAAGCGCTAGGATGATGATGATGATGACTTTGCAACTGACGCAACAATAGAAATGCATTAGTTTGCTGCCAAAAGGCATTATTAGATACCTAATGCCCAATTGCAATAAACTTAGGCGATGCATAAGTTGTCGTCTAAATTATTTAAAATAATCCTAACAAGATAAGCTTTGCTCAAGCACTAAGCTACTGTATTACCTAAACTCTTAACTTCATAACATCAATTTTTTGAGTACTGAATGCTTAGTAATATCTTAAGGCGTAAATTTCTCCTAAATTTAGGGCGGCTTGCACCAAGTTCTTAAAAGCTTTTTAAATTGATACTCAATCAAAAAACTTCATACAAAAAAACGTTAAGCGTGATTCTTAAAATAGTTAAGAATTTGGTGCCAGCCGGGCCTAGTGCAATCGGTAATTACATACTTAATACTTGTTGTACAATTTTGCTTTAATACTTAGTAAATAAACATTCATCTTATATTAATATTTTAGAAGGAGAATACAACATTTGCCCTCTGTAGAAGGCTTTGGGGTGCTACTCTATAACTATTGTAAGATTGATGATGGTTCCATTATCTAAAACATTTGAAAGTAATTCGAGCGTTGCGAGTGTTAACTGTAGGACGTTATTCTGTTGCTAACAATTCTCTGATTTCAATTATTGATATTGTTACTTTTGCGATTACGTATTATAGATTAAATATTTTCAGTT
Source organism: Blastobasis lacticolella (assembly GCA_905147135.1). Classification (NCBI taxonomy): domain Eukaryota; kingdom Metazoa; phylum Arthropoda; class Insecta; order Lepidoptera; family Blastobasidae; genus Blastobasis; species Blastobasis lacticolella. The sequence goes on along the minus strand of LR990048.1, from coordinate 4,052,044 downwards.
TATTGCAATGGAACTTTGTTAGCAACTGAACCCATGAAATATTAATCTACGTTTAGGGTGTTGTACCTGCTGTCCAAGCTTACTTATCAAAATAAGAAAAACATTGACAGCTGCAGCAATTATATACATTATAATTTAAAATTATATATTATTATTATTGGCGTTAACGTCCCGGTTGTGCTCTGGCGCTCGAGGGCTCAGGATCCGCCTTGACCATGATCCAGTATTTGGCAGATCAGATAGTTAAAGTGGAGTGACTGCCATCTGACCTCCGTGACCCTGCATCCAGGGGATCCTGACCAGATTGGATAATGAGTACACATTCAGTTGCCTGAATGTGCAGTTTTAATCACGATGTTTTTCCTCACCGTAAGAGCATGGGTACATGGTCGCACTGGGTTCGAACTCGGTACCTCTCCCTTATGATTCGGATACCTTAACCGCTAGGCAACCTGCGCTCCTAATTAACATCATACCTACTTAAATTACAAATAATAGACAACCGTCTTCGTGGTTTTAACAAGAATTAAAGATAAAATTACAATAACAGAAGTAAAACCTAAATAAATCTTAATTATTTTCAGGTTATACAAAGTTAGGAGGTAGGGTCTTGATCACTTTTGAGCAGGAGATCCTGCACGAATGTCTGTCCCTAATTATAAAGTTTTGTCTTAGTTTGCAGCAGTATTGCATACAATTTTCCTGTGCAAGGCACAGCGTCTTTCACTATAGCTATCTACAGATACATTACTGTAAAAATCAGAGATCATCGTTGGACAATTGGTCTACATAACATTGTCAACAACTTAAATTATAGTAATGCATTTAATTAAAGTATAAAATTAAAAACTTACGCAATATATTCACAATCATCGTCATTAAAGTAACGTCATAGTTAGTTATGTCAATTAGTACTAAGTCTACACTTGTATGGAGTAGGTAGTCGTAGATATTTTATATTATCATTATCATGAGATGAGCTAATTATGCACTGTTGAAGTTTTCATTGATTTCAATCAAAACACATAAACAGTATGATGTAGCACCAACAGAACATTGTGTAGGTATCGTCAACATCTGAGAGGTAGACTACCCTAATAACGTTTTCGCACTCGCTATTTATTTGCTATGATGAATATGTCTTACCTGATTATCTACCGTAACTGAAGTCATATTAACCCTACAAGAGTTCTGGTTTTGTTTATTTCCTTCAATTCCTTGCTTTCGATGACAACCTCATTATCTACATTGTTTAACTTATTGATCACTTCGTCGTCTTCGTACAATGGTCCTTGCAGTTGCATTTGTATTTCTTTGAAACTCTTCCCTTTAGTCTCTGGGATGAAGGCCGACGAGAACACAGCACCACCCAATGCAAATGCCGAGAAAATCCAAAATACGCCACAAAGTCCCGAGGTGTCCCTTACGATCTGGTATCCCCTTGCAATGGTGAAGTTCATGAATGATCCGAATACGCTGAGAGAGGTCAAGGCCACAGCTTTGACATTCAAAGGGAATATTTCTGCTAAGCACACGATTATTACGGACTGGTAGCCCACAGTGGACAAGATGTTCGCTAAGAGAATGCCGGCGAAGACTACGACATCGTAAGAGGCCAGGGAATCGCGAGTGAAACTGAGGACTTCTAACAAGAAGAAGTACAGTCCAACGATAGTCATAGAGATGAAAGTGCCTATGAAAGAGTGGATCAGCAGAGGACGACGACCGATTTTATCCGCTAATACTGATGATATTACAGCTGAAATACAAAATAGGAAGACGTTAGGACAAAGAGGTACAAACATAGATTATTAAAACTGGTATAATTAAAGGTATTATTTCGAATGTGTACTGTGCTTGACAATAACTTGTTACTCATGGCTTCATCGGTGTGGGAATGGAGAGCGTATCTCGTGTTCTTTATTTTTGAAGGAGTTTTAGGAAAATTAGGGGGTTTTGAAAATAGTAATTACTTCCTGTAATCTCTACTTACAAATAGCAATGTTTGGCGATACTAAACGCTGCGGTCACGGTCGTGAACCTTAGTTGACGATAAAATTGCTTTGGTACCGGGGTTTTCCATTGATATTTAGCCATACAAAAAGTTAAATAGAGATATTTTAGAGATTGACTTAGTATCTAGTAGATAAACCAAGTTTGATACCTTGAACTTACCAAAAATGAATCTGACTGCCCCAAATATTATAAGAGCGGTGGTAACGTTCATGGTGTTGCTTTCCTTCATGATCATACCCAGGTACTGCTGTATAATCAGCTGCCCCGTCATTATTTGGGCCAGTTTCAAACCTTGAAGAACAAAGTTTTCGTCAGTATTAAATAATGATCAGCATAAACATGTACGCAAAGTCGAACTGCATTTAGGACCTATATTCTATACTAACTTTGAGCATAACACCCAAGCACTTTTATGAAACTTCGGTTTAAAAAAGTAGTTGGTCTCAAAAACTAAAACTGATTCTCTGTTCTCTATAAGGCAACTCTGCCCTTGAAAAAAATTTACTACTTTACAATATTTAGATGGACATGTGTGACGACGCTACATCTATTCCATCATATTATGTTGATATTGGTTATCATGACTTACGACTTTACGAGCCATTGATAAGTGAATGATGACGTAGCTCGTCGCACACAGTAGGTCAATGTTGGACATAGGCCTAATCAAAGGGAATTCATACCGTAGATTTGTACAAGTGCAAGCTCTGGCTCCATCTAGGTCTTAGCTCAAAGTGTACCTCAGTTTGACGTGTAGCGGTGTCCACATCTTAATACCTCAAATATATCTAACGTCAACAACCTCACATTTTATGCTGCAGTTGTATTTTTTGAGCTGATATTAATCTTACCGAATGCGATGATAACTGCCTTCCTATACTGCTTCCCTGTAAACAGCTCCTTAGCCGTGGTGGAACGTCGCATGTCATTCCTTACTTCCGCTTGCATTCTTAATATTTCGTCTTCAACTAACTGAAAGTATAGTTCTCATATGAATTTGGAACACAGCAGATGCAAGCTTTTAAATTTAAAAATATTTTTCGTTAAAGAATATGAAGCTTGCATGGAAAAACACCTACGTCTTTTAGATGAAGTGCTGCCAACCCGCACAAGGCGATCTTGGTGACACGTTTTCTACTGACGGAAAGGAGGAATTAAAATATTTCTTTTTTAAATTACTATATTCAATTTTTAGTAGTCGGATGTAAGTATGGCTTATGCTCGCTCGGGAAGTGCATATATAGTCTCGCAAAGCACTGTTTTCCAGCAATGTCCTAGATATGAATAACTAATGAATTCATTTTATGGTTAGATTTTAGAAGTCAATTGAGGAAGATGCGAAAACGAACAATATTGAGAATGATTCAACTATTCTAGTTCTTATAAAGTTGTCAAAATATCACAGAAAGAAATCAATTTTAACATCGGGACAACGACAATAATAAAATGATAAAACAGTAAAATAAGAAAGAAGAACTCACCTTCTCATCTTTATACCCTCGCAGTTTAACCAAGACCGCCGTAGCGGTTTGCACTTTGCCCTCTTTCAACAGGTAGTACGGCGACTCTGGTATCCAGAAGCAGGCGCAGAAGTATATAAGCGGCAATCCCAGAATGAGGTAATTGAGCATATCGTAAGACACAAAAGGCCCAATCGTCATCATTAAAAGGCTGCCGAAATTGAACATGAACCTCGTGACCAATGACAGGGAACCCCGCACCTCTTTGTCAGCTATCTCTACTGAATATATACTCACTGCCTGTTGGAAAAAATATTTAAACTTATTTATGACTGATAAAATTACATCGATCTTATTTTCTCGGATTTTGCGTGAATAATATTTTCCTTTGAATATTTATGTATCTATTTTTAAAAGAAAAGCCTTACCAACGACATCATGCCGGTCGCAACACCCCACAGGAACTTTGCAATATACAGCAACCAAGCCTTCACTGCGCAAGCGATGATTATCTGGTAGATGCAATGATAGAAAATGTTAATCTATGGACCTTGTCTTGAATAATTAATTTTAATAACTTCAACTTGAAAAATAAAGAGTTTTGTACCATTTAATATCTTAAATTGCCAGATTCTTCAATTTTTTAAATTAAGACAACACTTTGCGAAATATAGAAAAATGTTTATTTTCAACATATTTGGATTGTGCTATTTAAATGTTACGTACGTAGAGACATTTTAATCTCAAAATGTCCTTGGAACTGTAGAGTATATCTACAGCTTACAGTAAATGCCTTATTGTAAGCTCCATAAATGTTGGCAACTGTTTAGCGGTCGTGTACGGGCTGCTGTAGGGTGGCAGGATATGGACCTATATTTTGAGCGGCTGTGTTTAGAGCGCCTAATACACGGCCTGCTGGACTGTGTTTGTCTGCTAGACGATTAAAGGATATATACGGCTAGCCGGAACCTCCTTCAGACCTAATCATCATATTATACGTACCGTGCCGATAGCGGCGGGCAGAGCGCTACCAAGGAACGTAGTTCTCCGACCAAAGCGGTCCGTTATGAACCGACTTATCAGACTGCCTGCCATGAATCCAGGGGAACCCCAAGCCGTCATCCACGCCATCTCGTTCTGAAATGTAAATTCTGGTGAATTGGCAATTCGCGACGATTATCTATTACATATTATCGAGAGGGGTTGCGAAATTTAAACTTTCTATTATAGATGTTGAAGATCATATTGCTGTTATATCGGAGAGCACGATATCACCTTTAAATAGACCTTAAGAATTATTAAGAAAGTCGGTTAAGCTGATATCGTGTTCTTATTCCGGTAAATGCAAGACACATTTTGGTTAGACTCGTGGCCTCTCTAGCTTAGATTTCCAACTATTACCATCAGACGAATGAAAAATGAATACCCTAAAAACATGGTTACGAAAGCCACAATAGAGACTCCGTGAAGAAATGCCCTTATCTATTAGCATAGGTTTATCACGTGTCAACAAAGAAGCTTTCTATAACGTTTCGGTAGTTTTAGTGATACTCTTTACAATATAAGTTAACTTAAAAATACAGGACTAAAAGAAAATGAAAAATATAAACATACTCACTTTCGATACATAAAAGCTAGTCGAGTTCTCTGAGAATTTCGGCATCACGGGAGCCAACCAGGATGCGTAGATTCCCGTTGTAATGGACCCCAAAGACACTGAAATAGTTTTTTGGAAATGAGTACTCTCTCATGTTGATTTGGCCAGAAGGCTTGATGCTGTATAATGCCTAAACTATTTCAACTAAGAGGAAACGAGATTTGAAAAAATAAACCTAATGTGGAACGGTCTTGATGAGTACCAGATGAGTACTATACCGCGCGGTAAAAGCTTGCTATGAAAAAATATTTTTAATTTTCGATTTTCCTCCCTAGCGGTTAAATCCAGATTCTGTCCGAGACCCTATGAGAACTACTCCATAGGGTCGGCTTGGATTCTTGTTCTAATAACCTCTAATAATCAATCAAATCGCCGACGCTGACGCAAAACAAACTGTGTCGAGATTACCTGAAAACAACGTACCTATATAAAATCGTGATTTCTTGTTTTAGTACATTATATATCAAGCGATTTGTAAAAGACGAGATAGAAAATACAAATAAACGCCTAAGTACTCCAACTGATCCTTGTATTGATAAAGTAAATACAACTAACGCAGCTACAAGTAATATGAATCACAAATCACACGGAATTTTCTTCGCTATTCTACCGTGTAGATTTTAGAATGTGTTGAATAGCAGTAGTGCGGAATCCATATTGTGTAGAATCGCGAATAGGTAGAAAAGCAATTGTGCATCCTACATATCGTAGAACATCGAAAAATTATTATAAAGAAGATACAGAAAATCCTTATCTATGTAAAGTAGGATTTCTTGATTTATGTAGATGATACGATGAACTTACAACATGAAACAATGAGGTGTTGCACTCTCCGGTTGCCGAACTTATCCATTTTCTAAATTGAACTGTAAACAAAAATAAGTGATTAAATCAGAGGATATTAATACTTGCAGGTGATATACATATTATTTTCCACGCTTAAAAAGTTGTACATAAATTTGAATTCTCAAGAAGTAGCTTTTTAGTGCCCTACATGTAAAGAAGGGCGATGATTCTGTTTACTCCTCACATTCCATTCGGTATCCAGGAGAAGGGCATAAGATTAAGATTGTGCAAAACCGAGTTTATAGAAGAAAGAGAAGCCTTCTGTATAAACCGCGTCATAGGTTCGTGATGTTCTGGCCGACGGTAGTCCCGTTGTATCAGGTGGACCATCTGACTATGTGAAATTCACCTTGTGGCCCAGTCCGTGTTATTAAATACACCCAAGATACGTGACTAGCAAGTGTGTTATCTTTTCAGAAGATGATTCTATTTCAATATCGATCGGCATAGCTATTAATTTAACACAGAATCATGATCATTACCATCTCCTTATAGGTACTGGAGAATGAGGGGTCCATCGCTTGCCTACTTACGATCTTTTACTTCTAGATCACAAATTAGTAAATTTTGGTAATATTTTATTGATATAGGTTAATAATTAACAATGGAAAAGCTTTTGTTTGTGTTTTCTAATGGCGCTGAATTTTACAGTTTTTCACTTGTTGGGAAAACCTCCTTCAATTTAAATCTAACTAGCGACACGCCCTAGCTTCGCACATGTTTTCTAGGCTTTATTTACTATGTATGACATGCATGTATTATATCTAAACCTAACCTAACTTATACCATGTTAAAAAATTCTATAACTGACATTGAAAATCTATTGCGTGGTTTAAAAGGAGTTAGCGGATATACAACGTTAGATAGACCGGACAAAAACTTAAAAAAAAGGCTTTAAAAAAAGGGCTTTGAATCTAGAAGCAAATCGTACTCTACAAATTACTCTACTAAATCAAATAAGTTATTGGTAACCGATGTTTTCTTAGTAATTCGATTTTGCTGAATCCAAAAATGTTAGTTACCAACCACTCCCCTCCCCCTTCACCTCCTTTTTCTCTCCGAAGTGACCATTGCCGTGTTTTTTTTTTCATATGGCGGTGAAACGGTTATATATAAGAGCAAATTAGGTATTAAGAAATTAATCTACTTTAAAAGAGACAGTCTAAAATTTTCCTGACCATCAGCTGCCATAATGATAGTTGTAATAGATAATGCTTAAAAAACGTAATGTCCTCTCGTAATTATTCTTTAGCGAGCCAATTTTTTGATATTAATGTTTAAAATATTACTAATTTGCGATGAAACGAACGCATCCTTGGCATAAAACACACCCGAAAAAAGCTATGGATGCACAAACTTATCTGACCCGGTGCCCAAAACTGGAAGTAAGTGTCGCCATTTTGACATGTCATGTCAATGCCATTAACAGCGACGCTGTCACTGGGTCAGATTGAGTTTGTGGCACTGCATAGCCAGACAGGTAAAACAATCCTAGGTTTATACATTGACATTGACAGGCATGTCATTGTCTTTGTCATACACTGCCACTAATGATGAATGTAACTCCATACTCCGTTAGGAAGACCTGTCCTGTGGTTGTGATTTCTATGGCGATGATAGACTGTGAGCGAGTTAATTAGCCATAATAATATGTATTATGCAGCTGGGCAATTCTAGTTATTATTTTAGTTTCTTTTTGACCACATCCATCGGCCATTTTATGTATCAAAAGGTGTGTGTCGCATTGTACGCATTTTTGCTGTTGTGCCCCTTAAAAAGAGTTTTCTTACAGAGCCAAAAACTTGCCAGACTATATGACAGCGTCGCTGTTGTTGGCATTGGCATGACATTTCAAAATGACGAGACTTAATTCCAGTTTTGGCCATTGTGTCAGATAAGTTTTTAATTATGTAGTAAAAACCAAGGTTAAGCAATGCTAGTAATGCAAGGGAGCTGGATGGGTGACAATTACGTATTTGAGGGTAGTCAAACGTTAGCCCCGCAACGAGTTGGAAACTCGTTATGTGTGCCCCCTAATACCGTTGGCGAAGCGAGGTCGACCGAGGTGTTGTACATACCATGATTCTAAGGAAATCTAGTTCTTGTGTTAGTTAATTTTGGGCACATCCGTCGGCTATTTTATGTAACATCAAAAGGTATGTCACGCGGCACGCCGCATTACCATTGTTTTCTCAAAGCGAACGCATTGTACGCATTATTGAACATAATGCCCTCTCCTCTTAGGAGTTTTTTCTTTCCTTATTGATTTCTCTTCGATATGACGTAATAACTTCTTACTCCGGGCTTTTATTTCATCGTTTACTCTACGGCTTGTTCCAGTGTTGCATGAGCGTCGCGTGAGTGTTGCAGTTTTGCTAAAAATAGCACAGACATACCAGACTAAACACAAATCACAAATATCCCCTGTTCGCTCACTCTACAATGATTATGAATCTTGCTATCCCGTTTTTTCGTCTATCCATATAAGCTCAAAGAAAATGACGCGCGCAATGTTTTGAACGTTCCACATGCTGCTCAAACTACCAACCACAGAAATGAAACAAAAACAGAATCCATGTCTCCTAAATCATGAATGAAACATACAAAAGGCCGCCATTTTATATGTGTGCGTGATTTGAGGGTTTCCATACACATAATCCATTTTGCCCTCTTTACTAATTTATGGATTAGGTTAGCAACACAACAGTACAATAATAAATAAATAAAGTTCTTCATTTCAGACTTTTAATTCTTAAATTATAATTAGCAAGTAGAACGATGTGGTCTTTGCCTATGCCTTTGGAAAAAAGGCGTGTAATAATTCTTGATTTTTAAAAACCTTTTGTAGGTATGCAATGCAATGCTCGTGTATTGCAGTGGGTATTAAAATATAGTAGTTTATGCAACTTTATGTGATAATAATTTGACACGATTGTTTTGATACCTAATTATATGCAGATGCATACACCTTTATCTACACTCATATTTTCATGTTAAAATTTCGTACCTATAATTTTTTCAACTTTGTTGGAAAGTAGCTGCAATTCATTTCTGTTGCCTTGTCGAGGATATCATGCAGCGTAAAATTCACATCACTAGTTTCACATTTATTAATTTGCTTCAAACATATAAAAACATTTAAAAACAAAAATCACAACAATTAGAAAAAATATTTCGATTAGCAGGAAAATAATTCCATACAGCGCAGTTCACTGACCGGTATTTAACCAACTAAACGTTCCCGACCAGAAATTAAAAAATAAAAGTGTATAAAACATAAAAATGATTAAAACTTTTCACAAAATACTTTTTAAATTTATAGACGACTGTTTACGAGTATGTAATTGGAACATTAAGCTATGAGTGTAGATAAATTTAATTAAATGAGACCCGAGAATCAAAAGACCCCGCCAATTTTAGACTCGATCACGTACATTGGCGTACCGTTGAGTAAAGTCGTGCTTCCGCCCTACTCCGATAAAAAAATATTATGTTGTCTTATTCGGATTCCAGATTACGGTATCAAATTCCGATACGGATACGGACAGATACGGAATCCGAATTCGGGTTTGGATCCCGGATTTACTTCAGTCACATAAATGCATCATCATCATCGTAGCGTTTATTCCGGCTTACGCCAGGGTCCGCTTTCCGACTTAAACTTCTGCCGTCGTGCTTAATAAATAAATTTATAAATATAAATAAATTAATAATAAGGTAATTAATAAGGTAGTATAAATAAATGTTTACAGTAAGTTCTTTTGAGATACGGAACCCTAAAAACATCGAGACCTGATCTGACTGTCTGAGTAACAAATATAATATATAAAGAATTCCCCACGTTTTAAGAGAAATTTTCCCATAATAAAGCTAGCAACATCTTAACATCATCTAGTTATTTTTCTTCGATATTTACACAAAAGTAAATAAAGCATAATTATGAGAAATTAGCATGAATCATCGTTACTTGTGCGTCGTAGGTAATTCCTCCTAATTTTTTAATTTTTTTACGTTAATTTTATAACATTTGACCACATATGACGACATTTACAAATCATTTTCATCAAGGAAAAATACGTGTTACCGTTACGAAATGGCGGCGCGTTGTAAGACCTGATGAGTGTTTGTCATGTACAACAAAGGATTTTGTCACACCTTGCATGCACCCCATCTCTTTAAGGTACGATGGATTCTGTTTTTGTTTCATTTCTGTGCTACCAACGTCGTGATGTTTTTTTTGAAACATCGGTGTAAATTTTAAAATCTCGTATTAATATTTAAATCAAACCATTTAAAAGACGGTGTAATATAGTGCACAGTTAGTGAAAGCGCAAAGTATGAAAATACACCTGGATTATTCTTTTTTTTTTTTTGATTTTTTTTATTACACCTGATGTCAACAGCTTAGTTACAAAAATGTTAAACGACTTTAGCATAGGCCAATTACAGACTTCTATTATATTACTTAAACTAGTAAACAAATAAGGGTAGGAGCAGAATAATAAAAAACAAATCGACGTTAATCTACCTATCCAAAGAAAATTAGAAAAAATATTATTTGCATGGAGCACAGTGTGTGATGATGTGACCTGTTAACTTTTTTTTTTCACTAAGATGATCTACCTATCTGACAAGTAGGTAGAGCATTGCAATTACAATCTAGCCTAAATACTAATAAGTAATTTAAATTTAATATAATTTGCTAGGTTAGAATAATATAAGAATGTGTCCATTAACACCTTTTCTTATTGTCTCTATTAAGGGGAAGACACATTGTTATTGTGTTCTTTGCAGTAAGCACTCATCGCACTACTTATCACTAATATTCACTACACTAACTCAAAAGGTTTTGTCCTTTTTAGTCTTCGCACTATGTTTGTGTTGTCAAGGAGCTGGATAGCCTCGACATTCACATGATGATGAAGCCTTCTTTCATGGGCTTCGGCGTGTTTTTTAATTACAGTTGCAACAAGATCCACATTGAGGTCCCGGTGAAGATAATTAATAACAATAATAATAATATTTTATTAGCCAAATAATACAACAACAAACACAACATAACAGTTACAATAAATGGCAATCTCTTTGGTACTATATGTGTATGAAACAATTCAGGCACTAAAAATGTATTAGCCACATATTGATTTCGTGCCTCCTAAACTAGGTTACCCTGTACTATAGGAGACAGTAAATTGTTTCAAATGTACGAGGGCGCATTTACAATGTCCCTCAGTACTTTGTTTTGAAAGCGTCATCTGTGTGTTGCTTTGTTTGGTACAGCCCCATAGCTGAATACCATAAGTCCATACTGGCGTTAGGACTTGTTTGTACAAAAGTAGTTTGTTGTGTACTGACAAAGAAGAATGCTTTCCAAGTAGCCAGTACATCTTTTTGTAGCGAAGTTCTAATTCGTCGCATTTCTTTTTGACATGAGCTTTCTCAAATATTTAGAAAACAGCTAAATATTTAGCTGTGTTTTTGTGCGGTATTGCTTGATTGTTTATAAATACCGGATGGTAAGACGGTCTTTTGTTAGTAAAATCGACATGAATCGATTTTGACACATTCAATTTGATTCGCCACTTCACTGTCCAATCAAATATAGTGTTGATAGCTGTTTGCAGTTTCGTTACTGCTTCTTCTTGAGTGGACCCTGTAGCCATGATAGCCGTTTCATCCGCAAAGGTTGCAATGATGTTATTTTTTAGTTCTGGGATATCACAAGTGTATAATAAATACAACATCGGACCTAGGACGCTTCTTTGTGGTACTCCAGCTTTAATGTACTTAAGTTCTGAATATTCCTCATCCTGTCTAACTCGAAACATTCTCTGCGTAAGATAAGATTCCAGAATATCTGCAACTGCTTCGGAAGTTTATGTCTTATTTTGTGCATAAGACCTTCATGCCAAACCTTATCAAATGCTTGTGCCACGTCTAGGAAAACAGTAGAACAGACTTTATTTTCTTCTAATTATTTTTCTATTAAACTGGTTATTCTGTGCACTTGATCGATTGTTGAATGCTTCTCCCTAAATCCATACTGATAATCAGGGATAAGCTTTCTTTCTTCTATTATGGGGCTCAGTCGTCTTAATAGGAGCTTTTCGAACAACTTTGACATAACTGGCAATAGAGAAATTGGTCTATAGGATGTTATTTCCTGAAGTGGATTTTTAGGTTTCGGTATCATAATAATTTCTGCAACTTTCCACATATCAGGCACGTATTTTAGTCTAAACGAAGCATTGATAAGGGTGGTAAGTTTTACGATGGCTTTACGTGGAAGATTTTGGAGAATCTCGCCCGTAAGTAGATCAAAGCCAGGAGCTTTATTTTTTTTTAAGCGTTTTATCTCAGTCTGAACCTATTTAGGGGTAACGAGTTTTATTACTAATCTATCATTACAAGATGCTTCCTCCAGTTCTGTGTTCTCAGAGTTATGCATGTTAAGTTGGAATATTTGTTCCAGGTGATTAGCAAATCTAATAGCTTTTTATTTTTTATTTATGGCCTACCCCCCATTAGTTTCTTTAATGAGAGGTATGTGTAAAGTTGGCGTCTTTATGTGCTTTATTGTTTTCCACAAGGAGTAATCAGTTGTGCGATCACTTGTTAACTTTCTTAGGTAGGTATTCGTCGATTCATCACGAAAGTTCTGAATTTCTTCCCTTAGTTTTTTTGTTAAGTAGTTTAGCCGCGTTTTGTCCACGGGATATCTACTTTGTTGCCATTTGCGTCTTTGCTTTCTCTTTTCTTTAAGGAGGTTTAGAATGTCGGCTGGATAGCAGTTAACTTTTGATCTCTTCTTCACTGTTGGTGAATTTTTCCAGGCACATTGCTGTATATTTGTAATGAATTTACTTAGATCTGTATCTAGCTCTTGTGGACTTTTTAATGAAACATTAAGTTCAGTAATAGAGTCTAGATCATGTTTAAAGCTTTCCCAGTCGGTTTTCTTGTTTGACAGGGTAACTTTGCTCTCTTTTAGTATTGTGCTCTCACTAAGAGTCAAAATTATTGGCGAGTGATCTGAGCTCATTTCATATCCTTCCTCAATGTGAAGAAAACTAGTTGGTATATTTTTACATATAAAAAAGTCAATGAGGTCTGGGACTTTATTACGATCAGTGGGCCAGTACGTTGGTTTTGCGGTTGATATTACGCCGCAATTCATATATCTAGTAGCATAAAGAAGCTCTTTCCCTTTTGTTGTAATAAATCTTGATCCCCAGTGGATGTGTTTACCATTAAAATCACCTCCAAGTATGAATCTGTTACCTAGATTGTATAGAAGGTTTTTATACTGTTCGCGTTTTAGGGAATACTTTGGTGGACAGAATATGGCGGAAATGGTAACAGGGTAACGTTTAGTTCTTACACAAACAGCCACTGTTTGTATAGCCTGTTCCTCACATTTATGCTTTTCATAATAATAAATATTTTCTTTTATTATGACAGTGCTTCCTCCCCTTGCAGTGTTATCAGGGTGTAAAGCATGATAGACTTTATAGTCTTTGATTTTTATAAACGACTCTCTGGTGCAATGGGATTCTGATATTAGGCAAATATCCATATTGTTTATCCATTCCATGCCATAATTTTGAGCGTTTTTGTCATTTCTCGTGTTTCGATGTAGCAATTTTAGTGCTGTTTTCAAGTTTCTTCAACCTATTATCAAATGAGGTTAAAAGATCTAAAATTCTATTAATCTTTGAATCTGTATTGGAGCTAGCAGATGATGGATTGGAGCTAGACTGTTGAGACGGTTGGGCTCCCTTTGTAACTTGTGCAAATGACAGGCTTTTGGTGACCTGTTTGCCCATATGATTTTGGTCCATTGTCTTCTTGCTTTTATTGGTATTGAATGCTGGACCAGATGTAGAAGTTACATTTTTCTTTAAAGTTTTTTTTTTTTAAATCTGTAGTTCTTTAGCTACAATACACCCTCTATAACTTGCCGGGTGAGGTTCGCCAGAATGAACGCACTTTGGCTTGTCATCTGCTGGTTTATTACAGTCTTTAGTTAAATGCTTTCCTGTACACTTAACACACCTTGGTTCTTTTGAACAGTATTTTTGGGTATGACCATAGGCTTGACACCGTTTACATTGTGGTATGAGCTTGGATTTTTTTGTGGTTGAATATCAACTTTGCAGCCCAGTATAGACCTTATGTTATAAATATTATTTATGTCTTCATCTTTTGGAACGAAAGCATAAACATATTGAGCGGTTGCTTATTTCTCCAGCTGAGTTTGTTCACCGCTTCATTAATTTAATATCCTTTGTACTTAAGGTCTTCCACGATTCTTTCTGGAGTACACGACGAATGGAGGTTTTTGGCCATTACCCTTATCGGTCGGTCCTGTTTATTCTCGTAGGAGTGCCACAAGCACGTGTTCGCAAGCAACAGTTCGGTAATTGCTCTGTACGAGTTTTCATTATTTGCATTTATCTTTGCGGTGTCGCCATTCAACATTTTTATGATAAACGTGTCTTTGTTTATACTTGCCGAAAGGAGATCATAGAATTTCTGGTAGTTCATGATATTTTCGACAACTATGGGTGGAGGAAGTAGAACTTTTTTCACTTTCTCTTCTTTAGCGGTTCCGTCGGAATTGGATCCTTCTTGTGGTGGAGGGGAGTGTGTTGTGTTCAGTTTCCTTTTCTTACGACTAATCTTCCGTACCCACTCAGTTTCTTTGGCCAATTCCTCTTCATCTGTCTCATACTGCTCTTGGTGTTTGCCGGTATCAGTATTTACAGTGGTTGAGGATATCTGTTCTTGGAGTAGAATGTTTTGCTCCTGAGTCTTCTTCAATTCTAGTTGCAGAGTTTCTACTTGCTTGCTAAGGTCGCGTACCAAACATTCGCATTTCTCACGATTATTTTTTTCTTCGGAGTAATGGTTGTATAACAGAATTTCATTTTCTGTTTTAAGTTTTATTGGACTTTTGCCAGCCATAATTAATCACTAAATTGATGTAACTTCACCTTAATAATTATTTGAATTACACAACATTACACTGAACGTTTGTGATTCACGCACAATAACTGGGTCATCGCGGCCGTAGCCGAGTAGACGACGTGGAGTAGGCTGCAGCGGTCAGCGCTTTACGCGAGCACGAAACTAGCGCAAGAGCGTCTGCGCGGCGACTTTACTCAACGGAAGTCGAACAAAACATCTGTTAATGTGAATGTGTTGTGTTAATGATTGGTGGTGTGAGTGTGCGTGTAAAATCCTTCCGAGAGTAAACAAAGGTAAGTTTTAGGATCGGTTTACATGTCGGTGACAAATTATATAATAATTATAGTAATATTTTATTAGAAAAAACGTGCTTCTGATGGCATAATCTAGTGGTTCCTTATGTACGTAACTAATCAAAGTATCCGCACAATCATCATGTCTCCTACCCAACAGTACTACTCATGCAGATTTGCCTAGTAATGCGCGACTCAGTCAGACACATTCAATACGGAAGTACTTACCCAATGTATCACTTATTATTTTTGAGTTTGTATGTTATTTGCTTTAAAAAGTGTTTCTTAGGAAATCTAAATAGGTCAATTTCTGAAAATAATTTGTTATACGTCTTTGGGAGGCGCACAGCCAGGCTGTTTGCCGCGTAGTTGGTTCGCGCCTGCGGAACAGACAGCAATGCTGTATGACGGGACCTTTTTGTAGTCGCGCATAGTTTTAACATTGTATTTATTAACTCAGGACAGTCAACGGTACTAGATACTGTATTATAAAGAAGTGACATATCTTGAACAATGCGTCGATTTTTCAGAGTTAGCAAGTTATGTGTTTGACATGATTCTACGTAGTCACCATAAAGAAGAACGATAATTTAAATGTTTCAAAAATTTCATTTGCACCCGTTCCACAGCAATCTCATAAGTAACGTACTGCGGGTTAAATATTGAGCTACAATATTCAAGTTGACTTTGAACATATCCATAATATAAAATGTTGATACACTCAAAATCGCAAAATTCTTTGGTGACACTGTGTATGAATCCTAAATTTTTGAAAGCTTTGGACACAATATAATCTACATGAGAAGAGAAAGTGAGCTTGTTGTCTAAGAGAATACCAAGGTCACCAATAGAAGTTTCCATCCTCAAGAGAGTGCAGTTCAGACTATATTGGAACTGCAACGCAACGCCGCGAGTAAAGGAAACATGTACACACTTATCGGTATTGACGTTTATCTTATTTACGACATAATAATGAGAAAGTCGATCTAAATCATCTTGCAACATTTGATAGTCTTTTTGAGATTTAATTGTCATGTAAATCTTAGTGTCATCAGCATATAGTACAAATCTTGCGAACCGAAAACATAACCCTATGTCTTACAAATATACCAAATAGAAAAGCGGACCCAATATAGAACCCTGAGGGACGCCCAAAGGTATACCGACAAAGTTTGATCTATGGCCACCTACTACAACGGCCTGTTGTCTTTTAGTAACGTACGACTGGATCCATCGCAAAAGATCTCCATGTATACCCAGCCGGCACAGTTTTCGCAAAAGAATGACATGGTCCCCCCGATCAAATGCTTTTTCGAAATCTGTATATATAACGTCCACTTGAGACCCAAAACCCATGCCACTGAGTACGTCATTTGTAAAAACAGCCAGATTAGTGTTTGTGGAACGACCCTTATAAAATCCGTGTTGTTCGTTAGGTAACCCTTGCTTAACGACAGGCCAGACGCAATTATACACTAAACGCTCAAAACATTTACCAAGCACATTCAGTGAGGAAATAGGGCGATAATGTCTCACATCATTCTTTGATCCTTTTTTGTGTATCGGCACGATAAGTGCTTCTTTCCAAATAGACGGAAAGTGACACATATTTAAAGATTTATTAAATAATATAGTCACTGGTACGGTCAAAGATTCAGCGCATCTTTTGAACAGAATAGCCGGAAAACCATCACTGCCGGCACCCTTGTGTTCATCAATGTCCTTTAAGCATTTAAATACCTCCTCTGATGTCACTATCATAGAGTCAATGGTACTGGAGAACAAGAAATTATGCGAATCCTGGTAAGAATTGTCTGGATAAGAATTGTCTGGTTGTACAAACACACCCTCAAAAAAGCGGCTAAATGCATTACATATTTCCCCTGCAGTTGTAAGCTTTTTCTCCTCATACGTCATAGTGCTAGGATACCCTGTCGCGGACTTTCGCTTCGAGTTAACGTAAGACCACAATGCTTTAGGATTGGATTTAATTGCATCTTGAGAACGCTTAATAAAGTGTTTATAACATTCATCCTGCATTTTTTTTCCCCTGGTGCGTAATAGTCGAAAGGTATCCCCGTCTCTGTCATTACTATAACACTTCCAGCGAGCGTGTGCCTTAGCTTTCTCTCTTAACAAATTAATGAGTGCTTTACTATACCATATAGGATATTGACGGGGGCCATTTGATGTGATGATTGGCACATATTTATCAACAACTGTATTCAACTCAGCGTAGAAAATATCAACTACTTCTTCCACGTTCTTAGAGGATAAAAGATTAACCCAGTCGACTTCATTCAGATCAGAGTTCATTTCGCAGATCTACCTTTTCTGAATTGACGTTTACGAATTAACAACTTAGGTAAGGGCTGTATTATTATGTCGGATGCGTCGATGTCCAAAGTAGTATGAAATCTATAATCTTCCATTACAAGGGGCGTCATACAATGAGTCACATTAACACCAAAATTGCAAAAAAACAAATCCAATGTATTTCCAGATTGGTTTTTAAAATAACTATACTGATCTAAGCCTAAAAAGTTCAGTTGGTTTATTAACTTTAGTCCCTCGGTTTGCAACTCCGTGCTACCCCTTTTTAAGAAAACTGGACCTGATGAATTCCATTGTATAGATGATAGATTAAAATCACCCACAATCATCAAATAGTCGTTGTCATTACCGGTCATAATATCGCTTACCCATTCCGTTAAGTAATAAATACATTTCGCGAGGTGCACGTCAGGCGCCATGTAAACCAACGCGATATGTAGATCGCGATCCGCATTCAGTGCGTGGCCGTCGACAGTGAGCCACATGCATTCGACACTGAGCGGAAAGACCCGATCCCAGTCCGTTCGGAGACGCACGCTCAATTGTTTCTTACATAGCATCATTAGTCCCCCACCATTAGAGCCACGATCACGCCTAAATACATTATATCGAGAATCTACGAGTTTCGAATCTAATATCTTATCATTCAGCCATGTCTCAGTAATAAAACAATATGATGATTTATATTTAATAAGTTATTATAAACTGTTTTCGTTCGTATTCACCGGACCTTTCACCGGTAAGTAAGCAATCGTGGTCGTGGCTATCGGGAATCAATTTTAGAAATTGTGACAAAAATATGCATCGTAATATTGTGAATTTGCAATAATTGAAATGCTTTACCTTAAAACAACATGCCATTAAAGATAGATTTAAAATTATTGGCAAATTGAGCAATATTTCGGTGATCGAAAATACTTTGATACTAACAGGGTCGGATTTAGTATTAATTGTATAAAATTTTAGTACTCAAATCTTGTTCCTCTATTTAGGTCCTCAATTTTATATGTATAAATTAGGGTTTCATACCAAAAATGTACCTAAATGGCATTTTTAATGATCTTACATTTTATGAAACAACTGAACGGATTAATCGCGGATTTACGTTTATTTACATTTATTTGTTTTGTTAGGTTTCCTAAAGACCAGACATGGCTATGTCTGGATTACAAATTGGAAGTGTTGCGTTGTAAACATTTTGAAGAATAAGATAATAAGTAGATGCAAGTTCCTTCAGTCTTGGTGTATCATCATTATATGAATTTTTACTGAAAATAAAGAATATGCTGCCTGTTTAATATATTAATGTACCTATCCATTTCATATTTTTTTTAATGATTATGTTCTCTAGAGGGCATCATATTCAATTTATTGTGAAGTCACATAGGCCAACCTGTGGATAATGAAGATACTTCTAACGATAAGTAAGTAGGTACATACTTAGTTTAGAAGTTATGAGACAACAAATAAACATTTATATCGGTCAAAATCCTCAAAACCCTTCTTCATGCAAAAACAAGCACTGCCAATTCACGGTATGTAGGATCGAGAGATCAAAAAGACGGTGGTAGGCATCAGGGCGTGGGTTTGATTCACTAGACACCTTACCTTTTATAATAATGTCTATATAAAATTATAAGGACAAGTTTTTGTTAATATTCGTTACGAGTGGAAATTCGTAGCAAAATATATCATTGCAGATGGGCTGCCTTGTTCCGTCCCTGCATTTGCATTAGTGTGTGTGTTTCAGAGATGTGTGACATTTTGTCTCGAATTAAAATTCGGTATGTTCTCTCTGCTTCTGTAGATAAAATTTTTTCTCTATAAAAATATTTAGTTTTCAAATAATAATTGTGAAGAATTGGCTAGACTTAGATTTCTTTTTTCAACTGATACGAGTTCCGTATTTTACATACTTCCGTTTTTCATTCACTTTGTACCGGCTGGATCTTAGTGAACACCTTGTATGAACCGATAGACCGTATCCTTTCCTAAACAACATTAAATACATTTTAATTCATAATTTTTTCATTTTATAGTATAACCGATACAGACAAGAGCAAATCATCAAAAAACAAGTTATTCTACATTTAATTACCGAAACATAAATGTCAAATAAGTAACGACACAATAAGTAGTTTTTGCAATACAGCATTCGGTAACGAAATAAAAGTGAAAAAAACAATTTTTTTTCTTCTCAATTTCTAGGATAATGACAACTTACAAGAAAAATAGACTATGTCTATGTTACATAGATAGAGAACACTGAGACTTCCTGGCCGCTCATAAATGTTTGAATTTCGAATGTTCTAATTATTTAAAAAATAAGACTCTTCATTGGTATAAACATAGCCTCCTTCATCTTACAAGCCATGCGCAGAAGTTTGACAACGTCGCATTTTTCAATTTTAGTGAACCTGAAAATTACTGTAAAATATCGGCGCGGTCATCGTCGTTTAATGTTATTAGTTATTTAAGTGATGAAGTATATAAATAAGTATATACATTAGTTCGATAATATGAAATTGGATAGATTCCTGTACTATTTACAAATTTACCTATCTACGTATTTGCAATTGTACTATACTAATATTTTAAATGCGAAATATAATGTGTGTTTCGTCTTGTACGTAACGGATGTTTGTTACTTCTTCACGCAAAAACTACCAAACGGATGTTAATGAAATTTGGCAGTTACATAGCGTATAGCCCCGAATAACACATATGCTATAATTTATTCCGATATTTATTGAGATTTCCGCGGGAACGGGTCCGGAACGTTATAGTCGAATTTTATGTGGACGCAGTCGCAGCCACAAGCTATTATGAAATAAAAAAATCTTTGCCAGACAAAATATTACCCAATTTATTAAATATTAGATAAAATACATTTTAAACAGTTTTATTTAAGTACCTAAGTATATAAAAACTAACTACTTACTTACTTATTGTACCTACCTACTTTTTCAACGCTTCCATCGTCGTGGATAGTCAAAGATCGTGGTTTAAAGTATTCGTGATAACTTTCACAGTGCGAAAACGTTTGCTACACACAAAATATCCTTCGTTTAGACTCCAGTATGCTTGGGAAATAGCAAAAGTCCATTTGTTTAATAGAATTATATATTTTAGAAAGCAAAACATCGGCACACATTCTTTTCCATTTTTAAGGTTTAATCATTATTTTTACTTTCATTTTTCAAATGCTATTGCATTTGTATCTGTTAGAGAAAGATTACGATTATAAAACAGAATTTGATTAATGAAATAAGTAAAAATCTAACAACAGAAATGGTCAGGGGTTGTTTTTCAAAAACCGTATTTATTCAATTTTAGCACAATTATACATATATTTACTTTTATTTACCTTTGTAGATGGGCCATACAAACGCGTTATTTTACAGTTTTATCAATATATTCTTAATTTATCGTCTTAAAATTCATAATTTTCCCGCACATTGACATGTAACCAATGAGTAAATCGGTTCACAGCGACGTTGCCGTTCCGTGCTACAGCATGGCTTGTAAGATGAAGGAGGCTATGGTATAAACCTTGGTGGTTTGTATATGTCATTTGCAATGTATTATGGAATTTCGTTTTTCTTTTAACAATATATGAATTAAAACGGAACAATAATAAAAAAATTGGCGGGAAATCGTGTATTAATTGTTTTATATCACAAGTTGAAGTTCGTCGTCCGCAGCACAAATGGAATTAACGCAAAAATATTTTAGGGCGATGATATTTCATGGCTTTAAAAGTTCACTGTCTCCGCAAGACTGCACTGCTCGTCTTCAAAATGCTTCAGTAAATATATAAAACATGTAAAAATTTTTGTTTTACATATAAATTGTTTTATTAATGAGCTACGAAAAACTTTCAGTGCACCCCAGGTACCTGTAGCTAGTTAGTTACTATACTGCTTCGTCACTCTGATACTCACAATCTACTGGTATTACACGCTATCAGTTAGGAAATAAACACACGCATAACTTATAAAATTATTAGCTGTCGATAAAAATCAAATAGACAAGTATCTGATAACTTCAGAAAACAAAGATGAAAATGTCATTTTCTTAAATTCTTGCACTCTCATGCAACGTGAAAAGACTGACATGCAAGGCTTTGTCATTCGTATAATGTAAGTGTCAATGTTAGGCCAAAGAAGGATGAAAAGGAAAATAATTTAGGTTTTTAAAGACTCTTTTAAATAATTTAGATAGAGTGGACACTAAAATCATGGACGGGAAATCCAATTTCGGAAGAGAAGTCAAATATCACACGTTATATTAATAAAATATTGGTACTCCCCCAAAAAATATTTTGTGCAATGGAATCATCATCATCATATCAGCTGAAAGACGCCCACTACTGGGCATAGGCCTCCCCCAGAGATGCAATGCAATACCTACAATAAATGCATAATATCCAATGTGTAAGGCTGTATTTCAAAAACTACTTATCGTATCGATATGAATTCATCATGAATGTTTAGGAAATTTTATATAGATTGATTACTTCATTTACAATTTGCTTCTATCTGTAACCGTTTTACTGCAAAATGAATAAAAGACACGGTGAGGGAC
Organism: Blastobasis lacticolella; assembly: GCA_905147135.1. Lineage (NCBI taxonomy): Eukaryota > Metazoa > Arthropoda > Insecta > Lepidoptera > Blastobasidae > Blastobasis > Blastobasis lacticolella. Next base: position 4,029,881 of record LR990048.1, on the reverse strand, counting down.
ACTTCGGGGAGGAAACGGGGGTGTAGGGGTGAGTGGAGGGTAACAGGCATTTTTTGATTCTACGGTTTCAAATTAGTAAGAAAACATCGGACCAACAACCAAAAAGTAAGCAGTTCAGTAGAGTAACTTTCTGCCCGGTCTAAGATGCGGAAAGCAATTTTATCTTACAATATTATGTAAGAGTATATATTTATTGGTTCGTAAATTATTACATTATGCCTATATCATACATGACAAATCAAAGTTACTGCTTATCACCAGACGGGCTGTGCTCGTTTGTCATTGAGTAGCAGTAACAAAAAATACATACACGGTGTAGGTATAGCGGTAACCGGCAGTAAAATCTAGAAAGAAATCCAAAAGAGACAAAAGTACAGATGTATAGGTAATATAGAAGTATGGAAAACGGTAGATAATTATTTACGTTCAATCCTGCAACCTATTCCGGTAGGTTTATGTAATGTTAAGTTATAATACGGAGCTGTTAGCGTGAATGTTATACGTTCAGAACCGTGAGCGGAAGCCACTCAGCTAGCTACAACTTATCATAACAAGTCATTCGTCCTCAATAACTGGATAGAAACGAAAACTCGTAAACTCACTCGCTTGTTAGCATTCAGTACAACAGAACTGACGAATACTAATATATTTGTAAAACGGTACACTGATTCTGAACTTCTTCACTACACACTAATACTAAAATATTACACAACACAGATTCACAGGTAATTTAAAGAATGTTTTTATTGATATTCACTTTCACAGTATTTTTACGTTCACATTATTTTTATACTTTTTCATTTAGGTGCTGTTACGTCAATAATGTTTGTATCTGCACTGTAAATCGACGTGCGTTCATGACGAGCGTTGAGATATGTATGTCATCATGATCGTATGCTGTAAACCTATTTAGCTATATTCAATATTCATTCTAATGGAAAAGCCAAACTATTGCCAGTGTTGCCAATTCGGGTACTGCAAAACCTGCTTGTTTATTTTTAACTGTACGCAGTGACAAACTAACATCTTAGATTCATGCATTTAGGTTGCAGGCAACAAAAATGTAGAACGCAGGTGCGTTGTCACTGTGTGGGAGGAGTAAGACGAAATTCGTAATGTCTGTAATTGCGCTGGATCTTGACAGAGTCCTACCACTTCATAGTGGTAATCAAATAAATTATAATCAGATACAAAGTCCTTTTGGTAATAAAAAAGATTTTTAACTGCTGCCACTAAGTTGGCAAATAAGCATCGGTACCTACGGGATGCGCCTGACTGCTTTAAATAAAGTGGTCAAGTGAGCACGAGGTCCGGTGCAAAAAAGGATTATCCCAGAATTTCAAACCCCATCAAAAACATTTTTATGTAAAAATTCTTAAAGTCTCGTGACTCTTCCGTAAAAGTATATGACACCTAAGGTGGAGCCAAGCTAACAGTAGTTTTTTGATTGCCAAGTGAGAAAAATATGTTTATAAATGAGATCATAAAAAGTTGTAGATCATCAGTTTAAGTATTATTGCCTTTTAACTTTCAAAGTCACCTGGAAGCGGTCTATCTTTTTAATGATCCATAAGTCTGTCAGTCAGTCCATGGGTGTGTGGCGATATATTGAAACATCCATAAACAACATTGTATAAACCGTTATAGGTAGAAACATGTAATTTATAATATACATTGTGTACATTACGTAGACAAAGCAATTCAGGCAGTTTCTTCAGTCCCTAACAAATACATAAAGAGTTCGAAAATGCGTTGAGTTGTTTCGAGAAAGGGTGTACGGCCGTGCTTATCCGCACGACTTGGCTCGGGCTGCCGTGCCCCCTGATTTACAATGTGACGATTTTATCTGTGCGTTCTTGCATTGCCTGCGTAAGGTTATCTAAAGAATTAAGTATAAAAATATCTTGGAATCTTCGGGTTACCAATGTCCTTTTATTTCGAGTCGTACCCATTGGGTACGACCGGGAAGAAGCATTAGATGACCTTCATAGAAAGTTATATATTTTGTGATGATACAAGTAATAGAAGGAGAACTTTAGAGGTTAGACTTCACCGCTTGTGACGATACAACACAGTTTAAATCACCTCAAGTGCCCATACTGTGCGAGCATATCGCTATATCTATTTACCTTCACTAACGCTACTTTCAAATTCTCCCTGATATACTCTTTTTTATTTTGTCACTCCACACAACCATCCTTGTGGTTCCAACCATCAGATCACCACTTTAATAGCTGGAAATACAACAACCACGTACCCAGCTCCATCTCGTGCTCTTACGATGAAACTCTTGGAACAGATACAAAGTGAAACGAGACAACATGTTTTAGCTACGTCACGAATCACAACGTTCTGCTGGTAAACGTTTACCTTGGGCACCAATAGAGGGCGCCACTATGTAGAAACCAAATGAAAAACATTCCGTCCCCCGCAGTGATCAACACGCTTCGGATCTCTGTAAACATTTAACTATCCCGCAGTACCTTATTATTTTTCCGGAATTCTCTTGTGTCACTCGGGAATAGTATAGCTTCCTGTTAGCGAAAGAATTTTCTAAATTGGTTCTGCAGTTTCGTAGATTACCCTCACTAACACTCATTCAAACTTTCCTCTAATATTAGTAAGCAGATACGAGTTTGTGTGTACTTATCCGTCTAAGAATTAGCTACATAGCTATAGCACTATAAACTTTGTTTTGGAAAAACCAATCGCAAAGGTAATAATTAATACTATACTAGTTTTATTTACTGGAGCCATCATCTTCATCAGCTAAGCATCTATCACGGTTTTTGCCACTGTCCGCTTTCCTACTCCTTATGCGTTACGTTGGCGGACCCCGGGCCCTCGTGCGCGAGAGCACAACCGGGACATTAACGCCAAGATGATGATGATGATGATTCTTTACTTCGCGTGTCTACTGTATCTTTGCCTCGAAAGCGTTGGCTCTCGCATCCGACTCATCGATGTCAACATAGCGCTACGGCCGTAACCTGAGATCTATTTCCTGACATCTTTTTGTTAGTAGAGCAAGATAAGTCTGCACCTAGTTATAAGCGTCTATAGCGCGCTCTATAATGCTCTATTTAAGAATCTAGGACCTAGACATATTTAGCAAATAGTTACCATAAAGGTTTTTCAATACTCAATGTCGACGTTAGATTAGTTAGAGGTCGATATTTTACAGGAGGTGCCTCCTAATAATTAATGCTAAAATACATTTCCACGTACATCAAGCAACATGTACGAAATTTAAGGAAATTATATTATATTACAAATTAATATTACCGAGAGTTGCAGAAAAAAATCCGTCTTTCAAACCAAGTTACAGAAAAGGTAAACAAACGACTGACCGAATTAGTAAAATTATTCATTATCACAATTGTAATATGAACTCTCTCGTGTATCTCTAATTACATTACTCTCATTTTTAATTTATTTTACGTAACTTGCACGACTAGCTTGCTACAGCACAGAGGTTTGTGCGCTGTGTTTATCTTTGTAAATTTCATTGAATGGAGGCTTAATTATAATTACCTTTGTATAGAATAGAATAGAATATTATTTATTGCTTCAAATGTGGTACACAATAGTTGTTACAATTAAGGCCTTGCCACACACAAAGCTCGGCGCGAGCGCGGCTCGGGCGCGGCGCGATGCTGGCGCGTTGCCTAGGCAACTATCGCACCGCGCTCGCGCCGAGCTCACGCCACGCCGGCATCGCGCCGCCAGGGGTGGACTAACGAACAAAGCGGGAAAGGCGGCCCGCCCCGGGCCTCTGGTCCAGGGGGGCCTCCAAACGTCTCCAAGTTGCCTTGATCAAATCCTATACAAAGCTTTAAAATATGCTTAGAACATATCGAAGAGGTGGTTCGGAGTTGTGACAGGGGCGTAGCTATCGCCTTATCACTATTCAAACAGAATTAAGATCAGGGTCCGAGGACCCCCTCCGCCAAAGAAGTAATTTTAACTAAATAAATAAAAACACTTAAACATACAAATGTGAACTGAATAAAAAGCTTGTAAAATTACATAAAACTTCTTAAACTGGGGGCCTTATAAAGGTTGTCCGCCGTGGGCCTCTGATGGACTTAGTCCGGTACTGCCGGCGTCGCGCCAACAAAGTGTTGCCAATGTAGGCTATTTATCGCCATTTGGGGTATTCGAGATTAAAATTGGCGACGAAAAAATTGTAATGGCAAATTGTTTAGGCTATCTCAGGCTTTGGGCCAAGGTACATAAATAAACATAAACTTAAGAGAGAACACCCGACGGTTTCGCGAATGACTGTGAGTTCCAAGTACTAAATGTACTACTGCTCTTGCTGACACTAGCACCCATAGAGATATACATCTTGATGCGGTTGAACGAACAAATAACTCTGACGGTTACCGTAGTTAATAAAACAGCGCCGTCTACAGTGCCACAAAAATGTCTGACCGGGTGACAGCATCGCTGTTGTTGGCATTGACATTACATTTCAAACGGCAACACTTAGTTCCGGTTTTGGCCACCGGATCGAATAGGTTTGTCAACAATCTTGTCAAGCCGCCAGATATAACATTGTTAACGCGTACAAGAATTTGTATGGACAGTGGTAACCATTCCAATAGCTATGTGTAATACGTCGTTGGATAGCTATTTTCAAGCTGAACAAAAGTAACTATGGCGCTTGTTCCAAATATTAGTCCGTTCCGGTTTATGCTGTACTAAACATATTACAGTAATAAGTATTTTTTTCTGTTCTACCCACATTTAATGGTCAGAACTAAATTCACGGTGTTATACCGCCAGTGCAAAGTCACATCGTGCGCATGCATGTAAGACGGCCAAATAAAAAACAATCAGATGGAGTGCATTGAATTTGATTGAAGATACCAACGAGGATCGAAAAAACTAAAATTATTTTAACAATCCCATCAATTATGATAAAAGCAGCATCAGCATTTTATTTGTGTGGCGCATTTGTGGCTCGCCGCGAGCACGTTGCCTCAACGAACAAACAAATGCGCAGCTGAGCAGCCTCACCGCGCGCGGTGAGCATCTCGCCGCGCACGGCGAGCATGCCTCGGGCTGAGCCGCTCTAATTCGTAATACCTTTACATTGTAAAGTAACGACCATTCGTAGACATGTCCGAGACGTCACTGAGACGACATTGGAGCTCTATTCCAGTTTTAGCTCCAATGAAGTGGTCTCATTGCCTTTGTACAATGAACCGGTCCATATATAGAAGTCTTTGCTGGCAGCACTACATTACTTTAAAACTCAAATATAATATTCCTATCTGTAAACAAACTGATACTTCAGCTGTCACATCGACCAGACTTTGTTTTTTTCATTTTACTGTGTGGGACGTTTATTTTCGAAATAAGTACAAAAACATAAAAGCGGCACGAAAACAGTAATATTTTGAGTTTCTCAAGCATGTATGGCCGAGTTTAGAGCAGATAAGTTGCTGTTTGATTTGGAAGATGTACAGCAAAGATTTAAACGGTACGTAACATGTATTCAGATAGATTTTGAAAATATTGAAATAAATGTGATCTTTTGGAAATCATTTGAATTTAAGTGGAATTAATGTATTTTGTAGTACTTATTGTTTACATTTATTTGAGGTTACAAAATTAACCGAAAAATATTATGGTAGCTTTGTTCGTTTTGTATTTTTGATATTTGTTGTTTGACAGTATCTAGATCTATATCCAGGCACAGTGCAATGTACCTAAGGCTATTCGGTGCTGGTGAAATGAAACCCTGCTGACCCTCGGTCAGAGAAACTTGAGAAATCTATTTTTAATTTCGGAAATCGTAGTAAATCATTATCACTGGCTGGTCAAACAGTGACACAGAGAGACAGAACATTTCTAAGAGATTGACATTACAACGTTGTCAGTGTTGCGGCTAATAAATTAATAAGGATATATACAAGAATATTATTTCTATATCCAACACTTCCCTTAAACTTATTATTTCAGCAATTTATCTATATTGTGACAGTTGAAGTAGGTACTCAGTTTGACATTAGGATTGTTTAGACATTGATTAAAACAGTCATGTATCTAATAAACCTCCCATTTGTTCCATTTGCTTCGAGTAGACATTATGACAATTTTGCTTTCCCTACATGTTACCTATCTATGGTCAATTATTATTTTCTATTACGTAGTAAGTTTATTGAAAAAAAAAAGAATTATGTTATTATTTTATACTTTTCGATTACAATATTTAAATTTCTAAAATTTTCATTTAGATGTGCACTAAATTACACCGTCTTTTAGGTGCTTTGATTTAAATTATATAAAAAAATTATACACCGATGTTTCAAAAGAAACGTCAGGTCTTCAGGAGCTCCAGCAACATGTGGAGCGTTCAAAACATTGCGCGCGTTATTTTCTGACAGCTTATTTCAATAGACGAAAAAACGGGATAGCGAGGTTCATAATAATTGTAGAGTGAGCGAACAAGGAATATTTTTGATTTGTGTCTAGTCTGTTATGTGTCTTTGCCAGTGTCTACTGGTATAGTAGGACCACGCTAAGTCCGAATCGCTTTAAAAAAAATAAAAAAAAATCTCTGTATGGCAACTAATGCCATGTCTTTTATCCGTCATAGAACGTCATTTATAAAAGTCATAACAAAAAATTTGACTGATTTGAAAAATACTGTTGAGGCGATTGGCACATTGGAGCGCAGCATTCATTCTGGCGAAATTTAGAAATATGTGTAATTTTTTATATTGTTTTATACAATACAATAAAAAATTTAGGAATTCTCCAAATTGTTATAATCTTTTCATAAAATTATATTATTTAGGCAAAAAATAATTAGAGAACTGAGTAACGGAATACCTATTTGACAATCCTGAAGACCTCACTTCACAGCAGCGGCCTATTTGACGCCTTTTTATGTAGAAAGTACAGCGCCAAAAACTTATATGACCCGCAGCCCGTGTCAAATGTTGCAAAGAAAAAAAACGACGGATCCGCACGAACGCGCGTGGATGCGTTGTCAGTGTGTTCGACTATGAGTAATTTCCATAGAAACCGATGACAGCTCAAATTACTTTATGTCACGCACTAACGCACGTCACGCACAAAAGTACGGTGCTGCGTTCCAGTGTGCGGATTGCCTAAATAATAATGGACAATGACTGACAAGGACAGATTATCCAATAGATATTGCCATATCCACATTTTATAATTTTTACCACTGTCAGTTGATTCGGACTAAGCGTGGTCCTATCATAGCCAGATTATATAAATTACTAAAAAATTCTACCATAAATATTTAATAATTTCACCTGGCAAGTGCGTTTTGACAACTGTCAAAGACACAAATACGTAAGAGTGGGTTACTTAAGCCCGCGGGGACTATTCTAGCGATAAATCCCGGTTCAGCCGCTAGAGATAAATCTGTTAGAAAAAAGTCGAATTTGATTCTGTATGGCGGTAAGTCAATTGTACACGAACAAGAAGAACTACGATCCATGGCCATGAAGTAAGCTTTGGGCAATTGTTCGTCTATATTATACTGAACTGAAAATTGTGGTGGATAAGATTGAGCGCAATTTTCTGTGCACTGTAGCGGGTAATTAAACAAAACATCTATATCAGCGTTAGACTCTAGCCACCGAATTTTTGCACTGTAGAATTTGTGCTCTATGTTACGGTATCATTAAAAGTTTGTCTAACTCGACAAGTAAGTCGTACTGAAATGTTTTGATTCTGATGTAGGAGAGCTGTGCCCCCTCATCCTACCTACCTTAGGGGGCCTACCTAGGGAGCAAAATTTGCAGTGTGGTGTCCAACAGAGTAAAATAGCATCGCTGTCCACACTAAGAGGTGTCGTAAAAGGCGACTTATTTCAGAGGTAGGGCGTTACTTTTCCAAGCTTCAGGTTTTTACCTACCCTTGCAAGCTAGCGAGTGGAGGGGAATAAAAAGTAAGCCTATATTCTTCCTCAGGTTTAAAATTATCTGCGTAATGCACCAGTCAAATTAGGAGGAAAGATTCGGACTGTTGGTAAAAAGAAACGAGTAATTAACCCGCTATTACGACATGCGGGAGTATTACCATCCTAAAAATTCATTTCCCCGAATAATGGAGCAGCCACTCTATGTGTGCCGATTTACATAGAAACGCGGTGGCCAAAACTGGAACTGCGGAAAAATAACGACACTTACTTTTGAAATGTATTTGAACTGACATGTCAATCCCAAAAACAGCGCCGCCGGTACCAGGTCTGATAAGTTTGTGGCACTGCACAGCGCAGGCGCGGCGCCGCGCTCACGCCGGCCTGAGCGCGGCCTGAGCGCGGCGTGAGCGCGGCCTGAGCGCGGCGCGATGGTTGCCTAGCAAATATCGCACCGCGCTCGCGCCGCGCTCGCGCCGAGCTTTGTGTGTGGCAAGGCCTTTAATATTTTCGCTTCACACACTTTACCAGAATCTGGCATGCAATATTTCAATTAAATTAAATTAATTCGAGTAATTTCAGCAACAAAATTCATAACTTATAAATCTCAATTTCACAACACTATTTTCCCATATAATATATATGTCAATCATAATTAATAAATTATATAAATCAAAATTGTCACAACAGTTAAAATATTACAATAGTCAATCAGCTTTAATAAATTATTTAAATTATTATTGCCACAATAGTTAATTCATTTTACATAACTAATATGTTATTGTTATTGTGTTACATCCTAATGTTAACGTCCGCGCTCAAATGACTCAAAAAATTCATTAACACTGTAAAAACAACTTTGAATCAACCATTTTTTAAATTTATGTTTAAATATAATTATTGGCAATAATTTCAAATTATTGTCGAGGCGGTTATAAATTTTAATTGCCATTGAGTAACTATTTCTGCTGTAGAGTGTGGTTGACTGGGAAGGGACCACCAATCGATCAGGAAACCTTGTATCGAAGGCAGTTGTTTCTGAGACTTTAGTGAATAAGTACAGGTGGCTTTTTACAAATACACATATCTCGTAGGTGTATATACTCGGGACTGTTAACAGATTATGATAGCGAAATAAATAGCTACACGACGTTAATTAGTCAACATCACAAATTGCTCTGATGCACTGTTTTTGACAGAGGAAGCGAAGGCTTTCTTTATACTGTACTTTCTCAGACTAATTATGTCAAAATCGTTGGCCTGTATAAATACCTACTTATTAAATCTTAAAAAAAGTCTAGTTATTTTGATATAAACAGTCGGCGGATTTATAAACAGTCGGCCCACATGATGATAAGCGATAACTGTCGCCCACGATTCATGTATCGAAAATGCAGACCAGCATTTGTTTTGTCGAATTCCACGTAAATAAGCAAGAGCCTTAAGAACTTTAGATTAAAATGTACCACTACCGCTATACGAGCAGGTACTAACGAATACACCTTGTGTGTATCGAATTCGATACACCAATTTTATATTTATTATACAAGAAGTGTATTAGTAAGCTGGTTGTTAAATACTTTGACAATGATAATGACAAATAGGTATAATACTATTAGGTACTTGTGAATGTATACATTTTAAAACTGTTTGAAATGCATTTTTGTACTATTAATGGACATTGTTACTTAGATTCTCAAAATATAATGATCTGTGATCATTTACAGTGATATACTTATAGGTAGATAATACTCTAGATATAGTTACAGTAATAGACTATAAAAGAATAACTTATTCCAATTGTTTGATAATATTCTAAGTTGATTCAAAATGTGTTATTAGTAAAACGTACCTAAATGAATCAGTGAGAAAAGTCGTCCTAGTAAGTGTAATATAAATATTTTATAAGCCACTAGTGTTTATCGGCAGGGCAGAGATTGTACTACCTTCCATAAACATAATGTGATAGAACATCGTCAAATTATAATATATAAGTATGTGGCTACTTATTTATAAGCGAAATAGCAACGGAATTGGACACTATCTGTTACCTATAACAGAGTTTACAATGTATAACTGCTACTAGAATAAAATGAATGAAGAAGATGCAAACATGTTTAAAATTTCTTATTAAGCTTAATTATTTTTAAATGCCCGAATATTGTCATGAACACCTTATCATTTACTCATATTTGCTTTTCTTTATACGTTGTATAAATACAACGATGACTATATATAGTGAGTTAAGTAAATTTATTATTATTTTAATTTAGGATATAATCCTTTCATTGTTAGTAATAATATTTATTTAAAACGTTCTTTTAAATGAGGTACTTACTATAATTAGGTAAATATACAACACAATTTTGTAACATTTGTTGCAACGTGTGTAGTGAGTACTTATTTTGTTACTTAATTATACGAAAATGATATTTAAATCGTTTTTAATTTTATCCCACATAATCCCCATGTAGAAATAATGCATAATTATTTTGGCGTAGGGGGAAGTCCCCTAGTGGCGGACACCTAAGGTTATTTATAAATAAAATAAAAAATATTTTACGAAATGTTTATTAAATTATGACTTATGTTAGATAACAAAGTTAGAAATCAAATTAAATTAACAAAAATGCAACCTCTGCTAAAAAATAATTAATACTATCAATCAAACTTTGGTAACAAAAAATATAATTTTAAAAAGTGGCACCTAGTACCGGACGAATATTTGTGCCATACCCCTAGCACCACTGATCCACCAAGACTTGTTCATACTCTGCTGAGAAGGTGCTAGTGAACCTACCTAACTTTGGTTTCATTGTTACTTCTTCTCCTCGATTTAGGGCCTTTATTTTATCATGTATAGTGCTTTTAGGAATATTGTATTGCATTGCAGCTTGTCTTACACTCAGTCCTTTTGACATAACCTTATCAATAGCAGTTTTTAAGCTCTGTAGCTCCCAGGATCCTTTCTTTTTCTTCTCTTCCATTTTAATTATCTTCTTTCTTCTATACTCTAAAACAAAATTAAATAATTAGAATAAATGACGTAAATTTTCACAAGAAATATCAATATGTTTACTGTCCGGCGCTAAGGGACGACTTAGTGTCCGGTGCTAAGGGACAGACATTTTCGTTCATTAGGTGGTGCCTACTAAAACTGTTTAAAAGATCTAATAATATTCTACCATTTTACGGATAACAATCAAGTACTACTTTTATCTTTGAATACCACTCAAATGTAAATGCATAAATATACTAGAATTACTTACATTGATATTTAGGTGACGCCGTGATTTTGCGCCTAAAACAGCAAACGGCTGCTCCCGCCGAGGCCGTGTGCGTCACTGGCGAGGTGCGGCGCGTGATCCTGTACCTGTGTGCCCCCCGCGCCCCTTTCACTTGTATTTTGAAATAAAAAGATTTATACTCGCTTAAATAGTACGAGTGTCCGGCGCTAGGTGCCGTCCGGCGTTACGGGACTTCCCCCTATATCTTTTTATTGTTATTCTTTTTTATAAACAGTTTCAAAATTTTTTTATTACGTCATTATCATCATCTTATCGTCTATCCTGGCTTATCCCAGGGTCTGCTTTCCTTGACCGCTGCTTTTCCTTTTTTTCTTTACCTAATTGTTCCGCAATGCAAAAAGCAATAAATTTAAAAAATTACGACATGCGCTTTTTACATTTTTAGATGTAAGTTTTTCAAGACCAATACATACTTACAAGATATAAATCAGTAACACATGACGCAATCTTAGAAAAACCCAGGCTTCAAATATTTACATTTAAACAGTACATGCATAATTTAGGGAAGTATTCTTGGTCCATTCTAGGATTACATAAATGGAATGTGTGACAAATGTTTGCTACACTTTCACTATCCGGTTTGTTACCACGGTTAGTATTGTTTTTACCTCGATATTTCGACGCAGTTGCGAGCGTTATGCCACGAAAATCTTAAAACCTATAAAATGTTTGGTAATAATGTCACTAGGTAGGTGCCCTAATCTTCACCTGAATAGACCGTGCTTCTATTCGTCAATCGAATCGAAATTATTGTAGATTATCCCTTGGAATGTAAATGGTATATGAATTGCATACTTTCATCATCATCATCTCAGCCGCAGTACGTCGACTGTTGACTTATGTCTTCCACAAAATACCCTGTGCCTCTGGCATCCACAGGCCTACGACCTTAATGTGATGTTGTCAGTCCCACGCTGCGATAGGCAGCGCCGGACAGCGCAATGCATGCTTCCTAAGCTACGGCACGCGCCGAGCCCGCTGCGAACACGAGAGCGCGTTAGATGAACTCAGTTTCCGCAAGTACTACATCTTGATTCTTTATAATTCTATTGTTTCCTTACTTACTTGACAGGCATTAACCACCATCTCACCTGATGGGAAGGGACGATCTGTCTAGCTGTTTCTAGACAGATAATCTCCATCTTTAGCCCCATCGGAATATTCACTCTTGTCTCTTTTGGCTTTGGAGGAATCTTTGGAATATTTAGAAATCTTTGAAACTGTTGGAGATCAAAGTTGAAGACTAAGGGGGAAGAAAAATCATAGTCAATAGAAGTAAATTTCCGCTAGATGCACAAAACTGCAACATTTTAATTCAATGTATGTCAACATACCATGATGGGTACCAGTGGCATAGCGTGCCCTTCGGGGGCCCCGTATCAGTAGTTGTGTAGGGGCCCCCCTAGCTGATACCCCCAACAACGGGGGGTACTAATAAGTAACTTAAATCCTGGTCTCCGCTTAAGTCAATAAATGGACTAGCCTAACGAGCTCTACATTTGTGTGACAATAAACTCTAACAGTCTGGTCCGCGAGGCTAGGTATGGCTAGGAATTTGGCCCTTGTCTTGGCTATATCTTACGTGATTATGACATATGTCATTGAATGAGCGGGCGCAGCGAGCTCGAAATTTTTATAATTTATCTATTTAAACCTTGTGAGATTTAAATAAAAAATATCGTTATCGTTAAATCAGCAATATGACAATAGCACCGCGCGATCTCGAAATTTTCGATGAGATTGTATAATAAAATCAATTTCGCGAACAGTTAATGAGCGAGCGTAGCGAGCTCGTAATTTCTTGATATTTTGGCTATCAAAACTTTCCATTATTAACTTGAAAACAATTTCAAAGATTGAGGGCGTGAGAGCCAAGACGATTATGCGTGTGGCCCTAGATTATTATAAGCCAGGTCCATATGACCCGTTTAGGAAATAACGGAGTAAGGAGTTTCTTAATCCTTTGGTGCTACCGATATTGCTGAAGATACGAAATTTTCAATATTGTTGTCATTTTTGCGATCTGATAGGCGCACATTTTATACAATTTTAATGAAGTAGTGAGTGGGTGCGCGTGAAGGGCATTAAATGTTCTTGTTTTTTCAATAAAAATGATAATTATCTTTTATTTTATTTATTTTTATTTTATTTTTTATTTTTATTGTAGGATATCCAACAGCACAATTTACATTTCATGTATAACAACAGTTCATGTCTATTTTACAGAAGCCAATAATAGGATATCACAACCAGTTTAAACAAATGTAATACCTACATCAATTAACAAAGCAGACGTATGCTATCTTAAAGTAAAAGCAACAATTACAAAAACAAAAAAGAAAATGGTGCTAAAGTGTGGGGTTTATAGTTAATATAGGTATTAAGTATACCGTATATAATACATAATTTTAATACACAAATAATTGGATAATAGAATAGATACAAAATACATAACAACATAGATACATACTTACATGTATGAGAGTAGGCATATTCAGGCACGCACCTTCTGAGTGTGAAATTTATCCCTTTAGTGCAGGGATCCCTAAAATATTTTGGACAACTGACCCCTTTTCCAAAATGAACTGTTACCTCACACCCCCATGGCCAAATTACCTACTTTTAAGATCAACCCCCTTATTCATAATGGTCCGCTAACTTAAAACAGCTGCTACAGAATGTTATTTTTCATTCTGACTTAGGTCAATAGAAGAAGACAGAGTGAGAATTAGCAATGCTTTAAGTTAGCAGACTATTATAAATAAGGGGCCTATCTTTAGTTTTTTCCTATTGATACAATATTTTGTATCAATAGGAAAACTGAAAAGTTACACTACCTAGGTATTCCTAGGTAGTGTAACTTTTCAGTCACCCTAATACCTATCTGTCTGTATAAATACGTACATACGAGTATCTACCTATAAAGAGTAGGCATAACATAATAAATATCATTTCACATATTGTGATTTGGCCATAAGCGAGTGATCGTCTAGTTATTGATTTAAATTTTCAGATCCATTACGTTGTGTACACATTTTGAAAAACGTCACAAGGAATATGTTAGTTTTATAGCAATTCTCTGTAATTCATCCGCATGAATATTCGGAAGATATTCGCAAATAAATAAAATTTAGTTTACATAAATACAAGTAAAATCAAATATCAAAATCCCCAAAAATGAAACGAATGAAACATAAATCCGCGTAAATAAGATGATTTAAATGTAATCCACGCAAATCAAAATAGTCAAACAATTTATAAAATCCGTACAAAACAAAGTATAAAGTAAACATGCGACTTAGCTTTGACAGCACTCGAAACGGCAACGGATTCTTCTTTCTTCTGTGGCCACTCTAACCCTATGATTGCGAAACCCTAACGTTATCCTTACTTAAATAATATAGAATAGAGGCCATTAGGTCTCGGAAAACCTACCTAATCGATAAGGAACTGAGACTCCCATCACACCTCATATCTCAGCCAACCAGCAAAGCCTTCGAAATCAAACGAACCAGTGACCTATTGTCTACTTCGCTCAAACCCTCACACATATTCCGATCATCTCGTCAGGCATTAAAATGGTCCTACCTATAGACTCACGAGTCAAAGGAGAGACTATTATTTAAATTTGATTTACTTCGCGTGTGTAAGTTGTGTGCCTAGTGTGAGAGACGATAACGACTCGGGCCAGGTTTCGATCCAAACTCGAGATTCATGTCCGTAGACAATGTCATTAAAGCTTTAAAAGCACAAAGGGTATTAAACGGAACATGGGCCAAAATCGTACCAGAATTCGGCGGTAAACCTAGGCGTAGACTTAGTTAGAGCGCCTAGGCCATCGAAGACCAAGTCGGGATTCGTGCCGGACTCATTCTCTTAGAGTGTATTCGATGTCACATCCGAAACTGTGCCCCAGGTTAGTTTTATAGTTTTTTATTCAGTGAGGGTGAGTACTGATGATATTTAATTTGGTAATATTTTCCTCAAAATTTGTGTTTTAGTCACCTTTCACACTTATGTTGAAATCTCTAAGAGCCCTAATAAATACTCTTAACTACCATAAAAGTAATGAGAATGTAACTTACGCTTTCCAAACTTAGAAACAAAGACAAATGTAAAACAAACCAAATCACTGACACTACGTAGATTAAGAAATAGATAGAGAACGAAAGAAACGACACAAAGCTGAAAGATAACACAAAATAATGAAGCACTAATTAATTTAACAAACTACACGCGAGTTGTAATAAATTTTTCGTGGAAATTTGGAAAAGCCTGGGGTTTCTTAGTTACGGAAATGGATACGATGATGTTCACGCGACGCGACCCAAGGGCTGACTGTCTCGTTTCTACTACTCTGGCCACCTTGCTTTAAATCGTTATCGTCAAAATTCCCACAGTCCAATATTTCAAACAAACAAAAAATGAAATATTTCTAAGTTTATGAGGTCTAAAGCGACTGCTCTTATAACGTTCGCACATCCATAAATTTTACAAAATGTACCTGATAAACCGAAAATAGTTAAATGTTACAACAGCTAGGCATGTAGGGATGTGTGCATACTACGTTTTATTTATTTACCGAGTCGATTAAATTTAAACAACGCAAACAAAAATACGTAAGCAAATGGATTCGATGCGTAATTTCTTTAGACCATATAATGTAGGGAGTTGATGGTAATCAAGAGTTGATTATCACATTGGCTGCTTCTATTTACAGAAATTAAAAAAAAAATCTATGTCTGTGGTATTGTACGGATTTATTATCCATTGAGGAATTTGTAAATTTAAAAGATCCTCAAACCTCTCCGTAAAATCCTTTTGTAATGCGTCCAAGTGTGTGACATATAATAAAATGTCATCATCTTGAAGCATTATTGGTATTTTAGACAAATGCGGAAACTGCGAATATTCTTTTCTGCCTAAATTTAGTTTATAAAGGATTAGTTTACCCACGAAGGCCGATATTATTGATTTTGTTTTAATCAAGTTGAGATCGTCACCCAGCAGTTACAAATTAAGTTTGTTGAACATTCCAAAGATATCAGTCATGTAATAAATATCTGTTTTACAATTGTTCAGATTTTCTTTCAAATTCGGATCTTTTTCTTGTAAAAACTCCAACACAGATTCAAAAATGGCTGCAAATCTTTCTAAGCAAGAGCCTCTTGATAGCCCGCGAACTTCAGTGTGCAGAAGTAATCGAGTAAAGACTTCGTCGTTTTCCTCACATAGCTGAGCAAATAACCGAGAGTTCAAAGAATTGCTTCTAATCTTGTTGATAGCATTTATTACATATTGTAAAGACTTATGCAAGACTCAGCTTATTTGCTACTAAACGCTGCCTGTGAATCACGCAGTGAATGACCAGTACATCAGGCAGTTGTCGCTTTAAGTGAGCAATAAAACCACGATGACGACAAACCATAGATAGGTGCACCATCAGTCGCAACAGAAACAATGTTCTTCCATGGAATAGCTTTGTCAGTAAGAAAATGTTCCACGACCTAAAAAATCGATTCTCCTCTGGTATCAGTCTCTAAATATGTAGCAAAAAGCAGTTCTTGGCACATATTTTCATCTTTGATAAATCGAACATATCCTAACAACAGAGCTTCATTGCCGGGTAATGTAGACTCGTCCAACTGGAGAGAGAATCTGTTGGTCTGTAAGAACTTGCATAAAATGTTTTCCACATCGCGTCCCATCTCGTCTATGCGTCTCTGAACGGTGTTATTGCTCTAAGGTATTCTCTTTAAAATATCATGTGCGGGTTTGTATCAACTACAAACATATGATATATAAATAAATTGTATAGTGACGAGCTCATAGTACATAGTGATCGTTACAGAGCGCCCCTTTGATTTGAACATGTTCTTAATTCCTGAAGGGAAGAAGAACGTGGAAAATCACCACTTGAAAAAACATGGAAACGACAAAGATGTCTAATCTAAATCGTCATATTTTAATTATGCGTTCTTTATGAGTCGGGTACAGAATAAAAGCAAGCCTCGTACATTCCAAATTCTTAGATCCATTAGAAAATAACACTAATTCTATCCCTGCCCCAGGTACTCCCATTTTAATAACCAAACTTATTGAAGCTTGCGTTTTATCATTCTTCGCTCCTTGCAGTCTTAAAAAGTATATGTTATGATCCTTTCAAATACCTAACCTAAAATAGAAAACATATATTTGTCACTATTGAAGTCAACATCGCAAGCCCAATGTCACTCGCAACTTTTTGTAAAGGTCACAGTCACACCATCGGTGTTGTACAGTGTTGCCCCTCACCCAGTGCAGATGTCGCTAGTGTCACCGACGATAGTGTTGACGTGATTCGGTCGCCGCGAACCAACGCTCGGTAGCTCAGCATGTTAGAGGCCAACTTGCACGCTGGAACACCCGGTTCGAGACTCGACGGTTCCACGCCGTGCAAAATTTATAAGGTAAGTAGTTACGAAGTAGGTGACTCACGTTTCATAGATCTCGATGGCGCCACCCACAGAACACGATAGAAGTGGCATCTTCGCCATTAGTACCGAAACCGATGCCGCCGTTTCCGACCCCACTATTTTTACCACTACTCATGCAACTTAATATGCACAGGCTTACGCACGCACACGCAAAGTAAAAAGGAGCGCTGTGATTAGTCAATCAGTCACTACCACATACACACATTGCGTTGCGTGTGTGCTGTAAATCCTCTCTGAATTTACATTTACGCTAGGGATTGACAAAATCGAATTCTTGTCAATATTAATATTTCGATAAAATTCTAACTATTATTATGGTATTTATTATTTAATAATAATGAATTAAAAATGTTATTATATTGAAGGGGGTGAGGCGGGGTTCAAGGACGCGTAGAGAGGAGATAGAGAGAGTAGGGGTACGGTAGATTTACCGTAGGGGTATGGCAGGAATATGTCAGGAGTACGATAGTGTGTGACGTCCTCAGTAGTTCAGTGGTTAACATGCTAGTTTGCCATACAAGAGGTTGCGGGTTCGTTTCCCGGCCGGGCAGAAATTTAAATGATGAATTTTAATTTCTGTAACGGGTCTGGGTGTTCTATATTTAATAAGTATGTATTTAAAAAAAGTGTATAAGTACTATATCAATTATGTAGCACCCATAATACAATCTTTGCTCAGTTTAGGGCTAGATGGCGCTGTGTTAATTTGTCTACAATTAGGTATTTATTTTATTTAATGTTAAGGTAACTGCATCATACCTCTACCCCACCCGTGCCCCTGCTGTGCCCCTACTAAAAACTAATATCAAAATCGGTCCGCAATGAGGAGTTTTCCAATAGGTATTTAAGGCATTCCTAACCACTCACTAGATGGCGCCCCGACAATTTTGGTAATTGATAATCGCTTGAAATAGGTTCTTAGCAAACAGGATATAAACCCTGGGTACGTTGTATTGGATAATATTATATTTGTCAATAGTTTTCAACCATTTTAGAGGTTGTAATAATAATGGAACATAGTGCCAACTTCTATAAATATTTATTTTTACACTTCGTTCAACCTTTAACAGTTATGTTTCTATTAATAAACACTTTATTTTCAAGTTTAGTATTACTTGGCTGCATGAAATCACTGCCACCATCATACAGATTTAAAGAAGATTACCAAAATTGTAGGAGCGCCATCTATTGATGCTTTTTGAAACAAACTATCAATACCTACTGGAAAACTCCTCATTGACGAAAATTTCAAGGAACACACGTACCTACAATTAAAGAACATTGAATCGAAATAAAAATCTTCTCCTTATTTGATGTCAATTCTACTATACTACAAATATATTATTATTATTATTATTTATTATACACTAGCAGCTGTAAGCTGATGCGTGTATATCACAATATTTAGTTCTTGTAATATTACATCGATAAACAAAATAATTTATCGATAAGGTCGGTTCATGTGCACAGCACTAGATTGGGCGCAAAATGTCCTTGAGCGCGGGTGAATATTTTTCATAAAATATTGATAAATACAAGGTTTTTAGACTTAACGGTGAAATGAAATAACTCCTTTTGTTTTAGAAGTCTGTTGGCTTCTTGCTCGCAATTAACTATTGAGCAAGATGGCATATTTTTATCATTTTAGGCTCAGTTTTTTTTAATGCGCACTCCGTTGAATTCCGCAAGAGACTGACGGCGCGTTCGCGCCTTTTGAAGGAAATTAGCCTATTTGCGCATAGTTGTAGCGCGACTGCTTCGCCAACTTAGCTTTTCTAACTACTTATTTATTTTTCTATGGCACCACCAAAGCGTGTAGGGTGGGGCACCTCAGCCGACGGTTCGTCTCGAGCGTAAGCAATAAGACCTATAATCTTCAAAATGGCTGCTGGTCCCCATGGCGCGGTCCGTTAGTTGAAGCAGGAGGCGCCGATGTATGCAGAGTCACAGGTATTAGAGCAAGACTTCCGACTAATTTGAGGAGCAAGGAGGATCCGATGTTCGAGCCCGCAACACCAAGAAGTAATTTAAATTTAATTCTTTACATTCTATACATATGACGGATCACGGTCAATAGTATGGAATCATGTGGTCAATAGTACGGACTCATGACGAAGTAAACGGAAGTGGAAGTGCGCCCTCTGGTGGGGCGTGCTGACAGTCTCGACGGCACGACTCGGGCGGAGTGGCGCCATTCTTGGCGCGACTGCCGCCGAGGAGTGTCTAAACTGTCTCCACATTTCGTTTATAGAAAGTGTTATTTACGTTTGAAAATAAAGTAATTTTAAAATCACCTTTGAAATAAGAAAGTAAATTACCTCAACTGCCTACATTGTAATACCGTTCTGATTTCAAGTGAAATTATAAGTGATGTGCAAAAATGAATTGGAATAAATACAGCGGAGTAAATGTGAACCTTTTCTTTAAATAATCTGGACGAATACGATCTAATACTGATATCACCACACTGATGACAATGATCCTAATACACCCCTTTCCTTCACGCGACGACACATATAATAAAATCCTAAAGACAAAAAGTCTGTACATTGAAGATAACCAAAAGATAACCAACCAGAGCGAGTTAAAACAACCAACTGGCCACGTTACGACAATTTTTTATTCTTGTTTCTCTGTCAGTTTGAACGTCTGTTTGAACGCTCATCCAGACGTTCCATGAAATTTTGTATAGCAATAGTGTATATCATCGGCCAAGATTTAGGCTATAAAAAAATTAATAACTGCTCGAGAAATAATAAACCAACAATAAAAACCTCTGGCGCGGTACTAAGATAGTATTTTCTAGAGGTCCACCGAATGGCGCATGAATGGTCTAATTCACAGTACATTTACAATAGCTAGAGATCTCAACGTATTTTGGTAAACATTTAAAATCTCTCGACGAGTACTGTTGAACACATGTTTAGAAAAGTCGTACCGTGCCAGATGTTGGTTTAGCGCGTATCTATCGAGCATTTAACTCTTATTTTTGGCGGCTATAGTATTTTTGACAGATATTGTAACTGGGCCCTATTTACCACATTATTTCGTGGAGTAGCAGTTTTAAAGCTGCCATACTGAGTGTATGCAACACACGACGTTAGACTAATTGGATAATCTAGAATTGGAGAAGAAAGAACAAGAAAGCGGACCCTGGCAGAAGCCGGTATTGACCGCTATTATAAAACTAATACAATGTTGATTGAATGCTATTATAAAACATTAGTTTGCTATGCTAATACTATGCAAGCTAATCGTAATTGAAGTTAATCTTAGGTACGTGTTTGCGGGAAACTACCTATGTAGTGATGCTGTATTAACACCTATTTATGTTATTATGGTAAAGGCAACCAGACTCCGGCCCTGCAAAACAAAACACTTTTGACTTTTTAATGTAACTGACAAATAAAATGAAAAGAAATTATTCTCTGCAATGAATTTTTATACCCTATACTTTTTCTTTATGTGTAGTCTATATCTGATTTTATCTGGTGACTTAGAATCATCAGAGAATTTTCATTAATATCGATTTTCATTAATATTCCTTTTTAATCATGTCCTGAACCGCTATAGATTACTGATATTTTAACTAACTGCCTATCAAGCTTGTTCCACAGCTGTACCAATCCACAATAATACGTACAGAAACATGCGTTCCACAATACGGCAAAACTACTACCTACTTTAGTATAACTTTAAGAAACCGTACACCATAACTAAAGTATCGGGTCCTCAACGAAACGCAATAAACACAGAAAAGAAATCTACAAAAGAATTTTTAAGTTGCCTGGCCATTTCCATTAACAAAGCCACTATGCAACATCTGGCGCACCGAACATGGCAAACGACAAACAAACGACAATAAGACCGTTGATGATCAAATAAATGAAGACCTTCACCTAATATTTTACCACTAGGCTGTGCGTCCAGACTTAGCGACATACGCAGCGAATAATGTGTAAATAGTTTATTAATTGCGTATAACGAATTCTGTCAATATTTAGTAAAACTATAATAAAACAACAGTCTGTAACTGTAATATAATGAGAAAATATGGAAATATTTGGTTTTGTACAAGAAACAAACAAACTGTAAATATATTGTCATAATTCGAATAATTTCGTTTTGTGCAGGAATCCTTTAAATTTGTTGTATTTTTGTTATTGTATAGGTTATCTGTAAATATACTGAATCTTTATATAATATAGCGCGTATAGTGCTTACAAACTAATGGTTTTGTATGATTCAATTCCATATGGTTTTTGTAAGAATAAAATACGTTTATGTTCAAAAGTCCACGCGGACGAAGTCGCGGGCAACAGCTAGTAATAAAAAAAAATAAACGCACGTTAGAACCAGGCACATGTCCACTCAGTCCGAAGCGTTGGAGCTAAAAAATAAATAAACTAAAGGTGAATGAAAACGGATTGTATCACTTGATTTCAATTGCTAATTTGGCGGAGGGGGCCCCCAAACTAAAAATCTCTATTAAATATTTTTTTCCTCGGAAATATGAAGAGTTTAACTGAAATAATGGATAACGAATTCACACGTTTGGCCCCCGGGACCCCGTATTATTGATACAGTTTATACGGCGGTAGCTACGCCCCTGATGGGTACCATATGAATCAGTTATTATTCTTATTTTTTCATGTCCACTGTATTATGTGTTTGCAATTTTGTTGGAGGCAACATGTTGAAAGCAACATTGTTGCCGTTTGTGGAATGAGGCTTGTAACACAGCGTTAACCACTCTACAAAATTAGATTTGTTGAAACATGTTGCGTTCATTCAACAATATTGTATGAATGAAACTATCGAATCCGTCGCTGCTACATACGTTGATCATTGTTGACCGTACGACACTGTTGGCCGAGCATTGGCGGCCGAGTGGTTAAGGTATCCGACTAGTAAGTGAGAGGTACCAGGTTCGAATCCCACTGCGGTCATGTACCAATGACTCCTTACTGAGTTATGTACATTAGTGTAATGCTAACCGACGGTGTGATAAACATCGTGATGAACGTTCAGGCGACTGAATGTGTAATTACGATCCAATCTTATCAGGGCCGCGTAGGTCAGATGGGAGCACCTCCATTGTAAGTACCTGATCTGCCAAATTCTCTATCATGGTCAAGGAGGTCCCCGGCCCACGTGCGCGATAGCACCACTGGTTCATTAACCTTTTCAACGCCAATGTCACATATATCTGACATTTTATTTCTGTGCTCATGACGCCAAAGACTGATATATCAGACAAGAACATAAGTTATGATCAACCATTATTTTAATTGCACACACGAATATTAACACGAGTTTATTATCTTATATATCGATAAGTATTATGTTCACAACACTACCTAATCAACATATTTTTGGGCCGTGGCGTAAAAATCGTAAAAATCCGTGGCGTGGAAAGGGTTAACGCCAAGATGATTATTTATTTTGGAATATTGAATATTTATGTCAAACATGCCTCTTAATTGCTCGCATGGGGTCAACACCCAAAATTATAGTGTCTCAGACCCTGTTGCACATTTGTACTGCACTATCACTATCACTTCTCGTCGTGTCGTCGTGACGTGCGTCATTCTTAAAATAGTTAAGAATTTGGTGCAAGCCGGGCCTAGTGCAATCGGTAATTACATACTTAATACTTGTTGTACAATTTCGCCTTAATACTTAGTAAATAAATATTCATCTCATATTAATATTTTAGAAGGACAATACAACATTTTCCCTCTGTAGAAGGCTTTGGGGTGCTACTCTATAAGTATTGTATGATTGATGATGATTCCATTATCTAAAACATTTGTAAGTAATTCGAGCGTTGCGAGTGCTAACTGAAGGACGTAATTCTGTTGCTAACAAATCTCTGATTTTAATTATTGATATTGTTACTTTTGCGATTACGTATTATAGATTTAATATTTTCACTTTATTGCAATGGAACTTTGTTAGTAACTGAACCCATGAAATATTAATCTACGTTTAGAGTGTTGTACCTGCTGTCCAAGCTTACTTTTATTATATATTTATTAATTATATATTATTATTATTGGCGTTAACGTCCCGTTGTGCTCTCGCGCTCGAGGGCTCAGGATCCGCCTTGACCATGATTCAGGATTTGGCAGATCAGATAGTTACAGTGGAGTGACTGCCATCTGACCTCCGTGACCCTGCAACCAGGGGATCCTGACCAGATTGGAACATGAGTACACATTCAGTTGTCTGAATGTGCAGGTTTAATCATGAGGTTTTTCCTCACCGTAAGAGCATGGGTTACATTCAACTAATGTGAATAACAGAAAAGAGCCATTGGTACATGGCCGCACTGGGTTCGAACCCGGTACCTCTCCCTTATGATTCGGATACCTTAACCGCTAGGCAACCTGCGCTCCTAATTAACATCATACCTACTTAAATTACACAAAATAATAGACAACCGTCTTCGTGCTTTCAACAAGAATTAAAGATAAAATTACAATAACAGCAAGTAAAACCTAAATAAATCTTAATTATTTTCAGGTTATACAAAGTTAGGAGGTAGGGTCTTGATCACTTTTGAGCAGGTGATCCTGCACGAATGTCTGTCCCTAATTATAAAGTTTTGTCTTACTTTGCAGCAGTATTGCATATAATTTTCCTGTGCAAGGTACAGCGTTTTCCACTATAGCTATCTACAGATACATTACTGTAAAAATCAGAGATCATCGTTGGAGAATTGTTCTACATAGCATTGTCAACAACTTAAATTATAGTAATGCATTTAATCAAAGAGTAAAATTAAAAACTTACGCAATATATTCACAATCATCGTCATTAAAGTAACGTCATAGTCGTCATAATATATATTGTCAATTAGTACTTAGTCTATACTTGTATAGAGTAGGTGGTCGTAGATATTTTATATCATCATCATCATGATATGAGCTAATTGAAGAATTATGCGCTGTTGAAGTTTCCATTGATTTTAATCAAAACACATAAACAGTATGATGTAGCACCAACAGAACATTGTGTAGGTATCGTCAACAACTGAGAGGTAGACCAACCTACTAACGTTTTCGCACTCGCTATTTATTTGCTATGATGAATATGTCTTACCTGATCATCTACCGTAACTGAAGTCATATTAACCCTACAAGAGTTCTGGTTTTGTTTATTTCCTTCAATTCCTTGCTTTCGATGACAACCTCATTATCTACATTGTTTAACTTATTTATCACTTCGTCGTCTTCGTACAATGGTCCTTGCAGTTGCATTTGTATTTCTTTGAAACTCTTCCCTTTAGTCTCTGGGATGAAGGCCGATGAGAACACAGCACCACCCAATGCAAATGCCGAGAAAATCCAAAATACGCCACAAAGTCCCGAGGTGTCCCTTACGATCTGGTATCCCCTTGCAATGGTGAAGTTCATTAATGATCCGAATACGCTGAGAGAGGTCAAGGCTACAGCTTTGACATTCAAAGGGAATATTTCTGCTAAGTACACGATTATTACGGACTGGTAGCCCACAGTGGACATGATGTTCGCTAAGAGAATGCCGGCGAAGACTACGAAATCGTAAGAGGCCAGGGAATCGCGATTGAAACTGAGGACTTCTAACAAGAAGAAGTACAGTCCAACGATACTCATAGAGATGAAAGTGCCTATGAAAGAGTGGATCAGCAGAGGACGACGACCGATTTTATCCGCTAATACTGATGATATTACAGCTGAAATACAAAATAGGAAGACGTTAGGACAAAGAGGTACAAACATAGATTATTAAAACTGGTATAATTAAAGGTATTATTTCGAATGTGTACTGTGCTTGACAATAACTTGTTACTCATGGCTTCATCGGTGTGAGAATGGAGAGCGTATCTCGTGTTCTTTATTTTTGAAGGAGTTTTAGGAAAATTAGGGGGTTTTCCAAATAGTAATTACTTCCTGTAATCTCTACTTACAAATAGCAATGTTTGGCGATACTAAACGCTGCGGTCACGGTCGTGAACCTTAGTTGACGATAAAATTGCTTTGGTCCCGGGGTTTTCCATTTATATTTAGCCATACAAATAGCTAAATAGAGATATTTTAGAGATTGACTTAGTATCTAGTAGATAACCAAGTTTGATACCTTGGACTTACCAAAAATGAATCTGACTGCCCCAAATATTATAAGAGCGGTGGTCACGTTCATGGTGTTGCTTTCCTTTATGATCATGCCCAGGTACTGCTGTATAATCAGCTGCCCCGTCATTATTTGGGCCAGTTTCAAGCCTGGAAGAACAAAGTCTTCGTCAGTATTAAATAATGATCAGCATAAACATGTACGCAAAGTCGAACTGCATTTAGGATCTATATTCTATACTAACTTTGAGCATAACACCCAAGCACTTTTATGAAACTTCGGTTTAAAAAAGTAGTTGGTCTCAAAAACTAAAACTGATTCTCTGTTCTCTATAAGGCAACTCTGCCCTTGAAAAAAATTTACTACTTTACAATATTTAGGTGGACATGTGTGACGACGCTACATCTATTGCATCATATTATGTTGATATTGGTTATCATGACTTACGACTTTACGAGCCATTGATAAGTGAATGATGACGTAGCTCGTCGCACACAGCAGGTCAATGTTGGACATAGGCCTAATCAAAAAGAATTCTTACCGTAGATTTGTACAAGTGCAAGCTCTCGCTCCATCTAGGTCTTAGCTCAAAGTGTACCTCAGTTTGACGTGTAGCGGTGTCCACATCTCAATACCTCAAATATATCTAACGTCAACAACCTCACATTTTATGCTGCAGTTGTATTTTTTGAGCTGATATTAATCTTACCGAATGCGATGATAACTGCCTTCCTATACTGCTTCCCTGTAAACAGCTCCTTAGCCGTGGTGGAACTTCGCATGTCATTCCTTACTTCCGCTTGCATTCTTAATATTTCGTCTTCAACTAACTGAAAGTATAGTTCTCATATGAATTTGGAACACAGCAGATGCAAGCTCTTAAATTTAAAAATATTTTTCGTTAAAGAATATGAAGCTTGCATGGAAAAACACCTACGTCTTTTAGATGAAGTGCTGCCAACCCGCACAAGGCGATCTTGGTGACACGTTTTCTACTGACTGAAAGGAGGAATTAAAATATTTCCTTTTTAAATTATTATATTTAATTTTTAGTAGTCGGATTTAAGTATGGCTTATGCTCGCCCGGGAAGTGCATATATAGTCTCGCGAAGCACTGTTTTCCAGCAATGTCCTAGTTATGAAAAAATAATGAATTCTTTTTATGGTTAGATTTTAGAAGTCAATTGAGGAAGATGCGACAACTAACAATATTGAGAATGATTCAACTATTCTAGTTCTTATAAAGTGGTCAAAATATCACAGAAAGAAATTAATTTTAACATCGGGACAACGACAATAATAAAAATGATAAAACGGTAAAATAAGAAAGAAGAACTCACCTTCTCGTCTTTATACCCTCGCAGTTTAACCAAGACATCCGTAGCGGCTTGAACTTTGCCCTCTTTCAACAGGTAGTACGGCGACTCTGGTATCCAGAAGCAGGCGCAGAAGTATATAAGCGGCATTCCCAGAAGTAGGTAGTTGAGCATATCGTACGACACAAAAGGCCCAATCGTCATAATTAAAAAGCTGCCAAAATTGTACATGAACCTCGTAACCAGTGACAGGGAACCCCGCACCTCTTTGTCAGCTATTTCTACTGAATATATACTCACTGCCTGTTGGAAAAAATATTTAAATTTATTTATGACTGATAAAATTACATCGATCTTAATTTCTCGGATTTTGCGTGAATGATATTTTCCTTTAAATATTTTTATCTATTTTTAAAAGAAAAGCCTTACCAACGTCATCATGCCGGTCGTAGCACCCCACAGGAACTTTGCAATGTACAGCAACCAAGCCTTCATTGCGCAAGCGATGATTATCTGGTAGGTGCAATGACAGAAAATCTTAATCTATGGACCTTGTCTTAAATAATTAATCTTAATAACTTCAACTTGAAAAATAAAGAGTTTTGTACCATTTAATATCTTCAATTGCCAGATTCTTCAATTCTTTAATTCAGACAACGCTTTGTGAAATATAGAAAAATGTTTATTTTTAACATACATTGATTGTGTTTAGTGCGATTGAAATGTTACGTACGTAGAGGTTTTATAATCTCAAAATGTCCTTGGAACTGTAGAGTATATCTACTACAGCTTACAGTAAATGCCTTATTGTAAGCTCTATAAATTTTTTGCAACGGTTTAGTGGTCGTGTACAGGGTAGCAGGATATGGACATATATTTTGAGTGGCTGAGTTTAAAGCGCCTAACACAGACACGGCCTGTTATACTGTGTCTGTCTGCTAGACGATAAAAGGATTTTGGATAAGAAAGGGCTAGCCGGAACCTCCTTCAGACTTAATCATCATATCATACGTACCGTGCCGACAGCGGCGGGCAGAGCGCTACCAAGGATTGTGGTTCTCCGACCAAAGCGGTCCGTTATGAACCGACTGATTAGACTGCCTGCCATGAATCCAGGGAAACCCGAAGCTGCCAGCCACGCCATCTCGTTCTGAAATTTAAATTCTGGTGTATTGGCAATTTGTGGCGATTATGTATTAAATATTTTCGCTTTGTATTGTGTTATGGCATCAAGGCAGACGACGGTGTTGTGTTCATATGTTTTAAATATAAGAGCTGGTACCTCCATCTGGAGAGTTAGCGGAATTTAAACATTATATTATAGATCTTAAAGATCATATTGCTGTTATAAAGGAGAGCACGATATCTGCTTTTAAATAGACCTTAAGAATTATTGAGAAAGTCGGTTAAGAAAGAAAGAAAGAAAGAAAGAAGACATTTATTACACGTAGACACCACGACACGACAAAAAGGTACAAAAAAAAACAAGGTAATTAAAGTACATAAAATAATAAAAAATTAGGTTAGAAAAAAAGTAATTTAAAAAAACAGAACAACAATAGTAAATGTACCACCTACAGTTAACTATATCCAGTGGCATTGTTAAAACTCCGTGTCGCGGCTTCCAGTGCAACTGGACCCCCTCAGCATAATGTTGTGGCCGCTTGACGCGTACCACAACGCTGGTTTTCAGTGGGCCCATTTACCACCCGGAAACACCGCACAGTCAGCAATATATATGCTCCTTTGCATATAAAATAAATAAATAAATAAGTTTGGTAATAAATATATTATTAATTTATAAATACATAATAATATAATGACGAAATATATAAATATAAGCGGCAACTCATTAGGAGTAATTGTGTACAAACACGTAGGTATCCGGGGCGCACTATGAGGGCCCCCACCACGCGTTGTTTACCGGCAGTCGACCGGGACCGTCGTCACGCGCGCATCGTGCATAAATTGCATAACCTCATAACCATGAAACATAACCAAGAAACTCGCAAAACGCGTGCGTAATAATAATAATGTAATAATAATAATTCCATTGACATTTGACTACAACAGTGATCCCAACCAAAAGCAATCGCTCATCAATACCACCAATCAACCTACAAATTATTGAAATCAATAACGGTGACCATGTGATAGTGTGTGTACTTTGTTTTGCGCATCGACGCACATGGTGCTCGATACAGTGTCGCATCAGTGCATGTGGACTATCGCAGGGCCAATATCCGTTCTTCACTGTGCCATTAACGTCATTTGTCTGGATCCATTGAGGTGAGTATTTTTATTTTATTACCTAGCCATTACACACCACTAATTATACACATCCATCTCCAATTACTTTTTTTTTCGAAGTTGACCCACCTGAACAAAATCCTGCCACACGTAAAAATCCACTAACGTATATACATACGTAGGTAACTCAGAAAATAATATCGGCACATGGCGGTACTGGGGTTCGAACCCGGCACCCATCGACTGGCAGTCCCCTCAACCACCAGACCACTGACGCTCAAATACACCTATCAATTTGTTTACTTAAAACGGGAAACCGGTCCGAGGCAACGTGTATAAATGTATAAACGCTACTCTCAGATACCTACACTAAACCAGCCACTGCCATTTACCAATGCTACTGATTTATTTCCAGTAAGTTAGATTTGAACTTTTGTTTAAAATTTGTTATTGTTTTCAGACAACGCAGAGGAGGTGGCAGATCATTCCAAATCTTGGAGGCAAGAAACTTGAAGCAGGCCCGATATCCTGTTGTTCGATGCCTTGGTAAAACTAGTGAGTAGCTGTTACCGCGCGTTTTCATAGCTGAGACATCGCGAGTCCACGTTAGCTTATCGTACAGATAGGAAGGTGTACCGGACTTGACTCTACCAAATATAAGTGTGGCATAGTGTAATCGTCTACGCAATTCCATTTTAAGTATTCTGGCTCTATTTATATAAGGTGTAACATGTGTGCGAGGCGGAATATTGAAACAGTAACGCGCGCAAGCGTTTTGTACCCTTTGTACCACTTTCTGAGTTCGCACCAGTAGCCGTGGCCCATAAACAGCATCCATGAAGTTCAATTTTGAAAGTACTAGAGACTCACAGAGCGCAATTCTATTTGTAATGTTTAGACAGTTTCTTATTTTATATAAGATTTTTAACCTGTAAAAGCAATTTTTAACTGTGTTTAGTACGTGGCTTTCAAACCGAAGCTCCTCATCCATCTGTAGTCCCAGATTTCGGGCTTCTGTCACACGCTCAGTTTGATCGTCTCCAATCTGTACTTTATATTGTAACATTTTTTTAATTTGACTAGACGAACCTAGCAGCATGAACTTAGTTTTCGCGCTATTCAGAACCAGAGCATTCTCTTCCGACCATCGCGCGATTCGATTAAGGTCCTCCATTAGGTTGTTAGCAGGTAGGTTTTAAGAGAGGAAGGGCATAGCGGGGTATCTCGTTCGAATTGGAGCCGCCCGACTGGGGAAGTACCTCCACCTTACAGAATATCGCAGCTAAATAATACTCTTTTAAATAGTATTGTATTTCTGCCGGTGAGTAAGGTTTCCAGTGCTCCATGGGGTGGGGATTTGGGGAACCGTGGCTTTGGCAGTGGAGTGGCATTTGCTTTTTGCTGCCAGAGCAACGTGTTATAGAGGTGGGCAACGCATTAGCAATACTCTTGGTGTTGCTAATGTCTATAGGCAGTGGTGACCACTTTCCATCAGGTGGCCCGCTTGCCTGTTTGCATACCATATGACATAAAAAAAAAAAAAAAAATTGAGAATAAAATAGGTCCCAGGATCGAACCCTGGGGAATTCCCCGTGTCACATCACATGGCCTGGATGTAACAACGGACCCATCATCCTTCCGTACTTCCACGACCTGGGATCTGTCGCTGAAGTAGCTTTCGAACCATTTAATAGCAGACATACTGAATCCATAGTAATGAAGCTTGGATAGTAAAAGTGGAACACTTAAACTATCAAATGCTCGGGAGAAGTCTAATAGCGTGAGCATTGTTCCCTCTCCCATATCCTGTGCTGTTAAGATATCGTCGGTCACCTGCATCATAGCCGTCACCGTGCTGTGATTTTTTCGAAAACCGGACTGCATTTTCGTTAGTATGTCATTACTCTCCACAAAAGCTGTCAGCTGGTCAGCCACAACGCGCTACAGTATCTTCGACATACACGGAAGAATACTAATGGGTCTCAAATCCTTCAGTTCCCTAGGATTCCCTTTCTTAGGGATAGGTTTTACGATAGCTTTCTGCCAAAGTTTAGGGTATGCGTTGGTTTCTATAGACTTGTTAATAATGGCAGTGATCACAGGCAAGGTTATAGGCAACGCCAATAGGAGCTAAGGTTAAGCTGATATCGGGTTCTGATTCCGGTAAATGCAAGACACATTTTGGTTAAACTCGTAGCCTCTCTAGCTCAGATTTCCAACTATTACCATCACACGAATGAAAAATGAATACCCTAAAAACATGGTAACGAAAGCCACAATAGAGCCTCCGTGAAGAAATGCCCTTATCTATTAGCATAGGTTTATCACGCGTCAACAATGAAGCTTTCTATAACGATTCGGTAGTTTTAGTGATACTCTTTACAATATAAGTTAACTTAAAAATACAGGACTAAAAGAAAAAGAAAAATATAAACATACTCACATTCGATACATAAATGCTAGTCGAGTTCTCTGAGAATTTCGGCATCATGGGAGTCATCCAGGATGTGTAGATTCCCGTTGTAATGGACCCCAAAGACACTGAAATAGTTTTTTGGAATTGAGTACTCTCTCTTGTTGATTTGGCTTGATGCTATACACGGTGGCCAGAAAAGTGACGCCCAAAAATTTTGTTTAAGTGCCTCGTGTTAAGAGGTATCTGAATCTGTATCTGTATCTGTAAAAACCTATATCTGTTCTACGATTTTTCGTAGCTATCGAGTAACGACTTTTTATATGAAATTTTGCAAAATTGCGACCAGATCAGTTTGAAAAATTTCTAAAAAAAAGTAGAAGGTTTCTTCGATTTTTTTTTCTTGCAGCTAAATCTCTATGAACTGTGCATTTATGCATACAATAAACAGCCTCATAACTTTCATGGAAGTTACTACAAAATTGACCTAAATTTGAGGATTTATGTTAAGTGAGTTATCATTTCAATTTTCAACTTTAAATCTAAATCTAAACTGATAATGTCTTAGTGTCTAAGAAAATTCAGAAAATGCGCTTTCATAACAATAATTAAAAAGTAGTACTTCATTGGCTATTTTTCGCTGAAATCAGCCATCAAATACAAAGCGGGCTCGAATTTTTTTGAATTTTATTATTATTAAAGTCAAACATTAATGATAGATAATACTGGAAAATAGCTTATCAGGTTTGGTACATTGGATGGATTGATTCAATAAAACAAAGATAATTATAATAAAATAAATTTTTTTTACAATAGGTTTTCAAAATGCCTCCCTCCCACTGAAATGCACAAACTACACCTGCGTAAGAAATTATCTTTTAAATGTCTGAAAGCTGAAGGCGTATTTGATTTCTTTGTAGTAGCCCCAGATGAAATAATCGATGGGATTGAGGTCAGGAGAGCGTGGTGGCCATCTGATTGGTCCGTTGCGTCCGATCCATCTGTTAGGGTACGTTTCGTTAAGATAACGTCGGACTTGCGTTGCGTAATGACATGGGGCACCGTCATTCTGAAACACCATGGTTCGCCTGAGTTCCAAATTGACGTCTCCGAGCAACAATGGTAGATCGTTTTCTAAGAAATTATGGTACGTTTCTCCATTAAGTCTCGACGGCACTTCAAACGGACCAATTAGTTCACCGTTGAGGATCCCGGACCACATGTTTACACTGAAACGATGTTGGAATGTAGAAACTCTTGCATCGTGTGGATTTTCGATCGCCCACGTGTGCAAATCATGAACATTGAAGATTCCAACTCGTTCAAACCGTGACTCATCAGTCCACAGGATTTTATTAAAAAATCCAGGATCCTGTTACTAAAATTGTTTGACAAAAATCAACCCGCAATTGGTGATCTGCTGGCAGTAAAGATTGGACTCGTTGAATGTGGAACGCGTGGTATCCTTCTTCGTAAAGTATGTTTTGAATAGACGTCCTTGAAATATCCAAAGTCCGAGCCATACTTCTTGTACTTGTGGATGGATTTCGTTGAATTTCTTCAAGCACCATTTCTCTGCGATCCGGATCAACTTTAGGGACTCCTTCACGTGGCCCATCTCTACCAGGAGTGCGACCTGCCATTAGGGTGTTGTGCCTATTAATAAAAACACGATGGTCAGGATATCGCTCCGGTTGTGGTCCACCTCGGCGTCGAAGTTGGTCACGATACAGTCGTGCTGCGGCGTGGCTGTTGCCTTGTGCATCAATAATGCATCTCTGCATATTCACTTAACGTGTAACTCATCTCTAACACCTCCAAGTAAGCATAGTCCAACTCACAATGCGAAACAGAGTCCAATAAAAGAGCAGTGGCCAAATCAATCAAAAGCAGCGGAGTCCGTGGGCAAAGCGAGTGTGGTAGTGGAGACAAAATGGTGACACGAGTAGCAGTAAACACAAGGTGAGAACGACTGACGTGATTTTTGTTAGCGGCTCAGAGGGGCTAGGGCTTGTGTGATAAAGTGTTGCAATGCCGTTCATTGTTATTGTATCTTAAAAATTTACAAATGCTTATTTGCTATGCTTGCTATTATTGGCTGGTTATTTTATGCATAAATGCACAGTTTATAGAGATTTAGCTGCAAGAAAAAAAAATCGAAGAAATCTTATTCTTTTTTCTTTTAGAAATTTTTCAAACGGATCCGTTCGCAATTTTGGAAAAACGGGCCAACCTGTATAATGCCTAAACTATTTCAACTAAGAGTATTTCAACTACTTCAGACGAGATTTGAAGAAATAAACCTAATTTGGAACGGTCTTGATGAGTACCTACTATACCGCGCGATAACAGCTTGCTATAAAATAAAGATTAAATTTTTTTAGATTTTCTAGGGATAGCGGTTAAATCCGGTTACTGCCCGAGTCCGCTTTCTTACTCCCCAAAATCTACTTCAAAGGGGGGGGAGGGGGCTCGGATTCTTGTTCTAATAATTTCCATGTTGAAAAAATCAATCAAGTCGCCGACGCTGACGCAAAACAAACTGTGTCGAGATTTTCCGAAAACAACGTATCTATATAACATTACATATCAAGCAATTTGTAAAAGACGAGATAGAAAATACAAATAAACGCTTATTTACACCAACTGATCCTTGAAGATTTGGAGAAACTAAGATTATTTTATATTCAGAATTAATAATCTTTCTTGTTTACAAAATCCTCAATCTGACAGCTGTCATAGACAACCTTGGTACTTTTTTATCTCACTCAACCATAGATACAGTATTGATAAAGTAAATACAACTAACGCAGCTACAAGTATTATGAATCACAAATCACACGGAATTTTCTGCTCTATTCTACTGTATGGATTATATAATGTGTTGAATAGCAGTAGTGCGGAATCCTTATTGTGTAGAATCGCGAATAGGTAGAAGAGCAATTGTGCATACTGTAGAAAATCGAAAAAATTTTATGAATAAGATACAGAAAATCCTTATCTATGTAAAGTAGGATTTCTTGATTTATGTAGATCAAACGATGAACTTACAACATGACACAATCAGGTATTGCACTCTCCGGTTGCCGAAATTCTCCATCTTCTGTATTTGAGCTGTAAACAAAAATTTGTGATTAACTTTAAGGCATGTCAGATTGTCCGTCTTAAATCAGAGAATATTAATACTTGCAGGTGATATTAATACTCGTAATTTCGCAAAAATAAACATATTATTTTCCACGCTGAAAAAGTTGTACATAAAATTGAATTCTCAAGAAGTAGCTTTTTAATGTCCTACATGTAAAGAAGGGCGATGATTTTGTTTACTCCTCACATTCCATTCGGTATCCAGGAGAAGAGCATAAGAATAAGATTGTGCAAAATCGAGTTTTTAGAAGAAAGAGAAGCCTAGAGTTCGTCAGCCTTAGTACTTAGAACACTGGCACCGCGCCCGCTCTCCTTTGCTGCAGTTTATACAGAAGAGACGCGCGATTTTGTCGCCTCGCGACATCAAATTATACAGAAGAGGCGCAGACGTGCGATGTGGTGGACAATCGAAAAAACGTAAAATGAACTTTATAGTTATGTCACATAGCGTCGTTTTTGTCGTAAGGAGAATTACGCCGCCCCCAAGCGACGCGTGACTAGACGCGACGCGCTACGCTTAGCGGAGCAGGTGCGTCGCCTGGTGGTGGAGACGTCGTCTGGACAAGCGGGCGAAATTTTGTTTATGACAAAAACGATGTTATGTAACATATCTATAAGTTTTATTTTGGTTTCTTTGATTACCTGGCCCCGCCGCGTCTCTTCTGTATAAACCGTGTCATAGGTTCCTGATGTTCATGCGTAACGTACGTACCGTAGTCAATAAAAGATTAACCTTGTAACCAAGTCCGTGTTGTCGGAAACCAAGCGCATCGTCACTCATGACACAATAGTATCAAATACACTCAAGATACGTGACTATCAAGTGTGTTATCTTTTGAGAAGATAATTTTATTTCATATCCGCATAGCTATTCACTTAACACAGAATCATCATCGTTACCATCTCCTTATGGGTACTAGAGTGTGAGGGGCCCATCGCCTGCCTACTTACGATCTTTTCTAGATCAACGAATGAGCGAATTAGTAAATTTTGGTAATATTTAATTGATATAGGTTAATAATTAACAATGGAAAAGCTTTTGTTTGTGTTTCCTAATGAGAATGAATTTTACAGTTTTTAACTTGTTGGGAAAACCGCCTTTAATTTTAATCTAACTAGCGACACGCTCTAGCTTCGCACTTGTTTTGTCGGCTATTATTTACTATGCAAGCATGCATGTATTATGCCTAACCTAACTTAAACCATGTTCAAAATTCTATAACTGACGGTGAAAATGTATCCGTTTAAAACTGTTTAAATTGCGTGATTTAAAAGGAGTTATCGGATATACAAACGTCATATAGACCGGACAAAAACTTAAAAAAAAGGCTTACGTTTTGAATCTCAGCAAATCGTATTACTCTACAAATTACTCTACTAAATCAAATTAAAAGATTTGCGGAGACAGAGAAGTTTTAAAAGTTCACTGTCTCCGCAAGACGGCACTGCTCGTCTTCGAAATGCTTCAGTAAATATATAAATTTACTTACATGTAAAATATTTTTGTTTTACATTTAAATTGTTTTATTAATGAGTTACGCAAAACTTTCAGTGTACCCCACGTACCTGTAGCTAGTTAGTTACTATACTGACTGCTTCTTCACTCTGATACTCATAATCTACTGGTATTACACGCTATCAGTTAGGAAATACACACACGTGTTAGATAGGGTGTATAGAGTGTACAGATCTCGGGTGTGAATTTAAGTATTTAGAAGATATTAATGATGGTGGTCTAGTATTTTATCGAAAACTAAGGATGGAAAGCTTAATGAAATAAAAATAGGGCACATTAGTTAAATATAAATAGCTATTTATTCAGGAAAGGAATAGCATATTTAAACACACATATTAGATCAAATTAGATAAGTTATTATATTATAGGATAGGCAATCATAGCAAACAAAGTTACATGGGAAATATAACAATATATTCTGAACATAATAAAACATAGCAAAATACATATTTATCCCTAAAAATGGGACAATAGTATTACGTATGATTCAATCAATAACCGATTATATAGATAAATAAAACTAATACAAAATATAAAGCAACAATTAAACAATGCAAGTTTGTAACCAACATTCAAACGGAAGTTAGAAGCCGTTACATTTCAACCAATGACAGCACGTTATAATAATTCTAATTAACTATGAAATATTGTGCAAAGATAATAACCAAATTCATCGAAATAGTTCTTAAAACTATTTTAAATAATTATAAGATACGTTAAATATTTAGAAACCAAACTTATAGTTAATTAGTACTGAATGTACTCAAATATTAAACATCGTTCAGGAATTTCGTACATTCGTTCTGAAACGACTATAATTTTATTTGGCAATATTATTTATTATTCATTACGATAGTTTTACTTTTAAATAACAATTAAAAATAGACTATAATACCATATAATATAACACACGCATAACTTATAAAATTATTAGCTGTCGATAATAATCAAATAGACAGACAGATGAAAGATGGGCCTTGTCATTCATATAATGTAAGTATCAATGTAAGGACAAGGAAGGATGAAAAGGAAAATAATTTAGGTTATTAAAGACTCTATTAAATAATTTAGATAAAGTGGACACTAAACTCATGGGCGGGAAATCAGATTTCGGAAGAGAAGTCAAATATCACACATTAGATATTAGAGGTACTCCCCCAAACAATATTATGTGCAATGGAATCATCATCATCATCATCATATCAGCCAAAAGACGCCCACTGCTGGGCATAGGCCTCCCCCAGAGATGCAATGCAATACCTACAAATAATGCATAATATCCAATGTGTAAGGCAGTATTTAAAAAACTACTTATTGTATCGATATAAATTCATCATGAATGTTTAGGAAATTTTATATAGATTTATTATTTTTTTGAGAATTTTCTCCTAACTGTAACCGTTTTACTGCAAAATGAATAAAAAACACGATGAGGGACACATCGGGGAGGAAACGGGGGTGTAGGGGGAGTGGAGGGTAACAGGCATTTTTTGATTCTGCGGGGTCAAATTAGTAAGAAAACATCGGGCCAACAACCAAACAGTAAGTAGTTCAGTAGAGTAATTTTCTGTCCGGTCCAAGCTGCGGAAAGCAATTTTAACTTATAATATAAGCTTATTACTTGTTGTACAATTTTGCCTTAATACTAAGTAAATAAACATTAATCTCATATCAATATTTTAGAAGGACAATACAACATTTTCCCTCTGTAGAAGGCTTTGGGGTGCTACTCTATAACTATTGTAAGATTGATGATGGTTCCATTATCTAAAACATTTGAAAGTAATTCGAGCGTTGCGAGTGTTAACGGTAGGACGTAATTCTGTTGCTAACAAATCTCTGATTTCAATTATTGATATTGTTACTTTTGCGATTACGTATTATAGATTTAATATTTTCAGTTTATTGCAATGGAACTTTGTTAGCAACTGAACCCATGAAATATTAATCTACGTTTAGAGTGTTGTACCTGCTGTCCAAGCTTACTTATCAAAAATAAGAAAAACATTGACAGCTGCAGCAATTATATACATTATAATTTAAAATTATATATTATTATTATTGGCGTTAACGTCCCGGTTGTGCTCTCGCGCTCGAGGGCTCAGGATCCGCCTTGACAATGATTCAGGATTTGGCAGATCAGATAGTTACAGTGGAGTGACTGCCATCTGACCTCCGTGACCCTGCAACCAGGGGATCCTGACCAGATTGGATCATGAGTACACATTCAGTTGTCTGAATGTGCAGATTTAAGCATGATGTTTTTCCTCACCGTAAGAGCATGGGTTACATT
This sequence comes from Blastobasis lacticolella, assembly GCA_905147135.1. Lineage (NCBI taxonomy): Eukaryota > Metazoa > Arthropoda > Insecta > Lepidoptera > Blastobasidae > Blastobasis > Blastobasis lacticolella. Next base: position 3,991,135 of record LR990048.1, on the reverse strand, counting down.
CAACTAATGTGAATAACAGGAAAGAGCCATTGGTACATGGCCGCACTGGGTTCGAACCCGGTACCTCTCCCTTATGATTCGGATACCTTAACCGCTAGGCAACCTGCGCTCCTAATTAACCATCATACCTACTTAAATAACACAAAATAATAGACAACCGTCTTCGTGGTTTTAACAAGAATTAAAGATAAAATTACAATAACAGCAAATAAAACCTAAATAAATCTTAATTATTTTCAGGTTATACAAAGTTAGGAGGTAGGGTCTTGATCACTTTTGAGCAGGTGATCCTGCACGAATGTCTGTCCCTAATTATAAAGTTTTGTCTTAGTTTGCAGCAGTATTGCATATAATTTTCCTGTGCAAGGCACAGCGTCTTTCACTATAGCTATCTACAGATACATTACTGTAAAAATCAGAGAGGTGAAGTTCATGAATGATCCGAATACGCTGAGAGAGGTCAAGGCCACAGCTTTGACATTCACAGGGAAAATTTCTGCTAAGCACACGATTATTACGGACTGGTAGCCCACAGTGGACATGATGTTCGCTAAGAGAATGCCGGCGAAGACTACGAAATCGTAAGAGGCCAGGGAATCGCGATTGAAACTGAGGACTTCTAACAAGAAGAAGTACAGTCCAACGATAATCATAGAGATGAAAGTGCCTATGAAAGAGTGGATCAGCAGAGGACGGCGACCGATTTTATCCGCTAATACTGATGATATTACAGCTGAAATACAAAATAGAAAGACGTTAGGACAAAGAGGTACAAACATAGATTATTAAAACTGATATAATTAAAGGTATTTTTTCGAATGTGTACTGTGCTTGACAATAACTTGTTACTCATGGCTTCATCGGTGTGAGAATGGAGAGCATATCTCGTGTTCTTTATTTTTAAAGGAGTTTTAGGAAAATTAGGGGGTTTTCCAAATAGTAATTACTTCCTGTAATCTCTACTTACAAATTGCAATGTTTGGCGATACTAAACTCTGCGGTCACGGTCGTGAACCTTAGTTGACGATAAACTTGCTTTGGTCCCGGGGTTTTCCATTTATATTTAGCCATACAAATAGTTAAATAGAGATATTTTAGAGATTGACTTAGTATCTAGTAGATAAACCAAGTTTGATACCTTGAACTTACCAAAAATGAATCTGACTGCCCCAAATATTATAAGAGCGGTGGTCACGTTCATGGTGTTGCTTTCCTTTATGATCATGCCCAAGTACTGCTGTATAATCAGCTGCCCCGTCATTATTTGGGCCAGTTTCAAACCTGGAAGAACAAAGTCTTCGTCAGTATTAAATAATGATCAGCATAAACATGTACGCAAAATCGATCTGACTGCATTTAGGTTCTATATTCTATACTTACTTTGAGCATAACACCCAAGCACTTTCTTGAAACTACGGTTTAAAAAGTGGTTGGTCTCAAAAACTAAAACTGATTCTCTGTTCTCTATAAGGCAACTCTGCCCTTGAAAAAAATTTACTACTTTACAATATTTATATGGACATGTGTGACGACGCTACATCCATTGCATCATATTATGTTGATATTGGTTATCATGACTTACGACTTTACAAGCCATTGATAAGTGAATGATGACGTAGCTCGTCGCACACAGTACGTCAATGTTGGACATTGGCCTAATACAAGGAAAATTATACCGTAGATTTGTACAAGTGCAAGCTCTCGCTCCATCTAGGTCTTAGCTCAAAGTGTACCTCAGTTTGACGTGTAGCGGTGTCCACATCTCAATACCTCAAATATATCTAACGTCAACAACCTCACATTTTATGCTGCAGTTGTATTTTTTGAGCTGATATTAATCTTACCGAATGCGATGATAAATGCCTTCCTATACTGCTTCCCTGTAAACAGCTCCTTAACCGTGGTGGAACGTCGCATGTCATTCCTTACTTCCGCTTGCATTCTTAATATTTCGTCTTCAACTAACTGAAAGTATAGTTCTCATATGAATTTGGAACACAGCAGATGCAAGCTTTTAAATTTAAAAATATTTTTCGTTTAACAATATGAAGCTTGCATGGAAAAACACCTACGTATTTTAGATGAAGTGCTGCCAACCCGCACAAGGCGATCTTGGTGACACGTTTTCTACTGACTGAAAGGAGGAATTAAAATATTTCCTTTTTAAATTATTATATTTAATTTTTAGTAGTCGGATGTAAGTATGGCTTATGCTCGCCCGGGTAGTGCATATATAGTCTCGCAAAGCACTATTTTCCAGCAATGTCCTAGATATGAGTAACTAATGAATTCATTTTATGGTTAGATTTTAGAAGTCAATTGAGGAGGATGCGAAAACTAACAATATTGAGAATGATTCAACTATTCTAGTTCTTATAAAGTGGTCAAAATATCACAGAAAGTAATCAATTTTAACATCGGGACAACGACAATAATAAAAATGATAAAACAGTAAAATAAGAAAGAAGAACTCACCTTCTCGTCTTTATACCCTCGCAGTTTAACCAAGACCGCCGTAGCAGTTTGCACTCTGCCCTCTTTCAACAGGTAGTACGGCGACTCTGGTATCCAGAAGCAGGCGCAGAAGTATATAAGCGGCAATCCCAGAATGAGGTAATTGAGCATATCGTAAGACACAAAAGGCCCAATCGTCATCATTAAAAGGCTGCCGAAATTGAACATGAACCTCGTGACCAATGACAGGGAACCCCGCACCTCTTTGTCAGCTATCTCTACTGAATATATACTCACTGACTGTTGGAAAAAATATTTAAATTTATTTATGACTGATAAAATTACATCGATCTTATTTTCTCGGATTTTGCGTGTATAATGTTTTCCTTTAAATATTTATGTATCTATTTTTAAAAGAAAAGCCTTACCAACGACATCATGCCGGTCGCAACACCCCACAGGAACTTTGCAATATACAGCAACCAAGCCTTCACTGCGCAAGCGATGATTATCTGGTATGCAATGATAGAAAATGTTAATCTATGGACCTTGTCTTGAATAATTAATTTTAATAACTTCAACTTGAAAAATAAAGAGTTTTGTACCATTTAATATCTTAAATTGCCAGATTCTTCAATTTTTTAATTCAGACAACACTTTGCGAAATATAGAAAAATGTTTATTTTCAACATATTTGGATTGTGTCTAGAGCTATTTAAATGTTACGTACGTAGAGACTTTTTAATCTCAAAATGTCCTTGGAACTGTAGAGTATATCTACAGCTTACAGTAAATGCCTTATTGTAAGCTCCATAAATGTTGGCAACTGTTTAGCGGTCGTGTACGGGCTGCTGTAGGGTGGCAGGATATGGACCTATATTTTGAGCGGCTGTGTTTAGAGCGCCTAATACACGGCCTGCTGGACTGTGTTTGTCTGCTAGACGATTAAAGGATATATACGGCTAGCCGGAACCTCCTTCAGACCTAATCATCATATTATACGTACCGTGCCGATAGCGGTGGACAGAGCGCAACCAAGGAACGTAGTTCTCCGACCAAAGCGGTCCGTTATGAACCGACTTATCAGACTGCCTGCCATGAATCCAGGGGAACCCCAAGCCGTCATCCACGCCATCTCGTTCTGAAATGTAAATTCTGGTGAATTAGCAATTCGTGACGATTATCTATTACATATTATCGCTTTGTATTGTGCTATGGCATCATGGAGGACGACTGAGTTGTGTTCATATATTTTAAATATAAGAGCTGGTACCTCCATCGAGAGGGGTTGCGAAATTTAATTTTTCTATTATAGATCTTGAAGATCATATTGCTGTTGTATTGGAGAGCACGATATCACCTTTAAATAGACCTTAAGAATTATTAAGAAAGTCGGTTAAGCTGATATCGTGTTCTGATTCCGGTAAATGCAAGACACATTTTGGTTAGACTCGTGGCCTCTCTAGCTTAGATTTCCAACTATTACCATCAGACGAATGAAAAATGAATACCCTAAAAACATGGTTACGAAAGCCACAATAGAGCCTCTGTGAAGAAATGCCCTTATCTATTAGCATAGGTTTATCACGCGTCATTAAAGAAGCTTTCTATAACGTTTCGGTAGTTTTAGTGATACCCTTTACAATAAAAGTTTACTTAAAAATACAGGACTAAAAGAAAAAGATAAATATAAACATACTCACTTTCGATACATAAAAGCTAGTCGAGTTTTCTGAGAATTTCGGCATCACGGGAGCCAGCCAGGATGCGTAGATTCCCGTTGTAATGGACCCCAAAGACACTGAAATAGTTTTTTGGAATTGAGTAGTCTCCTTGTTGATTTGGCCAGAAGGCTTGATGCTGTATAATGCCTAAACTATTTCAACTAAGAGGAAACGAGATCTGACAAAATAAACCTAATTTGGAACGGTCTTGATGAGTACCAGATGAGTACTATACCGCGCGATAAAAGCTTGCTAAGAAAAAATATTTTTAATTTTCGATTTTCCTTCCTAGCGGTTAAATCCAGATTCTGCCCGAGATCCTATGAGAACTACTCCATAGGCTCGGCTCAGATTCTTGTTCTAATAACCTCTAATAAATCAATCAACTCGCCGACGCTGACGTAAAACAAACTGTGTCGAGATTTCCCGAACACATCGTACCTATATAATATCGTATTTCTTGTATTAGTACACATATCAAGCAATTTGTAAAAGACGAGATAGAAAATACAAATAAACGCTTAAGTACACCAACTGATCCTTGATAAAGTATGATAAAGTATTGATTATTATCCTGTATTGATAAAGAAAATACAACTAACGCAGCTACAAGTGCTATGAATCACAAATAACACGGAATTTTCTTCGCAATTCTACCGTGTAGATTACAGAATGTGTTGAATAGCAGTAGTGCGGAATCCATATCGTGTAGAATCGCGAATAGGTAGAAAAGCAATTGTGCATCCTACATATCGTAGAACATCGAAAAAGTCTTATAAAGAAGATACAGAAAATCGTTATCTATGTAAAGTAGGATTTCTTGATTTATGTAGATGATACGATGAACTTACAACATGAAACAATGAGGTGTTGCACTCTCCGGTTGCCGAACTTATCCATTTTCTAAATTGAACTGTAAACAAAAATAAGTAATTAAATCAGAGGATATTAATACTTGCAGGTGATTTACATATTATTTTCCACGCTTAAAAAGTTGTACATAAATTTGAATTTTCAAGAAGTAGCTTTTTAGTGCCCTACATGTAAAGAAGGGCGATGATTCTGTTTACTCCTCACATTCCATTCGGTATCCAGGAGAAGGGCATAAGATTAAGATTGTGCAAAACCGAGTTTATAGAAGAAAGAGAAGCCTTCTGTATAAACCGTGTCATAGGTTCGTGATGTTCTGGCCGACGGTAGTCCCGTTGTATCAGGTGGACCATCTGACTATGTGTCTCCCTACCGTAGTCAATAAAAAATTAACCTTGTGACCTAGTCCGTGTTATCGAAAACCAAGCGCAATAGTACTTATCAAATACACTCAAGATACGTGAATAGCAAGTGTGTTATCTTTTCAGAAGATAATTCTATTTCAATATCGATCGGCATAGCTATTCATTTAACACAGAATCATCATCATTATCATCTCCTTGTAGGTACTGGAGATTAAGGGGCCTTTCGCTTGCCACTGTGCAACATCTGGCGCATCGAACATGGCAAACGACAAACAGACGACAATAAAGACCGTCGATGATCAAATAAATGAAGGCCTTCACCTAATATTTTACCACTAGGCTGTGCGTCCAAACTTAGCGACATACGCAGCGAATAATGTGTAAATAGTTTATCAAATACGTATAACAAATTCTGTCAATATTTAGTAAAACTATTGTTGAGGATTAACTACCCTGCTTTGGGCTGTGGTGGGGCTAGTATTATAAAAGCTCACAGAAGGAAAGAGTCGGGGACATTCCTTTAGCGGGAGTCGCGCTGTGCGGACCTCAAGTTATCGGCGTACGGTGTGATCTGGACTTTGGTATCGTTGCTTTTGATCTTGATTGTCATTTATTTTGTGTGTTTGTGGTGATTTCCTTATTTGGCTTAATTCGTAAAGATTCTAAATTGTAATAAACTTTAGGTTAGTGAGTAATTTGTTTTTTTTTATTTAAAATTCCACTACTGATCCAATATCAGAAGTGGGATCTTAACCCAAATTTGCCTGTGATTATTGTTTCGCCATCCGTAGAATTTTCAAAATAAGGAAGTCACAACTACCCACATTTTTATTTCTTTACTCGTATTCCGCACTTTGTTTTGATTTATTGTTTGCGTGATTAAATCATGCCTAAAAAGCGTAGTACGCGAAGTAAATCACGAGACAGATCGCATCGACGTCGTCGAGCGCGTTCTAGAAGCCGTAGTCTGTCGCGCACTAAAACACGTGATCGATCGCGGACACGTGATACGTCTCATATGAGGTCCCGTAGACATAGGCGTTCTGAATCGCGATCGCCTCCGCGAAATAGATCGACTCCGCCATCAACGGCAAAATCGTCGCGACCACGTGCAACGTCACGATATAGAACTGAGTGTCGAACACCGAGTCCCCGTGCGGTTCGTGGTAGTACGCTAGACACAATATTGTCGCGCTTAGAGGTGATCGAAAATAATTTCACGACTACCCGCAGTAGCACAGACGTCACGACGCCATTGGCCGCTAAAGCTATCGTTGACGCAATTCAATCTATAAACCCGGGACGGCTCAACTACTACGTTTCGAATTTCGATCCGACTATATATGACATAGACGTGTGGTGTGAGGAGGTAGATCGCGCGCAAAAGACCAATCGTTGGTCAGACAGGGAGTGCTTGTCACGTGTTGCAGGTTGTTTGAGGGGAGATGGAAGGACCTGGTTAAACGAATGGGTGTCCAACGATAGGTCATGAACCAATTTCAAACGCGAGTTTAAGCCTCTATGCCCCCGAAAACTGGATTACGCCAATATTTTGTTTGAGGCCATGAACACAACATCTGACAAGTACTCTACGTTTGCCGAATACGCGCGGCGGACAATTCTGCGTCTGCGCATAGTTAAAGGGCTTAGTGAGGAGCTATTAACGCTAATAGTGATCCGCGGCATAAATGACGCACAAGTTCGTGCCGCAGCCGCAAATGCAGAATTGACCCCCGAAACTTTGGTCTCGTTTTTGTCGATTTACACAAAACCTAGTCAGCCTACTCACGCAAAAACGACTTCAAAGGCCGCGCATACTTCCCAGACTCACTTTAAGAGAAAGTTTCTTGATAGGTCAACCTCATCGCAGTTGAAGTGTTTTATCTGTAGTCAAAGCGGTCATAAAAGCTTCAACTGTCCTAAGAAATCGAAACCATCAGAGCCTAACGTAATCACGTGCACGTTTTGTAAAAAGATAGGGCACTCGGAAGATAAGTGCTTTGCAAAAGAGAGGTCCGCGTCGCGAAACACGCATAACGTGAATTTTTGCAACGATCTTACGGGAAACGACAGAAGGAGGGACATCACGACCGCTGTAGTGCAGGGTATTCCGGTTGACGTGCTCATCGACAGCGGAGCCCACAACGTTTCGTTGGTATCCTCAGACGTTGTCAAACATTTCTCATGCACAAATAAACCCATCAGCTGTACCCTAAAGGGGTTAGGAAATAACGAGATAGAAGGGAAGTCGTATGTCACTCTTACTGTCGAACTTAAAGACATATCGATCGAGGCTGATTTCGTGGTAGTTCCAGCAAAATGTATGTCAACATCTATAATTATCGGCACTGATGTTTTGAATAGGGACGGCATTACGTACGTTAGGACCAACAATAGCCACACCATCACGCACACGGCTAGCAAGCCTACGGAGGTCTTCACGGTTAGAGCTGCGGCAAACACGGATATCAATACACCCCTTCAGGGTGCAGAACGCGAATCCTTAATGAACGTGATAAACGATTTTTCCCAATTTTTTATTGAAGGTACGGCCACCACAACCGTTACCACAGGCGAAATGCACGTCAGTGTGACTAGTGAGGTGCCGGTTGCGTATCGGCCGTATAAGCTTTCCCACGCCGAAAAGTTAAAGGTTCGCGAGATCGTGAATGACCTTCTAGTCAAGGGCATCATTAGAGAATCGGAGTCAGAATATTCCAGTCCGATCATTCTGGTCAAGAAGAAGGACGGGTCCGACAGGATGTGCGTTGATTATCGCGCTCTTAACCGTATAACAGTCAAGGACCGGTACCCCATCCCTCTAATCGACGACCACATTGATCGGCTCGGTGATAAAAGCATAGCGAGGTTCTCTTCCCTAGATATGGCATCTGGGTTTCGTCAAATTAAGATAACGTCGGAATCTGTTCATCGTACGGCCTTCGTCACGCCAGAGGGTCACTTTGAGTACCTCAAGATGCCCTATGGTCTGACGAATTCGCCGGTTGTCTACCAGAGGATCATAAATAAGACGTTGAGGAAGTTTATAGAGTCGGGGAAACTGTTGGTTTACATCGACGACGTGCTCCTGATGAGCAGCTCGGTCCAGGAAGGCATTGAACTCCTGCGCGAGGTACTCACGACGTTAACGGAAGCGGGTTTCTCGATTAACTTGCGTAAGTGCGTTTTCTTAGTTACGGAAGTCGAGTATTTAGGCCGAATTATCAGTCAGGGTCAGGTTAAGCCGAGCCCTCGTAAAATTATGGCTCTAGTAGGGTCACCTGTCCCGCAAAATGTAAGACAGGTCAGGCAGTTTCTAGGGCTAGCCGGGTACTTTCGCAAGTACATAAAGGGTTATGCAACAAAAACGTTCTGCATCTCTCAGCTGCTTAAAAACGGAACTCAATTCAAATGGGGGCCTGAGCAGGAACGCGTTCGTCAAGAAATTATCTCCACTTTGACCAGCGAGCCCGTTCTTGCCATTTTTGACCCCAAACTTCCAACAGAGGTCCATACGGATGCGAGCAGCATCGGATATGGAGCGATCTTGTTGCAAATCCACGAGAACGGCGATAAAAAGGTAGTGGCGTATTTTAGCAAGGTCACACAGGGCGCGGAGAGTAGGTACCACTCGTACGAACTCGAAACGCTGGCCGTGGTGAAAGCATTGCAGGCCTTCCGCCACTATTTGATCGGCATTCAATTCAAAATCGTAACGGACTGCAATGCTCTCAAGTGCACGGAGCGCAAGAAGGACTTACTACCACGAGTGGCACGTTGGTGGGTCTACCTCCAAGATTTCACTTTTCGTATAGAGTATCGGAAGGGAACGATGATGGCCCACGCTGACTACTTGAGTAGGAACCCCCCTTACGAGGTACACCATATTGCACGGCCACGTAATTGGGCCCAGATCGCACAAGAGGCAGATGACGAGACCAAAACGCTTCTTCAGCAGCTTGAGGAGGGAAATCTAGACTCGAATCGTTACGTAAAACGAAATGACCTCTTGTACTACAAGTACACCCCCGTAGGCGAAGAGCATAGGCTTCTCTGCTTTATCCCAAAGGGACACCGTCTAAGTCTGCTTCGTATTTTTCATGACGAGCACGACCATATCGGATTTGAAAAGACCCTCGACCTCATTCTAAAGCATTTTTGGTTCCCCGGGCTTAGGCAGTTCGTTAGGAAATACCTACAGCATTGCTTGGTATGTGTATCCAAGAAACGCGTACCTAGGGCCCCACAACAAGTTATAACGTCATGGGAGAAACCAGAAACACCAATTTCGGTTGTGCATATGGACGTCTTAGGGCCCCTACCGGTGTCCAACGGCTATAAATTTGTTTTAATAGTCGTGGATGCCTTCACAAAATACACGTTGCTTTATTCGCTCTATAGGCAGGACGTTGACGAACTATTACGAGTAGTTACTAACGTGGTTTCGCTATTCGGTGTTCCAAAGTTGTTTGTGACAGACAAAGGCCGCATGTTTGAGTCGACTAGATTTTTAGAGTTCGTGAAAGAGATGGGATCAGACATACATTTCATAACACCAGAAATGCACCACGCAAACGGACAAGTCGAGAGGTATGCTCGAACAGTCCTCAACATGATCCGCATCGAGGCAAACCACAAGGACGCCGCGTGGTCCGACACGCTGTGGAGGCTGCAGCTTACCCTCAACGTTACCAAGCACAGGACTACCCAGACATCTGCCCTGAACCTCATGGTCGGCGTCGACAACACAACGCCTGTTATCCGGTCGCTCGTTCGTGACGTGGCGCTGGAAGATTCTCAGTCGAACCGCGAAGCTCAAAGGGAGCTGCGCCGGAGCCGCGCCACTGAGTTGTTGCGAAGAAATCAAACGCAACAAGACGAATACGTGAACCGTAATAGACATCCAGCTCGGGTGTTTAATGTCGATGATCTCGTTTTTGTGATTAAGTTTTCACAGTCCACTGGAAAGCTGGATCCGGGCATGCGAGGCCCCTACAAGGTCGTGCGTGTGCTGCCAAGCGGGCGCTATGAGTTGCGTCTGCTAAGCGGGTCCTATGGGAAAACCACGCAGGCAGCGGCCCAGTATATGGTGCCGTGGAGAGGGGAATGGTGTCCCGAGACTTGCGCTGCATTTTTTGAGCGTGAGTACTGTGCAGAACGCCCTTCGTCTATTCTATGGATGTTGGAGTGCGTTAGCGGAGCCGCCTGCTATGCGGGTAGCTCTGCGTCGACACACTGCGGGGTGTCTGACATGGTTTTTTTTTTTCACGTAGAGGACGTACTGCGGGACGATCCAATCGGTAACATACTGCGGGATGTTTACCCTACGTGACGAATGATGTACGAAACATGGATCCATGGTGTATGAATTGATGATGTATGCTATGAGATGAATGAATTTTAAGAACGATTAATGAATGTTGAGGTTACTTTCGTGTTCATGAAATTGTGAGAATTAACTGAGGTTTTCTTAACGTTTCATGAAACATTGATAGGTCTTATTTTCCGACTGTATGTGATATTGGTTTGGAACGCGGGCCTTGAAAGATTGACATATGCGAGATTAGGAATCGTTGCTGCTAATTTGATGTGATCATAATCTGGTGCCCGCGTGTTCTCTTATAGATGACAATGACTCCGAGGACACCACTACCCACACGGATGCACCAGGGCTCAGCGTACTGTCTACTTCTGGCACGTCTGGCGCGGGCACTCCCGTCGCCGGTGATGCGGCCCTGCAGTCAGGCCTGCCGGACATATCCGATGCCGTCGAGGGCGACGCATAGTCAGGAGAGGCCGTGTTGAGGATTAACTACCCTGCTTTGGGCTGTGGTGGGGCTAGTATTATAAAAGCTCACAGAAGGAAAGAGTCGGGGACATTCCTTTAGCGGGAGTCGCGCTGTGCGGACCTCAAGTTATCGGCGTACGGTGTGATCTGGACTTTGGTATCGTTGCTTTTGATCTTGATTGTCATTTATTTTGTGTGTTTGTGGTGATTTCCTTATTTGGCTTAATTCGTAAAGATTCTAAATTGTAATAAACTTTAGGTTAGTGAGTAATTTGTTTTTTTTTATTTAAAATTCCACTACTGATCCAATACTATAATAAAACAACAGTCTGTAACTGTAATATAATGACAAAATATGAAAATATTTGGTTTTGTACAAGAAACAAACAAACTGTAAATATATTGTCATACTTCAAATAATTTCGTTTTTTACAGGAATCCTTTAAATTGGTTGTATTTTTGTTATTGTATAGGTTATCTGTAAATATACTGAATCTTTATATAATATAGCGCGTATAGTGCTTACAAACTAATGGTTTTGTATGATTCAATGCCATATGGTTTTTGTAAGAATAAAATACGTTTATGTTCAAAAGTCCACGCGGACGAAGTCGCGGGCAACAGCTAGTAATAAAATAAAATAATCGCACTTCAGACCCAGGCACACGTCCACTAAGTCCGAAGCGTTGGAGCTAAAAAAAAATAAACTAAAGGTGAATGAAAACGGATTGTATCACTTGATTTCAATTGCTAATTTTTTCCTCGGAAGTATAAAGAGTTTAACTGAAATAATGGATAACGAATTCACACGTTTGGCGGCCCCTATGGTCCCGGGACCCCGTATTATTGATACAGTTTATACGGCGGTAGCTACGCCCCTGATGGGTACCATATGAAACAGTTATTATTCTTATTTGTTCATGTCCACTGTATTGTGTTTGCAATTTTGTTGGAGGCAACATGTTGAAAGCAACATTGTTGCCGTTTGTGGAATGAGGCTTGTAACACAGCGTTAACCACTCTACAAAATTAGATTTGTTGAAACATGTTGCGTTCATTCAACAATATTGTATGAATGAAACTATCGAATCCGTCGCTGCTACATACGTTGATCATTGTTGACCGTACAACACTGTTGGCCGAGCATTGGCGGCCGAGTGGTTAAGGTAAATACCTCTTACTTACTAGTCGGATGACTAGTAAGTAAGAGGTACCAGGTTCGAATCCCACTGCGGTCATGTACCAATGACTCCTTACTGAGTTATGTACATTAGTTTAATGCTAACCGATGCTCTTACGGTGTGATAAACATCGTGATGAACATTCAGGCGACTGAATATATAATTACAATCCAATCTTATCAGGGCCGCGGAGGTCAGATGGCAGCACCTCCATTGTAAGTACCTAATCTGCCTTTCAACGCCAAAGTCACATATATCTGACATTTTATTTCTGTGCTCATGACGCCAAAGACTGATATATCAGATAAGAAAATAAGTTATAATCAACCATTATTTTAATTGCACACACGAACATTAACACTGAGTTTTTTATCTAATATATCGATAAGTATTATGTTCACAACACTACACTGGCGTGGAAAGGGTTAACGCGAAGATGATTATTTATTTTGGAATATCGAATATTTATGGTATTGGCTCTCTCGAAATGGATTATGAAAACTATACAATGTGTTTTCCAACTAATAAATAAAATGTAAGTTACAAGTGCTAAATTGTTTTATTGAAATATGTAGATACAAATAATTTATTTAACATATATCATAAAATAAGTACAATTATTGCATTATTAAAATAGATCCTTACCCTAACAAAAAACCTCATTCTAACTAAACTAAAGAAAAATAAATTTACACATAATTTTTAATTTTTTTTACGTTGTATCTATATTTCGATTTATTTATACTTTTAAATTAACTAAGTAGTAATCATACGATTTACTTAATTCAAACTAGTTTGCTTCGTAAGCCCGACAAACATGCCTCTAAATTGCTCGCATGGGGTCAACACTCAAAATTATAGTGTCAAACCGTAATTGAGTGAGATGGCTATTTATCAAGCTTTCAATAATTGTTACTCGAAATATTTAAGCGGTCGTGTCCGATGAACATGAACTCGCGCGCGCACAGTATTTCAGACCCTGTTGCACATTTGTACTGCACTATCACTATCACTGCATATTATAAAACAAAGTACCACGCCGCGTCTGTCCGCTCGCGATGAATTCAAAAACTACGGAACGGATTTTCATGCGGTTTTCACCAATAGACAGAATGATTCAGAGTGAAGCTTTAGATGTATAATTTGATAAGGTGTGCGAAGCCGGGGCAGGCGCTAGTCAACTGTTGCAATAGATAGTAACTTTCATTTATTTAAGAAACAATAGTGTTGCTACACGTAGTAAATTAATTGGTAAAGTAACAACTTTTGCTTTACTTTATACAATTTTTACATTTTGCACTTACAGGAAACTAGTTGTCCTAAAAATTTGAAAAATACTTGTGATTTTAAACTTAAGAAATATCACTTTGTGGTACACTTAATTTTCAACTGCCGGCTTACGACGCGAGGATGCCGAAGACCGGGTGAAGTGAAGAAGAATGAGTAGGAAAGCGGACCCTGGCAGAGGCCAAGATAAGCGCTAGGATGATGATGATGATGACTTTGCAACTGACGCAACAATAGAAATGCATTAGTTTGCTGCCAAAAGGCATTATTAGATACCTAATGCCCAATTGCAATAAACTTAGGCGATGCATAAGTTGTCGTCTAAATTATTTAAAATAATCCTAACAAGATAAGCTTTGCTCAAGCACTAAGCTACTGTATTACCTAAACTCTTAACTTCATAACATCAATTTTTTGAGTACTGAATGCTTAGTAATATCTTAAGGCGTAAATTTCTCCTAAATTTAGGGCGGCTTGCACCAAGTTCTTAAAAGCTTTTTAAATTGATACTCAATCAAAAAACTTCATACAAAAAAACGTTAAGCGTCATTCTTAAAATAGTTAAGAATTTGGTGCCAGCCGGGCCTAGTGCAATCGGTAATTACATACTTAATACTTGTTGTACAATTTTGCCTTAATACTTAGTAAATAAACATTCATCTTATATTAATATTTTAGAAGGACAATACAACATTTGCCCTCTGTAGGCTTTGGGGTGCTACTCTATAACTATTGTAAGATTGATGATGGTTCCATTATCTAAAACATTTGAAAGTAATTCGAGCGTTGCGAGTGTTAACTGTAGGACGTAATTCTGTTGCTAACAATTCTCTGATTTCAATTATTGATATTGTTACTTTTGCGATTACGTATTATAGATTAAATATTTTCAGTTTATTGCAATGGAACTTTGTTAGCAACTGAACCCATGAAATATTAATCTACGTTTAGGGTGTTGTACCTGCTGTCCAAGCTTACTTATCAAAATAAGAAAAACATTGACAGCTGCAGCAATTATATACATTATAATTTAAAATTATATATTATTATTATTGGCGTTAACGTCCCGGTTGTGCTCTGGCGCTCGAGGGCTCAGGATCCGCCTTGACCATGATCCAGGATTTGGCAGATCAGATAGTTAAAGTGGAGTGACTGCCATCTGACCTCCGTAACCCTGCATCCAGGGGATCCTGACCAGATTGGATAATGAGTACACATTCAGTTGCCTGAATGTGCAGTTTTAATCACGATGTTTTTCCTCACCGTAAGAGCATGGGTACATGGTCGCACTGGGTTCGAACCCGGTACCTCTCCCTTATGATTCGGATACCTTAACCGCTAGACAACCTGCGCTCCTAATTAACATCATACCTACTTAAATTACAAATAATAGACAACCGTCTTCGTGGTTTTAACAAGAATTAAAGATAAAATTACAATAACAGAAGTAAAACCTAAATAAATCTTAATTATTTTCAGGTTATACAAAGTTAGGAGGTAGGGTCTTGATCACTTTTGAGCAGGAGATCCTGCACGAATGTCTGTCCCTAATTATAAAGTTTTGTCTTAGTTTGCAGCAGTATTGCATACAATTTTCCTGTGCAAGGCACAGCGTCTTTCACTATAGCTATCTACAGATACATTACTGTAAAAATCAGAGATCATCGTTGGAGAATTGGTCTACATAACATTGTCAACAACTTAAATTATATATATGCATTTAATTAAAGTATAAAATTAAAAACTTACGCAATATATTCACAATCATCGTCATTAAAGTAACGTCATAGTTAGTTATGTCAATTAGTATAAAGTCTACACTTGTATGGAGTAGGTAGTCGTAGATATTTTATATCATCATTATCATGAGATGAGCTAATTATGCACTGTTGAAGTTTTCATTGATTTCAATCAAAACACATAAACAGTATGATGTAGCACCAACAGAACATTGTGTAGGTATCGTCAACATCTGAGAGGTAGACTACCCTAATAACGTTTTCGCACTCGCTATTTATTTGCTATGATGAATATGTCTTACCTGATTATCTACCGTAACTGAAGTCATATTAACCCTACAAGAGTTCTGGTTTTGTTTATTTCCTTCAATTCCTTGCTTTCGATGACAACCTCATTATCTACATTGTTTAACTTATTGATCACTTCGTCGTCTTCGTACAATGGTCCTTGCAGTTGCATTTGTATTTCTTTGAAACTCTTCCCTTTAGTCTCTGGGATGAAGGCCGACGAGAACACAGCACCACCCAATGCAAATGCCGAGAAAATCCAAAATACGCCACAAAGTCCCGAGGTGTCCCTTACGATCTGGTATCCCCTTGCAATGGTGAAGTTCATGAATGATCCGAATACGCTGAGAGAGGTCAAGGCCACAGCTTTGACATTCAAAGGGAATATTTCTGCTAAGCACACGATTATTACGGACTGGTAGCCCACAGTGGACATGATGTTCGCTAAGAGAATGCCGGCGAAGACTACGAAATCGTAAGAGGCCAGGGAATCGCGAGTGAAACTGAGGACTTCTAACAAGAAGAAGTACAGTCCAACGATACTCATAGAGATGAAAGTGCCTATGAAAGAGTGGATCAGCAGAGGACGACGACCGATTTTATCCGCTAATACTGATGATATTACAGCTGAAATACAAAATAGGAAGACGTTAGGACAAAGAGGTACAAACATAGATTATTAAAACTGGTATAATTAAAGGTATTATTTCGAATGTGTACTGTGCTTGACAATAACTTGTTACTCATGGCTTCATCGGTGTGAGAATGGAGAGCATATCTCGTGTTCTTTATTTTTAAAGGAGTTTTAGGAAAATTAGGGGGTTTTGAAAATAGTAATTACTTCCTGTAATCTCTACTTACAAATAGCAATGTTTGGCGATACTAAACGCTGCGGTCACGGTCGTGAACCTTAGTTGACGATAAAATTGCTTTGGTACCGGGGTTTTCCATTGATATTTAGCCATACAAATAGTTAAATAGAGATATTTTAGAGATTGACTTAGTATCTAGTAGATAAACCAAGTTTGATACCTTGAACTTACCAAAAATGAATCTGACTGCCCCAAATATTATAAGAGCGGTGGTAACGTTCATGGTGTTGCTTTCCTTCATGATCATGCCCAGGTACTGCTGTATAATCAGCTGCCCCGTCATTATTTGGGCCAGTTTCAAACCTTGAAGAACAAAGTCTTCGTCAGTATTAAATAATGATCAGCATAAACATGTACGCAAAGTCGAACTGCATTTAGGATCTATATTCTATACTAACTTTGAGCATAATACCCAAGCACTTTTATGAAACTTCGGTTTAAAAAAGTAGTTGGTCTCAAAAACTTAAACTGATTCTCTGTTCTCTATAAGGCAACTCTGCCCTTGAAAAAAATTTACTACTTTACAATATTTAGATGGACATGTGTGACGACGCTACATCTATTCCATCATATTATGTTGATATTGGTTATCATGACTTACGACTTTACGAGCCATTGATAAGTGAATGATGACGTAGCTCGTCGCACACAGTAGGTCAATGTTGGACATAGGCCTAATCAAAGGGAATTCATACCGTAGATTTTTACAAGTGCAAGCTCTGGCTCCATCTAGGTCTTAGCTCAAAGTGTACCTCAGTTTCACGTGTAGCGGTGTCCACATCTCAATACCTCAAATATATCTAACGTCAACAACCTCACATTTTATGCTGCAGTTGTATTTTTTGAGCTGATATTAATCTTACCGAATGCGATGATAACTGCCTTCCTATACTGCTTCCCTGTAAACAGCTCCTTAGCCGTGGTGGAACGTCGCATGTCATTCCTTACTTCCGCTTGCATTCTTAATATTTCGTCTTCAACTAACTGAAAGTATAGTTCTCATATGAATTTGGAACACAGCAGATGCAAGCTTTTAAATTTAAAAATATTTTTCGTTAAAGAATATGAAGCTTGCATGGAAAAACACCTACGTCTTTTATATGAAGTGCTGCCAACCCGCACAAGGCGATCTTGGTGACACGTTTTCTACTGACGGAAAGGAAGAATTAAAATATTTCTTTTTTAAATTACTATATTCAATTTTTAGTAGTCGGATGTAAGTATGGCTTATGCTCGCTCGGGAAGTGCATATATAGTCTCGCAAAGCACTGTTTTCCAGCAATGTCCTAGATATGAATAACTAATGAATTCATTTTATGGTTAGATTTTAGAAGTCAATTGAGGAAGATGCGAAAACGAACAATATTGAGAATGATTCAACTATTCTAGTTCCTATAAAGTGGTCAAAATATCACAGAAAGAAATCAATTTTAACATCGGGACAACGACAATAATAAAAATGATAAAACAGTAAAATAAGAAAGAAGAACTCACCTTCTCATCTTTATACCCTCGCAGTTTAACCAAGACCGCCGTAGCGGTTTGCACTTTGCCCTCTTTCAACAGGTAGTACGGCGACTCTGGTATCCAGAAGCAGGCGCAGAAGTATATAAGCGGCAATCCCAGAATGAGGTAATTGAGCATATCGTAAGACACAAAAGGCCCAATCGTCATCATTAAAAGGCTGCCGAAATTGAACATGAACCTCGTGACCAATGACAGGGAACCCCGCACCTCTTTGTCAGCTATCTCTACTGAATATATACTCACTGCCTGTTGGAAAAAATATTTAAACTTATTTATGACTGATAAAATTACATCGATCTTATTTTCTCGGATTTTGCGTGAATAATATTTTCCTTTAAATATTTATGTATCTATTTTTAAAAGAAAAGCCTTACCAACGACATCATGCCGGTCGCAACACCCCACAGGAACTTTGCAATATACAGCAACCAAGCCTTCACTGCGCAAGCGATGATTATCTGGTAGATGCAATGATAGAAAATGTTAATCTATGGACCTTGTCTTGAATAATTAATTTTAATAACTTCAACTTGAAAAATAAAGAGTTTTGTACCATTTAATATCTTAAATTGCCAGATTCTTCAATTTTTTAATTCAGACAACACTTTGCGAAATATAGAAAAATGTTTATTTTCAACATATTTGGATTGTGTCTAGAGCTATTTAAATGTTACGTACGTAGAGACTTTTTAATCTCAAAATGTCCTTGGAACTGTAGAGTATATCTACAGCTTACAGTAAATGCCTTATTGTAAGCTCCATAAATGTTGGCAACTGTTTAGCGGTCGTGTACGGGCTGCTGTAGGGTGGCAGGATATGGACCTATATTTTGAGCGGCTGTGTTTAGAGCGCCTAATACACGGCCTGCTGGACTGTGTTTGTCTGCTAGACGATTAAAGGATATATACGGCTAGCCGGAACCTCCTTCAGACCTAATCATCATATTATACGTACCGTGCCGATAGCGGCGGGCAGAGCGCTACCAAGGAACGTGGTTCTCCGACCAAAGCGGTCCGTTATGAACCGACTTATCAGACTGCCTGCCATGAATCCAGGGGAACCCCAAGCCGTCATCCACGCCATCTCGTTCTGAAATGTAAATTCTGGTGAATTGGCAATTCGTGACGATTATCTATTACATATTATCGAGAGGGGTTGCGAAATTTAAACTTTCTATTATAGATCTTGAAGATCATATTGCTGTTAAATCGGAGAGCACGATATCACCTTTAAATAGACCTTAAGAATTATTAAGAAAGTCGGTTAAGCTGATATCGTGTTCTTATTCCGGTAAATGCAAGACACATTTTGGTTAAACTCGTGGCCTCT
Organism: Blastobasis lacticolella; assembly: GCA_905147135.1. Taxonomy (NCBI): domain Eukaryota; kingdom Metazoa; phylum Arthropoda; class Insecta; order Lepidoptera; family Blastobasidae; genus Blastobasis; species Blastobasis lacticolella. Next base: position 3,971,711 of record LR990048.1, on the reverse strand, counting down.
CTAGCTTAGATTTCCAACTATTACCATCAGACGAATGAAAAATGAATACCCTAAAAACATGGTTACGAAAGCCACAATAGAGCCTCCGTAAAGAAATGCCCTTATCTATTAGCATAGGTTTATCACGTGTCAACAAAGATGCTTTCTATAACGTTTCGGTAGTTTTAGTGATACTCTTTACAATATAAGTTAACTTAAAAATACAGGACTAAAAGAAAAAGAAAAATATAAATATACTCACTTTCGATACATAAAAGCTAGTCGAGTTCTCTGAGAATTTCGGCATCACGGGAGCCAACCAGGATGCGTAGATTCCCGTTGTAATGGACCCCAAAGACACTGAAATAGTTTTTTGGAAATGAGTACTCTCTCATGTTGATTTGGCCAGAAGGCTTGATGCTGTATAATGCCTAAACTATTTCAACTAAGAGGAAACGAGATTTTAAAAAATAAACCTAATTTGGAACGGTCTTGATGAGTACCAGATGAGTACTATACCGCGCGGTAAAAGCTTGCTATGAAAAAATATTTTTAATTTTCGATTTTCCTCCCTAGCGGTTAAATCCAGATTCTGTCCGAGACCCTATGAGAACTACTCCATAGGGTCGGCTTGGATTCTTGTTCTAATAACCTCTAATAATCAATCAAATCGCCGACGCTGACGCAAAACAAACTGTGTCGAGATTACCTGAGAACAACGAACCTATATAAAATCGTGATTTCTTGTATTAGTACATTATATATCAAGCAATTTGTAAAAGACGAGATAGAAAATACAAATAAACGCCTAAGTACTCCAACTGATCCTTGTATTGATAAAGTAAATACAACTAACGCAGCTACAAGTAATATGAATCACAAATCACACGGAATTTTCTTCGCTATTCTACCGTGTAGATTTTAGAATGTGTTGAATAGCAGTAGTGCGGAATCCATATTGTGTAGAATCGCGAATAGGTAGAAAAGCAATTGTGCATCCTACATATCGTAGAACATCTAAAAATTATTATAAAGAAGATACAGAAAATCCTTATCTATGTAAAGTAGGATTTCTTGATTTATGTAGATGATACGATGAACTTACAACATGAAACAATGAGGTGTTGCACTCTCCGGTTGCCGAACTTATCCATTTTCTAAATTGAACTGTAAACAAAAATAAGTGATTAAATCAGAGGATATTAATACTTGCAGGTGATATACATATTATTTTCCACGCTTAAAAAGTTGTACATAAATTTGAATTCTCAAGAAGTAGCTTTTTAGTGCCCTACATGTAAAGAAGGGCGATGATTCTGTTTACTCCTCACATTCCATTCGGTATCCAGGAGAAGGGCATAAGATTAAGATTGTGCAAAACCGAGTTTATAGAAGAAAGAGAAGCCTTCTGTATAAACCGTGTCATAGGTTCGTGATGTTCTGGCCGACGGTAGTCCCGTTGTATCAGGTGGACCATCTGACTATGTGAAATTCACCTTGTGGCCCAGTCCGTGTCATTAAATACACCCAAGATACGTGACTAGCAAGTGTGTTATCTTTTCAGAAGATAATTCTATTTCAATATCGATCGGCATAGCTATTAATTTAACACAGAATCATGATCATTACCATCTCCTTATAGGTACTGGAGAATGAGGGGTCCATCGCTTGCCTACTTACGATCTTTTATTTCTAGATCAACGAATGTGCAAATTAGTAAATTTTGGTAATATTTTATTGATATAGGTTAATAATTAACAATGGAAAAGCTTTTGTTTGTGTTTTCTAATGGCGCTGAATTTTACAGTTTTTCACTTGTTGGGAAAACCTCCTTCAATTTTAATCTAACTAGCGACACGCCCTAGTTTCGCACATGTTTTCTAGGCTTTATTTACTATGTATGACATGCATGTATTATATCTAAACCTAACCTAACTTATACCATGTTAAAAAATTCTATAACTGACATTGAAAATCTATTGCGTGGTTTAAAAGGAGTTAGCGGATATACAACGTTAGATAGACCGGACAAAAACTTTAAAAAAAGGCTTTAAAAAAAGGGCTTTGAATCTAGAAGCAAATCGTACTCTACAAATTACTCTACTAAATCAAATAAGTTATTGGTAACCGATGTTTTCTTAGTAATTCGATTTTGCTGAATCCAAAAATGTTAGTTACCAACCACTCCCCTCCCCCTTCACCTCCTTTTTCTCTCCGAAGTGACCATTGCCGTGTTTTTTTTTTTCATATGGCGGTGAAACGGTTATATATAAGAGCAAATTAGGTATTAAGAAATTAATCTACTTTAAAAGAGACAGTCTAAAATTTTCCTGACCATCAGCTGCCATAATGATAGTTGTAATAGATAATGCTTAAAAAACGTAATGTCCTCTCGTAATTATTCTTTAGCGAGCCAATTTTTTGATATTAATGTTTAAAATATTACTAATTTGCGATGAAACAAACGCATCCTTGGCATAAAACACACCCGAAAAAAGCTATGGATGCACAAACTTATCTGACCCGGTGCCCAAAACTGGAAGTAAGTGTCGCCATTTTGACATGCATGTCAATGCCATTAACAGCGACGCTGTCACTGGGTCAGATTGAGTTTGTGGCACTGCATAGCCAGACAGGTAAAACAATCCTAGGTTTATACATTGACATTGACAGGCATGTCATTGTCTTTGTCATACACTGCCACTAATGATGAATGTAACTCCATACTCCGTTAGGAAGACCTGCCCTGTGGTTGTGATTTCTATGGCGATGATAGACTGTGAGCGAGTTAATTAGCCATAATAATATGTATTATGCAGCTGGGCAATTCTAGTTATTATTTTAGTTTCTTTTTGACCACATCCATCGGCCATTTTATGTTTCTTTTTGACCACATCCTTCGGCCACTTTATGTATCAAAAGGTGTGTGTCGCATTGTACGCATTTTTGCTGTTGTGCCCCTTAAAAAGAGTTTTCTTACAGAGCCAAAAACTTGCCAGACTATATGACAGCGTCGCTGTTGTTGGCATTGGCATGACATTTCAAAATGACGAGACTTAATTCCAGTTTTGGCCATTGTGTCAGATAAGTTTTTAATTATGTAGTAAAAACCAAGGTTAAGCAATGCTAGTAATGCAAGGGAGCTGGATGGGTGACCATTTCGTATTTGAGGGTAGTCAAACGTTAGCACCGCAACGAGTTGGAAACTCGTTATGTGTGCCCCCTAATACCGTTGGCGAAGCGAGGTCGACCGAGGTGTTGTACATACCATGATTCTAAGGAAATCTAGTTCTTGTGTTAGTAAATTTTGGGCACATCCGTCAGCTATTTTATGTAACATCAAAAGGTACGTCACGCGGCACGCCCCATTACCATTGTTTTCTCAAAGCGAACGCATTGTACGCATTATTGAACATAATGCCCTCTCCTCTTAAAAGGAGTTTTTTCTTTCCTTATTGATTTCTCTTCGATATGACGAAATAACTTCTTACTCCGGGCTTTTCTTTCATCGTTTACTCTACGGCTTGTTCCAGTGTTGCATGAGCGTCGCGTGAGTGTTGCAGTTTTGCTAAAAATAGCGCAAACATACCAGACTAAACACAAATCACAAATATCCCCTGCTCGCTCACTCTACAATGATTAGGAATCTTGCAATCCCGTTTTTTCGTCTATCCATATAAGCTCAAAGAAAATGACGCGCGCAATGTTTTGAACGTTCCACATGCTGCTCAAACTACCAACCACAGAAATGAAACAAAAACAGAATCCATGTCTCCTAAATCATGAATGAAACATACAAAAGGCCGCCATTTTATATGTGTGCGTGATTTGAGGGTTTCCATACACATAATCCATTTTGCCCTCTTTACTAATTTATGTATATACAGCGGTGCCAAATTGACTACAGCGGTGCCAAATTGACTATCGATATATCGAAGCATTGAAGTGTTTGTACAAAAACGCCACTATGTCAGTTCGTCTCCAGGACAAGACCACAGAACCTATTCAGCTGCAGCGAGGTGTTAGACAAGGTGATGTCATATCTCCGAAGTTGTTTACCGCTGCACTGGAGGATATCTTTAGGCTTCTGGACTGGGACGGACTTGGCATCAATATTAACGGCGAGTACCTCACGCACCTCAGATTTGCTGACGATATCGTAGTCATGGCTGAAACCCTGGAAGACTTGGGCAAAATGCTCGATGACCTCTGTAGTGCCTCTCAACAAGTAGGTCTTAAAATGAACATGGACAAGACGAAAATTATGTCGAATGTCCATGTTGTGCCTACTCCAGTGACAGTTGGAGGCACTCCACTTGAAGTTGTTGACGACTATACATACCTAGGACAAATAGTCCGGCTAGGTAGGTCCAATTTCGAGAAAGAGGTCAATCGACGAATCCAACTCGGTTGGGCAGCGTTCGGGAAGCTACGCCACATATTTTCGTCCCAATTACCGCAGTGTCTCAAGACGAAGATCTTTGACCAATGTGTGTTGCCAGTGATGACTTACGGAGCTGAAACGTGGCCACTCACTATGGGCCTTATAAGAAAGCTCACTGTTACCCAAATGGCAATGGAAAGAGCTATGCTCGGAGTTTCTTTGCGCGATCGAGTCAGAAATAAGGAGATCCGCAAGCGAACCAAGGTCACCGACATAGCTCTAAGGATTGCCAGACTGAAGTGGCAGTGGGCAGGGCACATAGCTCGAAGAACAGATGGCCGATGGGGCAGTAAAGTTCTCGAGTGGCGACCATGTACCGGTAGATGCAGCGTGGGTAGGCCTCCTACAAGGTGGACCGACGACCTGGTAAGGATCGCAGGTACCAGCTGGATGCGGAAAGCACAGGACCAGTCTTTGTGGAGATCTCTGGGGGAGGCCTATGCCCAGCAGTGGGCGTCTTCTGGCTGGTATGATGATGTATTAGGTTAGCAACACAACAGTACAATAATAAATAAATAAAGTCCTTCATTTCAAACTTTTAATTCTTGAATTATAATTAGCAAGAAGAACGATGTGGTCTTTGCCTATTCCTTTGGAAAAAAGGCGTGTAGTAATTCTTGATTTTTAAAAACCTTTTGTAGGTATGCAATGCAATGCTCGTGTATTGCAGTGGGTATTAAAATATAGTAGTTTATGCAACTTTATGTGATAATAGTTTGACACGATTGTTTTGATACCTAATTATATGCAGATGCATACAACTTTATCTACACTCATATTTTCATGTTAAAATTTCGTACCTATAATTTTTTCAACGTTGTTGGAAAGTAGCTGCAATTCATTTCTGTTGCCTTGTCGAGGATATCATGCAACGTAAAATTCACATCACTAGTTTCACATTTATTAATTTGCTTCAAACATATAAAAACATTTAAAAACAAAAATCACAACAATTAGAAAAAATATTTCGATTAGCAGGAAAATAATTCCATACAGCGCAGTTCACTGACCGGTATTTAACCAACTAAACGTTCCCGACCAGAAATTAAAAAATAAAAGTGTATATAACATAAAAATGATTAAAAACATTTCACAAAATACTTTTTAAATTTATAGACGACTGTTTACGAGTATGTAATTGGAACATTAATCTATGAGTGTAGATAAATTTAATTAAAGGCGAGGAGACCCGAGAATCAAAAGACCCCGCCAATTTTAGACTCGATCACGTACATTGGCGTTCTTCTACGTTCTACGTTCATACCAACTGAAAATGCAGAAACGTGATTTCGATAGTTAAAAAAAATTCCGTCCGCTTTCCGACTTAAACTTCTTCCGTCGTGCTTAATAAATAAATTTATAAATATAAATAAATTAATAATAAGGTAATTAATAAGGTAGTATAAATAATTTTTTTTAGTAAGTTCTTTTGAGATACGGTACCCTAAAAACTTCGAGACCTGATCTGACTGTCTGAGTCACAAATAAAATAAATAAAGAATTCCCTACGTTTTTAGGGAAATTTTCCTATAATAATGCTAGCAAGATCTTAACATCATCTAGTAATTTTTCTTCGAAATTTACACAAAAGTAAATAAAGCATAATTATGAGAAATTAGCATGAATCATCGTTACTTGTGCGTCGTAGGTACTTCCTCCTAATTTTTAATTTTTTTACGTTAATTTTATAACATTTGACCACATATGACGGCATTTACCATTACAAATCATTTTCATCAAGGAAAAATACGTGTTACTGAGTTACCTGATGAGTGTATGTCATGTACAACAAAGGATTTTGTCACACCTTGCATGCACCCCATCTCTTTAAGGTACGATGGATTCTGTTTTTGTTTCATTTCTGTGCTACCAACGTCGTCATGTTTTTTTTGAAACATCGGTGTAAATTTTAAAATCTCGTATTAATATTTAAATCAAACCATTTAAAAGACGGTGTTACATAGTGCACAGTTAGTGAAAGCGCAAAGTATGGAAATACACCTGGATTATCCTTTCTTTTTTTAAATTTTTTTTTTATTACACCTGATGTCAACAGCTTAGTTACAAAAATGTTAAACGACTTTAGCATAGGCCAATTACAGACTTCTATTATATTACTTAAACTAGTAAACAAATAAGGGTAGGAGCAGAATAAAAAAAAACTAATCGACGTTAATCTACCTATCCAAAGAAAATTAGAAAAAATATTATTTGCATGGAGCACAGTGTGTGATGATGTGACCTGTTAACTTTTTTTTTTCACTAAGATGATCTACCTATCTGACAAGTAGGTAGAGCATAGCAATTACAATCTAGCCTAAATACTAATAAGTAATTTAAATTTAATATAATTTGCTAGGTTAGAATAATATAAGAATGTGTCCATTAACACCTTTTCTTATTGTCTCTATTAAGGGGAAGACACATTGTTATTGTGTTCTTTGCAGTAAGCACTCATCGCACTACTTATCACTAATATTCACTACACTAACTCAAAAGGTTTTGTCCTTTTTAGTCTTCGCACTATGTTTGTGTTGTCAAGGAGCTGGATAGCCTCGACATTCACATGATGATGAAGCCTTCTTTCATGGGCTTCGGCGTGTTTTTTAATTACAGTTGCAACAAGATCCACATTGAGGTCCCGGTGAAGATAATTGTTTCAAATGTACGAGGGCGCATTTACAATGTCCCTCAGTACTTTGTTTTGAAAGCGTCATCTGTGTGTTGCTTTGTTTGGTACAGCCCCATAGCTGAATACCATAAGTCCATACTGGCGTTAGGACTTGTTTGTACAAAAGTAGTTTGTTGTGTACTGACAAAGAAGAATGCTTTCCAAGTAGCCAGTACATCTTTTTGTAGCGAAGTTCTAATTCGTCGCATTTCTTTTTGACATGAGCTTTCTCAAATATTTAGAAAACACAGCTAAATATTTAGCTGTGTTTTCGTGCGGTATTGCTTGATTGTTTATAAATACCGGATGGTAAGACGGTCTTTTGTTAGTAAAATCGACATGAATCGATTTTGACTCATTCAATTTGATTCGCCACTTCACTGTCCAATCAAATATAGTGTTGATAGCTGTTTGCAGTTTCGTTACTGCTTCTTCTTGAGTGGACCCTATAGCCATGATAGCCGTTTCATCCGCAAAGGTTGCAATCCTAGGACGCTTCCTTGTGGTACTCCAGCTTTAATGTACTTAAGTTCTAAATATTCCTCATCCTGTCTAACTCGAAACATTCTCTGCGTAAGATAAGATTCCAGAATATCTGCAAACTGCTTCGGAAGTTTATGTCTTATTTTGTGCATAAGACCTTCATGCCAAACCTTATCAAATGCTTGTGCCACGTCTAGGAAAACAGTAGAACAGACTTTATTTTCTTCTAATTATTTTTCTATTAAACTGGTTATTCTGTGCACTTGATCGATTGTTGAATGCTTCTCCCTAAATCCATACTGATAATCAGGGATAAGCTTTCTTTCTTCTATTATGGGGCTCAGTCGTCTTAATAGGAGCTTTTCGAACAACTTTGACATAACTGGCAATAGAGAAATTGGTCTATAGGATGTTATTTCCTGAGGTGGTTTTTTAGGTTTCGGTATCATAATAATTTCTGCAACTTTCCACATATCAGGCACGTGTTTTAGTCTAAACGAAGCATTGATAAGGGTGGTAAGTTTTACGATGGCTTTACGTGGAAGATTTTGGAGAATCTCGCCCGTAAGTAGATCAAAGCCAGGAGCTTTATTTTTCTTTAAGCGTTTTATCTCAGTCTGAACCTATTTAGGGGTAACGAGTTTTATTACTAATCTATCATTACAAGATGCTTCCTCCAGTTCTGTGTTCTCAGAGTTATGCATGTTAAGTTGGAATATTTGTTCCAGGTGATTAGCAAATCTAATAACTTTTTATTTATTATTTATGGCCTACCCCCCATTAGTTTCTTTAATGGGAGGTATGTGTAAAGTTGGCGTCTTTATGTGCTTTATTGTTTTCCACAAGGAGTAATCAGTTGTGCGATCACTTGTTAACTTTCTTAGGTAGGTATTCGTCGATTCATCACGAAAGTTCTGAATTTCTTCCCTTAGTTTTTTTGTTAAGTAGTTTAGCCGCGTTTTGTCCACGGGATATCTACTTTGTTGCCATTTGCGTCTTTGCTTTCTCTTTTCTTTAAGGAGGTTTAGAATGTCGGCTGGATAGCAGTTAACTTTTGATCTCTTCTTCACTGTTGGTGAATTTTTCCAGGCACATTGCTGTATATTTGTAATGAATTTCCTTAGATCTGTATCTAGCTCTTGTGGACTTTTTAATGAAACATTAAGTTCAGTAATAGAGTCTAGATCATGTTTAAAGCTTTCCCAGTCGGTTTTCTTGTTTGACAGGGTAACTTTGCTCTCTTTTAGTATTGTGCTCTCACTAAGAGTCAAAATTATTGGCGAGTGATCTGAGCTCATTTCATATCCTTCCTCAATGTGAAGAAAACTAGTTGGTATATTTTTACATATAAAAAAGTCAATGAGGTCTGGGACTTTATTACGATCAGTGGGCCAGTACGTTGGTTTTGCGGTTGATATTACGCCGCAATTCATATATCTAGTAGCATAAAGAAGCTCTTTCCCTTTTGTCGTAGTAAATCTTGATCCCCAGTGGATGTGTTTACCATTAAAATCACCTCCAAGTATGAATCTGTTACCTAGATTGTATAGAAGGTTTTTATACTGTTCGCGTTTTAGGGAATACTTTGGTGGACAGTATATGGCGGAAATGGTAACGCATGTAAAGCATGATAGACTTTATAGTCTTTGATTTTTATAAACGACTCTCTGGTGCAATGGGATTCTGATATTAGGCAAATATCCATATTGTTTGTGCTTAGAACCACTTGTAACTTATTTATATGTTTTGCGAGCCCATTCGCATTCCATGCCATAATTTTGAGCGTTTTTGTCATTTCCCGTGTTTCGATGTAGCAATTTTAGTGGTGTTTTCAAGTTTCTTCAACCTATTATCAAATGAGCGTAAAAGATCTAAAATTCTATTAATCTTTGAATCTGTATTGGAGCTAGCAGATGATGGATTGGAGCTAGACTGTTGAGACGGTTGGGCTCCCTTTGTAACTTGTGCAAATGACAGGCTTTTGGTGACCTGTTTGCCCATATGATTTTGGTCCATTGTCTTCTTGCTTTTATTGGTATTGAATGCTGGACCAGATGTAGTAGTTACATTTTTCTTTAAAGTTTTTTTTTTTTTTAATCTGTAGTTCTTTAGCTACAATACACCCTCTGTAACTTGCCGGGTGAGGTTCGCCACAATGAACGCACTTTGGCTTGTCATCTGCTGGTTTATTACAGTCTTTAGTTAAATGCTTTCCTGTACACTTAACACACCTTGGTTCTTTTGAACAGTATTTTTGGGTATGACCATAGGCTTGACACCGTTTACATTGTGGTATGAGCTTGGATTTTTTTGTGGTTGAATATCAACTTTGCAGCCCAGTATAGACCTTATGTTATAAATATTATTTATGTCTTCATCTTTTTGGAACGAAAGCATAAACATTTTGAGCGGTTGCTTATTTCTCAAGCTGAGTTTGTTCACCGCTTCATTAATTTTATATCCTTTGTACTTAAGGTCTTCCACGATTCTTTCTGGAGTACACGACGAATGGAGGTTTTTGGCCATTACCCTTATCGGTCGGTCCTGTTTATTCTCGTAGGAGTGCCACAAGCACGTGTTCGCAAGCAACAGTTCGGTAATTGCTCTGTACGAGTTTTCATTATTTGCATTTATCTTTGCGGTGTCGCTATTCAACATTTTTATGATAAACGTGTCTTTGTTTATACTTGCCGAAAGGAGATCATAGAATTTCTGGTAGTTCATGATATTTTCGACAACTATGGGTGGAGGAAGTAGAACTTTTTTCACTTTCTTTTCTTTAGCGGTTCCGTCGGAATTGGATCCTTCTTGTGGTGGAGGGGAGTGTGTTGTGTTCAGTTTCCTTTTCTTACGACTAATCTTCCGTACCCACTCAGTTTCTTTGGCCAATTCCTCTTCATCTGTCTCATACTGCTCTTGGTGTTTGCCGGTATCAGTATTTACAGTGGTTGAGGATATCTGTTCTTGGAGTAGAATGTTTTGCTCCTGAGTCTTCTTCAATTCTAGTTGCAGAGTTTCTACTTGCTTGCTAAGGTGGCGTACCAAACATTCGCATTTCTCACGATTATTTTTTTCTTCGGAGTAATGGTTGTATAACAGAATTTCATTTTCTGTTTTAAGTTTTATTGGACTTTTGCCAGCCATAATTAATCACTAAATTGATGTAACTTCACCTTAATAATTATTTGAATTACACAACATTACACTGAACGTTTGTGATTCACGCACAATAACTGGGTCATCGCGGCCGTAGCCGAGTAGACGACGTAGAGTAGGCTGCAGGGTCAGCGCTTTACGCGAGCACGAAACTAGCGCAAGAGCGTCTGCGCGGCGACTATACTCAACGGAAGTCGAACAAAACATCTGTTAATGTGATTGTGTTGTGTTAATGATTGGTGGTGTGAGTGTGCGTGTAAAATCCTTCCGAGAGTAAACAAAGGTAAGTTTTAGGATCGGTTTACATGTCGGTATTATATTTTAAAAATTATATAATAATTATAGTAATTTTTTATTAGAAAAAACGTGCTTCTGATGGCATAATCTAGTGGTTCCTTATGTACGTAACTAATCAAAGTATCCGCACAATCATCATGTCTCCTACCCAACAGTACTACTCATGCAGATTTGCCTAGTACTGCGCGACTCAGTCAGACACATTCAATACGGAAGTACTTACCCAATGTATCACTTATTATTTTTGAGTTTGTATGTTATTTGCTTTAAAAAGTGTTTCTTAGGAAATCGAAATAGGTCAATTTCTGAAAATAATTTGTTATACGTCTTTGGGAGGCGCACAGCCAGGCTGTTTGCCGTGTAGTTGGTTCGCGCCTGCAGAACAGACAGCAATGCTGTATGACGGGACCTTTTTGTAGTCGCGCATAGTTTTAACATTGTATTTATTAACTCAGGACAGTCAACGGTACTAGATACTGTATTACAAAGAAATGACATATCTTGAACAATGCGTCGATTTTTGACATGATTCTACGTAGTCACCATAAAGAAGAACGATAATTTAAATGTTTCAAAAATTTCATTTGCACCCGTTCCACAGCAATCTCATAAGTAACGTACTGCGGGTTCCATATTGAGCTACAATATTCAAGTTGACTTTGAACATATCCATAATATAAAATGTTGATACACTCTAAATCGCAAAATTCTTTGGTGACCCTGTGTATGAATCCTAAATTTTTGAAAGCTTTGGACACAATATAATCTACATGAGAAGAGAAAGTGAGCTTGTTGTCTAAGAGAATACCAAGGTCACCAATAGAAGTTTCCATCCTCAAGAGAGTGCAGTTCAGACTATATTGGAACTGCAACGCAACGCCGCGAGTAAAAGAAACATGTACACACTTATCGGTATTGACGTTTATCTTATTTACGACATAATAATGAGAAAGTAGATCTAAATCATCTTGCAACATTTGATAGTCTTTTTGAGATTTAATTGTCATGTAAATCTTAGTGTCATCAGCATATAGTACAAATCTTGCGAACCGAAAACATAACCCTATGTCTTACAAATATACCAAATAGAAAAGCGGACCCAATATAGAACCCTGAGGGACGCCCAAAGGTATACCGACAAAGTTTGATCTATGGCCACCTACTACAACGGCCTGTTGTCTTTTAGTAACGTACGACTGGATCCATCGCAGAAGATCTCCATGTATACCCAGCCGGCACAGTTTTCGCAAAAGAATGACATGGTCCCCCCGATCAAATGCTTTTTCGAAATCTGTATATATAACGTCCACCTGAGACCCAAAACCCATGCCACTGAGTACGTCATTTGTAAAAACAGCCAGATTAGTGTTTGTGGAACGACCCTTATAAAATCCGTGTTGTTCGTTAGGTAACCCTTGCTTAACGACAGGCCAGACGCGATTATACACTAAACGCTCAAAACATTTACCAAGCACATTCAGTGAGGAAATAGGGCGATAATGTCTCACATCATTCTTTGATCCTTTTTTGTGTATCGGCACGATAAGTGCTTCTTTCCAAATAGACGGAAAGTGACACATATTTAAAGATTTATTAAATAATATAGTCACTGGTACGGTCAAAGATTCAGCGCATCTTTTGAACAGAATAGCTGGAAAACCATCACTGCCGGCACCCTTGTGTTCATCAATGTCCTTTAAGCATTTAAATACCTCCTCTGATGTCACTATCATGGAGTCAATGGTACTGGAGAACAAGAAATTATGCGAATCCTCGACTGGGTAAGAATGGTCTGGTTGTACAAACACACCCTCAAAAAAGCGGCTAAATGCATTACATATTTCCCCTGCAGTTGTAAGCTTTTTCTCCTCATACGTCATAGTGCTAGGATACCCTGTCGCGGACTTTCGCTTCGAGTTAACGTAAGACCACAATGCTCTGGATTGGATTTAATTGCATCTTGAGAACGCTTAATAAAGTGTGTATAACATTCATCCTGCATTTTTTTTCCCCTGGTGCGTAATAGTCGAAAGGTATCCCCGTCTCTGTCATTACCATAACACTTCCAGCGAGCGTGTGCCTTAGCTTTCTCTCTTAACAAATTAATGAGTGCTTTACTATACCATATAGGATATTGACGGGGGCCATTTGATGTGATGATTGGCACATATTTATCAACAACTGTATTCAACTCAGCGTAGAAAATATCAACTACTTCTTCCACGTTCTTAGAGGATAAAAGATTAACCCAGTTGACTTCATTCAGATCAGAGTTCAATTAGCAGTATCTACCTTTTCTGAATTGACGTTTACGAATTAACAACTTAGGTAAGGGCTGTATTATTATGTCGGATGCGTCGATGTCCAAAGTAGTATGAAATCTATAATCTTCCATTACATGGGGCGTCATACAATGAGGCACATTAACACCAAAGTTGCAAAAAAACAAATCCAATGTATTTCCAGATTGGTTTTTAAAAAAACTATACTGATCTAAGCCTAAAAAGTTCCGTTGGTTTATTAAATTTAGTCCCTCGGTTTGCAACTCCGTGCTACCCCTTTTTAAGAAAACTGGACCTGATGGATTCCATTGTATAGATGATAGATTAAAATCACCCACGATCATCAAATAGTCGTTGTCATTACCGGTCATAATATCGCTTACCCATTCCGTTAAGTAATAAATACGTTTCGCGAGGTGCACGTCAGGCGCCATGTAAACCAACGCGATATGCAGATCGCGATCCGCATTCGGTGCGTGGCCGTCGACAGTGAGCCACATGCATTCGACACTGAGCGGAAAGACCCGATCCCAGTCCGTTCGGAGACGCACGCTCAATTGTTTCTTACATAGCATCATTAGTCCCCCACCATTAGAGCCACGATCACGCCTAAATACATTATATCGAGAATCTACGAGTTCCGAATCTTAATATCTTGTCATTCAGCCATGTCTCAGTTAATAAAACAATATGATGATTTATATTTAATAAGTTATCATAAAACTCTAATGTTTTCGTTCGTATTCACCGGACCTTTCACCGGTAAGTAAGCAATCGTGGTCGCCATGTCTATCGGGAATCAATTTTAGAAATTGTGACAAAAATATGCATCGTAATAGTGTGAATTTGCAATAATTGAAATGCTTTACCTTAAAACAACATGCCATTAAAGATAGATTTAAAATTATTGGCAAATTGAGCAATATTTCGGTGATCGAAAATACTTTGATGCTAACAGGGTCGGATTTAGTATTAATTGTATAAAATTTTAACACTCAAATCTTGTTCCTCTATTTAGGTCCTCAATCGATTGGGAACAAACTCTTAATAACATGCCATTAGATGAAGCCGTCCTTTATTTGAACGACACATTGAACTCAATTGTTGAAAGGCACGTCCCCCACGTCTATAGCACTCCGGATGGATATCCAGTTTGGTACTCTCGGGCATTAGTACAGATCATTAAAGAAAAACACAAGTACCACACACTTTGGAAGAGAACTGGTAACAGTTCAGATCGTGAAACATTTTCGATATTACGGTCAAGACACAAAAGGTTACAGCGCCAGTGCTGGCATAAATATGTACAACAATGTAGTAAATCTATCACCAAAGATCCAAAAACTTTCTGGAATTACACAAAGAGCCTGCGGCGCGATAAAGGCCTACCAGCAGTAATAAATTATGACAATCGCACTGGTGCTGACGGTCCCGGAATATGTGACGTTTTTTTAGAGTATTTTTTATCAGTTTACACTAGCGCTCCTACTATCACAGGTTCTCCACTTATAAACACAAACGTTAGTCCATCGGGATACGTAGGCTCAGTGACGATTACAGTCGACTTAGTCCGAAAATACCTTCTAAAGCTAAATATTAATAAGGGCGCGGGTAGTGATGGCTTTCCGCCTGTTTTCATACGTAACTGCGCTGGTTGCCTGGCGTTACCTTTGAGTATTTTGTTTAAGAGATCGCTTGCAGAGGGTATTTTTCCAACCATTTGGAAACAGGCTTTCATAAAAGCGGCTCAAGGGTACTCGCCGAGCAATACCGCCCAGTTTCGATACTGAATGTTTTTAGTAAAATTTTCGAGATCATCGTTTATGAGTTTATCCGTTGGTCGCACGCAGCATTCCACCTGCTCAACACGGCTTCATGCGCAAGCGCTCCACTGTTACCAACTTAACGGAATTTGTTGACTCTGTTGCCGGCTTCATGGACGAGGGCCATCAGGTGGACGTCGTGTATACCGACTACTCTAAATGCTTTGACAGGCTTAATCATAACACGATTTTGTATAAACTAGAGCAAGTCGGTGTGCACGGGGACCTTCTGCGTTGGTTCGAATCCTATCTTCGTAACAGGAGCCAGGCTGTTCGGGTTGGGTGTTATCACTCACGTTTTGCACCCATCCCTTCTGGAGTGCCCCAGGGATCCCACCTGGGCCCTCTTCTCTTTAATGTTTGTTTGTTTGATTCTATGTCCTGTTTTCGTTATGCCTGTTTCCTTATGTATGCCGACGACACGAAGATCTTTATGCCAATTAAATGCCCAACAGACTGCTCCAGATTGCAAGAAGATCTGGACAGGGTGTCGGCATATTGTGAGCAGAACAGTCTGGATTTGAATGTAAATAAGTGCATGGTGGTCACTTTTTCCCGTAAAAGAAAAGACATACCCACATCTTATACATTCAACAACGTCTTAATCAAACGCACTGAGCAGGTAAAAGATCTAGGCATTGTATTGGACGCAAAATTAACTTTCTGTGCCCATTATGAATACATTTTCGCGAAAGCAGTCCGAATGTTAGGCTTCATTTTTAGGACAGTTAAGCCCCTAAACTCAGCAGCTGCGTTTCGAGTTCTTTATTTTGCCTATGTGAGGAGCATTTTGGAGTACGCATCTCCGGTCTGGTCGCCAGTCTATGCTGTCCATCGTAATAGGTTGGAGTCGGTTCAAAAATATTTTATCAATAAGCTTAACACCTTGTCGCGCATGATGACTGTAGATTATGCGGCTGGTCTGGAGAGTCACAAATTGAGTTCATTGGAGGACAGACGCCTCGTGGCTGACTTGAGACTCCTACATGACTTAATTAATTGTGGAGTGGATAGTCCACAACTATTGTCACGGGTGTTTCTGTGTGCGGGCGACCCGCGCGCACGCCGCGGTGGCCGCTGGCCGCGCCTGCTCGACCACCGCCACGCGCGCAGCGGTTACGCTTTAGGCTCTCCGATCAACAGAGCCATAGACCTATACGAGCGTCACGTCTCTAATACTCTCGACATCTTTCATTTAAACCGTGATAAATTTGCAAAGGGCGTTCTGAGTTATCTCCGATCGCAGTGATGGGGTTTTTATTTTTATTTTATTTAGGATAACACGCACACACACACACACACATATACATACACATACACGCACACACCAATATACATGTATTACCTTGTTTTTTTTCTTATTTTGATTGATTTCTTGTTTGTCAATAGGGTATCTATATGCTAAGCTCCTTACGGGCTATATATTTAAAATTTTAAAATGCAGTTTTGTCATTGGCATTTCAACCATAATGTACTTATATTTTACATGTAATTAACTGCTGTTAAACTGTGAAATGAACTAATAAATAAATAAATAAATAAATTTTATATGTATAAATTAGGGTTTCATACCAAAAATGTACCTAAATGGCATTTTTAATGATCTGACATTTTATGAAACAACTGAACGGATTAATCGCGGATTTACGTTTATTTACATTTATTTGTTTTGTTAGGTTTCCTAAAGACCAGACATGGCTATGTCTGGATTGCAAATTGGAAGTGTTGCGTTGTAAACATTTTGAAGAACAAGATAATAAGTAGATGCAAGTCCCTTCAGTCCTGGTGTATCATCATTATATGAATTTTTACTAAAAATAAAGAATATGCTGCCTGTTTAATATATTAATGTACCTATCCATTTCATATATGTTTTAATGATTATGTTCTCTAGAGGGCATCATATTCAATTTATTGTGAAGTCACATAGGCCAACCTGTGGATAATGAAGATACTTCTAACGATAAGTAAGTAGGTACCTACTTAGTTTAGAAGTTATGAGACAACAAATAAACATTTATATCGGTCAAAATCCTCAAAACCCTTCTTCATGCAAAAACAAGCACTGCCGATTCACGGTATGTAGGATCGAGAGATCAAAAAGACGGTGGTAGGTATCAGGGCGTGGGTTTGATTCACTAGACACCTTACCTTTTATAATAATGTCTATATAAAATTATAAGGACAAGTTTTTGTTAATATTCGTTACGAGTGGAAATTCGTAGCAAAATATATCATTGCAGATGGGCTGCCTTGTTCCGTCCCTGCATTTGCATTAGTGTGTGTGTTTCAGAGATGTGTGACATTTTGTCTCGAATTAAAATTCGGTATGTTCTCTCTGCTTCTGTAGATAAAATTTTTTCTCTATGAAAAATATTTAGTTTTCAAATAATAATTGTGAAGAATTGGCTAGACTTAGATTTCTTTTTTCAACTGATACGAGTTCCGTATTTTACATACTTCCGTTTTTCATTCACTTTGTATCGGCTGGATCTTAGTGAACACCTTGTATGAACCGATAGACCGTATCCTTTCCTAAACAACATTAAATACATTATAACTCATAATTTTTTCATTTTACAGTATAACCGATACAGACAAGAGCAAATCATCAAAAAAAAGTTATTCTACATTTAATTACCGAAACATAAAAGTCAAATAAGTAACGACACAATAAGTAGTTTTTGCAATACAGCATTCGGTAACGAAATAAAAGTGAAAAAAATATTCTTTTTTCTTCTCAATTTCTAGGATGATGACAACTTACAAGAAAAATAGACTATGTCTATGTTACATAGATAGAGAACACTGAGATTTCCTGGCCGCTCATAAATGTGTGAATTTCGAATGTTATAATTCTTTAAAAAATAAGACTCTTCATTGGTATAAACCTTGGTGGTTTTTACATGTCATTCGCAATGTATTATGTAATTTCGTTTTTCTTTTAACAATATATGAATTAAAACGGAAAAATAATAAAAAAATTGGCGGGAAATCGTGAATTAATTGTTTTATAACATAGACATAGACAGTATTTTATTCACAGTATTTTATCACAAGTTGAAGTTAGTCGTCCGTAGCACAAATGGAATTAACGCAAAATGATTTTAGGGCGATGATATTTCATGGCTTTAAAAGTTCACTGTCTCCGCAAGACTGCACTGCTCGTCTTCAAAATGCTTCAGTAAATATATAAAACATGTAAAATATTTTTGTTTTACATATAAATTGTTTTATTAATGAGTTACGAAAAACTTTCAGTGCACCCCACGTACCTGTAGCTAGTTAGTTACTATACTGACTGCTTCGTCACTCTGGTACTCACAATCTACTGCTATTACACGCTATCAGTTAGGAAATAAACACACGCATAACTTATAAAATTATTAGCTGTCGATAAAAATCAAATAGGTATCTGATAACTTCAGAAAACAAAGAGGATAATGTCATTTTCTTAAATTCTTGCACTCTCATGCAACGTGAAAAGACTGACATGCAAGGCTTTGTCATTCGTATAATGTAAGTGTCAATGTTAGGCCAAAGAAGGATGAGAAGGAAAATAATTTAGGTTTTTTAAAGACTCTTTTAAATAATGTAGATAGAGTGGACACTAAACTCATGGGCGGGAAATCAAATTTCGGAAGAGAAGTCAAATATCACACGTTATATTAATAAAATATCGGTACTCCTCCAAAAAATATTTTGTGCAATGGAATCATCATCATCATCATATCAGCCGAAAGACGCCCACTGCTGGGCATAGGCCTCCCCCAGAGATGCAATGCAATACCTACAATAAATGCATAATATCCAATGTGTAAGGCTGTATTTCAAAAACTACTTATCGTATCAATATAGAGAGAAGAGAGGTAGGGCATAGCGGGGTATCTCGTTCGAATTGGAGCCGCCCGACTGGGGAAGTACCTCCACCTTACAGAATATCGCAGCTAAATAATACTCTTTTAAATAGTATTGTGTTTCTGCCGGTGAGTAAGGTTTCCAG
Source organism: Blastobasis lacticolella (assembly GCA_905147135.1). Taxonomy (NCBI): domain Eukaryota; kingdom Metazoa; phylum Arthropoda; class Insecta; order Lepidoptera; family Blastobasidae; genus Blastobasis; species Blastobasis lacticolella. The sequence continues at coordinate 3,952,573 of LR990048.1, read as the reverse complement.
TGCTCCATGGGGTGGGGATTTGGGGAACCGTGGCTTTGGCAGTGGAGTGGCATTTGCTTTTTGCTGCCAGAGCAACGTGTTATAGAGGTGGGCAACGCATTAGCGATACTCTTGGTGTTGCTAATGTCTATAGGCAGTGGTGACCACTTTCCATCAGGTGGCCCGCTTGCCTGTTTGCCTACCGTATGACATAAAAAAAAAAAAAAAAAAAATATGAATTCATCATGAATGTTTAGGAAATTTTATATAGATTGATTACTTCATTAACAATTTGCTTCTATCTGTAACCGTTTTACTGCAAAATGAATAAAAGACACGGTGAGGGACAATTCGGGGAGGAAACGGGGGTGTAGGGGTGAGTGGAGGGTAACAGGCATTTTTTGATTCTACGGTTTCAAATTAGTAAGAAAACATCGGACCAACAACCAAAAAGTAAGTAGTTCAGTAGAGTAACTTTCTGCCCGGTCTAAGATACGGAAAGCAATTTTATCTTACAATATTATGTAAGAGTATATATTTATTGGTTCGTAAATTATTACATTATGCGTATATCATACATGACAAATCAAAGTTACTGCTTATCACCAGACGGGCTGTGCTCGTTTGTCATTGAGTAGCAGTAACAAAAAATACATACACTGTGTAGGTATAGCGGTAACCGGCAGTAAAATCTAGAAAGAAATCCAAAAGAGACAAAAGTACAGATGTATAGGTAATATAGAAGTATGGAAAACGGTAGATAATTATTTACGTTCAATCCTGCAACCTATTCCGGTAGGTTTATGTAATGTTAAGTTATAATACGGAGCTGTCAGCCTGAATGTTATACGTTCAAAACTGTGAGCGGAAGCCACTCAGCTAGCTATAACTTATCATAACAAGTCATTCGTCCTCAATAACTGGATAGAAACGAAAACTCGTAAACTTACTCGCTTGTTAGCATTCAGTACAACAGAACTGACGAATACTAATATATTTGTAAAACGGTACACTGATTCTGAACTTCTTCACTACACACTAATACTAAAATATTACACAACACAGATTCACAGGTAATTTAAAGAGATGTTTTTATTGATATTCACTTTCACAGTATTTTTACGTTTACTATATTTTTATACTTTTTCATTTAGGTGCTGTTACGTCAATAATGTTTGTATCTGCACTGTAAACCGACGTGCGTTCGTGACGAGCGTTGAGATATGTATGTCATCATGATCGTATGCTGTAAACCTATTAGCTATATTCAATATTCATTCTAATGGAAAAGCCAAACTATTGCCAGTGTTGCCAATTCGGGTACTGCAAAACCTGCTTGTTTATTTTGAACTGTACGCAGTGACAAACTAACATCTTAGATTCATGCATTTAGGTTGCCGGCAACAAAAATGTAGAACGCAGGTGCGTTGTCACTGTGTGGGAGGAGTAAGACGAAATTCGTAATGTCTGTAATTGCGCTGGATCTTGACAGAGTCCTACCACTTGATAGTGGTAATCAAATAAATTATAATCAGATACAAAGTCCTTTCGGTAATAAAAAATATTTTTAACTGCTGCCACTAAGTTGGCAAACAAGCATCGGTACCTACGGGATGCGCCTGACTGCTTCAAATAAAGTGGTCAAGTGAGCACGAGGTCCGGTGCAAAAAAGGATTATCCCAGAGTTTCAAATCCCATCAAAAACATTTTTATGTAAAAATTCGTTAAGTCTCGTGACTCTTCCGTAAAAGTATATGACACCTAAGGTGGAGCCAAGCTAACAGTAGTTTTTTGATTGCCAAGTGAGAAAAATATCTTTATAAATGAGATCAAATAAAGTTGTAGATCATCAGTTTAAGTATTATTGCCTTTTAACTTTCAAAGTCACCTGGAAGCGGTCTATCTTTTTAATGATCCATAAGTCTGTCAGTCAGTCCATGGGTGTGTGGCGATATATTAAAACACCCATAAACAACATTGTATAAACCGTTATAGGTAGAAACATGTAATTTATAATATACATTGTGTACATTACGTAGACAAAGCAATTCAGGCAGTTTCTTCAGTCCCTAACAAATACATAAAGAGTTCGAAAATGCGTTGAGTTGTTTCGAGAAAAGGGTGTACGGCCGTGCTTATCCGCACGACTTGGCTCGGGCTGCCGTGCCCCCTGATTTACAATGTGACGATTTTATCTGTGCTATTTCGCATTGCCTGCGTAAGGTTATCTACAGCATTAAGTATGAAAATATCTTGGAATCTTCGGGTTACCAATGTCCTTTTATTTCGAGTCGTACCCATTGGGTACGACCGGGAAGAAGCATTAGATGACCTTCTCATAGAAAGTTATATATTTTGTGATGATACAAGTATTAGAAGGAGAACTTTAGAGGTTAGACTTCACCGCTTGTGACGATGCAACACAGTTTAAATCACCTCAAGTGCCCATACTGTGCGAGCATATCGCTATATCTATTTACCTTCACTAACGCTACTTTCAAATTCTCCCTGATGTACTCTTTTTTATTTTGTCACTCCACACAACCATTCATGTGGTTCCAACCATCAGATCACCACTTTAATAGCTGGAAAATACAACAACCACGTACCCAGCTCTATCTCGTGCTCTTACGATGAAACTCTTGGAACAGATACAAAGTGAAACGAGACAACATGTTTTAGCTACGTCACGAATCACAACGTTCTGCTGGTAAACGTTTACCTTGGACACCAATAGAGGGCGCCACTATGTAGAAGCCAAATGAAAAACATTCCGTCCCCCGCAGTGATCAACACGCTTCGGATCTCTGTAAACATTTAACTATCCCGCAGTACCTTATTATTTTTCTGGAATTCTCCTGTGTCACTCGGGAATAGTATAGTTTCCTGTTAGCGAAAGATTTTCTAAATTGGTTCAGCAGTTTCGTAGATTACCCTCACTAACACTCATTCAAACTTTCCTCTAATTTTAGTAAGCAGATACGAGTTTGTGTGTACTTATCCGTCTAAGAATTAGCTACATAGCTATAGCACTATAAACTTTGTTTCGGAAAAAACAATCGCAAAGGTAATATTTAATACTATACTAGTTTTATTTACTGGAGCCATCATCTTCATCAGCTAAGCATCTATCACGGTTTCTGCCACTGTCCGCTTTCCTACTCCTTATGCGTTACGTTGGCGGACCCCGGCCCCTCGTGCGCGAGAGCACAACCGGGACATTAACGCCAAGATGATGATGATGATGATTCTTTACTTCGCGTGTCTACTGTATATTCGCCTCGAAAGCGCTGGCTCTTGCATCCGACTCATCGATGTCAACATATCGCTTCGGCCGTAACCTGAGATCTATTTCCTGACATATTTTAGTTAGTAGAGTACGCGCAAGATAAGTCTGCACCTAGTTATAAGCGTCCCTGTTACAATTTTTATTGGGAGTTGTTCTTGCTGGTTATCTGTTTTTACTTCCCGTTTCAGCTGCGAGCAAAGTTAACTTGCGCGCTCTACAATGCTCTATTTAAGAATCTAGGACCTAGACATATTTAGCAAATAGTTACCATAAAGGTTTTTCAATACTCAATGTCGACGCTAGGTTAAGGTGGTCCAGAGGTCGATATTTTACAGGAGGTGCCTCCTAATAATTAATGCTAAAATACATTTCCACGTACATCAAGCAACATGTACGAAATTTAAGGAAATTATATTATATTACAAATTAATATTACCGAGAGTTGCAGAAAAAAATCCGTCTTTCAAACCAAGTTACTGAAAAGGTAAATAAACGACTGACCGAATTTGTAAAATTATTCATTATCACACTTGTAATATGAACTCTCTCGTGTATCTCTAATTACATTACTCTCATTTTTAATTTATTTCACGTAACTTGCAAGGCTAGCTTGCTACAGCACAGCAGCTACAAGTTTATCTTTGTAACTTTGATTGAATGTAGGCTTAATTATAAATACCTTTGTAGGGTAGGCTTTTTTTATGCTGCACTTTCTCAGACTAATTATGTCAAAATCTTTGGCCTATATAAATACTACCTACTTATTAAAATTTAAAAAAAATGCTAGCTACTCTGATGTTTTATAAACAGTCAGCCCACCTGATCATAAGCGGTAACTGTCGCCCACGATTAATGTATCAAAAATGCAGACCAGCATTTGTTTTGTCGAATTCCAAGTAAATAAGCAAAAACAGTCTCTAATACCTCAAACTAACTTCCAAATAAAATAAAATCGTCATAAATGTCTATCAATCCTTCCTCGATCCACGCTTGAGACAGTTTAAGCAGACAACGTTGTCAAACGTAATATTCGATCCGCGTAGGGGTTTAAAAGTACACTTTAACAGATGTTACTATTCAGGCAAAGCCACCCGTGGCGTGAAACTATTACCTCTACCCCACATTTAAACGCATCCGCAGCCCAATAGCCATCCTGGCTATCGCCCGCGACCCTTGAGCCCTCAAAATGTTGGATGTCACCATCTAATTGAATTTTATGTCCTGAGCGTGTCACACATACTAAGTTGGAGCGTAAGTATTTCAAAGGCGTCCGGGGACATTCCATTTCGGTCTTTTGGCGGCCCGTATTGAAATTTAAACAGATTGGGTGAATGGCTGCAGAGAGCGGAACGTTCGTGAAACTGTTCAACGTGACCCAATAGGCGATATGTTCTTTGATTGACTGATCTTTAACCTCCGACGGAAAAAGAGGGGTTATAAGGTTTGACTTGTGTATCTGTAAATCTGTGGCTTTGTGTATCTGCCTGTGGCGTCGTAGCTCCCGAACGGATGGACCGATTTGGATGCAGGTGTACTCTATTAGAAAGCCAGTTTAATCGGGATAGTTCTTAGTTTGTTTCATTAAAATTTGTTAAGTAGTTTCGAAAATATTTGATTATCCATCTTTTTCCGTCGGGTAGGTTATTTATTATTGTTAACACGATTGGTCATGGGATGGAACCTTCTCGAAGTAGGTAAATCGTAATGACAGTTCTGTGGCGTAAGCTTCTTTGATATACTTTTGATCACAATTCTTTGATAGGTAGATCTCTGAACTGACGTCAGTCACATAGAAGTGAAGTCGTGTTCCGCGTGACCTTCGAAATTACTAAGTTCCTTTCGCATGGCATAGTTCGATATATTAGAAGTCTCCATAGAAGCGGACAACGCATTGGTAGCGCTCCTGGTAGTGCTGATATCCATAGGCGGCGGTGACCACTTTCCGTCAGGCTCGCTTGCCTGTTTGTCTACAGTATTACGTAAAAAAAATTACAATATAATTGTCAGCGAGGTATTAGGTATAATATAAATATAATATAATATAATATAAATAAATCATAAGCGTAAATTGGAATGTAGGAAAATCGTAAAGTCATAGATAAGTGTTAATTAAGACAGTACTGAAAATAATCACAACAATTTAGATTCTACATACACACCTAGACTTTCTCTCTCTCTCTCTTTCCCATACACACATGTACACTAGCACATTGTGTTTATATTCTAATTACTTGTTACACATTTCTGCTTAGAACATATTTTAAAACACTTGTTTGTAAAACGATACAGGAGTTTGGGAGCCTGGAGATTTGTAACACAGGTTATTATTAACCTAGCACAGACTCCAGCTCTCATTAGGGACTATTTTAATAGGGGTTACATTGTTAATTATCACTAATTAAGAACGTAACCAGCATTTTAAGACAAATAAATATGTATTTATTTATTTATTTATTGGAATAACAACAGCCAACTTAATCATAAATACATATCTCAAATACATTTAAAAACTGGGCCAATAACAGTTATCCACAGATTACATGTTAATATGTGCTGTAATGTTAAAAAAAAGCTTATCAATACACAATTTTTTTTTTGTATGTTTTTACATATTCATTTGTCAATTATTACTTGACTTTAGATGTCAATTATTACTTGACTCTTAAATATTACCTACCGCTAGCAGGAATCCATTAAGTAAGTTCGGATCCATGCTCCACCTAGGCTCTCCACCTGGATGAAGTATGGGTTATTTACAGGTCCCAATCCTCCCACTACAATTAAGCTGATGAGCTCCATGATAGCCTGCCTACCCTTTTGTGAAATCGTACGTAATTTATTGCTCGGTATTAAATACTACAAAAATATAAAAGACTGTAAATTGCTTTTCATTGGGTGAGCTGTCCGCATAAAAGTACATTGAGATGAACTGCAACTAGATTTATAGCACTTTGTGGCCCATATCGTAGTTGGGAATACAAAATAGGCGTCGGAAAGGAGCGTCGGTGGAGGAGTGGTTAAGGTATCCGACTCGTAAGCGAGAGGAAAGAATATAAGTAGTAATAAAAAAATAAATTATACTTAACATATTAATTATCATTGACACGATAAGAACAAAAAGCGAGAGGCACTCGGTTCGAATTCCTCTACGGCTATGTACCAATGACCCTTTACTGAGTTATATTCATTAGTTGAATGCTAACCGATGCTCTTGGTAAAGGTTAATATGCACATTCAGTTATGGAACCTGCACATTCATGCTGACTGTGTAACCATGATCCAATCTGGTCAGGTTCCCCTGGTAGCAGGGTTACGGAGGTCAGATGGTAATCGCTCCACTGTAATTAACGGTCAAGGCTGACCCCGGGCTCTCGTGCGCGAGAGTACGACCAGGATATTGACGCAAAGATTATTATTTTTTATTTTATCGTAGCTAAAAGGCAAAAATACTGTAACCAGTAAAAGCAAAACTTTAGGTAACACTAGGGCCATAGAAATGGAGCATAAAGGGAAATATAGAGTTATTTTCGTCTGTCGATGTTAGATATGAAGATAGATGTCTCCTAAACGGTAGAAGCGATTTCGACTTCCTTTAAATCGAGATATGTCGAAGTAGGCACCGGTCGCAAGATAAGCATTAAACTAACACAAACCATAAGTAAAAACTAAACTCGCTAAAGTCACTCCTATCTTTATGACACCGATTTTGTAACTCCTAAATGCTTAGATATGTTAAGGCGCCAACTTAGGAGTACCCTAAGAAATCCTAGGTCGCATCGCCATCGGCTTGTATAGGTCTCATCCCTGTGCCCATGTTCGCCAATGGTTTGCCCATAGTTAAAACGTTTATAAACCACCGATACCTCCTTTACATTGAATATCTGAAACTGAAGAGCTGATTTTTTATTGGTTGTATCCCACAGAGCTTTGAAGTCCATGTGGGTCACCCTGACTTACGAATGGTGATCGTCCTGTGGCAGTTAACGCAGCCCAAACCATGACTGATGCAGCAGAGCAGAGCAGGTCGCTGGTTTATATTGTGTTTTGATTTGCACTTTAACCATACACAATCGTTTTATTTGTTTACTGCAATATGCAGAACTGTCAAAATTTTTGCATCAGAAAAGACTAAATTTTCAAGCCGGTCACGTTCGTGCAGCGAGCGAACTCTTCGGGACATATCCGATGCGGCTGTCAGCGCTAAGGGTGGCTACGTGAACCAATAACATATTTATTTTGAAAAACTACCCGATTTTTCGATATACTGTAGTTTTTGAATGGGGAAGATTGGAATTGGCAAAGTTGTAGCGTTTTTATTGGTACACTTCGAGAGGTGGGGCCTGAAAAGATTTACTGCATCTCGAACCGCAATTTTTAACATAATTAGTAACCCAATTTGCATATTCAATAAAAAATATTTTATTTTATTTCATTGACTAATTAACCTTGCTGCAACATTGATTGCGGATCTAAATTTTTCACATAATTTTTTTCAGTAGGACAGATTTTTACGATTCGAAACAAAAAACAAAGGACTTAAAGAAATTTTTTATGTACATACTTTTATTCCGAATACTTATTTTTCTCGATCCAATTTGCCGACTCAAATTGCCGACCAAGAGTTCGTAAACAAATGTCAAGAACGCTGAAGTTTCGGCTATTCTCGAAACCAAATTGAAACTATATTTCTCGTCGAAACTCCAAACTAGTACCGACATCCGACCAGTCACTACAAAATCGCTCTCCAACTTTAGAAAAAACGTAAAACCACACTCATAAATTCATAATATCGTAGGGATGTACCACTGTAATCACTAGTGCATTCCCGCGGTCGTTCCACAATATAGACTTTGTTAACCTCTGTAATGACTAGAACGTTACAGTAACAACACTGATATGGCCTTAGAGAGCAGTTGTCATCCCTCTTTCAGTGCGGAAGCGACAATGTGACTTATTATGAGTTTTGTTTACGCCCTACTTGATGGCACGACATTGGGGTAACGACCTTGACTTTAGGGCTGCCTACTTAACTGTTATTAGCTTTTCAGAATTCAGAATCATTGTGTTTGCTTCGTCCTCGCGTAGGCATAAAATTATGCCCGCAAAAATGACGGGTTCCCGCGGGAACCATATTGAATTTAGGGATAGGTTTTAACCTAGGTGCCTTTTTTATATATATATATGCAATTTAGGAATATAAGCTAAAAGGCAGTACATAGTACATGTGTGTTGCCTTCCTACTTTCCTCTTACGCCCGCGACTTTGCGTGAAATTCGATTATGAGGTGTTCCCGCGGGAAGCACATTTAATTTAGGGATAGGTTTTAACCTATATGTTATTTTGGGATATAAACTATAACACAGTACAGCGCGACTTCGCTTACAATTCGATTATGAAGTGTTCCCGCGGAAACCACTTTGAAGATCCATATGCCAATTTGTACTCAAAAGCATTTAGGCGTCTTTTGCGTGATGAATAACTAACATCGAAACTTCCATGTTAATATTAGTAAGAACCAGATTTTACTCCACTCAGTTATAAAAGCTACAATGTAAAATAATATAAAATAAAATAAATTATATTAGACAAAATATCAAGTTGAGATACTGTACGAAACTTGGCTGAGATACTTAAACAAACTTCGTCGGTTGCGGACTGTACTGCACTTACTTAATTTATGTTTCTGACGTTGAATCTTGCTGGCGGTTATTATTTTCAGTTCTCCAGTAATAAAATTCTCATTAGCAATTTTCTTGTGGATTTCTTGTTCCTGAAAGTTTTCCGTTTTCTAATACATAAATTGGAACACGCGTCTACAAAAAGAGCGTAATATAAATTCATTTCTAAATTGAACAACTACTTTTCTGCAACTTTTAAAGTTACGTCCTTGTTTGTTTAACTTTGAATCGTAGCTACAAAGTGATTGATGACTGGGTGATTGTGACAATATTGATAGCATGATTTATGGTGTTTAGAACAAAAAACGTGTTGCTTCGCTCTCCATTGGTTCTTTATGTTATACGGCAGACAAACAGGCAAGCGAGCCACCTGATGGAGAGTCGTCACCACCGCCTATGGACATCAGCAACAAGGCGCGGTGCTCGCCTCTAAAGAGACCTCTAATATACCTCTTGAATGATCCCCTGTCATCGCTAAAAATAAACACTGTGGCTGGGAGCTCATTCCACATCCGAATCGTATGAGCGAGGAACGTTCTTCCAAACCCTCGCGTGGTGACCAACAGAGATTCTACGAAGTGGGACAGTACCCAACCCGCGGCGGTTGGCACGATGGCGGAATTGGGTTGTTTGGGTTGTGGTTCCCACCACATCACGTTCCTCAGAACATTCCCCCTTGTACAGCTGGTAGAATACACACAAGGAGCTACAATGCTGTCGTAAAGAGTTAGGCGGTATGAACCCTCATATATATCCGTAAGGCCGGTCGCACTTTGCTTGCATGTCATTTGCGAATAGCATGAACGAATCCTGACCTTCGGACCTTCCTGTTCTATGGAACATCGCACTAATAGATGCGAAGGTCAATCCATACAAAATTCCGTTCCTATGACAGATACAACAATTTTCAGGAACTAGAATTTTTTTAGTGCTTCGTCTGACCACTGCGGAAAAAATCTTTTGGTCCGTACCTATGTTAGACCTACTTTTTGATATTATTTTAGAAAGTTCTGAAACAAAGACTGTCACATTTTAAAAGCAGAATAGGCCTTCGTTATGTGGCATATTCATCGAGTGCGCGTCAACCCTAGTCCTAGTTTGGCCCACGCAGGAAGCTCTTGGCCGTTGTCATAACATTTTACAATACCTATTCTGCTAGTCCCACAGTTCCTTATTACCATTTAATTTACCAGCTCTAGCGCTGGAACGGTCTACATTATGAAAAGTTTCTCTGTGCCTGTATTTACGAGTACTTCAATGTTATCATTCCTGGAAGGATAGTTCTCGCATTTAATATTTATTTGGCATTCGAAGAGTAATTCTCTCTGCTTTTCTTTACTTTGTGCTTTTTAAAATTTATTTCACAGCTCTGGATTCGAGCCACGGGCCTCAAATAATACGTGATTTGTATGGCTTCTTAAGCCATTATGTGTTCGTGGTGTTGTTGTGTGTAAATGAATGTATTCTATTCTATTCTAGTTAATACCCCGAAACTGCCCACTACTGGCCTTGTACCTCCTCCCGATTAGTGGATGGTGTTGCCATACTCTCGCGGAGAAATCATCATCATCATCACAACCCATAACAGTCCACTGCAAGACTAAGAGCCTCTCCCACGAAAAGGGAGGTTATTGCCATAATCTCCATGCTTGGCCGGCGAGTTGGAAATCGCAGTGTTATAAATATTTTGACAATGGAAAACGCTGCTGCCCATTTTCAAACCTACGGGGACTAGATCTTTTACCTAGAAAACATCAGTCGCCTCGTGGGTGCCGTACAAGTGTAAGGGGTTAGTGCTATTCTACTCTGCTGACACCACACGGCCAATTGCAGAGAGATCGCAGAGTTTAAAATACTCAATAAAAGAAAGCGACCTCATAAAGTCATCTTAACGTTAATGTCCCGGGTAGGCCGTGACCATGATATAGGATTTGGCAGATGAGATAATTATTTGCATTGTGCGTGTAGTCGACATTTTCAATTTGCACTTTCATTGAAAAAGGCTAATGGACTCTAGCCTCTAAACTGCAAATAAAAAATGTCACGATTTATAAATTATTATGTTGATCGTAAGTAGATAACGGTTCTTCAAGCAGGACATTGACTAGCATCTGTCATAAAACTGGCAATGACATCATATAAAAGTATTTCACAAAGAATTGCTGTAAAACTGTGAAATAAATAAATAAAATCAATATGAGACTTCTTCAAATATGAAAATATTTGCTTTGATGGAGGGAAGCTCTGGCTTTGTGCTGGAAATATAGTTTACTAGTCTCATATTACTCCACAAAGGATATTCCTTATACCTACTCCGGAAACTATAGGAGTCGATTGTACTTCTACGCACAGTAAAACAAGAGAAATAAATTATCTTATTAGTCATCATAAATTAAGGATAAAATACCTAATATTGTGATGTAGTCCATAGTCTCTGCCTACCCTACCTGTGGGACACAGGCGTGAGATTTATGTAGGTATTTATGTAGTAATAATCAGTACTTGTATCATAACATAAATAAAACAAAAATACATGGTCAAATCGTTAGATTATAGAAGAAAACAAACTATATACAAACATCAGAATACACGCGCGCTTTTTTATACATAGGAATTAATATTTTTTGTTGTTTAGCGAAATTATTTGTTTGACCGAGGCCTCTGTTGAAGACCCTTTGGAGACTGATTGAACTGTTCAGGGCCCCATTTTCTGGCTAAAGAGGTAGTTGGTTTGCCACTATGAAATTAGTTGCGTTTTACGACACCCATCATTGGATAGGGTTGGTAATACTGACTACTCTGCTCTACGGGTCTTAACATGGCTCGCTATGCGAAAAACTGTTATATTTATCTGTATGTCATTATTGTATACAATCAACAGTTAAATAAATAAGTAAAGGAAAAATACAAGGAAGGTACGAAATCGTCAAAACCGGTTTTGAAGATTAGTAAGTTGTAGAATGCACAGGACACTCGAGTTCAGCAATGGACTGTTATGGCTTTAACCCCAAGCGGTTACCGAGAATATTCCTATTTCGCATCACATCACGTTTTATTTTATCGTGCACAATCATATGCAAGTGCAATCTTATAGCTTTGTAGCTTAAACCTGTATTCAGAAATATTACTAAGTATGGGGTCTCAGGAGGAGGCGAGTAAGTGGGAGTGGGAAGGGCAATAGCTCGAAGAACAGATGGCTGATGGGGCAGCAAAGTTCTCTAGTGGCGACTTCGTCCCGGAAGACACAGCGTGGGTAGGCCACTAACTAGGTGGACCGACAATCTGGAAAAGATCGTAGGTACCAGCTGGATGCAGAAGGCACAAGACCGGCGTTTATGGAGATCTCGGCGGGAAGCCTGTGCCCAGCAGTAGCAGTCTTTTGATATGATGATGATGATAATGAAGAGGTCTCACATTGCACGCGAATGCAATACGTTCCAACTGACCATACTTGAGTGGCAAACGGCACTATGCGTCCGTCAAGTGCATAGCGAAGAGAGCGAGTCAAAATTGATCAATTATAGAGCCGCATCTTAGCAAAGAGCTGCTGACAAGCACTTTAATATACAAGCACTATAATAAGCAATATAATACGCAGAGTAAAGTTACTAAACTAGACAAGTATTGTTTGTGGGTACGGGTCTACCTGAGAACCTACCTACCTACCTAGTGCCACAAACTTAACTGACCCAATAGCAGCGTTGCTGTTGTTGGTTTTCACATGACATTTCTAATTAGTAATACTTAGTTCCAGTTTTAGCCACCGGATCAGTTACATTTGTGGCACTGTAATACAAACGAAGGGAAAAAATTAAAAAATTACTATCCAAATATTCACATACCGAAATCCAAACTGTGAAAGAGGCCGGAGATAAAATGTATGAACTCAGTATAAAAATGCAATTTCAATGGAATTATTTATTGTTGACATTTCATTTACTGAACAAATACTAACTCTGTAGGTACGAGAATAAGAAAAGTCAAGTCGTCTCCAATAACATAGCTGTTTCTAGACCACTGCTCAGTTCTAAAATTCCGCTACTCAGTTAAATGTCCGATGAGTTTTTTAACCCATTTATTGAGAGTTTGACAAGATGCGATTTTTGGCCGACAGATTCGATTAATGCTCTCTCGACTTTTGAGTACACGAACTAAAAGATATTTAGGTATACTTTTTCAAGTGTACATTGACTTTATCCCTTTATTACTAAAAGTACATTTATAGTCAGTAACATGATAAGACGAGTGTCCTTTTTTATTTGACTAAACTAAATGACACATTTTAAAGGAGTGTTCCGGGTTTTCTACCCGTACCTTTATTTGTTTGTTGTGGGTGAAAACCCGGAACAAACATTTAAAATGAGTGAAAACGAGTTTAAATTGTCATTTTACTGACTCGAATTTTGTAACCGAGTTACGGTGTATTAATATCAGCAGTTATACTATCCTTTCTATCTATATACATAAAATTCGATGTGTAATGGACCCCAAAACAGATGCACCGATTTTCATAAAATATTTTCTGATTAATCCAGCGAGTGATACAAGTCACTAGATATTACTAAAATTATTCGTCCTAGCTAAAAAGGTATTCATTGATAGTATCTACGTGTTATACACCATCATCATCTTATCAGCCAAAAGACGCCTACTGCTGGGCTTAGGCCTCCCCCAGAGATCTCCACAAAGGCCGGTTGTGTGCCTTCCGGATCCAGCTGGTACGTGCAATCTTTACAGGTCGTCGGTCCACCTTGTGGGAGGCCTACCCACGCTGAGTCTTCCGGTACGTGGTGGCCACTCGAGAACTTTACTGCCCCATCGGCCATCTGTTTTTCACGATATGCCTAATTTCTCCAAATATATGTACAAACTATCAGTGGTATGGGACGTAAATCATCTTGCATGTGAAGAGTAATCCTCGACCGCCACCCGCGTCTAGATTAGACCGCTCACATCTCCGTAATTCAATGATCGCTGCTAGATGCAAACTTACAAAGGAAATTGATGACTCGGCAACTGAGGGATGACAGTTTTCTCACTTGATCGACGGCTTGCTAATTACCATTTTGATTGTGTAAACAGGGCCGCGATGGGTAACATTTGCCTTTGACCGTTAGAAATTAATAAGCGAGCGAATTCAGCGAACAGCCGACCTGTTTCCGCAAGCAATTTTGCTGGAACCTGCGGCGTCGCTGACTATTATATTCCTCACTGTATATAGCTTTCAACGAAAACTATTTATTATTAAAAAAATTACGTAATCTGCTATTATTTGTGAGACAATTTATGAAAGCTTATCAGAGTTCCCTACTGCGTACTTTATGGCTCGTCCTAGTCAGAATCTGAATAAATAAGAAACTCATCATCATCATCATATCAGCCAGAAGATGCCCACTGCTGGGCATAGGCCTCCCCCAGAGATCTCCACAAAGACCGGTCCTGTGCTTTCCGCATCCAGCTGGTACCTGCGATCCTTATCAGGTCGTCGGTCCACCTTGTAGGAGGCCTACCCACGCTGCGTCTACCGGTACGTGGTCGCCACTCGAGAACTTTACTGCCCCATCGGCCATCTGTTCTTCGAGCTATGTGCCCTGCCCACTGCCACTTCAGTCTGGCAATCCTTAGAGTTATGTCGGTAATAAGAAACTAATCTCCCCTAATTCAGAATCTGTCGTCCTGAGAATCGAATCTACATCGCCGAGTTCGAAATTATATCAACGTAGTTACCTTGTACCTACATTAACAACTTACGAATAATTGCGTTGGGTTAGGTGCTTGACTTTTTTGAGTGTTTGACCCAAATTATATAGGGAACAAATGTCTGGCTCCGACCCCGCCACGCACGAGAAGGAGAGGCCGGCCATGAAGCGATGGCTAGATGTCTTTAAGAATGACATAATAATATCTCTATACATAGCATAAAACAAAGTCGCTACCCGCCGTCTGTCCCTCTGTATGCAACTACGCACTTACTCTGTATGCCTTTATAACTACGCAATGGTTTTTAATACGGTTTTCGGCAATAGTTAGAATAATTCAAGAGGAAGGTTAATAGGACAACTGGAAAAGGACTGTTTTTTCCTTCTCGTATATAACCAAGTGCCAAAATTTCAACTCTTGATACCATTAATCTCCAATCTTCTTGATCAATCTAATATCGAATTTAATTACAAATACCTATTATTCGAAGGCTTCCTCTCCGAATGGAATATCCAAGTAAAACGCACCTATTAGTCTAAGAGCCCATGAGGGCCAGACCTTCCTATTGTCCGTAAGTATGAAAGTTTTTCCATGTGTGTCCCCAACACAGGTAAGAATGATCCCCACCCATGAAACCTGGATCGTGGTTCCTTTGGCAGGTAACAGGTAACAAAGGTGTAGAAAATCTTATCTCCAATTTCTTAAGTTAGCAAGCTCAATTTTTTTGTATTTTATTCGTAACAGCATTAATACTCACGATGCTCATTGCCAGACACAAAGTATGGTTACAACCCTCCGCCGGACACCCCTAAACTATAATTCTCTGTAATTATACTTACCTTATATTAGGAAAGCTGTATTTTATAAATGTTATTCAGAGAATTATTAAACTGAGTTATCTTAGTAGCCAGACAGTTTTTTGGGTTCTATAATCCTGCCAGACGCATAAAAAGTGTCTCATATGCAACAACTGGTGCGAGTGAGAAAGAGCGCTCAGTTCATTGCAATGTTATGCTAAACATATACTATCGTTTATTCCAAATTGCTTAGTGATTTTTTTTTATAATTCATCAAGAAATTTAATAAAATAAAATTATTACAGTCAGAATAATAAATTTTTTAATCTATAATCAGTAAAAATTTTCTAATATTCACATTTAATCAGTAAATTTTTTCTAATATTCACATTTTTAAACTCGTGATATCTCTCGAATGGAATGTCTGAATTGCATAATTCAAAAAGTTATATAAAGGTATTGAAGCAGTCGTGAATATGAAGTAATTGATTTTGATAAGGATTAATAGCAAAGTACCAATAAATAGCGTTTTTTAGCGGCGGCATTTCAATTAAATTTTGAAAATAAAAGAACACATGCATACATGTGACATAATTATAATAGTTAGACATATACTGTCGTGACACTTTTTATAGATAATGATGTGTTCTGCAAAGTCGTAGTACATTATTTTGTTCTATCATCAATAGTTTTCGCAGCACACGCGATGTAAGGAATTTTTTGGGTATTTTTTTACACCTTGGGTTACATTATTGGAGTTTTATTAATGAACCGTAATTTTTTAGAAAATTACGCTCCCGCTCCGGCCATGTACCAAGGACTGTTTTTTGAGTTATGTACATTAGTTGAATACTAACCGATGCTCTTACGGTGAGGGAAAACATCGTGATGAAACCTGCACATTCAGGCGACTGGATGTGTAACCATGATCCAATCTGGTCAGTTTCCCTTGTTAGCAGGGTCATGGAGGTCAGACGGCAGTCGCTCCACTGTAATTACCTAACCTGCCAAATCCTGGATCATGGTCAAGGCGGACCCCGGACCCTCGTGCGCGAGAGCACAACCGGGACATTAACGCCAAGATGGTCACCCGGGGATAGTGTAGCTTCCCAACGGTGAAAGAATTTTTGAAATAGGACCAGTAGTTTCGAAGCCTATTCAATAAAAACAAACAAACAAACAAACAAACAAAAAATCAAACATTTCCTTTTTATAATATTAGTATAGACGTCAGCTGATGCGCAGTAAAAGATCGCACCGAACCGAGCGCTCTGTCTCACTCGCACCAGTTGTTGTATATGAGCCCCACTCTCGCAACTATTACACTTTTAATGCGTCTGGCAGGATTATAGAACCCAAAAAACTGTCTGGCTACTGAGAAAACTCAGTTTAATAATTCTCTGAATAACATTTATAAAATTCAGCTTTCCTAATATAAGGTAAGTATACTTACAGAGAATTATAGTTTAGGGGTGTCCGGCGGAGGGTTGTAACCATACTATGTGTCTGGCAATGAGCATCGTGAGTATTAATGCTGTTACGAATAAAATACAAAAAAATTGAGCTTGCTAACTGAAGAAATTGGAGATAAGATTTTATACACCTTTGTTACCTGTTACCTGCCAAAGGAACCACGATCCAGGTTTCATGGGTGGGGATCATTCTTACCTGTGTTGGGGACACACATGGAAAAACTTTCATACTTACGGACAATAGGAAGGTCTGGCCCTCATGGGCTCTTGCTCTATATCATGTGCATCACTCGTCGTTGATTGCACAAAGTGGTTATCGTTCCTCATTGTTGCGTGAGTCAGCTGATTGAGAGTCTGCACGAGTATTTGCGTAATTGGTTCAATAGTCACAGGACGACATAAAGCTATGCATAGTTACTGAGAGATACATTTACCAAGCATTCGCAAATCACACATAGATTTCTACTTTGTTATTCACTATCCATAGCCTATTTTATTGGTAACAAATAGACCCGGGGAGTCTTCGTTCGCGAACACTTACATTATCTCTACCTACCACGTTTTTCTTGCTTGCTTCCTCTTGAATCACTCTATCAATTGTCGAAAACCGCATTAAAATCCGTCGCGATGTTTAAGAGATCTCAGCGTGCATAGATACATATATACATATACAGATAAACGGCGGAAAACGACTTTTATATGATGTGTAAAAGACAGATACAATGCGGCCGAAAAAAGCATGACCATTACAATCAGTCTTCACTCTGGCTTTCAAAGCGTCCCATTTGCACAATGTGTTCTGAAGCTGCTGTTCCACCGGTGTGGGGCGCGGAGGCGCTAGGAGCAAGGAGAATTGAAAGTATAGAATTGATATTTCTCAGGAAATGGGCGAATAGAGAATTCCTTTCGACCCATCGTACCACCGTCCGTGCCACTAGCGGTATCGTGGGTATTAATTTTCTAAACAATACCCGCGATTATTGACATTTTGCGGTACTCATTCACCGTCAACGCGTTCTGTGTCTTACACCCGTATTCAGAAACATTACTATTAGGTCAACCATAGAAAAATAAGCAGTTAGAAAAGCTAACTAGGCGGTGCAGGCGCGCCAAAACTATGAGAAAATGGGCTACTTTCTTCCAAAAGGCGCGAACGCGCCGTCAGTCTTATGCGGAATTCAACGAAGTGTGCATCAAAAAAAGATGTGCCTAAAATATTTAATTGCAAAGCAAGGAGCTAACAGACTTCTAAAACAAAAGGAGTTATTTCATTTCACCGTTAAGTCTAAAAACCTTGTATTTATCAATATTATAAGAAAATCATTCACCCGCGCTCAAGGACACCTCGCGCTCGATATAATATATTTGTAGTATAGTAGACTTGACATCAAAAAAGGAGAAGATTCTTATTTCGATTGAATGTTCTTTTATTGTAGGTAATTTTCGTCGATTGCGGACTGATTTTGATATTAGTTTTTAGTAGGGGCACAGCAGGGTATTGTAAGGGTACGTTAGGGGCACGGGTGGGGTAGAGATTGGATGCAGTTACCTTAACACTAAAATAAAATTAATACCTAATCGTATACAAATTCACACAGCGCCATCTAGCCCCAAACTGAGCAAAGCTCGTATTATGAGTGCTAGATATTGATATAGTACTAATACATTTTATTTTAAATACATACTTATTAAAAATATAACACCCAGACTCGTTACTGAAATTGAAACTTATAATTTTAATTTCTGCCCGGCCGGGAACGAACGCGCAACCTCTTGTATGGTAAACTAGCATGTTAACCACTGAACTACTCAGGACGTCACACACTATCGTACTGCTGACATATTCCTGCCATACTCCTACTACCCCGGTAAATCTACCGTACCCCTACTCTCTATATCTATCTACCTCGCTTCACCCCCCTGAATATAATAACATTTTCAATTCATTATTATTAAATATATATTAAATAATAAATACCATAATAATAGTTAGAATTTTATCGAAATATTAATATCGATAATAATTCGATTTTGTCAATCCCTAGCGTAAATGTTAATTCAGAGAGGATTTACAACATAAACGCAACGCAATGTGTGTATGTGGTAGTGACCGATAGACTAATCACAGCGCTCCTTTTGACTTTGCGTGTGCGTGCGTCAGCCTGTGCATATTATCTTGAAGACACACTCTAGCAGTGCGCTGCGCAGTGCACTGCACGATATGTCAAAACTTATTACACGATGAGCAATTTGTATGCAAGTACATTGACAGATGGCGAAATGTCCCACTGTGCAGCGCGCCGCGCCGCTGTCTCTGAAAATTGCATAATATTTTTCTGGTCGGCCCTTTAGCGTTTTAATCCAAAATGAATGACATCCTTTTCGTACGTTTCTCTTGGTTGCATTTGAGACAGTCTCTTGGTTGCAAAGTGACTGGAGATAAAAAAATCTCCAGTCACTTTTTACTAAGTTTTTACGCCTGCGTGTGACCAGACAGTCGGAGACATATTATGGTCAATAAAGTCGTTTAAAATATCGCGCGTAAAAGCGCCGAAAAAGCTCTCGTGCAAACGTTGCCTACCTCAAAATCTTTCGTAAATCTCTCGTGCGAACGTTGCCTAACTTGAAAAACCAGAATAACACCACCGTTTTTTTTGTTGTCACCGCGACGTGGCACCGTGCGGTGCACTGCACTTCATGAGTGGAGCTAGACCCTTAAGTTGCGTGAGTAGTGGTATAAATAGTGGGGTCGGGAACGGCGGCATCGGTTTCGGTACTAATAGCGAAGATGCCCTTTCTATCGTGTTCTGTGAGGTCAACAGTGTGCGCGAACGCAAAGGTTCCAAGTTCCATAAAACAATACTTGAGTGGCGATCGGCACTACGCGTCCGGCAAAATGAACGAAATTGACCAATCATGGAGTCGTATTGAACGCACTGTCAAAATGCATAATAAAGCTACTATACTTAGGCAAGTATCTATTGCTTGTGAGTACTGGTGCAAGCCTCTAAATCCAGGCACACACCGATCATAAGGCTGCATCCCATTTAGACCGCTCAATTCGCACGCAAGATAAGTGTAACGTGGGCGTAACGTGCTGCGAACGTGCCGTGTTGCAGCGTGCATCAGACGTGAACGTGACGCAGAGGGCTGTCGGGCTTTAACCGGAGGCTTTAACTTGATAAATATTTGCGGCGCTGTGGTTGCCTGGCTCCGTGCAGATCCGAGAGCAGATACTTTATTGATAACTTTGTTAGAAGTGGCTATGAGCTAGCGCCTAGTGACGGGCGCGGTTCAGAGTTTTTTCGAGAAACGTCATTAAAATCACACCGAGTCTTCTTCTTTTTATGTTAAGCTTCCAAAAACTAATAAAGATATATTAACAAGTCACAAAAATATTAAAAAATAACAATACAACACACACTACTTTAGTTCCTAACGATAAAATAAGTTTAAAACTGTGGCTTAAAATTACAGTTTAATTCTGTGCAATTTAATAAAAGCAGACAAAATACCAAGAAAACAGGACCGTAACCTTTTGGTTACGGTCCTGTTTTCTTGTATATTTTCTCGATATAGACCTTTTGGTCTATATCGACTTACGTCTTAGAAACATGAATCTAGTGTAATTGTGAAGCGTATACGAGTATAGTCAGCTTGCTGTTTTGACATTAAAGTTGCGTGGGGGGCGGGTGGGTAAGTAGCACTGCCTTGTATGAACGAAACTCCCACGTATTTCTATTCAGTGTAACTCACGACACGACGGATTTTGGTAGAACTTAACTTCTAAACTACTGAGAATTGGCCATTAAAATTTATTTCAAGTTGGCTTCCAAAACGGGGAAGGCCACGCCTTCAAACTTATCAGAATCCTGGGCGAAGCTGCCGCCAAAAGCTAAAGCTAGTGCCAAATGAATCTAGTGCTTCAGCTATCTATAGACATCGTGCACGTTTATTCTGAGTGTCGCAGGTGCACCCTACGACACGCTATCCAAAATTTATTACACCACAACCAGTAGAAGCGAACGTTGCGAACCTAGGGAACCTACCCATATTATCGTGAAGCAAACAACGTGCATAAAACATTTTCACAGCGTCGAAGCCCTTCACAAACCGCAGTCGCAGACACAAGCATCGTACAGGAAATCACGGTAGTCACAGTAACAAAAATTATTCAAGTTACTCATTGTTATTATTTTAAGGGGCCTTTATACGGACAGTTCGAACCGCAGGAGACGCCGCATGACAGTTTGATCCGCGGTTGGAACCGACGGACGGACCGACGGTTTTATCACAATACACTAATAGTAAATATTCATCTTGATGTTAATGTCTCAGTTGGGCTCAGGCTCCGCCTTGACCATGATCCATGATTTCTCATATCAAATAATTACATTGGAACGAGAAATCTGACCTACATATTCCTGATACCAGGGGAACCTGACCAGATTGGATCATGATTACGTTCCACGCGCTTGTCCAAAACCAAAAAAGAGTCCCAAATTTAACCGCGGTCCATACCGTGGCCACCAAAAAGATTGAAAAGTTAGCTGCTGCTACTTTCATGGCTGAGCCGTCAAAGGTCTCATAGACAGACAATTTTTTTAACTCAGTAGTGATTTTTTTATGGTAATTGTCGCATGACAGTTTGATGTGCTGTTCGAACTGACGGCTGGAGCGGCAGTTCTATTCGCGGTTCGGTACATAGTCCCGTTACGCAGTCCGTACTTTACAAGTAAATTGAAATTGAAAAAAAAAATTTAAGACTGTTACATCCATAGTATTAGTAACAATATCTCTTACTTACTAGTGTTAGAAGTTATTATATTGAACGCGTAGGTCGCTGTATGCCTACTTAGTAAAGCAGGTCCAATGGCTGCACGTGTAGAATGACTGGCAGAAGGCTCTGAAAAAAGTTATTTTAACTGGATTCGTACAAACCTCCGGACCAGCATGTTGCATCGAACAGCCAGCGACCTATGCTCCCTATCCACATCCAAGTTGTCCTTAAGATCATCAGTGACCCAATGACCCAAGTACTTGAATGACCTGACCCGCCTAAAAGCCGCTATGTAGTCTCTAGACGAAATGTTTTGTGTGGGTAAACGAGGCGCCGCCATTTAAAATTGACGGTCTACTATAATATTAATTATATGTCGTACAGTGCCAATCGGTGCCCGAGACTGTTCCACCGGTCTACTATGTACATATATATTTATACAAACTCGTATCAAATGCAGTGTGTAAGCACTCGAAGGAACCGACCGATGTCAAAAGAATTGATTACATTCAAGGAAACGGAATTGAAGGAAGGAATTTCTAGTAAAGAACTTCGACAATTCACAAAAAGTTGCTAACTTGACATTTAATCCGCCCCAAGATTGTCGAATTCAAACAGCCTTAAATCCCACGCAGGTTGTTCACAACAAGTCAAGGTAACTCTTTCTAGAGCCTTTTGTACATGTTTTTACACGTGTAGCCTGTAGTATAATTATGTTCGAAAGCATATGGAGTCCTTCTCGTTCAGTAAAATAATTCGTTCACGGCAGTATAATATTAACACACAGTATAATAATTCTGTTACGGCTGGGTCGCCTCGGGCATGTTTGCAAAGGCGCGCGTGGATTGTTTTCACGCTATAATGCGCAAGAGTTCCCAAAAGAGCCGCATACCTGGTCAGCAGAGTGGGGAACAGCCTTAAGTGCATCCTCGACTACCCATACGTACTTGTCGCACTGATGCTAACGACATGTTGTGAGATATGCTTAATTAATATAATATAAATCTTTTATCGTTTTATTTGTAAATTTACTTACACATATACTAAGAAATACCTACTAACACTAATGAGTCTGTAGTTACTTGAATACTTGAATTATTACATGTTAGCAGAGAGAGAAACTCCCAGTACTTAAACTCAATCACATCTAAAACAATAGGTTGGAGAGAGCGTCGGAGCCGGGATCTAACTCGTAAGCGAAAGGTACCAAATTCGAACCACACTGCCGCCATGTACCCATGACTCTTTTCTGAGTTATGTACATTCGTTGATTATTTTTTGTACAATCTAGTATTGTTACGAATACAAACCAACTACGCATCAGAAAGCTTGCGTGGTTTTAGTACTATCCTACATTGAATATACCTTTATAACTTCTCAGTTTACTTAGCCAGATTGTTGGTTAAGTTTCGCATAGCCGTGGGCTGTTTGGATGTGTTATCAAACACCGTATGTCTCGAAGGACGGCCGAAGCTGTCGTCTCAACGTTGGACGTGGGCAAAAGATCTTTGTTTATACCATGAATAATGGTTTATATCTAGAAAACACTGTATGGAGCGTTCGAATATCCCAATAAGAGCGCTATTACATATAGGCGTTGCAGCGGCGCGGCTGGCTATCCATATATTATGACAACCGCGCTTCTGCAGACCTGTTTTTGTTATTGCGTTCACCGCAATGGGTAAAGAGCACCCTCCGAACTAACGGGGGAGGCAGGCGGGGAACTCTCATGAGTATCAGCGTGGCCATTCATCAATTATTGTATGAAGAAATTACAAACATCTATAGTTGACGACCTGAGTGGTTCAGTGGTCAACATGCCAGTCAGCCACGCAAGAGGTCCCGGGTTCGATTCCCGGCCGGGCAGAAATTTAAATGATGAATTTTAATTTCTGTTAAGGGTCTGGGTGTTCTATGTATAATAAGTATGTATTTAAAAAAAAGTATAATAAGTATGTATTTAAAAAAAAGTATATATGTAGTATACCAGTTAGCTAGGACCCATAGCACAAGCTTTGCTTAGTTTGGGGCTAGATGGCGCTGTGTGAATTTGTCCACGATTATTTATTTTTATTTATTTAATTATAGTTGGTCTAGTGTTGGTTGGTAGGTAGTGTTGGTTTAGTTGGAGTTCATTTATTGTTCCACACACACTGTTTATACACAACAACTATATTTTGTACAGAAGGCAAATCAATGGCATGTACACAATTGCATCAATATTCATAATTCAATTCGAAATGGAAAATATAATACTTAATATTAATAAATACAGTTTCGATTGTGGGATCCTCTCTCATTTCATAAAATAATAGTAAAATTGTTGTTATACCAGAACGTTAGGTAAAAACCTGTAAATTGTCGAGTGCGATTACACCAATATATTTTACTATTTAGTTTTTGTCTTTACTCAATTAATGACAAAGCCGAGTCGAATGGTCTGGTACCAAAGACTGCTACTTTGAATTTTAGCAAGCTGGAGAAAATCCCTTGTCTTCTCGATATTTTTATACGGGGTTGAAACCAGGACGGTAAAGGCCGCAGACAGAAAATGAATTGATACGTTTGAGATGTGGTGTTGGCGGCGGATGCTAAGGGTGCCCTGGACTGCTTTCCGAACGAATGTCTCCATACTGAAAGAGCTGGGTCTTGACAGCAAACAACGGTTATGCCTCTACAGGATAGTCCAGTATTTTGGACACATTGGTCGCCGAGATACCAACAACTTGAAGAGACTAATGGTAACCGGTACCGTGGTAGACAGAAGACCAAGAGGCCGAAGCCCCAAGCTGATGGCTCAGCCAAGCGTCGGAAAGTCTGGAAATATCGGCGAGCGCGGCACTACAGGAGGCCACGGACCGCAGCTCATGGAGAACGAGAACGTCCATGCTACGTCGGCAGAGTCACAAGCTGAGGCATTGAGGGACCGATTGAGGAGGAGGGAGAAAATAAAAATCTTCAAACATGAAACGAAAAATTGATACAAACCATCGTACGTTTTGTAAACTTTATAGGTTTTAATAAAGAGTCGGCAACAGAGTGATAGTGATACCCCTGTCATTGCTTATGTCCATAGATACGGTACCTGTTTATCATTGGGCCAGAACGGGTTCTACGCCTGTTGGCACCTTAGTGGTATGAAATACTTTTCACGTGCATTCTTATGAAACTATTTTATCCCGCAAAAGCCCATAGCCGTCCGTTGGAACTCTGTTACCAGTTTTCTGGTCTATGATTTTATCTCATAATAATCGTTAACCATTTTGTATGTGACCCGTAACTAGAAGGTGACAAATACACGCAGACGGATTCCCCAACACTTGTAAAACAGTTAAAGCCCACAAAAGCAACTGTTTTAAAACTCAGCGTATGCTGCATCAATCTCAATTCGGAAGTGAGCCAACTGCTACGCATTGTCATCACGTACGGTGGCAATATTCACAACGTGCGAACAACTTTCCGCGCGCTTACCCGCGCCACGGCTCGGGGATTTTAAAAAAGGAACACGCCGCTGCCATGAAACGTTTATTCGTGAAGCTCGAGTCTATTGGCTGCGGTGGCGCTGTTACCTTAGCTACCATAAACTAGGTATGCTTACTTTATGGTAGGATATTGCTGCTGATCATGGTTTCATTTGATCTCAATCCAGATTTCTCTCGCGTCTTCGTATAGGTGGACCAGTTTTTAGGGGCGTTTAAAAGTTCGATAGTTCGTATCCTAACAAGGAAAATGGAAAACTATTACTTTTTAATTAATAAATTTTTAAAAGTACTCATTTCTGAGTTTATAACACTTTTATACCAGATTTTTTAAATCTTTATCTAAGCAGGCCAAATATGTATCGACAGCAGCTTTTTTTTTGACGTTTATAGAAAGTCTGTTGGAGCTACATGTGAATGCGGGGCGTGGGGTAACAATTCAAGGCCACACTGATGGATTACAGTCATGCGTTCAACTGGTGCGTTAACTCGCGATTTGTCCCAGTGAATCAAAACTTTTCTTCTTGGCAAACCAGGTCGATTTTCTTTAATTTCTTAACATCTCAGTAGATTCCTGAGTAATTCACCTGCTGAAACTGTATTTTCACCTTGATATTTCTTTAAATGTTTTCACCCTTGCTTTGCTACATTTTCATGTTTACATGCGGTACCTATAGAATCAGCAGTGTAACATTTCATGCTTCTAAAATTAGCGGATGCGGCTGTGCGTTGACGTAGCTAGGGCGGAAATAGGATGAATAAAAATAATAAACAAATTAATAAATATGGAAGCGCCATCTAGCCCCAAAGATACTACCTTCTTAGATACTTTTAAATACATTCTTATTATACATAGAACATCCAGACTCGTAACAAAAAATAAAATTCATTATTTAAATTTCTGCCCGGCCGGGAATCGAACCCTGGATCTCTTGCGTGGCAGACAGCGTTTATCAGGTGGTAGGACTCTGTCAAGCCTGAAGAGTCCACACAATCCAATCCAAGGCAATGCTTGCACTGTTGTGTTCCGGTTGGAAGGATAAGGTAGCCAGCGCAATTACCGGCATGAGGTATTTCATCATAGTCCTCACAGTGACAACGCACCTGCGGTTCTGCATTTTTGTGTGCAACCTAAACACATTTATTGTAGATGTTATGGGCAACAGTTACCGCTTACCATCAGGTGGGTTGTCTTTCGTTTGTCACTGCGTAGAAAAATAAATAAATACATGTAGACCACTGAACCACTCAGGATGAACGATAGCTTAGGGGTATATAAGTCTCTATCCTTTAAACTATATCTGGACTAAAATCAACTAGATTGGATTAAGGATAAGAATCTCATAAGATAAGGATTTACAAACAAACAGATGTTAGCTCTTCCAATCTAAAGATTTTTACTAAAAGAATTGCGTTACGAAAAGCTGATATAATTTTGGTTGAAATATTCAAGCCCAGCGCCATTGAGACAAAAACCTTAGGAAATTGAAAAGTATCTCTTTATGAATATCAAATAGGCGAATATTAAAGCAAAACACATTCGGTAGAATCTACATTGAAATTTGAACCGTGATCGAAAATGTAGGTATTATATTTTACGTTATAGTTATATATATTATTAGTAAGATTTCACTTGTTCTATTACAGAAAGTTCAATTGGTAGTTTGACTATATTGTTTCTAGATTATTCTGGGTTATTTATTAAAAACAAGATACAAAAATAGTAAACTAAATAAATATGAAAGCCTTATTATCTAACAAAAATTTAATTAACCTACAAACCTAATCTACAAGTACAAACGTCCCTTAATTCGCTGTCACTATTGGGAATGCCCACAAGGCTGGCTGCATTCCCCCGTTGGATGGCTATCCAATACGTTGACCGAGGCATGAGCCAGCCCTGCACTCCTCAGTGGAACGAATTAAATAAGTTCTCAATTCGGCGAATAGCCTTTGAAAAAGTTGTTATACGTAATACTTTCTACTTACGTTAACCTGTCTAAATTACATCGTTAGTAAGCTATCTGAAACGCGGCCTTTGAAGGTAGTGTCAAAGACGCAAAATATTTTTTCTGCTGGAAATTTCGTGAAAATCAAATCAGAAATGAGGAGATTCCACAAACAGTCAAGTGATAGCAATATAAAGCATATATAAAAAATTATATTGATGTCAATATTCCTGTTGTGCTTCCGTGCGCGCCTTGACCATGATCCAGGATCAGCTGATCAGCTAAATACAGTAGAGCGACTGCCATCAGATCTCCGTGATTAGATTATAACGTGGACAAAGCCTCGAGACTACTGGACCTCAAGCAGTAGTCTGTTACGGAAAGCTGATCCTGGTGTTTACTGTCTGCAATTTTAAGCAAAGACAAGCCGAATATCTAGTATGTGCTAAAAGAAACTGTCGCCGGCATGTGTGATTTTCGCACTGCGCGATATTTTTGTTAGGCGGCGGAAGTCCGTGGCATTGCCTGTTTTTCTTCCATATTATTCGGCGGCAAATCCAATTATCTTGATCCAATACGCCGGCTTCATCACAGCCCCGAGTTTGTCGGGGGTATATGCCAATATGGATAGTTGTTGTTTTTATACGGACAGCAAAAGGAAAAAAGGATGGAGTGAGTAATAAAATAAGCTTTCTGCCATTAGTATAGAAATCAAAATCGCATAAAATTTTGGAACAAATCTTACAGACATCGTGTACCTCTGTATGGGCTATAACCGATGCTCTTACGGTAAGGGACATTGTGCTGCACATTCAGGCGATTAAATGTGTAGATAACCGTGATCCAATCTGGTCAGGTTCCCCTGTTATCATCATCATTATCATTTATTTGCTAACACGGCCATGGAGGTCAGATGGCAGTCGCTCCACTGTAGTTACATGATCCGTCAAATTCTGGATAAACGTCAAGGCGGATACCGGGCCCTCAACCGCGAGAGAGATTACGCTCTACGAAGTCGTTTTTATCCCGGTCATACCTATTTACATTATTCATATGATAGTGTGCGTGTGTGTCTAAGTTGGTACTCTACATCCCTGAACGCGATAGCCAAAAGTGTTTAAGCAGAAGCATACACTTAAACACTTTTGAATTTTCACATTTTAAGGGTATGTTCCGGGTTTCCTACCGCGTACATTTGTTGACGAGTAGCCCGATATTTCGACGCAGTTGCATGCATCATGGTCACGGGACGACTGGATTAATATCGATATAATCATCATTTCGGATTGGCTTTTTACCTAAAAACATCGTTTGTGTGGATCAGTCTTTTAATTTCAGTTAGTTATTCACCTGGTTTATCCCCCTTCCAGAGTCAAAGATAAATTTGACAAAAAGAAAGTAAAGTTTAAAAATCTATAAAGCTAAAAATTGTTTAGCTTGAAATTCTGAAAAGTCAGAGCGCTCAAATAAGTCTGTGAAAACTTCGCAGACATTCATTGAGCTAGAGATCGTAGATACTTGTCTAAAGGATGCTCAACTTTAGGAACGTTCAACTTTTAGTAATAATTACTTCTAGGTATACCTAACTAAACTAACCACCATAATCTAGGTTCCTTAGTTTGTAATATTACATGACCCTGGTAAAAACGGTTTTTCGTTCCAGAAAGTTCAATCAGTAGATTCCCAATATTTTTTCGGAGGAAAAGCAACTTTCGATTTAATAAACAAGTTTGGTTCTGCTCTCTACCACTTTTGCGTGAGGAATGTTTGCCCGGCCTGTATAATAGGCATCACCCGTGCTGTCATCCGCATGGTAATGAATGCCGCTGATCTGCAACATATCGCAACATTATAGTGTGTAGAATGGAGAACATGGGCGACAGAGCACAGAGCTTTTGGAAACTCCTGCATTTGTAGGCATAGTATCCGCGGACAGAAAGCTCGCGACCCATTTGCATAACTCTTCGGGGAGCCCGTAAGCTGGGAGCTTCGATAGAAGTGCCTTATGCCAGACCTGGTCAATTACTGTTGCTATGTCCAAGCTGACGGCCAACGCTTCCCCCTTACTCTCAATGACAGTTGCCCATCAGTAAGTCAGGTAGACTAGAAGGTCACCTATGCGGAAACCGTATTGTCGGTCGATAATCAGCCGGTTAACCTCAAGAAAAACCGACAGCCTGGGTATTAATTATTTGCTCCATGACTTTGGAAAGAAGTGAGTGTGATCGCGATAGGTCGATAGTTAGACGAGTCTATGCTTTTTAGGGACTAAGATTACAGATGTCAGAACTTTCACAACAGAGTAGAAGAGCGAGAGTAGGCGTTTCAAAATTGGAGCCAATTCAGGAGCACACATTTTAAGCCCGATTGCTAGAATACCGTCGTGCCCGCTGGTTTTTCCGTCGTCAACGGAAAACTGTTTAAAACGCCTATCAGGCATAATCTGTTTACACTGCAAGAGCAATATGTTATAGAGGTGGGCAACGCATTGGCGATACCCCTGGTGGTGCTAATAGTCTATAGGCAGCGGTGACCACTTTCCATCAGGTAGCTTACTTGCCAGTTTGCCTACAGTATGACATAAAAATATAAACAAATTTTTCGAGATTCTATAGTTTCAATAGTATTGCATCAAAAATAGTAATAGTTCGAAAGAACGTTTGTCGCTCATACTATTCAGATGTGGAGCTCCCAACCACATACGCGGTTACTACTTATTGCCTATTTGTCCAGTAGTTAAATCGGAGACACCGCTATTGAAAGGCCAACACTTTACCATACTTGGTCAATACGTAAACTCTGAGCAAGTTTTAAGTTCGATGTTGCCGTGATGTTTATGGTTATCCCATCAGAAACACTGAAATTTTTCGACACGCTAACATTTATGGTATTGAGGCTTATCTGATGCGAAGGCAGACTAACGTGGTATGGCCACGTGTAACGGATGCCCGAGGGTAAAGTCGCAAAGCATATCTAGCTAACTTCAACTTCAAGAAAGCAGAGTGGACAGCTCTTACGTTAGAAGGTGTATAGGAGAGGGGCATACTTGTGAAGATATATTGAATTGACCCTACTACAATTTATTGCTAGCTGTAAACAATCCATGAAAGAGAAGCCGCATAAAAGATTATTTTTTAATTTGAAGATGAACGAAAAAAAGGTCGATCAAACAGGCGACGATGTGTAAGCCCGACCATCTGCCTGTTCCCGCACATTTAAAGTCAAAACTTGGCTTTGCAGTTCATATGCAACAAGACATTCGCAGCCAATATCGTTGTTGTAGTTGCTTTAGCTATTATTATACTTAAATATATATTATTACGTGCGTAAGCGTTCTAATTTTGGCACCTTTAATCTGCACTTACAAAAGCAATCAACCAAAACCCATTTGAGATGGGCGAAATAAAAAAAAAATATGTATAAGCCGCAAATTGGGCAGATCCTTTCACGGTCCTATAAAAAGGACATTTTGCATAACGATTGGTAAGAAATTAAGGGGAAAGAACCCCGTTGCCGTGAGTTGCTGCGAAAAATGTAAATTACTTCGCGGACCATTTCACTTTGCGGCGTAGCTCGCGAAATTTCCCGCTGTAGGGTTGTCCAAAATTAGAAACTAAAAAAACATGGCCGGCGGGAATATTGGGTATTCCTGCTCACGTTTTCTGTGACGGCTACCAGGATTAATTTGGCTCACTTGTCACGTTGCCTTGATCACATCGCGATGTAGATTCGTCTCTACATACACACACTCACATACGAACACAGGCTCACATAGATACATACAAGGTGCAATTAAAAGTAGTAAATTACATTTGCAAAAGCTTTTACTTTATTACGAATGCTCTGAAAAGCGCCGCAATGGGAAAATCTTGCAGTCAACTAGAGAGACAGGTTGCATTAGTCGAATGAATCAATAAAAAAAATGCAGACTTCGTTTTGGACATTTTAGACAAGCTTTTTGATAATTTATTCTAGTCATCCGCATTCAGTTGCCAATGTAAATATCAAAGAAATTTCTCATTAAGGGCCTACTTCATTTAATTAATTGATTATTCAGCAAACTATTTTCTTTCACAATCTTTCCTTCACATAATCCAATTTACTTCGACAAGGGGGTGGACCCCATACTGATAGCGCGAAGAGTTTTAGGAATTTGTAAATAGTTTTAGGTATATAAACAACAAATTAGTCATATTCATATGTATTTTATAATTATTCATTAATTGTGCGCGTCGTATCTGCATTTCTTAGCTAAACATTTCCTTTCTGTAGGCCTGCTGGAAGAAATTTCTTTTAGAAATAAATAGTGCCTGTTGTGTCAGTTATATCTATGTTATATTTTTGTATTTCTTTATTGTGTGCAATAAATAGTTAAATAAATAAATAAATAACAAATAATAAGCACGAATGCCACCACCCTGATAATTTTACCCGAATCATGGAAAATATTGAGAATTCCTGCTAGCAGCTGCCAACCTATAAAAAATTGATAAATTCATTGATTGATAATTGATAGGTCTCCTTAGAAGCGGACAACGCATTGGTTGCGCCCCTGGTTGCATTTGGCCCGATTGCCTGTTTGTCTACAGTATTACATAAAAAATTAATAAACTGTATTTTCTGTAGGTATGATTTAGAAGCAATCATCATATCAGCCAGAAGACGCCCACTGCTGGGCATAGGCCTCCCCCAGAGATCTCCACAAAGACCGGTCCTGTGCTTTTCGGATCCAGCTGGTACCTGCGATCCTTACCAGGTCGTCGGTCCACCTTGTAGGAGGCCTACCCACGCTGCGTCTACCGGTACGTGGTCGCCACTCGAGAACTTTACTGCCCCATCGGCCATCTGTTCTTCGAGCTATGTGCCCTGCCCACTGCCACTTCAGTCTGGCAATCCTTAGAGCTATGTCGGTGACCTTGGTTCGCTTGCGGATCTCCTCATTTCTGACTCGATCGCGCAAAGAAACTCCGAGCATAGCTCTTTCCATTGCCCTTTGGGCAACAGTGAGCTTTCTTATAAGACCCATAGTGAGTGGCCACGTTTCAGATCCGTAAGTCATCACTGGCAACACACATTGGTCAAAGACCTTCGTCTTGAGACACTGCGGTAATTGGGACGAAAATATGTGGCGTAGCTTCCCGAACGCTGCCCAACCGAGTTGGATTCGTCGATTGACCTCTTTCTCGAAATTGGACCTACCTAGCCGGACTATTTGTCCTAGGTATGTATAGTCGTCAACAACTTCAAGTGGAGTGCCTCCAACTGTCACTGGAGTAGGCACAACATGGACATTCGACATAATTTTCGTCTTGTCCATGTTCATTTTAAGACCTTCTTGTTGAGAGGCACTACAGAGGTCATCGAGCATTTTGCTCAAGTCTTCCAGGGTTTCAGCCATGACTACGATATCGTCAGCAAATCTGAGGTGCGTGAGGTACTCGCCGTTAATATTGATGCCAAGTCCGTCCCAGTCCAGAAGCCTAAAGATATCCTCCAGTGCAGCGGTGAACAACTTCGGTGATATGACATCACCTTGTCTAACACCTCACTGCAGCTGAATAGGTTCTGTGGTCTTATCCTGGAGACGAACTGACATAGTGGCGTTTTCGTACAAACACTTCAGTGCTTCGATATATCGATAGTCAATTTGGCACCGCTGTAGAGACTGGAGCACCGCCCAAGTTTCGATCGAATCGAAGGCTTTCTCATAGTCCACAAACGCCAAGCATAATGGCCGGTTATACTCTTCGGTCTTCTGTACAACCTGCCGCAGCGTATGTATGTGGTCTATAGTACTAAAACCTTTTCGGAATCCGGCTTGTTCGGGAGGCTGGAAGTCATCAAACCTGCGTGCGAGACGATTCGTAATGACTCTCGAAAACAGCTTATAGACATGGGTCAGCAGCGATATTGGTCTGAAGTTCTTCAAGAGAGCCTTATCACCTTTCTTGAAGAACAATATGACTATGCTTCTGTGCCATGCTTCCGGCGTTTTGCCCTCGAGGATGACGGAATTGAACAGCTTCTGAAGGGTCTTAAGCACAGGTTTGCCACCAGCTTTCAGAAGCTCAGCCGTAATTCCATCATCACCCGGCGCCTTGTTGTTCTCAAGCTGTTTGAGAGCCATACTAATCTCGTACAGGCTGATGTCCGGGATATCTTCGGTATAGTGTCGGGTCAACTTGGCTCTGGGGTCTTTTGCCATACTGGTAACAGGTGCCCGTGTTGTCGTGTATAACTGTCCATAGAACCTCTCGACTTCCCTCAAAACCTCGGACTTGGTCGAAACAACTCTGCCGTCATCCGTTTTCAGTCTCGTCAACTGGCTCTGTCCAATCGACAGATCTCTCGCAAAGACTTTAGAGCCCTTGTTCCGCTCAATCGCCGCCTCAATATTGGTAGTATTGAAGCGGCGTATGTCGCGAGTCAGAGACTTGGAGATCTGTCGATTAAGTCGCCTAAATTGAGAGACATCATCAGGGGATTGCAGAGTCATTCCGCGTCTTTCTTCGATGAGTTTGAGGGTATCGTCAGAGATTTTGTTTGTTCTGTTTGTACGGCAGGCCTTATAAAACTTTGACCCAACCGTATAGACAGTTTCCACGAACCTGTTATTATAGTCGTCCACGTCGACGCACTCTCCTAGGCACTAGAAGCGATTTTGTAATTCGAGTTGAAAGCTCTCGGGGTTTTGGATTTGGATGGGTATAGGCCGGAGCGTGGACCTCATCAATCTCGATCTTTCCAGCTGGGGATTAATATTCAATGTGCCTCTTACCAAGCGGTGATCACTGCCAATTTTAACGCTATTGATCACCGAGACATCATTGAATATATGCCGTTTCGTAGATAGGATGAAGTCAATCTCATTTTTTGTGACACCATCGGGACTAACCCACGTCCATCTGCGATGATCCGGCTTCCTGAAAAATGAGTTCATCATAAAGAGTCCCTCCTTCTCCATAAAGCCGGCCAGCATCTGGCCACGGGCGTTCCGACTTCCAATTCCAAATTGCCCCACTCTCATCTCGTCTCCGCCTCGTTTGCCCAGTTTCGCGTTGAAATCCCCCATGACAACGGTATAGTGTGTCTTGGAGGTATGCATGGCTGTAGAAATATCCTCATACATAGCCTCCACTTCATCGTCGGAGTGAGTCGAAGTCGGTGCGTAGACCTGTATGACCTTCAACGAATACCGCTTGGAAATTCTGAGTATAAGGTACGCTACCCTAGACGACACACTCTCGATTTTGACTATGTTGTTCACGAGGGATTTGTGGACGAGGAACCCGACACCACCTAGGGACAGTTGGTCGCCCTCCCGGAAGTAAAGCAGATTTCCGGACTTTAGGATTATCGAGTCCTCCCCCTTTCTTCGGACTTCAGATAACCCTATAATATCCCAATTTAATCTGCTTACCACTTCCTCCAGTTCCACGAGCTTTTCGTCGGTCCGCAGTGTCTGGACATTGTATGTAGCCAGGGCCAGTGGTCGTGCTTTGTGGTAGCCTGGTCGCATCCGGTGATTCTTCGCACCCCCTGCCCCGCCGTTACCGTGACCGCTACCATAGTCCGGAATAGCGGGGCCGCCGGGTACTGGGGCCGTGGCCTGTGTGTGCTTGTCATCAGGGGGGGTTGCCATAATCGCCACGCTTGGCAGGCGGGTTGGCGATCGCAGTGAAGTAGATGTAAATGTACCCGAAAGATGCTGCTGCCCATCTTCCGGGTTTTTCCCTCAGTCGCCTCTTACGACACCCACGGGAAGAGATGGGGTGGTGCTATTCTTTTAAGTGGTGGCACCACACACTAGAAGCAATAACAATCAATAATTTTAACTTATTATGTTCCACGGCAACCCTAATTTATGTTTTATTCCTTTCGGAAATAATCCAAATGACATCGCAAATTTTCGGTTTTCCGTTCGATAATTGGGCCAATTGCTGAATGTTTTTGAGTTCCCGGTTTGCAAATAGGGAATAATTTAACCAAATTACGTAGTTTTGATAATGTAGTCGACTACTTTAAGTATAGGTGAGCTAGTAGCAGTTGGATGATGACTTTATGTCTTTCCTAAATGCTCTGAATTATGCATATACATGTTTTTAATATTGCTTTTAAAATAAACATTTATTTAACAATTTATTGCACACAATATAAAGTATACAGAAATTACAAAATTAAAGACGACACAACAGGCACTACTTATTTCTAAGAAGAAATCTCTTCCAGCAGGCCTATAGAAGAGAGACATTATAGATTATAGGGGATGAGACGTGCGCAATAGTTTAAATTATACATATTTAATAAACTACATAAATAATTATAAATAAGATACTAAATATACACAATACATATATACATATTAAAATATATACAGGTATTGTAGAACATTCAGGCACATAAGGAAAGATAATGTTCCTTTACACGCTTTTTAAAGATTGCCATAGATTGACAATCGCGCACTTCGTGCGGAAGAGAATTCCACAGTCTTGCGACATGTACAGTAAAGGAGTAGGAGTTGAAGTCGGAATGGTTGATGTCCAGCGACGATCTAACACTGGAACGACAAGGTTTGTCTTGTGGACGAGAAAAGTGGAATCGGTCACGGAGGTATGAGGGAGCGGAAGGATTATGAAGGACGTTATAAAGGGTGGATAGGATATGAGTATTCCTGCGCAAGCGAATTGGGAGCCACTTGAGTTGAGAACGATATTTTGAAATTTGTACACACAGACACGTAGTGATGGACATCATAGTATTTTTATTGGTTTTAAAGCTTAATCTATATTTTTCTTTTTATATCAAAGCACTATTGCTGCAGCTCCAAATTTTCAAAACAGTGTTATAAAATTTCATATTTAGGGAATCGAATATCTTTTTTCACTTCATTGTCAGTCTGGAGGCTACTTTCGCAGCGAAGCGTTCCTATAATTTTGATAACAGGTGGCTATTACCTGTTGGAAACCCCAGACATACCAAGATCAAGTATACGAATGGACTTCTCGACCTTTTCAACAATCTCTCCCGAAAAAGGTGGTCTACGATCCGCTTTTCATCATAAATTACCGGACCATCTACCGTGAACTTCCTACATAATTTTCGGACATGCAATTAATAATACACTTGTCTCCTTACAGTTCCATTGATAGGCGATGATTGACTATAAATAAAACATGGCTATCGGAAAATCTTGGGAATTACCCCTCGCGTTTCCTGTGATGGCTACTGAGATTAATTTGGTATACTTATCACCTTGCTTTGTCAACATTTCAGGTAAATATTTTGCCTAGACTTACAGCTCATACCGCGTTCACTGTTATCAGTTATCAGTTCTTATGAAGAGTCAAGCCCGATCTCTGTAAAGCCCAACTCTACTCATCTTACATTGCGTAGCAAGGCGTAAATAATATGAGAATAGGAGAGACCCTCACCCTTGGCATTTGATCGGAAATACGAAATCGGACATCCGATTCTCTGTACGACAAAACCAACGGATTTGGGCGCAAAAATCTTTCCTACAAAGGAAATGGCTCATCCAGGTTAACGGAGCGAAGTTCTGCTTTAAGTATCTCTAAGTTGTTCGATCGAATTGTTATGCTTTGATTCAAAGCACTTCAGCTTTGTTAAATTTAGTCTCTTCAATGAGTTTGCGAGCTTAGCGACCGCTTTGTTTAGTTTCAGGTTTCGGATAAGCCTTCAACTGGTCGAATAAATCCTACTAAAAGTATAAACTTGAACGTTGGCTAAGAAACTATTGGTCAGATTTTATAAACCCTTATTGCAGTATAAATGATACTGGGTCTTGTAAAAATAGGTCTTCGAGCATACACTTAGCGAAATTAGGCATATTGATTTTAGGGCCAATAAAACTAATGAAAGTAGTTGCCACGAGATCGTGATGTAACTAAATATTAATCATCTCATCTTGGCAGTAATATCCCGGTTTTGCTCTAGAGGGCCCGGGGTCCTCGAGAATCTCGGCAACCTACTTGACCATGACCCACGATTTGGCGATCAGGTAATTACAGTTAAGCAACTACCATCTGACCTCCGAGACCCTGCTACCAGAGGAACCTGACCAGATTGGATCATGGTTACAAATTCAGTAGTCTGAATTTGCAGGTTTCATCACGATGTTTTCCTCACCGCTCATGCTCGTATCGGTTAGAATTCAACTAATGTACATAACTCAGAAAAGAGTCATTGGTACATACGCAGCGGGATTTGAACCCGGTACCTCTCGCTTAAGAGTTGGATACTCAACCGCCCAGCTACCGACGCTCGATGTAACTAAATATTACTCATGCGAAGTTTTTATTTATTTATTAGACCAGCCAGGCGATGCGGCCGACGTTGGAGCATACTTGTCTAGGAACAGCTTATTAACTCTGGCCTTGAAGGCGTTCAGATTAATGATCAGGGAACACACTCGCAGGCAACGATATATTTTACTAGCTTTTGACCTCAACTTCGTCCACGTTTTGACACTGACTAAACTCAACTACGGCTAGAAATCTGATTACTTCCTACTTATAGGAAGTAATCAGATTTCTAGCCGTAGTTTTCACACTTTTTTCATTGTATACTTATTAAACATAGGTAGTTCTTTACACACCGACCCTATTTTTTTCAATAATTTACGATTTATTCGGTTGCGATATAACTCCATTCAACGATCCCATATAATTTATTATGTCCTGTGTGATAGTAATTATATTTTGCTCTCAGTTTCCGAGAGATAATTATAAAGGTCGGTACTGTTAATTATTTCCCACACAACTCAGAAGCCAGCTTTGAGGCGTCGACTAAAATTACTTGCTTATAAACGTTAACACGTACAATCTACACACCCCGATACACATAGAGTCCACCGCACAAGTAGGCACAAAAAACAAGAAAGAAACCCTTCAAAGCGTCCCCACCGTTTGGTTAGCGAGAGTCATAACTTACGCGGTGCCCTGCACAGGGAGTCGAGCACGTCCCTTACAGTTTTCTGTATCAGGCGGGAGCAGAAAGAGAATTTGCCGTCGTCTTTATTACGGGATTACAATGTAATTACTCGCTGGGACGCGGCGACAGGGCCGTACTCAGGGCTAGAGTTATGGGGGTCGTGAATGTAGGGCCTTCTCGAGACGCGCGCAATGTTAAGGACCCTTTATAGATGGTGATAAATGTCTATTGTCTATCTGTTAATGTTATACTTATTTACAGGACTCTCAAATCCAACGGTGGACTGCTATATTGTTTTGCTTTGGAAGATAAATATTTTTATTGTAACAATACTTAGCTAAGGCTCATCAAGGCTCCACCATGACTGAAAACTCTTGCTCCGTCAAGCACAGGGACGCATGGCGCTGACTTAGTGTACGTTCACTTTGGGGCTGTTTACTAAGTGAAAAGGGATATGATTTGAAAGCTAGTACGTTCACGCACACTGTGAAATCATACAGTAACGGAATATCTAACCTTTTTTAATTCGGGTGTAAGGGCGTTTGCGCACTGCCTCCGATCCAATTGCGAAAAAATTGTTCGTTAAGTTTGAACGCAAACTTAACTTAGTGTTCTTTCAAAGTATAAACTGGCTAAAGGATAAACTGGCCCATAGGTTTTGTTGTTGCAATAAAGTACTTACTTACTTATTTACTATTAAGATTAATTCGTTACCTAGTCACACGCTGACAGTTTCAACTTGACAGATTATAAAAAATACTAGGCTGAACTCGGGTAAGTTGACATGGAAATTGCAGAACATAATATTATATTAATGTTTAGTTATGATTGATTGACGACCTGAGTGGTTTAGTGGTCAACATGCCACGCAAGAGGTCCCGGTTTCGATTCCCGGCCGAGCAGAAATTGAAATGATGAATTTTAATTTCTGTTACGGGTCTGATTGTTCTATGTATGATAAGTATGTATTTAAAAAAAAAAAGTATATAAGTAGTTTATCAGTTATAAGTAGTCTAGCACCCATAACACAAGCTTTGCTTACTTTGGGGCTAGATGGCGCTGTGTGAATTTGTCCACGATTATTTATTTATTTATTTATTCATTAAATGACATGATAGAGACTAATTGAATTAATTATCTTATCTCTTTACTAATATTTTACATTTCTGCCAATGCCAAGTTCAGACATTTGGGGAGTATTTAGCTATATACGTTTTAACACTTTCATGGTTATTCACTACACTTTCATCGCGCATGTCATCGGGGTTTTTGCCACGGCTAGTATGGTTTTTACTTCGAAATTTCGACGATATTTCACACAGCGGCGACAGTCTACTCGTGACCGTGACGCTTGCAACTGCGTCGCAATATCGAGATAAAAACAAAACTAACCGTGTTAAAAATCCGATAACATGTGCGATGAAAGTGTAATATTTAGCTATCATCTGTACCATAGAAGGAAAATATGTAATAACAAATAATAATAATAAATAATAAAAAATCGTGGACAAATTCACATAGCGCCATCTAGCCCCAAAGTAAGCATAGCTTGCGTTATGGGTGCTAGATAACTGATAACTGACTGTGATATTTATCGTAAAAAGCAGTCTTGAAAATTCGCAATAGAAAACAGCGTTGTCCATTTCTTAATATAGGAAGGTCCTTGCGGTCTCGCTAAGACAAGTTACCTACTCTGCCGGACACATTCGACCTAAATAGTAAGACGGTATAAGTTACGTCACAAAGTATGAAACTGGGGTCGCCAACGTAACAACACCTTCCGTAAATAAAATCCCTTGTTGCGTGCCTGTGTTCGCTAGATATGGGACATTTCTTTTTATTCTTATATCTTTGTGGGTTGGTGGAGAAATATATAAGTAACCATATCGTGAGTTCGTGTAATGAAACTAAGGAAACGCCTCTGGAGAGATTGGGCGGTTTTAAGGGATGATTTACTTCAGTTGCGGGAATAAAAATGCTTTAAGTTATTTCCTAACGACATAAATTAGTATTGGTTTAATCATGCCAATGAGATTCTCTCTGATGGTACCAGTTTAGTTCTGAGAGGAACTACTGAATCGCTGTTTAGCTAGATGTTTCATTATCGTGCATTTTTAAACATTTAATTTTCAAGCGAACATAACTGGATATTCTAGAGACAGAATTTGAGAAAACTACATTGTCATTTTTTTATAATAATATTTTTGTACAACTTAAAATGCCATACGAATAAATAAATTGTTATTGTTCTTTATGTAGTTATACGCAATAAAGAGTTTACATACATACATAAATTAAAAAAATCATGCTTTTACAATTAAATGGCCAAATCACAATTAATTGCGTTCTTCTCAACCTCCAATACAGCTATAATACCAGCATTTCCTTCACCGTAAAAGTACGTGGTTTACATACAATTGTGCATAAAAACAAAGGCCTCAAAAAGGATTTGAAACTTCATGCAGAAAATGCTGGTACAATTGAAACATTTCTGCGGTGGTATCGGTAAAATACTATTGTCTTATAATTATACTCTCTGTAGAATATTAAGACGTTGAATAGACGAGTTTATGAACGGAAATTGTTTTCTTAATTGAACTCTCCGTTGAAATGGCTAACTAATAACTTTGCTTCCCAGAATTTCACTACAAAAGCTTTTGTAAAGTACTTCTTAGTGCCTATTAAATCTTACGTCTTCTACGAAATTGTTTATAGTAGGTACCTATATTTCCAGTTGATTGACAGACAACAAACTGAAACAATAAAGCGTTTAAAACAAAACCATTGGTCGGTATTGTTCTGAGGCTGGTCCAATTTGGTCCGACGACGCATTAGCCTGTCTGTACTTATTCTGTTAGTTTTAAGTTTTTGAATGTGTTAGTGGACCAAATACAGATACGTCTATGTAGTACTGAAATGACAGTTAAATATATTACGAACCTGTTCCATATATAATTTTTATAAATGATATAAATACCTATTAAGGTATATTTTTAAGTTTTTTTTTAATTATTTGATTAGCTAGGCATTTGACCGCCACCTCACCTGGTGGCTCAGTTTCAAATAAACGCTTCACAAAATCTTTTTAATAATATTAATTAATTAATCACTACGGAGTGTTGGTCGGTGGCCTAATTGTTAAGTGGTCCGACTCGTAAGCAAGAGGTACCGGGTTCGCACCCCAGTGCCACCATGTACCGACGACTCTTCTAAGTTATGTACATTAGTTGAACACTAAACTATACTCTTACGGTGATACCTACACGTTCAGTTGTCTAAATGTGTTACCATGATCTAATCTACTCAGGCTTCCCTATAAACACAGTCACGGACATGGTAGTCACTTCACTTCAATTATCTGATCTGCAAAAGCTCTGGATCATGGTCAAGGCAGACCCCGGGCCCTCGCGCGCGGTAACTCCACCGGGATATTAACGCAAAGATTCTTAACGCCAATTAAATTAATCTTTACAATGTGTTAAATAACATACGTATCTAATCGCTCAGAATAATTAGATTGCCCTATTTTACTACCCTGTGGTACTCCCCATGCATATTCTAACTTTTTTGTGCTACTCGTGCCAAGCCAGTAGACAGCCCGCCTGATGTAAATGGTTAACTGTTTAATTAAGGAAATTAATTATAGTTATCAAAATTTCCGCCTTATTGCTATTCTAACATTTCAATTTCATTTTCCACCCCTGATATCTGAGGGCGATCTTTAAAACCTGTCAGATCAGAATAAGGCTGTCTTCACACAATGGTCCAGCTACACAAAAGGCTCATATATACGGAACGGCGTACAAAGGTCGCCTCAATGCCCGTCGATAAGATACGGAATAAAAAGCCTTTTTCACATGTTCCGGATTCTTTTGGTTTGTAATCTGTGGGGTGTGTAGTAGACATTTAAGGAATGTTGTCAGTACTGTAGGGCTTGTGGTTTGGCAGACCTATGGGTAGGGCTTCAAGGTAGACTCTTGATTCGTATTATTAATTAGTATAGCAAATACCTCTTTAAACGCTTGTAGGAGCTCTTCAAAAGAAAATTCGGCCTTTACGGCTTCAAATTCATTATAATATATAGTAGCCAAGGCCGGGTCAGATAAAAATGATGCGTAAATTGCAACCACTTCTTCGATAAATATCTTTAATCATAATTATCAAGCA
Source organism: Blastobasis lacticolella (assembly GCA_905147135.1). Lineage (NCBI taxonomy): Eukaryota > Metazoa > Arthropoda > Insecta > Lepidoptera > Blastobasidae > Blastobasis > Blastobasis lacticolella. The sequence goes on along the minus strand of LR990048.1, from coordinate 3,910,333 downwards.
TCTGAGTGATCACTTTCGGCTTTCGCCAGGGTCCGTTTTCCTACTCTTTCTTCACTTTGCCCCATCATCGACATCCTTACGTCGCAAACCTTTGCTCACGCGTCAGAGACGGCGATGTCTTTTTTTATTCTTGTTTTTTCCCACGGGACCTCATTCCTGATATCGGTAGGTTTAGGCACCTATTTCCCATGTATCTAGCGCAGCGAATAAGAATCCGTGATGTCTCTCACGTCAAGTCTGCCACGGATGTAGGTACTCGTTGCGTACTCAGTCAAAACATATCCACCTCAGTGTTTTCATTTCATTTCCTCAGTGTTTCGTCCCCGGCTTCAGAGCATCACAGGCCTAATTGTGTTCTTATATACCTTGATAGGGATTTTAGAGTCATAGGTGACTGCCGTGAGCTCCCACCATTTCCCCCAAGCTACAGTGATATCATCGAACTCTAGGGGTTTGGTAATCTGAGGGCTATGTGTAAGTTTTGCTTCAACTTTACTTTACTTCATCGTGTTTGCGTTTATGTGGAAATTAGTATGAAGAAAAAGCTTCAAATACGTGCCAATAGATGGCGCTATACATTTTTTCATACAAATCTGAACGTAATCGCAAACGCAATAGAATAAAGTTGAAGCAAAACTTACACTCAGCCCTCTGTAATCGGAATGCTGGAAGTGAATTAATGAAATTTCATACTTAACATTAACTTAAATGAACTTAAGCATGCTTAAGGACCAACAATCGTTGGTAATAAGTTCTCAAAAGAAAAATATTTTTTCATAAGCTTTTGTAGCGCGGTATAGTACTCATCAAGACCATTAAAAAGAGCCCAAATACGATGGGTTTATCTCGTTGCGATTAGTATTCCCTAAGGCCACCATCAAATGCAAATATAAATGTACATGGAAGGGTACTTGTATATCTGAGCAGATGTACATGTGTTTGATTGATGAATCTGTTCAGATATATAAGTACCCTTCCATATACATTTATAATTGAAGCCTTGGTAATGCTCACATATTGATGAACTCGACCGTACCATATTAATGAATTGTCATCCGAGTATCAGCTCAATTGAACACCGGGAAGTGGGTTAAATTAGGCTTGCAAGATTGGTTCCGAACCTTCATAGTTACATACAAATGTTGCAAATTATGTAAAAGCTTCTAAAATGAATTTTACAAGAATATTTCCACCTTAAAATTGTTACACCGTGGGCCTGTAGATTATACCAATCGATAACAAAAGCAAAATATCCACATTAGTATGCAATTATTACAAAACATTTCCGTATTATCCACCGATTCCGCCGTGTCATCGCGGGGGCCACATCACGCAGTTTGTTCAGTGGATGTACAGGTTGATTATTTAATCGTGAACCGTAACCTTGTTTTCCGATAAATGTATTGAAGACTAATACGAGGATCTAATTCTGATCACATATAATGCGCTCCTTCATGATTAATTATCAATAAAAAGAGAATAGGCCGCTGCCAAGAATGCCAGTTCTAGGAAGAGGTTCAAGTAAGCTTTCTTGGAACAGCACTATCATTTTGTGCCGGTGGCCGTGGAGTGTAAAGGCTAAGAGCTTTGTAGGGGAAATAGACCGTAGGCTCGGGGATACCACGGGTCCTTGGTGCAGAGGTTGGCCATTGCGATTCAGCGCGGTAATGCGGCGAGCGTGATGGGCATCGTTGCGCCGGGAGCAGTCATGGGTGGGTAATTCTATTAATACAATTGTAATATCTAAGGTATATTTTATGTTTTGAAATCCATGTATTACGTAAAAAAATGAACATAAACGTAATGAAACAATACCCATAGTGGAACTTGAGTAAAAAAAAATCACACATTAATTAATAAAAAAGAAAGTCGATTCCCATTCATCACCATCTATAGTTAGCCTACCTTGATTCGACCATTTTCTTTTCATTTGTTTATACAAATGAAAAAAAAAATACTAACAGCAAATTGCTAACAGTTTAATAACTTTTGGTTGAATATCGTAACAAGTATGAAACGTAATGAAGTGACCAAGAATTGATTAAATTGAAAGTGAAAATTGACTGACACAAGGAAAATATAGTGTTAAAGCATTACACTCAATACTGGCATTGTTGAAGCCATTCACGCTGTAGAAAACAGGATTAGATGGCGAAACATCGTACGTGAAAAGCTGATGGATCACGACTCCCAGTTTTGGGGATTCGACGCAAGAAGAAGAAGATGCAAAAGTATGCAAATAATAATTCGTAAAATCAATAAATACAAATTCTTATACTTTTTTCGTATCACGTTTAGAAAACACCCTGTAAACAACAATAAGACGGAATGTAATAAAGTGTGTCGCTCGCATTACGATTGGGTTGATGTACAATTTATTGTCAACCAATAGAAAGGGGCCCGGCACAAAGAACTCTGAAACGAGCCTTCCTTACAAGGCAGCCGACGCAAAATTACTTTAAACGTAGGAGAATTGCTACGCCATGTCTCTTCCTAATATTTTTTCGGGTATCTAGGGGCCTCTGATAGGGGATTAGGTCCAGGCCAGATGCTCTTTCTTATACCCTTGAAATAGGTATCCTGGGAAAAAATTCGGATTACAAATGGCCATACAGTTTGTTATTAAGGCTAGAGCTTAAATATGGTAAGTTTCGTAACGTCGTTACAAAGTCGAGAAGAGGTCGATGACTTCTGGAGAGCGACGGCGAAATCGTGAAAAAAAAGACAACCTAAATTACATTTTCACTCGATCAAATAGGGCGGTCATCTTTCCCCTTTATTTATGAGACCGTCCATTTCGAGAAATACAAATACATGTATACGAGAGCAAGATACTTAGCTCGGTCGGCAGGTATTTTCAACCTAGACACAGTTCAAATTAATGTAATTTTGGAAGTTTGTTTGGGAATAGTGTGGGGTGTGTAATTTAAGTTTTCGACCTCGAGGAGCCTGTGCTACTTTGAGGGGGCCAAAAAACCTCGAAATTTTTGGCTTATTAATTTTTTTTATTTATAACTCTAAAAGGTGGGTACAACAGGGAATCAATGGCAATGGCATACGGTCGCGGTAATTTTATGTCTTAGTATCAACGTCTCAGCCGCAGGATGCCCAGTGTTGGACATATACCTCCCCTCACGTCTTTCACATCTCATTCCATATACGAATCTTATCTTTCAGTGAGACATACATTAAGTCGGGTCATTTTAATAGTCGTTGTGGCAACATAATTATCCAATTAGCTGCATAATTTTGTGTCCTCTAGACATTTTCTACACAACGCTATTACGCTACCTTGTAAGTACCAACTTAATTACTGAAGACATGGCTTCAGCCTTACAAATATAAAGAAATCAAAGGAATAATAAGTACCCGTTGGTTTCCCCTCGAGTGAAATTCAACAAAAGGATTATGACTGTAAAAAAATACGAAATCTATTAAAACTCATTGATCAGATCACTAATTTTCTCAAAAAAGCTGGGGTCCGAAGTGACAAGAATAAAAGGAGATGTATGAAAAGAGTTATGGATACATGCGAGGTAACGGAGTTGTATCAAGACAGAGCAAAATGGCGGACCATAGTCTCTTCCTACCCCACCTTTGGACACAGGCGTGAGCTTTATGTTTTTATGTATTAAAACTCACGGGGTGCCAATCGACTCCCGAGACTGTTCAAGCAGAGTCCGGGTCCTCACCGGAAGACCTTGATTAACCTACTTTCGATACTAGATCTATAGAAATAATGAAGTCTTAGCAAAGGTCGAGTAAACTCAATAACTATTAACTCTCGTGTCGTGTATGTTTTTTTCCTTCCTGCAAATTACTTTGTAGACAGTCTACATCTCGCTTACAAACAGGAAATTAGGAATTTGTTAGCGTGCTTTCTACCAGTAGTTCTAGACCAGTAGGCTTATTACGTAACTCTGTTGCCAATAATTCTCTGATTTCAATGATTTCAATTGTTACTTTTGCGATTACGTATGATCGATTTAATTGTGTCAGTGTAGTGCAATGGAACTTTGTTAACAACTGAACCCATGAAATCAATAGTAACAATTTCGATGCTTAAAATCAGAGAAATGTTGGCAATTAGCCTACAGGTCGGATATGTTCTTAAGTTATATTTTACAATCAAAGCAAATTTCATAATAATTTTTTACCTAAATGTGTTTTTGTGGTCAGGTCAAGAATACCGTAAACCGACGAGCATGTATGTTGAAGGATTTCTAGGCTTTGGTAAGATTATTGTCATATATCACATACGAGTATGCTGTGACAGTCGCATAAAGAGGTTTTGAAAAATATGTGTCGTAACCCTACCCGACACCGCATACCGGTAACCGCTTTCCATCAGGTGTGCCATCCGTTTGTGTGCCTCTCTTGGCAAAAGAAAATCGTAGATAGTGTAGCTAGCAATGTGGTCTCTGCAGTCTGCCTACTCTTAGGCATGGGAAAAATTCGTGACAACGTGAATGTAGTCAGATAATTATTAATTACTAAAACTTACGTGTGTCGCTTATTCAACACATAAATGTATGCTTTTTAACATAACCTCTACATAAGGCAGGGGAAAACGCTACTACCCATTTTCTGATTCCTGGAAAAAACAGCTGATCTGCACCTTAGTTGCCTTATACGTGACCCGACAGCGGATGTTTTTAGTGTTACTTAATTCTGCAATTTCAGACATTACACCGCCAAATCTACTTTTACCGTAGGCACTGTCCTAATTGGCAACGGTCGTGCAACCATGGTCGTGCGATGGGTTCTCCTAACCAATAGGGGACCTGCAAACCGCCTTTTGCACGACCATTGCCAATTAGCACAGCGCCTTAGAGTTTGAATTAAGTTTTATCGAAGCTTTTAAACCGGGGGCGATCACAGCATTCCTTGCCATTCAATGCGCGTGCGATGAACAAACAAAACAAAGATATACCCAACTCGGTTGTAATTTACTCGGTTTCATTCAAATTCAAATGTAACTCCGCTATGGGGGCCCGCATTTGCATGAATGGCAACTGAAACTGGAGTCACTGAAACTGGGTTGTGAACACGCAAGCCTTGGACTCATTTCGGGGATCCAGTTAATGAATAGCTCGGATTTGATACGGCGAACGGTGTCGGTAGTCATTAATGTCAAGGAGGGGACACTGAGAAAGTGGATCGTGTAAGCAAGAGTTTAATTGGAATTCGATCACATTAATTTGTGGAAATTTTTCTCTGAATAACCTACAGTCGGTTATTGAGGTGACCTGCACGGGTAGCATGAGCGTGCCCGCGTTTGTTTCCTTATATTAAATGTTATTATTTATATACTAAATACATAATCCATAGCAGTTGTAGGGTAGTTTCGGCTTCGTATTTTGTTTCGGCAGCGTAGTGACCGAACAGCGAACGCGAAGGAACCGAACAACGAAATCATAGTGACCGAACAGCGAACGCGCAGTCACCGAAAAGCGAACGCACAGCGACCGAACAACGAAAACGTAGTAACCGAACAGCGAATGCGAAGTGACCGAACAACGAAAACATAGTGACCGAATAGCGAACGCGCAGTGACCGAAAAGGGAACGCACAGCGACCGAACAACAAAAACGTTGTGACCGATCAGCGAATGCGCAGCCACCGCGTGGAAATGAGAAGACAGTCATGTGGCCCACAATAGAGGATGGTCGGTTTTTATTTTGTGCTAGTGTCGTAGTCATTGTTCGGTAGCTGCGCGATTACTGTTCGTTTTCTGCGAAAACGTGGTGTCCACAAGACAGATTTTAAAGTAGTCGACTCGCCTTCTTTTCGTCTGATGGTTTGTTTAAGTAGTACGTTTCAGTTAATTTTTTAATCATATCGTAGCCATGCCGATATTTGCCACTGCCAACGAAAGTCCGCAATTCGATAACAATTGTCGACAAACGTCCAAATTACAAATAATTAATTGTGTGTAATTACCCGCTTAACGTTGCAGCGCAAGTTGTGACCGTCATAATTGATTCACGATCAAAGAGCCGACTTTTCATCGCACTGCGTTGGATTAAATGAAATCGGAACGGCGCGGCCGGGGGATGTATGGCCATTAATTGGGGAGGTGCGGGCTGGAAAACGCGCCCGTCAATATTTATCGTGCCCATCATGGGTCCGCTGCGCTTGGGATAAAGGTAAATAGCTCCCCGATTAAACGTTTTTCAAGGCATTGATTCGCATTTGTATAGCTTAATTGTGCTCTTGCTTGGGGAGAATGGGGTATTTTGTCTAATTTAAGTGGCGGGAGTTGGTTTGTGTTTTGGATTCTTGTCATCAGGCTCTGTTTCTGTAACTCGTTAAGAGGAATGCTTCAAGAGCGCGCTCCATGTCCATACTGTTGTCACCACCAGTAAGAGCCATAACAGCTTCCCGCAAACCTTGGTATGATAACCCCGACTACCCCTGATGGAATGGAGATTTCCTGGGCCCAATAGATGATTGTACTTATTTAATTACGGTTGACGCCAAATCTAAGTGGATCGAGGTGTTTAAAATGACCCGCACTACCGCTCGGGCTACGATTAGTAAGTTGCGGCAGTCATGGTCATGGTAGGGTCTACCTAGGCAAGTAAGACTATAAAGTAAAAGTTGAAGACTATAAAAATTTTATACTGTGCGTTTGTACGTAGTATACTAGAATATGAAAGTCAAATTTGGAATCCTCAGTATGAGATATCTCGCCTTGAGGGCGCACAGAGGAGATTTTTGCGATTCCTTGTTTTTAAGTGTCGGAATAAACTACACGGTTACGACTAGCGTTGGAAACAATATCATTTTTTACCACTGCGGTTAAAGCGTGATGTGAGCGATATATGTTATTTTGTTAATACATTGACTTTTGCGACCGACTGCCCGGAACTTTTATCGGAGATTTCTTTTTGTTGCAATAGACGAATCCTGTACCGCGTTCTATTCATAATGTACCCTTTCCAAGAACCAATATTAGACTCAATTTGTCGTTCAACAAAATTAAACAATTAGTTATAAAAGTTACTTCGTTGGCTCTGAACTTTAACCACATGTATTTCATTTACATACTTACAATTTGAATATTTTATATTTCTCTAACTTACTACTACCTTGGCGCTAGTTTACTAAATAAATACAACGAAGTGTTATGAAGGCTTTCCGCATTACACATAATTTTGTTACCTATAGGTGGAGACTTGTAATTGGCTTCCTGTTAACTGTATAAAATATAAATTGCAATGTTATAGTTGTAAGTTTTCTGAAAATAAATAAAAATAAAAATAAATAAATAAATGTATGCAGACAATATTAATTATTAGAGAAGTGTAGCAATTCAAGTTCAGGTTATTGCAATATGCGCATAGCAGGCGAGATTCTTCGAATAAAAAAGTTCTCACATCTCGTACTTAAATTATAAAAAAGAAATTTCACTTACTCGGTACTTAATAAAAGAATATAACAATCTGGACACTGATGTGCAATTTTAGTAGCCCTTTCTTCTAAACTACACTGGGTAAGTTAGTTGCACCCCTTCCCCCTTATTCCAAGTTTCCAGAATTTTCTTGTTGTTTTCTTCTAATCTTTCGGTGCGTACCCATAGAAAATCTTGTAGAATTAGTTAATAAGTCCTAAGCTTTTGGTTTCAAATAACTTCCTTGTCATGGAAATGAAGATGCTGCGGTGGATAGCGGAGTGTCACACAAAGACGCGCCCACACTTGCAGCTTATCGGCGATATCACGATATCACTTGCGTCCGTGATATCGCCGATAAGTTGCAAGAGTGCCGCTTTGATGGTATGAAAAGTGTGCATACAGTGTCCATGACCATTGGACACGTCTTGCTCAGATATGTCAAAAGTCAGGCCATCCCACCTCAGCCAGGCATGGAATCGTGACCGGCCCAAATAGCGATGGTTTGACATTGTTTAAGATGCGTTCGAACAAACTCACCAAGTATGACTAAGACCAAGCTAAATATGCACGGAAGAGTAGGAAGTCGGACACCATGTAATACCTAAACGCACTTGGCTATCTAACTCACCGTTGGGCTTTAGCTGTTGAGAGTCAAGGTGAGGCACTGGCTGTTGGCCTAGATGTTAGCATAGGAAAATGAAAATGAAAATGAAAAAGTATTTATTGAATTAGGATTACGTTAATTAATCTCTTTTCAAAAGTCAAAAATCTAACGGAAAACAAAGGGAAGTTGAGCGAGCTCATCCAGGTAGGGGGCGACGCATGCAGACCGATCAGCGCGTACGAGGGCTTACTCCGGCGAGACACCGGGCACCGATATGCGCTACGCACATAACCGCCTAGGCGAATCATGTGCGGCGCGCGCCCGGCCCCAGCCAGCCCGCCGGCGCTCACACCCGCACGCACCAGCGGCGTTAGGCGCTAGGCGTTCGATACGATTTTTTATCGCAGTTGCCATCATACGGGCTACCCGAGGGATTGTCCAAATGGCTAACTAGCTTTTTGTCCAGGAGATGCATAAAAGCCGTAGTTGAAGGCTGCCGATAGCTTGGACATTATTCACCGCGTCTCTGACCGCGTGGAGTTGTTTTTCTGCCATTTCGGCCAATGCCAAAACGTCAGCATGACCAACCTGAGAACAAAACAAAGACCTTTTCCTTTCTGTCCGATGAGCCAGGACTGTGTCTCGGATCATCATTGCCCCTGTGGCGGCCGCACAATTTCCCAGAATACCACCGGGCCATTACTGGGATTACAAAAAGGGGAAATTAAAACCTTTGTATTAAGCAAGTACTAACACATCGTTTTACAGCATTACTTAAAAGATATGACGACCTGTATATTTTTAGCCCGGTTTAGTCTGATTATCATTGTTACTTTGTCTACTACAGATCACTGTATCCAGGTATCAATCCAGATATCAATCTGGTCTATTTAAAAGTGTGGCCTTATACTCTTATCTGTTACGATAGCTCTGTCACAATGCATTTTATGAATGCATTACGACAGAGCTATCAACAATAACACTATCTGGAATGTATTTGTAGTAAGCCTTGGCAAGTTGACAAATTAATCTATATTTTAGGGCAAGGTTTCTAAGTATTATGTTCTTAACTTGGTCGTGCCTGTGCTTGTAGTCTGTTTGAACTATTGCGCTGCAAGCTCCAGTAATATGTTGGATTGTCTCTAAAGTTATTTCCTACAAACGTCGGTGGCTCGGTTTCTGATTCATTCTGCACACATAGAACACACACAGGGAGCCAAAGTCCCTTCGGTTTGCCAGTGGTTCCAATTTGCGTGTTAGTATGGGATCATAGACAATTCGTACGGCGCGTCTTTGTACGGAGTCCAGAGGATTAAGCAGGTCAGCAGTTTCGCCGGCCCAAAGATGGCAACAATACTCCATATGTGGCCGCACTTGTGCCTTGTACAGCAGCAGGCGCTGCCCTGGGGTGAAGTATCGCTTGGACCGGTTAAGCACTCCAAGCTTTTTCGAAGCCAGTTTGGCCTTGCCTTCCAGGTGTCTCCGGAATCGCACGCTATCCGATATGTGGACACCGAGGATCCCAATACTTTTTGAGATGGAAAGGGGTGTTCCTTGAAACTGCGGCACTATGTCAAAGGGATCTTTTTTGGCGGAAAATGCGCAGACCTGTGTCTTCGAGGGGTTGAATTGGACTAGGTTTAGTCTGCCCCAATGAGCAACTTGCTCCAAGGAATGTGCGATATTCGACACAAGTCTAATTCGGCTCTCCGACACCTCGGAACGAGGGACATTCGCTCGGCCAGTATAACTAACATCTCCCGTACTGTCATCCGCATAACAATGAATACGGGGGATATTCAGCATATCATTGATATGCAGAAGAAACAGCGTGGGAGATAGTACTGAACCTTGGGGTCCTCCAGCATTTATAGTCTTGGTATCGGAGCAGCATCCATCGACAACGACTTGGATGCTCCGTCCAGACAGGAAGCTGGATACCCAATTGCAGAGCCCCTCGGGGATACCGTACTTCGGGAGTTTTGATAGAAGTGCCCTGTGCCAGACCCGATCAAATGCCTTGGCTATGTCAAGACTGACAGCCAGAGCCTCCCCCTTGCTCTCGACGGCTTCAGCCCACCGGTGCGTTAGGTACACCAGAAGGTCACCAGCTGAGCGACCATGGCGAAAGCCATATTGACGGTCACTGATCAGCTGGGGGTCCTCTAGGTATCCGAGGAGCTGGATATTGATAACCCGCTCCATCACCTTAGAGAGCAAGGAGGTTACCGCTATAGGCCTGTAATTTGATGGGTCTGAATTATCACCCTTCTTGGGTATCGGATGCATAAGAGCTAGCTTCCACGAAGACGGCACCGTTCCAGAGGTATAAGAAAGCTCGAATAAGCGCATTAGCACGGGAGACAACTCGGGGGCACATTTTTTTTTAGAACAATAGCCGGAATGTTCAGGCCCACTGGACTTCCGGATGTCTAGGGAGAGAAGCACACGTCTTATAATTTTTTGGGTGAAACGAACTTCGGGCATGCTGCCCTCACACCGCGAGATGGTAGGCGGTGCAGCTCCCCCATCATCCAGATTTGAGTTTTTGGCAAAGAGATTACCCAAGAGATCGGCTTTCTCCTTTGCCGTGTGGCAAAGGTTCCACACTATAAACTATGTTGATGAATATGTATACCTAGGACAAAATATCTCGTTTCTTGAACAGACATTTTGCGAAGTGGAACGCAGAATCAAAAAAGCCTGTAACAAGTATTTGTCGCTAAAAGAAATATTTAAATCTGAAATATCAATCCATCTGAAAAAGAAAGTGATGGATTCGGTAGTCTTGCCGACTCTACTATACGGTTGTCAGACTTGGACTTTTACTAAGGAAATATACGTTTTTCAAAGGGCTACGGAAAGAAGTATGTTGGGATTTAAACTGAGTGATATGAGAAGAAACACCGATATTCTAATTTCTAAATTATTAACCTTTCTAAATAGAACAAAACTACTAGACGCCGTTGAGCTGGCATGTAGATTAAAATGGCGCTGGGCTGGACACACGGCAAAAATATCAGACAACAGATGGAGCACAAGAATCCTGCACTGTTACCCCTATGATGCAAAACGGAAGCGCGGACGGCTTCGCCGGCGCTGGGCTGACGACATCAAAGAGGTAGCTGGACTTACTTGCCAGCCCCGCCAGGCTAAAGAAAGGGAATACTGGAAAATGTTGGAGGAGGCCTATACCCTAAAATGGGTACCCAATCATGAAGAAATAGGTACACCGAATAGAATAGTTACAATTTAAGTTATTAGGCTAATGTTAATTTATTATGTTATTTATTTTAATAATTAACTATGAATCGCTTATAATACTATAAATTATATACAATCATGAAGTATTTTATGCCAAAATTAACATTATAATTTATTACTAACGATTAATTATTATTATTAATTGTGAATTGTATTTATGTTAATGAATGAATTGGGAAATAATAAAGGCTATCATAATAATAATAATAAAATGCACCGCTCTTCCTTATGGCAGTTAGGATTGCGTCCCGCTTATCTGAGCTATGGAATTATATAAATATAGGAGCGTCGGTGGTCGAGTGGTTAAGGTATCCAACTCGTTACCGAGAGGTACCGGGTTCGAACCCCGCTACGGCCATGTACCAATGACTCTTTTCTGAGTTATGAACATTAATCGGGTTCCGCTGGTAGCTGGGACATTAACGCCGAGATGATTATCGGCTTCGGGAGCAGCGCAGTCGCGCAACTCCGCACATCCACGTTTGGCGTTGGCGTGGAGTTCGCGAACGTGTTTCGTCAGCGCTGGCCATGTCTCGCAATCATAGAGCATCACCCGTCTAATTATATTCTTGTATAATAGTTTACATGATGTACAATTAGGCATATTTATTGTTGGGCTTATAACGAAACCTTTATAATGTTTGTTATACGGTCTTGTAGGCAGAGATATGCAACCTGTCTGCGCCGTCTAATCACCAAAAGAGGGCGGTGCTGAGCCTCAGATAAGGATCACGTTTATGCAGCGTGCACAAGGATCATAGAACTACGTACCAGTAGACAAATAATCACTACAGTGTGTTATTTATGACTAATGACGTTATGTATAAGCCGTGACTATCACAGTCTTTAATGTAGACTATCGGTGAAATACGGAATTTCCCATTTACAATACCAAGTCTATCACACAAAATTTAGACGCTGGTAAACCCCCCAGAATTTTGTATGAAAGAAACACTGTTCAGTCTACTACGCAGCGACAACTGCTGACTGTTAGTTAGAGCAGTTATGGGCGACAGTTACCGCTTACCATCAGGTGGGCAGGTGGTTGTCACTGCGTAGAATAATAAAAATGACTCAGTACTCAATTTTATTAAAATATCTGAATATAATAAAAATTTAGATATTCTGGTACCTGTTAAAATTTTGAGAAAAATGTGTCAAGTATGAACTGACATATTCGAGTTTTTTTACTGGCTGACTCATGGACTCATCATAATTTAAAATTCCTCATCATGACCTTGTAATGATGGGTTTGGGAGAGATGTGAGAAATGTTTAACGTAAAAGCGAGGGAAAACACATGAAAAACATTAAAGATGTAATCATGCTTCTCAAGGAAACTGACACGTCTGCGCAGCCAATATCTGCAGCAACACATCTGAATAATATAGGTTTTATGACTTTCGTGGTTATTCACTACACTTTCACTACACATATCAACTCGTGACCATGACGCATGCAACGGCGTCGAAATATCGAGGTAAAAACAATACTAACCGTGGTAACAAACCCGATAATATGTGTAGTGGAAGACATCTGAAAAAGCTTCCTACTGTAGGCTTCCACCATATTGATGTGACTAGATAGACTGACTCATAAAATATCTAACAATAATGAATTCGAAACTTATGGCCATATTCGCAGAGGGTCTGTATCGAAGACAGAACTTGCAGAAAGCTTATCAACTAGAACGCTCGACAAGCAAGCTTACAGTACGAACACGTCAGAATTTTTAAAATAAATAAACAAATAAAAAAAAAATGTAATAGTTCCCACAAAGGTTACATAATTTCATTATTAATCATACAAAGGTACAAACATAAACAGCCTTTGTGGGAACCTGGAGTCTGAAAACGGCTGAATACCTGTACTACAGATCTCCAGGCCCACCGATGAGATCAATATAACTAAAAAAACAAAAAATAAAGTTTGAGTGCTTACATATGTGTGGGTGAGCTTTTGTAACAATATATGTAATAAAACTCCGAATAAACGCCTCTATGCACATTCGCCGCCACTTGTGACTGGGTCCGTGAATCCGAGGCCTACCACGGGTGAACCGGCGCACACGCCTTTGTATCGAGACATCATAAACAAGTCGGCGAAACAAAGTTCAATAGATAGATTAGATAGAGTTGGCGTGAAACCTGCCTGTCGAGCGGGTGCCGCTTTATCAGATAATGATGGTTTTACGACTATAATGTGTCGAAAAGGGAAAAAACAAAATATACAGAATGAGCTACAAAATAACTAGTGCTTGTAAATCTGTGTCTTATATTTTATTTATTTATTTCAATTAAATGCAAACTTATCTATAACTCCAATTCTGTACATTTAAGACATTCTGAAAATTTTAACCTATAATACTGAAGCCAGAACTATATTTTTTTTCATTTTTGTCTCTGTCTGTAATTTAGCCGCGTATCACTACGAAATTACTGAATGAATTCAAATGAAACTTTGAATGATTTGAGTTCACACTGCGAGGTAGGACATACTTTTCATCCCGAAATAATACACAGTTCCCTTGGGAGAGAGGATGGAATTCAAAATGTGTACTTAGTTACAATTCATTAACGCGTAGTCCGATTTAATTCATTATTTTTTTGTTAGAACGAAGGTACTTTAAAGAATGTCCCATAAATATTTCAAGGTGATCAATGTTGTAGTTCAAAACTTACACTTCATTATTAAGTACAAATGACTTAAACCCAGAATGTACAAGAACCCTTGAACGTATGGCTCATCTTAAGTTGGCATTCGCACTTTATTAGTAAAATAATCATATTGGCGTAAACGTCCCGGTTGTGCTTTCGCGCACGAGAGCGCGAGGTTTGCCTTGATCATGATCCAGGATTTGGCAGATCAGATAATTATAGTGGAGCGACTGGCATTTGACCTTCTTGACCCTGCTACCAGGGGCACCCGACCAGAATGGACTATGGTTACATCATGGTTGGTATGGTTATTCAGGCGACTGAATTTGCAGGCTTCATCACGATGTTTTCCCTCACCGTTAGAGAATCGGTTAGCATTCAACTAAAGTACGTAAGCTCAGAAAATATTGTTTGGCACATGACCGCAGTGGGATTCGAACCCGGTACTTCTCGCTTACGAATTGGACACCGAAACTACTTGGCCACCGACGCTTCTTCTGGCGTGTGCGCTTTATTGTATATCTAAAATAGATAGGCCTATTGTCAAAGTCAGACCACTACAAAGAAGTCAGCTATTGCCAAATTATATTTTTACATGAAATTTATGTTCCTTCTATTCTAAACTTACTCGCCAACGAAATAGGAGTGAAGAAGGCAGATTGGGATGCGCGAGGAGTAAGCGCTTACTTACGCTTAGATAAAACTCTAAATCTAAAACATGCAACATCAGCGCAATAAGTTTTTCTTTGTCTAAACAATCTGCTTTTACACGACTGCGACAGAAGGAGGGTTGTGTGTTTCGAGTGTATGTATGTCTATTTCTTTGTTAGATACATTTAGGAGACTGCAATGCAACTTCCCAATCTTCGTTCAACCACCAGACAAGGAATGCCTTGGCGAAATGAGACTGTTTTACAGTCTTGAGTACTCGCACAAACCTTCAACATTCATTGCGCGAATCGCGATGGAACTCTCTACCCGACTTACTGACTTTTGATTAATACAACTTGGAAGTTTTCGAATCCAAAGTGAAAAGCTTATTTTTTGGATAAGAGACTTCACCAGATTGCTTGTGTTGCTCAATAATAGACATACCAAATATCCCGTAATTCACGCACACGAAGTCGCGGGTACAGCAGCTAGTCTACAATATTTAAGTGAAATGAATGAATGAATGAAGTTACCTGAATCGCTATAGTTCCGATGATTTCATTGGATCAGTATTTTTGGTTTGTATGAAGAAATTATTAGATCCCGCTTTCCTCTGAAAGGTTCAAAATAATGGACTGTTATACCTAATGATAGTCACAGTATTCTGATTCTCGACCAGTTAAAATATGTAAATATCAATTCGTTTCCTAAACCTGTGTTAACAAAAATAAAAAACATAAAAAATTTAATTCTTTATTAGAAATTTAAAACCTTAATGTAGTTGACATAGGCGAGCTTAATCTCTGCAAAAGATTTCTAGAAAAAAGGGAGACTTATAGTAAAAAAACGAAGCTTAATTTCCTAAAGGTCCTTAATTTTATTTTTCTTAACCGTTATTTACGATTATGCGATACTTTTCTCTTTTTCAGGGTATTCTTCTTCAGTTATATCCATAATCTCGGATTGGAATCTCTGTAGCACAATAATTATGGGTAAAATCAATTATGTACAGTTTCTTAGAGCAGATCGCTACTATTATGTGTCCATGGACAGTCTCTACTACTTCTAACAGATTTAAGAAGTTGTCATCTGCACCAAAGTTTATAGTGAACGTTTTTTTCACAGCATTATTAATGTTTAGGTAGACTTTGACTCCATTTTCTATGGCGCCTGTTAAAAAATGTGGTCCGTACAAGACTGACGCCCGTACATGCTCATTATACTGAGAATTTCTCGATTGTATGAATTTCCATAGTATACGGGGATCGTAAGATCTAAAACCATATCCCATAAGAGAGTTCATAATTTCGAACACTTCCTTATCAGTAGTAAAGTAGTTTGAGACCTGATAAATTACCTGCATCATTCTATTTTTAATTGTTACCACGGACATGTTGTGCGGGTTACCCCACAATGTTCCCAGCACATGTATTTTTTCACCGATATATGCAACGGCCAACATCCAGGTTAGTTTATTCTCACACAGTTCGGTATCTTCGTAGCTCACTTCTTTACCTTTAATTTTGATTTTGATCTTGCAAAACTTGTTTAATCTCATATAAAAAATTTCATCGCCCTCGAGGAGCCACGATCGCCGATTAGCAAAGAAGTAATAAGGTTCAAAATCGCTCGACATTTTCTCATTTACTTTAGGTATGATTCGTACTTTTCTCTGCGACCTTTCAGATATTTCCAATGCTATAACATCATCGCTTTCAATGTAGTGCCCGAAAGAGAATCCGTAGCATTTCCTTTCTATTTCCCGGTGAGATTTTACGTCGAAATAAACAACAGTATTGGTGAAGCCATCATTTGCTTTTAAGGGAAATGATATTACGGAACTTTTTAGAAAATTAATCGAGAATTCATCAACATTGTCGTACCGGCACGGGGTGATTCGCACTTCTGCTTCTGACACTCTCTCCCAGAGCGAAAAAGAGTGATACAGATCTCTCCAAGACAGACCCGACTTTCGATGGCTATCTTCGTAGATGACTGGGTATTCTCGGTGGCACCACTTCCTCCAATATTCTTCCCCGAGATCGTCCACAACGCTCTGCCAATGAAGCGAAACTTTGCTAAAATTTATGACGTCTCTCCCGTTAAGGTATTTCAACAACTCTCGAAGCATTTCATCAGGCAGATGCATTATCTCAGCGGAACCCATGATAACACAGAATATTCTAAACGTATTTACCACCACGGAGTACTTTTCTAGGAATAGTATTTAGGTAAGTGTTCCTTTATTTCCTATGTTTGCTGGTACAATATTTTTTTACAATTATAGGCAATAGTGTTTAATGTTAAATATAGAAAATAACAAGACGTTATCATACGAAGCTGCTCCTTTTATCGTTCAATTTTTAGGGTTCCCAACATGTAAGCGGAAATCGTATAATAGGATTTTTTATATATTTGACCAGAGTTTGGCCTTTGGCATTTGGCCGCTTCTTACCTGTAGGTAAGTGACGATGCGGCCGAAGATGAAGCATGCCTGTCCAGCCATAAGCCAGATTGGATATGTACCATTTATATTTTTATTAGAAGTTATGTAATGACGACACGATTATTTTGAATATAAGCTGCTCATACAGTGTCTTTTTTGCTTATTTCTACATAATAGAGCATTATATGCCCACTCATGTTACTATTATTTGATTAGAAGTGATCTAAATAGAGCATATTAGGGATATCATTTCTATAATTACCTATGATAATGTTGTTGAACAGCCTATTAGGGTTACATTTAATACAAGAAAATCAAAGTATTTCCAATTATTGGAGATTCGGAGATACACGTACGAGGTAAACATTTCATTACATGTACAAATATTACTTTGTTTCAGAGGGCGGCATGAAATACAAACTATGAATATGTGTAGTTCGTATTTTATAAAAGGATATGTAACCGTTCAATGTTGTTGAAAGTTTTCCAAAGCTGGGGCAACAGTCACTGCACCCAGAAATCGCCAAACACGCGAACTTAGAAAGATTTTTGGGGAGCACTATGAAAACGGTATATTATTAAAAAGAATTATTTTTATAATTTCGTATCAATAAAGAATATCGAAACTTGTTACTGTTTTGATTTATTTTATTCTACAAAAAAAAATATTTAATGAATATCAGAATATTTGAGAGAGGTAGGGCATAGCGGGGTATCTCGTTCGAATTGGAGCTGGGGAAGTACCTCCATCTTACAGAATATCGCAGCTAAATAATACTCTTTTAAATAGTATTGTGTTTCTGCCGGTGAGTAAGTTTTCAGTGCTCCATGGGGTGGGGATTTGGGGAACCGTAGCTTTGGCAGTGGAGTGGCATTTGCCTTTTTGCTGCCAGAGCAACGAGTTATAGAGGTGGGCAACACATTGGCGATACTCTTGGTGTTGCTAATGTCTATAAGCAGTGGTGACCACTTTCCATCAGGTAGCCCGCTTGCCTGTTTGCCTACCGTATGACATAATAAATGATACCAATACAGCATTTTTCTTTTTAATAACTTAAGAAAATTACTTCTAATAAAACCATAGTTTGTTAAGGTTTTCATTAATTAAAAAACAAAAACCTTTTAGCTATATTTAAAACTACAATGTACGGAATCCTGTTCAACCGTAAAATTTCGACTCGTACTTGAACTTTAGACGGCTCGACTCGAAGCCTTATAACATTTTCCAGTTATTCTCTGTAAAAAAATCATCAACTCATGTTTGTTAACGCTATAAGCTGTATAAATACGTATCCTGCGCTTAAATCGCTATAATTTCGTTGTAAGAGCTTACTTGTTTTCAATTATGCAGCGTTCTGCTTTGCAAAACCTAACAAATATTCAGCTACTGAACAACTGGTTTTGATATGAAATGCAATACAGCTTGAAGAGTTCAGAAAATAAATTGTTTAGCACCAAGCAGTATATTGAAAACTGATACCAAAATTATGCAAAGAGATGCTGCCACACCAGAAATTATGCATCTTACAGCGGTCTCGTCTCTTTTAAACTGAATAGCGTATCTTTAAAAGACTTATATTAAGATTTAAAAAAGAAAATCAGTACTATACAAAAATGATTAAGCTTGAAGTGTTATAAGAGCTCTCGTCAGCTTTTATACTCATGCAACAAAACTTGAAACTGATTATTAGTGAATTTTGAACTGTTATCTGAAAATATATGGCGTATCTTCCCGAACACTGCCCAGCCGAGTTGGATTCTTCGATTGACCTCTTTCTCGAAATTGGACCTACCTAGCTGGACTATTTGTCCCAGGTATGTATAGTCTTCAACAACTTCAAGTGGAGTGCCTCCAACGGTTACTGGAGTAGGCACAACATGGACCATGTTCATTTTAAGACCTACTTGTTGAGAGGCGCTACAGAGGTCATCGAGCATTTAGCCCAGGTCTCTAGGGTTTCAGCCATGACTACGATATCGTCAGCAAATCTGAGGTGAGTGAGGTACTCGCCGTTAATATTGATGCCAAGTCCGTTTCAGTCCAGAAGTCTAAAGATATCCTAGACCTGTGCAGCGGTGAACAACTTTGGTGATATAACATCACCTTGTCTAACACCTCGCTGCAGCTGAATAGGCTCTGTGGTCTTGTCCTGGAGCCGAACTGACATAGTGGCATTTTCGTGCAAATACTTCAGTGCTTCGAAAGTCAATTTAGCACCGCTGTAGAGACTGAAGCATTGCCCAGGTTTCGATCGAATCGAAGGCTTTCTCATAGTCCACAAACGCCAAGCATAATGGCCGGTTATACTCTTCGGTCTTCTGTATAACCTGCCGCAGCGTATGTACGTAGTGTATAAACCTTGTCGGAATTCAGCTCGTTCGGGAGGCTGGAAGTCATCAAACCTGCGTGCGAGACGATTCGTAATTACTCTCGAAAACAGCTTATACACATGGGCGATATTGGTCTGAAGTTCTTCACGAGAGCCTTATCACCTTTCTTAAAGAACAATATCACTATGCTTCTGTGCCAAGCTTCCGGCGTTTGTCCCTCGAGGATGACGGAATTGAACAGCTTCTGAAGGGTCTTAAGCACAGATTTGCCACCCGCTTTCAGAAGCTTAGCCGTAATTCCGTCTTCACCCGGCGCCTTGTTGTTCTTGAGCTGTTTGAGAGCCATACTAATCTTGTCCGGGATATCTTCGGTGTAGTGTCGGGTTAACTTGGCTCTGGGGTCTTTTGCCATACTGTCTATAGAACTTCTCGACTTCCCTCCATACCTTGGACTTCGTCGAAACAACTCTGCCGTCGTCCGTTTTTCAGTCTCGTCAGCTGGCTCTGTCCAATCGACAGATCTCTTGCAAAGACTTTAGAGCCTTTGTTCCTCTCGATCGCCGCCTCAATATTGGTAATATTGAAGCGGCATATGTCGCGAGTCAGAGACTTGGCAATCCGTCGATTAAGTCGCCTAAATTGAGAGATGTCATCAGGGGATTGCAGTCGTAGAAGTTGAGAAGAGAGTAGAAGCTTCCTTAATTCGTGAATTTGGGTGCTGCCTTGGTGGACTGGCTTACTCTTGCTGTACTTTTAGGTGTTTTGTTTTCTTAACTATAATATAGGTTCCTATATATTATGTCGGGCGCGGTCCGGCTCTGCTTGGCATTGGCATTTATGTTATATTTCTTCAAGACACACAGCGTTGACTAAGGACCTGTCTTAGTACTGCTGGTGAAATAGGATTGCAGACGCTGTGTTCTGAAACTAAAATAATATGTCATTTTTATTCATTCATTCATGTCATTTTATGTCAGAGCCTCGAGCATCGGCGTAGGGTTGCGTGTCTGTCGGTATTCTATAGGTTGCATTTCGGAGAGTGTGCGAAACAGTTGCACGACCTCATTCCGCCGGCCCCTTTCCGCCATCGGGAAACGCGATCCGGGCGAGCGCTTCATCCTTATGTCGTGAATCTTCCAGCTGCACGAGCCGCTTTGGTTTAACCTTTATAATGCGAACGGCTAAGGAATGGAACGCGTTGCCTGCGAGTGTGTTCCCTGATCACTATAATCTGGACGCCTTCAAGGCTAGAGTGAATAGGCTGTTCCTAGACAGGCATGCTCCATCTTCGACCGCATCGTCACTTACCACCAGGTGAGATGGCGGTCAAATGCCTGGATAGTCTAAAAAAAAAATAAAAAAAAAAAAAAAATTGTTTACTATATTCTGAAATATCATAGTAGAATATTTTAGTATTTCTTAAAGAACTATTTTCTTAAATACTACGATTTCTTTAAAAAGTTACAAATTTCTATGAAATGTTAAGCCTAAAATTAACAGGCTATATTGCGAATGATATGAGCAACAACTTGAACCTTAACAATAACCTTAACAAACAATATTTATTTATTTATTTATTTATAACACTTTATTGTACATTAAAGGAAATCGTAAAAATACAGTTTAAAACAATATAGGTACAAGGGCGGCCTTATCGCTGAGAGCGATCTCTTCCAGGCAACCATTTACACATAAACTAATAATAGAATATTAACATTTTAGGCAATGTACAAAATATAATACTAACATAAACAATAGCAACTACTTATATACATATCCAATAACATAAAACAATACATAACAAATAACTTAATAATACAATAAATAACAATCCATTCCATATCTAGACTCAGACAAAGGACCTCATATTTGTAAGTCAAGGAGATGTTGCTTCAATCTCCCCCGGAATACACCTGGTGTATCAGAGCACCTCACCTCACGGGGCAGAGCATTCCACAGACGCACCGACTGGACAGTAAAAGATTTGTCGTAGAACCTCGTAGTATGACTGGGCATCACCAACATTCGATCACGCGAAGAACGGAGGGATCGACTTTGTACATCTGAGTCATACTGGAAGCGCTCGCTGAGGTATCGTGGCGAACATCTGTCAAATAGTACACGATACAATAGCGAGAGTACATGACTATTCCGGCGCTGACGGATAGGAAGCCACCCAAGCCGAGCACGGAACTCCGACACATGATCGAACTTACGAAGGCCGAAAATAAACTTTATACAAAAATTTTGTAGACGTTCTAACTTATTAAGGTGTTCCTCAGTCAGATCAGTGAAGCATGTGTCAGCGTAGTCCAGTATCGGTAGTAATAAAGCCTGAACCAGCGCAATCTTGGTTGGTATCGGAAGAAAATTGCGCAACCTTCTCATCGCCGATGACGAGGCGAACAGCTTGCGGCTGGTCTCGGCAATGTGTGGCCCCCAGGACAATGTTCTGTCAATTATGACTCCTAGATTTTTAACGGACTCACTAAATGGCACGCGAATACCGTCAAAGCAAACACTGGGCAACGCCCCGTGGTCCACTCTCGCCAACATCCTCGAACTACCGATGATGATTAACTGCGTCTTCAAAGCATTGATTTTAAGTCCATGCGAAGCACTCCAGTCTGCAATGCATTTCAGGTCACCATTTATAGTTTCAATAGCATGAGCCAAATTTTCCGGAGTTGAGTGTGCATAAATTTGTAGGTCGTCAGCATAGAGGTGACAACTGGATCTAATGTTAGCGGTGATGTTGTTGATAAAAAGAGCGAAAAGTAATGGAGAAAGGACACCACCCTGCGGAACACCAGCATCCACTTTACTCCACGTTGAGAGGGAGTCATCCATACGAATCCGCTGACGTCGCCCCACTAAATAACTACCGAACCACTCAACAACATCCTCACAGATGTTAAGCGAGCGCATAATACCCAGGAGAACGTCATGGTCGACAGTGTTGAACGCATTGCTGAAGTCCAAGAGTGCCAGAACCGTAACATGACCACGCTCCATCCCCATCCTGATGTCATCAGTTATTTTCACCAAAGCAGTGACAGTGCTGTGTCCTGGTCGGAAGCCAGACTGGAGAGGATTGAGGAGATTGTATTTAGTGAGATAAGCAGAAAGTTGGTGTTGGATAAGGCGCTCAAGGACTTTGGATAGGAATGATAGAATGGAGATGGGACGGAGATCAGAGAAGGACACAGGAGATGCTTTTTTAGGAATGGGAAACAGTAAGGCCTCCTTCCACAGACTGGGGTAAGACCTAGTACTAACTGATGTATTAAAAATGTGAGCTATAACTGGAGCAACAACATCAATAATAGGCACGATCATGCTACGACTTATCTCGTCACTGCCAATAGCGTTAGAGGTTATAGCCATGACACTCTTTTCAACGTCCGACGCACCGAACTGTCCAAGAACAAATGGCGGATGATCAGGTGAAGGGAGGGAAGATAAGCCGTGCAATGTGTCAGCCTTGGCAACATTCTGCAAGTTAGAGGAAGAGGAAAAATATCTGTTAAGGTCATTAATATTAATATCTTTAGGCAGGGCATCGCCACGGGGCTTGCCTATGCCCAAAGACCGCAAAAATTTCCACACTTTCGAAGAATCACCATTAGATACAGATGCAAGAATATGACGGCGCTGGGCATCTCTGCATATCTTATTGCACAGATTTCTGCAGCGCTTGTACTTGTCCCTATTCTCATCAGTAGGTCGAAGCTTATACCTAACCTTAGCCGAATCCCTCCTCCGCATAGCCACCCTAACATCATCAGTGAGCCAAGGCGCTGGTTGATGTTTAATCTTAATGACTTTCACAGGGGCGTGCAAATCGTAAAGACCCACCAACAGCGAATTAAAAGATGCTACCTGCTCATCAACAGTGACACCATTCAATACCCCAGACCAATCCAGCAACTGAGCATCCCTCCTCAGAGCATCCAAAACCATTCCCCCAAAACTGCGCTGGTACATGACTCTGGCCTTTGCTTTAGGAGGGCGAATTTTGTAGGACAAGTATATAAGGTCATGGAAGGAAAAGGCTTCGGCCGAAAGCTGACCATGTTTAGCAGCATGTGAAGAAGAGGAGACCAACATGACATCTAACAGGGAGGGTACGCAGTTCGGGAAATAATGTGTGGCATTAAGGGGCAAGAACTGCATATTGCAGGCTTTAGCCAGCGACTGAAACGATGAGGACCTGGAATCATTCCTCAACATACAGGTGTTAAAGTCACCCATAATTATAGTATGACTATAAGCTGGTGCGAGGTTTTCCAGCAGTGCTTCAAAGGATTTAAAAAAAGGTATATTACGAGAAGGACAATAATAAACCCCAAGAAGCACCTTGCGGTGAGAGAGGGTTAACTCAATGAAAATATGCTCACCTGCACTTGTGGGAGGCGGCTGGGCTGAAACACTAATAATAGAATATGGCAGGTGAGCCTTCAAATAAATAGCGACACCACCACCCCCGCCACTAGTGCGATCGTTACGTATAAGAACAAATCCAGGTAAAGAATAAGAGGTAGATGGTAAACAAGGCTTAAGCCAGGATTCAGATATCAATACAGCATCAAGACCATCAACATCACCAAATGAAGCCAATAAGTCGGAATAGTGGGCCGGAATGCTCTGAGCATTAATGTGAACTATATTGAAATTCTTACGGACGTCAGAAAAGGTGGAAGAAAGCGTATCGGCGAGTGTTGGAATACTGTGGAAACTATCCGAGCTGTTCAGCTCCTCAGAGGTTACCGAAACAAAATCATCGCTGTGATCATCATCACCTGTGTCAGACATAGAACAGCAAAAAAAAAAAAAACTTATAAAATAAAATATATACCTACTTATCTAAATTACAATTAAATTAAATACCAGTATAAGCACCTACAGCTCAGTCTACCAGCATAGCAGACGAAATCAATATGTGTATAAGTAATATTTAATATTTAGCCAAGAGCACAAACTAATAAGCAAAAAAGCAAAACAAGCAAAAAGCAACAAAAACAAAATAAGCAAAAAGCAATAAAAGCAAAATAAGCATTGTAAAAGCAGAATAAGCGCAAAGCAATGCATTGCGGTATTGACACTAAGCAAAAGCAATTCAGTTCAGCATTTTACATGAATAACGGCAATAAATTATTTATCAAAGCATGGCTGTATAACCGTCGACTTCAACCAAGTATCCAGGCCAACTACAAATTGTCAATCCAATGCCAAGTGTAAAATCGACGTCAACTGTCAATTCGAGAATTTTTCGCAAAATGTAAACATACAGAAATTAATATAGAACTGACCGACTTTTAAGTGTAAAATTTACGTTAATAATCGAAGGTGAACTTATAACATATAACACACAATCAAGATCAATTACCCTCGGTGCAGTGCATCACTTACGATACATATAATAAAAACAAACGTCGAACAATTATTTTTTGGTGGTTGTTCGCTTAGATCTGGATGATATCGGCTTCACAGGCTTTCCTGCCGATGCAGGAACAACATCAATTACAGGAGGATGACGAACAGGAGGGTCGACAGCCCCCGGAGGCTGAGTATCGGCGACAACAGCGTCGTACTTCTTTAGATCGGCGATTGTGTGTATTCGGTGTCGCAAACCATCAGATCCAAGCACTATTATATTGCCGTCCCGCGTCCAACATCCGGTGACCCCCAACTTCTCACGAGCCGCCATAAATACATCATGTCTTGCCTTTGTTAAAAACTCTGAGAGTGTAATGCCTGAGCCCTTGAGCGACGTCTTACTAAACCAGATCTTATTGCGGGTTTCAAGTGATGCAAATTTAACCAAGATGGGGCGCCGTTGCTTTAAAATAGTAACTTTAAAGGATTAATTTAACACAATAGTAAGGTAATCACTCTAACTAAGATCTCTAAGTCTTCTAAATCATTCTT
Source organism: Blastobasis lacticolella (assembly GCA_905147135.1). Lineage (NCBI taxonomy): Eukaryota > Metazoa > Arthropoda > Insecta > Lepidoptera > Blastobasidae > Blastobasis > Blastobasis lacticolella. The sequence goes on along the minus strand of LR990048.1, from coordinate 3,885,051 downwards.
TTTTTTTAAATCATATAACACCTCACCAAACAAAGTAAAAAACCATCTTGGCGTTAATGTTTTGGTTATGCTCTCGCGCACGAGGGCCCGCGGACTCGAGAGACCATGATCTAGTATTTGGTAGATCAGGTAATTACAGTGAAGCGACTGCTATTTGACTTCCGTGACCCTTTTACCACGGGAACCTGTCCGGATTGGATCATGGTAACATTAACGCCAAGATGACATTTTCAATAATGTTTTATAATGTTAGTTCGGAACCCTTATAGCATGGGTTCTACTCTTGCTCGTTACTTATTTGTCAATACAATAACAATACAATCTTTTACTTCTTAGAACATGATGCTTCATACGTGCCCGTATAGTATCTATATTTATCAATGATTAGACTGCGTTGTTGTTAGTGATAGTGTGACGCTTTTGGCTATTTCTGCTTGCAGCTTGAATGCTATCGAAGACGGTCGGGGGATATACCACATTGTGATGCTCAGACACAGCTAGGTTACATAGATGAGACAGAACAATGACTCCTATCTACCAATTTGCTGTGCCCAATCCGGGTCAATGTTGATTCTTATAATTATTATATCATCTACATCTCATGGAATGCGAAATAAATAAAGAAATGACGAACATGTTAACACGAACTCTCACACATTCAACACTATTACTACTGTCTATCTTCTTGATGTATACTGACGGACGCCATCAGTCAATCAGTGTTGCGTAGAGGCCTTCAGAGATTTCCATCACTGGACCTTCACTTCAGTATCAAATTAGAAGTAAAAAAAGGAATTAATTTTTACATAGAATCATTGATATAATATATAAATAGACTACTTACTTTATAGATATACTAATAGATTTACTGCTTAGAAAAGAGTGCCAGTTCTATATACAAATTTAACTGTTGTTCACTTGTTTTACTGAATTTACATTGTCACCGGTAATATAGATTATGATTTAAAACAGTGTTGAACAGAACGGCATTTGTAAGGAGCAAAGTACCTAGTAATGTAGGTAGGTAACAAATAGAATAAATAAATAATCGTGGACTAATTCACACAAAAATAGAAATCAAACTTAAAATTTAGTATTAAAACACTAAAGAGAAGAGTGAAAACCAGTTACGAACGTTGACTGGAAAGGAGCTACTTTTCCCCTCCCAACCTTCTTTCCTCTTGAATCACCCTATCTATTGTTAAAAACCGCATTAAAATTCGTTGTGTAGCTTAAAATATTTTAGCGTACATAGGTACATAGGAAAAGACGGCGGGAAGCAACTTTGTTTTACACTATGTTTAGATTTTTATAATTTTATACAGGATTAAATTTTTAGATGAACTTTTGTGCTTATGTCAAAAGTCTAATAAATTAAAAAGCATTGCATGTCATAATAAATAAATAACAATTTGAACTAATACAACGCATTTAGCATGTAATTCGCTCGCCTTTTATACCAACATGTAGCATCTGGATCTTTTATTCTATGTCGCCATCCGTGTCACACGCCTGATTAAATAAACTATCTATTTTATTTATTAAAAACGTTTTTTCTTAACGAAAATTTCTTATTTTTTTCTTTAAAATTTTAATATTTTATAAAGTTGCGCATGATATGAGACCCAATGAGCTTTATTCATTTTTAATTGGTAGTTCGTGCACTTCCGAATCACACATGACGGCATTTTTTTTATTCTAGTCTCGGCTTGACAGTCAAGGCGTCATATTCGTTAACTTGTTTGGAGTGACCTAAGAGCAAGATCACGTAATTGGGGGGTTTTATAATCTCAACTTGGTAGCGGTACAAACCTACCTCTATGTATGTTTATGTCAAAATCTTTGCATGGAATCCACAGGTACTTTTCGCCAAAATCGAGCATCACAATTACTGTCTATATCTATGTATACGTCTACATGTATTTTCGATATGAGATTATCTCACGAATCGCTCAACCAAGCCCAGCAAACCATTGAGTCATGTCGGTGTCTTTCCACGAATAGTAATCAGAATATTGACAACTTACGCCAGTCGCGACGCGTTATCTGCGTGAGAGTGTTTTTGCGCAGAAATTTCAAATTATTTGCTTCACTAAAACTTAAATAGGTATCTTCGGTGCATTGCTATCGTGTTCATCAGAAGAGCTATCAAAATTAAGAGGAACGTGGACCCTTAGCATAAAAACTTGTTTCTTACAGTAAAATTAAATAACTTACAAAAATCCATGCAGTGCTCAGGGGGTCGGCAGTGTAGTGCAATAGAGATGTCATCGACATTGTCCAATACTATACGCTGTCTGATACTATACGACCTTCCCCTACGTCGCAGACTTAAAATACACAACTTCATGAATCTACGAAACGGCCTATATAGCCATATGTACTACTACCCCAATGGGATATGGGCATGAGTGTGTATGTGTACATACACATCACATAGGTACTAAAGCTCACGCATGTGTCCCATAGGTGGTGAAGGCAGACTATGGACCGCATGGATGGCATGTATGTATGTATATATTTATATTCAAGTATGTATTTTGTAATTTTGTGTCGCCTAGGAATGCCTCGCAGCGAAAAGGTCTCAGTATGATTTTTTTTTATGTTATACAGTAGGCAAACTAGCAAGCGGGACGCGGGAAAAATGGCCACCAATGCTTATAGATACCAATGCATTACTTACCTCTATACCATGTTGCAGTGGCATGTTCAGAGAATTCACAGAGCACCATCTAGCCACAAAGTAAGCAAAGCTTGTGTTATGGGTGCCAGAAAACTGATAAACTACTTTTTTTTTAATACATACTGATTATACGTACAACACTCAGACTAGTAACAGAAATTATAATCCTCCATTTCAATTTCTGCCCAGCCGGGAATCGAACCCGGGACCTCTGCGTGCCTGACGAAACGTGGCAGGTATGGTAACCCACTGAACCACTCAGGTCGTCTTCACCTGCCTGCCTGCAAATGAGAGATAACCAAAGCTACCGATTTAGTCCACTGAATTTGCAAGCTAAAGTGGAAGTCGGGTAAACTACACCTTGAATATAGATCGCGATACGCAAGCGTAGAATACTGACGTTCTCCTGACAGATATAGGGATGATTTGTGGACGGCTGCAGGTGGGTGGTGGGTCAGCTGTCACGGCAAGCGACAAGGTGCATTTGCGGTTATTGGGGGAGGCATATTCTCACAGTGGACTAGTGTAGGCTGTTAATGATTTTGTGTTGGAATTGGTGTCGAAGTCTTTGTTAAAACCAAAAAGGAGTATCAAAAGCCGCAACGTAATTCGTCATTTTAGTTATAAAATTGCTACGAACTACATTCGTAAACACCAATACGTAAAATGCCTAATTTTACGAATTGTCCCTCTATCCCGCTTTATTTTTAAATTAGGGAGCTTTAAAGATAGAATTCACTAATTATATCTAATCTTATCATCATCATCACATCACAGCCCATAATAGTCCACTGCAGGACTTAGGGCCTCTCCTACGAAAGGGGATGTTATTGCCATAATCTCCACGCTTGGCAGGCGAGTTGGAGATCGCAGTGTTACAATATAACAATGGAAAATGCTGCTGCCCATTTCCCAGACAACGAAGACTCTTGATCTTTTGCCTCGAAAACATTAGTCGCCTTGTACGACACCCACGAGTGTAAGGGGTTGGTGCTATTCTACTCTGCCGGACACCACACTAATCTTATACATTAGATTATTTACTTTCGAAATAAACCTACAATAAAGTTCACCAAATAATTTACAATTAAACGCATTATGTATCAAGGAAACAGTAATCGCTTCAAATTCGGTTAGGTTAGGTTTGTGTTGTGAGAAATTTATGAAGAGTCCCGCAATTTTATTTGTTTATTCATTTATTTCAGCCAGCTAAGGCCCATATTTATAAATACACATACTGATTCTCATAAACAAATGAAACTTTAACTTAAACCCGACCGGAATTGCCTTAAAAAAACAGTTCACAGTTTTTCGCTAGTTTATAATCTAACGTACTCTGAATACATTACATTACAAACTAATAGTTTTCATAATCTAACGGCGACATATTCTACTATTGACATTATTCTATTATTAATATCAAAATAAGTTTATTTTTATCGCTGAAAGCCAGTTGATATTATGTTCCAAAATACCTAAACGACTTTAAAACGGCCAGTGTTTCAGGCCGTCTTTATGTAAAGGCCATAAGCTCGTTAAGGATCACTTTAGGTTCCTCGGGATTAATCGTATCCGAGGTTCGGTTAATGCTTTCCGCTTCGCGAGCACCGACTGAACGTTACGAGTACGGTACCTACACAAAAAACAGATACACAGGTACACGATCCAGGTACCTTTAAAGAGGTTCTGAGTTTTGAAACAGGGAAAAGTTGACTGGGTAATTGTGTTTCCGTTTATTTATTTAAATTATGTTCGTTTTTGTATGACAGTGAGTGGAGTGTTTTGAAAATTAGCTAAATCAAAATTCTTGAGTAAGAATAGCTTTATGCTGAGATCGGAGATTTTGCTTTTGTCTGTGTTAATTTCGATAAAAAATAGTCAGTAATTTAAAGGAATATTACGAAGAACAAATAAGGAAGTACCTATATATATCCAAAGAAATAATATAAAATTCCTTCTTGTGCTAGCAAACCCAACTGTTTCTATCGTCGATTTAAATAAAATTCGATATAGATAAGTAAATCTTTTGAAATAAAACACTATATCTCACGAATTCTGCGACTAAAGTCAAATACGGACAACATCTATTATCCATCCAGAACAGCTATGAATTTCTCGCATTTATATTTCCTCGAATATGTTCTCAAAATAAACCTTCCAAAGCGGTTAGAGATGAAAACTTAACCCGCCCCAGCGCTGACAAATCCTCTAAAACCTTCTCAAGTTCCGTGTTGCCACTTTACCCCGGGCTCCTCGTCTTGTTTTTAAAGGGGAGGTTAACCGCAGTCGGTGCACTTCGGGAAACCTCGTGAAACCTCGTGCATTAGTTCGATTAAATTCCACACTCGGTCGTTCCAGATTTCTCGTTCAATATTTACGAAGTCGTCTGTTTTCAAGCGACGGGGAGGGGAAGGGGGAGGGTATAAAGTCGAAGTAAACGCTTTACTCTAAGTAGTTTTTATTTTTATTTTTTTATTCTAGCTCAAAGAAAATCCTTTGCGAAAAATCCAACTCTTTACTTTGCACTTTAATATGGGGTTCTTCAAAAGGCATGTCTAGTACCTCAAAGGCGGGCATCGCACAAACAGATTACAACTCGAGACAAATTGGGTATTCTGCAAAAACTTGTTTGTAAGCGCAATTGACTTGTAATGGAATAAACTCTTAACCGATTTATTAGTAGCTTAGTTAGTAGAACGCCAAACACGTGTCAAAACGATTGAGCATCGGTTGCGATCCAATTACAATTCGATCAAGCCATTAGTAAATTTGTGGACTCGAGGCCCTGGACGATGATGGCAGCTTTCCATCAGGTGGATTCAGACGGTCCACGGTTGTGCTCCAGCATTGAAAAAAGCTTTAATCAAACATTAAAAACTTTATTATTCCTGCATTTAAGTGTGATATTTCCTCGCGATATTCTCTTTTGTAATACGATCTATAGTATCCTTTAATAGTCGACAGGTTCGGAACAGCGTTCCACGAAGTAATTTAAATAAGTTGATTGCGGCAGCCCTGCGGCGGGTGGTTTTTGTGAAAGGTTTAATCAGAGGAAATTGACGGACCAGCCGTTTAGAAACTGATAGCGGAATTTAGTATACTTCAGCGTCTACCCGGAATCGTTATTAAGGAATTTTAAAGTAATTGTACATCGCTACGAAGTATGAAAAACTGGCCATGTGGCAACTCGGTATGTTAATTCTATCTTGATGTAGTTAGAATTGTATTTAGGTAAATTACAATCTATCATCACGCTTTATAAAGCACCTACTTACTCGCTTTCTGCATTGCTACTGGTTAACTGGAAGATAAAGCCCTAATGGCTTTAAGTCCGCCAATTGTGTTATTGTGCAACAAAGTTTTAAATAATAAATAATATAACTCCTACCACTTTCAGATGCCGTATCTACAAGGTGACACGTCTTTGCGACACACGGTAAAATTCACGGATTGGTCTCATGAATATCCTTCCTCCGTATAAAACGCAGGACCATTTGTGTGGCTACGTAAAGCAGAAACAGAGTACATCTAATACTAAATACTTAATAATGAACAGAGACCAAGGACATTCTACGGTAAAGAGAAACAAAAATTACACTTCTTATCCATAAGCTGAAAAGTAATGACAAGCTCAACCATGGGAGTAATATTGAGGATTTAGGAAACGATTATGTGCTGCTTTCCATTTTTTGCTAGAAGATATTATTATAATGTTTCGTAGTTCATAGTTTCGCCATTTTATTTCGATCCAGCAGTCATTTTCTTTCAATGTTCTCTAGATTATTTCAATTCGACGATTACGATTGTTGCAGTCTACGCGTTAGTCTTTGCAAATAACTGAAGAGCATTGGAGTATGTAAATTGGGTAATATTTTTAATTTGAGTCATCGCCATACCACTGAACCAGTGGTCAACATGCCAGTCAGCCACGCAAGAGGTCCCGGGTTCGATTCCCGGCCGGGCAGAAATTTAAAATGATGAATTTTAATTTCTGTTACGGGTCTGAGTGTTCTATATATAATAAGTATATATTTAAAAGTATATAAGTAGTATGTCAGTTATCTAGCACACATAGTACAAGCTTTGCTTAGTTTAGGGCTAGATGGCGCTGTGTGAATTTGTCTACGATTATTTATTTATTTTATTTTATTTATTTATAAGGCCTACAGTAAGCGGCCACGTCTCTGTTCCATAGGTCATCACTGGCAATACACACTGGCCAAACCCCTTCAAAATATGGCGTAGCTTCTTAAATACTTTTAAGAGAGGTAGGGCATAGCGGGGTATCCCGTTCGAATTGGAGCCGCCCGACTGGGGAAGTACCTCCACCTTACAGAACACCGCAGCTAAACAATACTCTTTTAAATTGTATTGTGTTTCTGCCGGTGAGTAAGGTTTCCATTTCTCCATGGGGTGGGAATTTAGGGAACCGTGGCTTTGGCAGTGGAGGGACATTTGCCTTTTTGCTGCCAGAGTAACGTGTTATAGAGGTGGGCAATTGGCGATACTCTCGGTGTTGGTGATGGCGATAGGCAGTGGTGACCACTTTCAATCAGGTGGCTCGTTTGCCTGTTTGCCTACAGTATGACAAAAAAAAAATTCTGCCCAAGCGATTTGTATTAATCGACTGAGCTCTTTATAGTCGTCAACAACATCAAATGGAGTGTCTTCAACTGTAAATTGGAGAATGTAAATTATAATCCTAATTATTAAGAGAAACTACAGCACTAACTGAGATCCTAAGGTTCCAAATATTATTTAATTTCACTAAAAGCGTCCAGCAATTTTCAACAAATCACTCAAAGGACGAACTTTGTAACGAAGCAAAACTCTATTGAAATTCTGTATCACAATGTGGTTTTAATTTGAAACTACTAGTCTAAGACACTCTCGGTGCGACACGAAATATGGCTATAAGTTAATAGAACAACTTGGAATATCAAGTCAGGGACTCGAGAGGTAGAGGTAGAAAACAAATAAAGTTTGTTGTAAGTACCTATGTATGATTGTAGAGAGTATTCCATGGTACGTGTAGGTCCAAAAATAGGGAAAACCAGCATCATGCATCAAAATTTCAAATTTTTCATGACAAATATCAAAATTGAATACTGTTAGATTAAAAAGAGGCGAAGGATTACAAAATAGGGCTCTTGAACACGCGTGTCCTTAGAAACATCCATTTTTTTCCGAATCACGACGACAATTATTGTAAATTGTTTTCATTCATACCTACACACAATTATTTATATACTTTCACTACAGTTCACGTGTGTAAACGTATAGTAATCTAAGTACATAATTTGTAGATTATCTACAACTAAAAAAACATAATCATTAATATTATTTTATTTCGACTTGTTAATGTTATTACTTGATAATTTTTATATTGTTATTTATACGTCAAGTAAATAGAAACGACCTGTTGCAACAGGATTTATCCACATATTTTTACTTCAATGCCGTAGTCATTTGCCACAGATGGTCAAACGTGTTTATAGAAAAAAAGGTAAACTTATCTTATTTCTTTTCACCTAAATTCATGAAATATCGGCGGCTCAGCTCTAACTTTTGCACATACCAAAATCTCATTAAGATATTCCTAAATCCTGTTTGTAATAAGAAATAACAAACTCCAAAGTCGCCGAAGACGCCGACCTCGTCTACCTCTCGGATTATATTATCGGCTGATACCTTCGAGCTGATTCTGATTCAGTAACCACCAGGGACTGTCTAGAAAGGTGGGCGTGATGACGTGGAATAACCTACGGCACTCTCACAGTCAATGAGCTTTCTATAATTTCTAAGCTAGATATAAAGCTAGCTAGATAAAGGTTTTTACGGGGTCGGCAACGCCTGGGCGATGCCCCTGGTAATGCAAACGTCCATAGGCTGCGGTGAATGCTTACCATCAGGCAGGCCGCAAGCTTGTTTGCCACCTTAGTGGTATAAAAAAAAAGTGTTTGAAAATAGTTTTATTAGGATTTGTAATAAGATTTAATAAGCGAACAATTAACTAAAACGTCAAAGTCTTAAACAACCTATTTTACCACTTATTGGTGCAATGGTACTGTACATATTTTCGTCCCTACCAGCTTGATCCGTTTGTGCACATCAATCGCAAATGTTTCATAGGTAGGGTACAAACAACACAAACTAGGTGTTAGGTGTTAAAGACGCAGGTGTTAGGTGTAAATTTCAGTACGAAATTACAGTAGAAACATTTCCGTCGACTACACTATTGAATGACACGACACATTTCCCCCGTCTTCCGCGGAACCGCCGCGGCTTGCCCTAAAGGCATTATTAATCTTTTTAATGATGCAACGGGTTCCGATTGTTCCGTGTCCAAATTTATTTCCTCTTTTCCCTTAAATTTCCCGCGGTAAATTCGTGAAAGACATTACCGTATTTCACGTTGACACGAAGTAAATGAGGTTTAACCTTGATACTTGGTCGGGAACGAGGAGATAGTATTTGGAGTAAGAAACCGTGATTTAAGATGATAACCGCAAATGTGAAGGGGTAGCTGAGAGGCGAGGGCGCGAGCTTGGAAAGCCTGAACGCGTTATTGAAGATTATTTTTTACTTTTCGTGTAATAAGAGGGGTGGTATACCTTTGAAGTTGTATATTTATTTGTGGTACTGACATAGCATGTTCCGAAGCGAATGGGTTCGTCGACTTATGTTTTTTTTTCAATGGAACGCTTAAAACGTACCATGTACCTATTTACATTAGAAAAATCAGTTGATTGAAAGATTGAATGTTACGATGGGCTTACAGTTTATGCCATACAAACATAGAGTAAGAGCATGCTAATGGTACTGTATGGTAATGTCGTCAAATCTGTTTACACAAAACGAATGAGCATTCGCTCGCTTGGTGTAAACTCACCTTAGATTGTGGCGGATATAATAATTAATTATTCATAACAGCATGGGACTGGAACTCGCTGCATGCACATTATTGGCCCGAGCGCTACAATTTAAATGAATAAAGTGGAAGAAAAGACAAGAGTGAATAGGTATTTTATAGATAGGTATGCTGCACATTTTATTTTCTTTGTTTGACATTCATAAGTGCTATGTATAGGTAGCCTAAGCCTAAGAAATTGTTTTGTTTTGACACCGTAGACTCTTGACAAGACTGATTTTTGTATCAATCAGCACACTTAATCAGGACCAGGAGCGTCGGTCTCCTAGTCGTAAAAGTGTCTGACTTGCTAGAGAGAAGATCCTGGTTTGAACCCACTGCCACCATATACTAAAGACTCTTTTCTGCATTATGTATATTAGTTGAACACTTACCGATGCTCTTACGAGGAAAAACACCATGATAAAACCTACACATTCAAGCGACAGAATGATCCATTCTGGTTAGGTTCTCCTTGGTTGGCTACCAAGCTGAACTTGCTGGGTAAAGGGGGTCAGACGGCAAGCGCTCTACTATAATTACCTAATTTGCCAAATCCTGGATTATGGTCATCGTCAACCCCGGGCCCTCATGCGCTAGAGCACAAACGTCAAGATTAATCAGGCCAACTGATGTGTGGCCACAAGTATGCTCTAATGCGCTGCCAACCTCTAAAATCCTAGTTCTCAAACTCGTTGCAGCAGCAAATAACCAAATGCTTAACTCCAGAGCATTTAAAGACTATTGTTTGGCTGCGATCTTTCCCAATCGGATGGCTCCAATGACGAACAAGATATAGCGATACCTCTCTGAAATTGTTTCCTGAATTTCATTTCTTTCGTTGTATTGAATATTATATCATCTGTTTATCAACACAAATATGGAGAGGATTGAAAACATATTAAATAATAAAAAATAATCATCTTAGCGTTAATGTCCCGGTTGTGCTCTCGAGGTTGAAGGCCCGGGGTCCACCTTGACCATGATCCAGGATTTGGCGATCAGGTAATTACAGTGGAGCGACTACTATCTGACCTCCGTGACCCTGCTACCAGGGGAACCTGACCAGATTGGATCATAGTTACAAATTCAGTTGCCTGAATTTCCAGGTTTCATCACGATGTTTTCTCTCACCGTAAGAGCATCGGTTAGTAATCAACTAATATAATGTGTGTTACTTAGTAATAATAGCACTATATTAGTGACAGAATTTAAAAACCGGTCCAGTAGGTTTTAGGACATTAAATATCTCTTTTAATCGTCAAGAAATATTAAATTCAATTTCAGAGAAAAATACAGTCTATGGCAAGTCCTCAAATCCAATAAATAGCTGTTGATGATCACAACCATAACAGAAGGCATTTAGGGTTTAAGCAAAACTAAACATAAACCTAAAACGTTGGTAACTACCTACCGTAAATAGCGAAACGAGTGTCCTTTATCGCGCTTAATAAACTCCCTGTGATTCGCCAGACGCCTGCACTTAGCAATAATTATCTCACCGCGGACTTATCCGAGCAGCGGAGGGGATGAGCCCGGCTCAGATGCCTCGGTAAACAGTTTAACAGGACGCAGTGTAAATTTGAACAGCCACGCGGTTATGAATGCTACGCCCATTTTTCGCTTAGGCTCAATTCATACCGCAGTGGCTGCGTCCGGCAGCGCCTAGTTTTTTTATGTCACTAAAGTGGTAAACAAGCTTACGGCCTGCCGATGGCAAGCAGTCACGGTAGACTATGTACGTTTGAAATACTAGGGGCATCACCCAAGCGCTGCCGACCCCGTAAAAATCGCGCTCGGCTACTTTTAATTACTAGGTATATTACTAAATACTAGGAAAGTATTTGACCGCCATCTCACCCGATAGGAAGCGACGATGCGGCCGGAGATGGAGCATGTCTGTCTAGACATCCGGTTCGCTCTGGCCTTTACTGTGATCCAGGTTGTACTGTTCGGGGAACACATAGCTGACAAAGCGTTCCTTTCCTTGGCTGTACGTATTAGAAAGATCGCCAACTAAATGCGTCAAGCTAGGGGGCCAGTTAAGTAAGTAAACCGCTAGCCTAAGTGAGCTGCGAGGCTGCAAGGCTTTGTGAGTCCATTTTATATTTCGGGCCAATACAGTCAAAAATCATTAACGTGTGGTCGGGCCATCCAGGCGGCTACGCGATCGACCCAGTCTTAAAAACGATACTATGCATTACCTAATGGAGATAAAGCATAAAATGGTATGACAACACTCCGGTGTAGATTGAACCTAAGGTATGAAGGAATATCAAGGGGGTGATTGCGTCAAAGATGGATCTCTCTGAGCGGGTTACGCTCATTTCGTGATTGCGTTTAGGTAAGCGGATTGTGTGGAGGGAAATGTCGACTTTTGAGATTTTCTTCAACATAACCTTATTAAGAATTCAATTAGGGAATAAGAGCAACAATTAATTTAGTATAATGAGAGTAATACCTTAGAGATCAGTGGACAAATGGACCGCATTGGCACAAAGCAGAGGTGAGAGTGCTCTTTGTATCTAAGCTCAACCTGCACTTTTGGTTGCTAAACCAGCCAAATTTTCAACTTTAATTCACTATTTATTTTTTACATATTTGTGTTTTATTCATGAAAAAGGTGACCTATATGAAACAAACATGCCATTTACTCACCTCACCATTTACCAAAGCTTTATGGACTCACAGATACACATATTTTTTTTATTAATAAAATGATGTAAAGCAAATTACTATTTGAGTCCCAGTTACTTCTGAAATGAATTTTCGCTTAAATAATATTTAGGCAAAATAACTTTTAAATAGCAAAAAGACGACTTACGTGATACTCTAAATCTAGACCAGCAGCGCAATTACAGGCATTAGGCATTTCATCTTAGTCCTTACGGTGACAACGCATCTGCCTTTCTGCATTTTTGTTGCCTGCAACCTAAATGCATGAATCTTATATGTTTTGGGCGACGCTACCGCTGTTGGCTGGGCTGCTCGTTTGTCGCTGTCGAATAATAAAAAAAAGCCATTGCACGACTATGTAGTCGGTGTCCTGACATGTCGCTATATGCGCACGGTCACCATGGGCTATCGGAGTCAATAAGAGTACATCAACACACTTGTGGTGCTTGCGGTTCTTTATTTTTGTTACACGAGACAGCGTAAATCGTAGATGTTATGACCGGAAGTTACGTCTTTCCATCAGGTAAGTACTTAACCTATATTCTCTCTCTCACCGCGTTTGTATAAATGGAAATGGGTGGAATATACGTAACTATATAAAGTTTAATTATGCCCCTTGCTTGATAAACACGGACTAAAATAGCCTGCAAGACTTCAGAAGAGCCTTCAATTATTTACGTTAACTGAAAAGCGGGATTCACTTGAGTGGAAATACTTAACGATGCAGATGGTATTATTTTGTGTTTCGCGGTAAGCCGCCCCCGCAGTTTTATTAAACGGGGAACAGAACGCAGACAGCTTTTCCTTAGAGAGGGGCTGCTTGGATAGTAATAATGATAATTTTCTTGGAAATAAACATTTAAACATAAATATGACTTCACTTCTTTTCTCCGTAGGTAATTTACCAATTCATCGCTGTCTGGTGAACGGCTTTCAGCGCATATGACAAACAAAATACCTACTTTTATTTCTTCGACCATCTACGAACAGATTATAGTTTATATACCTAAGTTCAGACAATTAAATCGATCTCACGGTTAAAGTTGACGTTATGTATGGATCCTACTTATATATGCGAAATATCCATCCATCCATCCTAATAAATGCGAGAGTGTGTAAGGATAGATGGATGTTCGGATATTTGTTATTTATGCATAAACGTGGCAGTAATGTGGCTTATAGTTCAGAATAGGACATAGGCCATAGGACATAGGCCATAGGACATAGGCCATAGGCCATAGGCCATAGGACATAGGCCATAGGCCATAGGACATAGGCCATAGGCCATAGGACAAAGGCCATAGGACATAGACCATAGGACATAGGCCATAGGACATAGGCCATAGGACAGAGGACATAGGCCATAGGCCATAGGACATAGGCCATAGGACAGAGGACATAGGCCATAGGACATAGGACGTAAAAATTAGTATTGACTGCAAGTGACGGTTGTTCAGCTCCAGCCAAATCGGAGCGTCTGTTACTAGTATTAGGTCCACCAACGCTTGTTTGCTATCAATGGCAGTAATCTATTAAGTAAATATTTTGACTACAACATCTTCAATGCTTGGTTCTGAGTTGTTAATTACGTTACCACCATAGCTCCACATTGAACACAATAACGATTTACAATTCTCGTAGCTTCAGATCGCGTGAGCACGTGAGTCACTGTTGGTAGAGATTTATTAACACATGCAAGCTCATTTCTTGTGGGCGTTGCCTTCTTGCTGATACTGTCTTGGAATACGAGACGTCTTTAATTACATTAAACTGCTAAGCCTTGTTGATTGGTGGTATGTTGTCCAGAAGAGTAGAATGAAAAAGCAACCCCTTCTGCTCACGGGTATTCTACAGTATGACTTAGATCTAAAGACCAGTTAGGTTTTCGATAGTCTAGAAGTACAAGCATACAGCTTAAGGCAAATCCGTCCAATCATTAGAACATATCAAAGTCTATTAAATGTTTATGCACTGGCTACTGTAACACCCCTACTCCTGACCTTAAATACTAAACCACTTACTTACAAGACAGATATGTCTCTAGCTATAAGACGTGTAACTTACACATAAAATACATATCTGTCTTGTAAGTAAGTGGTTTAGTATTTAAGGTCAGGAGTAGGGGTGTTACACTACGAATGTGCGTAATAATAATGTCAGAGGACCATATAGATGCCCAATGCCACATTTTATCATTATACCGCTCGCCATCGACAAGGAGTTTATCCCCATAATATAGTCGCGTACTGCGCCATTTGAGAGGTGCTTTCCTCCACGCCTAAGGGAAGGTTAAGAAATGAGCTCTCTTTATTTATGCCACTAAGGTGGTAAACAAGCTTCCGGCCTGTGTGATGGTGGCTGAGGTCTCCTGACCGTCTTGCCACCATAATGGATTTTAATAAGGATTTATATTATAATGCATAATGTTCCAATTGCCAATTTCACGACACGTCGAGCATGAATTATGGAAAGCTAATTAATATTGCTTTGATCGGACATGGTTGCCATCTATACACATTGCACGTCTCTCTGCAGGTGGCTTAAGGCAATATTGCGTCGACTGTACAGTGTACACTGTATATTCTGTAATGGGCTTCGATTCTGGTACGGAAATCGTCGCAGTTGCAGTAACATTATAATTGCATCGCATGTCAAACGTGTGATTGTTATTCAAATGACAGATGTTGAGTTGCAACTTTCATGAGTTCGAACTTTTCCACAATTCGTTTTCTGGTACTTTATTTGCATTATTGTTTTATATGGCTGTTGATACTCCAATAAATAAATAAATTAGTAAGTTGCATCTTTCTTACGAATTGTCGAGCGCCCTGAACCTCCTCCTGGAGACTCGGGACGACTCGACAGAGCCCCTCCCTGCCGTTTCAGCGGCCCCCGTAGGCCCCCAATCCCAACCCACAGCAGCGGGACCCCCTTCTGGGGTCTCGCTATAATTTCTCCAGCGTATGCTCCGTAAGGAGTGACGTTGAGCGCACCCCGTCCCTACGGGGTGTCGCATCCGATGAAACCTGAAAAGCCCTTCCGGCTACAGGTGCTCCCAGGGGGTGTTTAGTACGTATGCGCCTAGGTTTTTCTGGCGAGTCGTGCATAACCAGTCCGGCCGGCCGGCTGGTACTCATGAGAGTTCACCTCCTCCCTCCCAACCGCTATACCGGAGGGTGCCCATTTCTAGAAGAAGCTTCTAGTTACACTCATTATACACATTGTAGAGTAGTTATACAGTTCCGCGTAATACCCCCTTTGTACGTCGTCGCTTACAAATCGCGTACGCGTCGTGTCCGCGCAGTCACCGCGTAGTGCCCGAACAGGAATCAAGTACCTTACCATATTGGCGCGGACGGTGACGCGGTGACTAGGCGCTCGCGACGCGATAAATGTGCGGCGCGATGCGAGCGCTGAGCGTTGGTTTACAAATAATAAAATAAGCTTTCTTAGTCATTAGAATAGAAATCAAAATTGCATAAAAATGTGGGACAAATCATGCAGAAATCGCGTACGTCTGAATGGGCTCTAAAAATGCCGTTTTTAACAACGTAACGTAACGGATATAGCGTGACCCCGTTGGAACTTCTAAGAATTTCGAGATTAAATTATAGATTACTAGCTGACCCGGCAAACGTTGTTTTGCCATATAAATAATTTCATGGATTGTATGTATTTTTGTATGTTGTATCATAAAAAAATAGAAATTAAAAATTTTGTCTAAAAAAAAAAAAAATTAGGGGTGGACTACCCCTAACATTTAGGGGGATGAAAAATAGATGTTGGCCGATTCTCATAGATACCGGATAAGCACAAAAAATTTCATCAAAATCGGTCAAGCCGTTTCGGAGGAGTATGGCAACGAAAACTGTGACACGAGAATTTTATATATTAGATGAGTCACTTGCTGGCCCACCGCCCTTTATTCGCGTGTTGTCCTACCCTACAAACCTTCCTTTTTAATCATTCTATCTATTGTTGAAAACCGTATTAAAATTTGTTGCATGGCAAATATCTAAGCGTATATACCTCGTACATAAAGAGGGACAGACGGCGTTAAGCGGCTTTGTTTAATACTAAAAATAAATAAATAAGCATGGACGAATTCACACAGCGCCATCTAGGCCCAGAGTAAGCAAAGCTTGTGTTATGAGTGTTAGATAACTGATAAACTACTTATGTACTTTTTTTAGTATATACTTTTTATACATACTACACCCAGACCCGTAACTGAAATTAAAATTCATCATTTCAATTTCTGCTCGACTGGGAATCGAACCCGGGACCTCCGCGTGGCAGATCATATTAACCAACTGAACCACTCAGGCCATTAAAAAACCATGTATAAATTATGTGATATATAAACTACAACTTTAACGTTCACTACTTTAAAAAGAGTTATACAATCATACATCTTTTCACATGTTCTCACAAATTTCCGCATTTATGATATTAGTTAGTTTTGCGGATATCCAGCCCATCACTATCTCAACTAAGCGACAATCCAATCCCGTTTAAAACTTCGCAATGGCAGATACAAGATAAAAGTGGAGTCTTAGATATTAATTTGTGGATCCAACTCAGATAGAACCTTTTGAACCTTCAAGGGAAACTTTAAATTGAAAATTTTCTCGCGAAGGATTATTGACACATTTGGGTCGAGATTTGTATCGTTTTGGGTCTGTTAAATTGTAACAGCGGCTGCTGGTTTCACTAGCAGCTATAGCTGAGCCTTGGACCAGTTTGTTTTGATTTAGTCTGTTAAATTTTTTCTTAGAAATGCATTTCCTCTTTGTACTATTACTTAAGCAAAACAAATAAACATTTTCATTTTCATATTATTACTAACTAATGGACCTAACGCGACTGTTTTCGCGTACACCTGCTTACCCTTACCTACACTTTTTTCTTTCTTTTAAACCTTCCTCTTGAATAACTCTATACATTACCGCAGAAACTGCATTAAAATCCATTGAGTAGTTTAAAAGATCTAAGCGTAAGATAGATACATAGGGAACAGATCAGCGTCAATATCATATTTACTGTTTTTTTGCGATTTATTGTACATAAAACCGCATCTATGAGCGATCAATTACATCAGACTCTTCTTTCCTACTTTTTGGTCTTCACATCGCCTTGTCACAGGAAGTCAGACGACTTAAGCCATTTGCTTGAACACCTACAATCGAAACTACAAAGCATAATTTATCACAGTTCTCGGTACACTGTATCATATTTCATAGTTCACGGGACATTATTTCACTTCTCTTGTTTGACTAGTTACCAAACTTTTCCAATTAACCCTATGTCCAGGAAGATGAATTTACAGGTACACACGAGTGGGTGCTTTTATAATTTGTTACTTGACGATATTATCGTAGACGTCCTCTGCCCTATATCGTGAAAAGGGATTGAAAGAGATAAGTCAAATAGTCGGTAAAATAAGAAACGGCTCGAGACGACAACATTTTTTATTTGTTTAAACAATTATTATATATAACCAAAATTATTATGGCATGTATTGACATTTATATAACGAATGACATTAATTATGAATTTTCGTTTAAATTTTGACATGTTTTTATATCAATTGTGTATTTTATGTGTATAACAATTGTGTATCAATTTTGACATGTAGCAATGGGCACCAATAAATAAACAGGAACTTTGTGGAAACCCCGCAGTACAATTCGCACCTAAAACGTTACACTCCTGTCCCCGTTACTCTCCCCTATATCTTGGACGTTTACAATAATATCGATAATCCATAATCGATCCATAATCGCTGTCCAGTTGATAATAAATTATTTATTTATTCACTTTGCAAATTATAAAAGCACCCAGTTTTACGACTCTTAGATGATACGAACCGAGTCAGACAACCGAAATAATATTGCATGCTGGTAAGTAACGAGGTTTCCACTCCGATTCCGTGTTAGCATAAAAATGCTCCGAACGAAATTTTGACTCGTACACGGAGGGAAATGGGTTTGTCATTTTCTGGTCCTATATTTAGGCACTGTGAGAGTTCACTATACAGGTGTAGTGTGTACACTCCTCTCATTCCCCTTTTAGTCTTATCTTGTAGGCATATCTCTGCACTGACTGCGTTCATATCCAATAGGCATATGAACGCAGTCAGTGCCTTTATAAAATGATAGAAGTTGGAACTCTGGACCTAATGGAGTTTCTTTCGTCATTGGAAACAACCGTTAGACGACAAATGACTGATTTTCGAAATTTAATATTTATAATAAAAACGAAAAATTTCTCTAATGACGAAAAGTTTGGAGTTTGTATGATAGGAGTAGTCTCCGAATCTACAGAATTAATAGGAAGCTAAATTATTCCCAAGTATCATAAGGTACTTTTGATTCGCAAAATAATAGGATTCCGCGAACTGCGCGCGTTTGTAATGGCTATTACGACGGACGCATAGTATAATAAACGGGAACTTCTAATTTTGACGGACGCAGAGTACCGATTGACCTATTAGGAGCGTCGGTGGCCGAGCGGTTTGGGTATCCGACTCGTAAACAAGAGGTATCGAGTCCGAATCCCGCTGCGGCCATGTACCAATTACTCTATTCTAAATTATGTACATTAGTGATGAAACGTGCACAATATCAGGTTTCTCTGGTAGCAAGGTCATGGAGGTCAGCTGATAGTCACTCCACTGTAATTACCTGATTTCCAAATCATGGATCATTGTCAAGGCGGAGCCCGGGCCCTCGTGCGCGAGAGTACAACCGGGACATTAACGCCAAGACGATTATTTTATTGTTTTATAGTGCCGAGATCGCTTATCAGTATTGTCACCCTGTGCGTTCTCGCTCACTGTGGACCTCATTGAATAACCCTTTTGCCCAATGCTCTGCGATCTTTTTCACACCTACTAAGTCCCACCGGATGTAAGCGCTGGAAAACAAATTATGTTCCAAAACACGAGAATGATATCGAAAAAAAAAATGCCGCTTAAATACAACATCCGACATCAAAGAATAAATGTATGCAAATTCGTCCGCCCAGTTCCGGCCTTCGTTTGCCGTTTGATTACTCAAGTCTTGAACATAAAAATATGTCATTCCTCTTCTCTGGGAAATCTCGAGGAAATTTCGTTATGCTGTAAGTGTGGAGGCGTTCAGTTTTATATTTTATCTGCAGAAATTGGGAGTGCGAATTAGTCTGTGTAACAAGATTTCTGCGTGCCGCGACAACGGAGTGTGGTATATAGAATATATATTCTGAAATATTGTAATCCGCTAGACTCCAATCGAAAATTTTTGTCGGCCCGAAACGCGGAGTTGCTATGCCCGTTGAAAGATTGTTTGTTATCTACTGTCTGGAACAGATTGAGCATTGATGGCCTAGTGGTTAAGGTAATGTGTCTAAAACAGATTGAATATCTTGAAAACAACAGAATAACAGGTCATTGAGATTTCATTATCAAGTTCTTAGAAGCGTTCGCATGATATACGGTGGAACGATACTGGTTTAAGAATCCCCATTCACCACTAATGGCTTGGGGCAGATTTAAAAAAAAAAGTATTTAACATAACTTTCATTTTAAAAATTACGTAAATAAACATCTGCTGTCAGCATTAACGGTTCCCGAATAGTTATGTTAGTATTTGTAACCACAACTTTCATCAAAATATCAAATAAAGGTCTACCTACGCTTGCTTGGGAATCACAAGTTTCCATATACGCCTTCCATTCCGATCTCAAAATACGAGCGAAACATCCACGAACTATTAAACCCCTTCGGTTTATCCGGAATCACTATTCTCTGGGCGATTACAGGCATTGGAGCATCGACAGTATCAGTTCAATCACGGCATATGGGTCCCAGGACAGCACTCGAGGAGCACCTGCGGCCTCCACTCGTTTATTTTATGCGTTTCTCTGATAAAACACCGCTGACGTCAGAAGTTCTATCGATGATTACGCTTTCCGATGCTCGTTGCATGTTATGTTTCATCAAAGAAGCCATTTCTATTGGTATTTTTAACCCCCGACGCAAGAAGAGGGGTGTTATAAGTGTGACATGTGTAACTGCAGATAGCCCGCCTGTGTATCTGTCTGTGGCATCGTAGCTTCCGGATGGACTGATTTAGATACAGTTTCCTCTATTTGAAAGCTAGTTTAATCGAGATAGCTTATATAGGTTCATAGCTTTGTTTCATTAAAATATTTAAGCTTAAGTAAACTTGATCGCGAGTTATCCGACTTTTTCGGTCGGCTATGTTAAGAACCGTGCGATCTCGAACTCGATGACATTATTTACCTACCACCAACTAGAGTACAAGAAATCTTAGAAAGTGTACGACTGCCAGAGACAACGCACTGCAATTCCTAAAAGAATAATATTCCCTATTTCCATACGCTTCTAGAACCTATCTCTAAATTAAACTTGCGTTCTATTGATCTGTGAAAATGTATTGAACTGTGAAATCAATTAAGTCGTAAGGAATATACGGACCCGATGCTGTGATGCAATCCAGATAATGTATGAATAGCATTTTACCAGTTGCAATAAACATGATGGAATTCCATCAGAAAAACGGTTACTCTAAAGCTTTTTCTCTCTGCGTTCTATGCACTTTTCCGTGTATCATACGCTGTTTGTAAATTAAGGAAAAACAAAAGTTTACGATCGCTCGTACCGATTACCGATCAACCTTTGAGCGGTGGAGAGTTGCCCGCAGAACGTGCCCATTGCATGTTCGCCACTGAAAAGTGCTTGCCCATTTATATTTCACTAATGGTTGAACGTTCAATCGGTTAGGGTTTAAAAATGGGTATGGATATCGCGGAGAAGATTTTAATGAAAGATATAATGTCAAAGTAATTCCATAAAAATACAATAATACAAAGTCATCAATACAATGTCAAAACTTAATACTAATTTAAACAATGTATATATATATATATGTCAGCCAAATAACCCACCCCTGATCGCTCCCGGTGCAAAGGTGCCCATCACACTCGCTGCATTACCGCGTTGAATCGCAATGGCCAACCTCTGCACCAAGAACGACCTGGAGCGGGAGTCACCCGTGATATCTCCGAGCCTACGGCCTATTTCCCCCACAAAGCTCTTAGCCTCTGCGCTCCAACAGCCCAAGGTCTCCACGGCCACCGGCATAAAGTGGTAGTGCTGCTCTAAGAAAGCGTACTTGATTCTCTTTTTAGAACTGGCGTCCTCTGCAGCGGCGGATGGAGAGTGAACGGTGCGACTCAGGTGGCTGGCGGCAACAGTGCTGACGCAAGTAGCGTCCCAAATTAAGCACTTGCCATTCTTCCAGGGCACCAGAGTCAACCCGTCCGGCGTCTTGCCATCGGATCTACTCAGACCCGGAGGCTCAAGCACACAAGGGACGTTCGCTGATATCAGGGCTCTACGGACTATGTCATTCAGGGCATGGTGTCGCGGAAACCTCCCAGTGCAGCGACGACAACTCAGTGCGTGATGGCCATTGGCTTCCACCATGGAACCGCAGGTGCATACGTGGGGTTCACACACCTTGCAGCCCAGACGGAGAGCCACCGCCACATGCAGAGAGTCGCTGTCGAGTAAGGTGCCCAGGTGAGGCGAAGGCACCGCCTGTAACCACGCCCCGGATTCTGGTTGTGACACAGCCCGCAGTCTAGCCTTATCGACTCCCGAAGCACTCTCCAACAATTGCACCTGGATCCGCTTCACCCCCACATCATCCCACCCCCGCTGGACGTGCGTCGCTTCAGGGATCTCAGCGCCCGAGTTGAGGGACCGCCAAGCAGACACAGCATCTGACACATACGGTATGCTCACCCCGTCACCCTTAGAGTGGAGTAAAACAGTGACTAAGTCCCCCACCGCATGCGCCGACGCCAGAAAAGCCGGCAGGCCCACATCACGCGCGCACCGCACCCCAAGACCACCACATCGAATAGGCAAAGCCGCCTGTCCCCACTGGGTTCCATCTAGAGAGACATTGAGGATTGACTCCACCACCAACTTTAAAGCATCGTCGAAAGAGGAAACTTCCCCGGGACAGAGCCAGGTAGGTGTGGTCCGTAACAAATACGTGACCTTCGGAAGTGCGAAGCACATGCGTAACAAGATAATCGCCACGTGTGCAGTAAGATCTTTAAGACGTTCGTGAGCAGTCAGGAGGAGGCGTTCACGAGCAGAAATGGCCTCAGGAACTGCACTGAGGAAAATCGGGGATCCTAGAAGATTAAAATCGGAACAAGACAGTTCCTTGAGGCCAGGAAGAAGCCCACTGAAATCAGAAATCTGTCCACGAGCTTCGGTACCGCAGGGAAAGAACTCGCACTTCGAGGGATTCACCTCTAGACCCAGGTCTCTGAGACGGGGAAGCAGGACCTCTAGATCCTGTAAAACGACTTCCGGCTTACCCCCGATAATGCCATCGTCGAGGCATCGTCGACGTTTAAGGCAGATTTTAGCTCAAGGATCGCTTTGTGAATAGCCAAACTAAAAACGAGCAGCCCCAGCGGGTCCCCCTGCTGGGCTCTCACCCTTGAAAGAATAAGGTTATCATCAAAGTAAAGATTGGAAGGCAACCTGTAAACCTGATGAAGGAAGGGATAGAGAGAAGGGATTTTTTCCTTGACCTCACTCAGCAGAACGTGTCTCCAAGGTGTTAAACGCGTTGCGAATATCGTGCTTCAGCAAAATACAGCCTTCGTTCTGCGGGTTCATCACAAACGTTCGCGTGGCGTGGATAGCCGCCTCGCATCCCAGGCGTGTGCCGAAACCCAACTGGTGCGGACATAGGTATCCGGCCATATCCTCTTTGACGGCGCGGCAAGCTAACTTGGCAGTCAGGCGACGAAAGACACTGCCGACAGCGATAGGTCCAATGCCGCCATCCTTTTTGGCCAACGCAAAGAGCGAGGCACCGTAAAGATATGGACAAACCAAAGGGTTCAGCGGACCCATTAGCAAAAAATTTGATAGCCTGGTTAGAGATCCCACAAGGCGCCTTCCGTTCTCCCCGGCTGAAACAGAGGTCAACTCTTTTAGGTGCCCCGGGCGGATCCCGTCCAAGCCTGCCGAAGAACCTGTATAAAATGAACCAAGGGCCGATATCACGTCCCCTACAGTGGCCGACGCTGCCGTATATGCCTTATCCGGCTCAGGCGGGAAACTGAGAGAACGCGAAGGACCTGGGTGTTTAAGTTCCATAGCCGCCCACGTGTCAGGATCCCGCTGTGCAAAAGAGTCCTCGGACATCAAAAGGCGGACAGCCCCTCTTAAGTCGCCCTCAAAAACTTTCGATTCGATACCCTTCTTAACCGAATGAGACCCCCCCCCCCCCTCCCTTTTAATTAATAAATACAAAGCGCTTTTGTTTTCTCTATATAACTGAAACAGTGATACGATTTGATAAGTGTAGGTAATTACAGGCCATGAGAGAACTGACGTCTGACGTAGGTTTGCAAAATAAATCTACAACACAGACCGCCAGGTCTACCCATAACATTAACATTAATAACAAAAGACAACGGTGTGTGTGTATTATTGAGTGTTACTATCACATAATCGTTGTATTGCAGCTAGATTTTACCAACACGTAACCGCTATCCAATCTGGGCAGGTTTTCCTGTTAACAGAGTGACGGAGGTCAAATGGCAGTCGCTCCACTGTAAGTACTGTAACTACTTGATCTGCCATCTCCTAGCTCATGGTCAAGGCGGACCCTGGGCCATCGCAAGAAGAAGAAATTAGTTCAGGTGGTAGGACTCTGTCAAGCCTGAGTTGTCCGCCTGGGTGAGTACCATCGCCAAATCTATTTCTGCGCCAAGTTATGTTCCAGTTTGAAGGATAAGACAACGCACCTGCTACATCTGACCTACTTTCTAGCAGGATCCTTTTATTTCCTGCATGACACATTTTCCCAACATAAACTCGCTTGTTTTAAATTTACAACGATTATAATTTCTAATATGCTTTACGTACCAGTCATGTTTCGAAAATACGCTCGCAATTACATGCATGAGGTATTTCATCCTAGTCCTTACAGTGACAACGCACCTGCGGCTCTGCATTTTTTTTGTTTGCAACCTAAATGCATGAATCGTTGATGTTATTGGCGACAGTTACCGTTTACCATCAGGCGGGCTATCTGCTCATTTAGCAATGCGTATAATATGAATAAATCAGTATTTTCGTAGATTAGTGTATTCTTACAAAAAAAATGGCTTGTGGTTTTGTATGTACAGACATACGAGCAGCTGCGTCAGAAAAATGTGAACAGTTAAATCTGAGAGATAAAACTGAACGCGTGTAGAATTCATTAGTACATTCCTCGTTAGACGTTACTACAACTCTTACATTGCAACTACACAAATAATAAAATCATCATCTTGGCGTTAATGTCCCGGTTGTGCTCTCGAGAACGAGGGCTCGGGGTCCGCCTTGACCATGATCCAGGCCAGGAGAACCTGACCAGATTGGATCATGGTTACAAATTCAGTTGCCTGAATTTGCAGGTTTCATCACGATGTTTTCCCTCACCGTAAGAGCATCGGTTAGAATTCAACTAATGTACATAACACGACAATATTGTGTCTTATAAATCTAGTAGAAACCTTCGTACGGACAACGTAGGCGGATTGCGCCGTGACTACACGTCCCTCCCATTTGGGGCTGTCACGCGTTGTCTGTCACGAATCAATGTGCCCATTTACTCTTGAATAAACTTGTTACGAAAAGAATTCGGAGCCAAATAATGTTATGTATTCGGAATGTTTTGTTATGCTAAGGTCAAACGGTCAATACATTGGCTTGTTTTGATTCTTTATTCATACTCGCAACCGACAAGAGCGTTGGTATTTTTTGTTTGTTGAACCAATTTTTGGTGGGTTTTCGTATTTGGGTATTCTATCTGTGTATCTGTCTATAGGAGCGTCGGTGGCCGAGTGGTTCAGATATCCGACTCGTAAGAGAGGTACCGGGTTCGAATCACACTGCGGCCTTGTACGAATGACTCTTTTCTGAGTTAAGCACATTACTTGAATGCTAACCGATGCGAGAGAGGGAAAACATCATCATGAAACCTGCACATTCGGGCGACTAAATGTGTAACCATGAGCCAATCTGGTCAGGTTCCCCTACGGAGGTCAGATGGCAGTTGCTCCACAGAAGTTACCCGATCTACCAAATCCTGGATCATGGTCAAGGCGGACCTTGGGCCGTCGTGCGCCAGAGCACAATCGGGACATGAACGCCAAGATGATTGTTTTATTCTATCTGTGTATCCCATATCTTGTGTTTTACCGGGGACAATGCCACTGCCTTCTTCTATTCACACCGCTAGGCAATTATCTTTGCGATATTGTGCACAATTTTAAACCCAAGCCCACGCAATCTCAAGCAAGAGGCATATTACCGTAGTCCTTACAGTGACAATGCACCTGCGGTTCAGCATCTTTGTAAGTAGCATGTGTGCTCTGGTAGACCTTAAATTAGGTTGGGCTCTAGGATAGGTAGGCTTCTAGGATGGGTTATCGTTCCTACCATATAGCCGGGGCTTTAGTAGGTTTATGTTAAGTTGGGTCGTTATTTGGAGAATGGGTTCTGATAGGTAGGGCTTAAGCTCTTGGGTCCGCTCGCTGGGGTGCTCGCCCTCGCACTTCGGTTAGGCAGATTTGGTACTGCTGGGGATCGTAACGTCTGTAGGATGCCTTGTTGAGCACACATAACACTGGGAAATTAGGACCGGCCACAGTTTTCCTACGTGAATCCTAAATCGCAGGTATTATTGGTTACCACTGTATATCGGATTGGCTCGTTTCATACTGTGCTATAAAAAACAGCCACAAGTGGTGTTTACAAGAAAAACTGAAAAACACTAGCTATTAATATATCATACGCGAGCGACGCATCCGTGAATTTCAATCTGAGAAAGGCGCTGTCTAGACGATTTCGTAAAGTGCTTCCCTATCATTTTTATATCTATATCTCTCTCTTTTGTGTAAGAATCATCGACATTACTCTGTGATACTCTACTAATCTGTAACAGATGCCTTAAAAAGTAAGTAAAGTAACCTATCCCGCGCGAGAGTCGAATGTTAAATGAGTCTCTGACTGAACGCGGGTAAAGTCCGTACCGCCAAACTTATATTAAGACAACCATCTATCACTTTTAAGCCACCACATACATAAACACAAAAATACTCACATCCTCAAGAGAGAATTTGATAAAAAAACGTCGGGAATGACGTGAAAAGCAATCCTAATGACATCAGTCACGCCATCCCGACCAGATTTCACGAAAAGTATCGGAAAAACGCAATATTTAAACTCTCAACGGATTATAGCCAAGTTCCCGGTCGCCGGGGAGTACTTACCGTCGTTACTCGTGAAACAATTTTTTATTCGCAACCTTTACCGTCGCAGGGGACTGCTTGCCGAGTTCCTTTCGTCTATTACGGGCTTTGTAGGGATGCGCCTCCAATCAGTCGGTGTGGCTTTGGTTTACCCCTCTCTGCAGGGTTGCCACGTATTATGGTAGGTGGGTACTGCGAATCGAATACGAGCATCTATGTACGTCGTCATCATCATCATCATCATATCAGCCAGAAGACCCACTGCTGGGCATAGGCCTCCCCAGAGATCTCCACAAAGGCCGGTCCTGTGCGTTCCGCATCCAGCTGGTACCTGCGATCCTTACATCACCTTGTCTAACACCTCGCTGCAGCTGAATAGGCTCTGTGGTCTTGTCCTGGAGACGAACTAACATAATGGCGTGGACATGTACGTCGTACGAATAGTTTATTCATTCGTCATGTTATTTGCCAATCTAGTAATGCTGAATAATGACAAATATGGTTATTGGTGTATATCTATTAATAACATATAATGTTTTCCCTTATATATAAAGTCAATGTTATGGCTCCTATAGTAGGTACTATAGGAGGGGAACCTTTAAATGTGGTTAAAATTAGAAATTCGAAGTCAACGATGAACACTTCAATGGAGGTATACATTTGACCATACACATTTGAAAGTATTGGTTTTCGTTCCAGTACCTACTAAACTAGTTCAAGAAAAGAAATACTGTAACCCGCCAAATACGCTGCCGACCCAGTCCGACGGTAACAAATATTAGTAAAATAGACAGTATATAGCGAATGAGAATATTAAATAGTATTCGCGTTAGTTGCACCCCTACCTCTCTGTTCATTTCTATTCCAGGGAAGTCGATATCTCTGTGAACAGACTCCCTGTTCCTATCCTCGTTTTATTTATCATTTCAAGGCTCACTGGTGTTTCTGTTCTGTTGATAGGTCAGCTAGATTGAGCTGGTATCTATATCTGGAGTTAGAAAATGATACTAGTATTTGGAATGGATATAAATGCGATAGCAGTTTTATAGCAAAATGTGATATTGGGTTGTAGTTTATGTTACTTAAGGCTAGTGTCTCCTGAGCGCACTCCATGCAAACGTAGTTTGATCATAGTTTCAATATTACGCTATCAAAATCAATGAAATTTTGTAGACGTGATCCGGAATCCAATATCTATGCTTGTGGATTGTCAATATCGTTTCAAAGTTGCACGGGATTTAAAATATGTGTGGAAATCTTAAATCCTTCGTAACTTTGAAACGATATATCAGCAGCAAGTGATGGTAAAATTTAAATTTTCGGTGAAATTAAATATTTAAATGGATAATTTGCAATAATTCTGTTTTTTTGTATTCAAGACATGATGTGACATACACATACACACGTAACGTACGTATCGTAATTGATACAGCAAGTCGTGATTTGTTACTGCTGTTTGTTTATCACATATCTACAAATTACATAAATTTACTTCAAATGCTAAAGCATGTATACCCATTCGTTTGATACGTTTCCATCTCTAAACTGCTGAACAGAATTGTTCAATGTCGCAAATGCTAGTAATAAATGAAACCATAACATTTATTTGGTTTCGGTTTCAATGCCACCGTGCCGCGACATCACCAGTCATTATCTCACACCCATTGACGATGACATTTCCCCTAATTAATTGCAAAGAAGAAACTTGCCCCAGCGAGTTCATTAGACGTATTCACAGATCTAATTAGAATCGTACGATGTGACTGCGAGTTGAGCTCAGAAAGGGTTTCTTTGGTACAGCGTGCTAAAGTTCCTGTGAAATCCAGAGAGTGTCTACGATAATTGGTGATGAGTGTCTTTTCTTCAGTAGTTTCGTTATCGCATGTTAGTTACTCTTTATGCCACATTGCCTGTCTGCCTACTTGCATTCCTCTACGAACGGGAGAGTCAGCCTAGTGTTTAAGGTGGTGGTAAGGTATTAAACGAGAAGTACCGGGTTCCAATCATCGATATGTAGCAATGTCTCTATTCTGAGTTATGTTCATTAGTTGAATACTAACCGATGCTCTTGTAAGGCAAAACATCGTGATGAAATCTTCACATTCAGGCAACTGAATGTGTAACCATGATTCAATCTGGTCAGGTACTTCTGGTAACAGAGTAACGGAAGTCAGATGGCAGTCGCTCCACTGTGATTACCTGATCCGTCAAATCCTGGATTTTGGTTAAGGTGGACCCCAGGCTCTGATGCGCGAGCACAACTGAGACGAATCTGGGAAGATGATTATTATATTGTTGGCGGCATTCAGCAAAAATGATCGACAAACCAGAGGAAAAATATTAATCTTGCTCTATTACGATCTACTAAACAATTGTAATATCGCCCGCGGTAAGGTAGACGGGTGGGGGACGATTTGGGGTTATTTCGGGGAAAACGGGGGCGCGGGGCAGGCAGCTCAAGTATTTTTTAGCCTTATGACGGACGAACTTTCCACCTGATGAAAAGTAGCTACCGTCGTTCAGGATATTTGCAACCTAAGAGGAGCGGATGCGGTGCCGGCCTTTGAGGTAACTGTAGACATGCCTTTTGAAGAACCTCATGTTATAGTGCAAGACTTCGGGAGGGAGTTTATTCCTCATCATGCACGTGCGCGGTAAGGCTTGTAATTTCCGTACGTTGCAAATGTAAAGCGATGTATTCAGTTGTATCCTCGATCTATGGATACATTAGTAGAGTGGATTGATGATTATTATCTTTGTCACCCTCAATTGTTCTATGTTGCTTTGCCTGTAACAGAATACTGTGCAAGTATTTTTGTTGTGTATTTTACTGCGATAGAAACTAGACAAAGTAATAGTGGGGTTCGCGATAGCAAGAGTTGTTAAAAGACCGAACGGATTGTGTTACAAATTCTGAGGACCGGCCCGCTAGCACGCTGATACTTTTTTTTTATGTTGTACTTTCTCATAAACTGCAGTCGATCGCAAGAATTTTTTTTAACACTAGTAGACCTCACAGGTCAAAATTTTGGTCACCCCTGATCTAGATATTTAGCCTACACAAAAAAAAAATGCAGACAATGCAAAAACAATTGTACATGATTATGGAATTCTTCAATTATTTTTCACTGTCAGGAATACTATACTTACCGAGCTCCAATCTAAAGTTAATACACTCTTGACTAAATCTCTCAATATTGTCAAGACACTGCAGGAAAACAATACACCCTATCGCTCGAATTCTACCAAAGCTGAAGCAAGCGGAATCCACTCTATCTGATAGTAGTAATACACCTATCGGTGAGTCCATCGCATCTCAAAAATGCTAAGCCGGGGTTTATCGTTCCGTATCGTTTTAGTCTAGCGGATCGTGCAATCGTAAAATATCGTTTGACTGCTATAGCAAGCAACCTGCATAAATAATAACGGCACAGTAAAATGTTTACTGCGACTCTGGCGTGATTTTCATCATTAAATTGTGCGCGGTATTTTCTGGAACATTCTAAACGTTCCAGTGTACGTTGAGAGTCTCGATATCAGCGCTTTTTGGTTATTGCTTTTGTGAATCCTGTTTCATTAACGAAATGACCTGCCGATTTGGTTTTAGCATCTACGTTTTCTTTTAAGATGCGTTTTGAAGCATTAAGAAGCGGCACTGGTTTCGTGGCAGCATGCGAGACTGATACTAGGGTTAAGCAATGTTCGCAATATCTGGGAACTGGATGGGTGACCGTTTCGTAGTTTAGGTTAGGTGTGCCTCCTGGGTTGGCGAAGCGAGGTAGACTAAGGACTGAACAGTTTAGGGTGCCGTGATGGTGCCGTTTTATATTTCTCTATTAACACTTTTTGAATATTATATTTATTATATTACATTACCTGATCTGCCAAATCCTGGATCATGGACAAAGCCCCCCATTGCTGCAATTTAGTTTCAACACTAATGACAGGAAGCTTATTTTATTAAGGGCCGTATAACGGTGCGGGCGCTGCGCTCATGTCGTACTCCAGTTTGAGTCGTTTTTAACAACCGATAAAAGTTGGACGTATGGCGTAACAGATACACAGATATGCAACCTCATTCTCAATCCAGTGCCATAAGCTACGATCCTGGTACACCTCCTTTGCTTCTTCCACATTCATACATCTTCTTATACATTTATAAATATTGGGTACTGCTGCTTTTTGGAGAATGTCATTTATTTGATGTCCTTCTCGGGTGTCCCTTTACCGACCCTTCCAATCACATTCGTCTTTTCTAACTTTTATCTATCCTCTCCATGTATCCAAACCATCTCAGCATGCCTCTTTCAATCCTAGGCACCACATCATCTTTCAAGAATTCTTAATACACTATTCGTCATTCTATCATATTAGGTGACCTCACATACTCCTTAACGATCGCACTTCCACCGCATTTATTCGACTTTCATGCTTCTTCCATCATGTCTAATATTCACTTCCATACGTAAGCACTCGCAGCCCCTTAGCACTACATCAATAACTCAAGCACCAAAGAATGTCTAACGAAGCGTTTGCAAGTCTGCAAAGTCAGCTTCACAAGTATGCTTTAAAAGCAAAATATTTTAAACATGGAATATAATTTCCGAAGGCTCTTGGTGTTAAATATTGGATAATTTCAAGTCAGTCAGTAAGGGAACTCGTGATTTCTACGTATATCTTAAATTGTGAAACATAATTATGAAATTAGTATTTCTCATGGAGTAAAATAATGAAAAAATTTAACGTTTATTATGGTATATCCTGAACATGCTCTAAAAATGTGCCAAAAATAGTGCCAGTTCGTATCGAGAAACGCTTAGACCTATGCGTTCGCGCGCACTGTGAGACCTTACAGTAACATCTGAATATAGGTGTGTGTAGGTAAAGAGAACTATTCCCATTTATTATAAAAAACCTTGAGATTTTAAGTGCCATATCTTCAAAGAAACTTTCGACTGATAGAGCCTGATTCAAAGACCGGGTCGTAACTAATATTGCGCTGTTTACCTTGAAGTTGTTTCTAAGCTTCCCGAAGACAGTCGTGAGTCAATAGGAACTCCCTTCACCATGATCTGGCCATAAATTTTACTGCGGGCGTCTCCCATGAATTAGGCATATTATATTCATGAATGGTTCATACATGCAGTCCAATGAATATAAATGGGATTAAAAAAGTTTTCGCTTTATCTCCTACGGGCTCACTACCCGCCTTTTGGATGTTTCCCGTTTCGCTGAGCCCTCCAGATCTGTACGCAACCCCGGAATGTACGACCTGATGCGTAATGGATTCTCTTGTTATTCGCTGCCTTGTTTCACACACTGTTGTTTGAGGTTTATTGCTTTCCTTTTTAGAGGCGGTTGGAGAAACGCTGTCATCCCCTATGGGAAGGAACAGGGCCCTATTTTATTGAATTATATTTTGACGACCTGAGTGGTTCAGTGGTCAACATGTCTGCCACGCAAGAGGTCCGGGGTTCCATTCCCGGCCGGGCAGAAATTGAAATGATGAATTTTGAATTTCTGTTACGGGTCTGGGTGTTCTATGTATAATAAGTATGTATTTAAAAGTATATAAGTAGTTTATCAGTTATCTAGCACCCATAACACAAGCTTTGCTTACTTTGGGGCTAGATGGCGCTGTGTGAATTTGTCCACGATTATTTATTATTTATTATTGAATGCGAAAACTTAATTACCACTGTTATTTCGAGCCAGCCATTTCAATTATGAAATAAAAACGTGGTCCACCTCTATGCCTGGATGTTTGCCGTATAGATTTATACTTTACTTGACTTTATTTCTAAAGGCGTTTGACAATATGACCCGTTACAACCCTTGTAGACAGATATATTGGCCCGTTTTTCTGTGGCGTCCTAATAAAGTGATGCTCTTCTTATAATTTATGCTTGTCCTAATAACACGAGTGCCTACCATATACCGGAGGCAAAAGAGTCTCCGTAGGCTGGAAAATAGGCAGCAGCGTTTTCCATTGTTATATTTACAACACTGCGATCTCCAATTTACAACAGGCTTTTAATTAGGTGCTTGCGCATTCAAATTCCTAATTAAAGCCTGAACAAAGCATGTGTTCCGTTGAACCAGTGTGCGCCGGTTTCGTGCACAATCTCGCCTGCAAAGTGCAAACTTCACTTAAGTAATTCTAATTTCCCACCGCTTTTCGTGGCTCAACCATTTTCCTTGGCTAAGTGGATGCTAATTTCAGGTGCCTTGGTCGCACTACCGTCTTTGGTTGTTCCCATTGCATTTTAAAGTGAATAACTCAGACGATGAATGCTTTTTCCAAAGGATTACTAGTTAAAGTCGTCGGTTGTCGGTAGATTTGTTGTAGGCAAAGAGATCAACGTTCACAACTTTTCAGACCAATCTAGAACGTTGCTCATAGAATAAGAGTCATTGTTGTATCACGCATTTATGACTGGAGCGATGCGTAAGTGCGAGTAAGTGGTTGATGATTTTGGTTGATACTAAAAGAATATTCTCTACATAAAAAAATTTTCTGCAATACTTTTATTTAAGTTAGGTATAGATCTACTTATTTGTATAAAAGAAATTGTAGTCGTAACTGTAGATACTGAGATCTAAGCGACTAAACCTAATTTCTATAGGGTAGTTCGTGATCTTTAGTTTAGTTCTTCAACTATCCTTTGTATTTTTTAGATTGGAATTATGACCTGCAATGCCTATGTGAACGTTTAAAAATCATAAGTTTCGATGAAATGGACGCCATTACCGTCTTCTTGACAAGATGACAGTCGCTGTGTGACCATTTTGGTTCTAAGCTGTGGAAAGATTATAGTACATACATATGTATTCCCATACATCGTCATAATAATAAATGGTATAAAATAACCAATAGTTAATTTCAACAATCAAAATAGAATTATCAAAAAAGATTAATTAAACTACAAATAACAATCATTGGCAGTTCCAACCAAAATATGCGGGTTATAATTCAGATTAAATAGACAAAAGCAATGTCAAAATGATAACAGGATACATAAATTATTAATGTCAATTTAAAATTATGCATTCAATGTTATCAATTACAATAAAATGTCAAAATACATAAAAAATTATGCATTCAATGTTATCAATTACAATAAAATGTCAAAATACATAAAAAATTACAAATAATATGTTCGATTTCAATATATATCAACAATTACTACTGTTACTTTGTTATTATCTATTTATCACAATGATATGATTCGTGTCAATAAATTAATTTTTATTTATTTATTTTACAACTACAAAGTCACAATGAAGTCTTTTACAGAATTACAGAACATTTTCCTTTCCAAGGTTTCATTATTTTAAGGGTACTTTTATTTTTTTAATCAAACATTTTCAGTATCAGGCTTATTTCCATAGAGTTGTGTAGATATCTACCAATTTCTATAGAAATAAGCGTTCCATTTTATCATCTGGCGTACAAGTTCACCACACAGAAAATTGCCAGACTACCCTCTAATATGTACAAACGAAGATCACGTAGGTACATTATTATTATTCAGAAAGCTTGTTCAAGTAACTTTTCGTCGGCGTGTGGGATCCATCCGTTCTACCGAAATTACTGCAGACGACCACGCCTGTTCGGAGTTTCCTTACTTTTTCTTTCGTATGAATATAAGGCAGCATCTTAACCTACCAACGACCAATTTAGATTTCTTTCCGTAGTCCTTCCCGTAGTGGGTCTTTTAGTTGAATAAATTATTTTAATTCAAGTTTTTTTAAAGTTACAGCACGATAGCTGCGCAAGATGCACTAGTAGCGTAGCGACGCGGTACGGCGCGACACGGCATGTCCACTCCATATAAATTCGCGGATTATAGCGTAAGTGCGTGTAGAATTTTAATTGTGCACTTTAATTAATATTATGGTTAGTACTCATTATTGGCCGTGGATCACTCTATTAAAAAAATTACAATTCACAACCTTTTACCAGACTGCGACAGAAGGAGGACAGTTTTTCACAATCTTGATCTTAGCAACAACAGACCTCGCGCATTTATAAGTAAAATTAAAACCATGTAACTATTAGTCGCCTGGTTTGCGTTAGTTATGCTTAGTTATGTTTTTTTATTGTTATACCATATTCATATTAATGCATGCTGTGATGACTTTTCAGTAGAACTGCATGTACCTTGTATAAACATAATTTGTATCCCACTGTCCTTGACTTTTGTAACTCTGGTTGGTCATCCTAATTAATAAATAAACAACTCAATGTTTATTTTATTTTTTAGCATCAACCAGAGACGGTCCAAAAGCTATATTAAACCGCTGTCGTGTGTACCATTAACAACTTTCAGTCGTTAACTGGTTAGCGTTTTTGAGTCCAATCTTTTGAATGTTGAGGCGATGTTGAGTTGGCTCTTAACGAGAGCTCGTTGCTCTGAAGTAGCTGTAATGACTTGAGTAAATTAGTTTGATGCCAACTTCAGGAACGTCGTTACCGAGACAATGGCATTAGTTTGATTGCTGTTTAGAGATAGGTATGTGTTTGGAGGTAATGGAGGTCGGCTCTGGAGTGGCTATGTTGACGAGGCACCTACGTAGATAGGTATGTAGATTCAAGAATACAATAATTTTATTTATTTTTTATCTGAGCGTCGCTATTTATTATTTGTTGGAGTACCAACAGCATATAAAACAAATTGAATACTATGAGTAGACACTGTCTGAATAAATTGAAGGTGAATTGTATAACTATGATCCAATCTGGTCAGGTTCCTCTGTTAACAGGGTTGCGGAGGCCAGATGGCAGTCGCTTCATGGTCAAGGCGGACCCCGAGCCCTCGCGTGCGAGAGCACATCCAGGACGCTACCTAATGCTAAGATGGTTATTTATCTGAGCGGTGCCATAAAGTGGCTTCCTAAACGTAAGCTGCAATTTGAATATCCGAAAGATAATTTTTGCCACGCCGTGATCCGCAAGTGCATTTGGTCATAAATTTTCGTGGTTTCGATAACAGTAAGGTTTTTAATTACGAGTTTATTAATCAATTGTCTTAACTGAAAACTATTAAACTAAGAATTCGATAATAACCTCTCCCTATAGACCATGGATGGGTATAAATACTTTTAAGAAAAACTTAACCCGCTATCTCATATTCCCAAAAAAAATTCTTATGAATTTAATGTATATAACTAACCTTGACTATACCTTGGTTGTACCAATGACTCTTTTCTAAATTATGTACATTAGTTGAACACTCCGATGCTGTTACGGTGACGGAAAACACCATGATAAAACCTGCACATTCAGACGACTGAATGTGTAACAATTCAATTCAATTCAATTCAATATATTTATTTATCAGATGATTATGTAATCCAAAATGTTAGTATCAATATTATCTTATACCACTATGTTAGTAATACAAATTTATAAAATTAAGTAAGTATACTTAGGCACAGGTTGAAACCCTCATCATCAAACACTCCGCCAGGCTGAGATCAGACAAGAAAGCACATTTATACGGAGTGCCCAATTACTCGCCGGACGAAGTGTTCAACGATGGGCGAATCAAACCTTTCGCCTATAGATTTCAGGATACTGTTAGAGCTGTCCCGAATTCTACACAGTAAAGACGCCGTCTTTTTACGCAGTATGGCCTGAAACCCGTCTACCCTTGCGTCCGAGAACATCGTCGAGGCGCTGCAGAAACGGGGGAGTCCCATCATCATCCTGAAACCATTATTGTATTGGACGCGCAAGGCGCTCAGCGCCCTCTGCGAGTAGCTGGTCCACAGGTTGCCGGTGTAGAAACTTTGACAGTACGCTTTAAAAAGAGTAATTTTTGTTTCACGACTACACCGAGCGAACCTGCGGGCCAACATATTGCAACGCACTGCCAGTGCCCTGCGCTCCCGATCAATGTCTTCCTGGTCCTTAAGGTCGTCGGTAACAATGTGTCCCAGGTATTTAAAGGCATGCACACGTTTTAGTTCAGTGCCGTTGAGCACCAAAGGAGGCACATACTCTGGACATCTACCCCCGGCCTTAAAAACCAGGTACTCGCTTTTCTTTACATTGTACAGTAAACCATGGCTGTGCGCATACCTCTCACA
Organism: Blastobasis lacticolella; assembly: GCA_905147135.1. Classification (NCBI taxonomy): domain Eukaryota; kingdom Metazoa; phylum Arthropoda; class Insecta; order Lepidoptera; family Blastobasidae; genus Blastobasis; species Blastobasis lacticolella. The sequence goes on along the minus strand of LR990048.1, from coordinate 3,848,344 downwards.
TATGCCCAACAGCTTTCGAATGGCGGCCACAGACGGCCCCAGCAGTACCATGTCATCTGCGTAGCTAAGACTATTTACACTGACGTTATCAATTCGACATCCGACATGCGTGCTGCTGAGGGCACGTATTAAATCATCCACGTACACATTGAACAATCTGGGCGAGCTCAGGCCCCCCTGTCTCACCCCGCACTGCAATCCATATGGTTCAGATAGCGAATCCCCCCACCTAACGCAGTTGATCTGATTCGCGTACCAGAACTGGAACAATCGCAGCACCTCTGCAGGCACGCCCCTCTCTTTCAATTTAGCCCATAAGACGTCATAGGACACTAAGTCAAATGCTTTGGAGAGATCGAGGAAGCATGCATACACAGGCGTGCGCCTACTAGTGTAGTATTGGACAGTTTCCTTGAGTCCCAAAATGGCACTTTCAGTGGACAAACCTGGTCGAAACCCGAATTGTGCGTCGTGTAGGTGCAGATATTCATCCATCCGAGAATCAAGCAAACCGTCCAGCACCTTACCAATAACAGTTGCCAGCGATATAGGTCTGTAGTTCGCCCTGTCTGCTATGTCACCCGTCCTATTTTTAACAATAGGAACAACTATGGTTTTAATTAAGTCCGGTGGTAGATAAGAATGACTGAGGCATAATGAGTAGAACAAATACAAGACCCTTGGCAAGTGCACACCAGCATATTTAAGGTGCTCAATACTCAGCCCGTCGTGCCCAGGCGACTTACCGCTAGTCATGCGTTTTATGATTTTGGCAATTTGCTTTACGGAGAAACTGACAAGCATTTCATCACCACTAGTTGACGAATAAATACCCTTGCACGACGGACCCAGCAACGAATCCACCTTAAAATGCTCCATAAAGGTGGTTGCAATGGCCTCAGGCGTACTCGCACCACCGACATTCACAGGAAGCCCAGGCTTAATATCAAGCTTACGCGTGGCCTTCCAGAAATTACCAAATTTCTTGGATGAGCAATGATCCGCTAAAATATCCATTTTTATCTGATCTGCGTGGTTTTGACACCATGTTAATCTACTTTTGAAAATTTTACGACTCACTTGCATGTCCTCATAAATCACGCCGGCCATTGGTTTGTTGTATAATAACCAGACTTGATATTTAAGCCTGGCCTCCCCGTGGGCTCCTCGTACATGCTTGTTCCAGCCAACAACTGCGCTACCCCTACTTCGCTGGCCCCTGCACTTTTCCCTGCCATAGCTCTGGATAGACGCGTCTTGCAATATGCTAACAATTTCAGCGTACATCTCATCTATCCAGTGTCTATGCTCCACTACGTTACAGGCCTTCTCACAACAAAGTCGAAACTGTTGTGGAAAGTCCAATAGCTTCAGTTTACTGTTACATAGTTCGTAATAGTTGTGTATCTGTTCCGAATTTCTGTCCCCCCAAATCACCCTATTACATTTTATATGTTCCCTAATATTTAATTTAGACCTAACTACATTAATATTACACTCTAAAGTAAGAGGATAGTGATCCGACCAGGCAACATCATGGGTAACGTAGACATTCGTGATTGTACACCAGGCTGCTTGGGTGACGACTGCGTGATCCAGCCAACGTCTACAGCCATGCACATCACTCACAAATGTGTACGTCTCCGAATTGATCCCCAATTTTTCTAAATCGGCACATAACCACATTTGATCGACACAGAAACGTTGAAGCTCATTACAAAATAACTCGTTGGGGTGCGCATTAAAGTCTCCCAATAAATACACAGCCTCCACTCCACTACTGTCAACCACTGCACTAATAGCACTCAAACAGTCCGTAAAATCAGGTAAATTTTGTACTGAGTCCGTAGGCATATAAATACTGCACACAATTATTGCACGACCACACAGAGTACCTTTAATAGCCGCGATGCGAGAATTATTACAATGGACAACAGAGACCTCTTCAAAAAGGCCTTTTCGCCACAGGATTGCGACGCCCCCGTAGGGTCTCCCTCTTAGCATTCCCGCTGCCGTATCTACTCCTGATTTTCCAGTGTAATCGAAGTCTTCGTGAATTAAACTTAGATATGGAATGTCGTGTGGAAGCAACCAGGTCTCCTGTAATGCTATTACATCACACATGTCACACAGATCTCTTACATACTTAGAAGAGCGCTTCACAGATTTGCAATTATAAGTTGTTAATTTTAGCTTGTTGTTCATTGCGGTTGCCATTTTGAGATCTTATTTTAATTGCACTATCTTCAATCCCTTTATTTCTAAAATTAACGAAACGTCGAAAACTGATCTCACTTGGCCAGAAGCTGTCATTTAAAAATAAACCTAATTTATTTCTAGACACAAAAATTTTGTAGGCATTGTATCCTCGCTCAGTCTTCATTTTAATTTTTTGCAACTTCACTTCTTCCGAGGTTTTTTCCCTAATATAATCACAAATGTCTTTTTCAGTAGTATCAATTGCGACGTTCGAAATAAATAGGGGTATCCTAATATCCGCCGCTCTAAACCTCTCGTCTGATTTTGGTGTGGCTTTACCTTTAAGACCCACCATTCTATTCCTAAGTTGCTGCCGTTGTACTAATGTCCATTTCTCATTCGAAACAGTCTCCTTCCATTCACCACGCATAGCCATCTCACTAAATGTTGCCTTACAACCCGCCTCCACCGGCGGTTCTGCACAGTCAATTCCTCTTACACGCGCGCCCTGTGAGGCGCACACATGAGCATCGGTTTCTAACGCAGAAACCGTGGTTGGGGCCTCCACGCGCCCCGGCCAGACAATACGGCCGTGAGTCACCGATGCGCTCGGTGCAACAGATGCATTCTGCGCCCGCGCAGGTGAAAGGGATGGCGATACGCATTCACTCGGCCGCTGTGTCATTGTAGGTACGTTGTTATCAAGGACGTTCGATGCGGTCATTGACACTGACGTCTCGGGGATATGCACAATACCGATCGGGCCGCTTTCATCGAGACTATCTTGTAGTAAATACCCTCCTCTCTTTGTGTTTACATTGAGATAGCTGCATTTATGAAGGTCAGTACCAAGTGACGTCTTTTTTAAATTTGTAATATCAGTTACAAGTTGATGCAATTGATTTTTATGCACGAAGTTTTCCTTCATTGACGCAATTTCATTGTTAACTAAGACTAGATCTTTTAGTAAACTAGTTACGTCTATGTGATCGAACGTAACTGGCGGAAGTTTGTGCAACTCACGGGCTACGAAGATAGGTAGTACCTCCGGGTCCGTCACCTTAATTAAGGAGATTATGTCTTCCAAATCTCGCTTGGCCTTGCCGTCTCCCTTTCGGTTGATTCCCTTCTTCCCAGACGGTAAGGAGTCGTATAGCATACTCTTCGCAGTTGCTATGTCCTCCGATGAAAAGGACGATGAGCACAATCGCAACATACTGTCCTCATCCATCACATCGCACTTATTTTGGATAAACGCCAACACTTCACTTATAACTATGTTACAGTTTGAACATTTTAGCACTTTAGAGGTCATGTTTGACCTGTCGTATTATTATTCTCGCGGAGCAGTTACCGATACGATGCGCATGCGGCGGTCGCTTGCGCGGAACTCCCAACGCGGTAACCATGATCGATCAAATTCGATCAAATCTAACTTTTTTTTATAGAATCTCGATTTCTGCATAAACTATGAGTTTCCGCGGGTATGTTTCTTAGGGAAAGTAGTTCAGTTTCATGGGTAGAATATGGGGTTTAAATTAATTCAAGCGGTCTTTTTACACCCTGTATAAGACCAGCTGGCGACGCAAGAATATTTGGCCAACGCGGGCCACGTGTTGAGCGTCAAAATATAAGGGCAGACGACAACGCAAGAGCATCTGTTCCAAGACGAGTTGTGGCGACGAAACAATATCTGTCCCTTGTAGGGCGCCAAAATACAAAGGCAGATTGAAACACAAGAATATCTGCTCTACGTTAAGCACCAATAGTTTAAGGTAGCCAGACCGGATAAAAATTGCAGCACCGTGAAGCAAGTGAGGCGCAAGCAAGCGTATTTAAATTACGACGAGTTGTGGCGACGAAACAATATCCGTCCCTTGTAGGGCGCCAAAATATAAAGGCAGGCACAAGAATACCTGCTACATATTGAGTACCAGTACTTAAAGGTAGCTGAACGCAAGAATACCAGCTCTACGTTGGGCTCTAATATGTACGAGCGACTTGTGACGTAAGAACATCTGGCCCACGGTGGGCGCCAAAATTTAGGTAAATAAAAACTTAGTGATTCGTATACCACTCGTTTGCTTGTAAGTCACAATTAGTATTTTTGTGACAAAAGCCAGACTGGATAAAAATTGCAGCGACATGAAGCAAGCGAGGCGCGGGGCCGCGTTAGGCGCAAGCAAGCGACTGGTTAAAAGGAATATAGTTTGGACTTGAATAAGACTTTAACCAGCAATTATAGTTTGTAACGTCAGATAAGGAGTTCGACTCGTAACCGAGAGGTCCTGGGTTCGAATCCCAGTGCCGCCACGTACTAATGGCTCTCTTCTGAGTCTATTACTAACTGATGGTCTTACGGTGAGGGAAAAACCTGCACCTTCGGGCGAATAAATGTGTAACCATGATCTAGTCCAGTCAGGTTCCCTTGTTTGCGGAGAAACAGGGTCCCGAAGGTCTTTCTTTATATTTGTTGTAAAAAGATATATTAATCTTTGCACTAAGTAGGTACCAAAAATATCATTAGAAATACATAATGTTGAAGTATATAGCGTACTAGTAGGCGCACTTATTTACATTTAACATCACCTAAAATGGTCAAGATAAACACATACAACAAAGACATCATAAGACAGTATTCTCATACAAATTGCGTGTTCTGGCAGTCCGTAAAGAATTCCTCGGAACTCGGAGCCAAATATGATATTCCATTTGCATTCCGCACACGACACCGAGCTTATACTCTGTATATGTAGAGGTGAAATCTAGGGCGATCACGTTTTTTACTATACGTCACCGCAGTGCAAAATAATGTACTAAATGCTTAGATCAACTATACCAACTAGATAACGTGACTGAGCACGAAAAGCGGCCATATGAATACCCCTCACTTTAAAACTGAGAAGAATTGGACTGCGCCTACGACTTCGTGCTATAATTCCTCAGTGCGTATTTAAAAACTATGGAAATAACGATCGTATGATAAATATGTCGGACGTAAATATCATAAGTAAATAATGTCGATTTATACTATGAATAATTAACGGAGGTAAGTATGTAGAGGAAGTGGACTAAGGCCAAATAATAACACCGGTATAATATTTACATTTAGCCCCCTTAAATACATTCTTATAGAGAAGGGCATCAAATCTGACCGGCAATTCTTAAAAAATAAACAAATATTTACTTGGCACATTTTGAATGGGAAGTGCCCTTTACTATGAACCGATGGAGTAATCGTTACAGTATATGGGTTAAGCACCTTCAACTCTATTCTAATGCCACACGACATCAAAATCGGTCCGGGCAGTTTCGAGAAAAATGCATTCTTTTGTCATATTTGTAGGACAAGTGCGGTATTCTTTGAACCAGCAGCAACATGATTACGGAGTATAGGTTGAGCACATCTAACTAATTGCCACAGAATGCGCTATTGGTCTGTGCTCGTGGCACACGATAATGCTATTAGCTGATTTGTAGTGTGCAGGTAGTTAAGTGAAACAAATAAAAAGAACCGCGAAGCTTATTGTTATGATCGTTGCGTCAGCACTTTACTTAGATGGTTGTCCATGTTGCTGGCGTTATTGTGGACTTTCATGGGAATTAAGACATTTTTATGCCACATCCTAACTGGTGACTAATTATCGCGCTGTGTCATCTCGCTTGACTTTTTTTCCAGACACATATCTCTATTTGACGACCTGAGTGGTTCAATGGTCAACATCCGCCGGTTGTTCGTTCGTGGTTGTTCGTTGTTCGTGATTGTTGTTTGGCCGGTTTGCCACGCAAAAGGCCCCGGATTCGATTCCCGTCCGGGCAGAAATTGATATGATGAATTTTAATTTCTGTTATTTTAGTATCTTTTAACACCTAGAGGTTCTATGTATAATAAGTTTGGGCTAGATGTCGCTGTGTAAATTTGTCCACGAATATTTATTTATTTATTAATAATGACATTGAAATGTCTATTACAGCCAAAAATATTATCTCTACTATCTACGACAGTCATACCTATATTGTCGAGGGTAAATTTCAGTGACGTTGTAATACAGTTATTCGGGTAGACAAAATGTCGAATTTGAGATGTCACTGCGCGAGATTTGCCCCTTAATAGAATGCTGTAACATCTTCGCAGGGATTTTATAATGTAACATTATCGCATCTCAACTTCATGTACAGCATTCATTTAACAGGAATGCAGAACTGTGCTGTAGAATCTGGCTGTAAACAGACACTCTGCGTGGCAATTTTCATATTGAAATGATAGGTATTTTTTACTGGATTCAAATGCGGAAATTTATTTATTTATTTACCATAAATTTACAGCGTTACAGTACTTACAAATTACTAATACACTGCAAATATCAATAAATATACAAAACCTTAAACATCATTAAATTAAAACAAAATTAAATACATAATCAAATTAAAGAATTAAGATACACTCACTCATCCATCAACTCACTGTTAAGCATGTCCATGCCGCGAAGAAGGGGAGGGCGCGCAAGTGTTACGGTCCGCGAGGCCGGAGTCGCGAGTTTACCTGGACGTGCTCGCAGTTGCATCCTCGGCTTAATCGGAACACCCAGTCTTACAACTTGCGAGACAAGTGCAGGACAGTCCGCCTCGCCACGCAAGACATGACACACCTCAACGAGTAAGCTGAAATGTTGAAACGATACCTACTTTTATTTAATTTAAGCTGCTACAGTTGTCAGCGATGAATATAAGACGTTAGCTAGGTCGGTTTCGTAGAAAGTTGTCGCTATCGCTCGCATATCTATACATAGTATAAAACAAAGTCACTTCCTGCCTTCTGTCCCTATATATCTATGTACGCTTAGATCTTTTAAACCACGTAAGTATATTATTGCGATTTTCAATAATAGATAGAGTGATTCTAGAGGAAGCGTAGGTGCGGGTCAAATAGGTGTCCAGGAACAAAGTCACGCCGGGTCCATTTTGTATAAAATGTAAAATTATTCCTAAACCAAGTCAGGAGATTTCCAGAAAGCGACGTGAACTATTTGTACAGACTTCCTTTCTGAAAAATTAATAGAATAGATGTTAAATAAAATAACATCTATCAAAAAATTTATTAGATTAAAAAAACCCACCTATGACAACATACAGATACAAATATAAGTCTTAATCCCAGCGAACGAGCGGCAAGCCTTATAATTCTCGAGCCGCGAGTCATTAGCGCGTTCTAAAATACATGCAGTGCCATCTTGCAGCGGACGCGGGCAACACGAACTACGGGAACACCCCGATGAACTAAAAAGGTGAGAATCTAAGTTTAACCTTTTAACGTATGGTAGCTTCCAAAGAAACGATCTGATTTCAATTAAGTTTTTTCATTTCAATCATCATTATTACAACTAATAAGAGTCCACTGCAGGACTTCGGACCTCTCTCACGAAAGGGGTGATAATTGTCAATATTTCCACGCTTGGCTGGTTGGAGATCGCAGTGTTATAAATATAAGAATGGAAAACGCTGCTACCCATTGTCCAGACTACGGAGACTCTTAGATTTTTTGCCTGGAAAACATTAGTGGCCTTGTACGACACGACACCCACTAGTATAAGGGGCTGGCGCTATTCTACACTGCCGATAACCACACGGCCATTTTATATTTAGTAAGTAAGTAAGTAAAACACTTTTATTCCTCTCAGACATTTCATTTAGTATTCTTAATTTTTACCATGGTTTCCTTGAAATAGGTTCAGTGGAAGATTTGAACGAGAGAGGGGGTATTTTTTGGCATTTATCAGGTTAAATTATTTAGCAATTGGAGATTAACCATAACATACAAACTATTTATAATATTAGTATAGAAAATATGCAGAGATATAATAACAGCTTCTAAACATGTATTTTGAAAAATATTTTTGTTACTCAGATATTTCCGAAAGTTTGGGTAGATTTAATTGTTTTATCAAATGCTTATTACTTTGAAAGCATTAAGTACCGACATTGAAGCTTCTGTTTAACGAACTGTAATGAAAATTTGCTTTGTTTATACTATGGAGAAATAATTACATCAATTTCCTCTTCGTCTCCAGTCATGGCCACCGAAGAAACTTGGTTTGAATTCAGTGTTGCCCGCATAACTGATCTTGTTTCGAGTTGCCCGATTGTTGGCAACACCATTAACGTGTCTGGAATAAATTAGGCAGACTTCCTCATCTGTGTGGTATACCTAATAGTTCTTGTTTCAAACAAAGTTTTTCGATCCCAGGGCTCTTTATTTCTTTCAAAAGTTTTTATTTAATGAACAATAAACAATGCGTCACACAGGACATTTTGTCACGTTGACAACTCAGTCCCGCAATGGGATATATTGATTAGACAATATAGTATTATGTGACCTTAATTTTAAATGTTTAAATATTTTCAGCTGGGGTCTGAAGTGGCAAGAATAAAAGGAGATGTATTAAAAACAATTGTGGAGATATGCGACGCATGGGAGTTGTGACAGGACAGAGAGGCACTCTCTGCCTGCCCCACCTGTGGGATAGAGGCACGAGCTTTATGTATGTAAATATTTTAAATATCAAACACATATACAGATTTATGTAAACTTTTACTTGGAACCTTTTATCATCAGCCCATACTTGTCCATTGCTGGACATAAGCCCAGAGCGCCAAAGCGCCAATACAACCGCAGCCTTTCGTCAATCGACAAGCCATCTGGCTGGAGGGCGTTCTACACTACGCTTGGGACAGTTAATTGTACTTGAGCGTTCTATTTACCACTTAGAAAGCAGAAGTCCTGTAGGTTAGAAACACACTCCGAGCGCTTGCGGATCACAGACACCTCTGAGTGGTCTACAATACGTCAATATATTAAGTATGTATTTAAAAGTATATTAGTAGTTTATCGGTTACCTAACACCCAAATACACGCTTTGCTTACTTTGGGGCTAGATGGCGCTGTGTGAATTGTCCAAGCGTATTTATTTATATTAAGCTCTGATACGAATGTTAGACGATCCTTTTATTATACCAGGAATTAAGGTGACCTGTGGGCTAATTACGTAACTCTGTTGCCAACAATTCTCTGATATTGTTATTTTTGCGACTACGTATCATCGTTTTCATGTGTTCAGTTGCTAACAAAGTTCCATTGAAATAAAAACTATTAAATCGATTATACATAATCGCAAAAGTAACAATTTCAATCATTGAAATCGTACGTCATACGTACCGGTAGACGCAGCGTGGGTAGGCCTTCCACCGTTCCACCACAGGTGGACCGACGGTGCTTAAGATCGCAGGTACCAGCTGGATGCGGAAGGCACAGGACCGGCCTTTGTGGAGATCTCTGGATGTGGCCTATGCCCAGCATAAATAAAAAAAAAAAAACCGATAAAAGATTACCCAAAGAAATAGGTCACGATACCCGTAGTCACATATAAAGCCATCGTTGTACAGCTGTTGTAACTTTAACCGCTCGAGCTAGTATCTTGCCTTTAAATCTAGACTAGATTTACTTGTTTACTACATATATATCTTAGGAGACCGGTTTTATGGATACCGCCACCTTATCTGTTTCCACAATGTTACATTCTGTTAAAAGGAAATGCACTTTAATATGGACGTATCAGTTTTTCGTCTTAGTAATGACAAGCAAATACTCCTATATACTCAAACAGGGTTTTAGATTTGACATGTTACAATTTTTTTAACATACGGTAAAATTAATAGTCTCGTCTTTGGCAACTGGTTGTATAGCAAGATCATTACATCCTTTTTGGCAACTGATTACGAAACTCAGTTTCCATGGCGGCTGGAGGGATTTTTTTTAAGGTACAGTCTACAGCGGAGTGACCTCTTGAACTTAGTTGTGATAAAAGGATAAAAGCTGTGGCTTCATATTTTATGGGTGGTCATAAAATATGAGGCCTATCTGACGTCAGTCAACCCTATTTGGGAATGCGGTTGAGGTCGCAGTGTAGAACAATATTTATTTCCTTGTACATAACTGGCAATGTTCAAAGAACGAATATACCTTTCACGTTACCCGGTTTTGTGCGAAGAAGTTTTTTTTTCTTATACATTGCTGGTTGTGTAACTCTGTAATTTACGTATAACAAGGGGTTTATAACGCACAAGGCTGCTCTGCTGCCCATTTTCCGATCCGGAAAGGTTAATAGGTCCTAGCAAGATAAGACTGATTGCAGAAATTACGTAATTATATTTTCTGTTTATTTTTTGTATAATTGTGTGTGTGTTGATATATATGTAATTTTTGTGTTTTAATGTTGTGTTGTGGCGTCCAGTTGATAATAAATGATTTATTTATTTATTCATTTATTTGAGTCACACAGTCATGATAGTTTGTGCATTTCTACTCTACCACACTGGCGGCGTTTTTGAAAAACTAGCCAGCGTTCTCGACTTGAATGGTGCAGTGGTTAACATGTTAGTCTGATACGCAGAGATTCCGGGTTAGATTTCCGGCTGAACAGAAATTGAAATGATCAATTTTAATTGCTGTTGCGGCTCTACGTGTATTCATTTATAGTTTGTGCATTTCTACTCTACCACACTGGCGGCGTTTTTGCAAAACTAGCCAGCATTCTCGACTTGAATGGTGCAGTGGTTAACATGCTAGTCTGACACGCAGAGATTCCGGGTTCGATTCCCGGCTGAACAGAAATTGAAATGATCAATTTTAATTGCTGTTGCGGCTCTACGTGTCATATAAAATGAATAATAAGAATGTATTTAAAAGTGTAAATGTAGTCTATCAGTTGTCAAGCACCCAGGGTTAGATGGCGCTGTGTGCATTTTCAAAGCATGATGATGGAGCATGTCTCTTGCTACTGTATATTGTGATAAGCTATTTGTACATTTACACAACCACATAAAAGTACAAAACTGCAAAATATCCGATACAAGCCTACTTTTACGAGGGCTAAATAATCCCCACCTTTAGATTTCGCGGCGTATTACGTTGCAAAATTACCTCCACACAATACCTTGCCCCAGTCGGGTCCCAAACGGTCCGCAGCAGCAATAAAAGGTACCCTAGCACCTACCCTCACTTTGAGGCCATAAATAACCCCTCTCAAGTACATTAGGTGTAACGTACAAAATGTTGCCCCTGTTCCGATTTGGTATTCAATTGCGCCGCACGCGCACGTGAGCTATTGCGTTGGAACAAATAAAAGGCGCGTGTAATGTGATTTAGTACATCCCCTATCAGGGCCCAGCATCACGCCGGGGTCAGACGCCAACCAAACCGTGCGATAAATAATAACTAGGGGATTACATGAGCAGTGGATTCTCGCTGCGGTCTCGGTCACGAAATTGAAAGTTATGTGCCGCTTCTGCTTTCGTTTCTAAGCTTTTGACTTAAAGAATGCTTGCATATGAAGCCTGCGCGTGAACCCCTAAATATACTCATACATCGACAAGGCCAGAGAGCATAGGATGTTTATTCCTAGAGGTTTCCTACGTCATTAGCCATATATATTACTGGTCATTAGGATTAGCTTCATATTTTTATCTATTCTTCGCAGTAATTACTACGAACTGGTAGCCAGCGCAATTGCTATGGCTACCTTATCCTTCAAACAGAAAAACAACTATTAACCGAAATATTTCATTATTATCTAGCTAGAGCCTTGTCAACCGAATATTATTATTATATTATTCTCAACGACCGAAGGATCGACGACCTGGTTAAAGATCGCAGGTACCAGCTGGATGCGGAAGGCACAGGACCGGCCTTTGTGGTCTCTGGGGAAGGCCTATGCCCAGCAAAATAACAAAACATTATTTTGTAGCAACGTAAAGTTCCTATAAATAAAAATGAAAAAAGAGACCAATCCAAATTTTACCTCAACCCTACGACACAGTATCTCTTTACCGCCGAAAATAAAGAAACAAATAAATACATAAAGGTTTTTTATGACATTTGTGCCATTTTACCTCAAATTTGTCTTTTTTTGTTGCTTCCATTGCGGTTACAATGGCCGGCGTTTAAGCTAATTTCCGAAAAGTTTGTCTTGTAATATGAAATCGAATGAAGTGAGAACTTTATGCCACTGAACCAAAGTTATGGACGTAAAATCATTCACGATGAGGGACTGGTTACAAAACTTGTACTTACCAATTTTACTCAGTTTGTAATGTAAATTAGTATCGTCAAGAAATTATATGCATCATCATTACCTACATGACATCGAGAGGCAATATAACAGTCCACTGAAGGACATGGGCCTCTTCCGTAATAGTTGTTGATTTTGTCGTAATCTCCACATTTGGTAGGTGTATTGGAGTTTTTAGCTTAAACATATAACAGAAAACGCTTTTGTAAATGTTCTGGTCTTCGGAGATTCTAACTGGTCTTCTACGGTATTAGTCGCCTTGGCGAGATCCGTTATCCATGGAGTTGGTTCTATCTAGCAGGTGGTACCTATCTAGCAGGACTTCTAAAGCTTTCTAATTGAAATTGAAATTGAAAAATTAATGTAATACAAAATGTGCACTGTGTTTAGAAACGGTCTATATTTTATATAAAGAACGAAAGAAAGTCTCATATATGTTAGAAAACTAATAGAAATAATAGTCGTAAAGAAAACATAGTCTTACACTTACCTAAGTGTAAGATTATAGTTTACCAATTTGAGGCAAGAAAATAAATAAATAAATTTAGACACTCGTCAAATCCAAGATTTGTCAAATTACATATTCGACAAAAACTTGATTTATCACTTTAAAAAATGACCATACCTAACTTAAAAATGGCATTATAGGTACCTAATTAAGTAATTAAGTCGTAAAATTGCAATTTTTTTTTATATAAATCAACTACTAACTATTACTTTTATATTATCTGTATATTGTCTGCCTCGGAGATGTCGTTAATCTTGGTGCGTTTTAAAATAATCACGAAACAATTTTAAAATAAGGCAATGCGTTAATATTTTTATGGACATCACGCGGATACCTTGGCTGGGTTCCAGTTCCACTGTTCATTTCATAGGTTTTGTTGTCACTTCTCCGTACATAAGTAAGATAAAACTTGTCTTCCGCCTCTTTGTAATTTATGGGCAATGCAGCTGTGGATTTTTATTCACTGTACGCTGTCTTTTATTGCCAATTTATAGAAACATTAGACTTTACAATATTGTATATATTGTGTCAGAGTTAAAATGGATTTAGCGACGACCTGAGTGGTTCAGTTGAACAGGCCACATGAGTGTTTCATAATATGATTCATATTAATTTGTCACAAACTTATCAGCACCGTCGCTGTTGTTGACATTGATTCAAAATGACGTCACTTAGTTTTAGTATTGGCCACTGAATAGATAAGTTTGTGGCACTCTAATATGAATTATAATATGAAACCTGGTCTATCTTAACAAAAGCTTTGCAACAAAAATACTGAAGAAGTAGCAATTTCCTACGCCTTAATTATATCAAAATTGAAAACCGTTTAAATTGAGGCGAGCGATTCAAAAATACGAGCCCAGACGCCAGTCCATGAAAAGACACCTTTCGAGAAAAATTATAGCACAGTGTTATTCGTGATAACATTGATAAATTTGATTAAAAACCGTTAAGTGCGTTTTGTGAGATAGGGTAACAAACATCAAAACGGTCACACAACAGGTTAAACACCTTTGTACTCTTTTGTGCATAAAGTGTTAAATAAATAGATAAATAAAACGTCGATCTTTACAATTTTTCGGATTTACATTATTAGTAGAATAAGTTAGTAGTAACTAAGAAGTAGGTCCCCGCCGACTCACAGATTGGATTAGAAACACTTGGACCGTGGGTACCAGGCGCACACTCCTTGTATCGGGACTCCTAGCTAAGCGCCTGGTCGACATTACTAATGACATCGCTGATTAAGGCATATCTGATGAAGGCTAGCCTCTACTTAGGTCAAAGAATTAGCCTCACCATCCAACGGGGCAACGCGGCAGGCCAGCTTTATGGGCACCTATATGGTTTCTGGGGACCTGAGGCAATTATTTTATATTCAGTTTAATGGTAATTTAATGTCTCGGTTGTGACCCTATAAACAGGGAACCTGACCATCGGGGCTATTGTCTAACTTAGTTGGCAACTGAATTTGACATAAGATAATTCTGCACTACTTCATCTACATTGGCCACTGGCTATGGCGTCGACCAAATTTGAGTAGTATAAGATAATTTTATGTCAAATTCAGTTGTCCACTGAGATAGAAAATAGCCCTGCAGATTGAATCTTGATTACATATTGAGTCGCCTGAATGTGCAATTCTCATCAAGATGATTTCCCTCACCGTAAGAGAGTTGTTATCTAATGTAAATTATCTTTCGTTTAGGAGGTAGGTTAATAAGTTTATGGTTTAATTTTTTTTCTATAAATTGTAGTGTGTAGCATACCTCACCCCGCACTTAGGGTATAAATGTAATTTAGGCTAAGTAATTAGATACATTAAATGCTTGTACAATGTACGTGCGCCATTGAGTATCATTATATTCTCCCGTTAAGCACCACATTACAAAATTGTAAACTATTGTTTCATATAAATGTACATACAACAACATTATTTCATCCACACATTTGCTGTAACATTGAGAGACACAGGAAAAATACGTCACACGTCTTCACCTATCCATATATTATGGTTGTCCCAGTGATTTATGTAAATCCTTTGCTCGCATGCGACGCATTCAAAACTACTATGTTTGCCGCAAACACTATTCATTTTGTTCACTCGAGCGTGCTATAGATTGCGTCGACGTTGCTATCTGCGATGCGTCAGGAACCGCGTCCATTGCTGACCTTTCAGGCATTCTGTCGCGTACCACGTACGCAATCCGCAATGGATTGGGATAGTTCTGTGTGTATGTTTCGAATAAAGGAGAGGCCCAATGCAATGTCAACTTCTGGCATTACGAAACTTACGAAATCCGCAATGGATTGAGATAGTACTGTGTGTATATAGTGTTTTGAATAAAGAGGAGGCCTATTGCAATGTCATCTTCTGAAATGAGGATACCAGGGATTTCACGAAATCCCTAGGGATACCACGAAATCAACGTTGATGCCGCATATTCTTCTTTATTACGTCTTCTTACTAAAAACAATAAGTGATATGACAAAACGCTAATATATTTTCAGTGATATGTCGTTTCACTAAACTAAATTTAAATAAATGAGAAAAGTGCTAATTTATAAAATAATAAATCAAAATCACAAATGCAAACTTAAAACAAGCGAGTTTAAGTTGAAAAAGCGTGTCACGCAGGAAATAAAAGGATCCCGCTGGAAAGTAGGTCAGATGTAGCTGTCATTTGCGTGGTTTGATCAAGGGGCCGTGTATGCTGCAATTACAAAGTCATTCTCAAACACATACAAACTCGTACATACTCATACTCACTCGGAGAGATATCACACTGTTCTTTTATCTAGTTTCGCTTTGCATGTATAGTATTCTGTGGCTTTGCGGAGGCGCGTAGCAGTATTCGACGTAATACTGTATGCGTAGCCATCGCGTAGCACCATCGTAGCTGTGCTACGAATGCGCGAAGTTCAAATTATCCGACGTACTGATGGATCAATTTGGCGATTGGCCCACGATATCTAAGTATATGTGGCTATAGCTATAACATACTGCTTAAATTATTCTTCGCTGTAAAGCACAACAAATAAAGTCTCGATAGGGGCGTAAGGAGAGACGTGCAGCAGTAGGCGTCCTGCAGTTGAGATGATGATGATAAAATTTTTAGGGTGCAGCAACGGCCATAATATAAGCAAAGCTTGTGTTATGGGTCCAGAAAACTCATAAACTACATATATCTTTTAAATAATACTTCCGTGTTATATCTATACAATATAACACCCATACCCGTAACACAAATTAAAATTCATAAGTTCAACTTCTGGCCGGCCGGGACGCTAACCCGGTACCTCTTATGTGGCAGATATGTTAACCACTGAACCAGTGACTCAGGTCATAAATCCTTGTAGAGACTAAGACCACGAGAACAATAAAAAGAAAAATACCAAATATCTCCGTGCACGTGTACAAAGGAAATCTAAATCACAAATGTCCCGGCTTCACCGCAGTCAATGTTAGCGATAAAATAAAAAATTCAGCGACACCTTGCGTCCGCCATTACTGTAATGGGTCTAATGACCCGCTGAATTATTTCCCTGACTCCGGGGCGCCTTGGCTTTGTATTAGAGGTTTTCTTTTTTGTTTCCTTCCTGCGGCCTTCCGATGAAAACATTATTGATTTAACTAGCGACCCGTCCCGGCTTTGCACGAGAAGTAACTTAAACATATTATACACAAAAAGCTTTCTCATGAATCACTCTGTCTATTGGTGGAAACCGCATGAAAATCCATTCAGTAGTTTAGTGTTTATCGCGACAGACAGAGAGAGGCGGCGTGGGACTTTGTTTTATAATAGTTGTCATGTAGTGATTAGTGTTGCGTGATCAATCTATTTTCAACTAGCCGTTCCGAGCGGCTTTCACTCGCGTCCAGTTCATCATCATCATCATCATCATATCAGCCAGAAGACGCCCACTGCTGGGCATAGGCCTCCCCCAGAGATCTCCACAAAGACCGGTCCTGTGCTTTCCGCATCCAGCTGGTACCTGCGATCCTTACCAGGTCGTCGGTCCACCTTGTAGGAGGCCTACCCACGCTGCGTCTACCGGTACGTGGTCGCGTCCAGTTCAGTTCTGTCTAAATATACTACGTTCCAGCAAATGTTACTCGGAATGTTCCTAATAGTGAAAGATTTTTAAAATTTATCCAGTAGTTTACAAGTTTATTTATTACAAACAAAAATACAAATCAATTATCTTTATAAGATTAGTATACTCGTAGACAGTAGAAATGCTAGGAAATCACAGACATGATGCATTTTATCTTAGTACTCACAGTGACAACGCACCTGCGGTTCTGCATTTTTGTTACCTGTAACCTAAATGTATGAATTGTAGATCTTATGGGCGACAGTTACCACTTACCATCAGGTGGGCTGTCTGCTCGTTTATCACTGAGTAGCATAAAAAAGGAAAGGGAGGAAAACAAAACTATACTTATTTAATCCTGCGCTCGCTTACAGACACAGAGGCTCTAATTTGGGGTTATAATCATCTAGGATATTTCAGATACAATCTACTTAAGTTTGAAAAAGTTATTGGTACATGGCGGCACTGATTTTTTTATACATTAGCTCATAATCGATTTTTTCATTTTTTTTTATTTATTTACGCTTACTTT
The DNA here is from genome assembly GCA_905147135.1 of Blastobasis lacticolella. Taxonomy (NCBI): domain Eukaryota; kingdom Metazoa; phylum Arthropoda; class Insecta; order Lepidoptera; family Blastobasidae; genus Blastobasis; species Blastobasis lacticolella. The sequence goes on along the minus strand of LR990048.1, from coordinate 3,830,883 downwards.
CTTTTCCTTGTTTTGGGGGAAAAAAATAATATAATACCGAGAATACATCATTAGTTTGCAATGACTCGGAGTGTATACGATCCAGCATTAGTAGTGTAAGTCCTCCTCTCTTGAGCACCGTTTAAAACAGTTTTATGTCAGTGTTAACCGGCGCATAAACTGCACTAAATAGTGTGACCATCAACATTTAGAGCGGAAGATATGAACCCCTACTTTAACGGAGTAATAATAATAATCTTGGCGTTAATGTCCCGGTTGTGCTCTCGAGAACGTTGGCCCGGGGTCCGCCTTGACCATGATCTAGGATTTGGCGATCAGGTAATTACAGTGGAGCGACTACCATCTTACCTCCGTGACACTGCTACCATTGAAACCTGACCAGATTGGATCATGGTAACAAATTCAGTTGTCTGAATTTGCAGGTTTCATCACGATGTTTTCCTTCACCGTAAGAGCATCGGAGTACTTTAACGGAGTATTCGTGATTTATTCGAAGCTTCCATCATTATGGCACGGAGGATTCCAGGCCATAATGATGCAAGCTTAAAAGCATTTACGTGTTGGCATTTTTCAGTGTCATTGCTGGATTTTATGACCTTTGATTACTCTGGCAGTTTTAAACTGCGGTATGATGAGTATGGGTCGTGTAGGTACCCCTGATTCTGAAGAATGTCTTTACTAATGTTATAAAGAGAAAAGATTTGTTGGTTTGTCGGTTTGATTGTAGAGGATAAATTCAAAAACAAATCAAGCGGCTTTTAATTTTCTTTTTCAATAATATTAGCTACGTTATTCCCGAGTAACATAGGCTATTTTATAGCGGGAAATAATAGTCTCACGAGGTTATGTAAAATATGCGGTTAAAAAGGAATTTTTCCCTACGCACATTAATTACGCACAAAACCACTAGGCTTGCTTATAGAATGAACTTCTGGGAGAGGTTTTCCCTACTGACTACAACATCTTAAAGAAAGAGATGGTATTGCAAACGTACAGTGCGGTAACTGCTCACCATCAGGCGGGTCGTAATCTTGTTTGGTACCCTAGTGGTATAAACTTTATAAAGTAGGTTTCGTGGTGTAAGCGTCCCACTGCGGCTATGTACCAATGACTCTTTTCTGAGTCATCGGGGCATTAACGCCAAGATTATTATTATTACTCCGTTAGCAGATAGCAGAATCACGGAGGTCAGATGGCAGTCGCTCCACTGTAATTCTGCTAGATCCCATATCATGGTCTAGGCGGACCTCTGGCTCTCGTGCGCGAGAACACAACCCTTACATTAAAGCCAAAATGATAGACACAAGCTGCGGTAACTTCTCACCATCAGGCAGGTCGTAATTTTGTTTGCCGCCCTAGTGAGTTTATAAAGCCGGTATCAGGCTCGTCTCGATCCTACTCACGTCGCTGGCCTACCTGTGGCGTAACTAACGCGTAGCTCATAGTCGTAAACGCGTCGTTGTTAAATACGTATAATAATTCACATTGAACAAGGCAGTTGGTCCCAACCAAGCTATTAACGCTGGAGCTTAGGAACGCCCTCCAGTGGGTGGAGAGACTTTATTTGTGCACAAGGGACAACATTATGTTATATAACAGGCTGTAATAGTTTTAAAGAGATGTAAGGCTTGTGGTAGTTGTACTATAATATGCTTGAACAATTCACTCAGCGCCAAAGTAAGAAAAGTTTGTGTTTTGTTACTTATATACTTTTAAATACATACTTATTATAAATTGTTACATTATAACACTTATACCCGTAACAGAAATTAAACTACATCATTTAATTTTTGCTCGGCTGGGAATCGAACTCAGGTACTTTGTGTGGCAGACCAGATACTTTGTGATGTTAACCAACTGAACCACTGAGGTCGTCAAATGGATGATGACATTTTTATTCCAAAAAATACAGGCCAAACCGGTTCGTACAGATAGCTGGTATATTACCTACATGGAACGTCTCGTGCTCCGAAAATGGGCGGACACTTCTTGAAACAACAACACCGACAACCTACGCCGATGTTCGAATTCACCGTATTTGCAAGCAATAGTTATCTAAATAGCGTTACAATGCGTTCTCATAGCGTTCGTCTGCTAAGTGAACGCACTGCGTTTAATACGGCTCAATTGATGATTGGTCAATTTCGTTCATTTCAGGGACGGATAATGCCATGCGCCATTCAAGTACTGCCAATGGGAAGCCTATGCGTTCGCGTGAACTGTAATGTTACTTCAATTGATACGATTTCCTTACCAGAATCAAGCTCCTGTAGTGGAAAGCTGGCATTACGACCAGTACTAATGACCACGTGAATTATTCTCTCGCAGCCATTGTCAGTATGTCACTTATAGCACGTATCTGCGATGTTGGTGACGTTTTAGCACGATCCACAGTAAACTGGGCATTATTTTAGAGAAATACATGCAAATTGTTAGCACGATCAACAGTAACCTGGGCATTATTAATACATCAGTACATACAATGCCAAGTACCACAGCTTGGCGCTTTAAAGACTGAAATGGGCAGAAAAATTCAGCTTAGGTTTAGTTTAATGACATTAAACGTCATTCTTAAATGTGTTTAGGAAATTGATGGAAGCCGGGCTTAAAGTAATTATAAAAAAAATGAAATACAAGCATTAGAATGCGGCTTTTAATTACAAATATTGAATATTACGTATAATTAATTCGTACGCCTGAATACATAGTTAACAATATTATTGTTGAAGGAATAATTATTTCAGTTTGAAGTTTCATTATACGCTTTAATATCGGCCAAAAGCATACAGATACATATATACATATTCAAAATCAGAATATAACCTCCTTGGTCGTTGGCAGAATTATAATACTGGATACTGAGTGATAATGAGTATACTAAGAGCAGCTGAGACATAGATGAAGGAGGCTATGGCTGAGATGATATAAATGGAATATTAAGCTACAATCTTGCTACAATCTGTTTATTCCCAATTCTAAAGATTTCCCTTCAAAGATTTTATGTTCATACTCGTATGTCGCGGCTAATGCCCTTGCGTAGCCTTAGCGTTTGTCGACCTTTGTCGACAACATGAGAGTACACTAGAAGGTTCAAAATTTTCACTCACATTCAGCCGGGTCTAGTCGTTAGCAGGGATGCTATGGAGTTCCGTAACCGTAACCGATATTATCGGATATCCGAAAAAATAAATTCTGTAGCCCTAACTGAATTCAATAGGTATAAAATTTTTGAATAATTGCAGTTAGGGGCGGAGTCTAAATGTGATATGGTATGACAGATGTTTTTTGCATTTTTAAATAAGTAACACTTTAAAAATTTTATATTGTTGCATCTAATTATAATCTAGAAATATAATGAAATCGTTTACCTCTATATCTATTTGCATCCGTAACCGAAACTATCCGAAACTAACGGATAATCCGAAACAATTTCATATCCGTAACCGTATCCGAAACTGGTGTAATAAAAAATAAATAATAATCTTGGCGTTAATGTCCCGGTTATGCTCTTGCCCACGAGGGCCCGGGGACCGCCTTGACCAGGATTTAGTACATCAGGTAATTACAGTGGAGCGACTGCCATACTGACTTCCGTGACCCTGCTACTAGGGGAACTTGACCAGATTTGATCACAGTAACTCATTCAATCGCCTTAATGTGCGGGTTTTGCCACGAGGTTTTCTGTCACCGTAAGTGCATAATTCAGAAAAGAGTCATTTGTCATTGGTCGCAGTGGGATTCGAACCCGGGACATCTCGCTTACGAGTCGGATACCCTAACCACTCGAAACCGGTATAATATTATAACTATATCCGGATCCGTATCGAGATCCATAATTACATATCCATAACATCCCTAGTAGCCAGTCTCCGGACAAAACGCTGAGTCGGCCGGCATTCCTTTTCGGGCAAACTCAATTAGTGTTATACAGGGTGAGGCGCTTTTGTGCCGCGAACGGAAGGGGCTCATTTTTCACCGGGCCAATTTGTCGCCGCGCCAGCTAAATTGTCAACACGGTGAGTCCCCCCGGCAAACATTTAGGCGCGATATACTATTTTTTTAGTTTGTCTTTCCGCACGTAACTCCAATGGAAAAATAGAAGAAACTTCTTAATTGGGAGGTTGTTTATTCACTTCAAACGTGGAATTACTTATTTATTTATTGGAGTACTAACAGCTATTTACAGTCCTCGCTAGTGACGTTTACCTATTTCCTATAATATTGAGCCTTCGTGTTGAGCTATTGCTAACGCTAGTACACTCTCTATGAGTGTACTAGGAACGCAGCAGTGCGAGAGAAGTGGCGCCGGATAGTGAAGAAAAGAAACGAACGACTTAAAAGAAAAGCTCAACTTAGCTATTAAATAAGGTGACGACATGACATGACGATGTTAATTATATTTAAGAGATGTAATAAAATTAATAAATTTGAGCGGTCTTGGACATCCTCTCGTCATAAGCCAGTCGTAAGCCAACCGCACCGAGCCAAGCATTATTTCGGAACATTCCCTCTACAGACGATAGGAATCACATAACGAGCCAACGTCTCTCCGGAAGCGAAACTGCCTATCATCGTCGATAATACGAATAGGCAAATCATGATCTCCCAAATAAGCGCCAATGAATGCACCCTGTCCCATCGCAGTCATTTACAGACAATAACACTTTTTTATATAGCTAGCAAAACAGATATCCCCAACGACATATGACACATTTATAGATATGCTTGAGCGAATAAAATTATTACGACGAATTTGAGAAAGTAATAATATTGTTGTAGCTTACAATAAAGAGTTTATAGGCAGTAAGTCCTCCATTTCTTGGATTGACGGTTTACTGCCGTTGATACAAGCCATCTTATTTATTTATGAACAACTAGTGTTTGTTGGGTTCATGTCAGTAGGAGCGTAAACATCTTAAGTGGTAGAGAACTGAGTATTACGAATCTGAGGGAACAACAAACAATTTGTTAAATGAAAAAGGCTTAAAAGGAGACTAGGCAAAAGTGGTCCTATAATATATAACCTATGGGGTTAGGGTGCCGCAGCTGCATATTTGTACAAGATGGCATCAAAATCAGTCCCGGCAGTTTCGAGAAGAAATTATTTATTTGTCACATTTGTATGACAAGTGCCGTATTTTTAGAACCAGCAGCTAAATGATTACGGAGTATAGATAGAGCACCATCAACTATGTTCTTAAGCCGCACAACACCAAAATCGGTCCCGGGAGTTTCGAGAAAAGAAGCATTCTTTTGTCATACTTGTATGGACAAGTGCTGTATTATCAAAACTGCCGGGACCGATTTTGATGTCGTGCGGCATGAGAATAAAGTTGAAGGTGTTCAACCCATATACTGTAACGATAACACCATTGGTTCATAGTAAAGGGCACTTCCCATACAAATTGTGCCAAGTAAATATGTTTTTTTTTTAGGAATTGCTGGTCAGATTTTGATGCCCTACTCTACAAGGATGTATTTGAGGGTGCTAAATGTAAATACTATACCGATGTTGTTATTTTGCCATAGTCCACTTCCCATACATAGTTACCCAGTCTCCTTTATTATTATATTTATTATAAATATATGAGGAAGCTGCAAAAATTTAATTTAATTGTCTAGATCAATTTATGTAATTAAGTAATGAGAAAGGATGATCTGTTGTGGAAATAATATGTTGTTTCATTTTGTTTATAACTGTTACTTTACACACAGCATCTGTAATGCACGTTTAGATACTTAAAATTCTGTCTGGCGTGTGGCGCCAACTCGCTATTTTCCCTCTCATATTATGACGACCGGAGTGGTTCAGTCGGTTAACATGCCATGGTCTGCCACGCAGAGGTCCCGTATTCGATTACCGGGCGGGCAGAAATTTAAATTATGAATTTTAATTTCTGTTACGAGTCTGGATATATATAATAAGTATGTATTTAAAAATATATGAGTGGTTTATCATTCATCTGGCACCCATAATACAAGCTTTACTCACTTTGGGGCTAGATGGTGCTGTATGAATTGTCTAAGCATATATGGTTGAATTGGTCGATGGCTAGGTCCTACGTGAGGGCGTTTATACGTCGTTCTGACCGGTACATTTTGTATGAAAATATAAATATGTCGTAGACTAAGGCAGACTCTAGCAGGGGAGAGATCCATCAGAAGGTATTTTCGGGATAATGTTATTGAAATAAGAATTATAAGAACAGTTTAACAGTGTATTGAGGTAATAAAGCATGATTACAATAAAAATAGCAAACAATGAAAGCATAGGATGACTTTAGGATAATTTTAAGTAACAGATAATAATGTGGGACTACCGAACCCGTGGGTCACAGGAAGACCCGCCACCACCCATGGCCATCCCGCGAGGCCGAAACGCAAGGTGCGCCGGGGAATCTATTCACGTGCGCCCTTGTACAAATTATAATTTGGTAGTCCATTCTGTACTCACACTCTCCTTTATGGAGTACGGCTCTGTGATGCGAGGCAATTAATAAAGACTGCTTCTTTCTTCAATGGATGAGCGGCTAGTTACACGTCTTGACTCGTCAATGGTCGAATGGGAAGTGTTCGTTGCGACCGCGCGCCGAATATGACGTCTTCACAGTATTTCCAGCTATCCGCAAGGTGGCACTTCGATTGACGTTGCGTTTCTCAGTCAAAATGATGACTAGGCTCATGACCCTCTACGACAAATATAAATAAATATGCTTGGACAAATTCACACAGCGCCATCTAGCCCCAAAGTAAGTATAGCTTGTGTTATGGGTGTTAGATAAATGATATACTACTTAAATACTTTTTTTTAATTATTAATTATTATAGGTACATACTACATTCAGACCCGTAACAGAAATTACAATTCATTATTTTAATGTATGCTCGGCCGGGAATCTGCCCGAGCCCGGGACCTCTGCGTGGCAACCAGCATGTAAACCAACTGAACCACTCAGGACGTAAAACAAAATATGACCTTTGTATGAAAATGGGCCCGGCCCTGATCAGTACGTCTGTGTCCGTGCTTAGTTGTTTGACGTTTCAATAGAGATTATAATGAGAAGGCAATAAAATATACTCTTTTAGATTTTATTTCCACTGGCCAGCGTTATCTACGAAGGTTGGCTTGCATTTTAGAGAGAATAACTTTGCAGCTAACAAAGCGGTGTAGTTTTTCTTTATTTAGTATTTTGTAGTTTGAGAGATTCAATTCCATTCCATAACAAAGCATTCCAAAAAAGTACAAAACAAAATACTGAACTAAACTATTTTACCCAGAGATGCGAAGTCTGAAGAGACAATGGGCAACTTAGGCGCTCTGACTTCTTTATTTAAATTTTCATCCCCCATAGTTCAACCCAGTTCACAAATCGTTAACGGGGGTTGTTAAAAACTTCCTCTGTTAGTGATTTTAATTTCCCCCTTTTATGTTCGTTGTGCTGATTTCCACGGCTCTGCTGTCTACGGTGAGATTATTGAGTCTATCTGACCTATATCGGTCAACGGGGTGACGAGTGTCATGAATTATGTCTTAGCTTGTTTTCTGTTTTCGCTTCAGTAAAATTAACTTGCAAAATGTCTACAGAGTCATCTAGGATATGGTGCATTAGAGAACTAATATATGCCTGATGTTGATGATGACTATGATTTTATTTAAATTTCATGCACTAAAAGTGCGGTAAGATCATCAACATTGTAAATTTGACTTATATCGATTTTGTAACGAAGCAGGCTCCCTAACACCGCATTAAACCAAGACATGATATTTGCCAAACATCATACTATAAAGATATTGAAAATCGGGAACCACATCTGTACCATGAGTCTCAAAGAACTAAGCACTAAAACGTGATTTTCTGAAGAGCTAAAACTATACATATTTGTTTTAATTTTTACGCAAAGGAAAGCGGCTATAATTTGCAAGTGTTTGTATTAATAAATAACTCTCATTCTTCACCCTCACTCCCGATCTTCGAGGTGATCTATACCTTAATTTTCAAGGAAGTAAGCATCAAAACGTGATTTTTCACTAGAGCTAAAAATATTTTTATTTCGATATTTAGCAAGGAAAGGCGTCTATTGGTTGTAAGTGTTTTCATTAATAAATAACTCCATTTCCTCACCCTCACTTTCGATCTTCGAGGTGAAATCGTTCAATTCATTTGCGTAGTGTCCATTAGCGTCAGTTCCCGGTAAAGTTCCTTAATTCACCAAGAGATAAAGCATTGGGACACGAAATTAATTGATAAACTCCAACTTTCACTTAGGAGCACGACAATAAATTACGAAGATAAACGCTCTTCGGTGGAACTTCATAAAATGGTGGAAACGAGTCCGATCGGGTCGGTCTAAAGGACATAAGATTAACCTGATTTAGGGCGCTAACATGCTTTGGGCACGTGACTTACCATGTGTCTTCTTACTACGGTATGGCACCGAGAATTTAGTATGAACAAATACCAATAAACATGTATATGTCACCTGTAACCTGTATGTAACCTGTTTCGCTTATTCCACATTATGTTTTAGCATGCCGTACCTTAAAAGAAAAAAGAACGGAGCCGTTTAGTGTCACTTTATTGGCTGCCTGTCTGTCAAGACCCTTTTTTCAAGAACGCGAAGTATTAAGCTGAAATTAATATCTTTTGGAGCAGTGAAAAAATGAAACTTCTAAATCAACGCAATCGAAAGATACGGCCTTTTATGCTCCGTTTATGCTACATATTTTGATGGTCGCAAGAGAATTAAAACCTATAGGATACTTCTCGTTGATTTAGAATGCCATGTAGCACAAGTAAAGAAAAAAACCGAAAACCGTAAATTTGTAGTTACATCACTTAAAACAAAAATTAACCAACTTATAAAGTGTAAGTTGGATTGGCAAATATTTTTTATTAATCCTACACCGCACGTGGCCTGACATGTCTTGGCCGATTTTATGTAACTGAAAATTTTAGACAAACGAGCTAGCAAGTCATTGTGGACGACCTGAGTGGTTCAATGGTTAACATCTGCTACGCAAGAGGTCCCGGGTTCGATTCCCGGCCGGGCAGAAATTGAAATGATGAGTTTTAATTTCTGTTACGGGTCTGGATGTTCTATGTATAATAAGTATGTATTTAAAAAGTATTTAAGTAGTATATCAGTTATCTAGCACCCATAGAACAAGCTTTGCTTAGTTTGGGGCTAGATGGCGGTGTGTGAATTTGTCCACTAATATTTATTATTATTATTATTTATTATTATCTTAAGATAGAGATTACTGCCGCCCATAGATACGAGGGTGGGATGAAAAGTTTGTGGACTGACACGAGATTTTTTGGTAATTTTTAATGACTTCTCGGAAGTTCACAAACATCCTCCAGCGATGGGTGCCACCGCGCTTAATCACGTAAGATCCTCACGGTAACACGACCAAACTAGAAAGACGACGAGTATTCAGCCGCATAATAACAAACTGAAAAAATGTTAGTCAAATTGGCCTTTTACAATGTAAAGGAGTACGCAATGAGGGTGTGGTCGACCCAACAATTTTGATGATTCCTATATAACAATAATGTAAAATTTAAAAAAGCTGTTATGACATTGACTAATGTTATGAATTGTAAATTGACATGAAATTAATGTATTGACACTATAATGTTACGCACCTAAGAATTGACATCTAAATTGTTTAAAGAAACTTTACCTCCACCAAGTGTAACTCGGAAAAGTGCTTAGTTTTGGCTATCCACCTACTCAAAGGAGAAGGTCCTTTGACGAAAATCTCGACGCTCCGAGAATAACTTTTAGCATGGATATTAATATAAATTACTTGGGCTAAATCTGGTTAGATAGTCCCCCCGTCCCCTCTCCTCTTTGCTATTTTTAGAAATCAGCTGACTCTCAATTTAAAGTGCTTTTACCACCTCTATGCCGACGATCTGCAAATTTATGCGAATGCTGATCCTGCTGATCTGCCGGAATCTGTCGACGCTCTTGTTAGCGATCTTCAAACCATCCACGAATGGTCATCTAGGTTTGGCATACACGTCAATCCTTCTAAATGCCAGGCCATCATTTTGGTCAATATTTAATTAAAAGCCTTGACCTGTCCCTGTTAGCACCTATACATTTTAATGGCTCAATTATTTCATACTCTCAGGTAAAGGATTTGGGGCTCCATGTCAATAGCACTCTCAGTTGGGCGGCTCATGTGACTGAGATTAGCAGGAAGGTTACCTCGACTCTCTGTGCCCTTTACAGATTTAAGATTTCCTCCCTCCTGCCACCAAAATGTTACTTGTGCAGTCCCTGATTTTGCCTGTCATAGACTACGCAGATGTGTGCTGCTCTGACATGAATCAGGACCTTCTCAGTGACCTGGATCGCCTTATAAATAACTGGATAAGGTTTATTTTCGGCTTACGTAAATACGACCACATCTCGGACTTTCACGCCAAACTGAAGTGGCTCCCTATCCAACAACGTCGAAACTTGATGATCCTTACCCTCCTTCATTCGATCCTGCGTGACCCGGCTATCCGGCTAACCGGTTGTTACATTTTCCCCTTCACCGCACTGGTTTTAAATCAAACTCTTTCGCGATGGTGGCCATGCGACTCTGGAATGATCTCTCCTCTGAAATTAGGCTTTTAACTAGCAAATTCTCGTTCAAAAAGGCTGAACACAAGCATTATCTGCATGCCCTATAATTATTCCCTATATTATTTACTCCTATGTATAAATCTTAAGGATGTATTTGTTGTTCACCTATATCTTGTATCTTTGTAAAATTGTATAAATTTAGCATTTAATTATTTATGTAAAGTATCTCTTCCTTCACCTTATCTTATTGTTTCTCCTGCACGTGGGTGGTTCAATGGTCAACATACCGGTCTGCCACGCAAGAGGTCTCGGGTTCGATTCCCGGCCGGGCAGAAATTGAAATGATAAATTTTAATTTCTGTTACGGGTCTGGGTGTGTTAAAATTATTTAAGTAGTATATCAGTTATCTAGCACCCATAGTACAAGCTTTGCTTAGTTTGGGGCTAGATGGCGCTGTGTGAATTTGTCAACGAATTTATTTTTTTTCACAGTTGACTGGTAGATAAGGCTATTTTAGCTATAAGTTCGCCAATGTACCTTTAGTGCATAAAGTTTTAATAAATAAATAAATAAATAGTACACTGATCCAGTAATTTAACCTTAGAGCGCATCTCCCGTGGAAAGTGGTCGCCGCGACCAATCAATGTTTGATCAGTGTAGCAATTAGTCTGTTACAATCGCAATGCATTCAGATGCATTTCAAACTTGACGCATTGCACAAATAAAAACTACATTATACCTATTTTAAAATAAATAGTTTAAATAACGACATTTTGACATTCTTTAAGTAGCGACAGTAATTTTCCTATAAAAGGTTTACATAATAAGTTAGTATCCTCATTTCATTTACAATATTGTCAGCTTACTTATGTACCACACCACACTCTAAAGATAACCTAATAAAAATAATCATCAGTGTTCCTGGGAACAACTCCTTCAGGGCTTCAATTGGCCTATCACTCGAGCGACGCAATGGCACCATCATGCTTGAAAATGATTCTATTGCATCAACATTTTTTTCTGTAGCCATTGAAAAAATATATATATTCTAACGCACAGTAACGCTGGAATCGCAGTAACGCAGGCCTGCTGGAAGAAATTTCTTTTTAGAAATAAATAGTGCCTTTTGTGTCATGTATATATTTGCCATATCTTTGTTACCATTTTTGTGTGCAATAAACTATTAATTAAAATTATTAAATAAACGCTACATGTATTTACATGTGTAAATACTGGAGTAGTATCTATGTAAACACACTACGTTCAACACGGCTCTATTGGTTAATTTAATCATAATCATAATCATTTCTATCATTCATAACCGTATAGTGCCGATCGCCACTAAAGTATTGTCAATCGGAATTCTGTACGATCGCCAGGCACTGTAAGAGACCTCAAAGTAACGTTTCTAAATACGGGTGTTACTTAATATACATCAGGTATAACAAGTAGATGCTTAATGGAAGGGCACTTAAATCTCGCACGGTCGGGGCCCCAGGTGTGTTTGCGAAAGGTTCTAGCAAAGGCCGCCGTAATTTTAAGTAAGTTTTATTCAGTACCGCATAAAGTCGGCCGCCATTCTTGACACGTTCCCTATCCATAATATGAGGTTTGTTTTCGTAGCCACAAGTCTTGAGTATTCTTGTGCCAGCTTTTATTATAATATCATTAAAATAATCCAAATATACATAGTGATTAAAATGTAAGATACCTACACCTGTATTTTGTTACTGAGAAGCGAACCGATGCAATGTTCAAAGCGAACTAGAAGTCTGCCCTATGTGAAGCCAATTTATTGCGTTAAAAAATAAATAATCATCTTGGCATTAATTTACCCGTTGTGCTCTCGCGCACGAGGGCTTAGGGTACGCCTTTCAGTGGAATGACTGCCATCTGACCTTAGTGACCCGACTACCAAGGGAACTCCATGCAGATTGGATCATGGTTGCACATTCAGCCCAATGTGCAGGTTTCATCACGATTTTAAGGGTATATTCCGGGTTTCCTACCGCGTACCTTTGTTGACGAGTAGCCCGATATTTCGATACAAACATACCTATCACCATACCATATAGATATAGTTTAAAACATTATGTTTCATCACGATGTTTTCCCTCACCTTAAGAACATCGGTTAGTATTTAACTAATGTACATAACTCAGAATACAGTCAACATGCACCATATATGCAAAATGGCCGCAGTGGGATTCGAACCGGTACCTCTCGTTTACGAGTCTGACATCGTAACCGTCCTATTACAATAATTATCATTTTCATCCATTGATCCTAGGAAGATATAGAACGGTCAGCAACCAATGTAAATAATCCAACTAAAGTATTAAGGCCAAAGTAAACAATCGTTTTGTTTTCAACTAATTGAAAACCTCGCCGCGAAAGTTTCAAATCATGCAAATCTGTCCACGCGAACACTTTAATTTATTCCCTTATAAACAACCGGTGGCTGATTAATTATTACACCTTAATCCGCTTAAACTGAACTATAGTGCCAGCAACTTATCTCTTCGGTAGACGACGGCTTAAGGTTGAAAAAAAGTACTTTAAAATAAAATTCAAGTGTTTTGCTTATATTGCATAATTTACCTATGTCCTATATTATCTCTTTAGTGAGTATCACTCGTCTGAAGCTGATCTGATATACAAAAAAATATCGTGATTAGTGTATTCTTATTGTATAACTTTTTTGGTTTTGGAGCTATCTGTCTTACCAGACTTGTTGGAGGCTTATATACCTATAATAGATGAATACTTGTTTATTTATGTATGACACACAATTTTTTGTGACATTTTCCATGTTAGTGCTCTAATAAATATTCCAGTTACACACCTGTGCTTGAAGATTTTAACTTCCAGCGTCTCCACTTTTTAGTCTAGATATTCCACCAACTTGAAAAAAATTCACGTCGCACAAAGTTAGGACTTGAATTCCGAATTAAAAACTAGGGTATATTAACTTTCCGGAAAAGTAAAGTGGATTTTGTGTCACTGCAGACAGAAGGTAAAGTTTTGGGGAAGTTTTTCTGACGCTGTTGTATTTTATAAGTATTTTTGAGATTGTTAACTCTTTTTCAATATTGTTCGTTCGATATTTTGATGTATTAGCAACTCTCTTATCTGTCATCCTTAACGACATTAAGCCTTTCTTGAGCCGGTCTCTCCCCCCCGGTCCTGACGAGGGTGACTGGCGAGATTTTCGTTCCCTACATAATTTGCCTTGTATATTTTATTATATTTTCTAGTTAAATATTTATTTGAGTAAAATCATTTTTCTATTCTATTTTATGGTATACTAGCTATTTTACCCGCAACTTTGTCTGCGGAAAATTCAGTTACTACGTTTAGGTTTCGATCCTATGGCAATCACAATTAATTTCGGGAAAATATATATAGCCTATGTTACTTGCTGATAATGTAGATTTCTATAGATGAAAGAATTTTTTAAATCGGTTATGGAGGTTTTGAGTTTATCCTTTACAACTAAACAAACAATCAAATCTTTTCTCTATAATATTAGTAAACTAATGGACCCGACGCGACTTCGATCGACGTCCTATCCCCACCCTACCATACACCTAACCTATGTCTACTCTACACGTACTTTACCCCTATCTACCCCTTTTTCTTCCTTGTAAACCTTCCTCTTGAATCACTATCTATTGTTGAAAACTGCATTGAAATCCATTGCGTAGTTTAAAAGATCGTACATAAATACACATAGATGCATAAGACAAAGTAACAGGACACCACCAAAGGCTCTAACATAATAATAGTATATGTAGTTGAATTATCGTTAATTTAAAATTTAATATATGAGTATAGTAGTTGTAGAGAAATAGAATTAAAAACTGAGAACTGTAAAGTTTAATGAGGCATAAAGACATCAATTACAACTGCATAATAGATCAGTCGATCTTCTTGCTTCTCAATTTATACCGAGACTCGGTATTAAAGAAAGATTCAGGTCAATATCTTCGTGCAACGCATTAAGTCGAAATTTAATAATTTTATTGGAAAGTTTCCCGGCGGGGAGCGAAGATTAAAAAGTAACACAAACCGGAGTGCTGCAAATGTGAGTGAAATGATGACGGACTCAGTGAAAAATTTAGCATTTATTGATGTAAAGTATCCCTTCCTTCACCTTATCGTATTGTTTATCACTTGTGAGCAATGTGTTAATCTTCATTAGAAAGCGATTGGAGATCGCAGAAGTGGTAGATCGCGGATTAAGTAAGTTTACATCAATGTGAATTCATTAAAAAATCAATATTGGCGTTAATTTCCTGGTTTTGCTCTCGCGAACGAGGGCCCAGGCTCCGCCTTGACCATGATTCAGTACTTGGAAGCTCAGGCAATTACAGTGGAGCGACTGACATCTGACATCCGTGACCCTGCTACCAGGGGAACCTAACCAGATTCGATCATGGTTACACATTTAGTCGCCTGAATGTGCAGGTTTCATCACGATGTTTTCCCTCGCCGTAAGAGCATCGGGTAGCAATTAACTAATGTAACTAAAGTAACTCCGAAACGAGTAATTAGTACATGGCCACAGTGGGATTCGAACCCGGTACCGCATACCTTAACCATCGGCCACTGACCATTCTCAAATCAATGTAAATTCATTAACAGCTGATAATATTCGACTGCTGGACTTGCGTCTCACTGAAATAATGTAAATAGTATTTAAATTCCCTCCATAAGGGTGCCAATCGGTTTCTGAGACTGTTGAACCAGTTCAGGGTCCCCAGCGGAATACCTCAGTCAACAGAAACTATCGAAACTAGGTCTTACATTTTAACATTCCAGTTATTAGTATTACAGTCATATATTAATTTAAGATGTATGTAACAAAATCGAGATTTTTTATTTATTTATGAGTGGACTAGGCAGGCAGCTTATAGTTGACCACCGTCTCACCTGGTGGTAGGTGACGATGCGGCCGGTGATGGAGCATGCCTGTCTAGGAACAGCGAGATATCCAAACGGGACCTGCGGAAGACCAGCGCCGCGGCTTTGGTCACTGCTCATGACGAGCTCCTTTTATCGACTAGGAGGGCCACAGCATGGCAATGCCAAGTCGGCACAATCAGTAAGGCTAGGAGTAGGTACCAAGTAATAGTAAAATTACTATGTGTAAAATGTGTCAGTTTGTATGTGATGTTATGTGTGACAAAATACGATGGAGAGACGAATTGTCGGCATTCGACAGGGACGAGCAAACCATAGCAAACGATCGCGAAGTATGGAAGAAAAGAGGGTAGGCTGCTGTGACTGCTTACCATCAGGCAGGCCGCAAGCTTGTTTGCCACCTTAGTGGTATAAAAAAAAGGGTAGGCCTTTGCCCAGCTGTGGAATGATTCAGGCTGATATAAATAAATAAATATTTAATTATGTGTCTTTTTTACTTATGTTTTGTTGTGGCGTTTCTAGTGATAATAAATGATTTATTTATTCATATTTATTTCTTTACAAATGCGTGACACAGTGGGGAATATGCTAGTCCTCACAGCAATCCCTGATTCCGTGCCACGTGGCCCTGCGGTACATTCGCCGGCGACATGTCTGTACCAATATTGAACCTTAGATACCAACACTTCAACGTAATCGAGTTTACTTTCAATACTCAAGAAAGCTATTTTTTCCGTGAAAATTAAGTAATTCCGTAGCAATATGTGTAGAATAATCATCTTGGCGTCAATACCCCGGTTGAGGTATCGCGCGCGAGAGCCCAGGTTACGCCTTGACCATGATCCAGGATTTGACAGATCTGGTAATGAAACGAAATTTTTTTAGAAAAGGGAATGTTGCAATGGATTAATATAATTAAACAAGCGTGCGGCCCGCCTGATTGTTGTTTCTAATTTAATTATGAACAAAATCTTCTGAATTCTGTTGAAGCTTGAGTCAAATTCCTACAAAATATTATATCCATAGAGTGGGAGAGCGATACTGATGTATAGCTTCAAGAGGGTATTCGAAGTGTGTCCTATATTTAGCTGTACCCTCATGCACTCACATGACGGTAAAAGACGTCAGAATTCTGTCCTATCTACTAATATTATAATTGCAAAGTAAGGATGTTTGTTACTCGTTTACGCAAAAACGACTGAACGGATTTTGATGAAATTTGGCAGCAATAAAGCTTATAGCCACTGGGCTACATGGACCATCATCATACATAGCACAAAGGCTATACCAGTATGCCCATGTTTACTAACCGGCTGCGCAATAGGTTTATCAAGCAGGCGTTCTATAGTTACCTATAGTGAATTTTTGGAAGTAAACATATTGACATAGATATGTAATGTATTATTATTATCTTATTATTAGTCATTATATTATATTTGAAATCCGTATTGAGTGAATATGTTATTTCTTGTAGCGTGCCATACTTATACTGTAATTGACTTGTAATTAACAATTATCAATCAAACATAAATTAATGAATGTATATATAATTTATCCTGAAATTCAATGTGCTTTTCACGGAAACGGGTCTGAAACTTTATAACCGAATTTTAAGCGGAAGTAAAAGAAATCGCGGGTAAAAGTTAGTTGCCACATAAAACATACAACAAATCCGCTGAATCTGTGAAGTATTAAAATAAACGCCACATTTACATTCGATAGAACCTCATCAACATTCGGATGGGACTGTTGTGTCGAGATAAAAGTATCCTGGTTCCTTACTATGGTATACCAGCGTTGCACAGTTGAAAAGTTAAACGAGTTGGTACTATTTATTCGCGTAACCTTATCTTGTCTTATGTCTCGAAAATGTCCGTTTTTAATAAATTTCTTTACGTAGTGTAATCGTAATTATAATGACTTTTTTTTTTTTAGTTTATTGTACACATGAAGCTTTGATGAAAAATACAGAGTTATAGATGACACAACAGGCGCTACTTATTTCTTAGAAGAAATCTCTTCCAACAGGCCTATCAAAGAGATGTGTGTTATTTTTTTATTATTAAGCGTTTTATTCATATATTAATACTTACATTGTTATAAATAGAATATACAAAGCTATAATTATACAAAATAAAAAAAATTACAAAAATAAATTTACATAAAAAAACAGATTAATTACTTAATTAATGTTAAATTAAAATATATTTATTTGTTAGTATATTATTAGTAATAATAGTTGTATGTACTTAATATATAACATAATACCAAATTATTTTATTTATTTTCATCATCCGCTACTATCCTTCTGGAAGGAACATTATATTAAAGAGATATTGTAACTACAAAATCGGAAGATGCTACTTTTGATCTAAATAAAACGTAAGCACATAATTTATTTCTCAAAAAAGGGGCGACTTCCTGGCATAACCAGTAGAGGATATCACCGGTAATTTCCTTGCTCATCTAAAAATACCGTTTATTTATCGAATTGAAAGGTGTCCACAAATATCCTGAACGGCAAAACATCCGCCTCATATACCTGGTTCCAAAACGCGGATACGACTTGCCGCCAGCACATAACAAAAGAAAATCACGTTCCCCGGCTTTTGTTTGGCTTTTTAAAAACGTTGCTTGCGGTGCAATTAAAAACAAATACATACACACCCGTGGTAGCGGTCGCCCAGAGGCACTTGGCTCGGTCAAAATTCACATTTCATCGTCGGAAGCCGCGCCTCGTGCATTCCAAACCGGTTTTTGCCAGTTCTGCACCTACATATTTAATACAGAGCGCTGCGGTCGTATGCGATATGAATGTTGCCGTAGCGGGCGCTGATGATGTTTCGTAATAGAGTATGAAGTCGTCGTATGAGATCGTATGTCGTCGAGTATAAGAAAAATTTCACTTGGTAGCGGTAGATGATGGTTTAGGAGACCCACAGAACGTTGTTCTGCCAGTGCACAAACTGCAAATGAAAAGTGATTTTAATGTGGCTGAAAAACGAAACTGCTAAGACGATGTAAGGCAGACCGGTTTTTTCTTCTTGAACCCATACAAGAGGAAATGTAAGTGCTATCGCTACATAGAGTCGAATATTGGGTCATTACAAATTTTTTTGTTCCAGTTTGTGCACGGGCAGACCTACATTTTGTTGTTCCCCTAAACGTATACTATCACTACAAAACAGATTTTTCTTCTACTTGACGATTACGGCGCCCTCACAGTCTATAATGATTATTATTTATTTATTTAAGTATTTCTTTTATGTATTTATTTATTATCCAAATGCTTCCAGATTTGCAGTTGAATTGATACCAAAATTGGTACTTATGATGTCTCGGTTAGATTTCTAAGAAACCCCCGACGAAAGAATTAGTTCAGTTTATAGCATCGCAGTTCCCGGACGGAAGCCCCTATTTCGACAAATGTAGTTTCCTTCTTTTAAAAGCCAGATTAATCGAAATGTAGGTTCTAGCCATGCAGCTGCGTTGAAATATCGAGGTGAAAGCAATACCAACCGTGGTAATATACTCAAACTTCTTCTTTTTTGTTCTTAACTTTGTTTGAAATGTAATTATGGGTAAGTTTACTTTATCAAAGGTTTTCCAGAATATTCTGTCGAGTAGATTATGGTTCTTAACACTTGTTTGGAGTAACTTTCGTGGTCCTTCGTAACTTTTTGGATATCAAATTTACAAAACCGAATCTCTTTGATTTATGGATCTGTTTTGTAATTGTATAGAATATCTACCAGCTTCCTTTAATAGTAAAATAGATATTCGTATTATGTGAACTCTTTATTGCAATTAAAAATACCAGACATTTAAGATAGACAGTTATACAAAGCAAAGGCGTCTTCGTCTGTCTTCTGTCTGTGTGTCCGCTATACCACGCAATGGATTTTGATGCGGTTTTCAATGTCATTCAGAAACTTTCTTCTTTCTTCATTTAAAATATATGATTAATATATCCATATTATAATAGAGAAAACACTAGAACGTGAGAACTGTGGAGCCGGGGCGGTTCGCTGAATTTTAATTATTATTATTTTTTATTTATTTAATCCTTACAATATTTCGTACATTCAGTCTTACTTCTAGTTACCCTGCCAAACTGCATAACAGTTTGTTGGTACTTAATAAGTAATTTTAAAATATTTATTTCTTATCGTGAAATATTGTTAACGTAGTTCGATATTTCGAAGCATCAATGTCCTTCTGTGATAGTTTAAACCATTATGAATCGTAGTTTGATCTGTTTGACTGAAATTACTATGATTCAATCTGGTGAGGATTCTCTTACATGTTAACATGGTCACGGAGGTCAGATGGCAGTCACTCAGATCTGTCCAATCCTGGTTTTTGTCAAAGTGGACCTCATCCAAGATGATATGAAAAAACTAATGAATATTTTTTCTAATTTATGAGTTTATTAGAAATTTTGAATCTTTCCATTTAGGAATGGAAGACAACATCAATCAAATAACTGCCACGGCTTGCCTTACAATACCTAATTCAACCAGTCCAATTTTTAAGAACGTTTTCGAATGTTTGGGCCTCTATTTCGTTAATGGCAACTTCGATTTCATGTTTCAAGTCATCAATCGTCTCTGGATGGTTAGCGTAACACTTGTTCATAACGGCTCCCCATAAAATAAAGTCCATCGGAGTCAAATCGCAGCTTCGAAGTAGCCAATAGACATCAGCATTTCGGCTGATTAGGCGATTTTCGAAAACAGTGCGCAAAAGATCGATGGTTAAGTTGGCTGTGTGACATGTTGCGCCGTCCTGTTGAAACCAAATGTCGTCTATGTTATCCTTTTCAATTTTGGGAAACAATAAACTGCTTAGCATGACGCGGTAGCGATCGCCATTCACTGTAGCGGCGTTTCCTTGCTTATTTTCATAGAAAAATGGCCCAATAATGCCGCCAGACCAAAAACCGCACCAAACAGTCAGTCACTCGTTGTGGATGCATTGGTTTCTCCACGATACGCGTGGATTTTCTGAGCCCCAGATACGACAATTTTGCTTATTGACGTATCGAAATAAGCTTCATCTGAAAATATGCTCATCTTTGATCAAGCGGTCTTTGGCCCATTGAGCAAACCGAACGCGCATCAGATGGTCATGCGGCTTCAGCTCTTGCACTAATTGAACTTTGTACGTATTCATACCGAGGTCTTTATGCAAAATTCTTCTCAAAGAAATGCGTGAAATGTTCAA
Organism: Blastobasis lacticolella; assembly: GCA_905147135.1. Taxonomy (NCBI): domain Eukaryota; kingdom Metazoa; phylum Arthropoda; class Insecta; order Lepidoptera; family Blastobasidae; genus Blastobasis; species Blastobasis lacticolella. The sequence continues at coordinate 3,810,143 of LR990048.1, read as the reverse complement.
TTGTTGAGAACGATGACGAGTTGATGTTGATGGTTGTTAACGCTCACTCTGAGCAACAGCAGCGATGTTTTCGGTTGATCGCACTGGACGAGTACGTACACGGGTTGTTTTATCCAACAACCATCCAGTTTCACGAACTCGCTTCACAAATTGATCCACAAACTGCGTTTTTGGCACATCCTTTTTGTCAATTTTTCTTTTGTAAATTTCTTACAGTTTGAGTACAAGACTCACCACTTTGGAAATAAGTTTTTAATATTTCCCAACTTTGTTCAAGCGAAAAGCGACCCATTTTATATATTTCAAACATAAAACTAACTTTCTGTCACATCGGAAATGTCATCAAACCTTCTAATCCCAAAATAACCTATAGTTCCAATTCCAAACGTTAAATGGCCCACCCTGTACATATATTATATAAAGTTTGTTACTTACTTTTAACGTATGCTTGGGGGATCCGATCACTCTGCAGTTATCTATACCAACGTATTATTCCCGGGTCTCGGGTTCGATTCCCGGCCGGGCAGAAATTGAAATGATGAATTTTAATTTCTGTTACGGGTCTGGGTGTTCTATGTATAATAAGTATGTATTTAAAACGTATTTAAGTAGTATGTCCAGTTATCTAGCACCCATAGTACAAGCTTTGCTTAGTTTGGGGTTAGATGGCGCTGTGTAAATTTGTCCTATATTTATTAAAAAAAAAATATATATTATTCGTTTATATCGCTCCAGCTGCGATATCAGCTAAAATTTTATTCTCCATCCATCATTCCAAGTACCTCGTACACATCGCAACAAGATTAGTCTAAATCCGTCCTTGTTCCCAGTGTAGGAAATTTCTAGAAACGAATTTCCTTCTCATACTTGTAATTATATCGCTGAAGGAACTGCTGCCGTTGTTGCAGGCTCCGATAAACACGACGTGCTTTTCCACTTTTAACAGCGGTCCTCAAAGTTTTGTTACCGCGAATCCCTAGGGCAGTAAAGCAATTTGTACCAATGTTGTCTATTATCGCGAGAAATGTAATTTATGAAGCTGTACGCGTTGAAGCGGGCATAAACATATTTGTCTATTCGGTAATAGAGATTTGATTTTTGGCCAGGTTATCTACAGCCTCAAATGAATGATGCGTGAGTATTCTATAGTGAGATCGATAATTAAGAGAATTATCAATCAAAAGTATCTAAGGACTGTTTTCCAAGTAGCTGCAATTCACGTTATATATTATATTATATTATACTCAATATAATTCAAATTATATTATACTAAAATATACTGTATAAAATACTAACAAGATTTTCAGTAAACGGCAAAAATATATTATAATAAAGAAATAGTGGTTTTGAATAATCAACAAAAAGTGCTTGCTTGATCCCTGTACATTTTTGATGAGTGTATTCAAATAGGTTAATTAACTTTCGCGTTTTATTTATTGTATACCTACCTATTTAATTTTATTATTTTTATATTATTATCTAATATGTGATATTTGTTTATATCGTTAAATCCTAGCCCTTGATCTGGGAACTCGCAAAGAACTTCCGATACCATCAGAGTAACTTTTAACTTAGTATTATGATAGCATAGAATACACCACACATCACATCAGTGGCCCATATCAGTCCACTTCTGGATTTGAGCCTTCTCTACATTAGTGAAGGGTTTTGCTCTATTCTCCACACTTCTCAGGCAGGTTGGAGATCGTAAGAACTAATCTAGGAAAAACGCTCTGTCTGTCTTTAAGATATTAATCGTCTTCAACATTCGTCTACACACTCAAAGAGTTTCCCGGGATAACACAACCGGGACATCAACGCTTACATGATATACATTCTGTCAAAAAAATCAATCATTTAATTGTAATTCCAAATTCAATTCAAATATTATTTTTGTCGCCAAGTTGGCACAATGTTTTCTTTATTGGCGCGGAGTTTGAACACCATCTGTTATTTCGTTTATTGTTGTAGTATGTTGTTTGTGTGTTGTTTAATGCATTATAGAAATTGCAAAACATACTTGAGATAAACTAACAAAATCAAGCACTGTAAACAAGAAAAATGACAGATAGTGTTCAAACTCCGCGGATAAAAATCGAACAAAGAGTTTGTCTCAAATTTTGAATCACAAATGGAATTTCGTGCCCTAAGTCCTTTATGATATCCCTTGTCTCTACACTTGTCTTGACACTCTTGAACAATAAAATGTTTAGAACAGCTGCCTCACGTATCTCAGCGAACAGGCACGCGCTGACTTATTGCCTTAATTATAAATACCTTTGCTTCTCGTCTATATATTTTAGGAGCGTATCCATTTTAGACGGCGTATGTAAAGTGCTAGTTATTTTTGTATGGATAATGCGATTTTGGCTTAGGCAGAGGGTTATTATTACTATGATGTTATAACTTGAACGACATGAGAGTGTCGGTGGCCGGGCGGTTGGGTATCCGACTCGTAAGCGAGAGATACCGGGTACGAATCCCGCTACGGCCATGTACGGCAATGACTGTTTTCTGAGTTATGTACATTTTAACCTTACGGTAAGGGAAAACATCGTGATGAAACCTGCAAATTCAGGCAACTGAATTTGTAACCATGATTTAATCTGGTCAGATTCCCCTGGTAGCAGGGTCACGGAGGTTAGATGGTAGTCATAAATCATATTCAAAAAATCAAGGCGGACCCCGGGCCCTCGTTCTCGAGAGCACAACCGGGACATTAACGTCAAGATGATTATTATTATTATGTAGAGTGCAAGTTAAGTTTGTATGTATAATACGAATTAGGCTAATGCAGAGACATTTATTACTATGATAACTCGAACGGCATAACCTTTTGGTATTCACGTTAAAATTGGGTGCCAAAGCAACAATGCTTGCATTTTTGTGTACCGGTTTGAAGGATAAGGTACCCAGCGCAATTACAGGCATAAGGCATTTCATGTTAGCCCTCACAGTGACAACGGTTCCTGCGAGGCTATTGGCTAACTCAGTTGACAACTGTATTTGACACTAGATAATTCTACACCACGTCATCTACGTTGAAAACTGGCAATAGCGTCTACCAAATTAGAGTGTCAGATTTTTTATGTCAAATTCAGTTGTCCACTGAGATAGCCGATAGGCCCTCTGGTTACGGTTTCGGAACCTGCGGTTCTGTATTTTTGTTGCATGTAACCTAAATGTAGGAATTGTAGATGTTATGAGCTCCCGAGACTTTTCAACGAGTCCCAGGGTCCTCACCGGAAGACCTTGCTCAACCTCGCTTCACCAACGATATTCTTATTCTTCTTTGCGTGTCGACTAGTGGCGGGTCAAATTTGCGAGGACCAGTACTCCGCCACTGATACAGCGTAATCCGTGGCCGCGTACAAATCCTCGCACGTGCAGGTGGTAGGGCACGCTGGACAAATCTATAGGTGTGCCATTGTCTGGGGGGAGACACCACACACGCAAACCATATCGATATTGTATGAGGTACATTATATTGTGTTGACTGGATGAATTGTTTCTTGAGCCGATTTGGCACCCAGTGATGTGACGGTAATTTTGGTATTTGATGATCTCTACTCTATACATACTTCTGTATTTTTAGTAAAGGAGTGCCATCCGCGTTTATTTATTTATTTATTCTTAGGAAAATCAACAGCTGTTGTAACATGGATCAGAAGTAAACTTAAGTATCAGAAAGCCAATTACAGATTCTCACAGATAAAATTGCTTGCTTGCGTTGCTTGGTTTTGGTCTGGGAAATTATAACCTATTGATAATTGAAACGATAAGAAGAAGTAGAAGAGTTAATTATGGAAGATGTTCCAAAATATGGTTCCATTATAATAACTAATTCTTTTAGATATAATTTCTTATATAGACTTTATTTTATCCAGCAAACCCTATTCAATCTAGTACAGCAATAGGCATTTTTATAAGAGTTTAATAGAGTCGTCATCATTACAGCCCATAACAGTCCACAGCAGGACAAAGCCTCTCCCACGAAAGAGGAGGTGATTGCCTTAATCTCCACGCTTGGCAGGCAGGTTGGAGATCGCTGTGTAATAAATATAACAATTGAAAACACTGCTGCCCATTTTCCAGCCTACGGAGACTATAAGTCTTTTGCTTCGAAAACATTAGTCGCCTTATACGACACCCACGAGTGTAAGCTCTGCCGAATACCACACGGCCCTGTTATTTATTTATTTACCTACATATTTAGTTAAATTTGATCGTGTCACCGGTCAAAATTCGAGTTCAAATTTTTTCGTTATAGGAATTAGCCCTAGTAACTTTTAAGTTATTAGTTCAAATATATTTTTTTATTGTTTTTGCACCCACCGTTACGGGTAATGGGCACCCTCCGGAATTGCGGCGGGGGAGCCCGGAGGGAGGCGAAGAGAGAATCTCACTCTTATGAGTACCAGCGCAGTCGCCCGGTTGGTTATGCAAGACTTGCTCCTTTCTTTTCTTCTATGTTACTGTCTTCTGTAAATGTCGTGTTTCCCAAATTGCGTAAGGTATTTTATGTTGTGGCGTTTCTGTGGAAATACATATTTCTTATTCGCTTCGAAAAAAGCTAAGAAGCGCATACTGGTTATGCAAGACTTGCTACTTTTTCATTTCTTCTAGGTTACAAAATTGTATTTATATTTACGTGTTGTAGTTTAGATTTATGAATTAAATAGCATTAGATCTGCATTCTAAAGTCGACACTAAACTCAAGCGAAAACAAATGCCTGCGTTACCACGCCCTTAGGCATCTACACGAAGTTTCAATTCAATTCAATTCAAATCAATTCATTTATTTTGATAAACATAAATTTACATGTCAAATATTATTAAATTCTTGAGTTGGTTTCATCAACTAAAGCCGCACACCCAACGTTGTACCACTTGTACAACGGTGATTGTTCTGAATAATTGTTTGACATTATGCCTACAGCTACATTCTATCATCGCACCGCTCGCCATCGACAGGGAGTTCATCCTCACACCTTGGAGCCAAATTGGTCGCGAACTGTGCGGTTCCAAAGGAACTTTGTCCCATACACACTAAGGTTGTGGAATTGACTACCTGGAGTTTTTCAAGAAAGAGGTGAAAAGGCTTTTACGGGGTCAGCAACGTGTGGGTGATGCCCCTGGTATTGCAAACGTCCATAGGCTGCGGTGACTGCTTACGTGGTAAGCTTGTTTGCCACCTGTGTCGTATAAAAAGAAAGACAGGGGTTACTGCTATCAACAGAGCACAAAACAAACGAAGTTTAGCAATTTTATTAGGTAAAGGTGTTTACCTATTGTGAACAAAAGGGTAGAGTGACTGTCTATGTCTATGATTAATATCTGCAACTAGACAGATGAATTGTGGTCTTGTGGATTATTTGAAACAACAATTGAGCGGGGGAATTTTATTTAATCCAACTGGGTGAGGATTTTCATTAAACAATACAATTAATTATTGCATGCAGTTATTTGAAATTTAGTATACATTCAACCACAATGAAACTTTAGTTGGATTTCAGCTGGGAATGTACTGTGGAGGTTAAAGTTTAGGGAACACTTGTACTTGGTTACCAAATAACGGATTTAGGAATTAATTAGACGCACATGAAACAAACATTACATTTACCACATATAAATAGCATAAGACAAAGTAGCTTCCCGCCGTCTGTCCCTATGTATCTATGTACGAGTGCGCTTAGATATCTTAAACTACGCAACGCATTTTAATTCGGTTTTCGACAATAGATAGAGTAATTCAAGAGGCACTTTTATAAGCAAGAAAAAGGTAAGTAGGGGCTTTACCCCTACGCGAACGAAGTCGCGCCGGATCCACTAGCTATTATTATAAATCAAAGTTCACCGTAATACTTATTGCACATTTTCGTATTTGTTGTTTCGTTTAAAAAAATATCCCTTAGCTCGTCTAGGACTACTCTCGGGAAATGAATTCAAAAATCCATCCATGAATGCCTGCTCCGAGCCCGCTCCAAACAATCTACGCCCGAATATCCCTAGCGATGATCAATCAACATCTTAAGATGTCGATTAAGGATAAAGCCCACATCATCTAATCTACATGCAGTAAAGTTCTCGAGTGGCGACCACGTACCGGAAGACGCAGCGTGGGTAGGTCTCCCACAAGGTGGACCGACGACCTGGTAAAGATCGCAGGTACCAGCTGGATACGGAAGGCACTGGAACGGCCTTTGTGGAGATCTCTGGGGGAGGCCTATGCCCAGCAGTGGGCGTCTTTCGGCTGATATGATGATCTTATCTACAAGCAAATGCTACGAGTCCTTCCAAATTCGTTATTTGGATGGACTTGTAGCATTTGCGAGTAAAAGGAGTTTTGTGAAGCCTGTTGCCATGCACTAGCATTGCAATTGCACGAGATTGTACGGTTCACTCCATTACGGGGTGGCGTCTTGGTTTTCCATTGTTGAGACGAGACGACAGTTCCGGAGAGCTACGTGTAAACCAGGGCCCTCGGGCGGACGGGGGCCATCAATTACCTAAGTACCACTTCACTTTTGATATTTTACTTGGATTTTAATAGCATTACATACACCATCAATAGATATCATACACCACAGTCAGTTACTACTTATTGGCAGGTGGGCTGTATGCTCGTTCGTTATGCTGACCATCCTGTAAAAGTTAATCTAAGTCAATATTTGGGTCGGAAGTTATTATGATTGTTCGTTAATTTTATTTCATGACCATGCTGTAAATTTTTATTAAGATGTAGGCATAAAATGGGGAGAGGTTTCTACTTTGATTAAGGACTATTTTGCGTAACAACATCGTAGCAACATGTTAAATAGGTACATGTATTTTTAAGTCATCGATACCTGACTGATACCGACGATACCAATAAAGAACAATAGTAAGTACATAACAAAGTCACTTCCCGCCGTCGCTTTATCTGTATATATGCTAATATCTTTTAAACTAAGCAACGGACTTAAATGCAGTTTTCACAAGCATTTAGAGAATTTCTTCCGGAAGGATTAGCGGCCAGCCGTAGCTTCGTACAGTGGTTGTTACTGTATAATAATATGAGCGTATAACAAATTTAAACCTTCCGGTCTAAAACAGAAACACATAAAAATTCACTCAGTAGTTTTTGAGTTTATCGCGAACAGACAGACAGACGCGGCGTGGAACTTTGTTTTATAATATGTAGTGATAGTGACATTTTCTCATATCACTAAAGTGGCAAACAAGCTTACGATCCGCATGATGGCAAGCAGTCAACGCAGCCTGTGGACGTGCGCAATACCAGGGGTATCACGCATGAGTTGCCGATCCCGAAAAAACCTTTTCACCCCATGCTTGAAGAACTCCATGTCATGCTGGAAAAACCTCTGCGGTAGGGTAGGGTAGAGGGTGGGTATAAGTAGGGTTGGCTAAGGTAGGGGTAGGACAACACGCGAACGAAGTCAGGGTGGACCAGCTAGTAAATTATACCAATGATCCACGATTTTCCACATTCTAAACTATTTCGTTGAAGAAATTACCTAAGTATATAAAACTATAATATACAAACTTTTTATAATTTGCTTTATTCATATTTTATTTGTCTTTAAATTTGATTCCAGTACTTACAAACCAATACTAAGAGTCTTTTCATAATAGATCTGAGTTTATTAGAGAAATTCAGAAATTCTTGAAGCCTTGAAGCGTGAATTCTTGTACAATGCAAGTGTACGAAAATTGTGCGATCCACTCTAATATGGCATGGTGCCTCGGATTTTCATTATTGAAACGGAACGACAGCTCCGTTGTCGTACGCGAGGCCAGGGCCCTCGGGCGGACAGGGGCCTCAAATCTCAGTAGGTTAAAGGTGATCTGAACCGTATCTTTTTCATGTTCTACCAATTTAAACTATAAATCTAGATAGGTAAAAACAAACTAGATAGGTAAATAGAAATAATAACTAGATAAAATATATAAATATAAAATAAATATTAAAAGAAAAAACTTACCTATTAGAGGTTTTAAAGCAAAGAAGGGAGCTCACGTTGAGTTTCCTTGGTAGACTTCGGCCGTGGCTTGTCATTGTCACAGCCCATAACAATCCACTGCAGTACTTAAGGCCGGTCCCACTAATGGGGAGGTTATTGCCATAATCTCCAGGCGGGTTGGAGATCGCAGTGTTATAAATTTAACAATAGAAAACGCTGCTTCGCATTTTTCAGTCTACAGAGACTAGTTATTTTGCCTCGAAATCATTAGTCGCCTCGTACGACACCCACGAGTGTAAGGAGTTGATGCTATTTTACTCTACCGGACACCACAGGGTCAGTGCACTCTTTCAACTGCCATACCCTCTAGGTCAGGTACTTACACTTAACAACAGGGGCCCTACAGCGTAACTCTTTACGGTAGCATTTGTGCTAGCTTTATGGCTTTATCTTGCTCGGCCCATTCTCGGGGCATTTCGCGAGCGACCCAGATGTTAAGTTATAAGCCACACAGAGTTTCGATTCCTGGCTGAACAGAAATTGAAACGATGAATTTAATTTCTTTTACGGGTCTAAATGTTACACGTATAACACAAGCTTTGCTCACTTTGGGGCTAGATGGCGCTGTGTTAATCATCCAAGCAAATTTATTTCTTATTTATAAGCTATAGCATTCGAATTAGCCGATCGGGAGGGGCACGTGTGCAGTTACAAACCTACCTAAAACTTATAAAAAAAAACAATGTTGTACCCCGAGTTTGGAGTCCATAATCACTTAAATACGGCCCTGCTACGTACTTCACTGAATTATATATTTAGGTATGCAGTCCACGGTGCACCAAGACGGGTCACCCTAGCAACTCTATTGTCATTATTTTGATAATATTTATTTCGTGCATCACTTGGCTACGTCTTTGTGCAGAGTTGGCATTGTGCTAGATTTTGTATTGTTAGATTCGGGTCCATAGCTGATCTGCATCTAGAGTAGTTTGTATTGTTAGGCGGTAAGTATACGATTCTATAGGTGTTTATGGATGTGAAAGGGTTTCGTTTTAGTTTTAGGTGGCTCTGTAATAAAATAAGTTCTCAAATTAAAAAAAAAATATAACAAGCTTTAATCGCGCAATTTTTGATGAATATCATAGGAGTGTACTCATCAAAATAATTCTAAAGAGTCCAAGGTCGATGGGTTTATCGTGTTGCATTCAGTAGTACCGATGGCCACTATCCGTCATCAAACCTTGAATGCCACCTAGGGGTATAAGAACTCATCAAGACCATTCCAAATAGCACAAACACGATGGAGGTATTCCCACCTTCCGACTCCACCATCAGACTAGCTCTATGGTACCATATTAATGCATTGTCATCCAAGTTACATGACTATACCTTATTTCAGCTCAATTGAACGCCAAAGTTCCGCCAAGTAGGTAAAATTAGGCTTGCAACATTAGTCCCGAACACACAACAAACATCGCAAGTTAAATAAAAGCTTTGGCCGAAAGGTCAAAACTGTACTACACCTTTCGGCCAAATCTGTTTCTTCGTAAAGCTATCCAAGTCCTTCGTCGGAACCAACACCACAAACGAGTTACAATCCCATTTTTCCATATGTATCACATGTAGGTATCATAAAATGCATAGTTACTCATGGTCGTTAGCATAACCCGTATAGGGATTCAATCCCAGCGAAATATTATCGTTATATGCATATTCCATTCGTAGCTAATGACGCAATCAAGTAAAGATTAGACGTGAAGCACGAAGGCGTGATGCGAGTGCATTATGCAATCGCAGGCAAATTGCACTATTAGCTTTGACAGCGATTCCCTTGAGATTTCCAGCCAAAACGCGTCTTAGAACAAAAGGATTCTCGAGTGCTTGTGCAGTGGTGATGATCTACTATGAGGATTGTGGATTTATCAAGACTTACCGTACGCTGGCTCGTTTGTGTGCATATAATACAAAAATAACCTAACCTCCGACAAAGTATACACATACTCAAATATTTTCTGAACTACTAAACCGATTTTAATGAAGCAAAGCTAAAATCTTACTAAATTAAATTGACTTTTAAATAGAGAATACCGCATCCAAATCGGTTCATTAGGTCGGGAGCTACGGTGCCACAGACAGACACACAGATACGTAAAGCTACTGCACACAGCCACGCATGTATTTGACTAGCCAGGTATTTGACTGCCATCTTTCCTCGTGGTATGTGACGATGCGGCCGAAGACGCAGCATGCTTGCATAGGAACAGGCTATTTACTCTAGCCTTGAAGGTGTCCAGATTATATTGGTTAAAATCATTTCTATTGGAATTAATATCTTGATTAATATATTTGACGACCTGAGTGGTTCAATGGTCAACATGCCGGTCTGCCACGCAAGTAGTCCCGGGTTCGATTCCCGGCCGGGCAGAAATTGAAATGATGAATTTTAATTTCTGTTACGGGTCTGGGTGTTCTATGTAAAATAAGTATGTATTTAAAAGTATTTAAGTAGTATAGCAGTTATCTAGCACCCATAGCACAAGCTTTGCTTAGTTTGGGGCTAGATGGCGCTGTGTGAATTTGTCCATGAATATTTATTTATTTTACTTTTATTTAAAAATTACTATATAATTGATTATTATAAAAAAAAAGACGATTGAACAAACGATGATACGAAGGGCTAGTTAGCAATACATACAACAGTAAGATTTGTTACACAAAATTCCCCAGATTTCACTCTCAGCCAGTATGCGAGGACAGTAATGCATCCCGCATCAGGCAAGTGCAGCAAAGTGGGCAATTGTCTCCTTATGAGTCCATTTCCCGCAATTTTCTTTGCCTTCCAACTTTGGTATATTTTTCAGACTGCTTATTTTGCACTCAGGGAAAGTCATTGCAGATTGTAAAACTTACTAAGTAGGTGAATATATATTTTTAAATACTATTAAATAGGTATTGTGCAATGACGGTAATAATTACTATTTGTGCCTAAATAAAATATTATTTTCTGGTCTACGGGGGACTAAGTTGGCTTCCCACTTTAGTTCATTTTTCAGACTGTTACTTTACTCTTAGGGAAAGTCATTGCAGATTGTGAAACTTAATTACTTAAGTACCTAAGTATTTATTCTGTTCAAAAAACAATTGGCAAGGTTTTTTGCAACGCCAATAAATTTCAGTAGCGGGTCTGCTTTCATTAAATTCATTATGATTCAGGATATGGCAGATCGGGATTACAGTAGAGTGACTGCCGCCTGACCATCGTGACCATATTAATAGGGAAATCTGAACAGATTGAATCATTACAAGACGGTAAACAATATTCTTCAGTCTACCTACGATGTTTACCCTATGTCCAGTGAATTGTCTTAGACCTAAAGTAATCCCCCTGTACACTTAACGTAGCCTCCTCGCAAATTAATCTAGCCGAGAGGGAATTCCTTCAATAATCCCAGCAAATAGTTGTAACAGCATCAAATCAGCGAACAGTGTTTATGTTTCGCCAATACGACCTTCAATATAAATAAAATTGAAGTCGAATAAATCCAACATAAACCGTGCCCAAATTGTTGTAGGCAAAATCGAGCAAATCTCAATTTCGTTGGGCCAAAGGTCAGTTGGAGGGGAATTACTAATGTTCGGAATTTCACTAAACTGCTCACCTGCGAGATTCAGATTAAACACGTCACACGTAAGCTATGATTTATTTATTACACGCAATTTCTTCAACAAATATTTCAATAAAATAAAACTACATTATTTGTACACATTTATTCTGAATAACGTAATGGAAATGTAAGACAGCGTTAAGGAAGAGCGGACTATCCCTATACAGACAAATAATACTTGTCTACTCCCATGAACGCACTACAAATGATGATTTAAGAAATAAATTATTATTTATTATTATTAATTTCATCAATGGAAAGTTCAATGTTCAATTAGAAAAACAATGGACGTTCATAAAGTCGTCTGCCCAGCGTTTTAATATTCTTCATTCATTTGCTAGATTTGTACATCGCGATGGCTAGTTTGCGGAACGTTTGTATATATAGGTTTACTACAGTATAGGCACTGTACGTCTATAGACTTAACTAACAAAGCGGTTTATTTTGCCTAGTTTGTGTATATTTCCAGAGACCTTGCTCACCGGCAGGAACACGGCCGCTATTACATTACAAAACAATAGTTTTGTTTAGTTGCGGTATCCTGTAAGATAAAGTTACTTCCCCAATCAGGCAGATTTTAGAGTGAGATATCAGGCTATGCCCTGTCATAAAAACTTGAGCCGACTTTCCTGTAAATTTAACTGCCTTAGGTATTCTCCTTCCTATTTCCTAGTGGAACCAGCGGGGAAGAGACGAGGGTCTCTTTCCCTGCATTGCACGGTTCAACATGACTGGGAGACGTTCTAGTGTATCAGGACGTTTTCTGTATGCGTTGACTGACCCAACACTGCTTGGGTTTACGCTGGAACACCATAGCGAAAACTGTCTATGAGGTTCTGTGGTGTTCCAATAAAAAGTGGCTGTGGATACATAGAGGGGTTTTAGTGGGTAGGGTCTATTTTCGGACAATCCCACATGTCACGTTATTCCACCGGACGACGTGGTATCTTTCGAATATTACCCACAAAAAAAAATATTATTCTTATTCATTAGTTGGATTTCTTTAAATATTGTTATACTTTGAGCCTGTTCCGAGCACAGATAAACACATTTGGTGCATAGATCATATAGGTTTATAAAACAAGGGCAACAAACAAATTGTCAAAACACAAACTAAATAATAAAGTAACAAAATTTCGCTCTTTTAAAAAATCAAAAATTTAATTGAAACCGAAATTAACTATAGCCTACTTCAGAATGAAACAAAGCTTATAATTGGTAAGCATGAATGTGTTTTTCCCCGCCCAAACGATTTTAACGACTGTTTCTTGTACTTTAAATAACATACCTATCTATAAATAACAAAGCAATTCTACCAATGTACATAACAAAAGTAATAAACAAGACATAAAGTTGATCAATCATTCCCGCAACAAATTGCTTCGCTCAAACTCGAGCCCATGGTAGCACTGCGGGATTTACAATTTCTCCGCCATACAATAATCCCGCGGAACCTTCGTGCGGGCTTGAAGATCCCGGGATTGCGGCTGCTAACGCAAGTAATTCGCAGACAATACTGTGCCTACAACTTTATTGCGCTGTCATTATTATTAAAACTTTGCAAAATAACGCGGGCCAATGCTCGTAAAGGGTGACAGTGTTCGCTCTTGGGCGGAGTTTATTCAAAAAGGGATTACATAACGACACATCTTGGTTGAGTTGTGATGTTATAAGCTTGCTGTTGTGACTGTCTTTAGATAGGTAGGCAGATAATCGAAAATTTAGATAGTTTGATACGTAGTATTATGTATCAATAACGCGTTTCTGGCACCTAAAACCATTTCACGCCATCTTTGTAGAAACATTTACTACCCTTCGTGTCTCCAACGCTGATTAATTCTAGCACAGCTACGCTAAAATCTGTCCAGACTGATTTGTCTTATTTAGTAAACAAATATGGCGTGCTAATTACCAAAGACAATTTATGAGATTGGGATATGCTTGAAAAATAATTGAACAAAATAGAATTACGAATGTCAATATGTCAATGTTAAATCAGTAACAGTAAGTGGGGGTGAAACTATGAAGTTTCAGCAGTATTTTCGATGAAATTCACATTCAAATTCAAGACTTTTATTACACAGTCAAAGTTGCGTGATTGATACGGCGAGTCGTGATATTGTTACGAGTATTGTTTATTTACCAAATAAGGCAAGTCAGTCTGGACAGATTTTACTATCAGCTGATTAAGGCTAGCTCCAATCATATGAAGTTCAATTAGATCTTAATCGCTACTTAACTGGAGAGTGAACAGGCCTAGTATATTTTAGACAAGCCGTTCTTAGTGGCTGTCACCAGCAAGCAGTTCGGATCTCAGTAAACAATCAACTTTCCTGCGGGAATCTATTATTTCCCCGGGATTGAAAGTAGCCTTTCTTCACAAACATAAATACAAAAACACATAAATAAAAATCATTCCTTTTTATAATATTAGTATAGATGTAGGGTGGGAGGTTCTTTCACTCTGCAGATGGCTGTACTAAGCAACTAATCTCTTGAAGACAATCAAGAGATCTGCTTGCAGCCAAAATGTAGCAACGTGTTCTGTTGCGCATTTTTAACGTTGCGATCAACCAGCCTGCCAGACTTGGCAGAGATTATTGCAAACATTCCACTAATGTGGCTGCTAAGAGCCGTTGATGAGCCTCAAATACCACATGGGTGGAAATAGCTAGCTTGTATACAGGCTGTGCAATCTACATGAGGCAGTGAGGAGAAACACGAAATCATTTTAGAACTTAGAATCTTAAAAACCACGAGGCCGATTTTAGAATACTGCATTCCTTCTTTCCTCATTCGTCTTATTTAATTTAAACCCGTTCTTTCTTCATTCGTCTTATTTAATTTTATTGTAGAATAAATACTACATCCCTTCTTAGACAACCGGGAAAGGAACTCAGTCTTATTTCCCTTTATTGCAGATCATTCCTGATTGTGTTTATAAAGTTTGAGTTATTATTTATTTTTAAACAGCCTCGAAGTTTCTAAGAAAAATTTACCATATCTCTTAAAATTTAAGGTTTATTTCACTGACCCAGTTTGCCCACCACATAGCTATAATAGGTACGTATAATTAAGCAGTAGTAATGCCGCTGGGTTGTGGAGAGATTGGCGAGTTAAAGCCCCGGATAGCATTCAAGTACTGTCCAAGTTGGTTATTCAAGTGAATTACCCAAAATGTCTTCCTCACTGCAATTTCGGGCCACCGAGCCACCTAAAGTGTCGTTGCAGCCATTGTAATTTGAACTATGATATTACTCGCAGAAATGCAAGTATAATATTTGCTGCGTGCTTGGGGCATTGATTTAAGTATGTGTTGATGTAGATAATAGTTAAATCAAGACGTCAAGGTTTGGTTAATCATCATTACAGCCCATAACAGTCCACTGCAGAACTTAGGGCCTCTCCCACAAAAAGGGAGGTTATTGCCATAATCTCCACGCTTGGCAGGCGGGTTGGAGATCGCAGTGTTATAATATAACAATGGAAAATGCTGCTGCCCATTTTCCAGTCTACGGAGGCGCTTAGATCTTTTGCCTCGAAAACATTAGTCGCCTTGTACGACACCCACGAGTGTAAGAGGTTGATGCTATTCTACTCTGCCGGACACCACACGGCCGTTGGTTAATAGATGTTCAGAACTTTAAAAAATAAAAAAATTTGGCCTTAATGTCACAGTTGTGCTCTAGAGCACGAGGGCCCGGGGTCCGCCTTGACCGTGACCCAGGATATGGCAGATCAGATAATTACAGTGGAGCGACTGCTACCAGACCTCCGTGACATTGTTAACCTGACCAGATTGGATCATGGTTACACATTCAGTCGCCTGTATGTGCAGGTTTCACCACGATGTTTTCCGATGTAAAAGTATCAGCTCTCAGAACTTCGTTACAGTCTTAGAATTAAACCACATACTTGCGCTGAAATGAAATGTCTGAGATCCGATGCGAAGCCATTAAATGTCTTCATAATCCAAATTGCGGGTGCGAGGTTTTAGGTAGCGTAACTAACATAAAATACTTAGATGTCATTCGCGACGATACACTTACATGGAAACTTCGGATAGATAAAGTCTCAGAGAGAATTCGAGAACGTATATACGTTTTCAAACCCTCAGCCAAGTAGCTGATGCAAAGCTATAGAACCCTGTATACTACGCTCTAGACCAATCTGAAATATCGTACTCTACTGTCGACTAATAAATCCCACTTAATCAAAGCTGAAAGAGCACTACGGGCCTTATTAAAAGTTATGACGTTCAATTCAAACCATTTCGACACCCTACGCATGAATTGTACTCTCAATGTGTACAAATAATAAATATGGCGTAACTTGACAGGTAGGAAGTTTCTATTGCTGTATCTAGGTGGAAAGTTACGCTTTGTTTATTAATATGGGGGAATGTGACTTAATTCTATTTAATTCGAATGATTTTTATTCAATAAAAATATTCGCTGTGTGGTGTCCGGCAGAGCAGAATAGCACCAACCCCTTACGCTCATGGGTCTCGTACAAGGCGACTAATGTTTTCGAGGCAAAAGATCTTGTCTCCGTCGTCTGGAGAATAGGCAGCAGCATTTTACATTGTTATATTTAAATACTGCGATGCGAACCCTCATGCCAAGCGTGGAGATTATGGCAATAACCTCCCCTTTCGTGGGAGAGACCCTAAATCCTGGAGTGGACTGTTACGGATTGTGATGATGATGATAAATATTCTGAGATAATACACTTATTGGAAGTCAGCAATAAACAATATAATAAATTATCAATAATACTTAATTGACCGTTAGACAGATATTTATACAAGGTACTATCCTAGCACAACACAGCAAAATTACCTTCAATCAAAAAACTCCACAATCAAGAAGGAATAATAATGTATGTCCTCGGCCTCAAATGCATACTAGAACTTTCTTCGGTAATAGGTTTAAATTTTTCCTTGCTTCTAATCTTTACAACAAAATTAACAATATATACCGACAACTATAGTCTTAATTACAGTAAAGCGACTGCTATCTGACCTTCGTGACTCTACTACCAGGGGAATCTGATCAGATTGTATCGTGGTTATACATACAGTCGCCTGAATGTGCAGGTTTTATCATGGTGTAAGAGCATCCGTTAGTGTTCAACTAATGTACATATCTAACTCAGAAAAGAGTCGTTGGTACATGGTTGGGATTTGAACCCGGTACCTCTCGCTTGTGAGATACCTTTACCAGTAGGCCAACGACGCTCTTATCCTCTTAACTATTATAAATGTAAAAATAAATTCACACTTTGGCTAAAGTCTCAGTCCTTAGAGCATATGCAGAATCTGTCTGTTTTCTATATAATATTCTATGAGTTATGAAATCCCTGTCTGTTGTATTATTTCATTCTAAGATTGAATGAAAACAACTAGTACATCTACATGTCATTTTTCTAATGTTATACGGTAGCCAAACAGGCAAGCGGTCCACCTGATGGAAAGTGGTCACAGCTGCCTGTAGACATTAGAAACACCAAGAGTATCGCCAATGCGTTGCCCACCTCTATAACACGTTGCTCTGGCAGTAAAAAGGCAAATGCCCCTCCACTGCCAAAAGCTACGGTTTCCCAAATCCCCACCCCATGAAGCACTGGAGACCTTACTCACCGGCAGAAACACAATACTATTTAAAAGAGTATTATTTAGCTGCGGTATTCTGTAAGGTGAAGGTACTTCCCCAGTCAGGCGGCTCCAATACCATTATACATGATGGATGGGACTACTATCCCAGTTACAGGCGTGACCTTGTTTGGAGGCTAGTACACACTGTCTAATTAAGAAGACATGTGTACTTCTATTGTAAATTCTTTTGGAGTCAATAAATTATTTACTTATTATTTTTGTTACGTCTAAATTCGTATAAATCAACTAGCGTCCCGCCCCAGCTTAGCACGGGTTTGAAGCTTTGCACCTCCTTCAATAAATTATACTAAACCTTTCTAAAGAATCACTCTGTTCATTGGTGAAACCCGTATAAAAATCCGATCAGTAGTTTTTGTGTTAATTACGAATAGTACGCCTAGCATAAGTTGCTCTCGCGCGCAATAAGCGAGAAATGGCGCGACATAGATCCTGCTATCTCTTTCGTATTAGTATTTAAAGAAGGAAACAAACGCTCTCTCGCGGCGCGAGCTGTGTCGCGGACACACTTGTGATAGCCGTGCAGGCGTGGGACTTTGTTTTATAATAAGTAGGTAGTGATTAGCTTGCGTTGTAAAGTCTGAAGAAGGTTTAAAGAACAGTGTAGGTAATTGCAGAGAAAACGCACAGTTTTTCCTTTGATAATATTCAAGCCTATCAGCTTTTTTGTTACACCGAGCTCTAAAAATTATAATAATTTGCTTGATGTAAAATGAGATACAGCATTCCCGCCCGTTGTTATCAGACTGTTTGTGTTAACTCAGACGGTCCCGAACGCAGTACTTGTTTGATTTTCGCCTACATGTCAGTATGACTACCGTATTAGGTCAAAATATTATATATGTAACGCAAAGGTTTACATTTTCGAGACACATAGCATTATTTCATTGAAGCTAGTTGCGTGTACAAAAACATATGGAAAATACCTTTCAAACTCGCATAAAACACGAAACTATAAATCCATAACCCAAAACATGAGAGACAGCACCGTCACCGGAACTCTCAGAATTTGAATTTGAATTCAGTAAACAAAGTGTTCTCTTTGCATGGCACTGGCAACTTGTACGAACCAGCCGAGAGTCACATAAATCCTCCTCAGTGGGCTTAAGAGCCGCATACATCAAGCCGCTGCCTCGACGCCAGGCCGCGGAAAACTATTGTGAACGAAATGAATTCCTCTGGCCCTGGGTGCGTGGAATTAATTAACGCCTGTCTTTTGGCGCATGCATGAGATGCTTGATTTCGCTTTTTGCATGTGGGTGTGTGATTTTTAACTCCCGACGAAAACAAGGTTTAAAATTTGACATGTGTGATTTCGTTGCGCTTATTTTTTTTAATTAGACTACCTATGCATTTGACTGCTATCTCATCTGGTGGTAAGTGACGATGTGGCCGAAGATGGATGCCTGTCTAGGAACAACCTATTCAGTCTAGCCTTAAAGGCGTCCAGATTATAATGATTAGGGAACGCATCTGCAGGCAACGTGTTCCATTTCTTAGCCGTACGCATTACAAAGGTTGAACAAAAGCAGCTCATGTGGTTTCTTGCATTTGGAAGCCAGTTTAATCAGGATGGTTTTTAACCTTGTTTTATTAAAATCGGTTAAGTAGGTTAGGAAATATTTCAATTTATGTAAACCTTGTCAGGGGTTTTTTGAGACCAGTCATTAGTAGAGAAACCAAAATAGCATAAACATTTGGAACAAGTCGTGTACGTCAGTATGGCCTCTTACTATGTGTTTCGCTCACTTCAACTCACAACAAAAGAGCAAGCTAGAGATATCTCGCTCTCTCACGTGCGAAAAGCTCGGCATGCTTCGTGTGCTTGTATTTCTTTGGATTGGCACTTAACAGCGAATGTACCAGATTCAGATTAGATTAATTGCTCATGATGTTGAAGTTCAAAGCCGTGTAAATTATTTTGTACAAAGTTTGTAAGTACCTATCTCTGTAAATTGGATTCGCTTTATTGTTACTTTAGCTTTACCTACTTCCAGTTATGAAAGATCGATAGTTATGATTCCATTTGTCTAGGACAGTGGCGAGGGGCGAGTATAAGGACAGTGGCGAGTACTGTTTACACTACAGCAAGTCCAGTACCATTCACCTATCGATTTTTAGGAATAACGTCAACAAATGCGTACAGTTTTGCATAAAATTCTCTTCATACTCAAGTCAAGTATCGAGTGCTGCGCGAAGGGTTAAGAGGGTGGCACTTGTCACCAAAAATATAAATTTATTCAATTTAGATCGACTTGCAAGGCAGCTTACAAGCCATGTTGACTCGCTACTGTCCGATCGCTTTACATCACTGTTTTATTCACTATGCTAATTACTTAGCTAAACACTTGGCCAATGTAAATCGGTAATTATGGACAACTTAAGTACGGTCACCCTATTACCACCTTAAAATTCATAGTATTGTTCAGCTGTAAAAGGGCTTTTATAAAAAGGTACAATGTAGCATACTGTTCGAAAGAATAAAGTAGAGATAAACAACATTAAAATAATTTCAAATCGCGTAGTTTTTTTTTATTACAATTCAAAATTATCAGTTTTCCTTTTAAAAGTTACATTCATTTTTTACTTACTTAAAAAGGTTAACATTATAGGTATGTAAATATTTTTTTAATTAGCTGTAACCATACATTAATACTAACTAAATTCGAGATAAATTTAAGCACTCTTTGTTAATGAAATAATGACTTTTTATTTATTTATTAAATTAAAAAAATATTAAATTTTAATTTAAAAGACAGAGCATGGAAATTCATTAAATCAATTGCCTATGATTTACTAAATTAAAACAATTCTGCAGTTTAAAAATGAGTTATTAGTGCCTAAGGGACATCAAACAGGCAACTTTTTAAGGCAGTTGTTTTTTTAACAATGCACCTCCATACAGGAGTATGTTACAGTAGCTACAAAAGATTTTATTCTAAAAGAGGTAACGCACTTATGAACGCGACTCACCTTTAAATCTTGTCTAGTTTTAAACCCCGTAAACATGTCCTTATAGTAAGGCCTCTGACTTTCGAGCCGACCGACATGGTCGTGCATAGGCATCTTAATTTTAGGTTAAATTTTTTTTTGGTAAATGTATCATCACTTAGCTAAATTTCCTATTGGCTAATATCATGAATAATTTTTATACGTCTAGAAATTTGGAATCCGTGTGAAAAACCACACTGACATTGACAGTTCTTTCACTTGAATCTTGAAGCCGCACTCACCGAACCCACAAATAAAATAATCAGAAAACCCTCTCAGAAGACTATTTTCAAGGTCTTTGTCACTTTGTTTATCATTAATTCTCCTAACGTTTTCATTATTGTGTTCTATAAATTTGGATTTACTTGGATTTATCTCTGTACTAGTATCTCCGGCCTGTGAATGACAAAGGAGGTATTAAAGGTTACCCCTACCATCGCAATCCGGCGATAACGTCCCACATTTGTGGGGTAGGATATCTACCTAGGTAGGATAACGTCCGGTCGTCGGATACACAGTTGTGTCCAGCCATCCTGTCCTCAGACGGAGAATCTAAGGTGGAACTCCTCCAACTTCTGAGGAGTATTTGGAGAGCGGAGCGAGTCCGCCGGCTACACATCTTTACCTTTTCTATGTAGACCTATTGACCGCTTGTTCCGGGCTGAAGAGACACCTCTCGGCTTTAGCGACCCCTAATCATATATTTTCTTCGGAACCAAACGCACGGCTAAGCACCTTGTTAGAATTCTTGTACGGCCAATAAGGCGTACTTTATTTATGTACTTTATTTGTCAAATTTCTGATGCAGTTTAAAGGTGTAGGTAGAGGTCTCGTTAGGGATAGCTTCATACCCACCTATCTATAAAATATACTTATATCCTTGTCTATTTCGAAAAACAAACTTTTACATTTTATACTCGTAAAATAAATACGACGAAACCATTATTTATAAAATAAACATGGGATCCTTTCAACAGTTTCAACGATAATACCAAACGGATTCACAAATTTGCAGTTTTACATAGTCACGTATGGATTTCGGTATTTTAAAATATCAAAGTGTTTTCTGTTGGGTGATATCAAATAAAAGCTGTGGCTGTTTGCACTGTGAATAGGAATGGATGGGTGATCAAACGAGCTTAATTCATTTTGTATCAGCGCGTCCAATCTGAGTTGCTTTTTCAAATAGCAATCACCGCACATTTTTTGCTGTGCATGTAGGAATAAATTGACGCTGTTAGCTGAAGCTAAAATTAATTTAACACTGTTTCTAACAGTTGCGCTTAGACATGGCAAAAAAGAGACGTATGCTTGGTAACAAATGATTAAACTTGAAATACGATCTGGACCCCGATTCAGTTTTGAAGGTGGAATAAATAGTCCACTTGTAGTTGCATTTATGAACAGTAGGATGAGAGGAGATGTTAAAGATTAAATCGTGGCCTAAGACAACCATTTGCATTACCTCATTGTTTAGAATGTTTACCATAATGTATTTACTGTACAGCTGTAAGTTATAAAATATAATATCGGCATGTTGGTAATTATGACTCTGCTGTTTCCAAATAACATCAAGTATGATTTTTGCACTCCTAAAAATATGCGAAGAATTTAGATATTTACTTTTTTGAATCTTTCCTCTGCACTACAACATGGCGTTATTCAAAATACATATCTACAGATACCTCCAGAGCCGGCACCGCATCCACTCCTCTTAAATTGCAGATATCCTGTACGACGGCGGCTACTTTCCATCAGGTGGACCGTCTGTCCGTATGCCTCCTTAGACAACAAAAAAAATTGACAGTCGTTGGTTAAAATTAGCGTCACAGCCAATAACGCCATCCGAATAAATAAATAAACAATTTATATACCCTACAGTAAAAATACTTGCCTTATTCACATGCTATAGCTACGAATACATCTGGCCCATAAAGAAAAGGCCTCATTCTTCCAACAAATAAGATTTATATCGCGACACAGAAAGGCTTCACATAGCATTGTCTGTCAGAATCGGGGTCGGCTTATATGAATGAATGTATCCTACTGAAAGCAGGACTTCGATAGTATTACCCTAATAAGGTTTCATCAGTCAAAATCCCCCCTTTATTGCTATAGTCGCGCCGATATAAAAGATGTACGTACAGGGTTTGGGTGAACGTGTTTTTATTTGGCATTATTATTCCAATTGCTTTTACACAAATGCTTTAGTCTTAGTGATTTAAATGCGCGGTATAAAAGGGTTGTTAATGTGCAGTATTTATACGTGGTATGAAACAAAGTCGCTTCCCGCCGTCTGTCCCTTACTATCTATATATGTTTTTTTATGTGCGTTTCTTTGCGATATTTTAAACGATGCAACGTGTTTTAAAGCGGTTTTCAATTATAGATAGAGTGATTCCACAGGAAGGTTTATAAGTCATTATAGGTTTATAGGTCAAGGTCATTATTATTGTCGTTGTCCCGTTCAATTTCTGTTGGAATTTTATCTTTTTCTGTTATAATTAATCGTATTTTATATACCATTTTTGTGATTTAAGAAATTTCCTTCCTTACATTACATAGTGGATTTTAATGTAGTATTTTGTATAATCGTAATTTGTCTATAGTCTACACACATACACAATCATGCCCGCAGGCAGAGACTATCGAGTGCCATAAGCTACTATCCTGACACACACCTTGTACTAGTTCCACATTTCCTAATACATTTATACCAGGTCCATTTTGAAGGAACGTCATTTGTTATATATGCCATACGAGTGCGTCTTTTGCCAATAATTGTCACAATAAATATCTTTCGTAAGTAGTCTTCATCCATCATATCCACATGTCCATACTTTCAATTCTCATTGTTATATAACTAAATCCTTTACCTATAATCTAGCTAAGGTGACATACTTTACGTGCATTATTTAAAAAAACTGTCCACTGCCTGCATTTGAATTTTATATGAATTTAAAAAATTCGTTGGACATTTTAATTAAATTAAAATACATCGTTGCGAAACATGGTCTTAGAGAGTAGTTCCTCTGTTCAATATTATTAAAATAGAAAGAAAGTTCGATAGAGAGTTGAAATACTTAGACTGTATATTACTCTTACCTCCATTTATGTGGGGGACGCTAAAGTTCAGATGTATAAATACAGGTCATTTTAAATTATTTACTTGTTAATACTACTGTAAGTGGCCTCCTTAGCGAGTTTCCTCATGATCTCTTTTCGAACAACAGAATTGTTGGGGTTTTTCGTTGAGTCTATTTTCACTAATTTATGGTTTAATTTTGGTCCTGATTTGTCTTTATTCGGAGATTGATGGCTAGCTGGCCCCCCTTTACCAAATTCCAATTTTGGAGGCCTAAAAGTTGCATCAGGACTTTTTTCAGGCTGTGGCGTTCTCTCATGACCATGAGTCACCAATGATGGAGGTTTACTAGCGGTGTCGCTAGCTTTTGGAATTGGATTTGTAGCCTCGGGCACATTGTAATCTTTGGCCTCAGATCTTCCGAGTTCTTTGTTGATAGTTCTCAAAAGATTGTAGTTTTGATATTCTCCTGTGATTAGACCCTTGAAATCATCAGCATCGATACTCCATACCATGATTCCAGCCAAACCATATCGTTTTGCACATCTGAAATTAATGATACAATTTAGACAAATGCATATTTTAAATTACGGGTATCAAAATATAAATCATTTCATCATCATCGTAGTGGTCAATGACGGCTTCTGTGAGGGCATCCCTTTATAAACTTATTTCTCCACTTTGCCCGGTCTTCGACATAATGCGGTGAAGCGCTATATCTGAATGTATACTATTTTTTATTCTTGTAATGTAATGTTGTGGTTTTCACTTGTGATAACAGCTATCAGACCCGCACGATCCTTTAGGATAATGTCGATTTGCTAGAACTTCATCTGTCTATCAGCATGGGGATCTCAAGTAGATATTGTTGGCCTGGCCCCATAAGATGGTAGAGCCTCTCAACTCTTACATGAAATATCATTTTAATAAATCAACTTACGTGACTTTTATTGTAGCGGATTTTGGATTATCATATGATATTATTTGATTTTTGCAACGGAGATATGGTGTTTCAGTGTTGTCGTCCCATAGTCGAGCCCATTTTGAAGATTCACCCATAAAATCATGACGTATCTAAAAATAACCAACCGAACTTTAGCCTCAGAAAACTAAATGAATAATATCAAATATGGTTTGAAGCAACGAATTACCTCATTATAAGCCATCGTATTGTCTTCTTGTATAATTGGTCCACGAAATCCACCCTCTACTGGTGTATGACCAAACTCAACCCTTCCTGACGGATTTTTAAGTAAATACGTACTTCCATAAAAGGATATTCCGAGAACCATTTTGTCTTTACTTATGCGACGAGTCAACACGTATCTAATCGTATATTCCTGGATAAAAAAAAAAATTTTATTGTAAAACAATATTTAATTAAAAGTAATATTTTATTAGTTATAGTGTTTTCTCTTAGTAAAAAATTTGCTGTCTTATTCCTAAAAGATTTTTGACGTTTATTATTTATTTAATAAATACTTATTTTATTTAATACTTTATGCACAAAATAGTACAAAAGTGGACTTAAAGCTTTGTAGCTTTATCTACCAGTCTACCCCGAAAACTGGTAACAAAAATTACAGGCGGTGCATTAAAATTTACAACAACATTACGCTATTTTATTTATATTTATTATTTATTCTATTTATTTACATAAACATATCTAAAATAGGATTAATAAACGTCAAATAACTTTTGTCAAATTACAAATAACATTTCGGCATTTCGCCCAACTGCGATATTATATCTTATCATTAGTCAAATTATATTTACACTTACGTTACGTATAATGGCAATCAACTATTCACAGTATTAGAATATTCGCTTACCACACTCTTCGCATCCCCAGCAACACTAGGTTTTAATGGCGCATTAGCACCTATAATATTATCCGAAACGTCGTAGTATCCATAACTCATGACATTAACTAGATCTAGATGAGTATTAAGATTAGCTAAATCATAACCAGCTTCCAACTTTATTGTATCACCTGGCACTGCTGCTGTGAGGATATAATTTTTAGGCTTGAATGCTTCTTTGAGTTCCTGAAAAGAGTTGTAAAAAATTCTCATATCTGATCTCGTCTAAAACATTAGTCACTTTGACCACCAACATTCGTCAGTAGAAGCGTTTGGTACTTTACTACTTCATCAGATATCTCAAGAATACTATCAAATAAATAGTCAATTAATGTCACAACTCAGAAAGCGTTTAGATACAAAAAATACATGTGGCTACTACACTGCCACTATACATACACTTGCTAGAGCTACTAAGTTGGCCTTGTCTTCAGGATTTCCGCCCTGTGCTGGATACAACCAGTGCAGATCTAGCCCGTCGAAATTATGTGTACTGCAAATTAATAAAACATTACCCTTATTAACATCACCAAAACGATATACAATATTAAGGAATTGCGGTCTAAAGGTAACTTTCCAATATTTTTGATTATAACACATATTTGTCAGATATTGTAGCTCTCAAAATGTTCTCAATTGTCTTCCAAACTTCAATATCAATTTTCATGGAAAAAGAACAAACGCTCTGTCCGTGTGTCTGTACATTATTTAATTTTTTGTATGAAATATCATAGGAATCTGTGAATCTGTAATACCCTTTAGAATGTAATACAGAATTTGATCCGAGTTCGTAAAATACAGATTGTTCAGTTTAAGTTGGCATTCCAATTGGAACTAGGTACACAACAAATTTGTTTGTTTTTTTGCGACGTGCCGGCATAAGATGCATTTTAGGAAACTCGGACAGAATTCTGTTATACATATAGTGAAACAGTACTGTGGCTATCTCGAAAGCATTTGCTTGGAAAACAACAAGGCAACAGGAAAACTGAACTTCAATAGAACAAGTCAGTACCACACTTTTTTGCATCATGGCTTTGAATGAAATCATGCGAATACAACTACACTATCTCTTTCCGAGATAGACAACGCAGTCGAGTTACCCGGAAACTGATGTGAATCAACAAAAGCCACTATATGTATGAGTTGAGAAGTTTACCTCAGGAACGCGAGTGCGCTTTGTACGAACTCTGCTCTAGTGGTCGGGTCTGACGCCATGTTGGAAAACTTTTCGGCGCTAGCGCCCTCTCCGCCAACGGCAATTAATACTTTCAGATTTGGACTGCGATCCTTGAGTGCCACCGCTCGAGCATACTCGCCCTCCTCGCCCAAATATCCCGTTGGCTCTGCAAGTAATAAAGATAAATTTGAACGTCTTCCCGGACTACTTGTAAAGTTTCCGTGGCACTATGCGAAATAAAGGATCGGTTATTCTAATTTTAGTGGTTTTGGGACGAGCTTTTTGTTCTGGAACTTTCGTTTCGGCCGTTTGCCCTGAAGTAGTGATATAGTCTATTTTAGGACCCTCGGTGGCCGAGTAGTTACGATATCATACTCGTAAGCGAGAGTCACCGGGTTTAAATCTCACTGTGTCCATGTACTAATTACACTTTTCTGAGTTACGTACATTAGTTGAATACTAACCGATGCTCTTACGGTGGGGGAAATTATCGTCATGAAACCTGCACATTCAGGCGACTGAATGTGTTATCAACGATTCAATCTGGTCTCGTTCCCCTATTACCAGAGTCATGGAAGTTAGATAGCAGTCTCCACTGTAATTACCTGACCTGCTAAATCCTGGATCATGGCCAAGGCAGACCCCGGGGCATTAACGCCGAGATTTTTTTTGTTTTATTTATTTATAACACTTTATTGTACATTAAAGGAGATCGTAAAAATACAGTTTAAAACAATATAGGTACAAGGGCGGCCTTATCGCTGAGAGCGATTTCTTCCAGGCAACCATTTACACACAAACTAATCAAAGAATATTAACATTTTAGGCAATGTACAAAATATAATACTAACATAAACAATAGCAACTACTTAGATACATATCCAATAACATAAACAATACATAACAAATAACTTAATAATACAATAAATAAAAATCTATTCCATATCTAGACTCAGACAAAGGACCTCATTTTTGTAAGTCAAGGAGATGTTGCTTCAATCTCCCCCGGAATACACCTGGTGTATCAGAACACCTCACCTCACGGGGCAGAGCATTCCACAGACGCACCGACTGGACAGTAAAAGATTTGTCGTCTAGATTATTTTTTTGTTTTAGTGAGATAGTCTATTCTAGATATAACTTTTCCCGATGTCCAAGCTATTTTGACATAAAAATAACGTAATCTGTTCTGTGGCAATGAATGAAACAGATGCACTTGATCCATAAACTGGGTGTGTTATCAATATTAGATAGTACAGTAATTTAGTCATAGAAATGTAACAAACAGGCATACTTCTGCGTTTATATTTATACCTATGAATAATTCAATAATTTAATATAAGCAATTTAATTTGTTTGCTTTAAACTTAAGCTTGTATCAGGTACGTGTACTTACACGTTACTTGACGTTAGGGAAGAACAGTTCAAAGAAAATATAGTTGTTCTAATAAGTAAAAATTCCAAAACGAATGATTTTACATCGTATATTGAAAACAAGAAACCATACACACCTTCGCCAACTATAGCATTGGTTTCTTCATCTATGCCGGCAAAAGCGTAGATCAAATGTGTACATAGAGAAGGCACGATATCTTCTATAGAGAATTTAGCTGGCGGGTTACGGCGTGTGGAACAAGCTCTGTAGTAACACACTACTAGCTTGCCATGATTGAAATCTGAAAATAATAAGATATATTAAAGTTTAAATATTCATTTATGCTTGGTTATTAACAATTCATGATTTACTACTTTATCGGACCAACGTGGCCATCGCGCGGTTTCGGTGAATCGGTGATATTCATGGTGACGGCATGCGATATTAAATGGATACAACATTACATGAGAATTAACTTCGTTGATTACAAGCACTCATATTAAGCTACTTTATTTCAATGAAACTAGGTCTTTCGCGTAGGATTGAATAAATAGCTTTCGAACGTCGAATATACAATTCATTGAATCATCAGAACACAAATTATAAATACTTAATAAAATATTTTGAAATTGTAACTTTTAACTTAATAAATTATATATTGCAGTTGACATCACACCATGCACTTTTATTATTACTGTAATCATCTATTTCATAATATCCTTTACGGCTCAAAATTCATTTTACAGTACACTTCAATTTCGTTTCAGACGGATTTACAATTCTATTTTGTTGTAGAAACGTATACAGTTACTCGTCCATAAGGAATTTACTTAGGCGATATTTTGGTACAAATAGTTTATTATGATGTCTTAAATTTAATCTGTGAATGTCACAATTCTTGGCAAACATAGATTGATTCCAGTGTTAGAAACATACATCGTTAAAGTGCGTCTCAATCTCGCAAATGCGTTGGCGCAGCAACGGCTTGGATACCACGCGTGCAGTTGCTGCAACAGTTGCATTTCATCGTACAAACAATCCACGAGTTGACTAAATGTCAAATAAGCAACTCTTTATGATTTGACAAAACGGTACACTTCTACGAAATTTGTATGAGTTTGGTCTGTGACGTCATTGTACAAGTGCGTCAAATGCCCTCCTTCTTGTCATTATACTTATAAATGTTAATATTGATTTACAACTTATGAATGTTAGAATTTCATTTATTTTGGTAGTGAAGGCTGTTCTCCTTGAAGCTCTTTAACGATAACCTGGTTTCTTAATTTATATTGAATCTAGTCAAGTCCACAATTGACGTAGTCTTCGTAGTCGTAGTCGTAGACGTAGTCTTTAGAATTTGAATATTCTTTACATATTGGTTTTTGATATGGCCTCGTGTATTAAAGGTACACTTACTTGCTTGGTCTTTGGTGTCACTTTTTGTAAAGGGATTGCTGGAATTTATGCCGTTTTTATACTTGTTGCCTGCACTTTGAAATTTATTCAAACTCTTCACTTGTTTCTTATCCATGTTGACATGTAATAAACAAAGAGCCGACTGACATACTGAGAACTAAAGAGTACCGGCTGTTGCTTTATCTTTTGATAACAATTTGAGTCACGTAAGTCATAGATAAAAATAAAAGATAAAAGTATACATTATTTATCAATAGTAATGTCATTATCATCTTTTTATGATTGAAGTTTTGATAACTTTGATAAAAATATTCTAAAGATATAATTTTATATCTTTCCAGTATTTTGTTTGTGTTTTTGCAGTGACAAGGTCGCATTGGGCTTGGGTTAATTATTCTGTATTTTTGTTTAAGTTACCGTTGTGCCCAATTATTGGGCACAAAGTTTCATGTTTAACTACTTAACGTCGCTTCCCGCCGTCTGTCCCTATGCATCAATGTACGCTCAGATCTTTGAAACTGCGCAACAGTTTTGAATGCGGTTTTCAACAATAGATAGAGTGATTCAAGAGGGAGGTTTATATAAGCAAGAAAAAAGGTAGGTAGGGGTAAAGTAGGCGAACGAAGTCGCGCCGGATCCATTAGTATTATATAAGTAGTTGAATCTGACACTTTGTTACCTTTAATTTATCGTAGCAGTCCACCCAGGCTTTGCACAAAAGTTTGGTCAGTTTTCTACTTGAATTGGTTCACGCGTCGCGCACATATGTTACCTTTTAAAACTTGGGAACATTTTGAAAAGAAAAGTATCATAATTGAATTTTTGCAAAGTGTAAGCTAAAATAGGCATAAATGAGAGGAACCTTTTCATACCGCAACTGCTACTATAAACTTGCTATAAAATCTATAATATTCCGAGATAGTTTACTAGAACTTATCAGAAAATCAAAAGTTAAAGTGTTATATTTTCAAAAGCACCGCAGACGCTAACTGGTTTGATTGCTATTTGAAGACTTCATGTGCGAACGAACGAACATTGCCATCGATTATAAATGCACTTATCATAAAACTAGATTAGGTGAGGACGATGTAGACGTAATCACTGCCAAAATTAAACAGTAGGACAAAATATAAGTTGGAAATAATGACTTCGTTTACATCAAACGTAACGGGGAAGCAAAACAACAGGAGCCAACTCAAGGTGACCCAGATCCTGTTAGGAAAACTCAATCAGCGAAAACAGAAAATTATTCCCCGGATTTGATGAATGAAACTTTGTTTATTCAAAAAGCGAAAGCCGAGGCTGTCGTTAATTTGTACAATTTAATAACGGCGCGCCGTTTCGGAGCGAATATCTGTCATTTCAGCCGTAGAATGAGGAAGCTGGAGTTCGATAATGGGTCGCTTGTGGATTTTTGCAAGAGTGAACATAAACATAATAAGGTAGAATCTGATAAACTTTGTTTTTTGTTATGTTACACTACAATGTGTACGTAAAAGAAGACAGGGGACATAATCAGATTCACCTGATTTATCAGTATAATGAGGTGGTAGGACTGTCAAGCCGAAGGAATCCGCCTGGGTGAATGAGCCAGAAGACGCCCACTGCTGGGCATAGGCCTCCCCCAGAGATCTCCACAAAGGCCGGTCCTGTGCCTTCCGCATCCAGCTGATGCCTGCGATCTTTACCAGGTCGTCGGTCCATCTCGTGGGACCTGTGGGGCCTACCTACGCTGCGTCTTCCGGTACGTGGTCGCCACTCAACCCCTGAGTCTTTCTTATACACTCATTATTACTAATTGTAACTTTTCAAGTCAAAGTCACTAGATCGGTGTGGAAAATAGGAATAAAAAATGCTGCTGCTCTTTTTCTGGTCCGAGGTCTGCCTGTAACACATTTAGTCGACTTTATTGCTTTAAATTACATACAAAAGCCAAGTTGTTGCTCCATTAAACTTTGCCGAACACATGAGGTAGCTGGGACCGAAATGCTATCTTAAATATGAGGTAGCTGGTGAAATAATAGTATATAATAATATAGTAAAAAGAAGTATGATATGATACCGTCACGTCGGCTCCTGGATCTCCAGCGTGAAACCTTGGTCAACCTCAAAAGTAATACCCAAGAATATTTTCTGCAATGTCATTAACCTTTAGCAAAAAGAATATGATTGGGGAAGACCAGATCATGTGTAGCTAACGTACCTATATCATTTAGAATACCTATATAAAGCAACTTTTTTGTCACGATTGAAAAAAATCTTGTTCTTGGATAATCTTTGTCGCACAATACATCGCTTGGTTTGTTCAGGTCCAGCGCAAAACACGGCGATATTGCCCGTTTCACGACATGCACGGCACGGAAAATCTTAATTAATACTCCCTAAATATTTCCATAAAATTACAGCTAATACTCATAAAGCAAACATGAGAGGGTAAATTGTTAATTTGGTGCTCCGAATCCTCGTCAAAGTGCGATCCTCCCATTTTCACTGTACAGCGTTGATAAGTCAATCAGTGGTCGTTTTGATGTAATATTCCGGAATCAATTTCAGCTACCGAAGCGATTATTCACCGAATCACTGTCTATTATTTCTTATTCATGAATTGAAAATAGACACATTTGCTTATTTGTTTCATTCATTTGCTGAAAATGGTTATTGTGAATCGTAAATTCAAATTTTGAATTTCATTCTGTAGTTCGTTCACTCGTTTGTATTACGCTGAAGAAGGAAATGAATGAATTAAATATCCGATCTGCTCGTAACATTTCAGGTGCAGTAGACACGCTGTCATTCCATTCTGTAGTTGTCTGCTCGCCCAGACTTCGATCTAGCATTTCGCTCAGACACTTCGGAGCCATTTGCGAGAAAAAGTTGAATTTAATAAAGCCAACGGAAATTTCACCTTTTCTGATATTAATTCGACTAAAATTGTTTGTTCAGACAGGCGCTAGCGCTTTGTCTGTAAACTCAATTATTATCGGAAAGAAAATGCCTTGTAAGTACATGCTTTAGTAAGAGGCTTTTAATTGAAGGTAGGGGGTATTGGGAATTAGTAGGTATGTGAATTCGGTAATTGGTCGCTTAAAAATATTGATAATTCATTAACACATTATTCAGAGCCATAGATATATTCTTCAGGCATGTTAAATTTAATGTTGTTTCTACCTACTCAATGTTGGCTCATACAGCCATTTTGAATATTAGCTTCTACAAACCCTTGTACCTATAACTAATTTTTAACCAAAACATTTATTGAATCTTCGTAAAATATTTTGATACGTTTGTGAGTACGGTACGATAGTACTATTACGATGGAAGTACTAATAATTCATAAAGAAAAAAATCGGTTAGAGGAATTTTGTTCAAAACGTTTAGAATTTCTTGAAAATAATATTAAAATTAGCATGAGACAGAAACCCTTGAAAATCGCCATGGTGGCGGAGTATCGTGAGTCGTGAGTACTCGTAAGTAAATTGTGACCCACGTTTACAATAGAACTGCCTTCCAAGCGAGACTGAAAATTCATGTCAATTAATGTACTTCCATTTTGTCGTAGTAGTCAGTTTTTTTAAATTATTTTTTATTTATTTAACAGTTTTTTGTGCACAGGAAATACATAGTGAATAAGTATAAGTATAAGTATTTATGTCACCAAAATTGCACAGACAAAGTAATAAATGGCACAACGGGCGCTACTTATTTCTAAAAGAAATCTCTTCCAGCAGGCTTTCGGAAGCGTGATGTGATCATGAGACGCCGATAGGACGTGCTCAATATTACCTATCTCTAAAAAGACATATATTCATTCTACTTACACATAAATATCTACAAATATATACATACACATACATACATATCGATACTATATACTAATATACTACATACAGACATTATCTACAACTTAGGAGCACTCTGTGATAGATAAAACTCTTTTACACGCTTTTTGAAAATGGTAATAGACTGGCTGTCACGCACTTCGTGCGGAAGAGAATTCCAAAGTCTTGCCGCATGTTCAGTGAAAGAGTAGGAATAGAAATCGGAATGGTGGATAGGAATTGCCAATGAGGATCGACAGGGTTTGTCTTGTGGACGAGGGAAATGGAATTGTTCACAGAGATATGAAGGAGCAGAAGGGTTGTGAAGGATATTGTAGAGGGTAGATAGGATATGAGCATTCCTTCGCAAAGAGTAATCTAGAGCTAGAAATAAAAAAATGAAGCCACAACACATTAATATGTTAAGACTCGCTTGCTATGTTACGGGCACAAACCTCTTTGGTTTTTACGTAATTGTAGTAGTGTAAGTTTTAAAAAATTTAAAAATAAAAAATTATTTAAAAAATATATGGTAAGCGAACCGCCTAGTGGAAAATAGTCAGTGACAAGCTTATGTGATAGGTGTAACGCTGTCTCGATGTAAGCAGGGCAGTTCTGTTTAGGTCCTGCTATAAGAGCTCATGGTAAGCCCCCAGGGGTATCACCGATGTGATGCAAAAAGGCAATGTTTGTTTGTTATGTTATTTGAGGTAATCTCCGAAACTATTAAAACGGTTTCGTAAATAATTTTATTAATGGAAAATTATTCCATTAAAAGCCGTGTGGTGTCCGGCAGAGTAGAATAGCACCAACCCCTTACACTCATGGGTGTCGTACAAGGCAACTAATGTTTTCGAGGCAAAAGATCAAAAGTCTCCGTAGTCTGGAAAATGGGCAGCAGCATTTTCCATTGTTATATTTTAACTCTGCGATCTCCAACCCGCTTTCCAAGCGTGGAGATTATGGCAATAACCTCTTCTTTCTGGGAGAGGCCCTAAGTCCTGCAGTGGACTGTTACGGGCTGTGATGATGATGAATGGTAAACTACATTCTTCCGGATTCCCATGAGGTTTATATACCAGAAAATATAACGAATTCCCTGTAGAATCCCAAACCGCGGAAGCCGCACGGCGGTCTCCCACCTCGTCAAAGAAAAAATGTCTCCCGCCCTTATCTCGTGCTATAAAATAAGTACATTTAAATGAATAACGTAATGCTATCAGGAGATTATAGGCAGCTCAACGGCGTCCGATATTTACAGTCTTGGTAAGTAAAAACGAAAATACGTTTTGAACGATTACACGGCTTTTAGTGGGAATGTGATAATGGCCCTCACAAATGGTGCCATTCCGTACATTTCCTATTCATAAATTCATGGTCCACGCTCAGCTGTAATGGACAATTTTTCTCCAATAGTCTCATGCCTGCTCTTTTAATGTTCAGAATTGAAATGCAAATGGTGAGCGTTTGCAATTCGGAAGAGGATTTAATAGCGGCGCGCGTTTTCTGCCCACAATTCTTGTTAAGTTTGGACGTTTTTTTGCACACCTATCTCGGCTCGGAGGCGTAAAGAAACTAAAGAAAGAAAGGTCTTGGCGAGTCTGGATAGGTACAAGGTAAGATTCGAAGAGGTCACTCTCACGTCTTAGAACTTACTTGTATTGACTTGTTGTCCCATTAAATGTGACTTTGGCATACGTAATCTAGGGTTAGTAAATCTTTATGGACAGGTAAATTTAATGAAGACTTGTAGTCATTGAAGCAATGGATCAGTTTGAAGCTGACTTTTTCTATAAACGGCATTTGGAATTCTAGGAAGAGGCTGACACTTGGATCTGTATCTTCGCCTGCTTTCTGTCATCTAGGACCATATTGGTAGCTGGTCGTGTAAATCTTTTATTTTTATGTTATACGGCCGGCAAAGAGGCAAGCGGGCCTCCTGCTGAAGCCTTAGCTCGTCCATTAGGTCATGGATTACATTGGAGTCGCACTTTTTGTGTCATTCGACACAACCATTTTACAATAATGACACAGACGACGCGGTGATGCGGCGTCACAAGTAGACATTGCATGTGCCCGCGACAGTCTTGAAATTAGCTAGAACAGTTACCTATCACAGTCCACTGCAGGGCTTTAGCCTCGGCCATTTGGTGGAGACATTTTCCATAATCTCAACACGTCTTGGTAGGTGAGTTGAACATCTTCTTTTTATTTAGCTTGGTGTCACTTATTGGGTACCCTAAAATATTAGTCATGGAACGGATTGTTCCCATATACAGAGTATACTCCACCGAACATCACACTGGCAAACATAATCCTTCCACAGTATCCCATTAATATTATAAATGCAAAACTTGGTGTGTACGTGTGTGTATGTTTGTTACCTATTCACGCCTAAACGGACGAACGGATTTGGATATTTGGAGTTAGCTAGATTAGGGTCTGGAGGAACACATAGGCTTCATTTTATTCCGCACTCTCGCTTACCCCTAATTGCGCGATTTAACGTATATTCCACGCGATCGGAGCCGCAGGCTAAATACTAGTGTTTAATAAATAAAGTCGCTTTCCTGGTATGTCTGTAAATTTCATGCTAAAAATGGTATATATCCATTAGCTCGTAATCTACGCAACCGATTATGATGCGGTTTTCAATATCATGTATATTGTTGTGATGTGATAAATCACAAAATCAAGACATAAACGTCCTTGCTAAGCAATAAGTATGTAAATAAATAAATAAAAATAATTTATTACATCTATCTCACACATGGCATGTGTACATTTGGTCACAATACATGGCATAATACAGCATACAAGAAACAATGAGAAAGGGACAATGCTATCGTTACTTCGTTTCCTGTGCCATAAGGAGACTTGCAACGGGGCCACACTCAGCATAAGCCACAGCTCACGCCATGGCGCTGGTTTTCAGTGTGCCCCTCAGTGAAGCACGGACATAAGTGGTTTCACATGCCAGTAATAAATAAAAATTAAAACAAAAATACTTATCTACAAAATACTATAGGTACATAATATAAATAACAGAATTCTTTATAAATTAATTGTAGTTTGTATAGTGGTGAGTGCCTACGTATTGCGGAGTGTAAAAATTTATACGACTAGTTTTAAAAGACATGAACGTCGCGCGTCGGTCCACATCCATGTACCTACCTACATTTTTTCCCGGTCGCCCTGCACCTATATCACGCTCTCATTGAAAATTGAAAATTGCAATAAATGAAAATTATAAAACATATTATACGATTCAACATTAATTAAATTCTATTCTAACATAAGATTCTATCGACACTACATTGTGCTTCTCTCCATTCCAAGGTTGTCTGGAAGAGATCACATTGGTGATAAGACCGCCCTTTGTACTACCTGCCATATTTTTTGTATCTGTACTTGTGTTCTCTGGTATGCAATAAAGAGTTTTGTATTGTATAGTATTGTAAATTCAATGGCAGGATTCAACTTACGTGTAAGGTCGAGATGATTACAACCGACCTACTTACAAGTCACAGCAAAAAATCTGAGTAAGATTTTAATGATGTAAAAAGCGAAGACCTACCACTGTCACGATTGTCCGTCTGCAGCCTTTTGGGTTAGTGATATTTTTTCGTGAAATGTTATGTTCCTATATGACCTTCTTTAAACAGGATGTTTACAGTAGGCACAACTTGTGTGCCTACCCAATTGACGTCTTTTGTACGTCCAGTAAATGAGACTTATATGCTTTCCTAAATGTGTGAATTGTCTGCAGCAACGGATCGTTCCATATTTTTGTCGCTGCGTATTTAAAGCTGCCCCCTAAGGCAGAAGACCGATGAGGCGCCAGTATTAGTTTGAAGCTGAATGCACGAGTACGGTTCTGCACATCGCATCACATATATCTTTTTCATTCATTCATTTAGAAAATGTCTTCTGGAAGGTTTGTATGTATAATCCATGCATATTATAATAGAGAACGCCGAGAACACCCTTGCGAAGCCGAGTCGGGTCGGTAGAAGGTATATAAAAGTAACTCTTTTTGCAGTTTTTGAACCGATCCTAAAATCAGTACAGGGCCACGTCACTGCCAACATAGTTTTCGGGCCAATCGAAACAGTTCCCATTTACGTATGTACCTACCTATATTGGCAGTACCTAACACAAATAACCCAATCTCCTCCCCGTCCAGACCCTCAAAACTGGCCATTAATCACTCAACAGGCATAAATCTCCGAAACAATTAATATGAAGAGAAGGGTTGACCCTGCCAGTGATTTCAATTTGTGCATTTAGTTGGGGTCACTGAGGCCCCCGCCCGTTCATTGTCGAGGATGTCTAACAATAGGATGTTGAGGACAAGTCTGAATGGGCTTTTAAGTAAACGTTTTAGACGAGGACTGTTTGAGAGCGACCTGTTTGGGAGATTAGCGTAGGTGGATTAGGAGGAACTTTCGACAAAAATGATGGCCGCTGTCGAAAGGTTATGTGTGTACTTACTACTTACGTTGCCTATGTTACGGCGGTAACGTAGGAGTAGACATAGACGTAAACAGTAACTTATTCGGTTTAACATTACATCCTTAACCTAGGGTGAGTACAGTAAATTTAAATTATTGAAATTACGTAAGACCAGCCAGTGACGTAACGGAAACCGAAATGGACCAGTCTCAGCATAATGCAGTAAGGGCTCATGTCTGGCACAGCGCTGGTTTTCAGAAGAGCCCATGCACCCCACGCGCGTTTCGCGAACGGTTAAAGATATTATTTAATTATTCAATTAGTTGCTACACGTTAAAATCCACAAAATTTATATTACGGATTCTGGTATGAAACCTTTTTCAAAAAATCTGAAGGCCTTTTCTATTTCAAATGTGGAAGCCTAGGAAGCCTAGGTAGAATGATGATGAATATTTATTTTATGGGTATGAAATTACAATTTATAAACCTAAGTAAACAATTATGTGTAATTTACGTAATACTCAAACGCTTACTTCACTCAACTAAATCTCGCTTGCGAGCGGCTAAAATAGGTTGTAGAGTGATTTGATGGAAACTGGATTATTGCGGGCTATATTATCACAGTTGTACCACGGGTCGGGAGTGTATATTATAGCCTATTTATTCTATTATACTCTAGATTTTTCTGGTAAATAAGCTATGGTCTATAAGAGATATAATATCCGGTTTGAATTGAGACCACCCGACTGAAGAAATACCTCCACGTTATTTCTATGTCTATTACAGAATACCGCAGCCAAACAAGGCCATTTCGTAAACTCGTAGTATTGTTTTCTTGCCAGCGAGTAAGGTTTCCAGTGCTCTAAGGTACGGGAATTTGGACCCGTGGCTTTCTTTGGCACATGGAAGGACATTTGACGTTTTACTGCCGGAGCAACGTGACCCGGGGATTTAGAGGTGAGCAACGCATTGTACGTACATTGGCTAATAATGACCTGAGTGGTTTAATTAGTTAATTAGTTAACGTACAGGCATCACGAGCCTTTTTACCACCCGTAGTAGGGGTCTTCAAAAAGCATGTCAACAGGTACCTTAAAGGCCGGCACTGCATCCGATCCCCTTAGGTTGCAGATGTCGTGACGACGGTGGACACTTTCCATCAGGTGAACCGTCCGTATGTGTGCCTTACTAGGCAATAAAAAAATTTCAGGTTCGATTCCCAGCCGAGCATAAATTGAACGATGAATATTAGTTTTTTTTATGGGTCTGGGTGTAGTATGTATATCTTATAATTCTGTATTTAAAAAGGTAGGTTCTAGGTATGTAAAATAAGTATGTATTTAAAAGTATATAAGTAGTTTATCAGTTATCTAGCACCCGTAAGACAAGCTTTGCTCACATTTGGGGCTAGATGGCGCTGTGTGAATTTGTTCAAGCATATTTATAATATTTATTTATTTTAGGTATTGTGCCTACCCTTGCTGTTGTAGCAACTTGATAGTTCAATAGCGATAACCACTTTCGAGCAGGTGCCTTGCTTGCCTGTGTGCCTACCAAATGACATAAAAGAAAGCTGCAACACCGTAAAGTTTCATTAACTATATTATTAGTTTTTAACAGGATATATTAATAAACCACATATTCTGAAATAGCAATAATATACCGTCACGATAGGTTGTTAATAGGATTAGGAGCATACTCTCAACATAATTATAAGCTCCAATCTAATTTACGAACCAAGGAAACAGTGAAGCAATTCAATGACAAGCTTGTCGAATAATGTCGATGTACGCCACTGAATGCGTAGAATCGACGACAAAAAATTTGCTAGCGCACCAATTCCAAATACGGTTTGAATAATGTGTTTTTCATGTATCCCCCCATGCTACTTTAAGCATGTTACTTTGTACGTTTATTTATTTATTTATTCGTTCTACACGAATTTCTGTTCCGATTCGCATTTCATCTCCGAGTACAAGCGACGTCTTCCTTTATTTCAAAGGAAAACAAAGGGCGAACATTATTCAGTTTGATAGCGTCTCGACTCGGTATAATGTTGTAAAAATATTTCAGGGAATATGGCCAATCGGTATGAAAGGGGATCGGAATATGCTCCTTGATATTTTCCGCCTTCCCTCTCTTGAATAAACACTTTCCGCATTGTACTTGCTAATTACGTAACAAATACAAAGTACATACAAAACAAAGTGGTGAACTGAACTTAAGTATGAAGTAATGAACCGAAATATTAAGATATCTAACGATCGTCACACGATCGCAAACTCACAGAGGTGTTGTGAGTAATCAAATCGGTTACTGTATTTAATTTAGGGATATCAGATGGAGTAGTAAAATTTTCGTGTGGCGAACACGTACCGAAGACGCAGTGTGGGTGGGCCTCCCACAAGGTGGACCGACGACCTGGTAAATATCGCAGGTACCAGATGGATGCGGCAAGCACAGGACCGGCCTGTGTGGAGATCTCTGGGGGGGACCTTTGCCCTACAGCGGTATATTTTTCATAAGTCAAAATTAGCCTTTTTATTGTAAATATAAATAGGTGATGTCGAACTAAGTAAAATACTGTGAAAAGACAGTAGTAGTTACCTAATCCTGTATCTGAAGAGAGTTCGGAGCTAACCCACGAACGGACATCGCACTAGATTGTAAAAGATACCCTTTAGCTTTTAGTTGTTAAAACACTCATGTCCTCGGGTTATGTCTAGAACAGCCATTTCACACGTAGTTTTAAAACTTTTTCTCAGAAAAGGGTTACTTATATTGTGATGGTGTCAGGTGTATGAACTTCGTTTGTCAAGTACTCCTTTCACATAGATTGGTGAAAAGAAGATAGGTGTAATTAAGTATAAGTAGTAGTAGATAGGTGTAGTTAACTTGTAATATAACAATTATCAATTAAATATGAATAAATGAATACACCAACAAGTACCAGCTGGATGCGGACGGCATAGGACCGGCCTTTGTGGAGATCTCTGGGGGAGGCCTACGCCCAGCTGTGGGCGTCTTTCGGCAGATATGATGATGAAGACGATGAAATTAATGAAATTATCTTGACGTTAATGTTCAGGTTGTGAACACGCGCGCGAGGGCCCGGAGTCCGCTATGATCATAATCCAGAATTTGGCAGTTCAGGTAGATACCATCTGACCTTCGAGACCCAGTTAACAGGGGAACCTGACCAGATTCGGTCGTGGCTACACATTCAGTCGCCTAAAAGCCTGTACAGACGTACGCGATTTCTCTGCTATTTGTCCCAAATGTACCAATTTTGGTTTATATACTAATGACAGAAAGCTTATTTAATTATTTGTACATAAACGCGCAGCGTTCGCACCGCGCCCACACAGCCGTCGCGTCGCGCCCGCCTAGTCACCGCGTCATCGTCCACGCCATTATGGTAAGCTGCGCGATGGACGCTACGCGGTGACAAGCC
This sequence comes from Blastobasis lacticolella, assembly GCA_905147135.1. Taxonomy (NCBI): domain Eukaryota; kingdom Metazoa; phylum Arthropoda; class Insecta; order Lepidoptera; family Blastobasidae; genus Blastobasis; species Blastobasis lacticolella. The sequence continues at coordinate 3,769,204 of LR990048.1, read as the reverse complement.
GGACGCGACGCATACGCGATTTGTAAGTATAAACGTGCCCTGAATGTGCAGGCTTTATCAAGATTTTTCCCTCATCGTACCTAAGAGCATCGGTTCGTGTTCAACTAATGTACTCTTTTTCTGTTCCGTTCCCTATTCCCATTAATCAGGGTTGGGTCGCTACGCACGCTTGCGCCAGGTAAGGCGCTCTATTCTGGGTTTTCTTCTTTGACACTTGAGTTTTCCTCAGGTCATTCAGCCGGTGGGCTGGAGGTGTCACCAGAAAAAATAAAATTCATCCTCATTCCTCACCTCATCATATTCATTTCTTCTTTTTTATTCTTAGCAGTGACAAACGAACAGACCGCCACAGCTGATGGAAAGCGGTAACTGTCGTTCACAACATCTATAATAAATAATAATAATAAATAAATAAATAATCGTGGACAAATTCACACAGCGCCGTCTAGCCCCAAAGTAAGCATAGCTTGCAGGGAACAAAAATGCAGACTCCTGCTACAATGAGGACTAAGATGAAATGCCTCAAGCCTGTAATTGCGCTGGCTACGTTATTCTTTAAACCTGAACACATCAATACAAGCATTTTTAAATAATTTATTGCTTACAATATAAAGTATACAGAAATCACAAAATTAAAGACGACACAACAGGCACTACTTATTTCTAAGAAGAAATCTCTTCCAGCAGGCCTATTAGAAGAGAGACATTATAGATTATTGTTGCTTGGCGGCAGAAATAGGTAAGGCAGTGACATGTATCCTGTTCTCGTGCGCCTTTTTATCTGCCTAGCACTCGGAACCATTCCCATAGCATCGCAGGTCTTATTGCCGTCCGGTAAAATTTACAATTAGTTTATCAGCATACGGGGATTACACAGAATACGAAACTTGTTAGCGTTCTCCATTTTCTTTCAACTAATGTACATAACTTAGAAAAGAGTCTTTGGTACATAGTGGCATTGGGCATCGAACCCGATAATTCTTAGTAGTCAGTCGCCTTAACCATTAGGCCACCAAGGCTTCATAAAAAGTAGATGTATATAGATTTTGTAGCTCATAATTAATTATTTATTTAATTTATTATTAGCCATTTCTATCCCATTGCATGGCGAAGGATGAAAACCACGGGAAACCGTTTGTTGCATATATGACAAAATAAAACTTTCATTGCTGAGCAGCGTAGTAATAAATATCATATTTATGACCACATTCTGATCCTTACCTGCCATTTTTCAATAACCCGGTGGCCTAGTTGCCCACGATTTCCATACGCGGATCGGATACGATCCCAACTATTTAATAAAGGACGTATTAGCCAACTTACTCGCCCTATCATACCTATAAGTTGGTATACAATAAAGGTGGAAAAATAGGTGCCCAAACTTGCCGGCGTCGGAAAGGAGGTCCCGCGGCATACTCCAAGAAGCGACGGACGTATAGTAAAGTCAGATGCGAGAACGGCTTATGAAACGTGAGAATGCTGAAGATCGGGCAAAGTGGAAGAGAAAGAGCAGGAAAGCGGACCCTCGGCAGAAGCCGGGATTGATCGCTGATGGATGATTGACCAATTGGTATTGAGGCCCTGCGTACACCTAAAGTATGTTCAGCCTGATAAACAAACAATATTCGTAACAAAATCACGACTTGCCGTATTAATCACGCTAAGTACACTGTGTAAGATGTCTTGAGTTATATAAACACATAGAATGTGAATTTCAACAAATACTGCTGCAAATTATCCATTGCAATACATAAATTCACTGAAAATGTAAATTTCACTATCACTTCTTCTTTTTAGGTTGTGGCTTCCGCTATGTAGTTCCGCATTTTGCCATAGACTTATAAAATTATATCAACACGTCATAAGAAATATAGCGGGTAAAATATAAATATATGTCTATTGAGTTTCCATAAATTACAAACTAAAAATAAAAAAATAAAAAATTAGAACAATACAACACGCACAACTAACCTAACCTAACCTAACGATAAAACAAGCTTAAAACTAGCTTAAAATTACTATCTAATCTTGTTTAATTTAATAAAAGCAGACAAAATACCAATGAATGGAGTGCGAACCAAAGACAACAAATACTTTAAATCGCAAGGACAAGGACTATCATTGGGTAAGATATTATAAATCGAGCACTGAAGGTTAGAACAGCTAAAAAATATATGCTCCATGGAGCCTTCGTCTAAACTACATTCACAAAGCGAGCTGTTCCGAATACGAAGTTTACATTGGAAGACAGGAAAGCATGACAAAAACGCATACGGCAGATGACAGAAGTAACAGCATCACTTACTGCCACTGATTTAACAAAAATATTGTCATGTTGACATTCGGAAATCTATTTTGTCTGTGATTTTTTCAGGCATGCCATAAATTGTCTGTGGTCGTTAGTACGCTATATTTGTTTACCAAATAAGACCAGTCAGTCTGGACAGACTATAGGTCGCCTATAGGTCGGTTGCAATATTGCAAAGCGTAACCTAGATAGTAAAAGTCGAATTGAGGACGCCGAATTTATCCCACAATTACTTTGAAGTTGTTGTAAATTGTGTCGCTTAGATTCAAACTTGGATAAATATACTCAACCTTATTTTGAAATACTTTCCTCTTCTATGGAGACGATACCTTAACCACGGAAGTTTGGATCATATAATACAAAATACGAGTACTTACCTAAAATATTGGCATTGAGTTCTCCGTATTTATATAAGTAGGCTGTGTTCGCAAAAAATTTTGCTTAGGATGGTCTTAAAATTTGAAAGATTTGAATGGGTCTTTTTATTAGACAATGTGCTGAGCTATAGGTATAATTAAAAGTATTAGTAAGATTATTTTTCCTGCTTTATTTAGATATCACAATCTCAAAAAATATCAGTTGTACGAGATTACGAGTTTGTCGAGTTTTGAAAATGTATATTATTGTCATTATTGTTGGTAGTAGACCGCAGTTCAACTTGAGCTTCCAAGAATTCGTGGGGGGATTTGAAAATTAAATTTTAATTTGTAGTTTTAATATTTACTACAGAAAACACTGGCTTTTGCCTCGTCACTAGGTACTTCAAAGGCCAGTATCTCCACTCCTTATGGTTACTGTTGTTCTGAACAACCGTTACAGTGGCCGCTTTCCATCAGATGGACCGTACGGCCGTGGGCCTTCCTATGCAAAAAACGTCCTATCCAATGAGGATTCCAGTTCAGGTAAACGACACCCCTCCACGATATCTGGAAGGGGTTTCTGGAAAGGGCCATCACATTGGCAAAAAAAGTATGGCTCTCAACAAATAATTTGTCCTCGAATCGATTCGTATAAGGGCCTAATCTCCGGGCTTACGAAAAAGAGGGACCCATAAATAAATAGTCATTACTCTTTCAGTATTTAATTACTCCAGTGATCCGGGACAGAGGCCATAATCTTTATTACTTCCTTGTTTTTTCGGGACTGCATGCATTTTTTATGACGCACGTGTTTACTCTAAATGGCTGGATTTTTAATGGCTACTCGAATATTTAAGTGACTGTAATGGATTTGTTTTACCTTTAAATACTTTGTTGAAAATCTGTGCTTTTCTATTGCCACGCTGTGACGGTCCACTTTATGAGAAGTGGTGGGGAAATGAGTTACTTTTCTCAATTTCTTTGCTTCTATATCTAGCACGAGTGCGGGGAAAAGACTCGTGATGCCAGGTCTAGATAAATAAATAAATAAATAATCGTGGACAAATTCACACAACGCCATCTAGACCCATAGTAAGCAAAGCTTGTGTTATGGGTGCTAAATAACTGATAAACTACTTATATACTTTTAAATACATACTTATTATACAAAGAACACACAGACCCGTAACAGAAATTAAAATTAATCATTTCAATTTCTGCCCGGCCGGGAATCGAACCCGGGACCTCTTGAGTGGCAGGCCGGCCACGATAGAGGTCGTGACTAAGTTGACTGAGACTGAGTTGTTCAGTGTTGACCACTGAACAACTCAGGTCGTCAGATAATATGGATAAAACCTGTCCCAACGTAGGAGGCTGCGATGGCGGCAAAGTCGACACTGCCCCCAGTCTACGGGTCTCCTCACCGCTTTGTCACTACACAAAACTTGTTTATAGCGTTTCTTAATTATTTCTTTGAGGTATTTTTTTGGGGAAGTACCTTACTTACAGAATACTGAGTTATGTACATTAGTTGAATACTAACCGATGCTCTTACGGTGAGGGAAAATATCGTGATAAAACCTGCACATTCAGGCGACTGGATGTGTAACCATGATCCAATCTGGTCAGGTTCCCCTGGTAGCAGGGTCATGGAGGTCAGATGGCAGTCTCTCCACTGTAATTACCTGACCTGCCAAATCCTGGATCATGGTCACGGCGGACCCCGGGCCCTCATGAGAGCACAACCGGGACATTAACGCCAAGATGATGACCTTACTTACAGAATACCGAAGCCAAACAATACTATTTTGAGTTACAAGAGTAAAAGTTAACACATTCTTGTTAATAGTATTGATATCCCTCTCAGACGAAACAAAGGACTACTTAATGGTCTGCATATTTTTTGTTTCATATGCCGACGTAAATAATGGAGGCACACTTGGCAAGAAACCGAGATGAAAAACCAATAACATTGTCAATGACAAGACCATAAAGAAAAAACAGCACCGAGCAGCTGAAAACAAACGATTTAGTATATAAGTTGATATTTTACGAGGCTTTACAAGAGAATTACCTCGCATGACATCAACGGTATTATGTTTCGAAAGCCTATCAGTTTTTTAGGAGACAGACATTACATTTGTGAGTTATCTTTATTATGTAATATACTGGATGTTAATATTGTTGTAAGAGCGTCGGTGGCATCATCGATAGTGGAGCCGACTCGTAGGCAAGAGGTACCGAGTTCAATCCGCCACTTTGCCTGGAGGCAAAGCTTATTAATTACTTTTATAAGTTATGTGCTTAAGTAAATGCAGGAGTTCCCCAAGGTTCTGTGTTGTAGCCCACGTTGTTCATTCTGACCCCTATTCTATTCCCAGGACAAAAATCAGCCTATGCCACTCTAAATTCGGAAATAATTAAGCTTTATATAAGTGAAAGAACTTTCAAAATCAATTAAGCAGTTTTTGAGTTAATCCATTACATACAAACAAACCGACAAAATTCTTTTCTCTTTATAATATTAGTATAGAAGCAAAGATAATGAACAATATCGTTGAAGCTAAGCTTACTTTGTTAGTTGGTTGGTTTGGTGACATAAATTCAGGTAAAATATCCTATTTAGACCAGTGAATAAATGATTCCAACGCAGACAATAGCGAAGTTTAGCAATGTGATATTATCCAACTTTCATAGGATTGTTTGGGAGCCTCTCATTTATTTTACAATTTACTATTTCATTTCTGTTACAATGAACGTGCCTGAATACGGTTTGGAAACAATTTTGTAGTCCAAACTTTCATATAAATTTTGTATTATGAAAGTTATTACGTACAATATTTTGCTTTAAAATATACATGAATACTTTATGAGCATAGTTTATAGAGTAACGAACCTCGGTGGCCGAGCGGTTAGGGTATACGACTCGTTAGCGAGAGGTACCTGGTTCGAATCCCGCTGCCGCTATGTACCAAAAGCTCTTTTCTGCGTTATGTACATTAGTTAAACACTAAAACCGATGCTCTTACGGTGAGGGAAAACATCGTGATGAAACCTGCACATTCAGGCGACTGAATGTGAAACCATGATCCAATCTGGTCAGGCTCCCCTGGTAGCAGGGTCACGGAGGTCAGATGGTAGTCACTCCACTGTAATTAATAAATGCCAAATACTGGATCATGGTCAAGGCGGACCCTGGGGCCTCGTGTGGGAGAGCACAGCCGGGACATTAACGCCAAGTTGACTATTATTATTTTTTTACTTTATGAGGATAGTACATTGCAACAACTAGATATTGTAGGTATCTTGCTATTGCCATCACATACTCGTATATGTATAACACGGATGGATCGACCTACTGTTCATTTATATAGTCAATACTGTAATCGGCTTCTGCGAACACCGTAAATAGAAAATCCATACGTGTTTTACGATCGACTCAATTTCTCGATAAAGGTATCAAGAAGCTCTTGCAAAGTAAACCTGGCCTGGTATGTTTTCTTGCCACATGATAAGTCTTATTTGAAAACTCAGACAGTGCTCGGATATCAAGTGCGTTCTAAATAGTTATGTGGCTAACTCTGACAGCATTTTCAGTAAACGCTTTAAGTACGACTAAGGACCTATGTATAATTACTGGGACCTATGTATAATTACTGAGATACTTCAGTTGCGATCGGCTGGTACCCGTATAACATTTACAAAAGTATGCGTCAAAATAAACGCATAGCTAAGGGAGCGAACAGAATTTACTTCAATTATAGAGTCCTATTAAAGCAGAACATTCACTTAGTAAAGCTACAATCTGCTTCAAAGTACCTGTCGTCTCCGGTGTGGTATCTAGAGTAGCTATATGCTTAGCTAATGTTTGCAGTTCCACTTAAAACTACTTTAAAGATGAAACGCTGTCTAACGAGCACTATGAAATGTATAGTAACGTTACTTTACTGAGTCATTATAAAGGTGCCAGACGTCTACTTAGAATAAGCAACGCTCTTTGTTGGCTAGGCTTTACTCATCTTATATTACTAGTAGTAAACCCGGCGCGACTTGGTTCACGTGGCATCCTACCCCTACATAAGTACACCTAATTTACCCCTTTCTTACTTATAAACCTTCGTCTTGATCTATCTATAGTTGAACACCGCATAAAATGCGTTGCATAGTTTAAAAGATCGTACATAGATACATATGGACAGACGGCGTGAAGCGACTTTGGTTTGATACTAGTAGGTACCGTGTGGGGCCTACAATTGCGGCAAGTATTAAAAACGGAGGCTCTATAGGTCACCAGTAATTGAATCATTATGGTACCAACGAATTAAATTCAAAACTTAACTTTTTCCTTTTTTTCTAACAATGTTTTTTTTTATGTCGTACGGTAGGCAAACAGGCATGCGGGCCGCCTAATTGCAAGTGGTCACCACTGACTATAGACATTAGCAACACCGAGAGTATCGCCAATGCGTTGCCCCCCTCTATAACACGTTACTCTGGCAGCAAAAAGGCAAATATCCCTCCACTGCCAAAGCCACGGTTCCCCAAATTCCCACCCCATGGAGAACTGGAAACCTTACTCACCGGCAGAAACACAATACTATTTAAAAGAATATTGTTTAGCTGCGGTATTCTGTAAGGGGGTACTTCCCCAGTCGGGCGGCTCCAATTCGAAAGGGATACCCCAATGCAAACAAAACAATAGTTCCGCTCAACTCGATCGTGTTCATTCTGCATCGTACTTATTCGGAGCTACTTGGAACGTCTCGTTGACATTTTATGGGCTGATATTATCTTATACCCTGTACCACGACATTGACAATGCTAGCGAAAATATCGTTTATGCAATTATCACTGATTATGAACCGGCTTGATGCGTTTGAGATATGGTGTTGGCGGCGGATGCTAAGGGTGCCCTGGACTGCTTCTCGAACGAATGTCTCCATACTGAAGGAGCTGGGTCTTGAGAGCAAACAACGGTTATCATCTGTTTGCCCCTACAGGATAATCTAGTATTTTGGACACATTGTTCGCCGAGATACCAACAACTTGGAAAGACTAATTGTAACCGGTACCGTGGAAGGCAGAAGACCAAGAGTCCGAAGCCCCAAGCGATGGCTCAACCTAGTGTCGGAATGTCTGGAAATGCCGGTGAGCGCGGCCCTGCAGAAGGCCACAGACGCAGCTCATGAAGAACGAGAACGTCCATTCTACGTCGGCAGAGTCACGATCCTCAGCATTGACTGACCGATTGAGGAGGAGGAGGGATGATCCGTATTTTTAAACTCATATTTTGTGTGTAATTCATGGATTTTGGTTAACTAGAATATACTACTCTTAGAGTCTCTATTTTCAATATTAGCCCCTGTTCTAGGCCACACACTGTATATACTATATACTTTCCAAATACCTACTTAAATCGACATAAATTTAATATCCCACAAATTTTTATAGCCATCTCTTCCCGCTGGTTACGAACCCGTCATCACCATCCGAACTTGCGGCCCTTAAAACCGACACTAAGACGGTACCGAGATAAAAATTATCTTCGACCGCGCGATCTTCGAAAGAATAGGGCTGCTATGAAAATATTTGATGTCATGCCAGCATTTAAATTAACGACAAAAAGTTCAGGATTCGCCCCAACTTTGGCAATATGGACGACAATGCCGGGGAACAATTTTAATAATTCGACAGCAGCGTTCGGGAATGACGGGCGGTCGGACGCGCTTGCAATTTTTTCCGTCGCTGCTTTCGGCGGCTTTGTCGGAAACACGACGAAGTTCCAGAGTATTGCTGGCCCTCGGTCCGCCAAGTGGCTTTTTGCGGCCAATTGAGTTTCAACTTGTGCTGCCTTGTATTATTTTAGGTAGATTAACTTCGCATAATAGCCGGTTCTTCGCTCCGGAGCGAAAATGTCAGAGTCGTAAAATTTCGTGTGGGAAGACGTAATTGCTGTGGACTCTTCGGGAGTAAGACTGCAAAGTTTATCACACAATTTTAACATACGCTATTATGGTCGCCAAATAGGTATATGTTGGTGCGTTTTATATGAGTACTCTTTCGTCGGTTTTGGAGAGTTCATGTCAAATGTTACTAAGACGACATTGAAAGACATGAATGTCCGTTTTCACTAAAGATCGCCTAACCCCGATGCCCAAATAGGTCCTTAGGTATTACTTAAGACAAAAATACGTTTCAACAATCGCTACGAAATAACTATTGCCGTTAGGTAATGCTTAAAGTTAGGAAATAGAGTGGGCGGTGCTTAGGCATCGCCCAAAACGACAATTATGTTCTTTTTCCGACAGCATACTTATCTGACCCGGTGGGCAAAACTGGAACTAAGTTTCGCCATTTTGAAATATCACTTTGTTGTCAACAACAGCGACGCCGTCACCGGTTCAGATAAGTTTGTGGCACTCTACAGTATACCAAAATTACAACGCGAATCCATAGATAAATCTCGCCGAGAGGTAGAGGTTGGTGAAATAGACCAATTGGCTAAGGCAATTCCTAAAGAAAGGGTTTCCTAGTTAGATAATGCTTGATTCGAAATTTGTGAAAACGGGAGAAAATAAATCCACTTTGGGTCACTGAGCTGATCGCAGTAAGTAGGTAAGTAACGAACTTTCGTTGTACAACCGTTGCGCGCGCAACCATATTCCGATATTCAGTTCAGCGTACCCGAATAATATTTTCGTACGAATGTTGTGCTCAAATTAGGACCCAACAATACATATACAAGCAGTATCTAAAATCGTAATTATAGAACACGTCGTACTAAAACTTTGATACCTATCTGTATAGGTAGATACCTATGTGTTCATGTATTTTACCGAAAACGTTCGTAATCTGTCGTACTGAAATCTCAGCCACATTAAATATTAGCCAAGGTAAGAACATAACAAAGTTACATAATGCTTGTCGGAAATTTCGAAATGAATTTAGGCTGTGTTGATGCGATCTCGATTTGCCTCGAGCATTTGAACAGTGGAACGGAACGAGCCCTTGTTTCGAGTAAGTACGTACAAAAATTGGAAGAAGCCCTCCATTCGCCTTTTTAATATTTACCGGTTTTAGGTATTAATTTCCCTCGACTGTGTAGCGCTTGTCAACCAGAAAAGAGAGATGGGTGTGTGTGTGTTTTTGTTTTGTACAGGAATTTAATAAAGCTCTTCAAATTTCAACCACGCCACCGAGAAAGGAAAGTTACTTAACAAACAATGTAGTTATTAATGTTCAATCAAATACTTGTTATGTCTACGTGACAATGTTGTAAGTAATTTTATGTGTAGGTTATTGGTGTAATCGTTGAGATGTGTAGTTAGTATTATATAGCATAATAACTTTTTCGTTATGGAATTGCTAAGAACTCTTCAGAGCGCGTGTTGCCAAGCGGTTACGTAATAATCATCATCATAATCATAATTAATTTATAACTTTCGTTACATGTCCAGGCAGTATTTTACATATTAAATACATTTACAATGTCAATTTTACATAATATTAGATATTAACATTTAAAAATTCGCTATAACTATAAAAAGCACTCTTGACGAGCCATCGACGTAATCTGTCTTTGAATGATGCGGTGCTCGGAGCGTTAAAGATGTCTTGTGGTAGTCTATTATAGACACTGGGGTCCATGACGTCGATCAGCTTTGACGTTTTAGTCAGGCTGACTAAAACGATATATACGATTCGCAAGCTTGAGGTAACGGATTCGAATCTCGCTGCGGCCATATGCCTACTGGTCAGTTTCCCCTGGTAGCAGTATCACACAGGTCAGATAGCAGTCACTCCGCTGTATTTATGTGATCTGCCAAATCCTGGATCATGGTCAAAGCGTGTTGGAGATCGCAGTGTTATAAATATATGGCGTCCATTAAGCTGCTCGTTACGGAGACTCAAGAAGTTTTGCCTCGAAACATTAGTCGCCTTGTACAACCCACGAGTGTAAGTACTCTGCCGTGTATTCTACTCTGCCGGACACCACACGGCCAGTATAATTGCTATTATAACCTAATTTTACGCGCCAGCCTGTCGGCGAACGAAACTATCGCCGCGATTGTATCGCGTTTGGCTTGACACCACACAAAAGGATTGCAATAGTACTATAAGGAATTCTAAACTAAAATAAAAATAGGTATGTGCAATGTGCATTCGTATTTATGTGACTATTATTGTGTATTTTCTTCTTTCTTTGTTTGTACCTCGAAAAGCTTTAGCCACGTGCATCATTTGTGTTATATTCCACAGCACAAGTGGTGTAGCACTAATCAATTAATGTGTCATTTTGGTACCTTTTCCTATAGTTCCCTTTTTATTAGTATATCCCTTTAGGCTGTCTGGGTGTCGAAACTCAATGTCAAAACGAGTAAGAAACCTAGTGCCTATTTGAAGCTATCTATTATATAGTATACTTTATTTATTTATTTAAAAACTTTATTGCACTAAAAATAATACAATTGGCGGACTTAAAGCCATCAAGGCTTTATCTACCAGTCAACCAGTAGGCCATGCGTAAAGCGAAAGAGTAGGTGCCAAAAGCGGAACAGAGAGCAAGTATATTTAATTAACTAATAATACTTATAGTATACTTTCCACACGTAAGGGTATTATTACATCTACGCAGCATTAGCTTCTGGCCGCATAAGCTGGGTACCACTGTGAGACCGCACTGCTTTTTATCCTAACTAAACAAGTCCATGGTGAATGATCGATGACCCTTTTTAAGCGACGAAAACCTTTTTAGCGGGATAACCATAATATACACACTTGCCTAATGTATCATACTAGATACCGCTTGTTACTTCGAGCGTGTGTACCGCGTGTGGTCATCTTCGAGTTAATATCCCAGTTATGCGCACGAGGGCCCGAGGTCCGCCTTGACCATGGATTGAGCAGATCAGGCAATTACAGTGGAGCGACTATCTAACCTCTGTGACCCTGTTAATTCTTTTGAGCCATATTGGTGATAAAAGAGTATCAATTGTTTAGTAATTTTCATAGCAATGCAATCCAATGAAAGAATTTTTGAAGTCCATTTTATCCATTATGAAATGCCTAAGTTTGCAAAAGCAGTTTTAAATGTAACTGAATACAAGAATGCGTGCCATTGAGCTGCAGTTACGATCAAATTACAATTCAATCGAGCCATTAGTAAATTAACGGGCTCGAGGCCCACATTGATATTTGATGCTCGAATGCTCGATGCTTTGAAACCTACTCGTACTAAGTGTGCCTACATGGGTAATGTAGACGTACAATATAGTATTTCACAATTTAATCTGTAATCTGAGCAATCTGCCCTGGCAGAGCACACATTGTATCTACAATACGGCCGGGACAGAGATTATTAGTCGGCCATCTCAGCAAATTATTGAACAGTGTCGTTTCTGGGGGCAGTAATCGCAATTAGTATTGGCAGCGGGGTGCCAATAAAGAGGCAATCTGTGGGTTTACGCCCTTGATATCCGGTACTCGAGACGTGACTGCCTGGAGCTAGCTAGCCATATGGCCAACGTTTGGAAGAACATTACATGAACGTTGAGCGGCGGGGTGAGGGAATGGTAAACCCACTTACTACATGCCCTTTAGATAGTACGGCTTTATACAGAGAAAATCAAACTTCGGTTCGTGTGTGTGATAGGAGGATAATATTTAAAATTCTGATGTTCATGAAAGAGTTACAATGATGATTTAGTTTAACCTTTATTATGCGTTCGGCTGTGTGGAACGCGTTGCCTGCGAGTGTCTTGCCTAATCATTATAATCTAGACGCCTTCAAGGCTACAGTGAACATGCTGTTCCTAGACAGGCATGCTCCATCATCGACCGCATCGTCACTTACCAAAAGCCATAATTTGAAAAAAAAAAAATTTCGATTTTCGAATAAAAACGCGTCGAATTCTGTTATAGCTTATCCCGTATAGGCAATTCGTGCCTTGAAATTCGGACATCGATACATTAATTTTTTGAGTGAAATAGTTAAAAAACATTAAAGCTGACTCACAAAGTTGCAAGCCATTAATTTTCCAATAAGAAAATCTTCGTGACAATTACAACTCATTGTAGCCAGACAGGTGAAATGAACAGTTTAGAACTCTAAAACTTAACTTACTCCTATTTCACAAGCACTAATCAGTTCCAAATGACCTCTACAGCACTTTTCAGTTAAAGTACCTGAGAAGGTCGTTGTTTATTTCACCCCGTATACGATTAATAATGTTGCTAATTCCACTGAAACCTTATTAAGCTATTGTGTAGCCTGTACTATAGACTTCGTGTTATTGACCACGTTGAAATTCTTATTGTAATATTAAGTATTATAATTTCGTGCTTGACCTTTGTTCAGCCCCTACGAAGAACTCCGAAATTTAGTAATCTTTGAGGTTATTCCTACAAGCTAGAATTAAGATACGCCGATGTTGAGGCTGACGATTTGCGTAGACTTGATTTTTAGGGTGCCGTAGTAAACAAAGGAACCCTTACAGTTTAGCCATATCAGTCTGTCCTTGAGGTAATATAGTTATAAAATAAAATATTTAAAAAATACCCTTATATGGGTACCGCACGTAAAGCGCAGGGGATGATGTTTTTCTCATATTGTCCATTGTGTGGATTGAGCGTTTTGAGCATCGGTGGCCGAGCGGTTAGAGTATGCGACTCGTAAGCCAGAGGTCCCGGGTACGAATCCCGCTCCGGCCATGTACCAATGACTGTTTTCTGAGTTATGTACATTAGTTGAATACAAACCGATGCTCTTACGGTGAGGGAAATCATCGTGATGAAACCTGCACATTCAGGCGACTGGATGTGTAACCATGATCCAATCTGGTCAGGTTCTCCTGGTAGCAGGGTCATGGAGGTCAGATGGCAGTCGCTCCACTGTAATTACCTGACCTGCCGAATCCTGGATCATGGTCAAGGCGGACCCCGGGCCCTCGTGCGCGAGAGCACAACCGGGACATTAACGCCAAGATGATTATTTCTTTTTTATAGTCTATTGTGTGGATTGTGATTGGATAGGTCTTTTGAAATCACCCAAATAATATTTTTTTACAGAGTCGTACCACTTGATACCCTAATATCCTTCTTAACCCCAATCTTAACTAAACTTCATTTAATCTTCTACTCCTTTTAGTTGAACTATTTTGGAAATCGTTTCAGCTCTTTTCTTTCAATCTAATAACATTTCTTTTAGAAAGCAACAAACTTTACCACTAAATGATGTTAGTACAGCATTAAGTAAGTTTCAGTTGTCCAAACAATGCCAGCATAAAAGAAAAACGCCTATCGTACCAAATGAGAGTCTTCCAAGCGCCAGAAGGCAGGAAAGTATTTTATTATTTCTTCGTTCGTTCTTATACACCTAAATGCGGAATACGGCTTATTTTTTATTTATTTACTGTCACATTCGTCTTGTTTCGAGGAAACCGACGGATATAATATTCTCCGTCCTGTGCCAATAATAATGACATGATCGTAGCCATTTGTGATGTAGAAAAGATTTGATTGATGTTTGTATCTGATGTGATGGCGCCAGTAAAGTGATTTGCGTCATTCACTCGTTCTAACGCTTACTATTACCCACGTGTTTTTCATTACTTCTCATCTCTTTACGCAAATTTTCTTTTAAAAGTTATTTGGATGAAGGAAGAACAATTTTAAATTTTGTTCAACAGAGGAGCGTCGGTGGCGTAGTGGACTCCTAAGCGAGAGATAACGAGGTCCATACCCAGTTCTGATATGTACTTTTTCTGATTTCTGTACATAAGTTGTAAAAATATCGTGAGGCAGATGCTCTACTGTAATTACCTACCCGTCAACAGGATCACGGAGGTTATATGGCATAATTACCTGATCTGCAAATCCTGGATCATGGTCAAGGGTGGACCCCGAGCGTTCGCATTCTCAAGCATAGTCGGGATATTAACAACAAGATTATTTTTATTGAACAGAAGCATACTAAATTTTTCCCTTTTTACGGGGTCGTAAATGTTATCAACAGCCCATAACTGTCCACTGGTGCATTAGAGCCTCCTCCAAAATATCGGAGGAGTTTTGCAATTATCTCTACTCTATTGGCATGCTGCCCATTTTGAACGGGGTGCTAGCCAGTATGTCTTAATCCAGTATGTCAGTACAATATTCGTGACGGAGTGGGGTCTATAATTATTTAATGTCTAGTGTTACATATTATATCCACAACAAAACCTGTTATAGGTATGTATTTTGCTACAGACACGCCAATATCATTATCGCCATTATCACAATACAATTAGAAAAAATTGGCGTGACTTCTGGATTTTGCACGACAGACAACTACGCTATATAACACTTTGTACAAACTATGATTTTGTTCTGATCGTAATCTAGAATCTTAATTTCAATATATTCAACGTGCAGAGGTGACTCAGCAACAGTATCTACACATAGTATAAAACAAAGTCGCTTCCCTCCGTCTGTTCCTAGATTTAGATATTTTAAACTACGCAACGGATTTTAATGCGATATTCAACATATATTCAAGAGGAAGTTTTAAAAGCCAGGAAAAAGGATAGGTAGGGATAAAGTAGCGCTGGATCCACTAGTATATGATATTATGTTCTCGTATATTTTGCAGCTGTGAACAATTATACAATTAATACATTTGGCTTTGACGAATCACGTATTCATGTGTTGCATTATGCATATACCTATCACATCAAGAGTAGAACAGTCTAAAACGTGTCAATTGTCAACACTACCAATTAACAAAGTTCTGGCAGCAGCCGAAATTGGTTGTAGGTAGTTCCAACAGCACCTTACACTGTGCAAAACTACCCGCGTTTAGATCAAACTTAACTAATGCTAAACCGAATTCCCTTCAAGTTTATCTCGTAACTTAAAGGGTCTATATAGCATCGATATTCAATACTACCTCCTACTCTCCTGTTAAACGTGTAGATAGCTATATTAGTGCCTAATAATAGGTTGTAAGGTTCCTGTCACACTGACAATGCCAATGGTGCCTTTTTGAGGGTGGAAATCGCAGCACGGCGTTTTCATTGCTGCATAGGGAGGCACACTGACTGCGGAGCCGCAGCAGCGGAGCATTGGTGGCCGAGCGGTTAGGGTATTCGACTTGTAAGCAAGCGGTACCGGGTAGCGGGTACCGATTCTGGATCATGGTCAAGGCGGTCCCTGGGCCCTCGTGCGCGAGAGCACAACCGGGACATTAACGCCAAGATGATGATGATGAGGCACACGAGCAGACGGTCCACCTGACGGGAAGTGGTCGCCATCGTGTAAGGCATCTGCAAGCGAAGGGGAGCGGGTACGGTGCCGTCCTTTGCCCGCAAAGGCAGACATACTTTTTGATTAATCCTAAAATATACTGCATAGGGAAGACTTCGAGAGGGAGATTCTTCCACATCTTGCACTCTTTTTATTTATTTTGGAAAGCTAACAGCTACAATACAGTATGAATGGGTTAAAAAATTAGATTCATGGGATTGCCAATTAGTCGCTTTTACATATAGTACCTAATAACTTGCGAGAGATGATAATTACATGATATTTATAATCTGAACCTCCCAGTTCGTCGTCTTATAACACTATCTAATAGTTCGCCACGCGGTAATTAGGAGAACTTTCTAATTACTAGCTAGCTAGGCTAGAGATAACATCGTCACTCTTCATGGGACTTAATTCAGAAACGTACTCTGGGAAACTTTGAGTGGTTCTCTTTTACCATGATGTCTACGTGTACTTAACAGCTCGTGTGGCGTGAAGTAATTCTAGAGTAAAAGCCTCCTTTGTATGAACGAGCCCCATTACAGTGCGAACGTTTACTTGTTCATGTTACAACAGCGTCAGATCTTGTTCAAGGATACTCATTGATCGTCACAATAGAGAACATTACCGTAACACAATATTTCCTAGTTATAGATAATAACAAAGAACAACTGTTGTGCTCGGAGTACAAGGTTGCTGAGTATTAGCCTGAATAGAATGTGTATCTTGAGCTACGCGTATGATGTATTGTTTGTGCAGACCTTTCAGATCGGAAATTAATGTTGTTGTGGTTTTATGGGCCAACAAATATGAGGGAGGCTTCACGTGATTGTCGGATAATTGGAAGATGCTTAAAGAGCGGCTGCTGCGGAAATGAAAGGAGTATAATATGAGCCCATACAGACGTACGGGATTTCTATAAGATTTGTCCCTAAAGTTTATGCAATTTTGGTCTCTAGACTAAAGACGAAAAGTTTATTTTATTATTCGTAAATAAACGCGTACCGCCCGCATCGTGCCCGCACAGTCAGCGTATCGCATCCGCACAGTCGTCGTGCCGTGCTCGCATAGTTATCGCGTAGTGTGCACGCTAATAGGGCAGACTGCACTTTTGTGTCTGGTTGCTATGCAGTGAGCCTCCTTCAAAGAGTCGAAATTTGGCACATTTTCAGAGTATAGTGCCCAAAAAAATTTTATACAGTTGTATTTCATTAACTTCCGTTACATGCTTTCATAAAGTTTTTATAGTCCATTAATTTAGAGAGAAATACATCACTGTGTCACTTGTACTTAAAACTCTTTGCATATCACTCACTTTCATTATTCCATTTTCAATGTCCTCAAACCACGAGTTCTTAGCGAGTAAACATACATACAAGAAGCATCCACCAATCACAATGCTCTGTTATTTGTCGCTCCCCACCCAGCCTGCTAATTAATCTAGTTGTGTTGTATGAACAGTTGTATAAACACAGATAAATCGGCTCTCAGGCGCCGTGGATTACGAGACGCAGCCCTTAGCGTCGAGGCAACCATCTCTCATTTCTATTAACCAGTGATGCTTGCTTGATTATGTATACTTCATTACTTTTAACGTAAACCGTATAGTGTACAGGAATTTATTTCTAGTCACTTTGTGAGGTGCTCCACCTCTGGAACGCCATTGAAACGATATATTTAGGTGCTTTTATTCTGTGTAAGCAAGGCACGTGATTAAATTTGTATTTACTATTTGACTTTAACGCTTGTGATACGTGATGTGTATCAAGCAGGTTTCCGTACAAATATGTACATTGTCATAGGTCGACAACTTACCTGGTATGTCGCCTGCGGTAGGTGAGGTAGGTGGGAGGGTAATTTTTCCTGGATGAACGCGGGGGCGCGGGGCGCGGGGCAGTGAGCACTTTTTTTCGCGAAACGTCAGTTGATGACGTTCCTCGGCAATAGAATGCACACGAGATTATGCCCAAACTTGTCCCAAGATTAAGAATCATATCCCGAGACGAAAAACCTAATCTTTGCCAATGGCTTTTAAAATTAAATTTCGACTTTAATTCGGTGCAAAAAAGTAAGTTTTTCCTTATATTTATTTTTGTTGTGTCTAAGAGCGATCGAATCAGGAATGAGGAGATCCGCAAGCGAACTATTGCGAAACATTGTCAAGCGGACAGGGCACATAGCTCGCAGAACAGATAGCCTATGGGGCAGTAAAGTTCTCGAGTGGCGATCATGTACCGGAAGACGCAGCGTGAGTAGGCCTCCCACTAGGTGTGTCAACGATCTGGTAAAGATCGCAGGTGTAGCTGAATGCGGAAGGCCGCAATACCCTTTGTGGAGATCTCTGGGGGATGCATATGCCCAGCTGTGGGCTTACGGCTGATATGATGATTATGATTCAATATGTATAAATGAACATCTAAGTTTAGTTTTGAGACGAGAAGATGGGAGCGTCTCATAGCGCCCCTCCTTCCTCTCCACGGCGCATACCTTGGAAACCCCTGTGCTTCTATTATATTTTATAGCAAACATTTTCAAGCCCACACCTCGGGATTTATCATCGGTAAATTAACCTTGTGTGCGTTATTCCGGGAGTCCGTAGCAAAATAACCAACCGCTCTGTGCGGACTCTGCGTGCCCACTGAGAAGCGCAGAAACGTCCCTTGTGCTCCCTGCCCCGCGCCCCCGCGCTTAGCCCCGAAACGTCACATGACGTCACCCATTCTGCCCTTTATACCGCAGGCGATACACCAGTTAAGTTGTCGACCTATAACTGTAGAGTGAACATATTTATTAAACAGAAATGTGTAAGTAAAATTGTAGGTACAATTTCACAAGTTAGTACAATAGTTTTTATTATTTATTTAATGAATTGTGGCCTGTTATCTACAATTGGTATTTATTGCAAACTTTTATAGGCTGTGTAACTGCTTACCTTCAGGCCGTGAGTATAAAACTTTTTTACTTTGGGGTATAAAAGATTTACAATTGTAAGGTAGAATTCCCTCTTACGAAAATCAGATTTATGAGAATAGGTGTATTGTGACTCAATAGTGTCATCATCCTATTTGTTAGTTCCGGCTTCTGCTAGAATGCGCTTTGCTCATCCTCGTACCCTTCACCCGGTCTTAGCATCCTTGCGTCGTAAGCCGTTGTCTCCAGTATCCGACTCAGTGGTAACTGCACATACTTACATAATATTGTTTCTTTGGTAGGCAGGGTTAGGTAAGCAAACACCACATTGTTCCATTTGCTATGGTCCTGATAAATGTTCACCACAACATCACAATATTACAAAGCCATCCATTAAAAGATTGAACTTAGTATTTGTCCAATAAACAGCCAACGTGATCAAACAAAAGGATCAATTGTAATAAGTGCTTCCCTGAAACAGATACGAGCATAATTCGAGGAATTAATAGGTCAATTCAATCTTTGTAAAGAGTTTATATTGTGAATTAATTAATTAATGGATTATTAATATGCAAATAATTTTCAATTTCATTTCACATGCACTGAGCGTGAAGATGACAGCTAAAAGGGATAAATGGAGAAATAAAACATACTGTGCCAAACCCAAATGTTTGGATTAAAGGCAGGCAAATGATGATGATTTTAAATGCTCATTGTAATATATAATGTATTTTTTCAGTCAGAAACATGTTGTGCCGATTTCAACGACTGGACACAGACACTTCTGACTTGCAATTTTCGCTTTCATCATCATCACAGCCCGTAACAGTCCACTGCAGGACTTAGAGCCTCTCCCACGAAAGGGGAGGTTATTGCCATAATCTCCACGCTTGGCAGGCGGGTTGGAGATCGCAGTGTTTAAATATAACAATGGAAAATGCTGCTGCCCATTTTCCAGACTACGGAGACTATTGATCTTTTGCCTCGAAAACATTAGTCGCTTTCATACCTACACGTAAATACATTGATGTAGTTTCTAATTTCATCAAACCATTGATTCCCTCCAGTCGATATTCTCAAGATCCACACAGAATATCTCGAATTTATACATATTTATGTAGACAAGTAGGTAAGGTTGGGTAGGTCTATAGTACAGATTATAGGCCGTCAATAGCAGAGTAGGTGCCAGAGATATGATAAATGGGTCTCATTGTTTATGTAAGCCGCCGGATGCGAGGTCAATAGACCTTCCATTCGAGCTGCAGAATAATTTCTGGGATGATCCCGTTTACGGTTTTGTATTCGACCTATTGGGTGGGCGGACTGGATAACTGTTGGGGACGGTAGGTGGCAAAATGATAGATTTTCAGGATTAGACTACACATATTATCGGGTTTGTTACCACGGTTAGTATTGTTTTTACCTCGATATTTCGACGCAGTTGCATGCGTCATGGTCACGAGTTGACTGGTGCCGCTGTGTGAAGTCGCTCCTAAGGACAGACATATCGGTCCACCCTCTTTCGGATTCGACGATTACCCTCACTTTGAACTCTCGAACCACTACCATTGTTACTCGCTTGATTCCCTTGACACACGAAACTCACTACGTCTTTACGCGAAACTGAAACAAACCCGAAAATATGTGTAGTGAAAGTGTAGTGAATAACCACGAAAGTCTTAAAACCTATATTTCAGGATTAGATTCAGAAAATTTTCATCAACTTTTACCTTGACGGTGATACACACATAGTTAGTATTAATATACGTGGCATACGAATATTTAGTTTGCTATATGGTTCGTTTTTAAAAGAGCATCCTTCCTTTTCTTATCAAATAAGAAATAAAGATGTGGCCAGTTTCGTAAATATGTGTGCCATGGCGCAGTTTGGTTGTCAATAACAACGAATAGTGTGGTTGTCAATGTGAACGTGTGTGACCGTGTGCGTGCGTACGTAAATTTTGTTTGCAGAAGGCGACTGAATATGTGACCATGAATCAATCTGGGCCGGAAGTAAGATGGCAGTCGCTCCACTGTGACCGCCTGATCTGATATCATGGCACAAACCTGGATATTGACGCTAAAATTATCCTTCCTAACATAGAATAAAATAAGGTAGCTTTCTTAAAGGAGCACATGATGCGGTTTTTACTATAATTTTGATATTTTTTTCCGGAAGGCTAAGTGAGAATATCTGAGAACACCCGTGTATCTAGTAAGTAAGTACCGAAATCTAGTAAGTAGGTACTCTAAAACCTATTTCAATGAAAATGAAAATTAAAAATTGCCTTTGCCAATCAATAACATCAACTTCCGCAACACCTGATTCCATTCCCCATGTAAACACTACACCATGAACAATAGCCCATAACGATACCTAATTGACTTAGTTCAGATTTTAATCAAATATAATCATGAACAATAGACACAGTACCAACTACGCCGTGAGCAACCGGCCTCCACGGCGAGGTTTAGTGAAATATCTCCCGAGTATTGTTACAAGGGACCGCGATTTAACCGGCTCGATTCAGACAATAGTTAGCATACGTCCTTATTCCCCTTAGTATCTTGCGCATAACTTATTACGTGGAGGTGGAAATTATAAGGCTCTTAAGCGTAGGCTGTTGGAAGATTTATGTAGATCCGTGGCTGGGTTTAAAAATTACGGGCAGTGTGTCCTAGTTTCGTAAAGCTACGCAACGACAATACATACTTCATCATATCAGGCGAGAGATGCCCGCTGCTGCTCTAGCTGGTACCTGCGATATCGCCAAGATATCGCACCTGCACAGTAATCATGACGTACCCGCACAGTCGTCGTGCCACACCCGCGTGATCACCGCGTCTTATGCAAGCCGATAGGGTTGGCTGGTTGTCTTGTTTGTAGGCGGCGACGTATAACGGGCCCTGATGAAAAACCAGTCTCCATCAAAACACACCCAACTACATGCTATAGTTTTGTCAGTTTCGTCTTGCTAGACATCTATGTCGATACCAGATCGTAGAATTGATCACTTCATGATGCGCCGATAATTTCATGAAATGATTGTATTTCATGAAATAGCCAGCTAAAACCGACCATAACGATTATGAATTGTCTATCGACTTGAGTTCTTAATATTAAAGAGCTGAGCTGAGCCAAAGCTACTCAGGAAGAGTAGAAAGGACAAAAATAATGTTCGCGCAAAATGTTTATCCATTCACGTTATAATGAGCTACCCTTGTCAACCTCAACAGGCCTATTTTTGCCCGAGCACAGTGAAAGCGGGCGAAGTACGACAACTTTAGAAGAATTTAACTTTTACTTGCACACTTCATCTTTTCCTTCTTCTTACCTTAAGAGATTAGCATAAACGAGGTGCGGATAAGTAGTGTTATATTAATTAAACACAGTATGGTGTTATAATTTGTGTATGAATAAAAACATAGCTTAGCTGTTGATTAGATTTTGATCACCAGAATAATGAGGAACCAGATACAACGTTACACGTGCTTTTATAAGCGCATCCATAGTGTTGCCATTTTGTGCACCTCCGAATAGATAAATCCATTTATTTTCTACACTGGCCGTGTGGTGTCCGGCAGAGTAGAATAGCACCAACCCCTTACACTCATGGGTGTCGTACAAGGCGACTAATGTTTTCGAGGCAAAGGATCGAGAGTCTTCGTGGTCTGGGAAATGGGCAGCAGCATTTTCTATTGTTGTGTTTAAACATTGCGATCTCCACCCCGTCTGCCAAGCGTGGAGATTGTGGCGATGAGCTCTCCTTTCGTGGGAGAGGCCCTAAGTCCTACAGTGGACTGTTGCGGGCTGTGTTGATGATGATGATTTTCTACACAATGGAATGTGCTTTACAAATGACAACACCAATCACAAATGTCAAGATTGACAGTTTATTAATTAACAATCGAGTAGATTCAATATTTGATAAATTAAATACACCAGTAAAACAATTGCAAGTATCGCATCAGCTGGTAAAATGTTACAGTTCATCGTGAAATATCGGTTAAGCTATTTGTTAAGGTTTGTCATATTTTTATTACACTAACGGTAGTGATAGTGATGAATAATTGAATGAATTTTTCCAGCAAGGAACGCAATGCGACAAATAACGATGCCATTAATATTACCATCGTTCCCAAGAAAGAGCTTGTAAGAGTATTTTATAGAACTGTATATTCTGTTCATGAAACAGAGTGGCCAAATAACAGGTATACACTTTAGTTTTGTAATTTTATTCTATGAAATATAAAATATATAAAGTATTTCTTGTTGAATATAGTATTTAGGGCCGGCAGTTAAACATGGAAAATAATGTCAGACAAATGTCCACCTCTAGCAGCATCGCAGATGTGAACCCTTTTCATCGCGTTTTTCATCATATTTTCACACATTTCCTGCGTTATCTCAGTGACTGTGTCTCGAATATTTTGTTTTAATTGCTGAAGGTTCATTGGCCTGTTAGCATAGACACGTCCCTTTAGATAACCCCACAGAAAAAAGTCAGGAGCTGAAATAAGACGATCTTGGGGGCCAATCAATGTCACCGTTTCCCGAAATTAATCGACCTTGAAACATTCTTTTTAATGTTTCTATTGTGGCTCGTGCCGTGTGACATGTGGCCCCATCTTGTTGAAACTTGTTGGCCACCCTGTATTATATTGGCGCTAGCTACTAAAGTAGTATTCTAGTGTTTGTAGTTACTCGCTTCGGCTTAAATGCAGGTGCAAGTGTTCGCAAGTATAATGTAGCATTACCGGGGTAGTGATGATATGAAAATTATTTTTGGGCCTCAACTATTCATACCGGAAAACGTCTCCAGGTTACCGATGTCGTTTGTAGGACTTGTGCTGAGGGCATCGTCTCAGTTGGATTCGGAATCTAAAACTACCTAACTGCACACACACATACACACACATATTATTCGACGACCCGAGTGGTTCAGTTGGTTAATTTGCTGCAACGGTACCGCCTATTATCAATCTTATTATAATAGAATATTTTTAAATTATTTTCGTACTTTGTAATTTTTAGTACATCAAATGTAATCTGCAACGTTAGGTATATTTATTTGTGAAAACAAAATTATAAAGCGTGAAAATTATGTTAGTGTTTAGTTTTAGTGGAACGGAACATAATAAATGTCATTGTTGGTTGTTTTTGGACGTTCTTTGCTCTATGTAGTATATGGCCGAATTTGGTTATTTTTTTACTAAGAACAAGTAAGTTTGAAAAGTGTACCAAAGTATGTATCATGTATGTACAAATTATTGTAATTAATGAAATCGGTGCATAGGTTAATATGGGCCAGCTAAAATTTGCCATTCAACCTCTCTTCTCCACTTTGTGGTCGTTCAAAGTAATACATTTCAGTCCATTTCACAAGATAGATAGGGCCTATCCAAAATGCATGTTGTGACGTCATTCGAGAGGGATGGTATCATGCGATTGGAGATCGGCGGTACCGTTCCTGGTCTGCTATGCCCTGGTTCGATTCCTGACCTAGCAGAAATTAAAATCATTAATATTTATTCTATTACGGGGCTGGGTGTTATACGTATAATAAGTATGTATTTAAAAATATATAAGTAGTTCACCAGTTATCTAGCATCCATAACACAAGCTTGCTTACTTCGGGACTAGATGGTATGAATAGTAGTGATGGTATGGTAGTATGAATTGTAGAAGCATATTCATTATTATTATTTTTTCATTATATTATTATAAGTATTATATCGACACAGCCAAATTGCCTTATTTAGTAGGTAGAGACTACAACTACTGAACTGTATCTGAACTGGCGCTACCCATCCATAGATTAAAATTAATAATTACCACCGAGCCAGGGTCCGCGCCTCGGATATTTTTCATCCCCCTCCCGGGTGTAAAGGGGCTAACTAGGTATAATTTATCGCCCACTATTACGTTTTAATAGCGCGCCAACAGATGGCGCCAGTGCATAATTCTAGGAACCACCGTTTTTTGTGAAAGTAAAAATTTTGGGGAGTGTACGTACAGGTTTTGTGTTGTTTTTCCGTCAAAGATGATGCATGTATGTGTGTAAGCTAGACATTTTAGGTGTTTGGTTTTAAGGTACTATGGGTAGGTATCTAGTAGCAGTACTCAAAAGTTTAAAAGAGGAATAAAGAGCATTGAGCCATTTGTTTATATTTGGCCAGATACCTGTACAGCTTTTTGCTCTGATTCCTTACCACGTTGATCAATTGTGTCGACCTTGAATTTCTTCAACAAAAGGATGCCACTCATTCCCGCAACGGAAATTTGGCTTTGGTTTACTCATGACCAACAAACATTTTCATCAGTTTCAGACATTTGTGTGTTTTAATGCACTATCCGCCAACTACTGTTGTTTGTGTAGTTACTCCATAATGTTTCTAGGCCATAACGTATAGGTTTTGTATAATGACACGAGTTTGAAATCTTTACAACTATGGATATCACATTGAAGTCGAGCGTTACTTTAGTATTGTGAGTTGGAGAGTTACGTGGAAACAAAACTTTCTTTTTACTCTATCGGTAGACTAGGTAGTATAATAGTTGACCTCATCTCACCTGATTAGCAGTAACGATAAGGTCGTAAAAGTAGCACGATTGCCTGAAAGGAACATTCCACTTCCATTTTCCGACGACCTGAGTGGTTCAATGGTCACCAAACCGGTCTGCCACGCAAGAGGTCCCCGTCGATTCCCGGCCGGGCAGAAATTGAAATGATGTATTTTAATTTCTGTTACGGGTCTGGGTGTTCTATGTATAATAAGTATGTATTTAAAAGTATTTTAATAGCATATCAGTTATCTAGCACCCATAGTACAAGCTTTGCTTAGTTTGGGGCTAGCTGGCGCTGTGTGAATTTGTCCAGGAATATTTATTATTATTTTACTCTTGGGTTTAAGGCCTCACAACAGTTATTCACAACAGTAGGAACGGTAACGCAGGCAACATGTCTGCTACATATCATCCCCTACGACGCAGGTAACGCGGGAAGCATTTCGTGGTAAGATATATTATGATTATTAGTAAGGGTTAACGTTTATAGAATTACATGAATATTTTATCAGCCTATTCGGTGAATTGTCCCTTGCCTATGCTATTGTCGTTTGTTAATTTAGACCTGAATCTAGACCAAGGCAACCGCTAAAGTCAGTCACTCCAGAAAACGTCATCAGGGTATAGTCGCTAATAAAATAATGTCACAATATTACTAGCTGTGAGATTTCTATCATTTTTACGGACCATACAAATTATGTATCATGAATTGGCACAAGTAACTTTCTGTTCTAGTCTGAAAAAGTGGGCGGGGTATTGTTCGAGATACAACCTTCCTAACCATAAGAAGTTCATGTAAAGTAGTGGAAACTACCTCGGATCTAATCCTCATTTCATCCTGAATCTTATGCCTATAATGTTGTGACATTTATAGAAAAATAACGACATCAGCCTGTTGACGTTTTCTGAAGTGACGGCAGTTTTCGGTTGCCTTAGTCTAGGTTTATGTTTGAGGTCGCCCTGACCGCGTTTAAACTTATAAAATCAATAAATGACAATAGAAAGTGATAAGGGGCAATTAATTAAATGCGCTGATTAAATTTTTAAGTGTTTTTTATACGTTAACATCTGCCACGAAATGCTTCTCATATTACCAAAATATTATGTATTTGTATGGACAGACATGTTTTTTCAAATATTCGATAAAGTAATGGTCGCTAGGTATTGATTTTTAGTCAAGGAATTTGTTTGGAGTTTAGGCGGCGGTGACCACTTTCCAGGCCCGCTTGACTGTTTATCAATCGAATAAAATTAAAAAAAATGCCTTTAACCAATACAAAAATTAAAACAATAGGGTGTATAACAAGCCGTTGGCTACAAACTTTTGGACCAGCCAACGTACTCTGCCGCACACCACACGCCTAAGTTGAAGACAATATACTATCTTATAATTGCCGTTTTCTATCTACCATATACAGATGAAATTGAATACCTACATGAAAATACATTGAACCGTGCGTGCGTAACGACGTGCAGCAGCTGTACTCTACCTCTATAGATGTCTATCTCAAGATTGAGTAGGAAAGAAGAAAAGAGCCTACGACCTATTTCTGCTCCGACTATTGTCCGATAAAGAAGAGTTTCAACGTGAAACGGTAAGGATAATGCCTCGGGGAGGCAAGATAGTTAAACCAACAAGCTGGTCAATCTCAAGCGCTCGACTCAGTGAGCTTAATAATGCACGGCACAGTTCTAGGGTTGGAGTGTCACTGCTAGCGGAAGGGTGGCGCTAGAGTTGTTTTCAAATATTGAAATTGTTACCAACGCAATGTTTGGGATTGCGTTATATATTGATTTAAACTATCGCGGTAGGATCATACATTTTATAACTGATTTACGGATTTTACAGCGTATCTTGATGAGTAGGTAGGCAGATAAGCTAGTAAGCCAAGTATAAATAATAAATATTATTCAATAATCTTAGCGTTAATGCCATGGGTCCCGGGGTCCGCCTTAAACATGATCCAGGATTTAACAGATAAGTTAATTACAATGAAGCGACTACCATCTGACCTCCGTAACACTGCTTACAAGGGAACCTAACCAGATTGAATCATGGTTACACAATCAGTCGCCTGAATGTGCAAGTTTTATCACCATGTTTTCCCTCACCGTAAGAGCATCGGTTAGTGTTCAATTAATGAAATAATTCAGAAAAGAGTAATTGGTACATGGCGATAGTGGGTATTGAAACCGCTCCCTCTCGCTTACGAGTCGGATACCTTTACCACTAAACCATCGACGCTATACGTACATAATGTCACCCATTTATTCCGTGGGGGTATGCAGAGACCAGATCAGGCTACAGCCATCAACAACACTGCAAAATTTATCCAAATCCATTCAGTAGACGTCATAGACCATACCAACATCCATCCTTATAATCTTTCTCATTTTTAAGAGTAGTAGAATATCTTCAAAGAATACATTTATCCTGATAACGTGTTCCAAAACGCAAAAACTTGGCACCTACACGCGTACGAAGTCGCGGGTAGTAGCATGCTCACAAGCGAACTGACTCTGATCAAATGCTAATACAGGTCTGTCTATTCCACGTCTGTTGAATGAATGAATGAATGAATGAATGAATGAATGAATGAATGAATGATTTATTGCTCTAAAATGTGGTGCATGGTAGATGTTACAATTTTTATACTCGCTTCTCACACTTTACCAGTATCTGGCATGCAATATTAGAAACATAATTAATCTAATTGTTATTGAAATGTCCACAACAAAATTTATAAATCTCCAAAATAACCATGTCACTACAAATAATTAATAATATTAGTTAGTCATAACACGTTACAATGTCAAAATAAGAATCAACGCAACCAAACGCAAACTTCTGCTTTACACTGGCAACATTTACAAACGTCGCAACTACTTCCGATGTCATATTTTTGACATTTAGTTTGACAGCCAACAGCCATCTTGCCTCTTCGCAAAACGTCTACTGAAACAGATATAGTTTTACGAGCTAATATACCTAAATCCGGTTTTCCCCAATGATTGCGACTCAAGTGAGTACTTAATATCTTCAATTTTTGTAATCTTATTGTTGAGATCAAATGCCGTACGCTTTACGACAACGTACTGAAGAAATTGTTCTAAAGTAATTGTTGTATTAGTTACAGGTAGTATACAATTCAGCGACGGCGCTCAAATGACTCAAAGAATTCACCAACACTGTAAAAACAGCTTTGTATCAACCATTCTCTTAATTTGCATTTGAACCTATTCAATGGCAATAATTTCATATTACTATCAAGACTATTATATATTTTAATTGCCATTAAACAACTGTTTCTGCTATATAGAGTTGTTGAATGCGAAGGTACCACCAATCTATCTGGAAACCTTGTGTTGAAAGCAGTAGTTTCCGAGACTTTAGTGAATAAGTGCATGTTACTTTTAACAAATACACATATCTCGTAAATGTACATGCTCGGGACAGACAACATATTATGAGATCTAAATAGGGGTCTACAAGATGTTAGAGAATCAACATCACAAATTGCTCTAATGCACTGTTTTTGGCAAATCAGTACTTGATTTACGTAGGATGAGTTACCCCAGATTATGATGGCATATCTCATGATAGAGCATACGTAGCCGTGATATGCCTGCAAAGCAATTTTCTTGCTGCAAACCTTTGAGAGCCGCCAGAGTGCATACGCAAAGGAGTTTATTTTATTGCACAAGTTGGTGATATGCGTAGCCCATGTACACCTATCCTCCAGCCAGATGCCCAGAAATGCAGTTTGACTAGACTCCGCAATAATTAGATTATTTGCTTTTACAGTTAAAGCTTTTTTATGACCATTTCTGTTTACAAATTGTATATATGTTGTCTTATTTAAATTTACTTTAAGATTATTGTCATCCATCCATTTTATAATGTCATGTACTGTCTTATTCACTTCGTCATTGTAATTGTTAACATCTTTACACTCTATTACCACCGATATATCGTCAGCAAATATGGTACAGTCATAGTTAGTTACGCTTGGCAAATCATTTATATATATTAAAAATAATAATGGTCCCAAATTACTGCCCTGAGGAACCCCTACCTTATTTAGTTCTATTGAGGATCTGTACGATCTACGCTCTGCATTACATACTTTCGCTATTTCGACATACTGTCTTCTGTCACTTAGATAGCTCTCAAGCCATTCATAAGCTAGTCCTCTTATACCGTACCGTTCACATTTGTCGAGCAGTCTCTTGTGTGATACAAAGTCGAATGCTTTGCTCATGTCAAAGTATACTGCTGTAACAGCTAATCTTTTGTCAAGACATTTTAAGATATTATTTACGAGAGAAAATGTGGCTAAAGATGTCGATTTACCCTTCTGAAACCCATACTGGCAATCTTTAAGTATTTTAAATGTCGTTAAAAAGCTGGTAATGCGTTCATGCATCGCTTTTTCAAACACTTTGGAAAATATGGATATAAGTGCTATAGGTCTATAATTATCCATATTGTCCTCACTCCCCTTTTTGTGCAAAGGCTTAACAGTTGTCAGCTTTAGCTGATCTGGAAATGAGCCATTGGTAAAAGACAGATTTATCAAATAACTCAGGACAGGCGCAATTTCAACTTTACAAGCCTTTATCACTTTTGTATGAATATTGTCATAACCTGTCGCATTTGTGGTGTTCAAATTATTAATAATTTTTATTACTTCTTGAGCATCAGTGGGCTTCAAGAATATACTAGAATTATTTTTAGGTATATGTTTAATGTCAGAAGCAGAGTCACGATCAGTAGAGTTAGTCAGATTTATATAATATTTATTAAATGAATTGGCAATGTCAATAGGGTCAATTGTAATTTGTTTATGTATTTATGAGAAGCTATATTATTAGTTTTATTTTTTATTAAGTCCCACGAAGCTTTACAAATATTTTTAGATTGCTTTATATATTGACTATTGGACATTTTTTGAGCGTGATTTATACATCGCTTAAGCAGCCTTGTATAATTTTTATATTTCAGTTTTGTTGTTCCCAGCTGACATGCTTTGCTGGACAGAGCACCCACTGCAGAGTTAATCCTGTGGGAATAATTTAGTCTATATCTTGCGATAGTGTGGTTGATGACGTTTATGACGTTATACAGTCAGTTCACTGAGAATAGTGTCTTGTGGACAGTGTTTTGTCGGTTAGTAATAGACGGTTCTGGAAATCGTTTCAGGCGAGCTACTCTGACCAAGCGTCGGTGGCCGAGTGGAGATATCCGACTCGTAAGTGTGAGGTACCGAGTTCGAATCCTACTGCGGCCATGTGCCAATGACTCTTATCTAAGTTATGTGCATTAGTTGAATGCTAACCGATGCTCCTTCGGTGAGGGAGAACATCGTGATGAAACCTGCACATTCAGGCGACTGGATGTGTAACCATAAAATATATTTTGAAGGGAGTGGCAGAATAGCAAGGGGTGAGCCATAAGCCCATTTATCATCGGGTACATTTTAAATTAGTTTTTTCTTTGTTATGTATTTATATATTTGTTTTTTTTATAATTCTTAAATGTTTATTTTATAACTTTTTTGAAAGATGATTTTTTTTATTTTTTTTAAACGATTATTTATTTATTTATTTTATTTTATAACAGGGTCACGGAGAACAGATGAAAGTCGCTTCACTGTAACTATCTGATCTGCCAAATCGGCGTACTCGCCCTCGTGCGCGAGAACACAACCAGGACATTAACGCCAAGATGATGGTTATTTTTTTACTCTGACCAAGATTCGTCACTTCAATTCGTAATTATTAATTCTCACCATCAAAACTCTCCAAATGTCACTTAGACCACACCACATAACTGCGATGTTCACGATGATTGGCTTCCTATTGTATCTATTGATGTAGAGGATCACTTTATTAGCAGCATTTTCCATTAGCAGTAGCAGCAGTATCATTTTCCATTGTTATATTTAAACACTGCGATCTCCAACGCGCCTGCCAAGCGTGGAGATTATGGCAATAACCTCCCCTTTCGTAGGAAAGGCCCTAAGTCCTGCTGTGGACTGTTACGGGCTGTGATGACAAAACTAAAAAATTACAAAAAAGCATTAAAAGTTAAAAATAAAATAAGTTTTCATCTTATTTTATTTTTTTAGACTTTTTGGTGTAAAGGTTACAGTATAAATTTTTTTGCCTAAATTTTTATTTTTATTTTTTGGATATTCGTCTCAAATTCTACAACTTTGCATATCGATAGTGGACAAATTTGCAAACAATATCAAGAATCTGGAAATAGTCTCGCAAATTAAAAACCTATCATGTTTCCATTGAATTCCATTTTCTTTAATTGCTTTGGTATTTATTTTTATTGTAAGTTGCCAGTCCCAGCAATTTTCAATACCTATGTGTTGGGAAACTAATATTCCTTTCATTATCATCATCAACAGCCCACAACAGTCCACTGCTGGGCTTGACCATTAATTTTATTTTATTTGATACGAAATGGGGAACTTGCCGAATTTTTTCCGCAAATAACGGCCTTGAAGAGCAACAGCGTTCAACATACACAGTTTTATGTCACACACTAGATCTGAAGAACAATAGGGTTGCAAAACTTTTATGTGGCGCCCATATTTTGTCACAGAGAAGGTATATTTTATGCCAAATAATTATTTTCTTGTAAACTTGCCGGCTCTCTTGCAAGAAATTGGCTACACGCCAGAGAAAAAGGCGAATATTTCTTTTGAACATCCCACTCTTTAGTCGTGTATTATTTCTACTTTGTAGAGAAATGTACCGAGACTTGAAATGTAAACTCGGGCTCAGAGGCTGCTAGTTTTGTTTTATAGTCGGTGCGCTGTTTCTAACTGCATAATTCGAGTGCTGAACTGGTTTGGTGCAGTTTAACTGCTGAGAAATTTAAACCTTCGACGAAAAAGTGTGGTTGTAAAGTTTGCCATGTATCTGTGGCTCTATGGCGGTGTGTGTTTCTCTGTAGAATCGTAGCTCCCGAATGGATAGACCGATTTGAATACGGTTTTCTCTTATTGAGAGCCAGTTTAATCAAGACGGTTCTTAACTTTGTTTCATTGAAATCAGTTTAGTAGTTTAGAAAATATTTGAATAAATGTAAACACTGTCGGGTGTTATCCGACTTTTTCTAACGGTTACAATACTACATTTCGTATTCTATGTATAAGCAATAAATAACTTTCATTCATTCATTTATTTACATCGGCAGAAATAGATGAGATGGTGGTATCTATTTAGGCGGACTCCTCAGTCCTACCATTGGCCACAAACGACAATGTGATAATTTGATTTTTCCCGCGACGTCGTCAGCCTAAAATTCGGTATACGTCGGGTTCGGAATATATTTTGGCCTATTTAGGGAGTAAGGGACTACAAGCTACAAGGGGCAAGCTACAGCACTGCCAAATTTCGTTGAAATCCGTTCGGTAATTTTCACGTGAAAGAGTAACAAACATCTATCCAAACATTATGACAAACTTTTACATTTATAATATTTGTAGGATTGCATTCTCAGCTAGATCGGGGGGTCAACATTGTCAAGGTAAGGTGTTACCTTGTAATTAATACTGCTAATAGATCTGGGCAGCGCCACCGTATACCCTGTATAATTTCTAAAGGATGCATGAGCACTCCCAGAGTCACTCTATCCTGAAAGTCGGAGTTCCGTCTAAGAAACAGAATCAGCAAAATAAACCAGTTTTTAGATGATTTTGAAAGTTATTGTGTTTAGTATAGAACCAGTTCATTTGTTTTATTTATATTTAAATTCAGTGTTATAGGTGTATTATTAATTTATGTTGTGGTTTTTTAAAGAATATATACGTCCTATTTTGTCCAAATTCAGTTGTCCACGAAAACGAGGCAGTGAGCAACACCTATATATAAATGCTTATAATTCGAGTACGAAACCGAGTTTTGGTGCAGTTTAACCACTTGGGTAGAATAAAGCACCGGAGACTTATTTCACGTGCATTAGCGGGGACATTTTTAATTTTACAAAGCAGTTGAGTCGTTTTCTTCCGTGTAAATGGGTTGCAATTAGTTTTAACGATATCTCGTGGCGTTGGCGGCCGCTGGCGCGTGCCAGGGCCCGCGGTAGTGCCAATTGGTGGGGTCAATGGTTTCTCATATTATTTAAAATGGAGATTTTATTTAAACAACAACACAGCACAACAGAAACAGAAAAATTAAAAAAAAAATCTAAGACTACCTAAATAAAACTAAAAAGTACTAATCTAATAAACCGCCACCATTAGGTCCCTGACGCGCCCAAAATGCTGGTGGCATAGCGAAATAAATTAGTTTCATAAGTTACAATCGAAAAATATGGCCAAATCGGACAATTTGGTCCTACAGGTCACGACTCCCGTAGTTGCCTTGAAAACAAATATCGATCAAAGAACACGCCTCTGAATTTCCTTGTTGCTGGTGATCTGGTGAGAGTTGCAGTTTAATTCGACCTGTGGCCCTAGCACAAGTGTGTCCGCGACAAAGCTCGCGGCGCGAGAGAGTGTTTGTCTCTTTCTCTCAATACTAAGACGAAAGAGATAGCAATACCTATATCGCGCTTTTTCTCGAGTATCGCGCGCGAGAGCTACTTTTGCTAGGCCTACTGAGTGACGACCTGGTTCACTTGGTTAACATGTTGTTTGCCACGCAGAGATCCCGGGTTCGATTCCTGGCCGAGTAGAAATTGAAGTGATGAATTGTCCAAGCACAGACCAGGCTTATTTTGACATTATCCGGGACCTATACCGTGATTCCGATTCTAGGACTGCTGTTGGTGCCTAACCTTTCCCTAATTGGGGTATACCTGCAGGGCTTTCTGTTTAGCATGATAATGGGAGTATTTGGTATAAGTACACTAGCGCTTTGAAATGGGCAAATAGGAAAACAAACAGTGACATAAAAAACCTAAAATCGAACGCGCTTTGTAAATTTGTCCGGGATTATTTATATTTTATTGTAAGTCCAAGACAATCATGAGTAACCTGATAATATCGCGCTGACCGACTCAGACAAGAGGCGACTTGATAACGTGTGTAGGAGAAAGGAGTCACTTGAAAACGGTCTGAAACTAAACGTGGCGAAGACAGTACATGGCTTGCAACATTGTGTAGGTTTCCTACCCGTCTACATAGGCAAAGATGAGGTTCAGTTCACGAATCAGGTTAGTTATCTGTAACCCGGAGACTTCGACAGCGAGATCATGGTTCGATCATCCGCGGCCTGGGCTAAACGGCGGGAGGTGTCGACACCAAAATGCCGGTAAAACTGAAGGGACACAGGTCTATAAAACCATCATTGACCTGATCTTGTATACGGCAGCCAGGCTTGGCTGTATTGCTTTTCCTTGTTATTAAAAACTTGAAATCTTTTCAGTAAATGGATGTATTAAGACCGACATTTTTATTATATTGTGTTACTAATTTACTGCGTACATATTTTATAAAAACCTGAAATATAACTGTTAGATATTTGCAACAAAACTTACCATCAAAATCATAAATATTCTACCCTGCTATGCCAGGTTTTGTAACTATAATGATTATGACATGTAAGGGTATGTATAGGTCTACATGTATAGACCGTGTGCTATCCGGCCGAGTAGACTATCTTGTATCCGGAGAATAATAGTAGAATAGAACCTTTACACTCGTGGGTGTCGTACAAAGCGACCAATGTTTTCGAGGCACTATATGTGCAAGTCCCCGTAGGCTGAAAAATGGGCAGCAGCGTTTTAGATTGTTATGTTTATAATACTGCGATCTCCGACCCGCCTGCTAAGCATGAAGATTATGGTAATTACTTCCCCTTTCGTGGGAGAGGCCCTAAGTAAGAGTAGTTGCAGCAACGGCTCGTGCGGGAGCTACGCGAATGGCCCACGTGCACGTCTTCAACGAGCAGTTTTCCAGTAAGTACTGTCAGATGGTATCAACAATGATCAAAAGGTGGCGCTCTCATTAACTTGGTAACAAAACAGAACATTATTTCATTTTAAAATACAACTATTAAGTAAAACGTCTTTAAAATAAACGGCTTAAAATATCTATAGTTTATTTAATTTACCTGGTTGCTAATAACTTCTCGTTTGTATTTTTTTGTGATACAAAAATCTTTTATTGTGTAAACGCAAAAATAGGCAGCTTTTCTACAACTACACAATCTAGTTTTAAACTTGACAAACAATAATAATTTTATTGTATTTGTAATCTCGTTTTTTTTTCATACAATTATTACCAAAACGGTCGATTGCGCCATCTAGTAAGAGCTTATTGTATCGTACGATGAAATGCAACGCGCGAACGGGAGGCAAGGCGTTGCTGCAACTGCGCATTCGGGCCACATTCGCGAAATTTTGAAGCAATCTAGACAGAGACGCTACACGTAAACCCCCTCACGAAACACCACAAAGGTGTATACGTGAACCCCCCTCTTCGTTCCTAAATCCGACCCAGCTCCGGATCAATTAACGGCAGAAGCTAAGGATAACGAGCGACGCCATGGCGGCACCAAGAGCCGTTCAAATGGAAACTGGATTTTACCAATTCAATGGGCGATGAGACACACCCGCGTGTTCCAACTATATCTCGACAAAGTAGATATAAAATACGGATTACTTCATTTATTTATTTATTTATTTCATAGCATAAGTGATACTCTTCTAATCGATTTAAGTAAGACGCCACTTTAAAAATGTAATATGAAAACCTAAATTCGAAAATCCGTAACTTATAATTATGATCGCCATAATAATTAAAATCAATAATTTTAAAAGCCGTAAAGCCGCTGAAAAGCCCCCGCAGTAGACTTAATTAAGAGCAGGTGGCCCGTTAGTCTTTTGTTTATTTACATTGACAGACCAAAATGGAACGCGATTCTCATATAATAAGGGTCAGTGTCGTATCGCAAATTTTATTAATATATTTATTTAGGTTAGGTAGTGACGAGCAGCACTGTTGTTGATGTGTCACTATCACATCACACGTTGTTGAAAGTCATTTGAAATCAAGTAGACACAGTTTGTTCGACTTCAACTACCTTCACGGAAGGAATTCACTGACACGGCTGTCACAACATTTTGTAGTAATTTGTTCTAGTTTGATACATGTGATCTTGTATATGTGATAGATGAAATAGATGGTCAGGTAACCCCGAAAGGTTTAGTACTTTTTTTGTATTAAATGCTTTAGCGATTTCGTTACAAGCTCTATCACTGTTTGTCAGCTACAAGTTTTAATGATAAACAAGTTGGAATGGAAATGGAAAAGTCGTTAAAAGGAGGAAGCGTCGGCGAGCCAAATGGACTGAAATAATCACCACTGCATAATATAAAAATAGACATACAAAGAGCTTTTCACCGTACTATACTGTATTCCAAATTTTGGGTATAGGCTGAAACCTAGGTGGCCGAGTGGTAACGGTATCCGACTCGCAAGCGAAAGATACCGGGTTCGAATCCCAATGCCGCCATGTAGCTTAAACTCATTTCTGAGTTATATACATTAGTTAAATACTAACTGATGCTCTTACGGTCAGAGAAAACATCGTGATGAAACCTGTACATTCAAGTGACTGAATGTGTAACCATGATCAAAACATCCAAACAAAACCAAATTTTCTGCTCGACATTTATCTATAATTGTGTCAATTAGGTTTTAGATACTCGCCAGCTAAATAGGTTTGAGGTCAAAACGAAATTAAAAGATTGGCTACTGCAACACAATTACGACGAGACAGAATTTTTTTTGCCAAATAGCTCTTGCTCGTTGTTATACACAATAACACTCACTCACCCAACCCCACACATACACACACACATACACACCCTTACTCCTCCCTCGCTCGTTTTTAATACCATCTATTTGTGATATAGGTCTTGAAGTATATGTGGTTGTTAAAATTCTACTCATTATATAGCTTCCACGGCAGAACACTGACTTCCAAGATACAGGCTATTGCCTAATTTGGATCTCAGGGTTTAAAAACTAATTTGTACAAGTATGTTTATCAACCTATACTAAGGGAACCCAATGTAACATTGTTTTTGTACCCTGGTATCAGGGCCACAGAGGTCAGATGGCGGTCGCTCCACAGTAATTACCTGATCTGCCAAATCCTAGACCAGGCGAGAGCATAACCGGGACATTAACGCCAAGATAATTTTTATTTATTTTAGTACTGAAACTTGATTATAAAAATAATAAATTGATTGAAGTTCAGGATATCGAAGTGAATAATCAAATTCAGTTCGTCAAATCGTTGCATAACAAAAGTAGGTAGTTAATAATTTTACGGATTATTTGTCCTTGCATTCTGGACATTAAATCAAGAAGTTTCTCTTCAGAACTTTTTATGTCTGTCAATAAAATTATAAAGTGCAGTTTAAGTGTTAAGAAATAAAAAAATATTCTCTCCAGCAGACGTTTAAACATAGAAAAAGTGAAAAATACGTTGTAATTTGTTGGTTTCCCTCATTTTTTATTCATTACAGCAAATAAAATTATACGCCACGTCATTTCGCAACAGTGTTAACATGAAAAAATGTCGGAGTGTTTGGAACTCCCGAACTCTCTTGTTTTTATTACGCCAAAATGTTATGTCTCGCTAGACAGTAAAATGTTACGATTACTTGATTTCTGGAAGTTCACAGAAAGTGTTCTATTTTTGGTTCAGAATTAAATAATACTTACACTATATGTATGTGTGTTTGTATATGCATGTATAGCCCGCGGGCCAAAACCAATCCCGGCCGAAACACCTGAACACTCAAATTTAGGTATAGGGACACAACCACTTGATAAATCGAGCTTCATTCATTCATAACAATAACAATAAGTACCAAACTATTTCTTGGAAAATTCTGACTACTCCATGAAAATTAAGGATTTGAGTTTTTGGGTTCAAAAACACGATTGATCAAGGTCATTAATATCTAAGTAACTAGTAAACTTGGCGCTGGTTTGGTCACGTGTTGCGTAAGCCTCAGGGATACGTGGGAAATAGGTGCCTGAACCTGCCGGTATCAGGAAAGAGGCCCCGTTGGCGACCCAAAAAGCGATAGATTGACATCACTGAGTCGGATGCGAGAGTCAACGGCTTACGACGCGAAGGTGCCGAACACCAGGTGAAGTGGAGAAGAATGGGTAGGAAAGCGCACCCTGGCAGAGGCCGGGATAAGAGCTAAGACGATGATTATTGATATCTTGGTAACTAGCTAAACTAATTCAGTAGCCATCACTACAAATAATAAGACAAAGTTAAACGCCATGTCTGTCCGTCTGTTCGCAATAAATTAAAAACTACTGTAAGGATTTTCAGTTTTCACCAATAGACAGAGTGATTCATAAGGAAGGTTTAAATGTATTGTCAAGGTTACTACAGCGGATCGTTAGTTAATATTAAAACCGGTTCAGATAGTGTGGATGCGTCATCGACTGTTCGAAAGAATGTTTTTCAAACGTACTATTCGGATGTAGAAAGTTCCCAGCCGCAAAACACTGTACACCTTGAACACAGGCAGAGACAATAGGCCACATTTGTGGAGGTATCTCATTTGCTTACGGTCTTATTCATAAAAAGTAATTTGAGGTTCATGGAAGGTTTAAAATATGGTTCTTGAAAAACATAATTTATGTTACTCACAAAGAGTTTTAAAATACGTTTTAAAGTCCTAATGACTGTTTTAGCTAATGAACGTTTTAAACCTATTATTACTACTACTAAGGTATTTTTATGCACAAGACCGTTAATCTTTAACTTCCAAGTGATTGTCTAAGATAAAATGCCAGTTACCTTTTTAAATTTCCTAAGCTCTGAGTTCTAATATATTCTGCCCTTGTCACAATATCATATCGTTATATTGATGTAGACCCGTGCCGCTACTATACTCATTCTACTTATGTTGTTTCTGATTCACCAACAGCCAAATATATTCTCCTATCAATGCCAGTCTGTGTAAAGCATACACTGTATAAGCAAATTCGCCCTGTCGGAAAACATGTTAGTTTGTGATCTGAATTTCAGAGATTCCGTCCCAAGTAAGTATATAACTTTTCGGTCGGCTCGGCAAATATTGACTGTGCAGATTTTTTTGTGAAATTCCTTCGACAGTATTCTTTTCTTTGCGACGTAGAACGTATTCGCGTCAGGCCTCTTGTTATACCGTTGTGTATCTTAGAAGAAAATTTGTTGTTCATTAAATAATCTTAGAATCATATTTCTCTCGATCGTAATAAGTACTATAAATCAGCAATATATTTAAGTACCTAAGTAGAACGCCTTAACTATCAAATTAGGTAGCGTTTTGTAAAAATGGCAGAAACACGCTAACATCGTCATTTACTTTCGATGTGCACATCCTACGCAAATGGCCCTTAATGTTGCATTTCTTACAGACATAATCTATCAAAACGGCACTCGGACGTTACGATTACCACACACGTAATACTTTGTATTCTTTGTTCTATCGCTTTGCTTTGCTTTGTAAGATATCTTACACAGCTGATTATCGGCAGTGGCGGCGCTGCTAGCTACAGTTCTTTCCCTCGCAGCCTTAATATTGTCCATCATCTCGACAGCCTGGCTCAGCATCCTGTGTGTACAGCTTCTCTTTTTCCTGGCTGTGCAACATGCCCATGATGAAGTGGTCGCGCAGAGCTTCCTCCACGTCGTATAACTCGATTGGCAGTGGGCGCTGCCCATTTAGAATGTGACTCACCGATCTGCTGTGCAGCTGCATAAAACTTGTGGCGCTCACCAAATCCTTTACCGTTCGGTATTAAATGCTCGTCCAATCGAGTGAGTATATCTTCATATGGCACATTTTGAATTCCTTTGGCAGGCATAAATCCGATGCGACTATGTGCCTTCGGTGAGTGCGCTCAGCAGTATTTTGCTCGCCTTCTCTCCCCGTTCGCATCTCTCTGCGTCTCTCGTTTGCCTTAATGCCGTTACTCGGCCTTTATATGTCGTCCAATTCTGGATATTGCGGTCGAAAATTGATATAAATGCATATTGCGTACATTGCGTATTACTCATTCTGCGCTTTGCGCAACCCACTTTGCGCGGGTTAAATGTAACAAATCGTCGTCAATTAATACATCGACGAAAAAACAAATAATGAACACGATTTCTGGACACACTACCATATATTTATGGGTTGCCAGGACAATCGTTTGACTCCTCTTGCTAATGCTGTACTTATTAATTATGCAATAAAAAGTTTACATACACACTTTTGATTTGATTTAATTTGTTTTGACTTAACATAGCTGCTCAATTCCGTCATCCTCGAGGGAAAAACGCCGGAAGCATGGCACAGAAGCATAGTGATATTGTTCTTCAGACAGGTGATAAGGCTCTCTTGAAGAACTTCAGACCAATATCGCTACTGACCCATGTCTATAAGCTGTTTTCGAGAGTCATTACGAATCGTCTCGCACGCAGGTTTGATGACTTCCAGCCTCCCGAACAAGCCGGATTCCGAAAAGGTTTTAGTACCATAGACCACATACATACGCTGCGGCAGGTTGTACAGAAGACCGAAGAGTATAACCGGCCATTATGCTTGGCGTTTGTGGACTATGAGAAAGCCTTCGATTCGATCGAAACTTTGCGGAAAGCACAGGACCGGTCTTTGTGGAGATCTCTGGGGGAGGCCTATGCCCAGCAGTGGGCGTCTTCTGGCTGATATGATGATGATGAGTCGT
Organism: Blastobasis lacticolella; assembly: GCA_905147135.1. Classification (NCBI taxonomy): domain Eukaryota; kingdom Metazoa; phylum Arthropoda; class Insecta; order Lepidoptera; family Blastobasidae; genus Blastobasis; species Blastobasis lacticolella. Next base: position 3,728,059 of record LR990048.1, on the reverse strand, counting down.
GGTTTGGTCATATTTTCGGTGTTGCGCTGTCGGTTGTGAGATTTTGTGAACGTGGTCCAGGGATCGATGTCAGTGCTTGTAGTTTGCTGGATTTTCATTGGAGTGTATCGGTATGTATATTCGTTTTTGGATTCTTCAAGGTTTCGTTGGATTTGGTGGAGTTTGGAAGTGAGATCGGATTCGCCAAACACTCCTCATAAGCGTTCTCATTGTCGGTACGACTGTAAAACAAACTTCTCTGTGAAGACCTGTAATTGGCTTTATGTATGTTATAGTATTCTAATATGTAGTCTCCCTTGTAAAATTAAAAAAATAAAATATATTGGTATTGTTGTAACCGCATTAGTGAGTTGGATCTACATACTTTGGCAGTGAAGGAATAAGGCAGCCGCCAATGTTGGCAAGCGAGGATGGAGAAGGTGGAAAAGGGTAATTACCCACCAGGCCGGGTGTGACCAGAATACAAAGGGTCCGACAGTTAATCGTGTGAAGTAATACATATGCCGTGGAGTTGGCACATTTCTCTACCGCGATGTAGGGCGGTCAGCGCCATCTATGTGCGAATGCTTGCCTTGCTTCGTGTACTCGTAATGTGAGTATTGTTGAGTTTCCCTGTGTGAGCGATAGATGTCGCTGCACATACAAAATTAAGGATACAATTTTTACTTAATTATAAAGACCTAAGAACTTATTTTCAATACTAAGATTTTTGATGTCAAATTTTAATAAAGAAAGCTGAGTTATTGCATTGTCAGAAAAAATGGGGCTTGTCTTAGGTATACCTACTATCGAGCAAGCTGGTGTAATAGACGGTCTTTCCTTATATATTACCAGTAAAATATTTTCCACGGCCAACCCGGGTTGGGTGACAAACACTGTTTTTGTTTGCCTGCTGTCTGATTGTTTTGCCTGTATATAATTTACATAAATCAACACGAATTTTGAAACTACGTAACTTGTTAGATCACATAATGTTGATTGGGTTAAACTTATTATTATAAGTCTAGTAACTCATCTGCATGGTGTTACTGTCTATACTGTCTGGCAAGTTTTAGTACACTAGATTTCATAAACTAGACCGTTACAAAAATTCGGATGTAACATGTAGGGTTGGTATTTGTGGCAAGGCACGATGTGGCGATAAACTTTCAGTGTGGTAGTGAAAAGTTATTGAAACGAAATCCACAATATCAAATGACACTTTAGCGATAAACGTTGCGGCTCCGGTATAGGTATTCTGATTTTTTCTTACAGCTACATAAAATGTAATTACCTATCTTGAAGTTAAGATTACGCCGCATTCGGGGACTGAACATCATGCTCTTGCCTCAGCAGACTAAGGAGGGCGTCATGAGGGGGAACGCTCTGAGATGGATACTCTGACTCGTATCGTGCTGGCACCCTCCTGGTAGTCTCTCTTGAAAAGCCTCCGCAATATTTGAGGGGCCCCTATTGGGCCAATGCCCTTCACTGCTGTCACTGCGTTTGCGAGTGAGAACGGGTCTTTCCCAACAGTGTATGGCAATTTAATAAGTAGGCAGAAATTGCCGATAACGTAGCTCTATCTATATCTCATTCTAATCAGTGATAAACTGTGAAAAAAAATTGGCAAGCATGAGTAGAACCCGTGCCACGAGGGTTCTACTCCTAACAAAATATTAATTAAAATCTGTTCACTAGCTCAAATAGGTAGGTAGGTAAACAACGTTTTATTCTCGATTGGAAAACAATTCATTTTAAGACATTGAATGAAAAATGCAGTTAAACTAGTAACAGACGTTCCGTACGTAAAATAATGTCGCTTTAAAGTAAGGATTAGTATCGATTGCAACTGACGTTTGGTCGACTCCAGCAAAATCGGAGTGTCTACTTTTTTTTATGATATACGGTAGGCAAACAGGCAAGCGGGCCACCTGATGTAAAGTGGTCACCCCTGCCTAAAGGCATTAGCAACATTAAGAGTATCGCCAATGCGTTGCCCACCTCTATGACACGTTGCTCTGGCAGCAAAAAAGGCAAATGCCCCATAAACTACCAAAACCACGATTCCCCAAATCCCCCTTCCATACAGCACTTATTCACCGGCAGAAACACAAGACCTAAAATTGTGACCACAAGACAATTTGTTATTAATTTAGGGTTAGAGAAAAAGGAAGTTGAGTGTTCGACAGTCAGCCAGTCAGACAGAGAGACTAACAACAAAGAAATACCTACCTACTTGTATAGGAGTTCCATTTATACCTTTAAAGGTTTGAACTCTAAGTATGGATAACGATAAATGTCACCTATATTGATAATGTGTTGTTGTGTTCTACATTAAGCATTTAACATTATTAATTCAAAGTGTATAAATGTTCAAGGAAAAAACCAAAGCAAATAAAGTAAGACTTACCTAAATATATAAGTAATATTCGCAGAAATTGTAATAATATAGTGTTGTTTGGTAAAAACTTCAAGATTCCTTTGTGTGCTCGGTTCACAGTGATATTTGCAAAAAAGTATTTAATGTTCAGTATCTGAATAACTACATTTGGCGTCATCCTGTGTCGTAATGGGCCCCACTACGATACAGTACCTGCCGGAAGAGATTCTTCGGGAGTTGTTGAAATACCTTAATGGGAAAGCCGTCATAAACTTCAGCTTAGTTTCTCTCCACTGGCGGAGTGTTGTGGATGGTCTTGACGAAAAATTCTGGAGGAGACTGTCCTGCCAAGATTACCCTACGAAGATAGCCATCGGAAGTCAGGTCTGTCTTGGAGAGAACTGTATTACTCTTTTTCGCTCTGGGAAAGAGTGTCAGAAGCAGAAGTGCGAGTCACTCCGTGTCCGTACAACGATTTAAATTTGTACTCAATTTTCTAAAAAATGGTATATTGTCCTTTCCCTTAAATCCAAGTGATGGCTACGCCGATACTGTTGTTTATTACGACGCAAAATCACGCAGAGAGATAGAAACGAAATGCTATGGACAAAAGTTTAGAAACTACATTGAAAACGATAATTTTATAGCATTTGAAGTGCTGGGTGAAGTGCGCATCATACCTAAAGCGAACGAGGATATGTCGATGGATTTTGAGGTACTGACCCATAATTATGTCAGTACCCGTAATATGGATGTCACTGAGCGATCATGGCTTCTCGAGGGAGACGAATTTTTTTATAATATATTGGACACAGAGGATTACAAGATAAAGTTTTGCAAGATCAAAATCACAATTAAAGGTAAAGAAGTTTACTACGAAGATAGCGAATTGGCTGACAGTAATCTTAAATGGTTAGTGTCCGTTGCATACATCAGTAACAAAATACATGTGCTAGGAAAAAACTCATCCACATTGTACGTAGTAACAATTAAAAATAGGCAAATGAATACAATTCTTCGTTTAGAACAATATCACTTTGATACACAATTGCACAAAACTATGGAAGATCTTAGGAGATACGGCTTTAAATCATGCAAATCCATTCAATTAAGGAATATATCCGCGAAAATCCAGTTTGACGGTAATCTGTCCGACAATGATTATGCACCAGTACTGCACGGACCGAATTACTTGGCAGGAGTCATAAAAACCGAAATCAACGTCTACCTTAACATTAAAAACGCTTTTAAAGATACTAATTTTATTATAGATATCGGAAAAAATACCTATCCAGTAGATCAGCTAGAAGTTATAGAGACTCTCCATGGACACTTGATAGTAATGATAATTAATTATAGATTGTACATAATAGATCTCACTCATAATAATTGTGCTACAGATATTCCAGATTATAAGTGAAGAAGAATACCCTTAAAAGTAGAAAAGCTACGCATTATTTGTAAATGAAGGTATTTAAGTAAAATAATAGCACTTGTTGGCACTTGATCGTGAAGAGTGGAAGAATCGGGGGGAGGGAGGCCTTTGCCCAGCAGTGGGATGATTCAGGCTGATTTAATAAAATATAATAAATAGTACTGGTGATTTTTCTGTACTTCTTCCTAATAAGACTTTTTCTAATAAGCTCCTTTACAATCAAATAAGTAGTTTTTAATTTATTTTTACAACACAAGAAAGAAAGATAAAACGCAAAGACAACAGAATACAAATTTATACTTACATAATATTCCAAGTCCCTGTTTTTCAATTGTGTGTATTTCAATGTGTTTGTACAATTTTAGTGTTTTTTACTATTTCATTTAAGTTTTTATCGATAAATAATATGAATCTGAATAGGTGTTCATAATGCCACAATGGTATGTAGTGTGTAGCAAACCTCACCCCCCATTATGCTATATAAATAGGTTAGCTTAAGTAATAAGATCCAATATATGTCTAAACGCGAGTCAGATCGTTTCATTCATCCTTCATTTTGTTATGGCTGGATCTTCGTTTTCTCCCGTTAAAATGGTTTAAAGTTCTTAAAAAGAGAGTCCCTTACTTATATAAATTATTATTCTTATTATTATTATTATGAGAGTCAACTCATGTAAAGTAAAAGTACCTTTAATTACAGTAAGTGTGTAATATGTATAATGAGTGGCAATTTAATCAAATAAAATGTTTGTGTACCTTAATTATAAGTACTCGAGAAGTAACTGAATTAATATTGAATTATGATGACTTTGGATGTGTTTGTAGCTATTATTTTAGAGGCATAAAAAAGAAAGAGATAAATGTGAATGACAAAAAATAATTACTTATAAATACTCATATAATATATTTACTAAAGTTTAATAATAATTTATCTTATAGATAATTTGTGTAGGTACTGATAATGAAATAATTAACATTGCGTTAAATTAATAGATTTGCAAAAGATATATTAGGTACCTACATAACAATAAATTTAAAATAATATATCTCCATAAAATACTTAGTAGGTAAGAACAATATTTACTTTTATTTGAAATTATCGTAATCCTAGCATAGATTTAGTTGATATATTTTTGTATAATTATATACCTACTTACTTCCGTTTTCTTCGTCATGAGTCCGTACTATTGACCACATGATTCCATACTATTGATCGGATCCGTCAAATATATAAGGTTTGCATTAAGTATAGCACATATTGTCATACCAAACATTTAAGTATTTCCATTATTTGAATTGTTCAACTTTGCATATAAAAATAACTTAGAAATATTAGAAACAGAAATACAGAATAATGTTGTTATATTAATATACACAAATTTTTGAGCAATAAATTATGCCATAACAAAAAAAGAATAAGTATTTTCTTTTTTTTTTCAGAAAAAAAGGCGGGTGGTGTAGTGATATGTTCTGTAATGTATGTTTTGTAAAATGCAATTTAGTTATCACATTGTGGAGAACACGTCATGAAGTATGTTTCTTCAAATTATAAATGTTTAAATAATTTAGGACGATGAAGTATTAGAATAAGATGTTTTTAAATTTTTGCCTGTCTGTTTGACACGCTAATCTCAGGAACTACTGGACGAGTTTGAATGACTTTTTTTTTATGTGTAGCTATAAAGCCTGGGTAACAGATAGGGTATAATTGATTTTGGAAACTGGAACACCTGTATATGATCTATATGTAGAACCATAATAGACCGACTTAACACTAAGATAAACTGCCCTAAAAAAGTAAGCTTTCAATAAATAAAAAAATAAAATAAATGTGCTTGGACAAATTCACTCAGCGCCATCTAGCCCTAAAGTAATCAAAGCTTGTGTCATTGGTGTTGGACAACTGATAAACTACTAATATACTTTTTTTAATACATACTTATTCCATTTACTACAAGAGATCGCTTCATTGCTCCCCTCTTCCAACTCCAACTCTCTCGAGTATGGAGGCCTCTGTAGTGCAGCTAGGCATGACAGGACATCCGTCCCTGATCATAGCCTCTGTCTACATCCCCGCCGGCTCCCTGCCACTCAAAAGCGACTTCGAAGCGCTTCTCTCTCTAGGCGACTCTGTTATTATGTTCGGAGATTTCAACTCCAAACATACCGACTGGACGTGTACCTCCACCAACACGAGCGGTGTCCACTTAATGGACATCGTTGGGTCTCTCGACCTAGACGTGATTTGCCCCCTCTCCCCTACCCACTACCCAGACAGAGTGGATCACCGTCCCGATGTACTGGACTTTGCGCTAGTGAAGGGCGTGTCGCTCACCCTCCGGTCGATCGACACCCTCGACGACTTAGGCTCCGACCACCGTCCAGTCTCCCTAGTACTAGGCTCCCCCACCCCTATCTCTCCCCCACTGCCGCGAACTTTCACGAAGTGGGAAGGATTCAAAGAGTCCATGGCGGCCGTCATGGACGCGCCCGACTCGCCGCTCGCTTTTTCATCCGACTACTTCGATAGTCCGGATAAAATCGACGCTGCGGTAGCCTCGTTAACGTCCCACATTTGGTCAGCGTTGAAGGACAACGAAGTGGTGGCCCCTGTCGTTAATCGGCAGGGACTTCCACTCGAAGTCCGAAACCTGATCAAAGCCAAAAACGCAGCCCTCCGGAGGGCCGCACTCTATCCGACCCCAGAGTACAGACGCACTGCGAACCGACTTCAGCGGGCAGTGCGAGCACGTCTCGACAAAATGAGGAACTCCCAATGGGGAGACCTCATGCAGACGATTTCCCCGTCCCATCAAGCGTACTACAAAGTGGCGAAAGCCCTTCGTACAGACGCCAGAATCTCCATCCCTCTTCTTGTTTGCCCAGACGGCACAATTGCGTTTGCGGACACCGAGAAAGCCGAATGCTTTGCAGACAGCATTGCTTCACAATGCTCCCCTAGCACCATGGAGTGCGACCCCGGTCACGTGCGGTCACGTGCGTGCGGTGGAAGACGAAGTCCGTCAAAAGACCTCGCTCCCTCCCACCACGGACCCTGTCATAGTGTCCCCCGACGAGATCCACTCCTTCATCAAGGGTCTCAAATCTAACAAAGCGCCGGGCGCGGATGGAATTTCCAACCAAGCGCTTAAGTACCTCCCCGAGCAGGTGCTTACTTTGTTAGCGATCATTTTAAATGCTTGCTTTGACCATTGCCACTTTCCGACCGCGTGGAAAGAAGCCACAGTCATAGGCATTCCCAAACCGGGAAAGCCGTTAAATGTAGCGTCATCCCACCGCCCGATAAGCCTCCTCAAGGCACTAGGAAAATTATTCGAGAGAGTAGTGCTCTCTCGAATGAAAGAACATCTCTTCAAAGACGATGTTCTTATTCCTCATCAATTCGGCTTTCGTCCCAAACACAATTGCCCCAGACAAGTCCATCGTATAGTAGAATACATCCTCAATGGATTCTACCCAAAGAGAGAAAAGACGGTCGCAGTCTTCTACGACGTCGCCAAGGCCTTCGATAAAGTCTGGCACGAAGGCCTTGTTTACAAGCTGCACAAGCTTGGTCTCTCCGATCGACTCGTCCGACTAGTAGCGTCCTATTTAAAACACCGTACCTTTCGGTTCAGACACGAAGGTACTTTGTCTTCCCCACGTCAACTGAAGGCCGGCGTCCCGCAAGGCTCTGTACTCTCTCCCCTACTCTATATATCGTACACGAACGATATTCCCGTCCCCGACAACGGGGTGCAACTGTCCCTTTTCGCCGACGGCACGGCAATCTACGCCAAAGGGCGAAGGCCACCCATGGCAAAGCTCCAAAAGGCGGTGAACAAGCTCGAAGCTTGGTTCAAACTGTGGCGCATCGAAGTGAATCCGGAGAAGAGCTCCGCGGTTGCTTCGATGTTAAGTGCAGACGGGGTGACAGCGACCCCCCCCCCCCCTCCGCATGCAAGGGAAACTAGTTCCCTGGCAGCGCGCTGTAAAATATCTAGGCGTCACCGGCCCCACGTCGAAAGAGTGTGCCGCACCGCCCGTTTCTACCTGGGTCGCCTCAACTGTATGTTGGGTCGATTCAGTAAAATGTCCCTCAGGAACAAGCGAACCCTCTACAAGGTATGCATTCGACCGGTGTTGACATACGCCTCCCCCGTCTTCGCTCACGCGAGCTCCCGCGTCATAAAGAAACTGCAAATTGTGCAGAACATCTTCTGCCGTAGGGCAACGGCGGCTCCATGGTACGTCCGCAATGCGGACCTACACCACGACATGGACCTGCCTACCCTGCAGCAGTTTCTTAGAACGCTCTCCGAGACCTTTTTCAAGGCCGCGGAGGAGCATCCCAATCCGCTCGTGCGAGAGGCGGCAGCCTACGCTCCCCGCCCGGTCTCCGGCCACGTGGTACGGAGACCGAGACACGTCCTCACGGATCCCCCCGACGAACTATCGAGCGCCCTGAACCTCCTCCTGGAGGCTCAGGACGACTCGACAGAGCCCCTCCCTGCCGTTTCAGCGGCCCCCGTAGGCCCCCAATCCCAATCCACAGCAGCGGGACCCCCTTCTGGGGTCTCGCTATAAATTCTCCAGCGTATGCTCCGTAAGGAGTGACGTTGAGCGCACCCCGTCCCTACGGGGTGTAGCATCCGATGAAACCTGAAAGGCCCTTATGGCTACAGGTGCTTCCAGGGGGTGTTTAGTACGTATGCACATACTTATTGTACATACTACACTCACACACGTAACAGAAATTAAAATTCATTATTTCAATGTCTGCTCGGCCGGGAATCGAACCCGGACCTCTGCATGGCGACCGGCCATGTTAACCAACTTAACCACTAAGGCCGTCAAAAATAGGTAATCAAACATTTCGGTGTAAGTATTCTACACTCAAACAATAGGTATATATTTTGGAGTATTCGTTATTGATGATGATTTCAATGTAAGTGCATTACGAACTCCCAAGTGTCGCATTTTAGACATAGGTAGGCTTGGTATCGTTTTATTTAAATAATACCATATTACGAATATATCACACAGGGACGAGTTAACGTGATGATGAACGTTAACGTACACACAATACATACATATACATAGGCTTTGGTTGTTAATCAACAATAGCACATAACGATCTCGTACAGAGATATATCAGACACATTCATTACTTGATTTGATGATGATAGACATAGGCTTCGGTATATTTTGTTCAAATATTACTGTGCTCTAATTATCTCACGCAGAGATAATTTGTGTTGTATAATTTGAAATGTTACTATGTTATAGAAATCTCTAGTAATGAGAATCCATGGTGAAATTTATGAAATTTATGGATAAAATTAATCAGATCAATTCAATTAATAGATACCTAAACCATTTACATAAATATAGAAGGTGTCAACTTAACTTTTGTCACCAACTGCCAATATACATCGACTCTAAGTTATAAGGGAATTCAAATATTATATAATTTTACATTATTAGACTTCCAGATCTAATTTTAATAAATGCTACGTTGCTCGCCCAACCGCCTTCGTCCACTCCGAAATAAGAAGTGTCATCACTCAACCTCGTAAATTATTAATTGATAATTACAATTTTAGTATCTACTCTAATTAACATAAGGTTCTTCTTTGCTTGTGTTGTTTGGTGTCCTCTGGATGTTACGAATGACCATCGACTCCTGCGCATCATCACTTGTGGCGCGGAGTGCAATCTACCAATCCCGTCGCTTCCCGCGATTGCGCTGCTTGAGATCAGGCATGCCTCACAGTGGCCATCCAATAGCCAGCGCGTATTTAAATTAAAAATTAAGATATATTTATTTCAGACCATAGATCCAAACCTTGTTAGTATTATATTAGTAACAATTTAAATTTACCGCAATTTTTGGCATCTTCAACTGTCTCGAATTGTACCTGAAATTGGTCAAGGGTTTGCCGCGTAATATCATTTGGTAAAATCATCCCTAAGTCGTAAGACTTAGGATATAGGTTTATTTAAATGTATCTGAAACTTTTATTTTTATGATAGATTTTTATTCTTAGGCTAGTTTGTTCGCTTTCTCGGTATTGTCTTTACATCGATATCTCAGCTTGAATTTATTAGACATTTTTATTTTTTCCACACTTTCAAGTGTGACACTTGTGAATAAGCTTGACGCGTTTGTGTGAATTTATTGCTCACCCAACCTAACATAATATCGTGTAAAAAATGAGTTTTGGTTTTCGGAATTACTCTAAGTAGGTGCCACATGTTAATGTTTAAAATGGCGCTAATGTTTTTACCCGACTGCGACAGAAGGAGGGTTATGTTTTATGAAAATGAATTATTAGCATCCCATCACACTGAACTTTCCTCATCCAGCTGGTACCTGCGATCTTTACCAGGTCGTCGGTCCACCCACGCTGCGATGTTTCTGTACTAGTCGCAATTCTGTCGATCAGTCTTTAACCGAGAATGCAATTTTGGTTTCTATACCAATGACAAGAAATAATATTTTATAATCAACGCGCAGCCACCGCATCGTGTCATCGCGTCTATGCCTTTGGTATTCAAAGTCGAAACACATATTTATGTTGTCCAACATAGCTCGGAAGTCTCAACACAGCTATATATTAAACCCTTTTAATATGCCGCGGTAAGAGCAACGCGTGGCAGGTTGTTCTACCCCAGCTTTGATATAACCGAGATTATTCACCTGGCACCGGGCTCGGTCAAAGAGAGCCCGTATGTCGCATGTCCCTTAATTTAATTCTGAGATAAGTAAATAAGGCAGCGTATGCTTTGTACGGGGGGCCTACTTTGTAACCGTAACTAACGGATCATGCCGTCCTGCTTACACTAACCTCCAATCCACTCCACGAGGAAGCAGAGCAGCAAAATTTTGATGCGGAAAAGGCAACGGTTATATAATTAAGTCTATACTTGATGACGAGGCTATGTTGTTGCGAGCTAGAGGATTTAAATATGCGAGGGTTTTTATACAAATCCAAAATTTCACGAAGTCTAGTATGGTTGTGAGTTCAGTTTACAAAGATTGTCTATCGTTGTATTAGAAAGGTACGAGTATACTTTATTATAAACTTTGATTAATTTTCGGTCTGGTAGATTGAAACTGTATCACAAGCTTTTCTAATCACATATATCAAGTACAATAAAACGAATGTTTAGGACAAAACATGGACAACAAACTTTTCTACTATGGAAATTCTAACACTGGACGTGAAATTAACGAGTGCCAAGTTTCTCTCTCCTACAGATGGTCATTTTCCTACCTACGAAGCGGTGTATTGACAGACAGACGACATTCTTTTTTACTTATTTGTTCCGAGCTCAGGGGGCGACGCGGGTAGACCGCCTGGTGCGTGCGGGTGTGAGCGCCGGCGGGCTATGCACATGATTTGCCTAGCGGTGTATATCGGTGCCCGGTGTCTCGCCGGAGTAAGCACTTGTACGCGCTGATCGATCTTCATGCGTCGCCCTTAACTTTCCCTTTCCTTTCCATTACATTTTTGACGTTTGAAAAAAGATTAGTTAACGTAATCCTAAATCAATAAATACTTTTTAATTTTCCAAAGACGAGTACTTAGATAAAAGGAAGAAAGAAAGACATTGATCCGAACCCACCTTAAGAGATAAGGGTATTGTAAATGAATGACGATTTTCAATTCAACACGGCGATCCCGCCTGCCAAGTAAAAATTATTATTATTGTTTTTTATAACACTCTATTACCTACTACTTAGACGTCCACTGCTGGGCATGGGCCTTTTAGTCTGGTTCACATGTACCTTTTTTTATAACATTTTTCAGTAGTCTCAGAAAATTACGACCAAGGTGTCATTCGATTCGTATTGTCACCTAGAAAGTTTAAGGAAAGGTCCGAAAAGGCGCTGAGAAAACTTACAAAAGTTATAAACAATTAAGTGAATAAAAAAATGAGGGTTTGGTTTTTTATGAATATCTCGAAAAATTTTCAACATTTTTGAAATTTGATAAAAGATCTGGAAAGTTCACGAAATCTGCTAAAAAAAGTCTCGGCTCCCGGAACTGTATCTTTATTATTTATAATTTAACAGAGCCCTGAAAATAGAGCCAAAAACGGGTAGTCCGGCTGCCGCGTGCGTTGCGTAACTCTGAGATAATAACAAAAACAATTATTTAAACATATAAGATATGAATATTAAGGAACAAAAAAATTCATGTAGTGTTGGGATACATCAATAAACAACAATCCGCGGTCGAAAAGATTTTATCCCAATTTTTACATTAATTATAAATTAGTTAATTAATAATTTTTTTTGAATTCAAAGTTAACTTAAAAACCCCTATAATTATTAAACTACATTTGCATCTTATTAGGAATTCCAGATTATTTTTTCGTTGAGAGTACGCCATTCGTCTAGAAGTCGATCAATGATGTAAAAATATTGCAGTACAAAAAAGTTGTACTTGTATACAGTGTACTGTACTTTATAAAAATAACTAAAAGAAAAAAAAAATTTTTGAAAACATACCGAGAGGCCTTGACCCAATTTAGGTCCTTCAACCAGCGCAGTATTAGTTTAATTTGTTAAAGAGAAAATAAACCGCCTTTTCTACAAGACCGGACTTTTAAAATTTGCGTATATACATAGTAAAAAACAAAGTCGCTTGCCGTCTGTATCTATTTTTTTTTTCTTTTAGTTATTTTTATAAAGTACAGTACACTGTATAGAAATACAACTTTTTTGTACTGCAACATTTTTACATCATTGATCGACTTCTAGACGAATGGCGTACTCTCAACGAAAAAATAATCTGGAATTCCTAATAAGATGCAAATAAAAACGGAGTGCCTTGTACTATCTAGTAATTGCATTTTAATGAAAACCTGTAAACTCGTTTTCTTTATTCGGCGGAATTTTAGTATATTTACTTCTTTTTTTACTGCGCTAGTAAAATCAAGGAGACAGCAAATTGCCTGATTAAAAGCGGCAAATATCAATTTATTTACAACAGAAAACATTTTCGATTCTGAATAAATGAATTTGCACTTGCATCGTGTTTGTGAGAAAAATAAAATGCCTTAACCTTCCATTTATTTTACAAGCTGGTACAAGTAAATAAAGCGCTGGTACCCTTTCACACCCGTTTTGGCCGTGTGGTGTCCGGCAGAGTAGAATAGCACCAGCCCCTTACACTCGCGGGTGTCGTACAAGGCGACTAATGTTTTCGAGGCACAAGATCTACAGTCTCAGTAGACTGGAAAATGGGCAGCAGCGTTTTCCATTGTTATATTTATAATACTGCGATCTCCAACCCGCCTGTCAAGCGTGGAGTTTACGGTAATAGCTTCCCCCTTCGTAGGAGATGCCTTAGGTCCTGCAGTGGACTGTTATGGGCTGTGATGATGACCCTTTTCACACCGATTCCTCAGGCTTAAAGGTCCTATTAAGTTTATTATACTATTAACGAAACCGCTGTTAGTGATCACTTACTTTTAGATGACCCGGTAGCTCGTATTCTATGGTCTATTATATAAAAGTATAGGTATAACCTGGCCTGGCCTGGCCGTGTGGTGTCCGGCGGAGTAGAATAGTACCAACCTTTTACACTCATGGGTGTCGTACAAGGCGACTAATGTTTTCGAGTCAAAAGATCAAGAGTCTTCGTAGTCTGGAAAATGGGCAGCAGCATTTTCCATCGTTATATTTAAACACTGCGATCTCCAACCCGCCTGCCAAGCGTGGAGATTATGGCAATTCCCTCCATTTTCGTAGGAGAGGTCCTAAGTCCTGCAGTGGACTGTTACGAGCTACGTATAACCCCTACCCTTACCCGGCCTTACTTTACCTCCATTCTGTTTCCCACCCCTACTGTATTATTATTAATGTTGGATGCTGATCTGATCGGATCTGTGTGGCTCCATTCGTGTTACATACATAAAATAGTTGATATGGGTTTGTTGTTTGAGTAAAAATAAATATCAAATTTGTTAACCAAATATAGGCATTCGCCAAAATTTACCTATTACGACAGAAATACCATTGACAACAAACTCTTATGCAGTTTTGCAGAGTAAATAGAAGTGAGGCTGAATGTACGAAACATTGTAAAAATTAAAAACAATGTACATTATGTAAAAGTAGGTATAGGTAACAGGGAGCATTATGATAATCTAGCCTATTGATTCACTTTTCAGTTATCACTCGCAACGCTATCCCATGCGTACAAACCAAGCGTGGCTGAAGACCTACTAAGACGTACGCTGAATAATTATAACTCTACTTTATAAAAAAAAACATAAAAATCCAAAGCCTCACAGCCCATACAGCCGTACATTAGCATAAAGTGCTGGCCAATTTTTTCCTCTCTCACTTGAGCACTGGCCATAAACAAGTAGGTCCGGAGATAAACAAAAGGCGATCTGTATCACTTCCCGATCCCTGCGGTGTCGTTAACCTACGGTTTAATCACGTTGCCGCTCGTAAAACGCTTTACTGGTCCACCGCAAACAAATTAACGGATTTTACTGCTAATAAATAGGGACAATAAAGGTTATGCAATGTTGATTTTTTTTAGTCCACGCATGGGGGTTCGTGCGCTTTCGAACGCCAATACTGACGTGGCCAATCCATGGGTCAAAAGGACTGCCTTCGGAGTGGTAGTCTTTCGCGGTAACGTGCTTCGCATGCTTGTAGCATTGTGATAGCATTCATCGATATTCTGTTTATCGAGATTATATATTTTACTCAAAAACTGTTGAACTGACTAAATGACAGCAATCATCGTGTGCTTGGTAGGTCACAAGATTTTTAAGATTACTTGAACTGGAGACCCTGAGACTAGTCGAACAATCTCGGATGCTGGCACTCCATAATAAAATGATAATTATGAAATACAAGACCAGGCACGGGAAGGAGAGGCCGGTCCAAGAAGCGTTGGCTGGACGTTATTAAGAATGATATTCATGCCAACAAACTTAGCACCAAGTATGCCAAAGACCGATCAAAGGACCAAGGGAGTAGGAAGGCGCAGCCCGGGCCTAGGATGTTCGTAATAAAAGTATTTAAAAACAGAAATTTTACAAACTTTAGCTCAAAATACCTGTAAGAATGTAACGTCAACCGATGACTAAGTGAGCGAAGCGAGATGCGCTTGGAATCGATTACACAGCGCGGCCGTTACACTCAAAATTTGAGGAGCGCAGCGAGCTCGAAGTTTTTTAAATTTTGACTCAAAAGTGTGTAGTCTTTTAAAAATGTAGTGTAACAAAAGAAAAACTAAGGAGGCGACTCGTGACTGATGTATGTAACTGCACATTTATATTCGGTAAGAAACACTGAAATACTCCTTTTCCTCTGAAATTACGAAAACATACTCTATTTTAAAACAAAGAACTAAACAAACACATATGCACTCAAATTACTCAAACTTGAATTACGTGCATTTTGTCACGTTGACGACTCAATCCTATAATGTATCTGATAAGATAAGTAAAGTATATAATCAAAATCAGTACAATACTACAGTAACTAACAACACCTAAAGTCATACGTATCGTATTACCATAGCCTCGAGTCATAAATCCAACACCAAGCACCCTAGGTACTGTTCTCAGAAGTTTCGCACCGGCCCTGAACAGTTGGTTCCCGTTATTATCTGGTTGTAACTCATGAGGGCCCTATCAAACTGTAATTATGTCTGATAAACGAGATATCGGCAGCAATAAAACAACTTTGGGCAAACATCGGTTGTTTCTGTGTTATTAGTCATATTCGACTAAATATGTAGGCACTCCTCGCGCATGAAAGCTCGGGGTCCGCCTTGATCATGATCTAGGATTGGCAGACCAGTTAATTAACAGGGCGACTGCCATCTGACTTCCGTGAACCTGCCAGGGGAACCTGACCAAATTGGATTATGGTTACACGTTCAGGCGCCTTAATGTGCAGGTTTTATCACGATGTTTTCCCTCGCTGTAAGAGCATCGGTTAGCATTCAACTGACGTACTTAACTCAGAAAAGAATAATTGGTACATGGCCGCAGTGAGATTAGAACCCGGTACTGATAACCACTTGGCCACTGACGCTCCTATGTATGAACTCCTATTAGAACTAAATACAGTGCTGCCATGTACTCTATGATCAGTGTATGACTCTTTTCTGAGTTGTGTTGAACACTAACCGAAGCTTAATGAGTAACAATGGTCCAATCTGGTCAGGTTCGCCTATTAAAAGGGCCATGGAAGTCATACGGCCAAATACTGGATCTTGGTCAGCGCGAATCCGGGGCCCTCGTGCGCGAGAGCACAACCGGGACATTGACACTAAGATGAATATTGAATCTCAGGGTACTTAAGATAGGTACACATAACAAATATACACGAGTTTATTCTTGCCGCTTCTGGCTAAGATAAAGCCTTATCAACAGGAAAATCTATTATAAATATCAATGATATCGGCTCATCCTACGTTGATCCCGGAGATCATGCTTTCCTCACGTTCTTTTAAAAGAGGAACACACGACACATAGGTAAACATGTCGAATAGTATCAAATATCTCTGTTCCTACAAAATATTAACATAAGCCACATGGAAGTGTTCCATTTATTTCATCTTGTTTGGTTTTACCAGGATCAAAAGTAGTAAAATCGTTTAAAAATAAACGGGTAGGTACATGTCTTCATTTAAAAATATATGAGTACATAAACGTGTGGATATTCAATTACTTTGGTGTACTTTGTAACGGAAAACTGTGAGAGCAATGACAAATATTTATTTATTTTTCCTTATCTTTAGATAGCATAAAATAAAGTCGGTCTCCGCGTCACTCTGTATGTCAGCTACCTCATCCGAACCACGCAACGGATTTTGATGCTATTTAACTTTTATAGATACATTTATTCTTCCAGGTTTGTATATTAAGTGTATAATTATAATAGAGAATCTTCAAGAATATAGGTTTTAAGACTTTCGTGGTTTAAGAATACCCACGCGAAGGCGGGGCTGGTCGCTAGTTTATCTCAAATGTGATATTTGTATTTTGGCAAAGTGCCATTGTCACCGGTGGTAGGAATCTGTCAAGCCTGAGGAGTCCGTCTGGATGAGATCACTGTCTTATATATTTCTGCGAACAAGTATGCTATGCTTATTATGCTTGAATTATATTCCAATATAAAGGATAAGGAACACAAAAACAGACAAGAGGCATCTTAAGGGCCCGTAGCGGTTTACCGCTTAACAACCTGACAGAAAGCGTGCAGTCTACTTATTGGAACGCACACAAAGTCGACTGGGAAAAATCGTGTAAGTCTGTATGGGCTCAAACGTTCCTGCGATTCTTTACGTTTGTTAGGTTAAACCTAAGTGCATGAATCATAGATGTTTTCCGCGACAGTTACCGCTGTCTATTAAGTCAAGAGTGAATAAGTATCTTCTAGGCACGGATGCTACATCTTCGACTTCATCGTCGCTTTCCATCAGGTGAGTTGAGGTCAAATGCAATAAAAAAAAAGGTATTCTGCTCAAAAAAGGTAAACCACATAATTTTGTCCTTTACATGATTCATCTGTCTGTTTGGCCTTTTAATTATTTGTTGACATTCAATGTTTTGTGTTTTTATATAGACTGAAACGTCACCTCTTGACACCTAAATGCTATATTTTCATGAAGTTAAGTACTTAAAACTAAACACAACTAAACCAACATAATAGCCAACCGCTAAACTACCCAAACTGCTAGTACTCTGAACCTCATAAGAGGGTTATTTAATCCGTTACGACCACTACGAAACCGAGGATCGGTTCGGGAATACGCTGACCGCATTATCTGTTTAGCAATGTGGTTGTTTGAGTGAAATAAGTAGGCATCCATTTCGCTAAGCTGTACAAGCTTCGAGCTAGTACGTTTCAGAATTTCAACTGGATAAGTGGTTATAGGTACTGGACATGTAGGTAATGTAGGTATACGAAGACCAGACATGTATACGTGTGCAGGCATGTCATTCTAAACGACCTCAAGCCAGTGCGTCTTTGAAATTGATGGTTCTTGATTGACGCATCTCCGTCTCGTGCCTGGCGGGATGTCGTGGCCAGATATTTGCTCCCAACGTAATTTGCTAGTCTGTGCAAGACGTGGACATCGAAGCCATCGAAGGAGGCACTCTTGCAGCTTAACTGCGATGTCACGGAAGTAGGCTACTGGCTACCGAAACTGTGGGCGTTTTGGACGAGGTCTTTACGAGAGCAAGTACATTTGCCGCTCTAGTAGAAGCTATCACGTCTTACAGCTGTATAGGTGTGCAGATATAATGATGGTCTTATAAACCTGTCTCCAAATGAAACCCGTTACCTCCCACCATTTGACCTAAACCACGGTTATTTAGACTGACTTCGCTGTCAAGTTCCCGGTTGCACTTCTTCTTGGGCAATGCGCTCTTGACAGAGCGGTCGTAGTCGTTGTGTGTTGTAGGCAGCTGCTACTCGCCTCACGATTTCTTGCCATCTCGATCTATTAGCTGACTTCCTGGTACACTCATGCTTGGGACCGTCCAAAGCATATTTGATCTGGTCAGTCCAACGCATGGGTGATCTTCCGTGCGGTCGGGCACTCTCCACTCTGCCCTGCACGAGTAGACCCTCGATGGAGTCATGGTCGCACTAAGCATATACAAATCCCCGGTATCTCAAGCAATTTATCATAGTGCCCAGCTAGAAGTAGGGAAGTATTCATACTGCCCGAGTAGAGTGATACATTGAAGCTATCCCAAACCATGATTTTTAAACAGACCACGGACCGTATAAGACAAGTCACTTCCCGCCGTATGTCCGTAAGTATCTACACGCAACGGATAGTGCAGTCTACAACAATAGATAGAGTGATTCAAAAGGACAGTTTATAAGCAAGAAAAAACGAAGTTGCGCCGGGTCCACTATATATTAATATGAACCGATTAAAGTGATGAATTTATCAACATGATCGGTGCTCGTTCGTGGTCATTATCCATAATGTCCATACCGGTTTTAAGTTGTCATATATACCCATAAAAAGTCGAAGCAAACATTTATGTTAATTTGTTAGACTATATCAGTTCAAAGGGACAAGTTTCTTACCATTAGTCAAAGATTACGCTGTAAATATTATTTTAGAATAATAAAAGGATACATTTCCGAAGCTTCAAAAGAAAGTGCGACAAAGTAAACAAAGTAGATGTTCTCGGGGATATTAAATTTACCTATTAACAAGGAGAACGGTAAATATATGTAATTGCTAATGTAGTACGGAAGTTACTAGGTAAGATAAATGGCACTGGACTGCAACGTTTCTTACGTAAATCTTGGACAAAATGCAGAGTAGAGGTCTTACTTATAGGTAACGGGGATTACTTACCTAGATTTCGAACAATGGAACCTTAAAACTTATTTGCCATTCAATCATGAAGTTATACCTTAATCTGCGAAATTTTGCAGACAAACGTGATCGAGGAATTTTTAAATGAAAAATGAATAACATAACATATGCCTAAGTGAGTTTTGGTAGGATAATTTTCAGTAATTTTAATTGTCGGTCATTAATTAATAAAATTTGATGCATCAGAGAAATTAACGCCAAATAACTCTGTAAAAGCGAAATTGCGTTCACCGATTATTAACAAAATTTTAAACAGTTTTAGTGTGTAGTATTTTCTTTTTCAGATAAAACATGTTGAGTAAGGCATTATGAATGGAACATGGGGTTATACAAACTTGATTTACCCCCGCTTTACTTGTAAGGAAGATATCGAAATAAAGGTACTTCAAGGTTTTGATTTACAACTTTGTCGGCGTTAATAATTCTTTAGTAATTAATTTCGAGTTGAACTGCAAATAGACAGGCTGATAGACAGGCGAATGATATCTATAGCTATGTAGATACATACAAGGGATCGGCCCGCGGCCAGTGGAATTCATTCTTTTTCTTTTTAAATTAGGCTATCCAGGCATTTGACCGCCATCTCACCTGGTGGTAAGTGACGATGCGGCCGAAGATGGAACATGTGCCTGTCTAGGAACAGCATATTCACTCTAGCCTTAAAGGCGTCCAGATTATAGTGATCAGGGATCACATTCGCTGGCAACGTGTTCCATTCCTTAGTCATAAAGGTTGAACCAAAGTGGCTCGTGCGGATAGCTGGAAGATCCACGACATAAGAAAGAAGCACTTGCCCGGATCGCGATTCTTGAAGCAACAGCGTCGCACACTTTCCGTAATGTAACCTTTCAAATACAATTCGATTATTGAAAACCGTTTACTATCTACCTTGTCATGTCTCATACAAAATTTGTTAATTGCTTCATTTACTGATTAAACCATTTACCTGTTAATACACTCCAATCATTAATAGACTTAGGACCCCTGACAGACTGTCATGGCGGAACTACTACTGCAAGACCTAAAAAAAGCTACATCAGCATGTAACCGAAAAATCTCGACTTGATTCTCCATAACGACAGACAACACCGACCATAACGAGCAAGACATTTTACATTACGTGGTCAACTCTGTCCGAAATAGCTATTACCCATTGAAACCGCAGTGAAGGGTTCATTTCCCCGCAAAATGTGTCTGCGACCACATAAGCCCCAGTGGCGACATATTACAATCCTTAATCACTATAAGATAGGTCTGGCGACAGAAACTGAATCATGACAGACTAGACAACTTTGTATCGTTTTGTTTATGTGTGTGTGGATGCAAATAAATTTGATTGATTGATTGTTACAATAAAATTTGGTCCATCATACGTATCAGTAATGAGATTAAAATAAATGCATAACAACGAAAAGTAACACGCAGAAACCCGCAAACTTTAGGTTTAAGGATCAGACCTTCAAGAGCAATCAAGATTGTAAAAAAGCGAAATTAGGCGAAACTTTAGATACAAGAAAGAACAAATATTAATTAGGTAACCTACCGACAAAGTCGACTCAAACATTCTCCCAAACTACTAAA
The DNA here is from genome assembly GCA_905147135.1 of Blastobasis lacticolella. Lineage (NCBI taxonomy): Eukaryota > Metazoa > Arthropoda > Insecta > Lepidoptera > Blastobasidae > Blastobasis > Blastobasis lacticolella. Next base: position 3,707,283 of record LR990048.1, on the reverse strand, counting down.
CCGATTTTTATACTACTTTATGCCAAACTAGCACACATCCCGCCTAATGGTAAATCCCGTCTAATGGTAACTGTTATACATAACATCAACGATTCAAGCACTTGTAACGTAACTAAGCTAAGTACCATATAAATTCAACTGGTTATCTAAATAAATAAATCCGCATCTAATTCAGCCCATCCATTCGAAAGCTACATGCCATAGACAGACACAGAGATTCACACACAAACATACAACCCCACTTTCCTTGCGTCAGGATTCAAAACAAGTACCCATCACCGCAAAATCGCAAGGAATTCCGTTAGCTCTCTGTACGGAGTAGAGTATTACCAGTTACCGCAATAAAGGGTTAAGTTTCATTCGCCCGCAAAATCGGTGTCCGGCGCTGCAGAACTCAACCACACGCCGAGTTAAACCCCAGCGGTTACACATTACACAATCCACAATCACTTAGGCCCACATTATTACGCGTATCGCTTAAGGGATAGACCGTTGTTATCTTAATAGCCCTGCTTAGGGTTGCGAGTGCGAGGCTGCGTTGTGGCGCTGTCGTCCACACAAGGGCGGGTTTGGAGAACAATCTTTGACGTGACGTCACGCTTTCTTTCAACAGGGTTATTGGAAATTGATTATGCCAGTGGGTAGCGTATGAATTTCCTTGTCGTAAAAAACAACGCGTTCCACTTTTAGCCGTACGCATTTAGGTTGCAAACAACCAAAGGTATTCGTGCAGAAGCTGGAAAATCCAAGAAATAAAGATGTTGCTTCCGCCTGAGTCGCGTTTCCTGATGGTGAAAAAGGACCGTCGGAATTAGGACGTGCATCTACCCTAAGTAGAAGATCTGCATATGCATACTCGTACGCGGATTCTTAAGACTCGAGTCTCAAGTGTTACTCATACAGTGATGTTGCAAGGTGGTAATCATAAATGAAGATATCCATAGTAGAAATAAAGTTTCACATTTGCGAAGCTGATGTGGCAATGGGCAGTCCACATAGCTCGCAGAACCGATTGCCAATAAGACGGAAAATTCTCAAGTGATGACTGCAATCGCAGCATTGACGGCCCTCGACGATATGGACGAATGACCTTATAAATAGGTCATAGGGTCAAGATGAAAAATGTACAGAGTTAATCAATATGATCGATATGGAAAGCGGGGAGGCTGCGGCTAAGATAATGATGATATGATGATGATGACCAGTAGTATGAATACTATGTAGGCGAAGTGGTATAAATCGTAATGCGTATTTGAAGTAAGCGACGCCACAAAGTTAGCATAACTAGTGCTATGAGTGCCAGAAAACTGTACAACTATATATAATTCTAAATACATGCGTATTATACATCTAAAGAAATCCCGAGTTCGAAGTACTCAGGTCGTCTATTACTGATTCTGTTATTTACCTCATAACCATGATCCAGGATATGCCAAATCAAGTAATTATAGTGGAGCGACTGCCATCAGACCATGACCCTGTTAATTGGATCGTGGACAAATTCACACAGCACCATCTAGCCCCAAACTAAGCAAAGCGTGTGCTATGGGTGCTATGTAGGTTTCTTTACGATGTTGTCTCTCATGGTAAAAGCATCGGTTATTCAGCTAATTTAGATAACTTAGAAAAAGTCACTGGTACGTGGCGGCACTGGAAATCGAACTCTCTTCTTACCCTTCTCCCTTACGAGTCAAACTCGCTAGCCATTAGGGCACCGACGCTCTTACATATTTTTATACAATGCTTTACTTTATTTGTAATAAAATTTTCTAAAGGCAGAATACGGTTAAATTCAATGAAATGCTACTCATTACATTAACGAATACAAAGTGCTTTTAAAGTGCTTTTGGAAAGACGTTTCAAAAGTAAAATTACAGTTCTTCTATCAAAAAGTTAACAAAGTTTTGGATTGTAACGGTTAAAAACCTAAGAATACCTAAATTTAAGAAATATTTGTCTTGATTGAATCGTTACAGTAATATAACTGATGCGTTTATTTAAATATTCAATAATTACGTAAAGAGTGTCGACGTAATATTTCTTTATTTTATTAGCAACATTTTTTAGTACAAAAGTCATTAGAAGCTCATTCCCATTTTTCTCTTACGTCCAATTTCCGATACATTTGTCAATGTTAATCATCGAATAAAACTCCTTCCGTCTCTGTCTTCAACTCACCGAAAACAAGGATGACGAATTTTAATTGATGACTAACAATGGCTTAACGTACGAGAAACTGGCTATTAATTAATTTACAGTGTAACCGAAACGCCTAAGCTTGGTATCTTATACGGTTTTAGTAGAAAGGAAAATCGAAAATTTCTTCAAATTGTGTCGTATAAAATTCACCGCGCCGTACGCGTGCAACGGCACATTCGCGTCCGTGATATCTGATACCCACGAATCGCACTGATACATAGTACCTATATTCAAAAAACTATTAACATAAAACTAATTGATCGCTTATTAAAATTGTAGTAGTGTAGTATTGGGAATGATTCAGTCAATGATTCGTCCAGATTAGAGATTGGGACATATAGACCGGCCAGCAAGAGCAAAATGGAGCAGACGCCTAGCACACTATGTATAGCTTCATTCAATGCAAGGACCATCTGCGGATGAAAGAAGCGGAATGAAAGTCAAAATTTCACCTAATTTGACAGCCATCTTTCCTAATATGACGATATATCGCCGGTCCACCTAGATGCTCTGTCTAGAAACAGCCTTAGATAACTTGAAAAAGTCCAGAGCACACTATGCAGTTCAGAGAATATTTCACATACCCCATAATCATACCCTGTCAATTCAGAACAAAACTGGGGCAAGTCATGAGATTGCATAGGCATTGGCAAGACGCAACTATCTTGCATACAAAGACTTCTATATAGGTACTAGCTTGCATAGCTTGTTATGAGTGCATTTCCGCGCAGCCCATATTATGATATGAGCATCGTTAAATCCCAGCAGTGCAGCGTGTATCTACTAATGATAATATGCAAGCCGCACTGCAAAAAACAGTTGGAATTTTTTAATCTAGATAAAACAACATGTTATGGTTGAAACGGATGAGGTAAAATGTTAACGTGGATTTCATATTTGTTTTTTTAATGTTGGTGGACGTTGCCTTATTTTTAGTTTAGTTTAGGGGGTAAATTACGTTTTGGTATTTTTTGTATTTTTTGTAGGTTTTGAATGGTTTCCAAAATACCTAAAAAATAATCTTACTAATTTTACTAACATAACATATAAGTACCTACAATTGTTACTAATATAATACTGACAAATCTGAAATAAATGTGATTTAATTTCTTTTTTATATTATTTGTCGAGCGATCGTTAATAAATATTTTACATGTTCTGAATTTCAATTTAAAGTCTATAATAAAAATGACGCTATACTTGAATACCTGGTCTCCAGAAATGAACGACTATTTCAATTGCTCAACTATTTCCTGTTGAAATAAGACTTAGCAAACTTACACCAGTTAAGTGGGCGAAGTCCTCTTAACTGCAACTCGGTGCTCCTAGATTTACGTTTCATTGCTTAGTTCAATTCCGTAGAACAACGAACCTTGGCTTATTTACACAGTAGCTTTCCGTGAAGCAACCGCAGTGCTTTATATTAATTGGATATAGTACGAGTAACGCGGAATCAGCTGACCCACTTCGAGTGTGAAAATGAGGGTGCATACAACCCGAAGAAGGCTAGGGTTGACGCTGTGTTGCATAATTATATTAATGGTGTTTCGTTTATGGTAAGGTGTGATATAAAAAATTTGCGAGCTTCTTCAAGGAATCTTACAATAAGAGGAATGTAGGGACTCCGGTAGGCGGACCCTGGGCCCTCGCCAAGCGCCAAAATAATAATAATAATAAAATAATAAATAATCGTGGACAAATTCACACAGCGCCATCTAGCCCCAAATTAAGCAAAGCTTGTGTTATGGGTGCTAGATAACTGATAAACTACTTATATACTTTAAAATACATACTTATTATACATAGAACGCCCAGACCCGTAACAGAAATTAAAATTCATCATTTAAATTTCTGCCCGGCCGGGAATCGAACCCGGGACCTCTTGTGTGGCATACTGGCATGTTGACCACTGAACCACTCAGGTCGTCTTAATGGACGTCATAATGAGAGGAATATACTCCTGTCAACAAACCGACTCCGCCACTGGCTTGAAGCGTAGTCCAGACGTATTGAAGGATGTAACATTCAAAGCTTTACATGTAAATTTTAAACTTTTAATTGTGTAATTATTGAGTAGATATAATTTTATTTTTCATGAAGAAAATGTAAAATGAAGTTTATTATATTTTCTGCCTGAAACTGGTTTACAATCTCTCATCCATCTTTCTTTCAAATAAAGCAACAACAAATGTAACGTTTGTCGATATACAAAGACTTTTAAATCTCCACAAAAAATTACAACTTAAAACAGAAAAAGTTCCACTAACAACGATAATAAACCAGGTTAATTTAGTTACATTTACATACCTAAATGTAAACCTATACCAATCTCTGGCAAATGTTTGATTTTTTTGTAGTGACCGCCAAATTATTTTCTCATATAAAATACCATCGACACATTAATTATTACAAAAAAAAAAAAAAAAGATTACCCCAAGATAATATGGTTCTCGAACACCTATAACATAAGCGTATCAATTATCTAGCACCCATAACAGAAGCTTAGCTTACTTTGGGGCTAGATGGCGCCGCGAGAATTTGTCCAAGCTTATTTATTATTATTTTCATGTGCAACCCTAAATACGAACTTCCTAATGGAATGTAAACGGCAAACAATCGAAATGGTTGCAACGCAACGAGAGCCCGCAATTTAACCAAACTTTATTAAGCAAATCATTACATTTTGGATAACGTAATAGGTAACTCAGCAATTTTCACATCTGGTAATTAAAAAGGTTGTTGAAACTATGAAATTTAATTATACAGTCTATGTATGGTTGCGAGGCGCCGGTGGCCGAGTGGTTAATATATCCGATTCGTAAGCGAGAGGTACCGGGATTGAATTCCACTGCCATGTACCAATGACTCTTTTCTGAGTTATGTACATTATTTAAATGATAACCGATGCTCTTACGGTGATAGAAGACATCGTGATGAAACCTGCACATTCAGGCGATTGAATGTACAGGTTTCATCCATCCTGTTTCATGTATAACCATAATCCAATCTGGTCAGGTTCCCCTGGTAGTAGGGTCACGGAGGTCAGATGGCTCCACTATAATTACATGACCTGCTAAATCGTGGATCATGGTCAAGGCGGACCTGGGGCCCTCGTGCGCAAGAGCACAACCAAGACATTAACGCCAAGATGTTTTTTTTTTAGTTTTATTGTAATTTCTGTTTTATAATCTTAATACACTGTTAAACTGTTCGGCTCAATTTTTATTTCTAATATAGTATCCCGAAAATACCTTTTGATGGATCTCTCTCCCTGCTTGAGTCTGCCCTAATTCCCGATATACACAAAAGTCTAGATAAAATTTGTATGAATAGGCACCTAATACGTTTTAAAGATTTTTCTAGTTATTCACCACATCGGTGTTGTTAATATTACCGAGTTTATCACGACTTTTTTATTTTCGACCTCGATATTTCGAAGCAAACATAAAAAGTCACTATAAGACAATAAAATCCATGGTGATACTCATACACATACATAACGTAACACCTTCTCCCATAGGGATAGGTAAAGATACATAATTGATACAATTTTAACAATTCTTGATTCATTATCTTTTTCTATGTTCTAGTAATAATATTTCTGTAAAACGTGTATTTTATTTTTTTAATATTGTTTCAGCATTAAAGAGTCTATTGTAAGTAGTAATTGTCTTCGAGAACAAGAACCCTCTAGTACATCGGAATTGTATGTCTCAGTGAAGTGCTCGGTAAAAACTTAGTTAGGTTTTTAGGACAAGAACGTTTGAAGAAGGAGAAAGCGGCCTTCAATTAGGAGAAAGGTCAGCGGGTTTTATATTATCGTTTTTGTTGTCAACTTTAATTCTAGTAGGTTGTCCATGTATTTCAAGTCTTGCCTCTATGGTCCACTCATTGACTATGGGCAATCATTTTTGGTTTTTTACCCATCGATCACCCAAATTGACTAATATTAAATAGGAAATATTTTTATCCGTGGTCCATCTGCAAGTATTATCTTTTTGAGGACAAGAGCAAGAACAACTGAGAGCAACTGTTGAGAGAGAGAAAATGTTGACTTTCTTTAAGTAGGTACTTATATTGAAAGCTTTTGGTTCACAGATAATTTAATTAAAATTACTTATTTTTGGTCAAAGTCACCGCACAAACAATTATGTAAAAGTACTCTACTTTTAAGTAAAACGTATCTCATAGTTTTACACTGAATGACCTTACACTAAAAACTCTGAGCTAGTTTAATGATGTAAAAGTGTCTGGCATAATATGTCAGCGAAAATGAGTGTAGGTACTCACTAAAGACTCTCAGCTACTTTAATTATGAAAAAGTGTCTGGCACATTAAGTTAGCGAAAATAAGTGTCTACTTTTGGATTTGGGCGTTATAAACTTTCTGTGCACAATGAAAATAAACTTGAAATTTTAAGGTTAAAGTTCCACAAAGTTGAGGTTAGATAAAACGATCTCTCTAGAATGGAAGTTTTTGCTAGTTAACGCTAGCAAGTTCTTAATCCTTGGCTTTGGGGAAAGTTAAGGATGCGGGTGTCTACGGGGAACGATTATCACTTTATTTACTTTTTTATTGCCTTGGCAGGCACACGGACGGACAGTTCACCTGATGAAAAGCGTCCAGGACATCTGCAATCTAAGCCGAACGAATGCGGTGCCGGCCTTTGAGGTACCTGTAGACATGTCCTTTAAAGAACCCCATGGTGTAGTGCCAAGGAACTACTCTGGCGGGAGCTAATTTTTTGTTAAATTAGTCTAGCCATGTATTTGACCGCCATCTCACCTGGTAGTAAGTGATTATGCTGCCGTTGATAGAGCATGCCTGTCTAGGAACAGCCTATTCACACTATCCTTGAAGGCGTCTAGATTATGATGATCAGAGAACACAATCGCAAGCAACGCGTTATATTCCTTAGCTGTACGCATTATAAAGGCAGCTCGTGTGGATAGCTGGGAGATCCACAACACAAAGATGAAGCGCTCGCCCGGATCGCGTCTCCCAAAAGCGGAAAGAGGTCGTGCAACTGCTTGACATTTTCTCCAAAATGCAACCCATAAAAGACCGAGAGACGCGCAACCTTACGCCGATACTCGAAGTTCTGCAGCTTAGCTTAACTCAATTGCGGGTCACAATTCAACTTCTTTGCACGTTTTTACACCAATTACAAAGCGACCAGTTGGTGTTTCGCTGATCTATCCATCGTCGGAAGATGAGGTGGCAGAAAAATATCAGACGACCCGCTCATTTGCCTCGCTTAATTGAAAAAAAAATTTATACCTCTTTATGCAATAAAAAGGCGTTATCGCACACTGGCTTTTGTAGCCCCGTTAGTCAAAGAAAATGTGGCGCAAAGCCAACCAGTACCGCTAAAACCGGGCGAACCTGTCTCGGTAAGCCGGTCACTTTTATAAACCGAGTGTTCGCAGCCTCTTTGAGCGTACTTTATAGCCTTTATTTTTTAATTTCCCATCGCCGATAGAGGGCAGCGCATTCGCACGTTTAGCATTTCACGGGATCGATGGTTTTGTTGGCAAAAAGGGGTTCTGGCCGTCTCGCTTTCGTTGCCTGGTCGTGTTCACACTTGCGCGTTTGTAGGTTTAAAGGAAAAAAAAATTCAAAAAGTTCTGACATTCAGCGACTGTGGCCTTTACGTGAAGTGAAAATGTTTTTACAAATGTCCACAGGATGCAGTAACTGCTTACAATAATTATTAATTATTATTCCCTACGAGTAACATAAGTTAAAAAAATACTAGGTACGTACAAGCCGTAATCATGTTTGCCACTTTACATAATAATCAACCTATTGACGACCTGAGTGGTCTCGGTCTGCCACGCAAAAGGTCCCGGGTTCGATTCCCGGCCGGGCAGAAATTGAAATAATGAATTTTAATTTCTGTTACGGGTATGGGTGTTCTATGTATAATAAGTATGTATTTAAAAAAAAAAAGTATATAGGTAGTTTATCAGTTATCTAGCACCCATAACACAAGCTTTGCTTACTTTGGGGCTAGATGGCGCTGTGTGAATTTGTCCACGATTATTTATTTATTTATTTATTATTTATTTAATTATCTTGGCGTTAATGTCCCGGTTGTGCTCTCGCGCACGAGGGCCCGGGGTCCGCCTTGACCATGATCCAGGATTTGGCAAGTCAGGTAATTACAGTGGAGCGACTGCCATCTGACCTCCATGACCCTGCTACCAGGGGAACCTGACTAGATTGGATCATGGTTACACATCCAGTCGCCTGAATGTACAGGTCTCATCACGATGTTTTTCCTTACCGTAAGAGCATCGGTTAGTATTCAACATGTACATAACTCAGAAAACAGTCATTGGTGGTTTTCGAAGTCTTACGCTTACGAGTCGGATACTCTAACCGCTCGGCCACCGACGCTCTTGTTTGCCACTTTACAAAGTGGGGGTATAAAATACCTTATGGATTGAAACATTACTTTTAGACTGTTAATTAAATTTTTTTTGTAAAGGTGCCAACCCTCTTTTGAGGCTGAAAAGCGAAACTGCCAAGAGGGTGTGAGACAGACCGGTTTTTTATTTCTAGAACCCACTTATTAGGTTCAGTAAGTACTATCGGTAAGAAAAGTCAAAGTTTGGTTCAGTAAAAAAATTGTGCCACGTTGTGCACGGGCAGACCTACATTTTGTAGGTCTCCTAAACCTGTACAATCCCTACATAGTAGAATTTTTTTATTACTCGATGATGTAGGATAACACAGACGTCAGGCTGCAGTGTCTCAAAGTAATTACCTATTCTGCGAAATCCTGGACCATGCGAGAGCGCAGCCGGGATTTTGACGCCATATGGATAATTAATAATTAATAAAGTGAACCAAGCTTGCGCGGTTGCGCCCATCATTGCATCACCACCTTAATATTCATATTCCTGTGCAGCTGTTAAAAGGTTTTATCATGTAGCATACTGTTCGAAAGGGAATAAAGTAGAAAACATTTTAAAATACAAATTATATCATAATCGCTTGTAGTTGTTTTATATTACAATTGAAAATCACTTTCTCAGTTTTCCTTTTAAAAGACAAAGTGGTTTCTTGACTAAAAAAGTTTAGGTACATTATGTGCAAATATTTTTTAAATGTATCCATACATTAATAGGTAGATACTAAATTAAAAATAAAATTTAAAGGCTCTATTAACAAAAAGAATTTTAGTTTTAATTTATATGTTTAGTTTGGTAATCCATTAAAGCAATACAATTATAACTAGATTATTAAATAAAAGCCAAGCAGTTTAGTTTTAAAAATATTTTGTTTATATAAATGCATTTCTGAGCGCGACTGTACACGTGTACACCAAATCAACCAGAGTGCCTTACTTTCATAAATGACAACGCGAGTCGTTTTAAATTCAATTATTACCCGAGATAATTATATTACCTACGTAACGTATGAGGACCCGACCGCAAAGTAATAATACGTTATGTCAAATTAGGATTTCACAATTTCGGAGTATGTGGTCTTGAAGAAAGTAATGTCTCAAATAATGAGAATGTAAATTTAATTTTGGTCTTTTCAAACGCAATTTGGAATCTTGTCACACGAGAGCGGTAATGGAAACAAAAAGCACGCGTATTTTAATAAAGTTCATTGTAGGCCGTAATAGGTTAAATAATGTTCCTATAAGCGATGATGATGATGGTGGTGATGGTTTGACATGACCTTTAAATTTGTTAGGTCTGCAACCCTCGAGTGATACCATTAATATTGAAAACTACGTTACTCTTGTTTTTCAATAAGTGGTATAAATGCAGGCAGGCATGCTCCATTTTCGGCCGCATCGTCACTTACCAGGTGAGATGTTTGTCAAATGCCTAGATAGTATAAACTAAACACTATGGTGGCGGACAAGATTCCGGAATTGAAGGAGGCTTCTTGTTCAGCTGTGACGGTTTAATAATCAAAAGAATATACCACTGACTGATTGGAAACTTTTCAAAAGTATTAAAACTGTTTTGTCGCTAAGCAACAATGCTTGCATGTGTTCTGGTTTAAAGGATAAGGTAGCCAGCGAAATTACAGGCATGAGGCATTTCATCTTAGTTCTCACAGTGACAACGCACCTGGTGATCTATTCTCGAGCTGTGAAATCTCAAATCGACATTTATCTAGCTAAATATATGGACGTGGAGTGACGTTTTGCGAAAGTCTGTAGGTTGATGCTGGATGCGGCAAGCTGAAGACAGGGTGCATTGGCACTCACTGGAACAACAAAAAAGGCATTGAATTTGTAAGCTTAAGTGACAGTAGACTGACCATATCTGTAGAAGAACCGACAATCTTTCGGGTAAACGAGTTCTTAAGAGGAAACCGGGACTTGGAAAGCATACGCCGCCGGAAATCCTCCGAACGAGGGGTGGACTGACGATTTGCGATGAGGCAAGCCGAGGACAGGATGCATTGGCGCTTATTGCGGCAATTTAAAAGGCAAATCACCTAGATAATAAAAAGAAACGCAGCAAAAACCACGTGAACAAGTATCCTACGATAAACATGCATTATTACGTACGAGGAGGGAGCGTCGAAAAAATGTCATAACACCAAATTGCTTCTTGTTCGCACTGAGCTGTCACCCTACTCATTTGTCACTCACCGTGTCGCCGAAATAAATAAGTTGTCGCGGAATGAATAAAAAAGCGGCCAGTGGGACGATTATCAAAGCCAGTCGGTTTCGTTTTGGTCTCGTGTTGCTTATACTCGCAGCCCGGTGTCATAGACACTACTTTTGCAAAAAACATAACCTTTCCTATTGCAAAAAAAAAATAAAAAGTAAAACAAATGTGATAAATAGGTAAGGGTAATAGGTGGTAGCTAGTCGCCATTTAGTTGCTAAAGCTATTATGACCGCCAAAGACCCACATGGAAGTGTCTGGTACAGCGAGTGGCCACGACCTTTAAGAATGAAGATGCCGACTAGGATGAAGTCGTCATTTTTAACATCCACAGACGAGGGGCTACCTAGTGCCTCATCCGTCTATCAGCACGGGGACTATGTATATTATACTATATAAGCTTATGACTTCTTCCGTGTAGCCCACTTTTTGCGTTTTCCTATTCATTTCATATGACACTATTCAAGTCTTTACTAAGAACGCCTTTTAAAAAATTGTAACCTTTATAAACACACAATAAAAATGGGGGGTGACTGTTGGTACCTATGGAATTTTTCATGTGCACGCACTAAGCAGGGCGTAAATTTCTAAAAATCCTTTCTTAGTACGCACTTACGTTAGAAAGTAAATATATGTACTTACAAAATTTCACACTCCTGGACTCATCGGTTTCGGCTCTGCATTGTAATTAGTCAGTCAGTAAAGGCCTTGCCACATACAAAGCTCGGCGCGAGCGCGGCGTGAGCGCGGTGCGATATTTGCTAGGCAACCATCGCGCGGCGCGATAGTTGCTAGGCAACCATCGCGCGGCGCGTTATTTGCTAGGCAACCATCGCGCCGCGCGATGGTTGCCTAGCAAATAACGCACCGCGCTCGCGCCGAGCTTTGTATGTGGCAAGGCCTTTAGTATAATAATACAGGTGGCCTGCTTGCCTGTTTGCCTACCGTATGACATAAAAAAAAAATGCAATAAATAAATTTAAACCATTTTAGCGCCCATGTGCCAATTGTGCGTGCGAGGGCCCGGGATCGTTCTAACCTCAAGGATTTACTAGCAGATCAAGTAATTTATTTACAATAGAGCGACGGCCTTCTGACCTCCGTGACATTTCCAGATTTAATTATGCTTACATATTCAGTTGCCTGAGTGTACAGATTTCATCACGATTATTGCCCTGACTGTAAGAGCATCGGTTGGTGTTCATTAATACATGGCGATACTGGGGATCGAACTCAGAACCTCTTGACTTAAAAGTCGGAACCCATATTCGTTAAGCCACCGACGCTCCCGGTCAAAAGTTTGTTTATGTAATATAGCAGACAAATGGCATGCAAGCCACCTGATGGAAAGTGGTCACCGCCGCCTATGGACATCAGCAACACCAAGGGCGCTACCATTGCGTTGGCCGCCACTAAGGAGACCTCTAATATACCTGTTGAACGATCCCATGTCATAGTCCAAAGTAAACACTGTGTATGGGAGCTTATAACGTAACAATAAGGATACGATAAGTTACAATAACGAAACGAAAACGATAGAGGTACATGATAGCAGTACTCAAGCTGGGGTTAATTTGTGTCAATGAATGTCACGAGAAAGCCTCAACCGTCACCATTTACAATGGAAATTTGTTTGGCTCCTCGAACAAACAAATATGGAACGAATTCCGTTGAACAATAGACGATGCCTGTGTTTATTTTTAGAAGGCATTCACACGCGATTTGTGTATATTTGTTCAATTTAGCCATTTTAACGAATTTTTCGTCTTAAGCGTGACATAATATTTATTTTGGAGAGCGCCTGTTTTTGATTTCATCTCAGGGTGAGCGTATGAATTTGTACATACGTACGTACGTATGTATGGTAACATGCGGTTAGGTACTTGTTGTCCTGTGGCTACATTGATCACTCACTTCTTTTCTCTATTGATCAAGTGTTCTTTTCATGCAAACAAAGCATACATGTGACAACCTAGATTAGTGGGGCAATACTGTAAATCAGCAATCCTTCCACTAGCACTTATCAGAGTAAAGTTAGTGATCAATGTAGCCCCCGCATATCAAAGTAACCACATTTTAGAGTACCCGTTGTTATTTCCAAATAGCACACTCCAAGTATTTTCTCTTGGTACCTACTATATGAGTTATATTTTATTTAAATTCAGTAATATTACATTAAAGTACAATTATAGCGTCATTAGTGCCAAGATAACGAATGAAGGCGAACAGCGTAAGTGAATTGCTATTCACTGAAATATTTAGTTACTACTAAGACATAATAATTTATTACGCAGGCTGCTTCATTACGATAGGTCTGGAAGAAAAGTAGAGAGAAAATACAAGGCGTCCTTACGCTGAAGATACGATACAGTATGTTCTTTTTGCTGTCGATTAAGATGCAATTAAATTTGTTAGAAAAAACAGTTTTTTGTTTTTTGTCTAAGAAAAAAAAAGCTATATAAAGATACTGCTGAGTAGCGGTCTTTAACAAGGTTTCATTGTTTGTTTAGAGGCTAAGGTATCCCTGTATACGTAAGGCAGATAACCTAACAGACAGAATTGGAAAACCCCCGACTAAGTACCTATGGGTACACTATAATATACTCAAATAATTCCTGATCTACGGAATAGATTTCAATGAAGCTGAAACTAGCTCGATAAGTCTAGCTTTCTAAAAAAACTGCATCGATATCGGTCCATCTGTTCGGGAGCTACGGTACCACATATATCTTTCAGGCACATAAATACACGTGTGAAACTTAGTATAGCCTCTTCTTTTGCGTATTAAAAATAGGGATCATGTCATCTTTCTTGTATTTAAAAAAACAACACTAATGATAATTCTAAAATTTCCAGGTGATTTTATATTAGATAGGGTTGGTTTAGTTACTACCAAGGGAATAAAGCAGTGTCTTGCATAATGGGCGCCATCTTAAAGCCTGAAAGTAGCGACGGACACTAAAGTTATGTAGAGGCCTGAGTGAAGCGAGGGGTTCAAGCCGCACAAGGCTAAGACAGTTTTATTCCAGAGGTGAATACTCTACTTTTCACCCCATTTGTGACAATGAATCAAACAAGTAAATTTTTTTTATGCCACCAAGGTGGCAAACAAGCTTACGGCCTGCTTGAAGGTAAGCAGTCACCGCAGCCTATGGACGTTTGCAATACCAGGGGCATCACCCACGCGTTGCCGACCCCGTAAAAACCTTTTTACATCGTATGACTAAGCAAATTCTGGAGTAAAATCAGTATCGCTTCATGACATTCTCGTGTTAAAGGAAAAATATTATTTGTAACTGAAAATTATAATAACTTGAAATATATTTTTTATCAGACTTTTCTATTTGCATATTTTGAGCATTCTAAGGTCGTGCGGGCGTGTGGTGTGTGGTGCCGCCACCTCAAAGAATAGCACCACCCCATCTCTTCCCGTGGGTGTCGTAAGAGGCGACTAAGGGACAAATCCGAAAGATGGGCAGCAGCATCTTTCTGGGTAGATATACATCAATTGCACTGCGATCTCCAACCCGCCTGCCAAGCGTGGAGATTATGGCAATGACCTCCCCTTTTGGGGGAGAGGCCCGGAGTCCTGCAGTGGATTGTTGTGGGCTGTGATGATGATGATGATGATGATGAAGGTCGTGCAACCATACTGCCTAGTCTTTAGTCACAGTGAGAAATAAACTAGAAAAATGGTGTGATTTTCTAATAAGGTCTCATACGAATTTTAACATTCCAAATTAAAATCACTTTATTCCCTTGGGGTTTTACACAACATTATTTCCTAGCGGGTAACAAGGCAATGCTTTACGGTGACATTTCGTGATATTTAATTGGACATTGTCGAGCAGGTGTGAAAATTTAATTTAAATAAATTTTTATGAGTCAAACTGCATACCGCTCTTTTCATGTCACTCCGGGCTCCGAGATCCATTTTCTCGAATGTTAGCAATATTAGACAAAAGGCTCACAATTTTAAGGTTCACTTTGAGGCATTATGAACAACTTTCTCTACGGGTCAAAGTCAAATATCAACGAACTCTCATGAATAAAGAGCTGTTTGCCAGTACGTGCTTTAAACTTTTATGAAAAGCTATTATTCTTATATTGAGCTAATAATGTAGATGTCTAAAATGTGTTTATTGATTATACTGCCTACGCTTATTCCCAGCGGCTCAGCTATCTCCCCATGGAGTTTTATTAACGCCAAGATGAGATATTACATATAGGTAAACAGTCAGAGGCCGTGTGGTGTCCGGCAGAGTAGAATAGCACCAACCCCTTACACTCCTGGGTGTTGTACAAGGCGACTAATGTTTTCGAGATAAAAGATCTAAGCGTCTCCATAGACTTGAAAATGGGCAGCAGCGTTTTCCATTGTTATATTATAACACTGCGATCTCCAACCCGCCTGCCAAGCGTGGAGATTATGGCAATAACCTCCCCTTTCGTGGGAGAGGCCCTTAGACCTGCAGTGGACTGATATGGGCTGTGATGATGAAACAGTCAGACACTGAACATTATGAGCCACACCAGTTTAGTCCTAAATAGAATATGAGGACGCTAAAGTTCAATAAAAATTCCACTTTGTAGCGGTTCACCTCACATTCTAAAACTACCTACCAAGGCATTCTGCAGTCCCCTAATGTGCAAGCCTATTTAATAGGTTATGTGCCCGAATCATAAGTATAACACTAGGCGTCAGTTACCACTTTCCAACAGGTAGACTAGCTCGTTCGTTGCTGAGTTGTAAAAAAATAAACAGTTTAAAAGTTAGCAGAATTTAAGTCAGTCTTCTTTAAATACCGTAGAAATTCGCAAGCGGAAACCAAGACCAGCATTAGAATTAATAATACAACAAACAAACATTGAATGCCCAAGGGCATGATTAAAGAGAAGACATTTCTAATGTTGTTAGTTTCGACCTCGTTACCCTCGATCACTCTAAGGGGAGCTTTGGGCTCGATTGTTCTCTGCCGGGGCGGTGCGGGTTGAGTGAGTTCGGGCAGACTGGTTTTTTGTCAGCCAAGGGATAAGCATGCCTTTGTAGTATGTGAATAATGATGAAATGATGTCAGGTAAAACTGGCTGGACCTAGGAATAGCTATTTTAAGTAGTTTCAGATGAACTAGTCTGACCAAAAAACGATAGAACAAACTAATTTGGTCTAGGCTGAAAATCGTTGTTTTAAAAGTACATAAATAATTGACTTCAATATGTAGCAGCTTGGGCCAAATAGCGGGAACTAACGGCAGTCATTTGTGACCCTAAGGTCCCTGTCTAGCTTATATTATACAAGAGCATAATTCAGGCGCTGCTTTGAAAGCTGGGTTGCGGCGAGTAGGCCATCCACTGGCTATATACAGGGTGTTACATAATATGTGTATGAAACCGTGTACTGGATGGTGTGCATGTTACATTCTGTATACAATGAAATGAAAGTTAGTAAGAACTGTTTTAAAAATAAACTTAAGTGGGTTCCTTTGTAAGGAATGCAGAAACAGTTAAACTTAATATTTTGGCTACACATAAAAGAAAAAATCGTTTGTAAAATTCTGGAAAGGACTTAAAATGTTTAAATATGAGCAAAGTCTGCCTTTGTCAGTGGATGGAAATTGCGAACATGTTCGGGGATAAATTTCGCATTGATCCCTTGTCCATACCTGATTGTACTCGCAAAGGTCACTCATAGAAGGGCGAAAACTGCAACGCACTGGTAAAAAATATAATATTCAGCACGGATAACGAAGTACGTGCAATCAGGACTATGACAAGGGGTAAATCGGCCGGCCATGACGGACTAAGTTTGGAGCATATTCTTGGTGCTAGAGACATACTTGTTGCCAAACTGTGTAGCCTCTACAACCTCTGCCTAAGACATATATTCTTGTCGTCTGACCTCATGAAGACTAAAGTCCCTATCGTAAAAAATTAAACGGTGCTGCAAACAATTATCGACAAATTTCAATGGGTACGATAATTGGAAATATCTTAGAGCGACTGCTGCAGCCTTATTTGCTTTACAATCTTAATATAGATGATGCTCAGTTTAGTTTTCGTGCCGGTCTCTCAACGGATTCTGCAATCCTTAGTTTAAAACACATAGTAAACTACTATGTGCAACGTAAATCTTCTGTTTACATATGCTTTTTGGACCTGAGCCGTGCATTTGATTTATTGAATTGATTGCACGCTGATTTGGCAAGTGTGACATTGAAGTCAAGAAGACATTGTTTAACGCTTTTTGTCAATGTTTATACACTTGCCAACTCTGGGCCAGCTTCCGGATGAAACCTATGGAGCCATGAGGGTGCAAAATAATGATGCATTTCGCATCCTTATTAGATTGCCATGATTTTGTAGCGCATCCGGAATGTTCTCGGAGGCGAGGGTGCCCGACTTCTTCGCGGTTATGAGAGCGCGTGTGGCTGCATGTTGGGCTAGACTGAGGTGCTCCGTTATCGGCATACTGAAAATAATAAGTTATCACCTTGACGGTCCAATCTTTAGAAGATGGTTGACTTTGCATTTGACCGAGAATCGAAAATGATATCGAAATGTTATAATTTTGTAATTATTTTCATATTATTTTTATTTTAAATTCATACTATTGTATATTTATGTTAATTTGTGTGTATTTAATTGTTTATTTTAATTGTATTATTGCCTGGAATAAAGATTTATTATTATTATTATAGGAAGATTTCTTTATATTCTCGACTCGGGGGACTCGGCCAAGTATTCTGGTTCCTGTGAGCTAGTCTGGTGATTTTGTGAATTTTGGGTTATGCGTGCGTTATGCGTGCATGTAATATCTGGGATATTATGGAGTGTTAGCGAAGTCGGGTTAAGAAAGCGGCGAACTATGGAACAGGTATCTATTACTATTGATTTTCGTAGGGGTACGTAGGTTTTTAAGTGGAAATCAAGCATTTTCAGGGCATACTGCCCTGTAGAGTTTTTGGTATTACACCCGTTGACGAAATAATTATCGGGATAATTCTGACAGTCTCTTGGTGCCACGTCTATTTTATTTCGTCAGCTAAAGGTATGTATTTCTGGACTTTTTCTGCGTGCTTTTGCTTTAGGTTTTGCGTATTTGGAACTGCAATGTCTATGAGATAGGTTGTCTTTGTGGATTTTAAGGTAAGTGTAATGTCGGGTCTATTGCTTAAAATGGTACGGTCGGTTATGATATCTCGGTCCCAGTACAGTTTCGCTTTATCATTATCTAGAACATTTTTAGGCTTGTATTTATAGTATGGCGTATCTGTTTCTAGTAGTTTATGTTGGAGTGCAAGTTGTTGGTGAATGTATTTTGCCACGTTATTCTTTATTGGCCAGTACACTACAACCACCTGTGATGTGATCAATATGCTCTGTAAACTGGTGGCATAATCGGCATTTGTCCGTTTCTATTGCTTCTTTTAGGATATACTTGGCATAGTTTCAAGTTTTTATTGTTTGGTCCTGTATTGCTACTAGGAATCCCTTTGTTTCGCCAAATATATTTTCATTTGTTAGCCAGGTTGATGATGCTGTTTGGTCTATATGGTCTTGTGCCAGTTGGTGTGGGTATTTTCCGTGCAGTGCTTTGTTTTTCCAGTTTTCTATTTTTTGTTCATCTCGCATGATTTTGGTTCTTGGCTTAAATTGAGTATTGTTTAGTTGTAGGGGTGTTCCAGGATTTAGTAAGTTGACTATGGCTTTATGTAGTGAACTCTCATAGGATTTTCGGATAAAGTATGATCTCAGGTTATCAATTTGGGTGTAGTGCAGGTTTTTAATATTAATAAATCCGCGACCTCCTAGTTTTCTTTACAGTGTGAATCTTTGTACAGCAGAGTGTGATAAATATTGTGTTTATTGCTAGTTGTTCTTGTTAGGATGTTGAGGGCATTAAGTTCAGTATCAGACCATTTAAAATAGTAAGTCAAAATGGGGATAACGGATAACTGCTTAAACTTTATTGGGAGAGTTAGAGAGTTGGGTGCTCAGTACTTTATTGAGTCTCTGTTTAAATTTAGTTTTTAGTAATGTTTTTACATCTGTGTGGTTTATGAACGTGCTCTGCTGATATCCTAATATTTGAATGTTTCCCTAGGTTCCATACTGTCAATTATACCTCCTTGCTGTTCTAATTCAAATGCACCTGTCCTGCTGTGTTGGCCTTTAATTATGCCGTTTATTTTACATTCATTTGTACCAAACGTCATTTTTATCTCGGTGCAAAATTTTTAGCTACCCTTAGTAGATGGTCTAGTTCCTGCTTTGTGCTTGCGTAGAGTTTTATATCATCCATGTATAATAGATGTGTAATTTTAAAATTGCTATCCCTGTCTATTGTATATCCGTAGGGAGTATTATTAAGGATTCTAGAGAGAGGATTCAAGGCTCGGCAAAACCACAGCGGACTGAGGGAATCACCTTGGAAAATTCCGCGTGCAATTTTTATCGGTGATGTACTGAGTGTCGTGGTATTGGTTTTTAAATTGAGCTTGGTCATCCATTTGGTCATTGCATGCTGTAAAAATAGTATTAGGTTGTTGTAACTTTGTACATTTTTACAACATTATTATTATTATTAGGTCTGTGATGCCCTACAGCTTCGAGACATGGCTGGCCCTGACGAAACACGTACGTGAACTCCACAAAAACTAAATTAAAGTGCTGCGGTGGATGTGCGGACTTACGCGCCTCGACCGAGTACGTAATGAGTACAACCATTGCAACCGTAGTGTGATGGATATCGCCAATAAGTTCGACGAGTTGCGCTGGTATATTCACGTGTTGCGTAAGCCACAGGGATACGTAGAAAATAGGTGACAGAACCTACCGGTATCAGGAAAGAGACCCGTGGGCGGCCAAAGAAAATCGCTGAGTCGGATGCGAGAGCCACCGGTTTACGACACGAGGTTACCGTAGACCGGGCGAAGTGGAGAAAAATGAGTAGGAAAGCGGACCCTGGCAGAAGACCGGACAAGCGCCAGGATGATGATTATGATAGATAGTTGACTTTAAATTAGATAAAGTTTGGCTGCGGTCGCCTTGCTATCCGCCGGTAGCTGTCTACATGCCGTTGACAACGTGCCATCCGTATATAAGAGCCCTGTCACGTATAGGTGTTTTATTACAGCTGCAGCGCTGCTAAGTCGCCCTGCAGTAGCGCGGCTGGGTGTGCATAGATAACAGCCGCGCGGCTTCAGCGCGGCGAACCGCCAATGTTTATATACTCTTTGGCAGTCGCTAGCGGCTAAGCCGCGCTGCACCCGCTGTAATATGAAGGGCTTCGCTGGTGCAGCACGACTACTTACTTACTTATAAAATGCCTATTTGATTTGATTTGCCAACAGATTTACACTTTTTGTTACATTGAAATATTACAAGAAATATCTTTGACACTTAAATGTAAATCCAATGACAGGCTAACTTCGTTAACAACAGAATCAAGTGCGCTAAATAAACATCAATACTAATATTATAAAGAGGAAAGGTTTGATTTTTTGTTTGTTTGTATTGATGCCTATGCTTCGAAACTACTGGACCGATTTCAAAAATTCTTTCACCGTTGGGAAGCTACACTATCCCCGGGTGACATAGGCTATATACCCGTGTACCCGTAGTGGTACCCATGCGAAGCCGGGGCGGCTGCTAGTATAAAATAACTTACGTTATCAATAGAATCAATCGCGCTAAATATAAAAAAATATCTAAATTTATCTCTCAAACTTAACAACTAAACAGTTATATTGTTGGTGTAAACGGCAACAAGACATACTTTGGATATTATATAAATATTTTTTTATGTTGTAACGAAGAACAGTGTAATATGTCTACAAAATTTTAGGAGTTACACCGTTTGTTACGACATTCGTTCTGATATTTTTAAGTGCGAAAGGTCTAAAATTAAGTAATCTGGAATTGCGTCTAAGGACCCAGAAAGATATCATGTGTAACAAGTATATCATCATCATCATCATCATCATATAAGCCGTAAGACGTCCACTGCTGGGCATAGGCCTCGCCCAGAAATCTCCACCAAACCCGGTCCTGTGCCTTCCACATCCAGCTGCTACTGTGATCTTTACCAGGTCGTCGGTCCACCTTGTGGAAGACCTACTCACGCTGCGTAGTATATACTATAACAAGTATATACTATATGTAAAAGCGCTTTAAGCACGCTAAATTTGCGGCAATAGCCTAATGACGTAGCGTGATAATCGCTAGAACCGCACGTCAATATACGATATTCGGAAGAGAAGCATAAAGCGGTACCTATGGTATTTCCACCGAGCATGCACATTCGATCAAAGCCTGTCAAATGTATCTCTGCTGCAAATGAATGAACTGGTTAAACTTAATAAGGTTTAACCAGCAGCTTTAGCAAATGGTATTCCATTAGCAGATTAAAACTGATTGATAGATGTTTAGCACGATACCAACCTCTAGATACTTACTACATAATAACATCACGACTGAGGTTGCAGGACGGAAGAGGACTGAGGAAGCAGAAACTACATTGTTCCACTTGCTACGGCTATTATTGGTCAGGTTAAGAGTAGGTACCCTAAACTGACCAACACGTATGAAATGTTTGATGAATGTGAAAGCAGCGAGAGAGGTTGCCAGGACTTATACATAAATGAAGCGCGCAGTGACTTTTAAAAAAGGGCCGTATTCGTTTTTTTAAACTGGTAATGCCATTTTATTCTCCACATAACTTGTCATGTTTTCCGTCTCTAAAATATTTTTCAAATCGTTTTATTTCATCCAAAAAGAGTTTTGAAATTGAAGTTCGCATCATAATCACGTAACGTAACCAGTTACTTTAACCACATTTTTTTGTAATTTTGGAAAAACCCGTTAATGTGTTAAGCTCTCTTCAAAAAACATTCTCATTAACATACAACAGTTTTATTATTATCTAGCGACCGCCCCAGTAGTAACCTTCAAAAATTATAGCCCTGAACCTTCCACGTGAATCACTCTGTTTATTGGTAAACCGCGTGACAATCCGATCAGTAGTTTATGAGTTTATCGCGAACAGATATACAAACAGACGCGGCGTGTTTATTATTTATAATAATAACTAGTGGCGACTTCGTTCGCGTTCACCTACTTTTTCCCCTTTTTACCCAATTCTTGCTTACAAACCTTCCTCATGAATCACTCTATCTATTGTTTAAAAGAGTTTAAAAGATCTAAGTGTATATAGATACATACATATATACGTAGGGGCAAACTTTGTTTCATACTATGTATCGTGATTGTTTCATGTACGTCTAATTAATTCCTTAATCCTTTATTTGGTGAGCAACCACAAGTTTCCAAGTTACCCTCCACAGTACGTACCCAGCTAAAATCCAATTAAAGTTTCATTGTGTTTGAGTGTATACTATATTTCAAACAACAACTGTAATTGTATTGTTAAACGAAAGTCCTCGCCCAGTTGGATTAAATAAAATTCCCCCGCTCAATTGTTGTTTCAAATAAGCCACAAGACCGCAGTTCATCTGTCTAGTTGCAGATATTAATCATAGACATAGACAGTTACTCTACCCTTCCGCAAACAATGGGGTCCTTTACCTAATAAAATTACTAGACTTCCTTTGTTTTGCGCTCTCTTGATAGCGGTAACCCCTGTGTGTGCGGCTTTAGTTGATGAAACTTCGTGCAGATGCCTAAGGGCGTGGTTACGCTGGAATATGTTTTCGCTGGAGGGTAGTGCCTAAACTTGTTGGCTTTAGAATGCAGATCTAATGCTATTTAATTAATAAACGTAGTATCCACATTTATAGCAACAATGTAGGTAATCGTAAATGATGAACGGTATTTAAAAATATATTTTAGTTAGTATAGTTATTTTTATTAGTATTATAAATCCACGTATGGACACTTTATTTTCTGTAGATTCGGTTATTTGTAGGAATTCCGAGCACTTTAACTCCCGTATTAAAATCTAAACGTAGTGTAACTTTACACCTAGTATTAGCAATGGAAACTTTTATGGCTATTCCTACTTGTCAAGTTATGCCATATTTATTAATAGGGTATAACTTACTTTGAGTTGCACAGTAACTTAACATTGACGAGAGATGGCGCTGCTAGTATTTTACATCGCGCTAGGGATAATACCCATCGTGATATACTTAGGCGGTTCGCATCTCCATGGAATGTGGGAGCTCGCATGGTTGAAGACGGGGATGCGTATGCATCCGACCCGTGTTGACACACGCATCCCTCGTCATCACTCCTGTGATCTTCCGCATCATAAGAAACTGCAAACAGTGCAGAATATTTTCTGCCGTAGGGCAATGGCGGCTCCATGGTACGTCCGCAACGCGGACTTACACCGAGATATGGACCTACCGACCCTGCAGCAGTTTCTTAAAACGCTCTCCGAGACCGTTTTCAAGGCCGCGGAAGAACACCCCAATCCGCTCGTGTGTGAGAGGCACCAGCCTACTATCCCCGCCCGGTCTCTCGCCACATGGTGCGGAGACCGAGACACGTTCTCACCGACTAACGATTATGGGCGACAGTTACTGCTTACCATCAGGTGGGCTTGTCACTGCAGGTGTCATCTTTGATTGACCAGCTTTTCCTTAACCTTAAAAGTATAGCGCCACAAACCTATCTGACCCGGTGACCAAAGCTGAAACAAATTGTCGCAATTTTTTTGACGACCTGAGTGGTTCAATGGTCAACAGCGTTCACCGGTCGAACAAACATGGTTCACCGGTCTGGCCGGTCGGCCGGTCTGCCACGCAAGAGGTCTCGGGTTCGATTCCCGGCCGCGCAGAAATAGAAATGATAAATTTTAATTTCTGTTACGGGTCTGGGTGTTCTATGTATAATAAGTATGTATTTAAAAAGTATTTAAGTAGTATATCAGTTATCTAGCACCCATAGTACAAGCTTTGCTTAGTTTGGGGCTAGATGGCGCTGTGTGAATTTGTCCACGAATATTTATTATATTATTATTATATTTTTAACTATCAAGTCAATGGTAACAATAACGACGCTGTCACCTTTTCATATAAGTTTGTTACACTTTCTTAGGCATGTCAATATCTCATCCTGACGGCCGTTGTTTCTAATTATGTCATTTCACATATGAGTTGGCGGCACTTTAATAAAAACCATGGTGACAAACCCGATGGTTGTGACACGAAACAAGACCAAAATATCGCTACAGTGCACAAACATATCTGACCTGGTGGCCAAAACTGGAACTACGTATCGCCATCATTTTGTTGCCAACAGCGACGCGCGAATTTGTGGGCATTGTAGTCTGCTCCTTACTTATGAATTAAGAAGGTGGCCCAAATTCACCGAATTCAAACTCTTTGTTAAGTTGAACAAGCTACGTCGACTTAGGAGTTTTCTTCATGAATAATTTCCTGGACAGACCGCTTGTTTTGGAATATCAAGCACCGTTACAGATTCCATATAATAATAAGGTTCCGGTTCACGTGGCGAGTAAAGTTCGAAACTTATCCGAACTTTATTTTTCTTCACCCACCTTCATTCATAATACAAAATCCCATCCCCAAGGACGCAAGCCGCAGAATAATTCGCCCAAATTAAATAAGCAAGCTCGCACGTACTGTGTTCAAGTTACAAACTAATTTATCAGCAGTTGGTTTTGCACCTACACAAATGGTTAGCTTTAAACAATTTATCAAACAATCCGGGAACAGAAATTGTTGGAGTTTGGATCGTATCTCTCCATTCTGTAACTGAGGCGAGATAGAGACAGTGCTCTACAATATCTGCAGATTGTAGAGGATTTACGGTGTTCAACGTCCGTAAAACAACGGGCTAGTGACAACTGAGCGATACATCTTTCTCTCCTTCTATTCTAGAATTAAAACAAAGGAAACAAAAATTGTTGTTTAGCTACAAGCTGCTGTGTAAAGTAAAGTAAAGTAACTATATTGCACTATAACTATATTTAATGCACTTACTTCCATGGCACATAGAGTACAAAACATACCAGACAAAACAAAAAAAAAATGTTATATTATTATATTAGACGGGACTTGGACGCGACGTACCTTTTAGATTTGATTTCCCGACGTTTCGGTAGGGTTACACCCACCGATTATATGTGAGGGTAGGAGTCTACCAGCACATCACCGCAGCTGTCACCTCTCCACGGCAGTCGTCTCGTGACCACGGGTCGCGTCCAAGTCCCGTCTAATATGTGTAAAGAACGCGAGTTTAGTTTGAAACAACAACAAAATTTTGATGAAAAATACAAATTGTCATTAGCCGTGCCAAGGAAAAGTACAATGGACCACACTCAGCATAATGCCTTGGCTGACGCAGTGGCGCTGGTTTCCATTGCGCCTCATTGTGATGTACAGACAAGTGTACCACAATTACAATTATTATTATAGAAAAATACGTAAGCTTAGTTTAAAAATGGAAGAGCTTAGGAGCGTCTATGGTCGAGTGGTTGAAGTGACTCGTACGCGAGAGGTGTAACCCGCGTCACGAAAGAAGAGACTTGTCAAATGGTAGTGGAGGGGATTTCGCGCAGGTAATCGTATACAGCGCAAGTCAAACCACGTGACCCGCCAAGTCTCTTCTTATTTGACACTAGCTATACCGGGTTCGAATCCCACTGCAGCCATGTACCAATGACTCTTTTCTGTATTATGTACATAAGTTGAATGCTAACCAATGCTCTTACGGTGAGGGAAAACATAGTGATGAAACCTGCACATTCAGGAGACTGTGTAACCATGATCAAATCTGGTCAGGTATCCCTGGTATCAGAGGCCAGACGGCAGTCGCTTCACTGTAATTATCTGTCAAATCCTAGATCATGGTCAAGGCGGACCCAGGGACCTCGTGTGCGAGAGCACAACCGGGATATTGACGCCAAGATGCCATAATTTTTTGATTAAAAAAGGTATGTGTGATTGTGTGAGCGGTACATACTAGTAAAGCAATAACTCTTTGAGCTCTACGTTATTCATATTAGTTGTGAAAACGTAATAGGCTCTACTGTACTACGTTTCGTATACATTCACGTCACCGCTATGAGCGTTATAGTCACGTAGCCAAGTCATGTAACCTTGAATGAGGTTTGCTTATATTAAACTTGGACTACAAAGGATTGATTAGTGTTGTTATAAATTGAGGAAGTTCTTATATTATAATTATAAAGGACTAATCTTGTTGACCGTGTGGTGTCCGGCAGAGTAGAATAGCTCCAACCCCTTACACTTATGGGTGTCGTACAAGGCGACTAATGTTTTCGAGGCAAAAGATCAAGACTCTCCATAGTCTGGAAAATGGGCAGCAGCATTTTCCATTGTTATATTTAAACCTGCCAAGCAATAACCTCCCCTTTCGTGGGAGAGGCCCTAAGTCCTGCAGTGAACTGTTACGGGCTGTAATTATGAATCTTGTTCACTATTGATCCGGGTAAACGCTTCATCCTCATGTCGTAGCTCTCCCAGATATCCGCACGAGTCGCTTTGGTTCAACTCTTATAATGCTTACGGTTAATGGAATGCGTTGCCTGCGACCATGTTCCTTAATCGTTATAATCTGGACGCCTTCAAAGCTAGAGTTAATACAGGCTGTTCCAAGACAGACATGCTCGATTTTCGGTGACATCGTAACTTACCATCAGAGGGCCTAGTGTGAGTTCCGCTTCGATTTTACTTAACTATCGCGTTTGCGTTTACGTCGAAATCAGTATGAAGAAAAAAACTTCATTTACGTACCACTAGGCGGCGCTATATATTTTTTCATACTAATTTTCACGTAAACGCAAACGCGATAGTAAAGTAAAATCGAAGCGGAACTCACACTAGGCCCTCAGGTGAGATGGTAAAATGCCTTGTTAGTCCAAAAAAAAATACGCCTACAGACAGTGCATGACAGTTTTATCTCCGCAGTTGGAACCGACGGACGGACCGACAGTTTTATCCTCGGTTCGGAACGCAATCCCAGATACGCAGTACGTACTTTACGTTTAAAGGCCAAAGGCCAAAGGCCAGTATAGAGACCAATATTTTTTAAATTAATCTAGCCAGACATTTGACCGCTATCTCACTTGGTGGTAAGTGACGATGCCGCTGAAGATGCAGGAGAACAAAGAGCATGCCTGTCTAGGAACAGCCTATTCGCTCTAGCCTTGAAGGCGTTCAGATTATAATGATCAGGGTTTCATTCCTTAGCTGTATGCATTATAAAGGTTGATCTATATAGTATACTATCTCAGTTCACGAGCTAGCTTAGTTTGTTGGAGAGACCGTAGTTCAAGACACAGAATTAGACCTTTAATTTATTATAAAGCGTTGACTTAAAACGGGAGTTGTATTGTTGAACTTGTCACGACGCGAATGTAAACTTGGTTAGAGAAGTTGTTGAAGGCGAGAAGGTGACGTTTCGTCGGAGGCTGTGATAAATGTAAGTACTAAAGAGATTGGAAAGTTAGCTACCTTCATGGTTAAGAAATGAAGGCAGCTAAATTTTTAATCTCTTTTGTAGGTACAAACTTCACTTGATTTTATGAACATTCTAACTGGTCTTAGCTACGGAAATCATATTACGGGTTTTCTCAGCTTTTCTTATTCATATCCATATTTATTTGCTACCATAAAGATAATACAATAACATTGTTATGTACATACCCGGTTGGGCGCAGCATTTTGGGAGGGAGGAGGCTTTAAACTTACAAAGCTTATAGAATAATTGATACCTATTGACTATATAAGTATTTACATGTCCATTATATCTATTATTTATCAGTGGATTTTACTGTTTTCAATACTCTATAGTAATTATCTTGTACTTTGTACTTTGTACTTTTATTTTTATTACTTAAACTACTTATATTTAAATAATATACTTTACATCTTTACTATAATATGCATGTGTTATGCATATAATCCTTCTGGAAGAAATTATCTAACTGATGGTGACAACCGCATCAAAATTCGTTGCGTGGTTTTGGATATAAAGACAAAGACAGGAGTTAGCGCATATAAAGACAGACAGACGTAGAAAGCGACTATAATTTATATTATGTCTAAGGAAGTGCAGGACTCTCCAATGTTTATTTACAGAGGAGTCCGCTTAGGTGGGTACCTGAGCCTTATCTATTTCTGCCGTCAAGCAACAATGCTTTCTTGTTGTGTTCTTGATTGAATGAGGCATTTAGGCATCTTAGTTCTGACAGTGACAACTAATCTGCGATTCTGCATTTTTGTAATACATTAATGTAGACGGACTCCTCACGGCTTTACACGAATCCCAGTTCTGCCATTTAAACATCAATGCTTCTGTCTGTCTTCTGATCCTACGGAGCCTACGGAGACTCTTGATTTTTTGCCTCGAAAACATTAGTCGACTTGTGGTGTCGTACAAGGCGCCTAAAGTTTTCGAGGCATAAGATCTAGAGTCTCCGTAGTCGGGAAAATGGGAAAATGTAAAATGCTGCTGCATTTTCTATTGTTATATTTAAACACTGCGATCTCCAACCCGCCTGCCAAGCGTGGAGATTATGGCAATAACCTCCCCTTTCGTGGCAGAGGCCCAAAGTCCTGCAGTAGACTGTTACTGGCTGTGATGGTGGTGGTACGACACCCACGAGTGTAAGGAGTTGGTGCTATTCTACTCTACCGGACACCAGACGGCCAAAGAGTATATACTCTAGGTATAATATTATTTTATCAATAAGCTGCCACCCATTAGAATACAATAATTACCGATTAGGTATACTTAGCTATGGGTATATTAAAGTATTTAAATGAACTCTCCATCAAATTCAGCATCGCTCCACACAGAGGGAAATTTAACTTAATTAGGAAGTAACCCGAATCAGCTCTTTGATCCGGCCCGAGGTGCAAATAATCCGGATGCCGGAAAACCAATCTGTACGTCCGATAATTCGACAGTTATTTACGTTTTCGGTAGATTGGTCTCTATCTACCGATGGAGAGATGGGAGCGATTTGAAATTCTATGAGTCTATTTCACATGGATTGCCTATAACAGTCCACTGTTGGATTTGGGCGTAGGTAAACCACATCAGTTGTATATCGTCTTACCTTAATAACTGCAAAACTATTAGTCTTAAAAACATTAACTTAGTGTTTAGTGTCTATAGTCAGGTCGCTTTATGCTTCTGGGGAGGATGGGGCGGAGGGGGAGAGGCGTTTCATTGGGTGAAATGCGCGGTCCCGCACATTTCTATTCATTATATATCGGGACTTACACGTGATAGGGCATTCATTCTTGCATGTATTTATTGAGTTTGTCTACAACAATCATTCCATATAAATTATTGTGTAATTTGGGCAATATTTATAGTAAAAATAGGCAAAAAGTGTAAAAAATATATATGAAAATTATACATGTTGGTCTCGGCCCGTGCAAGAGCCAGTAAAAAATACAAATCACGACTATCATCGGAAAGAGGTTGCCATGGGTCACACGTAGGTCACAATGTCCGACGCTGAGTGAGCGAGGTGGTTTCCAGAGCGTCTCAAAGCGGCCAAGGTACGCTTAGTACGCGTAGTTGGAGCTAAATCCGCAACACCGAAACGCGAATACGTTGCCTGTATAATTATTGTTGTTGTGTGTTGGAATGGAAGATGGATGGTCCTTAAACATGCACGCACTGGGTATCCTAGACGGGTAGGAGATGGCCTGGATTGAAAGAGGTGGCGATTTCTGGCGTCGGAAGCCAAGATCCACTTTGAGTCGCTGAGCCAGCGCAGTAAGTAAAAATATATTATGTACGATACGATAACAGTAGGCAAGTATTAAGGCTCACTAATTTTAAACCGAATCGGGTCCGTAGCTTGGCATATTTTGTATGGACACGCTAATGCTATACCGAGAGATAACCGAGTTGTCATTGCTCGGCCGCCACTCGGTAAAGCATGATCGTGACCATACAAAATATATGGGATATGTGCTACGGCTGAGATACGGCTCGGAACTTTCATGGGTAGCGTGATTCAATCTTTATCCTCAGAAATCACGGCGTAGAATAATAAAACTATTTCCGAGTTCTGGCCGTATATGTTTTCCGTGGAAGTGTGTCTCCAATGGCGCCACCTCGACGGACCACGGGACGTAATATAACAACGTTATCAACCTATCAACTTTCACAAAAAGCTTCTCAGATCTCATATCCTTTTCTTCCCTTGCAGTTACTCGGTTGGTTTCGCAACCTCCTCAATTTCAACATTGTCCCGCAATTTGTATCGAATCTTTTATTTTTAACGGCACCGTTTTGTAGCTTGACAAATGGCCCTGAAACGGAATGGTGAAAAATCGACCGGATCGCACCGGATCGCGCCGGATTTGGCGAAACCACCCAGATTAGCCGATGCGGACCCAGTTAACGCAATGGGCCGAACACAGTTTGCTAACGGTTAGACGGCGACGCTCAACTCCATCGGCCGCCCTCGCTTCCGATTCGGGATACACGATCGTAATCGTTATCGGTCGGAGAGCTTGCTTTGACTCAGTGTCAGTGTCTTCGTTTGACAGCTATTCGATTATATGGGAAGCGAGAGCGTCGGTTTTTGAGCGGTTAGGATATCCGACTTATAAACGGTTCCCGCAACGTCCACCAATGACTCTTTTCTGACTTATGTACATCAGTTGAATGCTAATCACAGCTCTTAGGGCGAGAAAAAACATCGTGTTGAAACTGTGCAGGGGACTAAATATGTAACCACGATGCAATCTGGTCAGGTTCTTGATAGCAGGGTCACGGAGGTCAGATGGCAATCGCTCCACAGTAATTACCTGATCTGCCAAATTTCAAAATCATGTCAAATTCTGGATCATGGTCAAGGCGGACCCCGGTCCCTCGTGCGCGAGGGCACAACCGGGATATTATCGCCAAGATGATTTGATGACAATGATGATGACAATATGGAAAGTAATCGCATTGAAATTCAACTCAAAATTGGTTGGAGATCTTAGTGTTGGGAATAGTCAACAGAAACGTTGCCGCCCATTTTCTTTACAAAGGTTCAATAATAGCTTGTGCGCTTCGTGCGCGTATTTCCGTTTTTCCAGAAATGGGGGACAACGGCAGTGGGCAGCGAGATGGAGGAATCAGAGCGTGACGGTTGTAGGAATCAGAGAGATGGGTGGCCCTCGCCTTGAGTCGAATAGTTTTCAATGTTTGCTTTTAAAAGTTGGGTTGCCGCTGTAATATTTTTTTTTATTGAAAGTTGAAAGCCGGTTGTTGGCCGGTTAAAAAATACCCTTCGACCCTGTGTGGACAATTTTGTTTTATTTTTCAAAATTTAATTTTCTCTTTCTGTAGGTACTTCATAAAAAACCTGAATCGGTTATTTGTTGACTCTAATGCATTTTTTTTTAAATGCAATTTTTTATGTTGATTATGTCGTAGATACCTAATATCTGCACGCCAAATATCTTTGAGCGGTATACCAATAGATAGTCAGGCAGTCATGTTTTTATTTTATGCCTATAGGTCATCATCATCTTAGTGTTAATGTCCCGGTTGTGCTCTCGCGAACGAGGGCCCCGGGGTCCGCCTTGTCCATTTTATACCAATAGGTATTTAGATAAGATTTATAATTTATTCAGAACGTTAGAAATAAATGTCTCACTTTATAATTTAATTTCCTTGCACGCAATTGGGAAACCGTAATCGACCGTCAAGAATAAGGCCTTTGATCTTTCGAACGCTTAGTTTCCATCACGGCTTAAGCACGGCTTAAGGTCTACTCCGGCCTCCGAAATATCGCATTTTAATTAATACTCCACTCCCACGAATTGGGTGTTTCATGAATACACAATACGTCATGGGACTATGCTCCTTATTACGCGAAGAGGACGGGGCATTTCACTGTGAACGCTGAACTTTTTCCGGCAACAAATTAGAATAGGAGAATGTTAATTTCTTTTTTAGAAGATTACAATGTATCGAACGAATATTTTAGATATTATCACATATTTTCCAATATATTATGTAAGGCCTTAAAAAGTAAATAAGTAGGTATAAGTTTCATTTTCATTTCATTTCATTTCATTTATATGTAAACAGTATTGTTTACATCGTCATTAGCCCTCTAATGCATGATATATGATGGAAGTGAAATAAAAAATATTTGTTGACGTGATTTGCTATATTTATATAAGAAAAACAACATTGTGAAAAAAATATATCAAAAAGTATTGTAGTTTAGTTTTTATTTTATGAAACCATAAATGGGTTCGTATGCATCAACACAAAAAATCACTAGGACATATATGGTTTCCTATGCATACATACAATTGTTAGACAGCTTATAAAAACCTTATTACTGAAGAAATTTTGAATGACAATTTCTTTTTTCAGATAACTTAACATACCCCACATTTTGGGCATTTAGTGTGTTTTTCGTGAGCAATCTTGGCACATTTGTCGATACTTGTGCCATTCAGGAAGGTATCCTGTATTGTCAGTCTGCACGGAATTCAGAGGTAATTATTGGCGTTTTGCTGGAGCCTTTTTCATTCCATTATGTCGAGTGGGTGTTCCAGAATTAAATGTAGTTGCAGGACTTCCTGGGTGACATGTAGATGGAGATCCAGTTACAGAAGTCGTCATTAAACGACCTCTTTTACGAGGAATAGGTCCTGCTTTGCACAAGTATTCTGAGAGTTTAGCAGTGGACTGATATTGGCTGTTTATGATGGAAAGAAATAAAGCGCTACCATAACCTGTCGATTAATTGTAAATACAAACCATAAAGCTTTAATGCATACGAACCCATTTATGTCTCAATGATAAAGTATATGAATGCATACGAAACCAAATATGGTTTCGACATTTTGGAGCTTGAAATTTACTGAAAACCTTTGAATAATGAAAATGTAATACATGTTATGCAAAGAAGAGGATGTGGCACATAATATAATATTTTTTTAGTTTAAAATGTTTATTTTTTCACTATGTAATTATTTTTTGAAGTTTAGGTTTGCACTATTCCGCAGACGTCACTAAATTAGCTAAAACCATTCGCACAAAAACGAGGGTAATTTCTAAAGTAATTATACAAATTACAAAAAAATTGCATTTCGATATTCCTGTATATTTATCAAACATGAAAAAATGTTTTACCCATAAATAATTTCAAACGATGTAATAAAAGTGACTTTTAAATTGGGAAACCATATATGGGTTCCCATGCGGTAGAGGGTTAGAACGTACCGACACTATTAGAACGGCTATCACAAGTGTTTCGCGAGAGATCGTTTATTTCCTTCTCTCAATACTAAGATGAAAGAGACAACAGTATCTAAGTCGCGCCTTTTCTTGCTTATCGCGCGCGAGAACAACTTGTGCCGTACTGGTATGCTCCCACATCGCACGCATTCACACTTCTAAATCAATTGATAACTGACCGGTTTGAAGTAGATGCCTTTGGCACTCGTTATCAAAAATTTTAAATAATTTCACTTATTGATTAAGCTGTAGTAGCATTAAATAAGTTTTACTGTTATTTATTTATTTATTTATACTTCATGCACAAACAGTACATTGTTATGTATTATGTATAATGAAATAAATGATACCTAAATGTAAATAGTGTAGTAATTCTCCAAAAATGCATGGTTTCATGTCAACAAGTCTGGCAGCATTTGGTTAAAAAATAAATAACCGCCACGTACTAATTCGAAGAATTAATATTTTACGCAATCACCACAGATAGAGGATCTAGTGTGGTAGCGTGCTTGCGACCGGTAACAAAAGTGAAGCAACGCAGGGCGGGATGACCGTTTTATACTTAAGCTATTCGAAATTCAGCCCGGCAACGAGCTCTCTACTCGTTAGGTGTGCCTCCTAATATCGTTGGGCAAGCCGATTGGCTCCCCGTGACGGAATATTATAACATGTGACTAAGTGAACAACATTAGCTCTCAGCTTAAACGTAACGCCTTCGATTAATAATAATAATTAATCAACCTAATCATCAGCGATTAATCGCTCCCATTATTAAAGCAAGCCTCCATCTTGCAAATCTTGGCAAGAGATAACTTAATCCACCTTGTATGGGTAAGGGGATTTTCCGTACGTCTGAATTTCCGCTTAGGCTAATATCACAGGCTTTCTTACTTACAGCCGTACTATTTACTATGAGGTCACACAGTGCGTGCGAATATTGGCAACCGGGCTATGCGATCAACAAAACTGTAGTATTGAACGCACTGCGTTCACTTAACAGAGAACCACTAACTGAACGCATAGTAATGCTACTTTATTTAGACAAGTATTGTTTGTGAATAGGTACGTCAGGTACGTGTGTTTCACCATAAAAATAACAGCAAAAATTACAATCACAGCAAGTTGCGTTGGGCTTTAAGATCTCCATACAAATAACCCCTTGTTAAAAAAGGTTCCACTTTTAAACGAGATATTTTAACGAAAATCTGACAAACCACAAGCATAAATGTTGGTTTATGGATACGTGATCCAGAAACCAATATTTGTTACAAAATTTTATTGGCTTGGATAGCGTTATATTGAAAATAATTATGATTAAACTAAGTTTGTATACATAAAAAAAAATCCTGGACAAATTCACACAGCGCCATCTAGCCCCAAACTAAGCAAAGCTTGTACTATGGGTGCTAGATAACTACTATACTACTACAATATTTTTTTTTTTGTAAGGAGCGCGTCGGGTAACACTCCTTTAAGACGATGGTTCTCATCCGCACCTCATCGCGCTTGAAAGTGTTGTACCACCGGTAGCATACATCCGTATTCAGGAACAGTACCTACCTGTTAGGTCTCACTCGAAATGAACAAAATTGAGCTATCATGGAGCTGTACCGAACGCAGTGCGATCACTTGGGTATTGTGAGAATTTATAGTGAAGCTCGTCTAAGCTGAAATGACGCGCCCCACTATCGCATTAACGCACATAAGCAAATTTAAAATATGGACGCAATACAGATACAAATGCCGTTGTAATTGGTCATTCATTGAGACTCAAACGTAGGAGCACGCGCCGTTCGATTGGAGCAGTCGACGCTCCCACACGGATGAAGTGTCGTTATTAATATTTGCACTCACACATTGAAATCAACTAATTAAGTAGTGGGGCGCGTCATTTCAGCTTAGACAAGCTTTACCTATACTATCTGTGCCCGCGACTTCGTTCGCGTGGACTACATGATATTTGGTATGTCCAATATTAAGCAACACTGTTGTCTGGTGAAGCACTCTTATAAAAAAGGCTTTTAACTTCGGATTTGAAAGTTCCGTCGCGGTTCGCATAATAAATGTTAAAGGAAAGTGGTTTGTGCGAGTATTCTTTATAAATTTTGACTATAGAACGATGCCATTTCGCTGAGGCTCTCCTCGTTCGGCGATGAAACGAAGACGGGTATTAGATTAGGCAGTTCCATTGCAGTATCTGAAATGTATTCGTTAACAAAGAAAGAGACACACATAGATACGCTCGAAAAACATAACCCTTCTTTTGTCGCACTCGGGAAAAAACAGACAGTTTACTACAACATGAACACAAGATAACTACAAAACCGATCACCTTGAAATTTTTATGGGACAATATTTTAAGTATATAATAAAAATTAATGAAATCGGACTATGCATTAATGAATTACATCTAAGTACACATTTTAAGGGTATGTTCCGGGTTTCCTACCACGTACCTTTGTTTACGAGTAGCCCGATATTTTGACACAGTGGTAGGAAACCCGGTACATATCCTTAAATGTGTAATAATAACCCTGATAATTTAAAACATTATGATCTAAGTACACATTTTGACTTCCATTCCCTTCCCTTAAATTTCGAGATAAAGTGTCCTACCTCGTAATATGAACCCAAATTATTTAAATACATACAGTAGTTTCGGAGTGATGCGCGGCCCAGATACAGCCAAACAGACAAAAATGAAAAAAATAACAGCTTTTTACATCAATATCGTTCATAGAACCTTCAATGAAAAATTCAAAAATATCTTCATCGTACAGAATTTGACCTGTAACCGTTTAAAAGTATAATAAACAATAAATAAATAAATATTCATGAACAAATTCACACAGCGCCATCTAGCCCCAAACTAAGCAAAGCCTGTGCTATGGGTGCTAAATAACTGATAGACTACTTAAATACTTTTAAAATAAATATTTATCATACATAGAACACCCAGACCCGTAACAGAAATTAAAATTCATCATTTCAATTTCTGCCCGGCCGGGAATCGAACCCGGGACCTCTTGCGTGGCAGACCGGCATGTTGACCACTGAACCACTCAGGTCAACAAATGGTATGGATAAGTAGTATACTATACAGTAAAGCTACTTTACCAAGTATTGTTTCTAAATCATCATCACAGCCCGTAACAATCCACTGCAGGACTTAGGGCCTCTCCCACGAAAGGGGAGGTTATTTCCATAATCTCCACGCTTGGTAGGCGGGTTGTAGATCGCAGTGATTAAATATAATAATGGAAAATGCTGCTGCCCATTTTCCAGACTACGGAGACTCTTGATTTTTTTCCTCGAAAACATTAGTCGCCTTGTACGACACCCAAGAGTGTAAGGTTGGTGCTATTCTACTCTGCCGGACACCACATGGCCAGTTTGTTTCTTTTCTAAATACGGATGTTATTTGTTTTGTTATATGGATGTTGTTTGTTTTGTTTCTAAATACGGATGTTATTATAGGTATATCCTACTCTGTCAGAGACAACACGACAAATTACTCAATCTAACTAGGCCTCTACGCTCCAATTAATGCTATTGCCG
This sequence comes from Blastobasis lacticolella, assembly GCA_905147135.1. Lineage (NCBI taxonomy): Eukaryota > Metazoa > Arthropoda > Insecta > Lepidoptera > Blastobasidae > Blastobasis > Blastobasis lacticolella. Next base: position 3,670,648 of record LR990048.1, on the reverse strand, counting down.
TTTGTAATAGGTAGGTAACATAAACGCAATCACGAAGCTACGTATCAACAATGCTTGTCTTCTCAGAACTCTGTAAGCAGCCTTTGAGGATTAATTCAAAGGTTTCCAGCTTTATGTCCCCCATTGTGTATAGATACTGGTAACTACGTTTCAATACAACAAGTCAAAACAGTGATACTGGAACGAAATAATGAATGTGCGGCTTAAATGGAAGTAATACGGCGCAAATAATGATGAAATGACGATATTCCTGAACGAAAACATAACTTAACGCCCTAACTAAAAACTCACGCCTGTTTAGGCGAACAGATTTGGATGAAATTTGGTCGGTGAACCAGGATGAATGAGTGAACCAGGGTTTGAATGAAACGTTAGAGTCTGGAATAAGACATAGGCTAGTCTATAAATATGCAACTAGCTGGCATGCGCGACTTCTCTCGTGAACATGATGCCATTTACCGGGTTTAATTGTAAGTTCAAACCATTCTGGGACTTACTCAAAATATACACACTAAATTTTATCCAAATCCGTCCAGTCGGTTATGAAGAGTTATATGACAAACACACGTATAGAAGAATCTATAGGTATATACTTACACTTAGTATAAAACAAAGTCGTTTCCCGTCGTTTCTATCTACATATGTTCGTTTTTATCTACATATGTACCTACGCTTATATCTATGAAAATCCGAAACTGATTTTAATGCGGTTTTCAACAATACCTAGATAGAATGACTCAAGGCGACCTGAGTGGTTCAATGGTTAACATCGGTTAACAACGGTTAACAACAGTTAACAACAGTCTGCCACGCAAGCGGTCCCGGGTTCGATCCCGGCCGGGCAGAAATTGAAATGATGAATTTAATTTCTGTTACGGGTCTGGGTGTTCTATGTATAATAAGTATGTATTTGAAAAAAAAGTATTTAAGTAGTATATTAGTTATCTAGCACCCATAGTACATCTTTCAGCTTTGCTTAGTTTGGGGCTAGATGGCGCTGTGTGCATTTTTCAACAAATATTTATTTATTTATTTACAAGTGGAAGGTTTTTATGCACGATAAAAGTTTAATATATTTAATTTAATATTATTTTATCTCTAAGGGAATTCAGTAATGTTCTCAGGATGAATTAAACTCCTGCAAAAGGACAACAAAGATTGACATACTTCGTAATGCTACCACTTTTTTTTTCATACCACTAAGGTTACGGCCTGCCTAATGGTAAGCAGACACTGCAGCCTATGGACGGTAGCAATACCAGGGTAAACTCTGGGTATGGGGTTTATACCTATATAATTATATTACAGATTATTCTTACTGTCTACACCAAATCGATAAGTTGAAGTTTGATTATGATAAGTAAGATACTACAAAAAGTCAAATCAATCGACACTATGTCAACATCGAAAACGACAATAGCAGCATTAAATGTTACCTAGCTGGGCAAGAGCTTTTTACGCCGTAAGATATTCTGCACAGTAGAATATCAAAAACCATTTCTACTAACGAATATCCGGCAAAACTACTAACGAAAAAATATGCGAATCTATCCGAAAGCCAACGATAACGCGTTCCAAATCGGAGGCAAAAAATAAAGTCCTTATTGTCAGAGGTGAATCTGCGGGAGCCTCGTATATTTTGCATATCCAGGATGGGGCGAGACGGTCCACCGGGAAATTATGCTTCATTACCGCGCCAGGGCGACTCGCTAAAAATTTAAATATAGAAGTTAACGCCCTTTTGATGACGGCCTGAAGGCTTTCGGGCATCTTCCGGCGTTTCCTCTGCTTTATTCTGTTAACGATTCACGTTGAGGTAGATGGGATATTTTATTTATTGCGAATGTAAATATGTTTAAGTTGTTTGCTTGAAGGACAACAGAAAGTCAAAAATATAACTGTTTAGCACTATATTTTACAATTTAGACAGTATAAACGTATTTTTATCACCAAACAAATTCTGTGTACTTGTTCTGTCTTCCAAGCAGCGCAATCAATGTCCGTTATGTTTTCAAAAAACTACCTTGTTATTTCTTTACGTAACAGTAACGCCATCTAGCCTACTCTTTCCTTACTAAATCCGTCGGAACTCAGAACAAGTACATTAACATAAATAATGCTATTTTCAGATCAACAAATTATGATGGTTTAGTATTAAATAATCTAATAATATTTAATCACATATTTATCAAGGTAGATCCATACAAATTCTAACATATGGAAGTTCGTACATACATACGTACATGAAGCTCTCGTCTCCGACCCACAGAGAGATTAGAGATTATCCCCGCGCCATCAGAATGGGATGTAACCTTGTCGAAGTAAATTAAAATGGTAGGTCTCGGGCGAATAACGTAAAGCCCCGTTTATGTCCGGGTTCTATAGCATAGCAGCATAGTCACCGCTTACTAACCGGACAGAAAACGGATAATCTACCCTTTTGACGCGCTCAGGAGCAGCGACTACGCGGGTGCAGCGCAAACATTGTGCGGGTTCAGAACGGTGACTGTGCGGTGACTACGCGGGCGCTGCGCTTTGGTTATAAATAATAAAAAATAAGCTTTCTGCTATTAGTGTAGAAACCAAATTGAATAAACTCCTTAGACGAATCGCGCAGAACACGTATGCGTCTGTATCTAAGATACAGAATGTGATGGAACCTTGTCGACGTAAATCAACCTTCATATCGATTTACATTATTACATATTCGACAAGGTCCTATCCCACTCTGATTGTGCGCGGATAACTCTCTATGTTCCTTTAAAATGTGACCAGTAATTAAGTAAAAGGTTGAGTGAATGACACGCAAAAGTAATGTACTTACCTATTTAATAAGAGCCTTCCTTTATTACTGGTCAGCATGTTGAAAATATAGGTAACAGAAATCGTTATTCTATTCTATAAATATATACTATTTCTTTCAGATTAATTTAGCTACTTTGACTTGATCTGATGTGTAAGATGTGATTTCCGAGGATCGCGATAGTGATGCGTCAAAGTACCGCCGCCAAAATTCAAGTTTTTTTTTTATACCACTAAGGTGGCAAACAAGCTTTCGGCCTGCCTGATGGTAAGCAGTCACAGCAGCCTATGGACGTTTGCAATACCGCATCACCCACGCGTTGCCGACCCCGTAAAAACCTTTTAACCCCTTTCTTGAAGAACTCCATATTGTACTCTCCAGGGAAAACCTCTCCAGGTAGTTCATTCCACAACCTTGACACCAGTTGCATTGTAGGGTAACGGTGAAGCAATACATTTGCCTCATATGTAGCCGAGCCGTACCTTTAACTAGGGCATTAGCATAAAAACCACACAGAATGACACCGGAACATAAATTTCGGCAACATTTTTACCGTTATGCTCGCGGTATTATCGTACTTTTTTATACCGTTAAGATGGCAAACCATTTTTGCGTTTGACAAGGCCGCAGTATAGCGCCACGATAATCGCAGGAGCCACGCGTAACTATCGCGATGCTCGGGTACATACCTTTTAGAACTTTATCATACCTGCGGAGACTACCTGGTTGGGTAATATCGCTAACAACTACAGTCGTCAAGTATGCTTGCTATACTGTTTTCTGGTTTGAACAAAGGTGTTAACGAATATATGACCGAAGCAAACCAGCGTAATTCCATAAATGTCACCAAGAGCAACAGCTCATTGCTCAAAAATTAAATTAACAAGGAATTGGGCCAATTGTCTTAATCTTTTGATAAGTAATATTATTACGTCTTAAAATTAAAAATAAAATAATACAATATAAAATCACACAATGCGCCGGGGACAGCGGGGGTGTATTGTTCGAATAGCTTAGGTTTATTTTATTACCTATTTAATATTTTGACATGTAATTTTGACATTGTCTTAAAAATATGCAACTGTGTAGAATGAATTACCAACGTAAACAATGCTAAGTCTAGCAGTCACGGAGTTGAACATTGACAATTCTGCTTCACTAAATCACGGTGAAAATACAATATCTTCGTCCGGAGTCAGCAATAAACTATAGGGGAGTCACGACCTCATATTAATCATGTCAATCTACGCATCACTGGGTGCTCTCCGCAAAGACTTTGCTTCTACAAAGGAAATTTACGAGAATGAATTTAGACTTAGCAAATTCCGTAGTATTTGCATTTATAACAGGATCTAGGAGAAATAACACAGCAATAAATGACCATGTATAAAATTTTACTAAGTTATTCATTTTACTGTTTTTAATGAGTCAGAATATATTTTAATACATGTGTTTTAGAATGATTCCACGACGCTCTGCACTGTGCTGGGGACAGGGGAAGGATCAGGATTATGGGGGAGAGAGATCACGACCCTCAGATATGAGGAATACGAACGGAGGAGGAGTATGATCAATCCGGCTATAATTATCATGATCCAATCTGGTCAGTTTCCCTGGTAGGAGGGTCACGGAGGTCAGATGGCAGTTGCTCCACTTTTGGCAAATCTTGGATCATGGTCAAGACGGACCCCAGGCCCTCGTGCGCGATAGCACAACTGGGACATTAGCGCCAAGATGATTATTTTATTTACATGTGTTTTAGTAAAGCTGTAAGTAGACTCTCCTTTACTTTTGCATCGGAAAATATTACCGAATTGTATCCAACATTTTGCTTTCACTGTAATGCCATCTTTGAAAAGGGGACTTTGCCATAATAAATAACCCTTTATTCTTCTTTCATTTGTTTTATACCCGACGAGTTTCTCCAACAGCGGAGTTAAGTGAATAGAACGGGAATTTGTTACCTTTTGTTTTGGAATTCATTGTGAAATGTCGGATTAAAAAATGGTCCTTCATAAGTTTGTACAAACAAAATGTATTACGGTAACAATTTTCCAGGAAATAAATCGTTGTTATTAATTACTTCACTATACCATAGAATAAAGACAATCCCTTTTTAGTCATTACCTAGATATTATGTACTTGTACGGTCTAACAAATAGAGCCTTCGTACACGGTATGTAGCCAGGAAGATAATAGATAAACTATGGAGAGGACACTTCGAATACCTACTTATGCTATCTACTTGAATTGAATTAGGTAATAAATTTTTATCACTATCTTGCTCTCAGTGGTCAGGGCCGTCAAACCTCACTAGATCTGAGATAGAGATTTGATATGTTGTACGTTTTTGACTCAAGCAATTGTGTGAAGTGTTTTCTCTATCCATTCAGTGTGGCTATACGCACACACGGATCTTTTTTTGACTCAATAAGGAAGTAGGCACGTACTTCAGGCTGGTCCTAAGAATTACTTATTATTACATTATTTATTGCACACCAGAGAACACAAGTATAGATACAAAAAATATGGTAGGTAGCACAAAGGGCGGTCTTATCACTAATGCTACTTAAACTAATAAGTTTGTATTTAAAACATATATAAGTAGTTAGCTAGCACCCATAGAACAAGCTTTGCTTAGTTTGGGGCAAGATGGCGCTGTGTGAATTTGTCCACGATCATTTATTTTATTTTTATAAATAAAAAGAATTATCATCGCAAAGCTAGTTTCATAGCTATATGTAATTTCAGTTTGGCGATTGCTTCAACGATAATAAAGAGCCTGGTTTCATTGACAGTTTACAGTCGGGAGCAGATTGACACCCCGTAAATGTGCTATAATTTATTTAATCAATTTTCTTGGTGTTACTAAACATTACACAAACTGCTGTAGCTTTATTTCTATTTATTATTTGTATATCTAACATTATTTTACATAAACAATTACATTACATAGATACATAACCCTCACGCCTCGTCCCCCGGGTGGAGTATCCAGAGACTATGGACCGTAACTTATGATAACCATTATAAATACTTTCGTCTCGGGAGTCGATTATAGAATGGAAGAATAACTAATAAATTAACATTATACATCTATACCATAATCTTGTTTTATTAAATCGGAAGCCCTTTCTCCAATCATTATGCAAGGAGCATTTGTATTACCACTTGTAAGAGATGGCATTATACTGGCATCTACTACACGCAGCTTCTTAACACCGTGTACTTTCAATCTGCTATTTACTACAGATGTTTTAGGATCGACGCCCATTTTAGCAGTACCAGCTGGATGATACAATGTTATTACCATGTTTATACAGATGCATTCCCAATATTGTTTGCTGTCTAATATAAAATTATCACAATCTGGCCAACTAAGTCTACCAAGATTTCCACCAATTGACTTGAAATAATCAGTACGTACCAATCCAGTTAACTTCCTAATTCCTTCAACAGACCATTTTAAATCTTCTCCGTCGCCAAAGTAGTTGGGATATATTAAAGGATGATCTTTTGGATCGGCGGAGTTTAAGTTAATATAACCTTTAGATTTTGGATGCAGAAGATGAAATAAAAATAGGTACAACGTTTGGTTGCTATTCTGTTCAACAATCGATTTCACAACTTCGTTCTTGTAAAATGAATTAAAATACTTAGTGCCAAGGCTTGAGTTTTGCCATGACATAAATAGGTGAGATTGAAATAGTGGGTACTTAGATTTTCGTTTTGATGAAAATAGCGCGGTAATATCCGCAAAACTGTTTTGTGCTAAATAACCGGTGCGATTGTATAAATACCGGATAGCATCAAACTGTTGAGATGCTTCGTCAATCGGACCCGGCTTATTGCCGTATATTGGAACAGGCACCATGATATGATCTTGTAAATTTTGACCTACAGCAGGTAAGTTAACTTTGCAAGCTATGTTTTTAGATTTAAGATGTCCTTCTGGACCAATTCCAGATAGCATCAGTAGCTGAGGAGTATTTATCGCCCCTGCACTTACAATTACTTCGTTCGATGCAAACAATTTAATTGTCTTTCCATTTTTTTCCACCTCAACGCCATAAGCTTCATTAGTAACATTATTTATAAAAATTCTGGTTACAAGGGAATGTTTAATAATTTTTAAATTTGACCTGTTTCGTATCGGATTTAAGTACGTCATAGCTGTACTTTGCCTTTGCCCATTTGCAGCAGTTGCTATATAAATACCTGATCCCAGAGTATTGGTAGTACTTATGTCATCCAGTTTTTTTATTCCTATTTCATTAAAAGCTTGCAATATATTAAGAGTTACATCTCTGTAAGTGCTATTAAATCTATTAAGTATTAGTGGTCCTTTTTTACCATATTCGATATTAACTGCAGTGTTTCGTAACAGGTTTTGATTTTGCATATTTTCGGCTTTTTGGAAATATTGATGAACATATGCTGGATGCCACTCTTTATTGCCTGCGTTATACCAGTCTTGATAATCCTGTCGATTGCCTCTAATGTAGGCCATTCCATTGATCGAACTACATCCACCGAGCATTTTTCCTCTCGGCCAGGTTACAGAGTTATTCAAATTTGCTTTATTTGTGAATCCATTGTTTACCGTTTTATAGTTCCAGTCATATTCAGTACCATGCATGGTTTTATGAAAGTGGGGTATCTAAAAAGAGTTTATTTGTTAATAATAACAAGCGAGAAGTGTACTTAAGTATTACTTTGACACATTGTAATGTAAGTAATTTTTTTAATTAAGTCGAGCAAAGATAATTTTTATGCTTAAGTTGTGCCTCATCAACTGTTTAGATAACTTAATGTAAAGTACTTTTATCTATTGTACTTTCATCAGTTTATGCCTTTAATTGGCTATATAATGCTATTATATTGTAATAACATTCCTTAAATAATCAAAATAAAATAAATAACTGTCTATAACTATGAGACAGAATTTGAAATCAGCAACAAACAACCCCCTACAAGTAAAATGTAGACTAAGCTTTTCCCGCAGCTTTAATTTCTCATCATTGTCATCATTAAGTCCTAAGTCCATCAAGTAAACCTATGTCAAAGAATAAACCTACAAAAAAATCTATAAAATGTATATTTCAAGACTTTCAAGTATAACTTTCCTGAATACTTACAACACTTTCGACTGGTGGATCCCCGCCAGCTTCTATGAGTAATATTTTCCATTTGGTCAGCTCGCTAAGTCTATTGGCCACAACACTTCCAGCTGATCCAGCCCCAACTATTATGAAATCGAATGAGTCACCATCTGTAAATATCGATGTAATTTTTAATGTAATAACAAGGTATATAAATGAAGAAAAATAATTATTAAAGAAAATGTGCTTGGCCAACTTTGGCTCACATGTCACCGCCACGTCAGTGATTTATAAAGACAAAGCATGCATGATGCTAATAAAGAAAGGTTTAATAATAATGAAGAATAACAAATAACCATTTTACCTCTCACATCAGCATCTGGAGGCCAATTCGTATTTGTTAGACATTGAGCTGCTGCAAAGAACTGTATGGCTGAAGCGAAGGTTTGTGGGGCTACACCCGTAGTAGGCGAGATACACTGATCACTGAATTCGCTGAAAATAGATATAAAAATTGTTTTATAATACTTAAAGACACCATTAGGTCTTGCAAAATAAAATACCATTGCACTCACTTCATTCTCTCTAAGTAGACTAAAATTTACAATTCATGATATAAATTAATAATTTACTTACTACATTATCTACAATTCTCTTTGAGTAATCTACGAATAATGTCATCATTATTAACTAAGGTACCTACATGTTTTCGACTGTCTTTGTTTAATTTTCTGTTTAAACACGTGTGTCGTAAATTTCTGCAGTTCGTAATTTATTTGGTATTGATGACGTGACCGAAATTCATTTATCAAGCAGCAGTTTCTTTACTAATATTTATCTACTAGCGGACCCGACAGACGTTGTCCTGTCTACACGTCTTTAATTTGAAAATTTCAAACTTTTTTTACAAAATTGTGAATATAAACCATTCCCAGATCCCCTTGAACACACACAAAAAATTTCATCAAAATCGGTCCAGTCGTTTGAGAGAAGTTCAGTGACATACACACTCACAGAAGAATTATATATATAAAGATAACCGAGCTTAAGCAAGGCTGTCGTTGGCGAAGCGAGGTCTTCCGCTGGGCATGCGGAGGCGGGTTGAACGGTTTAGAGCCTCTTGGCGGTGATTTTAAATAAAAAGACAATTTATAAATTTATTTTATTGTATTTTGGAGGTGTACGTAGACATTGCCGTAATAAGCAAAACGCCTTGAGAAATTATTAGGGTGATTGAAATCAACAAGTAAGCCACAATGATTCAACTATGAAGACAAAATCTGACACGGTAACAGCGACGCTGCTGTTGATAACAAACTGACATTTTAAATACTTACTTAGTTCCGTCTTTGACTACCGGGTCAGATAAGATTGTAGCAGTTAAGAACAATTGCTTATAGTGCAGTGCAACAAACTTATCTGACTGGTTGACAGCGTCGCTGTTGTTGGAATTGACTAAATGGCGACACTTATTCCAGCTTTTGCCACCGGAACAGCGGGGCTATTGGCTAACTGTATTTGACACTAGATAATTCTACACCACGTCATCTACGTTGAAAACTGGCAATAGCGTTTACCAAATTAGAGTAGTGTCAAATGTTTTTATGTCAAATTCAGTTGTCCACTGAGATAGCCGATAGGCATGTGGTACTTTCTAGATTTGATACAGTGAAAATCACAGACGATTAACGTTTTTTTTTCTTTTATTCAGAAAGTGTTTTATAAGAAATTTTAAGAAAGTATTAACGTTTTTTTATTTTATTCAGACAGTGAAAACTACAGACCACTAAAGTTTTTTTTTTATTTTACAAGTTGTTTCTTTACTTAAACGTTAACTAGCTTATGTTTTTACATTGGCATAATAAAACTAAAAAAAAAAAACAAACATGTACAGAAATATATTTAATTTGCATATGTTTCGGAGAAATAAGTAGGTTTTATCGCTTAAATCGCGAAAACATCAAGACTTCGTGTTGCTGTAAGTAGCGAGAATGGAATCGGGGAGCGGCGATGCGCCAGCGTGCGTGCAGCTGTCAGCATCAGCAGACAATAGCGTTGAGCGCGCAGGTAGTGGTCCGCAACATACAGCATACACACCTTGCCCAGTAACTCGGGACTGTTAGATTCGCCCCGCATCAGATGGTAAGCCAGTCGTATTGACTGCTAGTTTGTCAAATATTTGGTAGGATATAGGACAGGGTTAGAACCTATCCATGTACCTACTTTTTAAATATAAATCGTATCGCTTTTTGGATAATGGCCATAGACGTGCATTCAATTTTACTACGCACCAAAGGTAGGTACAATATTTTAATTACCAGATAAGATTATTCATAGACGGTGATAGCAGCCTAATCCAATATGATCATTGTTGAATTAGGCGACGCGACGTCAACAGTGACACCTAGGTCTTTTACAAGCTTTTGCAAGCTCATAATAAATAATTCTTTATTTCTCAAATCTTTACAATATGTGAGGAGAGTTATCCCCAGTAAGTATTAAATATATTGGTGCTGGGGTGGCTCGCTCTTTCCCTTAGTTATATCTTAATTTATTTTAAGATTGTACAAGAAGGTAGTGTACAATTTTACAAAAGGTAGGAATAATGAGTTCTTGATCTACGCCCGTACTGCGCGGGGGCGCAACCGGGACATAATGTCAAGATGATGATGACGATGATGTTGAATGAGTTATTTATCTAGCACCCACATTACGGAGCACTTAGTAATGTTAAAGGGCATTTTATTGTTCAAACTCCACTGAACTAAAGAGTTAGAGTCTTGTCATCAGCATAAAGGAAACACTTGCTGAGTTTACTACTTTGCTTAGGTCAGTCATCAAGTTAAATAATAATGGCCCAAGAATAGAGCCTTGAGTTACTCCTGGCCTGGTGTGTTAAGGGGCAGGTACATAAGGACCATGTTGACAAATTGCTGTCTTTCACGTAAATAATCAGAAAATAAATAAATCGAAATCCTGTGTTTTTTTTGTACCACTAATGTGGCAAACAAGCTTGCGGCCTGCCTGATGGTAAGCAGTCACCATCATCATGGTTATTAAACAAGATGTTTTTAAAAAAATGTCTTACAGCATACCTACGGAAGAGACAGGACAAAATCAGGGACGCAGACATTTTACAAAAAATATGTGATTTAATTGCCGCTATATATAAATAATAAAATATTAAAAATGTAACAATTAAGGGATGTGCAAGAAACATTCTTTTATCGATGTTTTCCAGTTTTTTGTTATTTATCTATCGTAACAACGGCAATACTATATGTAGGTATAGATGTCAGAAAGTATTGCTAGGCCGTTACATATATTTAAACGTAGCTCTATCAGAAACGATGGTCAACTGATGCTAGCTACGTCCTATCTTGGTCCAACCGACGACATAGCAGCCCTAACCATTACGTCTGTCGAGCAATGAATTCAGCCTATACAATAAGTTCTATGAAACGGCCTAGCCCTACTTTCTGACAAAAATGTAGAAGAGTTAGGGTAGGTAGAGGGAGCTTGGCTCTTCATGAGGTTTAATAAATTTTTCTCAGTGAAAACGAACAGAGCTTACGATGCTTGGCTAACCATTTTGCATAATTTTTTTACTAGAACTTACATATTACTTACGCTAAAATAAAACTAAGCACACCAACAATAACATTGTACTCACTACATTTATTAACAACAATGTTATATAAGATTCTTACAAAAATTTTACGACCTGAGTGGTTCAGTAGACAACATGCCAGTCAGCCACGCAAGAGGTACCGGGTGCGATTCCCGGCAGGGCATAAATTTTAATGATGAATTTTTATTTAGTATTAGTTAGTATTAGTTACGGGTCTGGGTGGATGTATAATAAGTATGTATTTGAAAAATATATATGTAGTTAGCTAGCACCCATAGAACAAGCTTTGCTTAGTTTGTGGCTAGATGGTGCTGTGTGAATTTGTCCACGATCATTAATTTTATTTTTATTAATAAAAAAAATTATCCACACATTGCTAATTTCATAGCTATATGTAATTTCAGTTTGGCGATTGCTTCAACGAATATAATGAGCCTAGTTTCATTGACAGTTTACTGTTGGGAGCAGATTGACACCCCGTGAATGTGCTATAATTTATTCAATGACATTTTCTTGTTGTCACTAAATTTTACACAAACTGCTGTAGCTTTATTTCTATTTATTATTTATATATCTAACAATGTACTTTACAATTACAGTACATATATATGTCGCAGCCATCTGGTTAAATCAGCCATTTAATGAGTAGGCTAGCCTGTTAGTTAAACGCCGGCATACAATAGAATGCCTAGGCCGATAGTTGATAGAACAATCAACTCATAACGTTTAACTAGTTGGCTTATTGTAAGCCAGCCCTTTGAAGACGGCTGATAAAAAAGGAGGCAGGTGATTTAAATTTAGTTCAAATTTTATCCACTGCTGCACTGGTAGTCATTAAAACAAATATGGCGTCAGACAGCTCGCACAGCAAGCAATGTTTTTGTATTTTTATCGTTTTAACTAAATTTAAAGTGTGGTACCTAGATGTTTTTAAGTAAGAATAAGGATAACTTAATTTGTTCATTTTCTTTTCATACTTACAATTAGAAACAAATGTCTAAGAAAGTTTCGTGCCATTTTATATTTAATATTATAAAATAAGAAAGTGCATTCTTCCTATACTACATGGTTGCAAATAGTTAATAAGTTATAAGTTTAAAGTTATTATTATGGTAAATACTATAAATTTTATAGGTACTCGCAATGCAATTACTAATTGAATTTGTTGCCACTAATATTTTCGTTTCTAAATAAAACTTTTATTTATTAATTCGTATTTTTTATCTTAAGTAAAGTTATCATTTAATTTACGAATGGTCACTCAAACCAAACATATATTCTATTAACAAAATGGCTAAATAACGTTCAGCCAAGTAGCTGCACGTTACATTCAACTACTTGGCTAGTTGTCCTTTAGCAATTCAATGGAGGGCCGGCATTTAATTACCGGACTAGCCTTCTAATTAAATGGCTAATTTAACCAGATGGCTGCGACATATACATAACGCTCACGCCTCGTCCCCCAGGTGAAGTATCCAGAGACTATGGACCGTAACTTATGATAACAATGTTAAATACTTTCGTCTCGGAAGTCGATTACAAAATGAAAGAATAATTAATAAATTAATATAATACATTATACATCAATACCATAATCTTGTTTTATTAAATCGGAAACCCTTTCACCAATCATTATGCAAGGTGCATTTGTATTACCACTTGTAAGAGATGGCATTATACTAGCATCCGCTACACGCAGCTTCCTAACACCGTGTACTTTCAATCGGCTGTTTACTACGGATGTTTTAGGATCGACGCCCATTTTAGCAGTGCCAGCTGGATGATATACTGTTATTACAATATTTAAACAGATACATGCCCAATATTCGTCGCTGTCTAATTTAAGATTATCACAAGCTGGCCAATCAATTCTACCAAGATTGCCGCCAATAGACTTGAAATATTCAGTACGTACCAGTCCAGTCAATATCTTAATTCCTTCTACAGTAGCTTTCAAATCTTCTCCATCGCCGAAATAGTTGGGATAGATGAGAGGATGATCTTTTGGATCAGCGGAATTCAAGGCAATATAACCTGCAGATTTTGGATGCAGAAGGTTGAATAAAAACAGGTACAAACTTTGGTTGTTATTGTGTCTTACAAACGATTCAACGACTTCTGGCTTATAAATTGAATTAACAAAATAATAGCCACGGTTAGACTTTGGCCATGACATAAAAAGATGACTTTGAAAAAGTGGATAATCGCTTTTAAGGTCTGATGAATATAACGCGGTTATGTCCACGATGCTGTTAACTGCCAAATATCCGGTGCGATTGTATAAATACCGGATAGCATCAAATTGTTGAGATTCTTCGTCAATCGGACCCGGTTTATTACCATATATGGGCACAGGAATCATGTTATGATCTATTAGATTTTGACCTACAGCAGGTGAGTCAATTATGCAAGGTATATTTTTGGATGTAAGATGTTTTTCTGGACCAACTCCTGACAGCATCAGTAGCTGTGGAGTGTTTACTGCCCCGGCACTTAAAATTACCTCGTTCGTTGCAAACAATTTTATTATCTTTCCCTTTCTTTCTACTTCAACACCGTAAGCTTCATTAGTGTCACTATTTATCAAAACTTTCGTTACAAGTGAATGTTTCATAATCTTCAAATTTGTTCTGTTTTGTACCGGATTTAAATAAGTCATAGCTGTGCTTTGTCTTTGTCCGTTTGCTGCTGTACCGGTGTAAATACCTGATCCCAGAGTATTGGTAGTACTAATATCATCCACATTTTTAATTCCTATTTCATTAAATGCTTCCAGTACATTAAGAGTTACATCTCTGTAAGTGCTGTTGAACCTATTAAGTGTTAGTGGTCCCGTTTTGCCATATTCATTATTAACTGCATCGTTTAGTAACAGGTTTTGATTTTGCAAATTTTCGGCTTTTTGGAAATATTTATAAACGTCACGTGGATGCCATTCAGTATTGCCTGCGTCGTACCAATCTTGAAAATCCTGTCGATTCCCTCTAATGTATATCATTCCGTTGATAGAACTACAACCACCGAGCATTTTTCCTCTCGGCCACAGCACAGTGCTATTTAAATGTGCTTGACAACAAGTGCCATTATTAATAGTTTTGTATTGCCAGTCGTGCTCAGTGCGGTACACAGCGTAATCAAAAGCGGGTATCTGAAATAGTGTTTTAGTTTTGTCAGTATTTTTTTAGCGCAACTTTTTTGAAGAATCTATAATCAACTTCTATAATTACTCTTTACACTTTTCTTAGAAGCTTATACCGCCATAAAGTCACATCGTGCGCATGTATATAAGACGGCCAAATCAAAACCAAGCAGATGGAGTGCATACCAGACGACCTGAGTGGTTCAGTGGTCAACATGCCGGTCTGCCACGCAAGAGGTCCCGGGTTCGATTCCCGGCCGGGTAGAAATTGAAATGATGAATTTTAATTTCTGTTACGGGTCTGGGTGTTCTATGTATAATAAGTATGTATATAAAAGTATATAAGTAGTTCATCAGTTATCTAGCACCCATATCACAAGCTATGCTTACTTTGGGGCTAGATGGCGCTGTGTGAGGTTGTCCACGATTTAGATTTAAATATCAAAATAATCATGGCCGGTTAATAATTAAGCAATAATCATTTAAATATTTATTGGAAATACTAAAACATAAGTTTTACAAGTAATACATGATGTTTGTTATACTTTACAGAAAAAATATACTCCATCTTTGTTTTTGGTTGCTGTTAATCGGAATTTGTGCATGTGTTTCCTACGCAACTCGGCATTCTTAGATTGTGAAGTAACGACCATTCGTATACATGACCGAAACGTCACAGAGACGACGTTGGAGCTCCATCGCAAATTCAGCTCCAATGAAGTGGTCTCATTGCCTTTGTACAATGAACCGCTCCATATATAGAAGTCTTTGGCCCCCATGTACAGTCGGCCAAAAATGTGGTCTACCACCCTACGGTTGCAATTCGTTTGAACGTCACGAGACAACAAGGTCGATTTCTACTTGCAATAATATTATGTCAGTGAAAAAAGTCAACCTAAGCGATCATTAGATCTCGCAGAATCTTTTGTCAAAACTGGCAGACCACTTTCTTGGTCGACCGTACCAATGAGTCTTTTCTGAGGTGCGTACTTTCCTGTTAACAGGGTTGCGGGGGTCAGATGGCAGTCGCTCCACTGTAATTACCTTATCTGCCAATTCCTCGATCATGATCAGCGAGACCTCAAGGTCTCGCGTGCTCCTATTTCTTGAGGATCTCCATGTTGTATTATCCAGGAAAATCTTCCCAGGAAGCTTATTCTACAACCTTAGAGTACGTGGGAGAAAGTTCCTTTAGAACCGTACTGTTTGTGACAAATTTCTGAAAACTGCTTCTAACTTTCCATTTAATCAGTTCGCTAAGCCTATTGCCGACTGACTATTATAAAATCGAATGGTCCACCATCCACCGTGGAATACGTTTTTATTATTTACGTACACAAGGAGATGAGTATAAAACATAGATGGATACGAAGTGTTAAGCGCTTACTACACATTCCTATTACAATTCAGTGACTGAATTCAGAAACAAAAAGCGTGAGAGCAAATCAAAGTTGAATGTATTGCTCATAGAATAAGGTCCATTTTTGTATCACTTATATTAAGTCACGCGTCGCTCCGCTTTTCAAATATCCGAGATACAAAAATGGACCTTATTTTATGAGCAATACATTCCACTTTCATTTGCTTTTACACTTTTCGCTTCTGAATTTAGGCGACTGAATTTAGCCAAATATAATAAGCGCATTGGCTGGGCTGCTTCTACATTATTATCGTCATGTACACTAGTCGATGATAAATGGTAGGACATTGCCTATAGTTACAACGCTCTACCAAGCCGAACTAAAATTATTTTGTCGCCGACATCAGTAAGTAGCACCGATCCCTTCAATTATGGATGTTGTACCTACATGATTACTAAGAATTAGAGGTAGCCCAGGTAACACCCTTGTTTCCATTCTGATGTCATATATTCATCTCTTTGACTGTAAAAATTATATAGAAGACTTGAATATTTAGAAGATGTAACATATTTTACAAATTAAATTTACCTATTTTTCTAAAATTTTTATTGGTTTACAGATGGTGAAACATTCGGTGATAAGGGTCACCCGGAAGTGTTGTTACCAATAAGCTGCATATGAGGGACCTATCAACCGAAAGTGTAAAAAGCACAGAATATGTAATTATCCCTACTTATCATTACAATAATTTCAAATAATATTAACAAAATTAAAACAACATTTCAGATACCCGATTTTGCTACTTAGAATAATGTAGTTGTATGGCTCAGTAAAATTATAGTTCAATAATTATTATTATTGTAGAATTAAGATAAGATTATTGTCGACTGCTCAGAACTTCTTTCTTGCTTATATTTTAAGACACCTGTGAGATGCTTTAGGCGCAATGACCCGTTGCATGTTCCAGAAACATCTACCAACTACAGAAGGAACACCTTTCTATGGCGAGCAATGCATAATTTTAATGTTTTATCCAGGAGAATTGATCTTGATTTATTTAACACAAGTTGTGAGTCAGCGAGAAACCGCATACTCAAGTATTACTTCGACTCGTTGTAGCATTTTTGCAAACCAGATTATTATGAAATTGACTATTGTTGCATTACTTTCGAGTATTGTAGGTATATGTTAGTTTAAATTTGAAATTGCAAAGTCTTGTAGACTGTTCGGTATGCTTAACGATTAGTTAAGTATATATTAGTTTAACCAGTTTCTATCGGTGGAAACCTGTAATTGGCTCTGTGCTGCCAGTATTATTTCATATTGTAATCATTGCTGTTGGTTTTCCTTAAGTAAATAAAATAAAATAAAATAATGTATAAATTCTAATGGAAATTTTGGATGGATGTATGAAATCTAAAATGGCTGTAATTGGACCTGGCCAATACCGACCAATAACCAATCACAAACAAATCGATGTTCACTTTAATTGACCATAACTTTTTTTCCAAAGCTATTCAAGAGTTGTCGCTGTAGCAAAAGTTATAGAAAATAAAAAATCCTTTCCAATGAGATATCGCTCAACATTATTGGTCATATAGGCCGAATGTTCCAGTACAAATCGAAATTCACTTTAATTGACTATTACTTTTTTCCCACAGCTATTCGAGATTTGTCGCCTAATCTAATGACATAAAGCTCAACGTAATTGGTCATATAGGCTGGGTTGCCGGACCTCCTTTGGCAATCAGTGTTAGTTTAAAGTGTTTACTTCGTGTATTTCGTGTATTTGGTTATAACTAATGTTAGAACCAAATTTCCTGTAGCTGTTCTGACCAAGGATATTAACCCATATAAAATTGTTCAAGCGTGATCCCGTGGGAGCTACTGTAATTTTCGGAATAAATTATAGCTCACGTGTTATTCCGGTATATCAGCTTAAATCTTCTCCTTAAAAATACTATAAACACCCAACCATACGTTCTCACAAACTTACTTCTTGATTAAAGTAGGAAAGACTTTCATACAATTATGAGTTCTCTGTCATAGGTATTAATCTCAAGCGTATGTTAAAAATACTTAGAATAGAAAAATAAAAAGCTTACAATTACAAGATATTTTCGGTCCATTATCTAATCTACGTCCAAATTAAAGTTAAAACTATAATTTCACACTACAATAATTATAATATTTTTTCACTGAACTTAAAAACAATAGCTATTCCCAACTTTAAAATTTAAAATTTTACATTTATATAAACTCATGTACTTTTTACGAATAAGCAAGACTCGTATATCAAATTAAATCGACACCATGATCTTGTTTTATTAAATCTGAACCTCTTTCTCCAATCATTATAGAAGGAGCATTTGTATTACCACTTGTAAGAGACGGCATTATACTGGCATCCACTACACGCAACTTTTTAAAACCGTGTACTTTTAATCGGCTGCTTACTACGGATGTTTTAGTGTCGATGCCCATTTTAGCAGTACCGACTGGATGGTACACAGTTATTACCATATTTATGCAGATACATTCCCAATATTCTTCGCTGTCCAATATAAGGTTATCACAAGCAGGCCAACTAATTCTGCTAATATTGCCGCCAATGGACTTAATATTCAGTTACGTACCAGTCCACTCAACATCTCAAATCTTCTCTGTCACCGAAATAGTTGGGATAAATGAGACGATAATCTTTTGGATCGGCGGAATTTAATTCAAGGTAACCTATAGATTTTGGATATAGAAGATTAATTAAAAACAGATACAACGTTTGGTTGATATTCTGCTTAAGAAGTGATTCAACAACTTCTGGTTTATAAAGGAAACCAAGAAAATGCTGAATATAGTTAGAATTTTTCCATTATATAAAAAGATGACTTTGAAAAGTGGATAGTCACTTTTAGGGTCTGATGAAAATAGCGAGATAATGTCCACAAGGCTGTTATGTGCCAAATACCCGGTGCGATTGTACAAATATCGAATAGCATCAATCTGCTGAGATTCTTCGTTAAGCGGACCAGGTTTATTGCCGAATATAGGGACAGGAAGCATGTTATGATCTTGTAAATTTTGACCTACCGCAGGTGAGTTAATTATACAATGTATGTTTTTGGACTTAAGATGTTCCTCTGGACCAACTCCTGATAGCATCAGTAGCTGTGGAGTGTTTATTGCCCCAGCACTTAAAATCACTTCGTTCGTTGCAAACAATTTTATTATCTTTCCCTTTCTTTCAATCTCAACACCGTAAGCTTCATTAGTGCCATTATTTATCAAAATCCTCGTTACAATTGAATGTTTCATAATTTTCAAATTTCTTCTGATATTTATTGGAATCAAGTAAGTCATAGCTGTACTTTGTCTTTGTCCATTTGCTGCTGTAGTAGAATAAATTCCTGATCCTACAGTGTTGATAGTACTTATATCATCCAGATTTTTCATTCCTATTTCATTGAAAGCTTGCAGTACATTAAGAGTAACATCTCTGTAAGTGCTGTTAAACCTATTAAATGTTAGTGGTCCCGTTTTGCCATATTTAATATTAACTGCGTCGTTTAGTGATAAGTTTTGATTTAGCATATTTTCAGCTTTTTGGAAGTATTTATAAACATCACTTGGATTCCACTCAGTGTTTCCGGCGTCAAACCAATCTTAAAAATCCTGGCGATTTCTTCTAATGTAGATCATTGCATTGATTGCGCTACCTCCACCGAGCATTTTCCCCCTCGGCCACGGCACAGTACCATTTAAATTGGCTTGACAACAAGTTCCGTTGTTTATTGTTTTTTTATTGCCAGTCGTATTTAGAACGGTACACAGACTTATCAAGAGCGGGTATCTAAAATATTGTTTTGTATCTGTTGGTATGTTTAGTTATTTGGTGTGAAGATTACACCATATGCATTTATACTTACAACACTTTCTGCTGGTGGGTTCCCGCCTGCTTCTATGAGTAGTACTTTCCATTTCGTCAGTTCGCTGAGCCTATTGGCCACAACACTTCCGGCTGATCCAGCCCCAACTATTATGAAATCAAACGTTTCACCATCTGAAAATAAATAATAATGCGGTTGATGCAGAAGTCCAAACAGCGTAGCATAATTCCGTTATACACCTGTCACGGGGTGCCAATCAGCTCCCAGAACAGTTCAATCCGTCTCAGGGTCCCCAGCGGAAGGATGATACCGATTGAGGAAAAATCCCGCACATATTGTAATAAATATTGATTGTAATGGTACTGTATAATGTTTTCTATGAGAGCTAAAGTATTAGAGACTTAATAGTTTCTTGCTATTTCAGTGGAAATCTCGCATACTTAGCTTGTGTCGTCAAAAGGAAAAATTTCGAATATGAAATACGGTATATACGATGCGGCACGGTAAACACATACGGTACGAAAAAGCTAGGTTCCAGTGCATTTAAGCCAAGCGAGTCATATTCTCTCTCTCTCTCCGCTTGGCTGGAAGTCACATCAACCTGAACTCTAAAATAAAGTACACTCGAAGTGTTATCAATCGAAAGTGCTGGAAAACTTCAGTGTATCGAAAAAAAAGAACATGTCAGCAGATGTTAAACGATGATTTGTTTCCTCAAGCACGTAAACAAAAACCACCCCATAAAGCCCTTGAGGCCGTTCCTACATAGGTTCATTTCTTCACAACAATATTTCCCGGATTTGAACCCAATGGATTTTTCCCTTATGGTCAGCCTAAGTGTCAGCTAAACAATATGTGGCGGCGGATGCCTTAAAGATTCTTCGCCGAGAATGGGGCAAAATACCAAAATATGTTTTTAAGTCACTTTAAAATATTGTACTAGTATTTATATTCTGTGGATATAATTAACTTAATAAAAAAAATTCGAGTTAAATTTTAAAACATTAACAACATTAGAGCATTTGACGACCTGAGTGGTTTAGTTGGTTAATATGTCGGTCTGCCGCACAGACCCGTCCTGGATGCATTTCCCGAGTGAGCAGAAATTGAAATGATGAATCTTAATTTCTATAACGGATCTGGGTATTATAAGTATATAAGTGGTTTATCAGTTGTCTAACACTCATAATACAAGCTTTGCTTACTTTGGCTACATGGCGCTGAGTAAATACAAGCAATTTTTTTAAATATTTACCATTGGTAACACTTCGTATGACCGACCCTGTATATTATGTTTACCTTCAACATCAGCATCTGGAGGCCAATTCGTATTAGTTAGACATTGAGCTGCTGCAAAGAACTGCATGGCAGAAGCGAAGGTTTGTGGGGCTACACCTGTAGTAGGCGAGATGCAATGTTCACTGTAATTAAAAATATATATATATTTTAATACGTAAGTAGTACATGAATATACAAGTAAGCTAAGTCATTGTCATTATACACGAGGCGTGATCACTATACATATTACTTATCAATACATGTAGAAAAATATTTGTGTATAATAACGATACTTATGAGATTTTAAAGTGTGTTTTTAAAGTGTTTAACGCCTTTAAAAACAGGCGTGTTTTTAAAGTGTTTAAGCAAAAACCAGTGCAATAATGGATACCTTACAGGATGTAATAAAAATGTAAAAAATCATCTTGGCATTAATGTTCCGGTTGTGCTCTCGCGAGCCCAACACGAGAGCTCGGGGCCTGCTTGATCATGAACCAGGGTTTGGTAGATCAGGTAATTGTTGAGGAGCGACTACCATCTTATCTACGTGACCCTGTTAATAAGGGATGATATTCTGTCATTCATGACACAGACACTCTGTCGCCTCCAGGTTTCGTCACGATGTTTTCCTGTGGGAAAACACCCGTAAGAACCGTAAGAGCATCAATAAGGTGTAGCAAATGTACTGATGATGATGATGATGAAATGTAAATAACTTAGAAAAGAGTCGTTGGTATATGGCGGTACTGGGGCTCGAACTCAATACCTCTCGATTATGAGTTGGACCCCTTAAGCACTAGGCATTATAAGCACTTTGTGTGCTGTGTGTTGTAAAATATAATCTTTAATTAGACTGGTAGTGTCTATATTGTATTCCATAGTACTTACTTCATCCTTATATACCCTGAAACATAAAAATAAATTTCATGTTATAAAAAAAATGTAATGTTATAGAAACACCATTAAAGAATAGCACCAACCCGGTACATTTGCGGGTGTCGTACAAGGCGACTAATGTTTTCGAGGCAACAGATATATGATCCGTTTAAACTGGCTTGTCTTATTTGGTAAAGGAAATTATGTATTTAAATGGATAATGTGCAGCAGTATTCGTTGAAATTCACATTCTATGTGTTTCTTGTATAATTCTCGACATCTTTACACAATATACGTAGCGTGATTGATACGGCAAGTCGTGATTTTGGGCATTGTTTGTTCACCGAATAGAACAAGTCAGTTTAAACGGATCATAGCGTCTCCGTAAGCTGGAAAACGGGTAGCAGTTTTTACTGCGATCTCCAACCCGCCTACCAAGTGTGGAGATTATGGCTATAACCTACTCTTTCGTGGGAAAGGCCCTAAGTCCTGCAGTGGACTATTATGGGCTGTGATGATGATTTTTTGTTGATGATTAAGTTTTTGTCGTTGTTCAATTTTCTTTACATCCTGAGATATTATTAATTTCTTGCATTATAAAAGCTTAGCCCAGGTAATTATTTTAATAAACAAAACATAATATTTACCGGCTACCTTTCGCAGGCTTAGATTATCCCGGTTGACTGGTAGATAAGGCTATTTTAGCTTTAAGTTACTATTTGTGCAGAAAGTTTTAATAAATAAAATATTGAACCAGTAGGTAGTACATATTATTAACACACTTTAAAAGAGCCGAACTAATTATCGATTATATTACTAAATATATGCAAAATGTTACTAAACTAAGTAAAATAATTTACTTGTATCTTAAGTACGTGTATACTTTAGTAGTAGGTTAGTGCTTATTAGTCACGAAAACTGATGATAAAAATTTAAATTGTGTAGTCGGACGTGCCTTTATTTACAAAACATAATTATATGTATCCAATTAGGTACCTCAAACAATATAAAAAATGTTGGCATATTCCAAATTTCTAACTTCCGGCGTGGGGCCCACGCTGTCATGATAAAATTCTCAATAAAATCGATAGAATTTAAACAATAAGGCAACTTTTTAGGGTTTTCCAAATCGAGACACGATAAAAAAAATTCATACTTGGTATAGCGATTCGCCCGAGCGTGTAAACTTATTGACCTGAAACCTGTTCTTGTACGTAGGTATTCAGTGTTTTTTTGATCAAACTAGTCAGGCATTTGCCCAACATGTCCGTCTAGGAACAGCCTATCCACCATGATTATAGTGATCGTGGAACACACTCGCTGGCAACGTGTTTTATTCCTTAGCCGTACGTATTATAAAGGTTGAGTCAAAGCGGCTCGTGCAGATAGCTGGAGGATCCACGACAAGGATGAAACGTCCGCCCAGATCTCGTTTCCCGATGGCGGAAAGGGCTATAGCCCGCTCGGCAGGTAAAAATTAGGGGGCCTTACTTAGACATAATTCCTAGACTTACCTAGACGGAATAGTGTACGGTGTGTAATTTAAGTTTCCGACCTCGAGGAGACGATGCTACCTTGTTTTTTTACTCTAGTTAGTTAGTTTGTCTTGGTGCTACTCTAGTTTTGCTTAATACTAGAAAACGGCTGCTTATAGTAAAAAAAATCTTACACTAAGCTAAGACACTCACTACATCAAATTCTCTACAACGTTTGCTTTGAAAAAATTCTCATTCATCATCATTCATCATTTTTATAAATTCCCAACCATCTTCGAGCAAAACTATCTCAGTTGTGGCGGTAGGTAAAATATCCTTTTGTTTTTTTCCTTTATGAATATGAATATGATTTTCGGTATTCGTCTAAAGATCGTACTAACTATGATCAGTACTATGACTCAGTACCAATTTCTGTGTTGCAGGATAAATATATCGAATAATTAGCATCTGAAATCTGTACGTGTGTACCGTCCCTTTGCGGTATTAACTGACTGTAGTCGAGCGATGGAATTCAGTCTCCAAGAAAGCATTTTTTATTTTAAGCCCCTTCTTATTTTTTGACACCCCAATTTACCTATCTCTATTACTATTTACTACCTAATCACGTAGTCCCACACCACATTTGCCTATTTGTGGTCTTCATTCTAGAAGATGCATGCCTCTACGATCATCAGTTTCATCACTCCACATACATCCAGAAGTTAAGTCACTGTGACACCATTTCATAGCGATATTTTTTATAATTATTGTTAAAATAAACTATGTCATATGGAATATTATTATTATTATTATATAAGCCTGAATCATCCCATTACTGGGCAAAGGCCTCCGGCTGATTCTTCCACTCTTCGTGATCAAGTGCCAATGGAATATAAATAAATAAAACTTTTGATGGCCTCTTATTTAGCATTTACAATTTCAGCACCTCGAAACGACGTCGCGGCAGACCCAAAAAACGATGGAGAGACGAGTTGTTGGCAGTCGACAGGGACTGGCAAACTATAGCAAACGTTCGCGAAGTATGGAAGAATAGGGGGAATCCTTTGCAGTGGTATGATTTAGGCTGATATAAATATGTAAATAAATTTAGAGAAATATTAATGTATCTTAAAATCAGTTGTATCTTTTTTATAAATAATAAATTCAAAGTTTGGGACTGAAACGCCTAATTAATCATTTAAAATATTATACTTTTATCTAATTCGAAGACAAAATGAGACAAATTTTAAGATGTGAAGAAATACTGACCTTAGATCACCAGAACCTGATACGATGACGAACGAAAGTTTAAATAATCAAAAGCCGCCAAAGTCTCAGATATATAGGTTTGGCGGTTACAGATAAATATGCTTATTTAAAATCGCGCAGTGTCACGACGGCACCGCCTCAGAAATTAAAGGTTAAGCTGTACTGCAGGACAGATGAGTAACGAATTTATGACCCATATACCGCATGTGGTAATAGGCATATCTGCCGGAGAACTAACAAGAGCTGCGGTATACCAGTCTGTTCTTCAGTGAGACCAGGATTCGGCAAATGGCAACCTTTTTTTATTTTCTTTTTATTATACTATCCATGCAGTTTACTGCCATCTCACCTGATATTAAGTGAAGATGCGGCCGAAGATGGAGCATGCCTGTCTAGGAACAGCCTATTCACTCACGCATTGAAGGCGTCCAGATTATATTGATCAGGGAATACACTCGCAGGCAACGTATTCCATTTCTTAGCCGTACCAAAGCGGCTCGTGCTGTTAGCTGTAATATCCTCGACTTAAGGATGAAGCGTTCGCCCGGATCGTGTTACTCGATGGCGCAAAGGGGCCGGCGGAATGAGATAGTGCAACTGTTTCGCACACTCTCCGAAATGCAACCTGTACAAGACCGACATACGCTTTAAACCAGATGGAGCAACGACTTGGGTAAGGTTTCAGATGGAAGTTGGATGCAGTCAGCTGAGGACCGAGTTCATTGGCTTTTATTGGGGGTGGATTATGTCCAGCAGCTGATAATAATCATATTAATTTTGTTACCTGGATTATACGTATTTGGGCGGCTGCTAAAACTTTTACTCAGACTGTCTGCTTGTTTCATACAAATAAGTAATTGTGCGAAGGAATTGTAGTATTTCGGTATACCCATCCAGACCTTTTCGCCTTCGCCCCAAGATAAAAACAGACACTTGGTTTGTGCAGATAGCTTTTGGCGTGCTGTGAACTGCCCATGGATACGCGGGAAATAGGTGCCTATTCATTTTAGTATCAGGAACATGGTGCCGCGGGAGGCTCAAGAAGTAGTCGATTAGCATCCCTGAGTCGAATGAGAAAGCCAATAGTTTAAGCCGCCAGGATGCGGAAGAGTGAACGAAAGGAAGTCGCGAAATTATAGGAGAGATCACAGGAATTATCTAACTTTATAAGATTTTCTATATTTTGTTTAGTGATCCCTTGCTAATGCTTTTTATTGTAGTGTAGTTAGTATTTGTTATCGAAGCTTTAAATTATTTGTTTTACAAAGAGTATATAATGCATTAACATCTATTGTTGGCTAATTTTGTTCATTTTGACAGACGAACAGTGCCGATCACCGCTCAAATAATATTGTTAGTTGGAAGTTCACGCGAATATAATTTTACGCATGATTCTGTAAATGACGGCTGCAGAACGTAGCTCCCCCCTCCCAATGTCGCCAATAAATTGCAAGGTGGTACATATTTCTGTTGTATGTAAAGCTCATCAGTCAGTTTGGCTTCATAATCGTCGTTTCTGTCGCAGGTATGTTTATAAATACGAAGAAGAAACTGGTCGATGTTTATCGCCGACTATTGTAGTTTTCAACCTCTAAGGAGACTGTGTGGACTTTTTAATGTCATACGGCAGACAACCACGCAAGCGGGTCACCTGATGGAAAATAGTCACCGCCACCTATGGGCATCAGCAACATCCATGCGTTGCCTGCCTCTGAAGAGACCTCTAATATACCTATTGAACGATCTCATGTCATAGCCTAAAGGAAACACTGTGGCTAGTAGTAGGAGCTGGTGGACTGCAGTGAATATAAGAATTACCATGAATTTCAAGTAAATGGCGACAGTATCGCTTGCTACTGTGGTCGACAATACTCCTAGATCTGTAAGGTAGAATGTTTCTAGATAGGAAAGCGGCATTCTAACTTACCGTAGGCTGAGATGGCGATCAAATACCTGCCTAGGATTACGTACATAAAAGAAAAAAGAAAAGCTACAAGATAAAATATACTAGCCCTTAACTACAACCAACTAACCACAGTAACGTAAACGTACTCATTACCTTAATGGAAATAACTGTTTGAGTTGAACACCTACAATTTGTACCGCCCGTTGCCTCCCTAAAATTATAACGTCCGGTGTAATGCTAGCCTCGACATCCTGTTATTTGTACCGCTAGGGTTAGAGGGGGTATTAATACCTACCTAGGCGTACCCAGTACCTCAACCTCAGAAGTATGTGATAACCCTGTCATTAAAATACCTTAAAATATCAACCGGAAGACGCCCACTGCCGGGCATAGGCCTCCCTCAGAGATCTCCACAAAGGCCTTGTGCCTTCCGCATCCAACTGCTACCTACGATCTTTACCAGATCGTCGGTCCACCTAGTGGGAGACCTACCCATGCTGCGTCTTCCGGTGCGTGCTCGCCACTCGAGAATTTTCCTGCCCCATCGGCCATCTGTTCTGCGTGCTATGTGCCGTACTCCCTGCCACTTAAGCATGGAAATCCTTTGGGCCAGGTCATCAGCGTCAATTTCCTACACAAATAAGTCCCGAAACTAAATATTATTCCAAATGATGGTTGGACCCTTGTCCAAGAATGGAAAGGTTTGTCATTACCTCCTCGCTTGATCAACTTCTTAAGAGGATTGTCCTTCGAATGCGCTCCTTACAAACGAAATTGTATGATGATTTCGATGACCTGAGTGGTTCAGTGGTCACGCAAGAGGTCCCGGGTTCGATTCTCGGCCGGGCAGAAATTTAAATGATGAATTTTAGTTTCGGTTAGTTCTATGTATAATAAGTATGTATTTAAAAGTATTTAAGTAGTATATCAGTTATCTAGAACCCATAGTACAAGCTTTGCTTAGTTTGGGGCTAGATGGCGCTGTGTGAATTTGTCCATTATTATTTATTTATTATTAATTACAAATTCGATTAATATTGAAATTTAGATCAAAATACGTTTGTACGAAGCGCGCTCGGAGGACTCGTCTTATATATAATTACTAGCTATGCCCACGACTTCGTTTGCGTGGACAACAGGATATTTGGTATATCTAATATTAATCAATATTGTGGTCTGGGTAAGTACTTAAATTTAAAAAGGAGCTTTTTACCTTGGATCTGAAAGCTCCCAGGTTGTATTTATCAAAAGACTGTCACAATAAATGTTGAAGCAAAGTGGTTTTTGTGCGTAGGCTTTGTAATTTGGACTGTTCAGACAAAGAAAGACTGATTGTGGAGATGTTTCAGGTTCTAGATTTACTTTTATCTATAAGTTGGCGAGTAAGTTTAGAATAGAAGGAATAGGATTTTCACTGAAAAATATCATTTGGCAATATCGGACTTCTTTGGAGTGGTCTGTGGTGGTTTGGATAGGTATATCCATTTCAAGTTGGTGGCCGAGTGGTTAACTCGTAAGCGAGAGGTACCGAGTTCGAATCCCACTGCGGCCATCTACCAATTACTCTTTTCTGAGTTACGTACATTAGTTGAATGCTAACCGATGAAGAAAACGATGCGACGAGAAAACCCATTGTGATGAAACCGGCGCATTCAGGCGACTGCATGTGCTACCATTTTTCAATCTAGTCAGATTTACCAGGTAGCAGGGTCACGGAGGTCAGATGGCCGTCGCTCCACTGTAATTATCTAAACTGCCAAATCCTGGACCATAGTCAAGGCGGACCCCGGGCCTTTGTGAGTGGCAGCACAACCACAACCTTAAAACCAAGATAATTATTTTATTAAAAAAGTGGACACGCTAGCTTAAGATAAGCCGTATGTTCAAAGATTCCTGTATATTCCGGGTTTCAAGTTATTTTTACCTAATAATGAGGTGTAATTTCTAAACTACAATATCCATCATCTTGATACCTATTTAAGGAACAATTTTTTAAAGTACTTCTTTCTAATAAAAGAAGAACGAATGAAATCGGACAACGCGTTGTTGAATTACAACTAAGTACACATTTTGACTTCCATCCCCTCTCCCAAGGGAACCGTGATGAACTTCGGTTGGAAAATAAAAAGTATCCAATGTCCTACCTCGTAGTATGAACTCATATCCTGTCAAGTTTTATTCGAATTCATTCAGTAGTTGCGAAGTGATGCGCGGCCAAAGTACAGACAGACAGACAGAAAGACTAAAAAAATTACAAATAATAATAACTTACACTCAGGTTTGGTTTTAGTATCGTTCATAGAGTACACTTCAATATATTTAAAAAAAAAATCTTCTATGTGCAGAATTGGACATAGTTTTATTATACGTATGTCGAAGACGGTCAGAGTCTCCTAATCCATCTCTTTGGCGTAGAAGTCGATCGGTGCGCCACCTGGCGGGTGTCTTCAACTACTACGATAACGTCATACGCAGCGTAGCGACGATGGGAGCCGCGAGGACTGTTTTAAAAAATTACTAAGAACTATTTCAAATGTATTTAACTGCTGTAAAACTGTGTAATAAGAGAATAAATGAATAAACTAGAATCCATCTAAGAACGATGAAGTGTAGATCCTGCTGCGTTGAAATGCTGCATGAAAGCTCCAGAAAGTAGAAACATGAGTAAAACATACTATAAATAATATGTAGGGAGTCAAGCTGTGCGTACGTGGCTAGCAAGATCCCCGGTGCATCTTACGCGGATCGGTCTGATGAGATTGGCCATTTATGGTGGAAAGTTTTGCAAAGAACCCACAGGTTTGTTTTAGCTGAAATTGTAAACTCGTACCTCATTGTGGCCTTAATTTGACAACACATTCTGATAACACCATAGAGACCCCTTTATTGCTACAAAACTATCCCGTAAATATGTTCTGACGGCCATTCCTTGTCCATGAGTAAGTCTTCCCCATTCTTTTTCCGACATGTTAAACATTTCATCAAACATTATATTGGAAAACACAACATAAAAACCTGCTAACCACGTTCTGCTTGTCGTCTCTAAAACAGATTTATGCGATATTATATAGCCTCCTCTATACTACTGGTTCAGAAGAACATTGTTACAGGCATACTCCATCTTCGGTCGCATCGTCACTAACCAACAGGTAAAATGGCGGTCAAATGCATGTTTTTAATAAAAATACTGTGATCGGCTCCAACCCAGGAGCGGATATAATATCAAAGCCTTCACTGATGTAAAGAAAACCCAAGTATATCTACATCTACACTAATATTATAAAGAGGAAAGATTTGTACCTATTTTTGTATGTTTGTATGTTTGTAATGAATAGGCTCAAAAAGTACTGGGACGATTTAAAAAATTCTTTCACCAATAGAATGCTACATTCTTCCAATTTGACATAGGCTACATTTCATTTTGAAAAAAATTAGGGATCCTTGGTAAAATTTGAACAATGTAACCGAAGATGTAGAAAAATACCCAAAAAATTCCTTACATCGCGTGCGCTGCGAAAACTATTGATGATAGAACAAAATAATGTACTACGACTTTGCAGAACACATCATTATCTATTATAGTTATGTCACAATAAGTGTTCTTTTATTTTGAAAATTTAATTGAAATGCCGCCGCTAAAAAACGCTCTTTATTTTTACCTTGGTATTAATCCTTATCAAAATCAATTACTTTATATTCACGACTACTTCAATACCTTTATATAACTTTTTGAATTATTCAATTCAGACATTCCATTCGAAAGATATCACGAGTTTAAAAATGTGAATATTAGATAAAAGTAGCGTGTTCGCCGCTCAGTCCGCTCGGCTATCTAGGCAGCACGGGATACGTACGGGAGGGGAGTCAATGTCAAGAAATACGGCCGTCAGGAGCCGGGTCGCCCCCTTCCCTCTAAAATGGTTGAGGTGACGGTTGGAACTTTTGTGATCGTAATATGGTGTCCTGTTTGTAACGGGACACTACTCAGTACATACTTAAGTATAATATAATTACTTCATATTATAAACACGAAGTCCCACGGCGTGTCTTACTGTCAGTCTGTACGCGATAAACTCAAGAACTACTAAACGGATTTTCATGCGGTATTCACACACAGACTACATAGTGCGGTTTTAGACAACGTGATTCATGACGAAGGTTCAGGTGTATAATTTGTTAAGGTTTACTACCCGTGCGAAGCCGGGGCGGGCCGCTATTAATGATAATGAAACTTAGACTTCCGAGTATTAAAAATGACATTTAACGCATTTCATTGTCAGTTTTTATTCTTGAAAACCTGAGTTCCATGACTCCATGATATGAGATTACTTATCAGTCTCACGCAAGTAATCATTTAGAATGCTTAAATAAAACAAGGCAGTTTATAAAATGACACAGTTTTTATAGATAACAATATATTTTACGAGTTACTTAGATTAGTTAGATCCACATACTATCTACAACCATATACGTACAATTGCGTTCAAATGATTTAATAAAGCGATAAATCCATTTTGTTTCTACAATCATCGATATTTTCGACATGTCAATGCACTCGAGAATTGTCTCATATTTCTGACATCTTAAGACCCAGTCCATCTTTTGTATTTATTTTTTGTAAATACATAAATGTGTCCAAGAAGTAAATACATAACATAATCGGCTTCCGATTTAATAAAACAAGTTCATGGTGTAATTACGATATGTAATTATCATTATATTACACTGATACCATAATCTTGTTTTATTAAATCTGAAGCCCTTTCTCCAATCATTATAACAGGAGCATTAGTATTACCACTTATAGTTGTTGGCATTATACTAGCATCGACCACACGCAATTTTTTGACACCGTGAACTTTCAGTCGGCTGTCTACAACGGATGTTCTAGGATTAACGCCCATTTTAGCAGTACCGACTGGATGATAGACTGCTATTACCATATTTATACAAATACATTCCCAATATTCATAGCTGTCCAATTTAAGCTTATCACAATCTGGCCAATTAAGTCTACCAACATGTCCACCGATGGACTTAAAATACTTAGTGCGCACCAAACCAGTTAACATCTTAATTCCTTTAACAGATTGTTTTAAATCCCTCACATCGTTGAAATAGTTGGCGTATATGAGAGGATGATCTTTTGGATCAGAAGAGTTTAATTCAATGTAACCTTTTGATTTTGGATGCAGAAGGTTAAATAAGAATATGAACAATGTTTGGTTACTATTTTGTTTAACAATTGAATCAACCACTATGGGCTTGTAACGTGCATTAGCGAAATTATAGCCAACCTTAGCATTTTGCCATGACATTAATAAATGACTTTGAAAAAGTGGATAATCGCTTTTCAAATCTGTTGAAAATAGCGCGATCACATCTGAAATCCTGTTTTGCGCCAAACTCCCTGTGCGATTGTATAAATATCGAATAGCATCAAAATGTTGGTCTGCTACATTCATTGGATTTGGTTCGTTGCCGTATATGGTAACGGGAATCATAATATGATCTTGTAGGTTCCGACCAACCTCCGGAGAGTTAAATTTGCAAGATATGTTTTTAGACCTAAGATGTTCTTCTGGACCAATCCCCGATAGCATTAGCAATTGCGGAGTGTTGACTGTTCCGGCACTTAAAATTACTTCCATTGAAGCATACAATTTCAACCTTTTCTCATCTTTTTCTACTTCGACACCATAAACCTCCTTAGTGTCATTATACATCAAAACTCTTGTTACAAGTGAATTTTTAATAATTTTCAAATTTGTTCTGTTTTGTATCGGATTTAAATAAGTGACAGCTGTACTTTGCCTTACTCCATTTGCTGCTGTAGCAGTACAAATTCCTGATCCCAACGTGTTTGTAGTGCTTATATCAACCAGATTTTTAAATCCTATTTCATTCCAAGCTTGCAGTACGTTAAGAGTCACATCTCTGTAAGTGCTATTAAATCTATTTAATCGTTGTGGTCCTTTGGTGCCATATTCAGTACGAATTGCAGCGTTTCGTAATAAATTTTGATTTTGCATGTTTTCGGCTTTTCTGAAGTATTGGCGAACGTATCGTGGATGCCATTCGATATTGCCTGCGTCAAACCACTCCTGATAGTCTTTCCAATTTCCTCTAATGTAGATCATTGCATTGATCGAACTACACCCACCGAGCATTTTTCCTCTTGGCCAATTCACACGACCATTCAAATTTGCTTGACTTGTTTTTCCATCATTTACAGATTTGTATTTCCAGTCAAATTCAGAGTCGAACATTGCACTATCAAAAGCGGGTATCTGAAATTTTAAACTTTTTTTTTACTATCTCGTATGATATATATATATATGAACATTGTAAAGAAAATAATACCATTGATTGCGTATCAGATGTACAATTAAATTATTTACTCATCGAATGTATACGTAGATATAATACAAACCGGAGCTTCGGTGGCCGAGCGGTTGAGAATCCGACTCGTAAGCGAGAGGTACCGGGTTCGAATCCCGCTGCGGCCATGTACCAATGACTCTTTTCTGAGTTATGTACATTAGTTGAATTCTAACCGATGCTCTTACGGTGAGGGAAAGACATCATGATGAAACCTGCTAATTCAATCAACTGAATTTGTAACCATGATCCAATCTGGTCAGGTTCCCTTTTTTTTTATTATCAATAGGCTTGCATTTGACCTCAACCCACCTGATGGAAAGCGACGATAAGGTCGAAGATGTAGCATACGTGCCTAGAAGATACCTGTTCACTCTTGATTTGAAGACCCCAAGGTTATACTTATCGAGGAACAATGACTCAGGCAGAGAGCTCCAGTCCTTTGCAGTGCACATAAGAACAGTATATGCAAAACGCTTAGTATGAGGTGGTCGGACGTCTACCATAAATGGATGACGATATTTTCTCTTCCTCATTCGATAAAAGACTGACAAGCCAGAAGGCGAGACTCGACAAGCGAACCATCACCAATCAGTCTTTTGACACGACTGTCGATAGAGTCAAGAGCTTACAGCTGAGAGTTGGCAAGCCAGAGGTGAACACAATACTCCATATATGACCAAACTTGTAATTAGATAAATTGAGAAGCTGTCCAGGTGTAAAGTACTACCTCACCTTGGCGAAGATTCCAAGTTTATTAGAAGTTCCCCTGGTAGCATGGTCACGAAGGCCGCCCCACTGTAATTACTTGATCGCCAAATGCTGTATCATGGCCATGGCGGACCCTTGGCCCCCGTGCTCAAGAGCACAACCGGGACATTAACGCCAAGATGATTATTTATTATATTAGAAAACAAACCAGTACTGGTCAGCCTGGTCACTTTAATTTATCTCTGCTATCTCAATAAACTATTTCTATTGTTATTATAACTCGCACTTTGGAAGATGGGTCGATCTTTGGTTTGGGACCTTTTGGGACCTTTTCATATTCCATCCACGAGTGTCAAGGTCGGTTTTGCTGCCGCCTCGGCAAAAAACGTCAAACTGCGTAAATATAGTGGCCTCAGCGGAAATTAGCTATTTGCACCGTTTGGCGAAGAAACGCTTGGGCCATGTGGTACAGGTGCTCATACTCTCTTTAGAGAGTTGTCTGAACGCCTGGTCAACACAACGCATGACCAAAAGGCTAGCCAATACACGGCTTGTCAAAGGATCAGTCTCGCGATACAGCAAGGCAATGTGGCCAGCCTTTTCGGAACAATTCCATCTATGAGGAACTTGGGGCAAGTTTTTATTTCTCAATAGGTATTATAAAATAATTTAGTAATATAAGGATTTTTATTTTTTCACCAGTAACAATGTCACATAAATAAATAACAAAACGTTTCCATATTATAAACTCACATAAAAAGAAATCAAAATTAAAATACCTACAACACTTTCGGCGGGTGGATCTCCGCCTGCTTCTATGAGTAGTACGTTCCATTTGGTCAATTCGCTAAGTCTATTGGCTAAAACACTTCCAGCAGATCCGGCCCCAACTATTATGAAATCAAATGTTTCACCGTCTGAAAATGAATACAACCAAAATTATAGGTATCGCAAAATACTTTATAGGTTTTAGGTTGTTCTTCAAAGACCCTCTAAACCTGGTTTGTATACTTTCTTTCGTAAAGAGGGAGATAGGTTAAGAGTATAGGTAGGTACATAAAATATAAGAAATCTGTAAATTTCAAAGGAAGTGTAACATTATTATTATTACCAAAAAAAAAATACATATATGTTAAAAGTCAATACCTTTCACATCAGCATCCGGAGGCCAATCCTTATTAATTAGACACTGAGCTGCCGCAAAGAATTGTAATGCCGAAGAGAATGTTTGTGGGCCTGCACCCGTAGTAGGCGAAATACAACTATCACTAAATTGACTGTAAAGAAAATGTAAGAAAATATACTTATTAGTAAACGCTAAAAAGAACATTGATAATCTTTTAATTACAGACTGTATACTCACTCCATTACCTCGAAGATTTAAACTGTTTTTGTGTATGAAATTTCATTGCAATTTAAAGCGGCTTTTAAGTAGGTATCTCAGTAGGTAGAATCTAGGCTTTTGTTTGTTGTGTGGCCGTGAATTTTCTCATTAAAGCGACTAATTGTCATCAAACTAATTTACATGGTGACATGTTAATGTTGGTCTGTTGTTTAATTCTATTTGAACAAGTGGCTTGGTACAATCGATCGCAAATTTCTTAGTATTCTCTTTTATTAAGCACCGAATATTTTTACTATTGCTATTAACGGTGTTAAATGACAGCTTTTAATATTAATGTTAACTATAAGAAAGAGACAATAAAAAAAGCTTTATTGTCAGACAATATAGATCCCTAGGCTGTTGTAACAATGTCAAATTTGGTAAATCTTTAACATTTAAAACAAGTTTTTAAACTCTTACATTGTAATGCAAAAAGACAACAAGTTACATTTTGAAAGAAGTTTAAAGCTACAAAAACAAAAACTATCTGCACTTCATTTCAGTCGACAGGGTCACCGAACCATTAAAGAATGAAGTTCGAAGAACCTGCCGAGCAAAATGGCCCACAGGTTGCTCCTATAAAAAATCTGACTGCAGGCTTTAGCAAGCGTTAATTTGACCTCACCTGTACAACGAGCATTACATATTGCCACTCACTGACAATGTCATGCGCTCCGGTTCAATGTCATTATAATCACATTTTACAGTCACTATGTGACTAAGATATTTGAAATGTGCAACACGGCTCAGAGTTACACTATTGAGAGTTAAGGGTGGTACAGAAGTAGGGACCTTATTCTTACCTTTAAATAACAAAAACTCACTCTCAAGCCGTGTTCCTTCACACAACTTTCACAGACAGCATGCAATTTCTTAAGACTACTAGGGGAGGGGCTCAGCAGCACCATGTCGTCAGTATAACTTGTGTTATTAACACATATACCATCTCTCAAACAGTTTGTTCATATAAATATCAAAAAGCCTTAGCGAGGACAGACCTCCCTGTCTAACATAGAGTAGACATTACAACATTTAACTGATTATTATACCATCTAAGGCCAATGATGATGATGAGTTACCAGTAGGAAAGAAGGTCCACTTGTTCAGCAGGAACACCTAAATTAGTTTAGATCACAGTAAAGTTCCTTGTACGATACTAAATCCAATGCCTTCGACAAATCTAAGAAACACGCATGTACACTGGAGTCCGTCTTGTAGTGTAAAAAATAACTACATGTTTCCATGATAATATTGCACTCTCAGTGGAGAGCCCCTCTTTAAAGCCGAACTGCGAGTCATGTAT
The DNA here is from genome assembly GCA_905147135.1 of Blastobasis lacticolella. Classification (NCBI taxonomy): domain Eukaryota; kingdom Metazoa; phylum Arthropoda; class Insecta; order Lepidoptera; family Blastobasidae; genus Blastobasis; species Blastobasis lacticolella. The sequence goes on along the minus strand of LR990048.1, from coordinate 3,634,145 downwards.
AATATTGTATAACAAGTTTCGAATTAAGTTGCCAGTCTAGCAGCTTATCTAGAACTCTTGCAACCACCGTTGCTAGAGAGATTGGTCTATAATGATGATGAGGCCCTATAGTTTTCGAATTTTCGTGTCTTCAATTTACGTAATCGTCATTCTTCTTTGTGCACATTCTTTCTAGTGAGGTATTGAAGTACCGTTTTTGTACCACAGGCAAAAATTTGAAATTCTGGCTTATGAAATGACGTAAATATTCCCTAAAATTTTTATTTATTTCAACTTAGAAGGGAGGGGGGGGGGAGTTACACAGATGGAGGCAAGTGACAGACTTTGTGAATCTGGGATATACGACAACGAGGGATGGGAAGTACAACAAGCGGCAAGTTTTAACTGTTTCGAGTTGACGGAGCCATGCAGACTCCTATGTATTAACACAGCATAAACTCAACCGAATTTAATTTGTTAAGGGTTAAATATTTCATTTGAATAATTTAATTTATTTGTATCCTTGTCGTTTTATAGTGGTGTATTGCAATATGGACTAGAAACACGTAGGTAATACAGTTGGGCATAACTGAATGTCATGGTTGCGAAGAATAATGCTACTAGTTAATTAACGCTAAACTTTAAAAAGTTGAAATGCAAACAACTCGTGCCCGAATAGATAACGTACTAATTACCTTTACATTTTCAGTATATTTCTTGTGTAATAATATAATTGTGTCATTATGTTTGATAAGAGTGTGTCGACAAATATGTGGAAGGTTAATCTATCCAACTTGTTAAACGCGGTCATTGTCATTCTTAAAACGGTCCTATCGTATTTTACGTGGGCTGGTCTGAAAGTTTTTAGTTAGTCAAATGCTTACAATCTTCCATATTTTTTTACTTTTAATCCCTTGAATAATCACTTAACATGAGATTACTATACCTAGCGGAATAGGGGTACAAAGGCTGAGCGAGAAAGATGCCTTTAGCGGTATTACTATATGGTAGAATGAAATCTATGGCGCGAGATTATGAACTCAGCTATCAGGCACAAATTGAAAATTGCAGCAGAAAATATTTATTAATCTTAAGTGAAATCGTGAATTTTTTCGTAAATTGAGTACTAGAAACATGGTAATGTTTTCTGTTATTGATTGTGGTACAAAACACCGAAATAAAATCGAAAGGAATGAGCTCCCCTCCGAAGTCTGTCTTTTGCGTTATAACTTGGGGTTTAAAAGGCATATCAACAAATTAAGTTAGTCCTTATGTTGCCGATGTCCTAGACGACGATACCTGCTTTTCATCGTGTCTCCCTAGATAGTTAAAAAAGTGACAACTCTAATATAAAATAAATAACACAACCAAGAATATTGTAATTATTATTTATTTATTTAACGAAATAAGTTTATTGAACTTATAAAGTGTAATATGATTTAGCTAAACTACTGCAATATGGATTATCTACACTCATAGCGTAATATTCAAATTTCATATTAAAAAACAGTAGTTTAAGGATACATTTCTTCACGCCAGTCTATAAAACTTTAAAAAATTACTTTATGATACAGCATTTCCCATACTATTTTCATTACAGCTGTAACATAAAATAACTTTTTAATCATTATGCAACACTTCTACTTTTTAAATTTTTGTCGGGCGCCGAGACACGGCGAAATGTAGGCTAAATGTCTTTGACAAATTCAAAAATCAAATTTTCCTGTTTATTTTCCCGCTAAACAGAATATATTTTCTAATTGTTGTAATTTGTGTTTGTGAATGTCTCTTCTTGTTTGAAGCAAATAAAAATGTGAAAGTAGTGAAGTGAATTTCGTGCTGCTAGATATCGTCGACGCGTAGATATCTACAACACAACTGACTTGCAACTTACCTCTAGAATAGTTGAGAAGATTATAAGTATGAAATTTTAACATGACAATTTTACTGTAGATAAAGTAGTGTATGCAACTGCATATAATTAGGTATTAAAACAATCGTATCAAACTATTATCATACTCGGCTACGCCTCATATAATAAACAGACACTCATGTTTTAATACTCCCTTTTATATGCCAGTTTTATAAACTACTATTAGTTCGCTATCAAATTGTTTATCTAATACCACTCCAAGTTGTAAGTACCTCCAGTATTAAAGGACATAATCTTGTTTGATCAAATTCGAGGCTCTCTCTCCTATCATAATGACTGGCCCATTAGTATTTCCGCTAGTTGTTGTAGGTATCACACTGGCATAAATTACACGTCACCTTTGAATGCCATGTACTTTTAGTCGGCTATCTACTACAGATGTTTTAGGATCAACGCCCATTTTTGCCGTACCAACTGGATGGAAAATTGTTAAAACCATATTTATGCATATACATCTTCTTACATTATCTTGGTCAGTAATTTAATGCCGTCGACAGTTGTTTGCAAGTCTTTGGGATCGTTAAAGTAGTTAGCATAGATGAGAGGATAGTCCTTCGGATCAGCTAAATTCAGAGATATATACCCTCTTGATTTGGGATGTAGTAGATTAAAAAAGAAGACAAACAATGATTGATTAGTGTTCTTTTCGGCTATAGAATCAACAACTGTTTGTTTATATTGAGCTAATGACTTTGCCCATCTACTTGCAGCCGACGAGTTTTTATTCGACATTAATAAATGACATTGGAATTGTGGATAATTGGTTTTTATATTTGTCGAAAATAGAGCTGTGATGTCTGGTGCGGCATTTGCTAAAGAACCCTTGCGATCGTATAAATATCGAATTTCATCGAAAGCTTCATCAGCTTCATTCATTGACTCTGGTCCATTTCCATATACAGTGATTGGAACTAAAATGTGGTCTTGTAAATTTTGACCAACTGCAGGTGAATCAACCTTACATGATATATTTTTAGAAATAAGATGCTCTTTGGGACATCCAGAGAGCATCAAAAGCTGTGGAGTATTTATCGTGCCAGCACTCAAAATAACTTCATTTGATGCATGAAATCTAACAGTAGTGCCGTTTCGGTCCACTTCAACTCCATATGCAGCATTATTGGTATCGTTCACTAAAACTTTTTTTACTAGGGAATGCTTAATTATTTTCAAATTCATCCTATTTTTTATAGAATTCAAATAGGTTGTAGCTGTGCTTTGTCGCTCTCCATTCGCTGCTGTACCAGCATACCTTCCTGACCCCACGCCATTTTTAGTGCTAATGTCAACGAGGTTTTTTATGCCTTTATCATTAAATGCCGTTAGTATATTTTGATTTATATCTTTTATCGTGCTGTTAAATCTATTTATTACTTGAGGTCCATTACGACCGTAGTCTAAATTGACTTTGGGGATTTTCAACACGTCTTGACTTTGCATACTTTCGGCTTTTCTAAAATAGTGGTATACGAATACTGGGTGCCATTCTTTATTTCCTTCGTCGTACCAACTTTGGTAATCACGATAATTTCCTCTCATATAAATAATTAAATTGTTCGCACTGCAGCCTCCAAGCATTTTTTTTTTTTTTTTTTTTTTTTTAATTTTAGACTATCCAGGCATTTGACCGCTATCTCACCTGGTGGTAAGTGACGATGCGGTCGAAGATGGAGCATGCCTGTCTAGGAACAGCCTATTCACTCTAGCCTTGAAGGCGTCCAGATTATAGTGATCAGGGAACACACTCGCAGGCAACGCGTTCCATTCCTTAGCCGTTCGCATTATAAAGGTTGAACCAAAGCGGCTCGTGCGGGCAGCTGGAAGATCCACGACATAAGGATGAAGCGCTCGCCCGGATCGCGTTTCCCGATGGCGGAAAGGGGCCGGCGGAATGAGGTCGTGCAACTGTTTCGCACACTCTCCGAAATGCAACCTATAGAATACCGATAGACACGCAACCCTACGCCGATGCTCGAGGCTCTGCAGCTTAGCCTCAATTAATTGCGGATCACAAATTATCTTCTTTGCACGTTTTTCCACCGAATCCAAAGCGGCCAGTTGGTATTTGGCTGATCCATCCCAGAGATGGCAGCAGTACTCCATGCATGAACGAACTTGTGCTTGATATAATTGAAGCAACTGCTTTGAAGTGAAGTACCGCCTGACCTTCGAGAGGATACCAAGTTTCTTGGCTGCAGTCTTGGCTTTGGATTCGATGCACTGTCCAAAGTTAAGATTGGTTGATAGCTCAACACCAAGGAGCTGTAAATTGTCGGTAATTTCCACAGCTACATCCCGGAAAGCCGGAGTTAGATGGAATGGACTCCGTTTGGCGGAAAACAAACACGCCTGTGTTTTGGTAGCGTTGAACGCCACTAGATTGGATTTTTCCTCTAGGCCAATATATTGAACCGTTTACATTTGCTTGATTTGTTATACCATTATTTACTGTATGATATTTCCAGTCATACTCTGTACCGTACAAAGCATTCTGCATTCCTGGTATCTGCGAAAAAAATTTCAATGTTTTCAGTAATGCTTTTTAGTTTACTAATATTTAATTTTGTTACATTTGGACCGATGTAACTCTGTAGCCAACAATTCTCTGATCTCAATGATTGAAATTGTTACTTTTGCGACTCCGTATCATCGATTTTATGGAGTCAGTTGCAACAAAGTTATATTGCAACAAACTGAAACAATTAAATCGATCATACGTAATTGCAAAAGTAACAATTTTAATCATTAAAACAGAGAGTTGTTGGCAACAAAGTTACGTAATTAGGCCTACTGGTGGCCGTTGTAATCGATTTGGCGATTGCAACAGAAATAATGATGGTGACGTTGTCGATAACAAATTATTCTGTAATTTTTATTTAATACTATTGATACTATTGGATCGAGTGTGAAAGCAATCAGAATAATCATTTGAAATACCTATCCGTAGTAATTTAGGTAAAATTACTTACAATGCTTTCAGCGGGTGGGTCACCGCCAGCTTCTATAAGCAGAATTCGCCATTTGGGATTTTCGCTGAGTCTGTTCGCAACCACACTTCCTGCAGTACCGGCTCCAACTATTATGAAGTCAAAAGTTTCACCATCTATAAAAGGACAGTTGCTAATTGATTTTTTTCTAAGTAACGTTTACGTACCACTTATATGAAGGACATTAATATTAGCAGTATACTTATTTACAGAAGAAATTACAACAATAATAAAAAAAATCATACCTTTAACATCGGCATCGCTAGGCCAATCCTGGTTTATAAGACACTGGGCTGCTGCAAAATATTGCAATGCAGATGCAAAAGTTTGTGGTGCCACTCCAGTTGTTGGGGATATACAAGTTTCACAGCAACAAAAATTATTATTCGAAATTTAAGACGCATTTCATTAATAGCTGGTGACGTCATGTTATTCATAGTCACAACTACCATAGCTAGTGCTATTACATAATTATCATCCCCTCTCGAACCTATTACTGAAGACCTTCGCTGTCCGCTCAGGCCTCATAAATGTCATGCTAAGAAAAGTAATACAATTTTAAATCATTACGAAAACATTCAGTTAAATAAATATGAGCACATGCGTCATTATTAAATACATACTTCATTTTGTTCCTATTATTTAAAACGTCTACGAATGTTACAGTTAATTAACTGTCTCCTAACCATGAAACACACACATTTATATCGACGACGGAAAACTAAAAGGGCGTACCTCTAAAAACCCAATTTTACAACAGCGCCAAAAAACTAAAAAGAATGGGTAAAACGTTCTATCTTTTTAACGCCAAGTCTTGTGGGAGCTGTGAGTGATGTGAACGTTGATTTTAGTATAAAAGTCAAATCTTTATTAAATTGTCTACAAACCAATAACTGTCTATTGCTGGAAGTAGGGTTTCTTCGAGATTACAACCTTTTCAGTTGGCACTAAGTCATGCAAGACAATTATAATACGCTACGCTTTTGTGCCGATACTGGCAGTTTATTTGAAAATAATTAAATAAATAGTTACTTAAGGCGATAGTGCTGTTTAAAATACACTAATTAACAACTTTAATATACTCAGCCTCAGCCAACATTGACATAAATTATAATCCTTAAACAACGATTTTGTTCAGGCGAAACAGTTACGACGTTTTATGGCTTACGCCCTTTTTGTACTGTCATATATTTACATCATATATTGTCGTACATTTTTGCCCTTACAAAATGACTTTGGCTTGTAACCAGTGTTACTAATAAATATTATCTTATCTAATCTGTTGAATGTTATCTAGTTTTTTAATGTCGATAATTAGATTTCGTCTGTTTTATTACCTTCATTACATTTTAAAATATTCAAACAACCAGACAATAAAACGAATATATACTTATAGTTCTTTTTATTTTAAGAAGCCTATTTCTGTTAGTATCAATATACACTGTCGTAGTATCAGAAGAAAAACAATAGTTAAATGATAATGCCGCGTCTTCTCTAACTAAAACAACTTGGTGCATCTCAAGCGACTATTGCAATTACAATAAATATGGAATTGAAACTATAATCATCGTCTAAACTTTGAAAACTTTTCTTATAAAATATTATACCTAGGAAACGGATGCGTCACACAACCTAGTCTCTTTATAATTTTCTTTTCTTGCTTTGAGACAGACAGGTGTTCAATTTAATATATCTTTTGAACGAGGCAGACATCAATTGAGCCAGGAACTAAACTGACTAAATAATCGTATTGAGAATCATACTTTAAATATCATCATCATCGCCGTAGGGTATCTACGGCTGAATATAGGCCCTCCCTCACATGTCCACGCCGTTGTAACTCCATCCATCCATCGACTGCCTACGATCTAAACGAGGTCATCCGTCATTCTCGTAGTGTATAAGATTCTTTTTATTTAATTCTAAGGACATCTCTTATTTTTAAATACTTAATAAATAAGCACAAGAGTTACAAAAGATAAACAATATAAACAACATTATTTACATGTTCAAAATTAAAAACGTAAAATTACATATCCGTATAACTTCGTCATAAAACTAAAAACTAGACGTATAACCTACTCTTTGCCATTCCCGGTGCAAAGGTGCCTATAATACTAGCGGCGTTGCTACGCTGAATGGCGATGGACAGCCTGTGCAACAGAAATGACCCAGAGCGGGGGTCACCACCCCTCTTCCTAATACGACGGCCGACGTCTTTGAAAAACACCCCCGCTTCCTCACACCAACACCCGGTCGTTTCCGCTGCGAGCGCAACAAATAAGTAATTTTTTTGCAGCGCGGAGTATTTGTCCCTTTTTCTAAGGGCCGCAGACTGCGCCGCTGCCCCAGCCGCTCTAACGGTGCGCCCGAGATGCGAGCCGCAAAGGTGCTGACACATGTGGCGTCACACAAAAGACATTTGCCCCTTTGCCACGGCACTAGAGTCACACCGTCAGGTTTCTTGCCATCGGACCTACTCAGTCCGGGAGGTTCAAAAGCGCAAGGGATGTTGAACAAAACCAGCGCTCTTCGGACAATATCATTGAGGGCGTGGTGACGTGGAAATCTTCCCGCGCACCGACAGCAACTCAAAGCGTTGTGACCATTGGCTTCAACCCGGGAACCGCAGATGCATTGATGAGGTTCGCAAACATCGCACAGCCACAGCCACCCGCAATTACTCGCTATCTAAGAGAGTGCCTAGATGTGGCGGTGGTAAAGCGTGTAACCACGCACCTGACTCTGGCTGCGACACTGCCTTTAGCCTTGCGAGGTCTACACCCATAGTCACACCCTCCAGCTGCTCCAACACCCTCTTCGCCCCAATATAGTATCAAGACCGCTGACTCTCTGGGCACTCTTTATAGCCGAAGTCGGGTTGAGAGCCCCCCAAGCCGTCAGTGCATAACCGACATAGGGAATGTTCAGCCTGCCACCATCATTGATAGAATGTTAGTGACAAGACTTACAACCCCATGCGACGTCGCAAGAAAGGCCGGCAGGCTCACATTCCGAACACGCCGAATTCTTAGGCCCCCACATCGGATAGGCAAGGATGCCTTTAAAAAAATTCTAAGGATATGGTCAAAATAGCTTTGACTAAATAAAATAAAACACACAAACTCCTTATAGATTTATTAACTATACAAACTGGACCATTCACATTATTTATTGCGGTTATCCTGTTTTATCAAATCAGAGGCTCTTTCTCCTATCATAATGACAGGGCCATTCGTGTTACCGCTAGTCGTTGTAGGCATCACACTGGCGTCAACTACACGTAACCTTTGAACGCCATGTACTTTCAATCGGCTGTTTACTACAGACGTTTTAGGGTCAACGCCCATTTTTGCAGTGCCAACTGGATGGTAAATAGTTACAACCATATTTATACATATACATTTCCAATATTCATCGCTATCTACGTCAAATCGATCGCATGCTGGCCATTTCATTCTACCCACATGTCCATTAATGGATTGAAAATATTTCGTATCTACTATCTTGGTAAGGATTTTGATGCCCTCGACTGCTGACTGCAAATCTCTAGAATCTTCAAAGTTGCTATAATAGATGAGAGGATAATCTTTAGGATCAGCTGAATTCAATGAAATATTGCCCCTTGATTTGGGATGCAGAAGGATAAAAAAGAAATTGTACAAAGATTGATTGGCATTCTGTTCGGTTATAGAATCTACAACGGTTTGGTGGTATCGAGCTACCGAGGAAGCCCATGAAGTTGCACTTGAAGAATTTTTATTCGATAACGCTAAGAAAGTTTGAAAAAGCGGATAATTGCTATTTGAATCAGTTGAAAATAATGCTGTTGTATCTGAACCCCCCATTTGTAAGTATCCTTTGCGGTCGTATAAATATCGAATAACATCGAACTGTCTATCAGCGTTATTAGTTGGCCCAGGTTCATTTCCATATATAGTGATTGGAACTACGCAGTGATCGTGTAAATTTTTACCAACTCCAGGTGAATCCACTAAACATGTAATATTATTTGCAATGAGATGATCTTTTGGACCGATCCCAGAGAGCATTAAAAGCTGTGGAGTATTTATCGTACCAGCGCTCAAAATTACTTCATTTGAAGCATAAAATCTAACAGTTGTACCATTTCGATCCACTTCAACTCCATAAGCAGTTTTAGAAGTATCGTCAACTAAAACTTTTGTTACTAGAGAATGTTTAATTATTTTCAAATTCACCCTATCCTTGATAGTGTTCAAATAAGTAGTAGCTGTACTTTGTCTTTCTCCATTAGCCGCTGTTGCAGAATAAAATCCTGACCCCAAGCCATTTTCAGTGCTGATATCAACGACTTTTTTAATGCCTATTTCATTAAATGCCGTTAGAATTTTTTTATTTAAATCTCTTATGGTACTATTAAATCGGTTTAATATTTGAGGTCCATTATGGCCGTACTCTAAGTTGGGCATTTTTAATAGCTCTTGATTCTGCATGCTTTCGGCTTTTCTGAAATAGTCGTACACGTATGACGGATGCCATTCTTTATTTCCTTCATTGTACCAATTTTGATAATCATGATAATTGCCTCTTATGTAGACCATTGTATTAATTGCACTGCAGCCTCCAAGCATTTTACCTCTTGGCCAATATATGGAACCATTCAGATTTGCTTGATTCGTTATTTTATTATTGACAGTTTGGTATGGCCATTCATATTCTGAACCGAATAATGCATTCCGTAGACCTGGTATCTGGAAGATATTGTTATAGTTTTAATAATTGTTTATAGTGATTATTATGTTAATACCATTGTATAGAAATATATAAGTAATTAGTTTAGTAATAACAGTTATACATTTACATACAACCAGCATCCAACCTATTTTATTAATAGGTATCTGGCGTGTATGGCAGTTACCCCAATTTCCTAGTCAATACAGCTGCGCAATATCGATTAAAATGACAAGATTTCGCAAAAATCTTTATCCGGATATATTGACTAAATTACAAAATATTCTTTAATTGTTAATTAAAGTTTCGCAATAATTTGCCTTACACTAACTTTTCTGAATAATATGGAATTTGAAACTTTTACTGGTATGTTAATTAACGTAATAATTTCTACATACAGTACTTTCAGCGGGTGGGTCACCACCAGCTTCTATAAGCAGTATTCGCCATTTGGGATTTTCGCTAAGTCTGTTTGCAACCACACTGCCTGCAGATCCGGCTCCTACGATTATGAAGTTAAAAGTTTCACCATCTAGAACAAAGAATTTAAGGATTCTTACTTATTTCACATTTTTCTCTAATTACGTGTTTTGCTAAATGATAGCTTAAAGGTGCATTTAATTTAAATGAGCGGATGATCATTCTACAGTATATGTTACAAAAAATTATGTATTCGAGAATATAGAAGAAAAGCATTCCTTCTTCGTAGAACAACTTTGGTCTCCTGAACTGATGCTACCTTCTAGTAAATTACGGTAGAGACTATCGGGTGAGCCGTTTGATTGTACGCTTAAGCATTCTTCTAGTTTACTTCAAAATAACGCGTGCGAACTTGCAAGATTTTATTACGAACAGACATGGCGACATGTGAAACTTGCATTTTTTCTTTTCGTCTGTGCTAAATCTAAATATAAGCTTGTAAAAATTATTCACTTGTGACATATATACTACAACATAAACTTTAATTATCATTACCTTTCACACTGGCGTCTGAAGGCCAATCCTGGTTGACAAGGCATTGGGCTGCTGCAAAATATTGTAAAGCGGACGCAAACGTTTGTGGTGCAGCTCCAGTCGTAGGGGATATACAAGTTGAGCTAAAAAATATTTTTTTGTAATAAAGGAGCTTAAATTTTTTTTGTGTAATTTTAAATGAATTATTGTGTTCAATAGCAGAATTATAGCACGTTATTAAGCGTATTTCTGTAATAAAAGTTAACATAAATATGGGGCAAACGCAAAAATATTACGTGATTGCAACCACAATCATTATGACTTTAAACAAATTCATGAGGAAGCTCACCGAAACAGAAAATATGATTATCCTTACTAAAATTAAATACTTACAATTTTATGACCGAATTTCAAAGTAAGTATTTAAGTTTCGCATTAATTACACATGATTTACAGAACGTATTAGGTATCACGTATTAGGTCCACTACCGATGCCATTAAATGGAAACTTAGCATTAAAAATGACCCCATGCACGTAATATTTATCCCACCTAAAACATTTTCTGTAAAAAATCGCCTAGTGTAAACATGTATCTCATGTACTATTAGTACATGAGATATAAAGTGGAGCCAAGTCTGACAGTTCCTTTATTAAAATAAATATTCTGTCGTAGTTCACTTTTAAAGATACTGGATAAATAATAATGCTTAAACTTATGATCAATATATGTTATGCATCTTTGTTGTCAGAAACCATATACACGAAATGTATTGTTTGTTTATATGCATATGTTTATGCACTTTGGCTCATATTTTTCGCTAAGACCACAAGAGAAAACGAGAGTTTTTGTTAGTTTAAGTCCCGGGTTCGATTCCCGGCTGGGCAGAATTTTAATTTCTGTTACGGGTCTGGGTGTTCTATGTATAATAAGTATGTATTTAAAAATATATATAAGTAGTATATCAGTTAGCTAGTACCCATAGTACAAGCTTTGCTTATTTTGGGGCTAGATGGCGCTGTGTGAATTTGTCCACGATTATTTATTATTATTAAACTTGTACACTAAATTTTTAATTTTTTAGTTAAATTACTGTGATGGTAAATTAAACAAATGTTTAATTCCATTAGGTAAATCGAGTGCGATGCCCCTTCTGTAGGTTTACTTTTCTTAATCTATGACCTGCACAAAAATGGCGGCATGAATCAATCCAGTAAAAAAATTTATTATTAAATAGTCTTTCAGCTGATTTTAGTAACAGGTTTTTATACTGACCTATGAAATGTTACGCCATTTTCTTTATTTTTAATCCTCGAATGATTCGTACAGTTTTTTAATGCACAAGATAGCATTTTTGTAATATCAAATCTAACGTCAGAGTAGGTAATGGTCCGCGTCGTGCAATGTCTAAGAACTGACTGCGGCCACTGCGGTCCACCATGGACCGCAAAGCGTGGAGCAAAGAAAATACTTGCGGCGTCTCCTCTATTACGTTAGTAAATTATATCTATATATATTATATGATTAGAGGTCCCTCTAGAGGTGAGCAATACATTTTCGCACCTTGTGTTACTGATGTCCATGGGAGCCGGTAAACTCTTTCATCAGGTGGCCCGCTTGCCGTTTCCCCTTCAACCATAAAAGGCGAATGCGAATGTCTGCCGTACAATATAAATAAAAATAGTGCTAAATGCTTACTTCATTTTATGTCATTTAATTTGACTCACGAATGTATGAAACACCGGCGAACTACACTCTGAAGTAAATACACCCACGTTAATATGCAAAGTGTAATTTTTGCGTATCTTATTTGCTTAGCTGTATTTACTGATTCTAATTAAGATAGTAATTACTTAAAATGCTACACAATATAATATTTTACATTGTGATGTTGTGTTTTCGTCATCTAAAGACAAACAACTATCAAAAAATTCATGTCATTAAAGTAAAAGTAAAGTAAAGTAAAACACATTTATTACACTCAAACACACAGCACAAAATTTTTAAAACTTAATTTAAAAAATATAAACAAAAGAAGAAAAAGAAAAAAGATACTCTAATCTCGTTACTTGTGCCATGTGGAGAGTGCAATGGGGCCACTTTCAGCATATGCCAGGACAGTTGCCGTGACGCTGGTTTTCAGTGGGCCCCCTAGTGAACCACGGACAAAAGTGCTACAAGAAACAAATAAATAAAATGAAAAAAAAAATATTTGTTTAATACATTATACTTTATATGAGTGTCCATAGATGATATATCGTGTGAAGTGTGAAAAAAATACGTTGCCTTTCATCGTAACGTAAGGGAGTGGGACTGACTCGCACGACCGCGCTCCTGCTGTCCCTTTCCCTCCATTCTCCGCGCGACACTGTACTGAGAGCACGCGGCGATAGCATTACACCGTGTGTCATCAGCACTTGTGCATTAGGTACTAATTTTTGGTCTTTAATAAAAAGATTGTATGTTATACGACATTTTCCTACTCCTGCTCCAGAATTGTATGCCGTTTGTTATTAAAGAAAGCCTGGAAAAAGTACATTACTTGATCCCTCGGTCAGCTACTAGCAATATTTCAAGAAAAAGACATGAAAACTGTTACAGTATTGTCTGCTTTGTTAAATTGTAACAAAGACGACTATTTGAAGCGTTACAGCTTACAAATTAGTTCTGACCGAGAGATCAATGTCTGTTGTTGCTAATCCATTTGGCACTAATTATGACGTTTTTCAACACACTTGCGAGGAGAAACAACACATTCATCAGTTCGAAATCATGAATAAAAAGAAACGTGTTTTATTGCATTTGTCTTGTGAAACTTATCTGCGCTTATTACACCTGGCGAAATTCAGTCGACTAAATTCAGAAGTATCGTAACCCTGTTCGTCAGGGAGATATCTTCCAGTGCCTGGTGGCACTCCAGGATTAGGGCAAAGTTTATGCAGTTCTTTCCTAATGCCTTCAAAACCGACATGCTGTCCGATAAAATTTGGATGCCTTGGTCGCTTATACCACGTCTCTTTACTCGCATGGCGGCCTGTGTGATTGCTACACACTCGCATTGGAATATGGTACTATATTCCCCTAATTGTTAAATTCAAATCCAGCGAGAATATCCCTGCACCGGTGTCTTGGTCAGTCTTAGCTCCGTCCGTGTAGATACGGACTTCTCTTATCCCAGACCAGTCTGCGCAGTTTGTATTTGATATCTTTTGCCAAATGTGAACTGTTTTGCGATTCGGTCACACTTGGCCTCAAACATAGGGTTACTCTGAACCATTGTTTCTCATAAGGTTTGATGGGACCCAAGTTTATTGTTCCATTGTCTTGTTATCTTAAGTCTTAGAATTGCCATCTTTGCCTCCTGCTGTATGTGCAGATGCAGCCCGTTATGGCAGAGCATGCCATTCTCTGGAACCGTTGCAGCCTGTTGACCGCAGTATTGCGCTTGGTTCTGGACCACCAGGCCACCGCGCCATAGGCAACGAAAGGCCTTACCATGGCTGTATACAGCCACCTGGCAATCCTGGGGGAGATTCCCCACGTTTTGCCAAGGAGTCTGCTGCACTGCCACAGCGAGATGCTGGCTTTGGCCAGTTTGTGTTCCAGATGTTTGTTCCAGATGATTGGTGATCCTAGGTTGTGGACTTTTTCGTTACTAATTATGTTTTTTCCTAGCAGCCTGGGTGTTTGATTCTATACTGGAGCAGAAGCGTCTCCAGCACTCCTCCTTCCGTTGCCGGACACGCTTCTTGTATTTTTTCTGGGTCTCCTTGTAGGTATCCCAGACACTGTCGCATCTAGTGTTTCTGACCCTATTGAACTGCTTCCTAAGTTTCCGTTTCAGTTTCTCCAGCTCGTGTCCCCAACACTGGTGCCGCGGTTTCGGTCCCGACCGAGGGGAAGTTAGGGGGAATGTCTGTTCGTAGGCGTCTGTTACAGTTAACGTTATCTTGTCAACCTGTTTGTCTATGTCATTGTCTGTATGGTAGGTGGGTGGTATTGCTATCTTTGCTAGGGATTTTTCCGCACTAATCGCGTAGCTAATATGGTCCGTTTTGCGAGGATTTTTGCTCACACTCCTTTCCCGGTTTTCTATGTTCAATTTAAATCTGATCCATCGGTGATCAGAGCAGGAAGCCTCGTCAGATACATGCCAGTCCGAGATAAGGTTAGATGCCCGGTCCGATGCTAATGTCAGATCTATTATTGTTTGAGCCTTTCGTGTTACAAAAGTGGGTTCTGTGCCCCGATTGATAAACGAAAGTCTGGTTGTCATAAAATAATAGCTGAGATCCTCACCTCTGCCGTTCGTGGTCTCGCTCCCCTATAATGGGTGGTGCGCGTTTGCGTCCGTTGCGATCATTACCTATAGATAATCTGCTTTGCAGTGCTGGATCAGATCTGCCACCTCCGGTGTGAGTGCCTCAGCGTTACTCGGAAGGTACGCCGACGCTAGCACCATCGGCGGCAGGTTGCTGTTGGGCGCGCTCCTGGTCCTGACAATTGTCAGATTCCTGGAACAATACTCTGTTAGGAGTACGGCGCTGACATGCTTGGGGACGTATATGCATAAATTAGGTCGCCTCCCAAGCTTCTCAGACCGTAGACCCTCCCCCCCCCCCTGATCCACGGTTCCTGGATCTCTCACAACCAACAACCTGCGTAGGGAAGCCGTTGCAGTCTGACTGTGTTGGAGGTTGATCTGCAGTACGTTTATAAAGTTAAGAGGAGCTGGAGTCGTATGTAGCGAAACCATCACTACCTAACAATTCCATCTTCTCTTCGGACGAGGATTCCCTGTCCGCCGTTAGCGTAGCTTCTCGTCGCTTCTTAGAAGCATCAGGAGGCCTCGCTGTGGTCGAGACCTGGGCAGGAATAGCGGTGACGAGGCCTGGTTTCCCCTGGCTGACCTCAGTCGTGCGACTGGGTTTGCTTTGAGGATCCCCCTCGTCCCCAGGTCTGGCCCCAGGGTCAAAGTTTGGCTGCATCTGCTGCTTCTGAGGAGGCGCGGGCGCGTCAGCCGCACTAGCGCTATCCTCATCCCCGTACTTTATGTATGCACAGTCGTCTCCCGTTTTTATCTAGCAGGGCTACGTCGGCCTGCAGTATGACCAGTATCAAACGGAGTTGCCCCTCCTCCTGCCACTGCCGAATGATACACGGCCCACTGGTCGACGGCATGCCACGGGTTTTGTCCTACGAGGCGACGCCGGACAATGTTCAAGCCTTCGCCCCCGTACTTCGGTATTTGGACATACGCCTTGTCTCTTTTCGGCAATTGAGACTGTCGTTTGACCACCAGTCTGGTACCAGGGTATGGTGTTTTGAACGTCTCCACATTGTTGCGGAGCCATTCCACCGAGTAATCATCCCAACACCAAAGCTTGACAACCCCTTCGCCGAGTATAGGTCGTCCCCTGAAGCCCGGGGCCGCGGTCATCGAAGCACTGCCGCTGGGAATCCCCAGTTGCCGGTCAATTGCCTTGTCGATCTCAGCCTCAATGGCCTCGAGGTGTTCCGCCTTGAGTTCTCGGAATGACTCCGTAAGTATCGCAATGCACAAGTCTTTAGACTTAAGCGCGTCGGTGTAATTCACGGAGCCCTCCGGATGGCGTTTGGTCTTCGGGCGTTTTGCAACGTCCTTCGGTGTCAGCGAATCGTCCAGGCGATTTCGTATAGCGGGCTTGCTGTTGTCGTCTTTCTTCTCGACGACCGGGGTCGACTGACGTAACGCCACTTGCTTCTCTGCTCTCTTGCCTCTGTACAAGCGGGCTTTATGAGGCTCCGGTTCTCTTCCGGCTGTTGGCACTGCCTTAGCACTTGCCTTGCCTTAGGGGCTGCTGCGGCTCGGGGTCGCTTCCACTGATGAAAGCGCCCTGTTGCCATCTGCCTCAAGATCCGTAGCCTCTTTTGCCTTAGTACGAGCTTTCTCGCGCCTCACTTTGCTAGAGATTCGCTTTTTTTCTTTTCTTGTTTTGGCAGATGCCGCGGTCGGCTGAGTCCCGGATCCGCCCACGCCCGAGTTATCCCTTCTAGGAGACGATGTTTTCCTTGGAGTGACGCTCGGCATGGCTTCCTGTAGGTCGATAAGTCCATTGCCGTACTTGCAGCTTCAGCCACTGCTGATGTGGGTACATATCCTTGTGCTGCCAAAGTTGGCGCAGGAGCTGCTGGTATATGTGATACCGAGCCTGTACAGGCTGCGGCTGTTGGCGCATTAAGGGATGCTGTCAAAGGGTTTGGTTTTGAATTTATTATCCATGAATGGATCAATCAAAAATTTGTCTCTGGCGGCGTTCCACCCTCCTTGGAGCCCGCAAAGTGGGGATGGCACGCGAAAAGTTCACGCACCGCCAGAACTACCCCTGAGATATAGGTCCCTTTTTGCAGAGAGTGTCGGGCCGGAAATGGTCAACTGGAACTGGCCCCGACGCGACTACCGCAGTGGAACCGCAGCTGTCGTACAGAGCGCCCATCCGTCCGTCCGTCCCCCTACAAACCGGTGACCTAGCCTAGCGGCCCTCTTACGGGATACCTCAGCCGATTGATCAGAGGTGGCTAGCCTACAACCGCCCGTTTAAGGAGAAATGTTGATTAGAGCTTGGAGCTAAATTTTGACTTCGTGAGCTAGAAGCTGACTCACTTATGCGATGATGAAACAGTGTCTATTTTATATAAACCAGTATGGCTAGCACAAGTTGGTCTCGCGCGCGATAAGCAAGAAAAGGCGCGAAATAGATAGTGCTGTCTCTTTTACCTTGGTATTGAGAGGAGGAAACGCACGCTGTCTCGTGGCGTGAGCTGTGTGTCGCGGACACACTTGTGATAGCCGTGCTGTGTAAGCAAATGGGTATAATTCGATGACATTATGAAATGACAATGTTTTTTTCTCAAAATTGCAGTTTTTTTCGAAACCCGCATCAGGGGGTTTTGAACATTAAGGAAATATAGGAATTTCAAAAACAAGTTTTTAGGTATGTATTGGGAGGTCGCAAATGTTGGTACCCTTGTCCAATACTTGTATAAAACGTCATTATAAATAATCTTAAATCATTTAATAACCCTTTTTTTCCTCCTATTTGTATTGAAATATATATGGATAGGTGTTTTAAATATTATTGTGTTCGCCACATAAATATTTGCTCCAAATCTGCTGTAGCATATTATAGTTAAAAAATACGTAAAAATATCTGCAACCGTTTCCGCAACAAAGTTCGATGTTAGGTGGTACTTATAGGCTACTCTTCCTTAACTACTATCTATCAGGATCTGTAAATTCAACTAAGCAAATAAGATACGAAAAAAATAGATTACTGTGTATTAACGTTGGTGTATAAAGTGTAGTTCGCCGGTGTTTCGTACATTTATGAGTCAAAATAAATGAATGTAAATGAAGTAATGGCCGTATGGTGTCCGGCAGAGTAGAATAGCACCAACCCCTTACACTCATGGGTGTCGTACAAGGCGACTAATGTTTTCGAGGCAAAAGATCAAGAGTCTCCGTAGTCTGGAAAATGGGCAGCAGCATTTTAAAATGTTATATTTAAACACTACGATCTCCAACCAGGCGTGGTGGTTATGGCAATAAAGCCTCGACTTGCCGACTGATCTCTAACGACTATTACAATAAATATAAAATTTAACCTATGATCTAACCTATTGAGATCTATGAATTTAACCTATTGTCTAATTTTTTGGTAATTTTTTATACGTAATTATACCTATACAACATATTGCAGTACTCATGGCCCTTGAAAACAACATAATCTTGAGGCTGTTACTCGACTGTCGCAAATGCTTAAATGAGGTATGTAAAACAAATCCCATAACCCTACAATGAATCAAATGACACAGCGGATCGAGGGGAAACGATGCAGCTGACGAGTTCGCCAGAAGAGGCTTTTTAGTACGAAGCCTATAGGCCTTGAACCAATTCTACCTATGCCTTTCGCATGGACCCGTAAACACAGAATCAAGGTAAACATAACCAACTCTGGTCATCACTAGAGGAATGCAGACAAGTCAAGGAGGTACCGAAAATTATCCGCTCCCTTTCTGAAAGGCTCTTAAAACTAACAAAGAAGCAACTCCGTCTGGTAGCCGGAGCTTTAACGGGACACGGTCCATTTAATAAACACCTGTTCATCATAGGTCGCACCGACAGCCTCCTGTGCAGAGCCAGCCTGCGGGAGGAAGAGACAGCAGCACCCATCCTGAAGACATGCGAGGGGGTGGCGTCATACAGGCTTGAGCATCACGAACAACCACAAAACCCTTCCGGAGACGTTTGCAAAACTGAAAGGGTTACTACGTTTCCTGGAGAAGTTGAGATGGCAGGAACAATAGGGTATCTTGGAGTACACCATATCCACGCAGAATAGGCGCAAGTTACAAACATCTCTCTATCTACCTAGACAACGGACGGGTAACACAACGAAGTCAAAAATTTTATCTTATTTTCTTACTTTAAGACAGGGTTTTAAACTTTTAAATTTATATTTCGGCCTTTTCGATTAATATTTATTTCGAACTTAACTGACTCTGTTGTAAAAATAATCGTTTTGAGAATCTTAGTCATCATAACACGTTATCATCTTAGCTCTTAATCCCGGCTTATGCCAGAGTCCGCTTACCGTAAAGAGAATATTATAAATATCATCATCTTAATCGTAGGATATCCACTGTTGGACACAGGTCTCTTAAATAGGTCTTCGCTCCGCACACCGATCGACCCTGTGACTGCTGAATCCATCGATTTTAACGACCTTACGAGGTCGCCCGACCATCGTGTAGTGTAAAAGATACTTAAAATAGAACAATTCCTTCTAATCAATTATAAAACTTACATTATTCTAATGACATGGTCAAAATAGCTTTGACCAAATTAAATAAAACTAACCAACTATTTTTAGATTTATTTACTGTACAAACTGGAACATACATCAACTATAATTAATTGCGGTTATCCTGTTTTATCAAATCTGAGGCTCGTTCTCCTATCATAATGACAGGGCCATTCGTGTTACCACTAGTTGTTGTAGGCATCACACTGGCGTCAACTACACGTAACCTTTGAACGCCATGTACTTCCAATCGGCTGTTTACTACAGACGTTTCAGGGTCAACGCCCATTTTTGCAGTGCCCACTGGATGATAAATAGTTACAACCATATTTATACATATACATCGCCAATATTCTTCGCTATCTACGTTAAATCGATCACATGCTGGCCACTTCATTCTACCCACATGTCCATTAATGGATTTAAAATATTTCGTGTTTACTATCTTGGTAAGGATTTTGATGCCCTCGACTGCTGACTGCAAATCTCTAGGATCTTCAAAGTTGTTATAATAGATGAGAGGATAATCTTTAGGATCAGCTGAATTCAATGAGATATTGCCCCTTGATTTGGGATGCAGCAGGATAAAATAGAAATTGTACAATGATTGATTGGCGTTCTGTTCGATTATAGAATCCACAACTGTTTGGTGGTATCGAGCTACCGAAGAAGCCCATGAAGTTGCACTTGAAGAATTTTTATTCGATAAGGCTAAGAAAGTTTGAAAAAGCGGATAACTGCTATTTGAATCTGTTGAAAATAATGCTGTTGTATCTGAAATAGTATTTGCTAAGTATCCTTTGGGGTCGTATAAATATCGAATAACGTCGAACTGTCTATCAGCGTTATTAGTTGGTCCAGGTTCATTTCCATATACAGTGATTGGAACTATGCAATGCTCATGTAAATTTTTACCAACTACAGGTGAATCAACTATACATGTAATATTTTTTTCAACGAGATGACTTTTTGGACCGATCCCAGAGAGCATCAAAAGCTGTGGAGTATTTATCGTACCAGCGCTCAAAATTACTTCATTTGATGCAAGAAATCTGACAGTGGTGCCGTTTCGGTCCACTTCAACTCCATAAGCAGTTTTAGAAGTATTGTCCACTAAAACTCTTGTTACTAGAGAATGTTTAATTATTTTTAAATTCATCCTATCCTTGATAGTATTCAAATAAGCCGTAGCTGTACTTTGTCTCTCTCCATTAGCCGCTGTTCCAGAATAAAGTCCTGACCCCAAGCCATTTTCAGTGCTGATATCAATGACCTTTTTTATGCCTATATCATTAAATGCCGTTAGTATATTTTGATTTAAATCTCTAATGGTGCTATTAAATCGGTTTAATACTTGAGGTCCATCATGGCCATAGTCTAAGTTGGGGATATTCAACAGGTCTTGATTCTGCATGCTCTCGGCTTTCCTGAAATAGTCGTATAAATATGTCGGATCCCATTCCTTATTTCCTTCATTGTACCAACTTTGGTAATCATAATTATTGCCTCTTATGTAGATCATAGAATTGATTGCACTGCAGCCACCAAGCATTTTTCCTCTTGGCCAGTAAACGGAACCGTTCACATTTGCTTGATTAGTTATTTTATTATCCACAGTTTGGTATGGCCATTCATATTCTGAACCGAATAATGCGTTTCGTAGACCTGGTATCTGGAAAATATTATTACAGTTTTACCAATAATTTACAGTGATTAATCCTAGAGTCTAGAAATATGCGACGGTGCGTCGTCGGCCCAAATTGGATTAGCCTCAGCGTAATGCTATAAATAGCAGCAGCCAATCACAGCCCTGGTTTTCAGACTGGCACATAATAGATGATGCACCCACTTTGCGAACAACATGGTAACACAGAAATTATTTATACTAATATATTACTCTACTATACTTATTTACTATTTATACTATATATATACTTAGTTCAGTATTAAGTATACCGACTAGTATATCAAGTATACCAACCACCATAAAACGTATTTTAGTGTCTAGTTTGTAATTCCAAATTTCCTATTCAAGACCCAATATCAACAAAAATAAAAAGATTTTGCAAAGCCGGATATATTGCCTTGATATTAGCTAAATTATAATTTAAAAAAATATTCGTTCATTGTGTGTTAAAGTTTCGTAATAGCTTTCCTTACATTAGCTTTTCTAAATAATACATTTTTGAAAACATTTACGGGTACGTAATAATTTCCACTTACAGTACTTTCAGCGGGTGGGTCACCACCAGCTTCTATAAGCAATATTCGCCATTCGGGATTTTCGCTAAGTCTGTTCGCAACCACACTGCCTGCTGATCCGGCTCCCACGATTATGAAGTTGAAAGTTTCACCATCTAGAACAAAGAAGTTACGGATACTTATCTCACATATTTGTCTATTGCCGTGTGGTGTCCGGCAGAGTAAAATAGCACCAACCATTTAAACTCGTGGATGTCGTACAAGGCGACTTCGAGGAAAAAGATATAGTGTCTCCAACCCGCCTGCCAAGCGTGGAGATTATGGCAATAACCTCTTCATTCTTTGGAGAGGCCCTAAGTCTTGTAATGGACTGTTATGGGCTGTGATGATGATTTTTGTTGACAAGTTTTTAAAAATTAGAAAAAATGGCTATAAGATACAAATAAGTAAAGCTGGAAACAAGGAAACCACAGCCAGTGTTTCTGAGATTATAAACCTATACAAACATTAGGAGGGAGAGTGGAATGAGCATCCCAAAGTCTTTCCTTTGCACTACAACATGGAGTTCTTCATAAGGTGCCTCAAATTTTAGCACCGCATCCGCTATAGGTTGAAGATGTCATGGTCGACAGTGTCCACTTTAGGTGGGCCGTCTGACCGTGTCAACGTGGAACGTGGACCGTCCATTGGCAAAAAAAAATATTGTTCTGGTATTTTGTACTTTGTTGTTTGATCCAATCTAGTCAATGCCAAAATGATGCCAAATCGTGGATTATTGCTAAGGCGCACCATGAGGCACAAGGTGTGCGCGAAAGTACAACAGGGACATTAACGTCAAGATGATATTATTTTTAGTTTGTTTTACGATATTTACTTAATATATTTCTTTTTGTCAATGTACGAAGTTATAAACAATTTCAAACGAAAAATATTTTTAGCAGGCTTTCTTTGCGCGTTCTAAATGATCGGTCACAGTATTTGTCAAGACTAATCAAACCAGCCCAAACTCGATGGGCTTACCATGCGTAGCTTAGAAGTTCCTACCTTTCGTCTCCATCTTCAGATCAGCTCTATTCCCACCGAACTTACATAAGTGTGCAAAATTTCAGCTATATCGGAAACCAGAAAATAAATCAAATTTAACATGCGAGATTTTGAAAAATAATAATGTTTTGGAAATAAAAATGTATATTTTGTTTTGCTTTGGTAATAATACACATTTTATTACGAACTGTCTTCGAGACATGTGATACTCTTCTGTATATAAAACATTTTTGCTCTATGGTAAAACTAAATAAAAGCTTGTAAAAACAATTTACATTTGAGATAGATACCACAAGATACATTTTCATGATCATTACCTTCCACACTGGCGTCTGAAGGCCAATCCTGGTTGAGGAGGCATTGCGCTGCTGCAAAATATTGTAAAGCGGACGCAAACGTTTGTGGTGCAGCTCCAGTCGTTGGGGATATGCAAGTTTGGCTGGAATAAAGGATTTAATCGACATAAAAAAAAGACAATCAATATGTCACAGATTAGGTAAGCTTAATAGCCTGTGATTACATAGTGTATTAACATTAACTGGAATATATACTCTAGCCCGTATAATACAGTAATAGACTTTCTTATTCCGAACAAGAAAAAGTCGTGGATTACTAAGAATTTTGATTAGTGTTAGCGAAGAAGTTTTTATTTCAAAAGGGCCATACGTTTTGGTTGTGGTTGCTACATTTTTGTTAATAGATAAACAAACAGGCAAGCGGTCACTACTAACTCCAACACCAGAGATTTTCACCAATGTGTTACCTCTAAAACTCAAGGATACGTTGCACCTTTGGACTATGACATGGGATCGTGCACGAGGTATATTAGAGG
The DNA here is from genome assembly GCA_905147135.1 of Blastobasis lacticolella. Classification (NCBI taxonomy): domain Eukaryota; kingdom Metazoa; phylum Arthropoda; class Insecta; order Lepidoptera; family Blastobasidae; genus Blastobasis; species Blastobasis lacticolella. The sequence continues at coordinate 3,610,659 of LR990048.1, read as the reverse complement.
TCTCTTTAGAGGTGGGCAACGCATCGGTGGCGCACTTGGTGTTACTGGTGTCCATGAGCGGCGGTGACCACATTCGTAAAGCTTACCTGTTTCCTCTCAAAGCATAATAGGCGATTGCAATCTCTGCCGTACAACACCTCTAAAACCCAAGGATACGTTGCACCTTTGGACTATGACATGGGATCGTGCTTGAGGTATATTAGAAGTCTCTTTAGAGGTGGGCAACGTATCGGTGGCGCACTTGGTTTTACTGGTGTCCATGAGCGGCGGTGACCACATTCGTAACGCTTACCTGTTTCCTCTCGAAGCATAATAGGCGATTGCAATCTCTGCCGTACAACACCTCTAAAACCCAAGGATACGTTGCACCTTTGGACTATGACATGGGATCGTGCTTGAGGTATATTAGAAGTCTCTTTAGAGGTGGGCAACGTATCGGTGGCGCACTTGGTTTTACTGGTGTCCATGAGCGGCGGTGACCACATTCGTAACGCTTACCTGTTTCCTCTCGAAGCATAATAGGCGATTGCAATCTTTGCCGTACAACATAAAAAATAATAGTACTAGATACCTACTTCATTTTATTTCATTTAGTTTGACTCACGAATATACGAAACACGTGCGAACTACACTCTGAAATATTATACACCCGCGTTGATATGCGGTAATGTCATTTTTGCGTATCTTATTTGCTTAGCTGTATTTACTGATCCTAATAATGACAGTAGTATAAATTGTTACATACTGATAGCGTGTTTTCTTTGTCTAAGCTATCAGCTATCAAAAAATCCTTAACATTATACCGCGTGTCACGTGTGCATTTATATAATTTCGGTCTTTATTGAAAGACCGTTTGCTTACTCCTGCTCCTGGCACGCTACCTCTGACTGATCATTCGGTCAAGTAAAGACATTATTTTAAGAAAAATACATGAAAACTGTTACAATCTTTCTACTTTATTAAATTGTGACGAAGACAACCATTTAAACCTTTACAGCTAGTGCTTTAACCGCTTACAAATTATTTCTGACCGAGAAATCAATATCTGCCGTTGCCAAGCCATGCGACAGCAGATACGACGGTTTCCAACACACTTGTAAGGAGAATGTTTGAAATGTTTATCAGTCCGAAATCATGAATAAATCGAATTTTATTGCATATGTTTCGTTGTACGTTGTAAGTTCGAAACTTATCTTTGAGGATATTTTTCAGAAAAAACTGCTTGAATTTAGTGGATGTGTTGCCTTTATTGAGGAACATATACGAGCTACCGATACTCTTACGGTAAGGGAAAACATCTTGATGAAACCTACACATTCAGGCGACTGAATGTGTAACCATGATCTAATCCCCAGATTCCCCTAGTAGCAGGATCATGGAGGTCAGATAGCAGTCACTTCACTGTTATTATCTAATCTGCCAAATCCTAGATCACGGTCAATGCGAACCCTGGACCACAACACAACCGGGAGATAAATGCCAAGATGATGATGATGATACGAAGCTATACCTTATCAATGCAAACAATTTCGGAAAAACTTTAATAAATAAAACATTTTTCATTTTCCCCATTTATTTGTTTATATAATTAAAAAACTTGTAACTACCTCCAGTTTTAAACAGCATAATCATGTTTTATCAAATTTGACGCTCTCTCTCCTATCATAATGACTGGTCCATTAGTATTACCGCTAGTTTCTGTAGGCATCACACTGGCGTCAACTACACGTAACTTTTTAACACCATGTACTTTCAACCGGCCATCTACAACAGCCTTTCTAGGGTTAACTCCCATTTTTGCCGTACCAACTGGATGATAAATTGTTATAACCATATTTATGCAAATACATCTCCAATATTCTCTGCTGTCAACTCTAAAGACATCGCAAGCTGGCCATTTCATTCTACCGACATGTCCGTTTATGGATTTAAAATATTTTGTGTTTACTATCTTAGTTAGTATTTTAATGCCATCGACAGTTGATAGCAAGTCTCTGGGATCCTCGAAGTAATCAGCATGGATAAGAGGATAGTCCTTTGGATCAGCTGACTTAAGAGATATATGACCCCTTGATCTGGGATGCAGAAGATTAAAAAGGAAAATGTACAGTGATTGATTAGCGTTCTGTTCGACTATAGAATCAACAACTGTTTGTTTATATCGACCTACAAGTGTGGCCCATGTATTTCCAGTTGATGCGTTTTTCCTTGATATAAGCAAATGACTTTGAAAAAGTGGGTAGTTGCTGTTTGGATCTGTTGAAAATAGAGCAGTTATGTCTGAAACGGCATTTGCTAAAGTTCCGTTGCGGTCGTATAGATATCGAATAACGTCGAAGGCTTCGTCAGCCTCGTTAGTTGATCCAGGTTCGTCTCCATATATAGTGACTGGAACTATGATGTGGTCTTGCAAATTTTGACCGACTGCAGGCGAGTCAACTATAACTGTAATGTTTTTTGAAATGAGATGATCTTTTGGGCCGATTCCAGAAAGCATCAAGAGTTGTGGAGTATTTATCGCACCAGCACTTAATACAACTTCGTTTGATGCATGAAATCGGACTGTGGTACCGTTTCGTTCTACTTCAACTCCATAGGCAGTAATAGAGGTATCATTCACTAAAACTTTTGTTACTAGCGAATGTTTAATTATTTTCAAATTAGGCCTGTATTTAATGGGGTTTAAATAGGTTATAGCGGTACTTTGCCTCTCTCCATTAGCTGCTGTCCCAGAATAAAATCCTGATCCTACGTCATTTGCAGTGCTGATATCAACGAGATTTTTTATACCAATTTCATCAAAAGCATTGAGTATATTTTGATGTATAGATCTTAGGGTGCTGTTGAATCTATTTATTACTTGGAGTCCGTTACGGCCGTAGTCATTCGGGGTTTTCAGTATTTCTTGATTCTGCATACTTTCGGCTTTCTTAAAATAATTGTATACATATGAAGGATGCCATTCCTTGTTTCCTTCATCAAACCAACTCTGGTAATCATTTTTATGTCCTCTTATGTAGATCATGTCATTATTCGCACTGCAACCTCCAAGCATTTTCCCTCTTGGCCAATATACGGAACCGTTTATATTTGCTGCATTCGTTATTCCATTATTTACTGTTTGGTATTGCCAGTCGTACTCTGTACCGAACAATGCAGCATCCAGACCTGGTACCTGGAAAATATTGTAAATATTTATTTATAGTAAGTTAATATGTGCACTAAGTAAGTGGAAAGATTCTTTTGATTTAACATAACAAAATTGAACAATATTTATAGAAATAAACAGTCTAATTCTGGTTTAATTAAAATATTTGTGGGAGGTAAGGACTGGCAAAGAGCTGTGGGAAGTTTATGACAGACAGACAAACTCTTAAGCACTTTCATCAGTCATCCATTATATTGAGTGTATATTATTTCATAACAAATAACAATATTTGCTGTTTAGGAAATTAATCTCTTTAAGTCACAGTTTAGTCCATCGATTCGATAAGAAGAAGATAGGAAATCAATGACAATTGTCATAAATATTGCAAACGTTCATAGGATGTGGCGACTGCTTACCATCAGGCAGACCGTAAGCTTGTTTGCCACATTAGTAATATAGAAAAAAATCCGTAGATATGCTTCAAAATAACTTTTCTAAGGTTGAAAATTATATAATCATTTTATATATAATATTCACTTACAGTGCTTTCAGCGGGTGGGTCACCACCAGCTTCTATAAGAAGAATACGCCATTTCGGATTTTCGCTGAGTCGATTAGCAACGACACTGCCTGCAGATCCAGCTCCAACTATTATGAAGTCAAAAGTTTCGCCATCTATAAAAAGACAAGTATTTTATCTATTTATGTTTAATGTTTTTTAATAGTGTTTGACTTTCCTTATGGAACGTTTATGGCAGATAATATAACGTGTCATTTCAACAGCTGTATATTTATTGTAAGGCAATTGTGTAGCATTAATTAATAATGCCAATCATAATAATGAAACCCGATCATACTATTGCTGTTACTTCGTATTACACATTATTGTTGGATTAATATCAGTAGTAGTTTTATCTTTTTGGAGAAAGAATTTATTGAATATATTGGATTGGATTATTTTAAAATGAAATGAGAAGTAAGTTTTATAATTTTTACATTCCACATCGGTTTCTAGATCAGCTGGATAGTATCATAATATTGCATGATTACCGAACTTACATGAGTGTGCAAAACTTACTCCCAAGGAAACCGGGAAGTGGGTCAAAAACTTGCAAGATTTTTTAACTAACAGACCTGTGAAACTCACTGATTCTTTTTCTTCTTAGGTGTAACTAAATAAAAGTCTGTAAAACGAATTCACTTGTGACATAGATACTACAAGATACATTTTAATTATCATTACCTTCCACACTGGCGTCTGCCGGCCAATCCTTGTTGAGAAGACATTGGGCTGCTGCAAAATATTGTAAAGCGGACGCAAACGTTTGTGGTGCAGCTCCAGTCGTAGGGGATATACAAGTTCTGGAAAAGATCATTTAATTCGATATTAGAAGTATATTAACTTTCAGAATCATGTAATTTGTCACTTTATTAACTATAGCTAATAAGATCGAGAACATGAACAAGAGTAAGTATTTAAAATTAGCGTTATTATTAAAGTATGTTATTGTTATTCTTTTATCACTTACTCCATTTTGCTTCATAAGTTAAGCAGCAGCTGTTGAACTGCGCTCTGTAACTTTTAAACTACACCTACGTTTATACCTGTGAATATTGTAAACTGTAGACACTTGTTTAAACGAATTTACAACTCCTTAAACGTTCTTGATAATAAAACTAGTTTCGTTAAGTGTACGCACTTTCTTAGACAAAACGAATGTGTCTTGTCATCGTTTAGATAGAAGCGGCTATTAACATTTTAATTATAGATTGATAATATTGTATTTGTCGCTTTTGCGCTTATTACACATTCCTAAATTCAGTGACTGAATTCAGAAACAAAAAGCGTGAGAGCAAATCAAAGTGAAATGTATGGCTCATAGAATAAGGTTCATTTTTGTATCTCGGATTTTTGAAAAGCGGAGCGACGCGTGACTTTAATATAAGTGATACAAAAATGGACCTTATATTATAAGCAATACATTCCACTTTGTTTTGCTCTCACGCTTTTTGTTTCTGAATTCTGTCACTGAATTTAGGAATGTGTAATAATCGCATTAACTGCAAAATAGAAAAGACAGTTACACTTTTTCTTCTTTTTTGTCCGAGCAGTCAATTCCACCATCTGTCAGTCTGTTCTCTGGTTTTAAGCATCCTCACGTTGGCTTTGGCTGCCGACTCTCTCGCTTTTGGGGTCTTTCTATAATAATTTTTATCTTGGCTGTAGATAGATAGATAGATAGATAGATATATCCGGGCCATTTCCGCATTCGGGCGAACTCGCGCCCATTTTGCGTGGATATGGTATACTCCAAGATACCCTATTGTTCCTGCCATCCCAACTCCTCCAGGAAACGCAGCAATCCTTTCAGCTTTGCAAACGTCTCTCTTGGCTGTAATTAAATGGTAGCAAATAAATAGGACAATTATTGAGGTAACTCCATTTTCTTTTATACTGTTTGATTACATTACTACATGTATGTTTACACATGGTTCGACCTAAACATAATTTAATAGTGGAGTAGAAATAGTTTTAGAGGTGGAACTAATTGGAATAGAAATTATTATTGCGGCAAATGTTAAGCAATACGCTTCTAATTACCATACTAAAAATATTTAGCAGTCCTCTTTTCCTGCTTTATGCTTTTGGTGTGAGCGGGGCCCGCAAGGTCCCATTTTTTAGTTTTTCGTAAAGATCTCGAAAACAGTGCATCCTACTGGAATATAGTCTATGATTTAATTACACCTGGATTTCTGTACAAATTTAGCTTAACACCTTTTTTGAATTCCCAACCGCTTACGAGCAACACTCTCGGTTGTGGCGGTAGGTAAAATTCGCTTTTCTTAGGGAACTGTATGAAAAGTAGGGTTTCAAGAGGCGGCCAAAAACAGGTATTTCGCATAACGATACGGATGTGTTTTTTCAGTATATTGCGTTAACCTAAAATTTACCGTAAAAATAATTTATGCTTTTTTTCAATTAGTTCCAGCAACACTATAGTCAGAGTGACTTTATCATAACTTATGAGGTATGTACTTACTTACCGATGACTTAAATTATTCAAATTTGGCAAGAAGCAAAATCTTAAATCCCAAATAAAGTATAACATATTAAAACTGATAATTTGTACATATATCACATAAAAATACATGTATATATTTTACTTTGTTTTTCATACAATTCCCTAACAAAAAGTATTTTTACCTACCACCACAACCAAGCATGTGTTGCTCGTAAACAGATGGCAATTTGAAAAAGCGTGAGAAGCAAAATTTGTAAAAAAATTTATAGGCGGTAATTTTGTCATGGACCGAATAACCAAAAAATGGGACCTATTGGCCCCCCTCACACCAAAAGCACTAAAGATACAGATGTATATTTTTAGTATGTTGATAAGAACCGTAGTACCTACCATATGCCATAATAATAATTTATGTTACAATTAGTTTTACCTCAAGCCCCATTTTCGGTTAATTCTACTCCACATATAATAAGAACATTAATAAATCAATAATAAAGTATACCTATAACAAGTCACCAACCTCTCGTCGGAAGTCACCCCTCTTTAAGGTAAAGATAACTATTTTATTTTAGACTAGTTTTATTAATTTGCAAAACACTTAATATGGATCAACGCATGTTTCTTTATCAGCGGTAATTATGAGCAAGACATCGAGTGTGTTATCTTTATCTAACTTTTACAGTTCTAGTAAATGGGCATTACAGTGTAGTATTTAGATTCGCCACTAATCTTTTTTGCCATTAAGTCTTGATATTGTTGAAATAACTATAATAATTTGTTCGGCCTAGGTCAAACCAGTTTATACTAAAATTTGCATGCATTAAATGTGAATTATTTACCTACGTCATCTCAAATAAATCAAATTAAATAAAGAAAATAAATATGCTTGGACAATTCACACAGCGCCATCTAGTCCCAAAATAAGCACAGCTTGTGATATAGGTGCTAGATAACAATACTACACGTATAATAAATACATATAAGACCCAGACCAGAGACAGATATTTGTTCCTTTGTGACTCTAGAGACCGATTTTGATAGGCTGGTTTTGATGGTTACATTTATCGATTTGTCCTAATCTTGTTTAGTTTATGTACTACATTTTTTAAGTAAATACACGTGTAATTTATGTAAATACACGTTTTATCCGTTATTTATTTAAATTACATTTTCCGGTGCCGCCTTAGAGATATCTAATTCAAAAATATAATGGACAAAGTAGCGGTATCAGTATTTGGTTCTGAATGCATTTAGAAACGTTGACATTTAGTCAATATTCGTTTCCGTCTCACGCAGTTACTGAAGCATATCTTGATATCTTGTGTTCAGATGGGACACAATATTTAACGCCAATTTTATTTAGATAAAATATAATAATACTAGTGGACCCGGCGCGACTTCGTTCGCGTAGCGTTCTAACCCTACACCTACCCTACACCTACCCTACACCTACCCTACACCTACCCTACACCTACCCTACACCTACCCTACACCTACCCTACACCAAAGTTAATGATCCTAAAGTTAATGATCCGCGCAATAACATTTTATCCGAATCCAAAAGTCTATTTACCATTTAAGTCTAAATACCATTTTGAATCTAATTGAATCTAATCAAAATTGTGAATCTAAACCATTCCCAGATCCCCTTGAACACACACAAAAAATTTCATCAAAATCGGTCCAGTCGTTTGAGAGAAGTTCAGTGACATACACACTCACAGAAGAATTATATGATGCAATACGCAAGCCGCTCAACAGAGTGGCATTGGTCTAGTGGCAGCGTGCTTGCGAGACCGAACCAAGGTTAAGCACTGCTCGCAATGTCCGAGAACTGGATGGGTGAACGGTCCATACTTTGAGACTAGTCGAACTTTAGCACCTAACTAGCTCGCCATTCGTTTGGCGTGCCTCCTAAAACTGGAGTGGAAATTATGTAAAAAAGTGTTTTAATTCTATCAACTAGTACATAATTTTTATTTATTTATTTATTAGTTCATTATATAGTTTAACAGCAGTAAAATATATTGAAAAGATAAGTACATAACGGTTGAAATGCCAATGACAAAACTGCATTTTAATATTTTGATATGTAGCCACGAAGCAGCTTGACAAATAGATACCCTATTGACAATCAAAAAGAACAATAATAAAAAAAGAATAAAAAAAGGAAATACATGTACACTGGTGTGTGTGTGAGCGTGTGTGTGTTTGTGTGTATGTGTGTGTTTTACTTAATTATAAATGGTTTATTTGTTATAATGTTTACATAGATAAAGCATTTTAGACGGGCATTTAACCGTAGGAGCGTTGGTGGCCTATTGACTATCGGGCCGTACTTTTAAGCGAGAGTCAATGTGCCAATGTCTTTTTCTGAGTTAATATATGTACATTAGTTCAACAGTAACCGATGCTGCTAAGGTGAGGAAAATCATCATGAGAAAAACTGCAAATTGAGGCGAATGAATGTGTAACCACGATCCAATCTAGTCAGGTTCCCCTATTAATAGTTTCACGGAGGTCAAACAGCAGCAGCCTACTGTAATAACGTGATCTGCCAAATCCTGGATCATGGATCAGAGCACAACCGGGATATTAACTTCTAGGTGATCATTATTGAAATGATGAATTTTAATTTCTGCTACGGGTCTGGGTGTTCTATATATAATAAGTATGTATTTAAAAGTATATAAGTAGTTTATCAGTTACCTAGCACCCATAACTCAAGCTTTGCTTACTTTGGGGCTAGATGGCGCTGTGTGAATTTGTCAACGATTATTTATTTATTTATTTTATTAACCGCCGGATCAGAGCCTGCTCCACACTTCTGTTTTAGCAGTGGACGTCACGGGCCGTGTGAGAATGATTTTGATAATAATGAATTGATCGCCATCTCACCTGATTACCATAACATAATCATTTTAACTGGGAGATGATTCCTTGGCCATCATTTACATATTTGTAATACCACCAGTAGTCGCCTTACGAGATCGGCGATTAGCTGTTTCATTGTTAGAATTTTTGTATTAGGGTACAATAGGGCTGACATGTACACTATGTATAAAAGTCCTGATAGTAGCATAGTGACGCTTTGTCTGAAAATTAGGCAATCACCCCATATATGTAGCTTGCTACCTAATTATATTACTAAAAGGTACATTATCCTTGACTAATACGTTATATTTTATTTTATTTTACATATCCGAAACGTTTACAGTAGGCTAATTTCGTAAACCTGTTGCCAACAATTCTCTGATTTCCTTCATTGAAATGGTTGCTTTTGCAATTCCGTATCATTGATTTCATGAGTTACGTAATTAGCCAACAGGTTTTATTTACCAGTAAGCAAGAGATAAGAATGTTGCTAATTACTCATATATATTCAATTCAATGGTGAGTACTTTTTCTTCTAAATGGATGTAGATAAAATCTGCCCGCTCATTATTAATACCTATGTAATATTTACGATTTGTATTTCTTAAGTACTCATGTGAAAACAGGATGGCATACTACTAAAAAATAGGTCTTATCCCGTTCCTAAATCTGATTAAATGCTGATGCTAATATTTTATATTTTAGACCACTTAAAACCTTTGCTGAGTCCATAAACGGAGGGATCCCATGAATGAGAGTTAAATGAGCCAAGTAATTTCCAGTAGGCTGTGCGTAACGTCCAAACGATTCATAAAAAGAATACTGAACCTTTTTTATTAGCAATGTACACATTTTTGAACACCATTTAAGTGTGTGCAAAGCAATTCCGGGGAAATTGCGCTTTTTTGCAAATTGCTTCATAACTTCATCCCACTTTTCCTTTTAGGCTGACTCTGAACGAACATAATTTCGGTCATGTAATTTACGCTGTTTTCGGTCTTAAAACAAAAAGACTAGCATTCGCATTATAGCGATCAATCTTGGTTTCTGTCGTTATTGACAGGATGTTAACAGCAGTTTTTGGACCTGCGCAGGCGACCGGAGCAACACCGAAAATTGATTCTTTCAAGTGACACCTTGCGGTGTACGTGTACTTGTGCTCTGGGTAAGCTTAATACCAGCTCGTGTTGTTCCCATACCAATTCCACTACTGTGCAAGATGTTAAATATAATATGTATAAAATATGTACTGAAAATTGATTCTTTCAAGTGACACCTTGCAGTGTACGTGTACTTGTGCTCTGGGTAAGCTTAATACCAGCTCGTGTTGTTCCCATACCAATTCCACTACTGTGCAAGATGTTAAATATGTCGTCGCGTGAAGGAAAGGGTTGTATCAGGATCATTGTCATCAGGGTGGTGATATCAGTATTAGATCGTATTCGTCCAGATAAATTAAAGAAAAGGTTCACATTTACTTCACTGTATTTATTCCATTTCATTTTTGCACATCACTTATAATTTCCCTTGAAAACAGAGCAGTATCACAATATAGGCAGTTGAGGTAATTAACTTTCTTATTTCAAAGGGGATTTTAAATTACTTTATTTTCAAACGTAAATAACACTTTCTATAAACGAAATGTGGAGACAGTTTCAAGACGCGTCACTCCTCGGCAGCGGTCGCGCCAAGAATGGCCGCCACTCCGCCCGAGTCGTGCCGTCGAGACTCTGTCAGCACGCCCCACCAGAGGGCGCACTCCCACTTCCGTTTTCTTCGTCATGAGTCTGTACTATTGACCACATGCTTCCATACTATTAACCGCATCCGTCAAATATAATATGTATAAAATGTGTACTGAAAATTGATTCTTTCAAGTGACACCTTGCAGTGTACGTGTACTTGTGCTCTGGGTAAGCTTAATACCAGCTCGTGTTGTTCCCATACCAATTCCACTACTGTGCAAGATGTTAAGTGAATTTAAACCTCTGAGATTATCCTGGGGGACATCTGGGCCTAAGCCAAGCCAGCCTCACTTGCTCGCGGTTCTCGTGGTTGTCTTTTCGAGAGCGTACGATATGGCAAGTCAGAAGCGAGTTAGGCGGTCGTGTCCTTGGTTAATCGGCTTTTCCCTAACGGGTTGTGCGGGACAGGTGGTATTAGCCGTACTAAAAATATCAATAAGCCGCAAAATCTCAATTACAGTGAAACCAACTTATCTGTCCGATGATGCAACAAAATTTGAGAAAACAAAACTATTACATAAATCTTATAAAAACCTCGGCTCGATAGTCGTCACATATTGAGTTAGCTTCTTGGATAGATCCGTCTAACAAAGTCTTTATCCAGGTCAAAATAAGCCACATTAACATAGTATGGTTTTCGGTCGAACTAAGTCACAGGTTTATCTTTAGTTACTCAAAACATAATTCGAAATTATCTACCGTCAATCAGTTCACTTACTCGTATTCACTTATTTTTCGATTAATAACTTGATACCAACATAAAATTAAATTACTAACCAAACTACCCTTTTTTTAATTTTCTGAAACGTAATGGGTGATCCCATTGTTGCCGCGGATATCTTCTATATCATTGGAAAACTACGACCACAATAACAAACATTATACTGAAATATGGAAAATTTCGTTCGAATGTCTCCGGTTAAATGTAAACAAACACGCTATCAATTTTACTCTTTTTTTTTTCGATACATGTTGGCATGTTGTCCCGCTCGCATAGAAATCACGGAGATCTGTACACAAAGTCACTGCTACGGCATCCCCGCCACACTGTTATTTTCAAATATTTACTTAATCAGCAATCTGGAACGACTTAAGGTGACGGGTAGTTTCACCTTTCACCACTCCACTTTTCAGCTTTGGCCACCGGGTCAGATTAGTTTATGGCAATAGGTATAAGCGCTTTCTTATTGGAAAAGCGCCTCCTGACAGAAAAGCTGATTGACAATGAGAGTGATCAATTCACGGCATAAGTGATTGAAATTAAAATAGTTGCAAGAAATCGCAATGCAACTGATTCAATCTTTGTGAGGAGTATCTGTGTTATTGTCTGCAAAGTTGTATAAAATTAAAAATTATTTCCAATGACATATCGCTCAACGTTATTGGTCACATAGAATAAATCCGGTACAAAATGAAGATTATTTTAATTGATCATAACCTTTTCCCACAGCAATTCGAGAGCTGTCGCTGTAGTACAAGTTGTAGAAAATGAAAAACCCTTTCCAATGACATATCGCACAACCCATTGATCGGGTTATAGAGGTTGTAAAAAGATCGCTAGCGTTAATTGAAACCTCATATTCTACCCATGAAACTGAACAACTTTCCCCAAGAAACATACCCGCGGAAATGACTTCATAATTTCGCTACCTAAAATAAATAATTAATTGCGACGCGCAATGTACATCGTCCGGCTTACTTAAGCCGATGGCTCTCGCATCCTACTCATTCAAGTCAATCCGCAGCCTCTTAGACCTCCTACGGGATCTCTTTCCTATAGTACTGGCAGAGTTTTCTAGTAATGAATGAATGAATAAAGCTTTATTTAAAAGAATACAATGGGTACTTAAAATTAACAGCAGGAGAAGCATAACAGACGGCCTTTTCGCTTAAAGCGATTTCTTTCAGGCAACTTTTATAACCTTTTAATCTTCTTAATGTCAATTTGCCCGTAAGTAAAGAGCTACTTATTTGTGTATAGCTCCGCGTAGTGTGGCTAAGAGCCTTGTTAACTTTTTGTACCGAGGGGAAAACAGGGCTTCATTATTAAAGCTAAAATTCGTAAAGTTGAAACTGCGTCAGAGCCTAGTGTTTGTGACATTTTGCTGTTTTAGCGCTGAAACAGAGCGCCACTGAGCACCGACTCTTTGTATGACGTGAACAATGCACCCCTTTTTGAGAGGCTGAGTAAAGAGCATGTCTTTGAGGGGCGACGTCACATGAATAAGGATTTGGGATGCACGAGCGCAGTAGTTGTTAGCAGTCAGTCCCCAGATGGATGCAACCGCTTAAAAGATACGTACCTAGGATACACTACACACTGTGAAAATAGATAATCCGAATTTTGTTATGAAATTTTACGTAAACCGTTTAGAAAAAAGAAAGCGTGAATCTTTTTTCATTTACTAGTTATTTATAAGCGTTCCTTTTTGTGTACCAAGTGAATCCTTTAGATAACTTATTAACGAGCAAAACCAAGTTTAAAGGATCATAGAGTTGAAATATTATTGAGATCATGGCTAAATCAGTAGGAGCATCGGTGGCCGAGTGGTTAAGGTAATCGACTCGTAAGCGATAGGTACCGGGTCCGAATCCTGCTGCGGCCATGTACCAATGACTCTTAGTTATGTACATTAGTTATATTCTAACTAAAATCGTGAGAAAACCAGCACATTCAGGCGACTGAATGTGTAACCATGATCCGATCTGGTCAGGTTCCCTTGGGAGCAGGGTCACGGAGGTCAGATGGCAGTCGCTCCACTGTAATTATCTGATCTGCCAAATCCTTGATCATGGTTAACGGACGGACCCCGGTTCATGTGCGCGACAGCACAACCGAGACTTTAACGCCAAGATGATTATTTTTATTTTTATGGTGATATCACAAGGATTCAGTTTACCTACATCATTTCCTACTATTTTTTTAGACAGTCACTATAGTAAATACTCAGTGGAGTGTAAGAGTGAATAATCACACTCAGTACCGTGTACATATGAAAAATAATACCCATAGAAAATCAAAACACAAATCTCATGTAGATACCCTCGTCATCTCAATGGCAATTTCCAAGTTGTGACAAGGGTGGGGTTCAATCCAGAAACCCCTTTTAGGTAAAAGGTAAAGAAAAAAATAACACAATGTTGGTGGTCTCGAATTTTCGAAGATTTATTGCCGACTTTTTGACATTGTATCAATATATTGACTATTTGCCGCTTAAAGACTCTACTTTCCCATTCCATTCTTATGATCGTGTTTGGGGCAGGTTTTTTGAAATTTGATTTAAGTAAATTATGGCCCTTCGAAGTATTTCAATATTAGTTTCGAGCTACTATGCCTGCATTGGTGTTTTCGGGTTGAAAGTGAAGGTACCTAGCGCAATTCATTCATCAGGTATGGGACATCATATCATCTTATCTTAGATGAGGGGGAGCTAATGGCTTACGACGCGAGGTAAGGTGAAAACCGAAACCTGGTTGAATTCGGGTTTGACCGCTAGGGTGATGATGATGAATGCAATCACCCATGTTAGTCAACAAAGGTCATATTTGTTGCACATACCTTTATTATAACTTTGCTAATCAGGCGGTTTGTCTGCTATAATAGAATTACTAGCGTTGTAAGCTACAGTCCAAATTTTGGATCAAATTATGTGTTCGCAGCTCTAAAATAATTAAAGTTATTCATACTTTATACATACATATCCGTGCCCTATATCTACTCTACGGCGTAGTACCTAAAGTATTAGTCATATTCATAATGAAAAGAGAAGTAAAAAGGGACTAATTTATAGATACCTATTTCTCCGACTTTCAAAGTTGTCCTTAGCTGATCCTTGGCGAAAAGACGTTTAACAATTCATCAGATAATCGCCTCCGAGAGCATTGAGTCGCTGTTATGACATGGTATAAAATACTGAAGGTCAAGTAAAATAGACAAAGCTCTTCGAACTGCAGAATAGATATTGAAGCCTGAAAGGCTCAAAGTTAAGCTAACATTTAAACTTGCCCCATTCTCTTCTTTGTTTAACGAACGTCCAATAAAAACTTTTCCGAAGCAAAAATTAAGGGTCCTTACGCACGGCTTCTGATCAAATTTTTTATACTACGCAGTGACAAACGAGCAGATAGCCTACCTGATGGTAAGCGGTAACTATCGCCCATGACATCTACGATACATGCACATGAGGTAGCAAGCGACAAAAATGCAGAACCACAGAACTAAGATGAAATCCCTCATAATACTGTAACACTTTGACTGACTGTAATACTTTGACTTTTTACATCTTACTAGACAGGCAATGACAGCCATCTCACCTAATGGCAAGTGACGAGGCGGCCGAAGATGAAGCATAACAGTCAGTTCACACTGGCCTTGAAGGAGTCCAGATTGTAACAGTACAATCTGGACGATTGTACTGTATTAGGAAGCGAAGCGTTCCATTCCTTAGCCGTATGCTTAAGAAAGGTTGATCTACTACATATTTGGTAGCTTAGCGGCACGGTCTAGTGGCAGCGTACTTGCGAGACCGATAGCCTAGATTAAGCAATGCTCGCAATGTCCGGGAATTGGATGGGTGAGCGTTTCGTATTTCGAGGCTAGTCGAATTTCAGCACCACAACGAGTTCGCCACTCATGAGGTGTGCCTCCTAATACTGTTGGCGAAACGAGGTTTACCAAGGTCTTCCGCTGGGGACCCCCAGTTAATATTTAAATAAAATTGTCCGTCAAGTTGAGAGGTAGGGCATAGCGGGGTATCCCGTTCGAATTGGAGCCGCCCGACTGGGGAAGCACCTTACAGAATATCGCAGCTAAACAATACTCTTTTAAATAGGATTGTGTTTCTGCCGGTGAGTAAGGTTTCCAGAGCTCCATGGGGTGGGAATTTGGGGAACCGTGGCTTTGGCAGTGGAGGGATATTTGCCTTTTTGCTGCCAGAGTAACGTGTTATAGAGGTGGGCAACGCATTGGCGATAGTCTCGGTGTTGCTTATGTCTATAGGCAGTGGTGACCACTTTCCATCAGGTGGCCCGCTTGCCTGTTTGCCTATCGTATAACATAAAAAAAAAATTGTCTTAATAACTTTACTAACTTAAAGTCAGAGAGAACTCAGTTGGTTAGTGCGTTAAAATGTATTTCAATAGTACAAAACAATTAAGCGTGCTTAGGTTTTTACCGACACAGAGAAAATTACCATTTCAATAATGCCCAGTGAATGGCGAATTTACATACCTACAATAAGCGATTCGGAATAGATGGTGTGCGTAAGCGCCCTAAAACTCTGTAATAAATGTAATAACCGTTCGTGGCTTGATCGAAAACGGGAACTTTCCGGAAATATTTCCAGATTATGCGCCATTGTTGTTTATAACAAGAAAAAGGGACAATAAATCAACGCGTATCTGCATTCCCTTCAATCGGCAGCTATGGGATTCGCGACAAGTCTGTTGCGGCAAGAAATTTTTATTGTATAGATTTAGATCTCTTTATATATATGTCGCAGCCGGATGGTCAAATTAGCCAGTCAATTAAACGGCTAGCTTCTAGTGCTATTATTTAATTGAAAATTTGCCAATTTCAAATAATTTCAAACGTATGTTTAAAGAACGAAATTGACCCGAGTTTACTTAGCTCCTCCAAATATTGTCACAATGGTAAGTTAATCACAATAATCTCAAACAAAAATAATAGTTTGCATTAGGTTTTAAATCGGTTGGGTTAGGTTAGTGTTGTGACAACGCATGGAGGAACTCCGTAAACTTGGGGCAATACCATTTGTTAGACGTAACATTCCAAGTTCATGAATTTGGCAAATATTCAATTAAATAATTGCTTAAAAAACTAGTCATTTAATTAACCAGCTAATTTAACCATCCGGCTGCGACATATATAAACTACTTCGCCCATAACAAACTACTGGAGGACTAAGAGCCTCTCCCACGAAAGAGGCGGGTTTTACCATAATCTCCATTATTGGCAGGTGGGTTGAAGATCGCAGTGTTATAAATATAACAATAGACCACGCTGATGCCCATTTTTTTGGTTTTACTTCACATAGATTTAGATCTATTCATTCTCATTTCACAGTATTTAAGTATCTAATTATTTGTAAATATTGTGTTATAAGACTTGAACAAAATTAAATACAAATACTCTCCCAATGGAAAGCGTTGAATGAGTGAGGAAAAACATCGTTATGAAACCTGCACGTTCTGACGACTGAATGTGTAACCATTATCTATTTTGGTCAGGGAAACTGTTAACAGGGTCATGGAGGACAGATGGCAGTCGCTCTATTGTAATTACCTGATCTGCCCTGAAAGCGGACCCCGGACCCTCGCTCGCGAGAACACAACCATATCATACCATATCTAACAGAAATCGGCAGAAAGTTTCTGGAAAAATGCACGTTAGTTGACCGCCAGTAATCCAGGTAGTATGCATGGAACGTTACTTTGTACCCGGTGATATGGTGGTGAACTCGGCAGCCGGTACTAGCCCAAACACTCCACAGAATACACCCAGTAATAGGTATAACCGGTAAAAGATGTACAGAAGCGCGACATTTCTCCCTAATGTCAAGATATTAACGCTTGAATGGCTTATAGTACTATTTCTTAGATAAAACAACCCCAAGCGCCTACGAAGATACGTTGGCTCCCTGTGTATCTCTACCGTTTGTACAACGGGGAATATTCCGAGGAACTGAGTTGAGTTGGTTTAACGTGGTGCTACCGTCACTTTTCCGGTACCGCACCCTCCGACGATGGGATAGATTTCATTCACACCATCTAAACGCTTGGCATCCAATTAGCGTACAGGCATCACGAGCCTTTTTACCGCGCACATACCAGATGTAGAATGAGCTCCCTAACGAACTCTTTCCTTCGCACTATAACATGGTGTTATTCAAAAGGCAAGTCTACAGGTACCTCAAAGGCCGCAAGGCATCCGCTCTCCTATGTTGCAGATGTCCTGGATGACGGTGGCCACTTTCCATCAGGTAGAAAAAAAAAAAAATTTAGACCGTCCGTCTGTGTGCCTCATAGGCAATAAAAAAAAAACAACACACAGATTTCCTTGTTATAAAAGTAGGACCTATACAATGTTAACTTCGAAACATTGAATTTAATACTGGCACAACATACAGCATTTCCATTTTCAAATAAGACGAAATACCTACACCAAGTAAGCAGTTTCATCATAATAATTTAACATTCCGATGCTGACGAAAACCCCGTACACACCAACATCTGTACCTCCTTCCCGAGTTTGTCCAACCGCGTCCCCCCGAAGACATTCATAATGGAGGCGCAAGATAAATCCTTGCACTTTGATAAGCGTGATTCGGCCCCTTGCCAAGCATTCCGCTTGTGTATTGAGGTAAAAACTCGCGGGCGTACGCACGCATTCTGCGGCGACGGTTACAAATCGCTCGCATTTTTCACACGCATCTGATTAAAGTTTCCCCAAGATCTGCAATGAAGCGGGACCCAGGACCTACCGGGACCGCCGCACGCCCGCTACGGAAAACATTCGAATTGCCAGGGGGAGTGAAATTCGAGCGAGCTTGTGTTTGCGGACAATATTTGAGTAAGAAATGAATCATGCATTCTATTCTCAGAGGCATTCACGGGGTTGGGAAGCTAGCTTTGTTTGAAAAGTCGAAACTCGTTTGAATTTTTCAGGTTAGAGACTGTTTAGTTCTCTAAAGAGCAGTCTGGTTTTAACCACTGTATTCAGATGTTGCTTTTTAAAGCTGAGCTTTGTTACTGACTTACTTACTTACGACTCAGCGACCCAAAGAGGATCTTGGCTTCGGCTACCGAAAGACGCCACTCAAGCCGATCCTGATCTTTATTAATTTAACATAATTGCTTCGTCAGGCAGGACCGTAGCAAGTTTGATTATGTGGTTTCTGTCTCCCTACAAGACAATGGCATGAGATTATGTAGGTATCTATGTACCTACTTATCATTTGAAGCAAACATGACCCGCTATGAACTTTTCATTATAGACTGTGAGGGGGCAAAAAGACAATAACTTGGCTTAAAAGCGAAACTGCCAAAAGTATTATCGGTACGAAAAGTCTAACTTTTCAATATAGTCTGTGGGACCGCAAAAGGACTATAATCTGCAACAACCACAAGAAAGCAATAAAGTTTGTGATGATGATTATGATAATCTGGCTGAAAAGTGAAACTGCCAAAAGTACTATCGCTACGAAAAGTCGAAGTTTGAATCACTAAAGACTTTTTTGTTTGTTTTGTTTCAGGTTGTGCAAGGGCTGACCAATGTATTGTGGGTCTCCTTAACCTCCACTATCGCTAGAATGCTAAATTTTTCTGGTACTCGATAACGTACGATAAACTACGGTGCCCTGTACTTTGTACATGCATACATACACTCTCACTCCCCCATTCTAGAAGGGTAAGCAGAGACCATCGAACAAAAAATACTGTTCACTTTAAATCAAGAATACAATGAATAGAAGATTTCAACTTGACAACCACTAAATCGTCTCTAGAAAAAGCAAGAAAAGCCACATTGAAATAGGACCTGCCTAGAAATACAAACGGGTTGCATCTCGAAACGACAGGTATAATCATGATGACACAGGTCACACTGTACCTTCAATAAAGGGTTGACAGCGGACCCTTGAGGATGGGATAAACGATTTGTGTTCGTAAAAATAGTCGGCCATTATGGCAAACAGTGTCGTTTTGGGTCCACTAAATTTTCTCTCTGTATGTTGGTGTCTCTTTCTCCTAGCCACGACCACCATAATGGAGGGTTTTGGCGCTATAGATTACACTTGATAGGTTGGACTTATTTTATGCTAGTCAGCGATAAACGAACAGACAGAACATGCGCTGCGATACGGTCGAAGATCTTCGGCAGCACCGTCCCATACTACATGGTGAGATAGCTGTCAATTGCATGGCTGGTTCTTTTATTAAAAAATCTGATGGCTAATAAAAATGCAGAACAGCAGATGCGTTGTCACTGTGATGTCTGTGATTGGGCCGAGCACAACCTATTCGTCAAACCGGAATATTACAATGATACCTATCCAGCCGGATCTTCGATACCTCTTGATAAGTGACCAATTAGAACTATTTATAATTAAACTGTTGCAATTTTAACGTCACGGGGTACCAAGCGCCTCCCGAGACTATTCTACCAGCGGAAAACCTTGGTCAACCTCGCTTTGCCAATTGTATTATGAGGTACACCTGACAACACAACGGTGCTGAAGTTCGACTAGCCTGAAAGTACGAAACGGTTACCCATCCAGTTTCCGGCTCCGCGAGCTTAGCCAGTGTAGCTAACAATCGCAGGTAAATGTTCATTATTTCTCTATCCTAATAATAATGTAGACTAAACCCTTACCACCTCTTCAAGGGAAATAAATACTGTTCTAAGCACACACTGCGATTACGACGACGTCGGCTAATTACTCTAATAAATAAGTCAATGTCGGCAGGCCAACACAAATACTAGGCTGACAGAGATATACAGGATCTCATTACTAACGTTACTACATTTGTGTGTGGAGTACCTAACTTTGTCATTGTATATAACGATACTGTACTATCTAAATAATATATAAAGCAGTCATATAGAAAGAAAGAGATTAACCGGCTGGGGTACCTACCAAAGAATAGCACGATTGTGGTTTAAAGGAAATTATTAGCTACGAAACCTCGGGTAAAAATCATATTGGCATCAATTTCTCGGTTCTGTCCAATCCGGCCAGGTCCCTGTAACAAACCCTTGTCCAAACAAACACAAAGGTCAGATGACAGGCGTTCTGCTGTAATTACCTGACCTGCCAAATTCTGGATCATGGTCAAGGTGGACCACGGGCCCTCGCACGCGTAACACTACCAGGGTTAATAATAAATAAAATACTTTATTACGGATGTCACAGATCTATACATTAAATTCAAAATAATTTATATGACAATAGCGCAAGGTCAGAGCGATATTAGTAGCAGGGATTCCAAATATAAATCGACACCTCAATGTTCACAGTTTCCAGCATTCATTAAGCCAATTAAATGCTGTACAGTCTGTTCCCCAACTTATGTCTTCGGGCAAGTAAGGTAGTTTTGTAACCACATCATAGATTTCATGCCAAATCTTGGATCGATGTAAAAGCGGACCCCGGGCCCTCGTGCGCGAGAGCACTATCAGGACAATAACGCTAAGGTGAATATTTTCATAGATTGTCCAAGCAGCTGCATTACGATATATAACAATCATTTTGTAGGCAACAACTTCTGTGGCTCAATTGCACTTCGGTCTAGTAACTCTTTTAACACAGAGTTCCCTTTGAAATTTTATTCTTCAAAGTCATGGTCACCATGTTTGTATGATGATATGATTAGTATGTGACTAAATAGCGTTTGCTTCATGATTCATCTAAAATTTAACGTATTATTTGAACGGTTTAGTCATGTTCATTCAACACCACAGTTTGACATAATTTAGGGAGCTGACTGTACAGTAATTGCGCAAATAAACACTGACTGAAATTAAATTCCTGCGGTTATGCGACACGCAGGTGGCTGTTGCATATACAGTTGTTGTATTAGTTTGTGCAGATTGCAATTAATTAGTTTAACAATCCTCATACAGTACTATGGTACTGTATAGGGAATGTTAAACCTCAATAAATACGTGACTATTTATTTATTTGCATGGCATATTAAGTCGTATGATTATAAAAAACAGCACAAAGTAATTTTCTCCTCCAAATTCTGTTCCAGAGGATTGCGTCATTTTAAAGAGTGAACAGGTCTGTCGGTCGGGTCCTCACTATATTTGGTAGGAGGGCAGTTCCGAGCAATATTCTCAACATCCTGCACAGCGGGTCCACACTCACACGCCGGTGACTCCCGCCATCAGCATTTCGACATCCAGTTCGCACTCGGTTGAGTTGGCACTGATGCGCGACTAATCGACGGTTAATATTAGAACTAGCCAGGCATTTGACCGCCATCTGACCTGGTAGTAGGTGACGATGCTGCCAAACATGGAACGTGCCTGTCTAGAAACAGCCTACTCATCTAGTCTTGAAGGAGTCCATGTTATTATGTTGAGGGAGCATACTTGCAGGTAACGTGTACTATTCTTTAGACATAGGCATTACAAAAATAGCTTGTACAGGATACAAAAAAGAACCAGGCCCAGTATATTTAGTAGAAAAAAGCAATCATTATTCAATAGTGATGGTTCATACCTAAAATAAGGGTTTCTTTACTTTTAATTGATGAGTCCAAAAAGTCCTACGGTAGGTTAGTCACGAGATAAGTCTGTTCTTCAGCTGCGTTTATTCCGACTGAGAGACCTACTCCATTGAATCACAATTAATAAATCTACCCACAGTACATTTAAGTACTCGCTGACGAGTACATAAACAAAAAAAAAAAAAAACGTCCTTTACGTGTCGTGTCACGTGCAGTGTAGGGTTCCGTAGTTCTCTGTCATAATTTGAATACAAAACATGGATTTCTAATAGTATAAACACATTACAGTTACAAATGTAGCTAGCAAAAAATATTTTATCTACACTCATAGCGTAATGTTCCAATTACATATTCGAAAACAGTTGTTTACGGCGAAATGTAGGCTGAATGCCTAAATGTCTTGGACAAATTCAAAATTAAAATTTTCCTGTTTATATTTGTAAATTATTTTTTCTAATTGTTGTAATTTGTGTTTGTGAATGTTTTTTTCTTGTTTGAAGCAAATAAATAGATAAATGTGAAAGTAGTGTGGTGAATTTCCCGCCGCTTGATATCCTCGACGCATTGTATCTAACAACAGAACTCGCAGCTTACTTCCAGCAAAGTTGAGAAAATTAAAGGTACGATATTTTAACATAAAAATATGAGTGTAGATAAAATAGTGTATGCAACTGCATATAATTAGGTATTAAAACACTCGTGTCAAACTATTATCATACTCCGCTACGCCTCGTATGATAAACAGACACTCATGTATTAATACCCCCTTTCGCAGCTTCAGCGCCCCGCGCCCCGGCCGCAAAACACTGACGTCGCCCCCGAGGCACACGCGGTTAACATGGAGCCCGCGGTCGCCGGGTGTAAGGCCGTGGCCTCCTCGGCTTTCGCGTCCACCTCTTTCACCTTCCACAAAGCTTCAGCCGCCCCGGCCGTCGCGGCCACATCTTATGCCGCCGCTGCGAGGAGTACGACACGCCCTAAGGCCCACGCGGCCCACATCCAGCCCGCGGTCGACGGGCCATTCAAGGCCACAGCCGCACCGGCCGATGCGGCCATCTCCTATGCCACCATAGCAAGGAGATCGACGCGCTCTACGGCCCCCGCGGCCCACATCCGGCCCGCGGTAGCCATCACCACCGAGCACGCTATCCTCGAGCCGGTACCGGCCCCGCGGGTAGCACCGCGCGCCGCGCCGGGAGCGCCGCCGCCTCGCGCCGTTCGGCCGCGCGTGGCCACCGCCTGCGGGCCCGCGGCCGATACATCAGAGCCCGTGGCCGCCACCGTCACGATCCCCGGCAAACCCAACAGGCCTGCTAGCGCGAAGCCGGCGCAAACATTGCGAACTAATGTGCAGACACAAAGGACTCTAGTTTTTTCAGATCGAATAGGCAAAAATATGGGCGTGTTACTAAACGACTGTACGAATTCCAAAGTAACCAATTATTGCATGCCTGATTTGTCGTACGGCGGTATTATTCAAAAAATCTTAAAAAATTCAAAACATATTGATCAAAATGTAAATATAGTAATTTTAATAAGTAATAGCCTTAAAGTACGAAAATATGACATAATAAAGGGTGTTGAAGCGTTGCAAGGATTGTCAGCAGGAAAAATTGTATTATGCGCATTTCCCTTCGTAAAAAATTGTTATAATACTGAAAATGACCGTATTCACAAGTTGAATACTTTGATGTATAATTTGACTTGCAGTCAGAAAGACGCATTTACCTTTTTTGACTGTAATAAATTTACAGATAAAGTAGTTTTAACAGAAGATACTATGTATCTTCGACGTAGGTACAAAGTCAAACTGGCTACAATGTTAGCGTACCATATTAATTTATTGATTTCTCCTACCGTAGGTAGATATGACCAGAGTGCCGATTTGTTAATAAACAAAAAGGGTCACTGTTTAAACTAGTATGTAAGACAAAGGAGCCGTCCTGTATCATATCAGCAGCAAATAACAGTCCACTGTTAGACTTGAACAATAAATCTTTTGATATTGTTCAGAATATACAGGACTGCTCTGGCATAAAGTCATTAGTAAATAGTGGTAATAAGCCTTTGAATGTACGTAAAGTAAAATGTTATAATAATAAACAAAATTGTATAGTTAACTTAGTACATCAAAATATCCAAGGCATGACGAATAAAGAATTGGAAGTTGAGCTATTCATGAACGGTGAGAATGTTGATATTTTTTGCATTACTGAACATTGGTTAAAAGATCACCAGCTCATATTTGGCTTTAACAACCATAATCTTGCAAGTTCGTTTACAAGAGGGCAGGCAATTCATGGAGGTTCCCTCATACTTGCTCGTAATTGCTTAAAATGCAAGGAACGCACTGATATTGTCAAGCTGTCTGTTGAACGATCTGCTGAAATTGCCTGTATAGAACTTGAGCGACTTATTGTAATGAGCGTATACAGACCTCCGGCTTCATCATTTGATTTGTTCGAGAAAATTATGGACGAAGCCCTTATTAAAGTTAGCAATTGTAATAAAAATATTGTTGTTTGTGGAGATTTTAATATAGATTTATTAGACGTATCTTGTAAATATACTGGTAGGCTAATATCATTATTTGAGTGTCATAATTTAATCAACTTATTTTTAGAGCCTACTAGAATAACAAGTACTACATCAGCTTGTCTAGACAACATTTTTTGTGATATCCAGGCATGTAGCCAGTCTGTAATAAACAAATTGCAATCCGATCATTGTGGTCAATTAGCTGTGTTTAATGTTAATATGAGGAAAGAAACAAAAAATACTATTAAATTTGTACCAATTAACAACAACCGTCTAAACAGTTTTAGAAATAACATTATAGAGAAATCATCTTATTTAAAGTATTTTGATGATACAAATGAATATTATAATTCAGTTTTACACATGACAAAAACTGAAAGTAATAGAATATTCAAACCAAAGGTAAAGGCAGTAAACAGCAAACTTATGTTTAGCGATTGGGCGACAGCAGGAATACATAAGAGTAGAAATAAATTATATGAGCTCTATGCAGAACGGGCGTATAATAATAGCGTAGAATTTGCTGAGTATGTTAAACATTATTCGAAGTTATTTAAACGCGTTTGTGCTACAGCTAAATCGAATTTCGTTAAACACAAACTGAAAAATAGCACAGATGTAGTAAAATCCACATGGCAGATAATAAATAGTGAAACTGGAAAAGTAACAAATCGCGATACTAAGTACTGTTTAAAGATAAATGATAATGTTGTTACCAAAAACTCGGAAGTTGCGGAGGCATTCAATAAATTTTTTACAGACATTCCAGTGTCAACTACGAAATCCTTAAGTTCGTCTCCTGCTCTCGCTGAATCCTTGTTAAAACAAAATGTACCCGAGAGTGTCATCGATTTTAAGTTCGAGCATGCAACACCTCAAGATATAGTTAAGGCTTTTAAAACCATAAAAATGAAAGCAACTGCCGACATTGATGGTATGTCGGTAAAAATTATTAGCTCTGTAATTGATGTTATTGCTGTCCACTTAGCGAATATATTTAATAATTGTGTTGATAATGGTGAATTTCCTGACCTGATGAAGCACAGTAAAGTTATTCCATTGATGAAAACTGGTAATACAACGGATCCTACAAATTTTAGACCAGTTTCAATTTTACCGACTCTAAGTAAAATATTTGAGAAAATCATATTAAATCAACTAAAAGCTCATTTTTATGGAAGTAACCTATTGCATCATAAACAATTCGGTTTTACTCGCGGTCGTTCAACAGCTGATGCAGGTGTTGAACTTATTAAACATATCTTTGGGGCGTGGGAGGAATCACGTGATGCCTTAGGGGTTTTCTGTGATTTATCCAAAGCCTTTGATTGCGTTAATCATGACATTTAGGTCAGGAAATTACAACATTATGGAATAAAGGACTTGGCCCTGAACTTGCTAAATTCATACTTGAGTCATAGAATTCAAAAAGTTGATGTGAACGGAGAGAGATCTATGGGGTCTGTTGTCTCTATGGGTGTCCCCCAGGGATCTATTTTGGGCCCGTTTTTGTTTCTTGTTTATGTAAATGACTTACCGTACTTTGTAAAAGATACCCATGAGGTTGTCTTGTTCGCGGACGATACATCTTTAGTGTTTAAAGTAAAAAGACAACAATTAACATATGAAGACGTGAACAAGGCTATTGCAGAAGTGGTAAACTGGTTTACGGTTAATAATTTATTACTGAATGGCAAGAAGACAAAATGTTTAAAATTCTCTTTGCCAAATGTTAGATCAGTGCCCACTATGTACAAATAAAAGGCGAAAATTTGAATTTTGTTGATTCTACAGTATTTTTAGGCTTTACCCTGGATAATAAATTGCAATGTCGGTCTGTCCTCACATTGCAATCGGTCCTCACATTGATAAATTGGCGAAAAGGCTAAGTTCTGCAGCATATGCTGTAAAGAAAATACGGAGTATTTCTGACGAGGCTACAGCAAGATTAGTTTACTTTAGTTATTTCCACAGTATTATGGCCTATGGCATACTGCTGTGGGGACACGCTGCCGACTGGCACAATGTATTTGTATTGCAGAAAAGGGCTATTCGCGCGATTTATCAATTGAGACCTAGAACTTCACTAAGAGATAAATTCAGGAACATTGATATAATGACGATGCCGTCACAATATATATATGAGAATTTAATGTATGTTCATAAAAATTTACACTTATTTAAGAAGAATAGTGATGTTCATAATATTAATACGAGAAATAAAGATAAGCTTGTTGCTGGTGCTTGTCGTCTAGCCAAAGTCCACAAATCATTTATGGGTCAATGTGTACGCTTTTATAATAAGGTTCCAACAGATATTCAGAATTTACCATTGAATAAATTTAAAATCGCTATAAAAAACAAATTATGTCAAAAAAGTTATTATAGCATGTCTGAATATGTAAATGACAAAAGTCCATGGGACTGAACTGCTGTTCTATACAGGTATTTACTTTTAAGATAGTATATAGGACAAATAATGTATTAGTACATAAGACATGTTTAAAAAAAAAGAATTAACGTAGGCTCTGTGGGTTTCTTGCCGTTTCTTTCCCCCACAGAGAACCACCTTGGAAGCAGCGTTAATTTTCCTTCCTCTCCCACACATGGTGTCTCCTGTCTGCGCTAGGGTAGGGGTAGGGTAGTAGTTAGAGTAGGGGTAGGGTAGGGTAGGAGTAAGATAGCGGTAAGGTAGTATAGGGTGGGGTAGGGGTAAGATAGTGGTAGGGTCGGGGTAAGATAGTGGTAGGGTAGGGGTAAGGTAGTGGTAGGGTAGGGTTAAGGCAATGGTAGGATTGGGTAGGAGTAAGGTAGCGATAGGGTAGGGATAGGATAGAGTAGGGTGGGAGCTACTACCTATCACATGCAGCATGTGTGATGCACGCTCACTTAAAAGTCTGTCTGGCGGTGGCGTGGGGGCCGGGTCGCTCTTTTCCCTCAAATATGGTTGAATTGGACGATGGCTGGGCCCTGCGTTATACTCGTGAACGGGTGCTGCCTTGGTGGACTGGCTTACTCTTGCTGTAGTTTTAGGTGGTTTTTCTTAATTATACTAGACATACCTACGAGTATATAATATAATATAGCGTTCCGGCTCTGTCTGGCATTGTCGAGCCCGGTTCGGTTGTGGTTGGCGAGGGATACGTTTATCTACAGACATAGGGCGGTCAGCGTGTCACTGTGTGTTTCCATCCTACTTTCCTACCCCCCTCCTTTTTGACGATTGAAAGAGATATTTAATGTCCTAATCAATAAAGAAATTTTGATTGATTTGATTTGATTATATACAGTTGCATAAACTACTATTATTCGTGAAGTTAAATTTCATCCCCCGCTTTACGTGTAGGTAAGGGAAGTACCCGAATTAGGGTCTCTACTTTTAAAATACATATATTTGGCCGCCTGATGCATATTTCAGTAATACTAATAGTATTTTAGATAAACTGCGGAGGAACCGACGGACGGACGGACATGGCGAAACTATAACGGTCCTTAGTGTACTACGGAACCCTAAAAGATAATAATATTGTCACGTCTGCCAATACCGTAATAACCAAGTTTTAATCTGTTTCCTTTTCAATATCAAAATGAAAGAGCTTCCGATTTTCAGACCGAAAATAATGCTTCAAAATATCAAAAGACTTTTAAGAGCGAACGATTAAAGTTAATAAAAGGATGATTGACGCTTTTAGATTAATTCAACAAGCGATTTTTGTTCGTATTGCGAAATCGCGTAATTCTATTTTATACTTCAGTAATTTTATTATCTACTTAATTCGTTGGCGTAAAATTCCATAAAACCACGTTAAAGCGATCGACATTACATTTTTTGATAAATTGCTTTCAAGCTATTTTTTTATTTTATATGATAGACAAACAGGCAAGCAGGCCACCTGATGGAAAGTGGTCACCGCCGCCTATGGACCGTGGGTGGGGTGGGTGGATGGGTGTGTGACCAATGCGTTTGTGAAATGGTACGTGTTACCTAATACGGCAAAATCCTTAGTTTAAAATCGGTAGTTTTTCGCATGAATGTCGCCGCCATGTAGTATCCTCGCCGAACGCAATACTATTTATTGGCTGCGGTAATCTGAAAGGTCGGCCATTTTTCCACTTCTACAGTCATGCATAGGGATCCCAACGGGATATCCGGGAAAAGTGTCATCAAAATTCTTGCAGAAGCTTTTCCATAGATTAACAAACATCCATCCAAACCAAAAAATATTAAAATTCAAAATAAAAAACAACGTTTATTACATCTATTTCACGTATGGCACATAACATTTGGGCACAATACATGGTATAATACACCATACAAGAAACAATGAGAAAGGGACAATGCTATAGTTAGTTGTCACGGGACAACGCTAGGTATAACCATAGTAGCTAATAGTGTCTATCTAACAGACCTGAACGAAATAGGTATCCGTGGTTGATTACTCATATAAATAATAAATAATCTTGGCGTTAATGTCCCGGTTGTGCTCTCGCGCACGAGGGCCCGGGGTCGGCCTTGACCATACTCGAGGATTTAGCAGATCGGGTAATTACAGTAGAACGACTGCCATCTAACATCCGTCACCCTGCTACCATATTAGATCATGGTTACACATTCAGCTGTCTAAAGTGCTGGTTTCAACACGATGTTTTTCCTCACCGTAACGGCATCGGTTAGCATTTAACTAATGCACATAACTCAGAAAAGAATCATTGGTACATAGCCGCAGTATGTATCGAACCCCTTTAGCTCTCGCTTACGAGTCGGATATCCCAACCGCTCGACCATCGACGCTTCGACCGACCAGATTATATCATTATTACACACAAAGTCGCCGTGCAGGTTTCCTAACAATGTTTTCCCTCACCGTAAGAGCATTGGTTAGTGCTCAACTAATGTACATAAATCCAAATATATACCTCTAACAAGCAAACAACATACGACGCATCGTAATTAGTTGCTCTAAGCCCTGTATTTATGTCAATTAGCTTTATTAATACGGTCATGAGCCTTTTCATAGATTATTAATTCCATTAGTGGTAACCAGAAGGCTTAGTAATATCAAAATTGTTTTACGCTTAGAACGAACGAGCATTGTAGCGGAAAGTAAAATAATACGCTGTATTTTTTGCAATTTACGTACATCAAAAGGGTGTTTTTTAGAGGCGGAGAACTTTAAGTTGTAATAAAACAAAGCAAATAGTATACATATAGTATCAGTGTAGATTTATTGAAAAGATAAATTTATGGCATTTATATTTCAATAGGATTTCGGTAATGTGGCCGTCGTGTTCTTATTTATTCAATACTCCGCAGAATTTCTAAGCATAACAATTCTTCTTAATCATGGATGCTCTTAAGGCTGGAGGCATTTCATCTCAGTTCTCACAGTGATAACGCAGCTGTGGTTCTCCATTTTTGTTGCTTAAAATTTAAAAGCATGAATCGCCTGAGCTTACCTGAGCTTACCGTCAGGTGGACTGTCTGCTCGTTTGTCACTAAGTATCACAAAAAAATCGTTTCTAATGCGTCTGAGCTCCCAGCGCATTCTAGTATCCCGAAAATCGGAGTTCCGATTAGTTTTTGTGGAATTTGACTCCTCCGAAACTACGTATCGGATCTCGGCATAAATTAGCGATACTACAGAGGAACCTCTTTGAGGCAAATCCTAAGGTTGCGGTGCTTTGATGTTTGACCTCTGTGGCTCTGTGTATGTGTGGTGTTGTAGCTCCCGAACAGCGCTAGACCGATATCGAAACGGCTTTTTACATTTGAAAGCCAGTTTAATTAAAATAGTTCTAAACTTTGTTTCATGAAAATCGGTGCAGTAGTTCCGGAAATATTAAAGTATAATTATGTAAAGTTGGTCCGGGGTTTTATAATACCACGCATCACCTTCATCTCAATCCCATAACAATATGCTGTGATAGTTCAAGCGCGTATAGTTTCCTGTGAATGTTTGTATCGCAATGACGATCAATATCTCACAGGGTCAGATGTGAATCTGAAGTCCTTTTGAATCTCATCGGGTGTGTTTCAAAAGGACAGTTATTTGTGGCATGCTCAATTATGTCATGCTCCGAGCGCCTCTATACCTATGCTTCCTTACGACGTGTAAGAATACAGCTAGACACAGAGAAATTCTGTAAATATATAAATTTACAATACCGAATCAGTAGTAAATTATCTGTAAAAACTTTCTAAAAATCTATAACTTGATTTGTAAAAAGTAAAAACGATCGTATGTGCAATCGTTTTTTTACGAAATAATCTATTACTTAAAGGTCTAATCAGTGAGGTACAAGCTTCTCTCATAATCTACACGGACAAAGTCTCTAAAACTAGTCTCAAATAATCGTTTACAGGTAGGAACTTAAGCACCCACGACCTGGAATATAAACGTACACCTGTTCGGCGCACTAAAAATACATTGGAAGACGTAAATATGCTTTACCCAGCCCTGAGCATGCCTCCCGGTGAAATGTCCGGTGCATGTTTGTCCGACGGAACTCCCACTCCATGCATACATTTCGTTTTCACTGCGTATGGAGTCTACGGACTATGTAAATGCGGCAGACTATCAACGGCACTGCGATCTAGTCGTACATCGGTTCCAATTGTCGGGCTCTCGAAGTTTTAAACAACTTTGGCTTCATAGTGGACATACGGTTCATATTGGTTTTTACGGGGTCGTGGGTGATGCCCCTGGTATTGCAAACGTACATAGGCTGCGGTGACTGCTTACCAGACAGGCCGTAAGCTTGTTTGCCACCTTAGTGGTATAAAAAATCGGTTTGAATGGTAGCTATGTGCTTCGACGATTTATTATGTTACAGCAAAGGTACTTCGTTTAAACCTAATGTATCAAATTTAAAGTAATTAATCGCCGAAGGCTTTATAATTTTTACTATAGGTATTACATGTAAATCTATATCTAGATACCTAATGTTTATCTTAAAATTATGTTTTTAAGACAAGCCTTATTTCAGTTTAAATGTTAAACACAAAAGTACGAAAAATGAACGCACAAACCTTCCAACCTTTTGGTTTTAATGCCTAGAGTTTAATCACATTTCATTAATTTACCATATCAATCGAATATTTTAAAAACTACCTGAACTCCAGTTTCATTCAAAAAGACAAACAACTTCAGAAATTCGCATTAAAGCCTTCAATAGATGTCGTGTTTTGTACCCTTGCGGTTTGAGACCGGGGATCCACTTCGTATGCGTGCTTCGTCCAGAATGCAAACAGCGCTTGCTTGCATTTCTGTTGGTATGCATCTTCGAATCCCACTGGAGCCTAGTTTTACGGGCAATGCCTGCGTTTGCATGTGCCTTTAAGTGAGTTGTGTCTTGTTTAGCAGTTTGGAATACAATTTTCTTTGTGGTAGCACAGGCAGGCAAATGAGCACGCATGCAATGGTCGTGAAAAGGGCGGGTGTGAGGTCTCCTATTGGCCGGGCGTCGTCCATCATACGACCATGGTCGCACGACCGTTGCCAATTAGGACAGCGCTGAAGTGATTACTAGGGTTTAGTCTTGAGACGTCTCGAGTGTCGATGTTTCGAGGCTTTTCCTAATTCTTGTCTCAAGACTTACAGGTCGAGACTCTCGAACTTCGTATTAATTATATTTTGCTCGTATTATTTTCTTGTTAAAATCGTCTCTTAATTTATTAAGTAAATCAGCTTGGCCTCAATTTATATAATAAATAAACAATTCTCACAGCGCCATCTAGATATGCGCATATGATATGTTTTTTATTCCACTAAGGTTTCAAACAAGCTTACGGCCTGATGGTAAGCAGTCACCGCAGCCTATGGACGTTTGCAATACCAGGGGCATCACCCACGCATTGCCGACCCCGTAAAAACCTTTTTACTCCTTTCTTGAAGAACTCCATGTTGTACTCTCCAGGGAAAACCTCTCCAGGTAGTTCATTCCATAACCTTAGTATACGTGGGAAAAAGTACCATCGGAACCGCACAGTTTGCGACCAATTTGACTCCAAGGTGATACTACCACAATAAGCAAATTTCCATTTCCTTATCCGCTTTCCGTTAAGATTCCTTTAAAAATAATCTTTATTTGTCGATGACACAATATTAAAGTCACCATTCCCGTGCCGGTTCAAATAAATATGCAGTCGTAGGATATTAAGTTATTCCATTTCTTGAATTAAACTGGTCATATTTGTAGAAGACTCGTTCGAACTCGAACTCGAATTCGAACCCGGTACCTCTCTCTTATGAATCGGATACCTTAACCGCTTGGCCGACCTTGCATGTAATCAATTTCAATGTTTATAGTAAAGAAACGTCGCGAAGCGCTCGGCGTGCCTCGACCGAATCAAACGCGTTTGCGACCTAAAACTTGTTAGTAAGTCTGCTCTTACGTGGGTTCCGGCATGTGAGCGGTCGCCATCATTGATACAGACGGGCGGGTGAGGTGACAAACAGCTGGCGACGGTAGCGTCGTGAGCCGCATGCCTATAAAACCTAGGCAGGTCATTTTCTTAAAGGGTTATTTTAGAAGAACGTCATGTTCATTCCGAGTGATTTTCAATGATTGATGGTCATTTATTCTTTTGATAAGGATTTGTTTTTCACGGTTCTGGGCTCAAGTTCATTTGAGCCATTTCTGATCATACCACGATCATGCATAGAACCCCTTCTTCCACTTGTCATTTTGTCCATTTCCAAAGACGAACCGTTGCTGGCTCGATATTCATGATTTGATTAATTAATTATCTTGAAGTTAGATAATGATACAGGCGCGGATCCAGGATTTGGTTGAGGGGGGACAATAGTCAAAATTATAGATGTCTTCTAATTATAGGTATTCTCTACTCAATGAGCGAGAGCCCTGAGTAAAAAAAAATTGCCCTTTTTGGTAAGGTGAAAAACAAATGAAGGAGCGACCGGAGCGAGCTCGGAAAAAACGTAATTTTTGACATTTTGGGTCGCTGTTTTAAATATCTTGGGTTTTAACAGCAATAGGTGATCTTTACAGAAGTAACTTAGGGAACTTAATGAATGAGCGACCGCTTGGTGAAAGAGCTATGAATGAGCGATTATTCTTAAAAGCTGGGGTGAGCAATAAAGTAATGAGAAAGCGGAACGAGCTTGGAATTTTTGTCATTTTGGGTTAGGTGCCGTGATGATGTGTGTTGCTAATAGTTTTTTTTTATGCCACTTAAGTGGCAAACAAGCTTACGGCCTGCCTGATGGTAAGCAGTTACCGCAGCCTATGAACGTTTGCAATACCAGGGGCATCACCCAAAAAACAATAAAAGACAATAAAATAAATTAAAATTACTGAATGAGTAATCAGAGCGCGCACGAAACTTTTAACATTATGGTTCTTAAAAACTGGGTTGATATATTGGTGAAAAGTATGACAAAACTGAAGGCAATGAATGAGAAAGCGATGCGAGCTCGAAATTTTTGACATTTCTGTTCTAAAGAGTTGGAGTGATTGATAAAATTAAAAAAAATTGGCTTTTACGATTGTGAGTCATAGTCGGGGCTGGGGGAGGGAGTTAATTGGTGCAATTGGAACTGGATCCGCGCCTGTAATGATATGTTATGTTTATGAGGTTTGAGAGATGATACGTATCCTATTTAAATTAAGATGAATTGTATTGTATTCCAATCAACAATACCGTCGCCTTGATATCGAGCTCTGCTAGTGTACACTTTATCAAAGGCCGGCAACGCATCCATGACTTCCCTAGTGTTGCGGATGTCCATCGGTGGCTGTGATCTGCATGATCTGCTGATGTGGCTGCATCACTTACCAACAAGTGACCTGGGCCTCAAGTCCGCTATTTTTAGTTATCTTACCATTTGATTGGGATTGTATTACAAGGGGATTACAACTCGAGACAAATTGGGTATTCTGCTACACTTGTAGGTAAACGCAATTGAGTTGTAATCCAATCGACTCTCAAACGACGCTCTCCTTGGTGTTGCCTTCTAAAACTTACGAAGAGACTGAACAAATGAACGTGAAATTTGCACAATTAATTTACTGTATTTTATTTTATTTTCTGATTTTATATTATTTTACGTAATTAAGAGGAGAATACCGTTTCATCACACAATCGAATCGAGCTACGATTGTGAAACCAAGCGAAAACCGTTCGAATGTTATTAATCTTTTATTAGTAGCCGAATACCAATATCGTGTCAAACTCCGATTGGGCTGCTTCACAATTCTGCTGCTTCAATTCGATCGTGCCATTAGTAAATTATCGTCCTCGAGGGCCTGTTCGCTCGTTTGCTTCTTATAATTAAAAAAGATTCGGACGGTATTAAATTTTAATTTAGGCATGAAATATTCGATATTTAGATGCATGGTGGCTGATTTTTCCTGTTTTTGAACCGTGCTCTTCCGATGTTGCCAACGTGATTTAAAAAGTATTGAATTTTTGATGCCGAAAATCATAATTGAAAACTGCTCGAATCGAGGCGAGTAATTTAAAAATAGAGCCCCTGGATACGAATTAACCCTTTAACCGCCAATATATCCGACAAAAATTTTCGTGCTCATTTCGCCAAGGACGGATATTTACGACCAAATACCACTACTCGGTTAATCTGCCTTTTTGTTTGATAGCACTGTATTATATTAAAATTATGTTCATAATTTGGTAAATAGTTGATGAAGTAATCATATACAATTGCTTACACTTTAGTTTCTTAATTAGAAGACTTAAAAATAATGTCTAAAGTTGAATAAATTACCGACTGTATTATTCGAAAAGTGTATTGGTGTCCAGCGCCAGTGACGGAAAAATCCGACAATAAGGATGGGACATAAGCAATGATTTACTGGTAGAAAAATCCACATAAATTAAATTATTTCTGTTTATACTTACTAATTTATTATAAAACAAATAAAGCAAATGTTACTCTATAGTAAACACATTTATTTCTATAAATAAATGTGTTTATTTTGTTTTATTTATAATAAATAAAGCTTAAAAATGTCAGTGACTGAATCGACAATTCCCATCCCTAGTCTGCATGTTTAGAAACTAATGTTGCTAGTACACCCAGCGCCACGGACGGAAAAAGACGACCGCTTCTGACGTCATAAACGAGTGCCGCCTTCTGGATTTTTCCATTGGTGTTGTGCTTATGCGTGTTATTATTATGTTCGTGTTATCGATTAATGTGATTAAACATGATTACAGCTGAAGAATTAATACGTATTCTGGAAGGTGATCTGTAGTTAAATATCATTAGAATCTGTCAAGGTTCGATTCGGTAAACTGATATTAATATTGTTGAAATAAGTATAATCATGTTTGTTAAAAAACTGACCAATGTTGTTTGTTAACTATTGCATTTAGATAAAGAATACTCTATAGGACTGCATTGAAAAATAAGAATAACAAAATTCTTTTCATGACCAATTTTATTGTGCGGAAATCAATAAATCTTTCAATATCTGTAAACGCTTTTTGTTTCATTGTGTTACCAAAATACCTGCTAATATTAGAAATAAAATTACAAAGTAACGTTTTCTATCTACTGTCTTACTGAATTACCCATATCGATATACTATTGAACATCACTATTTGTTGTAGGTATTTATTTTTCGTTTTACTGTGCGTGGCGCTGAGGGCACGCCAACTGATTCTAAGCGTGGCGGTTAAAGGGTTAATTATTACAATGATTTTTCTATTGTAAGTATAGTGGAATAAAATTAAAATGTACGTCTAACTTGCACTTGACAGATTTCATGTCTTCATCTTTGCGTTAATATACCCGTTGTACTCTCGCGCACGAGGGCCCTGGTCTGCCTTGACCATTTGGACAGTTGGATCACGGTTATACATTCAGTCGTCTAAATATGTAGGTTTCATCACGATGTTTTCCCTCACCGTAAGATCATCGGTTAGTATTAACTAATGTACATAAATCGTATTATGTACATTAGTTAATACTAAAAGAGTCATTGGTAGATGGCTGCAGCGAGATTCGAACCCTGTACATCTCGCTTACAAGTCGGATACCCTAAAAACTCGGTCACTAATACTCGTTCCACCTGCCACATACGTGTAAAACTCGGCCCTCCAAAAAGCTGTTCAGAACAAATGCCAGAAAACTGTTCACAACACAAATAAGCCAGAGCCATACATTTCACACACAAATATAGCCGCTTTATCCAGTTACCCAATTAGCCTCCCGGTTTCCATATCGGGCGCTTCAAATTGCCGCAGACGCTGCAGCTGTCTCTGACAGTTTAAATAAATACTATGGGTACATTTGGCACGTAGCTCGCTTCCCGCAAGGGAAATTCCACGGCTATGTCAGGGAAAGTGGACAGACCAACGGCTAGTATCAATTTAGAGGCAAATTGACGGTGATAGAGAAACTAGGTTTAGTTGAGGGATTTGTTAGGAATATATTTGTATGCAACAAGCTGTTTGCGGGAATTAATCTTGCTTGGGAGTCGTGGGACGTTATATTTGTGTCGAGGAAACTGTATGTTGCAAGTTGATATAAGTGTGAAATTGGCCATGTTACTATTTGCTTTGGCAAGTCATGCTATGTTTAAGCAGCAAGGACCAGGGCACATAGCTCGCAGAACAGATGGCCGATGAGGCAGTAAAGTTTTCAAGTGATTATCGAAGAGTGGATGCACGGTGGGTAGGCCTCCCGACGATCTGGTAAAGATCGCAGTTACCAGCTGGATGAGGAAGCCAAAAGACCGGCCTTTGTGGAGAACAAGTAAGAAGACACCTAAACTGCTAAACATTCAGTTTCCTCCTTGCGCTCATTATTTTGTATAATTATAACTTTTACCCGGCATCCCATCCGAGTGAAGATCCAATTTCAGTCTCTGCGCCGTAATTTCATAAAAGTCCTTTATTAAATTGTTCAGGTAAGGCTTTCGGATATCACGGTTTTACATATTTTATTTATGTTATTTGGAAGACCAACAGCCATCTAACAACATATCATTAACATTCTTACAAAATTGAAAGCCAATTACGAATCTTCGCTATTACATTGTTAATATTTTTGTAG
This sequence comes from Blastobasis lacticolella, assembly GCA_905147135.1. Lineage (NCBI taxonomy): Eukaryota > Metazoa > Arthropoda > Insecta > Lepidoptera > Blastobasidae > Blastobasis > Blastobasis lacticolella. Next base: position 3,573,035 of record LR990048.1, on the reverse strand, counting down.
AAAAAAGGATAGACAATTTGGTATTACGTTGGTTTGACATGTAGCTGATAGCTGGTATTAAAAGCTCGGAATATTTACAGTCACTCTATAATATCTCTTTCGAGGTGGACAAAGCATTGATAATACCCGTTGTGTTTTTTGACGGCCATAGGCGGCAGCGACCAATTTCCATCAGGTGGCCTGCTTGCCTGTTCGCCTTAAGAATAACTTTTGCAAAATAAACACTCCTCTTAGAACATGTTAGTTCATTGGTGGAATCTCACCCAGCGCTTAAAGTTCACAGTTTCTAAATCCATCTTCGTTGCAGTCGACGTGAACGAGTCAGTTCTAAAACACAACCAAAGCACTCAATTCTTGCTAAGAGAGAATCTAAAGTATTCCTTCCTACGGTATTTGCCCTACTCATGCCCAGCTGCGGATATTTTCTCTTTGAGGTTGACAAAAACGAAGACGTAGCACAAAGTAAATAGTTGGGATCTTTGGTTGAACGAAACAATGTTGTCAAGTGCTAAGATGAATCGTGTTGCAACTTTGAAGACGTGAACCAAGATTTATCTCGCTTTGGTACACCTATCTTATTAGCGGTAAACTTTACATGGATGTTGCCATGCGAGTTTATGGTACTGAATCATTGCTATTAATAGGAACTGATTGCATTAGGAGGAGACGCAAGAAAACATTGTAGTTTTAGAAATAGCATGTCGCATCTTCCGTAGAAGAGATGTTCGTTTTTATAAATGTGTGTAAAAGAACTGCTGATGATGTAAAATTCAGATTGAAAGTTGAGAAATATATTCCTACAAATATGAACTTACTAGCCTTTCTGGTACTGTAAAGATCAACGATCATTGAAGTTTCATGTAATGTGTCTAAGTAAATGAATATAATATCTTGTTCTTGTTCTGAGTATTGGCGCCAAAATGTAAACTTCGAAAATTGGGCTCCTTTTAATTTTTAACACGGTTGCTTCAAACCCGATTATCTTAATATTTAAGGTCTATGATATGTAAGCGAGTATGTGTTTATGCTTACATAGGTATTCGAATAACTGAAGTCTTCATTTTTGTAAAAAATGTGTCTTCCCGTGGAAATTATGTTGTACAAAGGATGAATGAATAAATAAATAATATGTATATTGATTTGATACCAACTCAAGCTTTTTAAAAACTAATATTTTCGGCTGAGAACGACTGCGAGAAACCCTGATCTCTAGTTATTACGGACTATGGAAATACTCGAAATGTTGTAGAGAGTACGGCACGGTATTTTTTAAACTCATGCGAGATTAAAACCAAACTGGGTCGGACCAATATTGACTGGAAAATGAACGGAAAAAATATTGAAAATGTTTTGCACTCAGATGACTCGTAGGTACGAGTAGATTGTTTGCAGGTATTCAAACAATCAGTTTTTTAATCTCCGAACAGAACTCTCTCTGTAAGTTCTATAGGTTAGTGAAAATCCGTTGCACCGTTTTGAAGACATAGATAGGCACATGACAGTCAAACTTATTCTGGTTCATACTATTAGAGATACATAGAAGATAAGTGTCCGCAGCCGAACCGAAGTCACCGACATAGCTTGAAAGATTGCCAGGCTTAAGTGGCAGTGCACATAGCTCACAGAACAGACCGATGGTGCAGTAAAGTTCTCAAGTAACAACCAGGTACTGGAAGATGCAGCGTGGGCAAGCCTCTCGCAAAGTGGACCGACGACCTGGTAAAAGTAGTAGGTATTAGCTAGATACTAATGACACAAGACCGCCCTTTATGGAGATCTCTGTGGGAGGCCTATGCCCAGCAGTGGGCGTCATTCGGGTGATATTACGATAACGATAACGATAAGGATGATTATTATTATGAATAATAAAACCATCAAGAAAATTATAATTACATTTTAAAATAGAGACTATAAAGTTGCAAAAGTACAATCAATTTAACTGTTAATTGAGCTACTGAGAACAGAGGAAACAATCTGAAAACGAAAACAATACCGGGCCAATACACAACCCATCGATCTAACCTGTTAAATGCAAGCCTAGCCCTTTAACACCCCATCGTGTCGGCAATTGGCAGGTCGACCTGGGCCGAATCGAAACCGGAGTGTCAGAGACGTCTCACCTAAAACGGTCCATCGCACCCGACTCGGGTAACCCGTAATTACCAGCTGTGTAGGAAGTGGGACGGACCGTGTAAATCAGGCACCGAACACCCGAACACTTTACCAGTTTAAAGAGGTCATCGGTGTTTACGATATGTGATCTATGAGTCGTTATACAGCGGTGTTAATGCTCGGTCGACTACGCTGTTTTGTATGGTAGATTTGTTTATCTCAAGATCTTCCTGGTTGGGATTCTGGTGCGCGTGTGGACGTTGGTATGTTAATGGCGTAGATGTTTGATTCTTTGTGGGATAAGTGAAATTCTTGAAATGTTTTGGTGAAGATTTATTGAGCTTCTATACATAGTATAAAAGAAAGTCGATTCTCGCCGTCTGTACCTATGGACGCTTAGTTCTTTATAACTACGCAACGGATTTTAATACGGTTTTCTTCAATAGATAGAGTGTTTCAAGAGGAAGGTTTATATTAGGTATCACAGAGATTAAGTGAACAGTGTTAGAATGTAGTTTTGAAAATTATTATATTATCTATTAGTCTATTGTTAATTTTATAAGCGGTATTGTTGTATATTGTTTTGTTTGGCTATAATGTATTGTTTATTGTGTTTATAATTTTGTATGTTATATGTATTATATCTATGGGCCTCTGTAGCCTGATACAAATAAAAAAATAAATAAAAATAAAAAAAATAAGCAATAAAAAATAAGGTAAGTAGTTTATACCTAATATGACTAGGTTATGTTGACAAGTAGTTTAGAGTTTAATGGTGATCCACAATTATCTCTGTATCTATTTGCCATACAGGCATAAGCTTTTTTTGTAAGGTTTTATGTTTGTGTCGCAGATTTATTGTGATGTTTTGGTTTGTGAAATTTGTTTGTTTGTGTACGGAAGGAATGCGCGCTTTGCTTCATGAACCGTTGATCCGGGCGGTAAGTCAAACTGTCAAAATGGATGGATGGATATCCATCCTTACAAAGTTTTACATTTATAATACTAGTGTTTTGCCCGCGACTTCGATAGCGAAAAATTCGGTTGTTACGTTTCGGACCCGTTCCCGCGGGAACTATGCTATACGTGGGCATACTAAGTTAAACTACTGCTTTAATGAAAATCGGTTTTAGCATGAATATCCATCCAAATATACAGCCATTCTTGCAAAGTTTTGGATTTATTACATTAGTGTGTAGTCTGTCAATTTGCAGACGTATAATAATAACCTAATCAACGGAAGAACTTCGTAAGCTCCCGACCAAGTATACATATTCTTCAATATTTCCTAAACTAGTGAATCGAATATAATGAAACAAAGCTAGAACCATCTCAATTACACTGGTTTTTAAATAAAGCATTGATGAAAATTTTTGGTAACATTTGTTTTTGTTTCACATTTGTTATGTGATTGTGGTGTTATTGTGTGTAAATAAATGTTTTCTATTCTATTCTATTTTAAAAACCGCATCGAAATCGGTTTATCCGTTTGGGAGCTACAATGCCACAGACAGTTACACACCTACACAGATCCACGCCGAGGTTAATAATTAGGTATCTATTTGAAACTTTTTTTTTCTTTTTTTTTTTTACGTTATCCGGCAGACAAACGTGAAAGTGATGGAAAGATGGAAAGTGGTCACCAATGCGTTGCCCGCCTCTGAAGAGACCAAAACCTAGATTTCTCAAAACCTCAAGACAACCAAGACTGGGTACAAAATAAAAAAAACGCGCAAGCTGGCTACTGGTCACTGTCATCAATTACCCAGTTACGAGGAAGACGCAAAATAATACTCCACCAGAATACGCAAAAAGTCAAGGCCGTACCATTTGCAAATAATTTCCGACCGGGTTCACAGTCTGCTCTCTCTACGGATGTTTCCATTTGGTTTTTTGTATTTTTGACTTATTTCGCTTTGTTTGTGTTACGTTTTTACTTGATTTTTTTGTTTGATATGTATGGTATGAGTCAAGTTTTCGTCGCTCTTTTCCTTGAGGGAAATTTTTATTTGAGGGAAAAGAGCGACAAATTTAACCATGACTTGGTGGACTGGATTACTCTTGCTATAGTCTTAGTTAGTTTTCTTAAGTATAAGTAATAGGTATACTTATATAAAATGTCAGGTACTGCTGCTTTATTACTCACGCCAATGTAATTTCAATTCAAGATTCATATTATAATGAAAAAAATTGTTTTTTAAATAAGCTATTTCAACACAAGCGTAGTAAGTATGCAAATTATTTACATTCGCCATCTGTTATCTATAAGGCCATGCAGACTCATTGGGCAAACCGCAAATGCATGCCAACACGTAATTTATGCCAATGACAAAGAAAGTGAAATTTACTTCCACATAATATCATCTTAACTATCTACTGTTAACAAGGTAACAGTCCACTGAATACTTAAAGAATTCTTTATAGTTAATATATCATGTAAGGTTGGGTTTCTAATGTCCAATCTTTCTAATAAACCATTTTTTAATTATAAATAAAATGAGTTATTATTATCATGTAGAAACATATCGTATCGTAAATATTGTTTTGTTAGGTATTAGTTTTCAATGTATATAATTAAGCTTTTAAATTTGTAATATTGTTTTGGTGCAATAAGTAATAATAAAATCTTATTTAGTCAAATAAACATTATCATTGGTTTTGGGCAAAAAACTAAACCTCGTCTCTACAAAAACGGTCAGCATTAGCTTGTTTCATCTAACCGGGAGGACTCCATCCCGGGGTGAACCCGCCCCACGGCTTATCATTAAAATTTGGCAGGGTGCCGAGATCTGTCGACGTCTATAACCCCCTGCTCATTCCTCTCGTGTCAATAGTTCACGCCTCATAACTTTTTTATTATTACGCAACTGCGTTGGGAAGAAAAAAAGATCTGCCGTGACGTGAACGTGATTTGCTTCCTTGTCGACTGTATGAATCTGGCTGATGGAACGTGTAGGTAAAAATAAAAAAGAACAGTAAAATAACACGGAAGCGCTTTTACTGGTCCGCGTTTTAGTGAAAAGTTGTTTCGTGGACGTGAGTTCGTTTAGTGATATTTTATCTGTCGCGCTTCAGACATAAGTTGCAGGGTTTTACAAAAATTGCTTTAAAATAATTTTCGTGCTTAGAGCTAAACGGCCACGGTGAAACGTTGACCGCACTTTACATTTCATTTTATTTATTTAACCATTTATTGTACACAAGATGAATGTCATCTCAAGAATGGGAATACATTGGGGGGCTGAGTGGTTCAGTTGGTTAACATTGGCGTCTGCCATGCAGAGGTCCTGGGTTCGATTTCCGGCTGAGCAAAAATTTATATGAATAATTTTAGTTTCTGTTACAGGTCTGGATGTAGTATGTATAATAAGCATGTATTAAAAAAATACAGTATCTTATCAGTATCAGTTCATCAGTTATATAACACCCATAACACAAGCTTTGCTTACTTCGTGGCTAGATAGCGCTGCATGAATTTATCTAAACCTATATTATAAGCATATTCCACCGTAACACATGCACTGCCGTACGAGCTACAAACTAGTACACGTCACCGGCTTGAAATTGGTTTCTAGAGAAGACAATACAGAACTCCAGTCCCAAACTGAGAGAAACTAGAAAGCTGACTAAGTCAGAATAGCCGACGCGTCGATACCAACAGACTCGTCTCTCGAGTCAGCAGAACACAGTTTAGAGGGAACACTCGGCGCACAAAGTCATAAAGTATCCAATATCTAACTAGATTTTGCAGTGTGAGCATTCGCGTCTTGGGAAACAATTTGGCTTCGGCGTTTCAGGTGTTAAAATGCACGACAAAAATGACGGTAGAATTTTTTTTAAGTTACCTACGTTTTCATCTTTGTTTTCTTAGTTATGATCAATGTATATATTATTATGTAGTTTATCAGTTGTCTAGCACCCATAACACAAGCTTTGCTTACTTTAGGGCTAGATGACTGTGTTAATGGTCCAAGCATTATTTATTTATTTATGTATTGTTAGTCTATACATAGTATAAAACAAAGTCGCTTCCTGCCGTCTGTGCCTATGTAACTATATACGCTTAGATCTTTTAAACTACGCAACAAATTTAATTGCGGTTTTCAGTTTTTTACCTTGACGTTAATATCTCGGTTGTGCTCTCGCGCACGAGGGCCCGGGGTTCGCCTTGACCATGATCCATGATATGGTAGATCAGATAATTACAGTGAAGCTACTGCCATCTGACCTCAGTGACCCTGCTTCCAGCGGAAACTGACCAGATTGAATCATGGTTACACATTGAGTCACCTGAATGTGCAGGTTTTATCACGATATTATTATTTTTCCTCACCGTAAGAACATCGGTTAGCATTCCACTTATGTATATAACTCCGAAAAGAGTAATTGGTACATGGCCTCAGTGAGATTTGTACCCGGTACCTTTCGCTTATGAGACAGATACCCTAACCACCCGTTCACCGACGCTTCCCCCGAGCTCCGTGGAAGCCTAATTCCCTATCAAAATTAGTGATACTTTCCTGAAAGTTAGATGACCTAACCTGGAGATTTTAATTCATAATTTATTTAATGATGTCCATCATTATTTTAGGAAAGACTTATTTCCTTTGAGCCTTTCGTAGAGCGTTGAAGTTTTTTTTATAGTTAATTTTCAAGATCGTTACGTTTTTAAATTCAAATTACGGACGGTCGGACGCCTCACCCGAAAATCACGCAGATGATGCGAATTATTGATTGTTATTACAAGCTTTTATTTTACTTGTTCGTATGTATGTTTATAAGTTGTTAGTCAAAATTTGCAAACCATTATCCGATTGAGTTGAAATTTCTTATGTAACCTGGAAAATATGGTACCATAGAGCTAGTCTGATGATGGAGTTGGAAGGTGGGCATAGGAACTAATGAATGCAATAAGATAACCCCACCGTGATTAGGATCTTTGGTCTTGATGAGCAGGTACTATACATATGTATGTATGTGTATGTTGCTATTTAAAAGAAATACAGTAATGAGAAAAATATCATTTTACAAAGCAAAGGCGAGCTTATCCCACAATGGGATTTCTTCCAGCCAACCTTAGACCCTCTGAAAGGAAATCTAAAGAGCGGTGGAGGCAATATTGAGCACTTATAACTAAATTACATTTATTTTACAGGTATTAATTAACTTAAGCAATAGACATTCATTTATGTATAATTTTGAACATTGCAAATACGAGTATATACTTTTTGTGATAAAGTTGGTTTTCGTCTACTAATAATAGTAGTTTACAAGATCAAGGACGCTCGCGTGCTGTTGGATAAAATTCGCTACGAAACAACTAAAGTTACCAATGTAGTGCACAGACTTAATAAGTAAGCTGGAGTGGCAGTGGGCTGGCAATATCTGCAAAAGAACAGACAATGCCTGCGGCAAACTAGTTCTTGAGTGGAGATCACGACTTGGCAAACGTAGTGTAGAACGCCCTCCTGCTAACAAGAGTGACGATTTGCGAAAGGTTGCAAGTAGGGTACATTCCCGTCAACCCCCAAATAATATCTCCCACAAGGGGGACAACGGGAATTTTAGTTTCCTTTTCCCCCAGTGGTTTAAGGCGGTGGAGTCTAAGGACAGGATATAGAAGACAGCGAATCAACCTACGCACAACCGGTAACATTGTCGCAACCCGGTCAGCGACTTGGGTGTAGGCGGTTGTAAATGATGGATGGAAGTCGGTAGTGGAGCTGCTAACCCTCGGGTGAGGAAATTAAACGTGGAAAAGCTGTAAAAGGTTATATTGAAATCTCTCTGTTACACAATAAATTAACATAAAACTGCTTCGATTGTAGATTGATTTGCTTGTTTATGTATCAAGTTTATTGACTTTTAATCAATAGGGCTTAGGCAGAGCCCTAGGGTAGAGGCTTGGCCCATCGACAAGAGGTGTTTACTAGAAATACTTTACATGAAATATCAAAAGTGAGTGTGGAAAATAAAATCAAAATAAACCAAATTTCTGATACCTTTTCGAATTTTAAATGTTTAGATTAAGGATTTCAAAGAATAAATTAGATTTGGAACAGAAAATAGATTGTATATCAGAAGTAGGTGATATACGATTATTACCACATTAATATGTGCATCTATAATGGTTTTGTATATACATTGTTAAATTTATGATTTAATGAAATTATTAGACATTTATTTATTTATTTATTTATTTATTAAATCTTCATGCACAAAATAGTACAAAGGCGGACTTAAAGCTAAAATAGCCTTATCTACCAGTCAACCAGGGGATTTATGTCTTTATTTAATTGACATGCTATGTGCATCTATAGAGAATGGAATTATGTGACATTGTTATTATTTTTATATATTTAATAATGAATTTAAAGACCTAGTCATGACCTAGAATTGTAAATTTTGAAAAATAAATTTTATTTATTTGTATGTATTCTGTTGACAGTACATTGGCACTCATTAAGATAGGGCTATTTGCAGCCAGCCGAGGACTAGCAAAGGCTAAAAGTCGATCAAAGTGACAAAATGAGTAACGGAATCATGATTCAATTTGTGGCGTCCCACCACATTATCAGTTTTGTTAACACACTGTGTATCCCTTCACCGCTCCATTGGTGTATCTTAGATTCGCTTTAAGTTTCGAGTTTGAGGTAAACACGAACGTTCCCCGACTTGTTGAGGTGTTACATTTGTCTTCTAACACGTCGTGTTTTCTCCAACTCGTGTTCTGTACGAGCGGTTTCCCTATTGGTGTGTCAGGGGTTTACACAAATACGGAATGGTATTTTAACTTATGTATTTTTGTTTTTTTTATTACAAGCTTTTATTCACATGTGATAACAGCTCGTAATAAACAAATAAAATATTGCAAGTTAAAATTATGTGTTTAGTGGAAATAAATATTTTTTACTTTTACTTAGGTACCTACTTTACTTAAGTAAGTAAGGTAAAAAAAAATTACCCATTTCCCAGTTTCCGATTTTGCACATCAATTCTTGCCGCACATTCGTTACCGCGATGTCGAAATATTGTACAGCGCCATCTAGTGGACGTTGTGAGAACTAATTACCTTACGTATTGTACACGTTACTTCGGTGATAATGCCGAGCGGATCTGATGAGACGGAAGGTGGTCATAGAAACTCCTAAACTGCGCATGGTGAACCCATCGAGTTTGGGCTCATTTGATTAGTCTTGACAAATACTCTGACTGATCATAGGGAACGCGCGATAAAAGCTTGCTATGAAGAAACATTTTTCATTGCACTTGTTCATCTTTACTTGCAGGATTGAGTGAACCTCATTACTGTCTAGATCACCTCATTACTGTCACAATGGATATGAAAGACTATAATATTTGTAAAAGCTTACAATGTTGTTAATACTTAGGAGAACACGTAGTACCTACTTAGATTATGCTGTGAAATACAATGTGGTTACCGCAGAAACACAATGTAACCGGACGAAATCGCGGCAAAGAGCTAGTTTGCTCGTTTAAAAACAGATGTTTCATACATTTTGGTCAGTAGTTAGTGAATTTTAGTACCTACAAGCCGCTTTACTTTTTCGTACTAGCGTTCGTTTAGAAGTACCTATTCTGTCGCTACACAGTTTATCGCAATGCCCTTCCTTCGTACTTTCATTAATCGCACAAGCAATGGACTAAGAGTTTATCGTAACTACGTTCTTCCGAACCACAATTCTTCGCACGTTTGTATTTCGAAGTTTAGTTACGCACTCAAATTGAGCTCAGTCCATACGCTGTTAATGCATTTGACCATCACAGACTTCGTCGCCAGCAAAAGATTTTTCTCTAAACATTTAAGGCGCGACAACCCTACAACTTAGCCGAGCTGTCTGGGGCCGCTGCCAAACGACGACATCCAATACATTTTACAGGTGCATTTCTTAAATTTACCGAAAGCAATCGATGGTTTTAATGCAATCCATTTTGGGAAAGCAATAAATATTCGATTCATTGAACTGTCTTTGATTGTTTTCAGTTATTATCGTAAAAACTAATAATCCTAATATTGCATGTGTGTCCCTTTATGCGATCCCAGTAATATCCTGACGGAATCGTAATCACAAGGATCCGAGGCGGCGTCGGGGCAACGCTGAGCTCCATTGGTGCGCTGGACACCTCCTCTGTCGGAATGTGTAACCATGATCCAATCTGGTCAGGTTCCCCCAGTAGCAGGATCACGGAGGTCAGATGGCAGTTGCCCCACTGTAATTACCTGATCTGACAAATCCTGGATCATGGTCAAGGCGGACCCTGGGCCCTAATAAACTTTCACAAGTATATTATACCTTATAGTCTATAGACTATGGTAGGTATATGGATAGTTATACCTTCGAGGAATAGTGTATACGAAGGTATAATGACTCTTGAATAATGTATTATTTACGAAAATACATCCATCACTGTACACATTATACTGTATTTATTTATGCATGGACATTAGTTATACCGTAGCAATGCGAAAGTAACCTACTTCTTAAGAAAGTCTTGTAAGTGGACCTACTTTATATTAAAATCCTTACTTTTCTGTTTATTTTCATGCAAGGATTAATCCTACTGATTATAAAAAAATTAAGGATGTTTGATTGATTGTTACCTACTTCTTCACGCAAAAACAATGAATACATTATAGATGATACTTGGCAGTAAAGCTCAGAATCCTTTAGACACTATGTTTGTGGAAAATAACGGAGAAGAACTAACACGTTCTATAGCTATAATTTATCCCAAAATTCAATGTGTTGCGTAAACGAGTCGAGAACGACAAGTAACCACTGACTTTTACGCGCATGAAGTCGCGGACAAGCTAGATTTTTCCATAATTAGTTAAGATTATAACAAGCTTTAGCGGGGAGCACTATTTATTTAGGTGCACAAAAATTTTTTACAATTATAGTAAAAATATACACTAATACCTACATCTAAAATATACAATAACACATATGAAATACGTATTAAAAATTGAAATACCCCCACCCCCCACCGCTGCCCCCCGTAACGACGCTAATCCGTTGGCCAAGGAACGAGCCAGCTCTCCGGTCACCAGTGGTGTCATTTAATTTTGAAAAGTTATTTAAATAACTTTTCGCACCACCTCCACGGATTACAAACAAACAATCTTACAAACTTTATGTTGTACATTACATTATTAGATATTGTGATGTCCAAAACCGTTTCAAAATCAATATTTACAAAAGATCCATCAACCGCTTTATTTCATCACCACAGTTAAAGCTTAGAGACGAAACTGTGACTATAACGTTCTAAAAGCAACAAAAACAAAATAACTTTTAATAGCCAATACAAGACGGATCAGAATTCCCCTTAATAGGCACCTACCACACTTGATGCCTCACAAATTTATTTTACGGTCGCTGAAAACATCGCAAGCTATTCTAGTCGACATTAAACTTTTCATAGTCAACAATTCCTTAAATCTGGCGATGAGAGTCCAAAATCGAACGGTTTATTTGTATGTGCGAGTGGCTATGTGGGGCACCGTATTTTGAAAGACTGGTGAAAGAGGTTGGAGGTATTAGAAATGTGGTGCTGGAGAAGAATAGAAAGGATTAAGCTGATCGGAAAGAAGACAAAAGATGAATGGTTAAGTTTTGTGTAGGAGAAGAGAATTTTCTGAAAATTATTAAGAACATAACGTAATAAGACAACTTCTTAAGAGTGATAATGGAAGGCAAAGTTGAGGAATTGAGATAAAAGAAAGGCAAAGATTTTAATAATGAGAGGACGTGAAGGAAAATGCGGTAGTTCTGTTAGAATTTTACATAATAAGGCAAACCAGAAAACGCATCACCTGATGATAAGACTAAGTGACTGAGGTGATCAACGCCGGCCAAGAACCTTTGAAAACCAGGATGGTCGATAATGCGTTACCGATTTTTGATAATGTGTAAGCTTGTTTTATGAAGGCCAAAAAAATAGGTGCGAAATAACCTAACCGACAGAAAAAGTCGAATAACCCCAGATCAAGGTCACATATACCTAAATATTTTCCAAACTACTGAACCGACTTCAATGAAACAAAGCTCGATTAAATGGCCCTTTAAAATAGAGAAAACCATATCCAAATCGGTCTATCCATTCGGGAGCTACGATGCAACAGACAGATACACAAAGCCACAGATATAAACGTCAAACTTATTACATGCTTCTTTTTTCGTCCGGAGGTTAATACTGAAACGTACATGTTGATGGCTACACTAAAGTGGGTCATCATCATCATTGTCTTAGTGCTTATCCCGGCCTCTGCCTCGGCCGTTCCTACAAGTTCTTCTCCACTTCAACCGGTCTTCGGCATCCTCGCGTCGTAAGCCGGCTCCACTAAAGTGGGTAAAATAAAATTAATTTCAATTTTTTTCCTCCTACCCGTCTACCCGTTGTTGTTTTTGAAAATAATTTATTTTTTCAGTCGGATCGCCACCGGATGAACTTCCGCTTAATTAAGAGTAACGTTCGATGGGGTTACGTTTCGGAACGAATTTTAGAATTTAGTCTACATTTTTCGCAGCTCAGCTGTTGTAAGTAGGTATAGGCAAAACAATGGCTAGCAAGCTTTGCATATTAAGTATAATTTAAGGGATCTGTACCAGTACTTTTTTTAAGTAGGTAGGTCAATTGGTTTAACAGGTTTACAAGAAATGTTCCACTTTGTAGCGATAGAGGTTTCAGAAACCGACAAAAGGTTGGTCTCCCCGTGCAAAACCTGGCACATTCTGTTCAGCAAAAAATAAATTTTTAGCGACTCAAACTTTTCACTTTTTGTAGAGATAGTACTTACTTATAGAGGTAAGACGAGCGACGAGTGTTAAACCCTTTCTAGACGATTTTGCAAGTCAGTCATCAAATGTTTTTTCTTGTACTCGATGACGTAGGATAACCTACGGTCTCCTCATAATCTATGGGTAATTACGCACTTTTCCCGTACAAATAATCAAAGAAACTAGTTGGAAAAAGTTCCGTCAGTCCTTTAAAAGGAACCTTAAAAAGAAGAATATTGAGAATAAAAGACAAAGAATACAAATTATATAATCAACTTCGTGCTTCGGTCCACATCGGTCCTGATTGACTGTAGGTATACCTACATTCCGTTTTGGCGAGCTAGGTCATTTTCTTAAAAAGTCAATTTAAAGGAACGCCATGTTCGTTCCAAGTCATTTTCAATCCTACCTACGGTACAAAAACTTAATATATTTTCAGAAAAAAATAAGAACTTCGCATAAGATCCCCCGGCCATCAGGCCTTCTTGTACACACAATAAAGACTCAAATAAATGTTAGCAATATGGTAGGTTAGGTACGCGTCGGAATATTTTGGAGAAATTCCTGGGGATACAAAATTGCTAAATTTATCTCTGTACTTATCCCACTAAAAGGATAACTGGCATCCACCTGCTCCCGAAGTTGGTCTTACATGAGAAAGTTTTATTTTTTTCTCCAAATGATATGGCGATGCGAATTTTACAAAACATTGCAATATTATTGTACTGGAAATAGGTCTTTTGATCATGAATTTGCGAGTAATATCATAGCTTGGCAATAATATCCAATATAATTACGATAGTTCATGGTCTACGCCAATATATACAATTTCTTTATCCTCGAGTTAGCACCCTACGCTTAGATCTTTTAAACTACGCAACAGATTATAATACGGTTTTCACTATCATTTAGATATTTTCTTCTGGAAGGTTTTTATGTATAATGCATTCATATTTTAATAGAGTAACCCCGATGAAACCCGTGCGAAGCCGGGCGGGTAACTAGTTTAGGAACAAACTGTGCTTGCGAATATAGAACTCGGCGCTAAGATACACTTTGTCCGATGTGAAGTTGGGTCTGATCGTAAGATAGCTAGCTAATTCAGCATCAAGTTATAATTGCTAGCATCAGATGCTAGCAATTATATCCTTAGTATAACAGTGTTAGTAGGTACTTCATTTTAATTCAACGTAAAACAGGAAAACTTACTCTAGCCAGCTCCTGTAAACCGAATTTCTCCAGTGATATGTAGAGGGATTGTAAAATGTTTTCCATGTCGAGTGTCACTTAGGACCTTTTACAAGCTAGTTTATCGCCGTGTCTGCTTCAAAGTGGGCCCGGTATTTTTCTAAACGTGTTTTCGGCAGAACGAGTGCTCAAACAAGTGTTTCAAAGGGGTGGGTTAAGGCTCACAGAGATTAGTCTTTCTTTTTCGTTTTAAACATTTTGAGCTGGAAAATCAGGCTTGAAGTTCATTTGGGAATTTTAGGAGTTAGAACGTTATTCCTTTTTCGTACTAAATAGTTTGCTTTGTGATTTTGCAATTTGCGTCTCTGTGGTTAGCGTAATCAATGTAATGATTTGTTCTAAGTCGATTTTATGGAAGGTTCGTTGTCTTGATTACGTGCATACATGTGCTCATGATAACAAACATCATCATCATCATCATCATCGTCCTAGCGCTTATCCCGGCCTCTGCCAGGGTCGGCTTTCCTACCCATTCTTCTTCACTTCGCCGGGTCTCCGGCATCCTCGCGTCGTAAGCCGTTGGCTCTCGCATCCGACTCAGCGATGTCAATCCATCCATAATAACAAACTATTTTTACTATGACACCGACCTGTTTCATACAAAACTGAAAACGAATTCTGCCAAAATGTATGAAACAGCTGATTTTTTTGCGATTATTTTCTAAATATCAATAGCATGGGAGTTAAATACAAATAGCACACTTGGGCCCCAGGTGTGTAACTTTCATAATCACTTTCCGCGTATAAATGACAAACAAACGGCAGGTTTGAGTTTGCAAATTTTGAATACAATTATTTCTACATTTTAGTCGATTTAACCAAATACAATAGGCAGCCTTAAAGTTAATTTAAAACTTTTAATTGGTTTTAAATCCGAAAAGCAGTCTCTTTCAAACTTAATAGTTACCAAATCTGAAGTTGAACAGCTTAGCTTTTGTTATAAAAATGAATAAATTACCTCTTCTACTAAGTAAACTATAATATTATAAAGGGAAAAAGTTTTTGTGTTTGCGAGTTTCTTTGTTTTACTAATAGGAAGCTACATTATCCTTGAGTGTCCTACTTTTGATTCCAAAAAAGTTATAAGGTCCCGTGGGACAGTTGAATGTTTACAGAGATCTGAACTGCGCGCGGATGAAACCCGCTGGGTATTATAGTAATAAAATATTTAACAACAATAAATTTCGGTTTCTTATGAAATGTCTGTGGCCTAGTGCACTTTGCCCGATCTACGGAATCCTCACGTCGTAAGCTCTTCTCGAATCTGACTTAGCGATATCACTTCTTGGGTCTCCCGCGGGATCTCTTGTCTGATACCGGTTCGTTTAGGCACCCACTTACCACATATCTCTGTAGCTTACTCAACACGTGACCAAACCAGCGCAGGCGAGGCTTTTCGATCTTATAGGTGATGTCTCTTACGCCAAGGTTTCCACGGATGTGCACGTTATGTATTCGGTCTAGTCGCGTAACGCCGCATATCCATCGAGGAGTACGTCGCGGACGTGCTTGATCAGGTCTAATGATATTGAAGCCCCTTGATCTTGATAGGGAATTAAAATCGCGGATGATTGCCGTGAGCTCCCGCCATTTCGTCAAAGCTACAGCCGGCCAGTAAGTCTTCGGACTCGTATAGCACGTATCCGATGTGCTTGAATTTATCTTTTCTATTCACAGCTTCGTTCCCAGGTGAATGGTTACAAGACCCGTTCTGTAGCCAGTCATATCAGTTTACAGCACTTCCTTCCTTCCACTTCTCGAGGAACAGTCAGAGGCCCTCAGCCGATCGATAAATGAGAAATGCTGATTCTACTGCACTGCTACAAAGAGCCTTCATTCTTTTTCTCTGGTCCGCCCCCGGCTCTGCCACGGCCCGGCCACGCCATGGACTGCTAAACCTTTTATTAAATATTAATATCCACAACGACCACTCCTAACGGACAAAGTTACCAGGTGGGATGGGTCGGCGTAAACACGAGGGTAGTCTGTCAAAGTTCTCTGATATGTATATTAGTTGGAGAGCGGCGAGCTCTGAATTTCAACTATCCCCAACAATAGGTTCGTTATTTTATTACCGTGAATGGATAGTTGTTGTGTTCATCTAGGGATTTATGAGGCTTGGCTTTAAATTAGAGGTATATAACTTATTTCATCCAGGTAGTAAACAGTCATACTATATTGCTTTAATTTTCGATTTATTTAACTTGTAGACCTACAACTACCCTAAATAATAATACTTATATTTACTTAGTTTATATTCTACCTATAGGTAAAATTTAATTACAAGGTAAATAATACACATCGGCCAGTTCGCGTTATGTCTTTCGCACGCGTGCGAGTAAAAAAAACGGGACGTTATCGTAAAACACATTTACGACAACGTCCCGGGTTTGTTGGAGCGAATGCCATCTGACCTGCGTGACTTACAGTCACCTGAATGTGCAGGTTTCATCATGTTTTTTCATACCGTAAGAGCATCGGATAGTGTAAAAGAGTCATTCAAGAATTCGATACCTATCGCTTGCTTTACCACCGTGTGAGTAAAATAAAAGATCAAAAACAAACTCGCATACAACGAACGGAAGAGGAACAATATTATCCTCCAAGAGGCTACAACCTCAACCCGCGCATTATTTTCAGTTACTTTGACCCACATAATGACGTCATTTTCCCCAATCATTTTCATCTGTATAGGAGATGAGTAGTCCGCGCTGTCGCCCTCGTAATGGCCGAATGCCAAATAGGGTACGGTGCGAGTAGATAGTTATAAGTTCAGCAGAGGCGATAATTGCTAAAAGCCTCGGGCGATAGCAGTTTTATTCACAGGATTGCGTTCAGAGGTTACACTAGGATGGGAGGCGTATGCAGTAGAGTATGGGATAATCCTGCAAATATTATAAACTAGTGGACCCCGCACAACTTCGTTCGACTTTACCCCTTCATACCCTTTTTTTGTTGATAAACCTTCCTCTTGAATCATTATATTGTTAAAATTCGTTGCATAATTTGAAAGATGCCTATGTTAACTTTATCTAAAGTAAAACAATATTGTTTAATATTAAGCTTATTAAAGATTGCCTTGTTAATAGCCATAGTAGGTAGATAATATACTCGTAACGACACTGTTATTAAAATTTCAAAATAATATAACCCTAGTATTTTTAAGTTTTTAATATTGTAGTGCCCGTCAGGGTCATAATTGTAAATTACTGAGCGGTTTTTGATAAAATTTTGCAGCAATATAGCTTATAGCCCAGAATAGTACATAGGTTATAATTTATATTCTGAAGTTCAATGTGGTTGTAACGGGAACGGGTCTGGAACGCAAAAACCAAATTTTTTGCGGTCCAAGTCGCGGGCAAAAGCTAGTACATCAATAAAGGGATAAATTAGTGTTTCATGTAGTGTGTCATGGATGATATTAAACTCTAGAGGTTAACTCCCTATCGTAGCGTTATGGATAGACCTGAGTGAAGCGAGAAGTCAAGCCCAGCAAGCAAGTTCAAGCCGCCCAAGACTAAGTTAGTCTTTATCTCTGGGGTCAATATTTTTCTTTCTTATACTTGTAATTTCACACTTTCTGTGATACATTTCATAAAACAAAAAAGTATTAGGCACTATCCTAATTGGCAATGCTCGTGTGAATATTGGTCGGGCGACGTCCGATGTACGATCATGGTCGCACGAGCGTTGCCAAGTAGAAACGCGATTTACAGTGTCTGATTGAATAAACACCGTAGCCAAATCCACTATTGCTTGACAACATTTTCGTGTCAACATTTGAAACTCAAATACACTAAAAAAACATCTTGGCGTTAATGTCCTGGCTGTGCTGTCAAGCACGAGGGCCCAGGGTCCGCTTTGACAATGATCCAAGATTTGGCAGATCAGATCATTACAGTGAAGCGACGACCATCTGACCTCCGTGACTCTGCTACCAGGGGAACCTGACCAGATTGGATCATGGTTACAAATTCACTGTTTCTCTGAAACAACTACAAAGTTATCGTTCGTTTTTGTGTAGCCTATCCATTTCCATTTCGTGCTTCAGTCTTCCAATTCGTGGACCTAATTCGGTGACCTTGGTTCGAAGTGGGAACAAGAGGAAAAGTTGATATTTGGCTGATCCATCCCAGAGGGGGCAACAGTATTTATTTATTTTATTTATTTATTTAACAATTTATTGTACACAAGAAAATACTCCATGTAGGATCGGACTTGTGCTTGATATAGCTGAAGCAACTGCTTTGAAGTAAAGTACCTAATCTTCGAGAGGATACCAAGTTTTTCCTAAAAGTAATCGCTGAGCCATACATGCTACAGCATATCCATTTCCACTCACTACTTCAGTTTCCCAATTCATGGCCAAACCCGGTGACCTTGGTTCGAAGTGAAAACAAGAGGAAAAGTGATTAAGAGAGTCTGATTACGTCGAACGGCGGGTAAGCTGTTCGTTATTAATGGGTAACGAAATAACTTTTGACAAACAACAATTATAACTATTCTCATTATTTCTTTGATTTGGCCTAGAGCCCTGGAACGTTCTTACTTGCACAATAGACGCGAAGTTTGCAACAAACCGACTGCGCAAACCTAAATTCAGTCGACTTTATTCAGAAGCAGAAAGCCTGAGAGCAATAAAAAGTATAACGTATTGCTCATAGAATAGGGTTTATGTTTGTATCAAGCCTTTTGGAAAGCGGGGCGACGCGTAAAAATTATAAAAGTGATATAAAAAAGGGACCTTATTTAATGAGAAATATATCTCACTTCGATTTGCTCTAACGCTTTTTGCTTCTGAATTTAGACATCTTAACTTTAGCCAAATATAATAAGCGCGTTAGAGACCCTTATTCCACTTGAACAAACAATGCCTTTCAACTTGATGTTTTGGGGTTAAAAAAACCAGGACTAGTGTAGGCACACTGCCAAATACCTGCAAAGCCCAGGTGTCTAGATATAACGGACGGCGACGTTAATGGCCCCCTTCATACGAAGAGAGTGGTTCGGACGATTCTAAATTAAAAATTGTAACTTGACACCTGTGCCTCGGATGAAAAACTAGCGCCACATTTCAGAACTGCCATACTTGACCTAGCTGCTACTGAGCTGAACAAAAACGTAGCATAGACTTTTTGTTTCATTTCATTACCTAGTAGAAAGAAGTACTGAAATTAATTAAAGAGAATACCAGTATAAACCTATGTAGAATAAGAACTTCTTTATTGCATTTGTGTATTAGTGGGGTGGACAAGGTTCACAAATACTTAGCAGAAGATGTCGTAAATATGTAGTTTTAGTAGGTATAATATATATTTTTTGTATTTCATTGTAGACTTCTGTATTGCATTCCTTTGTATTGACTGGATTGTTATTTTGGCTAGGTGTTGTCGAATGATCAATTATAAATAGGCCTACAAAGAGAAAGCACGTTTATTATCATTGCAATTTTGCATTGTGCATTACATAATAATTGAGTAGGTACAATACAATACAATACAAAACTCTCTATTGCACACCAGAGAACACAAGTAAGACAAACACAAGTAGATAGTATAAAGGGCGATCTTATCACTAATGTGATCTCTTCCAGACAACTTAGGTACTACTAAGGAAGACTACTTAGGTAGTAGGTATATTTTTACTTGTATGGTTAGTTTAACTCACTAAATTCAGTCCTATTTATTTAATAAATTGGTAGTCTGTCTGATTTTAAGCTGCATTAGATTAATCACTGTAGTAATCTGTTCTGGGATTTCATAATATGATTATTGTAATTTGTCACAAACTGCAACGTCACTCTTTCTGACATTGACATGACAATTCAAAATGGCGTCACTGACTTCCAGTATCGGCCACCGGATCAGATTTATTTAATAAAGCAGACAAATGACATGCGGGCCTCCTGATGGAAAGTAGTTACCGCCGCCTATGAACATCAGCAATACCAGGCGTGCTACCAATGCGTTGCCCACCTCTAAGAAGACCTATAATATACTTACCTCTTGAACGATCCCATGTCATATTCCAAAGGAATGTGTTTATAAGTGTTTGTGAATACTAAACCTAAATAAACGAATTTGATTTGTATTATAATTTAATTTGCGAAAGATTTTTGGTTTACGTTTTCACGAAAGGGACAGTCTAAGTTTAGAATACTATATCGTCGTGTACGTCATCAGTTAGAATTGCTTTTTGTAATTAATCATATAGGAAAACAACGCACATTGGCTAGTACGGCTTCCTAGAGCGACCTTTGAGCCACAGCGTACAAGTTTTTAAGCGAAACTAGATGATGTGTATGCCATTATAGGCTTTTATCAAATCCTCTTGAATCCGATTCAAAGCACCTCTATATAATTATTCCCATAACAATAACGAGCATAGGAGCATCGGTGGCCGAGTGGTTGAGGTATCCGACTCGAAGCGAGAGGTACCGCGTTCGAATCCCACTGCAGCCATGTACCAATGACTCTTTTCTGAGGTTTGTACATTAGTTGAACGCTAACCGGTGCTCTTATAGTGAGCGAAAACATCGTGATGAAACCTGCACATTAAGGCGACTAAATATGTAACCATGATCCAATCTGGCCAGGTTCCCCTGGTAGCAGGGTCACGGAGGTCAGATGAAAGTCGTTTCACTGTAATTATCTGTTCTGCCAAATCTTAGATCATGGTCAACGTGGATTTCGGACCCTAGACCACAACCGGGATATTAACGACAAGATTTATGACAAAAACAAGCATACACTGTCTTACAAATCTTACAAACCACTGAATTTTAAGCGAACCTCCCGAATCTTAAAACTATTTGAAGTGTGTAGCTGTAAATTAACGTACTTTGTTACCTCATCACCGAGAGCGGGTTAGACTAGCGTAATTAAATTTTCATCATAATTGCCAAGCGAGCCTAGTTCGTCACTGAGTTAATATAACACAGCGAATGTCGGATAAAGCGCCAGCGATAAATTCACCCGACGCCAGCAAACTCGCCTATTACATCACATATTTTGTTTACGGGATCCAAGTCACCTTTTTAATCAGATTTACGACCTGCATTGTTCCAAAAACTAAGCTACTAATAAACAGGGCGAAATTTCACCAGAGTAAGTAGTAAACATTGAAATTACAGGGACCTAGCGTTTATTGCTAAATCTTGCCGCAGAGGTCACTCGGAATCATGAGTCTCATGAATATAGTGGCTATTGGCGCCCAGAGCACGTACCGTTATAAAGGGTTTGCCACGAATTCAAAAAATATTCCAGTTCACTCGTATGAGTTTTAAGGCTGACTCGTATAAGAATTTTTCACTTGCAAGTTGTAGGAATTTTGTTTTTAAGTTCTTAAGTTTCCACATGGGGTTGATCGAGATTGTTATTTGAAGATTCGGGGATACAATAATTTTCTTTGGGCATTTCGTATGAGAATTGTGCTACTTCGTACATTCCGTAGTTACCGTACCTACTAGTTATTACATTTTTTTGTAAAGAAAAAACATTTTTTTTTTCTAATAATAAAAAATACATAAAAAATTAGTAGGAGTATTTATTATTTATCAGTTATCTATCACCCATAACACAAGCTTTGATTACTTTGGGGCTATATGGCGCTGTGTGAATTTGTACAAGCATCTTTTTTTTAATTCAGCATTGCTTAATTTGTGTTTAAAATCCCTAAAATATCCCACAGGTCTTTTAGGTTACGCGCGACCACTTACGTTACTATTGACCGCGCGCCTGTTTGAAGGATAAAAAATCTGCCCAAAAATCAGATATTTGACTGACTAGGAATTTGACTGTCATCTCACCTGTCCCATCTCTGTGCCCTCGACTGTCTGTGTCAACTCACATCGGTATAGGCCACGAGTATATGTTAGGTATATAAACAAGATATATTATCGCTATCCAAACTACACGTGAAAACGTAAACACAGTACTCACAGAATGCCAAATATTTATTTACCTCCTCCCGTCCGAAAGGAAAATCAAACATCCTGGCTCCTAGATCTGCCCACGGCACATTGCGTTTGGGTCCACATGACCGGTCAAGCAGGGACCGCAATTTAATGATTTTTATTCGAGCGCCCTCCCGCCCGCAGGTAAATTTACCTGCCCATGGGTACCCTGGGCACGTACAATCGCGTTATTGAACGTTTATTGGGCAACATTGAAAGTTAGGAGTACAGAAGCCAGCGTGTCAACCTTCCTATCATAAAAAGAGATGACATTTTTAAATACCACTCGGTGGGAAACGTACAGCCATCCTAAATCCATTTTGGGGCTCTCGCATGCACTTTGCGTGTATTTGACGACCTGAGTGGTTCAGTTGGTTGACAGGGGGTTCGATTCCCGGCAGAAATTGAAGTGATGAATTTTAATGTCTGTTACGGGTCTGGGTGGTATTTGTATAATTAGTATGTATTTAAAAGTAAATAAGTAGTTTATCAGTTATCTAGCACCCATAACACAAGCTTTCCTTACTTGAGGATAAACGGAACTGTATGCACTGTCCAAGCCTATATATTTTGAAGGCATTCTGGGTCTCTCGCATGCGCTTCGCATGAATCACAGGCTCCAGATAACAATGCATTGAGGACTAAGAGATGGGTTCATGCGTGTAATTGCGCTGGCTACGTCATTCCAACCGGGACACAACAATGCAAGTATTATTGCTTGGTCGGAGAAATAGATAAAGAGGTTGTACCCCTCTAGGCGATTTCCACAGGCTTGGTAGTGTCCTACCACCGGTTTGTGGTGTGTCCTTTTGATAGAATGTTAATGAATTAATTATTGTAATCTATCGACGTACCCTACTTTCATGCGGAGACATTCCAAAGTCTAAACAGGGCTCCAAGTCTGCTAATTTACGAATATAGGTTAAAAGTGTTTCTTGTTTATTCACTACACCCGTAGTCTGTCCATCGTTTAGCAGTTAGGGCTCAGCATAAGCTACAGCGAGTGCTACAGCGCTGATTTTCAGTGGAATCTTAACGGTTATATAGTCTCAGTTGAATATCAATAGCATGTTAAATAAATTTAACAAACTTTGGCCCCAGGTACAGATTTGGGTACCAGGAAGGTTGAGGCGATGTCGTGTGTAGGTAGCCGGTTTAATTTCGGATGGCCCGCGGGAACGGTTGGGTTTTCATAGTTCCACCACGCGAGGTTTGATCCCCAGTCAATTTTTACTGCCGACCCCTTATAGCTAATGTTGTGGTTCGGAACTTTTATGTGCAAAGATGCTCGCGAATTTTATAGTTCTCATTGCAGTGCTTGAGTTTTGAAACTGAACGACTATTTTTGTAGACTTACACTTAGGCGCTTTACTAATTGGCAACAGTCGTGCGACGGGCGGTTTTGCGGTCTCCTATTGGTCGGGCGTCTTCCATCGTACGCGGTACGACCATGGTCACATGATCGTTCCCAATAAGGACAGCGCCTTTAGATTAGGTGGATTTAGCAACCCACGACCCAATATATAAGAGTTTGTTGTAAGAATGCCAATGAAATTTAAAAGCCAATTTATTCGAGGTTGTGGCTGTGTTTCGTAAAAATCAATTAAATAATTTTAATAAGATTTGAGTCGAGTCTTACGTACTGCAATTGACGGAAATGTTCTCTATAGCAGCCAGGTGGCTATCACAGCACCATTTAAATTATTTTTATTCTTCGTAGTGACAAACGAGCAGACACCCTAGGGCCAAAAAGCCACATTGTATGTTTCATATAATTATCACAATATGTTTTATTTCACCAATCGCGAATGGCCACTTTGTCGACGAAACGCCATATGATTCGTAATATAATTCATATTGCATTTCATTCAATTTGACAATTTTGTACGGAAAATAGGAAAATGGTCCACATAATATGAATTGCTAATATGTCAAATATGAGCAACATATTTGTTTCATATTTGTATTATACAAGCTTTTAGACGTGATTTTAGTTTTCATTTAGATTGATTTCGTGAATTTTTAACATTTATTAGCATTGTATAGCATTAAAATAGGAACAAAGCGCGGATTGTTCGGTTACGGTGCGAGTGCTTTGCGTAAGGGCGTTTGTCCACGGTGTCCGCCTCGCCATATCCTGCATCCGAGAAAAAACCGGATCTAAGAAGAGGCCTATATATTTATATAAAGGTGTGTATACGTGACCCGTTTAAAAAAAAGAACGGATGTCGTCGCGTGGACAAACTTTCATATCTAGTTTCAACGTCCGGTTTTTTTGGAGACGGATCCGGTTTACTGATGATTTGTTTGTAAATAGTTCTACCTCAAATTCAGTTCTTTCGTTGGAAAAGAATTACTCAACATTCCCGGTACATTCAATTTTATGTTTGACATTAATTTTATAGTGTTGCCAGTTATTATAATTATAATTGAGTAAGTATTTCTCTTTCTATATTTAAGCGTTTATTTTACTTTTATTTTTAATTGGATTTTATTAAAAATTAAAGACTTGGTTATTAAAATATACGAGTAAATTTTTTTTGAGGATTTGGTAGATATTAAATAACACGAAAAATCTTAACTGAAAAGAAAAACATAAAAACCGGGAATCCATTCTTTGATGTGGCGATACCGGAGCCAAATATGATTCTCTAAATGAAATGAATTGAATATGATTCATGTAGATTAAGCGGTCATTTTAGAGCATCGGTTGCCGAACGGTTAGTGTATCTGACTCGTAAGCGAGAGGTATCAGATTCAAATCCCGACATGAATAGACCTGAGGGCGGAACCGCGTTAATCATAAACATTGTATGTAGATGCCCAAGTGGTTACGGTATCCTATTTGTAAGCGAGAGGTACCAGGTTCGAATTCCATGTACCAATAACTCTTTTCTGAGTTATGTACATTAGTTGAATACTAACCGATGCTCTTACGGTGAGGGAAAACATCGTGATGAAACCTACATATTCAGGCGCCTATCCAGTCGTGTAACCATGATCCAATCTGGTCAAGTTCCCCTGGTAGCAGGGTCATGGAAGTCAGACAGTAGTCGCTCCACTGTTATTACCTGTCAAATCCTGGATTATGGTCAAGGCGGACCCCGGACCCTCGTGCTCGAGAGTACAACCGAGACATTAACGCCAAGTTGATTGTTATTTATATTCAAGGGCCTATTTTACGATTTTCAGAGGAACTGCTAATTTATTTATGTAATACGGCAGACAAACAGGCATGCGGGCTATCTGATGGAAAGTGGTTATGTCCTTCTAGAATTCTACAAATGAATCATATTTCTGACGTTTCATCAAAATTGACTGTTTAGACAGCTTATATCGAGTTCTAGAGGTCTAAACAGGCCACATTAGCGTTGAAACGCTATATGAATGTTTTGATTCATATAAGAGTGTCACAAACATATCTTATTCGGTGGCCAATACTGGAACTATGTGACAGTGACATTTTGAATAGTCATGTCAATGTCAACAAAAGCGCCGTTGCAGCTAAGTTAGTGACAAATTAATATGAATAATATTCTGCAACTGTAATGTGGCCTCTTTAGACCCCCAGAACGTAAAGCATGCATTTTGAAATTTCATGAAATATCAAGTTAAAAGACTAGAGAATGTACTAGTTATTCCTCTGAGGCTATTACGTTAAGATGACCAAAGTCACCTTTGATAAAAGCAGTAGTTATGGACGGGTATTGACAACTTACAGTCGTCACTTTTGGACACGCAAAAGCCACCAAAATGCATCTCACACGTTCCCTTTCATCCCCCACACGGCACAAACGGTATTTATTACCGAGTGTAGTGGCGCGCCGTATTGCCGGAAGTATTAAGAGGATTTTGCATACGTATTTGTTGACGTTGCTCTTCCATATCGACAGAGAAATGGCACTAGACTCGCTGTAGTGTAAACATGCACTGTCTGGGCGCTCGCCACTCGTCACTGTTTTAATAATGTAAATCACGCCTAAGCGCTCTTAGGTAGAAACTCTTTCTACCAATACATATCTTACAAGGTAGACATTTGGACCGCAGACCATTGTTTGATTGGGTGAGGTGTTCCTTTACTCACGATTTGAGTTTGTCGAAGTTTTTACCAACATCTTGTGAGGTTATGGTCGAATGTCAATTTGTTTGTCTTTTATTATTTGTCTATTTACTTTGTGTTTATTTGTAAGCTAAACCATCAGTCCTATCAGTACCTATATTTTATAAGAATAGATCAGATGAATGAAAATATGCAAATCAACTTTCAATTAATCTTCAGTTAAAAATAATCTCTACAGATTTACAATTATAGAACAAACTGAATGATAGCAAAATAAAATCAGCGATCCCAAAACAGAAGCCCTTATCTAATTTGTATTCTGACTTAATTTGCATCGATTTCCGAGAAACGGGCCTTCGCTCCGAATGTCACCCCACGAATCAGCGTAAACTTTAGCAGTTTATATGGGTAACTGGGAAACTGAAAAACAGTTCCTGGCAACACTGTGCCAGCGATGACTCAAATAGTTTTGATACTTTACTTAAATAACCGACGGGAAAAGGCAGACCAAGTATGATCAAAATGCACGAAAGAGTTGTCAGCAAGGAAATTGAGTTGCTCGATAGCGATTTCTAATTTCGGCCAAAATTAATAAAGTAAACTGCCTAAAGTTTACAATAATCGTTATAATTAAATTTCTGTGCCAGTAGAGTTTCTAAACTCGAAGATGAAATTCAAGATCAAAAGTGTGTAAACAAACTGCCACAATAAACTAAAAACCCAAAGAATACATTATTTAAAATAGTATTTTTTTAAATATTCATACCCTTTTATATCATTTTGAATGTGATAATTTTTATCAATATTTCTAAAATTGTAAATAGTCAGCCCCTTGGCTTTGTTTTTATAGCAGTAATTTGGGCAAAAGGGGCAATTTGTTTACACTTTTAATCTTGAATTTCATCTCCGAGTTTTAACGTAACACTTCCGTAAAGGACAGTGCCAGGTTCAGTTGATAAAGAAAACTCAAAGATTCAGGGTAATGGGTTATAATATTTCTGTCCAGAAAGCTAGCTACTACAAATGAATTTATAAAAATACTCTAGTAAAGCACAAAAGTTCCAAAAAGAGTCTACTCCTCATAACCTTAGACCAGGCAGGATCACTGAATTCACTTGGATAACGTTAAAGCCGGCCAAAAAGTACTGTTTGCAAACTGACAAAGCGACTATGTCAGCTTGGGATTTTCAAAGAGGAAGGATTGATGCATTTTTTAGTTTGAGACTTCAGAGATAAAATTTGATGCAACCTTTGTGCATTTTTTAATTTGAGACCGATCACTTGCATTATTTTTCATGACGAAAATAGTAACATCTGGGTTACAATATAGATCCACCTTCTAGTTCGGAGGCTGGGAAAACACTGGCAAATCCCTCCGCTGCATTCTCCATTGAAGGCTCGGGTCTTCATTTAAACACGTTCGAGAACGATTTGGCACAAAAGAATATAAAGTCTTGATAGCCAGTAGTCATAGTCAACGATATTAATTTTCGGACGGTCTCGTGTTTGAAGGCCAAGGATATAATTAATGCAGACATGATGAGGAATTGGATCCAGCAGTTATCTAGAATAAGAGGAGCACAAAAAGATTAAAATCTCCATTGACTATAAAAAGTTGTTCGCATGACAACATATGACGTGACAGGAGTAAAAAACAAAAGTGTAAAGTTGGATCATAAAATGTGTGTTTTATTTTTTTATTTTTTTATTTTATTCATTTATTTCAGGCAACTTAGGCCCATATTTATAAATACACAAACAACATAAATACAAAATAAACTAATACAAAATACAGACAAAGATAAAACCTATACCTACATACAAATTATTATAAATTGTAAACTAATATATAAAAATATAATTTATTAATATCTTAAAAATAACTATCACTTAATGTCGTTTGGCGGCACCGGAAATTCTGGGTCGCCCACGGAATCGCCGGTACACCACACCCTTCGGCCAATATTCTTCCCTCATGAAGAAATCCAAATCTGCGGTGGGAACCAACGCCACGAACGAGTTGAACGTACGTTCATGGCTTGATTCCAAGAGCTGGACCCTCACGAGGTACTTCTTGGTTATGCGGATGTGCTCCTCCACGTCCTTTGCCGTCACCGTGTAATGAAGGCGGGACAAGTAGAGCGCAGTCGTAGGTGTCGCAGGGCGCAGCAGGAAGTTGGGACCAGTTACTGCAGTGCCGCGAAAATTCTGAGCAGCACGACGTCTACTCTTCTTCTGGACCGTGACAAATCCTTCCTCATCACGGTCCCCGTCGAGGGCGCATGGTGGCTTCAATGCCGCTGATTCTCGCGGAGTTGAAGCCTCCACGCGAAGGTGTTGGCGCGTAGTCGATGCGCGGACAGGAGCCGTGGGCGCCGCCGTTCGAGCGGCGGGCGCAAGCGAGCGAGCGGCTGGCTGCGGCGGG
This sequence comes from Blastobasis lacticolella, assembly GCA_905147135.1. Classification (NCBI taxonomy): domain Eukaryota; kingdom Metazoa; phylum Arthropoda; class Insecta; order Lepidoptera; family Blastobasidae; genus Blastobasis; species Blastobasis lacticolella. Next base: position 3,544,434 of record LR990048.1, on the reverse strand, counting down.
CGGGGCGCGGGTTGCGCGTCACGCGGCGGCGGCGGCCCGGCCGAAGCGCGCGCGCCGATGCGGGCCGCGTACGTGTCGGGTGTCCGTGCGGCAGGCGATGTCGACAAAACTGCTGACTCGAAACTCGAGGCCGCGAGGTCGACACTCGCACAGCCGCGCTGAATACACACATTAGCAGCGTCAGCAGGCGACCCGATGACTGTAATAGAGTTGCGCAAAGCGTCGACTTCCTCCCGCAACTCAACTACAGTTTTTTGGGATGCCTCAAATTTTGCTCCCATTTCGGCCAGATTTGCCTTCAGGAGCACGATGTCCTTCAGCAACCGGGTGACGTCGACGTGGTCGAAGGTGACGGGCGGGAGCTTACTCAGGTCCCTCGCCACAAACGTTGGTACGTCGTCTGGATCTGTCTCTTTCAGCAGCGTGATGATGTCCTGTATGCTTCTCGGTGTCCCATCACGCCGTCGCGACACCATCTTCTCCATCACGTTGAGTGAAGAGTACAGTAACACCTTGGCTTCAGATATGTCCGCCTCCGAGAAGTTGGTTTTGCATATCTGAACGGCACTAACCTCGTCCATCACGTCTAATTTTTGCTGTAAGAACGCGAGGAGCTCGTTCACAATGATGTTTGTAATGATGTTGTTATGTAGAAATAACTATACAAATCAAGAAATACGATCCCCATTTGAAAGGAAAAAGTTCAACGTGCTATTGGGGCCCATCTGGATCCATATTAATAAGAAAACAAGAAGTTACGAAGGTAAGAATCCAGACACACACACCAGTACCCCTGTTTTTATCCAGATACCATCACTACTTTTACCAATTGGATATTTAAAAAACGAGAAATCATTTCCCGAAATTGTATTTGAATCAAAACACTAATAGAACGTAGTTATAACGTAGTCTGATTTTACAGGATTAACTTATTTTCCAGGGAAGAATGATGAGCAATAAGAGCCTAAAGGGCCAAATCTAAAGATACCCATAAAAAACGATAAAAAACGTATAACAATTTAAAATAAAAGTATCAACGTGCTGAACAAACGTTTTAACAGGAGTCTTCATAATCGTAAGGAATAACATAAGTCAGAGAAAAACCCTACAGAGTTTAGTATATTTATTTATTTATCGTATGGCTTTTAAGTTCCTACTGCTACTTAAATTTTCAATTTACATTTCGTCAAGTAGGCGAGAGGGACTGAAAATCTTCCGCTTGCCCGCTGTATTTGATATCCGGACATTCAAATATAATGTGGTTTACTGACTGCTCAGGGCCGCTGCCTCGCACCAACCCCATTTGTGCCATAGATACGCACAGTTTCCGCCTGTTCTTATTCGATTCAACAGACACCAGACGCGCCGTGACTCTTTAAAGCCTGCTGGGTGCTGCTTTACATTCAGCTTGAAGGGAGCATCGACAGGAGCACTCAGTGCCCACTCAGCAGTCCAAGCGTCAGAGAGATCCTTCTTAGGTGCTGCACTGTGAAATCGGAACGCCGGAGGTAGTATAGATTACGTACTTCTAACCCCCTGCGAAAAGATGGATGTTATAAGTTTGACGTGTGTATCTGTGTCTCTGTGTCATCTTTAGCATCGTAGCTCTCAATTTCGATGCGCTTCCATGTATTTGAAAACCAACTTAATCGAGATAGTTCTTGTATCACTGAAATCTCATATCTATCAGGAAAATTCAGTTCAGTACTTTGGAAATATTTGAATACCTACATTGTAGGGATTTCCTACATCTGTAGGATTGGTTGATTACTTGGATGATAGGTAAGTATAGTTCTGATTCCATAGAGAATGCTCTGGAACCAGATTTGAAACGGAGCGGAACAGAATTATCTAGTTCTTTATTGTCTCTTTGATCGCTGATGTCTGTCACTCATAGTTGAGCATTATTTAAATAATTTTTTATCTAGATCAGGAGCGTCAGTGGCCGCGTGGTTAAGGTATCCGACTCGCAAGCGAGATTTACCGGGTTCAAATCCCACTGCGGTACCCAAGACTCTTTTTTGAGTTATGTTCGGGCGACTAAATGTATAACCATGATCCAATTTGGTCAGGTTCCCCAGGTCAAATGACAGTCGCTGCACTGTAATTACCTGATCAGTCAAATTTTGAATCACGGTAAATTCGGACCCTGGGCAGTCTTGCGCGCGATCACAACCGGGACATTAACGCCAAGATGATTATTATTATTTTATTTATCCTATCTAGAATAAGCAATTTCATAGCATTGCAAGGGATATCTGCCGATGATCTGTCAACTAGTTGAACAGTCTCTGGAGCCAAGCCAATAATTGGCACCCCATGACGGTATGATGTCATTACTATCCGTCAACTGAAGATCAAAGAACCTTTCTGTGAACTGACATTAATCACCACCATCGTGTTCAAACTTACAAATACACCATAGACACTTAACAATCGAATTATTTCCTTGTAGCCGAAGTTCCTAATTTTGACATTTCACTGATAACATTGGTCACACTGTACACGAGTTCTTGAGTGGAGACTGCGGCTGGGCGTTCCTAGGGCGCCCTTTGACTAGGTGGCATGACCACTTATGTAGGCTGCAGGTAGTAGATGGATGCGGTAAGCTGAGAACCCTGCATAATCCACTGGACTAATCCACTATTGGACAGGCCTCCGCCAATGAGAAAATATAGTCTGATTGAGCTAGTAGGTAATTAATAATTATAACAGAGAAGCTCAAAGTAGCACTCTGATCACAGACCTAAGAGCTCTGGGACACTTGCAATGGTCTGGCGCCTAAGTGTATTAGTATTTTTTTTGTGTGCGATTATCGTACTTTAGTACTTCTGCTCGTTTTCTTTCGTAAATATTTTATGTGAACTAGGTAGTATTCTAACGCCCGTGTTCAAAAACGTCATTAGGTATTCAGAAGATCCACAGTGCGCGTGAATGGACATGGTTCCAATTAGGTTTCAACTGACAATACTAGAGTGGTCGAACTAGAATCGTCACCGCCCTTTACAGTCCACTGCAGGCCTTAAGGCCTCTTTCGCGAAAGGGAGAGGTTATGGCCATATTCTCCGCGCTTAGCAGGCGGGATGGAGATCGCAGTGTTGTAAATATAAAAATGGAAAACGCTGCTGCCATTTTCCAACCTACGGAGACTCTAGATAGTTTGCCTCAAAAACATTAGTAGCTTTTACGACACTCCGAGTGTAAGAGGTTGTTGCTATTCTACTCTGCCGGACACCACACGGCCATGTGATCGGTCAAATGAACGAAATTGACCAATCCTAGAGCCGAATTGAACATAGTGCATTCACTTAGCAGGCAAGCACTTTGATAACGCATAGTATAGTCAATCCAAAAGCGCGCTGTGAGAATTGTCGATGAGCCAGCGGAGGCTTTCGCCTCCCTTTGTGTGTTCTACCGCTTGTACAACGGTGTTTGTTCTGAAGAACTATTTAACATGATGCCTACAGCTACATTCAATCATCGCACCGCTCGCCACCGACAGGGAGATCATCCTCACACCTTGGAGCCAAATTGGTCGCGAACTGTGCGGTTCCAAAGAAACTTTCTCCCACGCACACTAAGGTTGTGGAATGAACTACCTGGAGAGGTTTTCCCTGAAGAGTACAACATGGAGTTCTTCAAGAAAGGGGTTAAAAGGTGTTTACGTGGTCGGCAACGCGTGTGTGTTACCCCTGGTATTGCAAACGTCCATAGGCTGCGGTGACTGCTTACCATCAGGCCGGCCGTAAGCTTGTTTGCCACCTTAGTGGCAGTAGAAAAAAAGTTACGTTACTTTACTTAGCAAGTGTTATTTGTGAATATGGGTGCAAATATCACAGATATCAGACGTTAATTTTGTCTGTGATAATATCTAACACCTAAACATACCAATGACTCACACATGGGCCATAAAATTATCCCGAAATTCAATGAGGCTTGCGCGGGTACGGATCTAGAACGTAATAAATAAATTTTTTCGCAGTCATAGTCGCAGGCGACGAAAGCTATTCCAAATCCGTTTATATTGTTGGACGCTTTATTGGTCAAATGGTATTGAAAATAAATATGTCCTCGTTTTGCCCGTTCTCGTTTAGTAAGGTTAGGTTTTCTTCTGCTGCGTCACCTAGCCTGCCTGCTAAGACTATAAAAAATAATCATCTGAACGGTAATGTCCCGGATGTGCTCTCGAGAACGAGGGCCCGGGGTCCGCCTTGACCATGATCTAGGATATGGCGAATACCATCTGACCTCTGTGACCCTGCTACCAGGGGAACCCGACCAGATTTGATCATGGTAACAAATTCAGTTGCCTGAATTTACGGATTTTATCACGATGTTATCCCTCACTGTAAGAGCATCGGTTAGAATACAACTAAATAGTCATTGGTACATGGCCGCAGCGGGATTCAACCCCTGTACCTCTCGCTTACGACTTAAATACTCAACCGCCCGGCCACCGACGCTCCTCCCTTGCCGAACTAAGTATGGATATTATGAAAATACCCTCACTGTCTGCTGACGTTGCATAGTCTATTATTACCCGACTGCCAAGGAAGGGTTAGGCCGGTTTTACATTGGCCAAGGACAATGGCGATTATAAGGACAGTGGCGAGTGGTGAGCGCCCAGATAGTTACTGTTTACACTACAGCGAGTCCAGTACAATTTCTTTGTCAATATAGACGAGCAATGTCAGCAAATACGTGGAATTTCACGCGAAATTCTATTAATAATGCCCGCCATTATACAGTGAAATAGAATTAACTGAAAATGTAGCTAGAGTGGAACTAATTGTATCAGAAATAATTATTGCGGCAAATGGTAAGTAGTACGCTGCTCATCAACATACTGAAAATGTACACCTGTACCTTTGGTGCTTTTGGCCCGAAAGTATTGTTTGTAGTATTTCATATATGTCTCGAAAACAGTGCGTCCTATGGAAATATGGTCCAATACAAAATTGAAGGCAATAAAATTCTCTACAACTTTTGCTTTGCATACTTTTTCTAATTCCCAACCGTTGACGAGCAACACACTCTCGGTTGTGGCGGTAAAATACCCCTTTCTTCGGGAAATATATGAAAAATATCGGAGATTAAATATGGAAAGGTTTACATGTAGGGTATGCTACGATGTTTGAAATTGCGATACCACAACGAAAGCAAGTAGACGGTATTTTTATTTATCTCATAATGACTTGAATAGAGCTGAGGGCGAAAGCTAGTTAATCATAAACTCTGTATGCAGTTTAATTAGGTAGGAATTAAGATAAAATAAAGCCTTTTGCACAAACTTAAAGTGTAGGTGCTCTAGATTTTAAAATTATGCAGCACTCGAGTATTCCATAAAATAAGTTAAACTATTAACAAAACGTTAAATCACTTTGCACGTCTACTTTACCGAACGAAATTTCTTGCTGAAAGGCCCTTAAAATGTAAATTAGTGTGAAATAATTTTCCGCCCCGTTCGCTTCCACAGAATATGTTACGTTTTGCACATTATGGCTTGTTTATTTTTAGAACGTAATAAAGCGGTTTCTGTTAATGCAAATCAGTGTGTTAGTATGCATTGTAGTAATTTCAACATTTGTGAGTCGTACAGAACGTATTATGAAATGAAAACTACATACGTTACGTACTACATACACATGACTCAGAAGTGAGCGAAGTGGGCCAGGAAGAGAAGAAGGCGGACCCCGAACCCTCACGTATCCCGCGGGAGCGCAACCGGGACATGACGATAAGACGATGACGATGATGATGAACTACATACTCTGCAAGTACCTACTCGTCCAATAGCAAGCATATTTATTTTACTTTATAGCATTCGATTACTTTTTATAATATTTTTTACCACGAACCAAATTAAAACGAA